>CM046878.1:266952276-269500510 GCA_025667525.1 Glebionis coronaria
AATGATTAGAAGTTTTATGCATGTAGTAGTTTATAATCAATCTTGTCCTTCCACATCATTAGATAGGCTTGATACCAGTAGCGGAGGTTGGGAGGGGTCAAGGGGGTCGTCCGACCCCTTAACGAAAAATTGTAGTGTAAATTTTCGAAAATATTCCCGATTTTCTTATAATTTGATCCCCTAAAAACCATTTTGTTGTGTAATTTATAAAATATATCAAAGCTTGACCCCGAGCAAAATTTTCTGGCTCCGCCCCTGCTTGATACTCTATTTGAAATAACTACTTTCATTGTATTATTTATTTAATATTGATGATCTGATATTCTTGCTTAAAATGCTTATAAGCAAACATGTAGTGTTTGCGAAAATATAATGCGTATATAACAAAAAGAAATGTTAATAGAAGTTAACACGCAACTAAAAGAAGACACATAGCTTAAGTATTATAAGCAAATTGTTAATTATAAAATGACATTATGAAATTAAATTGTAAAAATATATTATTAATACTAAAGAATTAGTTCATTTTTTCTTAACTATCGTAAATTTAAGGACGGGCATATAAAAGCTAAAAAAATAAGCACACGTGTTACAAACATTCATGACAACATTAAATACATTTGTAACCATATAATCAGTCGTTATATAATGAGCTACCATAAATAGTATTTGGTTATATTTTATTTTTACTCTAGGTAATTGTAACGAAATAATTATTTGTTTTACGTGATTGAGAGAATATAGACGTAAAATAATGTTGATGACAAAAATATTTTAGCATATTCTTCGCTCTCATGAGTCATGTGCTATATTATTTACTGATTTAGGTTTTATCTTATTTTCTGATTCACGTGGGCATCTTGAAAGTGGGTATCAGTTTTGCTGAGTGGTTTCATTATTGTCATCTAATTACTGCTACAAACTATGTGTAGTTATATTTCTTTGATATACCTGTTATGTTTTGCTTTGTTGTTTATCGTTAAAAACAAACTTTTTCGTGACTTTCAATATATATCTTACTTGATCTTTGCGCTGCAGAATCATCGTCCACATTTACACAATAAAGATGAGAAAAGAACGCCTAGTGAAGAACATGACGGATTAGCACGAAAATCATCAGAAACATATGAAATATGTTCCCTATTTTATTCTTAAATTTTTTTAGTATATTCCACTTGACCATTAACAAACAAATGAAGAACATGACCAAGTTATTTCACAAGAATTATTGGTTGAGATGCACCACCATATAGAAATGACTTTTGCCTTGAGACAATCTTTAGATATGTATAACCATAAATAATCATTATGATCATACATAAATGTGACAAAAACGTGACACAATAAAACAAATCAGCCTCTGAGCATATAATAATACTCTTCACACCTGCAACACAGAATGGCGAAGATTATTTTTTCAAACCATCCAGCCATCATTAGTCCTATTCCCATGAAAAACATCAAAGTCAATGATAAAAACGCGCTTTAATCCATGAACACATTCAGCATATCAAGCTGCAATAGCTATATTATTGAAGACACAAGAACCCATGGGAAACAGGCCGCTTGGAGCAACATGATTTCCAGGTCTTATCAATGCAAAACCAATTGGAGTGTACACATTTATCTTTTATGCCGCCACCTACTTAGAAAAAACTTCAGATTATTTTTATCCTGGGACTTACCTAACGGAGCGAACAGTGATGTAAAAGTTCAAAAACTAAATAAAATACTCTCATATGTACAATGAACATATTTTATAACCCAAAAGAGATTTCTAAACTACACAACATATAATTAGCCACCTTTATTTGTTGCCAGGTTGGATAAGTGCAGTTCTCTACGTGTTTGTAGATCACACTGTGGGTATGTTGCATTCCATACGTATGAACTCTCATGGAAATATGTTCCATGAGTCCAGATCTCCACCAGTCGCAGAAGCTTCTCGTCAATCAGAAACTTTGGCTCGCAACCAATGAATCTAATCTCTAGCAAAACCAATAGACAAATTCGAACTGCGTCAAGGTCTGAGATCTGCTCAAGGTAGCCATAAAAAACGTTCGTAACATCCCACCCCTTGATTAATATATTGGTCGCTCTATTACAGTACCTGTTACACCAGCCATTCTGCCATCTCTAACAAAGACTAACCCGACCAGTAGACCGATATAAAATGATAATATTTGACCCTAATTCACGAACTGTAACGAAAAAGTATCCCTTCTAGCATTAATCAATGGTGTAAATAGCCATAAATTAAAGTTTCTTTTTAACATATTATAGTACACCGCCAGACAATGGCCCTCGGGATGACACCAGAGTGACGGAAGATGGCATCAAATCCACGGCGTAAAGGCTTGGATGACTTTATTTAGGCCCTACAACAAACTTCCTCGCAAAAGGAAACACCTCGAATATCCATATCTAAGAAAACTATAACTAAACAAATTTAACCTAACAAAACTACAATCAAACAATATATTTTAATGTATGAAAAAAGCAAACAATCATTACCTTAAAGGTCCAAATAAATCCACACAACGTATAATTAGCCACCTTTCTTGCCGGGTGGAATAAGTGTGTCCCTCTACGCATTTATAGGGCACCAATATGTTATCACGAAGTCACCCCATCTTGTATGGCTCATAACTCATTGTAGAGTGCTAATAATGAGTTCCTTAGTTTCATTTAGGCAATAGTTAAATCATAATCGAGAAGGCAAATTTTGAATTTTTTTTATCAGTCACCTGAACATACATTCTTAGTGAAAAAATGTTGAATACCCACAACAATATGGCCACCAATTGTCACTTCCTACAGCTCCTCAAACAATTGCAGTCATTAAGCTTTGCTTATTTTATAACTAATGGACTAAAATCAAATAGTTTAAATATCATTCATTGAATTTAATACCACACAAATTTTAGCAAACGAAAGTAGTGCAGATGGACAATAATATGCATCTATCATGTTCTGTAAGAGAAAACAAAGCTTCAAATGTTTAAGTTATTGAGAATTGAGAATATTATCTAGTCACTTACTGTCGAATGCCCACATGCTAGTGTTTTCGACACCGACACATGTTTTTATTCACATTTTACATAACTTAATGGTAATATCTTTCTAGCCTGATAACAATATTAATTCAGTTTACATGTGGCAAAATATGTGGGTCATACGGTTGGATAACGGATTAAAATAGGTTACTTTACTTTCGACTTCTCTCATTTTCATTTTAGCTAAAAAGATTGTTTGGTTGAACCCAACTGGCCTGTTAGATATAAAAAAATAACACAAATTGGACAATTTATAAGGAACTGGGTCGACATTGCTACCCCCAACTCTAGTGTGTATTCCGGTTTGCTGACTTTCCACCCCACCTTTTGTTTATTCATATCAGAATTTCCTAATTAACCTACCTGAATTTGCAGCAGGCGCTGAATGTGTCGAGAAGAGCCCATAAAAAACATTTCATTTTGTCACTTTGACTCAGAGAATGTGCCAGTATTTCTATGTGTCCCGCCTAATTGTGGCTGCATAAAAACATATACAACATATTTTACTTTTGACAAATTTAAAAACTGACTGAAAGTTTACCAATTAATGGGCTGTTTGTTTGAGCTCATTTTTAATAATTGGTTGGGCTTATATTTCAAAAGCTTGTAGTTTACAGCTTAAATTTTTAACTTAAAAACTTGTATAGGTGTAAGAGTTTAAGCTTTTTATGGAGTTATGAGCTTAACTATTTTCAACTTATGTTTCATAAGCTCCGAAAGCCTTTCATAAACCATTAATCATAGACGACATAGCTTCTTATATGCCAAAATTCTTTCAGGTCTTTCTTTCATTATTACATTAAATAGCATTTAACATCTATGGTCTTCATGATTCTCGTATATTCAAAATCAAATATACTAAACCGGGGATATTAGTTACTATTAAATAAGCCAATGAATGTAAAGAATTTGATGCTTACTTTTTTCTTTGATTTGTGTTGTTGTGATGTGAACTCATCTGTTACACAGCAAGTAATCTAAAGGATCCTATAAGGTTAAGGTACTCGCTGCTCAAAGAAGACCTTTGATGTCGTCTAACTTCCGTGAAACTCTTATTAACGTAGTCATTGAAGATTTAGTCTGGTGATCTTGCATCAATCAACATAGACACATGAGGTGTATCGGAAGGATGGGTAATGGGTCAAAACAGGTTTAATAAACCCTACATGTCTGTAGTTTTATAATTTTTTTACCGCTACGAGCCGGACACTTTTGGTATAGATTTTTTAGTTTCATTATAAATTAGCCAAATAATAGGTTTTTTGCATAAAAAACTCTTTTTAGGAAACTTTGTTATATGTCTGACTAACTTTGCATGTCTCTTTAGAAACCAATTTCTATATGCCTGCACAAATCTATTTCTTCTAAAGCTAAGGTCATGAATATATATTACCCATAAAAGGTTTTATAAAACATAACAAAGGCTATTTTAGTCGAATGTTTGATAAAACATAACGAAGGCTATATTAGGTGAACGTTTGACTTGTGAATTAAGTGTCCAAATAGGATCAGAACCTGACAAGTTATATCCTTTATTACTTGACCTTTCATTCATGTACCCTTGTCTCATCCTACTGCTCGAGAATGTCGTAAATTTCTGGTAAAAATAGTCTGAGAAAGAAAGTGTAGCTCACTTGTTGATGAGCTACTGCCATTTATGTAATTAAAGTGACTTGGACGATCACTGGACTGAACACGGGAACTTGTAAAGTCATCTTATGCAGTAACTTCAAAAAAAAGTACTAACTAAAATTTGATGCAAAAAAGTAGCAATTTGAATTTATGAGATCACATTCTTTATTGACATAGAGAATAAACTAACCTGGCTAAAGCTAATCCCCATTTTCTGTTTCGAACATCTGGTGCACATTCCTCTTGAACATCTGGTGCTAATTCGACTTTTAGATTCTCGTCTGCTTGTAAGTGTCAAATGACTAAAGGTTACGCGACTCCAAGCACATGAAAACATGGAGATATTACATTCTGTACTTTTTTATGATCTGGTCATTTCTACTCACATATTAGGAAAGTAAAACATTACCCTCATTTCTGCTGAAGTAAACATAAACCGCAGAAAAAAGTAGCTGGAATCAATAATATCGAATCATCATGGCCACCTATATCATAAAAAGCGAGTTTAATGTATAACTATGATGTCATTCAGAACACATTAGAACAGTAAGACATATGTTTCTCCAATTCCTCACATATTGTTTAAAGACAAGAGCTGTGTTTAAGTAACTTACCCCAGCCAAGCATCTGGTGTTCAACTTTCACAAGCTTTTTCTTTTTTCTCTTGCTGACTTATGTTTCTTCTATTTGTCAACTTAAAATAACTTAAGCACATGGTCTGTGGTATTATATAACCCATCCTATCCCGTTTCGACCCTTTCTAAAAAGTGAGTCATTATGACCCATTAACCAAACGCCCTTGCGTGCACCACTAACAATATATGTAACAATGATCATACTTTCGATTTAAGGTTCCTCCCTTCTGAACAATGAGGATAGTAAATTCATGAACCCTGTTTACAGAATTCGACTCGTGTACCTTTTTATTACTTTAAGAAGGGGTATCGTTAAACTGGTTGTGGTATTGAAGGTTTCAACTTTCAGTTGTCTAAGCTCATATTTCCATAAGTTTTACTACGGTTTATTCAAATATAAAGGAATACATATAACTCTATAAGCACAAAAGATTCTCCATAAATGAGGTCAGCTAGAAATCATTTTAGTGACAGATTCTTACTACTGAATTCCCATTTCAATCGATTAACGACTAACACCCCTCAAACTAATGAGACTGACCTGGTCACCAATCGACAGATGCATCCCTCCTTGTTGCTACAAAAGATTTAATCTGGTTAACGCTCAAAATCATATCAGTATTTGACCCAACGTTAACGCTCAAATAACAAAACTTGTATGAACTTTAGTATAACTGAACAACTGATGACCATAAAACAAAGTTTCAATAAAGGGAGCCAAAAATTTCTTATAGATGTGGACACTGTAAATTGACGCAGTACTAATCCGTACTATTGGGTTGTTTGGATCAATAATCTCGGGAAAAGTACCTTATTATCAGTATTTACTATAATGGATTGAAATTTGTAGAGCTATTCAGATTTTGGCCCACTAAATCGATAGTCCTGTACGGTTAACGTATGAAAACAAACGACTGATACTATAAACTTAAGCAAGAACATACCAACAAACCGTCTTTTGGTGCAATACGGTGTGAATTCACCACCATTCAAATCATTATGCATTTGGAGCAGTAGAGCATTATAGGCTTCCATATATAAATAAAGTGGAGGCGTTTCCATAATTGGTGCATCTACTACTTCAATCCATAATTGGTGCATCTACTACTTCAATCCGATGTCACCTTCATACCTGGTATGCCAAAAAATGTGAAATTAAAGAAAGAAACTTTTTAAAATCAGAAACTTTGAAGAGAGTAGAGAAGACATGCACTTCAGCTTAGACCTGATTATAAAATAAAAGTAGAATGTATAGGCGACATCTAAGCAACATAATCAAAAAATGTCATTTAGGTATTTTGAATAGGCAGTGGGTATGCCTGCAATTTTTAATAAATCGATATTATCAAGGAACTTCGTAAATTTGCATCAATTGAAAAACTTAAACTGAAATAGGCAAGAATTGGTGGAGGCTTTTTTGGGGGTCTTTTGCTTATGAAAATTGCTTATTGCTAAAATAAGCAAGTCTAAACTACTAACTCAAAACAGGTTTAAAAGGTGATTAAAAACCACAATACTTATACAAATAAGCTCACAAACCTCCATCAGTAAGATGGTCTAATCCATCGTTGAATCCACGGCTACTTCAGGTGTGACCCATCTGGTTTAATTAGAAGCTTCTGTATTATTAAGTTAAGTGTACACATTTTAAATCACAGCCTTACATCTTTTTCTCATAAGCAAATCAATTTAAACACAATGATTGGGGTAGTAGGAGTTGTGATCTGAGATATGGAGTTTTTCCCAAAGTACACCACAAGTCCGCAATCAAACACATACATACGTTTGTTTATAAAACAGCAAAGGATTTAAAAATGTATACCTGACTGACTTGAAACTCTGTCTGATCAAATCCAGGAACCACAATTTCTAAGAATATTTTCAAATATGGAACGCCACTTTTTTAGTCGTACTGATATATAGTCCTAGGTTTAAGGTAGCTAGTGAAAGCAATAAAAAATAAGTTATCTTTCCTTCGTACTCCTGATACTGATAGGCAAATTATGCAAAAGAGACCCACTTTGAAAATCCCTCAACTGCAACACGTGTTTGAAATCACTCATATAACTCACTACAAGTTGATTTCCTGTTGACAGCAACAACCGTATCAAGAACATCAATCTTGGATTCTGGATTGATTTTAGTCCATGTGTTTGGCTCCTTCTGATCTACTCGGACCAGTTTATACTTTAAAACATCTTTATTTGTTAAGAATGTGAAAACAGTGTCCTCATTTGCAATAGCTTGATACATTGCCTCAGAATTCTCAGCATTTTGAAGAGGGTGTTTGCGCCTTTCTACTCGAACTATACGGCTCATGCTTGTCAAAATTCTCAGCATCATAAATTTCTTAGAAAACCTTTAAAAGATTAAACCAGAATTATGAACTGAACCTTTCATAAAAAAATAAAACCATGTATAAAATTCGAAAGCATGTGTTATAAATTATATATCCACCAAATGTAGGTTCATTGTACTTAAAAAAAATCAATTACAAATTTACAATGCACTAAACTTTTCTCACCTTGCTTCCAATGATCTCTGGGAGGACCAAGAGTTGCACCAACATGTTTAGAAATCACCACAACATTAGCAACCTGAGTAAACCGCTTATGTGAGTTATATCAAACTTATACAAAAAACTTGAAATAACAATTAGACAAATGCAAACATATAGACTGAAATCAAGGAAAAATGCAAGGAAAAAAAATACTCTATGAAAAAAGGTCGTAACTAATAACTGGAAAATGATTGGCCTTTACATTTATCCTCGTCTTGATAGCTTTCTCTGGGCAAGTTTCAGTGGGGTTCCACTTTTATATTTTCTGCCTAGTTCCAAAGGACTGTTGGTTCCTCCACCTTCTGTAAAGTAGTACCCACGCTAGTGGATGAGAACTCTCCTGGGACATCGACAAAGCCGGTTCTAGCAATATCTGGTACATCACTAAAGCTATCGTCTTTGCCACTGATTGTTGCTTTCCCAATGACAAACGCTATAAAAACATGTGCATTAACTGCTTTCTTGACATTCCAAAACATAAAACACCAACCCACTTAATCTGATTAATCTGCTGTTAACAGACCCAATATAGTTCGGGGAATTCTAACTTTTTTAAGAACGCCAAAACCGTGTCGTTGAATGGAATAATATTTCCATTCAGGTAATGACGGAGAAAACTTGATGGTTTTTGCTTTCAAACATCCTAGTGGCACTATGACTACTATACAATCAAAATCAATATAAGATCTAGCAATTTCAAGGTTTAATTAATCGAAAGCATATATTAATAAACTGGAATTTAAGTTCAAACATATGTTAATAAGTACTACACATTAATATGAATTTCATAACTAAATTCAATCACAAAATAAATTCATAATCAATAAACGCATCATTGGATTTGGATTCACTCAAAATAAAAATAAAAATAAAAATTACCTTCGAAGATGTTATCGGTGATTTTGAATGAGACGAATTGAAGAGGTATTAGGGTGAAACAATATATATAACAGAAGGTATTAGGGTGGTTTTGATCGTGATGTTAAGGATTGATTTGGTAAACAATAATTCTGTAGAAGGTTAGATGTTGTGAGGATATAAATATTGTTTTTATTACAGACCAAATCGGTCAGCTTGTCCAATTGGTTAAGGGTTTGTTTAGGTGTTTCTAAACCTGTGTTCGAATCTTGCAAGCGACTGTTTTTTAAACAAATTCCAAATTTTTCTTAAGCCCATGATTTTTTAAGCCCATGCTGACGTGGATTAGTGCCCTGATATATATATATATATATATATATATATATATATATATATATATATATATATATATATATATATATATATATATATATATATATATATATATATATATATATATATATATACATATATATATACATATATATATATATATATATATATATATATATATATATAGAGGAGGGTTCTTGTGAGAACTAATTTAAAATTGTTAAAGTAAGAACTAATATACACCGTCGGATCTACTGATTAGTATTAAATGAGATTATTCTTAAATGGCTCACATTGTTGCAATTAAATATGTCTCAAGGGTACTTTGGTACATTTGTTTTCATATCATTTATTTACATCAGCGATTTTTATTTGGTGATTTTTATCACTTTTTATATTTTTTACTTTTTATACGAATAAACAGCTTATTATTAAATTATTTGATAGATACTGACAATGATTAGATATGATACACTGGACCATTTTAACATAGATGGGTACATATGGTAGAATAAAATACAAAAGATACTAGTGGTGTAGCAATACAAGTGGTCTAACCATGTTTTGGAAAACTAGTACATATCTGATACACATACCTTACGCAAATAATGCATCGAGTAAACATTTTGGAAACAAATGATACAAGGAGTACATAAATTCGAAACAACTGATACAACATATACACTTCTAAACAACTGATACAAGAGTAAACAACAACAGAACAATTGATACAACACTCCATATTTACATCAAAATGAAAATTATTAAAAAAACTACATGAAAAGTACTATGGATCAAAACTCATGTACAAAGTGGTACACGTTAATACTAAATAATACATATTACGTACTAAACTAATGGTGCTACTGTGTGTACGCAAAACCATCAGCTACACAACCACGTGAATGTATCATCTTCTTTTATATTACTATCATTCTTTCTCATTCTATTTACTAATCATAATTCACATTTATTACACAACAACTGATGCACGAGTGTACATCGACAAATTAGATCCATGACTCAAATCATAATTCACATATTACCCCTCAAATTAGGCATGGTACATCGGCATATCAAAGCACCAGTCCACCATCATCATACTCCGTTACACCGGTACACCAGCCCACCGCCATCACACGTTGGTACAACGGTACATCACTGACACCAGTAAAAACAGCCCACCGCCAGCACACATTGGTACAACGGTACATCACCAGCACCAACAAAAACAGCCAACAGCCGTCACACATTGGTACACCGATATATCAGCGGCACCAAAAACAATTGTATCCGTTGTACTGACGATCTTAGGGCGAAACAGCGACACCACAATGCCGACACATATCAACGGCGACAACAAGCACATTAGAGACAGCGGCGACATGTACCAATAACTCGTCCGTTACGAGTACTGAACATGATGATTCTGGTGACTAAAAATAGCCGCTCGCAACAGAGGTGCTTTGACGATTAATATCCATGCAATATCGTCTTCTTTTCCGGCAAGTTGTTGGTTGTTTGCTAGAAAATAACGGTTGTGTTTGTGATCGTGAAAATAAAAAAAAATTAACGGCACCATTCTTTGGGATATGAAAGTAGAGACGAATTCGAAGATGATGTTCTAGCGAGAAGAAATCATCCCTTTTCTTTGAGAATAATATGTTGATATGTGGTTTTGAAGAAACAGAGTATTTCAGATCTGTTTTTGGATGGTTAAACTCTCTATTTTGTGGTGAGAGATACTATAATAGGCGGCTCATAGCATAAACTGATAATGCCTAATACACCCTTTAAGCTTTATTATTTATTTCTTTTTTATTTATTACATATATTAAATTAGTTGCCACTTGTATGATTTTCATTGGGTTCTTATTTTTATAATTTTTAAAAGTTCTCATTTGATCCCAAATCTATATATATATATATATATATATATATATATATATATATATATATATATATATATATATATATATATATATATATATATATATATATATATATATATATGTATACAAATATATATATATATATATATGTATATATATATATATATATATATATATATATATATATATATATACATATATACATATATATATATTTGATATATATATACATATATATATATATATATATATATATATATATATATATATATATATATATATATATATATATATATATATATATATATATATATATATATATATATATATATATATATATATATATATATATATATATATATATATATATATATATATATATATATATATATATATATATATATATATATATATATATATATATATATATATATATAGAGTTAGGTTAATGTAGTTTACCTTTTTAAAATTGTTAAAATAAAAAGTAGTATAAACCGTTGGATTAATTAGTTATTATAAGATATAATAAATGATATATGAGTTGCATTAATGTAATAAATCTCTAGTCAAAGGATAATTAATACATAAACCTAAAATTAATTTTCATTTAAACAATATTATTTATTCTTTTAAACAATATTTAGTTTTCATTTAACCAAACTTTTTGATAAATAACGTTTTTCTTGATACATCTTTATATTTATATTCTTTATATTAGGTAGAATTGATACATACCAAATCTTTGATACATCATGTCTAAATAATACTCTTTACAAGTCTACACAACTAAATATTTAATATTTTACAAAATAATAATATGATACATCAACAAGAAAATGAAGATACATGTCTATCAACTCATAAAAAAATAGATACAATTTTCGTCGCATCCAAAATTACAAAGATGATGCTACATATTTGACATTTAACTCGTACACTAACTAAACAAATAGTAAGTTATCATGTACCAGTTGATATCCATAACTATAAATTAATATAATATACACAAAATAAATTGTCTAAAACTGTATAAATTAAAATGTGAAACAACATAAAAAACTAAAACTACAAAATTATTGCTAGTACATAAATAAAATATACATAGTAGTTACTTTTGAAAAAAATATGATAGTGTTTTTTTCTATTAATATCATGCATTTCAAATTAATACAATTGATAGGGGTAATAAATATGGTTAAATTCAAGCAATGAGACTTTTATAAATGTCATAACCTACACAGAAATGTAAATAATTAAAAGTTTAATGTTCTTTTAATGAGATTTATGTCATCTAATTAATCTAGTAAATCTAAAGGTTCAAAATACTTTTTATTTTAACAATTATAAGATACTACACTACTTTAACTAAAATCTATATATATATATATATATATATATATATATATATATATATATATATATATATATATATATATATATATATATATATATATATATATATATATATATATATATATATATATATAATATATGGGGAGCGTTATTGTGTTGTACACTCTTAAAATGCATTACAATGAGCATAGTTGTGGACCATTAGACCAAGAATCATGATTGAGATTAGTATTTAATTTGTATACATTTGAAAATTAATGGCTTTATGTACCTATTAAATTTAATTTATTTAATGGGTACTTGATTTTGAGAAAATCATAACCGATTATTTGGGCTTCCCCTTTATGTAGTTTTGATTATTTTAATCTCATACTGAATCATGTAACAACTTGTTATAAATTGCCTGAACCCATTTATATATCGGCGATACAGTATATTGTGATAAATTACGTGAATTCAATTTCTTAAGTAAACAAATATATTTTGTACGAATATTTCTTTCCAGGCCACCACTTTTGACTTTTTTTTCATCTCTCTATGTCAATTTTAACTTGATCTACGTCAATTCATTTTATTACTTATTTATATTTATCATTCCCTGAATTTAAAGTGATGCTTTCTTTTATAAAAAAAATTCGTCATATTTTAGCTGACACATTGGCACACAATGACACATACACAAAAACAAATACATTTAAAAAAGTAGTGATACATATGTACATAATTCTATTTTTTTTCTTAAATTGATCTACAAAACAAAAAATAAAAAACCAATCGTAATTTACAACCCATGTAGATTGTTAGTGTGTCACACAAAGTTTGGCATAAATGTGTCATAAACATAGATTATATAAAAACAAAAAATTATAAAATATAGAAATTATATGTGTTGGTGTAAATATATCATCTAAATGTGTCATAGTCAATGAAAAGTTTGTTAAGAAGTAAGCATGTTACAACAAATGTATTACGGAGTATTAGACTCAGTGTGTCATCCAAGTTTGTCAAAAAACTTTTTACGTCAATACAAATGTATTATGGAACTATGTGTATTTTAAAAACTAACTTGTCACTAATAACGTGTCATAAAATTTGTGCCTCATCAACTGTATCCAAAAAAGTTATTATTGTGTCACTATAGTTTAACTAAAAAAACTAACTTGTCACTAAAAATATGTCATAGAAAATTTGTCTCATCAAATGTATCAAAATAGTCACGTTAAAATTTAGTATTACTAAAATTATAATGGTATAAAAAACTATAAAAATTTAATGCATCGTCATAAGTTATCATTATAAGGCTTATAAGAAAAAAAATAAATTCTATGAAAATTTTGAATATATAAACCGTCTAGAGTTGGTCAACAGTAAAAAAAGAATAAACAAAAATAAACACTATCGTAAATCATAATACCCCCCATGTGTAAGAACAAAGATTATGGTTAGTTTCCATCAATTTATAAACACAAAATATTGAAATTACATATCGACTGATCCACATAGTAACAAGTTAACAACAACACTTAGTGCGTCGAAATACTTAGTATAAAGCTAGTAATAAATTTAGATGAATTGAAGCTCGTAATAACAAAGAGTAAAAATACCTAGTATATCCTTTTAATTTGTTTTGCATTTAATATTTTCTTGTAATAAAAACTGCCACTTGTCACATAATGATTGGTGTCTATTATAACTTATTTTAAGGTGTAACACACTTGAACGGAAATCATATATATATATATATATATATATATATATATATAGATTTAGGATCAAATGAGAACTTTTTAAAGTTGTAAAAATAAAAACAATTAAACAACCAATAAGATTGAAGCAAGTCTTAAATAAGTGAAATTTAATACACTTAAAACTGATAATTAAAAATATGACTAAAAAGGCTAATATAGTAATTTTGTATTATCAGTTTTCATTAACCTTTTACCACACGTGTTCTCCTCCCTCATATTCAAATCAAAACCAGTCCATCTTTCTTTTTAATATACAATACCGATTTATGACATTAAAAAAAAGATGTGGATCCATAACAAAATAAAAAAAAGAAACAACATATGCCTTCATATAAGAAATCGATTTTCTTATGAATAAAAAATATGCTTCTGAACCGGGTACTCCATCACTTTTCCGGTGAGGTCCTATCGGCGGTTGCATTTTTACAACGAGTGGAACGGGATAGAAAAGTCCATTCATTTGATATCATTATTTTATAATATTAGTTATCCTGTATCCGGTGGTTTAGCACCGTTGATGTGCCGGTAGATCGGAGACTGATGGTGGTGAGTTGATGCATCAGTGCGTCAGAGTCAACTGGTGATGGGCCACTGCCACTGATGTATCATGTATCGTAGACTGATAGTGTTGGGGATAATGCACCAGTGTACCGTATTCTGATGGTGTTGGGGCTGATGCACCGGCACACCGGATTCTGATGGTGTTGGGTAGTGCCGCTGATGTACGAGTGTACCAGAGACTGATTTGTGATGTATCAGTTTTGTTGAGATTTGTGATGTATCAGTTATTCAGATGTGTTGAGATATGCGATGCATCAGTATTGTATCAGTGATGTATCAATAGATCTTTTAAAGTGTATCAGTGACTTTATATAATTTTTATACGATTTTTATAATCTACATCAAATTTATGTGCAGTTGTATCAGTTGGACGTGTATCGGTAATTGTTTGAAAAGGTCAAATGCATGCAAATTCAACATATTACTACTCGTATGATTTAATGCACCATAAATGCACTACACAATTACAACTCGTATGACAAAATAAAATTAAATTATTAGGAATACATTAAAGTTGCATTTAAGATATTAATTTTTATCATGACGAAAATACCCTTCTTAAATTAGATGTTTATTACAGCAATGACATTCACCCATCATCAATATCATCTAACAAAATTAATAAATCCAATGGTTCATATTAGTTCTTATTTTAATAACTTTAAAAAATCTCTCATAATAACCTCCCTCTATATATATATATATATATATATATATATATATATATATATATATATATATATATATATATATATATATATATATATATATATATATATATATATATATATATATATATATATATATATATATATATATATATATATATATATATATATATATATATATATATATATATATATATATATATATATATATATATATATATATATATATATATATATATATATATATATATATATATATATATATATATATATATATATAGTTAAAAGAAAACTAAAAGGAAACTAATATTTAATATTTTTACGCCTTAGCCCACCCAACATTGTGTTTTGTCCCATGTGAATTATCGGTTTGTATTTTTTAACTTATTTTGTTAAACGTAAACTAACATTTTATAGTGTTAGGCTTTGGTACACCCAACGACCATGTTTGGTGTCATATTAGTTTACGAATGTACATAACTTGCCCAGCGGACGTGTAAGCTTCATTATAATATGTGAAGTTATAAGTGGACGTAGCCAGTTAGAAACCTTGGTTATTAAACTGTAAAAATATTATTCTCGGTCAAGTAATATTTGCTTGAAATTAGAGAGCGTATGAATTAAATAAGTTGTTTGAACAAATTCATTTACGTCATGAAAAAAAGTTGATCGATTTGACTTTATTTTATGTTATTCCCATATTTTAGGTATATAATTCAACAAATACATTCAGTTGTATCTAGAGGTGATGAGACCCTTATTTGATCCAATTAGTTTTAAACCGGTTCAATTTTAGTCAATCGGCCAACAAACCGATTTGACTCAAATCGATTTGGTTTGAAACCGGTTTTGTAATATTTTAACTGGTTTTTAACCGGATTGGTTCGTGTTTAAACTGTTTTTAAGCGGATCGGTAGGGTTTAACCTGTTTTTAAATTGGTCGTGGCCATTTTATTAACAGGCTTCGGATTTTTAAGAAGGTGATCAGTTTAACTTCATTTTATGTTAATCACATTTTTTAGATATATTTTTCAAAAAGTTAGTAACCACAAAAATGATATTGTGCCAAGTCACGTGTGTTGTAGTACTTAAATTAAATGGGCTTGTCTCACCAAAATATACCATTAAATATAAGCAATTAACTTTTTGAACAAAATTAGGCTTAAAGCATCACTTTTGTGAAAGTTCAAAAGATCAGGGGTGGACCTATGTGTGAGGTCCGGGTGGCCGCGCCCTCAATGGCTTGACCAAAAAGACGCCATTACAGTGTATTTTTTCTTCGATTTTGACTTTTTTTAATGCCTCTAATTCGAAACGCAAATTGCCCTCACTCACACATTAAAATCCAACTTTTAACACTACAAAGCTTAAAATCCTTCATTTTTAAGTTATAATATTCGATTTTTTATTCGAATTCTAATTTTGTGCGTTAACCACTGCAAAACATAGTTGATGATTTTACTTATCTGCTTTAATTTTTTGCCAATATGTCTCCGATCGGCACATTATGCTTGCACCATGAATCACAAAAACTGAAGTTGTAAAGAATTGAAACTTCATTGTGCTAATTCTCCATTATAACAGAGATATATGTTCATTTACACACAAACATTAGGTATAAGAAACACCGTCGTTATTATAGTTAAATATTCTTCATATCTGGTACAGGATGACCACAATGAATGAACTCTTATCATACAAAAAAAGCATACCATTGGCCTTATCTACTCACTTTTGGAATCTAGAAAAAAGAACAGTTAGAGTTTATCTATACTACTTTATAAAGCATTTATGCTTTTTTATTTTTAAAAGTTTTAAAAAAATTCAGTTTTTAACATTTCTTAATTTAAAAATTAATCTTATTCATCCATCTCTTTTATAACAAACTTTTCTAACAACTTTTGTAACAAACTATTCAAAAAACTTTTACGTTTAAATTGAAATATCTTTTTATTTATTTATTTTTTCTATAATCGAATTTCACCATATTTTCTTAAATTTCGCACTCTTATTCAACATCCATTTTGATATATTTTGATTAAATTTTGGTTTTATTTTTATTTTTAGTGAGTTTATTTATTTAGATTTAACTTTTTATAATTATAATTTTAATTTGAATACGAAGTTGGTGGATAAAAGTGTAACATTTATTTGTAAAAAATAGTCATATGGTATTGCGTGAGTACGAGGCTAGTCTAATTGAATGCATTCATTGTTTAGAACTTCAGTTCTTGTTGGTACCGTTACACGTTCCATAATCATCTAGTGATCTTAATGGTAATTACTATCTTAAGATAAACAAAAACTGAATGTATTATAATTTGATTAGCTATGTGTTCTACACTATACAACAAAAGAAACAAAGCCAAATATAAAGCGTCATTATATCAATGATAAGGAGAGGAAAGGAGTAGTTGACACCTTTATGACTAATACATTGTGCCGTTGTTTATACTGGTTCAACTAATTAGACGACTCTGTGACTTATAAATTGTAACTATAGAAAATTATACTATTTTGTTTGTAATACGGAGTAATTGTGTATCGCAACAGTTTTGGATGCTAATACGATGGACGGCTAAAAGTCAGACGCAATTTCCGATTTTATATTTTCATTCTATGGATATCCATATTTTGTTTCTTGTGTACTGAAATCGTTGATGTTTCATTAGGCTCACTCACGCTTAGACTACAGGAAATGTTTGTGGTGACAAAAATGGAAGTCCCAATCTTCGTGGGTTAGGAGTAAGATATTGGGTAAACCCTAACCACGTATTCGAGAGTAGCTTCAAAGATAGTCATACAGACTTGGAAGATTTTAAAAGAATATGTTTGAAAGATTGTCCTGTGCCATCTGATGATATTCTCAAGTGGGTGTATAATTATCCTAAAGGGGACGAAATTCTCCTTTCCATGTCTCAGTGGGTGACTCGGGATTATGATTATTTCTCTCTTTTAGCACCTGATATGCGAAAATCATCCTTGAAACTTCTCGGTCCATGTTACCCTGTCCTTTTTCCATGTGTGAATGGTAAGCACTAAACATACCTTGTCCTTTTTCCAAGTGAAAATTTTAGAGGTGGCGTTTTCAGGTATAAATTGCTTGATTTGAGGTTATGTTTGATCCCTAACGGGTCGAACTGGTTGAAGATCGCTTAAGGTGTAATTTTTCTAATAAATTATCTTGATTTACAAAAAAAAAGATTATTGTTGAAATACTTTAAGTGTTAATTGCTTTTCACACACTTGTTACTTATAATAAGTTATATTTTGGTTAAAAAAATGTTCCAGGCAGCACAGTCCGTCTCAACAGTAAAGAAAATCTACTTTGACCCGTTACCATACTCGTCTGATCCACCAATGTAAGTGTGTGACTAAGAATAACTATTTACTTGATCATACTCTTTTACATTGCGAGTTCATGACACGCAAATCAAATGTATCTCTTGAACAATGGCACCAGATCGATGGAGAGACTATTGATGATGGCATGAAATTAGATAAAACCGTTCACATGTCTATTAACTCTCAATCATCTATCACAAAGGTTTAAAATCTATCTTTACCAACTACTTGAATAATATGTTAAAATATTAATCCATTATCTTAATTAGAAGGTTCGTAACAGTAATAAGAAAATTTGATTGTACATTGGATGCTCTTTTTTGCAGCGTTATGTGGCGGATATTGGGAAAGCATGACCAGTGTTGATTGTTTGCGGAGGAATAGTACCTCTGGTTTTATCGGTAGCGTCCCGACTTCCGCAACACATATGGTATATCTTCCCTGTGGTGGCAGTGGTTGCTCTTGTGTCACATACGTTCACTAATCTTCAAAGTTTATCCTAGCTTCAGTATAAACAAACATTAAGTCAATATGGTTTTGCATTTAAGCAACTATGCAACAGAAAGTGGGTATCTCATGAGCCGAAGTATTATGCGAGTGTCCTAAAGATTGGTCTTGTGTTGCATCCAAAACCGATGGCCCTGAATTTGGTAAAACCTACTTTGAGTGTGGCGAAGGTTGCATTTTCCTAAAAGATGAAACAAACACCGTGAAAGTTGTTTGTGCTTAGAAAACCACACGACAAATATATAAACTATCGTGTGTCAGCTTATTAATTTCGTATTGTGTGTCCTATATAATAAACATGTGAAGTTTGTGTCCAGTAATGTGTAATAAGCAAAGCCGTAAAGGACTATCAATGATGAACTTATAATCGTTGTTTGTTCTAAGTTATGGATCTGCAAATGGAAATTAACATGGGTCGATAATTTCTTAAGATGGATTTGAGTACTACCTGCAAATTACTAATAAACAAATGATAAAATCGATATTCAAGGCCAAGGGTCATTTTTAAGCTAATTGTTACTCTTCAATAGTTACTTATGGACTCTTAAGTACCAATGTAACATGTTGTACTCTTGATTCAGCGGGTCAATTGCCTTTCTGGTTTCAAAACATCATTTAGAGGACAATTTCAAAATATAGCCGCAAAGCTTATCTGATCCAACCTGTACTCCTATAGTACAAATCCTATTAAGCCATTCTCCTATAAACTCCTAAAGTCACTTGATTAAAAAAGAGTATTTACCTGTTAAGAATGTTAAGAATAACATATTTAGGAGAAATGACTTATTAGGAGCTTTTGTAATATGTGTCGTTGGAGTCGAAAAATGAGAATATTGTGTTAATTGTCAAAAAATTTGCGAATATAAATGACTTGCATTCATCAAGGTGGCTGCAACTTTATTGAAATTATTTGTTTTCAGAATTAACATGTCATTTAATCGAGACCAAAAGAAGACAGTGATGACAGAAAAAATATGCAAAAAAGTTGTATATCATATTCCATTATAGAACTTATTAATTTTTTCTGGCATGTATAACCATATACTCTACTATTATTTATTTACATGTTATCAGTGGAGAATGTGTTGCAGCTACTACTTTATGATAACTTAAACACTGGCAGTAGGAATGACCTACACATAGTGAATTTACCATTATAAATCATAGAGTACTTGAGGTAGTTCATGGACCACCAAAAGCTGGGGTAGTAGGGTCTCTAATAGCTGGAATATCTAAAAACTTAAATGGATTTCTATAAACGATGATTGATGACTATGATCTTCTATCAATTCGAATATGTATATAAGAAATATTAAGTAGAGTCTTACTGGTTGGTGGATATGTATGCAGAAAGGTCGTTGGAGAAAGCATTGATTTGGCAAAAATAGGACCGGATTTCATACATATACATGAATTGACTAAAACTGCACAAAACACATTAGTTAATACGTGTACCTGTGAGTCATTGTTATCGGATTCTTCAGGGCTTTTCTTAACTTCCATGATAATTATTTTAATCTAATTTTGAGTAATGAGCATACCTTTGGGGTCCACCAAACCCTCTAAACGCAGTGTTGCTAAAGAAATTAGTGAAACAAACACTTCCATTAATCCGAATGTGTGGTACAGATTTAGAGGCACAATCCATCTTACGACCGATATAGAATATATGACGATTCTTATTGTCCCAACGTATCATTCACCTTACTTTAACATTAACCATGTATCCAAAAGAAAGGGTTAGACTATATTGGAGCATCATGGCTTCTGATGTCTAATAAGCTAGAATTCCAAGTAGCTGGCTAACAACTCCATATCTTCTTTCTGCTTGGAATTTTAACTTCGGATTAGTAAGAAAGCATATAATAAGTTTAAACAACCCTTTTTGATAATATCTTATTATCTTTCACAACTTTGGTACCTGTGATCCAACTGTAGGGTGCAATTACTTACATAAGTGGGAACTGTGAAGGCCTCCAACATGTCTCCTAGCTTTGTTTTATCCGCATCCCTTATTGTTCGGGCAGTTTGCGAG
Source organism: Glebionis coronaria (assembly GCA_025667525.1). Lineage (NCBI taxonomy): Eukaryota > Viridiplantae > Streptophyta > Magnoliopsida > Asterales > Asteraceae > Glebionis > Glebionis coronaria. The sequence goes on from CM046878.1 coordinate 266,973,460, forward strand.
ACATCATCTTGAGCTTTAGTTTCTACGCCACCAAGTGAAATTTGCACACGCTCTGTAGTGTGAACTTCCTATTCCTATTACATAATACTTTCAATCTATTCTCAATGACTTTTCTTACACTATCAGGTATCTGATATTCATAAGCCTTTCATTGAAGGCTTCTTGCACTCTCGCATCTGATCTTTATTCTACAAAAAAAATCAATTAATAACAATCATATCGGGCTCCTCGGATGGATTCTCATAAATGAGTAGCAGAGTAACGGGTATATATAAACTTTAAACAACACTAAAAAATTTAATTCCTATTTTATACAGCCTAGCAAACAAATATGAATTTCATAGACAATACAAAATCAGAAACTTTTCAATATTTGTTAGCTATGAGCACATTAGAAAGTTAACTGTCTAATGATTCAAACATTATGCAGGGAAGCATTTGGGAAAATTCTTGCTAAAGGACATAGCCGTGTTCCTGTCTATTCTGGGAATCCAAAAATGTCATCCGACTCCTACGACATTTGGTTGTTTCTACATTTTGTGTAGCTTCTGTTCCCCTGGTGCACTGCTTAGAAATACAACTGCATAAAAAAGTAAAATGTAATTGGTGCACTACTTCTGATTTAAAAAAACGATGTTAAAGTCCTCTACCTAGCAACTGGTAAGTAGTATACATGTTGCATAGTTGTCTAAAACTGAAATCATACCAAAAGTGCACCATTTAGTTCAATTAGGCAATTCTAATACTGTATTTGCATGTGCAGAACCCACCGAGTCCAAATCATGAGGAAAATTAGTCCAAAAGAAATAAATAAAGGAAGTACTACAAAAGTAAAGGACTCCATCCATGGAGCATACAAAAAAAATAGTTCACATCGATAAACAATGACTAAAAAGGGCCATGGCTTTGTGTTCATTTGAAGAAATGTTACCTGTACGTGGGCCCGGTTGTGGGCCATTATCCATACAGTGACATCTGTTGGTTCCCACAATTTCTTTTTTTAGCATTGAGCACAGGAGATGTAATACCATTGGTGAATTCTGTTACGAGAGCTTTTTGAAGAGGAACCTTTATTGAGCTTTTCTTGCTGAGGATAACATGAACTTGTAGATTTGAAGTAGTAGGTTACTTTGTACTCCGTATTTGGTTACATACCTGTTTCACATTGAAGAGCGTGAATTCAAAATATGAATTCATCTCAAGTACTATGGTTTGGTCAGCAGGTCTAAATATACTATGGGAGTGCTCAATCGATTACCTAGTATGATGCAAAAGGGTCACCAAAATACATATATATACATGTGGTCCAACTGCATCTGTACCAGCAGGAAAGTCTGTGGTTGTTGCAAATGTTTGTGGTTGCTGCATTACCTCGATTAGGGGGCGTTTGGCAACGCAATTTACCGGTTTCAAGACACATATGGCGAGGGCCATTTGGCATTGCGGTTTTTAGTCAGTTATAACATTTGGGTGTATTGTGATGCTAATCAATTTAGTATTCATAAAAGTGACTATTTTCATCGCCACGTAAAAATTTGTTGAACGCAGGCCCATGTATAAATTTGGCCGTGTTCAACACAAACAGAATCGAAGAAGTTAGCTAAAAGATGCATTTTGTAACTCTTTCTAGGATTGATTGTTTACTTCTGCACAGTCTTGATTTCTAATGCATCCAACTCCTGATCCAACTCCTGATTCAGAACTTGGCAAAGATCCATCACTACACTCTCATGGACCTTCTGCCACAAGTGAGCACAACAGATCTGAATGAGAGAGATATTCAAAGTAAGAATCAGAATGCAAAAACACGAAGCATAACCAACTAAGATTTAATCTACCTGTGGTGCCACCAAAATCAATAGGTAAGATGAGCTGGATCTGTAGTTGTAGTTAAAATTCATCCTTCTACTACTACTCTCCATCTAATGCATCTTCGAATCCTCCTTATCCGAAAAATTAAAATTGGAGTTGCACAAATAAGGCCAGCGCTCCCTAAAACTATGTATAGGTTGTAACAGACAGATAATTTTCAGATACACACATAAAAGAAAACAACCCGGTCACAATTCCATTGCCCTGCAAGACCAAGAAATGAGCGTGACTTGATAAATCTTTCGAATTGTGGTGCTTTTTCGAGCTCGAACATCATTAAATTAGAAATAATTAGAGATAATGGATTATTTTCCATATAAAAGGAATTAGGCAATTGTTTAAAGGTTGTGGTTTTTTTTTCAAGTTATATATAATACCCCGAGGATCATTCAAGTCCAAAGAAGTACCACCAAGAATCCTATTTCCAGTATAGCATAAAAGTTTAACAAAGTAAAAAACTATCACTTAAACTATAGGCAAACAAAGTTAATCAATAAACGAAATCCAATTTAGGTATTTAAAGATAGTAATTAACTCAAGCTGACATATGAGTTGTTGGATTAATCTGATTCGCCTTCTTCAGTAACCTCCTCTTTCATATTTAGCAAAATTAAAAAATAATTAACAATAAAATGCCCTGAACAGCTGAATCTTAAGAAACAGATATAATAACTTACTGCCACCAATGTGCGAACATGGTCGATATGTATAATTATGTGGTGGTGTGGGCACAAGTATAAGTTATCAGATCTGATATGTATAACTTACTAAATAGATGATCTTTTACCCGTGATTTGTGAGTTCTTGAGGTTAAGGCTCAATAAGAAGTGTTCTAAAAAAAGCTGTGAAATTAATACCAATTAGATCTGATAAGGAGATGTTGAAATATGTGTTATAATCACAAAATATATGATATTTTACCGTGATTTGTAGAGATTTGGGTTAAAAAGAAGAAAAATGGAGAAGATGAATGATATATTAGGGTTTGAGAGTGAAGGATCGCTTGTGAAATTAATATCAATCAGATCCGATAAGGAGATGTTCAAATATGTGTTATAATCACAAAATATCCGTGATTTGTAGAGATTAGGGTTAAAAAGAAGAATGATGGAGAAGATGAATGACATATTAAGGTTTGAGAGTAAAGGATCGCTTTTGTGTGTGTTTTCCCTGTCGTCTGTGGGTAGAATAAAAAAAGAAAAATGAGTTTAAAAGTATTATATATACATAAGGTATCAAAACGCCGCTTTTTTACAAATTGCGTTTTCAAACATCAATTTTCGGATCTTATTGAGACTTTTTAGGAAAAAACAAATCCTATTGGTTTAGAGGTGCCATGTCACATATAACTGGGATTAGGGGTGTGGTTTCAAGTCATAATTATACCTATATATAATATAAAGATATATATATGTATATATATATGAGAGAGTTATAATAAAAATACTTTTTTTGTGAGAAGGATAAGAAGGATTTTCAGCCATTGATTTAAAATCAATGGATGAGATCAATCCATATTTGTAACTAACTAACTAACTAACCATCTAAACATGATTTTAAAAAAGTTCTCGAAAAATTCTGAAAAAATTCCATAATATCGGATATGTTGGTGCATAAAAAAGTTGTGAAGAAAGTTTTCTTAGTTATGAGTTTTTTACGTTTTTTAATGCGCAAAAAACGAAATTTGATGCACAAAAAGGTGAAATTTTGTGTACAAAATTTTTTTCAGCACAAAATTTTCAAGTTGTTTTAGTTTGATGCGACATCAAATTTTAAAGCAAAAAGTCAAAAGAAGTTGGGTATAAAAATGAATTCTTTATGCACAAAAAACGTAAAAAAGCCTAAAAAATATCATTCTTGTGCGTCAAAATTTTGTTTTTGTGCATTAAAAAACGTAAAAATCTTTGAATTAAAAAAACTTTTTTCGCAAAAGTTTTTTGCACCAACGTACCCGATCTACTGGAATTTTTTCAGAATTTTTGAAAAACTTTTTAAAATCATATGTAAATGGTTAGTTAGTTAGTTAGTCGGTTAGTTTGTTGGGATTATGGTTTAATCTCATCAATTGATTTTAAATCAACGGTTGAAAATCCTTCTTATCCTTCTCACCAAAAAAAAAATCTTTTTATTTGATCTCTCCCCTATATATATATATATATATATATATATATATATATATATATATATATATATATATATATATATATATATATATATATATATATATATATATATATATATATATATATATATATATATATATATATATATATATATATATATATATATATATATATATATATATATATATATATATATATATATATATATATATATATATATATATATATATATGTGTGTGTGTGTGTATATATATATATATATATAAATATATATATACTAGCGACGTAACCCGCCCAATGGGCGGGTTCGGTTCGTAAATATGTTCCAAAAGTACTTTTGTTTATCCATTATATATGTTAACCGTGGGACCCGTTTTTTTAAAAGAAAACGTAAAAAAAAACTAATTTTTGATATTTTTAGGGTTTGGCCATGTATTGTGAACTCGATACCCGACTATATTTCGTATTCGGGTTAGCCTCGTCGACCCAATTGACCCAAGTTAGACTTTGGACCCAAGTAACCCGACTCGATTATTCTTACTCGGGTTTGGTCTGAATCAGGATTTTTGATACTCTTACATGGAAGTACACATCTTAGGCATGAAGTACATGTCAATGATCAATATTTTTTAATACTCCGAGTAGATATGAAATTTGGCTAAGTGTCATTTGAGGATATCCATGGACACTCAACTGCTCTGACTCTGAGCTATTCTAAAAGATAATAGCCTTTTAATTAGCTGGCAATAGCTAATAACAATACACTTATAAAAATTTAGATACCATTCTCTATCTATTTAATGCATACTGTAAAAAATAACTATATTTACATACAATCAAAAAATAACTATATTACACACAATTGTTAGGAATATTTTAAAATTTTCATGGTTATAAATAGTGTGAGGCGTGTCGTGGCAGCATGATCAAGTTATACATTTTATCGGTTATGGTGAAGTTTTAGCGTTTTTAAAGCGTGACTTATGGTAGCACAATATATAAAAGTATTTATCTATTTTGGCATATTTACATAATATATTTATACTGATTTCAGAATAAGTGTTGTACATAATAATTAAAATTAAAAAATTTCCTTATATGTAATAATATTTATTTTTTAGAGTTGAGTTCAAAAAATCACCGCACCTCATGTTGTATCGAGTCTTTACTTATTGCACAACATAGAGGTCACCCTCAAGCTTAAAGCAGGCGTTAGCGAGCTATTTAGAAGCATTTATTAAATATAAATGCGCAAAATTTCACCTTCATACAATAGTCCCTGGTTTGAGAGAAAAGGTCAGTGATAAAAAGGCACGCAAACAAATGGGCGATATGACTTTGAAAATGCACAAAATAACGATTTGCTATTAAAGCTGAAACCGAGCAGAATGCATGACGATCATCAAGTCTACAGGTTTGGGAGCATACACATAATTATGGACTTGTTCAATCAGAAGTTGTTTGCTCTATTTGATGATAAATGGTCTTGAACAATTTATTGAAGCTGCAAAAGAGTTTTCAATATTTTGGGTAACTTTGTATAACATTGTAAGTGCTTTATTTTTTTCTTATTGATAAGATTGTGTATTACTAATACTATCTTTGATGAATATAGTATCAGAAGAGTTAGAGGATTCATTATTAACCTCTGACTTTGTTTTCTTATGGTTAACTGGCTACAAAATATATAATTAATAGGTATCTAGACCGACAACTTTTGCATGGATTTTAGGCTTTTAGCTACTGTCGTTAAATGGGTAACTTTTCATTATTTAAATTTTCTGTAAATACCCCGAGGCAACCGAGCCAACCTTACCTCATATGTTGACACGTGTCCGACACAAGTACAGGTTGCCTCGGTTTGACTCGGGTTCCTTAGTTACCTCGGGACACAAGTCAAACTATGGAGCTAAGTTGCATCGGTTGTCTCGGATCCCTGATTGCTTCGGGTTACTTACGAAAAATTTAAATTCAAGGTCATTTAACAAACACCCTTGAGAAAAGGGCACTTTGCGAGATTTCCCTTTAAATTTTATATGACATTCAGTGTTTTATTAATATGAAAGGATACGCAAATTAGTTCATTAGTTCTTAATAGGAATCACGGAAAGTAAAAGGTTTTGAAGTGAAATTGAAATTGTTAACCAAGAAAAGTAGTACCCCTAAGAGTTTGACACTTATTTTAGCATCGCATCCTGGTACGGCCGATTACGAGTGGGGTCAAACGTGCAAAAAAACAGTGGTAACTACGGTGTTGGATGTATTCAGTTCTACTGAACCACCTTGGACATAACTTGTTGACGGTTTGTTGACAGGATTCGAGCTAAACTGGCGGATAACAACCGACAAGTGCAAGAAGTGTGAAGAGTTTGATGGGCTATGTGGTAGTAGTAGAGGTTGTAACAATAAATAATTTGTATTTCTGATTTTTCATTTAGAGTATTAGATTAGACCTTATATACTCTTTCTTCCATCATTTAGAACCAACAATTTGAAATGATACAACATTTATCGTCCGTAATTCTATCCATTCTCGAAAAAATTCTATTGCCTTTTCATGCCATTAACATTTATTTTAAAATATTTGTCGCCGTATAACTTAGGTGATATACATAAAATGTCATTTATTAGATACGTAGCTACAACCCACATTTTAGTTATCTAACGTGTGGAAAATCAGTGTCCAAAAATTTCATGATTATAGCCATCGTAATCGTATGTTAATAGACAACACGGTTGCAGCCTGTCCCCGGTGTTCACACAAAGACCAAGTAAAGACGTCGCCATTTTTAGATCCCACATCTTTCATGTTTGTCTCACTTAGCCAAAGAATGTGTTTCTTATATTTGTAGTGTATTTTTAATAGTCATTTCCATGAAACGCTTCCGGAGAACTTTATCAGACACTAAGTACTGCTTATAGGGTACCTTGCTTAACAAATACACACTTCATAATATCCTGCATAATAACTTGAAACCATAACAATTGAAAACTTACAACCTGAATGCCAAAACTCAATCCAATGAATCCTAAACGTGACAGTTTACGCAGATTCAGCAGTCATAAAATCAAAAAGTCTTGAAGTAGATTTGAACCTGGTACAAATGAAAGTTAACCTGCAAGTACCCCTCCTACAACAACCAAACATCCCTTGCTGCAGCTCTAACTTTAGAACCAAACACCCTTTTGATAGCAAGCATATTCCTAGAACTTATAACCCAACTAATCAAATATAAAAGGATGGTGATCCTGAGAAGTATCAAGAAATCGTTTGGGCATGAGAAGGCTTGTATGTTGCTTCTAAGCGTGGTGATACAACGGACATCAAATAACATTTTAGAAAGGCAGTAAAAGGTCTTTTTTATTCGTTTACCCCCAAAAAGGTGAACCTTGGGTTCTTTACAGAGATTGGGATTTTAATTGCAGCTCTGACCCGGAAAGCCAGAAATTTAAATATTAGATCGTTGAGGTATATGGTAAACCTGGAAGGTTTCGTATGTTTGTTTCATAAAACAGGTGGGGCACGACTTGCTGAACCTCGCATCCTGTCTAGTGAACTCTTTAGATTATCTCATCGTATCCCTTCAACAAAAGTGACTGGAAAGGATAGAGCAGACGTGCCTGTTGGGTCTTGTGAACTTGATACTGCTTCTTTACCTGCCAATCTTAATGAGTATATATTTTCTACAATGTAAAACAGAATCACAAAACTGTTTTGCTTTTTCAAGGCGAGTCAGCGGCGAGTCAACCTCTGCTGATCCGGTAGGACACCCTCCTTATCTTCAAGCTACGAACAAAGCAGTGTTTCGCGTGACGCATAATGACGAATTCCAAGTTATAGCTATGGGCTTAGCCCAATACCAGTATATATCTTGAAACCATCTAAGAGAAAGTTTGATAGAAAAGTAAAATCTTGTATGTATTAACTAATATTCACGAATAAAAGACAGAAAGGGAATGTTTATGAAATTATATACTTTCTATAAATCGTCTTGAGCTAACTCGAAGCTCGTTTAAAAAGGTTAAGTTTTTCTTAATCCCGTAATTAGAGCTTGTGAAAAAACAGTTTAGAAATACATTACAAAATAATATGAGTCAAACACGGACCAATACTTAATTACCACAATAGACCCATATTACTTGAGGGGCCAAAACGACAGCAAAATGCATAACACCTCAGGCCGACTTACCAATATCAGACCAGCAGTCATAAGTATCATACCTGAACACAGCCAAACGCACTGACTTAAACTAGAGATTGCGGCGCTTACAGTCTCAAAACACATCTATAAACTTGCAGACAACACTCAAGTTGCAGACTGCAAGCAATCTTGAGGGAAAATAGAGGCATGTGTACCAGGACGTGGTACACTTAATTCTGCAATATATCCTTGTTTCACTACCACGATACTTATTTTTATTCACCTATGAGGCGAAGTGACTGCAAAATCTGTCTATTTTCAATAATAACGAAAATCATAGCTCGTATATTTTATAAAAAAAAGAGAAAAAAAGAGAAAAAAAAAGATGTCGAGGTAATAGCTTACCTTTTCCCTTGCTTAAAGCCACATCGATTTCCATAGGTGTTAAGGATGAGTTCTCATTGGATACTTCCTCATCTTTAACAAGAGGTAAAAATCTATAACCAAATTCAAAAGATGCTCAACATAATTAAAAGAAATCTCGTCTGGAATAAACAAAAGGAAAAGACTAAGAACTTTTTAAGGGAAACGCTCATTGCAAACAAAGAACGACTACATATTAAAGTTGTGCAAAGTCGATTTGTAATCTCTACAACATGCAAAATGCTTCATACGTTGAAAGTGGTGTGTGAGAAAGGGAACAAATACAGTGTGTACAATCTAATTCACTTGAACATTAACATACAAATCCATTGGTGCAACGCTATAAACATGACATAGGGTTTGTTTGGGATTGCGTGTGCAGAAGTGCTTCCGAAAAATAGGTCACCTGGGTCAGAAAAATGCAGATTACAAAGCCTTTACCCACTCACCTTTTTTCTATCCACCCTGTGAGTTTTTATTTCTTATGTAATTTGGTATTATAACTAAGCTTTGTTACTTGCATTATAATTCTACATATAGTTATATTAGGTAGTGTTCACCATTAAACATTTCATATATAAGATGGTTATGGTAAAAAATATAGTAAGCCGAACCTCGGCAATCTTGGCTAACCAAGAGTTGTCTCGGTGCACCAGGATCTCACCCTTGGCATCGACACAAGTGTTGAATCGTGTTGCTGAAATTATCAGCGGCCATAACTATTAGAAGGATTCAACAGGTGATCACTTGTTCACCGATAAACACATGGTATAGATATTTCAAACAGTAATAAATAATTGAAGAAATCAAAGTCTGTATATCACCTGCAACTCCAAAGTGACACCAACAATAGCAAACCCATATAAGCTTCAAAATCGTACAAGAAGAAACATAATATGATTAGCATCTAATAAGTTGATAATGAGTGTCTACCTTCTGTTTTGTAAATTCAGACCTTATATTTCATAGTAAAATTCAAAATAAAGAATCTGATGTTATTTGTTATCTAAATATATATTATTGTGCTCTTGATCATATCAATTGAATTATTTTTGTTACCAAAGCGTTTGCCATATCAATTGCCATCTTTGAATTCTTGTATGTTGAGGCATACTTGGAGCTGCGCATAAACTATATACAATTTAAAAAGAAAAAAAATTATGCTTGCCATCATATTAGTGCTGCAAGCGAAAGTAAGCTCTTTAAATACACAATATTCTACTCATAATTTTTCATGCTGTATTCAAGATGACAAAAGAACTTAATTCTAACAAACAACCAATTTCTTTTATAAAACATCCACGCTCTCTTTACTGTGCACCTCAGTATCCAAAGAAGTAAGTTTCACAATCTCATCCTCATCAAGTTTCAAATCGGAATCACTGATTACGTTTTCCATGAATAAGAGCAGATGCAGCGCTGTAATGAGGCAAGTTTGGTACCCGTGTAAATAACTTAACATGATTCAGGAATCAAAGAAGTAAGTTTCGCAATCTCATCCTCATCTAGTATGTCAAAATTAATAATTTAAGTGCAAGAATTATACACACCTACACACAAAATAAGATTAAAAACACTTTGCACTTACCATGGCTGATTTTTCTGTGGAACTACTACCTTTGATTGCATTGATAAGATAAAACTTAAGTGACTTGGACATTTGCTTATCAAATGAAAATTGTAATCAAAATAATTTAATTATCAAATAAAAGACTATGGGTATGTTTAAAAAACCAATACATTTCCATCATATTCTTTCCGACATAGAACCTCAGGATCAATATAAGATAATCTATTAAGGTCAAATAATTTAGATAAAGATAATAAGTAAACAAAATTAATAATAAAAAAACACATGCTGGATCTCTACACAACAGTAAATTAAAATGTGCTTTTTTCTATTAGTACATTTATCAAACTTTGAAGATGTTTTTTATTCCCCGTACACAATTCACAATCTCATCTTGAAATCACTAATTAATCTCATCAAATTCCCTGTTAATATACAAACTGGTATATAAATAAAAGTAAATGCATAAATTGAAAACCCCTAATAATATTATTTTCACCTTATTAGAAAACCTTTTGATTCTGATCACCATTGATGGAGTTCCATGCTCACTAAACATATGGAGTCTTCAAAAAAATTATCTACACAAAACAAAACACGTTATTAGGGTTTAAGAAAAAAACACCTATAGAAACACCACTGAATATTGTTACGTAAATTATTAGGATTATATATGTGTTACATATAAAAGATATCACATAATTTTAGTGCTTATCATGTACAGGATTAGTTTTAGTAAAGAAACGTATATTTGTAAAAGTTTGAAAGATGTTGTATCTCATTAAAATTATAGTGTATATTATATCTATCTTCATATGAAAAATATAATCTATGTACTATTAGATTTCGAAGACTTTATTATTTATGTTTCGTATTTAAAATCACAAGTAATTGGTTAGCACAGTTGGTAAAGTTGCTTGGTTTATAACAAACAAACCCAGGTTCGATTCTAGTCATTGTCATTTTTTAAAATTATTTCGAGAATTATTTTGTTTCAAACGCGATTTTAAAATTGCGTTTCTAAATCATGATTTTCAAAAAACTCCGTTATCAAATTGCAAAAAACGTGGAAAATGGAGATATTTTAGGGGATTCTAAAATACTATTGGCTAATAGATGCCATGTAACATATGAATGGGATTAGGGGTGTGGTATCAAGTCATAGTTATACCTATATATAATATAGAGATATATACTTTTCTCTATCCAGATCTTACTGATTTTGAACATATAAAATGTTTGTTATGATCAGAGGGTCTTCCACTATCCTAATTGATTATCCCTCTTTCAGATATCTTATTTTACTTATAAACTAATTATCATGTTCATTTGAAGGTCCAATTATACTCCTAAGTACTCTAACCATCTTAAAACATTAATTTAAACCCGACTGATTTCAATACTGTTTTGACCTCCGACCGTTGTAACTTGTTTTTGACCCACTTCCTGACCTCCAATTTAGTTCTCGTTTCTTGCATTCAAAAGCGAACTCAAATATCTTTCCAGGGGTACTTGGATCGCATCATGAAAGTATTTAGAACTCTAGATATGATCAAAACAATTGACCTAAAATTCTGCCCAGTTTTTAATTACGAATTTAGTTAAATTAACCTAATTAATTACCTATAACTTAATTAATTACAAGACCTAATTATTCTAACCATTGTTATATCATTAAAATACCGATTTTATAATAAACCCTAACCTAGATCCATCATACATTGATTAATAAAGAATTAAAACAATTTAATTAAAAGAAATTGGATGTTTTACCTTAGATTTAAAAGAACCAGGATTTTTTTTTATGAAAACCCTAAAACTCCATTGATGAACTCACGTGTTTTTTTTTAACAGGGATTATGAAGTGTTTGATGTATGAAAATCCTTATATGTTTATTTGTTACCCAATCCTAGCCCAACCCAAACACTTTCCCTTTTCTCCCTTTTCCCCCCTTCTCTTTTCCCCTTTGCGTCGACTACAAACCGACCCCCATATATATATTTTTATTTGTTTTTCTTTTTATTACTTATTCATATATTATTAATAATACCTTAATTTAACTTAATTTATTACAACCCTTAAGACCTCCAAAACCTCAAAACCGTAAAACTAGTCAATTTTACGCGTATACCGTAAAAGACGTAAAAATATACAGTTTTATAAAAACTCTTGAAATATGAAATAAACTAAATAACTAAGTCCTAAATAACTTAAAACCATCATGAAAAATATTATCGTGACTAATACCTTATCCGAGACCTCAAAATGCTAATCCCTAACTCGTAAAAATACGATTTACTATAGTACATATACGTAAACACAAAATCTTAAAATAACGCCATATTCTATCATAGCTACGTCCAAGTGAACTAATGAGCACGAACTAACCCCATATAAGCATCATATAATATACTATGCACTACATGTATGATGTCTAACATCCAGTCAAAGGCTCAAATATTAACATATTGCACATAAACGCACACTAAGAACAAAATTAAAGTCAAACAGTCATAAGTGACAAATTCCAAAATCTACGGTTGTCACACTAGTAGAAGCGGGAATCATGTGAGAAATATTTTACCATGACTGGCTCTCTAATCTAGTTATGGTCAAAAAAACACAACGGCAGCTGACGCATGTGTGTTGACTTCACCGACCTCAACAAAGCCTGTCCTCAGGACTGCTACCCGCTCCCGGAGATAGATCGTTGAATCGATGTGCGGTTTTCCCTTTAAATGCTTTCTAGGCGGGTATAAGGGATTCCACCAGATCCAGATGGCGGAGCTGGAAGAGGAAAAAACAACATTCCATACCAGCTAAGCAGTCTACTGCTACACCGAGATGCCCTTTGGGCTAAAGAATGCATGATCTACGTACCAACGGCTGGCGGAAAGGCCTTCGATAGTCAGATTGGGCGTAACCTCGAAGTTTACATGAATGACTTAGTCATAAAGAGTCACACGGAGGAATAGCTCATCCAAGACATTGAAGAAACCTTTAGTACATTAAGGAAGATCAACATGAAGCTAAACCCCAAGAAGTGCACCTTTGTTGCGTCAGAAGTCATGTTCATGGGGTATATGATTGATCCCAATGGCATTAAAACATACCGAGAAAAAACGGAGGCAATAATACAACTCCCATCCACATGAACGTTGAAAAAAGTGCAACCCCTTAACGGAATATTGGCAGGACTAAATAGATTACTCTCTAAATCCGAAGAAAAGTCACTCCCCTTATTTAAAACACTCAAAAAGTGCATAAAGAAGGGATACTTTCATTGGACAAAGGAGGCGGAGGAAACGTTTGACCAGCTAAAAAAGCACTTAGCAACACTCCCCATGTTGGTCGCACCCAGACCAAAAGAGAAATTAATCATGTACTTATCAACTACACATGGAGCAATCAGTGCAGTTCTAATGACGGATAGGGAGAATGTGTAGACACTAGTCTATTTCATAAGCAGGGCTCTATAAGACCTAGAACTGAACTACACCCGAATGGAAAAACTGGTCTTGGCACTAGTGTATGCGGCAAAAAGATTGTGCTGATATTTCCAGGCACATTCCATAGATGCGATCAGGGATCAGCCGATAAAGTAGATCATATCAAAGCCAGATGCGGCCGGAAGGATACAAAAGTGGAACGTCTTGTTAGGTGAATGAAACATCACATATAGACCGCGCACCGCGGTCAAAGGACAGATCTTGGCAGACTTTATCATAGAAAACTAGAAGATGAAGAGCCTGCGCCTAAAAATGAAGAGGAACTCCAGGTTCCCTGGGTCTTCTTCACTGATAGATCCTCATGTGTCGATGGATCCGGGGCAGGCCTCATCTTGACGAATCCCGAAGGTATGAAATTCACCTATGCCTTGCGTTTCGAGTTCATAGCTACGAATAACGAAGCCGAGTATGAGGCGCTAATAACGAGATTGAGGATCGCAACTCGCACGGGTGTGCGTAACCTCGAAGCAAATGTGGACTCGCGATTGGTGGCTAATCACATCCTAGGTTAATACGAGGCAAAGGAGGACAATATGATCCAATACCTAAAAAAAACTAAGGCACTAATTGAAGGCTTCAGCAAGTTTACCATACGGCAAGTTCCGAGAGGGGAGAACAAGAAGGTTGATGCCCTTAGTAAGATCACATCCACCAGCTTCGCACACCTGTTCAAGCAGGTTTTGGTAGAGATCTTAAAAGATAAATCCATAACAGAAGAAGAAATGTCCACGGTCGTAGAAGATGAGGGTCCTACATGGATGACCCCGATCATTGATTAGTTGATCGACGAAACACTTCCGTAAGACTAAACTGAAGCACGATGAATCAAAATAAAGTCGCAGCAGTTTGAGGTTAGGAATGGGATCCTATATAAAAAGATCATTTTTGCAACCTTGGTTGCGATGCATGGGACCACGGCAAGCGAACTATGTCATCAATAAAATCTATGAAGGGTCTTGATGTATGCACTCAGGGCCTAGATCGATGGTAGCAAGGGCACTATGTAGTGGCAATGTTTTGGAAAGCGCTAGGTGCTAGTCGGGCGGTCGACCACCTTCGAGGCGGAATTCGCCTTGGCGCCGCCTAGGCGGATTGGAATTTTACATATAAATATAATAAATAATATACATAACATGAAAAGATACTTCAAATTCAAATGTCATACTTTTTAAGTTGCAAAATAGGAAATTATAACGTAACAATTCAAGTAGTTAAAACTTAAAAAATTAACATATTTCTTCAAATACTTCAAACATAAATGTTAGATGCATGATCATACTTCATCTTGGCCATATTGTTCAAGGATTTGAGCTCCATCCGACTCATATTCAACCTCCTGATCTACTTCCTCCTCACTTCCTGACAAGAAATCATCGTCAAAAAGTTCTCTTTCTTTCCTTCTAGCACTTCTGTGAGGCCTGAGTGCATCGTCAACTACTACAACATCACTATCAACAATTCATTCTTGTGCCTCACTTGAATCTTCTCCTAGAAGTAGTTCATGATTCCTCGCCTTTCTTTTCTTGTTATCCTCCATTAAATTTGCATTAGCTTGAACATAAACAAGATTGTTCATTTTGGCTACCTCTAGTCTATTTCTTTTTTTGGTGTGCACCTACAGAGTTAAAATTAACCAATAATAAACTTAAGTACATAAATGAAGATATTTGGTAACTTTTTTAAATAACTTGTGATTTAAAGTTACTGAGCCCTTCAAATATGCTCCAAATTCTTTCACATCCTGACGAACTAGTGGTTAAAGAAAGTATCTTAATAGCAATCTTTCTTAAATTAGGAGCCGAGCTTCCATAACTTTCCCACCAATTTGCTATAATTTTAAAACAAACATGTTATTATATTGATAAATTTAAGTTTTTATACCAATAAATTAACTATAAGTTTTGCCTTACCTGTATCAAACTTCTCACTATTCACCGCACGCGATTTAATTGCGATTGGTCGGTTAAACTTTTCAAGCTTTTTCTTGTACATCGGAAATTTAACCGTATTGATTTGGTCTTAAAGCTCAAAATCACCAGGCAACAAAACACCAAGAATTTCAACCATCGCATCGTTAGCTTCTACATCTAATTCAGCCAACGGATCATGATAATAAAAAATGGGTTCAAAACATAGGTTGTCATATGTAGGCATGTGTCAAGCCTATTTGATGATTTCTTGTCAATGATATCCATAATAGGCTTGAATGCGTTTTTGTTATCGTTCAACGCCTCTTTTATTTTTGTTTTTGCCTTCTTTAGCTCACCATATATAAAACCGATGGAAGGCTTCCAATCCGCATCGACCATACGAAGAACTTTAACTAATGGTGCAAAAACTTTCAAACATGTCTTTACACCATCCCAAAATGCGGCACTTAGCACCACTGTATGAACAGTTTTTCCTTTAACCGTTTTTGATAGCTTACACTTCTCCCAACTCGTCCCAACAAAACATATTTCTTAGTTGAGTCTTTTTTTCGGCCAAACTTTGTAAAGTGAGAAATCCAGAAGCAAATCTTGTAACTCCTGGTCTCACTATATCTCTTTTCTTTGTGTATTGCCTCATCATAGCCAATGTCTTGTGGTGGGCATAAATAAACACTATTAGTGTTTTCGCTTGATCAAGTGTCTTTTTATACCTCGGAAGCCCACTGATAGCTACAAAAATAAATAAACTCATAAACACAAGTAGACAACAGTACACATATGGAAATATGCACCCTAAACCTATTGCAATACAATGACATCAGTAAAGATATGGAAATAGACACCCTAAACAATTGCAATACCATGACATCAGTAAACATATAAAGTTATAAAGGGTGTTGCCTAATTATTTACACAAGTAACAAAGTTAAGTTTAATACCTTCAAGCATAAGATTAATGGTATGAGTCGCACACGATGTCCAAAAAACCTTTGGTTTCTTCTCATGTAACAACTTTACCGCTCCCATATTATTAGAGGCATTATTAGTCACAACTTGAACGACATTTTCGGGACCAACATCTTCAATGCATCTATCAACATACTCAAATATGTAATCGCTTGTGTGAGCTTCATCTGAACAATCTTTAGCACCGATAAAAAAAGTACCTAACTTTGAATTCACATAGAGATTCATAATGATTCTTCTTTTTCTATCTGACCAAGCATCAGTCATAATCGAGCATCCAATTTTTTCCCATTCTTCTTCGTATTTTACCATTAAGCCTTTTGTTCTTTGAACCTCCTTTTTTAATAAAGTATCCCCCATCTCATATCTAGTAGGCGGCGCACCATTAGGTCCAAATTGACCAACCGCTTGCATTACCTCTACAAAACTATCCTTTTCAAAAATGTGAAACGGAATCGCACATTCATAAGCCCACCTACAAATATATTCTTTCATGGCGATCATTTGTTCTTTTCTTATCACATTTGAAAGATTAGCTTGTTTGCTTGTTCCTGCATCTGCCAATTTTACAAATCTATCCATAGGACCAAAAGACTTAGGTGGTTTCATGTTTCCAAAACTATCTTCCATTTCATCAAGGTCGATCGTTTCTTCGTTACTAATATTCACCTAAGCTCTTAAAGCATCGTCTTTGTCTTGTTTGGCCTGCTTTTTGGCTTTGGCCTTATTAAGCGCATTTCAACATTTGGCTTTATCTTCATCGGATGATTTTTTACAAGGCTTAACACTTCCGACTATACCCGCAATATGATGTTTGATCCTATAGACTCCTCTAGACACTAGTTTCTTACATTTCAAACATTGGACTTTATCTGGTCGTTCAGATCAGCTAGCACTGCAAATTCCCACCCAATGTCATTCGAATTGCGTTTACGTGGGTTAGTCACGTCCGTAGATGCGGTGGATTCTTTAGAATGTGTAGATTACATGTTCTAGTAATCTAAATTTATGGAAACACAAAATTACATATCAGTTATAAAAAACCACCATGAATAAAAATCATCATTTACTAGTTACTACTATGACTAGTACTATCAATTGACTAGTATCACACTATCACTATGAAAGAAAAAGGCCATTAGAATTACAAATTAAGAAAAAAAGCCATCGTGAAAAAACCCCGTCATTTACTACTATAAACTATAAAGTGATAACTTATAAGAAAACCAGACAACCAATCCTACTGTAACAACCAAGCTACAATGAGAAAAAAACGAAACTTAAAACCATCTTGATTTTGAAACATAAAACCATCTTGATTTCGAAAATTAAAAATTCATCTTATAGTTTCTGTGCCAAAATCAAGATGGGTTTCAAACTTTCAATTGAAAAAGAGCATACCTTTGATTAGTGTTAATTTCAATTCGTATGTGGCATGTTAAAGAGTGCTTCAAATTTAATATGAGTAGTTTGTAACTTGAAGTTAGATCTAAATGTTATGAAGAAAAGCGACGGTGATTATGATAGGGTAACGAAAAAAAGTCAAAAAAATATGTTGGGTTGTTTTTATTAACGTTGACCGACCCGGACGCCTTGGACTATTTAACCCGCCTAGGCGGATTTGGCCCGCCTAGGCGGTTTGTTGACCGCCTTTTGACCAAAACGCCTAGATTGAACGATTAGCTTAAAATCGAGGCGGACGAGGATCGCCTAGTGCCTAGGCGCCGCCTAGGCCGCTTTTTACAACCATGTGTAGTGGTTATTATTGGCCGACCATGCACAAAGACGCACGGAATTTGATTCTAAAGTGTAATGACTGCCAAGTCCATAAGTCAGTCCCGCGCCACCCCCAGCAAGAACTGACGCCCATCACATCTCCATGGTCATTTTATAAGTGGGGAATTGACATAGCAGGACCCTTTCATGTGGTCGCGTAGGAGAGGGGTGGGTCAAGTTCTTAATAGTTTCCATGGACTACTTTACTCGATGGATTGAAGCGAAAGCAGTCGCGACTATTACAGGTAAGCAAGTGAAAAAGTTTGTATGGGATAACATCGTATGTCGGTTCGGCCTACCAGGAGAAATAGTCTCTGATAATGGTAAGCAGTTTGCCGATAACCCATTTAAAGACTGGTGCGCGATGAATAGCATCAAACAATGGTTCGCGTCAGTAAAGCACCCACAGTCTAATGGGTTGGTGGAAAGAGTAAAAAGAAGTCTTGCTGATGGTATCAAAGCGCGCATGGGGGAGAAAAATGCAAAATGGGTATATGAGCTATCTCACGTCTTATGGGCGCACCACACCATGATATAAACAGGAACAGAGACACTCCCTTCGCAATCACTTATGGAACGGAAGCAGTCATTCCAGCGGAAGTGGATGTAATCACAAATGACGATGAGTTGCGGTTTAATTTGGATCTATTACAGGAAAAGCGAGAGTTAGCTGCAATAAATGAAGCCAATGCGAAGTCAAAAATGAAGGGCTATTACGACGTTAGATTTCGGGGAGTATCGTTCAAACCAGGAGACTTTGTGTATCATGCAAACGAGGCAAGTCGTACGGAGAATACAAGGAAACTTGGACCAAAATGGGAAGGACCTTACATAGTGACCGAAGCTTTGGGAAAAGGCGTGTACTGATTGCGCGACATGGACGACCATGACTTGGCGCGCACGTGGAATATCTGCCACCTCAAGAAGTGTTACCTTTAAGGCTACGACCTCAACATGGATGCTCTTAAGCTGTAGTCAACTCTAATAAATTTCCATGTATTTTTTCTTTTTTATGCATTACGGTTTCTTGTATTTCAAAAACTTGCAAGTATTAATAAAATGTCACAGTCCCTAGCTAGTTCTGTGATCCTTTCTTTTTTCAAATTAATTATGACGATAACTCGTATTATTATTATATTCTGCCTACGGGCGTATATTGAAATTTGTATAGTTGAAATTCGTTTTTCTCAGTTCTTAACAAATTGAAAGTCCTAACAAGATCGAGTCTTTAATTGTTTTTGGTTAGTAAAGTATTGGGATATTCTATAGCTAATTCAAACAAAGCCTTGCCAAAATGAAAAATACAATAAACTTGTACGTAAAACAAAGTGCACAAACCAAGTTTTTATTCAAGTAAAATGCTAAAATGTAAATTCTACAAACTATAAGGACTGAAAATGTAAATTCTATGAAATATAAATGCTAAAAATGTAAAGTCAAAAAGTCAAAGGACTAACTATGCAAAATCAGTAAACTATATGGACTAAAAATGGAAATTATCCAAACAAAGTAACTAAATTCCAACTAATTGAAAACTGCCTAACCACTTTTGAACAAACTTGAAAAATACAAGGACTGAAATGTTGCAAACCCTAATTAGTGGAAAGATTAGCTAGATTAAGAAATTGTTTAATACTAGAAGGACCAAAATGCAATTTTTAAAACTTTTTAACCAAAAACGGGTTCAAGTACAAAATAAGCTCGTTTGAGCTTATTCCTTAACCAAATAAGCTCAAACCAATTTCAAACGACTTAAAATTGAAAATAAACTAGACCTATTCAAGGAATTAAGCTGAAATTGCCTAGAACTCTGATAAGCAAATCCTAATAAGCTCAAAATAAGCTAAATAATAAGCTAAACATACACTACCTGATTTTAATGAAGAATCTTGTTAAACAGCTCAAAAGAAAGATGGGAAATCAAGTCTCAAAGAAAATGATCAAGAAATAAGCTCTAAATCTGGAAATAAGCCAAAATGTGCTTATGTTGACTTTCGTTGACCAGATTTTTCAAAAAGCTCAAATTCACAAAACTTATCAAGGAACACTTTCTAAAGCCAAATGTGAAAGAAAATCAAGAGTTTTATGAAGTGGATTGGTGGGAATGAGAAAACAGTCTAGCTCATTGATAGGTGTGTAAACACCCATCTTTTCTACCACTTAATTACAATAATAACCGAGCCAAAACGTGTATTTTATGTCTTTTATGTCGGAATTATGCGTGGTTTGTGTTTTTGTTGTGATTTAGGACGAAAAGTTGAAAAGTGGAGAAAACACGGGAATTCACGGGCATTTACGGACTTTTATTGAAGAAAAAGATGAAAGACGAAGTCAAGAAGTCAAGAGTGCAAAAAGAACGGAAGTCCAAGACCAATTCTGAAGATTTATCGAAGAAAAAGTCAAAAGACGGAAGTTTATCAAAAGCCAAAGAATTCAAGTCTATTTTATTGAAGAATTTAAAGACGAGTTCAAAGAAATCCCGAAGCCAAAGTCCTTTAAGTCCAAGTTCAAAGAAGATTAGAAGAAAAGGACTAAACATGCAATTAATGAAGAATTAAAGAAGGAAGGACTTAAGCTTGTAATTAAGAGAAAAGGAAAGCGGGGAGGAAGCTTCCTTAATCCTCCCCTATAAATAGTCATTAGTTGTAATCATTTTCCTTGTTGGCTAAGTGTGATAATTAGTCTTCCACTTTTAATAACCTTGTCATTTAAATACTTGTCAATTTAATTACCTTGTCTTGCACATTAAATTCCTTTAATTTCAAGTAAGTTTTCATTTAATCTTTGTCAATCTTTACTTTATCTTGTTAATCTCTCATCTACCTTTCTTAATCTTTAAGTTTTATGTTTATGTTTATGTTTATGTTCATGTTCTTTATTTTGATCAAATGGGTTTTTGATTATAGTGGTTAAAGTTGTTAGATTTCTTGATATTGATTGTTTGTTTATGATTAATTGATGTTTTGTTATTGGTTTTATTAAATCGTTTGGTTGATTTTGGTTAAATTTGTGTTAGATCGTCTTTACCTTGATTTCCTTGTTCTTCGGGAAAGTTGTTTCTGTTTCTTTGTTCCCAGGAAATCTTCCGACTCAAGGGAAGGAGTGTTCATTCGGAAGTCTTAAAGTTCAGTATCAAGCTTCTTCATCCGGAACATCTAAAAGTTCCGAACGAAAGAAATCTTCCGACTTAAGCATTACTCATTCGGAAGTCTCAAACTTCCGAACGAAGGGAAAGTTCCGGATCAGCAAGTGTTCATTCGGAACTCAAAAGTTCCGAGTCAAGCATTTCATTCGGAACTCCAAAACTTCCGAGTCAAGAGTGTTCATTCGGAACTTCTCAAAAGTTCCGGATCAATTCGAAAGTTCCGAATCAAGGTTTTGGGGTTTGGGAAGTTCCGAATCAAGATTGTTTCACTCGGAACTCAAAAGTTCCGAGTCAAGGCAGTTCATTCGGAAGATTTGAACTTCCAAATCAAGGGTTCTGTAAGTTAATTTTTCAGTCTTTCTTTTTAAATTTCAGTCTTTTATTTTCAAGCCTTATTTTTCCCGCCTTTATTTTAATTGCACTTTAAGTTTATTGCCTTAGCTTTATTTTATCCTTGCCTTAGTTTAAGTTTTAGTCGCGTTTTAAGATTGCCTTAGTTAGAATTAAGTTTGCGTTATTTACTTTAGTGCCTTTTAATTTCAGTCACGTTTTTAAATACTTGCACTTTATTTCAATTAGACTTAGATTTACTTTAACGCACTTTTTCTTTAATCGTTTTGCACCTTTAATTTTAAAAACAACCAAAATATTCTTTTTCACCAAAAACAATAGAGTCACATAGAGAACCTAGATCAATTCGTTAAGATACCGAGAACAACAATTGAACCTGAGCAAAATCTTAATATTAAAATGGCGCCGCTGCCGGCTCTTTTTGTAAAGATTAACGGTTTTCTGTGAGAGACGCGTTGCTTTTTGGGATCTGTTCACTTGTGAGCGTTACTTTTCTTGCATAAAAATTCAAAAATAATACAAAAATAAAAAAATTGATAAAAATACATCAAAAATAAAAATTTCAAAAATCCAAAAAGATTTTATCTTTATTGTGTATATATATTGTCTTTGTGTTTGGTTTTGTTTTCTTTTGCATTTTCAGGTGTATGCGTACTAGATCTTCTAATTATCAAGAGCCCGAGCCTCAAGAAGATTTAGCTATGTCAGGTGTCAACAACAACATTCCACCGCACCTCAATAATAATAATAATAACAACAATGTTCTTCCACAGCCCGATCTTCGGACCATGGAGGAACTTTGTCAACCAACAATGTTTGGACGAGGAGGACCGATTGCGCCGATGCAAATCAACGCTCCTGAGTTTTCGTTGAAGCACCACATGATTCAGCAAGTACAAACAAACCCATTCCGTGGATTGCCTGATGATGATGCCAACAAACACCTCGACAAGTTCATTACAATCACTCAAAGCATGAAGTTGCATGGTGCCACAATGTATGTACTTCACCTACAACTCTTCCCACATACTTTATCGCATCATGCCAAGAAATGGTTTGATCGTCTCCCGAAGAATTCTATTCACACTTGGGATGATATGACTCAACGCTTTTTGTCGCGCTACTTTCCACCATCCATGGTCACAAGCCTTCGCAATCAGATCATCGGTTTCATGCAAGACCCTGATGAATCTCTTTTTGATGCTTGGGAGAGATATAATGTCTTGATCGATAGATGTCCAAACCACAACATGCTCCCTGTGACCTTAATCGATACTTTCTACAACGGTTTGACTTTTCGAGATTGTGATACGATCAATGCAGCCGCCGGTGGCACATTCATGAAAAGGAGACCCGAGGAGTGTAGAGAGCTTATTGAGAACATGACTACTCACCACAAAAACTGGGATTCCTCTGCTTCTTCAAGGAACAACCCGAGAGTCAATGTTTCTTCTACCTCAGCAAATCCTGAGATGACCGAACTCACCCGCATGATGACTGAAATGAGCAAAAGTATTACGCTTCTCGCTTCAAACCAACAACAACAACAAGTTAAAGCGGTTGCTAATCCTTGTGAAACATGTGGCGGTCCTCACCCATACACCGATTGTCCTTCTACACAAGGAAATCCGGAAAATGTGTATGCAGCTTATGGTAATTATTCACCGGAAAATTACCAAGCTAGACAATAAGGGGATAGAAATCTGCTGAGCTACCGTTCCAACAATTACCTTTCACCCGGTTTTTCTCCTCAAAACCAAAACCCCGCCACCAACTACAATAGAAGCAACCAAATCCCACCAAGAGCTTATAACCCTTATCAACCACCCACCCAACAAACCCCACCCATTAATCCCGATGTTGAAGCCATAATGAGAACTCAAGGTGAGCAAATCAAGAATCTACAGAGCCAAATAATCAATTTGAAAGGAGATATCATGAAGCAAGGTAATGACATTAGAACCGAGGTTCGTGATAATATTCAATCCTCCTTCAGCACTCAAACGACTGAATTAAAGAATCTGTTGGCTAGTTTCTTGCCCGCCACTCAACCTTCTACTTCAAGTTCTCTACCTTCAAACACCGTCACTAATCCGCGAGCTAATGTGAGTGCTATTACTACCCGTAGTGGAGTCACCATCGTAGGACCACCAATCCCACCCCCATCATCTACACCTCCTCCACCACCATGTGTCCCTATTCCTCCTACACCTAGTATTAGTGCACCATTACCGTCTCCGCCTCGTCATGACGATGTATCTCGGAAGGATCCTTCAACATCTCAACCTTTATCGACTACACCTTCACCTTCCACCTATAAACCTAAAATCCCATACCCTTCTCGCATAGGCAAGACCAATGAGCTAACCAAGAATGACTGTCAAGTATCGAAATATGTGAATATGCTATCTCAAATGACCATCAACATTAGCCTTGTTGAAGCACTTTGCCACATGCCGAAATTTGTCAAAGCATTCAAGGAATTGCTTAGCAAGAAGGAGAAACTGATTGAACTCGCCAACACACGCTTAAATGAAAACTGCTCTACAGTTATTCTTAAAGAATTACCGGAAAAGCTTGGAGATCCCGGTCGTTTTGTGTTGCCTTGCGTGTTCAACAAAACTGAAGAATTTACTGCCCTTGCTGATCTCGGGGCTAGTATAAATTTGATGCCATTGAGTGTTTGGAAAATACTATCATTACCCGACCTCTGTTAGCCCTATATTTTATATAGTCGAACAAGAATGTAATAGGTCATCTTAGTCGTTAAAAGGTCTTGTATTGTAATAGGTTAGTCGGGAAAACCGGGCTTGGACTTTAAGCTAATATTGTATAAGTTAGGGGCGTAAGCCCAAGACTAAGCCAAGCCCGGCCCAAGATGAAGCCCACAAAAGCCTTAGAGCCGTGGGGTATATAACCCTCTTTCACATGTGAAAGAGGGTGTTGGTTCATTTTACTTTCTCTCTCTAGTAAACATAAACCTTCCAAATCTCTCTTGTTTCTCTCTCTACTTTTCTTCTCTTTCTCTCTCTAAATATCTCTTCTAAATCTTGTGTTATGGATTGATTAGGAACAACATTTGGTATCAAGAGCCTATAGTGGATAGGTGATTGAAGATTCGTGTGTTGTGTTCTTCATTTTTTCGTGCCTATTTTGATCCAAAAAACTCACGTACCAAAAATTTTCTTGTGTTTTTGTGGCTTATTCTTGATACAAATCATCTACTTACTATTGGTAGTGATTTGGTATTGTTCTTTTGGTTAAAAACACAAAATTTTTGGGTGCTTGATTCATTTTTAGGCTAAAAATCACGAATTTGGTGTGTTCTAGTACTATCCGAGAAAAGGGGTATTTTTGATTCCTTGGTACGATCTGATTGTTGCGATTGCATAAACCCTGGGGGTTTCTACTTGCGATCCAATATCACGATCACTCAGTACGATCTATAGTACGATCCCTCACTGCGATCCCTCACTGCGATCCCTCACTGCGATCACTCACTACGATCTTTAGTGCGATCCCTCGTTGCGATCACTGAGTACGATCCATCGTTGCGATCAGAGTACGATCCAGTGACTACGATCCATCGTTGCGATCAGAGTACGATCAAGTGACTACGATCCAAGAGTACGATCCGACTGCGATCTTGGAGTACGATCATAGTGCGATCAGACCACGATCATAGAGTACGATCAGAGTGCGATCAGATCACGATCATAGAGTACGATCAGAGTGCGATCAGAGTGCGATCTAAGAGTGCGATGGGTCACATTGCGATGGACAGATAAATTTTGTTTGAGCAATTTTTAGATTTAGCCACTATCTAGACTAGTCTCGGAACATAGTTTACACGAAGATTAAAAAAAAAAAAAAAAAAAAAAAAAAAAAAAAGAGTTAAAAAATTTTAGGTCAAGTAAATTCAAATTTTTTCCCTACTAGTTTTTGGCTATTTCTAACTCAATTTCAAAATTTGGCGATACAAAATTTTTTGGCTTACCGTTTTGTCGGACTGAGGAATTTATTGTCGGACTGAAGATTCTCGGAACTCTTCGAAATTTCAACCACACCTCATCACAACAAATCCACTAAGATCTGCAATTCATTCACAAGTATTCACTATGTCTAACAACAACATCAACATTGCAACTGCTAATCAAATTCGTTTGGAACAAGGTGGCAACGGTAATCCACCCGTGCTCACTGCCGGTTACTACGTTCAATGGATATCTCGTTTTCTCAGATTTCTCGACGGAAAAGAAAACCGAACTGCTCTTCGTCACTGCCTTGAGAATCCACCTCCAGTTTTTGAATTCAAACCAATTACCACACAGGCAGAGGATGGTACTTCATCAACTATACGAGCTATGGAGGATTTTAACACATGTTCTGCTGAGAAAAAGAAACTCCTCCAAGCTGAAGCTGATGCTGTAAATTTCATACTCACTGGAATTGATAACGATATCTATTCCACAGTTGATGCATGTCCTAATGCTATGGAAATGTGGAATGCAATTCATCGATTAAAGCAAGGTGAGTCGATCAACGTTCAAGATCTCGAGACTAATCTACTTTGGGAGTTTGGAAAATTCACATCGGAAGATGGTGAATCCATTGACTCATATTACTCGAGGTTCTATAAAATGATGAATGAGCTTGTAAGAAATCAGTGCACCATCTCCAATCATCATGCTAATGTTCAGTTTCTACTTCAACTCAAACCGGAATGGCAAAGGTTTGTGACTTTGGTCAAACAAAGGGAGGATATCAAGACTATATCTTACCACAAACTTTATGATATCTTGAAACAACATCAGAATGAAGAGAATGAACTTAGGGCTGAAAAGGCAGAACGATCTGCGAACTCTATTGCTTTTGTGGCTGCTACTTCAACAAAACCCGTTCCCCGTCAACAACCACCTACACATTCCTCAAAGTCATCTAGCTCATCCACCAAACCTCTAGCTGCTGCTAAACACAAAGCAAAAGCAATTGTCCCCACTCCACCTCCAAAGTATGACACCGAGTCAGATGGAGACAGTGATGATGAACAAACTTCAAGGGACAAGAAGATTGAAGAACTCATGTCCTTACTCACCACAACTTATAAGAAGATCTACAAACCTACCAACAACAACCTCAGATCATCATCCAATGCAAGATATAAGGAAGTTGATCATGCACCTAGGTATGATCGTGATGCTAGGTATGATAATCAGAGGATGCCGAATCAAGTTGGGGCTAGAGACACTATAGGCACTCCGGTTGTGCAAAAGACTGGGATTCAATGCTTCAACTGCAAGGGTTTTGGGCACATGGCTAGGGAATGCAAGAAGCCAAAACGGGTTAAGGACTCAGGGTATCACAAGGAAAAGATGCTGCTATGTAAGAAAGAAGAAGCAGGAATTCCACTCACAGCAGATGAAGTTGACTGGCGTGATGACACTGATGATGAAGCCGATGATCAAGAGCTAGAGGCACATTATGTGTACATGGCAAAGATTCAAGAAGTGATCCCAGAGACTGATGATACTTCTGGACCCATCTATGATTCTGAGCCACTTGAAAAGGTACCATCACATGATAACTATAATGTGTTTGCTAATGAACGACGGCATCCTGAGCAACCCGAAAGCATCAATGACACATATGTTATGGACACGGAGGATAGCAATGTCTCTACGGATTCACAGCATATGTGTAATGATGACGGAAAAGCTGTTCAGGATACTGACTCGGATGAGGACCGTGATTTGCTTGCGTCTATTATTGATTCTTTAAAACATGAAATTGAGGAAAACAAAGATGCTAATAAACGTTTGAAGCAAGCAAACACATCCTTAGCCGAGGAGATAGACAGGCTTAAAGAGTGTGATTATGTAAAAGAAGCTGATCGACGGGTTGCAATAGCTAATGGTTTGGTATATGAACGTAAGGTGCTCAACGAACAATATTGTTCTGAAGTAACACACGAAATTCATATGTCAAAACAGAAGATATCGGAACTTGAAGAACAACTGCTGCTACATAAACTCCAAATCACTGAATTAGAGTCGATTAACAAAGAACAAACTGAGCTTTATAAAACTCGTGAAGAAAAGGATATTGAAAAAATTCTTGCTTTGGAAAAAAGAGTCGACACGTTAAACAACATTGTTTACAAAACGGGTCAGTCTATTCAAACTATGAATATGCTCAATAGAAATATGAAAACGAGTTTTGTCAAGCCTGAATATCTCAAGAAAGCTCAAAGTACCAAGCCTGCTCTTTATGATATCGGTTGTTATGTTGATAATCTTGCTCTTATGCTTTCCCCTGACTACGACGAAATCATTCGCCAACAAGAAGAAAGTCGATCAAACTTAAGTGATTTAATAAACCTTTCTGATTCTAACAATCATATTAAGTTTGTCCCTCAAAAAGAAATTTCAAAAGAACAAAAGATGTATAATAGTGTTCCACCACCAAGTGATGAACCACAAAAGAAAGTTTCTTTAAAAAGGAGTTTCAAAAAGCAATCAATTTTGTTAGAAAAGCGAATTTTGGATGAAAAACGTAAATGGGATGAGAAAAGCAAAAGTGTTCAGCAATTTGAGTTTATAAAACAAGGGGTTTTAAATTTGTACAAAGGTGTCGTCGACTATGAAAAATTTTCTAGGGATACCATTTGGAATATTAAACCTAACCCACAAGTAGAAGTCGTCATTCAACAATGTATTGTTCCAACCATTGATGATCTTTCAAAAAATGTGGAAATGTTTTATACAGCTCTCACTGAGGAAATGTTAACTGATTTAAGTTATGTTAAATCTCTTGAAGATGAAGTTGATTTTCTTCAAACTAAATTAAAGACACAAGAACACCAACTTTCTAACGAAATTGATCGACTTTCTAAGGAATATTTTTATGCTGACCATATGAATGCTATACTTGGTGTGTATACCGATCTTGATCAATATTGTCATGTAGCATGTCTAGTGTCAGAATCGGACGCGAAATGTCGCAATCTTGAAGTAGAGCTTTCAAAACAAATTCAGTCATACAACAAACTTTCGAAAAGCTTTTCTCAACTTGAGAAACACTCCATTTCTCTTGAACTTGCTTTACAAAAAGGTGAAAAATCTCATAATCATAAAAAGTGTCAAGAAATGTCAGCTTCTTCGTTTCGTCTACTAAATGAAAAAGATTTCGAAATAAATGATTTGAAAGCTCAGCTAAAAGAAAGGGACATTGCCATAAGTGAGTTACAGAAACTCATTGAGAAAATGAAAGGAAAGTCTGTTTTGGGTAAACCATCCGCTGTTCGTCAACCGAATGCGGTTAAATGCCCTAAATCATCTATTTTGGGACAATCCCCACAGACTTTGCCTAAGATAGGAAATGATAAGAGCACTAATGTGATAGCACCTGGAATGTATAAGATGAACACTAGGTCCATTCAAACTGGAACAACGCAGTTACCTCAGAATACTAGGAAAACTAATCAACGTGTGTCTTCTTCTACAGGAGTAAATCCCACTACTAGTGTTAGCGGACCACAGCTTAAGAGCACTAGAGTTGAAGATAGAGTCATGCCTAACAATAGTCAAGGGAAGAAGAATGAAGTAGAAGATCACCGTAGGAATTTTAAGTTTTCTAAGAATAAAACGTCTGTAACTGCATGTAATGACAGTTTAAATGCTAAGACCTCGAATGTTGAATTTGTTTGTGTTGAATGTGGCAAATGTGTTCGTACTTTCAATCATGATGCTTGTGCTCTTAATTATAATGGCGTGAATACTAGAACTAGGAAGCCTATTCGTATGCCCACTAGTACTAGTAAACCCACAAGAACTTTGAACCAATCCACTGAGCAACCACTTAAGAAACTAAGTGCGTTAGAATCCACTACTCTACGTAAACAAAGCAGGTTAAAGAAGCTTTATGAGAACATGATTAGGACATGTACACGGGGGTATTCAAGATTTACACCACCCGGATACAAATGGGTACCTAAGACAACCCCCATTCTAATTGGGTCTATGAATGTTAGCTTGCCTTTAGAATCTAGGTCCACTACTATTTTGGAACCCGTTTCTATCAAGGGCTCCCATTTGTCAAATGCTACATTGTCTTCTAATTCTTCTGCAGCTCGTCGAACTCATCCTATTCATAATGGACTCCGGGTGCACAAAGCACATGACGGGCAATCTCAAGCTTCTCATTAACTTCGTGGAGAAGTTTCTGGGTACGGTACGGTTTGGAAATGATCAATTTGCACCGATACTCGGATATGGAGACTTGGTTCAAGGGAATATCACTATAAAACGGGTTTATTACGTCGAGGGACTGAATCACAATTTATTCTCGGTTGGTCAATTTTGTGATGCGGATTTGGAAGTGGCTTTTCGGAAATCTACTTGCTATGTTAGAGACTACGATGGGAATGACCTTCTTACAGGTTCGCGTGGTTCTGATCTCTACACAGTAACTCTTCAAGACACATCTTCAACAAATCCAATTTGCTTAATGGCTAAAGCTTCATCATCTCAAGCATGGTTATGGCATCAACGATTGTCACATCTCAACTTTGACATCATCAACTTGCTTTCGAAGAATGATATTGTGACCGGTCTTCCTAAGTTGAAATTCGTCAAAGACCATCTTTGCTCTTCTTGTGAGTTGGGGAAAGCAAAACGGAAGTCTTTCAAAACAAAGACCACCCCTAGCTCAAAAGGACGATTGGAACTTCTACACATGGATTTATGTGGTCCCATGCGTGTAGAGAGTATTAACGGGAAAAAGTATATTCTAGTGATTGTTGATGATTACTCTAGATACACATGGACTTTCTTCTTAAGGTCCAAAGATGAAACACCAGAGGTTCTCAAAAACTTTCTCAAGAGGATACAACGAAATCTTCAAGCTCAAGTCTTAACCGTAAGAACGGATAGGGGTACTGAATTTTTGAACAAGAACTTGCAATCTTACTTTCAAGAAGAAGGCATCGAACATCAAACGTCTATTGCTCGAACTCCTGAACAAAACGGGGTTGTCGAAAGACGGAACCGTACTTTGGTTGAGGCTGCTCGAACAATGCTTTCTGCTTCAAAATTACCGCTATTCTTCTGGGCTGAAGCAATTGCAACTGCCTGTTATACTCAGAATCGTTCTCTCGTCATCCCTAGACATGAAAAGACACCTTACCACATCATCAATGGCAGGAAACCTACTGTAAAATTCTTTCACGTATTTGGATCTTTATGCTACATCCTTAAAGACGGTGAGAATCTCGACAAGTTGAAAGAAAAAGGTGATGCATGTATTTTTGTGGGGTATGCTACATTGTCGAAAGGATATCGGGTCTATAACAAGAGAACAAAGATCATTGTCGAAACAATTCATGTGAACTTTGACGAATTGCCACATATGGTACTTGATCACAACAGCTCAAGTCCCGTACCTCAACGTCTAGCAATGGCACCTACACACAACAGTGTACGTCCCGTGCAAGAATGTCAACAAAGTAATCCTACAGCACACTCGACGGATACGTCACAAATGAATGAGTTGGTTGATTTATATGATCCAATGTTTGATGAATACTACTATGGAAACAATCAAGTTGTGTCAAAGCCTTCCACTGTCAATACTACTGATGCACCCGAACAAAGTCAAAAAGACACAATTGCCTCTACTTCAGCAACCGTTGCTCAAGAGAATATTCCATTAGATACTCAACAAACTCCAGAAACAGTCATACAACCAACATCACCAACTGTCAATGCTGAAGGAGGTAACAACAATCAAGCAGTCGATGCACAACCTGACGATGAAGAATTTATCAATCCGTTCGGTACACCGGTACACGAAGTCGGAGAGTCTTCTACTCAACATGTTGATCCGTCCAACATGCATACATTCTACCAACCATATCCATCCACTCACCATTGGACACGTGATCATCCATTGGAGCAAGTCATTGGAAATCCTTCACAACCTGTTTGAACACGCAGACAACTCGAAACCGATGGCGATGTGTGTAAGTATGCACTCACCGTGAGTTCAACTGTACCTACAAACATCAAACAAGCCATGACTGATCATGCGTGGATTGAATCAATGCAAGACGAAATTCATTAGTTTGAACGCCTAAATGTTTGGGAACTTGTTGACCGACCCTATGGAATGTCAATTTTAGATTTCAAATGGATCTGGAAAAACAAACTGGATGAAGAACAAACCATCATCAAAAACAAATCTCGTCTTGTGGTTAAGGGATACCGTCAATAAGAAGGCATAGACTACGATGAATCATTCGCTCCAGTCGCTCGTTTGGAAGCAGTCAGGATATTCCTTGCTTATGCTGCACATAAGGGCTTCACGGTTTTTCAGATGGACGTCAAAACAGCTTTTCTCAACGGTCATTTGAAGGAAGAAGTGTATGTGAATCAGCCGGAAGGATTCGTCGATCCTCATCATCCTGACAAAGTCTATCGTCTCAAGAAGGCTGTATATGGACTTAAACAAGCTCCAAGGGCATGGTACGAAGAACTTTCAAACTTCTTGGTGTCCAAAGGATTCTCCAAAGGTTCTATTGATCCTACTCTGTTTACTAATAAATATGGGGATGACATAATGCTGGTGCAAGTTTATGTTGATGACATTATTTTTGGTTCTACGAACCCAAAACTTTCAAAACGTTTTGAAAAATTAATGCACAGCAGATTTGAAATGTCAATGATGGGGGAGCTAAAATTCTTTTTAGGCCTCCAGATTCATCAATCCCCACGTGGTATCTTCATTAACCAAGCTAAGTATGCTCTAGAGATACTTAAAAAGCATGGTATGACCTCATGTGCTCGCGTTGGTACACTATTGTCGACCACATCCCTGGACGCTGACTTGTACTCATATCCCGTAGATCAAACGCGATATCGCAGTATGATCGGGTCACTTATGTACCTTACAGCCAGCAGGCCTGATATTCATCATGCCACATGCTATTGTGCACGATATCAAGCCAGACCTACTCAAAAGCACCTCAAAGAGGTTAAACGGATCTTTCGGTACCTTAAGAATACCATTCACATGGGACTCTGGTATCCGAGGGAAACCGGTTTTCATCTAACGGCTTTTTCAGATTCTGATCACGCAGGTTGTCTTGATAGTCGTAAAAGCACTTCTGGTAGCATACAATTTCTAGGGGAAGACAAGCTTGTCATCTGGTCGTCAAAGAAGCAGGATTGCACTTCACTATCATCAGTTGAAGCAGAATATGTGGCTCTATCCGCTTGTTGTGCTCAAGTCCTTTGGATGAGAACTCAACTCACGGATTATGGCTTCCACTTTGATAAAATACCTATGTATTGTGACTCAAAGTCGGCCATAGCCATATCTTGCAATCCGGTTTAGCACTCCCGCACCAAGCACATCGATGTCAGATATCACTTCATCAAGGAACAAGTGGAACGCGGTATCGTGGAATTATACTTTGTTAGAACTGAGTACCAGCTGGCAGACTTGTTTACAAAAGCTCTATCGAAAGATAGGTTTGCGTATCTCGTTGGCCGTCTTGGTATGAAGTATATGACTCCAAAAGACTTGGAGGTTTTGGCAAATGAAGCTGCTTGATATTCTCTCACGATGACTTCTAGGCGCATCACAGCTTAGGACTCGGACCTCAACTAAGGAAAGTTTATCTCGGACGATAACTTATCCTTCTCAACGAGAAATTCATATTTCTCGGTCATGAGCTTCTCATAAAAACATTCGAAGTTTTTAAGTTCATGAAAAACGATTTCTAAGTAAATGTCATCTTAGAACTCGAACTTCAACTTAAGGAAAGTTTATCACGGATGATAACTTATCCTTCACAACGGGAAATTTATTTTTCTCGGTCATGAGCTAGTCACAAAACAATCAAAGTTTTGAGCTCATGAAAAACGGACCCGAAAGGGAAGTGTACGTTTCAGTGCGCTTTCCCTAATCAATAGAAGAGAAGTCTTCTATCCTGATTATTTTAAAACCGTTGAACACAATTTTTCAAGAATTTCTCAAAAGGTTTTTCTAAATCTTTCAAAATTGTGTGTTCAACACTCCTTTCCTCATAAGTGGTTTTTATATCTCAAAATTGTCATATGTTATTTTGATCAATTTTTGAGGGGGAGCGTTTTAAAATCAAGCCTTTTAATGTTGTTGGGTACATCTCTAAAATGTCATATTTTATGTATCCAACACATTCCGAAAATGATATGAAATTGTCAAATGTAATATATTATATCGGAAAAGGCATCTCAACTCCGTACCTCAACATATTTTGTGGTGTCGTTTTTCTAAAATTTTGTCAAATTTTGTCTCAAGACACACATATATTGTTGAGGGGGAGCGACCCGACTGAAAATGTTCCATGCTTCATTCGTGCACACATGTTTCTCTCCCAAACGGTTTTCAGAAATTGTCATATTTTAATCAATTAGTATCTCTAATATGATGTTTTTATATTAGAGATAGGGGGAGAAAATGTGATTAAAATGTAATACATCGCAACATGTGATCTTAAAGACTCAAGTGCAACTCTTTCCTTCACATGCCAAACTATTTCGTATATCGATGCATGTGTGTAGGGGGAGCTTTTCGAAAAGATAAAACTTTCAAAGTGTTAAAAGTTTTGATTTTTATCAAGCACTTTGAATGGTTTTCAATGGTTTATGGTTACGATCTATACCCAAAACAACCTACTATCCACGACGGAACGATGGAGTAAAAAGGTGGTTTAGGATAGGAAACTAAGTCCTATGATCCAACCAGAACCGGAGGGATCTACCCAAGGACATTCCATAGCTAGAAATAGTTGTCCTTAGGAAAGATGGAGTGGAATGAAGCTGAATGCGGACCAAGTACTTAAGTTAGCACTGGAACAATCACAACAAGGTGCTAATGATGACGTATTGGTAAGCATTGAAGGAGTTGAATATTCTATGCAATTTAGGTAGAAACCGGGTTAACACATCTTTTGAAGACAAGTGTCATGGACCCAGTGATACAATGCACAACCCTTCCCCAGCCATTCGAGTTTCTCTTAAAAGAAACTTGTCTCATTGTCACGGAGATCAACACGTATCTATTGACTTTCTCACTCCGAGTCAGTTAATATTGAAAAGGTGGCAGTCTGCTCCAGCCTCCGATTACCAAAATGCACTTATTGAGTCTAGAGCCAATCGAGATCTATCTATCATCTCATTAGGACACAATCGAGTCCTACGCATTATCCTTGTGATATTGCCAGAACATCTGAGTGATACGATTCACAATGAAGATGGAAATCCTGCTTGAGCCAGCATTAAACAAGCTCATGGTAGGTAACTTGTGCGATTCTACACGAATCAAACTTGTGAGAACTGGAAAGCAACTAAGTTTGGATTCTTAATTGATTCAAACTTGATTCCTGGTTTCTTCGCAAAATCCATGTGATCTTGCCAGAACATTCAGAGCGACACTCATTAGTGTTCACAGTGACGAATGGAAATCCTTCCAGTGTCAACATCAAACAGCACTGCGGTAGGTAACTCGCAAGATTCTCTATGAATCAAGCTTGTGACAAACTGGAAAGCAACAATGGTGCGATTCTTTTAGAATCAAACTTGTTCCAGGAAATCTGAATTGACGACTCTAATCAGACGGATAATTTATCCTTATGATTCACTCTTTACGTTCGCAGTCTGCTTTGAGACGGTCGAGTAAAGAGAACTGGCTACTACCGCCGGGAAACCCTGTCAAGGAGGTTCTTAATCGAATCTATCTGATCACAGGTACGGTATTTAATACCGTTTAACGGTCTTCACCGACCGGAGGTAAAAAGCTACCGAGTTAGGGTGAAATATTCAAAGCCATTTCATCCGTGTCTATATATGTTGCTGCATATCAAGAAGGTGGCTTAGCTGTGCAACCGATGTCGATTCAGAAGTCACAAGAGCACAAGATGGCGATAATCAAGATACCTAAGAATGTAAGAATGTAATAGGTCATCTTAGTCACAAGGAGTACAGATGAAGATCTCAAGCACTCAAAGTCAAATGACAAAGGCTCAAGATAAAGATCACGAAAGCATGAAGGAACAAAGCTGTTACAAACAAGATCAAGACCAAGATACAAGACCAAAGCAGGAAGATCTCCGCTACAAGAATGTATTCACTCAATCATCTTATGCTTTTTAAGTTTTTTAAGATGACCGATACATTGGGGGAGATTGTTAGCCCTATGTTTTATATAGTCGAACAAGAATGTAATAGGTCATCTTAGTCGTTAAAAGGTCTTGTATTGTAATAGGTTAGTCGGGAAAACCGGGCTTGGATTTAAGCTAATATTGTATAAGTTAGGGGCGTAAGCCCAAGACTAAGCCAAGCCCGGCCCAAGATGAAGCCCACAAAGGCCTTAGAGCCGTGGGGTATATAACCCTCTTTCACATGTGAAAGAGGGTGTTGGTTCATTTTACTTTCTCTCTCTAGTAAACATAAACCTTCCAAATCTCTCTTGTTTCTCTCTCTACTTTTCTTCTCTTTCTCTCTCTAAATATCTCTTCTAAA
Source organism: Glebionis coronaria (assembly GCA_025667525.1). Classification (NCBI taxonomy): domain Eukaryota; kingdom Viridiplantae; phylum Streptophyta; class Magnoliopsida; order Asterales; family Asteraceae; genus Glebionis; species Glebionis coronaria. The sequence continues at coordinate 267,009,830 of CM046878.1, forward strand.
TCTTGTGTTATGGATTGATTAGGAACAACAACCTCACTCCAACAAAGATGACTCGTGAACTTACAAACCGCACTCTCGCTTACCCGTTGGTATAGCCGAAGATGTGTTCATAAAAGTTGGCACATTTACTTTCCCGGTCGATTTTGTCGTAGTTGATTATGAAATGGACCCTCGTATTCCTTTAATACTTGGTCGGCCATTTTTGAGAACCGGACGAGCTTTAGTTGATGTGGCCGAAGGTGAGTTAATCTTACGAGTCGGGGATGATTCAAAAGTTTTTAAAATGGGGAAGCTTACAGGCAAATCTTTTGGACGAGAATCAGTGAATATGATAAATGTGCTTGATGACTTTGTCGTCTACGACAATCCTCTATTCGATTCTTCCATCGATAATCCACTCTTTGACGATGATGTGGATGATTCTCGCTCCACTTTGGACGCTTCTCCCATTTATGATTCGCCACCGGTCTTCGATGCTTATGATGATGATGATTCTAGCTCAGACTCGGATAATTTTGATTGTACTTCTGAGTATCCCGAGATGCCCACTTTCGATGATTTTGATGAGGCTGATACTCTTTCGAGCGATTCTTCACACGATGAAGATCCTCCGCCATCACTCGATCCTACTTTGGACGATTACTCATTTGAGGAAGACTTCTCTGAATTTCTCAACACTTATTTCCCTCATGAGAGTGATGCCCCCCTTATGACTTTAAAGATTATCGTCTAGATCCTACTTTGGATTTGAAGAACATTCTATCAAAGGAGAAGAAACCGGTTGACACCAATATCCGTTGCACATACGATTTGACACCTCTTTGTCCCACTTCTGAGGACGAGGTTGTGCTTCTTTGCGGATCTTCTTCACACTCTGCTGAGCCTGAGTGCTATTTTCCCCTAAAGGAAAAGGTGTTCGACCCCGGTATTGAAGTCTTTAAGCCATCTCAGTATCCATCTGATGAAATAAAAGGAAATATCTTTGGAAATTTTGAAGACATGCTTGCACCACTTCACCCTTGCTTCCACCGTGCTCCATCGCTGCTTAAGGGAACCTTGCCTACTCTTCTTTGGCTTGCCTTGTTCGCCTTAAGCTCGTGTTTATTGTTGGACGAAAACTATGTCTTTGATCCTGGTGGATATGTTTCATGCTTCTTTCGTTGATAATCAAGGTCGAGTCAGGCTAACGACTCGGTTAACAAAAATCAAGCGCTTCTTGGGAGGCAACCCATGCATCTATCTTTTCGCTTTCTTTATCATAAGTGTAGGGGGGGACCCTTTGGTTTGCTATTTCCTCTCCTCACTTCTTAATCAGGGATTCGAGCTTCAATGATCCACTCTTAATGATTCTTGACGACCAGTGATTCCGTGTTTCACTCCTTCCCGGTTCTATCCTAAACTCTTTTCGATTCACTATTTTATATTTTCTCAATATTAAAATAGGAATCTCTTTAGTTGTCTTTTCCTTAGTGAGATTTAAACAAAATGCACAATGTCCTAAGTGTAGGGGAGTTTACTCCCACATGCTTAAACATTGAGGAAAATGTTTATCTTAAGTGTAGGGGGGACTTCTATCGAAGTTAAGTGGTCTTTTCCTTGTATTTGTCCTCATTTTAACCAGAAAATCAATTTTTCGACATTTTTCAAAATTTTTGATCTATTTTGGCCTATTAGTTTTTCCCTTTGTATAGTTATTTTCTTTCCTTATTAGAATAAATGTTTAATAAAGTGGTTTTAATTTTCAACGTTGTGAATCTTTTGAATCAACCCGAGTTTACTTATCTAAGTTACTCTAGCTAGTATCCTTAACGTGTTTAAGTCAAGTTTTGCTAGGCTTTTATATAGGGAGCTATAAAACGCGAAAGTCTTAACTCTCACGGGTTAAGAACAAGAACTTTTCGCAAGTTCCTATAATTGATCCTAGAGAGTCGTTTATCAAGGGAACTTTAAAACGCGAATTCTAAACTTGAAAATGTCTAAGAATTTGCAAGATCCTATAGGCGACTCGAAAACCCAAAACTTTGATTTAATAGGCTAAGTATCCACGAGTCTCATTACTTGGGATTTTAAACTGTGGAGAACGAGAGATGATAGAGCCAATTATAAGTTCGGTATTCTTTCGTGAATTTATGTGAGTTAACTATAAGCCTATTCTCCCATCGCTTGCTAATAAATTTATCTGCTAATAAATAAGGTTGTACGATTTGAAAAGTTACTTAGCTTCTAGCCCAAGATCGTTTAAAAGTTGCTCGGTATGGATTAGAGTTCATAGCCAAGGCATAACTTATTGAAGCGGGATGCGAAGATTGGCGAGTCCGAAAAGGCCCTAACAAGGCATGAGGGCTATATTTTGTTGCTAAAGATCCAAAAGTGATGTGAAGAATCATTTATCTAAAATCAATATGAAGGATCGAGACACACGACGAAAAGCAAATACTCCCCAAAAGTCATGGAGAAGTGTATCCGAAAAGACCCTAACAAGGTATGAGGATAAATAGATCCAAGTCATAAAAGGAGGCGGATCGTTGTATATCTAAGTCCAAAAGAAAGATTGGAGAAAAATGAAGAAGTCGTGGTCCAAGTATGAATCTCTCAAAACTTCAAGTGAAGAAATTCCATTATGAAGAGAAGACCATAATTTCATGAACGTCTCTCAAGGTTTGAAGTATGAAGTCGCTGCCAAATATCGGTCCGAGAAAGGTCTCAAATCGCGAAACGAGTTATGCCAAGATATGAACTTTATGAGGTCCCGAGAAGCAGTTTTAAAAGATTTTGTCCTTTAGCTAACTATTGATTAAATCGTTCACTTTATTTTTGGACTAAATAACTATCGAAATAAGTCAAAAAATGCATCCTCGTGATCATTCAAGACAATAATAAAATATAAGAGATACACCTAGGAATAAGGGAGTATAAGTGAATAATTGGCCCACATGAGTTCGTGTTAGTCTACTAACTTATAATAACAATGATCTCGTTTTTAAGCTTGGTTTGGAGAAAGTGAAAACTTGACGATGATGATTATTCATAACATTTCCAAAACCCAAGGTATGCTTTTGATTTCTTAACTTTTAATGTTTTAATTTTCTATCTCTTTAATAAAGGCCAACGTGGATTGATTATGATGAAAAATGTAAACGTGCTTTGTAACTAATGCATTGCATGAGGACATTGCAATGGTCAAGTGTAGGGGATTTGATAGGTGTGTAAACACCCATCTTTTCTACCACTTAATTACAATAATAACCGAGCCAAAACGTGTATTTTATGTCTTTTATGTCGGAATTATGCGTGGTTTGTGTTTTTGTTGTGATTTAGGACGAAAAGGTGAAAAGTGGAGAAAACACGGGAATTCACGGGCATTTACGGACTTTTATTGAAGAAAAAGATGAAAGACGAAGTCAAGAAGTCAAGAGTGCAAAAAGAACGGAAGTCCAAGACCAATTCTGAAGATTTATCGAAGAAAAAGTCAAAAGACGGAAGTTTATCAAAAGCCGAAGAATTCAAGTCTATTTTATTGAAGAATTTAAAGACGAGTTCAAAGAAATCCCGAATCCAAAGTCCTTTAAGTCCAAGTTCAAAGAAGATTAGAAGAAAAGGACTAAACATGCAATTAATGAAGAATTAAAGAAGGAAGGACTTAAGCTTGTAATTAAGAGAAAAGGAAAGAGGGGAGGAAGCTTCCTTAATCCTCCCCTATAAATAGTCATTAGTTGTAATCATTTTTCCTTGTTGGCTAAGTGTGACAATTAGTCTTCCACTTTTAATTACCTTGTCATTTAAATACTTGTCAATTTAATTACCTTGTCTTGCACATTAAATTCCTTTAATTTCAAGTAAGTTTTCATTTAATCTTTGTCAATCTTTACTTTATCTTGTTAATCTCTCATCTACCTTTCTTAATCTTTAAGTTTTATGTTTATGTTTATGTTTATGTTCATGTTCTTTATTTTGATCAAATGGGTTTTTGATTATAGTGGTTAAAGTTGTTAGATTTCTTGATATTGATTGTTTGTTTATGATTAATTGATGTTTTGTTATTGGTTTTATTAAATCGTTTGGTTGATTTTGGTTAAATTTATGTTAGATCGTCTTTACCTTGATTTCCTTGTTCTTCGGGAAAGTTGTTTCTGTTTCTTTGTTCCTAGAAAATCTTCCGACTCAAGGGAAGGAGTGTTCATTCGGAAGTCTTAAAGTTCAGTATCAAGCTTCTTCATCCGGAACATCTAAAAGTTCCGAACGAAGGAAATCTTCCGACTCAAGCATTACTCATTCGGAAGTCTCAAACTTCCGAACGAAGGGAAAGTTCCGGATCAGCAAGTGTTCATTCGGAACTCAAAAGTTCCGAGTCAAGCATTTCATTCGGAACTCCAAAACTTCCGAGTCAAGAGTGTTCATTCGGAACTTCTCAAAAGTTCCGGATCAATTCGAAAGTTCCGAATCAAGGTTTTGGGGTTTGGGAAGTTCCGACTCAAGATTGTTTCACTCGGAACTCAAAAGTTCCGAGTCAAGGCAGTTCATTCGGAAGATTTGAACTTCCGAATCAAGGGTTCTATAAGTTAATTTTTCAGTCTTTCTTTTTAAATTTCAGTCTTTTATTTTCAAGCCTTATTTTTCCCGCCTTTATTTTAATTGCACTTTAAGTTTATTGCCTTAGCTTTATTTTATCCTTGCCTTAGTTTAAGTTTTAGTCGCGTTTTAAGATTGCCTTAGTTAGAATTAAGTTTGCGTTATTTACTTTAGTGCCTTTTAATTTCAGTCACGTTTTTAAATACTTGCACTTTATTTCAATTAGACTTAGATTTACTTTAACGCACTTTTTCTTTAATCGTTTTGCACCTTTAGTTTTAAAAACAACCAAAATATTCTTTTTCACAAAAAACAATAGAGTCACATAGAGAACCTAGATCAATTCGTTAAGATACCGAGAACAACAATTGAACCTGAGCAAAATCTTAATATTACTCATTATCACAGAAAAATGCATTTGCTCAAGTGCTTAATAATTGGCTTATTTCTCACTCAAATCTATAAACTGTACAATTTCCTTCTACACACTAAAAGTTCATATATTGAGTGATGATAAAAAGCTGGTTTGAAGGAATTTCATCAAGAAACAAAGATTTGCCAAGCTATTGAAAATCAATACTTTTTGAAAAATTTCTAAACAAGAACTGACCCAAACCTTTTTGAGTACCAATTGCCTGTTTGACTAATGAAATGACTTGAAAATGACTGAAATCTTATTGTTATGACTAGGTGACTTGAAATGAACCAAAGTTTGCCAAAAACTAAGACTTGAAAACTACTTGTAAGCTAATACCAAACACCACTTATCTGATCAATATCATACTTTTATGAATGATTTTTAAGCAAATGATTAGACTGAGTGAAGAGTAATATCACACTAAGTTCAATAGCTAAAATGAAGTGTAATTGAACTAGTTACAAGCAGTTAAACCAACAAGAACTCAAAATAACTTGTAAAGCTAAAATGACTGATAAAAGCTGAAAAACAGGACAAGTAGAAGACTATAAGCAAGATTTAAGCTACAAGTAAACTACTCAAACACTGAAATCATATCAAATACAAGCTAAACAACTTTTATCATGCATTCAAACAAGGATTAAGCTAAGAATGAAGCATGCAATCAACAATTAAGTGGAACTAGAACTTAGAATGTGAAACCTTTTAGCTTAGGCCTCCATTGGGGAGTAGAGAAGCGCTGAGCTTTCTAAGCTAGTGCTAACCACCACCTTAGCACTAGAACACACCAAACAGCTACTAATCAACAACTATCAATCACCAAAATCTCCATTGATGAACTGGAATTCTACAAAATCAACTAAGACTGGAATTGGATGAACAAAACAGGTACAACAGCTACAATCTTCTCTTTTAGCTAATTATGATCAAATGGTGATCATAACAAACTAAACAGCATCACAAAGTAACAAGGTGCAGGTATGAACAATAGAATAGCAAAGAAGAACTTGGAGGGAAAATGGAAATTTTATTGATTGAATTGGAACGGTAGTTACAAAGCTGGTAATTTGTTACAACTAATAACAGACTCAAGAGTTTGTCAGACTCTTGAGTTGTTAAGCTATAACTAAACTGAGATGAGAGAAAACTAAAAGTGTGTGTGATTTCACACTTTTCTACATTACAAGAAATGAGAGCTAATCTAAGATATTTATAGACTGGAAATGTAAAGTGGTTGGGGTTGGTGACGTGTTAGAACCAATCAAAAACTTCCACGTGGAAAATTCTGCTCAATTGAGTTTTGCAGGTTATGAACACATTTGGGCTTTTCTTTGTTGTTGATCTTCAGTATAATTGAGCACGTGGGATAAATTCGTCTTCCTCTTGTAAGCATTTTTGATGTTTTGATCTTTTGCTGAAATTGCCTCTAGCTCTGGAACGATTCTGGGCTGTTGGAATGTTGAAGATGCAACGTGGCAAGATTATATTGGTTGTGGGAGTGTCACACGGATTATTATCCGTTTTGTGAAATATGATTGGTGGATTGAAGCACTGTTGTGATTCGCCCACTTAATATCTCTCATATTTATTACCAATCACAGCTGGCAATCCACTTCCTCAAAATACTCTCTTCTGATTGGTCTATTTACTTTCACACGGATTGAACTTGAATTTAACTTCCAAAGTTGGCAGAATTAGCCCTTGTACTTGGCAGAATATGATTTTGAGCTAAAATCTTCATTTCTTTGGCATAAATGGTCCTCCAAACTTCATTCTTGAACACAATTGATCCCTTTGACTTAGTTGACTGAGAGTTGACCAGATTTGACTTTGATCTTGACTTTGTCATATTTACACTTTTGGTCCTTCATCTTTGGCAGATTGTCAAGATAAGTCCTTTGTCTTCAAAGTCTTGTCACTTTTGATCCTTCTTTGTCTTTTTCATCAAATTAAGCTTGATTTTCCTTTGTTTGCTTGAAATTGCATCCTTCTTACCTATTTGAGCACAAACACAAAGCATACCACATAATTCCGCTTTATAGCACAAAGTTTAGGTATTTTTCTTGTGTTTTAGGGTGATTTGTTGATAAATTGATATGAGTTTATGCTCATATCAAATCCCCTACACTTGATCATTGTCATGTCCTCATGTAATGCTATATTTTAAAGCACAAATTTACATTCTCCTCATAATTAATCCACCTTGGCCATTATGAAATGCATCTACACTACTCTATACTATATGATGCATGATTTTGATTTTAAACAATGCAATGAACAAAATACAATTCTATCTATATCTTTTTGGTTTTCTTGAAATGGTTTTGATAGAAATAACTCATAAAGAATTCAATGACTTGGATTAGGGCTTGGGTACCATGGACATTTATCACCCTCAAGTTTCACTTTCCCCATACCAAGCTTAAAAATGGGATCATTGTATTCACAAGTAAAAAGTGCATCAACTTATTCATGATAATTAAATGTGGAACCGGTTATTATTTGAGCAAATTGCTTGTGAGCAAATTTGTCATTATTTCAAGCGTGAAGTATAAGAAATACAAAATCCAAAAATAAGGAAGCACGGTTCTAATCCTAAGTAATCCTCTCATCCATTACTTGAAAAACCGCTCACAATTAATATAAGTCCATTTCAAGAGTAATAAGTCATTCGCCTTATGTGTAAAATCCTCATGTCATGCTTTCATAAGTAGCTACACACTCGCTAAGGAAAGAAAAATAAAACTCACGTAATAATTTACATCCGCCGCCTTTTTGAGACTTTGGATCTTCAACCTTGCAACCCGTCAAGGTAATATTGGATTGGAGCAATCTATTGAATCCCCGCAACCCGTCAAGGTAATATTGGAACTCAATAGTCACTATAATTAACACCACACTGCCCCTCTTGGGAGTCTTGTATATATATATATATATTTTTCTTTTCTTTTCTTTTTCTTTTTCTAGCCACTCATTTTTTTCATAAGCCGCTCTTATTTTTCTTTATTCCACACTAAGAAAGTTTAAAAGAATAAAAGGAAAAACACCCGCTAAATATTGAGCATGACATAAGTCTAGTACACATAAAACGTTCTAACTTAGAATCTTAAGACGTACTTATACCAACCACGAATGATTAGACAAAAATGCATAAGAGACTACAAACCGATTAAAACCGTTCTTGATTATTTATTAACATATATACATGCGAAGAAAATAGAGGTAAAGAAGAGAAGGGTTTAGCCAAAAGTAATTATCATGAAGTTTATCTAGCCCTTTTATACTTGCTTCAACTCTATCATTTCCCATTCTCCACAAATTTAAAATCTCAAATAATGAGAGTGATGGATGCTTAGCCTAATAGACCAATGAAGGACTACATGGTTAAGGATACTAGCTAGAGAATGCTAAGATAAGCAAACTCGGGTTGAGTCAAAATATCCATGGCGGGCCTAATATGTCAAAGAAGTCTAAATTTGTTAAACCATGTTTTTATTATATTTTTTTTCTTTTGGATTTTTAATGAAAAATAAAAGAAGAAATATATACAATGCAAATGTGTTATGCAAATGAAAAATGATTAATGCAAAAATTATGAATGCATATTTTTGGTGGCCAAAGTAGATCAAAAACATGAAAAATGTTTGAAAAATTAATTTTCCATGTTATCATGAAGGACAATGACAAGTTCTAGGTAAGGTCACTTCGATAGAAGACCCCCCTACACTTAAGCTAAACATTGTCCTCAATGTTTAAGAGCATGGAAGTATAAAAACTTCCCCTACACTTATGACAATGAATAGACTTTGCTTAACCCAAGTTAAGGAAAGGCAACTATTGGTGAATTCATGTTTAAGCACAAGGTGTAAATGAAAGATCACAATAGTAACGAAGTGAACCGAATACAAGGGCCTCCTCCATAAGCTCCAAAGCATGAAATGAGTGAGCAACCCTACAAACAACATGAAGACAAAAAAAGGTCTCCCCTACACTTATCTCCAAGTCTATACCCTTATTGCTAACCTACAACACTCTAAACCTAGTTATACGATGCTTGAGTTGATGAGTCTCTAGCTCGACTCGTCCCTCAATGAATTAATTCATGGGGAAAATGGGGATCTCTTAGACCATTTCAACGGAAATGTCCTCCCCAAAATAATGTTTCACACGGTGACCATTCACTTTAAAATTTGGACCATCGGGTTGTGACAACTCAATAGTTCCATATGGAAACACTTGAGCAATAGTGAATGGGCCGGACCATCTCGACTTAAGCTCGCCCGCAAAAAGTTTCAACCTTGAGTTAAAGAGGAGAACCGGCTCTCCAACTTTGAACTCACGGTTCTTGATCTTAGCATCATGCAATTTCTTACTCTTTTCCTTGTAAAGCAAAGAATTTTCATAGGCATTGGCTCTCAATTCATCCATCTCATTAAGTTGATCTTTCCTATGTGAACCGGCTTGGTTTAAATAAAAATTAGCCCACTTGAGAGCCCAAGATGCCTTGTGTTCTAACTCGAATGGGAGGTGGCATGCTTTACCATAGACAAGCCTATAAGGAGTACAACCAATTGGTGTCTTAAAAGCCGTCCTAAAATCCCACAAAGCATCATCAAGCTTATCCGACCAAGAAGCTCGATGCTCTCCCACCGTTCTCTCTAAAATTCTCTTTAAACCACGATTTGTGACCTCGGTTTGACCATTGGTTTGAGGGTGATACGCGGTAAAAGTCTATGATTAACTCCATATTTCTTCATAACTCTCGTGAATTGATCATTACAAAAGTGCGTACCACGATCACTTATGATGGCCCGAGGTACACCAAATCTAGCAAACAATTGCTTTAAGAACTTCACAACAACTCTAGCATCATTGGTAGGTAAGGCTTTAGCCTCCACCCATTTGGACACATAATCCACCACCACAATTATATACTTGTTTCCCTTAGAGGATGGAAAAGGTCCCATGAAATCGATGCCCCATACATCAAAAATCTCACACTCTTGAATAAAATTTTGTGGCATCTCATCACGTTGCGTAATTTTTCCTTGTCTTTGACACACATCACAAAATTTCACCATCTCTTGGGCATCTTTGTAAATGCAAGGCCAATAGTAACCCGAATCAAAGACTTTCTTGGCGGTATAGTTGGGCCCAAAATGTCCACCCGTAGGTCCTTTATGACATGCTTCTAAGATCTTAAATGCCTCGGGCCCATCTACATACCGTCTAATGATTTGGTCCGCACATTGCCTAAAAAGATAAGGATCATCCCAAAAGTAGTACTTAACTTCCTTAAGAAATTTCTTCTTTTGTTGGTAAGTAAGACCCTCAATAAGCACATTTCCCACAAGATAGTTTGCTATATCCGCAAACCAAGGAGTGGCATCCTCTTGGGAAGAGATAAACATGAGCTCCTCTAATGGAAAGGATTCATTGATTTCTTGATGTGGAAAATCTCCTTGAAAAGGATGCTCAAGTCTACTCAAGTGATCCGCCGCTAAATTCTCGGCTCCTTTCTTATCACGAATTTCTATCTTAAACTCTTGAAGCAACAAAACCCATCTCAAAAGCCTAGGCTTAGCATCTTGTTTTGTCATGAGATACTTGAGAGCGGAATGATCCGTATACACTATGGTTTTGGATAGCACAAGGTATGGTCTAAATTTCTCAAAAGCATAGACTATAGCAAGCAACTCTTTTTCCGTGGTAGTATAATGAAGTTGTGCACCGGTCATGGTTTTACTCGCTTAGTGTATAGGTTGAAAATGCTTATTCACTCTTTGTCCTAAGACGGCCCCCACCGCATAATCACTAGCATCACACATAAGCTCAAAAGGTAATTCCCAATTTGGAGAAACCAAAACGGGAGCCTTAGTCAATTTCTCCTTAAGAGTCTCAAAAGATTCCAAACAATCTTGGTTAAAAATGAAAGGAGCCTCTTTTTCTAAGAGGTGAGTCATCGGTCTAGCTATCTTAGAAAAATCTTGTATAAAGCGCCTATAAAACCCCGCATGACCTAAGAAACTCCTCACACCTTTAACCGAAGTGGGTGGGGGAAGCTTAGCAATCACATCAATTTTAGCTCGATCCACTTCTAATCCCTTATTGGATATTTTGTGTCCTAAAACAATTCCCTCTTTCACCATAAAGTGACATTTCTCCCAATTAAGCACTAAACGTGTTTCCTCACAACGCTTAAGCATTCTCTCTAGATTGGTGAGACATGAGGTAAATGAATGGAAAATCGCCATCATGCACCTTTGAAACGTACCCGGTGCATTACATAAGCCAAAAGGCATCCTCTTGTAAGCAAATGTACCGTAGGGACAAGTGAATGTGGTCTTTTCTTGATCCTTAGGGTCAATGGGTATTTAGAAATAACCCGAAAAGCCATCAAAAAAGCAATAGTACTCATTTCCCACTAAGCGTTCAAGCATTTGATCCATAAAAGGTAATGGGAAATGGTCTTTCCTAGTAGCCTCATTGAGCTTCCTATAGTCAATACAAACTCTCCAACCGGTAACAAGTTGTTAGCCTCAAAATATTGAGTCAAACAAGAATGCTTGGTCATAGGTTACTATTGTAACATTAGTTAGAACGTTGTAATAGGTAGATAATTAGTCGTGGTTTACGGGCTTGGATTTAAACTAATTAAAGTCCAAAAGACAAGCCCGGCCCAATATATAGTCCATTAAAACCCGCATGTGGGTGGACTATATATACTACCCTCCTAGCATGTTAGGAGGGTTGGTTGTTCATTTTCTCACTGCTAATCTAATATTCAAAAAGTTAATCCTCTCATCCTCTCTACTTTCTCTCACTACTTTCTCTCTCTAGGAATTCATCTCTTCTTCATCTATTTTTCTTTCTTTCTTCATTGCTTAATCATCATAAATATATGGGACAACACAAGTCTCGTAGGAATAAGCTCATTGTTCTCATTAGGTACTACGGTGATTCCACCCTTCTTAGGAACACAATGTACCGGGCTAACCCATGGAGAGTCGGAAATGGGGTAAATCATGCCCGCATCAATGAGTTTAATCACCTCCTTCTTAATGACCTCATGGATTTTTGGGTTAACTCTTCGTTGACTTTGAATGGCGGGTTTGTAATCATCCTCCATAAGGATTTTGTGTGTACAAAAATGTGGATCAATTCCCATTATGTCGGATATTTTCCATGCTAAGGCTGTCTTGTGTTTCTTAAGAACTTTAATGAGTTGCTCCTTCTCATCCTCTTTAAACTCTTTAGCAATGATCACGGGTAATTGGTCTTTGCCCTCTAAGAAAGCATACTCTAAGTATGATGGAAGGTCCTTAAGTTCAAGTGGAGTTGGACTCTCTATGGAAGGTTTTACTATGGAAGGATTCTCATTGGTAACTTCTTGTGGAGTAGGAGAAGGAATAGGGTCCTCATTGAGCAACTTTTGGATAGTAAGAATATCTTCTTCCCAATTAAGGGGAGAATCATCATCACCAAGAAAGTTAGACTCAAATTCCTCCAAGAGGAAATCACTCTCTCCAAAAGGTGTTAAAGAGGGAGCAATTGAGGCCACGGTTTCAACATGGGGCATTTCATCACTAGTACTCTTGCAAGCATCATGAAAGTGTTCATAACACACCTCATCTAACACATCAACTATGTTAATAGTCTCACATGGTCTAGACTCCTTAACCTCTTTCCTATCACAAACTTTCCCTAATTTAAACACCACTCTCTCATCCTCTACTCTCATAATTAGTTCTCCCTCCGCCACATCTATCAAAGTACGACCCGTTCTCAAAAAAGGTCTACCAACAATCAAAGGAACTCTAGGATCCATGTCATAATCAACCACTACAAAGTCGGCCGGAAATGTAAACTTATCCACACCTACAAACACCTCCACCGCGATACCAACGGGGTAAGCTATGGTTCGGTTAGCTAACTCAAGGGTCATCCTAGTAGGAGTGAGCTCGGAAGAGAGAGTTTTTTCCAAACCGATAAAGGCATGAGGTTTATGCTTGCCCCTAGATCCGCCAAAGCCATGCAATTTTCTACACCGGGAAAATTACAAGGAATCAAGAAACGCTCCGGATCTCCAAGTTTTGTTGGTAAGGTTTTAAGTAGCACGGTGGAACAATTTTCATTAAGGGATGTGTTGGGCAAATCAACCAATTTTTCCTTGTTTGAGAGTAAATCCTTGAACATCTTAGAAAACTTTGGCATATAAGCAAGAGGTTCCGCAAAGGATATGTTGATGTTGAGTTGCTTGAACATCCTTAAGAAATTTGAGACTTGGATGTCATCCTTGTTCTTTAACTTGTCCTTTTTCAACCTTGAAGGATATGGAAGAGTTGGTTTTGGTGTAGGTGGAGTAGGTGTTGTAGTGGAAGATTTGTCTTTGATAGCTTCTTCATTGTGAGTTGTGGAAGGTAAAGGAGAAGTAGGAATAGGTTGAGAAGGTGTGTTTGATTGAATGGGAGCATTTTGAGGTGGTGAAGTAGATGTAGAAGGCTTGTCACATGTAGGAACAAAAGTGGGTGGAACAATAGGAGGCTTAGGAGGTGAAGGATCCTTTGTTGTCTTTCCACTTCTTGTTGTAATAGCATTCACATTTGCTCTTGGATTTGTTTGTGTGTTGGATGGTAAAGCCCCTTGTGGTCTTTGAGTATAAAGCATCATAAACTTCTTATTTGTATCTTCATGCATTTCTCTCATTCTTTTCTCATGCATCTCTCTCATTCTTTTCTCATTAGCTTGGAACCTCCTTTCATTCTCTTGATTCATTTTGAGAAAAAGATCAATTGTGTTATAATCTTGTGGCACATTTCCTTGAAAACCTTGGGGTTGGAAAGGTGGAGGTTGATTGTAAAACCCTTGATTGTTACCTTGAAAGGTATTTCCTTGATTGTTAAAGGAATTTGGTGGTCTATAGTTATTCCCTTGGTAAGGTGGTCTTTGCCCTTGATTCCTTTGTAACACTTGAGGAGGATTTTGTTGAAGTTGGGTGGGTGGTTGGGGTGGGAATCCAGGTGGAGTAAGGTAATTTTGGGATTTGTAAGAAAGGTTATTGGGATTGATATTTGGCTTGAAGTGTTCACGATGTTCCTCTTGGTAAGCATAACATTACCCTTGATAACCTTGCACCTTATCACATTGTTCATAGGAATGGGGACCTCCACAAGTCACACAAGAAAGACTAATGGAATGCACATCATTTGAGGAATGATTTCCCAAAGAAAGCTTCATCAAGTCATTCATCATAGTTTCTTGCATCTTTTGAGAATTTTGCATGAATGTTTGACTTTCCTTTTGAGCTTGAGTAAATGCTTGCATGCATGAAATGAATTGAGTCTCCAATGGGTTAGAACTTCCTTCTTGAATGACATGGACTCTTTCATCAAATTGTGTATTTGTTTGAACCATTGCTTTGGTCTCTATGATGTCCAAAGCCTATTGAATGGATTTAAGAAGAATATTCCCTCCCGCGGAAGCATTGAGTGAATCTTGGTGATGAGGTTTAAGGCCATTGTAGAAAGTATTGATTTGGTGAACTTCATCCAATCCATGGTTAGGGCATCTCCTCAATAACTCTCTAAACTCCTCCCAAGCATCACTAAAGGTTTGACTAGGTTTTTGTTGAAAGCCTATAATTAAATTCCTCAAAGCCGTGGTCTTAGATGGGGGAAAGAACTTGTTCAAAAACTTAGTGGTGAAACCATCCCATGTGGTGATACTATCGGGTGGTTGTGTGTCTAACCAATGCTTAGTGGGTCCCTCTAGTGAAAATTGCACCAATATCAACTTAATAGCATCATGGGGAACTCCATTGTACTTAATGGTATTGCAAAGAGCAAGGAATCTCTTAAGGTGATCATGAGGATTATCATTCTTGTTACCATAGAAAGGTGTGTTTGAAACCAAGTTAATCATAGACGTTTTTAGCTCAAATGAATTTACGGGAATATCGGGAATCTTGATAGCATCGGCATATCCGTGAACGTTCGATTGCAAACGTTCCATCAAAGAACGAGTATCAAATCTAGCCATGGCTTCTTGTTGTGGATGAATCAAAGCACGATTCTCGTAATCGGCTTGATGGACGGTGGTGTTCTTACTCTTTCTCTTTTTCTTCCTTTTCGGAGGAAGGGGGTTGTACACCAATCGGTATTTGTGCACGCCCGCGAGTGAGCATGCAACTCACAACGAGGAATGAGAGAGAAGCTCTCGTGTGACTTTGAAGAGAAAAGGATTATCCTCTTCGAGTTTCAATATGAAATATCCACAAGAAAATAATAATATATGTATGTACTACTTGGGTGCAAGACCCCCAATGAAGCCTTCCTTCTTAGAATACTCACAAGTGAGGGGGTTAGGTGGCGCGAAGCACTTAAGTACCTATTGACCCTTAGATGGCATTTTATAGCACATCGCCTTTCTATTCACTTAATTGTTTGTATTCTTCGAATTGTTGCTTATTTGAAGTATTTATCTATTCTTGCTTTATTTTGTTTGATCGATACACGTGTCAAGGACCGGAACGCCCCTCAACACGGTGTATTACCTTGGCAATACTTATGGAGAATATGTGAATTGGTTGTTCTTATACGTATACGTATTTACTTATAATAATATATGGAAAATATTTTTGTATTTATGAGTTTTTAAGAGAAAATACTATATGTACATAAAAACCGAGAGAATCCAATAATATATATTTTTGGGTGCAATCTCTTAGGAAAAAGATTGCTTTTTGGATTTTTTAATTTGTTTGGTTAATTCTTTAGGAAAAGAATTGTTTTGTTAATTTTTAGTTTTTATATATTTTTATATTTTTGATTTTTTTATTTGTTTTTGATTTATGATACGTAAAAATAACGTTCACTAGGTGAACGAATCCCAAAAGCCAATGAAAACCGTCAATCGATAGTCTCTCGTAAAGTCAAAGAACCGGCAGCGGCGCCATTTGATATTTGTCTTTTTAGTTCGTTTTTCTCGACTCAATCCGAATTGATCAACAAGTTTGTAAGTTTGACTTTGACTTAATTTTTTTGGGTTATAAAAGTTGAATGGTAATCTATGTCTAATTGGCAAATAACAAGTAAAAAAGGTAAACATATTCTATTAACTATGTATACGTACTAATCTAGAAACATTTATCATTTACCACAATTAAGATGCACATAATGTAAAAATTTAAAATTCAAATCTAAAACAATTTTTTTTATAAAATGCAAATCTAAAGTTTCTACAAAATAAAAAAAATCGAAGTTTAATCAACCAACTTTTACAAACCAAATTTTGATGAAAGAAAAAAAACGTTCATTACAAATCAAAGTAAACGAATCAAACTAGTGACCCAACTTTGATAATGAGCCCAACAAGACAATAGTGTATTAAACTAACTGCTTATCTAGTGTAACATATACGAAAATGAAAGGCAAATGTATAACATCAAGGACTTAAACTATTTAACTACCAAACTTGATTTTTAAAAGAAACAAACCTGTGATTCGAAACTTACTATTACTCTTTACTCCTATTATTTTTTATCAATTCTTCTTATCAAACTAGTGTCTAATAACCACTAGGAACTAATGTCAAGAAAGTTTGACTCCAATGAGCCGCAAAACAATGGAATTTTTATGCTACTTAACATATTTTTTTAACCTGCTGCTACTTATTAATAAGATGATCACATCTAGCTTAAATGTATCAAACTTAACTAGCTCACTACCAATGTTTGTTGATGCTAAAATAGGCAGAAACTAGCTTGAACTACTAGGCACTTAAAAAAACAACTTAGATGAGCTTATTCTAATATACCTATAAGCCAAACCATTAAGCTAAGAAGCTATCTAACAAACTTGTATCCCATCAGCCAAAAACAGATTACGACAACTATTCAGCAATCCAAAAATCTCCATTTCAATCTCTATAACACTATAATTCGCTATCCTATAATCTGCTTAAGCTATCGATTCAAAACAGCCAAGACTTAGTTCTCAACAAAATTATAACTCTAACTACTACAACTACATAGCTACATACACTCAAACTTCTAACGACAATCCATGAACAAAACACTATCCTATAATCGCTACTACTGCAATACCAAACACCCTATAACAGTCATGAAGAAGCAATAAGAATAGATAATAAACTCGAATCAAAAGATAAGCTAGATCAGTTAATAAACATGTAAAAATTAATCACGTAAAGCAATTTGCAAGAAGACTAACACTACACAAATGATCTAGCATTCTATACTACTGATTACAGAAACATAAAAACGTGCTTAACCAATTCGTCCAGGCCTCCGTTGAGGAGAAGCGGAGCGCTGAGCTCGCTTTACTATCTAGAGCTAGTCTTTCTGAACTACCAATCTCAACCGACTATCACAGCTATCAAAACCAAATCTTGATTTTGAAAACGAACACTTGCAGATGATTAAGACAAGACAGAACATCGAACAGGCAAGTCTCTATATTACTAAATGTAATAACCCGAACTTTAAAATTAACATTTAGACCAAGATCTAATCTCATTTCTAATATTCGGACCAATATTTATTAATCGACTTTTATTTATCATGTTCATTTGACGAATAATATTGATTTCTCGACTAACCGGCGAGGTTAAGGTTTTTTTTTTACGTATCGAATATGTGCCAATTATTAAATATTGGCAAGGTCTATGTCCGTCATCGACCATGAATATCCTCGTTATGACATAAATATATTTTTTATTGTCGTCATTTTAATTTTTCATTTTGCGAGCATTATTCGTAATTTGCGTTAAACCTTTAGGCGTCATTTATTTATACGACATGTTAAACATTTATTAAATTAGAAACCTTCACTTTATATATCGAAATATAAATGTTCTCTGAGTGTCAAAGTTTTTATTTTATATTGAGCATTTATTTTTCGTGTTTTACGCCTAACTTTTAAATCGCGTAACTTTTAAAATATCGGGTTTCGATAATACCCGTTTTAGCAAATTGTGGGAATAGATTTGTATTAAATCCCACCCATTAACCACTATATGTGGCGTTAGAAACAAGAGACTATATGTCTCATTGTTGTTGGATCATGTTTGTAACACAAACACGTGTATTCATTTCCTAACAAGCATCTAAATCTCTTACACCTCATAGTTTCTCATAGTTAACATAAAAAAATACATATCTATTCCAATTCCCCTCTATTATTTCGACCATATCAGCACCAACCACACCATTTTCATAAAAATTACATAAGTTTCTTGATCATATAGTTGATGTATTGAAGGTCTTGCATTATTAGCACTTGTACTCGGTATTTCTTCCATCAAAACAAGCTTCATCATTTATACACTTGAAGATCATTTGAGGCTGAATAAGATCATCTTTATGTCTATTAAATATTGGTTAAGATTTATATATGGGTAATTGGAGTGGTGGTTTTGGAAGCAAGGACTGATTGGTTGTATTGGATGGTGTAAATTCATCTATCCATTGTAAGGATCATTTGATTACTTTCTTGTAATCTTTGATTTGTATATTATTGAACATGTAATTATCTTGTATATTCTGATAATATTTATGTAATAGTTTACTTATATAGGTTGGACATTGTTTTCATGGTTTGATCTTTAAGAAAATGATGTTAAGCAATCCTTTAATCATGGTTGTGATTTATGGATTTAGACCAGTAGCAAAACGTGGCACTTTGAGTAAAATCAATAGCTTCGGGATACTGATAGTTGACATATTATTATAGAGGATTGTTTTGTGGTGATTTCTCCGGGTGGCCCGTCCCGTGGCGAGTCCCGGAAAGTGAGATATGACCAAAATAGTGAAGCAAGGTCAAAATCTGACCTGCTGTAAAGATGGGCCGTTTTCTCATAAATTTCATATACTGACCTATAAATATGTAAAACTAAAATTTGTAGCTAAACTTATATAGAACACACACGAATCGGATAGTTTTCTACAGATAAACGGTTTGTAAATGGCGGGTGAAATGGTGGGACTGAAGTTGGCTGTGAATTACAACCATGACCTCTAAGTGGTAAAATGGATATTTAGGCTATGATATATATATTTTGAGGGCATATGTACATATAATCAGTAAAGAACATTAGCTTATGTTCATTTTGATATATAGTAATCAATTAGACGGTTTACGGCTCAAGAGAAACGACTTAAATATCTTATCATGTTGTAAAACTGTCGAATTTAAACTATTATAATAAAATGTATAATTTGTTCATTTTTATAAAAATCAAAGTGGTAGGATCCACTTATCGAGAATTCGAGACTTATTTATATACCGAATTATATGAAACCCGAGACCTGACCATCGGAAAATATTAAGTCAATATTGTTTGGAGGCGTTTTATAACCCCGAAAAGTTTATAAAGTGGAATTGGGCCACAAAAGTCCAACATACAATTCTAATGGCTATTGGGCCATTATTGTACTTGAGATTAATAATGTATTTGGAGATCAATACTGAGTATGAAATGGACTTAGGTTATATAAATGTGTAATGGGCCACTAATGGGCTTTAGTGGGCTTAGTTGTCAAAATGAGAAATACATGGTAAATTGATATCAAAGGTTTTATAAAGAGTTTTATAAAACTTATGAAATGTCCAAACTTACTAAGTAAACTATTTACATATATGTATGACTTATGTATATTCTCGAGCCTAAGACGCGTCTCGTCATGATTAGGTCTCGTCCGGTCATATGTTGACCGTTGGGCAGCTCGTTCTCGATCAATGAGCGACTTATATCTCGTTAAGTCTTGTATCGACTATTGGATGTTTGTTCCTCGATAAATGTGTGATAGCTATATCAGGTGAGTTCATAGCCTCGCTTTTAATGCTTTATATGTGTTTTATAAACCCGCGAGGGGGAATACATGCTCTTGGTAAATAAGCATATGTGTTGTATCCTTTTGAAAGGATACATGATTGTGAATAAACATTCGTTGTTGGAATATATGCTTTTAACGAATACAAGCTGTTGTGGATAAACGTAAAGATGTTTGATTAACTGCTTATGGAAAATGAACACAAGCGTTGATTGTATAGGTAATGAGCCACTATTAGTAAGGCTAAGTTGCTTATTGCCAGTGAAAAGTCCCTATAAATCGTGAACCGTTAACTACCTATGATGGGTAGGCGCTCGTACAGACGAATGGATCCATTGGGAATGATGACCCCCACCCAGGCAGGTCGCACCTGTGAGTTGGAGGCTCAGCTGGGTGTGTTGTACGTGAAGTATGGGGTATTTGGCAAGATACCTGACTAGGGCAAATTTATTGATTAAGGCATCGGTGTCATGAGCTTAGCGTAATAGTGTGGAGTATTGATATTGTATGTGTTACAATATCGCCAGTGGATGAGATTCTTGTGTTCAAAAGCTTTATGGTTTATTTCAAACCCCATTATTGTTTATTTAAAAACCTATGAATTCACTCAACCGTTGTGTTGATTGTTTAGCATGTATTCTCAGGTGTATAGGTTTATGATCAGTTGGAGCATGGAGCCGCGCGGGATAATGTAAAGGCAAAGCAAACAATTTCCATTCGATACATTTGACAAATCTTTATTTTATTAAAGTTTGAAATAGTTGTTGGGACCTCTTTTATTGAACTCTAATTTTGTCGAATGGTTTATTTTATAAAACGTCTCTTTTGAGGTCGTTTTCTATGACTATGTGTGATGTGCTATGAAGTAACACCCAATGTTGATATTCCGTTGCCTTGTGAAATTGGGGGTGCTACAGATTGGTATCAGAGCACTAGTTATAGCGAACTAGGTCATTTTAAAACCTAGACTATAACTGCTCTTTCGTAAAATTGTTTGATTGTCTTACAAAGTATCCGCGCGCTCATGGCTTCTAGAAACCAATGCTTAGTTGTGATAAGGTGATCCTATGTGTATGTAGAAATGGTTGTACGTATATGAATGTACATACTATGGTCTTTAAAGGCATTGCCAGTGAAGCAATGGTTCTTGCGTGATTATCATACATTTTATAATGCGGCTTTGAACAGAGTTTGGCCTCGCTGCCAATCACCTTTTTCGATAATAAATTTATTATCTGAATACAAGTGTGAAACTCGTTTGAAACTTTGAGTATGTATATTTTTTTTTTTCGTAATCTATCACATATCGACTTGTTTAAGTTCGATTGTTATCATTGTATCGGGATATGCCATTTTAGGACATCTCTTTCCGAAACGTAATTGATTGATGTAATATTCGTGTTCCGAGTACTTCTTATGATTTTGAAGAATCATTTATACGAGGCGACATCTTCTATGTAATGTGACGTGTGATTTGATTTTATATATGACTACGTTTTATTGGCGAAAAGGAGGATACCAATGTTGGACTTAAGATATATATATCCTGACCAAATATATAGTTTGGGTACAACAAAGATATGCTCGTAGTAGTCATTCGGTTGAGTGACTTAATACCCTGTATCTAAATGGAATGGAACATTTAGATATAGAGATTTTAACTCGCCGAACTCTGAGTTGTTTAAGGTTGTCTTATTAAAATGGGTTGGGACATTTAAATAAGAAAATTTTAAACCACTGGACCTTATATTGTTAATGATTTCTTTATTCAAATGGTATGGGACGTTTTAATACAGAAATCATGGAGTAAGTTTGACACCCTGTACTTTTCTTGGCATTTAATTTGGTTATGATATCGCGTTTTGTGACTGTATTACTGAGTAGGATGATTTATAATCGTCCTGTTGAAATAAACTGGGACGCCTTTTTATTTGAACAAGAAAGTTATAAGTTCCCGAACCATAAATTTATAAATTCTTGTTTACATGGATTGGGACGCCTTTCGATGAAAACAAGAAATTATAAACAAGTGGGCTCAAGAGTGCTTGACTTAGTTTGTGATTATTTTTGTATACGGATGTATTTCTTCGAGTCGTGTTTCGTCGATGTCAATCGTTCATTACTATCATCATTGTAGTTATTATTAATTATCGTCTATGTACGAGTAACCCGTTAGTCTTCTCTCGAGTTCTAATTTGTCTTTATGGACCATTTTTTAATGTATCCCGACTATTCCAATCTTGGTAAGCTAATCCTTAAGAACCATTAACCGATTCGAGAATAGACACCAAGATTTAAGTGTGTACTCGTGGATCCGACGATTAAGTTACAACCGACATCTTATATTAAATGAAAGGATTTTGTAAATTTTCTCGTTATGTATTTATGGGTATGCGATTTAGTCGAATGGTCGTACTTTGTGTGAGATCAAGGAAGCTTTGTCAAATGAGATTCGATCGTGGGTAATATGTACTCGGTATTTGAGGTATGTATCCGTTTGGAGCACCTTTTAATATCTTTTGGGTATGGATCCGTTTGGGAGAACCCTATAATATCATTTGGGTATGGATCCATGTGAGAGCACCCTGTGATGACAAACATATTTTTGGATATGGCTATCAGGCCCGTGAACATCCTTTAACTTACAAACTTTCCTATAACTGAACTTATCTGAAGATCCTGTCAAATATTCTTTTTTATCATGGCTTGGTTGTTTAGCAAGCATGAGTTAAATTGATTGAACTTATTGATTTGGCATGGCTCGACTACTTTGCAAGCGTGTCATAATATGATTATATGTGCTTAATGATGGTTTCTGTGTTTGATTTGGATCGTAGTTCCTTCGATAGAGCATTGTATATTTCTAACGATTTCTGTGTCGATAACTTTGGTTTTAAAGAAATAGGTTTGCATGTTTGAGATCATGCAACTAGATGATTTTGTGCGACTAGTAACAATTGCCTCTTCGTGAATATTTTGTAACATTTTCGATGGAGTTATGTTGATCCATACGATTTTCTTTTTGAAGTAATTTTATTTTTTTCATGAACCCGTGGACCATATGTGTTTCGATTTGATCGATGTGATCATCGATAGTTTTGAATTGATTCTCGCATCGAAGATTTTTCAAATGCGCCTACTTCTTTCAACTCTTCACTTGTCATGGGGAATTTTTTTTCGAACTTATATCGACCGCCGTAAGTTTAATAAGCTAGTAGTAATGTACCTTGAAGCACTTCCAAAAATTGGCGACTTGTCAATTTTCGCTTTCAATGGCTTCTCCTTCGAGTTATGTATAATTGTTTCATTATAAGGATTGAAGTTACATTCAAACCGTTCAATTGTGCCTGTTATGTATACTCATTGCTTTGATTTTTTTTCATCCAACCTTCATTGAAAACCTCGGTGATGACTTGTCTATTCCTCACATCTTCGCCATTAAACCAAAGACTATTGAGACGAATTAAGCGCCGGGACGTCGCTTCCTAAAGGGTTAGATGATGTAATAACCCGAACTTTAAAATTAACATTTAGACCAAGATCTAATCTCATTTCTAATATTCGGACCAATATTTATTAATCGACTTTTATTTATCATGTTCATTTGACGAATAATATTGATTTCTCGACTAACCGGCGAGGTTAAGGTTTTTTTTTTTACGTATCGAATATGTGCCAATTATTAAATATTGGCAAGGTCTATGTCCGTCATCGACCATGAATATCCTCGTTATGACATAAATATATTTTTTATTGTCGTCATTTTAATTTTTCATTTTGCGAGCATTATTCGTAATTTGCGTTAAACCTTTAGGCGTCATTTATTTATACGACATGTTAAACATTTATTAAATTAGAAACCTTCACTTTATATATCGAAATATAAATGTTCTCTGAGTGTCAAAGTTTTTATTTTATATTGAGCATTTATTTTTCGTGTTTTACGCCTAACTTTTAAATCGCGTAACTTTTAAAATATCGGGTTTCGATAATACCCGTTTTAGCAAATTGTGGGAATAGATTTGTATTAAATCCCACCCATTAACCACTATATGTGGCGTTAGAAACAAGAGACTATATGTCTCATTGTTGTTGGATCATGTTTGTAACACAAACACGTGTATTCATTTCCTAACAAGCATCTAAATCTCTTACACCTCATAGTTTCTCATAGTTAACATAAAAAAATACATATCTATTCCAATTCCCCTCTATTATTTCGACCATATCAGCACCAACCACACCATTTTCATAAAAATTACATAAGTTTCTTGATCATATAGTTGATGTATTGAAGGTCTTGCATTATTAGCACTTGTACTCGGTATTTCTTCCATCAAAACAAGCTTCATCATTTATACACTTGAAGATCATTTGAGGCTGAATAAGATCATCTTTATGTCTATTAAATATTGGTTAAGATTTATATATGGGTAATTGGAGTGGTGGTTTTGGAAGCAAGGACTGATTGGTTGTATTGGATGGTGTAAATTCATCTATCCATTGTAAGGATCATTTGATTACTTTCTTGTAATCTTTGATTTGTATATTATTGAACATGTAATTATCTTGTATATTCTGATAATATTTATGTAATAGTTTACTTATATAGGTTGGACATTGTTTTCATGGTTTGATCTTTAAGAAAATGATGTTAAGCAATCCTTTAATCATGGTTGTGATTTATGGATTTAGACCAGTAGCAAAACGTGGCACTTTGAGTAAAATCAATAGCTTCGGGATACTGATAGTTGACATATTATTATAGAGGATTGTTTTGTGGTGATTTCTCCGGGTGGCCCGTCCCGTGGCGAGTCCCGGAAAGTGAGATATGACAAAAATAGTGAAGCAAGGTCAAAATCTGACCTGCTGTAAAGATGGGCCGTTTTCTCATAAATTTCATATACTGACCTATAAATATGTAAAACTAAAATTTGTAGCTAAACTTATATAGAACACACACGAATTGGATAGTTTTCTACAGATAAACGGTTTGTAAATGGCGGGTGAAATGGTGGGACTGAAGTTGGCTGTGAATTACAACTATGACCTCTAAGTGGTAAAATGGATATTTAGGCTATGATATATATATTTTGAGGGCATATGTACATATAATCAGTAAAGAACATTAGCTTATGTTCATTTTGATATATAGTAATCAATTAGACGGTTTACGGCTCAAGAGAAACGACTTAAATATCTTATCATGTTGTAAAACTGTCGAATTTAAACTATTATAATAAAATGTATAATTTGTTCATTTTTATAAAAATCAAAGTGGTAGGATCCACTTATCGAGAATTCGAGACTTATTTATATACCGAATTATATGAAACCCGAGACCTGACCATCGGAAAATATTAAGTCAATATTGTTTGGAGGCGTTTTATAACCCCGAAAAGTTTATAAAGTGGAATTGGGCCACAAAAGTCCAACATACAATTCTAATGGCTATTGGGCCATTATTGTACTTGAGATTAATAATGTATTTGGAGATCAATACTGAGTATGAAATGGACTTAGGTTATATAAATGTGTAATGGGCCACTAATGGGCTTTAGTGGGCTTAGTTGTCAAAATGAGAAATACATGGTAAATTGATATCAAAGGTTTTATAAAGAGTTTTATAAAACTTATGAAATGTCCAAACTTACTAAGTAAACTATTTACATATATGTATGACTTATGTATATTCTCGAGCCTAAGACGCGTCTCGTCATGATTAGGTCTCGTCCGGTCATATGTTGACCGTTGGGCAGCTCGTTCTCGATCAATGAGCGACTTATATCTCGTTAAGTCTTGTATCGACTATTGGATGTTTGTTCCTCGATAAATGTGTGATAGCTATATCAGGTGAGTTCATAGCCTCGCTTTTAATGCTTTATATGTGTTTTATAAACCCGCGAGGGGGAATACATGCTCTTGGTAAATAAGCATATGTGTTGTATCCTTTTGAAAGGATACATGATTGTGAATAAACATTCGTTGTTGGAATATATGCTTTTAACGAATACAAGCTGTTGTGGATAAACGTAAAGATGTTTGATTAACTGCTTATGGAAAATGAACACAAGCGTTGATTGTATAGGTAATGAGCCACTATTAGTAAGGCTAAGTTGCTTATTGCCAGTGAAAAGTCCCTATAAATCGTGAACCGTTAACTACCTATGATGGGTAGGCGCTCGTACAGACGAATGGATCCATTGGGAATGATGACCCCCACCCAGGCAGGTCGCACCTGTGAGTTGGAGGCTCAGCTGGGTGTGTTGTACGTGAAGTATGGGGTATTTGGCAAGATACCTGACTAGGGCAAATTTATTGATTAAGGCATCGGTGTCATGAGCTTAGCGTAATAGTGTGGAGTATTGATATTGTATGTGTTACAATATCGCCAGTGGATGAGATTCTTGTGTTCAAAAGCTTTATGGTTTATTTCAAACCCCATTATTGTTTATTTAAAAACCTATGAATTCACTCAACCGTTGTGTTGATTGTTTAGCATGTATTCTCAGGTGTATAGGTTTATGATCAGTTGGAGCATGGAGCCGCGCGGGATAATGTAAAGGCAAAGCAAACAATTTCCATTCGATACATTTGACAAATCTTTATTTTATTAAAGTTTGAAATAGTTGTTGGGACCTCTTTTATTGAACTCTAATTTTGTCGAATGGTTTATTTTATAAAACGTCTCTTTTGAGGTCGTTTTCTATGACTATGTGTGATGTGCTATGAAGTAACACCCAATGTTGATATTCCGTTGCCTTGTGAAATTGGGGGTGCTACACTAAACGAATACTGAAATTAACACTGCTGCAAACGAATTAGGACCCTGCTGAAATTGACTTAAATTTTTCTCACGAAGACTTGATGAAAACGAACTCACATGACTGAAATTGTATATTACTAAAAATCTAACACTTTCATTTGAATAAAAGAACAAATACACGTTTTTAGAGAATCACTGATCTTTTCAAAACTATTTCTTCTAACTAAAACATCTTATTTCAACTACTAAACTGAAAATCTTATTATGAATTCTTATAAGCTCAAATCTTTTAAAAGTGAACACAAATCTTACCGAAAATCCACAAGATCAAATCTTTTAAAAGTGAACACAAATCACAAACTTTTTAGAATAACAAACATTTAAAATCAAAACTATCACCAGATTACTTCTTAACGTGAACATACTATCATTCAGAATAATCCATGAAATAAATTCCTTCGATGAACAGTAAGTTTAAAGCAGTAAAAATAGAGAAAGATAAAGATTGAGAATACAAGATTTCATCATTGTATCAAAAACAGAAAAGAAGATATTAAAGAAACTCAAAGCTTTCATTAATGGTGGAAAATGAGAAAACAGTTACAAATGTCAACTAATCAACAGATTCATAACAAAGAAACTAATTCAGTTACAGAAGTTTAACAAGAAAGATGAAAGAAAATTAAACTAACTAACTAATTATCCTAACTACTATGTGTTTCTACTCCTAACAAATTGAAAGTCCTAACAAGATCGAGTCTTTAATTGTTTTTGGTTGGTAAAGTATTGGGATATTCTATAGCTAATTCAAACAAAGCCTTGCCAAAATGAAAAAAACAATCTACTTGTACGTAAAACAAAGTGCACAAACCAAGTTTTTATTCAAGTAAAATGCTAAAATGTAAATTCTACAAACTATAAGGACTGAAAATGTAAATTCTATGAAATATAAATGCTAAAAATGTAAAGTCAAAAAGTTAAAGGACTAACTATGCAAAATCAGTAAACTATATGGACTAAAAATGGAAATTATCCTATCAAAGTAACTAAATTCCAACTAATTGAAAACTGCCTAACCACTTTTGAACAAACTTGAAAAATACAAGGACTGAAATGTTGCAAACCCTAATTAGTGGAAAGATTAGCTAGATTTAGAAACTGTTTAATACTAGAAGGACCAAAATGCAATTTTTAAAACTTTTTAACCAAAAACGTGTTCAAGTACAAAATAAGCTCGTTTGAGCTTATTCCTTAACCAAATAAGCTCAAACCAATTTCAAACGACTTAAAATTGAAAATAAACTATACCTATCCAAGGAATTAAGCTGAAATTGCCTAGAACTCTGATAAGCAAATCCTAATAAGCTCAAAATAAGCTAAATAATAAGCTAAATAATAAGCTAAACATACACTACCTGATTTTAATGAAGAATCTTGTTAAACAGCTCAAAAGAAAGATGGGAAATCAAGTCTCAAAGAAAATGATCAAGAAATAATCTCTAAATCTGGAAATAAGCCAAAATGTGCTTATGTTGACTTTTGTTGACCAGATTTTTCAAAAAGCTCAAATTCACAAAACTTATCAAGGAACACTTTCTAAAGCCAAATGTGAAATAAAATTAAGAGTTTTATGAAGTGGATTGGTGGGAATGAGAAAACAGTCTAGCTCATTATCACAGAAAAATGCTTTTGCTCAAGTGCTTAATAATTGGCTTATTTCTCACTCAAATCTATAAACTGTACAATTTCCTTCTACACACTAAAAGTTCATATATTGAGTGATGATAAAAAGCTGGTTTGAAGGAATTTCATCAAGAAACAAAGATTTGCCAAGCTATTGAAAATCAATACTTTTTGAAAAATTTCTAAAGAAGAACTGACCCAAACCTTTTTGAGTACCAATTGCCTGTTTGACTAATGAAATGACTTGAAAATGACTGAAATCTTATTGTTATGACTAGGTGACGTGAAATGAACCAAAGTTTGCCAAAAACTAAGACTTGAAAACTACTTGTAAGCTAATACCAAACACCACTTATCTGATCAATATCATACTTTTATGAATGATTTTTAAGCAAATGATTAGACTAACTGAAGAGTAATATCACTCTAAGTTCAAAAGCTAAAATGAAGTGTAATTGAACTAGTTACAAGCAGTTAAACCAACAAGAACTCAAAATGACTTGTAAAGCTAAAATGACTGATAAAAGCTGAAAAACAGGACAAGTAGAAGACTATAAGCAAGATTTAAGCTACAAGTAAACTACTCAAACACTGAAATCATATCAAATACAAGCTAAACAACTTTTATCATGCATTCAAACAAGGATTAAGCTAAGAATGAAGCATGCAATCAACAATTAAGTGGAACTAGAACTTAGAATGTGAAACCTTTTAGCTTAGGCCTCCATTGGGGAGTAGAGAAGCGCTGAGCTTTCTAAGCTAGTGCTAACCACCACCTTAGTACTAGAACACACCAAACAGCTACTAATCAACAACTATCAATCACCAAAATCTCCATTGATGAACTGGAGTTCTGCAAAATCAACTAAGACTGGAATTGGATGAACAAAACAGGTACAACAGCTACAATCTTCTCTTTTAGCTAATTATGAACAAATGGTGATCATAACAAACTAAACAACATCACAAAGTAACAAGGTGCAGGTATGAACAGTATAATAGCAAAGAAGAGTTTGGAGGGAAAATGGAAATTTTATTGATTGAATTTGAAAGGTATCAAAAAGTTGATGTGGCAGAAACTCAAAAACAAAGAAAACATGAAGATTCTGTCTAAGCGTTGTCAAGAGCAATCTAAGCGTTGACAAGAGCAAATCCAACTTTGACAAAGCAAGCATTGTCATGTACAATCCAAGCATTGTCATGTACAATGTAAGCATTGTTAGAAACGTAGACAAGAAGCCTTTAGAAGCTTCTATTTGGATGTATATGCAGGATATATTCTGTATATGTTTATCTAAATAGAAGATTTACTTGTTTATTCATTATTATCTCTTGTAAAAGCCTAATCCTTACACTATAAAAGGAACCAAGGGTTATTAGTTTTTTCATAACTTTCATATACAATGTAAACCTAAAGCGTGTGTTGCACTAGACGTGGGATTCAATGTATACACGTCTAGTGATTGTTTGTTATTAACATAATGAACAATCCATTTGTTTTAATTCATGTTATTGTGCCCTAAACACCTTGATAATGTGTCATGTTCTAATTCCGCTTTGATTATCTAATCATATGAACATGATGCATTCCTAGTAGCTTAAAAGATCCGGAAACCAAGGTTTCCACATTACAAAGCTGGTAATTTGTTACAACTAATAACAGACTCAAGAGTTTGTCAGACTCTTGAGTTGTTAGGCTAATACTAAACTGAGATGAGAGAAAACTAAAAGTGTGTGTGATTTCACACTTTTCTACATTACAAGAAATGAGAGCTAATCTAAGATATTTATAGACTGGAAATGTAAAGTGGTTGGGGTTGGTGACGTGTTAGAACCAATCAAAAACTTCCACGTGGAAAATTCTGCTCAATTGAGTTTTGCAGGTTATGAACACATTTGGGCTTTTCTTTGTTGTTGATCTTCAGTATAATTGAGCACGTGGGATAAATTCGTCTTCCTCTTGTAAGCATTTTTGATGTTTTGATCTTTTGCTGAAATTGCCTCTAGCTCTGGAACGATTCTGGGCTGTTGGAATGTTGAAGATGCAACGTGGCAAGATTATATTGGTTGTGGGAGTGTCACACGGATTGTTATCCGTTTTGTGAAATATGATTGGTGGATTGAAGCACTGTTGTGATTCGCCCACTTAATATCTCTCATATTTATTACCAATCACAGCTGGAAATCCACTTCCTCAAAATACTCTCTTCTGATTGGTCTATTTACTTTCACACGGATTGAACTTGAATTTAACTTCCAAAGTTGGCAGAATTAGCCCTTGTACTTGGCAGAATATGATTTTGAGCTAAAATCTTCATTTCTTTGGCATAAATGGTCCTCCAAACTTCATTCTTGAACACAATTGATCCCTTTGACTTAGTTGACTGAGAGTTGACCAGATTTGACTTTGATCTTGACTTTGTCATATTTACACTTTTGGTCCTTCATCTTTGGCAGATTGTCAAGATAGGTCCTTTGTCTTCAAAGTCTTGTCACTTTTGATCCTTCTTTGTCTTTTTCATCAAATTAAGCTTGATTTTCCTTTGTTTGCTTGAAATTGCATCTTTCTTACCTATTTGAGCACAAACACAAAGCATACCACATAATTCCGCTTTATAGCACAAAGTTTAGGTATTTTTCTTGTGTTTTAGGGTGATTTGTTGATAAATTGATATGAGTTTATGCTCATATCATACATGTACTTATTGTTTCTACGAGAAATAAGAGGATTGAGTGAACCTACTAAATCAACTTGTCGTATTAGAGTGATGCAACCCCATCGACCATGAATCATGTATCCTTGTTAGGCACCTTGCTAATTAAGACGTTGTAACAAGTTATGCAGCCCAGACATTCCACGTTGTGCTTGCAAAAGACACACGGTGCGCACCTAACAATTGGTCAATGTTTTTTACCGTCCTCGTGGTAGTAGCGGCATGCCGCACGTAATGAATTAACTTCACCCATTAGGACAAACTATAACATTAATAAAAGCATAAGTAAAATATATATCGTCTTACACAAATAAACAATTAACACATGGCATGTCTTTAGGCTGTACGAGCTAAAACCTACAGCTCTAAGTGTTTAAGCTATTACAGACAAAGTGCGAACATTCGCACTCACAAAAATAAATTCTTTTACAAGATTACAACATTGTTTCACAATAAGTCAGAGGCGGATGAAGACCTCTTTAGTCTCAAGGTTACTGTACTGGGTGAAGAGGTGGTATGCTCCGTCCGAACCTTTTCCATATCTCTCAAGACCCGCGCATCGCGCTTAGAGATAGGAAGAGGAAGGACAGGTACCGAGGTAGGCTCGGAGAGATGGGTTGTGCCAACACCACATGCAACATCTTGACTGTGGACTCCCTTCTTTTGGGTTGCACGAGCGGCATGGACTCAAGCACCTCTTGCAATGGTTCCTCCTTAGAAAATCTAAATGGGTTTAGCAAATCATGAGGTTGGGAAAATATGGGTACCTTGAGTTTCTCTAAGCTTGGCTTCAAGGAATAGTCTGGTTTGGATTCAGCACCCTCTGCTTTATGCCTCTCTAGAGTTAGTCCATCTATTATCGCACTTATGGGAAGCTCGTGGTCCGCCTCTCCAACGCGAAAGGACGAAAGAGTGCATTCTTTGATATTCTTCATGGCATCATCTAACCTATCATGAGGCAGAGAATCATAGAAAGATACCTACTTGAGATCTTTGGTCAACAGTTTCTCCTCATGCGCACGTTCTAGAACTGCTCTTGTACCCGTAGACATGGCCGTAATTACAGACTCCGTAAAAGCGTTCTTGATATTTTGAGCCTCCAATGCTCCCATTGCGGCTAGTCAAAGGCCATGGCGCACTAACCAGCACTTCTCGGTTACTGTTGACATCATACGCTGATACAAGTCCTCATCGTACTCAAGACTGAAGCGCCGGAGCTTGGCGTCCTGGTCGTGCATTTTTCCTTTCACATCTGTGCTTAGGGAGTCTATGTCTTGGAATATTTTTTCCTTACCCGCCTCAAGAGTTTTCATTGCCTAGAGATTATTGGAGCGCATCCGCTCAAGTTTCGCACGCTCCTCAGCAATTGTCACAAGCAAGTCTGTTTTCTCCTCGGTTAAGGAATGGATGGTCGACGCACCATGTTTTTCTCAGGCTTCCTCACTCGCTAGCTTCGTCTGAGATTTAGACAGTTCCTTGCTCATTTCTTCTAGCATCTATGCTTGATGGACCTCAAAAGAATGGACTTGGGTGGACACTTCTTGAAATTATCTTCACAGGCGTGCCACCAGGGTCACATTGTGTAAGGTAGAGAAGTTTATTTCATCCACCAGTGCCGCGTCACTTAAGCTATCCAGAAGATGCACTCGCCCTGGTGGGGTGAGGTTGTCTAGAAAGCTCTGGCAATCGAAAGCTCTAGAAAGATATGAAGATCTAGGCACGGACCAACTAGGGACAAACACATCTTCTTCTTTGCCATCGTCTTCTTTTGTGGTGGGCGCCGTCCTCTCAGCGCTAGGTTCAGCCAGGAAGGGGCTCTGAGTAGCAGTTGGCACTAGGCTAGGCCTTCTAGTATCATGGATGTGTAATAATGGTCACAATTAGTTCTCTTGCTAGCAACTACTCAAGATAGTACGAAGATATAACATAATGTAGTTACATGGGAGTGGCGAATACGGGAGGCGTCTTGGGAGGGGAGTCAAGGAAATTCTCTCCAAAGTCTTCTTCTGTCACATGCTTAGGTGTAGATTCTTTTTCAGTTATAGGGGCGACGACGGACGATTGTCCTACCTCGATCCATGCGGACTTCTTTAAAGCTTCAATAGATTGTCTGCATCTTTTTCTTATTAGACCAGAGGTGGCCTCCTCTTTAGCCTCATATTCTTCCATGACGATGTCTGCACCCTCAGTTATATTTAGGAAATAAAGGTTTATACTACTTTCTTGCTCATGCGGGTGTGGTAGTTGTTATGTCGCTACGCTCTGTAGAGGAGTAGGGCTAGGGACTTCATGAGCTCGCGAGGAGGATGATCCTTGTACCTCCAAGTCTAGTGTGCGTCTGGCTGTGGCCACGTTCACCGGCGGTTCACCTTCTAGTAATGGTCAGGGTTGAACATTAAGGACTCTTGGTGCGCGACTCTTGACTATGTTTAGGATGTCTATTTCTGCAATAAGAAGGACGAACGGATTAGTTTAACAACAAGGGATTAAAGTACTTACAAGGTTTACAAGAGGCAGAGAGATGGTCACTAACCCTGGCTGTCGCGATCGTAAAATTGGGGTACCTCATGCTCACCTACAATGGGAGCATGGCTTAAACCGATAAGGTATAAAAATGCCTCAAGGTAAGGCTGGATAAGTATGAGGTTTGCATTTATCACTTCGGCATCGGCTCCGCTATATGAACTAGGGTCAGGTTTTGGATCTCTCTTGAGCGTCTCTTGGGTCACAAACAAAAAATCATGCGGGAAAATTATATTGTCGATCCAAAAGTTTTTAGTGTTTCACTGTTTCAGCGAATCTAATTTTCATTCGTAACATTGGAGATGGCCAATGCATTTCGAGAAAGAAACCCACCCATTGGCGTAGGCGGGTGTATAAAAAGCGTGAAATAAACTCACGGTTGGATCTACTCCTAGGGTGCGACAGTTTATTTCTAAATTGGATATTTTAGCTGCACCAATGCAGTGCGACTGGAATATGTATATTTCATGGTATGCAAGTACGTTTATAAGAAAGCGTGAAAGAGGGATACAATTGTTGGCAAACTCAAAGAACTTCGTATGTAATCCTATTTTCCCACCTAGAAATCTCCTATATTTGCTCGAGGATCTGGGACTTCTGGATGAAGGTTCACGGGGATATAGTATTCGGAAGTAAAATTGTAAAACCCGCATCTAAATGCCATGAACAGTACACTACGTAAGCATACGAACCAATTAAAACTTTCCTTTTATGTCATGAACATGTGTCACGAATATTAAATTCAGAAACTACGTACGTTTTAGTGCACGATAATTATTAACTACGTGGTAATATACGATAATTATTAATCATAATAATTATAATCACGAGCATAAGATCACGAACATTAAAATACGAACATGTGAACTACGTATATATTTATTATTACATGATAAATATTGATTACGTACAAGTGTCAATTATAACACGAACAATTAACCACGAACTAACACAAATATATTAGCAAACGAACACGTAAATTATTTAAACATGAACAAGGCTCGGTTGGCCCTTGTGGGCCCTTGTAGCCGCGGACAAGAGAAGGGAAAAGGGCCAAGCCCATTTGATTTTTACTAATTTAGGGAAAAGGGAAAAACACAAGAATCATAATACATTTATTTTACAAACAAGAAAAACCCTAGCCTCTTTTCCTTGCTCTCCTTGTTGCTGCCGGCTATACACCACACCAAGGGAGTGGTTGTTTGATTTTGATTGTTGATTTACGGGTTATTCGTGTTAGTGTTCATTGTCCTTTTCAAATCACGCATTCGATAACCTTTTAACCCTTTTCTTTTATTCTTTTTATTGGAATCATGAACGTATGTTATATAAATCATAAAAACATGTAAGAACACATGTTAGTTAATCAAGAAAACATAAAAAGAATTGATTTTGGGTTAGTTTTGGTTCGACCGACACTCAACCGAGAGCCTAGGCTCTCGGCTTGTTTTGTTCGCACCACCAACCGAGACATCAAGTCTCGGTGTGGTTGGGTTCAGTCGGCAGCAGGGTACAAGGACCCCGACGCAAGTCGGGGTACCGTTTGGTTTGTTTTGGGTCTCGGCGCAGCGCAGCAGCACCACCGGCTTAAGTCGGTGGCTGTTCTGGTCAAGCAGGGGGAACACAGACCGAGCAGGGGGAAAACACCGGCTAGCAGCCGGTGGTGTTTGGTCCAGCAGTGGGTAGCCGAGACAAAACAGGGGGAACCACCGGCTTGCAGCCGGTGGGAAAATGACTCGAACAGTGGCACCGGCTAGGCCGGGTAGCCACTGTTGGGGTTTCGGTTCGGTCCGATTCATGGTTCGATCTAAATTAAAACACGGGTTTGGTCACGGGATTAGTTTTTACAAGTTATACACTTTTACAAGTTATGTTATTTTTACAAGGGAAAATTAAATTAATTTAACATGACTTGTAATTAATTTAAATTAAGCATGGACTTAGGTTATAATTATTTTAGTAAATAATACATGTTTTTAACCTAAGTATATTATCATTTAACTTAGACTATAGTATTAGTTAATTATTAAAACATAGACTATAATTAATTAATAAATCGTGACTTAGGTTATAATTAATAAATTATTAATACATGATTAACCTAAAGTATTTTTATATGTCTTAATTTAAATAAATCATACCTTTATTTAATTAAATCTTATAAACTATAGTTTATTTAATTATCATGACATTATTAATAAACTATACTATTGATTACATGACTTATAATATTTAACCAGTAAACTTAAGCTTATATTAACAGCTTATTAATCCAGGTTATTTCTAAATATGGAAACTTTCTATTTCAGGAAACTTACTGTTTTTGGAAACTTTCTATTTTTAGAAACTGATCTATTTTTAGAAACTTTCTATTTTTAGAAACTGATCTATTTTTGGAAACTTTCTATTTTTGGAAACTTTCTATTTTAGAAAACCTGCTATTTTTAGAAAGTTACTTATTATTACACAACAAGTAAAATAATACATGAAATACAAGATAATACTTAATCAGAATACATGAAATACATGATAAACACAGTATAATATTTAAAACAATAAACAAGACGAGAACATATAAAACAAGCTAAGAACATGCTATATCAGTTACGTACTCAGTATGGACATTCTTTCCTTATTAGGATTCCCCGTTTGCAGCCAACTGTTTTCCTAGTATATGTTTTATATGTTTGATTAGTTAGTTTAAATGCCTATGCCATATACATGCATGACCAGTATCACCTAGTTATGGAGGTACCATAACCATAACACTAGAGGCACCAGTGTTATGACTTCCCCACGGCGGAGTGATTGCTCGTGGTGTCCCTTTTCAGTTTTGGCCATTATATTATATTATCATGTGAGGCGTATGGGTGCATCCTTGTTACATGTTTTACATGATTTTCATGGTGAATGCGATGTGTGCCTTGCATCCTTCACAAGGAGTTGATCCCTCCTATCCAGACTATTTAATTAGAGGCAGCCCCTCTAACTACATGACGAGGTCTCCTGTCACACCCCACCATGGAGGAATATGGGGCGCGACGTATGGATATCATCACAACAATAGCGTGTCTATAGAGTTAACTAAATGAAATAGAAATGTCATAAAAAGGTGACACAACGTCATGACAATATCTCAAATAATGTAGTCGTCTAGGTAAGTAGGTAACAGGCCTACCTCTTACCAAAGACATTCAAATAACACAAATCAAACATATAGGTATCAAACAATTTATTAAATCAAAAGACAAAATAAAATCTAAGAGGAAAGGGATTCCTCCTAATGCAATCCTAGCAGCCTCTATACTCTAGCCACTTCTAACATCATCTTGCACAACTATCTCACCTGAAAATGACACTAAAATCTGTCAACATAAAGTTGGTGAGAACATAGGTTTAAGTTATCTAGAACATGATAAGAAACCTTGACATCCGCTGTAAATAAGTTGAAGAAAAACAATTTATACTAATGGACCATAATGTGATAATCATGTTACATGCATCCACAACAAAACTTAAACCAAGTACCGATCACATCTATAATTCACAAAGCACGCTATAACAATCAAGAAGTATCCCGTCACACACACAAGAACACACACCACACTATCCGGATCTTTCTCACACCACCTGTGGAAGATGAACTATATCCTCGTCGAGATATCTTTCCTCCGAAGAGACGATGCACAAGTACTCAGGACGGATCGTGCCCCACGAACCAAGAACTCAGGACGGATCGTGCCCGATGAACCAAGAACTCAGGACGGATCGTGCCCCACGCTCCACACACGTCACAACTGGTCCCATAGACGCCCATACATCTATGTACCAATCCCAATCATAACACAATCAAGATTCACATATCAGAACACATATCAAAGCACATATGAGAACACATAAGCACGCAAGTCACACAATAGCACATTTATGTCCACACATTTTAAAACATAATACTAAATCATGTTAAAGAACATTGCAAGTGTCATCTCCATCCCATACTGGAAAAACATTTAAAAACGTAGCAAAATGGGACTATAAACTCACCTGATAGCACAACAAGCTAGCACTCCTATAACCTATAAAATCATACACAACACACTTAGCTCAGGTCCTAACACCCAAGTTAAGTAAAAACCACGGAGATGAATCTAATCCCCTAATCCTCGCTATCTAGTTCTCACACTACAAGCTATTCTATACGTAAAAATTCAGTTTTTTTCCTGGGACGATTTACTAGTCATTAAACGACCACATGAAGTGAACTTAACACCACACATGGCTCCTACCCTACTGGATTTATGTTTTTATATGATCTAAGAACTCCAAAAACCAATTTTACTTTCGACTTACACGTTTAACCCTTTCGTTTAGTCTCTACACCAAAAGTCGATTTCACAAAGCTGATTTTCTGTACATGCTAAATGTTTGTCACCAAAAGCCCGACCTAAACACCATAACTTTTATTGAAAACCTCCAGTCCTTTTATATATATTATAGATAGTTCCCAAATTAAAAATCTTTGGCTATCTCATTCGTTTGGTTAGATTTTGACTCGAATTTCAGAAATCCAAATTTATTCGTGAACTGCGTACTGTTTTGTAACAATTGTTTGACGACCTTACCAAACTCTATTTTTGACGAATCTTACATTTTTTAAAATTAGACTCTCGGAAATTAATTTGAAAAAAAAACGCGACCAAAGGTGCTACCAACTGCCCGTAACAGTCAACACAAGACAGACCTAAAAAGCAGACTGTTTTACACCTTTATGCACTAACTCTCTAAACATCATTAATTATCCCTAAATTCTTAACACAAACCCTAAAATCATTAATAAATCTAAATAACTATAATTCTTAAAAATTTAACAAAACCCTAATCATCTTAATGATGGTTAATTAACTTTCCAATTATGATTAAATAATAAAAACATGAATTATATTAAGGTTGAATTGATCACTTACCTTGAAACAAGAAAAATTAATGAAACCTAATCATAATTTCGACTCCTCTTGATATCCATGGAAGATTTAGACTTATTTTAGGTTTATTTAGGGTTATTAGTCGTTTTTAGGGGTATAGGAGTGTTTATATAGGTCTTGGTAACCTTCTGGACAAGTTTAGGCCCAATTAGGACTTTTAAATGGTAATTATCCTATTTTTATTAATTTAATAGTTAAAATTTCAGCTATGAGACCCACAAATTCGACTCCCCTCTATGTTTTATCATATTTACACTCTCCCCCTCCTATTTTATGTTTACTTATACTCCTATACACTTTTGGTACAAAACCGGGCACCATTTTGCTAATTTTTCGACTTTTTACGCGATTTTTGAACTAGCCTTCATGTCTAAAAGTTTCTAAATATAGAAAGTAACTATAAAACTTATCCTAACCATATTATATATACTTAATACATACATACAACATACGATACGTAAACGAAACCTTATAAAAACGCTACCCGAACTTTTCTGCAGTTCATTTCTAAACTCGTTTCATTTCATTCCATTTCATTTCATTTCCAACTTATACCATGATTTACACATTCATGTGAACTCATGAGAACGAAGCAACCCCATCACATCATCATATAACGTACCAAGTACTACGTAAACAATGTCTAACATCATGATAAAGTCTCAAATATGAACACATAACACATAAACGCACACCAAGCACATGATCAACATCAAACAGTCAAAAGTGACAAATCTGAAATCTAGGGTTGTCACATTACTCCCTCCTAATAGAAATCTCGTCCCGAGATTTACTCCATAAGCTCAAAAAACTTCATTTCACAACCAACTCGCTATCTCTCTCATAAGAACGTAACCGGATCATCCGTATGACTACAACAACGCCCTCAATGAATATAAGCTCACGACAAATTTTTTTGGACCCCCAACTTCGGATAAACGATCAAGCCCATGGACAACTAACGGACGTTTACGTGAACGAATTTAAAAATATGAACCAAAACCATGAGACTCCAAAAGATACTCAACATAAAACATGTATCGACTCCCAACGAACC
Organism: Glebionis coronaria; assembly: GCA_025667525.1. Classification (NCBI taxonomy): domain Eukaryota; kingdom Viridiplantae; phylum Streptophyta; class Magnoliopsida; order Asterales; family Asteraceae; genus Glebionis; species Glebionis coronaria. Next base: position 267,049,393 of record CM046878.1, read on the forward strand.
ATGGAAACTGACCAATGACACAAGAAGCACCCGACGACAACCGAAACGTATTACGACCGATGACATACTATTAAAACCTTGTAGAAAACCAAATTTTACCCCAGAATGGATTTTCTACTGTAATATATATTAGTTGTTCTAAAACCATGGTATCATATTAGTAATTTATGTAATCATTTGACAATAAAAATCTATAGTCTCTTCACGAACGATCAATTGTCTAAAACATAAAACACAATATCACGCGTCAACATTGACTCCGGAACCCACATTCTTCACTAATGTAACAATCTCTATGATGGATACATCTGAAATCCTATCCCAAAGCAGCCCTATGTTAGCCTTCTAAGTGTCCACTATCCCAAAATACCCAAAACACGAGTTTAAACCATGTTGTCTGAAAATTAATCTTGAACTCGACAGTTGTACAATTAATTCGACCAAGCTACTGACTTCCATTGACAATACATTCTAAATATTTGAAAAGTACGCTCCAAGTACATAACTTTAGGATTTTTGAATCACCCAAAAAGCTTTAAAAACGAATAAGCTATAACCAAAACGATTTTTACCTAGAATCTGCCCAGACATTAGCGACAGTTTCTGCCTAATCCGATTTAAACAAAAAAAACGATTTTAAACCCAAAAAACCCGTTATTAATTACAAAATTCAAGGTCTAATTTATTTTAATTCCAGAAAATTAAAACTCTCACCCATTATATGATTAATTACTTGATTTAAACATATTTAATTAAATAAGAACAATATTTTAACTAAAGAACAATAACTTTAGGTGATCAAAACTAAAATATTTTTAAAATAAATAAGCCATGCTTATATGTTAAAGAATTTATATTTCACCCTATTTCAAACACGTTTTCGACACTTTACCCTTATTTTATCAACTACCAACAAATATTTTAACTATTTGCAAATTTCATTTCTTTTACCACGTAAGACTCAAAACAAAAGATATCGTTACCCCAAATAAACAAAGACAATGGAATTCTTAAACTATCTCAATAACATTTACGCTAAAAGTACCGTACAAACGAACACCTGAAATGAGGACTCGATAAATGTGCTATTACAGAAGTTAAACATCTCGAAGAGGAACGAGCTAGCAAGCCATCACAAGAAAACAACTAATAAATAGAAGGGAATTATACATATATAGGCATATGCATACACACACTCAAATCCATCCAAAGTATACTATAGAAACATGTATTAACCCTCTTTCATAAAACCATACTCAGGAATCCATTGATGTTGTGGTACTTGTGTACCTATGTTGGCCACCATATTTATACAAGTACCCTTTCACCAATGCACTCCCTCCTATGATGACACTTATAAGAATTAATACTACACATAACACATCGGTCTACCAACTCAAATAAGCACATAGATCCTACAATTCATATAAGCACATAACCACAACATAAAATAAGATCCAAAATCCATGTATTAAAATAATGTATCCAATGCATGAAACATATAAACTCGTAGTCCAGCTGAACCAGCGTAGAAAAATTCAAAATGTATAAAGAACATGAAAACATAATTAAACGAAATCCAACAATGACTAGCGTATACGACTATGGTTCAACCCGCACTAGTCAAAACTCGGAAAGAAAATAACATGTAGTTAAGTATGAACCATACTAGTTCATAACTTAACAAATATCACAAAAATAACATCCAAACACATCAACTATCATAAAATGCACACATACCCTTATGACGCCTATATGCAGGGACCCTTAAGCTATAAATTAGGCTACATGACTAGGCAACCTAATTCTCTATAACCATTGGCTCTGATACCATTCTGTCACATCCCACCATGGCGGAATATGGGGCGCGATGTATGGATATCATCACAACAATAGCGTGTCTATAGAGTTAACTAAATGAAATAGAAATGTCATAAAAAGGTGACACAATGTCATGACAATATCTCAAATAATGTAGCTGTCTAGGTAAGTAGGTAACATGCCTACCTCTTACCAAAGACATTCAAATAACACACATCAAACATATAGGTATCAAACAATTTATTAAATCAAAAGATAAAATAAAATCTAAGAGGAAAGGGATTCCTCCTAATGCAATCCTAGCAGCCTCTATACTCTAGCCACTTCTAACATCATCTTGCACAACTATCTCACCTGAAAATGACACTAAAGTATGTCAACATAAAGTTGGTGAGAATATAGGTTTAAGTTATCTAGATCATCATAAGAAACCTTGACATCCGCTGTAAATAAGTTGAAGAAAAACAATTTATACTAACGGACCATAATGTGATAATCATGTTACATGCATCCACAACAAAACATAAACCAAGTACCGATCACATCTACAATTCACAAAGCACACTATAACAATCAAGAAGTATCCCGTCACACACACAAGAACATACACCGCACTATCCGGATCTTTCCCACACCACCTGTGGAAGATGAACTATATCCCCGTCGAGATATCTTGCCTCCGAAGAGACGATGCACAAGTACTCAGGACGGATCGTGCCCCACGAACCAAGAACTCAGGACGGATCGTGCCCCACGAACCAAGAACTCAGAACCAAGAACTCAGGACGGATCGTGCCCCACGCTCCACCACATCACAACTGGTCTCAAATACGCCCATACATCTATGTACCAATCCCAATCATAACACAATCAAGATTCACATATCAGAACACATATCAAAGCACATATGAGAACACATAAGCACGCAAGTCACACAATAGCACATTTATGTCCACACATTTTAAAACATAGTACTAAATCATGTTAAAGAACATTGCAAGTGTCATCTCCATCCCATACTGGAAAAACATTTAAAAACGTAGCAAAATGGGACTATAAACTCACCTGATAGCACAACAAGCTAGCACTCCTGCAAACCTATAAAATGATACACAACACACTTAGCTCAGGTCCTAACACCCAAGTTAAGTAAAAACCACGGAGATGAATCTAATCCCCTAATCCTCGCTATCTAGGTCTCACACTACAAGCTATTCTATACGTAAAAATTTAGTTTTTTCCTGGTACGGTTTACTAGTCATTAAACGACCACATGAAGTGAACTTAACAGCACACATGGCTACTACCCTACTGGATTTATGTTTTTATATGATATAAGAACTCCAAAAACCAATTTTACTTTCGACTTACACGTTTAAACCTTTCGTTTAGTCTCTACACCAAAAGTCGATTTCACAAAGCTGATTTTCTGTACATGCTAAATGTTTGTCACCAAAAGCCCGAACTAAACACCATAACTTTTATTGAAAACCTCCAGTCCTTTTATATATATTATAAATAGTTCCCAAATTAAAAATCTTTGACTATCTCATTCATTTGGTTAGGTTTGACTAGAATTTCAGAAATCCAAATTTATTCCTGAACTGCGTACTGTTTTTGTAACAATTGTTTGACGACCTTACCGAACTCTATTTTAGACGAATCTTACATTTTTGAAAATTAGACTCTCGGAACTTAATTTGAAAAAAAAAACGCGAACCAACTGCCCATAACAGTCAACACAAGACAGACCTAAAAATCATACTGTTTTACACCTTTATGCACTAACCCTCAAAACATCATGAATTATCCCTAAATTCTTAACACAAACCCTAAAATCATTAATAAATCTAAATAACTATAATTCTCAAAAATTTAACGAAACCCTAATCATCTCAATGATGGTTAATTAACTTTCCAATTATGATAAAAATAAAAACATGAATTATATTAAGTTTGAATTGATCACTTACCTTGAAACAAGAAAAATTAATGAACCCTAATCATAATTTCGACTCCTCTTGATATCCATGGAAGATTTAGACTTATTTTAGGTTTATTTAGGGTTATTAGTCGTTTTTATGGGTATAGGAGTGTTTATATAGGTCTCGGTAACCTTCTGGATAAGTTTAGGCCCAATTAGGACTTTTAAATGGTAATTATCCTATTTTTATTAATTTAATATTTAAAATTTCAGCTATGGGACCCACAAATTCGACTCCCGTCTATGTTTTATCATATTTACACTCTCCCCCTCCTATTTTATGTTTACTTATACTCCTATACACTTTTGGGACCAAACCGGGCACCATTTTGCTAATTTTTCAACTTTTTACGCGATTTTTGAAGTAGCCTTCATTTCTAAAAGTTTCTAAATATAGAAAGTAACTATAAAACTTATCCTAAACATATTATATATACTTAATACATACATACAACATACGATACATAAACGAAACCTTATAAAAACGCTACCCGAACTTTTTTGCAGTTCATTTCTAAACTCATTTCATTTCATTCCATTTCATTTTATGTCCAACTTATACCATGATTTACATATTCATGTGAACTCATGAGCACGAAACAACCCCATCACATCATCATATAACGTACCAAGTACTACGTAAACAATGTCTAACATCATGATAAAGTCTCAAATATGAACACATAATACTTAAACGCACACCAAGCACATGATCAACATCAAACAATCAAAAGTGACAAATCCAAAATCTAGGGTTGTCACATCTCCCCTCCAAGTATTCATGCACGGTGTAACCGCATGACCTATATGGGCTATTGGCTAATTAATACAGATTTTATATTAAAACATAAGTCTTTTCAAACTATAAAACTAGTTCTATGAACATGATCCAGGTTATCTAGGTCTTATACATTTTTGTTGCTATTAGTCTTTTATGCTTATGTCTTTTCATGCTATACTTGTATATCCGTTCACTGGGCGTTATACTCAGCCGTTTTCCTTTCATGTTCCCAAACGGCAGGTACTCAAGGGCGCTTGTAGACTTTAAGAGTAGGTGCATATAGATTGGAAGCTATCTAGCCTTCATCACTTTATGCATTTCCATACATTATGCTACTTATTTCTTTGGAAATTGTTTAGTCCTTTTCCATTTCAGTACTTATATTCATGTGTGAATAAGGTTATACTTGGACTATCGATGTTTGTTTCATGTATTTCCATTCATGGTCATTTAATGTTTTTATACATTTACGTTGCATGCTTTGATGACACGCCATAATTACGCGTGACATTCCATTTACCAAAATAGGGTGTTACAATTATGGTATCTGGGCCAAGGTTTCAATTTGTAGGCTCTTAAAACATGGCCTGTGATTAGTGGGTAATCACCATGGTCTTCCTAGAACTGATAGTTGTTTTCATGCATTTATTCATGTATCATTGTTGCAGGAATTTTTACTAAGTAATGGTTGGTACATGACTAACCATATTTAGTCGCATGTGCTTTTAATCGAATCTTTATGTTTTGATGAACCGACCCATAGGCTTTCATCCTCATCATGTCATTTTCTTTAGGTGAATCGACCCAAAGGCGTTCACCCAAACCCATGTTATTTCATCATCATACATTCATACAATGTTTTCATGCATAAAAAATTTTTCATGTTTATATGCATATTTTTTTTTCATGTATATATATTATGTTTTAATAAGTTTAATCATGCATTTTGTTTTATACTGTCAGATGTTTCTCATACGTGAACAAGAGCAACTCTTGCAGAAGTTCAAGCTGCGATGCAGGCCATGCTTCCTCAACTGAGGAATGAAATTCGGGCCGAGGTGCAAGCTGCCAACAATCAGCATCAGAATCCTCCTCCTCCTCCTCCAGCTACACTGATCAGATGGCTGGAGCAATTCAACAAGCAGCGTCTGCGATCCTTCAAGAAGACTGACAACCCCAATGAGGCTGAGAGCTGGCTAGCTCACATTGAAAAGATCTTGATGTGATGGGATGCGACCCTGTCTTTAAGGCAAGGTTAGCATGTTACAAGTTTTAAGGGGACGTGCTAGGATGGTGGAAGTTAGTGAAACAATCGGAGGGAGGCGACAATTGGGTGGCTGGCTTGACTTGGACACAGTTCAAGGAGTTGGTTATGGGACAGTTCTTCCCAAAGGCTGAGCATGATAAGCTTAAGAGAAGTACCATTTTCGCTGGGCTCTTCGTACATCGGTCGCCAATAACTTGGTGTGTGATACCTTTAATACGGTAGCACAAGTAGCTGATACAACACGCAAGTTGGAGATGCTGCAGGAGAGGGATGAGTTTGGAGAGGCAGAAAGACCCGACAAGAGGTATATATCTCGTCATTCAGCGGTGATCATTTCATTTCATTTAGTACTATCCAAATATTTATCTTTCTCTATACAATTGCATCTTTTAGGCAGAAAATTGGGGACCGGTCCCAACCGGCCACTCAGCAGCAGCAGAGTCAGCACAAGGTTAACGGTCAGACCCAATACCGTTCTACTTCGGATAGGCGTGGCGGTAATGACAATTACCGTAACAACACTAACAACTCCAACAGCAGCAGGTCCCTAAAATTACTCATTTCTTACGTTACATGCTTTATGATTCCCAATTCTGACACTTCAGTATCTTCTACCAGGAATCATGCCAACGAAAGGGAGCAGGACCGCAGAGGTTCACAGCCCAACCGTACAGCTATAGCTGGTATTATATCTTACGATTTTCTGCATTGTCATGTCTGTACCCATAAATCATGTCTCACGTATACTTTTCTGAATAGGCTCCTAGCTAGCAAGTGCATCTGTTGGAGGGTATACTCACCCTCTCTACACTACGTGCAACCGCAGGCACCCAGGGCCGTGTCGTCGTGACAACGATGCTTGCTTCAAGTATGGCTAGCAAGGCCATCGCATGAAGGACTGCCATAAGGGTGAGATAGAGGGCACTTCTGGACATGCCGACTCCAAGCCACCTCCTACTACTGGACGGGTGTACACGACCTTGCGTGATCAGGCCAACAAGTCAACAGGTACCATCACTGGAATCTTGTATATGTATGGTCAAGTTGCATGCGTATTATTTGACACGGGTGCTACTCATTCGGTCATCTCTACTGTTTATGCCAAGAGTGTTAGGATATCCCCTATGCCATTAGAAAATGTCTTAAAATTTTGACACCCTTAATAGACTTTGTACGCATAACACATGGGTATAAGGGTCTTCCCCTCGAGTTTGACGACAAGATTCGTTCAGTTGACGCACTTCCATTGGACATGTGCGATTTCGACATGATATTAGGCATATACTGGCTATCCAAACATCACGCCACCATTGACTGCCATTCATATCAGGTCATCTTCGGTGATGTAAACGCACCAGAGTACAATCACAACAGTTTTATACCCGGAAGGTCTGTACAAATAATTTCAACCTTACAAGCACGTGTATTACTGTCACATGGTTGCGAGGGCTACCTAGCTACTGTTCATGATATGGATGCTGAATCTGCATCTATCTAGAATCAGCCGATCGTGTCAGAATTTCCAGACGTGTTTCTAGAAGAACTTCCTGCCATACCACCTGCTTGTGAGGTAGATTTTAATATTGAGCTCATCCTAGGAGCTGAGCCAATTTCCAAGGCTCCTTATCGCATGGCTCCCATAGAGCTTTAGAATTTAAAGGAACAACTACAGGAACTTTTGGAACGAGGTTTCATCCGCCCTAGTGCATCTCCATGGGGCGCACCAGTTCTGTTCGTAAAGAAGAAAGACGGCAGTATGCGTCTTTGCATTGATTATCGTGTAGGTCTATGTTTTCTAAGGATTAGGCATGTTATGGTTTATCTATTGAGATAGATGGAGAAATGGAAGAACTAGAGAGAGAGGTAGAGAGAGAGAGAGAATGAAAGAAATGGTTGATTAATGAAAAGTGTGAACAACACAAAGTGACCAACCCCTCCTAACATGCTAGGAGGGGGTATATATAGCCCACCCTACATGTGGGCTATATGGGCTATATTGGATCACGAGACCAATATCATTGGAGTGACCGATCCTTTCTAAATACGTAAAAACGTATTTCCAACAATCTCCCCCAAAGGGAGGTCACTCCAAGTTACAATGTCCTAAATAGTCTATAGCTCGTGATCTATGATAACAATGATGTGACCGAGACTTTCCTTGGAAAAACGTATTTCCAACAATCTCCCCCAAAGGGAGGTCACACCATTTTACAAAATCTTAAACCTAGCATACTATGCTTGAGTCTTCGATCTAGTTCTTGTGAATATGCTGATGAGATCTTTGACGTTGGTCTTGAGCATGTGTCCTTGCTTTGACCTTGTGCATTCATCACTTGTGATATTTGCCTCCTCGTGACTTCATATTCCACATACTTATACTTTTATAAATTCTTGAAAGCTTCAGAGTTTGATACAGCGAAAGACTTGACTTTTAGACTTTCTTGAATTTGATGAAGTATTAAGTGCATATAGTATAAGCATGTAGTGACGACTTCTTCTAGATTGTACACCGTAATGCCACCTTCTTGTTACGCTGCATAAGACAGTTAGAAACAAAACATATACACGGATGAAATGGCCTTGAACATTTCATTCTAATTCGGTAGCATTTTATGTAACACCCCACTTTGATAAGTGGACCGTTACGCGTAATTATGACGTGTCATCAAAGCATGCAAGGTAATATGTAGTAAAACATACATGACCATAGGGAAAACTGGAATCAAACATCGGTTCGCAAACATAACCCCAAAACATAATAAGGTAAAGGAAATAAGAAATGACAAAACAAGCATAGGTATATGAAGGCAAAGGAAGAAGTCTATGGCAGCTTCCATCCTATGCACGTCCTCCAAATGCCCGAGTCCTGGGTACCTGCCGTTTTGGGACATGGAAAGGAAAGTAACGGCTGAGCAAAACGCTCAGTGCATGGATATACTAGTAAAGCATGAATAATATAAGCATAAAAACATGAAACAGCGGAAGAAACTAAGTCCTGAATAACCCGGTTAAGTCTTAGTAAAACTAGTTTTTATAGTTTAAAAAGCTTTATGTTTATCTTGGGAAAACTGTTTAACCTATTTTACCATTAGCCAATATAGGTCATGAAAATCCATCGTGCATGAATACTTGGAGGGGTGACCTCGTCATGCAAATTAGAGGGGTTGCCTCTAATTTAATATACTGGTTTTGGGTAGGAGGGATCAGCTCCTTGTGAAGGATGCAAGGCACACACATTCACACTGAGTAATCTGCTGAAAAACATGTAACTAGGATGCACCCATACGCCCCACATGATAAATATAATAATATGGCCAAAAGCTGAAGGGACGCCACGAGTAATCACTCTGCCGTGGGGAAGTCATAACACCAGTGCCTCTAGTGTTATGGTTATGGTACCTCCATAACTAGGTGAAACTGGTCATGCATGTATATGGCTTCAGGTATTCTAAACTAAACATAAGCAATCAAACATATAAACTTATACCATGGGAAAACAGTTGGCTGTATACGGGGAATCCTAATAAGGAAAGAATGTCCATACTAAAAGGACGGGAATCCGTACCTTATGTCCAGTGAACGAAGAAGACGAACGGAAGAGTGTCCTACTTCGGTATCACTAATGCTACATAAATACATACGTGTATAAGTATCTGATTACTAAATACGTAACTGGTTTTATATCATGTCTTAGCTTATTTTATATGTTCATGTCATGTTTTACTGTTTTAAGCTTTATACTGTGTTTCTCTTATATACTGTCTATTCTGAATAAGTATTACTTGTATTTCATGTATTATTATACTTGTTGTGTAATATTAAGTAACTTTCTAAAAATAGTAGGTTTCCTAAAATAGAAAGTTACCAAAAATAGAAAGTTTCCAAAAATAGAAAGTTTCCAAAAAATAGAAAGTTTCCAAACATAGAAAGTTTCCAAAAATAGAAAGTTTCCAAAAATAGAAAGTTTCCAAAAATAGAAAGTTTCCAAAAATAGAATTACTGCTTAAAACAGATAAGTTTCTAAAAATAGGAAGTTTCCATAAATAGATTAGCTGCCTTAAATAAATAAGTTTCTAAAAATAGAAAGTTTCCATAAATAGATATAAGCTAGTTAAATAAGCTAATTATATAAGCTTAAGTGTTTTCTGATTATTATTCTAAGTCATGTGATTATAAAGTATAGTTTATTAATTATTACATGTAAATTAAATAAACTATAGGTTAAAAGTATTTAATTAAATATAATCATGATTTTAATTAAATAAAGGTAAAATACTTAGGTTAAAACATGTATTATTAACTATTAATAATATAACCTAAGTCATGTTAATTAATTAATTATAGTCATGGTTTTAATAATTAATTAATTATAAAGTCTAATAAAATATAAATACTTAGGTTAAAATTCATGATCTAATAATTAAATTTATAACCTAAGTCATGTACATTAAATTAATCATGTCATGTTTTTATTAATTTAATCTAAGTCTAAAAAATAACTAGTAAAATCATAAACCTAAACAAAACGATTCATGAACCGGACCCGTGATTAAAAACCATGAACCGGACCCTTAACTAACACCATACCCGACCAAGGTAGGGTTTACCCTTGCCCTTTGCTGCTACCGTGACACCATCACCACCATACCGAGACCATATGGTCTCGGTGGTGTTAATTAAGCCAAGCCGAGACCCTCATGGGGCTCGGTTAGGCGTCGGCTACAACACAAACACCCCTAAAACCCTTGTTTGATTTACCTCATGATCATTAACATGTTTAAAATAATTGTTTTTAATTAGTTAATTAAAAACATCATGATTTTATGTGATTATCAAAATCAAAACATAAAAAGAAAAGGGTTAAAAAGATATACCGAATACGTGGATCAAATAAGGACGAACACACAACGATCCTTGTAATAATTCCAAGATTAAAATCAAACCGAAACACCCTTGTGGTGTTCTTGAAAGTGGCGGCCAAAGAGGAGCAAGAAGGAAGAATTAGGGTTTTTCTTATTTTCAATATTTTGTAAATAATGAACATGTTTTACCCCTTTTTCCTAGTTAGTTAATTTTTCATGGGCTAAGCCCATTTCTTCTTCCTAATTTTGTGGGTATGGGGCCCACATGGGGTAACCCGAATGTTTTCCGTGTCTAATTAATAAGTGTGTTCTCGTGTTCGTGTTTTACGTGTTTTAATTAGTTATCGATCGTGACTTAATATATTTTTTCGTGATCGTAATAAATATATATATATATATATATACATACGTAATATTAGTTCGTGATTAATTTACGTTCATGATTTCATGTTCGTATGTTCGTGATTATAATTCATATTGGAATAATTATCGTGTGTTCATACGTAATAAATACTTATCGTGTTATAACACGTACGTAATACTACTAATTCTTGTACGTGAAACGTAAACGTGCTATAAAAGGAAAGTTCTAATCATGTACGTACGATCTTAAGGGTACTATTCATGGTAAAAGCATGCGGGTTTTACAACTCTTCCCCCCTAAAAAGAATAATTCGTCCCCGAATTATAGATAACGTAAACCGAGAGAGAAACATACCCGAATCAAACTGAGAGGGTATGTAAGATAAATGAACGTGCAGGTGACATGGTAGAAGGAACGTGGAACGTGACATGTCTTGAAAGGACATGGAACGTGACGTGACTGAAAGGACATATCTAATTGATAAGAGAAAATGGATAAGAAGTCCGGATGAACTTGTCCGTTTCCAAGTGGCTTCCCTCTTGGAACGGTTCCTTCACAAGATCTTGACACAATTGATAAATCTCGGTCCTCCTGACCTTGACTTGAAAACACAAGAGTTCTTTGTCAACTCCGTAAGATAGATCCCCTGAATTCGATCGAGGAAATAAGAGTTAACGTGCAAGGGTAACCGAAACGTTATGGTGCAAAACACTCTAACTTAACTGATTGTAAAACCCGCATGCTTTTACCATGAACAGTACCCATTAGATCGTACGTCCTAGATTAAAACTTTCCTTTTATAGTATGATCACATTCACGTGCTAGCATTTTAAGTATTACATACGTGTATGAACACGATAAGTATCGATTACGTACGAACACATGATAAGGATTTAACAATAATTAATCACGAACGTAATTAAAACACGAACTAATATTAATTACGTATATATATATTTATTATGAACACGAATAAATATATTTAGTCACGATCAAAAACTAATTAAATTACGTAAACCACGTAACACGTAATCACGGACATTTAAACGATTATTATTATGTATATTTAACTTAACACGACAAGTAATTATATACATAATAATTACGTTTAACACGGGTAATTATAACTATGAAACTTACGACACTTTTAAATACGATTACGCGTACCATTTAAACAAGTCGCGTATTAATTAAATATTGCAAGTGTTTAAGGGGGCTGTTTTAGACAAACTAGAAAACTAATGGGACTTGGGCTCAAGGCCCAAGTGTGTTTTGAGCCGTGTATAGCAAAAGAGACGGGGGGAGTAGTTAACATTTTTTGACAACTCAAAACATTCCAAAACCCTAATCTAAATAAACAGCCGCCACATTTTTTCTCTCTTTTTCTTCTGTGCCGTGACCAACACCAAGGAAAACAAGGACAATGGTGGCTTTCTTATTAAAGGATCTAGATGTGTATGCTTCGTTTACAAAAACCCTAAACAAGGTATAAACCCTAATTCGTTTCCTATTTTCTTTAATTGATTTTCAATCCGAAGTAAGGGTGTTAAAACATGTTCAAATAATAATTAATAAAAGGGTTTCGTTGGTTTATTGCTGGGTTCAAAAAAGGCACGCAAATCGAGACTCATATGAGTCTCGGTGGTATTTTGTTCACCAGCCGCAACCCTAATAAGGGTGTGGGCTTGGTTTCATGCTGGCAGTGGCGTATAGCGAACAAGCAGGGGAAACCACTGGCTGCGGCCAGTGGTATGCTTAGTCTAGCAGGGGGAACCGAGAGCTTAAGCTCTTGGTGGGATATTTGCACAGGCAGGGGGAAACGCAGGTCTGTCGGGGGGAAACAACTTAACTACCAGGGGTAATGGCAGTTATGGGTGTGTTTGGCAGTGGGTTTTTAAACAGGCTAAAGGGGTGCGTTTGGTAAACTGTTTTAAGAACTTTTAAGGGGCTGTTTGGTTCGGCATTATATAAAAACACACACATTTTCACGGGATTTCGCGGGTTCGTTTTACGGCAACATTTTTAATAAAATAATACTTTAGTACGGGTTATGATTTTATAAGTTATTAACCATGACATGTATATTAATTTTCAAGGTAAATAAAATTAACAAGACACGACTTATTGTTACAAGATTATTTATTCAAGTTAATTAAATTAATTTATCATGCTATATAATTAATTTAATTAAAACATGGACTTAGGTTATTATTAATAATTAATAATACATGATTTAACCTAAGTATTTTGATCTATTTAGTTTAGACTATAGTGAATAATTAATTATTAAACATGACTTATAATTAATTAATTATCATGACTTAGGTTAATTATTTTACTATTAATACATAGCTAAACCTAAGCATTTTTAATCATGAAAAATTAGACTAACTAATTAATTAATTATTGAAACCATGACCTATAATTATTTAACTCTCATAACTTAGGTTATACAAATATAATTAATAATGTATGTTTTAACCTAAGTAATTATATCTATTTTAATTAAATCATGTTATATTTAATTAAATACTTTTAACCTATAGTTTATATAATTCACATGAATAATTAATAAACTATACCTTATAATCTCATGACTTAGAATATTAAACATGAAACACTTAGCTTATATTATTAGCTTAATTAATCAGCTTATATCTATTTATGGAAACTTTCTACTTTTAGAAACTTATCTATTTTAAGAAGTAACTCTACTTTTGGAAACTTTCTATTTTAGGAAACCTGCTATTTTTGGAAAGTTACTTATTATTTCACAGTAAGTATAATAATACATGAATTACCAGTAATACTTTATCAGATTAATCAGAGTACAAGGTAAACACAGATAGGGCTTTAAACAGTAAACCATGACCTAAAACATACAAAGTAAGCTAAGATGAGACATAAAACACAGTACGTAATCAGTGATTCGATACTTATACACGTGTGTATTCATGTAGTGTTAGTGATCCAGAAGTAGGATTCTCTCTTCCGTTCATTCACCAGACTTGAGGTACGGATTCCCGTCCTTTCAGTATGGACATTCTTTCCTTATTAGGATTTCCCCGTATGCAGCCAACTGTTTTTCCCCAGTATTTGTTTTATTGTTTTGAACTGCTTATGTTTAATTAGCATAATCTATAGCCATATACAAGCATGACCAGTTTCACCTAGTTATGGAGGTACCATAACCATAACATTGGAGGCACCAATGTTATGACTTCCCCATGGCGGAGTGATTGCTCGTGGCGTCCCTTTCAGTTTTGGCCATATTATTATATCATGTGGGGCGTATGGGTGCATCCTAGTTACATGTTTTATTCAGTATTTCATGGTGAATGTGGTGTGTGCCTTGCATCCTTCACAAGGAGTTGATCCCTCCTACCCAAACCAGTATATTAATTAGAGGCATCCCCTCTAATCAGCATGATGAGGTCACCCCTCCAAGTATTCATGCACGTGACCTTTTCATGACCTATATGGGCTATGGTATATTTATGTTAAAACAGTTTTCATAAGATAAACATAAGGCTTTTCAAACTATAAAACCAGTTTTCTCAATACTTAACCAGTCTACTCAGAACTTAGTCTTCCACTGTTATACATTACATGCTTATGCTATTTCATGCAATATTGTATATCCGTGCACTGAGCGTTTTGCTCAGCCGTTACTTTCCTTTCCATGTCCCAAAACGGCAAGTACCCAAGACTCGAGCATTTGGAGGACATGCATAGGATGGAAGCTGCCATAGACTTCTTCTCCTGTTTCCTTCATATATTTATGCTTGTTTAGTCTTTCATTCAGTTCATTTACTTTGTTATGTTTTGGGCTTATGTTTGGGAACCGATGTTTGATTCCGGTTTTCCCTATGGTCATGTATGTTTTACTACATATTACCTTGCATGCTTTGATGACACGCCATAATTACGCGTGACATTCCATTTATCAAGATGGGGTGTTACAATTATGGTATCAGAGCCAAGGCTTCGACCTGTAGGCTCTAAAACTCGACCTGTGACTAGTGGGTAGTCACCAGGAGCTTCCTAAGCCAACGATTGTTATTCCACGTATTGATGTTTCAGCGCGTTGTTGTTTTAACCATTATGTTTTCAGCACCTTTTGTTTTAGCCATGACGTTTTCAACACCTTGTTGTTTTCACCATGATGTTTTCACCAGTATCGTCTTACTAATATGGAATGAACAACCGTCATCCATACTTAGCTATGTGTCATTGTCTATGCATGATGTTCCTCGTGAACTGTGACGATGTGGACTGACCCCAGTAGTTCATAATTTTCACATTAAATTTTTTTCTGTTAAGTTTTGACAATGACTTTTAATTATTATGTTTCATGCATTCATGCATTTATATCATATGTCATCTGTTGCAGGAATTTTGACTAAGTAATGGTTGGTACAGGACTGGCCCTATTTAGTCGCATGTGCTTTTATCAAAACTTTTAACTTTTGGGACCGACCCATAGGCGTCCCCTCGCCATGTCTTTTGTTTTGGAACCGACCCATAGGCGTTCCCTCGCACATATAAAGGTTTTATAAACTACATTACGCATTCATGCACTGTTTTCTTGCATAAAATTTTTCTCATGATTTAAATTGGCATAAAATTTTTTTATGTCCCATCATAAGTTATTATGTTTTTATGTCAAGTATGCCTTCATACTGTCATGGTTAACTTCAGTTTCATGCTGATTATGTTATACACTTCTTCGTAATAGATGGTTTCATGTTTCCTCATGATAATTCCGTCTTCATGTTGATTATGTTTCACGCCTCTTTTGTTATTTACGTTGTCCTGCAAGACATTGTTAGATTTCTTGAATCATGCTTTCATGATAGTCATGGTTGGTTTCCATTGATCATGCTGTCAGGCAAATCATCGTTGAATTTTGTGTAACCACACTTTAGCGTTTCTCTATGCAACCAGAATGATGTCTATGCTAATACTGCCAGGTTATCATGATGGTTTTCCTAACCGTTTAACCGGTTTACTTTCCTTAAATCATGACAAATGATCGAGCCCATACCGATCATTTCATGTGCATTCCATGTGTACTCCACGTACCGTATTTCATGTGTATTACATGTACCTTAATCCATGTGTATTCCACTTGCAATACTTCACGAGTATTCGCTAGTCGATTCTAAATCATCTCAGGCGTATGTTCACTTGCGGATATTTTACAAGATTGTCAATGCCGCTCATAGCTTGGAGATGTTACTGAAGGTTGATGCTGCTGATGTTGGGAGACGCTACGAGATGCTGATGCTGATGCTGTTCACAACCTGGAGATCCTGAAAGACGAAGACAAAGGCGTCGGAGCAAAGCAATTGGACGAGAAGATGCTTCACCATCAGACAATTCCCATCAATCATTGTCCCAAATTCATAGTTACATGTCACACGTCGTTCGGCTGTCATTTCAGCCATATGAGTGCAAACCAGTACCAGCCGGCCACTCAGCTAAATAGTTACATGAGTCACGGTCATTAGAATGACCGTCATGGAACCGACAGACAAGATGATAGTAACCACTACTATGATAGCAACTATCCTAGAAATCACAACCGCGGCTCCGGCCACGGACGTGATCAGACATACAAATGATCAGTAGTCCAACCGATCCGCCAATTCTGGCATATTAACCTAATATTTGTAGTTCTAATTGTTTCACATCTCGATACACATGTCAAGACATCAGTCAAGACACATGTCTCACGTATACTTTCTGAGGACACATGTCAAGATACCAGTCAAGGCATATGTCACGCTCACATTTCTCAAGACACGAGTCAAGACACATGACTCACGTCTAATTATGGAACATTTCTAAGAAATTCAGGGTACCCTCCAAGGGTATATCTATGTTGTTGTGCCAGGTATTAATCAGGCCACAAGAATTTCAAAACCATTATCGGCGCATCAGTGAGAACTGTCACGTTGCCGATGTAACTTTCATTTCTTTCACCATAGTTCATATATTCATAACCATGAAGGACGCCTTTCGTATTCCCACGCATACGAAGGTTTTCCTTCAGCTTAACGATAAGATCCAAGCTGCTAACGCATTTCCTCGGATAGACACGAGATGAATTTTATCCTAATTATGGACCATGAACAGCACACCATGCTACAATTCATAATTTTGTACAGTAATGTGCGGGCTCCTGAATACATTCAGCTTGATTTTCCATCAGGAAATCCGTATAAATTATCTACGCTTACAAGCAGGTTCGTTGTTAGCCATGGTCGCTAAAATTTTCTAGCTGTCAGTAAGACACGACTACTTATGTCCTTTTACGCATAGCCAGTTGATTATTCCAAAATCTTCCTATACATTCCAGAAGAACCTACAAGGAGAAGAACGGTACCATGAGATTATGTGTCGACTACCGTTGACTTAAACAAATCACCATTCATGACCGTTATTCTCCTCCACGTATTGACGACATGTCCAATCAACCGTATAGTGCTAATCACTTTCCCAAGATCGAACTCATGATCATGCTGCCAACAGTGACGAGTGAAAAAGCAGGACATGTCTGTGACTGCTATTCGTGCACGACTCGGTCATGCTAGATTTATGATTTTGATTCAGTCTCATCAATGCTCCAACAGCATTATGGAGTTAATAAATTGAGTTTCCATGAACTCCTAAACAAATTCATCAGCGTTTTCATTGAAGATAACCTATTTCCCTCTAAGCCTAGAGAAGAACAGGAAGACACTATCTGCACTATGTTGCAAATTCTATGACAAGAGAAATTCTACCCTGGAATGTTTTCCAATATCAATTCTATTTGATTACAGTGATACACTGAATCACATGGGTTTCTATGGTTAATCTTACCATGACTCAGCTTATGCGTAAAGGAGAGAACCCTACACTACATTAGCTGTTCTAGGAAATCCTACGCTAGGAGAAGTCTAGATTTAGAGACTCTGAGTTTCGCAAACTCCTATGTATCAAGTTCGATGAAGCAAGATACAGTTACGTTCATATCTAGGTACCTGACATACCAACAGGTTAAGATAGGACACCAACAAACTGGGATGTTTTCATCATATGAAATTGTGAATCGAAAAGGGGACAAGATCTCCATGGATTTTAGTTACCAGATTTCAGCAAACTCAGAAGAAGCATGATGCTATCTGGGTTATTGTCAACAGTTTGATCAAGTCTGCAGAATCCTTACATCCGTACGGACTTCAGAACCAACAGATTGAACGAACATGTTCCAGCCAAGGCTCATCCGATCACTTGGCAATCCCTCAGCTATCGGGTCAGACAAAGATTCGTAATTATACTCCTAACTTACTTCACGTCTTCATTCTAATTCCACGACTTGCTTTCGCGCTCACGTTCATGACACTATTCACGTTCATGATCGTATTTTGGCTTACAATTTTACGTTCATTTCTTTCCTCATTCTGGGAAGTTTGCAAGAACTTGCGAGACCAGACCCAAGTTTAGTATAACTCTCCATCATCAGATAGACGTTTCACGTCATATTCCACGTCTCACCTTGTAGCGTTTGGCGTTACCACCATTATATTCTATGATCACGATATGTCTCACATGTCATGTTCATTCCACGTTCCTCATATCATGATCAAGATATGTTACACGTATCATGGATCACGATATGTTTACTCATACTACACTCGCCATATCTCCACGTAGCACGTTCAAATTTTTTTTCACGTATCACGTTCAAAATTTTTCACGTACTACGTTTCTTTATGTCTCACGCATCGTTTCTAATTATCAGTTAAGTCAGATTGTCTTGCATCGTAACGTTTCAGTTACCCTTGCACGTTAACTCTTATTTTCCTCGATCGAATTTAGGGGATCTAACTTCCGTTGATAATCAAGAATTTCTTCGTATTCCAAGTCAAGGTCAGGAGGACCAAGAGTTATCATTAGTGTCAGGATCTTCTGAAGGAACCGTTCCAAGAGGGAGGCCACTTGGAAACGGACAAGTTCATCCGAACTTCTTATCCATTTTTCTCTTATCGATTAGATATGTCCTTTCAGTCACGTCACGTTCCATGTCTTTTCAAGACATGTCACGTCCCACGTTCCCTTCTACCATGTCACCTTCATTTCCGTTATTTTGCATACCTTTCCAGTTTGATTCGGGTATGTTTCGCTTCCAGTTATGTTATCTATAATTCGGGGACGAATTATTCTTTTTAGGGGGGAAGAATTGTAAAACCCGCATGCTTTTACCATGAACAGTACCCATTAGATCGTACGTCCTAGATTAAAACTTTCCTTTTATAGTATGATCACATTCACGTGCTAGCATTTTAAGTATTACATACGTGTATGAACACGATAAGTATCGATTACGTACGAACACATGATAAGGATTTAACAATAATTAATCACGAACGTAATTAAAACACGAACGTAATTAAAACACGAACTAATATTAATTACGTACATATATATTTATTATGAACACGAATAAATATATTTAGTCACGATCAAAAACTAATTAAATTACGTAAACCACGTAACACGTAATCACGGACATTTAAACGATTATTATTATGTATATTTAACTTAACACGACAAGTAATTATATACGTAATAATTACGTTTAACACGGGTAATTATAACTATGAAACTTACGACACTTTTAAATACGATTACGCGTACCATTTAAACAAGTCGCGTATTAATTAAATATTGCAAGTGTTTAAGGGGGCTGTTTTAGACAAACTAGAAAACTAATGGGACTTGGGCTCAAGGCCCAAGTCTGTTTTGAGCCGTGTATAGCAAAAGAGACGGGGGGAGTAGTTAACATTTTTTGACAACTCAAAACATTCCAAAACCCTAATCTAAATAAACAGCCGCCACATTTTTTCTCTCTTTTTCTTCTGTGCCGTGACCAACACCAAGGAAAACAAGGACAATGGTGGCTTTCTTATTAAAGGATCTAGATGTGTATGCTTCGTTTACAAAAACCGTAAACAAGGTATAAACCCTAATTCGTTTCCTATTTTCTTTAATTGATTTTCAATCCGAAGTAAGGGTGTTAAAACATGTTCAAATAATAATTAATAAAAGGGTTTCGTTGGTTTATTGCTGGGTTCAAAAAGGGCACGCAAACCGAGACTCATATGAGTCTCGGTGGTATTTTGTTCACCAGCCGCAACCCTAATAAGGGTGTGGGCTTGGTTTCGTGCTGGCAGTGGCGTACAGCGAACAAGCAGGGGAAACCACTGGCTGCGGCCAGTGGTATGCTTAGTCTAGCAGGGGGAACCGAGAGCTTAAGCTCTCGGTGGGATATTTGCATAGGCAGGGGGAAACGCAGGTCTGTCGGGGGGAAACAACTTAACTACCAGGGGTAATGGCAGTTATGGGTGTGTTTGGCAGTGGGTTTTTAAACAGGCTAAAGGGGTGCGTTTGGCAAACTGATTTAAGAACTTTTAAGGGGCTATTTGGTTCGGCATTATATAAAAACACACACATTTTCACGGGATTTCGCGGGTTCGTTTTACGGCAACATTTTTAATAAAATAATACTTTAGTACGGGTTATGATTTTATAAGTTATTAACCATGACATGTATATTAATTTTCAAGGTAAATAAAATTAACAAGACACGACTTATTGTTACAAGATTATTTATTCAAGTTAAATAAATTAATTTATCATGCTATATAATTAATTTAATTAAAACATGGACTTAGGTTATTATTAATAATTAATAATACATGATTTAACCTAAGTATTTTGATCTATTTAATTTAGACTATAGTGAATAATTAATTATTAAACATGACTTATAATTAATTAATTATCATGACTTAGGTTAATTATTTTACTATTAATACATAGCTAAACCTAAGCATTTTTAATCATGAAAAATTAGACTAACTAATTAATTAATTATTGAAACCATGACCTATAATTAATTAATTCTCATGACTTAGGTTATACAAATATAATTAATAATGTATGTTTTAACCTAAGTAATTATATCTATTTTAATTAAATCATGTTATATTTAATTAAATACTTTTAACCTATAGTTTATATAATTCACATGAATAATTAATAAACTATACCTTATAATCTCATGACTTAGAATATTAAACAGGAAACACTTAGCTTATATTATTAGCTTAATTAATCAGCTTATATCTATTTATGGAAACTTTCTACTTTTAGAAACTTATCTATTTTAAGAAGTAACTCTACTTTTGGAAACTTTCTATTTTAGGAAACCTGCTATTTTTGGAAAGTTACTTATTATTTCACAGTAAGTATAATAATACATGAATTACCAGTAATACTTTATCAGATTAATCAGAGTACAAGGTAAACACAGATAGGGCTTTAGACAGTAAACCATGACCTAAAACATACAAAGTAAGCTAAGATGAGACATAAAACCCAGTACGTAATCAGTGATTCGATACTTATACACGTGTGTATTCATGTAGTGTTAGTGATCCAGAAGTAGGATTCTCTCTTCCGTTCATTCACCAGACTTGAGGTACGGATTCCCGTCCTTTCAGTATGGACATTCTTTCCTTATTAGGATTTCCCCGTATGCAGCCAACTGTTTTTCCCCAGTATTTGTTTTATTGTTTTGAACTGCTTATGTTTAATTAGCATAATCTATAGCCATATACAAGCATGAGCAATTTCACCTAGTTATGGAGGTACCATAACCATAACATTGGAGGCACCAATGTTATGACTTTCCCACGGCGGAGTGATTGCTCGTGGCGTCCCTTTCAGTTTTGGCCATATTATTATATCATGTGGGGCGTATGGGTGCATCCTAGTTACATGTTTTATTCAGTATTTCATGGTGAATGTGGTGTGTGCCTTGCATCCTTCACAAGGAGTTGATCCCTCCTACCCAAACCAGTATATTAACTAGAGGCATCCCCTCTAATCAGCATGATGAGGTCACCCCTCCAAGTATTCATGCACGTGACCTTTTCATGACCTATATGGGCTATGGTATATTTATGTTAAAACATTTTTCATAAGATAAACATAAGGCTTTTCAAACTATAAAACCAGTTTTCTCAATACTTAACCAGTCTACTCAGAACTTAGTCTTCTGCTGTTATATGTTACATGCTTATGCTATTTCATGCTATATTGTATATCCGTGCACTGAGCGTTTTGCTCAACCGTTACTTTCCTTTCCATGTCCCAAAACGGCAGGTACCCAAGACTCGAGCATTTGGAGGACATGCATAGGATGGAAGCTGCCATAGACTTCTTCTCCTGTTTCCTTCATATATTTATGCTTGTTTAGTCTTTCATTCAGTTCATTTACTTTGTTATGTTTTGGGCTTATGTTTGGGAACCGATGTTTGATTCCGGTTTTCCCTATGGTCATGTATGTTTTACTACATATTACCTTGCATGCTTTGATGACACGCCATAATTACGCGTGACATTCCATTTATCAAGATGGGGTGTTACACTGATAATTAGCAACGATGCGCGAGACATAAAGAAACGTAGTACGTGAAAAATTTTGAACGTTATACGTGAAAAATTTTGAACGTGATACGTGGAAAATTTTGAACGTTATACGTGGAAAAATTTTGAACGTGATGCGTGGAAAAATTTTGAACGTGATGCGTGGAGATATGGTGAGTGTAATTTGAGCAACCATATCGTGATCCATGATACGTGTAACATATCTTGATCATGATATGAGGAATGTGGAATGAACATGACATGTGAAACATATCGTGAACATGGAATATAATGGCGGTAACACCAAACGCTACAAGGTGAGACGTGGAATATGACGTGAAACGTCTATATGAGGATATAGAGTTATACTAAACTTGGGTCTGGTCTCTCAAGTTCTTGCAAAACTTCCCAGAATGAGAAAAAAAATGAACGTAAAATCGTAAGCCAAGATACCATCATGAACGTGAATGGTGTCATGAACGCGAGCGTGAAAGCAAGTAGTGGAATTAGAATGAAGACATGAAGTAAATAAGAAGCACAATTACGAATCTTTGTCTGACCCGATAACTGAGGGATTGCCAAGTGATCGGATGAGCCTTGGCTGGAACATGTCCGATCAATCTGTTGGTTCTGAAATCCTTGCGGATGTAAGGATTTTGTAGACTTCGATCAAACTGTTTGCAATAACCCAGATAGCATCATGCTTCTTCTGAGTTTGTGTTAATCTGGTAACCAAAATCCATGGAGATCTTGTCCCATTTCAATTCACAATTTCAAATGATGAAAACATCCCAGTCTGTTGGTGTTCTATCTTAACCTGTTGGTATGTCAGGTACCTAGATATGAACGTAACTGTATCTTGCTTCGTAGAAACTCGATACATAGGAATTTGCGGAATTATGAGTCTCCGAATTTAGACTTCTCTTGGCGTAGGGTTTTCTGGGCACCTAATGTAGTGTAGGGTTCTCATCTTTGTGCATAAGCTGAGTCATGATAAGATTAACCATTCGAATCCATGTGATTCAGCATGTCACTGTAATCAACCAGAATTGATATTGGAAATTTCCAGGGTGAAATTTTGCTTGTCATAGAATTTGCAACATAGTGCAGATATGGTCTTCCTGTTCTTCTCTAGGCTTAGAGGAAATCAGGTTATCCTCAATGAAAACACTGATGAATTTTCTTATGAGTTCATGGAAACTCATTCTTATAATGCTGTTGGAGCATTGATGAGACTAATTTAAAATCATAAATCTAGCATGACCGAGTCGTGCACGAATAGCAGTCATGGACATGTCCTGCTCTTTCACTCGTCACTATTGGCAGCATGATCATGAATCTGATCTTGGAAAAATGATTAACACTATAAGGTCGATTGGACATGTTGTCAATACGTGGAGGAGAATAACGGTTATGAATGGTGACTTGTTTAAATCGACGGTATTCGACACACAAATCTCATGGTACCGTCCTTCTCCTTGTAGGTTCTTTTGGAATGTATGGGAAGATTTTGGAATAATCAAATGGCTATGCGTTAAAGGACTTAAGTCGTCGTGTCTTACTGACAGCTAGGAAATTTTAGCAACCATGGCTAACAAGGCACATGCTTGTAAGCATAGATGATTTGTACAGATTTTCCTGATGGAAAATCAAGCTGAATGTATTCAGGAGCCTGAACATTACTGTACATAATCATGAATCGTAGCATGGTGTGTTGTTCGTAGTCCATAATTAGGATAAAATTCACCTCGCATCTGTCTGAGGAAATACGTTAGCAGCTTGGATCTTATCATTAGGCTGGAGGAAAAACATTCGTATACATGGGGAATACGAAGGCGCCCTTCATGGACATGAATCTATGAGATATGGGTACAAGAATTGAAAGTGTCATCAGGCAATGTGACAGTTCTCACTGATGCGTCGGTAATGGTACTGAAATTCTTGTGGCCTGACTAATGCATGGCACCACAAACTGGATATACACTTGGAGGGTACCCTGAATTTCTTAGAAATGTTCCATAATTGGATGTGAGTCATGTGTCTTGACTCGTGTCTTGGGAAATGTAAGCATGACATGTGTCTTGACTGGTGTCTTGACATGTGTCTTCAGAAATTATACGTGAGACATGTGTCTTGACTGATGTCTTGACATGTGTCTCGAGATGTGAAACATATAGAACCACAATATTAAGTTATTATGCCAGAATTGGCGGATCGGTTGGACTACTGATCGATTGTATGTCTGATCACGTCCGCGGCCGGAGCCTTGGTTGCGATTTCTAGGATAGTTGCTGTCATAGTAGTGGTTACTATCGTCTTGTCTGGAAGTTCCATTACAGTCATTCTCATGACTGTGATTCATGTAACTATTCAGCTGAGTGGCCGGCTGGTACCGGTTTGCACTCATATGACTGAAAAGACAACTGGATGACGTGTGACATGTAACTAATAATTTGGGACCATGATTGATGGAAATCGTCTGGTGGTGAAGCATCATCTCGTCCGATCGCTTTGATCTAACGCCTTTGTCTTCGTCTTGTAAGATCTCCAGGTTGTGAACAGCGTCAGCATCTCCTAGCGTCTCCAAACATCAGCAGCATCAACCTAGTAACATCTCCAAGCTATGAGCGGCATCAGCAATCTTGTAGAATATCAGCAAGTGGCCATATGCCTAAGATGATTCAGAATCGACTAGCGAATACTCGTGAAGTATTGCAAGTGAAATACACATGGATTTAGGTACGTGTAATACACATGGAATACGGTACATGGAGTACACATGGAATGCACATGAAATGATCGGTATGGGGTCGATCATTTATCATGATTTAAGGAAAGTATATCGGTTAAACGATTAGGAAAACCATCATGATAATCTGGCAATATTAGCATAGACATCATAATGGTTGTATCGAGAAACGTTAAAGTGTGGTTACACAAAATTCAAGATGATTTGCCTGAAAGCATGATCAATGAAAACCAACCATGACTATCATGAAAGCAGGATTCAATGAACTCCAACAATGTCTTGCATGAAAACATAAATAACAAAAGAGGTGTAAGACGTAATCAACATGAAGACGGAATTATCATGAAGAAACATGAACGGTTTAACATGAAGGAGTGTATAACATAATCAGCATGAAACTGAAGTTAACCATGATAGTATGAAAACATACTTGACATAAAACATAGTAACTTATGAGGGGACATGAAAAAAAATTATGCCAATAAATCATGAGAAAAATTTTATGCATGAAAAACAGTGCATGAATGCATAGTGTAGTTTATAAAAACCTTTATATGTGCGAGGGGACGCCTATGGGTTGGTCCCAAAACAAAAGACATGGCGAGGGGACGCCTATGGGTCGGTCCCAAAGTTAAAAGTTTCGATAAAAGCACATGCGACTAAATAGGGCCAGTCCTATACCAACCATTACTTAGTCGTAATTCCTGCAACAATGATACATGGGAACATAAATGAATGAAACTCATATGTCAAAACTTATCAGAAAAAAAAAATTTATGTGACTAATTATGAACTACTGGGGTTCAGTCCACAAAGCCACAGTTCACGAGGAACATCATGCATGAAACAATGACACATAACTAAATATGAATGACGGTTGTACATTCATATTAGTAAAACAATATCGATGAAAACATCAAGGTTAAAACCTCAAGGTGCTGAAAACATCATGATTAAAACAATAATGCGCTGAAAACATCAATACGTGGAATAACAAACGTTGGCTTAGGAAGCTCCTGGTGACTACCCACTAGTCACATGTCGAGTCTTACAGCCTACAGGTCGAAGCCTTGGCTCTGATACCATAATTGTAACACCCCACTTTGATAAGTGGACCGTTACGCGTAATTATGGCGTGTCATCAAAGCATGCAAGGTAATATGTAGTAAAACATACATGACCATAGGGAAAACCGGAATCAAACATCGGTTCCCAAACATAAGCCCAAAACATAATAAGGTAAAGTAAATAAGAAATGACAAAACAAGCATAGGTATATGAAGGCAAAGGAAGAAGTCTATGACAACTTCCATCCTATGCACGTCCTCCAAATGCTCGAGTCTTGGGTACCTGCCGTTTTGGGACATGGAAAGGAAAGTAACGGTTGAGCAAAACGCTCAGTGCACGGATATACTAGTAAAACATGAATAATATAAGCATAAAACATGAAACAGCGAAAGAAACTAAGTCCTGAATAACCCGGTTAAGTCTTAGTAAAACTGGTTTTTATAGTTTGAAAAGCTTTATGTTTATCTTGGGAAAAATGTTTAACATATTTTACCATTAGCCAATATAGGTCATGAAATCCACCGTGCATGAATACTTGGAGGGGTAACCTCGTCATGCAAATTAGAGGGGCTGCCTCTAATTTAATATACTGGTTTTGGGTAGGAGGGATCAGCTCCTTGTGAAGGATGCAAGGCACACACCACATTCACACTGAGTAATCTGCTGAAAAACATGTAACTAGGATGCACCCATACGCCCCACATGATAAATATAATAATATGGCCAAAAGCTGAAGGGACGCCACGAGCAATCACTCCGTCGTGGGGAAGTCATAACATCAGTGCCTCTAGTGTTATGGTTATGGTACCTCCATAACTAGGTGAAACTGGTCATGCATGTATATGGCTTCAGGTATTCTAAATTAAACATAAGCAATCAAACATATAAACTTATACTATGGGAAAACAGTTGGCTGCATACGGGGAATCCTAATAAGGAAAGAATGTCCATACTGAAAGGACGGAAATCCGTACCTTATGTCCAGTGAACGAAGAAGACGAACGGAAGAGTGTCCTACTTCGGTATCACTAATGCTACATAAATACATACGTGTATAAGTATCTGATTACTAAATACGTAACTGGTTTTATATCATGTCTTAGCTTATTTTATATGTTCATGTCATGTTTTACTGTTTTAAGCTTTATACTGTGTTTCTCTTATATTATGTCTATTCTGATTAAGTATTACTTGTATTTCATGTATTATTATACTTGTTGTGTAATAATAAGTAACTTTCTAAAAATAGCAGGTTTCCTAAAAAAGAAAGTTACCAAAAATAGAAAGTTTCCAAAAATAGAAAGTTTCCAAAAAATAGAAAGTTTCCAAAAATAGAAAGTTTCCAAAAATAGAAAGTTTCCAAAAATAGAAAGTTTCCAAAAATAGAATTACTACTTAAAATAGATAAGTTTCTAAAAATAGGAAGTTTCCATAAATAGATTAGCTGCCTTAAATAAATAAGTTTCTAAAAATAGAAATTTTCCATAAATAGATATAAGCTGGTTAAATAAGCTAATTATATAAGCTTAAGTGTTTTCTGATTATTATTCTAAGTCATGTGATTATAAAGTATAGTTTATTAATTATTACATGTAAATTAAATAAACTATAGGTTAAAAGTATTTAATTAAATATAATCATGATTTTAATTAAATAAAGGTAAAATACTTAGGTTAAAACATGTATTATTAACTATTAATAATATAACCTAAGTCATGTTAATTAATTAATTATAGTCATTGTAACACCCCATTTTGATAAATGGAATGTCACGCGTAATTATGGCGTGTCATCAAAGCATGCAAGGTAATATGTAGTAAAAACATACATGACCATAGGGAAAACCGGAATCAAACATCGGTTCCCAAACATAAGCCCAAAACATAACAAAGTAAATGAACTGAATGAAAGACTAAACAAGCATAAATATATGAAGGAAACAGGAGAAGAAGTCTATGGCAGCTTCCATCCTATGCATGTCCTCTGAATGCTCGAGTCTTGGGTACTTGCCGTTTTGGGACATGGAAAGGAAAGTAACGGCTGAGCAAAACGCTCAGTGCACGGATATACAATATAGCATGAAATAGGATAAGCATGTAACATATAACAGCGGAAGACTAAGTTCTGAGTAGACTGGTTAAGTATTGAGAAAACTGGTTTTATAGTTTGAAAAGCCTTATGTTTATCTTATGAAAACTGTTTTAACATAAATATACCATAGCCCATATAGGTCAGGAAAAGGTCACGTGCATGAATACTTGGAGGGGTGACCTTATCATACTGATTAGAGGGGATGCCTCTAATTAATATACTGGTCTGGGTAGGAGGGATCAACTCCTTGTGAAGGATGCAAGGCACACACCACATTCACCATGAAATACTGAATAAAACATGTAACTAGGATGCACCCATACGCCCCACATGATATAATAATATGGCCAAAACTGAAAGGGACGCCACGAGCAATCACTCCGCCGTGGGGAAGTCATAACATTGGTGCCTCCAATGTTATGGTTATGGTACCTCCATAACTAGGTGAAACTGGTCATGCTTGTATATGGCTATAGATTATGCTAATTAAACATAAGCAGTTCAAAACAATAAAACAAATACTGGGGAAAACAGTTGGCTGCATACGGGGAAATCCTAATAAGGAAAGAATGTCCATACTGAAAGGACGGGAATCCGTACCTCAAGTCCAGTGAATGACCGGAAGAGAGAATCCTACTTCTGGATCACTGTGCTTATCTTATATTCTGGTTAATCTGATTAGTATTCCTGGTATTTCATGTATTATTATGCTTACTGAGCAATATTAAGTAACTTTCCAAAAATAGTAGGTTTCCAAAAATAGAAAGTTTCCAAAAATAGAAAGTTTCCAAAAATAGAAAGTTTCCATAAATAGATATAAGCTGGTTAAATAAGCTAATAAATAAGCTTAGGTGTTTACTGATTAATATTCTAAGTCATAATGATATAATGTATAGTTTATTAATTATTACATGTCATTTAAATAAACTATAGGTTAAAGGTATTTAATTAAATATAATGTGATTTAATTAAATAAAGATATAATTACTTAGGTTAAAACATGCGTTATTAATTATATTTATATAACCTAAGTCATGAGAATTAAATAATTATAGGTCATGGTTTTAATAATTAATTAATTAGTTAGTCTAATTTTTCATGATTAAAATACTTTGGTTAAATCATGTATTATTAATTATTAATAATAACCTAAGTCCATGTTTTAATTAAATTAATTATATAGCATGTTAAATTAATTTAATTAACTTGAAATAAATAATCTTGTAATTGTAAGTCGTGTCTTATTAATTTAATTACCTTGTAAAATTAATAAGTAATGTAAAGTAAAATAATCCCGTAAAATAATAACACGTACTCTTGTAATCTTTTATTAAAACGCATCGAAAACCGAACCCGTGTCTTATTAATTTAAAAGGTGAAACTCGTGTTATGTTTTTAAAATAAGTCTAGCCAAACAGCCCCTTAATCTGCCCTTAAACCCGTAGCCAAACAGCCCTAAATCTGATTTTAAAACTCACTTCCAAACGCGCCCTTAACTGCCAGTTTTCCCCACTGGCAGTTACATGTTTCCCCTGCTTGTTATTATTATCCCACCGAGAGCATAAGCTCTCGGTTCCCACCGTCTGAACAACAGCACCACTGGCCGTAGCCAGTGGTTCCCCCTGCTTGTTCGAGTCTGCCCCCGACAGAACAAAACAGCCAGCACCCTTAATAAGGGTTGCGGCTGGTGGCTGAAACTCATCACCGAGAGTCTCTTGACTCTCGGTTTGGGTGCCAAACGAGCCAACAACGTCCCAAAACACAACCCACCCTAGTATACTTGTTTAATATGTTTAAAATCCCAAGAATTCGGATTAAAAGAAAAGAAAACAAATCGAATTAGGGTTTACCTTGTTTTCCTTCGTGTTAGGGTTTAGGATTAAACAAACGAATGCTATCCTTGTTCTTCTTGGATAATGACGCCATGGTTTCCCCCTTTTTTTCTTTGTGTGAGTCGCGAAAGAGCAGAGAGGACAGAGAGGACAAACTTGCGGCTTAATATTGATTTTAGGGTTTCTTTATTTGTGTTACTGTGTCGACTAAAGCAAAACAAAAACCCCTCCCCCGTCTGTTTATTCACACGCATCAAAATACACTTGGGCTTTGAGCCCAAGTCCTTCTCTTTTCTACTTTGTCAAAAACAGTCCCAAATAATAATATGCTTTCTTTCTTTTAATATTTCACGCCACGAACACATTATGCGTAAACATGTTTTAATGTCGTAAGTTTCTTAGTTATCCTTACCCGTGTTAAACGTAATTATTACGTATATAATTACTTGTCGTGTTAGATTAACAATACATAATAATTATACTCGTTTAAATGTCCGTGATTACGTGTTACGTAGTTTACGTAATTTAATTAGTTTCCAATCGTGACTCAATATATTTATTTGTGTTCATAATAAATATATACATATACGTAATTAATATTAGTTCGTGTTTTAATTACGTTCGTGATTAATTATTGTTAAATACTAATCATGTGTTCGTACGTAATCGATACTTATCATGTTATACACGTATGTACTTACTTGATTAATAGCACATGAATGTGATCAATACTGAATAAGGTAAGTTTTAATCTAGGACGAACGATCTTAAGGGTTACTATTCATGGTAAAAGCATGCGGGTTTTACAATTCTCCCCCCCTAAAAGAATAATTCGTCCCCGAATTATAGATAAAGTAACTGGAAGCGAAACATACCCGAATCAAACTGGAAAGGTATGCAAAATAACGGAAATGAAGGTGACATGGTAGAAGGGAACGTGGAACATGACATGTCTTGAAAAGACATGGAACGTGACGTGACTGAAAGGACATATCTAATCGATAAGGGAAAAAAATGGATAAGAAGTCCGGATGAACTTGTCCGTTTCCAAGTGGCCTCCTTCTTGGAACGGTTCCTTCAGAAGATCCTGACACTAATGATAAATCTTGGTCCTCCTGACCTTGACTTGGAATACGAAGAAATTCTTGGTTATCAACGGAAGGTAGATCCCCTAAATTCGATTGAGGAAAATAAGAGTTAACGTGCAGGGTAACTGAAACGTTACGATGCAAGACAATCTGACTTAACTGATAATTAGAAACGATGCGCGAGACATAAAGAAACGTAGTACGTGAAAATTTTGAACGTGATACGTGAAAATTTTTGAACGTGCTATGTGGAGATATGGCGAGTGTAGTATGAGTAAACGTATCGTGATCCATGATACGTGTAACATATCTTGATCATGATATGAGGAACGTGGGATGAACATGACATGTGAAACATATCGTGATCATATATTACAATGGCGGTAACGCCAAACGCTACAAGGTGAGACGTGGAATATGACGTGAAACGTCTATCTGATGATGGAGAGTTATACTAAACTTGGGTCTGGTCTCTCAAGTTCTTGCAAAACATCCCAGAACGAAATGAACATAAAATCGTAAGCCCAGATACGACCATGAACGTGAATAGTGTCATGAACGCGAGCGCGAAAGCAAGTCGTGGAATCAGAATGAAGACGTGAAGTAATTTAGGAGTACAATTGGGAATCTTTGTCTGACCCGATAGCTGCGGGATTACCAAGTGGTCGGATGAGCCCTGGCTGGAACATGTCCGATCAATCTGTCGGTTCTACAATCCTTGCGGATGTAATGATTCTGCAGACTTGATCAAACTGTTTGCAATAACCCATATAGCATCATGCTTCTTCTAAGTTTGCATTAATCTGGTAACCAAAATCCGTGTAGATCTTGTCCCATTTTAGTTCACAATTTCCATGATGAAACATCCCAGTTTGTTGGTGTCCTATCTTAACCTGTTGGTATGTCAGGTATTTAGATATGAACGTAACTGTATCTTGCTTCGTAGAACTTGATACCTAGGAGTTTGTGAAACTCTGAGTCTCTGAATCTAGACTTCTCCTAGCGTAGAATGTTCTAGAACACCTAATGTAGTGTAGGGTTCTCTCCTTTACGCATAAGCTGAGTCATGGTAAGATTAACCATAGGAACCCATGTGATTTAGTGTGTCGCTGTAATCAAACTAATTGATATTGGAAAAAAGAAAAATTTTCAGGGTGGAGTTTCTCTTGTCATAGAATTTGCAACATAGTGCAGATAGTGTCTTCCTGTTCTTCTCTAGGCTTAGAGGGAATCAGGTTATCTTCAATGAAAACGCTGATGAATTTGTTTAGGAGTTCATGGAAACTCAATTTATTAACTCCATAATGCTGTTGGAGCATTGATGAGACTGAATCAAAATCATAAATCAAGCATGACCGAGTCGTGCACGAATAGCAGTCACAGACATGTCCTGCTTTTTCACTCGTCACTGTTGGCAGCATGATCATGAGTTCGATCTTGGGAAAGTGATTAACACTATACGGTTGATTGGACATGTTGTCAATATGTGGAGGAGAATAACTGTCATGAATGGTGATTTGTTTAAGTCGACGGTAGTCGACACATAATCTCATGGTACCATCCTTCTCCTTGTAGGTTCTCCTGGAATGTATTGGAAGACTTTGGAATAATCAACTGGCAGCTAGAAAATTTTAGCGACCGTGGATAACAACGCATATGCTTGTAAGCATAGATAATACGTACAAATTTTCCTGATGGAAAATCAAGCTAAATGTATTCAGGAGCCTGATCATTACTGTACATAATTATGAATCATAGCATGGTGTGCTGTTCATAGTCCATAATTAGGATAAAATTCAACTTGTGTTTGTCCGAGGAAATGCGTTTGCAGCTTGGATCTCATCATTAAGCTGAAGGAAAAAAAATCTTCGTATACGTGGGAATACGAAAGGCGTCCTTCATGGTCATGAATATATGAGGTCTGGTGAAAGAAATGAAAGTGACATCGGCAACGTGACAGTTCTCACTGATGCGCTGATAATGGTATTGAAATTCTTGTGGCCTGATCAATACATGGCACAACAAAATAGATGTACCCTTGGAGGGTACCCTGAATTTCTTAGAAATGTTCCATAGTTGGACGTGAGTCATGTGTCTTGACTCGTGTCTTGGAACTATATGCATGAAATATGTCTTAACTGGTGTCTTGATATGTGTCCTCAGAAAGTATACGTAAGACATGTGTCTTGACTGATGTCTTGACATGTGTCTCGAGACATAAAACAATAGAACTACAATATTAGGCTATTATGCCAGACTTGGCGGATCGGTTGGACTACTGATCCTTTGTATGTCTGATCACGTCCGCGGTCGGAGCCTCGGTTGCGATTTCTAGGATAGTTTCTGTCATAGTAGTTGTTACTATCTTCCTGTCTGTCAGTTCCATGACGATCATTCTCATGACCGTGATTCATGTAACTATTCAGCTGAGTGGCCGGCTGGTACCGGTTTGCACTCATATGGTTGAAATGACAGCCGAATGACGTGTGACATGTACTAAGAAAATAGGGAAAATGATCGATGGGAATCGTCTGATGGTGAAGCACCTTCTCGTCCAATTGCTTTGCTCCGACGCCTTTGTCTTCGTCTTGTAGGATCTCCAGGGTGTGAACAGCATCCGCATCTCGTAGCGTCTCCGAACGTCAGCAACATCAACCTTTAGTAACATTTCCAAGTTATGAGCAGCATCAGTAATTTGTAGAGTATTAGCAAGTGGACATATGCCTGAGATGATTCAGAATCTACTAGCGAATACTCGCGAAGTATTACAAGTGGAATACACATGGATTAAGGTACATGTAATACACATGGAATACGGTACATGGAGTACACGTGGAATGCACATGAAATGATCGGTATGGGGTCGATCATTTGTCATGATTTAAGGAAAGTATACCGGTTAAACGGTTAGGAAAACCATCATGATAACCTGGCATCATTAGCATAGACATCATTCTAGTTATAACGGAAACGTTAAAGTGTGGTTACACAAAATTCAACGATGATTTGCCTGACAGCATGACCAATGAAAACCAACCATGACTATCATGAAAGCATGATTCAATGAAATCTAACAATGTCTTGCAGAACAACGTAAATGACAAAAGAGGCGTAAAACATAATCAACATGAAGACGGAATTATCATGAAGAAACATGAAACCATTTATCACGAAGAAGTGTATAACATAATCAGCATGAAACAGAAGTTAAACATGACAGTATGAAAACATACTTGACATAAAAACATAATAACTTATGAGGGGACATGAAAAAAATTTATGCCAATTTAAATCATGAGAAAAATTTTATGCATGAAAAACAGTGCATGAATGCGTAATGTAGTTTATAAAACCTTTATATGTGCGAGGGAACACCTATGGGTCGGTTCCAAAACAAAAGACATGGCGAGGGGACGCCTATGGGTCGGTCCCAAAGTTAAAAGTTTCGATAAAAGCACATGCGACTAAATAGGGCCAGTCCTGTACCAACCATTACTTAGTCAAAATTCCTGCAATAGATGACATATGATATAAATTCATGAATGCATAAAACATAAATAATTAAAAGTCATTGTCAAAACTTAACAGAAAAAATTTTATGTGAAAATTATGAACTACTGGGGTTCAGTTCACATAATCACAGTTCACTAGGAACATCATGCATAGACACTGACACATAACTAAATATGGATGACGGTTGTTCATTCCATATTGGTAAAATGATACTGGTGAAAACATCATGGTTAAAACAACAAGGTGCTGAAAACGTAATGGTTAAAACAAAAAGGTGCTAAAAACGTCAATACGTGGAATAACAAGCGTTGACTTAGGAAGCTCCTGGTGACTACCCACTAGTCACAGGTCAAGTTTTAGAGCCTACAGGTCGAAGCCTTGGCTCTGATACCATAATTGTAACACCCCATTTTGATAAATGGAATGTCACGCGTAATTATGGCGTGTCATCAAAGCATGCAAGGTAATATGTAGTAAAAACATACATGACCATAGGGAAAACCAGAATCAAACATCGGTTCCCAAACATAAGCCCAAAACATAACAAAGTAAATGAACTGAATGAAAGACTAAACAAGCATAAATATATGAAGGAAATAGGAGAAGAAGTCTATGGCAGCTTCCATCCTATGCATGTCCTCCGAATGCTCGAGTCTTGGGTACCTGCCGTTTTGGGACATGGAAAGGAAAGTAACGGCTGAGCAAAACGCTCAGTGCATGGATATACAATATAGCATGAAATAGGATAAGCATGTAACATATAACAGCGGAAGACTAAGTTCTGAGTAGACTGGTTAAGTATTGAGAAAACTGGTTTTATAGTTTGAAAAGCCTTATGTTTATCTTATGAAAACTGTTTTAACATAAATATACCATAGCCCATATAGGTCATGAAAAGGTCACGTGCATGAATACTTGGAGGGGTGACCTCATCATGCTGATTAGAGGGGATGCCTCTAATTAATATACTGGTCTGGGTAGGAGGGATCAACTCCTTGTGAAGGATGCAAGGCACACACCACATTCACCATGAAATACTGAATAAAACATGTAACTAGGATGCACCCATACGCCCCACATGATATAATAATATGGCCAAAACTGAAAGGGACGCCACGAGCAATCACTCCGCCGTGGGGAAGTCATAACATTGGTGCCTCCAATGTTATGGTTATGGTACCTCCATAACTAGGTGAAACTGGTCATGCTTGTATATGGCTATATATTATGCTAATTAAACATAAGCAGTTCAAAACAATAAAACAAATACTGGGGAAAACAGTTGGCTGCATATGGGGAAATCCTAATAAGGAAAGAATGTCCATACTGAAAGGACGGGAATCCGTACCTCAAGTCCAGTGAATGACCGGAAGAGAGAATCCTACTTCTGGATCACTATTGATACATGAATACACACGTGTATAAGTATCGAATCACTGAATACGTACTGGGTTTCATGTCTTGTCTTAACTTATTTTATATGTTCTAAATCATGTTTTACTGTTTTAAGCTTTAATCTGTGCTTATCTTATATTCTGGTTAATCTGATTAGTATTCCTGGTATTTCATGTATTATTATGCTTACTGAGCAATATTAAGTAACTTTCCAAAAATAGTAGGTTTCCAAAAATAGAAAGTTTCCAAAAATAGAAAGTTTCCATAAATAGATATAAGCTGGTTAAATAAGCTAATAAATAAGCTTAGGTGTTTATTGATTAATATTCTAAGTCATAAAGATATAATGTATAGTTTATTAATTATTACATGTCATTTAAATAAACTATAGGTTAAAGGTATTTAATTAAATATAATGTGATTTAATTAAATAAAGATATAATTACTTAGGTTAAAACATGCGTTATTAATTATATTTATATAACCTAAGTCATGAGAATTAATTAATTATAGGTCATGGTTTTAATAATTAATTAATTAGTTAGTCTAATTTTTCATGATTAAAATACTTTGGTTAAATCATGTATTATTAATTATTAATAATAACCTAAGTCCATGTTTTAATTAAATTAACTATATAGCATGTTATATTAATTTAATTAACTTGAAATAAATAATCTTGTAATTATAAGTCGTGTCTTATTAATTTAATTACCTTGTAAAATTAATAAGTAATGTAAAGTAAAATAATCCCGTAAAATAATAACACGTACTCTTGTGATCTTTTATTAAAACGCATCGAAAACCGAACCCGTGTCTTATTAATTTAAAAGGTGAAACTCGTGTTATGTTTTTAAAATAAGTCTAGCCAAACAGCCCCTTAATCTGCCCTTAAACCCGTAGCCAAACAGCACTAAATCTGATTTTAAAACTCACTTCCAAACGCGCCCTTAACTGCCAGTTTTCCCCACTGGCAGTTACATGTTTCCCCTGCTTGTTATTATTATCCCACCGAGAGCATAAGCTCTCGGTTCCCACCGTCTGAACAACAGCACCACTGGTCGTAGCCAGTGGTTCCCCCTGCTTTTTCGAGTCTGCCCCCGACAGAAGAAAACAGCCAGCACCCTTAATAAGGGTTGCGGCTGGTGGCTGAAACTCATCACCGAGAGTCTCTTGACTCTCGGTTTGGGTGCCAAACGAGCCAGCAACGTCCCAAAACACAACCCACCCTAGTATACTTGTTTAATATGTTTAAAATCCCAAGAATTCGGATTAAAAGAAAAGAAAACAAATCGAATTAGGGTTTACCTTGTTTT
Organism: Glebionis coronaria; assembly: GCA_025667525.1. NCBI lineage: Eukaryota > Viridiplantae > Streptophyta > Magnoliopsida > Asterales > Asteraceae > Glebionis > Glebionis coronaria. The sequence goes on from CM046878.1 coordinate 267,087,008, forward strand.
CCTTCGCGTTAGGGTTTAGGATTAAACAAACGAATGCTATCCTTGTTCTTCTTGGATCATGACGCCATGGTTTCCCCCTTTTTTTCTTTGTGTGAGTCGCGAAAGAGCAGAGAGGACAGAGAGGACAAACTTGCGGCTTAATATTGATTTTAGGGTTTCTTTATTTGTGTTACTGTGTCGACTAAAGCAAAACAAAAACCCCTCCCCCGTCTTTTTATTCACACGCATCAAAATACACTTGGGCTTTGAGCCCAAGTCCTTCTCTTTTCTACTTTGTCAAAAACAGTCCCAAATAATAATATGCTTTCTTTCTTTTAATATTTCACGCCACGAACACATTATGCGTAAACATGTTTTAATGTCGTAAGTTTCTTAGTTATCCTTACCCGTGTTAAATGTAATTATTACGTATATAATTACTTGTCATGTTAGATTAACAATACATAATAATTATACTCGTTTAAATGTCCGTGATTACGTGTTACGTAGTTTACGTAATTTAATTAGTTTCCAATCGTGACTCAATATATTTATTTGTGTTCATAACAAATATATACATATACGTAATTAATATTAGTTCGTGTTTTAATTACGTTCGTGATTAATTATTGTTAAATACTTATCATGTGTTCGTACGTAATCGATACTTATCATGTTATACACGTATGTACTTACTTGATTAATAGCACATGAATGTGATCAATACTGAATAAGGTAAGTTTTAATCTAGGACGAACGATCTTAAGGGTTACTATTCATGGTAAAAGCATGCGGGTTTTACAGTCATGGTTTTAATAATTAATTAATTATAAAGTCTAATAAAATATAAATACTTAGGTTAAAATTCATGATCTAATAATTAAATTTATAACCTAAGTCATGTACATTAAATTAATCATGTCATGTTTTTATTAATTTAATCTAAGTCTAAAACATAACTAGTAAAATCATAAACCTAAACAAAACGATTCATGAACCGGACCCGTGATTAAAAACCATGAACCGGACCCGTAACTAACACCATACCCGACCAAGGTCGGGTTTACCCTTGCCCTTTGTTGCTGTCGTGACACCATCACCATCATACCGAGACCATATGGTCTCGGTGGTGTTAATTAAGCCAAGCCGAGACCCCCATGGGGCTCGGTTAGGCATCAGCTACAACACAAACACCCCTAAAACCCTTGTTTGATTTACCCTATGATCATTAACATGTTTAAAATAATTGTTTTTAATTAGTTAATTAAAAACATCATGATTTGATGTGATTATCAAAATCAAAACATAAAAAGAAAAGGGTTAAAAAATTATACCGAATACGTGGATCAAATAAGGACGAACACACAACGATCCTTGTAATAATTCCAAGATTAAAATCAAATGAAACACCCTTGTGGTGTTCTTGAAAGTGGCGGCCAAAGAGGAGCAAGAAGGAAGAATTAGGGTTTTTCTTATTTTCAATATTTTGTAAATAATGAACATGTTTACCCCTTTTTCCTAGTTAGTTAATTTTGCATGGGCTAAGCCCATTTCTTCTTCCTAATTTCGTGGGTATGGGGCCCACATGGGGTAACCCGAATGTTTTCCGTGTCTAATTAATAAGTGTGTTCTCGTGTTCGTGTTTTACGTGTTTTAATTAGTTATCGATCGTGACTTAATATATTTATTCGTGATCGTAATAAATATATATATATATATATACATACGTAATATTAGTTCGTGATTAATTTACGTACATGATTTCATGTTCGTATGTTCGTGATTATAATTATTATTGGAATAATTATCGTGTGTTCATACGTAATAAATACTTATCGTGTTATAACACGTACGTAATACTACTAATTCTTGTACGTGAAACGTAAACGTGCTATAAAAGGAAAGTTCTAATCATGTACGTACGATCTTAAGGGTACTATTCATGGTAAAAGCATGCGGGTTTTACATTTTACCTCCGGTCGGTGAAAACCGTTGGACGATATTAACTATCGTACTTGTGGCAGGGAGTTTCAATTAAGAACCTCCTTAACAAGATTTCGCGGGTAAACCCGTTCTCTTTATTCGACCGTCCAAAGCTGACTGCGAACATAAAGAGTGAATCATTTGGATAATAATATCCGCATGATTTGAATCCGTCAATTCAAGTTCCTGGAACAAGTGAAACTCAATTAAGAACCGCACCATCGTTGCTTTCCAGTTGTCACGAGCTTGATTCGTATAGAATCTTGCAAGTTACCTACCAAGTGCTGTTTGAGGTTAACACTAGAAGGATTTCCACTCATCACTATGAACACTAAGGTATCACTCTGAGTGTTCTGGCAAGATCGCTAAGATATTGCATAGAGGCCTGGAATGTGTTTAAATTCATTTAAGAATTAAACCACTGTTGCTTTCCAGTTATCACAAGTTTGATTCATAAAGAATCGTACAAGTCACCTACCATGAGCTTTTTGATATTCGCTCAAGAAGGATTTCCATCTTCATTGTAAATACTTTCGTATTACTCGGATGTTCAGGCAAGATCATGAAGATTTTGCGTAGGACTCTTAAGATCTTTCTTACATTTCACAGTATGTGAGGAAGCAAGGAAATATGAAAGTGTGTCCTAATGAGATATTTGATGATCTCAAATGGCTTTAGACTCAATCGTGCATTTTGGATTTTTAGTGATCGGAGGCTGGAGAGGAGTGCCACCATTTCAATACCAATTTATCCGGAGTGAATAAATCAATAGATAATGTGTTGTCTCCGTGTGATTAAAACAAATATCTTTTAAGAGATATCTGAGTTAGCTGGGATGGGTTGTGCCTTGCATCACTGGGTCCATGATGTCTGTCTTCAATATCAAGAATCATTAAACAATGATCTTAATAGCATATGTATTGACCCGGTTTCTGCCTAAGTTGTAAGGAGGGCTTTTTTCTTTACACCCTTTATCTTTACAATTCTTTTTCATTCTTCAACCCCTTCAATGCTTACCAATACGTCATCACTAGCACCTTGTTGTGATTGTTCCAGTGCTAACTTAAGTACTTGGTCGGCATTCAGCTACGTTCACAATCTTTCTCCATCTTTCCTAAGGACTACTATTTCTAGCTATGGAATGTCCTCGGGAAGATTCCTCCGGTTCTAGAGGAATCATTGGAATTTAACCTATCCTACCATCCTTATGTCACCACAATCTTCACCGTCGTGAATAGAGATGTTTTGGGAAAGTATATGTCACCATGAAATCCATTTTGAAGTGCAAATCCATTTTTCTCCCCCTTAACATATGCCACGATATCCGAAAACATTTCGCACATGTCGGGATGAGCTATCACGTTAAGTCAAACCATTTATGATTAATCATTTCCCATATTAAATCACATTTTCTCCCCCATATTAAAAATATTAACCCAATCGATGTTTTTAATATCAATTGATTTAATAGCATTTTAAGAAAATTTGGAAAGAAAAATGCAAAGCCAATTATCTTCATGAATTACACAAGCTCCCCCTCAAATTAATGAGGGTGTACTTGAAACGTAAATAAAATACCTTTTAAACACAAGTGTAAGGTATTTATCACGTGCAAAGATCATATATGATAATGTATTCACAAGATTAGCAATAGACGAGGTTGGACCTGAATGATGGAGAACATCATATGATAGAATCACATGGTTCTTATTCACGAATGTTGGTCGCTTTGTCATGTCTGAAGTTATCTCTTGATTCCATGAGTACGATTGATATCGTTGTCTTGAAACCAATATGTGAACTTGGCACCTTTGGCGTCAAAGATTCTGAATGCTGGACAATTGCTCCCCCTCAATTGTTGACCCGTGTTCTATTGAAAGAGCTGTAGTCGCCGTTTGAGTAGTCGCATCGTCGAGTATGTAGATATCAATTGTAAATTGCTACGGTTGGTGGAGATGATAACTTCATAAAAACAAGATTTCTCTTGTTTTAACAAATAAATGCACTGACACGTACATATATTCGTGTTAGATTGTTTTATTACGTAAACACAATCCCTTACATGGTTATAAAGTAAACCATGCCCGAGAAAATTAATTCCCGTTGTTGATTCAAAGCTTTTTGGTGAAATGCTTGACTTGAATATGAAAAGCGGGTTACTATCTGAAATAATAGCAAACCATTTTGAGCATGTTTTAAAACATTTAAACTTCTACTCGAACTTTATTTACAACCCCGTGTCATTATTGAATGACATTTCTAGTATCGTAAATATTATCGATTCCAGAAGACATGCTCTTTTTATCAAAACGTTTTTGAACACACAATTTTGAAAGATTTAGAAAAACCTTTTGAGAAATTCTCAAAAAATTATGTTCAAAGTTTTGAAAACTAATTACTTGAGCTTAAGATGTTGAATATCTTACAAAACGAGCTCAAGTCTGAGAAGTTGTGAACTTCCCGTTGTTAAGGATAAGTTTATCATCGGCGATAAACTTTCCTTTTAACTGAAGAACGAGTTCTAAGTTGACATTTACTTAGAAGTTCTGTTCATGAGCTTGAAAACTTTGAATGTTTTAACGTAAAGCTCATGACCGAGAAAGATGAATTTCTCGTTAAGAAGAAAAGTTCTCTTATTTAAAAGATACATTTTACTTTATGAGCTTAAAACTTGAAATGTTTTAATACAAGCTCATGACCGAGAAAATTTAATTTCCCGTTACGAGGATAAGCTATCTTTAAAGATAAGCTATCCTAAAATTTTATCCGAGTTACAGTCTGATACTTAACTGTAAGTCTTTGTGCATGAGCTTAAAAAACTTCGAATGTTTTTAATAGTAGCTCATGCCCGAGAAAAATTAATTTCTCGTTGTAAGGATAAGTTTATCATCGGCGATTAACTTTCCTTTTGTACTGAAGAACGAGTTCTAAGTTGACATTTACTTAGAAGTCATTTTCATGAGCTTGAAAACTTTTTACTGTTTTAACGTAAAGCTCATGACCGAGAAAGGTGAATTTCTCGTTAAGAGGAAAATTTATCTTATTTAAAAGATACACTTTCTTTGATGAGCTTAAAACCTGGAATGTTTTACTACAAGCTCATGACCGAGAAAAATTAATTTCTCGTTACAAGGATAAGCTATCTTTAAAGATAAGCTTTCCTTTAATTGAAGTCCGGGTCATCGTTTGTCATTTAACGAGGAGTCATTTACACGAGTTTAAAACTTTTGAATTGTTTTAAATTTAGCTCGTGTCCGAGAAAAATTAATTTCTCGTTTTGAGGGTAAGTTATCGTTGACGAGATAGACTTCCCTTTCTTTGAAGTTTGGGTCACAGACTGTTATCTGACTATGAACCATATACACGAGCTTAAAACCTTTGAATGGTTTTAGTGTAAGCTCGTGTCCGAGAAAATTTAATTTCTCGTTGTGAGGATAAGTTTATCATCGGCGATAAACTTTCCTTTCTTTGATGAACGAGTTACAGCCTGTGATGTGACTATAAGTCCTATACACGAGCTTAAAACCTTGGAATAGTTTTAATGTAAGCTCGTGTCTGAGAAAATTTAATTTCTCGTTTTGAGGATAAGTCATCATCGGGATGAACTTTCCTGTCGTTTGAGATCGAGTTACAGTCTGTGATGTGACTATAAGTCCTTGTGCATGAGCTTAAAAACTTCGAATGTTTTTAGTTTTAACTCATGCCCGAGAAAAATTAATATCTCGTTATGAGGATAAGTCATCATCGGGATGAACTTTCCTGTCTTTTGAGAGCGAGTTACAGTCTGTTGTGTGACTGTAAGTCCTGTAGGTAAGCTTAACCATGAATCCCCTGAGACACTTGTTTCTCCGATATCTGCTTCTTCAGCAACCAAACTCTAAGAGTGTCCTTAGTTGAACGGTATACAACGATTGGACCGCTTCGTTCTTTTGGAACATCAACTTTGGTACCTGCATTCTCATTAGGAATTTGCATGCTTTGATATGGGTTAGCGATATCTATCTTAAAAGCAAGTGGGGGTTCACAGTTGTCTTTTCTTCTGCCAGAGGCGACCTGAGTGGATGAATCACTTGTCTTAGTTGGTAAACGTTTCCGTTTATAGAAAACCTTAAGTTCAGGCTTAAGTGATGTATCATCTTTTTTCAATTTCCTCCCTAGCAGTCTTAGTAGAATCGGAGATTATCCTAGTTAAAGGGCACACGTTTCCTACAAGGGTGAAAGTTCTACCAGTGGGGCGCCACATTTTACCAATGGGTTTGATTTTGGCAACCCACTGGGATTTAAGTCTAACACGGGATTTCACCTCATTAAGTAGTTTCTTGATACAAGAATCATGATTAGCCGTAAAGACACATTTTCTACATGTTTTACAAGTAGCATATTTAATGTCCGAGTAAGATCTAGAATTACTGGACGATTGATTGATGCTCCTAGGATTTGACATGCTACGGTTAGCAGTGTTGGGTAATCTAGAAGGCATCTGATTAGGTTTGAAACTCCTATCTCTTACTTGTGTCTTTTGCTTAGCTTCCCTTAGACCAAATGTATGGCGAACGTCATTTGAACTAGTTCGAGACGTATTCTTTGGACTATGTCTAGGGAGACTAGATGCAATCATGTGATTAGGTCTTGCAAAAGCTGTTTTAGTCACATTGGCCCTAGTTGGTGGAGTGACTGTTCTAGAAATATTAGCCATATAAACTTGGGAGGCAAACCGCAGTCTCGAGGATTGTGATCGCTCGGATCTAAATGCAGTCGGTTGTCGAATGAACTGATTTGTAGGCGGTTTCCCCAAGATTGATGATTTTTCAAGCTTAGTGTCCACACTAGTTCCTTTAGTTTTCCTCAATTCGTTTTTCAATGCAGCTATAGCAAAGACCTTTTCCTGTACTTGAGCCTTTAAAGTCTCATTCTCTTTGAGCAAATTATCTTGGGATGCCAACTTAGATTCTAGCAGTTGAATTTGTTTCAAAAATTTATCCTTTTCAGCTTTAGAATCTAAAACTTTTTGATCCAATTTTCTTTCAAGAACAACGTTTGACTTTTCAAGTTTTTCAAACTATGTTTCAAATTTGTCCGTTTTCTTGAAATATTCTAATTTGGCATCCTCAAGATCTTTTAATTGTTGAGCTACAATCGTTTCGAGCTCGCTAATCTTGGAATCAGAAGTAGTCAAAGAAGCAGTTATAAGACAATTATCATGATGTTTAGCATTTTGAACACTTTCTCCCCCATTATGACTCACATCGGATGAATCAGAAGTGGTATTGCTATCACTCTTTTCCATCCCATGTTTGTCATAATTAGGTTCAGAATGCTCAATATGCGGCATTTCATCAGCATATACATCATAAACAACATTACATTGTACCATGTTCGCAGTCTCTTCGTCATAAACGGGTAAGGTGTCATCAAAAGAGATCTCGTGAACATTCCCTGACGTGCTACTGGTATCATGTTGTCCTCCTGATTCGGTGCGCTTGCCATCGTTAGGCGCCAAATTGTCAACCGTATGACCATTCGCCTCTTGCATCTGCATCATAGATTCTTGCACTCCATTATCATACGCTTGCTTAAGTCTGGATCTTTCATAAATCGAAGATGAAACCGATGTCATAAATTTCAACAGTGTATCACGGAAGTCTTTAACCTCATTCTGTGTGTATTGAAGAAATGATCGGCATATCCCTGAATTGTCAGACTTGATGATATTGAATTGGAGGAAAGGCATAAGTTGTGTGACAAGAGCCGTATAAGCAAGTGCCGATGCAGAGTGATTAAAGTCTTCTTTTTGAAGTTGATCAGCAAGTTGGTGCAAGTTGAGGAATAGTGAATCGATGAATTTATAATGATTTTGACCAAAGAGTGTCCCAAATTCGCTTCCTCCTTGAACCCATGAAATCGTCATAAGATGTGACTGAAGTAGTCGAACTGAAGTGATACCACTTTCTCTAGCTATGTCTTGCATTAGATGCAATTCTCCCTCTTGAAACGACAAATTCGATGATTCCATTGTAATTTGATGAAATATGTCTTGGATCCTTGTTGGGATGCAATACTTTTGTGGTCGTGGTTCTTAAAATCCTCGATTGATGATATAACTCTTTTATCGGCTCAAAAATTGTTGTCGACTCAAACGTTGATAAAACAAATCGGGGACCAAGTAAAATTCGGCTCACTCTAAAAATAAAGCCCGTCAACAAATAAATCCAAGCTACGGTTAATATAATGATCAGCCCGACAATTTATATCTAATTTCTCGTGGTCTCGTCAACTAATTCTTGTCACTTAATCTTGTCTCGATAATAAGCATCTCCAAATATTACTATCTAAAAATACGTGCACACGTGGGTGTACAAAAAAAAATTATTTCAAATCTGTATCCAAAAAATAATATATACGTTTATAAATCTGTATCCAAAATACGTTTATAAATACATATGTATCCAAATATTACTTAATCTTCCAAAAATATGTTTACTAACCCACGTGTATAACACTATATTCCGATAATAACACTATACCTAAAAATACGTGCACACGTGTATAAAATTATTTCCAAAAATAAGTTTCTTGTATCCTCCGCCCCCAATAAATATCACTCCCAAAAGAAAATCAGTTTACAAACTAAACCTAATCTCAAAAGGTCAGCCTACACCTCTCTTTCACCCAATCTCCAATCTCCTCACAAAATTAAGCAAATCTGAATCATCCAAACCAAATCTGTTAGAATAGATAATCGATGCATCAAAATCGAATCATTATCATCATCTAACTCAACAGTAAAAAATCATCCATCAAATCATAAGACCCCCTTTGTTGGGAATAAAATATGGGTCAGTTCACTAGACGCTGATAAGAAGAATGTCAACGCTGATAGGATGACATTGAACGCTGACAGCCAAGCGTTGACATTGAAGAAGTCAACGCTGACAGCCTTGAAGATTGACACTGATGGAATATCTTCATACGAATCTTTTGTTTATTTGTTTCTTTATTTATGTATGGTAAAGATAAGCACGACATTGTATTTTCTATTATTATCTTTACCTAGAATAGTTGATTCGTAGCTTATTGTACAAGACTTCTTGTTCTATAAAAGAAGATCTTTTAGGTTAAAGTTAATTATCAGTTTTCATAAGTATTCGCAAGTTAAACCTCTTTCATTGTAATCAAGTACGATCATTCTAATACAAGTGAAAGTTTGTTTAACATCTTTGTGTTTTAGATCAAGTGTTAATTCCGCATAACACTTTGTTACTTTATTCATAAGCAAAGGTTTCTCTACGTGTAGTACTTGATCTAATCTCGTATACACAAATCTTAATCGATCTAAGTTTGGGATCAACAAGTGGTATCAGAGCTTGTTGAGAAACTTTTGATCCTTAAGTAACGCAAGAACCCTAGAACACCAAACCCTAAAAACCCTAAATCTCTCAAAACCCTAAAAACACCATGTCTGGCACAAATTAGCCTTCTGCTTTGCTACAAAACAACGCCACAAACCCTAGTATCAAAATTCCCATGTTTGATGCCAGGAACTTTGAACTTTGGAAGTCTAACTTTGAGCAGTATATAGCTATTCATGACTACACTCTTTGGGAGATCGTTGAATATGGGAACACATTCAACAAAGCTCAAAAGATTGCTGCTGCTATTGCTGCAAGGGTAGCTCTTCCTAATTGTCCTGAAGCTGATAAGAAGGAAAAGCCTGAAGATGGAAGAGCTGTATCTGTTGAAGATATAGCCAAGAAAAGGGTGGACATGAAAATCTTGAACATCATGAAACACGCCCTAGGTCATGAAAATCAGCACAAGTACAAACGCTTTGAGTCTGCAAAAGAGCTTTGGGAAGCTCTTGAAGTAGCACATGGTGGCAATGCTGACACAAAAGAAGAAAAGAAGAAGCAACTCTTGCATGAGTATGCTGTCTTTAAAGCTCAACCTAATGAGAATCTCAGCAGTGTGAGAAGTAGACTTCTTGACATCACAAGTCAACTTTCCTTCATGGGAACACAGATTGATGACCCTGAATTGAATGCTACTTTTCTCAAAAGCCTTGGTGATGTATGGAAGATTGAGACAAGATCCATTCTTGTCAATAACACCCACAAGACCTCCAGGTTTGATGACATCTTCAACAAACTAAGACTGTTGGAGAATGAATGGCAGTTGGATAGTGATAATAAATCTTCCAGCAGCAACATGGCCTTCTTCTCACAAAGTGAAGGCCAATTTGATTCCATGAACTTCTATGGACATCCAGCTACTGGATCTCAATGTGTCAACGCTGGATCTCAGCCTATCAGCGCTGGATCATATCCTGTCAACGCTTTATACTCAAGCGCTGACACACACAACTTTGGCGCTGATAGAATTAAACCTGCTGGTTTAGATCTAGATACTGTGTGTGCATTCATTGCTTCTTTGCCCAGTGATTCAAGGATTACATATGAAGATCTTGAGCAGATAAGTGATGAACAATTGGAAGAGATGGACATCAAGTGGACTATGGCTCTTGTGAGTTTAAGAGCAAACAGGTTTAATAAAAGGTTCAAGAAGAAGATGACCTTTAATGCTAAGGATGTTGCTGGATTTGACAAGTCCAAGGTTGAGTGCTACAACTGTCATAGGATGGGGCACTTTATGAGGGAATGTAGATCTCCAAGAAGATCTGATGCTGGTAAGCCTTCAAGCCAAATGATTAAGAGCCCAGATCCCAAGGCCATGGTTGCTGTTCAACAAATTGATGGTGTTGGAGAATGGGACTGGAGCTGGATGGCTAAGGATGAGGAAGAGGACAGAGCTTTGGTTGCTGAAGTTAAAGAAGAGCATGTTGAATATGCTCTCATGGCACACTCCTCCTCTTCATCAGATAATGAGGTATATGATGATGCTTTCTGTTCTAAGGGTTGTCGTTTAAATAATGAAAAACTAAATCAAGAGATAGTTAAATTATTAGATGAGGCAAGTACTGAAAGATGCAAAGTTTCTAATTATCAACTTGCTCTTACCCAAACAGAAAAGACAGTAGCTGAGTATAAGAAAATGGAGTTTGATTTAAAGGATCAAATAAATATCTTAAAACATGAGTTACATCAAAGTAAAGATTGTCAAGATATAGTAAACAGGGTTAATCTTGATTTGATAGCTCAGTTAGAGGAGGTTAACAAAAATAAAGATAATGTGAGTCTTAAAATCCAGAGATTTGATAAGGCCACACAATCCCTAGGAGAGTGTGTTAGCAAACAAAGAGACTCTAAGGATATGAGTGGGATTGGGATGAAGGATTATACTGGTGTTCCACCACCAGCTGGGGATTTCTATGGTGTCCAATCAAAGGACTTATCTTGGACTGGCTTGCCAGAATGCCAAGAGGAGGAATTCATTCCTCCACCTAGAGTGACTTCCCCAGTTGAGGAATACAAGCAAAAACTGACTGACCTAGATGAGTGGAAGAAAGCTAACCACACCTTGTTTGTTAAGGGAGGGTTGTTGTGTGAAAGTCCAAATGAGCCCACACCAAACATGATACCAATTGTGGAGTCCAATGATCCTAAACCTATTAAGATCACACACCCTACCACTGGCAAAGCTGTTGACCTTGGCCCACAAACTGTTAGAAAACCTAGTGTTAAGTATGCAGAGATGTATAGGAATACTAAGTATGACAAAGGTAATCGTGGCGCTGATAGAGGTAACTTGAACGCTGACAAAGTTGCAGGTGGTGTTGATGTATTCCAGTCATCAGCAATCATCAAAGATGTGTCCAAGCAGGTTTCTTCTTCTACTTTACCTATTATTGATCCAAAAGACAAAGGTAAAGGAATTTTGGTTGAAGAAGAAGTTCCAAAGAAAGATGCAGCACAAATTGCATTTGATGAACAGTTGGCTGCACAACTTTTGGAAAGAGATTTGAAGAGGAGTGGTAGATCACCATTTGTTGCTTCTAAGAGTGAGGAAGAAAGTGGTGATGGAAAAGAAGACGATAGCTCAGATTCAAGTGTTCAAATTATTGAAGATCCAGAAAGACTTGAATATGGGGATGAGCTAGCAAAGGAAAGATTGAGTGATTTGAAGAATCAGATTGATTGGGACCTTCCTGAAATCACCAGAATGTACCATGCTTGGGAAGACAAGGTTATGGATAACCCAGGGATGAGTTTGTCAGATCAAATTTGGGGGTTGGAAGTTCTTCTTAGGGTACAAGATGACATAAAGGTGATTCTGAAGTATAATGCACAGGAAGTCAAGACTTGGCTCAAGAGAGATAGAAGGCAGTTGTACTATAAGTTGCTTAGATGCCATCAGCCTAACTGGACATCAAAGAAGTTGCTGGCTTTATCTTTTGAGGAGTTAGAGTATAGGGCACATCCTATTTGGAGGAGTGTGCAAGAAAATAATGTCTATCAGTTTCTTTCAGAAGAAAGGAAACAAGAGCTTGCTGAGGAAATGCAGATTCAAAAGGAAATGAGGATTGCTCAAAGACCAGTAAAGAAAGGAGATCCTTTCCAATTTCCTAAAGATATGGATGTGTATTTTCCAACTGAAGGTGTAATAAGGAAGCATCTCAAGCTTTCTCCATTGGAAGCTTCAGATTTGGTTAATGTAATACCTCTGGATGACAGAAATCCAATCATCAGTTTTGATGAAGATGAGTGTGGATTTTGGAAGATTGGCAGATTTGGAAAGGAGGTACATACTTTTACTTCAGTTATTTCTATCTTTGCAAGCATAGACAGGGAAGACTTGGTGCATCTATGGAGATTAATAGAGGCCAAGTATACAGCTGAAGCACCTACTTCAGCAAATGGAATAAGACTTTGGAACATATTTTTGACTTTGTGTGGTCCAAGGGAAGCAGATCCAGCCATATGGAAGGATCTTGAAGATGATCTCAGTAATCTTCATTGGAGGCTTTATTCTACTTGTGATGTATTTCATTTGAGCTCTACAAAGTTTTCAGAGTATTTACTTGTGGATGCTGACTATTTCTTATCCAAAGAAGTGTTGGAGAAGATGCTAGAGACACCCTTGGAGATTGATTATACTAGTGACGTAGCCAAGGACTTGATTAGATATGTTTATCACCAACATAAGAAGTTTTTGCAAGATTCCTCCTAAGCCTTAAGTATTTATTCAGAAACTTGATCATTGGAATGGATATCAAGTTTAGGGGAGGATTGTTGGGAATTAAATATGGGTCAGTTCACTAGACGCTGATAAGAAGAATGTCAACGCTGATAGGATGACATTGAACGCTGTCAGCCAAGCGTTGACATTGAAGAAGTCAACGCTGACAGCCTTGAAGATTGACACTGATGGAATATCTTCATACGAATCTTTTGTTTATTTGTTTCTTTATTTATGTATGGTAAAGATAAGCACGACATTGTATTTTCTATTATTATCTTTACCTAGAATAGTTGATTCGTAGCTTATTGTACAAGACTTCTTGTTCTATAAAAGAAGATCTTTTAGGTTAAAGTTAATTATCAGTTTTCATAAGTATTCGCAAGTTAAACCTCTTTCATTGTAATCAAGTACGATCATTCTAATACAAGTGAAAGTTTGTTTAACATCTTTGTGTTTTAGATCAAGTGTTAATTCCGCATAACACTTTGTTACTTTATTCATAAGCAAAGGTTTCTCTACGTGTAGTACTTGATCTAATCTCGTATACACAAAGCTTAATCGATCTAAGTTTGGGATCAACACCCTTATTGAACGAACCAGAGAGTCTTAAGACTTCGTGCAGTTAAAGCTTAATTTGAACCGAAAGTTAAGTGCATGTGGCTTCAAGATCTTAATTATTAAGGTCTCGGGTAGGTATTTAAATAATGTTTTATTTTCTGGTTTTGGATCGATGAATCTTTTGAATAAAAGTGAGATCGTGTCTTATTGTTGTTTGTTTGAGGAGATTTAAAAAATCAGTCTTTTTGTTTAAAAACAGTCTTTTTCTGATAAGATGATGTGTTTCGAGGGTGTGAGGGGTGTGTTTGTGACGAGGGTGAGTTGTTGTTGGTTTGGCCAAGTGGTATTTTTTTGAGTCGTGATGTTGTTGGTTTGAGTCGAGTTAGATGAGACGAGGATGAGATGAGGGTGAGGTGTTGTTTGGGTTTTGTTGGTCGATGGAGAAGAGTGAGTCGAGTCTTGAATGTTCGAGGGAGTGAGGGTGCGTAAAGTTAAATGTCGAAGTCTTCTGTTTTGGTCAGTCTGATGGAGTGTTTTTGTTGGTCCTTTGGTGTCAGTCGAGGGAGAAGTGAGTTGAGAGTGTAAAACCCGCATGCTTTTACCATGCATAGTACCCTTAGGATCGTACGTACTAGTTAAAAACTTTCCTAATATAGCATGATTACGATTACGTGTTAGGAGTTTACGTATTACGTACGTGTTAGAACACGATAAGTATTTTATATGAACGATCACGTAATATTTATTTAGCGATAATTAATCACGAGCATGCGATCACGAAATCACGAGCGTAATTAAAACACGAGCTATTATTAATTACGTATATATATTTAATACGAGTGTAATTAAATATATAAGAGTATGGTATTTACGTAACGAGAACATTTAAAACACGAACATAATTAAACACAAATGACCAACTAAATAACGAGACACGAAACGAGGTACGGGAACCCCATGGGGGGGGGGGGGGGGGTCCCTACCCGCGGCTAAAACAAGGGTAATGGGCCAAGCCCATTACCAATTTGAGTAAAAGGGGGTTAAGTAATTTTTACTACTCAAAAATTACTTTACAGAAGATTCAAGAAAAACCTAAACCCTCTCTTTTCTCCTCTCTTTGTGCCACCACCCATAATCACCAAACAAGGTGATTCCTTGATCTTGGATCTTGTTGATTTATTGTTTGTTCGTGTTTGTTCTTCACCCTCTTGATCCACGAATACGGTAAAACCTTTTTAAACCTTTTCTTTTTAATTAATCTTTTTATTAATTATGAACACGTGATGTTTTTTTATAAAAACACATTAATTAAACATAGATCTAACATGTTTTGATCATTAATTAAATCAAATAGTCGATTAAGGGGTGTTTTGTTTTGGGCCGCAGGCTGCAACCGACCCCAAAGGGGTTTCGGTTTGCTTAAGCCGACCACCACCAAGACCTTTTGGTCTTGGTTGGTGCGTGTGGGTCCCACGGCAGCAAGGGGTACCCCGATTTGGGTCGGGGTACGGTGTCGATTCATGTCCGGTTCATGTTTTTAAGCTTAGATCCGGATCATGGTTATGTTAGTTTTTTTATGTTATGAACTTATGTTAAAATTAAATTAATAAAAGATGAGATTAATTTAATAACATGACTTAGGTTAATTAATTATTAATAATCATGAAATTATTTTAACCTTAGTATTTATATTATTAAGACTTATAATTAATTAATTATTTAAAAACCATGGATATAATTAATTAATTAACATGACTTAGGTTATATTATTAATATTTAATAATACATATTTTAACCTAAGTATTTAATATATTTAATTAAAAACATGTCATACTTTAATTAAATATTATAACCTATAGTTTAATTAAATTACATAAAATAATTATTAAACTATACAATATATCATATGACTTAGAAAATAATCATGAAAACACTTAGGCTTATATACTTATCTTATTTAACCAACTTATTTCTAATTATGGAAACTTTCTATTTTTAGAAACTTAATTAAATAAGGCAGCTAATTTATTTATGGAAACCAGCTATTTTAAGAAACTTATTTATTTAAGGCAGCTAATCTATTTATGGAAACTTATTTAAATAAGGCAGCTAATCTATTTATGGAAACTTTCTATTTTTAGAAACTTATCTATTTTAAGCAGTAAATCTATTTTTGGAAACTTTCTATTTTTGGAAACTTTCTATTTTAGGAAACCTGCTATTTTTGGAAAGTTACGTATTATTACACAGTAAGTATAATAATACATGAAATACAGAAATACTCAATCAGAATGAACAGAATATAAGATTTAACACAGTTTAAGGCTTTAAACAGTAAAACATAGTAAGAACATATAAAATAAGCTAAGACATGACATAAAACCAGCTATGTATTTAGTAAGCAGATACTTATTTCATGTACGTATTTATGTAGCACTAGTGTTTCGGAAGTAGGATTCTCGCAGTTCATCGTTCTCGTTCACTGGACATAAGGTACGGATTCCCGTCCTTTCAGTATGGACATTCTTTCCTTATTAGGATTTCCCCGTATGCAGCCAACTGTTTTCCCGTAGTATAAGTATGAGTTTGATTGCTTATGTTTAAATATGATTACCTATAGCCATATACATGCATGACCAGTTTCACCTAGTTATGGAGGTACCATAACCATAACATTAGAGGCACTGATGTTATGACTTCACCACGGCGGAGTGATTTCTCGTGACGTCCCTTCAGCTTTTGGCCATATATTTATATTTATCTTATGGGGCGTATGGGTGCATCCTAGTTACACGTTTTTTAATCAGGATTACATGGTGAATGTGGTGTGTGCCTTGCATCCTTCACAAGGAGTTGATCCCTCCTACCCATAAACCAGTATATTAAATTAGAGGCAGCCCCTCTAATTTGCATGATGAGTTCACCTCTCCAATTATTCATGCACGGTGGATATTCATGACCTATATTGGCTAATGGTAAAATATGACAAACAGTTTTTATAAGATAAACATAAGACTTTCAAACTATAAAACCAGTTTTATTAAGACTTAACCAGGTTACTCGGGACTTAGTTTCTTCCGCTGTTATTATGTTATATGCTTATCTTATTCATGCTTTATTGTACATCCGTGCACTGAGCGTATTGCTCAGCCATTTTCCTTTTCTATATTCCCAAAACGGAAGGTACTCAGGGACGCTCGTAGACACTAAGAGTACGTGCATATGGACTGGAAGCTGTCTAGCCTTCTTTACATTATGCATTTCCTTTCTTTATGATACTTATGCTTTGGACATTGTTTAGTCCTTTTTCCTTTACTATACTATGTTTGTGTGTGATGAGCTTTACTTTTGGACTACCGATGTTTGATTCCGGTATTTTCCTTTATATGGTCAAGTAATGTTTAGACATTTTACCTTGTATGCTTTGATGACACGCCATAATTACTGTGATATTCCATTTCCAAAATGGGGTGTTACAATTATGGTATCAGAGCCAAGGCTTCGACCTGGAGGCTCTCAAATATGACATGTGATTAGTGGGTAGTCACTACGGTCTTCCTAGAACTGACAGTTGTTTTCATGCATTCATCATTTTTAAGCATACATATACATGTCATTGTTACAGGGTTTTTGACTAAGTAATGGTTGGTACAGGACTGGCCCTATTTAGTCGCATGTGTTTTATCGAAACTTTTAGATTTGGGACCGACCCATAGGCGTCCCCTCGCTATGTCTTTTGTTTTGGGTGAACTAACCAGAGGCGTTCACTCTCGAGCATACAAAGTTTTCATAAAACTGCATCATGCATTCATACACAAAATTTTCTTGCATAAAATTTTTCTCGTGAAATTTTAGTATAAATGTTTTTCTCATGTATATATTTTATATTTTATGTTTTGAACTGTTTAATCATATGTTTTATGTTATACTGTCAGATGGTTCTCACACGCGAACAGGAGCAGCTCAATGCTGCAATTCAGGCTGCCATGCAAGCCTTGCTTCCTCAACTGAGGAATGACATCCGGGCTGAAGTTCAAGCTGCCAACAATCAGCAGCACATTCAGCCACCTCCTCCTCCTCCTCCAGTGACATTAGCAGTATGGCTGGAGAGATTCAACAAGCTCCGCCCTCGAGCTTTTGAGAAGACAGATAGCCCCAGCGATGCTGAAAGCTGGTTGGCTCACATCGAGAAGATTTTCAACGCTATGGGCTGTGACCCCGCATACAAGGCGAGGTTGGCATGCTATCGGTTCGAAGGCGATGTACTCAACTGGTGGTTAGCATTGATGCAATCTGAAGGTGGAGATGAGTGGGTTGCTGGTTTGACTTGGGCTCAGTTCAAGGACAGGGTGATGGAGCAGTTCTTTCCCAAGGCTGAGCAGGACAAGCTCAAGAGAGAGTACCATGGGATCCGTCAGAGAGCTGGGAAGAATAGCAATGAGTTTATGCAGCGCTTTCTTCGCTTGGCTGGTTTCCTTGGTGCGGCAGCAGGTACTCCTGAAGAGCAAGCACATCACTTCAGATGGGCTCTTCGCACATCGGTCGCAAACAATCTGGTGTGTGCTACGTTCAATACTGTAGCACAAGTGGCCGATGCAGCACGGAAACTGGAGATGCTGCAGGAGAGGGATGAGTTCGGGGAAGCTGAAAGACCCGACAAGAGGTAAACCTTCGTATTCAAGCGGTGATCAATCCGTATACTTCCATATGTCAATTATTCATCTCTTAAACTGTATCTTCCAGGCAGAAAACTGGGGACCGGTCTCAGCCGGCTACTCAGCAGCAGCCTCATCAGCCCAAGGGAAACGGTCAGACTAACGACCGTTCTGCTACGGATAGGCGTGGAGGTAATGACAATTACCGTAACAACGCCGGGCAATCCAGCAACAGCAGGTCCTAATACTTACGAAATTTCTTATGTTTTATGTTATAACTCATATTCTGACACTGTAGCAAACTTCTACCAGGAACCATGGAAACGGTAGGGACCAGAACCAGAGAGGTTCGCAGCCTAGCCATCCAGCTATCACTGGTATTCAATCTTACGATTATCCGCTTTGTCCTTTGTACCCAACTATTATGTCTCATGTAAAATGTTTTATCAGGTCCTCAGCCAGCCAGAGCACCTGCTGGAGGATACACTCATCCTCTTTGCTCTACTTGCCACCGTAGGCGCCCAGGACCATGTCGCCGTAATACAGATGTGTGCTTCAAGTGTGGTCTTCCTGACCATATTATGAAGGATTGCCGTAAGGGCGAGATGGAGGGTACATCGGGACATGCTGATACCAAGCCGCCTCCTACTGCCGGGCGTGTCTGATAGGTATGTAAACACCCATCCTTTTACCACTTAATTCTGGCTAAAACAAGACCAAAACACGTATTTAATATCATTTGTTTGGAATTATGCGTGGTTTTTGTGTTTATTGTGTTTTCAGAGCTAACCGGATGAATATTAAAGAAAACATGGGATTACACGGGTTTTATCAAGGAAAAAGACTAAAGACGAAGTCTATTGTCCAAGAGATGCAAAAGATTTGAAGTCAATGGGCCTGTTCGAAGATTTATCAAAGAAAAGGACCAAAGATGGAAGATTTTCATATGTCGAGGAAACTCAAGTCTATTAAACGAAGAAATTAAAAGACGAGTTGAATTTAATCGACAACAAATCCCGAATCGGAATCAAAAACGTCAACTTTTCTGAAAAGACGAGAAGACAAGAAGAAAGGGAGAAAGCCCACTCACCAACCAACCACTAGGACTATAAATAGTTTCTCCCTTCACATTTTAGGGAGTTAGCTTCATTTTTCCTTTTTCCAGTTCTTAGGTTCATCACAAACACCATTAGGGTGTTTGGTGATTTTCATCTTTTTCTTTCAATCTTGTAACCCTTAATCATTACTCTTGTTATTTTTACATTAATCAATCTATTCCATCTTTTCATTCATCTTGATCTTCATCATCTTCTAGTGCAAGTTCTTAAGTTTTTTTTATTTTGATTCAAGTTTGATTTCAAAAAGTTGTTGATTTAGTGTTTTTATTGGTGGGATTTGTTTCTTATGGTATGTTAATGATTATTGGTTAGTTTGGTAAAACCTTTTTGAGTATTGGAGTCGATTTGGATTTAAAACCGTGACCCCCTGTTTTGCTGTTACTGTTACAGTTCTTGATTCCCAGAACTTTCCGAACAAAGCCAATATTCCGAATAGGTGAGTTTCCCATTTCCCTTACTCGGAATATTTTGAATATTCCGAACAGTATTGATTTTCCGCATAGCCAAGTTTATTTTTTTCCTTATTCGGAATATCTCATATATTCCGAATAGCCCAGTTTTTCCGAATAGCATCATCTTTCCGCATAAACAAGTTTTTCCGAATAGCATGTTTTTTCCGTATAAGCCATACTTTCCGCATAGAGGTTTATTTTCCGCATAGGGCTACTTTTTCCGCATAAGATATTTTTCCGCATAGCAATATTTTCCGAATAAGCCAAAGTTTCCGCATAGGGGTTTTTATTCCGTATAGTCATTATTCCGCATAGACCATCTTCTCCATTTATTCCGAATAGCACTAGTTTTCAGTAAGGATCTTTACAGCTTTATCATTTAATTGCTTTTGATTTACTGTTTCTGGATTTAATCTTTATTTACTTCATTTATTTAGAATAGAAAACCAAATCACCTTTTGTCACCAAGAACAAATCTTTTCACTTTTAACTGAGATCAATTCGAGAGGATTCCGAGAATTATTCTGAACCCATTGAAAAACAGTGTATCAAATGGCGCCGCTGCCGGCTCTTCTCGTTAAGATCAAAAGTTTTTTGTGAGAACTTGGATTTTGGGATCCGTTCCCCGTGAACGTTACTTTTTCACAAAAATTTTCAAAAACACTAAAAAATATAAAATTTTCAAAAATCCTAAAAAGTAAAAAAACCATAAAAAAACCAAAAATATTTTTGTATTGTTTTTGCCTTGTTAGTTCTTTTGCAGGTGTATGCGCACTCGATCCACGTCATATCAAGAGCCCGAGCCTCTCGATCACTTAGACATGGCCGGTGTACCACCTCCAAACAATAATAATAACAACAACAATGAGCCCCTTCCGGATAATCGCCCGATGATTGAACTGCTGCAAGCTCATGTCGATGGCAACACGGATCCAATTGTCATCCCTCCAATTGCCGCCAACAATTTCGAGCTCAAGTCAGGCTTTATCCAGATGGTCTCTGCTCAACCATTTTTGGGACGCACCATTGATGATCCTCACGACCATATCAAGAGATTCTTGCAACTCACCAACACGGTCAAGTTCAATGGGGTTCCACAAGAAGTTATAAGGTTACAACTTTTTCCCTTTTCTTTAGAGGGACAAGCCAGGCATTGGCTTGCTAAGGAACCGCCACAGAGTATTCTCTCGTGGATGGATTTGGAAACAAAGTTTATCAATTATTTTTTTCCACCCTCTCGTACTACCGCTTTGCGGAATGAGATCATAAATTTTGAACAAAAGTACGATGAGTCATTCAGTGAATCTTGGGATCGTTTTAAAGATCTTTTAAGAAAATGCCCACAACATGGTTTTACCAAAGTACATCAAATTAATACTTTTTACAATGGTTTAAGCATGAGTGATCAAGATTCACTGAATAGTGCCTCGGGGGGTAATCTATTGGCTAAGACTTCCAATGCTGCTTGGGACATCATTGAGAATAAATCTCGTGTGCAAACCAAGAGTGTTCGGACCAATGTTGCTAGTGCTAGCACTAATGACAGCGACAAGCGACTTGACAAAATCACCACGCTTCTTGAATCGCTTGTCACCCACACCGTCAGCAACAACAACAGCAACAACACCAAACACGCTCAAGTGAACGCTGTCAGCCAACCTTGTGAGATATGCGGTGGTCCTCACTCTTACACAACTTGTACCGCCACCCAAGATTACCCTGCTGAGAATGTGAATGCGGCATATGGCACCTATCAACAACCTGCTTATCAAGCTAGACCTCAAGGTGACCGTAACTTGCTTAGCTACCGCAGCAACAACTATCTTTCACCACCTGGTTTCCCTCCTGCCAACCCAAACCAACAACAAAACCTTAATCGCCCTCCTCAACAACAACAACAACCTCGACAACCATACATCCCACCTTACAAGCAACAACAACCACCTCAAAGAAACAATCAAGTCTACCAACAACCTGCTTACCAACCACCTGCATACAATGCTCCTCCCAACCAACCCACCGCTCTTCACCAAGAAGTGGAAACTTATATGAGGACTAACGATGCGATAGTGGGAAATCTTCAGAGAGAAGTGCTCAACCTGAAAGCCGACTTGGTCAAGCAAGGAAACGATTTGAGAGCAGACATGAGAAATACGTTAGATAGCCAGACTAATGATCTGAGGAACATGATGGCTAGTTTCTTCCAAAGTAGTCAACCCTCTTCTTCGGGCACTCTTCCGAGTAACACCGTTGCGAACCCAAGAGGGGAGATGAAAGCAATCACTACTCGAAGTGGCAAAGGTACAAAGGAACACGAGCTTCCTATACCTCCACCGGTGGTTGTGACTAAGGAGAACGAGTCACCTGCTCCTATTCCTCATCCTTCTCTTTCCCCAATTTCTCCACCTCTTCCTTCTACCCCTCCTCCACCCGTGGTTGTGAGTGATCCTATTCTCCCAAAGCATTCTTCTTCATCCAATATACCTTATCCTTCAAGGTTGAGGAAAGAGAAGCAAAAGAGCAAGGATGATATTCAGGTTTAAAATTTCCTTAAAATGTTCAAACAACTGAATTTCAATATCTCCTTCGCTGAGGCTCTCGCTCACATGCCCAAATACGCAAAAATGTTTAAAGATCTTCTGAGCGACAAGGAAAAGCTCCTCGATATTTCTAACACCTAACTTAATGAGAACTGCTCTGCAGTGCTCTTAAGGAAATTGCCAACAAAGCTTGGTGATCCGGGTCGTTTCTTAATCCCTTGCAATTTCCCGGGAGTAGAGAATTGCATGACCCTAGCCGATCTAGGTGCCAGTATTAATCTCGTGCCTCTAAGTGTTTGGAAGCAATTATCTCTCCCAGAGCTTGTCCCCACTAAAATGACTTTGGAATTGGCCAACCGTACGATTATTATCCAGTGGGGATAGCCGAAGACGTCATTGTAGGAGTTGACAAATTCACCTTCCCTGCTGATTTTGTTGTCGTCGACTACGAGATGGACCCCCGTGTGCCACTCATTGTTGGTCGTCCATTCTTGAGGACCGGTCGCACTCTCATCGATGTTGAAGCCGGTGAGCTTATCATGAGAGTGGGTGACGATAAAGTAGTCTTCAACATGGGAAAGCTTTCTAAACAGCCTTATTCTTACGAGAGTGTTAATTGTATTGACGTTCTTGATGAGGCTTGTGAAGAACACTTCAAGGATGCTTGTAAAAATATTCCTACCTCTCTTCCCAATGTTGAGACCGTTTCCTCTATCGACTCATCACTATCTCTATTTGGAGAAAGTGATTTCCTTTGGAAAGATTTGCAAGCCACCTTGGAAGATGTGAAGCAAGACAATGACGATTCTACTGCCAATTGGGATGACGATCTCAGTTTCATTGCAAACCTCCTCAGAGAAGACAATCCTTCCCCTCCATCTCCCACTGTTATTGCTATCGAGACTCCGACTTCGAATACGCCTCCCGTCGAAAATCCTCCAGATTTGGAACTTAAGGAGTTGCCGCCCCATCTTGAGTATGTATTCCTCGAAGAAGAGAAGAAGTCGCCAGTCATCATTGCTAAGGAATTGAGGGATGAAGAGAAAGCCCGACTTGTCGCCGTGTTGAAAGATCATAAGAAGGCTATCGCTTGGAAGATTTCCGATATTCGTGGAATTGATCCTCACTTCTGCACACACAAAATTCTCATGGAGGACGACTTTAAGCCCACAATTCAAAGCCAACGAAGGGTGAATCCAAAAATCCATGAAGTCATCAAAACAGAGGTTATCAAACTTCTTGATGCGGGTATGATTTACCCTATTTCGGATTCACCATGGGTTAGTCCAATCCATTGTGTGCCCAAGAAGGGCGGAATAACCGTTGTTCCCAATGAACACAACGAGTTGATTCCCACTCGTCTCGTTACTGGGTGGAGAGTTTGTATAGACTACCGCAAACTCAATGATGCCACGAGAAAGGATCATTTCCCTCTACCTTTTATGGACCAAATGCTTGAACGACTAGCTGGTAATGAATATTACTGCTTTCTTGATGGTTTCTCGGGTTATTTTCAAATACCCATCGATCCCCAAGATCAAGAGAAGACTACATTCACTTGTCCCTATGGCACTTTTGCTTACAAAAGAATGCCTTTTGGCTTATGTAATGCGCCCAGGACTTTCCAAAGGTGTATGTTAGCTATCTTCCATGACATGGTTGAACAAACCATGGAAGTCTTCATGGATGATTTCTCGGTCTTCGGGGATTCCTTCTCTTCTTGCCTTGCCAATTTGGAACGTATGCTAAAGAGGTGCGAAGACACTCGCCTAGTTCTGAATTGGGAAAAATGCCATTTTATGGTAAAAGAAGGCGTCGTGCTTGGACATAAGATCTCGAAAGCCGGTCTTGAAGTTGACCGTGCTAAAGTCGATGTTATCGCAAAGTTGCCTCCACCTTCAACCGTGAAAGGTGTGAGAAGTTTCCTGGGTCATGCGGGCTTCTACCGTCGATTCATCAAAGATTTTTCTCAAATCGCTCGCCCGATGACCCACCTCTTGGAAAAAGATACTCCTTTTATCTTTTCCAAAGAATGTCTCGAAGCATTTGACTCACTTAAGGATAAGCTTACTAAGGCACCCGTCTTGGTTACCCCTAATTGGGAGCTGCCTTGCGAGTTGATGTGCGATGCTAGTGATTTTGCTATTGGAGCGGTTCTTGGACAAAGAGTGAACAGACACTTCCAACCGATCCATTACGCTAGCAAGACAATGACAGGGGCACAATTGCATTATACGACAACCGAAAAAGAGCTTTTAGCTGTTGTCTATGCTTTTGAAAAATTCCGCCCCTATCTTGTCCTTTCTACCACCATTGTGTACACCGATCATTCCGCGTTGAAGTACTTGTTGACAAAGCAAGATTCCAAACCAAGACTTCTTCGCTGGGTTTTGCTGCTCCAGGAATTTAAAATCGAAATTCGCGATAAAAAAGGAGCAGAAAACCTAGCCGCGGACCATCTTAGTAGACTTGAGGATCCTTACCAAGGGGATCATCCGAATAAAGAAATCAATGATTCTTTCCCCTTGGAGACCTTAATGTCTATAAACTCGAAGTCGAATGAAACCCCGTGGTTTGCGGACTTTGCAAACTACTTGGCGGGTGGAATTCTCAAGGAAGGGTTGACGTCTCAACAAAAGAAAAAGTTCTTCACCGACATTAAGACTTACTTTTGGGACGACCCTTACCTATTCAAACAATGTGCCGACCTGATTATCCGTCGATGTGTTGATGGACCGGCAGCGTCTGAAATCCTTGATGCTTGCCACAAAGGACCCACCGGTGGTCACTTTGGTCCCAACTACACCGCCAAGAAAGTGTTTGATTCGGGATTTTATTGGCCCTCCATATACCGTGACGCTCACGATATGGTCAAACGATGTGATGTTTGCCAAAAGCAAGGCAAAATCACACATAAAGACGAGATGCCTCAGAATTTCATTCAAGAGTGTGAAATTTTTGATGTTTGGGGTATCGACTTTATGGGGCCATTCCCTTCTTCTAAAGGAAACAAATACATCCTTGTAGCCGTTGACTACGTTTCTAAGTGGGTTGAAGCCAAAGCTTTACCTACTAATGACGCAAGGGTGGTTTGTAACTTTTTGAAAGCTCTATTCGCTAGATTCGGTGTGCCTCGCGCCATTATTAGTGATCGTGGGACTCATTTCTGCAATGACCAATTTGCTAGAGTCATGGCTAAGTACGGTGTAAATCATCGTCTTTCCACAGCCTACCACCCACAAACTAATGGCCAGGCTGAAATATCCAACCGAGGACTAAAGCGAATTTTGGAAAGAACCGTGGGAGAGCATCGTGCCGCATGGGCTGATAAACTTGATGATGCTTTGTGGGCTTTCCGTACTGCCTACAAGACCCCGATCGGCTGTACGCCTTATCGTCTTGTGTACGGGAAAGCGTGCCACCTCCCCATTGAGTTGGAGCACAAGGCTTATTGGGCCTTGAAGTGGGCTAATTTTGATATTAACAAAGTCGGTGACCTACGCAAGATCCAACTCAATGAGCTGAATGAACTTCGGAATGAGGCTTATGAAAATTCTTTGATCTATAAGGAACGAACTAAGCTCATTCACGACTCCAAGATCAAAAACCGAGAGTTCCATGTTGGAGACAAAGTCTTACTTTTTAACTCTCGGTTGAAAATATTTTCGGGCAAGCTCAAATCTCGTTGGTCCGGCCCATTCACCATTGCCCAAATTTTTCCATATGGTACTCTCGAGCTCGCTCAACCTGATGGACCAAATTTTAAGGTGAATGGCCAACGAGTGAAGTTGTACATTGGTGAGGACACCTCTCAGGAGGTGATTCCATCCCTCACCACGTTCCCCATGAACTAATTTTGGGTCGAGTCAGGCTCGTGACTCGGTTATCAAAAACACGCGCTCCTCGGGAGGCAGCCCGAGTATCTATCCCTTTAACCCCCTAAGTGTAGGGGAGGACCTATTTTGGTCGTTTGTGTTTGTGTGGTGATGTGATTACAGGGATAACTGCAATCTTGGAATCTTTGAAGTACCGTGCTCCCATGTTATCTGAAATCCGGTTCTATCTTTCAACTATCGTGATTCAATTTTCTTCATACGCACATTTGAAATTGATCACTTTAGTCGTCTCTCCCTTAACTCGAGTTAACCAACGTGCACAATGTCATAAGTGTAGGGGAGACTTTTCCCACATGCTTAAACATTGAGGACAATGTTTATCTTAAGTGTAGGGGGGACTTCTATCGAAGTTTTAAGTGGACTTTTCCATGAAAATGCCTTCATTTAACCGGAAAATCATCTTTTTCAACATTTTTCAAATTTTTAATTAACTTTGGCCATTTAGTCGTAATTTTTAAATTTTTTATCGTTGCTTTCATATGTATATATCCCGCAATAAAATCAAAAATATTAATAAAGTTGTAGCTAGTTTAGAAATCTTTGACATATTAGGCCCGTTGCGTTTATTTTGACTCAACCCGAATAGACTTATTCAAGTTTATTCTAGCTAGTATCCTTAACCATGTAGACCTTAATTGGTTTATTAGGCTAAGTGTCCACGAGTCTCATTACTTGAGATTTTAAATTGTGGAGGACGAGAAATGATAGAGTCAATTATAAGTCGGTATTCTTGTGCAAGCTCACTTGGTGTAATTATTTGCCTATTCTCCCATCACTTGCTAATAATTTATCTGCAATAAGTAAGGTCGTACGATTTGAAAAGTTACTTAGCTTCTAGCCCAAGATCGTTTAAAAGTTGCTCGGTAATGATAAGAGTTCATAGCCAAGGCATAACTTATGAAGCGGGGCGCGAAGATTGGCGAATCCGAAAAGGCCCTAACAAGGCATGAGGATTCCATTTTATTGCTGAAGATCCAAAGTGATGTGAAAAGCATTATTCCTAAAGTCAATATGAAGGATCAAGACTCACGACGAAAAGCAATCAACTCCCATAAAGATCATGGAGAAGTCTATCCGAAAAGACCCTAACAAGGTATGAGGATAAATAGATCCAAGTCCGAAAAGGAGGCGGATCGTTGTATCTCAAAATCCCAATTAAAGATTGAAGAAATAATCATGAAGTCGTGGTCAACAAAGTTGGAGTACCCCTCAGAAGTCTCCAAGTGAAGAAACTCTATTATGATGAGAAGACCATTATCTCAAGAACGTCTCTCGAAGATATGAAGTATGAAGTACATGCCAAATATCGGCCCGAGAAAGGTCTCAAATCGTGAACCGAGTTATGCCAAGATATGAACTTTTTGATATCCCGAGAAGCAGTTTTAAGAGATTTTGTCCTTTAGCTAACTATTGATCAAATCGTCCTACTTTGCTTTCAGCCTAAATAAACTATCGAAATAAGTCCAAAAATGCATCTTCATGATC
Source organism: Glebionis coronaria (assembly GCA_025667525.1). NCBI lineage: Eukaryota > Viridiplantae > Streptophyta > Magnoliopsida > Asterales > Asteraceae > Glebionis > Glebionis coronaria. Next base: position 267,114,810 of record CM046878.1, read on the forward strand.
ATTCTAAGACAAAAATAAAATATAAGAGATACACCTAGGAATAAGGGAGTTTAAGCATTTAATTAAGCCATGTGTGTAAGTGTTTGAATTGCTAACTTATAATAACAATGATCTCGTTTTTAAGCTTAGTTTGGGGAACGTGAAACTTGAGGGTGATAAATCTTCGTAGCACCAAAGCCCTAATGTAAGTCATTGATTTCTTTACAAGTTATTTCCATGTAGCTATTTTCAAGTGAAAATGGTTTTCTATCCTTTTGTTTCCTTTAAATTCTAATTTCTTTTAAGTACTTTAATTTTTGTTGGTAGTATTTTAATAAGGCCAAGGTTGATTAATTATAAGAAAAGTGTAAAATTGCTTTATCACTAAGCATTGCATGAGGGCATGGCAATGGTTAAGTGTAGGGGATTTGATAGGTATGTAAACACCCATCCTTTTACCACTTAATTCTGGCTAAAACAAGACCAAAACACGTATTTAATATCATTTGTTTGGAATTATGCGTGGTTTTTGTGTTTATTGTGTTTTCAGAGCTAACCGGATGAATATTAAAGAAAACATGGGATTACACGGGTTTTATCAAGGAAAAAGACTAAAGACGAAGTCTATTGTCCAAGAGATGCAAAAGATTTGAAGTCAATGGGCCTGTTCGAAGATTTATCGAAGAAAAGGACCAAAGATGGAAGATTTTCATATGTCGAGGAAACTCAAGTCTATTAAACGAAGAAATTAAAAGACGAGTTGAATTTAATCGACAACAAATCCTGAATCAGAATCAAAAACGTCAACTTTTCTGAAAATACGAGAAGACAAGAAGAAAGGGAGAAAGCCCACTCACCAACCAACCACTAGGACTATAAATAGTTTCTCCCTTCACATTTTAGGGAGTTAGCTTCATTTTTCCTTTTTCCAGTTCTTAGGTTCATCACAAACACCATTAGGGTGTTTGGTGATTTTCATCTTTTTCTTTCAATCTTGTAACCCTTAATCATTACTCTTGTTATTTTTACATTAATCAATCTATTCCATCTTTTCATTCATCTTGATCTTCATCATCTTCTAGTGCAAGTTCTTAAGTTTTTTTTATTTTGATTCAAGTTTGATTTCAAAAAGTTGTTGATTTAGTGTTTTTATTGGTGGGATTTGTTTCTTATGGTATGTTAATGATTATTGGTTAGTTTGGTAAAACCTTTTTGAGTATTGGAGTCGATTTGGATTTAAAACCGTGACCCCCTGTTTTGCTGTTACTGTTACAGTTCTTGATTCCCAGAACTTTCCGAACAAAGCCAATATTCCGAATAGGTGAGTTTCCCATTTCCCTTACTCGGAATATTTTGAATATTCCGAACAGTATTGATTTTCCGCATAGCCAAGTTTATTTTTTTCCTTATTCGGAATATCTCATATATTCCGAATAGCCCAGTTTTTCCGAATAGCATCATCTTTCCGCATAAACAAGTTTTTCCGAATAGCATGTTTTTTCCGTATAAGCCATACTTTCCGCATAGAGGTTTATTTTCCGCATAGGGCTACTTTTTCCGCATAAGATATTTTTCCGCATAGCAATATTTTCCGAATAAGCCAAAGTTTCCGCATAGGGGTTTTTATTCCGTATAGTCATTATTCCGCATAGACCATCTTCTCCATTTATTCCGAATAGCACTAGTTTTCAGTAAGGATCTTTACAGCATTATCATTTAATTGCTTTTGATTTACTGTTTCTGGCTTTAATCTTTATTTACTTCATTTATTTAGAATAGAAAACCAAATCACCTTTTGTCACCAAGAACAAATCTTTTCACTTTTAACTGAGATCAATTCGAGAGGATTCCGAGAAAACGAACTTTCATCATAGAAAATCTCGGGTATCAGTGTCTACACGACATCTCGAGACCAGGCCAACAAGTCTACAGGTACCATCACTGGAATCTTGTATATGTATGGTCGCGCTGCATGTGTTCTTTTCGATACGGGTGCTACTCACTCGGTTATTTCTACTGCTTATGCTAAGAACATTAGGATGCCTCCCTTGCCACTAGAAAATAGGCTTACTATTTCCACGCCTTTGAGGGACTCTGTATTAATCACTCATGTATACAAAAGTCTTCCCCTAGAATTTGATGATAAGGTTCGACCTGTCGACGCACTTCCGCTGGACATGAATGACTTCGACATGATTTTGGGCATGGATTGGCTATCCAAATATCATGCTACCATAGACTGCTATTCATATCGAGTTATCTTCGGTGATGTCAATGCACCAGAGTACATTCATAATGGGTTCATACCCGGACGGTCTGTACAAGTCATATCCACCCTGCAAGCGCGTGCACTACTGTCACATGGCTGCGAGGGTTATCTAGCTACGGTTCACGACATGGATGCTGAATCTCCATCGATTCAGGATCAACCAATAGTGTCAGAATTCCAAGATGTGTTTCCAGCAGAACTTCTGGGCATACCACCTGCGCAAGAAGTGGAATTCAGTATCGAACTGGTTCCAGGAGCTGAACCAATCTCCAAGGCTCCTTATCGCATGGCTCCCATAGAGCTGAAGGAGCTAAAGGATCAACTGCAAGAACTTCTTGAACGAGGTTTCATTCGACCAAGCGCATCTCCATGGGGCGCACCGGTCTTGTTTGTTAAAAAGAAGGACGGCAGTATGCGTCTTTGCATAGACTATCACGAGCTCAACAAGATTACTATTCGGAATAGGTATCCACTGCCACGCATTGACGATCTGTTTGACCAACTCCAAGGGGCCAAACACTTCTCCAAGATCGATCTTAGGTCAGGCTATCACTAGTTACGAGTCAAGGAGCAAGATATTGCTAAGACTGCCTTTCGTACTCGTTATGGCCACTACGAGTTTGTAGTTATGCCATTTGGCCTGACAAATGCTCCAGCAGTGTTCATGGATCTGATGAACAGAATCTTCCATGAATTTCTGGACAAGTTCGTCATTGTTTTCATCGATGACATCCTGATTTTCTCTAAGTCCAAGGAGGAACACGAAGACCATCTTCGTACAGTACTACAGATTCTTCGCCAGAAGCAGCTGTATGCTAAATTCTCCAAGTGTGAGTTCCGGTTAGACAAGGTGGCATTCTTAGGTCACATTGTATCAGCAGAAGGAATCACTATGGATCCAGCGAAGGTTGAGGCCATTACTAAGTGGCCGAGGCCGACATCAGCGACGGAAGTCCGCAATTTCTTAGGCTTAGCTGGCTATTACCGTAGGTTCGTGGAGAACTTTTCCCGCCTAGCACTACCATTGACCAAACTGATGCGGAAAGGGGAGAAATTCGTCTGGACTGAAGATCGAGAGAAGAGCTTTGAAGACCTGAAGCAGAAGCTAGTATCTGCACCTATTCTTACTCTACCATCTGGTACGGGTGGATTTCAAATCTACAGCGATGCATCAGGGAAGGGACTTGGTTGTGTTCTCATGCAACATGGGAAAGTGATCGCGTACGCTTCACGGCAGCTTAAGCCTTATGAAGAGAATTACCCCACGCACGATCTGGAACTTGCTGCAGTCGTGTTTGCATTGAAGATATGGAGACACTACTTATATGGAGAATCATGTGACATTTTCACGGACCACAAGAGCTTGAAGTATATCTTCACTTAGCGTGAATTGAACATGAGGCAGAGGAGATGGTTAGAGCTGTTGAAGGATTATGACATTAATCTACAGTATCATCCCGGAAAGGCAAATGTAGTGGCAGATGCTCTTAGCAGAAAATCTGGAATGATCAACGGCATTAAAATCGAAGAGGAAGTCATCAGAGACTTGGAGCGACTAGACATCGAGATCATGGTACGTGGACAGCACGGTTACTGGACTAATCTTAGAGTAGAACCCGAGTTACTCTCTAAGATCAAGGAAGCTCAGAAGGATGACGGAGAAATCTGGGCGATAGTTCAGAATTTGGAGAAGCAGACAGAATTCAGCGTAGATGCAGACGGTATCGTATGGCAGGGCACAAGACTTTGTGTTCCTGATGACCAAGAACTTCGGGAAGCTTTGTTAGCTAAAGCTCATAGCTCCCCATTCTCGATACATCCTGGTTCAACTAAAATGTACCATGACATCAAGCAGTACTTTTGGTGGAGTGGTATGAAACAGGATGTGGCCACTTACGTCTCCAAATGTCTTACCTGCCAGCAGGTTAAGATCGAGCATCAGCGATCTGGCGGTCTCCTTCAACCGTTAGATATTCTAGAGTGGAAGTGGGACAAAATCACCATGTATTTTGTTACCGGTCTTCCGCCTACCAAAAGGAAGCACGATGCAATTTGGGTTATCGTTGATCAACTTACCAAATCAGCTCATTTCTTACCGATCCGCAAGGAAGATCCGGTAAGTAAACTCGCAGATACGTATAGACGAGAGATCATGAGACTCCACGGTGCACCATCCAACATCGTCTCAGACAGAGATCCTCGATTCACTTCGCGCTTTTGGAAAAGTCTGCAGAAAGCTTGGGGTACACAACTTAAGCTTAGCACGGCTTTTCATCCTCAAACGACGGACAGTCGGAGCGAACCATTCAGACATTGGAGGATATGTTGAGGTCATGTGCGTTGGAATGGACGGGTGATTGGGACGAATACATCTGTTTGGTGGAGTTTGCGTACAACAACAGCTGGCACGCAAGCGTCAAGTGTGCTCCATTTGAGATGTTGTATGGCAGAAAGTGTCGCGCCCCAATCTGCTGGGATCAGGTTGGCGAGCGAACACTCGAAGGGCCAGAAATCATAGAGATGACAAACGAGAAGATCGCAGTAGCTAGGCAGAAAATTCAGGAGGCACGGTCACGTCAAAAGAGTTACGCCGACAAGCATCGTAGGGATTTACACTTTAACGTAGGAGATCACGTCTTCCTTAAGGTTTCGCCGGCACGTGGTGTTAGACGCTTTGAGATTAAAGGGTAGCTCAGTCCTCGTTTCATCGGACCGTTTGATATCATTGAACGAGTCAGTGAAGTATCTTACCGATTGGCGTTACCTACGCAGCTTTCGCATGTGTACAATGTGTTTCATGTGTCCTTACTCAGAGGGTACCAATATCATCCCCTTCACACGGTTCAGTATCCACTGGAACAGATACGTGAAGATCTCACTTTTATAGAAGAACCCGAACGAGTTCTTGAAAGGCAAGAACGAGTCATGAGAAAGAAGATGATTCCATTCGTCAAAATTCTATGGAGGGATCATACCGAGCGGGAAGCCACTTGGGAAACGGAGGAGTCTATCCGGGCTTTTTACCCTCATTTCATATTTTGAATTCGGGTATGTTCTTCTTTTCCAGTTTACTTTATCTATAATTCGGGGACGAATTATTCTTTTTAGGGGGGAAGAGTTGTAAAACCCGCATGCTTTTACCATGCATAGTACCCTTAGGATCGTACGTACTAGTTAAAAACTTTCCTAATATAGCATGATTACGATTACGTGTTAGGAGTTTACGTATTACGTACGTGTTAGAACACGATAAGTATTTTATATGAACGATCACGTAATAATTATTTAGCGATAATTAATCACGAGCATGCGATCACGAAATCACGAGCGTAATTAAAACACGAGCTATTATTAATTACGTATATATATTTAATACGAGCGTAATTAAATATATAAGAGTATGGTATTTACGTAACGAGAACATTTAAAACACGAACATAATTAAACACAAATGACTAACTAAATAACGAGACACGAAACGAGGTACGGGAACCCCATGGGGGGTCCCTACCCGCGGCTAAAACAAGGATAATGGGCCAAGCCCATTACCAATTTGACTAAAAGGGGGTTAAGTAATTTTTACTACTCAAAAATTACTTTACAGAAGATTCAAGAAAAACCCAAACCCTCTCTTTTCTCCTCTCTTTGTGCCGCCACCCATAATCACCAAACAAGGTGATTCCTTGATCTTGTTGATTTATTGTTTGTTCGTGTTTGTTCTTCACCCTCTTGATCCACGAATACGGTAAAACCTTTTCTTTTTAATTAATCTTTTTATTAATTATGAACACGTGATGTTTTTTATAAAAACACATTAATTAAACATAGATCTAACATGTTTTGATCATTAATTAAATCAAATGGTCGATTAAGGGGTGTTTTGTTTCGGGTCGCAGGCTGCAACCGACCCCAAAGGGGTTTCGGTTTGCTTAAGCCGACCACCACCAAGACCTTTTGGTCTTGGTTGGTGCGTGTGGGTCCTATGGTAGCAAGGGGTACCCCGATTTGGGTCGGGGTACGGTGTCGATTCATGTCCGGTTCATGTTTTTAAGCTTAGATCCGGATCATGGTTATGTTAGTTTTTTTTATGTTATGAACTTATGTTAAAATTAAATTAATAAAAGATGAGATTAATTTAATAACATGACTTAGGTTAATTAATTATTAATAATCATGAAATTATTTTAACCTAAGTATTTATATTATTAAGACTTATAATTAATTAATTATTTAAAAGCCATGGATATAATTAATTAATTAACATGACTTATTATATTATTAATATTTAATAATACATATTTTAACCTAAGTATTTAATATATTTAATTAAAAACATGTCATACTTTAATTAAATATTATAACCTATAGTTTAATTAAATTACATGAAATAATTATTAAACTATACAATATATCATATGACTTAGAAAATAATCATGAAAACACTTAGGCTTATATACTTAGCTTATTTAACCAGCTTATTTCTAATTATGGAAACTTTCTATTTTTAGAAACTTAATTAAATAAGGCAGCTAATTTATTTATGGAAACCAGCTATTTTTAGAAACTTATTTATTTAAGGCATCTAATCTATTTATGGAAACTTATTTAAATAAGGCAGCTAATCTATTTATGGAAACTTTCTATTTTTAGAAACTTATCTATTTTAAGCAGTAAATCTATTTTTGGAAACTTTCTATTTTTGGTAACTTTCTATTTTTGGAAACTTTCTATTTTAGGAAACCTGCTATTTTTGGAAAGTTACTTATTATTACAAAGTAAGTATAATAATACATGAAATATCAGAAATACTCAATCAGAATGAACAGAATATAAGATTTAACACAGTTTAAGGCTTTAAACAGTAAAACATAGTAAGAACATATAAAATAAGCTAAGACATGACATAAAACCAGCTATGTATTTAGTAAGCAGATACTTATTTCATGTACGTATTTATGTAGCACTAGTGTTTCGGAAGTAGGATTCTCGCAGTTCATCATTCTCGTTCACTGGACATAAGGTACGGATTCCCGTCCTTTCAGTATGGACATTCTTTCCTTATTAGGATTTCCCCGCATGCAGCCAACTGTTTTCCCGTAGTATAAGTATGAGTTTGATTGCTTATGTTTAAATATGATTACCTATAGCCATATACATGCATGACCAGTTTCACCTAGTTATGGAGGTACCATAACCATAACATTAGAGGCACTGATGTTATGACTTCACCACGGCGGAGTGATTGCTCGTGGCGTCCCTTCATCTTTTGGCCATATATTTATATTTATCATGTGGGGCGTATGGGTGCATCCTAGTTACACGTTTTTATTCAGGATTACATGGTGAATGTGGTGTGTGCCTTGCATCCTTCACAAGGAGCTGATCCCTCCTACCCATAAACCAGTATATTAAATTAGAGGCAGCCCCTCTAATTTGCATGATGAGGTCACCCCTCCAATTATTCATGCACGGTGGATATTCATGACCTATATTGGCTAATGGTAAAATATGACAAACAGTTTTTATAAGATAAACATAAGACTTTCAAACTATAAAACCAGTTTTATTAAGACTTAACCAGCTTACTCGGGACTTAGTTTCTTCCACTGTTATTATGTTATATTCTTATCCTATTCATTCTTTATTGTACATCCGTGCACTGAGCATATTGCTCAGCCGTTTTCCTTTTCTATATTCCCAAAACGGCAGGTACTCAGGGACGCTCGTAGACACTAAGAGTACGTGCATATGGACTGGAAGCTGTCTAGCCTTCTTTACATTATGCATTTCCTTTTTTTATGATACTTATGCTTTGGACATTGTTTAGTCCTTTTTCCTTTACTATACTATGTTTGTGTGTGATGAGCTTTACTTTTGGACTACCGATGTTTGATTCCGGTATTTTCCTTTATATGGTCAACTAATGTTTAGACATTTTACCTTGTATGCTTTGATGACACGCCATAATTACTGTGATATTCCATTTCCAAAATGGGGTGTTACAGAGAGTCTCGTCGAAGACAATAGGTCTAGACTATCGAGTGTCAGTTTTTAAAAAAAATTGAGAGTGAGTTTTGGTTCGAGACTTGGTCTATTTAAATCTTGTTTATATCGCAATAATCATATTACCATCGCAATACCTATAGGTCTCATCGCAATATTCAAAACCAACTCCATCGCAATATCCAAAATATTTCTCATCGCAATATGTATTACACATCCTATCGCAATACCTAACATACAACCCATCGCAATATGTATCATCTTCATCGCAATATCAACCACACCATCGGAATGTGTTGATCGGAATGCGAACAGAGTTTCGTCTCAATGACCCTTAAAAACCGTCGCAATCCACGATCGCAATGAGCGATCGGACTAATCGTCGGAATAAGGGATCTGAATACTGGTGATCGCAAAGTAAAACCCTAGGGTTATTGCGATCGGAATGTACAAACCTGGTCCTTTCCGATGGAGTATAGATCGTAAATTTCAAACCTTTGAGACAAAAGTGATGCACATATAAAGTTGATGTAGCAGATACAGTAAGCTCAAAAGTAGATAGAAAATAGAGACAAAAGTTGACAAAGGGTTGATGAAGACAAAAGTTGAAAGAAAAAAAATTATACTGATACTTTTGTGAATACAAAAAAAATTGATATTTTTGTGAATAAGATTATCCCATCACCACGTTTGGACAAAAATTGATGGAAAAAAAATTATACTAAAGTTTGAGTAGTTTGTTTGGATTCCCACAAAAGTTATAAAAAAACTTATGATAGAAGAAAAAAAATTATGATAAAAACTGATAAAACAATAAATAAAAAAAATTTAGAAAGAAAATTTTTTTACCACCAAATCAATAGATAAAAAACACTCATATCAATTTATCAACAAATCACCCTAAAACACAATAAAAATACCTAAACTTTGTGCTATAAAGCGGAATTATGTGGTATGTTTTGTGTTTGTGCTCAAATATGTAAGAAGGATACATTTTCAAGCAAACAAATGAAAATCAAGCTTAATTTGAAGAAAAAGACAAAGAAGGATCAAAAGTGACAAGACTTTAAAGACAAAGGACCAATCTTGACAATCTGCCAAAGATGAAGGACCAAAAGTGTAAATATGACAAAGTCAAGATCAAAGTCAAATCAGTTCAACTATCAAGTCAATCAAGTCAAAGGATCAAATTTGTTCAAGAATGAAGTTTGAAGGACTTAAATTGCCAAAAGAATGAAGAATATGGCTCAAAATGACATTCTACCAAGTCAAGGGACTAAATCTGCCAAGTTTGTAAGTTTATACAAGTTCAATCCATGTGAATATGCTCTTGTCCAATGAGAATGCAAGAAACTAATACTTTGGATTGCCATGTCATGGCCAGCTGGCCACTAACAGCCGCAACATTAAATGAACGAATCCAAACAGTGCTATCCCACTACTTAATGTTTCAGCCAATCATAAATTGGTATTTGGATAATGATCCGTGCACACTATTCTCAACCAATAACAACATGACACGTGGCTCTTCAAACTTCATACGCGCCCAGAATCAAGATCACAAAGGAATGAGTTTTAGAGCAAGTGTTTAACATCAATTTTGCTCAAAATCACAAGATGAATTCAATGAGCATAACCAATTAAGCTGAAATCAAATCAAGAGAAAATCCCCAAATTTGTTCTTCATCAGCAAAATCCAATTGGTAGGTGTTTGACACGTGGAAACTGGGGATTGGTTCCAACACGTCACCAACCCCAACTGCTTTACTAGTGAAGTCTATAAATACCATGTTTAGTTCTCATTTCTTGTATTGTAGAAAGTGTGAAATCACACACACTTAGTTTTTCCTCTCAACTCATTTCTTAGTTTTAGCTTAACAACTCAAGAGTTTGACACACTCTTGAGTCTGTTATAGTTAGTTGTAACAGATAACTACCCTTGTAACTACTTTCTTTACTCAATAAATTTCAAATTTCCATTTTCCCTCCAAAACTCTCATACTATTCTACTGTTCATTACCTGCTTCATTGATACTTTTTGTTGCTGATTTTAGTTTGTTATGATCATCACTTGATCATAATTGGCTAAGTTTGAAGATTGTAGCTGTTTGTTGATCCAGTTCCATTTCTAGCAGATTTTGATGAGTTCAAGTACATTAATGGCGAATTTGATGGTTGTAGCTGATTGATTGGTTGTTGATTAGTGTTTTCTAGTGCTAAGGTGGTGGTTAGCACTAGACTAGAGAGCTCAGCGCTCCTCTACTCCCTAAAGGAGGCCTTTGCTAAAGGTGTTCATTTTCTGATTTCAATTCCACTTAACAGTTGAATGCCTGCTTAATTCCTAGATAATCCTAGTTGAATGCATGATAAAATGTGTTTTAGCCTGTTTTGATCTGATCTTAGAGTTGTTGTAGCCTAATTGTAGCTTAAACTTGCTTAACAGTCTAGAACTTGTCCTGCTCTTCAGTTTCTGTTCAGTCATTTAGCATTGATAATCATTTTGAGTTCTAGTTGTGTTTACTGCTTGTTACTAGTTCTCATACATTTCATTTTGGCTTTAAAACTTAGTTTGCTAAAGCTTTTTACTCAGTTTAACCATTTGCTCAATAATCTTTCATAAAAATTCCAAAAAGATCAGAAAGTTGTGTTTGGCATTAGCTTGTAGTTGATGATCAAGTGTTAGAAATTGGCAAGTTTTGGTTCATTTTCAGTTAACAAGTGATATTAAATAGTTTTAAGTCATTTTCAAGTCAAATATTTGGTCAAAAAGGCAATTGGTCTTAGAAAAAGTCTGGGTCAGTTTTATACAAGTTCTTTTTCAGAAAGTATTGATTTTAATATGCTTGGCATTTCTTTGTTAGTTAATGAAATCATTCCAGACCAGCTCTCATTTCTCACTCAATATATGAATTTTCAAATTGTATAAGGAAACTGTACAGTATCAAATATTAAGCTAGAAATAAGCAAAAGATTTAAGATCATGAGCAAACTCAAGTTTCTGTAACTTGGTGAACTGCTTTTTCATATCTCCATTTCCACTTCAATAACTAGTCAATTTTCTTTCACAAAATCATTCAATAAGTATTCCTGGTTGAATTTTGAGAATTTGGGCTTATTGAAAAATCTGGTCAACGAAAGTCAACATAAGCACTCTTTTTGCTTATTTTCAAATTCTGAGCTTATTACTTGATGATTTTCCATGAGACTTAATTTCCCGACCTTCTTTTGAGCTTATTAACAAGAATATTCACTAAAATCTGGTTGTGCAAGTCTAGTTTTCCTTGTAGCTTATTGTGTGCTTATTTAAATTAGCTTATCAGCTTTCTAGTAAATTTCAGCCAATTTCCTTGGATAGGTCTAGCTTAAATCTGATTTTAAGTCGTTTGCAAGTTGTTTGGTCGAATTTGGTTGAGAAATAAGCTCAAACGAGCTTATTGAAGTTACAAACCCGTTTTTGGTGAAAAGTTCTTGAAAATTGCATTAAGGTCCTTGAAAAATTAATCTATTTGTAATCATGGCTAATATTTCAACTTTTTAGGTTTTGCAAAAGGTCAGTCCTTGTACTTTCAAGTTTGTTTAAAATCAGTTAGGTAGTTTTGAATTAGTTGGAAAATTGGTTACTTGTTTGGATAGTTTTCATTTTCAGTCCTTATAGTTTACTGTTTTTACATATTCAGTCCTTATACTTTTTAGCTTTACATTTGTAGCATTTAAATTTCAAATAATTTACATTTCTAGTCCTTATAGTTTGTAGAATTTACATTTGGCATTTTAATTGAATAAAAACTTGGTATTTGCACGTTGTTTTACATATAAGTAGTCGATATTTTTCATTTTTGCAAGGCATTGTTTGAATTAGCAATAGAATATCCAAAAAAGATTACCAACCAAAAATAATTAAAAACCCGATCTTGTTAGGACTTTCAATTTGTTAAGAACTGAGAAAAACGAACTTCAACTATACACATTTCAAATGGCGCCGCTGCCGGTTCTTTGACTTTACGAGAGACTATCGATTGACGGTTTTCATTGGCTTTTGGGATCCGTTCACCTAGTGAACGTTATTTTTACGTATCATAAATCAAAAACAAATAAAAAAATAAAATATATAAAAATATATAAAAACTAAAAAATTAACAAAACAATTCTTTTCCTAAAAAATTGACCAAACAAATTAAAAAATCCAAAAAGCAATCTTTTTCCTAAGAGATTGCACCCAAAAATATATATTATTAGATTCTCTCGGTTTTTATGTACATATAGTATTTTCTCTTAAAAACTCATAAATACAAAAATATTTTCCATATATTATTATAAGTAAATACGTATACGTATAAGAACAACCAATCTACATATTCTCCATAAGTATTGCCAAGGCAATACACCGTGTTGAGGGGCGTTCCGGTCCTTGACACGTGTATCGATCAAACAAAATAAAGCAAGAATAGATAAATACGTCCAATAAGCAACAATTCGAAGAATACAAACAATTAAGTGAATAGAAAGGCGATGTGCTATAAAATGCCATCTAAGGGTCAATAGGTACTTAAGTGCTTCGCGCCACCTAACCCCCCGTTCACTTGTGAGTATTCTAAGAAGGAAGGCTTCATTGGGGGTCTTGCACCTAAGTAGTATATACGTATATTATTATTTTCTTATGGATATTTCATATTGAAACTCGAAGAGGATAATCCTTTTCTCTTCAAAGTCACACGAGAGCTTCTCTCTCATTCCTCGTATTGAGTTGCATGCTCACTCGCGGGCGTGCACAAATACTGATTGGTGTACAACCTCTTCCTCCGAAAAGGAAGAAAAAGAGAAAGAGTAAGACTACCACCGTCCATCAAGCCGATCACGAGAATCGTGCTTTGACTCATCCACAACAAGAAGCCATAGCTGTTGATAATCGTTTTTTGATGGAACATTTGCAATCCAATGTTCATGGATATGCCAATGCTATTAGGATTCCCGACATTCCCGCAAATTCATTTGAGCTAAAAACGTCTATGATTACCTTGGTTTCAAACGCACCTTTCTATGGTCACAAGAATGATAATCCTCATGATCACCTTAAGAGATTCCTTGCTCTTTGCAATACCCTTAAGTACAATGGAGTTCCACATGATGCTATTAAGTTGATATTAGTGCCATTTTCACTAGAGGGACAAGCTAAGCATTGGTTAGACACCCAACCACCCGATAGTATCACCACATGGGATGGTTTCACCACTAAGTTTTTGAACAAGTTCTTTCCTCCATCTAAGACCACGTCTTTAAGGAACTTAATTATAGGCTTTCAACAAAAACCTAGTCAATCCTTTAGTGATGCTTGGGAGGAGTTTAGAGAGTTATTGAGGCGATGCCCTAACCATGGATTGGATGAAGTTCACCAAATCAATACTTTCTATGATGGCCTTAAACCTCATCACCAAGATTCACTCAATGCTTCCGCGGGAGGGAATATTCTTCTTAAATCCATTCAAGAGGCCTTGGACATCATCGAGACTAAAGCAATGGTTCAAACAAATCCTTAATTTGAAGAAAGGGTTCATGTTATCCAAAACGATTCTCAAACACCTTGTGATAACCAATTCCTTAAGATTCAACAAAAGATCCTTCAAAAGATGGATAGAGGTCAACAAGAGATGATTCAAGCCATTAAGAGCCTTTCATTGAAAAATTCTTCAAATGATGTGAATGCCATTACTCTTTCTTGTGTAACTTGTGGAGGTCCCCATTCCTATGAACAATGTGATAAGGTGCAAGGTTATCAAGGGGAATGTTATGCTTACCAAGAGGAACATCGTGAACACTTCAAGCCAAATATCAATCCAAATAACCTTTCTTACAAGTACCAAAATTACCTTACTCCACCGGGATTCCCACCCCAACCACCCACCCAACTTCAACAAAATCCTCCTCAAGTGTTACAAAGGAATCAAGGGCAAAGACCACTTTACCAAGGAAATAACTACAAGGCACCCAACAATGTTCAACATCAAGGAAATACCTTTTATCCACCACATGAAGGATTTAATCAACCACTTCCACCTTTCCAAAATCAAGGATATTCTCAATTACCAAATCAAGCTTACCCTCAACTTCAAAATCAAGGATATGGGATGCAAAAGACTCATGAGTATGTTGATAAGAGAATGCGTGAAATTGAAAAGAGAATGAATGACCAAATGAAACTTGCATTGGATGCACAAACCAATAGGATTTTAATGGCATATAATCAAAGACCACAAGGAGCTTTACCTTCCAACACACAAACAAATCCAAGAGCAAATGTCAATACTATTACAACAAGAAGTGGAAAGACAACAAAGGATCCTTCACCTCCTAAGCCTCCTATTGTTCCACCCACTTTTGTTCCTACTTGTGACAAGCCTTCTACCTCTACTTCACCACCTCAAAATGCTCCCATTCAATCAAACACACCTTCTCAACCTATTCTTACTTCTCCTTTACCTTCCACACCTCCCAATGAAGAAGCTAAAAAAGACAAATCTTCCACTACAACACCTATTACACCTACACCAAAACCAACTCTTCCATATCCTTCAAGGTTGAAAAAGGACAAGTTAAAGAACAAGGATGACATCCAAGTCTCAAATTTCTTAAGGATGTTCAAGCAACTCAACATCAACATATCCTTTGCGGAAGCTCTTGCTTATATGCCAAAGTTTGCTAAGATGTCCAAGGATTTACTCTCAAACAAAGAAAAATTGGTTGATTTGCCCAACACATCCCTTAATGAAAATTGTTCCGCCGTGCTACTTAAAACCTTACCAACAAAACTTGGAGATCCGGGGCGCTTCTTGATACCTTGTAATTTTCCCGGTGTTGAAAATTGCATGGCTTTGGCGGATCTAGGGGCAAGCATTAACCTCATGCCTTTATCAGTTTGGAAAAACTCTCTCTTCCCGAGCTCACTCCCACTAGGATGACCCTTGAGTTAACAAACTGAACCATAGCTTACCTCGTAGGTATAGCGGAGGATGTGTTTGTAGGTGTGGATAAGTTTACATTTCCGGCCGACTTTGTAGTGGTTGATTATGACATGGATCCTAGAGTTCCTTTGATTGTTGGTAGACCGTTTTTGAGGACGGGTCGTACTTTGATAGATGTGGCGGAAGGAGAACTAATTATGAGAGTAGAGGATGAGAGAGTGGTGTTTAAGTTAGGGAAAGTTTGTGATAGTAAAGAGGTTAAGGAGTCTAGACCTTGTGAGACTATTAACATAGTTGATGTGCTAGATGAGGTGTGTGATGAACACTTTCATGATGCTTGCAAGAGTACTAGTGATGAGATGCCCCATGTTGAAACCGTGGCCTCAATTGCTCCCTCTTTAACACCTTTTAGAGAGAGTGATTTCCTCTTGGAGGAATTTGAGTCAAACTTTCTTGGTGATGATGATTCTCCCATTAATTGGGAAGAAGATATTCTTACTATCCAAAAGTTTCTTAATGAGGACCCTATTCCTTCTCCTATTCCACAAGAAGTTACCAATGAGGATCCTTCCATAGTAAAACCTTCCATAAAGAGTCCACCTCCAATTGAACTTAAGGACCTTCCATCCCACCTAGAGTATGCTTTCTTAGAGGGCAAAGACCAACTACCCGTGATCATTGCTAAAGAGTTAAAAGAGGATGAGAAGGAGCAACTTATTGAAGTTCTTAAGAAACACAAGAAAGCTTTAGCATGGAAAATATCCGACATAAGGGGAACTGATCCACATTTTTGTACACACAAAATCCTTATGGAGGATGATTACAAACCCGCCATTCAAAGTCAACGAAGAGTTAACCCAAAAATCCATGAGGTCATTAAGAAGGAAGTGATTAAACTCCTTGATGCGGGTATGATTTACCCCATTTCTGACTCTCCATGGGTTAGCCCGGTACATTGTGTTCCTAAGAAAGGTGGAATCACCGTAGTACCTAATGAGAACAATGAGCTTATTCCTACAAGACTTGTTACCGGTTAGAGAGTTTGTATTGACTATAGGAAACTCAATGAGGCTACTAGGAAAGAACATTTCCCATTACCTTTTATGGATCAAATGCTTGAACGCTTAGCGTTAAATGAGTACTATTGCTTTCTTGATGGCTTTTCGGGTTATTTCCAAATACCCATTGACCCTAAGGATCAAGAAAAGACCACATTCACTTGTCCCTACGGTAGATTTGCTAACAAGAGGATGCCTTTTGGCTTATGTAATGCACCGGGGACGTTTCAAAGGTGCATGATGGCGATTTTCCATGACATGATAGAGCAAACTATGGAGGTTTTTATGGATGATTTTTCCGTCTTTGGAATTCATTTACCTCATGTCTCACCAACCTAGAGAGAATGCTTAAGCGTTGTGAGGAAACACGTTTAGTGCTTAATTGGGAGAAATGTCACTTTATGGTGAAAGAGGGAATTGTTTTAGGACATAAAATATCCAACAAGGGATTAGAAGTGGATCGAGCTAAAATTGATGTCATTGCTAAGCTTCCCCCACCCACCTCGGTTAAAGGTGTGAGGAGTTTCTTAGGTCATGCGGGATTTTATAGGCGCTTTATACAAGATTTTTCTAAGATAGCTAGACCGATGACTCACCTCTTGGAAAAAGAGGTTCCTTTCATTTTTAACCAAGATTGTTTGGACTCTTTTGAGACTCTTAAGGAGAAATTAACAAAGGCTCCTGTTTTGGTTTCTCCAAATTGGGAATTACCTTTTGAGCTTATGTGTGACGCTAGTGATTATGCGGTGGGGGCCGTCTTAGGTCAAAGAGTGAATAAGCATTTTCAACCTATACACTATGCGAGTAAAACCATGACCGGTGCACAACTTCATTACACTACCACGAAAAAAGAGTTGCTTGCTATAGTCTATGCTTTTGAGAAATTTAGACCATACCTTGTGCTATCCAAAACCATAGTGTATACGGATCATTCCGCTCTCAAGTATCTTATGACAAAACAAGATGCTAAGCCTAGGCTTTTGAGATGGGTTTTGTTGCTTCAAGAGTTTAAGATAGAAATTCGTGATAAGAAAGGGGCTGAGAATTTAGCGGCGGATCACTTGAGTAGACTTGAGCATCCTTTTCAAGGAGATTTTCCACATCAAGAAATCAATGAATCCTTTCCATTAGAGGATCTCATGTCTATCTCTTCCCAAGAGGATCCCACTCCTTGGTTTGCGGATATAGCAAACTATCTTGTGGGCAATGTGCTTATTGAGGGTCTTACTTATCAACAAAAGAAGAAATTTCTTAAGGAAGTTAAGTACTACTTTTGGGATGATCCTTATCTTTTAGGCAATGTGCGGACCAAATCATTAGACGGTGTGTAGATGGGCCCGAGGCATTTAAGATTTTAGAAGCGTGTCATAAAGGACCTACGGGTGGATATTTTGGCCCAACTATACCGCCAAGAAATTCTTTGATTTGGGTTACTATTGGCCTTCCATTTATAAAGATGCCCATGAAATGGTGAAATTTTGTGATGTGTGTCAAAGACAAGGAAAAATTACGCAACGTGATGAGATGCCACAAAATTTTATTCAAGAGTGTGAGATATTTGATGTATGGGGCATAGACTTCATGGGACCTTTTCCATCCTCTAAGGGAAACAAGTATATACTTGTGGCGGTGGATTATGTGTCCAAATGGGTGGAGGCTAATGCCTTACCTACCAATGATGCTAGAGTTGTTGTGAAGTTCTTAAAGCAATTGTTTGCTAGATTTGGTGTACCTCGGCCATCATAAGTGATCGTGGTACGCACTTTTGTAATGATCAATTCACGAGAGTTATGAAGAAATATGGAGTTAATCATAGACTTTCTACCGCGTATCACCCTCAAACCAATGGTCAAACCGAGGTCACAAATCGTGGTTTAAAGAGAATTTTAGAGAGAACGGTGGGAGAGCATCGAGCTTCTTGGTCGGATAAGCTTGATGATGCTTTGTGGGCTTTTAGGACGGCTTTTAAGACACCAATTGGTTGTACTCCTTATAGGCTTGTCTATGGTAAAGCATGCCACCTCCCATTCGAGTTAGAACACAAGGCATCTTGGGCTCTCAAGTGGGCTAACTTTGATTTAAACCAAGCCGGTTCACATAGGAAAGATCAACTTAATGAGATGGATGAATTGAGAGCCAATGCCTATGAAAATTCTTTGCTTTACAGGGAAAAGACTAAGAAATTGCATGATGCTAAGATCAAGAACCGTGAGTTCAAAGTTGGAGAGCCGGTTCTCCTCTTTAACTCAAGGTTGAAACTTTTTGCGGGCAAGCTTAAGTCGAGATGGTCCGGTCCATTCACTATTGCTCAAGTGTTTCCATATGGAACTATTGAGTTGTCACAACCCGATGGTCCAAATTTTAAAGTGAATGGTCACCGTGTGAAACATTATTTTGGGGAGGACATTTCCGTTGAAATGGTCCAAGAGATCCCCATTTTTCCCATGAATTAATTCATTGAGGGACGAGTCGAGCTAGAGACTCATTAACTCAAGCATCGTATAACTAGGTTTAGAGTGTTGTAGGTTAGCAATAAGGGTATAGACTTGGAGATAAGTGTAGGGGAGACCTTCTTTTGTCTTCATGTTGTTTGTAGGGTTGCTCACTCATTTCATGCTTTGGAGCTTATGGAGGAGGCCCTTGTATCCGGTTCACTTCGTTACTATTGTGATCTTTCATTGACACCTTGTGCTTAAACATGAATTCACTAATAGTTTTCCTTTCCTTAACTTGGGATAAGCAAAGTCTATTCATTGTCATAAGTGTAGGGGAAGTTTTTATACTTCCATGCTCTTAAACATTGAGGACAATGTTTAGCTTAAGTGTAGAGGGTCTTCTATCGAAGTGACCTTACCTAGAACTTGTCATTGTCTTTCATGATAACATGGAAAATTAATTTTTCAAACATTTTTCAAATTTTTGATCTATTTTGGCCACCAAAAATATGCATTCATAATTTTTGCATCAATCATTTTTCATTTGCATAACACATTTGCATTGTATATATCTTTTCTTTTATCTTTCATCAAAAAATATATAAAACGAAAAAAAATATAATAAGGATATGGTTTAACAAGTTTAGATTTCTTTGACATATTAGGCCCGCCATGGATATTTTGACTCAATCCGAGTTTGCTTTAGCATTCTCTAGCTAGTATCCTTAACCATGTAGTCCTTCATTGGTCTATTAGGCTAAGCATCCACCAATCTCATTCTTTGAGATTTTAAATTTGTGGAGAATGGGAAATGATAGAGTTGAAGCAAGTATAAAAGGGCTAGATAAACTTCATGATAATTACTTGTGGCTAAACCCTTCTCTTCTTTATCTCTATTTTCTTCGCATGTATATAATTGTTAATAAATAATCAAGAACGGTTTTATTTGGTTTGTAATCTCTTATGCATTTTTGTCTAATCATTCATGGTTGATATTAGTACGTCTTAAGATTCTAAGTTAGAACGTTTTATGTGTACTAGACTTATGTCATGCTCATTATTTAGCGGGTGTTTTTCCTTTTATTCTTTTAAACTTTCTTTGCGAGGAATAAAGAAAAATAAGAGCGGCTTATGAAAAAAATGAGTGGCTAGAAAAAAAAAAAGAAAAAGAAAAGAAAAAAAATATATATATATACAAGACTCCCAAGAGGGGCAGTGTGGTGTTAATTATAGTGACTATTGAGTTCCAATATTACCTTGACGGGTTGCGGGGATTCAATAGATTGCTCCAATCCAATATTACCTTGACGGGTTGTGGGGTTGAAGATCCAAAGTCTCAAAAAGATGGCGGATGTAAATTATTGCGTGAGTTTTATTTTTCTTTCCTTAGCGAGTGTGTAGCTACTTATGAAAGCATGACATGAGGATTTTACACATAAGGCGAATGACTTATTACTCTTGAAACGGACTTATATTAATTGTGAGCGGTTTTCAAGTAATGGATGAGAGGATTACTTAGGATTAAAACCGTGCTTCCTTATTTTTGGATTTTACATTTCTTATACTTCACACTTGAAATAATGACAAATTTGCCTACAAGCAATTTGCTCAAATAATAACCGGTTCCACATTTAATTATCATGAATAATTTGATGCACTTTTTACTTGTGAATACAATGATCCCATTTTTAAGCTTGGTAAGGGGAAAGTGAAACTTGAGGGTGATAAGTTGTTAGAAATACGTTTTTAACGTATATTAGAAGTATCGGTCACTCCACAATATTATTAATGTTGTATAGTTCGTAGTTAATGTGTGCTTATTAAGTTAAGTAAGAAACCGACCCATGGGCTTGTCATGGGTCGGCCCAAGCCCATTAGTGGCTTGGATATAAATACCCCTTTCCACCATGGAAAGGGGTTGGTTGTTGATTGTTTCCATTTACCATTTGAATGAAAAACACATAGTTCTCTCTCACTTTCTCTCACTAGTTTCTCTCTCTAGAAATCTTCAACCCACTTCATTGATTCACAAGATTATCAATATTCTACAATTGGTATCAAGAGCTATGGGGTGATTTAAGGTAATGATTTGTGTTGTTATTTAGTTTTTGATTGTATTAGTGTTCTTTAGGAAAATCTATCTTGATTCTTGAAGTTTTTGGTGATTTTGTTGATTGGGATTAGTAGATAAGTATTGGGTTTTACTTCTTTTAGTTGAAATCACAAAACTTTTTGGGTAATTTGGTAAAAATCTGGGTTTGTTTCTTCATATATTTAGTCGACTGTTACACGAACCAGCTTTTTTTTCCCAGTAAAGTTCCGAATCAACAGCTTCCGAACCAAAAGTTCCGGATCAAGGAAAGTTCCGAATCAGTTTTCTTCCGAACCAAAAGTTCCGGATCAAGGAAAGTTCTGAATCAGTTTTTCTTCCGAACTAAAAGTTCCGGATCAAGGAAAGTTCCGAATCAGTTTTTCTTCCGAACTAAAAGTTCTGGATCAAAGAAAGTTCCGAATCAGTTTTTCTTCCGAACTAAAAGTTCCGGATCAAAGAAAGTTCCGAATCAGTTTTCTTCCGAACCAAAAGTTCCGGATCAAGGAAAGTTCCGAATCAGTTTTCTTCCGAACCAAAAGTTCCGGATCAAAGAGTTCCGAATCAAATCTTCCGAATCAACAACTGTTTCGAATCAAAGAAGTTCCGAGCCAAAGTCTTCCGAATCAACACTTCCGAATCAACAATTGTTCCGAACCAAGGGATATTTTACTTGTTTTTTCGACGATTTTTTTAGAGGATTTAATCTTTGTCTCTTACACAAAAAACTCAACACAACTCACAACTTTACTTCACTGCTCGATCAACCGATAATCTTTGTCTCTTTAAATTGAAACAAAATGAATCCGAATTCATTAATGCCTCAAATGACATCACTTACGGATATTTCCGTCATTACGGGAACGGATAATCGCCCTCCAATGCTCATTAAAGAAGTATTTGAAGCATGGCAAGGCCGTATGATGTCATACATTAAGGGAAAACCGACATATGGGAGGCTTATGGTCAAGTCAATTCTAAATGGTCCACTTGATTATGGTACCATCGTGGTTAACAATGTGACTCGACCACGGGAGTTTGAAGAACTTACACCAGCTCAACAACTTGTTGCCGATGCAGACGAAAAGGCTCTTCAAACCATTCTCCAAGCTCTTCCACCTGACATCTATCGAATGGTAAGTCAATATACGGTTGCAAAGGATTTATGGGAACGTCTAAAGGTGTTGCTACAAGGTACGTCTCTTACTAAACAGGAAAGGGAATGTCAGTTGTATGATCTGTTTGATAGATTCACGTACAGCCCAGGGGAAACGCTTCACGACTACTACTTCAGATTCACTACTCTCATGAATGATCTGAATGTATAAAATCTCGTGATTGCTCCATTCCAGGTTAACACCAAGTTTTTGAATACTTTACCTCAAGCTGAATGGGGTGAGTATATTACCGATGTTAAGTTAACCAGGGATTTACATAAGTGCAATTTGGATCAACTCTATGCTTTTCTTCAGCAGCATGAGAAACACGTGATCATGCATCGTTCGCCTCGAGGTATGTACCCTGATTCTCTAGCTTTGATGGCAAATCAACCAAGCTTGTCATACAACAACACTCCATATATCATGGGACACCAAGCCTATCATCCATCACCATACATGACTCCAAGCTTCCCCCAATATTCGATTCTACCGCAACCACCCACCTCACATCAGCAACAATATCGGTTTAATGCACCTTCGTCTCAGAGAGAACCACAAGCATCACAATATGTCTCACAACCTCACCCATATTCACCAGCAAGCATTGCACCTTATGCTCAGTCATCATATTCTTCCTATCAAGAAAATGCAGCATATCCATCAAGCTACTCTGACCACATGAGTATTACTTCTAGTGCTTATGCAGCTCAACAAGACCAAGCAATGTATTGTGATAATGATGAAGTCCCCATTCCTAAATTCAAACAAGGAACTGACCCAGTTGAAGTGTTAGCCACTATGTCTGCTTATCTCACAAGGACATTGAGCAAACGAGGATTTAGAGGACCAGCTCCTACTAACCATCAGCTGAGGAATTCATCCAATTCTCGACAACAAGCTACTATTGAGAATAGCAGGGTAATGGTTCAACCTATTCAACCTTATCAGGGGAGACCCACTACATCAACCACCAATGCACGCATGGTCAATCCTGCTCCAATGGTCAACACTCCTCCACGGGCTAATTCCACAGGCAAGTTGAGAATGATTACATGCTACAACTTTAAGGAAGAAGGTCACATGTCCAGGGATTGCACAAAACCCAAGAGGAGAAGGGATGGTCAATGGTTTGCAGAGAAGATTTATTTGGTGAATGCTCGGGCACAAGGTCAGGAACTCGATGAAGATGAGCTTGCATTTCTTGCTGATCCAGGGATTGCTGAACAAGAAGTTGTCACTACACATAATGCAGCATACCAAGCAGATGATCTGGATGCTTACGATTCAGACTGTGATGATCTTCAATCTGCTCAGGCAGCTCTTATGGCAACTCTCTCTAGCTTTGGGTCAGATAAAATATCTGAGGTACTTACTAATACCACTGATACTAGTATTCAACCACATCAAGTTGGGCAAGAGAGTGCTGATCCGAATGAGTCTTCGGTGGTGAGTCTTTCAAATGAAGAGACAATCAATGATAGTAATATCAATGTGAGTCCCCAGACTTTGAGTGAATCACAACCGGGAGCCATTTCGCATACGCATACTCCTGCTCAACAAGATTTGGTTATGGTTCCTGCTACATTACTTAGCCAAATGAATGTTGCACTCTTAGAAACCCTAGCTAAGAATAAGAATTTGTCTGATGAGCTTGCCTTGTGCAACGAAATAGTTCAAACTTTGGAATTAGTTGCTTCATCCAGTGTTCTAACAAATCCTGAATATGATCATTTTCGAAACAAACAAATGGGTCATTTGCAAGAAATTGTAACCTTAAGAGCAGATCTTTCTAACGAACTTAAAGAAAAAGAGTTAGTGGTCACTAATTTTCACAAACTTCAAACGGATTTTGAGTTACTCGAGTCCAAAAAGAATGAAATGGAAATTAATGCAGCTAATAAGATTAGAAGTTTAGATTATTTGCTTTTAAGACAATACGCTGCCTCTCAACTAGTGCACTTATTTGATGCTTCGTTTAGAGAATTTAACTTATCGCGTCAAAAAGGCCTTCCCCCAACCCACGGTATGCAAGACAAGCTCTTATCCATAGTCCAAGACTTTATAATGCAACCCAATTAGGATTGGTCTTAGATCCGATTGTTACTTTCGAGGATCGCACAAATAAGGATCTAGTTGATGAGAAACGGTCATACAACTTTGCAAAATATCCCGATTGTGATTATTTTAAAATGAATCAGGAGCTTGCAAAAACGGATTTTAGAATTCGCTTCCATATGGATAAAGATCTCATCACAGCACCAACCTACATGTTAAATGAAGAAAACCCTAGTACACTTCCTACACTTGTCAAAATGGAAGGCCCTAAGGAAATTCCAAAGGATCTTCCACCTGTTAGCACTGTATGGTTAAACTTGCAAGAGATTAATCAATACTTTACTAATTTTGACAAGGTCATTCTGGAATGTACGACTTCAAATGGCCTAAACGCCGGAGAATGGGCTTTCGAACACATGAACGAGGTGTTTAAGAATGAGATCAATCCGTTTGTCGAAAGTCTAAAAGGAAGTTTTGCATCTCTTTCGGAAAATCTCGAGTTTGAAATTGCAGAAGTTCAAAAAGTGTTTTATGAAATAGACACCGCTTACGAACTATAATTAATTGAAAAGGAAAAGATTTTATCCGAATATGACCGATTCTTGTCCCAAGTAATTTCGTGTGATGTGCTTACTACTGTGAATGTTAATTGTTCGAATGAGCTTACATCCGCTATGATTAAATGTGATGCTGTGAATATATGTGATGATGTTTGTGATCTCTCTGTAAATGTTGTTGATACTGTAAATGAGGTAGATAATCATTCTTGTCACGAGTCTAATGCTGAATTTTTAAAGCTTCAAGATTCTTACAATTTACTTACAAAACGCTTTAATCAACTTGAACAACATTGTATATCTTTAGAATTAAAACAGCAAACTCAAAATGAGGATCTTTTGATAACAAATGGTTGTGAAAACAGTGTTGAGACGAGTGACAAGATGATTGAAATAGTTAAGGCATTAGAGGAAGAGATTATGAGATTAAAGAGAGATGTGTCATCAAATAAAACACTAAAATTGGAACTAGAGGCTGTAGAGTCTAAAAACCAGGACTTAGAAATTAGACTTTCGTC
Source organism: Glebionis coronaria (assembly GCA_025667525.1). Lineage (NCBI taxonomy): Eukaryota > Viridiplantae > Streptophyta > Magnoliopsida > Asterales > Asteraceae > Glebionis > Glebionis coronaria. The sequence goes on from CM046878.1 coordinate 267,139,889, forward strand.
TATTCTAGGGGAGATGGATCGGGCAAGACAGGGACTATCCGCTCTTTATGGTTCAATAGAAGAACGCTTAGCTTTTAATGCAGCACAGCAACAATCTTATGTTGAACAACTGAACCAAAATTGTGAGGAAATCTCTGACTTAAACATCCAGCTCATTGACAAAAACATGGTTTTGGCCAAGGTAAAGGAGACACTTCTTCTCATCCGACAAGAAGTTGTTAATAACTTAGCTACCAACTCTGCACCGTCCTCTAGTGCTCCAACAACCAATTCAGTAGTGCTTTATAAGAACCCGCTCCATACGAAAAACCCGGTTACCTACGATGATTATATGAGGAATGCAATTAAGCATGTAGATCATGTTAGGGATATTTTAGATGATTTGTATGTGTTAGATCCCTCAAGCAGTTACTATTATTCAGCTCATGAATATATTAAGCGTGTTCAATATTGCTTAGCCTACTTGCAATACATAGGAAAACCGGGTTCTGCACTACTCACTAATCGACCCATTGCTGTAACTCCATTCAATAAGACCCCAGGAGCAAAACCGTCATTGGCACCATCAAGTAAGGCACCTTTAAAATCTGTTGCTAATGTTCCCACTTTGCCTTCTACAGGATTAAAAGAGTCTACTAAGGCTAAAGGATCGCCACTCAAGAAAGATAAGATCAAGCCCTCCACTAGTAGTACCATCAAGAAGAAAGTAGAAGCTCATCCTAGGAATATCAGTTCAGATTTAAATAAAAAGAATCATGTTAAGACTAAAAGCTCTGCGCCTGTGCAGAAGCCTAAACCATTTGTGAATTCTAATTTGAAATGTTGGAATTGTAATGAATGCATGTTTTCCCAACGTCATGATTTGTGTCTTATTGATCATGTGAATGAAATGAATGCTATTAGGAATGATCTTGAATGGAAACCAACTGGGAGAACTCGTACCCAAGTTAGATGGAAATGGCGTCCCACTGGTAGGACCTTTACATTAGATGGAAAAATGTGCCCTTTAACTAGGAATGCATCCATTGAGGTTAGGTCTCAGCGTCCTTTAGTTAGGCACACTAGCACTAAAGTATGGAAACCGCGCCCTTTAATTAGGTCAGCCCCCACTATAGTGCCTATCAGTGAAGAAATACCTCAGGATTTAAGCCATCTTGAATCTACATCACCAACTAGGAAGAAGGCTAGGAAATCTAAGAAACCTAAAGTTAGCAAATCTGAGATCATTAAATCTGTACCTGCTAATAACAAGGAACATTCAGATTCCGAAACCTATACATTGTCCTCGTCTGGTGATATTTTCAGGTGGTCCAAATCATCCTCTTGTATTTGGACTCCGGTTGCTCAAAGCATATGACCGGAGATCGCTCGATGCTCCGAAATTTCGTCAGCAAGTTTCTTGGAACGGTTAAATTCGGTAATGATCATATTGCAAAGATAATGGGGTATGGTGAATATCAGATTGGAAACGTTACGATTTCAAGGGTATACTATGTAGAAGGTCTTGGTCATAATTTATTTTCAGTAGGACAGTTTTGTGATTCCAACCTAGAGGTTGCTTTTCGACAACATACTTGTTTCATCCGCAACTTGGAAGAAAAAGAATTGTTGAAGGGATCTCGTGGTGCAAATCTTTATACGTTGTCCCTACAAGACATGATGGCCGCCTCTCCATTATGTCTTCTCTCCAAAGCATCTAAGACCAAGTCATGGTTATGGCATCGCAGATTATCTCATCTCAACTTTGATGCTATTAATCATTTGGCTAAAAACGAATTAGTTCGTGGTCTTCCAAAGCTCAAATTTCACAAGGACCATTTATGTTCGGCGTGTTCAAGGGGGAAAAGCACCAAGAAATCATACAAGTCCAAAGATGAAGACACCAATCAAGAAAAACTTCATCTTTTGCATATGGATCTTTGTGGGCCAATGCGAACCGAAAGTGTGAGCGGTAAGAAATTCATTCTTGTTATTATGGATGATTTCTCCAGGTTTACATGGGTTAGATTTCTACGTACAAAGGATGAAGCACCGAAGGCTATCATCACTTTTCTGAAATTCGTTCAGGTACGTTTAAATACTACTGTCCGCCGTATTCGTACAGATAATGGAACAGAGTTCGTCAACCAGACTCTTCGTGATTACTATGAAGAAGTTGGTATTTCACATGAAACATCCGCTGCACGTACTCCACAACAAAACGGTGTCGTTGAAAGACGGAATCGTACGCTTATGGAAGCTGCTAGGACTATGCTGATTTATGTGAACGCTCCATTATTCTTGTGGGCAGAAGCTATATCTACTGCATGTTTCACCCAAAACCGTTCTATCATTCGGAAACTCCATGGAAAAACACCTTACGAGCTTCTACATGATCGTAAACCTGATGTTTCATTCTTTCATGTGTTTGGTGCTCTTTGTTATCCAAACATTAATAGTGAGAACTTGGGCAAACTTCAACCGAAAGCCGATATAGGTATTTTCATTGGTTACTCACCCTCCAAGAAAGCATACCGAATTTACAACCGTCGTCTTGGTAAGATAGTAGAAACTATGGACGCAGATTTTGATGAGCTGACAGCAATGGCTTCTGAGCAACGCAGCTCTGAACCCGCGCTTCACGAGATGGGAACTGGTGCTATTAGTTCCGGATTAGTTCCCAATAATCCTACTTCTACATCATTTTTACCACCTACAAGGCCCGAGTGGGATAAACTATTTCAACCGTTGTTTGATGAATTCTTTGATCCCCCAAATGATGAAGTTCCAGCACCTGTAGTGATAGCTCCAATCCCAGAAGTTGTTGCTCAAGCTAATGAAGCTTTATCAAATGCATCTTCAATTAACATTGAACCGGATGCACCTCTACCAAGTGATTCTCAAACTACACCTGAATCGTCACCCTTACTTGTGCCTAATGATGTTGAAGAGGATTCTATTGATCACGATTTGGAATATGCTCACCTACAAGAGCTTCCTTTCTTTGGTGTACCAATACCTGAAAACCCTTCAGCCGCGTCTACCTCAGAAGAAGCTCCTTCAATTGTTCATTCCAGACCACCACGGATTGAAAATCACAGCACCAAATGGACAAAAGATCACCCAATTAGGAATGTCATTGGAAGTCTAGATCTACCAGTCTCTACACGCCATCAATTACAAGAGAGTGCACTCTATTGCTATTTTGATGCATTTCTCTCCGAAGTTGAACCTAAAAACTGGCAACATGCTATGACTCAATCATCTTGGATTGAAGCCATGCAAGAGGAACTAAATGAATTCCAAAGACTTGAAGTATGGGAATTAGTTCCTCTCCCTGACAAGGTTAACATCCTTACTTTGTTGTGGGTTTATAAGGTTAAACTCGATGAGATGGGTGGATTCTTGAAGAATAAGGATAGATTGGTTGCTAGAGGATACAAACAAGCCTTGGGTATCGACTTTGAAGAATCTTTTGCTCCTGTTGCAAGATTGGAGGCTATTAGACTATTCCTTGCGTATGCTGCTCATATGAACATGATCGTCTATCAAATGGATGTAAAGACGGCATTTTTGAATGGTGAACTAAGGGAAGAAGTCTATGTTAGTCAGCCGGATGGGTTCGTTAGCACGGAGTTTCCTAATCATGTGTACAAGCTTAAGAAGGCTCTCTATGGGTTGAAACAAGCTCCACGCGCATGGTATGATCTCCTTTCAACATATCTCATCTCGGAAGGCTTCTCCAAAGGCAAGGTGGACCCCACTCTATTCACTCTCAAGGAGGACAACGACATGATACTGGTACAAATTTATGTTGATGATATAATATTTGTTGCCTCTAACATAGAATTGTCAAAACGCTTTGAGAAGATAATGTCCACACGCTTTCAGATGTCAATGATGGGAAAATTTTCATTTTTCTTAGGATTACAAATTTCTCAGAATCCCAGAGGCATCTTTATTAATCAATCCAAATATGCTCTAGAATTTTTAAAGAAATATAACTTTGAAAATTGTGACCCTGTGGACACTCCAATGGTGGAGAAATCCAAGTTAGATGAAGATAGGAATGGGACTATTGTCGATCCAAAACTTTACCGTGGGATGATCGGCACCCTTCTCTATCTAACTGCTAGCAGGCCTGATTTGCAATTTGCTGTATGCATGTGTGCCCGGTATCAGGCTCGGCCTACCGAAAAGCACCTACATGTTGTTAAAAGGATCTTTTGGTATCTCAAAGGAACACTTCATCGTGGTCTATGGTATCCGAAAGATTCCTCCATTACTTTAATATCATACGCAGATGCCGATCATGTTGGATGTCAAGACACGAGGCGTAGCACTTCTGGGTCTGTGCAACTCCTTGGAGACAGATTGATTAGTTGGTCTTCAAAAAGGCAGAAAAGCGCTGCAATTTCTAGCACGGAGGCTGAATACATCGCCATGTCCGGTTGTTGTGCTCAAGTCCTTTAGATGAGATCACAACTAACTGACTACGGTTTGGGATTCAACAAAATCCCGATGTATTGTGACAACAAGAGCGCCATTGCCCTTTGCTGCAACTACGTTCAACACTCCCGGGCAAAGCACATTGACATTCGCTACCATTTCATTAAAGAGCAGGTGGAGAACGGAGTGATCGAGCTGTATTTTGTCACCACTGAGTATCAGCTGGCAGATATGTTCACCAAAGCCTTAGATCGAGGACGAATCGAGTTTTTGATCGACAAGCTTGGCATGAAATCATTCTCTCCAGCAACTCTCAAAGAATTGGCAGAAGAATCAGCTGAATAGTGGTGGTAAACTATTCATGCGTATCCTTTGTTCGTGATCATGTATATTATCGTATATATATAAACCACTAAAAGAAAAATACAAAAATATAAAACCAAGAAAAACCATAAAAAATATAAAACCTAGAAAAACCATAAAAAAATCTTGTTCGTTTTTTTTTTTAAAATCGGGCATGTCTTTTAGTACGGTAATATTTACGACTTTAGAAATGTCGATCAATATTGACACGGCGCCATAAATAGAGTCCGTATAAAAGTTGTACATTTTTAAAACATGCCCATTATTGCTTGTACTTATTTCAGACTGCAACCCGTTTTTCGTATTAAAGTCACGTATTTCCTTGGAAAACGTTGGCTCACAACGGGAATTAATTTTCTCGGGCATGATTTACAAGCCAAATCATGCAAAGGGATCAAGTTTACTTTACAACTTGGTCTAACACGAGTTAGTGTACGTTTCAGTGCATTAATTTGTCTAAATAAGAGAAATCTTATTGCCACCACGAATCAATCTTTTCAAGACATTAATTGGAAATGTTTTTATCAATATTTGACTCTTTAAACAATGACTAAAGCTCTTTAAATAGAAAACGGGTCATCGTTTAAGGGGGAGAAAATATTAAATCATCTTCGTCATCAAAACGATTTTCAAAAGTGTTTTTGGAAAATTAATTGGCTAAATGGTTAATGAGTGGTCTTGCTTTAGAATACGACTTGTGCTCGCTCAATGAGATAGGACTTGCTTTAGATCTCGGTGATTTGCTAATAGGATGCGATGCTTAAGTTGTGTGAGGGTTAGAATAGTTATTACAATAAGATAGACTAACGATTGTTAAGTGATTTAACGGATGTTAGCCTAAAAGGAGTTATTAACTAAAAAGGAAAAGAAAAGTAATGTATAGGGACTTAAAATGACTAAGGGTGAAAGTTGTAAAAATTTGACCTAAGTCAAACCAAACCCCCCGTTCTTTCTTCTATTTCTTCTTCATTACATTCTCTCCGCCATTGTTATACGTCACACAAACTCACAAACACAAGCTCGATTTTCTTAATCCAACATTCGTCTAATCCGTCTCATTCATCTCTAAGGTACTTACCCGCGTGTAATTTTGTCTAATTCGTTACTCAATCCACTTAATTAATTCGTTTGAATTAATTTAATCAAATTAGGGCGTCTGCCTAATTTAGGGTTAATTAATTAGGGGATTTAGCTGGGTTTGGATCGGATTAACATTAGAACGTGTATGGTTGCCTTAGATTGCCTTAAAGATCACACACGCGTTTAGAATAGTGCAATTAGGACTTCCGAATGAACAAGGTTTGGGAACTTCCGAATGAACGAGGTTTGTGAACTTCCGAACGAAGTTCCGAACGAAGTTCCGAACGAAGTTCCGAACGAAGTTCTGAACGAAGTTTCGAACGAAGTTCCGAACGAAGTTCCGAACGAAGTTCCGAACGAACTTAATGAAGTGTTCCGAACAAACTTAATGAAGTGTTCCGAACGAACTTAATGAAGTGTTCCGAATGAAGAGTTCCGAATGAAGAGTTCCGAATGAAGAGTTCCGAATGAAGGTTTCCGAATGAAGGATTGTTGGATTGATAATTGTTTGCTTGTTATAACTACTTGATTAAATGTGTCATGCTTAGAAATAACAACATAATGGTATATATATATTTCTGTGTATCAACCTTTTATGTCTTATCTTAAGCAGACACCATGACTAATCCAACAGCGCAAGAACTCCAAGATGCTAGAGCAGCCGCAATTGCCGAGGCAAGAGCCCTCAAGTTCATACCAAACAATTACCGGCTGAAGCAAGTTTCAAAATCCACTCACCATGGATTCAAATTCGCCATAGCAATCCTTGATCAATCTCACTTCAAGAATGCGTTAAGGAGTACTGCTTCGTGCCATATGACTACATGTATGAATTCTGGGCTACCAAGGAAAGTACTTCAAACAAGATCACCTTCTCTCTCGACAACAAGCAACAAACACTCACCGTTTCAGACTTCCGCAAGATATTTGGAATTCGGGATACACCCAAAGGTTTGTCATTTTCAAGGGATCCTACCAAAGACGAACTCATGGAGATGTTCGGTGCTCTTGGATGTCCTGACCTACGAGTTGTGTCCGATTTTACCACCGCTAAAGTGGGTCAACCTTGGAGAGCTATCTTGGGTATTCTCAGTAGATGTCTTACACCTAAAACAACTGGGCATGATGCTGTGCGTGGTCCAATTATGAACATCTTCTATGGAATGTACAAAGGCTCAAATGCAGATTATGCATCTTTGTTGTGGGAAGAATTTAACTTTCAACTCTTCCAAAACAAGAAGCTGAAGGCTAATTTCTTTCCTTACCCTCGGTTTATCAAGCTTATAATTCATTATTTTATGAAGAATGATGTCTCTATTGATAAGCGTGTAGCAAGTCGTCATCACACTGAAGAGGCTGATAACACTGTGGACCTAAGGCATGAAGGACCATCTAGTGCTGTTAATCCTGGTCCTATTCTCGATTATCTTCTGACGGATAAAATTAAAGCTTCTGCTGATTACAAGCTACTGCTAATAGAAATCAAGAAGCAAAAAGCAAGCCTTCAGACAGGAGAAGACTCGTCTACTACGGTCAAGAGTAAAGGTAGACGCAAGCAAACAGTTGCTTTATCTGAACCCAAAACCAAGAAGAAAAAGACTGAGGCTAAGAAGGGTAAGAGCACGGCTGACGAGCTTGTTCTCCACGACGAAGAAGATGTTGATGACGATCCTACTCTTGACAAGACTGAGAAAAAATTAATGAAGATGGCTATTGAAAAGAGTAGGAGAGACACGGGCGGTAGTGGTTCGGGTGCACAGATGGATGTTGAAGAAGAGTACGAGGAGCCAGATGATATTGATGAGTTTGGATCACCCGAACATTACTCAGCATCGAAGGAGACATCCATTGCTGTATCAGCAAGTGTTGAGAAGGAGTCCGGTGCTACTACAATCATTGTACCTACACAGCCTCTCGTAACTCAACCTCCACCAATCCAGCCTTTACCAACCCGACCGGTGCCAACACCATTCCTTCCACCTCCAACAACTTCCATCCTCAGTACCGTAATCACAACCGAACCTCTTCAACCAACCCCGAGTAGCTCTATATCATCTTCAATGGCCGCATTCGTAATGGCAGAAATGTTGGATAAACACACGGACAGTCAAAGACAAGAGATGGATAAACTTCGAGAAGAACTACTTCGACGAGTACAAAGTGAAGAGGCATCCAAGAAAGCCCAAGAAGAGATGATGGCTAAGTTCACTGCAGAGATGGAATTGACACGTAAAGTTCATGCAGAAGAACTTGCTCGGGTCAAACAGGCTGAAGCTGATAAGTATGAAGCACGACTTACGAGACTTCGAACTATTAAAGATAAATATAAGGAGCAGAAAGAAACACTTGAAGCTTCTATTTTAGAGAGGGTGAAAGAATCTGTTGAGTCCCTTATGCCAAAGCTGCATGAAGAAATGAGGAAACTTGCGGCTGATAACTTGATGATCAAGTCGTCCAACCCTTCCGAATCCGCATAAAAAATGGCATATGACTTAACGGATTTTGAATTGAAGAAGATCCTTAAAGCTCGCATGAGGGAAGTTGGATCTTTTGATAAGTCTAAAGTTCAGCGGACACTCTACAAAGCACTCAATGAAGCTATCATGGAGGATGATCGGTTGTTTAAGATGTTTGGAAGTGTGGTACCTTACCACATTCTGCCTGAGGAGGAAAAGGAAGATAGTGAACAAGAGGAGGGTAACGGTGAAGAAGAAGAAGAAGATGATGATGATGGTGACGATGATGGTGATGATGATGAGGATAGTGATGATGATGATGGTGGTGATGGTGGTAATCGAAATGAGGAGAGTGATAAGGGAAGCAACAGGGACGACGATGAGGATGATGGTGGTAAACATGATCAGCCTGAAACGGGGGAAAAGGTCGCCAGCACAAAGAAACCATCTAAGTCTGGTACCAAGTCTCAGAAAGATGCTGCGCAAAAGGAAAAATCAACCTCTACGGAATCAAGACGAACCAAGTGGCGCCATGATGTGAATGCTACTACGGTGTCATCGATTCCCGGTACATCTGTTTCTATTTCTATACATGTTACCACTAATCTTGTTAGTTCTTTTGTTGCTCCTGTGATTGCAGAATCAGTAACTGAACCTGAATCTGCACAACACTCGCATGTTCATGACACCGCCGAGATACCTGAATCAGAACCAGCAGATGTTCATGTTTCTACTCCTCTGCAACAAGAACCACAATCTACTGTTCCCGAGTCAAGCACACGGGACTGGGCGGACACATTGGAGATTGATGAAACTGCACCGCCACAAGCTTGGATCACGGCAGCTGCTAAATATGATCCAATCACAGATGATGACAGAGATGTCCTATATCTCCGTATCCGTAGTCCGATAGACTTGTGTGCATTTCTGGCTCATGAGTATAAATCTTCGGTCACTCCGTCTTTGGTGAAGAGAGCGTTAAAGGATAAGAGAATTCACGCCAAAACCAGGTTAAGCCGCATGGAGTACGAATATTATGCTGACGTGGTCCTGAAAGCTCTTAATACCGTTCAAAGGCCAGGCCTTCATGAGTCAAAAAGAGCTCCACCTCCACTTGATCCTTCTCAAGATAATCAAATTGCTCTCGACTTCTTTGTCACCTATGATCTTGATTATCTCCTCAAAGGATCATCCACGTACGCAACCTCCCTGACCTTGCTAAAAGCTGCTAATTGGGGGACAATACCCTGGATCGAGGAAAAGGTAAACCGACTCTGGGTCCCAAAGGTAAATCGTAATTATGATATGTATGCTGTTATAGGTGCATCACACTGGGACGAGCGAGTCCGAAGGGCGTACAGAGGTTGCTGCTTAGCCAATTCAAGAAGTATCGTTAGATCCGATATTCGCATCTCCAGTATTTTGGGACTGAAAACTGAAGCCAAGAACGGCTATCATCATGTGACGGAGATTCGTCTAAAAAGGGAGGATGACAGAGAATACATAATACAGCAGGGAGATTTTTCTATCATTCGCCTTGAAGATATCGAAGACATGTTGCTTATGATGACCCGTGATCAACTCACCCATCTTACTCGTGAAGAAATCATTGCCTTGAATACAGCACTTCGTATGTTCACACGAAGCGTTGTTATCAAGAAACGAGTTGAAGATCTTCAATTGGGAGTTGAAAGCTACCAAAGGAAGCTTAACCTGACCCGTCCAATGAACCAAGTTCTACCTCAACATGTCACAAGATGTCCTTATACCGGCATTACTGTTCCGAGTTACGGGATTTTCTACTTGAACATTCGTGGGATAATGAAGTTTATGATGGTAGGTGAGCTTTATAAGTACAGTGATGGGACTCTCATATACGTCAGAGGAAAATTGGAGCATCTTAATTCTGGTGGGTCTTTACCAGAGATGACTGAGGACTGGCATCCGGGTTATCGGCAAATGGCGAAATATGTGATCAAGAAGATTGATCAAAAGCTCCGGGAACGTAGATTGATGAGGAGCTTAGAAAGGTTCGTTGGTGGTAGACCATATGGAGTGCACCACAAGTTACTGCAACGATCCATCTAATGGATCGTACATTTCAGGTCTACTCTATATTGGTTTTTAATTGTGAATATGTAAATTTGTGAATATTGTGCTTTTACGGCTTGATGTAGTGTTAAGGTATGATAATTTTTCAAGAATTTCTCACGAGATTCTAACTCTTTCAAAATATATCATACTAAAGCACTACAACTATCCCTTATTAATTTAAGGGGGAGCATTAACATGTTCTATGGCCAAACATCGATTTCATTTTTACCCAAAGACCGGTTAATCCATTCAATATCCCAAATATTAATGGTTAACATTTTGGATAAGGAGAGAAAATGGGATTAAGGAGACTTAAATGATACTTGGCTAAAAGATGAAAAAGACTTAACGATAATCCAACTTAATATGTGTAAAGCACGTGTTAAGGGGGAGAGTTTTTGATGAACAAAACACCTAAGGTACAAAACTCTTGATTTCAATATCACAAGTACCTTAAGTGATTTTCAGGGATTTTTTCATGGTGACTATACTTTCCCGAAACACACTTTATTCACGACGGATGTGGTGACAAAAGGATGGTAGGAATAGGTTGTAGTCCAATGATTCATCAGAGCCGATGGAATCTTCCCAAGGATAATTCCCTAGATAGAATTAGAAGTCCTAGGAAAGATGGAGAAAGATTTTGAACGTAGCAGAATGCCGACCAAGTACTTAAGCTAGCACTGGAACAATCACAACAAGGTGCTAGTTATGACGTATTGGTAAGCATTGAAGGGGTTGAAGAATAAAAAAGAATTGTAAAGATAAAGGGTGTAAAGAAAGAAGCCCTCCTTACAACTTTAGGCAGAAACCAGGTCAATACATATGCTATTGAGATCATTTGTTAATGATTCTCGATATTGAAGAAAGACATCATGGACCCAGTGATGCAATGCACAACCCTTCCCAGCTAACTCAAATATCTCTCAAAAGGTATTTGTTTTAATCACACGGAGATCAACATGTTATCTATTGGTTTATTCACTCCGAATAGACTGATATTGAAAAGGTGGCACTCCTCTCCAGCCATCGCTCACTAAATCAAAACGCACTATCAAGTCTAGAGCCACGAGATCATCAAAAGTCTCATTAGGACACTTTCCATTTATTCCTTGCTTTCTCACACACTGTGAAAAGTAAGAGATTTTTATGAGTCCTACGCAGTGTTCTTGTAATATTGCCAGAACATCCGAGTAATACACAAGTATTACAATGAAGATGGAAATCCTGCTTGAGCCAACATCAAACAAGCTCATGGTAGGTTACACGTGCGGTTCTTTAAGAACCAATCTTGTGAAAAACTGGAAAGAAACAGTAGTTTAATTCTTAATTGAATTTAAACTCGTTCCAGGCCTCTACGCATTATCATATGATCTTGCCAGAACACTCAGAGTGACTCATTAGCGATCACAGTGACGAGTGGAAATCCTTCTAGTGTTAACATCAAACAGCACTTGGTAGGTGACGTGCAAGATTCTTTATGAATTAAGCTCGTGATAACTGGAAAGCAACGATGGTGAAAATCTTAACTGAAATTCACTTGTTCCAGGTTTCATGAATTGATGGCTTCAATCACAAGGATAATTTATCCAAGTGATTCACTCTTTATGTTCACAGTCAAGCTTAGTGATCGTCGAATACAGAGAACGGGTTTACCCGCGAAATCCTGTAAGGAAGTTACTTAATTGAAACTATCCGTCACAGGTACGATATCTAATATCGTCCAACGGTCTTCACCGACTGGAGGTAAAATGCTACCGATTTAGAATGAAATGTTCTAAGCCATTTCATTCGTGTCTTATCATGTTGATGCGAAGACGGTGGCGTTGCGGTGTACCAGCTGAAGTCGTTCCCACATGCTTATGTTTTTCTGCATCAAAGTTCAGCAAAATTCAAGAAAGTGCAAAATGAAGTCTTCCGCTGTACCAAACTCTGAAGCTTTCGAGAATTCAACAAAAGAAATAAGTGTGTGGAACATGGATTCACGAGGAGGCAAGATTCATAAGAAGGCAAAGATCACACGTGATTGGTCAAAAGAACAATGCTCTCAAGCCAAAGCCTAAAAGATCAAATCAACATATTCACAACAAAAAGGAAGAAGAAAAGACTACGAGCTGAAGAACGAAGACTTAGTATAGTATGCTAGGTTTAGAACTGTGTAACATGGAGTGACCTCCCTTAGGGGGAGATTGTTAGAAATACATTTTTAACGTATATTAGAAGTATCGGTCACTCCATAATATTAATAATGTTGTATAGTTCGTAGTTAATGTGTGCTTATTAAGTTAAGTAAGAAACCGACCCATGGGCTTGTCATGGGTCGGCCCAAGCCCATTAGTGGCTTGGATATAAATACCCCTTTCCACCATGGAAAGGGGTTGGTTGTTGATTGTTTCCATTTACCATTTGAATGAAAAACACATAGTTCTCTCTTACTTTCTCTCACTAGTTTCTCTCTCTAGAAATCTTCAACCCACTTCATTGATTCACAAGATTATCAATATTCTACATAAGTGTCCATGGTACCCAAGCCCTAATCAAAGTCAATGATTTCTTTATGAGTTATTTCCATCAAAACCATTTCAATAAAAATCAAAAATATATAAATAGAATTGTTTTCTTTGCATTGCATTGTAAATATTCAAAACCATTCATCATGTAGTATAGTTTAGTTTATTAAATCATAAAATGGCCAAGGTGGATTAATTATGAGGAGAATGTAAATTTGTGCTTAAATATATAGCATTGCATGAGGACATGACAATGTTCAAGTGTAGGGGATTTGATATGAGTAAAAACTCATATCAATTTATCAACAAATCACCCTAAAACACAATAAAAATACCTAAACTTTGTGCTATAAAGCGGAATTATGTGGTATGTTTTGTGTTTGTGCTCAAATAGGTAAGAAGGATACATTTTCAAGCAAACAAATGAAAATCAAGCTTAATTTGAAGAAAAAGACAAAGAAGGATAAAAAGTGACAAGACTTTGAAGACAAAGGACCTATCTTGACAATCTGCCAAAGATGAAGGACCAAAAGTGTAAATATGACAAAGTCAAGATCAAAGTCAAATCTGGTCAACTATCAAGTCAATCAAGTCAAAGGATCAAATTTGTTCAAGAATGAAGTTTGAAGGACTTAAATTGCCAAAAGAATGAAGAATATGGCTCAAAATGACATTCTACCAAGTCAATGGACTAAATCTGCAAAGTTTGGAAGTTTATACAAGTTCAATCCGTGTGAATATGCTCTTGTCCAATGAGAATGCAAGAAACTAATACTTTGGATTGCCATGTCATGGCCAGCTGGCCACTAACAGCCGCAACATTAAATGAACGAATCCAAACAGTGCTATCCCACTACTTAATGTTTCAGCCAATCATAAATTGGTATTTGGATAATGATCCGTGCACACTATTCTCAACCAATAACAACATGACACGTGGCTCTTCAAACTTCATACGCGCCCAGAATCAAGATCACAAAGGAATGAGTTTTAGAGCAAGTGTTTAACATCAATTTTGCTCAAAATCACAAGACGAATTCAATGAGCATAACCAATTAAGCTGAAATCAACTCAAGAGAAAATCCCCAAATTTGTTCTTCATCAGCAAAATCCAATTGGCAGGTGTTTGACATGTGGAAGCTGGGGATTGGTTCCAACACGTCACCAACCCCAACTGCTTTACTCCTGAAGTCTATAAATACCATGTTTAGTTCTCATTTCTTGTATTGTAGAAAGTGTGAAATCACACACACTTAGTTTTTCCTCTCAACTCATTTCTTAGTTTTAGCTTAACAACTCAAGAGTTTGACACACTCTTGAGTCTGTTATAGTTAGTTGTAACAGATAACTACCCTTGTAACTACTTTCTTTACTCAATAAAATTCAAATTTCCATTTTCCCTCCAAAACTCTCATACTATTCTACTGTTCATTACCTGCTTCATTGATACTTTTTGTTGCTGATTTTGGTTTGTTATGATCATCACTTGATCATAATTGGCTAAGTTTGAAGATTGTAGCTGTTTGTTGATCCAGTTCCATTTCTAGCAGATTTTGATGAGTTCAAGTACATTAATGGCGAATTTGATGGTTGTAGCTGATTGATTGGTTGTTGATTAGTGTTTTCTAGTGCTAAGGTGGTGGTTAGCACTAGACTAGAGAGCTCAGCGCTCCTCTACTCTCCAAAGGAGGCCTTTGCTAAAGGTGTTCATTTTCTGATTTCAATTCCACTTAACAGTTGAATGCCTGCTTAATTCCTAGATAATCCTACTCGAATGCATGATAAAATGTGTTTTAGCCTGTTTTGATCTGATCTTAGAGTTGTTGTAGCCTAATTGTAGCTTAAACTTGCTTAACAGTCTAGAACTTGTCCTGCTCTTCAGTTTCTGTTCAGTCATTTAGCATTGATAATCATTTTGAGTTCTAGTTGTGTTCACTGCTTGTTACTAGTTCTCATACATTTCATTTTGGCTTTAAAACTTAGTTTTCTAAAGCTTTTTACTCAGTTTAACCATTTGCTCAATAATCTTTCATAAAAATTCCAAAAAGATCAGAAAGTGGTGTTTGGCATTAGCTTGTAGTTGATGATCAAGTGTTAGAAATTGGCAAGTTTTGGTTCATTTTCAGTTAACAAGTGATATTAAATAGTTTTAAGTCATTTTCAAGTCAAATATTTGGTCAAAAAGGCAATTGGTCTTAGAAAAAGTCTGGGTCAGTTTTATACAAGTTCTTTTTCAGAAAGTATTGATTTTAATCTGCTTGGCATTTCTTTGTTAGTTAATGAAATCATTCCAAACCAGCTCTCATTTCTCACTCAATATATGAATTTTCAAATTGTATAAGGAAACTGTACAGTATCAAATATTAAGCTAGAAATAAGCAAAAGATTTAAGATCATGAGCAAACTCAAGTTTCTGTAACTTGGTGAACTGCTTTTTCATATCTCCATTTCCACTTCAATAACTAGTCAATTTTCTTTCACAAAATCATTCAATAAGTATTCCTGGTTGAATTTTGAGAATTTGGGCTTATTGAAAAATCTGGTCAATGAAAGTCAATATAAGCACTCTTTTTGCTTATTTTCAAATTCTGAGCTTATTACTTGATGATTTTCCATGAGACTTAATTTCCCGACCTTCTTTTGAGCTTATTAACAAGAATCTTCACTAAAATCTGGTTGTGCAAGTCTAGTTTTCCTTGTAGCTTATTGTGTGCTTATTGAAATTAGCTTATCAGCTTTCTAGTAAATTTCAGCCAATTTCCTTGGATAGGTCTAGCTTAAATCTGATTTTAAGTCGTTTGCAAGTTGTTTGGTCGAATTTGGTTGAGAAAAAAGCTCAAACGAGCTTATTGAAGTTACAAACCCGTTTTTGGTGAAAAGTTCTTAAAAATTGCATTAAGGTCCTTGAAAAATTAATCTGTTTGTAATCATGGCTAATCTTTCAACTTTTTAGGTTTTGCAAAAGGTCAGTCCTTGTACTTTTAAGTTTGTTTAAAATCAGTTAGATAGTTTTGAATTAGTTGGAAAATTGGTTACTTGTTTGGATAGTTTTCATTTTCAGTCCTTATAGTTTGCTGTTTTTACATATTCAGTCCTTATACTTTTTAGCTTTACATTTATAGCATTTAAATTTCAAAGAATTTACATTTCTAGTCCTTATAGTTTGTAGAATTTACATTTGGCATTTTAATTGAATAAAAACTTGGTATTTGCACGTTGTTTTACATATAAGTAGACGATATTTTTCATTTTTGCAAGGCATTGTTTGAATTAGCAATAGAATATCCAAAAAACATTACCAACCAAAAATAATTAAAAACCCGATCTTGTTAGGACTTTCAATTTGTTAAGAACTGAGAAAAACGAACTTCAACTATACACATTTCAAATCCGAAGAATCAACCGAAGCTCTTGATACCAATTGTAGGTCTACGTTTTCTAAGGATTAGGCATGTTATGGTTTATCTATTGAGATGGATGGAGAAATGGAAGAACTAGAGAGATAAAGGTAGAGAGAGAGAGAGAGAGAATGAAAGAAATGGTTGATTAATGAAAAGTGTGAACAACACAAAGTGACCAACCCCTCCTAACATGCTAGGAGGGGGTATATATAGCCCACCCTACATGTGGGCTATATGGGTTATATTGGATCACGAGCCCAATATCATTGGAGTGACCGATCCTTTCTAAATACGTAAAAACGTATTTCCAACAATCTCCCCCAAAGGGAGGTCACTCCAAGTTACAATGTCCTAAATAGTCTATAGCTCGTGATCTATGCTAACAATGATGTGGCCGAGACTTTCCTTGGAAAAACGTATTTCCAACATATCGTGAGCTTAATAAGATCACCATCAGGATCGATACCCTTTGCCACGCATTGATGATCTGTTTGACCAACTCCAAGGGGCCAAACTGTAAAACCCGTAAAAATAAGGTCATAATTTAATTCTATTTTCAATTATTTTGAAGTATTTTATAACGTTAAATATTATTATGTTTAACGGTTTAAGTTGAAACTGATATTAAATATTATATTTTAATATTTTGACGAGTAACGAGGACTACTAGTGATCGTGATACCGACGGATGTCTAAAATTTTATATTTTATTATCGATCGTTTTGATAATTAATACTTTCGACGATATCGTTTTAATTACGTATCGAGTCGTTATATTATTTTTCGTGTGCGTTTAAACTTTTAAAAAGTATTTTTACGAAACCCGACTCCCGTAAATATTTGTAAAATTTACTTTTAGTCATTTCCCGCTTTTTAACTAATATTTATATTTAGGACCAAAACTATCACAAATTGGCAAAAACTACCCTAACCTTGGACTATATAAGGTTTTTCCACTTACACTTTTACACATATAATCATTTTTAACATAAAAACAAAACTCCTACACCCCTCTCTCTCTTGTTGCCATGTAACACCAAGAACACCACCACCTTAATCTTCAATTTTCTTGATCAAAACTTTGATCCATCCAAAAACAAAACAAGTCCACCTCCTAATTTTTCAAGGTGATTCTAATGGTACCATTTTTATCCACATGCAACCATATAAATTTTTCAAGAAAAGTTGGTGATGTTTGATCCATATTTGTTGTATGCATGTGTTAGTAGTGATGATCAAATGATGTTTATGCTATGTTTTTGTTAAAAAGATGAATTTCAATTTTTGGGTTTTTGATTTTGATGATGATACAAGTGTTAGGATTGGTTTATGGTGATATTAGGATGTTAGAATGATGATAAAAGTTGTTGGTTTTGATCAAAAACTTAATTTTGTAAGAGATTTTTATAGTTGATTTTAGGCAGTAGGTTTGAGGCCATTTTCGAGGGTCTTAAGTCTGGATATAGGATGATATTATGGGATTATGTCGTAGAGAATTTCGTTAGCTTCGATTTGATATAAAGTAGGCCTTCCAACTCCAAACGAGGTGGAAGTTACACTAGTTTGATTTTCGTGTACCGGGAGACGAGTGTCGACACAATCCGAAAATTGTTGTCGATATTTGGATCGAATCTCGGGGACTATAAAATGAGTTTCAAAATGATGCAAGGGCTGTTCTCAGGCTCCAAGTTTAGTATTTTGAGTCTATTTTTAGAATCAAGTGTCGGTTTTACAAATGGAGTTGTTTAGAATGGTCAAAATGGTTTCGTAAGTCAAGGTCGCTAAACTGTCCGGATTTTGTAATTCAAAGATGAGTCGGGCAGGGAACTTTAGAAGTAAAATCTTTTGATGGGCTCTTGGGAGGACTTTCTACATATAGTAAGTGAGTTCTCTGAGTAGTATCATAAAAAGTTGATATGTTTAAGTATGGGAAAACGGCTTGGACATTCGGTATGTTCCGGCAGATTTTTATTAAAGACATAGAATAATAAAATGAATATATATGAGAGTTTAATAGTATCACTTGTATCGTTTTCTCTCGAGTTTGTCGTGATTTTATGAGTCGAGTTTTATATTCTTATGTATGGTTTATTTCTCGAGTCTATTATTAATGAACGCACCTCATTTGATAGGTTGCGGTTCTCGTGTTTGAAAGGCATCATCTATTGTCGGCGATCGTCTCATTACCACTATTGGCTAAGGTGAGTCTATAGCCTCGCTTTATATTAGTTATTAAATGATTTTAAACCCGCGAGGGGGAATACATGTTTTTATAAACTTAGAACACAAGATTTTTATGGTATGCTTTGTCCCTCTATGAATGGACCCGTGGTTGCCTTTAAATTGCATTAAGTGATTGCCTTTGTTAAAACCTCAATTATGGACCGTTAATTAACCTATGATGGGTTAACCGCTAGTACAATTAATAGATCTATGGGGGAAGCCGCCCCGGTTCAGTTTTTGTGGACTTGTCATAGAAGCTTAGGCCCGACCTCCACACTGTTTGGACATATTGTATTGAGAAGTCAGGTATAAGGCAATGTACCAATAATCTGGAGGTAACCGATAATTAATAAATCTCTCGTCTTATTAGACTGATATGGGAGTGTCTAAGGGCTCGGTTCCATGAGCTTATTGCAATTTACGCTATACACAATTATTATTGTTGATGCGAATTATTATTTGATGCTTATAAGCATGCCACAAACTTATAATCTTTACTTGTGTTCAAATTGATTTCATAAACCTATAGATTCACTCGGCATTTTTGCTGATAGTTTTACTCACATGTATTTCAGGTAATCAAGAAGTGGAAGCTTGGAGGTCACGGGGAATGAAGTTGTGCACTGCTTTTGTTGTTCAAACTCTTTGATTTATTTATCGTTCCATTTTTAAAACAAACCAATATGTTGTTTTAACTTATCTTTTGGTAACGATTACTTGGGACTACGCTACTCTGACAAATGTTTTAGGAACGATAAATCTAAAACGTCTCTTTTCGAGTCGTTCTTTATAAATTATGTGTTGTTGTATCATTGTTTAGCACCCAAAGATGGATTCCGCTGCGTGTAAATTTGGGGGTGTTAAAGATTGGTACCAGAGCCATGAGTTATAGAGAACTAGATCTTTTTCTAAAAACCTAAACTATAACTGTCGGTTTTATTTTTTTCAAAGAGTCGGTGCACATGATTTCGCGTGACTTCAGGTTCAAGCTACTTCTGGGATTACAACTTTCGTATACATTATTATGTATGCCTTATTGCTAAGTATTTCTAAATAAATACTATAATCCTTTATCGATATATATATTTATATCGTTAAACTTTTCGATAAGAGTTATCATTTATTAATGATTTACTTAAATAAATTTTTGGAATTTTTCCTGCAATTATTTTGAAGGATTCTCTACATTTATTTAAATTATTGGAAATTATCCTATTTCATTTTGTTATGACCTTACATACCTTCATCTGCGCGCGTTACTTTTATTGCTTAACCCTTTGAGATATCTATATAGATATCCAAATCGTCTTCCGACTATTTGTGCTTGGACGTCTTTTAACGTAATCTCTAGACCATTGTGTAGCAATGTGTCCTTGGAATAGACTAACCGCTATCGTGTGAGTCATACATTTTGAAACATTTCTTAAAATAGTGTTGAATAATACCATGGTTTTTCATAATATTTTGTTGATTTTTATTATCGTTTTACACGACATGCGAAGATTTAATTCGTTGACATTTATATGTATCGACTCCGAAGTGTATTGTTCACTTATATCTCGGTAACGTCATCGTTATTTTATAAATCATCGTCTAGATTATGGCGCTAGAATTGGAATACGATTTTACTTATATAAAATTGTATCATTTGTTTTTCATTAACCTTCTCGCTCCCGGAGTGTAGCATGTTAATGTTCCATTCTTTTCTTGTTATGTTTTGTGTTTTTGACAATCGTGGCACCAAGGAGATTTGCCTACATTGCATTTTGAAATCTAAATTACGAACGTCTTTCACCGTTTTGATTCCTAAATTTCGTGTTGAATACCTTGAAGCATTTTATGTCATTCATCATGCTATATATTATTTGATGCTCATTACGAGATTTATTTTTCGTTGTTATAAAATCCACAAGACATGTGTGTATATATGTATATATTTTGAGCCGTTAAGAAGTGTCGAAAAATACACTTTATGCAGAAACTCTAGGGGCAGTATAAACAGGTCAAAACTTAAAAGTAAAACTTGCGTTTTAAAATAAAATAGTCAAACCTGCACAGAACTTGCAGGGGTATTTTGGTCATTTTACTATGGTTTTCAGGTCTCAGGTAAAACTAGAAAGTCGTCTGAAACGTCGTTTTGCATCAAAATGCTTTAGACTCTGAGTCTTGGAGATGTCGTTTATCGGGTCAATTAATCGGCTCATATTTAAAGTTAAATCTGATAGAAAATTCAGAACATGGGTTTTAAACGTTTCAAAGTAGTTTTGAGTTCATTTGAGATCGTAAAATTTTAACAAATATTATTTTACAACTAACTAATACTAGCTGCATGTGAAAATATTTAAAAATAGAAACAGTACAGGATTAGCAATTACCGGATTAATGGTGTAATTTAAAAACGAATAACATACTTTCTTAAAAGCATGTTGTGTCGAGTATCTTACAAAGAATACACATGTGGATTGTTTTATTCTTTTTATATATATGACTCATTTGTCATTCGATGTTATTTTTATTTTCGTTTTCTTCTAACCTTCCACTGATTTGAGTTGAGTTTTGAAGTTCTGTCTTCACATTCTTCGTTGACATTCTTATCGCGTGTCTCATGGCGTTTTCGTCTAAACCTTATAACCCTTTGAAAACTTAACAACTTGTAACCATTTCATTGGTTGTTTTATGAGCTACTATTTGCCACTTTTTGCAAAACTTTGACTACTTTATACGTTGTTATAATGTCATATTATAAATAAATCTGATATTGTTTTACGATTATTTTCACCAATTTTTTTTTACTTTGGTCTTATAAAATACTTTTCGTAGGATTAAAAGTTGCTTATTAAGTATCTCACAAATTACTTGTATCCTATAAATTTATAAACTATTTTTAAATTCCATTTTACAGATGGCATGGTTTATATATAAACATAAGAAACGTAATACTTTTCGACGAAAAGGAGCACTGCATTGCTAGCCCTAAATTATACATGGCCTGATCACCTATGTCTAATTTAGAAGGAGCCATGCTAGGCTGAATAGTAGTCACCTTAAAAATCTTGATAATAATCAACTTTTTACTTGTATTTATGATAAAGATAAATAAAATGAAAAGTAGTTTTAAAAACCCTTATATTTCATGCAAGTAGCACAATTTATATGCATCCGCATACGTTTTCTTACCATTTCATGAACGAGTTTCGCGCTTACGAATACGTTTTTACTCGACGATCATTTTTCTACTTGTTACTTCATTTTGTCTTATAACTGATTTCTTTTGACCGTTCGTCTAACTACTGACTGTTGATAAATGACTTGAAAGTCTCGATGTTTTATCCTTCCTTCTCGTCCAATTTTCTTTATGCGACTGGGTAGATTTTTGTAATGTCTCCGCACGTGAATAATGAATTATCACTAGAGTAATTTCCGTATATCCAGGATGACGTCCGTCACTCTCGTTTGTCTCGAAATCCACTCTTGTGAACCGTGCTTTGACTTCTCTCTTTAAACACTAACATCGTTCATTTGATTTATTTTAATTACAAGTGATTATTAGGAATTTTATTTATTAAAACTTTTGTATGGATCTTCTTTCCGATCATGTATCGACCACCGCTAAGTTAACGAGCTGATATTGGTGAACCACCGACCGCACTAACAAAATTGACAACTTGTTTAATCTATTATTTCTTATCGTCATACCATCAACGCCTTTATTTTATTATTCTCTTTAAGAATTCATATGACATTTGCTTCGTTCTCTTTTGTACCGTGGATTTCGTACTGATTGTTAACCATTATTTCCATTCGTATTCGTTTGTTATCTTGTCACATTTCGAAACCCGAATATATCCCATGTTTATTTTAAAATAATAAACACCTTTATGTATTTCTACAACGTATTATAAAATTTTTATGTTTATACATTTTCCAATGATTTTCAATTATCAAAATAACCATCATAAGTAAAATGTCAAATTTATACACCATATTTAGTATAACTAAAACTAATGTTTAAATTGACATTATGTTTTTATCTTTTGAAGTAATTGACTTATCATACTTTACTTTAAATGTAATGAAATTATCGGTCTAATTTATATTCCTGATAATGATTTAATTTGTGTTAGAAATACGTTTTTACGTATATTAGAAGTATCGGTCACTCCACAATATTATTAATGTTGTAATAGCTCGTAGTTAACAAATAGTCATTAGTTGCTTATTAACTTAAGTAAGAACCGGTCCATGGGCTTGTCATGGACCGGCCCAAGCCCATGTTTGCTTGGAACTATAAATACCCCTTTCCACCATGGAAAGGGGTTGGTTGTTGTTTCATTTTGCACTTTCATATTAATAAAATCATACACACTTTCTCTCACTTTCTCTCTCTAGTTTCTCTCACTAGAAAACATCAACCTACTTCATAGATTCATAGGTTATCAATATTCTTCATTTGGTATCAAGAGCTATGGGGTGATTTAAGGTAAGGATTGTGTTGCTTTTTTAGTTTTTGAATCAATTAGTGATCTTTAGAAAAAATCAATCTTGAATCTTGTTGTTTTTGGTGTTTTTGTTATTGGGATTGATTGATAAGGATTGGGTTTAGCTTATTTTGGTAAAAATCATAAAACTTTTTGTGGTTTTGGATCAAAAATCGGAGTTAAAAGCTGTTTTTTAAGTCTCGGAAACATTTTTTCCAGAACATTCCGAATAGGAAGATTTTCAGTATAGAACGTTTATTCCGAATAGGGATTCCGAATAGGAGAAATATTCAGAATAGAAGAAGTTTCCGCATAGACTTTCCGGATAGAAGGGTTTTTCCGAATAGCAGTAATTTTTCCGAATAGCAGAAATCTTTCCGAATAGCCAAAAACTTTCCGAATAGCCTATATTTTTCCGAATAGCCAGTATTTTTCCGAATAGCCAAAATTTTTCCGAATAGGAGAAATATTCCGAATATCTTCCGAATTGCCCATCATTCCGAATAGGAGGTTTTTTCCGAATAAGCCAAAGTGCCAGATATTCCGAATTGAAGAAATATTCCGCATAAGGGTTTTTCCGCATAAGGGTTATTCAGCATAGAGTTTATTCCGAATAGGGCATTTCAGCATAGGATTATTCCGAATAGGTGTTATTCCGAATAGGGTTTATTCTGAGTTTGGGTTATTCCGTATAAGCAAGTTCAAGGGGTATTTGAGTTTTTTCGACGATCTTTAGTGGATTTAATCTTGAGTTCAACCAACACAACACAAATTCTCAACCTTTCTTCACTGCTCGATCAACCGATAATCTTTGAGTCTGTTAAGTGATCACAATGAATCCAAGTTCATTAATGCCTCAGATGACATCTCTTACGGATATCTCGATCATAACGGGGACTGATAGTCGTCCACCGATGCTTATTAAAGAGGTGTTTGAGGCATGGCAGGGCCGTATGATGCAATACTTGAAGGGCAAACCAACATACGGAAGGCTTATGGTCAAATCGATTTTGAATGGTCCACTCGACTATGGTACCATTGTGGCAAATAACGTGTCTCGACCAAGAGAATATGAAGAACTCACATCGGCACAACAACTCATTGCTGATGCTGATGAAAAGGCTCTACAGACACTTCTCCAAGCTCTTCCGCATGATATTTATCGTATGGTTAGTCAATATACGGTTGCCAAAGATTTATGGGAACGTCTAAAGGTGTTGTTACAAGGTACGTCTCTCACCAAACAGGAAAGGGAGTGTCAGCTGTATGATCTGTTTGATAGATTCACGTACAGCCCAGGGGAAACACTACACGATTATTACTTCAGATTCACTACTCTAATGAATGATCTGAATGTATACAATCTCGTGATTGCTCCATTCCAGGTTAACACCAAGTTCTTGAATACTTTACCTCAAGCTGAATGGGGTGAGTATATTACCGATGTGAAGTTAACCCGGGATTTGCATAAGTGCAACTTAGATCAAATCTATGCTTTTCTTCAGCAGCATGAGAAGCATGTGATTATGCACCGTTCTCCTCGCGGTATGTACCCAGATTCCTTAGCTTTGATGGCGAATCAACCAAGCTTGTCACACAACAACACACCTTATATCTTGGGACATCAAGCCTATCATCCATCACCTTATATGACACCAACCTTCCCACAATACTCGATTCTACCGCAACCACCCACCTCACATCAGCAACAATATCGGTTCAATGCACCTTCACCACAGTATGCTTCACAACTTCATCCAGCAAATGTTGCACCTTATGCTCAGCCTTCATATTCTTCTTATCAAGAGAATGCAGCATATCCAACAAGCTACCCTGATCAAATGAGTATTCCTTCTACTGATTATGCAGCTCATCCAGATCAAGCATTGTATTGTGATGATGAGGAAGTCCCCGTTCCTGTATTCCAACAAGGAGCTAACCCAGTTGAAGTGCTAACTACTATGTCTGCTTATCTCACACGAACTTTAAGCAAACGAGGATACAGAGGATCAGCTCCTACCAACAATCAGTTGAGGAATTCATCCAATTCTCGTCAACAAGCTACTATTGAGAATGGCAGGGTCATGGTTCAGCCTATTTAACCATATCAGGGGAGACCTACCACATCAACCACCAATGCTCGCACGATCAATCAGGCACCAATGGCTAATCCTGCTCCACGGGCTAACTCCACGGGAAAGTTGCGAATGATTACATGTTACAACTGCAAAGAAGAGGGTCACATGTCCAGGGATTGTAAGAAACCCAAGAGGAGAAGGGATGGACAATGGTTTGCAGAAAAGATCTATCTGGTAAATGCTCAAGCACAAGGAAGGGAACTTGATGAAGAGGAGCTTGCATTTCTTGCTGATCCAGGGATTGCTGAACAAGACGTTGTCACTACGCAGAATGCAGCTTACCAAGCCGATGATCTTGATGCGTATGACTCCGACTGTGATGACTTTCAATCTGCAAAGGCTGCTCTCATGGCAACTATCTCCAGCTTAGGGCCAGAAAAGAGATCTGAGGTACTTATTAATACCACCGATAATACCACTGATGCTAGTATTCAACCACATCAAGTTGTGCAAGAGAGTGCTGACTCGAATGAATCTTCGGTGGTGAGTCTTTCAAATGAGGAGACAAACAATGATAGCAATATCAATGTGAGTCCCCAGACTTTGAGTGAATCACAACCGGGACCCATTTCGCAAACGCCTACTCCTGCTCAACAAGATTTGGTCATGGTTCCTGCTACATTACTTAGCCAAATGAATGCTGCACTCTTAGAAACCTTAGCTAAGAATAAGAATTTGTCTGATGAGCTTACCTTAAGCAACGAGAAAGTTCAAACCTTGGAATTAGTGCCTTCGTCTAGTGTTCTAACTAATCTCGAATATGATCATTTTAGAAACAAACAAATGGGTCACTTGCAAGAAATCGAAAACTTAAGAGCAAATTTGTCTAATGAACTTAAAGAAAAGGAGTTAGTGGTCACTAATTTTCAAAAACTTCAAACAGATTTTGAATCACTCGAGTCTAAGAAGAATGAAATGGAGATTAATGCTACTAATAAGATTAGAAGCCTAGATTATTTGCTTTTAAGACAATACGCTGCTTCTCAACTAGTTCACTTATTTGATGCTTCATTTAGAGAATTTAACTTATCACGTCTAAAAGGCCTTCCCCCTAATCCACGGTATGCAAAACAAGCTTTAAGACATAGTCCTAGACTTTATAATGCAACTCAATTAGGATTGGCTTTAGACCCGATTGTTTTTCCCAATGATCAAACAAGTAAGGATCTAGTTGATGAGGATCGGTCATACAATTCTGCAAAATATCCCGAGTGGGATTATTTTAAATTGAATAAGGAGCTTGCAAAAACGGATTTTAGAATTCGATTCCATATGGACAAAGATCTCATAACAGCACCAACCTACATATTAGATGAAGAAAACCCTAGTACTTTTCCTACACTTGTCAATATGGAAGGTCCTAAGGAAATTCCAAAGGATCTTCCACCAGTTAGCACTGTATGGTTAAACTTGCAAGAGATTAATCAATACTTTACTAATTTTGACAAGGTCATTTTGGAACGTACGACTTCAAATGGCCTAAACGCCGGAGAATGGGCTTTCGAACATATGAACGAGGTGTTTAAAACTGAGATCAATCCGTTTGTCGAAAGTCTAAAAGGAATTTTTGCATCTCTTAAAGAAAATCTTGTGTTTGAAATTGGTGAAGTTCAAAAAGTGTTTTATGAAATGGACACCGCTTACGAACTACAACTAGTTGAAAAAGAAAAGATTTTAACCGAATATGACCGATTCTTGTCTGCAGTAATCTCGTGTGATGTGCTTACTACTGTAAATGTTAATTATTCGAATGAGCTTACATCCGCTATGATTAATTGTGATGCTGTGAATATTTGTAATGATATTTGTGATGATGTTTGTGATCTTTCTGTAAATGTTGCTGATACTGTAAATGAGGTAGATAATCATTCTTGTCACGAATCTAACGCTGAGTTTTTAAAGCTACAAGATTCTTATAATTTACTTTCAAAACGCTTTAATCAACTAGAACAACATTGTATATCTTTAGAATTAAAACAACAAACTCAAAATGAGAATCTTTTGATATCAAATGTTTGTGAAAACGGCGTTGAGACAAGTGACAAGATGATTGCAAATGTTAAGACATTAGAGGAAGAGATAATGAGATTGAAGAGAGATGTGTCATTAAATGAAACACTCAAAATGGAACTAGAGGCTGCAGAGTCCAAACACCAGGTCTTAGAAATTAGACTTTCGTCTGTTCTAGGGGAGATGGATCGGACAAGACAGGGACTATCCGCTCTTTATGGTTCACTAGAAGAACGCTTCGCTTTTAATGCGGCACAGCAACAATCTTATGTTGAACAACTGAACCAAAAGTGCGAGGAAATCTCTGATTTGAACATCCTGCTCATTGACAAAAATATGGTTTTGGCTGAGTTAAAGGAGACACTTCTTCTCACCCGACAAGAAGTTGTTGATAACTTAGCTACCGACTCTGCACCGTCCACTAGTGCTCCAACAACCAAGTCAGTAGTGCTTTATAAGAATCCGCTTCATAAGAGAAACCCGGTTACCTATGATGATTATATGAGGAATGCCATTAAGCATGTCGATCTTCTTAGGGATATTTTAGACGATCGTTATGCCTTAGATCCCTCAAGTAGCGACTATTATTCGGCTAATGAATATGTTAAGCGAGTTCAATATTGCCTAGCATATTTGCAATACATAGGTACACCAGGTTCTGCGCTACTTAATAATAGGCCCATTGCTGTCACTCCATTTAATAAGACTCCAGGAGCGAAACCATCATTGGCACAATCAAGTAAGACACCTTTAAAATCTGTTGCTAATGTTCCCACTTTGCCTTCTACAGGATTAAAAGAGACTACTAAGGCTAAAGGATCGCCACTCAAGAAAGATAAGATCAAGCCCTCCACTAGTAGTGCCACAAAGAAGAAAGTAGAAGTCCACAATAGGAATGCTAGGTCAGTTTTAAATAAAAAGAATCATGTTAAGACTAAAAGCTCTGCGCCTGTGCAGAAGCCAAAACCATTCGTGAATTCTAATTTAAATTGTTGGAATTGTAATGAATGTATGTTTTCCCAACGTCATGATTTGTGTCTTATTGAGCATGTGAATGAAATGAATGCAATTAAGAATGGTCTTGAATGGAAGCCAACGGGTAGAACTCGTGCCCAAGTTGGCTGGCAATGGCGTCCCACTGGTAGGACCTTTACATTAGATGGAATAATGTGCCCTTTAACTAGGAATGCATCCATTGAAGTTAGGTCTGAGCGTCCTTTAGTTAGGAACACTCGCACTCAAGTATGGAAACAGCGCCCTTTAATTACGTCAGCCCCTACTATAGTGCCTATCAGTGAAGAAATACCGCAGGATTTAAGCCAACTAGAATCTACACCACTCATTAAGAAAAAGAAGGCTAGGAAATCTAAGAAACCTAGAGTTAGCAAATCTAAGATTATTAAATCTGTACCTGCTAATAACAAGGAACACTCAGATTCCGATACCTCTACATTGTCTTTGTGTGGTGATATTTTCAGGTGGT
This sequence comes from Glebionis coronaria, assembly GCA_025667525.1. Classification (NCBI taxonomy): domain Eukaryota; kingdom Viridiplantae; phylum Streptophyta; class Magnoliopsida; order Asterales; family Asteraceae; genus Glebionis; species Glebionis coronaria. Next base: position 267,168,553 of record CM046878.1, read on the forward strand.
CCAAATCATCCTGTGGTATTTGGACTCCGGTTGTTCAAAACATATGACCGGAAATCGCTCGATGCTCCGAAATTTCGTCAGCAAGTTTCTTGGTACGGTTAAATTCGGGAATGATCATATAGCAAAGATTATGGGGTATGGTGAATATCAGATTGGAAACGTGACGATTTCTAGGGTATACTATGTAGAAGGTCTTGGTCATAACTTATTCTCAGTAGGAAAGTTTTGTGATTCCAACCTTGAGGTTGCTTTTCGACAACACACTTGTTTCATCCGCAACTTGGAAGGAAAAGATTTGTTGAAGGGATCTCGTGGTGCAAATCTTTATACTTTCTCCTTACAAGACATGATGGCCGCCTCTCCAGTATGTCTTCTCTCTAAAGCATCTAAGACCAAGTCATGGTTATGGCATCGCAGATTATCTCATCTTAATTTTGATGCTATTAATCATCTGGCTAAAAACGAATTAGTTCGTGGTCTTCCAAAGCTTAAATTTCACAAGGACCATTTATGTTCCGCGTGTTCAAGGGGGAAAAGCACCAAGAAATCTTACAAGCCCAAAGCTGAAGACACCAATCAAGAAAAACTTCATCTTTTGCATATGGATCTTTGTGGACCGATGAGAACTGAAAGTGTGAGCGGTAAGAAATTCATTCTGGTGATTGTGGATGATTTCTCCAGGTTTACATGGGTTAGATTTCTACGTACAAAGGATGAAGCACCGAAGGCTATCATCACTTTTCTGAAATTCATTCAGGTACGTTTGAATACCACTGTCCGCCGTATTCGTACAGACAATGGTACAGAGTTCGTCAACCACACTCTTCGTGATTATTATGAAGGAGTTGGTATATCACATGAAACATCCGCTGCACGCACTCCACAACAAAACGGTGTCGTTGAAAGACGGAATCGTACACTTATGGAAGCTGCTAGGACCATGCTTATTTATGCGAACGCTCCATTGTTCTTGTGGGCAGAGGCTATTTCTACTGCATGTTTCACCCAAAACCGTTCTATCCTTCGGAAACGCCATGGAAAAACACCTTATGAGCTTTTACATGACCGTAAACCCGATGTTTCATTTTTCCATGTGTTTGGTGCTCTTTGTTATCCAAACATCAATAGTGAGAACTTGGGTAAGCTTCAACCGAAAGCCGATATAGGTATTTTCATTGGTTACTCACCGTCCAAGAGAGCATACCGAATCTATAACCGTCGTCTTGGCAAGATTGTAGAAACTATGGACGCAGATTTCGACGAGCTGACAGCGATGGCTTCTGAGCAACACAGCTCTGAACCCGCGCTTCATGAGATGGGAACCGGTGCTATTAGTTCCGGATTAGTTCCCAATAATCCTACTTCTACATCATTTTTACCACCATCAAGGCCCGAGTGGGATAAACTGTTTCAACCGTTGTTTGATGAATTCTTCGATCCCCCGACTGATGAAGTTCCAGCACCTGTAGTAATTGCTCCAATACCTGAAGTGGTTGCTCAAGTTAATGAACCTTTATCTAATGCATCTACAATTCACATTGAACCGGATGCACCTTCACCAAGTGATTCTCAAACTACACCTGAATCATCACCCCTACTTGTGCCTAATGATGTGGAAGAGGATTCTACTGATCACGACTTGGAATATGCTCACTTGCAAGAGCTTCCTTTCTTTGGTGTAGCGATCCCTGAAAACCCTTCAGCCGCGTCTACCTCAGAAGAAGCTCCTTCTATTGTTCACTCCAGACCACCTAGGATTGAAAACCATAGCACTAAATGGACAAAAGATCACCCAATTAGGAATGTTATTGGAGATCTAGATCGACCAGTCTCTACACGCCATCAATTACAAGAGAGTGCACTATATTGTTACTTTGATGCATTTCTCTCTGAAGTTGAACCCAAAAATTGGCAGCAGGCTATGACCCAATCATCTTGGATTGAAGCTATGCAAGAGGAACTAAACGAATTCCAACGACTTGAAGTATGGGAATTGGTTCCTCGCCCTGACAAGGTTAACATCCTTACTTTGTTATGGGTTTATAAGGTTAAACTTGATGAGATGGGTGCGGTATTGAAGAATAAAGCTAGATTGGTCGCTAGAGGATATAAACAAGCCTTGGGTATAGACTTTGAGGAATCTTTTGCTCCTGTGGCTAGATTGGAGGCGATTAGACTATTCCTGGCGTTTGCTGCTCATATGAACATGATCGTCTATCAAATGGATGTGAAGACGGCATTTTTGAACGGTGAACTAAGGGAAGAAGTTTATGTTAGTCAACCGGATGGGTTCGTCAGTACGGAGTCTCCTAATCATGTGTACAAGCTTAAGAAGGCTCTCTATGGGTTGAAACAAGCTCCACGCGTGTGGTATGATCTCCTGTCAACATATCTCATGTCGGAAGGCTTCTCCAAAGGCAAAGTGGACCCCACTCTATTCACTCTCAAGGAAGGCAACGACATGCTTCTGGTACAAATTTATGTTGATGATATAATATTTGCTGCCACTAACATAGAATTGTCTAATCAAATTGAGAAGATAATGTCCACACGCTTTCAGATGTCGATGATGGGAAAAATTTCATTTTTCTTAGGATTACAGATTTCTCAGAATCCCAGAGGCATCTTTATTAATCAATCCAAATATGCTCTAGAATCTCTTAAGAAATATAACTTTGAAAATTGTGACCCCGTAGACACTCCAATGGTGGAGAAATCCAAGTTAGATGAAGATAGGAATGGGACTATTGTCGATCCAAAACTTTACCGTGGGATGATCGGCACCCTTCTATATCTGACTACTAGCAGGCCTGATTTGCAATTTGCTGTATGCATGTGTGCCCGGTATCAGGCTCGGCCTACCGAAAAGCACCTACATGTTGTGAAAAGGATCTTTCGGTATCTAAAAGGAACACTTCATCGTGGTCTATGGTATCCGAAAGATTCCTCGATTGCTTTAATATCATACGCAGATGCCGATCATGCTGGATGTCAAGACGCGAGGCGTAGCACTTCTGGATCTGTGCAACTCCTTGGAGATAGATTGATCAGTTGGTCTTCAAAAAGGCAGAAAAGCGCTGCAATATCAAGCATGGAGGCTGAATACATCGCCATGTCCGGTTGTTGTGCTCAAGTCCTTTGGATGAGATCACAATTAACTGACTACGGTTTGGGATTCAACAAAATCCCGATGTATTGTGACAACAAGAGCGCCATTGCCCTTTGCTGCAACTATGTTCAACACTCCCGGGCCAAGCACATAGACATTCGCTACCATTTCATTAAGGAGCAGGTGGAGAACGGAGTGATCGAGCTGTATTTTGTCACTACTGAGTATCAGCTGGCGGATATGTTCACCAAAGCCTTAGATCGAGGACGAATCGAGTTTTTGATCGACAAGCTTGGCATGAAATCATTCACTCCAGCGACTCTCAAAGAGTTGGCAGAAGAATCAGCTGAATAGTCGTGGTAAACTATTCAGAGTATCCTTTGTTCGTGATCATGTATATTATAGTAAATATATAAACCACAAAAAGAAAATACAAAAATATAAAACCAAGAAAAATCATAAAAAATATAAAACCTAGAAAAACCATAAAAATTATAAAATCAAGAAAAACCAAAAAGATTTTTCGTTTAAAACGGGCATGTCTTTTAGTACGGTAATATTTACGGCCTTAGAAATGTCGATTAATATTGACACGGTGCCATAAATAGAGTCCGTATAAAAGTTGTAATGTTTTAAAACATGCCCATTATGGCTTGTAGTTATTTCAGACTGCAACCCGGTTTTCATATTAAAGTCATGTATTTCCTTGTTAAAACGTTGGCTCACAACGGGAATTAATTTTCTCGGGCGTGATTTACAAGCCAAATCATGCAAAGGGATCAAGTTTACTTTACAACTTGGTCTAACACAAATTAGTGTACGTCTCAGTGCATTAATTTGTTAAAATAAGAGAAATCTTATTGACACCACGAATCAAACTTTTTCAAGATATCAATTGGGAAATGTTTTTCATCATCATGTGCCTCGTTAAACAATGACTACAGCTCTTTAAATAGAAAACGGGTCATCGTTTAAGGGGGAGAAAATGTTTCATCATCTTTCACATCAAAAAGATCTTCAAAAGTTTTCAAGGATACTCACAAAGCTTAATGGTTAATGGTTGGATTGCTTTGGCATTTGTCTTGTTGTTGCTTATAAGCTTGTCATGAATAGTTTTGTGCTTGTGTTAAGATAGGATAATCACAAAGGCTAGGGTAATTAACATAAGATAGGTCACAACGACAAGATTTAAAACTTGGAAAAACAAAAGAACTTTGTTTGTTGAAAGTAGAAAAATTGAGGGGGTAAAGTTGACAATAGGTCAAACTTGTAAAAAATTTGACCTAGTCAAATTCACCCACTCCCGTTCCCTTTCTTCTTTCACTGTTTACTCTATCTTTGCCGCCATTGACAAACAAACACACAAACACTTACGGAAATCAAACAAACACGAATTCAATCCATCATTTTCTAGATCAAGATCATCAAAAAGGTATATAATCGGTTTAAATCATTCAAGCATATCAAGTTAATTAACTCTCTTAATTAAAATCAATCGATTGCAATTTCTGGTTAATTAGGGTTAATTAAATTGGGGGTTTTGCCTGGGTTGTATTTGGAATAGATCTAATGACCTAATTTGGCCTTTAGAACACTTGAATCAAAAGATTTCATGCCTAAATTAGAAAATCGTAACTGATTGAACTTTCAGAATAGTATGATTTTCCGAATAGGGAATGTTTTCCGAATAAGAAAGAACTTTCCGAATAGGAGCGGTTATTCAGAATAGAAAGGGTTTTCCGAATAGGAGATTATTCCGCATAGGATATTCTTTCCGAATAGACAAGTTCTTTCCGAATAGAAAGGTTATTCCGCATAGGCCTAGTCTTTCCGCATAAAGAAAATTTTCCGCATAAGGTCGATCTTTCCGAATAAAGAAATCTTTCCGCATAAGGTAAGACTTTCCGAATAAAGAAAATTTTCCGCATAAGGTAGATCTTTCCGAATAAAGAAATTTTTCCGCATAAGGTTAGATTTTTCCGAATAAAGAAAATTTTCCGCATAAGGTTGATCTTTCCGAATAAAGAAATTTTTCAGCATAAGGTTAGATTTTCCGAATAAAGAAAATTTTCCGCATAAGGCTGATCTTTCCGAATAAAGAAATTTTTCCGCATAAGGTTAGATTTTCCGAATAAAGAAAATTTTTCCGCATAAGGTTGATCTTTCCGAATAGGATATGTTTAATTTATTCCGCATAGGCCTTATGTTCCGAATTGACTTATCATTCCGCATAGGATTTATATTCAGCATAGCCCAAGTATTCCGAATTGAATGTTTATTCCGTATAGAAGATGTTTGAATGGTTTCAAAGCTTAAGGGATTATGTCATATGTACAATGCTTAGGTTTAAAGTCATAATGATATTCATGCTTGAATGTATCAACCTTTGTGTTTTATCTTAAGCAGAGACGATGACTAACCCTACCGTACAACAAATACAAGACACCAGAGCCGCCACCATTGCTGAAGCCAAGACTCTAAAGTTTATTCCAAACAACTTCCGTTTGAAGGAGGTATCTCACTCTACCCATAATGGATTTAAGGTAGGTACAGCCATGCTTGATAAATCTCATTTCAAGCATGCGCTAAGGAGAAGTGCTTCAGTGCCCTATGAATATCTTTACGAGTTCTGGGCTACCAAAGAGAGGACGTCGAACAAAATCACTTTTTCCTTGGACAACAAGCAGCAGACGCTTACTGTGTCAGACTTCAGGAAGATCTTTGGCTTTCGACCGATACTCAAAGGTCTACCATCATACTCAGCCAACCCAACTAAGGACCAGATCATGGAGATGTTCACCGCCATTGGATGTATTGACATACGAACCCCGTCTGAGTTTACTACTGCCAAAGTTGGTCAACCATGGAAAGCTATTTTTGGGATTCTAAGCCGATGTTTAACACCCAAAACAACTGGGTTTGATGATGTTCGTCCACCAATCATCAAGATGTTTTATGGTATGTTCAAAGGTATGGGTATTGATTATGCATCACTGCTGTGGGAGGAGTTTACTTTTCAACTCTTCACAAACACAAAGGGTAAGGTTAAAAGCTACCAGTACCCTAGGTTTATTAAGTTGATCATACATTATTTTATGGAAAACGATGCATCCATTAACAAGCGTGCAGGTAGTCGTCACCACACGATGGATGATGATGATTTGGTAGACTTAAGGCAGGAGACTCATTCGAATACGGTTATTCCTGGTCCCATTCCCAGTCATCTTCTGACCGATGAGATTATTGCATCTGCTGATTACAAGAACTTGCTAACAGAAATTGAGAATCAACGAGCAAGTATTCTAGCAGGTGAAGACTCATCTACCACGGTTAAGAGCAAAGGTAAAAGGAAGCAAACAGATTTACCTGAACCCAAAACCAAGAAGAAGAAGACAGAGGGTAAGAAGGGAAAGGGTAAGGCTGATGAGATGCGTCTACGTGACGAAGAAAACGTGGTTGATCCTACTCTTGATAAAACTGAGAAACAAATGATGAAGATAGCTATTCAAAGGAGTAGGAGAGATACGGGTGGTAGTGGTTCAGGTGCACAGGTAGATATTGAGGAAGAGTACGTGGAACCAGATGATGTGTTTGAGTTTGGATCACCTGAAAAGTATTCTACTTCGAAGGAGACATCCACCCCCCCTGTTTCAGCAAGTGTTGAAAAAGCATCTACTCAACCTTTAACAACTCAACCTCCACCAACACAACCCATACCAACCAGACCGGTTTCTACACCATTTCGTCCACCACCAATTGCTCCTATTCTCAGTACCGCAGTTACAACCGAGCCTATTCCATCAACCCAGAGCAGCTCTGCAACGTCTGCAATGGCTGCAATAGTGATGGTCGAGATGTTGGATAAACATGTGGATAATCACAAGAGAGAAATGGATGAACTTCGCCAAGAGTTACGTAGACGAGCTCAAAGTGAAGAGGCATCTAAGAAAGCTCAAGAAGATTTGATTGCTAAGTTCGCTGCAGATATGGAATTTACACGTAAAGCTCATGCAGAAGAACTTGCTCGGGTTAAAAAGGCTGAAGCTGATAGGCATCAAGCACGAATTACGAGACTTAAAGCTATTAAAGATGACCTTAAAGAGCAAAAAGAAGCTCTTGAAGCTACTATTGAGCAGAGAGTGAAAGACTCCGTTGAATCACTAATGCCTAAACTGCGTGATGAGATGAAGACACTTGCTGCTGACAACTTAATGATCAAATCATCTAATCCCTCAGAAGCCGCCTACAAGATTGCTTATGACTTGACGGATTTTGAACTTAAGAAGATCCTCAAAGCTCGAATGAGGGAACTTGGATCGTTTGATAAATCGAGGATTCAACGGGCTCTCTTCAAATCCCTGAATGACGCGATCATGGAGGATGATAAGTTGTTCAAGACATTTGGAAGTGTGGTACCCTACCACATTCTCCCTGAGGAAGAAAGGGAAGAGAATGAAGAAGACGAGGGTACTGGTGGAGAAGAAGAGGAAGAAGAAGAAGAAGAAGAAGGAGAAGATGATGATGGTGGTGATGATGATCAGGATGATGATGAAGATGATGATCATGATGAGGATGAGGATGAGGATGATGATGATGAGGATGCAGATGATGATGATAATGATGGTAATGATGGTGGTGATGGTCACCAGGAGAGTGTTAAGGGGAGCAATGCGGATAACAATAAGAATGATGATGGAAGTGAACAGCCTGAGAAAGGGGATAAGGGTGCCAGCTCAAAGAAACCTGTTAAGTCTGGCACCAAATCCAAGACAGTTGCAGCAGCAAAGGAAAAATCTACATCCACAGAATCCAGACGATCGAAGTGGCGCCACGATGTGAATGCCACTACAGGGTCATCTATTCCTGGTACATTTATTGCTGCATCCATACCTGTTACCACTAACCCTGTTAGTTCTATTGTTGTTGCTCCTGTGATTGCAGAATCGGTAACCGAACCTGAAGCTGCACAACACTCACCCGTCCATGACACTGCTGAAATGCCTGAATCAGAACAAGCAAATGTTCACGTCTCCACTCCTCTGCAACAAAACCCACAATCTACTATTCCTGAACCAAGCACAAGGGACTGGGCGGACACGTTGGAGATCGACGAGACTCCACCACCACAGGCTTGGATCACGGCAGCGGCGCAGTATGATCCGATCACCGACGCCGACAAAAATGTCTTGTATCTTCGTATCCGTAGTCCGATTGACTTATGTGCATTTCTTGCTCATGAGTATAAGACTTCGGTTACTCCATCTTTGGTGAAGAAAGTACTGAAGGATAAAAGACTTCGCGCCAAAACCCGGTTGACCCAAATGGAGTTCGAATATTATGCCGATGAGATCCTGAAGGCTCTGAATACCGTTCAACGGCCAGGTCTTCATGAATCAGAAAGAGCTCCACCTCCAATGGATCCTACTCAAGATAATCAGATTGCTCTTGACTTCTTCGTCACCAATGATCTTGTGTATCTACTGAAGGGGTCATCAAAGTACGCAACCTCCCTGACCTTGCTGAAAGCTGCCAACTGGGGGACAATACCCTTTATCGAGGAAAAGGTAAACCGACTCTGGGTCCCAAAGATAAATCGTAATTATGATATGTATGCTGTCATAGGTGCATCTCATTGGGACGAACGAGTCCGAAGGGCGTACAGGGGTTGCTGCCTAGTCAATTCTGGAAGCAACGTTAGATCCGACATCCGCATCTCCAGCATTTTAGGGATGAAAACTGAAGCCAAGAATGGCTACTATCATGTGACGGAGATTCGTTTGAAAAGGGAGGATGACAGGGAATACAAAATCCAGCAGGGAGATTTTTCCATCATTCGCCTTGAGGATATCGAAGATATGCTGCTTCTGATGACCCGAGATCAACTCACACATATTCCTCGTGAAGACCTCATTGCGTTGAATACAGCACTTCGTATGTTCACACGAAGCGTTGTCATCAAGACACGAGTTGAAGATCTTCAGTTGGGAGTCGAAAGCTATCAAAGGAAGCTCAACCTAACCCGTCCAGTGAATAAAGTGCTACCTCAACATGTAGAAAGATGTCCCTATACCGGCATTTCTGTCCCGAATTACGGCATTTTCTACTTGAACAGTCGAGGTTTAATGAAGTTTATGAGGGTGGGTGAGCTCCATAAGTACAGTGATGGGACTCTTCTACAAGTCAGAGGAAAGTTGGAGCATCTGAACTCGGGTGGGACTTTGCCAGAAATGACGGAGGATTGGCATCCGGGTTACCGGCAGATGGCGAAGTACGTGATCAAGAAGATCGATCAAAAGCTCCGTGAACGTAGATTGATGAGGAGCTTGGAAAGATTTGTGGGTGGTACACCATATGGAGTGCACTACAGGACACTGCAACGATCCATCTAATGGGTCGTACATTTCAGGTCACTCTATATTGGTATTATTTGTGAATATGTATATTTGTGAATAATGTGCTTTAACGGCTTGTTGTAGTGTTAAGGTATGATAATTTTTCAAGAATTTCTCACGAGATTCTAAATCTTTCAAAATATATCATACTAAAGCACTACAACTATCCCTTATTAATTTAAGGGGGAGCAATAACTTGTTCTATGGCCAAACATCGATTTCATTTTTACCCAAAGACCGGTTAATCCATTCAATATCCCAAATATTAATGGTTAACATTTTGGATAAGGGGAGAAAATGGGATTAAGGAGATTTAAATGACACTTGGCTAAAAGATGAAAAAGACTTAACGATTATCCAACTTAATATGTGTAAAGCACGTGTTAAGGGGGAGCGTTTTTGATGAACAAAACACCTAAGGTACAAAACTTTTGATTTCAATATCACAAGTACCTTATGTGATTTTCAATGATTTTTCATGGTGGCAATTCCTTCCCAAAACACGCTTAATTCACGACGGATGTGGTGACAAAAGGGTGGTAGGAATAGGTTTAGTCCAATGATTCATCAGAACCGATGGAATCTTCCCAAGGACAATTCCCTAGATAGAATTAGAAGTCCTAGGAAAGATGGAGAAAGAATGTGAACGTAGCTGAATGCCGACCAAGTACTTAAGCTAGCACTGGAACAATCACAACAAGGTGCTAGTGATGACGTATTGGTAAGCATTGAAGGGGTTGAAGAATGAAAAAGAAATGTAAAGATAAAGGGTGTAAAGAAAGAAGCCCTCCTTACAACTTTAGGCAGAAACCGGGTCAATACATATGCTATTGAGGTCATTTTTGCTAATGATTCTCGGTATTGAAGAAAGACATCATGGACCCAGTGATGCAATGCACAACCCTTCCCCAGCTAACTCAAATATCTCTCAAAAGGTATTTGTTTTAATCACACGGAGATCAACACGTTATCTATTGGTTTATTCACTCCGAATAGACTGGTATTGAAAAGGTGGCACTCCTCTCCAGCCATCGCTCACTAAATCAAAACGCACAATCGAGTCTAGAGCCAAGAGATCATCAAAAGTCTCATTAGGACACTTTCCATTTATTCCTTGCTTTCTCACACACTGTGAAAAGTAAGAGATTTTCATGAGTCCTACGCAGTATTCCTGTAATATTTCCAGAACATCCGAGTAATACGCAAGTATTACAATGAAGATGGAAATCCTGCTTGAGCCAACATCAAACAAGCTCATGGTAGGTTACACGTGCAGTTCTTTTAGAACCAATCTTGTGAAAAACTGGAAGGTAACAGTGGTTTAATTCTTAATTGAACTTAAACTCGTTCCAGGCCTCTTCGCATTATCATATGATCTTGCCAGAACACTCAGAGTGACTCTTTATTGACCACAGTGACGAGTGGAAATCCTTCTAGTGTTAACATCAAACAGCACTTGGTAGGTGACGTGCAAGATTCTTTATGAATTGAGCTCGTGACAACTGGAAAGCAACGATGGTGAAAATCTTAATTGAAATTCACTTGTTCCAGGTTTCATGAATTGACGGCTTCAAATCACAAGGATAATTTATCCAAGTGATTCACTCTTTATGTTCGCAGTCAGCTTTGGACGGTCGAATAAAGAGAACGGGTTTACCCGCGAAATCCTGTCAGGAAGTTACTTAATTGAAACTATCCGTCACGGGTACGATATCTAATATCGTCCAACGGTCTTCACCGACCGGAGGTAAAATGCTACCGAATTAGAATAAAATGTTCAAAGCCATTTTATTCGTGTCGTTGCTGTGTACCTGTTAAAGACGGTGGCGTTGCTGTGTACCTGTTGAAGACGGTGGCGTTGCTGTGTACCAGTGAAGACGGTGGTGTTGCGGTGTACCTGTAAAAGTCGTTCCCACATGCTTATGTCTTTTGCAACAAAGTTCAGCAAAAATTCAAGAAAGTACAAGATGAAGTCTTCCGCTGTACCAAACTCTGAAGCTTTCGAGAATTCAACAAAAAGACGTAAGTGTGTGGAACATGAAGTCACGAGGAGGCAAAGTTCACAAGAAAGGCAAAGATTGCACGTGAAAGGCCAAAGAACAATGCTCTCAAGTCAAAGCCAAAAAGATCAAACCAACATATTCACAACAAAAGAAAGAAAAGAAGAAAAGACTACGAGCTAAAGAACGAAGACTTAGTATAGTATGCTAGGTTTAGAACTTTGTAAACGTGGAGTGACCTCCCTTAGGGGGAGATTGTTAGAAATACGTTTTTACGTATATTAGAAGTATCGGTCACTCCACAATATTATTAATGTTGTAATAGCTCGTAGTTAACAAATAGTCATTAGTTGCTTATTAACTTAAGTAAGAACCGGTCCATGGGCTTGTCATGGACCGGCCCAAGCCCATGTTTGCTTGGAACTATAAATACCCCTTTCCACCATGGAAAGGGGTTGGTTGTTGTTTCATTTTGCACTTTCATATTAATAAAATCATACACACTTTCTCTCACTTTCTCTCTCTAGTTTCTCTCACTAGAAAACATCAACCCACTTCATAGATTCATAGGTTATCAATATTCTTCAATTTGGAAATTATATTTTCTAATTGTAACCATCAATATGAGTTTAATTAATAAATTCATGTCTTTCTTTCAAAGTTTCTTAAGACAACCAAAATAAATTATGAAGCTATTTAACTTCTATTTTTAATATATCATCTTTATCAAGAAAGTACCTCAAATGAGTCTTAAGGTAATACCAAATCCGGGACGGATAATTGTGACAAACGTTATTTTAATGTTAATATTTAATTCATTCTTCGCTCTCATTTTTCTAGTATTGTGAATAATTATGTTTTACGGTTACGTGAGTCGAGATCCCTCGTCGATCGTTAATCTTAAATCATTTTACCACATCTTGTCCGTTTATGCGTTTATTGAAGTCATTTTTATCTCGTTCTGTTCCTCGTATAGAAGATCACTATTTTATTCTGAGTTTAAAATGAATATTGGGAAGCAGTGTATAAGAAGAAACGATAAGTGTCACCAGGATTTATGTGTGTACTCGTGGAATGATTGAGGATCGAATCTTTTAATGAATGGAGTTAATAAATTCGTTACGACCTCGAGGAGTATGTTGAAGCCGACACCGCAAGTGGAAAGACTCTGGAGATCAAGTGGTTATTATCAAGGGTTCGTTCAAGGTTTTCTCGATGATTAACGATGGAAATCTATACTTGATGTTTATGTTCGACCTTTTCTTATATGTACTTATATGGTGTGTGATCTAGTCAAATGATCGTAAGTTGTGAGAACTTGATACGGCATCATCCGATGACGTCCGATCATATAGAACACATATTATGTAATATCTTTTTGACTTTCAACGACGATGTTTATTGAGACTTTAATGGGCGTTGGCGAAAGTGAGATGGTGTCTTTGTATTATCTTTTGAGTAGGGACCCGCGTGTGAGCACCCTCCGATGACGAAAATGTTTTTCTTGTTAGTTCTTTTTGATGTGTGTCCATTACTATCTGGCCGATGGATATCCTTTAAATTGTAACATTCTTTTTAACTAGACTTACCCGAAAATCCTGTCACCTATTCTTGTCGTCGAATGAGCTTCGTGTGATTCATAAAATTTTCATGTGTCGAACTTGACGGGTGACTTGTGGATAAGGATTTATTTATTCCTTTTTGGTGAGATACAACTTGACGACAAGTTGCGTTTTGTAAAAGAACCAGTGGAGATCGTGGATCGAGATTCACGTGGGAACGTAAGGACTTCTTATTAAGGAATGTCGTCATCCTTCCGGGTAGTGAACAACTCGTGTATGAGGCGAGTTGAGCGTCGGGACGTCGCTCCCTTAAGGTGGTGAGGATGTAAAACCCGTAAAAATAAGGTCATAATTTAATTCTATTTTCAATTATTTTGAAGTATTTTATAACGTTAAATATTATTATGTTTAACGGTTTAAGTTGAAACTGATATTAAATATTATATTTTAATATTTTGACGAGTAACGAGGACTACTAGTGATCGTGATACCGACGGATGCCTAAAATTTTATATTTTATTATCGATCGTTTTGATAATTAATACTTTTGACGATATCGTTTTAATTACGTATCGAGTCGTTATATTATTTTTCGTGTGCGTTTAAACTTTTAAAAAGTATTTTTACGAAACCCGACTCCCGTAAATATTTGTAAAATTTACTTTTAGTCATTTCCCGCTTTTTAACTAATATTTATATTTAGGACCAAAACTATCACAAATTGGCAAAAACTACCCTAACCTTGGACTATATAAGGTTTTTCCACTTACACTTTTACACATATAATCATTTTTAACATAAAAACAAAACTCCTACACCCCTCTCTCTCTTGTTGCCATGTAACACCAAGAACACCACCACCTTAATCTTCAATTTTCTTGATCAAAACTTTGATCCATCCAAAAACAAAACAAGTCCACCTCCTAATTTTTCAAGGTGATTCTAATGGTACTATTTTTATCCACATGCAACCATATAAATATTTCAAGAAAAGTTGGTGATGTTTGATCCATATTTGTTGTATGCATGTGTTAGTAGTGATGATCAAATGATGTTTATGCTATGTTTTTGTTAAAAAGATGAATTTTAATTTTTGGGTTTTTGATTTTGATGATGATACAAGTGTTAGGATTTGTTTATGGTGATATTAGGATGTTAGAATGATGATAAAAGTTGTTGGTTTTGATCAAAAACTTAATTTTGTAAGAGATTTTTATAGTTGATTTTAGGCAGTAGGTTTGAGGCCATTTTCGAGGGTCTTAAGTCTGGATATAGGATGATATTATGGGATTATGTCGTAGAGAATTTCGTTAGCTTCGATTTGATATAAAGTAGGCCTTCCAACTCCAAACGAGGTGGAAGTTACACTAGTTTGATTTTCGTGTACCGGGAGACGAGTGTCGACACAATCCGAAAATTGTTGTCGATATTTGGATCGAATCTCGGGGACTATAAAATGAGTTTCAAAATGATGCAAGGGCTGTTCTCAGGCTCCAAGTTTAGTATTTTGAGTCTATTTTTAGAATCAAGTGTCGGTTTTACAAATGGAGTTGTTTAGAATGGTCAAAATGGTTTCGTAAGTCAAGGTCGCTAAACTGTCCAGATTTTGTAATTCAAAGATGAGTCGGGCAGGGAACTTTAGAAGTAAAATCTTTTGATGGGCTCTTGGGAGGACTTTCTACATATAGTAAGTGAGTTCTCTGAGTAGTATCATAAAAAGTTGATATGTTTAAGAATGGGAAAACGGCTTGGACATTCGGTATGTTCCGGCAGATTTTTATTAAAGACATAGAATAATAAAATGAATATATATGAGAGTTTAATAGTATCACTTGTATCGTTTTCTCTCGAGTTTGTCGTGATTTTATGAGTCGAGTTTTATATTCTTATGTATGGTTTATTTCTCGAGTCTATTATTAATGAACGCACCTCATTTGATAGGTTACGGTTCTCGTGTTTGAAAGGCATCATCTATTGTCGGCGATCGTCTCATTACCACTATTGGCTAAGGTGAGTCTATAGCCTCGCTTTATACTAGTTATTAAATGATTTTAAACCCGCGAGGGAGAATACATGTTTTTATAAACTTAGAACACAAGATTTTTATGGTATGCTTTGTCCCTCTATGAATGGACCCGTGGTTGCCTTTAAATTGCATTAAGTGATTACCTTTGTTAAAACCTCAATTATGGACCGTTAATTAACCTATGATGGGTTAACCGCTAGTACAATTAATAGATCTATGGGGGAAGCCGCCCCGGTTCAGTTTTTGTGGACTTGTCATAGAAGCTTAGGCCCGACCTCCACACTGTTTGGACATATTGTATTGAGAAGTCAGGTATACGGCAATGTACCAATAATCTGGAGGTAACCGACAATTAATAAATCTCTCGTCTTATTAGACTGATATGGGAGTGTCTAAGGGCTCGGTTCCATGAGCTTATTGCAATTTACGCTATACACAATTATTATTGTTGATGCGAATTATTATTTGATGCTTATAAGCATGCCACAAACTTATAATCTTTACTTGTGTTCAAATTGATTTCATAAACCTATAGATTCACTCGGCATTTTTGTTGATAGTTTTACTCACATGTATTTCAGGTAATCAAGAAGTGGAAGCTTGGAGGTCACGGGGAATGAAGTTGTGCACTGCTTTTGTTGTTCAAACTCTTTGATTTATTTATCGTTCCATTTTTAAAACAAACCAATATGTTGTTTTAACTTATCTTTTGGTAACGATTACTTGGGACTACGCTACTCTGACAAATGTTTTAGGAACGATAAATCTAAAACGTCTCTTTTCGAGTCGTTCTTTATAAATTATGTGTTGTTGTATCATTGTTTAGCACCCAAAGATGGATTCCGCTGCGTGTAAATTTGGGGGTGTTAAACAAACACTTCTCCAAGATTGATATGAGGTCAGGCTATCATCAGTTACGGATTAAAGAGCAGGACATCGCCAAGACTGCTTTTCGTACACGTTATGGACACTACAAATTTGTAGTCATGCCACTTGGCCTTACCAATGCTCCAGCAGTTTTCATGGATTTGATGAACCGTATCTTCCATGAGTTTCTGGACAAAATCGTCATTGTCTTCATTGACAACATTCTGATTTTCTCTAAGTCAAAGTAGGAACACGAAGACCATCTTCGTACAGTATTACAGATACTTCGCCAGAAGCAGCTGTATGCGAAGTTCTCCAAATGCGAATTCTGGTTAAGTAAGGTGGCGTTACTAGGCCACATAGTATCCGCATAAGGAATAACCATGGATCCAGCAAAGGTTGAGGCTATTACCGAGTGGCCAAGACCGACATCAGCGACTGAAGTTCGCAGCTTTTCTAGGGTTAGTTGGTTACTATCGTAGGTTCGTAGATAATTTTTCCAGATTAGCACTGCCTTTGACCAAAATGATGCGGAAAGGGGAGAAATTCGTTTGGACTGAAGAAAGAGAGAAGAGCTTTAAAGACCTTAAGCAGAGGCTGGTATCTGCACCGATTCTTATTCTCACATCTGGTACAGGTGGATTTCAATCTACAGTGATGTTTCAGGGAAGGGATTTGGTTGTGTTCTCATGAAACATGGGAAAGTGATTGCTTACGCATCACAAAATCTTAAGCCTTATGAGGAGAACTACCCTATGCATGACTTGGAACTTGCAGCAGTCGTGTTTGCACTAAAGATATGAAGGCACTACTTGTATGGCGAATCATGTGATATCTTCACAAATCACAAGAGTCTAAAATACATCTTCACTCAACGTGAACTGAACATGAGGCGGAGAAGGTGGTTAGAGCTGTGAAAGGATTATGACATTAATCTACAGTATCATCCCGACAAGGCGAATATAGTGGCTGATGCTCTTAGTAGGAAGTCGGGTATGATCAACGGCATTAAGATAGAGGAAGAGATTATACGAGACTTGGAGCGACTAGACATTGAGATCATGGTACGTGGACAACATGGTTACTGGGCTAATATTAGAGTGGAACATGAATTACTCTCTAGGATCAAGGAAGCTCAGAAGGATGATGGTGAAATCTGGGCAATTATTCAAAACTTAGAGCAGCAGACGGAGTTTCGGTTAGATGATGACGGTATCTTATGGCATGGCACTAGAATTTGTGTTCCTGATGATCTTACACTCAGGGAAGCGTTATTAGCTGAAGCTCATAGCTCCTGATTCTCCATTCATTATGGTTCAACCAAGATGTACCACGACATCAAGCAGTACTTTTGGTGGAGTGGTATGAAACAGGATGTTGTTACTTATGTCTATAAATGTCATACCTGTCAGCAGGTTAAGATCGAGCATCAACGGTCTAATGGTTTACTACAACCATTAGACATTCCAGAGTGGAAGAGGGATAAGATCACCATGGATTTTGTCACCGGACTTCCGTAGACCAAGAGGAAGCATGATGCAATTTGGTCTATCGTTGATCGACTTACCAAGTCGACTCATTTCTTACCGATCCAGAAAGATGATCTAGTTAGCAAACTCGCTGACACTTATAAGAAGGAGATCATGAGACTTCATGGTGCTCCATCCAGTATCATCTTGGACAGAGATCCTCGGTTTAATTCGCGATTTTAGAGGAGTATGCAAAAAGCTTGGGGTACTAAACTTAAGCTTAGCACGACTTTCCATCCTCAAACAGACGGACAGTCATAGCGAAGCATTCAGACATTAGAAGACATGCTTCGAGCATGTGCATTAGAATGGACAGGATATTGGGACGATTATATCTGCTTGGTAGAGTTTGCATACAACAACAATTGACACGCCAACATCAAGTGTGCATCGTTTGAGATGCTGTATGGCAGGAAGTGTCGCGCCTCAATCTGCTGGGATCAGGTTGGTGAGCGAACACTTGAAGGTCCAGAGAAGATAGAGTTGACCAACGAGAAGGTCGATGTAGTAATAAGTGTGAAAACACTTATCCTTTTACCACTTAATTATAATAATAACCAAGCCAAAACGTGTATTTTATGTCGTAAATGTCAGAATTATGCGTGGTTTATGTTTTTGTTGTGATTTAGGACTAAAATGTAAAAAGGGAAGAAAACACGGGCTTTCACGGGCTTTTATCGAAGAAAAAGACAAAAAATGAAGTCAAAAGATCAAGAGTGCAAAAAGAACGGAAGTCCAAGGCCTATTCTGAAGATTTATCGAAGAAAAAGTCTAAAGACGGAAGTTTAATGAAGTCGAAGAACCAAGTCTAATTATAGAAGAAAATTATAAGACGAGTTCAATTTATACCCACAAATCTCGAGACGACGTCGAGAAAGACAAAGAATTTAAATCGAGTCGAGACGAGAAGAAAGAAAGAAGGAAGCATAAACACTTAACCTCCCCACCTCCTATATATACCCTCCTAATGTGTCATTAGGAGGGTGTTAGTTAGTGTTAGCTAGTTCATTTTTCATTTTGTAGTTACAATTTTTAGAGAGAGAAAGTGTTTAACTTTCTCTCACTAGGAACTTCATCTTTTATCTTCCTTTCTTGTTTTAATATAATCTTTACTTTTTAAAGCTTAATCTTGTTTTAATATCCATCTTATTCTACCTTTCTTGTTTTTTATTTTGATCTTGATTCGGATTAAGTATACATTTTGCTTAATCTTGATGTTTATGTGATCAAAAAGTTTATCTTTTTGTTCATATCTAAGTCTTTATACGATTGAGCTTTGAGCTTATCATGCTTTTTGGCTTATTTTGTATTTAGCTTATTTACTTTTAAATTTTCTAAAAAGTTTCATCTTTTTATGGTTTGTTTTAAAAGATTTGCTTATTTAAAGTTTTGAAAGTTTCTTATTCATGCTTATTTGGTTCTCTCATTATTAATTTGGTTAAGTGTTGGATTGTGCTTTTCAACACGGAGCTTATTAATTTTGCTTATTACAAAATACATACCATCGGAAAAGGGTTTACCCTTCCGACCAGCATTCCGATACTTTCCATCAGATTAGGGCTTTGGATTCCGACAAGTATTCCGATACTTTCCATCGGATTAGGGTTTTGGGATTCCAACGGTTATTTCGATTAACATTCCGACAATAGTGTTCATTCTTGCATTCCGATAGAGTTGTTTTCGATAGTGGTGATTCCGATAGTTCAATGTTTATTATTCCGATACTTTTGTAGTTATTCCGACAGGATTTCTTTTGACTCATTCCGACGTATTTTCCGATCAATATTCCGACAGGATTCGGATGGGTTATTCCGATGGATTTAAGTTTTTATTTTTACAAAGTGTTAAGTTTTTAATTTACTTTTTAAGTTTTTAATCATTTAATTTTAACTAGTAATTTTTAGTTTAATCTTTTAAAGCTTTCATTTTAAAACAACGACTTTTTCATATTTACTTTTAGTTTAAAATAGATAATCAAACCATTTTATTTTCCACCAAGAACGACTGAGTCACACTTTCAACTGGTAATCAATTCGAAAAGATTGGAACAATGAATCACTTTCATACTAGGTGAAAACCTTTTATTAAATGGCGTCGCTGCCGGCTCTTTTCATGAAGATTAACGGTTTATTATGAGAGACCCGTTGGATTTTGGGATCCTTTCACTCTTGAACGTTATTTTTCTTATCTAATTTTCAAAAAAAAATTCAAAAATCCTAAAAATAATTTAATTAAAAATTTAAATAAAAAATTTCAAAAATCCAAAAAAATAGAAAAACATAAAAAACCAAAAAAATTTCTTGTCTATCTTTCTTTTCCTTTTGTAGGTGTGTATGCGTACCCGTGCTCGTAAGAAGAAAGCAACTCAAGCCGAAGTCGAAACTCAACCTATTGTCACCATGGACAATCGACCAATGATCGAGCTTTTCCAATCGCACGTAGAGGGCAACACCGATGCTATTGTCATACCCGAGATTGGAGCCAACAACTTTGAGCTCAAATCCGGCTTCATTCAAATGGTCTCTGCTAAACCATTCTTGGGGCGTACACTTGATGATCCTCATGACCATATCAAAAGGTTCCTTCAACTCACTAATACGGTCAAGTTTAATGGGGTTTCACAAGAGGTAATTCGCTTGCAACTTTTTCCTTTCTCCTTAGAGGGACAAGCCCGGCATTGGCTTGATAAGGAACTGCCACAAAGTATTATTACGTGGTCGGATTTAGAGACCAGATTCATCAACTAATTTTTCCCACCCTCACGTACTACCGCTTTGCGGAATGAAATTATTAACTTTGAACAAAAGTACGGTAAGACATTTAGTGAATCTTGGGACCGTTTTAAGGAACTTTTAAGAAAGTGTCCACAACATGGTTTCACAAAAGTGCATCAAATTAATACTTTTTACAATGGTTTAAGCATGAATGACCAAGATTCACTACATAGTGCCTCGGGGGTAACATTTTGGTTAAGTCTTGTAATGTCGCGTGGGATATTATTGAAAATAAATCTAGAGTGCAAACTAAGAGTGTTCGGGCTAATGTGGCTAGTGCTAGCACTAGTGACACCGACAAGAGACTTGATAAGGTTACTACGGTTGTTGAAGCACAAGCTTTATAAGCCGTTAACAATGCCAAAAACAACAATGCTATTAATATAACTTGTGAAACTTGTGGTGGGCCACACTCTTATGCTAATTGTGATAAAGCTTATGATCAATCTCACGGGGAAGTATATGCTTACAACAACACCGAGAGAGTTCATTTCAAGCCTAATGTCGATGTTAATCACTTGTCTTACAACTCGACAAATTACTTGGCTCCACTCGGTTTTCAGCAAAGACCTCACCCACCCACCCATAACAACCAAGGGCCGCCAAGAGCTAATGTTCAAGGAAATGCCAATGTGAGGGGCTCAAATGCAAATCAGGGAAATTACCAAATGTAAAATCAAGGATTTCCAAACCAAGGTTTCAATCCTCAAGGTTTTCCACCTTATAACCAATACCCAAACCAAGGTTTTCAACAACAAGGGTTCAATTTACCTCATCCGCCAATGGACTTGGTTTTGCAAAAATTGAATGAACATGAGAAAATAATGCAAGCAATGCAAGAATCTAATCGACAATTACAAGAGTCCACGGATAGGAAATTCGTTCAAATGTTACAAACCCTTCGTCCTCAAGGTGCTCTTCCTTCTACCACCGAAACAAACCCTAGAGCGAATGTGAGTGCTATTACTACTCGAAGTGGAGAAACTCTAGTAGGACCTTCTACCCCTCCTCCCGTTACTCCATCTACACCTCCTCCACCCCCATTTATCCCTCCTACTACCACACCTAGTACTAGTTCCCCATTACCGTCTCCACCTCTTAATAAAGAAGTACTACAACAAAACCCTCTACCAACCCTACCTACCACCTCTAAACCTTCTACCTCTCAATCTTCAACATCTCAACCTTCACCTGATACACCCACACCACCTAAACCCAACATCCCTTATCCTTCTCGGTTAGACAAGTGGAAATTTCTCACAAAAGAGGATTCTCAAGTTACTTCCTATTTGAAGATGATCTCTCAAATGAATTTCAACATCAGCCTTGTTGAAGCACTTGTCCAAATGCCGAAATTTGTCAAAGCATTCAAGGAATTGCTTAGCAAGAAGGAAAAGATGGCTGAGTTTGTCAACACACGCTTAAATGAAAACTGTTCTGCAGTCATTCTTAAAGAACTTCCGGAAAAACTTAGAGATCCCGGTCGTTTTGTGTTGCCTTGCATTTTTAACAAAGATGAAGAATTTACTTCCTTAGCCGATCTTGGGGCAAGTATTAATTTGATGCCATTAAGTGTTTGGAAAAAGCTATCATTACCCGACCTTACACCGACAAAGATGACTCTAGAGCTAGCAAATCGAACCCTCGCTTACCCCATTGGTATTGCTGAAGATGTGTTTATTAAAGTTGGTACCTTTACTTTTCCGGTCGATTTTGTTGTGGTTGATTATGAAATGGACCCTCGTATTCCGTTAATACTTGGTCGGCCATTTTTGAGAACTGGAAAAGCTTTAGTCGATGTTGCCGAAGGTGCATTAATCTTAAGGGTCGGGAATGATGCTCAAGTCTTTAAGATGGGGAAAATTACAAGTAAATCAAATGGAAAAGAATCAGTGAAAATGATTAATGTGCTTCAAGAAGAGCTTACTACTACTTTGGAGAGTATTACGCTTGATGTTTTTCTTGTATATGATAATCCTCTTTTCGAGTCTTCCTATGATAATCTACTTTTCCAAGACAATGTGGATGATTTTAATGATTCTCTCCCCAATTTGGATCCCCCACCAATTTATGATTCTCCACTGATCTGATGATTATGATGATGACTCTAGTTCCGATGGGGATGATTATGCTGCTTTTGTTTCAGAGTATAAAGACATGCCAACTTATGATGATTTTGATGATGTTGATACTCTCTCGAGTGATTCTTCTCATGATGTGACAATCCATCAATTTATGGTTGATATTTTATTCTCAAGTATTATTTAAAAACATTATTTTAATGTTATATTATGAACTCACTTATTTTGGGAAGGAATTTGGATTTACGTCTTGAAGTAGCATCGACTACGTCTAAACCGGAGGACTCTACGTTACGTGCTTACGTTTACATGCACCGCCTTTGGTGCCAGTCTGATATTTCAGGAAATAAATTTATCCGTGAATATTATTTTGGGATTTTAAATTTTGTGTTGGTTCATAAACTCACAAATTTACGAGAAGAGATTAGGACTTACGTTCATAATTTAACGTCCTTTACGACTAAACCGGAAACCCTATGTTTACGTATTTACGTTTTTGAACTCTGTTTTTAATGAGACAATTTTTATTAGATTCGTTTTGTGCCGTTGATTCATAATTTATAAAAACGTTTTTCGAAAAACGACCCGAGGGCACGCAAATCGAGGAAACTAGAATCGATGAGTACCCGTAAATAAATGGGGATGAGACAAAACCACTTTTGCCCCACCTCCACTCATGGAAGGCTAAAATAAGCCACAACACCATGATGTGTCAAGCTTAAGAAGTAAGCTAAGATACATGTCTTAGCTACTTCACCAAACTAGCAACAATAATAAAACCACTCACACCCAAACCATTTGTTCATTTATCTTACATGCAAAACCACCAATCTCTCTCAAAAATCTCTCTAAATTTCGTCCACTTTACACCATAAACCACCCATTTGATCAATTTTATCCATGAAATCTTATGTTATTCTTGCATAAGATGGAAACCTATAGAAGACTTGTTGATTGGAGGTGATTTTAACAACTAGCAAGGAGTTTCCATGGAGATCAAGGGCTGATTTTTGGAGAAGTCTACAAATATTTGGTGATCCTAGAAGTGGTGTTTATATCTCATAAGATTGGGTACCCAAAACAAAACCTTGTTCATCATCAATCCCATCTTTTCATCACTTTGGTAGTATAGAGATTGTTCTTCCTATCCTTTTTGTTATTTTGAATATGTAATATTGTATTTTATTTATTTATGTATATGTATATGATGATGAATGATGATAAAAATATTGTGTGGGGATCATGTGTTGATAAACATGGTTAAAAAGATGGAAAATCATATGTAGAAAGGTTAAAATCTTGCTTAATAAGTTGGCTGTATAAAAACAGTAACTGACCAAATGATAAACTGATAAAATGGAAAAGTGGAAACAATATACAGTAAGTATTAGGTCTTTTACACATGTGAGAGTTGGTCATGCAATGGAATCATCAAAATGAGTGAGATATGATCAAAACAAGATTAGTGTACCAATCTGAATAGTCTGTTTTGTAGGGACTGTTAAGGATATTTAGACATGGAATGAGCAGTAGCTATAACTAACTTATTTGTAGCATATAATATGAAGTTTATGCCATCCAAAAATGAGCTTCTATCTCCTTATAGAACTCAAGATATGATAAAAATGGTGAGGATGAAACTAAAAATCAGATTTTGAAGAATTAATGTTTAATAGTATTATATAAGCACTCAAACTAATATAGTATAAAATGTGAATTAAAACCCACTAACTTATAAATTTCATTTATATAAATATGTATAAGGTTAAATAAATGGACACTTTATAAAAATGGTAGTTGAATAAGATTTTTAAGTTATAAAAACTATAAACATGATTTTTACGACTTTTTCGGCTATTACCGTAAAATTAACGTTTTTCGCCAATTAAAACTTAGACGATCAAACCCGTCTAATGTAAAGTTTTTAAAAGTCATATACTGATTTATAAGTACCTAATACAAGTAAAAACCGATAAAACCCGAACTATATAACATACGGACTTTAACGGGCTAAGTTAGCGTTATTGGACTAATAATACAACAAAATGGGCTAAACACTTATAAACTTACTCATTGGGCTTAACCCACTTGGGCCCAACATGTAAAATATAATACTGATAATAAGAGTATAATTGGGCTAATATAATATATTGGGCTTGTAATGGGCCCATTGGGCCTCAAAATGTAATTAAATTGAACTAGTATAACTAGTATAAAACACATAAACACTATAATAAATGAGTAAAGATGTATAAACCCACTTGATCATCATCATATGTATAAAATCATCATATGTATACATGATTGTTATTTTTATAAAGTCATTGGACAAGAGTCTAAGACGAGTATTATTTGTCTAGGTTTCCGTGATTGAAGCACGTACCGTACATCTGAATTGCCGACAACCCGCTTTCCCACATCAACGTGAGTTCATAGCCTCGTACTCTTTTAAATGTTTTTATGAAATGTTTTATAAACCCGCGAGGGAGATAACATGTTAGTTTTTATAAAATAGGACACTAGTTGTCCCGATTGTCTGTTTATTGATTTGGACCCGAATGATTGTATGACCAGATGAATGATTAAATGACCCGATAGATGAAATAAAATGGATTATTAAAGTTAGGTTATGTCACTAAAAGTTCCATTAGCATGAATTGTGAACTACCGGGATTTGGTAGACGCTTATGCATATAATAGTACTATTTGGGGACGATCACCCCAGTTCGCGCCTTAACGGTTGATCCCCGTCGTGCCACATTGATTGGTAAGCGAATTTATGTATGAGAAGATTTACACAAGCGTGATTATTGTGACGACACGCTAATTTAGATGGTCAAATGAGTTTCGGGCTAGCTACCCGTTATTTGTTGTAGTAAGGTAACAATGTCATGCGGCTTATAATAATCCAATTAACGAAATACTGCTATACGCACTGAATTATGATATATTGCCTGACTAGCAATACGGGGTCTTATTATTGATATTATGTTCGTGTTTTTGTTTTACATAACCATATTCATATAACGGTTTTTATTTAACTTTATACAACGTTATAAAACGTATTGTATGATATTTTTACGACATTGGTTCGTATAATGGTTTTGAATGCGAAAGCCTATATTGTGATTTTGACAAGAATTTGTATAAAATGTTTTTGGCCTATTTCATGGTCTACTATAAATATTTGTACAAAAATGATAATAATTATATACCGATGATATATTGACGGTTTTATTAAACTCTATGAATTCACTCGGCGTTATCGCTGACCCTTTTCTTTTAACATGTTTTATCTCAGGTACTTGAAGGTAATTCTCGGAAAGACAACAAGAATTCATGGCCCGCACTTAAACAACAATTTCCATTCAAATGTTTTGTAAAAAATGTATGAAATAATATGACTTGGGACCTATGTAAATTTGATATTTATGAATGGAAATGCTTTGTTATTAAACAACGCGATTTTTAAGCGTTGTCTATGATGTGAGTAATGTGCTATCCCGTAACACCAACGAGTCTTCCGCTGTATTGAATTGTGAAAATTTGGGGGTGTTACAGTTTGGTACCAGATCTCTCGTTATAGAGAACGAAAGATTTTTAAAAACCAAGGTTTTGAATAAAACGTTTCAAAATCTTTTAACTATAAACATTTTTCTAAAAATGTCTAAAAATCTTTTGACTATAACGGTGGCGAAGAATTCCCGAGTTACCGACAAGGCCAGATTGAGAAGTGTTATTTTAATATATATAACTTGGATTATATATATACATATAATGTAATTTGATTACATGCTTGTTTGATGATTATTTCTATATTTATACGAGGTATTTATACGACGTAGATTGTCACAAGGAACCCTAAATCCCCTAGTAAATTAATCGAAGCTATTCCCGTAGGAAATCTAGCTATTCTAGATCTAAACCAAGTTGTGGATATTTATGATCCCAACAAATGGCTGATATTCGTAGAAATGTTGATATTAGTTGATTACGATATTAAAGAAGAATTGGCGAGATTAAATCTGATATCGATGTCATGACGATCTTTCCTTATAGAGTGGAGTTTGACAAAACGTTACCACCTGGAAATGTGTCATCTGATTCGTTGTCACCCAATTCTTAAATTAAAATCGAAAGGGTGAATGTTGCACTTGAGGCTATCATTGGAACCATTACCCAAAAGCCTCATGCCACTAGTACCTTTCCGAGAAGTCTAATCGAATGATCGAGTCATTTCATACTAGTGACTCATTTGATAACCATTGTTGTAAGAGCTATAGGATTGGAAATTAAGTGTTGTTCATATCGAGCTTTTATTGCCCTATTAAGGTCTAAGAATAAGGTTGAAAGTATTGGAGAATGAGGTAGGATGTTGCATTGAATATAAGTTAATTGAAACTTGAATGAAATAAAACTTAACTTATATGGAATATAAGATTGTTAAGAGGAAGTCATTAAGTTCTGTGATTGAATAATAAGGTTTTAAATGATTGTTGATTCGTGTTAAAGGTTGTTCCTAGGACATTGTCCACTAACGAGGATGCCCAGTGTCCAAGAAATAAGTTGAAGAAATCTTCTTCTGAATTGAGACCGATGGATCTTCTGGGACATGTGGAACACCTAATGACTCTTGTAGATTAGTATTCATTGTGGTATCTTTTAAAAAAATCCCTAACTTAACTGAGACATCAGTTGGTAGGATGAGTTCTTGGAATTGTATGACATAGTGACACGTAATGTGTTACGGTACAATTTTGACTTGTTTGTGATTAATGAAAAGACTACCTTTGATTGCTAAATTCTACATGTATCGATGTTATCTATCTTTTCTTGCTTGTTCCTAATGTTCGCATTAGTGATGCAACCATTGAACAAGTATTCATCTCGAATTGAGTTACGTTGTGAATTATTCTTTTTGAGCGCCATCGAGGTCATGAACCTCATGATTATTTGGCTAAGCTAATTTCCTATTATATTGTAGTTAGTTCTTGGTGAACAACTCTTCATCACTCTTTTGCAGATCACACATTGTTTTTATAAAGTTAAAACCGTATCCTTTGAGAAAATTGAATTTTCATCACTATAAGGATTATTCAAAGTGAGATTTATAAGTGATTATTATCGAAATGAAGTGGTTTATAAAACACCTTGGAAAACTTAATTGTTTTCATAACAAAGAAAATCTTTGTAAATTTATTTTGATTCTTATTTAAGAATTAAGCATGAAAATGTTTTTATTATAAACATGATGATAAAATTTTGACGAACTGAGTATTGCATCGTTAATCTTGAAATTGTATATACTTGCGCGCCTACATACAATTTGGAAGTGACCATGCAAGGCTGATTAGTAGTCACCATGAAATTATTAATAAACACTAAATTTTCTTTGAAGATTGTGAAAGATTAAATTTTATGAGATCTGCAAGAAGTGAAAAATAGGGACATATTGATAGGGACACCTACATATGTGCCCGTACCATTTATTCTTCTGAGTCGAATTTACTCATCTGTGGAAATTGTCTTATTTGACAATTGACAATTCTTTCTTGTCCAATTCTCCCGTGGTGAGATTCTTAAGAAAAGTATCTGATTACCGAGTGTTGATACCCGACTGGATGTATCGACGTTCCTATCATTTCTTTTGATTAGATTTCATTTGAATGACCTGGGTAACGATCCGAGGAGCTTTCGAATGCGTACTCAATTCATGAAAACATGGGATATATTCATATTCATTAAATGTTTTCGTTTGTATCTGATTTGAAATTCTCTCGCATAGATTATGCGTTGACCTTACTCTTTTAATGGTAGTTGTGTCTCCATATATCCTTGAATTTGTGAAGGATTATGAGTTATTATTAGTCTTTTGAGAAGTTCACATCTTATCGACGGCAATAAAACTGAAAAGTTGGTAGTGCCATTAGAATGGATTGATTGATTATGACATGACGACATTGTCTTAATTGATGGGAACTCGAGTAGAATTCCCCTAAATAATAAGATGTTGATTATCAAAAGTGATCTAAATAATTCTTGATGGATGACCATATCCTGCATTTAGACTTGAAATTATACTGTGAATGGTTGTGAATTAGTCATAGATATTATAATCTAGAAAGAACTTAAAAAAATGTTTTAAAAGATGTTTATGTTATCTGAAACTTTAGGAGGTATTTGTTGGTGAATTACCTAGACTTTCGCCATTAAGGCAAGTTGAATTTGGTATTGATTGTATTCCCGGTGCTGCACCTGTGGCTTGTGCATTGTAGGTCAGCACCATCTGAATTAAAAGAATTACCGTACAACTGAGAGAGTTGTTGAAGAAAGCTTTTCTTCTACCAAGCTCATCATCATGAAGAGCTATGGTGTTATCATTCCTTATATTTACTGATTACCGTGAACTAAGTAAATTGACGATCGAAATCGATATCCACTACCCAAGATGATAGATTGTTCGATCATTTACAAGGTTCTAGCGTATATTCAGGAGATTTGATCCACGGCATGGTTATCATCAACTTCGCGTCCGCGAAAAAGATTATCTATTCCAATCACTACATCCAGAACTTGTAATAAACATTATAAGTTTCACGTGATGACGTTTGGATTGATTAATACACATGTAGCATTCATAAATTTGGTGAATCACGTGTGTAGGCTGTGAATTGATAAATTCATGCTTGTGATCATTAAGGACTATTTGTTCGTTTATAAGTGTAAGAATGAGTTAATAATTATTTATAGATTGCCCTGAATTGGCCGAGCAACGAAAACCTGTACCTTGAATAATTAATATGTGATGAAAGACTTAATCCTTTACATTATTTGACTGTGTGATTAATAGATAATAGAATATATTGACTTTTCAAAAATTAGAGCCATTAAGGCTTTGGGATATACCAAAAAGAAAAGTGCAAATATGTTTTGACAAATAATTTATCAAAGGATTTTTAAGGGATTTTTCCCTTATACACAAATCATTTAACTAAACTCCTGTTTAGGGGTAAATGTTTGTGTATACCTCAAGACAACCTAAGAGGGATTAGGAAACCGTTAAACCATGACTTAAAATTTGAAACGACAATTTTTGCTTTTTTAACTAAGAAAATTTTTACCAAAGAATAAACGAAGGTTTTTCGAACATTTACGGATCTTACTAAATATTTCAGATAAATCAACAAATTTTGTGTTAATTAAATTCAACTTTATTTTGAGCATCTTTATATAATTGGACAAACTGAGAAAATTTAAAAAACTTTTTGCGTTTACGTTTCATAAATATTATTTAATTACTTGTAGTAATTATCGACGCTTTAAACGTCGGATTGAGCAAAACTGGAAAAAAAAAGATGATAGTTAAGACGAAACTAAAACTTAGAAAATGTGTAGAAAGAATTTCTGAGTGAATTGTGGACATGATAATTATATCATCAGGAAAGATGAATGTAAATACTGACGCATTATGTAAGAAGGATAATATAAATAATAAAAGGGGGTTCGCGGCTAATGTGAACCATTAGTAATAAGATGCCGATGGAGCTAAATGATTAAAAGGCCATTTGTGATTATTTAAATATGAAGGATTGTGAGATATAGTTATGTTGAAATCCCATAAGATTAAGTATTCTATTCATGCTATTTCTGATTTAGTGTATCTTTATCTGAAGAAGTTGTATTAATGGCAAATTATGAAGGCAGACATCGCCTCATACATTAGTAAACGTCTAACTATTACAAAGGTCATCATCTGAATTTGATTCGATTTGGGTCATCGTCGACAGACTGACCAAATCTGCTAATATCATTCCTATTAATGATAGATTCTTGATGAAGAAATTGACTCTTTTGTATTTAAAGGAGTTGTGTAAACATGGTGTGCCTGTATCGATCATCTCTATCAAGATCCTCGCTTCACATCGAATTTCTAGAGATTTGCTCAAAAGTCATTGGGAACGAACCTTGATGAGAGTACTGTTTACCACCCAATCGAAGGGACGAGGTAAACTAATGATACAAAACACTAAAAGTGTTGTTTTATGTTTGAATGATTGACCTTTGGTAATAAACTGTAAAATCGTTTTCCTTTGGAGAGATTATCGTTGATAATTATCGTATTAGGATCAAGATCGAATCTTGTGAGGATATATATTAGAGCATCTGTAAGCAGGAGTTGGGATGAAGACACCCGACATACACCCATTGTGAGTTGGACATGTCTTTTAGGTTTAAGGTTTCCTATGATGGCAAACCTAACCTTACAAAATACTCGACCCGCGAGACCTGAAATGATTGTTGAAATTAGGATCTGATTATTGACTGCCGGTAGTGGGCAAGAGGTTATGTGAATATGAAATGTAGATCTTGAAGTGCCAAATGGGTAGCGAAGTTATGCCAAAAATTTTAACCATGGAAAAATGAATTGATGATCTGGAAGATCATGGGATATAAGTCCCCGTTGTATGGGACCATAGAGATGATGTAAAAGTTGGTTTGAAAGGAATATAAGCTGGATCTACCCTAGGACTTCAAGGGCTGCGTAAATTATGATTCATATATCTAACTTGATAAAATGTCTATCAAGTGAAAATCTGACTATTCCTTAATGAAGTTTAGATCGACGAAAAGTTGCATTCATCAAAAACCCGTGAACATCATGGATAGAGAAAGTAAGTCAACATTAAGCCTGATCTTATTCCCGTAGTTATGTTTGATGAAACTCGCGTGTTGTGATGAATTACACTTGTGAGAAAAGACCGAATGTGGAGGAAATACCCACATGGCTTTAACTCTATAAGAAGTGAGTAGTAAGATAAGATGATCTTTGAGGACAAAGATCCTGTTTAGGGGTAAATGCTGTGACAATCCGTCAATTTATGGTTGATATTTTATTCTCAAGTATTATTTAAAAACATTATTTTAATGTTATATTATGAACTCACTTATTTTGGGAAGGAATTTGGATTTACGTCTTGAAGTAGCATCGACTACGTCTAAACCGGAGGACTCTACGTCACGTGCTTACGTTTACATGCACTGTCTTTAGTGCCAGTCTGATATTTCAGGAAATAAATTTATCCGTGAATATTATATTGGGATTTTAAATTTTGTGTTGGTTCATAAACTCACAAATTTACGAGAAGAGATTAGGACTTACGTTCATAATTTAACGTCCTTTACGACTAAACCGGAAACCCTAGGTCTACGTATTTACGTTTTTGAACTCTGTTTTTAATGAGACAATTTTTATTAGAATCGTTTTGTGCCGTTGATTCATAATTTATAAAAACATTTTTCGGAAAATGACCCGAGGGCACGCAAATCGAGGAAACTAGAATCGAGGAGTACCCGTAAATAATGAGGATGAGACAAAACCACTTTTGCCCCACCCCCACTCATGGAAGGCTAAAATAAGCCACAACACCATGATGTGGCAAGCTTTAGAAGTAAGCTAAGACACATGTCTTAGCTACTTCACTAAACTAGCAACAATAATAAAACCACTCACACCCAAACCATTTGTTCATTTATCTTACATGCAAAACCACCAATCTCTCTCAAAAATCTCTCTAAATTTCGTCCACTTTACACCATAAACCACCCATTTGATCAATTTTATCCATGAAATCTTATGTTATTCTTGCATAAGATGGAAACCTATAGAAGACTTGTTGATTGGAGGTGATTTTAACAACTAGCAAGGAGTTTCCATGGAGATCAAGGGCTGATTTTTGGAGAAGTCTACAAATATTTGGTGATCCTAGAAGTGGTGTTTATATCTCATAAGATTGGGTACCCAAAACAAAGCCTTGTTCATCATCAATCCCATCTTTTCATCACTTTGGTGGTATAGAGATTGTGCTTCCTATCCTTTTTGTTATTTTGAATATGTAATCTTGTATTTTATTTATTTATGTATATGTATATGATGATGAATGATGATAAAAATATTGTGTGGGGATCATTTGTTGATAAACATGGTTAAAAAGATGGAAAATCATATGTAGAAATGTTAAAATCTTGCTTAATAAGTTGGCTGTATAAAAACAGTAACTAACCAAATGATAAACTGATAAAATGGAAAACTGGAAACAATATACAGTAATATTAGGTCTTTTACACATGTGAGAGTTGGTCATGCAATGGAATCATCAAAATGAGTGAGATATGATCAAAACAAGATTAGTGTACCAATCTGAATAGTCTGTTTTGTATAGACTGTTAAGGATAGTTAGACATGGAATGAGCAGTAGCTATAACTAACTTATTTGTAGCACATAATATGAAGTTTATGCCATCCAAAAATTAGCTTCTATCTCCTTATAGAACTCAAGATATGATAAAAATAGTGAGGATGAAACTAAAAATCAGATTTTGAAGAATTAATGTTTAATAGTATTATATAAGCACTCAAACTAATATAGTATCAAATGTGAATTAAAACCCACTAACTTATAAATTTCATTTATATAAATATGTATAAGGTTAAATAAATGGACACTTTATAAAAATGGTAGTTGAATAAGATTTGTAAGTTATAAAAAGTATAAACATGATTTTTACGACTTTTTCGGCTATTACCGTAAAATTAACGCTTTTCGCCAATTAAAACTTAGACGATCAAACCCGTCTAATGTAAAGTTTTTAAAAGTCATATACTGATTTATAAGTACCTAATACAAGTAAAAACCGATAAAACCCGAACTACATAACATACGAACATTAACGGGCTAAGTTAGCGTTATTGGACTAATAATACAACAAAATGGGCTAAACACTTATAAACTTACTCATTGGGATTAACCCACTTGGGCCCAACATGTAAAATATAATACTGATAATAAAAGTATAATTGGGCTAATATAATATATTGGGCTTGTAATGGGCCCATTGGGCCTCAAAATGTAATTAAATTGAACTAGTATAACTAGCATAAAACACATAAACACTATAATAAAGGAGTAAAGATGTATAAACCCACTTGATCATCATCATATGTATAAAATCATCATATGTATATTGTTATTTTTATAAATTCATTGGACAAGAGTCTAAGACGAGTATTATTTGCCTAGGTTTCCGTGATTGAAGCACGTACCGTACATCCGAATTGCCGACAACCCGCTTTCCCACATCAACGTGAGTTCATAGCCTCGCACTCTTTTAAATGTTTTTATAAAATGTTTTATAAACCCACGAGGGAGATAACATGTTAGTTTTTATAAAATAGGACACTAGTTGTCCCGATAGTCTGTTTATTGATTTGGACCCGAATGATTGTATGACCCGATGAATGATTAAATGACCCGATAGATGAAATGAAATGGATTATTAAAGTTAGGTTATGTCACTAAAAGTCCCATTAGCATGAATTGTGAACTACCGGGATTTGGTAGACGCTTATGCATATAATATTACTATTTGGGGACGATCACCCCAGTTCGCGCCTTAACGGTTGATCCCCGTCGTGCCACATTGATTGGTAAGCGAATTTATGTATGAGAAGATTTACACAAGCGTGATTATTGTGACGACACGCTAATTTAGATGGGCAAATGAGTTTCGGGCTAGCTACCCGTTATTTGTTGTAGTAAGGTAACAATGTCATGCGGCTTATAATAATCCAATTAACGAAATACTGCTATACGCACTGAATTACGATATATTGCCTGACTAGCAATACGGGGTCTTATTATTGATATTATGTTCGTGTTTTGGTTTTACATAACCATATTCATATAACGGTTTTTATTTAACTTTATACAATGTTATAAAAAGTATTGTATGATATTTTTACGACATTGGTTCGTATAATGGTTTTGAAGGCGAAAGCCTATATTGTGATTTTGACAAGAATCTGTATAAAATGTTTTTGGCCTATTTCATGGTCTACTATAAATATTTGTACAAAAATGATTTTCGGTAATAATTATATACCGATGATATATTGATGGTTTTATTAAACTCTATGAATTCACTCGGCGTTATCGCTGACCCTTTTCTTTTAACATGTTTTATCTTAGGTACTTGAAGGTAATTCTCGGAAAGACAACAAGAATTCATGGCCCGCACTTAAACAACAATTTCCATTCAAATGTTTTGTAAAAAATGTATGAAATAATATGACTTGGGACCTATGTAAATTTGATATTTATGAATGGAAATGCTTTGTTATTAAACAACGTGATTTTTAAGCGTTGTCTATGATGTGAGTAATGTGCTATCCCGTAACACCAACGAGTCTTCCGCTGTATTGAATTGTGAAAATTTGGGGGTGTTACACATGATGACCTTAATCCTACTTTTAATGAAGATCCTCCACCAAACACTATTGATACTTTGGATAATTACTCATTTGAGGAAGATTTTGCCGCTTTCCTTAATACATACTTCCCTAATGAGAATGATTCTCCTCCTTTGGACTTTGATTATGGTCTTTATCCTCCTTCGGATATTAAGAAACCCGTTTCAAAGGAGAAGAAACCGGAAGACACCAACATCCGCAGTACTTATGTCTTGACACCTCTCTATCCACCTTCTGAGGATGAGATTGTGCGATTTATGAGCGGATCTTCTTCAAGGTCTACTGCGCCTGAGTGTTATTTTCCCCTAAAGGAAAAGCTGTTCGATCCCGGTATTGCAATTTTTAAGCTATCTCAGTATCCATCTGATGAAATAAAAGGAAAGATTTTTGGAACTTGTGAAGATATGCTTGCACTTCATCCTACTTTCTACCACCGTGCTCAATCTTTGCTTAAGGGAACCTTGTCGACTCTTCTTTGGCTTGCCTTGTTCACCTTAAGCTTGTGCTACTTAATGGATGAAAACCATGTATTTGATCCCGGTGGATGGTTTTCAAGCTTCTTTTCATGCTAATCAAGGTCGAGTCAGGCTCACGACTCGGTTAACAAAAACAAGCGCTTCTCGGGAGGCAACCCGCAGTATCTATCCTTTTTATTTGTTTTTATAATAAGTGTAGGGGAGACCCTAGTATATGTTTGTTGTTTTCTTTCTTATCATGTGTAGTGATTCGAGCTTTCAAAGATCCATTCTTGATGACTTTTGACGAACCGTGATCCCGTCTTCCCGGTTTTATCCGAAACTCTTTTGATTCTCTATTTTATATTTTCCAATATTAAAATAGGAATCACTTTAGTTGTCACTTCCTTAGCAAGATTTAAACAACCTGCACAATGTCCTAAGTGTAGGGGAGTTTACTCCCACATGCTTAAACATTGAGGACAATGTTTATATCAAGTGTCGGGGGACTTCTATCGAAGTTAAATGGGATTTTCCATGAATTTCTCCTCATTTTAACCAGAAAATTGATTTTTTGACATTTTTCAAAAATTTTAATCTATTTTGGCCTAGTTGTATTTTCCTTTGTTATCGTAATTTTCTTTCATTAGAATAAATTTTTAATAAAATGGTTTTAATAAGTTTAGATGTCGTTGATATATTAGGCCCGTCATGAATCTTTTGACTCAACCCGAGTTTACTTATCCAAGTTTACTCTAGCTAGTATCCTTAACATTTTTAAGTCAAGTTTTGCTAGGCTTTTATATAGGGAACTTTAAAACGCGAAAGTCTTAACTCTTACGGGTTAAGAACAAGAATTTTCACAAGTTCCTATAATTGATCCTAGAAATTCGTTTATTAAGGGAACTTTAAAATGCGAATTCTAAACTTGAAAGAGTCTAAGAAGTTGCAAGATCCTATAGATGACTTGAAAACCCAAAACTTTGATTTAATTGGCTAAGCATCCACGAGTCTCATTCCTTGAGATTTTAAATTGTGGAGAACGAGAGATGATAGAGTCAATTATAAGTTTGGTATTCTTTCATGAATTTATTTGAGTTGATTATAAGCTTTTTCTCCCATCGCTTGTTAATAAATTTAATTGCAATAACTAAGGGTGTATGATTTGAAAAGTTACTTAGCTTCTAGCCCAAGATCGTTTAAAAGTTGCTCGGTATTGATTAGAGTTGATAGCCAAGGCATAACTTATTGAAGCGGGATGCGAATATTGGCGAGTCTGAAAAGGCCCTAACAAGGCATGAGGGCTACATTTTATTGCTAAAGATCCAAAGTGATGTGAAGAATCATTTATCAAAAATCAATATGAAGGATCGAGACACACGACGAAAAGCAAATACTCCCGTAAAGATCATGGAGAAGTCTATCCGAAAAGGTCCTAAAAAGGTATGAGGATAAATAGATCCAAGTCCTAAAAGGAGGCGGATCGTTGTATATCAAAATCCCAAATAAATATTGGAGAAAAATGAAGAAGTCGTGGTCCAAATATGAAGAATCTCTCAAAAAGTTCAAGTGAAGAAATTCCTATTATGAAGAGAAGACCATTATTTCATGAACGTCTCTCAAGATTTGAAGTATGAAGTCAATGCCAAATATCGATCCGAGAAAGGTCTCAAATCGTGAAGCGAGTTATGCCAAGATATGAACTTTATGAGGTCCCGAGAAGCAGTTTTAAAATATTTTGTCCTTTAGCTAACTATTGATTAAATCGTCCTACTTTATTTTCAGCCTAAATAACTAGCGAAATAAGTCAAACAATGCATCCTCGTGATCATTTAAGACAAAATAAAATATAAGAGATACACCTAGGAATAAGGGAGTCTAAGTGAATAACTGGGCCACATGAGTTTGTGTTAGTTTTAACTTATAATAAAAATGATCTCGTTTTTAAGCTTGGTATGGGGAACGTGAAACTTAAGGGTAAACATTCATGACATTCCAAAACCCTAAGGTAAGGCTTTGTTCTTTTAACTTGTCTTATGTTTAATAAAGGCCAAGGTGGATTGATTACGATGGAAAATGTAAAACTTGCTTTGTAACTAATGCATTGCATGAGGACATTGCAATGGTCAAGTGTAGGGGATTTAATAAGTGTGAAAACACTTATCCTTTTACCACTTAATTATAATAATAACCAAGCCAAAACGTGTATTTTATGTCGTAAATGTCGGAATTATGTGTGGTTTGTGTTTTTGTTGTGATTTAGGACTAAAATGTGAAAAGGGAAGAAAACACGGGCTTTCACGGGCTTTTATCGAAGAAAAAGACAAAAGAC
Source organism: Glebionis coronaria (assembly GCA_025667525.1). Lineage (NCBI taxonomy): Eukaryota > Viridiplantae > Streptophyta > Magnoliopsida > Asterales > Asteraceae > Glebionis > Glebionis coronaria. The sequence goes on from CM046878.1 coordinate 267,205,987, forward strand.
GAAGTCAAAAGATCAAGAGTGCAAAAAGAACGGAAGTCCAAGGCCTATTCTGAAGATTTATCGAAGAAAAAGTCTAAAGACGGAAGTTTAATGAAGTCGAAGAACCAAGTCTAATTATAGAAGAAAATTATAAGACGAGTTCAATTTATATCGACAAATCCCGAGACGAAGTCGAGAAAGACAAAGAATTTAAATCGAGCCGAGACGAGAAGAAAGAAAGAAGGAAGCATAAACACTTAACCTTCCCACCTCCTATATATACACACCTAATGTGTCATTAGGAGGGTGTTAGTTAGTGTTAGCTAGTTCATTTTTCATTTTGTAGTTTTAATTTTTAGAGAGAGAAAGTGTTTAACTTTCTCTCACTAGGAACTTCATCTTTTATCTTCCTTACTTGTTTTAATCTAATCTTTACTTTTTAAAGCTTAATCTTGTATTAATAGCCATCTTATTCTACCTTTCTTGTTATTTATTTTGATCTTGATTCGGATTAAGTATACATTTTGCTTAATCTTGATGTTTATGTGATCAAAAATTTTATCTTTTTGTTCATATCTAAGTCTTTATACGATTGAGCTTTGAGCTTATCATGCTTTTTGGCTTATTTTGTATTTAGCTTATTTACTTTTAAATTTTCTAAAAAGTTTCATCATTTTATGGTTTGTTTTAAAAGATTTGCTTATTTAAAGTTTTGAAAGTTTCTTATTCATGCTTATTTGGTTTTCTCATTATTAATTTGGTTAAGTGTTGGATTGTGCTTTTCAACACGGAGCTTATTAATTTTGCTTATTACGAAATACATACCATCGGAAAAGGGTTTACCCTTTCCGACCAGCATTCCGATACTTTCCATCGGATTAGGGCTTTGGATTCCAACAAGTATTCCGATACTTTCCATCGGATTAGGGTTTTGGGATTCCGACGGTTATTCCGATTAACATTCCGACAGTAGTGTTCATTCTTACATTCCGATAGAGTTGTTTTCCGATAGTGGTGATTCCAATAGTTTAATGTTTATTATTCTGATACTTTTGTAGTTATTCCGACAGGATTTCTTTTGACTCATTCCGACGTATTTTCCGATCAATATTCCGACAGGATTCCGATGGGTTATTCCGATGGATTTGAGTTTTTATTTTTACAAAGTGTTAAGTTTTAAATTTACTTTTTAAGTTTTTAATCATTTAATTTTAACTAGTAATTTTTAGTTTAATCATTTAAAGCTTTCATATTTACACAACGACATTGTTAATGCAATAATGCCTAAAAACGTTACTTGCATTTTTTGGTCTCTCTTAGTTTTGATTACGACAATATGTAAAAACAAGCATTTACGAAAACAACGAAAAACGAATTCTTGAGTTCAAGTATTTTTCATTTTACCCATTTTCACTTAAGGTATGAATAAACAAGTACTAACCTTAATCAAGTGATCAAGTGATTTAATCTTTTCTTAAAACTCACTTTTTATTAAGTGTGACAAGTTATCATTAAACTTTCTTTTCTAGAAAATGTTTTATTAAATTAATTATTTGAAAATGGCATATTCTTATTTGATTAGGAATATTCTATCAGGATATTTGTAATCCAGATAAGACCTCCACCACTAAAGGACAAAAAAGGGAGCGGAGTCTAGGCGGCGGTTCCCTAGTGCCTACGCGGTTCCTTATCGATAAGGAACCGCCGGCTGAGATATGGAACCGCGGCCAGATATATCCGTTGGCCTTTTGTCCTATAAATTGTGGACCATTCTCAGCTTTTCAACTCACTTCTTTTCCACATCTATTTCCAGATTCAAACACTCTTCTTTAATCACTCAAATCTTTGATCATTTGTTTGATTACTACTTGTTTAAGAAGTGAAACTTGTTCTTCCATCCCTTCCTCTCCAAGTGCAAAGAGAAGAACACTATCCTTGTGGAGTGTTGATTCCACCACCAAAGATCAATTGAAGATCTAATTTTATACATTTGTTGTTGTGAAGATCCAAGTAGTTGTGTCTATTTGGAAGTTGTGTATGTACTAAGTATAGTTGTGTAGATTGGTCCTAGCTACGATTAGGGCTCAACTTTTAGCTTAGAGTCGGAAATTGGTTAAGCGACGTGTACGGTTTTCTCCACCATAAGGAGCTTGTTGTGTAGTGAACTCTCGAGTAAGGAGTACTCGAGGAGTGGAGTAGGAACGAGGAGTGAGCTTCGTTCCCGAACCACTATAAATCCTTGGTGTTCGGTTTGATCTTTCTTTACCCTTAACTCTTTACATTCTTTATTCTTTGTGCATATATTTTTGTTAGTATTAGTTTAGTTACACTATCATTGTTTATATTGTACATAAGAAGATTTCACATATTTCCTCAAGCCTAAGTTATTTTTGAAAAAGGATTTTTGAAAACCACCTTTTAACAAGTAAATATAAGAAACTATTCAACCCCCCCCCCCCCTTCTAGTTTCTACAATTGGTATCAGAGCGAGGTTGCTCAAGAATTTTTAAATTATATTGTATTTTAAAACTTGAATCGATCTATGGATTCCAACAAATACCTAGAAGGGCAATCTATGCAAAGACCACCACTTTTTGAAACCGATAGTTTTATTTATTGGAAAAATAGATTTGAAACTTATGTGAAATCAAAAGATTTAGATCTTTGGCATGTTATTACCAATGGTGATTTTTTACCTTATCAATTTAATGAAGTTTCTAAAACAAAAGAATTGGTCACTTTTGACAAAGCTAATGACGATACTAAAAAGAAACTTTCAAAAAATAATGAGGCTAAAATGGTGATTTATAATGCTTTACCTAAGAAAGAGTATGAAAGGATTTTTATGTGTGAAACCGCTAAAGATATTTGAAACACTCTTTTAGTAACCCACCAAGGTAATAGCCAAGTCAAAGAAAGCAAAATCGATCTTCTTGTCCAACAATATGAACAGTTTGTCATCTTAGAAGATGAAACTATTGATAGTGCATTTGCTAGGTTTAACACCATTATTACTAGTCTAAAAGCACTTGATGAAGGTTTTTCTAGCAAGAACAATGATAGGAAGTTTCTAAGGGCTTTACATCCAAAGTAGAGAGCAAAAGTCACGGCGATTGAAGAATCGAAAGATCTCTCAACTTTATAACTCGATGAACTCATAAGCAACTTGAAGGTTCATGAGATGATAATTCTGAAGGACTCGGAACTAGTGAAAACCAAGAGTGAAAGAAAATCTCTTGCACTTAAAGCCAAGAAGGCACAAAGTGACCATGATAGTTCCTCGGATAGCGATGACGAGGAGTATGCATTGGCAGTGAGAGATTTCAAGAAGTTCTTCAAGAGACGAGGTCAACACGTTAGGCAACCCAACAATGACAAGAAATCATTCTCAAAGAATCGGTTTGTCAAGAACGAAAAAGGTGATAGGAATTGCTTTAGATGTGGTGATCCAAATCACTTCATTGGTGATTTTCCAAAGCCCTCTCGCGATAAGAATCACACGGCGTTCGTTAGTGGCTCTTGGAGCGATAGCGGTGAAGATGATGATGACAACCCCAAAGAGGAGAAATGTCTTATGGCTCACACTTCTAAAGAGGTACATTCCGAAACCGAATATTATAGCAATGATAGCTCCACCTTTGATGATATTGAATTTGAAGGCAAATATGATAGTTTACACAAACTTAGTCTTAAATTCATAGAAAAGAACAAAACCTTAAAATCAACCAAAACTCAGCTTGAAAATGAGATCAATGAACTTAGGGAGAAATTGGCAAAACTTGAGAAAAATAAAGAAGTTGATTTTGGTTGCTTAAGTTGTGAGAAACTTAGATTAGAGAATAAAGATCTCAAGAGCACCTCCATTAAATTGGAAAAGTTCATGAAAGGTACTAGTGCTCTTGATGATATGTTAAACAAACAAGTTCATTCAAAGGAAAGACTTGGTGTAGGTTTTAACTCAAATGAAGCCTCAACTAGTGAACCTAAACAAGTCAGATTTTCACAAAAATCACCCACTGTACGCGGTCCCAGATTGTATGGGGCGGTTCCTTATCACTATGGAACCGCCGCCATAGATAAGGTACCGCGGCCAGAACAAGAGTTTTGTGAAAATCATGAACTTTCTAAAAAGTCAAAGTCAGGTGAAAAACCAAAGCATCTTATTGTTAATAAAGTAAAATTACCCATACTTGACGACAATGCCATTGATAAGTTCTACAAGCCATTAAGTAAACCTCTCAAGGGAAATAGAAGTTTATCAAGACCATCTTCTACTCCACCTAGAGTACGGAATGAGTCTAAGCCTAGAAGTAGAACGACAACGCCTAGAAGAGATAATCAAAACAATTCACGATCTAGAAGTAAAACCTCAACACCTAGAAGGAATGATCATAACTCTAAACCTAGATCAAATACACCCAGAAGAAATAACGAACAACAAAATGGTTATATTAATTACTATCCTCCATTTTGTTCTCCATGGGGAACCCCTCCTTCATTCATGCATCCCAACCAAATGCAAGGGATGTTCGGAACTAACAATTTTGGACCCATGAGATATTGGGGACCAAATGTTTGATCTTGTGTGTTGTTACCTAGATATGCTTGGGAATTGATTTGGAGCCCTACGAGTGGATTAAGGATAGTGGATGTTCAAAGCACATGACGGGTAATCGAAGTTTGTTCTCGCACTACAAAGCATATGATGGAGGTAACGTCACATTCGCAAGTAGTCTACGTGGTAATATCATTGGCAAAGGTACGGTTTCTCTTGACTCCATGACCATTGAAAATGTTGAGCACGTAGATAACTTAGGGTTTAACCTTTTAAGTATAGGTCAAATTTGTGACAATAAGTGTAAGGTCATCTTTTCGGAACATGACAGTGAAATCGTAAAAGATGGAAAAGTCATTGGAAAAGGTGTTAGAAAGCATGGGCTTTATGTCATGAAGGTCAATAAGAAGTCAAAAGACAACATATGTCTTGTGACTATAGATGATAGTTCTACTCTTTGGCATAGGAGATTAGGTCACGCTAATATGCACTTAATTCAATCTTTAGTCACTAAGGAGTTGGTAAGACACCTCCCCAAGATGAAGTTTGATAGTCACTTTTGTGATGCTTGCAAAGTTGGAAAGCAAGTTCACTCAAGTCACAAAGCCAAGAATTTGGTTTCGACCTCTCGGTGCTTAAAGCTCCTACATATGGATCTTTTTGGACCTTCCGCCATACGGAGTTATGGAGGTAACCTTTATACCCTAGTTATAGTTGATGACTATTCTAGATTCACTTGAACTAGATTTTTGGCATCTAAAAATGAAGCTTTCGATCATTTCGAAATCTTTAGTCGAAGAATTCAAAATCAACTAGGATGTCTAATTGTCTCTATTAGGACGGATCATGGTAGGGAATTTGATAATGAAGTGCAATTTGGTGCCTTTTGTGAAGCTCATGGTATTACCCATAACTTCTCGGCTCCTCGCACTCCACAATCAAATGGGGTAGTTTAAAGGAAGAATAGGACACTCCAAGAGATGAGTAGGACAATGTTAAACGAGCAATCTTCGCCTCAAAATTTTTGGTGCAATGTTGTGGACACATCGACTTATATTCTCAACCGAATTCTTATTCGACCTTTCATAGGAAAGACCCCCTATGAGATTCTTAAAGGAAAGAAACCCTCATTGGAATACTTTAGGGTGTTTGGAAGCAAGTGCTTTATCCTCAACACCAAAGACAACCTTACCAAGTTTGACCCAAAGTCTTACGAAGGTATCCTTTTAGGTTATTCCCAAACTAGCAAAGCCTACATTGTCCTAAATAGAACCACGGAGGTTATTGAAGAATCACTCAACGTAACCTTTGATGAAACCCCTCCTTCACCTAAGACACCACCATTGGTTGATAACGACTTGGATGAATTAGAAGTAGTTAAATCCAAAGAGGTTAGAAAAATAGGAGTTGAAGACCTTAATGTTGAAAAGGAAGTAAACATTAAGGAGTCTAGGGATCATACTCTCAATAATATCATTGGTGACTTAAATCAAAGGACCCTAAGATCTCAAGTCCAAAACCAAAGCAACTTCTTTTTTTTCGTCTCCTTGGTTGAACCAAAGAATGTTAAAGAAGCTTTGACGGATGAAAGTTGGGTCATTGTGATGCAAGAAGAATTGAATCAATTCGTTGCCAATGATGTTTGGGAACTTGTTCCTCCACCTAGAAGTTCTACCATTATAGGAACCAAATGGGTCTTTAGGAATAAGTTAGATGAAAATGGTGTTGTGTCTCGTAACAAGGCTAGACTTGTAGCTCAAGGCTATAATCAACAAGAAGGGATTGATTATGACGAGACATATGCACTGGCAGCAAGATTAGAATCCATTAGAATCCTTTTAGCCTACGCCTGTGCCTTAGACTTTAAGCTTCAACAAATGGATGTAAAGAGTGCGTTTCTTAACGGTTTGATCAATGAGGAGGTATATGTGGCTCAACCTCCCGGCTTCATTGATTTTGAGAAACCGGATCATGTTTACAAGCTTAAGAAGGAACTTTATGGTCTCAAACAAGCACCCAAAGCTTGGTATGATAGACTTAAATCGTTTCTTGTTAAACATGAGTATACCATGGGGATGGTAGACAATACGCTCTTTACAAAGAAGAAAGGTCCTCACCTCATACTCGTACAAATATATGTTGATGACATTATATTTGGCTCAACTTGTCAAGAATTGTGTGATGACTTTGCCAAAATCATGCATGATGAGTTTGAAATGAGTATGATGGGAGAACTTAACTTCTTTTTAGGACTCCAAATTAAACAAATGGATGATGGTATTTTCTTTAGTCAATCTAAGTATGCTAAAGAAATGCTAAAGAAATTTGGATTTGAAGAATCTAGACCAATGAAGACCCCAATGGCCTCGGATACTAAACTCACCGTAGATGATGATTGTGAGTCGGTAGACAACACCAAATATAGAGGTATGATTGGTAGTTTGTTGTACCTAACGGCAAGTCGACCGGATATCATGTTTAGTGTTTGCCTTTGTGCTCGTTTCCAAGAGGCTCCCAAAACCTCTCACCTCGAAGCGGTTAAGCGTATCTTCCGATACATTAAAGGCACTATACATTTAGGATTATGGTATCCTAAAGGGACCGGCATAGAAACCATTGTCTACGCGGACTCGGATCATGCGGGAGACTATGTGGACCGGAAAAGCACTAGTGGAGTTTGTACCTTCATGGGTTGTTGTTTAACTTCTTGGTTCTCCAAGAAACAAACCGCTCTTGCAATATCCACCACGGAAGCCGAGTATGTGAGTGCCGGAAAAGCATGCCAACAAGCTCTATGGATGAAGAAAGAGCTTGTTGATTACGGGGTTTCTCTTGATGATGTTCCCATCATGTGCGATAATAAAGGTGCTATAGACCTTAGCAAGAATCCCGTGCAACATTCACGAACCAAACATATAGAAATTCGACACCATTTCCTTAGGGATAATGTTCAAAAGGGGAACATTTCTATTGAGAAGGTACCCTCCGAAGACAACTTAGCCGACATCTTCACTAAGCCACTTAAGAGGGAACCTTTTAATTACTTGCGTCTAGGTCTAGGATTAATGGAACATCTTCCTTAATTACCTTCTTTTCTTTTTGTGTGTGTTTTTTTACCACTTTGAGTCATTGAGTCTTCCAAACTCTTTTTGAAAAACCCTCTCTTCTCCTTTTCAAAATTCTCAAAGTCTCTTTCGAAAATGGTTGAGAAATGCTTTTGACATTGTTAATTCAATCTAAAAATGGTTTTTCATAGATTCTCGCTATTAATCTAGAGCTTACATAATTCATATGTATGATTCTCTCAAACATAGCAAGAACAAGATAGAATCATGGAGGATCATTGTGTCATGACTTAAGGTCTTGTCTTACACACCTCCTACATCGATTTTTTTATCCATGTATTTTGGTCAAATCTCTATTTGGTAAGTTTGCATATGTTTTCTTTGTCTATCTTTGCTTTTAAGCATATCCCTATGATAAGTTAGACTAGAAAAATAAGATTTGCTGAAAAATCTTCCTCCAAACACCAAACACAGCCTCTGTATGCGGTTCCATATGTGAACCGCGGTGCCTTAGTGATAAGGTACTGCCAGTCATGATAAGGAACCGCATACAGTGCCTTCCTTTTTCAGGTTTTTGTCTGAAACTCCAGATTTGCTCCGACATTTTTGAGAATCTTTGTTTCAAACCCTTTGACCACCCCAAAAATACCTTAAGCCTTCCCTATTTAAACCATAAGCATTTTGCCATACTTCACATCCCAAAATGTCTTATTCTCCCAATGAAAGCCTTGAATCTCCTCCATTTTCTCCAATTGCTTTCAATCCCAACTCACCCAAGAACCATTACAATCCAAACTCACCCAAGAACACTCTTAATCACATCTCTCCTACCAAGAATGTTGATTGTGGAACATCTTTTCTTCCACCACCACCATTTAGTGTTCTTCCTCCTTCTCATGATAATGTCATGCACCATGGAACATATTGTCATTGTTGTCAATATCAACATCTTGCTATGGCACACATCTATGAGGAGTTGAGCTACATCAAGAGTCTCTTAATCAAGCCTCCTCTTCACTATGATTATGAGATCTCCAACAAGCCACCACCACCACCCTCCGCCATTACCTTGTCTTTCATATAAGCATTGGTTGCTTATCCACAAGACACCAAATTCAAGCAAATCTTAGAATTCTAGAATAACTAGGATTAGATTTATGCTTTTGGCTTGTTTCTTTTTCCATAAATCTTTGTATGATGTTCTTTTAGTAACCTATCTTGGATCTTTGTCTTTATGTTTTCTTCTCTTTTATTTTGTGACCTATTGCTATATCTTGTTGGTTGTTTCTTTTGTTCAACTAACCATTCTATGTAGCTTGTCACCATATCTCGATTCCTCGGTTCCCCAAGCTAGGGGGAGTAAGCACCAAGGGGGAGTCTTTGCAAAGTACGTCTCTTCAACACCGACTTGTGCAACCTTTTTGCTTCGACAAAGGGGGAGAAATGAATAAACTCGTCTTTGAAAATCTTGTTTTTGTGTGATTGAGTTTATGTATTTTCGGAATCAAAAAGGGGGAGATTGTTAACGCAATAATGCCTAAAAACGTTACTTGCATTTTTCGGTCTCTCTTAGTTTTGATTACGACAATATGTAAAAACAAGCATTTACGAAAACAACGAAAAACGAATTCTTGAGTTCAAGTATTTTTCATTTTACCCATTTTCACTTAAGGTATGAATAAACAAGTACTAACCTTAATCAAGTGATCAAGTGATTTAATCTTTTCTTAAAACTCACTTTTTATTAAGTGTGACAAGTTTTTATTAAACTTTCATTTTAAGAAAATGTTTTATTAAATTAATTATTTGAAAATGGCATATTCTTATTTGATTAGGAATATTCTATCAGGATATTTTTTAATCCAGATAAGACCTCCACCACTAAAGTACAAAAAAGGGAGCGGAGTCTAGGCGGCGGTTCCCTAGTGCCTACGCGGTTCCCTATCGATAAGGAACCGCCGGCTGAGATATGGAACCGCGGCCAGATATATCTGTTGGCCTTTTGTCCTATAAATTGTGGACCATTCTCAGCTTTTCAACTCACCTCTTTTGCACATCTATTTCCAGATTCAAACACCCTCCTTTAATCACTCAAATCTTTGATCATTTGTTTGATTACTACTTGTTTAAGAAGTGAATCTTGTTCTTCCATCCCTTCCTCTCCAAGTGCAAAGAGAAGAACACTATCCTTGTGAAGTGTTGAGTCCACCACCAAAGATCCATTGAAGATCTAATTTTATACATTTGTTGTTGTGTCATAGTTGTGAAGATCCAAGTAGTTGTGTCTATTTGGGAGTTGTGTATGTACTAAGTATAGTTGTGTAGATTGGTCCTAGCTACGATTAGGGCTCGACTTTTAGCTTAGAGTCGGAAATTGGTTAAGCGACGTGTACGGTTTTCTCCACCATAAGGAGCTTGTTGTGTAGTGAACTCTCGAGTAAGGAGTACTCGAGGAGTGGAGTAGGAACGAGGAGTGAGTTTCGTTGCCGAACCACTATAAATCCTTGGTGTTCGGTTTAATCTTTCTTTACCCTTAACTCTTTACATTCTTTATTCTTTGTGCATATATTTTTGTTAGTATTAGTTTAGTTACACTATCATTGTTCATATTGTGCATAAGAAGATTTCACATATTTCCTCAAGCCTAAGTTTTTTTTGAAAAAGGATTTTTGAAAACCACCTTTTAACAAGTAAATATAAGAAACTATTCAACCCCCCCCCCCCTTCTAGTTTCTACAGACATTTTCATGTTTACTTTTAGTTTAAAATAGATAATAAAACCATTTTATTTTCCACCAAGAACGACTGAGTCACACTTTCAACTGGTAATCAATTCGAAAAGACTGGAACAATGAATCTCTTTCATACTAGGTGAAAACCTTGTATTATGTAGTTAAGGCGAAGTTACAAGAAGCTCGTGCACGTCAGAAGAGTTATGCCGACAAGCATCGTAGGGATTTTCATTTCAATGTGGGAGATCATGTCTTTCTTAAGGTGTCACCGGCACGTGGTGTTAGACGTTTTGGAATCAAAGGAAAACTCAGTCCTCGATTCATCGGACCGTTTGATATCATCGAGCGAGTCGGTGAAGTATCGTATCGTCTAACATTACCTTCGCAGCTTTCTCACGTTCATGACGTTTTCCATGTGTCCTTATTCAGAGGATACAAGTATCATCCCTTTCACATGGTTCAGTATCCACTTGAACATATTCGTGAAGATCTTAACTTCATTGAGGAACCCGAACGAGTTCTTGACAGACAAGAACGAGTCATGAGGAAGAAGATGAATCCATTCGTCAAAATCCTTTTAAGGGATCATACTGAGCGGGAAGCCACTTGGGAAACTGAGGAGTCTATCCGGGCTTCTTACCCTCATTTCAAGTTTTGAATTCGGGTATGTTCCTCTTTTGGTTTACTTTATCTATAATTCGGGGACGAATTATTCTTTTTAGGGGGAAGAGTTGTAAACCCGCATCTAAATGCCATGAACAGTACACTACGTAAGCATACAAACCAATTAAAACTTTCCTTTTATGTCATGAACACGTGTGACATTTTATCAAACACTTTGTATACAACTTTCACATTTTCTATATTTGTTTACAGATCTAAGAACATGTATGTATTAAAAAAACAAGATATAATGTACGAACCAGTAGGAGAAGGCGGCGGCAATAGTCCTATAAATGTGCGAACCATCTCGATGCGAGATGATTCAGTAGGTTTGATTCGAGAGGATTCAGTAGGTTTGATTTGGTTGATTTGGTGGATTCGAGAGGATTTGGTGTACTGTGTGTTTTGATTGGTTTTTAGTCTGTGAAGTGTGTGTGTTTTGATCGGGCCCGTTTTAATTTCATTATTTTCAACAATTACCCTTAAAGTTTGAGAATTTACAAAAAAGACACCATTTTTTTTATCAAATTAGGTGATTTTGATCCAAGGGTTGAGATTTCACCTCATTTATTTTATTATAAGTTTTGTTTTAGAATAACCCCACTATATATATATATATATATATATATATATATATATATATAGAGAGAGAGAGAGAGAGAGAGAGAGAGAGGAAGGTTAATGTGAGAGATTTTTTAAAGTTGTAAATATGAGAACTAATCTAAAACACCAATTAAACATTGATACATAATCATATTACCAATAATACACCAAAATATACATTATTTATACAACTTAACATTCTATTGACTAATAAACGACGACTTAGTGTGTAACGTATTACTGATACATAATTAAAAATGTGATACACATACATCAAAATCTCAACAAGATAATATCTTATACATAAAATGGTACATTTGATACACAACCACCACTAAATAACATGATACACGATACCAAGACATGATACAAATCACACCTTAATTCAAGATGTATCACCTAGAATTCGTCAATTTTCAAAAGAAAGCCCATCAAATTATTAAAAAACTTAGTTTTAGTTAATCTCGTTTAAAAATTATTTGAAGTAGAGTGTCATTTGTGAGATTTTAGCTGGTTCTTATTTTTTCAACTTTAAAAAGTTCTCATTTGAACCGAAATCTATATATATATATATATATATATATATATATATATATATATATATATATATATATATATATATATATATATATATATATATATATATATATATATATATATATATATATATATATATATATATATATATATATATATATATATATATATATATATATATATATATATATATATATATATATATATATATATATATATATATATATTACCCCTTAAATACATTAAGGGGAATGTATAAATCATGAATAAACAATAATATAAGTGATGTGAGGAAAACTGTAACAAAAACATTATCTCCCGTCTATTTGTCCTCCCCCTTCATCTTCACCCTCTATTATAACTCTCTCCCAGCCATCCATTCATCAGATTCACATCTTCACCGTCTATTGTGTGGAAAATAAAGTCATGGGTATGAGTTGGTTTCATGAACACTCATTGTAACCGTTAGATGTATTGCTTCCTGTTCGTTGATATGTTGAATGGTTCACACTCTTTGTAACCGTTCGTTCTATTTCTCCTGTTCGTTGATATGTTGAATGGTTCACATATTATCTCACAACCCTATCTCACTCACTCTTTGTCTCTCTCTCTAAAAAGATCTCATCGCAGATCTAATCTGATGGCCATCTCTCTCTCTAAAAAGATCTAATTAGCAGATAGACATGTTGAAGTGGGTTGAAACCCATGATTTCTTGGGTTTGATGGAAACCCTATATTATTGGGTTTGATGGAACCCCTAATTTTTGATGAGGTTTGGCACTTGAATGGTATTCTTTGCTTCTGGGTTTGTGAGTTTTCTATTTTTAATTTAGCTCGAGGCTACTTTTATTGATTGATCTTTGCGGCTTATCAAACTTGAAAAAAATGTATGCGTTCTCCTGTTTGGTTAAATGATTTTCAGGGCTGTAAGAGAGGGTGATACATTTAAAGATTGGTTTATCAGATGATATACTGTTCATATGAATTCGTGAATCTCTTTCTTTAACTTTAGAATAATATATGGCTGTTCTTGGGGCTTTTTATTGTTTGACACTATTGGTATAACCTGTCGCTTGGCATGGCAGGTCTTTGGAACTGCAGCCGCGACGAGTTGACCATTTGTTTGTGTTGCTGCTACGAACTGATTCCAGCTTTGCGACTTTTTTAATGTTCATAAGCCTGATAAGTTGATGAAGTCATAAACACACAATGTTATTGGCCTGGTAAACTCATAAAGTGATAAATACGAGTGTTGTATTTTAGGCTCATTTGGTACGGTTTCGTTGTCATTGTACAAGGCGTACAGCGATACTCACGCGTGTTTGACGTTAATAGTATCGATTGTATCTGATTACCTCACGTGATTATTTTGTTGTTGGACTGTACAATTATTCAGGCTGTGATGACCTTGAACGGCCCGGGTTAAACCCGAGATTACACATATTTTGGCGGGGTAACATCTCAAGGTTGCAGCTATAGCGTGTGTATCCGGTTTTTCCTGAAGGCTTTCTTGTCTGAGCCTACCATGGTTATTCCTCAAAATGGAAGTAAATTACTTTTTGTACGTCCATTGGTTCTCGCTGATGGCATACGTCCATTGGTTCTAGCTGATTATTTGACACCATTGGTATAACCCGTCGCTTGGCATAATAGGTCTTTGGAACTGCAGCCGCGACGGGTTGACCATTTGTTTGTGTTGCTGCTACGAACTAATTCCAGCATTAGCATCTAAAAATATCCAGTCTCTTTTCAAATGGATATTGGCGGTGACTATTGTAACCGCTTTTTGTAGAAACGGTGTTTGGCTGCTCTTAAGACAGTTGCCAAACACCCTAAGTGATGCTTTATTTTTTGATTGACTTAATTTGATTTTCGTGTATAGGAGCAGCGTGTCAAATATTCTAGTTGTTATCGACTTTGGTGATGCAGGTTGATGCCACGTGTTCTTACATATTGCTTATATCGACCATGCTGGTGCGAGGTTGCGGGTTTATTAGTGTGGGTGTGGGTCCGGGTTCGCTGGTGCAAGATTTCTGCTTATGGTTTCGATGCGCTTTGTGCCTTTGCTAATGACTGTTTCCGTGATACTTGGCGATGAAGATGCTTTTACATATGTGTGTTTATAATTGGTCATGGTCAGTGAATTTGACCCGTATCTTGGCGGGGCAGCACCAACGTGGTTTTTGCAGCCATGATGGGTCGGATCCTATTTTGTCCAACTTCGCACTCACAAATCTGAGCCATTATACGTTTATGTCAGTTCAACATAAAATAAAGAGAATGCCAACAACCCGCAACGAAGCGCGACCGTTTGGTAGGTGGTGTTGTTGATCGGTTGGTGATGATGGGAGGACTTTTCTTCATTTGACGTGTCATCTGATCCAACAGCCACATGAAAGGTACAAAATTCTGTGTACAAGATTCACATTTATTTCAAATTTAACAAATGTTACTGCTTATGCTTATTTGAAAATTGAATATTCAGATTAGGGTTTTCACATAATTTTGGGGGGTTTTCCTTTATCTGTTTTAGTGGTTTTATAGATTTTGTGTTTTTTAATTAAGATGATAAGGTTGATTTTTTGGGCTTATAGGGTTGGTTTGTTGAGTTGATGGCTTATTTATAAGCCTAATTAGAATATGTTTAGATTCGCTTATTTTCCCAACTTCTCAGCTTAATTATTTTTTAAGCCTGACAAGGTGTATTTTTTTTTGCTTATGGGATTACTTACCTAAGCTTACTTTTTTTGTGCAGAAAAAATAATTGAGAAATGTATTCAGAATCTTTTTTACTGGTCAACGGAAACAAGCGCTACTGCAGCCTAAGGTTTGTTTGATTCAGGCTATTACATAAATAGCATGAGATTGGTTGAGGTTATAAAAAAAACTAGGAGCGTTTGGTTCAGGCTATAATAAGAAAAAAAAGTGTTTGGAGCGGATAGGGATGATATTTGCACCAATCGTTTCCTAAAACGCTCCTCAACAAGGACGATTTGCGTAATTTACTATATTGCAAAGTCATGGATGTGTCATAGAAAACAACAGTGTTTTACATCAGGGATGAGCAACTTAGGAAGATTTGTTACTTTGTGATATGCCAATTTCAACATACCACCCGAAAAGATCTGCACGAAAGAAGGTAAGGAAAAATTCATCATAAGGTCACGACTAACATACATATATTTTTTTTCCTTTGCCGAGCGTCTTATAATCACAGGTTATGTAGGTGTTGTTAACAAGCTGAACAAAAACTCGCGGTTTGAAATCCTCATGTTCTGAAAGCGTGGATCCAAAGGTATTCTTAATGATTCAAGGCTGCCAACGTTTTAGTCGTGCGTATGTTTGTTTAGTTAGAATATGTGCATGTAATTTGAAATATCTAAACCATTGTCGTTATTGTAGATGATTCGATACTACTTTTACTTGAAAAGAATAGATTTCTGGTGTGTCAAAAATTAAATTTTCCCATTATGCAGGTTTGTGTTTTCATTTGCTATTGGAGCTGGTCCTGTTCCTGGTCTACTGCTCCCTGAAATCTTTCCAAGCTGGATAAGAGCAAAAGCCATGGCCTTTTGAATGTCAGTCCATTGGGTAATGCATGTTACATGCCTTAAATTTCTTCAGCTTATGTTACTTAGTGGTGGCAGATGGGCAGGTCGGGTAATGCGCTGATACCTGGCTTTTTTAGTATGTCGAAATGTTGACCCCTAAAAAGTATGTGAAGGTTAAAGATGTATGTATAAAAGTTGCTGAAACATTTTCAACCCATTTTCCTTTTGAGATTATCACGACCCAAATCGTCTATTGATAACTAAATGTTTTACAGCTGCCACTTCTAAAAAAATTCTAAATGTGAAAACTTTGTTTAATCTGACTATGTTCGACTGTTAACTAGGTGTTCAATTTCATGATGGGATTACTATTCCTGCGTTTGCTCGAGTTTATGGGCCCACATTTGCTGTACTCAATGCTGGGTACATTTTGCTTGGTTTGGGTAGCGTTTCTAAATAGAAACGTGAGGGAAACAAAAGGGGAAACACTTCAAGAAATCGATATTGCTCTTTTACCACAAGTATAAAGACCAAAGATGACTGCTTCATGTTATATGCTGACATACAGGATATTATGTTTGGTTTTTAAAGGAAGGGAGGACTTTAAGATGGTTGGCACTTGAAGGAAGCATGTTGTAGAGAAGTAAGCCATCTCACTGTTTGCATCTTCAGAGTGATTCATGGATGCCAATGGCTTGCAAAACATAGGTCGTGTGAAGCTCACAGACCTGATACCTTCCGAGGATTTCCTTCCGACACATACAAACTATCTGTCGCTGCTTTATCAAAATCACTTGCTCAGTATTCTGACGCCGTCATCCAGTTCCCTGCATGTGATGGTGCTCTCATGAGGTGCTGTCTGGAATTTGATCGACCATACTTTAATCAGAAAAACCCACATCCATCTACAGATATGATTCCAGTAATGTTTAAGAACCAAACCAGGTATCACCTATTATTCCAATAATGTTTAAGAACCGATGGGACTTTAGCCCATTTGGACATAAAATACAATTATATAAAATACAATTATTGCGCTCTCCAAACGACGAATATACTTGATAGCATTCTTTTTATAAAACGTGATTAGGAACAGAAATTACATCATTATGTTGTGGTTAAACGTTTTCAAGAACCAACTACAGGCTTACCTAACAATAATCTATTGGTTCAAGTATTAATTTCCATTGTAATCAGACTTAGTAATGGATCTTTTTTTTGTTTATATTTCTTTTTATATACCCATTAGACTCCTTAAATATTCGAGTCAAACTCAGCTTAGGCGTACGATCTTCTCATAACTCCAGGGTTATCTAATTCCTACAGGAACTCTGAAACTAGGATTTTTAATCCTTTTTAATGCAATTAATGTTCGTTTTTCCTCGATTCGACTCGAATTTGATTTCCGGTTTAACGTTTCAACTTAACTTTGTTTTTGGTAAAATCTATTTTTTGGTATTTTTTAGACTAAAAATTATATAATTAAAATCTATTATAAAAAAATCTGTTTTAAAAACTAATTAAAATGATTAAACAAATCTAATTTACTTTAATAAACTAAATTTTAAACTATTTAAATGAAATAAAAACTTTTAATCTAATCTATTTTAAAACAAATCTATTTAATTTGAAAAATAATTTGTAGTAAATAAAACTTAAACTAATATTTAAAACTAATGTAAATTTATAAAAGTAAATAAAAATAATTTTTAACCTTTTTATATATATATTTTTTTAAAGTAAATAAAACTTTTTAATTAATATAAATTAAACTAGATTTGAATTAAAAATATTTTAATTAAAATAAACTGCCACAACTTAAACTACCTATATCAATCTAATGTTGCAACACATAAACATAAAAAGACTACTGGCAAACTGGTTAGGACGCTGGGCTTGTATGCGAGAGGTCACTGGTTCGAATCCAACCAGTGACAAAATTTGCTAATATTTTTTTGGACCTTTTTGTGGAACTTTTGATTTGGACAGCACAATATCTCAGACCAATTGGGTCTGAGAATAGCAGCAATACATTAATAAAAAATGAACAGACAATAAGCTAAGCCAAAATAAGCAGAGACCAAATAAGCTAACAAGGAAAAAAAACATATAAGCTGAAAATCTAAATAAGCAACGACTAAATATCAAATAAGCTGATACAAATAAGCTAATAAAAACCCAATAAGCTGAATCTGATAATCTAGCTAAACGAACAATAAGCTAACACAAATAAAGCGAATAACAAAGAAGCTCCCAATCAATAAGCTACTAAACCGACCTAAATAAGCTGGTAAACCTAAACCAAAGCCGACTATATTAAACCAAAGGCAAAGCAGACACGATCCAAACTTAACTAAATTAACCACACAACTAAACGAAGCAGATCCAAACAAACTCGAGAACAATAAGCAGATTCAAGCAGTTATAACTTAAGCAGATTCAAACATAAATCATATAAAATTAAACTAAATAATAACAATAAAAATTAAGTAAGAGATTAGAACCCGGTGTCGAAACCGTTGAGACGAAGGAGAGGCGCTGAGCCCCCTTTTAATCGAACCGAAACCGAACACCACCAATCATCAACAATTCGAACCAAACGACTCTACTCTCGAACCAAATAACATCCGAATGAACAAGAACAGTAGCCTTAAATATTTCCCAGTGGGGGAAAATATATATTCCACTTTCCTTTATTATTATTATATTTTTATTATTATTTTTTTTATATATTTTTTTTATAATAATAATACGGTAGAACAGTATTGATTCAAATTGAGAATAAAAACAGTACTGAAATTAAATTGAGACTAGAATTAAAACGAAATTTAATTTTTCATTAATAAATAAAAAAGATTACATAACTTGAAATTAAAAATTACAAGATTAAAAACCCTAATCTATTTTTACTGAAAAATTAAAAATAAAGAAAAAGTGTCCTGATTACATGATATGAAGGGGTTTTTATAGAGGAACCCCAAGAAACCCTAATTCTTGGCTTCATTTGTAAGCATCCAAATCCCACCGTCCAATCCTTCTTTCTTCTTCTCTCTCTTGATCATGCGGCTAAGAATCATCCTTGTAGCCACGGATTGCCCTCGTGGCACTTTGATGTGTTTGTTGTGCTTCTTGATAGGTGATGTGGACTTCTATGATTGGAGAGTTTGGTGGTGGAGAGGTGGCATAGCCAATCAAAAGTGGAGAAAGGGCCATGTAGGATTGATTTTGAGGACCACATTGAGTGTTCATCCCCTAAATATTGGGGAATTTAATTCTTTGGGTGTTAATTACCCATTGAGGGTAAAACCCCCAAATTTGGGTGAGGTAATTGGTGTCAGTAAGAAATTAGGGTTTGTGAGGGAAGGGTGCGATTTTTAGGGGAAGGAGAAAGTGAGCAGTAAACATAAGATGTGTGTGTTTCGTTTGTAACGAAACAAAAGAAGGGTAAATGTTAATTTATTTATTTGGGGTAAGTGGAAAACACGTGGAGGAAAGGGTGGAACGGTTTGGGGTGAATGTTTGACCAAAAACATTGACTAGCAAATTTAATGACCGGTTATAAAAATCCAAGTGAAAACTTTTGCAAAGTAAATGCAATTCATCCGTTCCAATGTTTGTTGTATAATTGGGCTTGAAGCCCAAAATCTTTTCTTCCATGATCCGTCCCATAACTTTGCAATTGTATTGGCCCAAGTTTACTCCATTAGTATTGGGCTTTTGACCAAATAAATGTTTTCCAATATTGGGCTTTTGGGCCCAATATTCATATGTGGGACCCACTTGGCCCAATAACTTCAAAAAGATTTAATCCGCTAAAGTCGAGCTCGATTTCGGCTTTCTCGGTCATTTTCTTCAAATTTAAGTTGACTTAGCCGGTTTTCGTGATCTTGGCACACTTTTGGTCTTTTGATCTTGTCTTTGACTCTATCTTGACTTTTCTTCGACATTTGACCGTGAAATCCCGTGTTTTCTATTCTTTTGATCATTTGTACCTATTTAACACACAAAACACAAAACTACGCGTAATTCCGACATTTAAGATGTAAAACACATGATTAGGTCTTGTTTTTACTTGATTTTAGTGGCAAAAGGATAAGTGTTTACACACTTATTAAATCCCCTACACTTGACCATTGCAATGACCCCATGTAATGCATAGTTTTAAAGCATAAAGTTACATTTTTCTCATAATCAATCCATCTCGGCCTTTATTACTATTACTACTACTACGACGAAAAGATAAAACTTATGAAAGAGAAAAAAGTTATAATCATTTATTTAACTTGGAAATTATTAGATGGAAGAAACTTGTAAAGAAGTCTAAGACTTTAATTAGGGCTTTGGTGTCACGAATATTAATCTCCCTCAAGTTTTACGTTCCCCAAACCAAGCTTAAAAACGAGATCATTGTTATTACAAGTTAGCACAACAAACACTTACTCATGTGGTTTAGTTAATCACTTAGACCCCCTTATTCCTACGGTGTATCTCTTGTATTTTATTTTTGTCTTGAATGATCACGAGGATGCATTTTTGACTTATTTTGATAATTTATTAAGGCCGAAAATAAAGTGGGACGATTTAATCAATAGTTAGCTAAAGGACAAAATCTTTTAAAACTGCTTCTCGAAACCTCAAAAAGTTCATATCTTGGCATAACTCGTTTCACGATTTGAGACCTTTCTCGGACCGATATTTGGCTTGTACTTCAAACTTCAAATCTTGAGAGACGATCTTGAAATTATGGTCTTCTCTTCATTTTGGTATACATCTTCAATAGGAGTGAAAGATGCTTCAAACGTTGACCACGACTTCTTCATTTATCCTCTTCTTTATTTAGGATTTTGATATACAACGATCCGCCTCCTTTTCGGACTTGGATCTATTTATCCTCATACCTTGTTAGGGTCTTTTTGGATAGACTTCTCCATGATCTTTAGGGGAGTAATTGCTTTTCGTCGTGTGTCTTGATCCTTCATATTGATTTGGATTAATGATCTTCACATCATCTTAGGATCTTTAGCAAAAAGTGAATCCTCATGCCTTGTGAGGGCCTTTTTGGACTCGGGTATCCTCATGCCTTGTTAGGGCCTTTTTTGATAAGCCAATCTTCGCGTCCCGCTTCAATAAGTTATGCCTTGGCTATGAACTCTAATTAATACCGAGCAACTTTTAAACGATCTTGTGCTAGAAGCTAAGTAACCTTTTAAATCGTACAACCTTATTTATTGCAAATATATTTATTAACAAGCGATGGGAGAAAAAGCTCATAACTAACTCACATAGGTTAATGAAAGAATACCGAACTTATAATTAACTCTATCATCTCTCGTTCTCCACAATTTAAAATCTCAAGGAATGAGACTCGTGGATGCTTAGCCTAATAAACCAATTAAGGTCCATATGGTTAAGGATACTAGCTAGAGTAAACTTGGATAAGTAAACTCGGGTTGAGTCAAAATATTCACGACGGGCCTAATATATCAAAGATATCTAAACTTGTTAAAACCATTTTATTTATTTATTTTTTTAACTTTATTCTTGAAATGGAAATTATTACGATGCGATAATAAAAGGAAAGAAATTAAATAAAAATACTACTAGGCCAAAATAGATCAAAAATTTGAAAAACGTTGAAATTTTTTAAAATTTTCCGGTTAAATGGGGTCAAATTCATGGAAAAGGCCACTAAAATTCGATAGAAGTCCCCCCTACACTTAATATAAACATTGTCCTCAATGTTTAAGCATGTGGGCGAATAAACTCCCCTACACTTAGGACATTGAGTATGTTGTTTAAAATTGAGCTAAGGAAGGGACAACTAAAGTGATTGCATTTATTCGTTTTATTTATATACAAGTATGAATCACAATAGTTTTGATAGAACCGGGTACACGGGAACACGGGATCACGGGTCGCGTCAAAAGAACCAAAAGTGGATCATCAAAGCACATGTCCCTACACACAATCACAACACACAAACAACCTACTTGGCTCCCCCTACACTTATTGGTGGACATGGATGAAGGTGAAAAAGGGTGGAAAGGATGGTAAAGGTAAAAATCTAACCTAGTTATACGATGCTTGATTTATTTATCACGAGTCTCTAGCTCGACTCGATTTCCCGAATTAATTCAAGGGAAATGTGAAGAGGGATGGAATCATCTCGTGAGAGATGTCCTCTCCATAGTACAACTTAACCCGTTGGCCATTCACCTTAAAGTTGGGCCCATTTGGTTGGGATAACTCAATGGTGCCATAAGGAAAGACTTGGGCTACGGTGAATGGACCGGACCAACGGCTCTTAAGTTTACCCGAAAAGATTTTCAACCGAGAGTTAAATAATAAAACTTGATCACCAACATGGAACTCTCGGTTTTTAATCTTGGAATCATGAATGAGCTTAGTTTTCTCCTTGTAGATTAATGAATTTTCATAAGCCTCATTCCTAAGTTTATTGAGTTCATTGAGTTGGATTTTCCTATGATCACCGGCTTTGTTAAGATCAAAATTAGCCCATTTCAAGGCCCAATAAGCCTTATGCTCCAACTCAATGGGGAGGTGGCACGCCTTTCCGTACACAAGGCGATAAGGGGTATAACCTATAGGTGTCTTATAAGCGGTATGGAAAGCCCACAAAGCATCATCTAATTTATCGGCCCATGAGGCACGATGCTCTCCCACGGTTCGCTCTAAGATTCTCTTAAGACCACGGTTAGAAACCTCGGCTTGTCCATTAGTTTGAGGATGATACGCGGTGGAAAGTCGGTGATTGACACCATACTTAGCCATGACTCGTGCAAATTGATCATTGCAAAAATAAGTCCCGCGATCACTAATAATAGCACGAGGCACACCGAATCGAGCAAACAATTGTTTCAAGAAGTTAACAACCTCCCTCGCGTCGTTAGTAGGTAAAGCCTTTGCTTCAACCCATTGTGATACGTAGTCAACGGCTACGAGGATGTACTTGTTTCCCTTTGATGATGGAAACGGCCCCATAAAGTCGATGCCCCATACGTCAAAGATTTCACATTCTTGGATGAAATTTTGAGGCATCTCATCTTTATGTGTGATCTTGCCTTGCCTTTGGCAAGCATCACAATGTTTAACCATTTCATGTGCATCATGATAAATGGAGGGCCAATAGAATCCGGAGTCGAAACTTTTTTAGCGGAGTAATTAGGACCAAAGTGACCACCGGTGGGTCCTTTATGGCAAGCTTCAAGGATTTGTAAAGCCGTCGGCCCATAAACACATCTACGAATGATTAAGTCCGCACATTGCTTGAAAAGATAAGGGTCGTCCCAATAGTACGTTTTAACATCCTTGAAGAATTTTTTCTTTTGTGGGACGATAACCCTTCGATAAGAACACCACCCGCCAAATAGTTTGCAATGTCGGCAAACCATGGGGTATCATCAAGATTGGAAATAATAGACATTAAGGTCTCAAGGGGAAAGGATTCATTTATCTCTTGATTTGGAGATTCCCCTTGATACGGATCCTCAAGTCTACTAAGGTGATCCGCGGCTAGGTTTTCCGCTCCTTTTTTATCACGAATTTCGATTTTAAATTCTTGTAGGAGCAAAACCCAACGAAGGAGTCTCGGTTTAGCATCTTGCTTGGTCAACAAGTATTTCAAGGCGGAATGGTCGGTGTAAACGATGGTGGTGGAAAGCACAAGATAGGGGCGGAATTTCTCAAAAGCATACACTACAGCTAAAAGCTCTTTTTCGGTAGTGGTATAATGCAATTGAGCCCCCGTCATTGTCTTACTAGCATAATGAATGGGTTGGAAATGTTTGTTAACTCGTTGACCTAAAACCGCTCCTACCGCGAAATCACTAGCATCGCACATGAGCTCGAAAGGTAACTCCCAATTTGGAGAGACTAAGACCGGTGCCTTAGTTAATTTACCTTTAAGAAGTTCGAAAGAGTCGAGACATTCTTGAGAGAAGATGAAAGGAGCATCCTTTTCTAAGAGATGAGTCATTGGACGAGCTATTTTCGAGAAATCTTGGATGAAACGTCGATAAAATCCCGCATGGCCTAAAAAACTTCTAACTCCTTTGACGGTGGTAGGTGGAGGTAACTTAGCAATGACGTCAACTTTAGCACGGTCGACTTCGATACCGGCTTTGGAAATTTTGTGACCGAGGACGAGGCCTTCTTTTACCATGAAATGGCATTTTTCCCAATTAAGAACGAGACGAGTGTCTTCACACCGTTGGAGCATACGTTCTAAATTAGCAAGGCAAGAAGAGAAAGAATCACCATAGACCGAGAAATCGTCCATAAAAACTTCCATAGTTTCTTCAACATGTCATGAAATATCGCCATCATACACCTTTGGAAAGTCCCGGGAGCATTGCATAAACCGAAAGGCATTCTTTTGTAAGCAAATGTTCCATAGGGACAAGTGAATGTGGTTTTCTCTTGGTCTTTTGGATCGATAGGGATTTGAAAATATCCGGAAAAGCCATCTAAGAAACAATAGAAATCATTACCCGCTAAACGCTCGAGCATTTGATCCATGAAAGGAAGAGGGAAATGATCCTTACGAGTGGCATCATTGAGCTTACGATAATCGATGCAAACTCGCCAACCCGTTACGAGTCGAGTAGGAATCAACTCGTTGTTTTCGTTCGGAACAACGGTGATTCCGCCTTTCTTAGGCACACAATGGACGGGACTAACCCATGGAGAATCCGAGATAGGGTAAATCATTCCGGCATCGAGAAGTTTGATAACTTCTTTCTTAATGACTTCATGAATTTTTGGATTAACCCTTCTTTGATTTTGGATTGCGGGTTTAAAGTCATCTTCCATGAGAATTTTATGAGTACAAAAATTAGGATCAATTCCGCGAATGTCGGAGATTTTCCAAGCAATTGCTTTCTTATGATTCTTAAGCACATCGATAAGTCGGGATTTTTCATCTTCTTTTAAGTCCTTAGCAATAATGACGGGTAACTTATTATCCTCCTCTAAGAAAACGTACTCTAAATGAGACGACAAATCCTTAAGCTCTAAATCCAGCGGATTGTCAATGGAAGGCTTAGTCAAAGTAGGATCATCGTTTGTAACTTCTTTACGAGTGGGTAGAGAAATATTGTCCTCATTGAGAAGTCTCTCAATGGTACGAATGTCTTCATCCCAATTGGTGGGAGAATTATCATAGTTAATCTCGAGAGGACCCAAGCTAGCTTCAAACTCATCTAAGTCACTTTCTCCAAATGGAGTCAATGAAGGAGCAATAGAAGCTACGGTCTCAACATGAGGTAAAGGAGAAATCCCGCTCTTACAAGCCTCGTGAAAATGTTCTTCGCATGCTTCGTCGAGCACATCGATGCAATTCACGGATTCGGGTTCATCGGGAAGTTTGGACAGTTCACCCATGTTAAAGACGATTTTGTCATCCCCGACCCTCATGATAAGTTCACCCGCGGCTACATCAATTAATGTACGCCCGGTTCTCAAGAAAGGTCGTCCCACAATTAAGGGAACACGGGGATCCATTTCATAGTCGACGACGACGAAATCGGCGGGGAAAGTGAATTTGTCGACTCCTACAAAAACATCCTCGGCTATCCCCACCGGATAAGCAACCATACGGTTAGCTAATTCCAATGTCATACGAGTGGGGACTAGCTCGGGTAAAGATAATTGTTTCCACACGGACAATGGCATAAGATTGATACTCGCTCCGAGATCCGCCAAGGCCATACAATTCTCAACACCCGGAAAATTACAAGGAATAAGGAATCGACCGGGATCTCCTAACTTAACCGGTAATTTTCTCAAAAGAACCGCGGAACAATTCTCATTCAATTGGGTATTGGCAATATCAAGCAACTTTTCCTTATCACTTAAAAGATCCTTAAACATATTAGCGTACTTAGGCATGTGAGCGAGCGCCTCGGCAAAGGTGATATTAAAATTCAATTGTTTGAACATTTTTAGGAAGTTCGAAACTTGAATATCATCCTTATTCTTCAATTTCTCTTTCCGCAACCTTGAGGGATAAGGTATATTGGGTTGAGATGAAGGCTTTGGAGTGGATTGCTCACTCACATCCTTTGGAGGAGGAGGAGGATGAGTAGAAATAGAAGGTGAAGGAACCGGTTTTGGAACCGAAGGTGTGGTAGAAAATTTGGGTATCGGTGGAACATAAGGTGTAGACGAATGCATAACGGGAGGTATGTCACAAGTGGAAGAAGAAGGAGGTTGTGTCGAAGAAGAAGGTATCTCGGGTCCTTGGTTAGGTGGGGAAGGTTCAACGGTGGTCTTACCGCTCCTAGTAGTGATAGCATTAACATTAGCCCTAGGATTGGTCACGGTGTTCGAGGGAAGGGTACCTTGGGGACGAAAGGTTTGAATCATAGTCAAAAACTTCTTATCGGTCGATTCTTGCATCTCTCTCATCATTCGTTCATGGTCGGATAATTTTTGTAAGACCAAGTCCATTTGAGGATTATGCATGTTCATTTGATTATAACCTTAATTAGGAAAACCTTGGTTTTGATATTGATTAGAACCTTGATTAAATCCTTGATTTTGAAAACTTTGGTTATTATATCCTTGATTATTTAACCCTTGGTTTTGCCCTTGAAAATTCCCTTGATTTTGATTAAAACCCCGTTGATTAGTATTTCCTTGAAAATTACGCCGTTGAGGACCTTGGTTCCTATTTTGGGCGGGTGGGGTGGTCTTTGTGGTGCTACAAAACCCGGGGGAGCCAAATAGTTATTAGACTTGTAAGACAAATGGTTAACATCAACATTTGGTTTGAATTGAATCTGATCAAATTCATTGTTATTATAAGCATAAACTTCTTGTTGATCATTGTAAACCTTGTCACAATTAAAGTATGAATGTGGTCCACCGCCAGTCTCACACGTTTCACCTTTTTCTTTCACGGCATGCACATGTGTAGTGAGGGCGTCGGTTCTTAGAGCAAGGTTTTTCACAATTGAAGTAAGCTCCTTAATTTGATCATTCACCTCATTATTACTCGTACTAGCACTTGCCATATTAGCCCTAACACTTTTGGTTTGTACTTTTGCCTTGTTTTCAATAATGGCCCAAGCCTCGTTCATGGTTTTCACAAGAATATTTCCCCCCACGGCACTATTAAGTGAGTCTTGGTCGTTTAGAGTTAAACCATTATAAAACGTGTTGATTTGATGAACTTTAGTAAAACCGTGTTGTGGACATTTTCTCAAAAGATCTTTAAAACGATCCCAAGACTCACTAAACGTTTCCCCATATTGTTGCTCAAAGTTGATTGTTTCATTCCTTAAAGAAGTGGTCCGTGATGATGGGAAAAAGTAGTTAATGAACTTGGTCTCTAAGTCGATCCATGTGGTAATACTTTGGGGTGGTTCCTTATCAAGCCAAATCCGGGCTTGTCCATCGAGGGAAAAAGGAAAAAGTTGGAGGCGAACGGCCTCTTGTGGCACCCCATTGTATTTGACGGTATTAGCTAATTGGATGAAACGTTTGATATGAGCGTGTGGGTCATCATTAGTACGACCTAAAATGGTGTAGCGGAAACCATTTAAATAAAACCCGATTTAAGTTCGAAATGATTAGCTCCAATATTTGGCACCACAATCGCGTCATCGTTTCCTTCAACGTGAGATTGTAGAATCTCAATCATTGGTCGATTATCCGTTGCCATCATATTGTCGAAAGCTCGATTCTCGGGATCGGCTTTAATGACGGTCTTTTTGTTTTTCTTCTTCTTCTTTTTAGAAGAATTAGAAGTATTTGGTACACCAATCGGTATGTATGTATGCGCGCGAGTGCGCATACAATTAAAACTTTGGAATGAGGTAGGTGACCTCGGTCGACTTTGAGAGGAAAAGGATTTTCCCTCTCGAGGAGCAATATGAAAAATCTACAAAAATATATACGTAAATACTACTTGAGTTGGCAAACCAATAATCGGTCGTCCCTCTCAATATACGCACAAGCAAGCGGGGAAACAAGGTGGCACAAAGCACTTAAAAACCTTTTTCCTTAGACGGCCTTTTATAGCGCGTCGCCTTATACCCACCTTATAGTTTGTATATGTCGAGTTCAAACGTCTTACTAGTATTTATCTATTTTGCCCTTTTTTTTCTCGTTATGGATTCGACTACAATAGTTAGGTGATGAAATCCCAACTAAGGCTTATTTGAAAAGTAGGTAATTTTATTGTGCTACGTAATATAATATAATAAAATGAAAAATCTTTATGTATTTTTTAGAAAAATATATATTCACAAGAAAAATCGAAAGAAATCGAAATAAAAATTAACACTAATACGTAATATTTTTGGTGTAATACTTTTAGGAAAAAGTATTACTTTTGATTTTTTTTTTAATTTTTTTGGTGCAATTCTTAGGAAAG
The DNA here is from genome assembly GCA_025667525.1 of Glebionis coronaria. Classification (NCBI taxonomy): domain Eukaryota; kingdom Viridiplantae; phylum Streptophyta; class Magnoliopsida; order Asterales; family Asteraceae; genus Glebionis; species Glebionis coronaria. The sequence continues at coordinate 267,234,072 of CM046878.1, forward strand.
AAATTGCTTTGTGATTTTTTAATTTTTTTTTGTAATTTTATGTTTTTGATTTTTTTTTTGTATTTTTGATTTTTTTGTGCAAGAAAATTAACGTTCAAGAAGAACGAATCCCAAAATCCAAACGTCTTCACGAAAAAATCGTCAATCGTACGAGCGAAGCGGCAGCGGCGCCAATTTGAAACTAGGATTTTTAATCCTTTTTAATGCAATTAATGTTCGTTTTTCCTCGATTCGACTCGAATTTGATTTCCAGTTTAACGTTTCAACTTAACTTTGTTTTTGGTAAAATCTATTTTTTTGGTATTTTTTAGACTAAAAATTATATAATTAAAAACTATTATAAAAAAATCTATTTTAAAAACTAATTAAAATGATTAAACAAATCTAATTTACTTTAATAAACTAAATTTTAAACTATTTAAATGAAATAAAAACTTTTAATCTAATCTATTTTAAAACAAATCTATTTAATTTGAAAAATTATTTGTAGTAAATAAAACTTAAACTAATATTTAAAACTAATGTAAATTTATAAAAGTAAATAAAAATAATTTTTAACCTTTTTATATATATATTTTTTTAGAGTAAATAAAACTTTTTAATTAATATAAATTAAACTAGATTTGAATTAAAAATATTTTAATTAAAATAAACTGCCACAACTTAAACTACCTATATCAATCTAATGTTGCAACACATAAACATAAAAAGACTACTGGCAAACTGGTTAGGACGCTGGGCTTGTATGCGAGAGGTCACTGGTTCGAATCCAACCAGTGACAAAATTTGCTAATATTTTTTTGGACCTTTTTGTGGAACTTTTGATTTGGACAGCACAATATCTCAGACCAATTGGGTCTGAGAATAGCAGCAATACATTAATAAAAAATGAACAGACAATAAGCTAAGCCAAAATAAGCAGAGACCAAATAAGCTAACAAGGAAAAAAAACATATAAGCTGAAAATCTAAATAAGCAACGACTAAATATCAAATAAGCTGATACAAATAAGCTAATAAAAACCCAATAAGCTGAATCTGATAATCTAGCTAAACGAACAATAAGCTAACACAAATAAAGCTAATAACAAATAAGCTCCTAATCAATAAGCTACTAAACCGACCTAAATAAGATGATAAACCTAAACCAAAGCCGACTATATTAAACCAAAGGCAAAGCAGACACGATCCAAACTTAACTAAATTAACCACACAACTAAACGAAGCAGATCCAAACAAACTCGAGAACAATAAGCAGATTCAAGCAGTTATAACTTAAGCAGATTCAAACATAAATCATATAAAATTAAACTAAATAATAACAATAAAAATTAAGTAAGAGATTAGAACCCGGTGTCGAAACCGTTGAGACGAAGGAGAGGCGCTGAGCCCCCTTTTAATCGAACCGAAACCGAACACCACCAATCATCAACAATTCGAACCAAACGACTCTACTCTCGAACCAAATAACATCCGAATGAACAAGAACAGTAGCCTTAAATATTTCCCAGTGGGGGAAAATATATATTCCACTTTCCTTTATTATTATTATATTTTTTTTATTATTATTTTTTTTATATATTTTTTTTATAATAATAATACGGTAGAACAGTATTGATTCAAATTGAGAATAAAAACAGCACTGAAATTAAATTGAGACTAGAATTAAAACGAAATTTAATTTTTCATTAATAAATAAAAAAGATTACATAACTTGAAATTAAAAATTACAAGATTAAAAACCCTAATCTATTTTTACTGAAAAATTAAAAATAAAGAAAAAGTGTCCTGATTACATGATATGAAGGGGTTTTTATAGAGGAACCCCAAGAAACCCTAATTTTTGGCTTCATTTGTAAGCATCCAAATCCCACCGTCCAATCCTTTTTTCTTCTTCTCTCTCTTGATCATGCGGCTAAGAATCATCCTTGTAGCCACGGATTGCCCTCGTGGCACTTTGATGTGTTTGTTGTGCTTCTTGATAGGTGATGTGGACTTCTATGATTGGAGAGTTTGGTGGTGGAGAGGTGGCATAGCCAATCAAAAGTGGAGAAAGGGCCATGTAGGATTGATTTTGAGGACCACATTGAGTGTTCATCCCCGAAATATTGGGGGATTTAATTCTTTGGGTGTTAATTACCCATTAAGGGTAAAACCCCCAAATTTGGGTGAGGTAATTGGTGTCAGTAAGAAATTAGGGTTTGTGAGGGAAGGGTGCGATTTTTAGGGGAAGGAGAAAGTGAGCAGTAAACATAAGATGTGTGTGTTTCGTTTGTAACGAAACAAAAGAAGGGTAAATGTTAATTTATTTATTTGGGGTAAGTGGAAAACACGTGGAGGAAAGGGTGGAACGGTTTGGGGTGAATGTTTGACCAAAAACATTGACTAGCAAATTTATTGACAGGTTATAAAAATCCAAGTGAAAACTTTTGCAAAGTAAATGCAATTCATCCGTTCCAATGTTTGTTGTATAATTGGGCTTGAAGCCCAAAATCTTTTCTTCCATGATCCGTCCCATAACTTTTCAATTGTATTGGCCCAAGTTTACTCCATTAGTATTGGGCTTTTGACCAAATAAATGTTTTCCAATATTGGGCTTTTGGGCCCAATATTCATATGTGGGACCCACTTGGCCCAATAACTTCAAAAAGATTTAATCTGCTAAAGTCGTGCTCGATTTCGGCTTTCTCGATCATTTTCTTCAAATTTAAGTTGACTTAGCCGGTTTTCGTGATCTTGGCACACTTTTGGTCTTTTGATCTTGTCTTCGACTCTATCTTGACTTTTCTTCGACATTTGACCGTGAAATCCCGTGTTTTCTCTTCTTTTGATCATTTGTACCTATTTAACACACAAAACACAAAACCACGCGTAATTCCGACATTTAAGATGTAAAACACATGATTAGGTCTTGTTTTTACTTGATTTTAGTGGCAAAAGGATAAGTGTTTACACACTTATTAAACTCCATCACACGATTTAATAGAGAAAGTAGCAAAGACTACCGTCACTACCCACGCGATACGACACCAGCAAGCAGAGGTAACAAACCAATAATTTCATTCAGTAGCTGCAGCTAGGCTTTACTACATTCATTACAAACTATTTTTCCAAAATTTGTAGGCATACCATCCCATTGCGGCCCAACATCAGCAGAAAAACCACCTACAAAAATATCACCATGTCACAAGTGTCATCAGAAGCCAAGAAGAAAGAACCATATTAGTAACGATGAAGTGTACTCAGGCTGAAAACGTTGCGAAAGACATCCAAAAATCTGTGAAATGTATGAACTTTTCAAAGTATACTGGGTAAAATGTGGTTTTACTTGCTTCATGGTCATGCTGATTTTTATAACGAGCAAGAAGAGCAAGAAGAGCAAGAATAGTCGTTGTTTAAAAATCTTTCCAGAAAGAAAAATGATACGTCCAGGATGTTGTTTAAAGCTGGCCTTATGTTTAATGTTAGTAAAATAGAAGGTGATGCCACTGCTAAGGTGATACAACATATAAGCTACTTCCATCGAACGATCTACTACCTCCTTCCACCCTCTCACTTTATAAACGTCGCCTCAAAATGGTCCGCTGCGGAGCGCGGGCATTAATCCTCGTATATATATATATATATATATATATATATATATATATATATATATATATATATATATAGAGGAAGGTTAATGTGAGAGCTTTTTTAAAATTGTAAAAATGAGAACTAATCTAAAACACCAATAAAACATTGATACATAATCATACTACAAATAATACACCAAAATATACATTATTTATACAACTTAACATTCTATTGACTAATAAACGACGACTTAGTGTGTAACATATTACTGATACACAATTAAAAATGTGATACACATACATAAAAATCTCAATAAGATAATATCTTATACATAAAATGGTACATTTGATACACAACCACCACTAAATAACATGATACACGATACCAATACATGATACAAATCACACCTTAAATCAAGATGTATCACCTAGAATTCGTCAGTTTTCAAAAGAAAGCTCATCAAATTATTAAAAAAATTAGTTTTAGTTAATCTCGTTTAAAAATTATTTGAAGTAGAGTGTCATTTGTGAGATTTTAGTTGGTTCTTATTTATTCAACTTTAAAAAGTTCTAATTTGAACCGAAATATATATATATATATATATATATATATATATATATATATATATATATATATATATATATATATATATATATATATATAGATTTGTGTTCATGTAAGCACCATCCTTAACATAAAAACAATAAGAACCAACAATAATATAACATGTGGCACCAGAATTTAATATGTACAATTTAAAGAGCTAAGTTAAAATTAAATTATAAACTAAAGTAAAAGGGTAGTACGTGTATTTAATTCTCCTAATTTTTTTGCCTAACCATTTCCCAGTTCCAACCTTATCTGCCTATAATAAAATACGTCGACAAAATTTCTGCATCTATTTCTTTGTGCACTTTCTTTTTCCAAGTCTTTTATCGGAAGTAAAATAATCTCGGCCACCACTTTGGCAGATGGAAACCATGATACCCTTTGTGTATCATGGGCAGGATGATCTTAATCAGTGCAGCCACGCCGGATCAATGTCAGAGTCTGGTAGTTACAGAATTGTCTGCTCAGTATACACATCAATCGGAGCTCGTAATTAAGGTACCCCCATAATCGTCGTAACCACATCTGATCGGTACCACGCCCGACCCTCGTATGCTTGTTTGAACTCTTACGAGGTTTCGTGATCCATATACTGTTTACACTGAGTTTCGGTGTTGGTTATTTCATGTTTTTGCATTATCTTATAGATTGTATATCTTACTATTATAAGATTGATATGTGTTTTTTGGATTGATTTTTCAATCAGCGATTGAGCCCACCGTCATAGGTGATGATACATATTTTTTTTAATAAAATAGAGGTTGTGTATCTTACCTACTTTGTCATTGTAATTTATATGTATACATCCTCGAACAGTAATGTGTAAGTTAAAGAATTATTGTACTAATACGTCACATGTTGGTTTTAATTTTTTCTAAATATTATAAAATGAGGATAAGATTAGTTAATTGTGCCACTCTGTTTTATATGATTGTAAAATTTTTAGAAATGTATTATTTGGTTTTTTTCTAATTTGTTATGTATATTTGTATAGGTTTTTTTTTTTTTTAATTTTTTGGATATGTATCACTTGAATATTTAGTTCGGCATGAATTTTTTGAAAAAGTATCACTTGGGCTTTTATTTAGTTTGTTATTTATTTGGTTGTGTATTTTCCGGTACGTATCATTTGATTATCTAGGTTTTTTAGTTGGTTGTGTATTTTTTGGGTACGTATCACTTGATTATCTATATTTTTTGGATACGTATCACTTGGGTCTTTATTTTTAGTTGGTTGTGTATTTTTCGGATACGTATCACTTGATTATTTAGTTCGAATTTTTTTGAATACGTGTCACTTGGATTTTATTTAGTTGGTTATTTATTTTTTCGATACGTATCACTTGATTATCTGGGTTTTTTAGTTGGTTGTGTATTCGGATACGTATCACTTGATTATCTAAGTATTTTTAGATACGTGTGTCACTTTAACCGGTTGTGTTATTTTTCAGATACGTATCATTTAAGCCATTTTTATTTGGTTGTATATTTTTCAAATATTGTCTTATTTATAGTAAGTCAAATATTTTCCAAATCGGTGTCATTTTTGTTTTTTAATTAGTTGTACATTTTAATCCACGATTGTATCACAAGATTATGCATGGATTTTGTCTTTACTCGGTATGTGTTATACAACCAAGAAGAGTCCATAAGAAAATTCTTCCTCAAAAAGTAATCAAGTTACACCTAAATAAACAAATACAATAAGATCTTTTACTACAAACAAATATAATAATATTAAAATAAAAATTTGTAGTATACTTATTCACCAATCTGATGATCTTCAAGTGTAGTTAAAAAAAAGCTCTTCACGTCATAAACAAATAAAGAAAATGTACATTAAGTATCATTAATTTACAAAATTGCCATTATCATATTAAAAATAACAGCTCATTTAATTACAATTTGATCTTATTAATGATGGTTGATCTAATGGTCTATAGCGGTTCCTATTGTTTTTATTTTAAGAGTGGACATCACAATAGCGTCCCCCTATATATATATATATATATATATATATATATATATATATATATATATATATATATATATATATATATATATATATATATATATATATATATATATATATATATATATATATATATATATATATAGTGTAAGGTTATTTTCAGAACCAAATAAATGTACAGAACTGCGAGAACCACCTTTATACTCTTAACAATGCTTATTTATTTTCATTATTATGTTTAAATTAACATTTGATAATTGTTTTATTGGTTATAGATCCGAGTAGTATGAGCGATATGAAGAGTGCACATGTGTTTTCATATTATCCAACGAAAAGATAGTTACAGTACATACAAAACAAATACATGTGCATGGTCCTAGGATGCATGTTCCTAGTGACCTATGACAATAAAAATTCATGTATTTCTACCTAATGAACTAACCCGGTGAATATACATGTGCATTTTAAGAGTAAAAAGGTGGTTCTCGCAATTCTGTACATTTTTTTTGTTCTGAAAATAACCTCACCCTATATATATATATATATATATATATATATATATATATATATATATATATATATATATATATATATATATATATATATATATATATATATATATATATATATATATATATATATATATATATATATATATATATATATATATATATATATATATATATATATGCTATATTATTATTTATATAGTCGGAGAAGACAAACGAGTAACAAGCTGTGCCGCTAGTCTTCTTTGCATAGCAAACCCACTTCTATTAAATACAACATTTATGGATCTAGGTGTCATAACATTACTGTTCATTACACGTTGGACTCTCGCAAGGAGCTCTCTATCGTCTCAGGTGCAAGGAAACCAAATGTATCAAACGCGAAAGAAATAAACACGTGTTGATTTTTAATGTATGCTTTCTCGTGTTTTGCCACTTTGCACGAGTAACTCACTGTAAAACCCCAACTTTCCAACCCCACAAGATGAGAAACCCCGCTCAAATAAACAATGCATGTTTCTCTCCAACATATCTAAAAATCAAAACGTCAGCCGGTCAAAAAGTCAACTGATGGGTTAATCAAGAAATTCACAGGTGTCTCTTTCTTAATGAAATTCTCGACAAACCTTCATATGTCAAAAAAGACATCTATAACCATATCATATTTGCACAAAGCTCAAAAACTCTTTACAATGAACCACATATTTTCTTTCGGCAGAATCTATATTAAATGATTTAAGTTCATTTGGATACCAAAAGTTTATTTAGATACCAAAAGTTTATTTAGATACCAAGGGAGTAATGTACATCCTCCATATCAATCTTAATCCAATGGATAAGATTAAACCCAAAACCCATTTTCCTTTTTTTTTTCAAACATTAATATCTCTTAAACTGTTAATCGTTATGCGAAAAAATACCATCACGACGGACATTTAATTATCTTTCTACAGATATGCTATATGATATATTTTCGACAAAAAAATTTTTTCTCGTTTTTTACACGTTTTTTTCGTTGTCGAAAACTATCATATATAGTACTAGGGATGAGCTCGGGACCGGTCCCGTCCCGAACCCGTCCCGATTTAGTGCTCCCGATTTTTTCCCGATCTAAAAAGTTTTGTACCGATCCTGTACCGAACGGGATTCGGGTATCGGTACCGGTACCGGGAAATCGGGATTTTTTCTGCTTTTTTCGGGAATTTCCCGATCCCCTCCCGAACCCGTCCCGAATTAGTGGTCCCGAATTTTTTTTCACCTTATTTCGTAGTCCCGATCCCATACCGAACGGGATTCGGATACCGGGAATCGGTACGGTTTCGGGTACGGTTCGAGTTCGGAATCGGGACTCGGGTCAAAATGCTCATCCCTATATAGTACTAAATATCATATATGATAGTAAAACTAGTATTGTATATGATATAACTTATCATATATGATATAAACCAATAACATATATGATTCAATAATAATTTGTAATCTAGCACTAATATCATATATGATGAAACACTATTTTCATATATGATACTTTACGCAAATTTCAAATACGAAAAAAAAAACGAAATTTTTTTTTCTTAAAAATTATATCATAGTGCATATCTGTAAAAAAGGTAATTAAATGCTCGTCGCAATGATATATGTATATATATTTTGTTTAACAATTAACGGTTTAAGAGATATTTAAATTATAAAAATAAATAAAATAATAAAATATTTATAATTTCATCTATTAGATGAGTGAAGATGGATGGTAAAAATAAGTACTTGATATATCTCCTCATATTAAATATAAAATTAAATTGCACGTATATTTGTTAGTTTGGTTTTATAGTTTGGGCTTAAATGTTGAGAGAGGCCCAATACTAAATGGTGACACTCGTTTGATTAAAGATCGATTGATCTCCAACAAATATCAATCATATCATATAGGGGGGTCGTGAAAAACAAGATCGAAAAGCACGATTCGATCTGAAAAAAATAAAAATGGCAGAAGAGCTAGTATTGGATACAGCAATCAGAGACTGGGTTTTAATACCTTTATCAGTAGTCATGGTTCTCATCGGTGTTCTTCGTTACTTTGTTTCTAAACTTATGCGTACTACTCAATTACCTGATGCCAAAGTCATAAAAGAAGGGTTTGTTACTTTAATTTCTTTTTTATTCATGTCTTTTTTGTTAGTTTTAGCTTTTTATGTGGTTATATTGATTTGATTTGGTGTTTTTATAGGCAGGTGATTATTAGGGCTAGGAATCTCAGAGGCGCAGCCAATTTTATACCCGTTAAGGCCTTTCGCGCCCGAAAGCTGTATTATACTAACGAGGTATGGAATTATTTTTCTTATACTTCAATTGTCTGATTTACAAAGTTTACTTTATGTAATGTTAGTTTGATTTAACTCGTAATTTTATGTAAAATATTTTCGTTGGAATCTAGGATTGCTTATCAGAACGGGTAACGGATGAGGTTTTTTCTTCTTAGTGGGTCAGTCTTTGACTCCAATGTATGCACCTAGATGTGTAATAGTGAGGTTTGGACATTAGACCTCCTTTAAGGACAGTAACCACTAGGCCATGGTTGTGGTTTTTAGGCTCTACTTATTTAGAGGGTGTATGGGTTTTGATAAACTAATGCACTTTATAATAAGCACTATCTTTGCTGTCAAAAAATAAACACTAAAGGCGTTTCTGTTTACATGAACATAAAGGCAAATAAGCTCTTTTATAACCATGAATCTTGAACACATTCTTCTTTGTTTATCAAAGAATAAGGATGGCTAGATCCAGATCAGTCTTGATGATGATTTGTGAGCCGGCCTTCTGCTGATCATGAGAACACTATTCTGCCACATAATCTGATATTCAGAAACTTATTTAACTTGAAAATGTCTACGTCGTTTTATGTTGAATTGTGACTGGCTCCCACTTGGTCTCACAGTCATGCTACACGTTGAAGATGGGTGACCTTGTGTATTCTAATGGCTCTTACTAATCCTTTTGTAATTATACGTTGTTTCAATTGTAATAAAAGCATTTGCTATGTGTGTTGCTTGTAGGATCTAGATAAAACTTTTTTTTCAGTCTTAGCAGCAAGATCCAAGGGATTCTTCTTACGAGATTCTTCAAATCTATCATATTAAATTAGCTCATAACTGAAGCTAGTATTTATAATTCATTTGATTGATATAATAATCTGATGATACTGCTCTTGTCTTTGCAGGAAAATGGTTTACTTCATGTTCCCAAGGGCCAGGCTAATAATCCACAGGCAGCAATGTTCTCTGATCCAAACATGGCTATGGATATGATGAAAAAGAATCTTTCCATGATCATTCCACAGGTCTGGTATTTACAATGTTAATCAGTGTCTTTCCGCCAAACTGCTGTTTCCGTATAGTATTTGACTGTATAATTTCTTCCCTGTATTCAACAGACTCTTACCTTTGCTTTCGTCAACTTCTTCTTTTCCGGATTTGTAGCAGGTATGCCTTTTGTCCCTTATGTTTGACACTTGTCATGTAGCTATTGAATTTACCTTTCAAAAACATACAGTATGGTCTTTTCTTTGTATGCAATTTTTTACATTGGAAACTTTCTTTAGGTAAAGTATTTCTTATTCGACGTCAATTCTAGTGGTGGGAATTGTGTATGCCTATAGCAAATGTTATCTGATATACCATGATTGGTTAAGATCCATATTGATTGGTGCCTTACTTTGTTTATCTAGCAAAGATACCTTTTCCCCTGACTCAGAGGTTCAGATCCATGTTACAGAACGGGATTGACTTGAGTACTGTTGATGTCAGCTACGTCAGCAGTCGTTCATGGTATGTCGTTAGGATAATAACGGATCCGGTTTTCTTACTGAGTAATACGGAGTAATAATTTAGGTTGTTAATGAGGATGTTTGTTTATCTTATCAGGTACTTCCTTAATCTCTTTGGATTGAGAGGGTTGTTTAGTCTCATTTTGGGAGAGGAAAATGGTTAGTATATGCTTCCCGCTTTTAAATATGTATTAGTCAATGATGTTTGCTTAGCTTTTTTACGCCTTTAATTTCGGCCACCTTCTAATGGGATTCGAGTTACACCTTTTCTTGTCATTGTTTAACAATGCAGCCACAGATGATACCCAGCGTATGATGCAAATGAGTGGATTTGGCTTTGATCCGTCCAAGGTATACTAATTTTGATGGTTTTATTTTTTGCTATAATTCTTTCAGATATACTTATGAATCACAATTGCCCTTTTCAAGATATAAAAGAAGGCATAGGGCATGTGATTAATTGTACACTATCTAATTCTTTGGGAGTAATTGGAAGGGGTATTTGGCATAGTTTTATCTCTTTGTTTATAGATTCCATCTACATGCATCTCAGTTGCCGGCTATTATTTTCGGCTATAAAAACCTGGTCCTTTTAAACTAAGGTAGATTAGCAAGAGAAAGCATGATTGGTGATTCTGGAATTCTTTTGGACCAAATACCTTAAGTGAATTAGTTAGCATTAAGGGGAGGCTAAAGAAGAAAGCTATAGCTTGATTAAGAGGTTGAGACCCACATGGATCCAATATGGTCTCTACATTGTACTTGTCGATGAATTTTGAATTAAGATATCCTGGATGATCTGCTCCTCATGGCCAGTGCCAGGGTGATACTAATCGAGTATAGGCTAACATTGAAGTTACTTTTCTTAGGACTCATTTTTCTGGAACTCATAGCTTTGGGTATGCTCAAATTAGAGTAGGAATCAAATGGTTAGTTTCGTCGGAAAGTAAAATAGGTTATTCTATCCTGGACAGAATGGAATGGACCATTCTTGAAGGAATATGATTTTGACCCGTTTTATCTTTGCCAATTTTTTTTTTGTATGTTCTCCAGACCTGAGAGAGTTGAAACGTTTTGCATCCACTAATTCTTAAGTAAATGACCCAAATTTGGTAGCTTTAGGTTAGGTTATCCCTCGATGCTGATTACTGAAATGGCAAGACTAAATCTGCTATTTTACATTATAGTAGTAATTGTTAACACCAACAATTTTCATGGGGTTTATAGTGGTTCTTGTACGCCTGCCTTGTGTATTATTTCATTTAGGATATTTGCTGGCTTAAAATATAAAATTGCATGATGTCTACACTATAGTAGTAATTGTTAATGCCTGCCTTGTATATTATTTCATTTAGGATATTTGCTGGCTTTTGCATGATGTCCTTCTGTCTGATAACAACATGTAAATTTTTTTAAGAAGCACCATTTTGTAGGCAGAAACCTTTAATATTATCTTAATCTGCATCGCAAAGGAATAAATCTTGACATTTTGCATTGTATACACAGAGTTTGGGCGCAGAAAAAGATGGTCTAGACATAGTTCAACATGACTGGGTGCTACCAAAATTCGAGCAACGTGCTGAAGCTGTGCTTAGAAAACGCCTTGCGTAATTTACTGTGAGTTTGTAACAGAATTTCACACTCCAGTGATAAGTTGGGATAGTCTTGTTATTTGAGACAGACTTCACAGCAGTATTTTGAAAGGAACTTATTTGGGCTGTAATAGTCTTAACAAGTGTTATTTATAACTCCATTAGAATTACCCGATGATAGTTTTAAGTCCCACATATGGATCAGTAGTCTCTTAATCATCAAAGTTCACGATCATCTCTCATTACATTGTAATATCAAACATAAGCATTTAAACACATGGGAAGCCAAGAACACTAGGGTATCATCCATGATGCTATGATCCTGATTTCAGAATAAAATTTGAGAACAGTAACAATTGAAAGTTACAAGTAATATAGAGTACAAATACAATACTCAGTTCTGTACAGTTGTACGCATCTGATTAATGTAAATACTACTTCGGTGACAGTGTTTCTTTACTCAATGATATAAGTACAGTACCTTTGTTGACAACTATAATAACATTTGGCTTTCTTTCATATATTGGTCATATATATTTGTGACTAAATATAATGAACAACATTCCCATCCCACCTTCAGACAAACAAATATTGACACAAGTTAGATTTCAATCACTTCAGTTGGACATATATGTATAGATGCTTTCTACGAGGAGGCTATACTATGATTTTCCATTGTGAGTTGTGTGTTTCATATATCTGAAAACTGAAGTGATACTCTCTTCGGACTATCATATAAAAATTAAATAACCGGCAACATTGATAGGCCTATACAACCCAACTCGATTCATTTACAATACGTGAGAGACATTGTTAAACATATGCTGAACGCGTCTTAAGGAGAGGGTGTGTGCACATACCGACGACACGACTCATCAAAAATCCAAACTATAATTGTAATAGTTAGATACTTGATATCATGAAAGAAATGTATTCCAAATTTCACTTGGTTTAATCAAGTTGTCTCAAAAATCCATTAACAAAGTCATATAAACTCACGAGCTGTATTTCATGTAAAAGAATCATATCCACTGTGACAAGATAACAATTTATTAGCCTTAAAAGTAAAATATGTCCATGTTTAATGGACCCACTTTATAAAGTAGACACATCATCCATCATCATGTCATGGCCCTTGATTACAACTTTTAACACTATATCATCTGCCCTGAGGGCCATGCTACCACCGGCCTAGTTACCTTCATGTCTCTCCTCCTATCATGGCACCTTTAACTTGTTTTGTTACCTTCAATTCAAATATTGGTCTATCACATATTGTACTGTAAAAGATAGTACAGAATTTCAACCCGTTTCTTACTTTTTACCAAGTAGTGATATCACTTTTGATAGGTTTATCGTTAAATTTATCTTACTTTGTTTGGATTTTCGAATTCTTGTTGAAATTAACATAAGCTATTTCTACAGTGGACTTCTAACATATTTGAGTCCTAGCACGTATCTATACTTAAAAAAGCTTAACTAATGAACATAATGAAGTAATTTAATTTTAAAATCAGTTATAAATAATTTATAATCAAATTAAGTAAAAATAAGTAAAGTGAAGGGAAGAAAAATAAAATAGAAAAGCAAGAACATGAAAACATGATTGTGCCAATTCATACAACATGAATACCACTGAAATATAATCAAGCCCATAATACGTTACACCTTTCAATCCATGTGAACTTCCATTTAAGATCTACACTTTACAACTTCATACATGTCAGCAAAATCTTTTGAGAACATTACAACTAGTATGTTAAACTGTAAAGTGGAATTGGTGATCCACCCGAAATCCGGTAACCAAACATATAGGTATAGGTAGTAACACTACAACAATCGCGTCCTACCCCAGCGATATTTTTGGTGTTTCCCCAGCGACATGTCGCTGGGGAAGCATATCCCCAGCGACAAGTCGCTGGGGTACGCTAGTTGTTAAAAGTATCCCCAGCGACTTACCCCAGCGACAAGTGGGCCCCACAGACTTTTCCTGGAAGAACAGATGCCACGGTGGCAAAATTTTCCCCAGCGACATGTCACTGGGGAAAATCCTTATAAAATAAAAAAAATTAAGTTAAACTTAACCATTTTAGCTAATTACAAATTTTCCCCAGCGACATGTCGCTGGGGAAAATTTCCTTTCTTTTGACTTGTCAACGCGTTGCCATTGACTAGTCAACGCTTTACAAAGTTTCCCCAGCGACATGTCGCTGGGGAAACTCTTGATACGTTTGACTTGTCAACGCTTTGCGTTTGACTTGTCAACGAATAACCAACTTTTCCCCAGCGACATGTCGCTGGGAAAGAGTCTGCAGGTTTTTTTTTAAAATTGCCTGCACAGCAGGCGTTTTCCAGATTTTTTCCGGAAAAAATCTACCAAAACCTGTAACCAAAACCTGTATTTGCTCACCAAAAGACACATATAAAGTAAACTTGAAATACAAATCAACACAAACGCGGAATAAGTTCAACTTGCACCAAAATATAATATAACGTTCTAATGATCACATGGATACTAGGAATAAGTCGGGATAGTTAAGGATACTAGGGAAACAAGCGTTCTAATTTAGGATAATAGGGAAACAAGTCAAGATGAACATAAAGAAACTATGTACCATACTAACAAACACATATATGACACGACTAGCTCGCGTCATCGCCACCCTCCCGATCCTCAGCATCATCACCCGGGCGACTCCCGCTCCCGCTGGCACCAGCATCATCACCCGGGCGACTCCCACTCCCGCTGGCACCACCACTCTCATATGCGGCAAAAAGATCGCCATACCTGGGGTCGTTTCTGAACAAGCCCATCATGAAATCAACATCCCGATCCCGACGAGTCTCAGGGGGTGGTGGCGGAAAGCACGGGGGAGTACTGGTGTATCCTGGCAATACCATACCCACGCCAGGATGGTGGCCGCGAAACTTGCCTCCTCGCACCATCCTGTTGATCTCGGCAGTGGTGTGCTCACCCGTCGCCTCTAGCTCCCTCATCTGATCCTGTGTGGTGACAATAACACAATATAGTAAATATATTAGTCGGGTTGCTAGATTATTAATCAATGATTCATTAAAGTGTGTTTTGAAAAGAATACTTACATACAACTTGAGAGACTGCTCATCTATAAATACACCATCTGAATTCGTATGCAGACGATAGAACATGTCGATCTCTGTAGGCTCCTGTTGGGTTTCGGACGACTTTTGTTGTACATACACACGTAAGTAAGATCAATCTAATTAAATGCGGCAATAATAATATGTATGTAAAATAAATAATGATAATAATAAAATAATAAAAATAAAAAACAATAATAATAATAATAATAAAATAAAAAAAATAAAAAAAAACCATAATAATGTAAAATCAATAATAATAATAATAATAATAATAATAATAATTACCATGAGATGTCGAGTGCGAGGGATCGACCGAGAACCATGTCGGGAGACAAGTGTTGCCTTGGACCGATTTTGGCTGTTTGTTGAGGATCGCTTCATGTTAGCTTCGTCAGTCCAAAACTCTATCTGTTTCTCCCACACTTCAGGTGTGTGCTCGTCCGGTCTGTTCCGCCTAATTTGATCCAAATCGTATTCTCCAGTCTCGGGGTTTTTTTACAAAGTAATCTCGCTTCAGACTAGCCTTGCTGGTATTGTATGATTTTTGTAGCTGGTGATTAATGATATCATAAATACTCTTCCACCGAGGGGTGTTCACGTACGGCGTGAGATCATAATTTTTCTGCAATCAAATACAACACATTGAAAACAGAGTTAGAAATATGATTTATATATTTATTTAAATTCGTTTATTTATTTATATGATATAAATAAATAAACGAATTTAAATGAATATACACAATACAACACATTGAAAACAGAGTTAGAAATATAATTTATATATTTATTTAAATTCGTTTATTTATTTATATGATATAAATAAATAAACGAATTTAAATGAATATACACAATACAACACATTGAAAACAGAGTTAGAAATATAATTTATATATTTATTTAAATTTGTTTATTTATTTATATGATATAAATAAATAAATAAATTTAAATAAATATACACAATACAACACATTGAAAACAGAGTTAGAAATATAATTTATATATTTATTTAAATTCGTTTATTTATTTATATGATATAAATAAATAAATGAATTTAAATAAATATACACAATACAACACATTAAAAACGGAGTTAGCAATATAATTTATATATTTATTTAAATTTGTTTATTTATTTATATGATATAAATAAAAAAATAAATTTAAATAAATATATACAATTAAATAAATGAACACGATAATTAAATAAATATAAAATGATAACTTACCCCAATAGCTGCCCGGGCCGCCGCCTTGTACCCTTCGGGGACCTTGCTCCACGAAGGGTAATACAAAGGTATTTCCCTAACGACACACCCGAATAAGTTTCCCCAATGATCTGCGTAGGGGCCGATAGGTATAACAAGGTTACCTCTACCGGGTACAAAGTCGACCTCGACCGGCCGGTTTTGATTCTCGGCCACCGCATCCAGTAATTTCAGGCAGCGGGTCTTCTCCCGGGTATTCTGCCTGCCGGCTCTCCTCCCGCCCAAATTGGGCTTTTTCTTTCCTTTTCCTGCAAAATCAAGTGAGTGATAAAGTCATAAAAGTTAAGGCAAACAAGTTAAATATGTGTATCAAATTTGTATTACAATAATCCAGAAATTCTTACCCCGGTTGACGAAGCAACCCCCGCAACCGAATGATGGAGGACGTGGACGTGAAGGATCCTCGCCACCACCGTCCCCGCCGTGGCCCCGTGCAACATCAGTCATCTGTATACAGGTACAATTAGCATAACATGTAGAAATTCATGAACAAAATAATACAAGCATGCACAAATCTAAATATCAAAATAAATTTACACATTTAAACAATCCACAACAATTTCATTCATTCATTCATTCAAATATATAAGTGTATTTTACAAGTTACAACACAAAGTTAATCTTCTTCGTCACTAGAATAAAATTTCTCAACACCATCATCATATTTGATGAGGTCTTCAACTCCCCAAATATGTGTTTAAAGACATATTCGTAGGAGTAAAGGAGAAACACTGTCGAAATCATCTCAAATAGTAAACCAGTTATACGCATTCATATCCTAAATGAGACAAAATAATCAAAAAGCAGTCCCAAACAGGGGACTTTCCGAAGTTAATTCCTATTAAATTAACTTCGGACGGGTTTTCTATAGGTTGATCAATTTCAGACGGGAATTTTCTGAAATTAATCGCTAAAATCCTAAAACATTCCTAAGGTTTAATTCAATAAAACATTTATATCAAACAGCTTATTCTGATAAGTTTTATCAGAATAAGTTGTTTTCAAACAGCTTATCCTGATAAGCTTATCAGGATAAGCTGTTTGAAAACAGTTTATTCGGATAAGCTGTTTGAAAACAGCTTATCCTGATAAGCTTATCAGAATAAGCTGTTTTCAAACAGCTTATTCCGCTAAGCTTATCGGGATAAGCTGTTTCAAACATCTTACCCTGATAAGCTTATCAGGATAAGCTGTTTGAAAACAGCTTATTCGGATAAGCTTATTAGGATAAGCTGTTTTCAAACAACTTATTCTGATAAGCTTATCGGGATAAGCTGTTTCAAACGGCTTATCCTGATAAGCTTATCAGGATAAGCTGTTTAAAAACAGTTTATTCGGATAAGCCGATAAGCAACATAACGAGTGTTTGGGTTTGCGTTTTTTACAGTTAACGAGTGTTTGGATTTACGTTTAATTAAAAAAAACTAGTTTATAAATCCCCAACGACATGTCGCTGGGGAAACCAAAATGATAAAAATAAGTAAATAAGTGTTATCAGTTAGAATTAAAAAAACATACTGTTAGTTGTGGTGGTCACTTGTGGTCGGCTGTGGTCGGTCGCTGTCGGCTGCGCTGTCGGCTGTGGTCGGCTGTGGTCGGTTGTGGTCGGCTGCGGTCGGCTGCGGTCGGCTGCGGTCGGTTGCGGTCGGCTACAATAACATAAAACATTAATTAAAAAAAACCATTCAATTAAAAAAACTATAAATTTATATAAAAAACAATTGAATTAAAAAAACCAAAACCTTTAATTTATATAAACTTAAAATGAAAGACAAAACCTTTAATTATGGCTAGTGGTGGTGGTGTGGGTGATTCATAGTGGTGACCGGTGGGATGATTCGCAGTGGTGATGGTGGGGGTGATGGAGATGGATATGGGTGATGGTGGTGGTGATTAGCAGTGGTGACTGGTGAGGGTGATGGAGATGGGTGGGGGTTTTACGCAGATGGGGATGGCTGGAGATGACGGTGGTGATGATTGGTGGTGTAAATGGTGGTGATGATTGGTGGTGTAAATGGTGGTGATATTGGTGGTGTAAATGGTGGTGATATTGGTGGTGTAAATGGTGGTGTAAATGGCAGCGTTTGTTTGAGAGAAGAGAAAAAAGATAAGCTAAGTTTCTGTAAATCGTTGAGGTTAAGGTCTGGTGAAAAGTTTCCCCAGCGACATGTCGCTGGGGAAAATTTCCTTTTCTTGACGAACTTTTCCCCAGCGACATGTCGCTGGGGAAAGCTTAGAATTTGTCGTTTTGCGCAGCTGGTTTAATAAACGTTGGATATTAACGAAACTTACCCCAGCGACATGTCGCTGGGGAAACCTTTATTTTGTCGGTTTGTGAAAGAAGCGCGTTAATGAAATTTTTTGGAGGGATTTCTAAAATTGGTCAACGAAACTTACCCCAGCGACATGTCGCTGGGGAAACTTTTTTAACTATTCATGATATTTACTTTTAAATGATTAATAATAATAATTTTATATAATTGTATTATTATAATTTTATATAATTAAAAATAATAAGTTTTACATAATTGTATATTTTACTTTTTATATAATTAAAAATAATAAGTTTTATATAATTATATATTTTTATATAAGATATTTATGTAAATTAGTTTTAAATGATTGATAATAATACGTTTTATATAATTATATATTTATATAATAAGTATGATTGATAATAATACGTTTTAAATGATTAATAATAATAATTTTATATAATTGTATTATTATAATTTTATATAATTAAAAATAATAAGTTTTATATAATTGTATATTTTACTTTTATATAATTAAAAATAATAAGTTTTATATAATTATATATTTTTTATATAATGTATTTATGTAAATTAGTTTTAAATGATTGATAATAATACGTTTTATATAATTATATATTTATATAATAAGTAGAGGTTCAATGTATTAGATAGGGTTCAACGTTATAGGTTCAATGTATTAGATAAGTTTCAGCATTAGAGGTTCAATGTATTAGATAGGGTTCATCATTAGAGGTTCAATGTATTAGATAGGGTTTATCATTAGAGGTTCAATGTAATAGATAGGGTTCATCATTATAGGTTCAATGTATTAGATAGGGTTCATCATTATAGGTTCAATGTATTAGATAGGGTTCATCATTAGAGGTTCAATGTATTAGATAGGTTTCAACAGTAGAGGTTCAATATATTAGATAGGTTTCAGCATTAGAGGTTCAATGTATTAGATAGGGTTCATCATTAGAGGTTCAATGTATTAGATAGGGTTCATCATTAGAGGTTCAATGTATTAGATAGGGTTCATCATTATAGGTTCAATGTATTAGATATGGTTCAACATTAGAGGTTCAATGTATTAGATAGGGTTCTACATTAGAGGTTCAATGTATTAGATAGGTTTCAGCATTAGAGGTTCAATGTATTAGATAGGGTTCATCATTAGAGGTTCAATGTATTAGATAGGGTTCATCATTAGAGGTTCAATGTATTAGATAGGGTTCATCATTATAGGTTCAATGTATTAGATAAGGTTCATCATTATAGGTTCAATGTATTAGATAGGGTTCATCATTAGAGGTTCAATGTATTAGATAGGTTTCAACAGTAGAGGTTCAATGTATTAGATAGGGTTCAACATTATAGGTTCAATGTATTAGATAGGTTTCAGCATTAGAGGTTCAATGTATTAGATAGGGTTCATCATTATAGGTTCAATGTATTAGATAGGGTTCATCATTATAGGTTCAATGTATTAGATAGGGTTCATCATTAGAGGTTCAATGTATTAGATAGGTTTCAACAGTAGAGGTTCAATGTATTAGATAGGGTTCATCATTAGAGGTTCAACGTATTAGATAGGGTTCATCATTAGAGGTTCAATGTATTAGATAGGTTTCAACAGTAGAGGTTCAATGTATTAGATAGGGTTCATCATTAGAGGTTCAATGTATTAGATAGGGTTCATCATTAGAGGTTCAATGTATTAGATAGGGTTCATCATTATAGGTTCAATGTATTAGATAGGGTTCATCATTATAGGTTCAATGTATTAGATAGGGTTCATCATTAGAGGTTCAATGTATTAGATAGGTTTCAACAGTAGAGGTTCAATGTATTAGATAGGGTTCATCATTATAGGTTCAATGTATTAGATAGGGTTCATCATTATAGGTTCAATGTATTAGATAGGGTTCATCATTAGAGGTTCAATGTATTAGATAGGTTTCAACAGTAGAGGTTCAATGTATTAGATAGGGTTCATCATTATAGGTTCAATGTATTAGATAGGTTTCAACAGTATAGGTTCAATGTATTAGATAGGGTTCATCATTATAGGTTCAATGTATTAGATAGGGTTCATCATTAGAGGTTCAATGTATTAGATAGGTTTCAACAGTAGAGGTTCAATGTATTAGATAGGGTTCATCATTATAGGTTCAATGTATTAGATAGGGTTCATCATTAGAGGTTCAATGTATTAGATAGGGTTCATCATTATAGGTTCAATGTATTAGATAGGGTTCAGCTTTAGAGGTTCAACGTATTAGATAGGGTTCATCATTAGAGGTTCAATGTATTAGATAGGTTTCAACAGTATAGGTTCAATGTATTAGATAGGGTTCATCATTATAAGTTCAATGTATTAGATAGGGTTCATCATTATAGGTTCAATGTATTAGATAGGGTTCATCATTATAGGTTCAATGTATTAGATAGGGTTCATCATTAGAGGTTCAATGTATTAGATAGGTTTCAACAGTAGAGGTTCAATGTATTAGATAGGTTTCAACAGTAGAGGTTCAATGTATTAGATAGGGTTCATCATTATAGGTTCAATGTATTAGATAGGTTTCAACAGTATAGGTTCAATGTATTAGATAGGGTTCATCATTAGAGGTTCAAGGTATTAGATAGGGTTCATCATTATAGGTTCAATGTATTAGATAGGGTTCAGCTTTAGAGGTTCAACGTATTAGATAGGGTTCATCATTAGAGGTTCAATGTATTAGATAGGTTTCAACAGTATAGGTTCAATGTATTAGATAGGGTTCATCATTATAGGTTCAATGTATTAGATATGGTTCATCATTAGAGGTTCAATGTATTAGATAGGTTTCAACAGTATAGGTTCAATGTATTAGATAGGGTTCATCATTATAGGTTCAATGTATTAGATAGGGTTCATAATTAGAGGTTCAATGTATTAGATAGGGTTCATCATTATAGGTTCAATGTATTAGATAGGGTTCATCATTATAGGTTCAATGTATTAGATAGGGTTCATCATTAGAGGTTCAATGTATTAGATAGGTTTCAACAGTAGAGGTTCATTGAATTAGATAGGGTTCAATGTATTGGAGGGAAAACATTGGAGGGAAAACATTGGAGGGAAAATGTTAACAATTTCCCTCACTTTTTTAGCATAAAAAGAGAACCACACACACTCCTTATCATCACAACCACCAGCAGATTACACACACTTATCATCATAAACAAATTGTTATTATGTACATGTTGAAGCATGAAGCTTTTCCGTGCAGGTGTGGACATGGAGATGTAGTTCTTCGAGAATCGTGGACAACTAAAAACTTTGGTAGACTGTACTATGCTTGTCCACGTTCACGGGTTCAACCTCCAGTTTCATATGGATGCAAATTTTTTTTATGGAAAGACGAACGCGTCCAACTACTAATCAAATCTCTTGGAGGTTCAATGAGCTTTTCTCCTCCAAGCTCTTCTTCAAGACCTTCAACGAACTTTTCTCCTCCAAGCTCTTCTACCAGACCTTCAACGATTCCAATTTCTTCTCCAAGCTCTTCAGCGTGTGCAAACTGTGTGCGCTTGAATGGAATGATAATGGTACTTGAGCGTACGATAGAGTTGTACCGCAACTCCGATAGGCACACATTGGATTCAGCTGCACTACTTCACGACCTTTACGATGACATGGGGAACATTTGTTTGAACTAGTTTATGATGTATCTGTTTTCGTGTTTATGAGTCTATTATCGGTTTAATATCCATGTTTAATTAAGCGCGTGTTTAAGTGTCAGTGTAGAATAAAGTTAGGTTTAGGCGTGTCTGTTTGTAAGCCTCAATGAATGTTAACAATTTTTAATTAATATTAACAATGAATGTTAACAATTATCAGTGAATGTTAACTTTTGGCGGGCAAAATTTTGGCCGGAAAACATTGGCGGGAAAACATTAGCGGGAAAATTAACCATTTGTCTCACTTTTTTTTATCATAAAAAGAGATATACTATTTTAAATTTTAATAACTTTTTTTTTTAATATATATATTATATTTACTAAAATATTATATAAACATTACACATTTTCTGAAAATTGGTGGTCAAATAGAAGTCAACGTTTCCCCAGCGACATGTCGCTGGGGAAAATTTTGTTACTTTTTTGTAAAATAGGCGCGTTAACTTAATATCTTTTGGAGGGAATCCTAAAAGTTTCCCCAGCGACATGTCGCTGGGGAAAATTTTTGGCATAAATTAAACAACGCATTAACGCTAATCACTTGGATTAGACGTGGGAGAAAGTTTCCCCAGCGACATGTCGCTGGGGAAAAGTTGGCGGGTTAATCTCCCGCTTGCATTAATTGTGAAGTAGTTTGGTCAAAATTCAGTCAACTTTTCCCCAGCGACATGTCGCTGGGGAAAATTTGCTTTGCTTTTTGGTCAAAATTTTTTCGAGAAAGTTTGCCACGTCAGAAAGTTTTTGTCGTTTAGCGACTTTTCCCCAGCGACATCATGTCGCTGGGGAAAACCCCGATGGGGAAGGGCTGGATTGTTGTAGTGTAAGCGAGATTTAGTCGGTAAATAACTTGTTATGTTGTTCGATTTATCTTATTTCAGACTAAATCAATATTGTATACGAGATTACGAGTTGTATATAAATATAAGAGTCCGGTTATTTAAGATACCTTGTATCCTTTGGATACAAGGGGACAAATCTGGACCGTCCATCTCATCTCATCCAACAACTCATATTAAAAACAAAAAAAAAAGCGGAGGGGTAGTTTCGTCATTTTACCCCTCCCACTAACACCACCTACCACTCTCACAAATCTGGGATCGATTTCTTCTTCTTCTTCTCTTTAAAACACACATAAACACACACACACACACACACACACACACACACATATTTACATCTTAATTTATCAACACAAACATCAAATCCATCGATCATCACCATCACAAATCGATCATCCTCTTCATAAATAAGGTAAAGTTCATTCGATCTGTTTCGATTCATCTTTTTTAGCTTATTCGATCTGAATAAGCTTATAACTCATCTTATTTTTTATAGCTTATTTGATAAGTTACATGAATTTAACATGTCAAATGATAAGGTAACTTGATGCTTAATGTGAATAAGCTTATTGATAATCATCACCTTTATTATGATGAATTATAAGCTAACTTATTAGCTTATTTTCATGAATTATAAGGTTTTTTAGCTTAATCTCGCTGAACATATTTAGTGTAACCTGTTTGTGAAGTATCATATATGATATACTATATCATATATGATATAAGCTAAAATATCATATATGATGAGATATATCATATATGATAATGTGGTTGAAAATTGAGTTAACTCTTTTTTTAATGGATTAATCTGGCTGAACATATTTAGTATGACTTGCTAATGAAGTATCATATATGATATGCTATATCATATATGATATAAGCTAAATATCATATATGATCAAATATATCATATATGATTATGTGCTTGAAAATTGAATTAAATCTTCTTTTTTGTGTAGAGAAGGTTGTTTACAAGGCGTGTTGAACATTACAAGCATCCAAAAGGCCAAGAAGCTTAATGAATAAGCTCGTGAATTTTTCTTTTACGTTTATTGTTTGTTTTTTCTTGTAATCTCCTAATGGAGTTTTGAAGTATATGGACGATTTTGTAATCAATTGGTATCTCGTACAACATCTTGTTAATATGATTTAACTTTCTTGGTATTATGTCATGGTGGTTTTTATAAATTAAGTCATACGGAGTATATGATCATGCACTATCATATATGACACTCAAGAAAAACTTGGATTTATTAAATAAAGAATCTGATGAATTCATGATTACAACAAAGAGTATGCACAATTAATAATCAAACACTTGTTCATAACATAAAAATGTACTTTTGAACAGAATCATATATGATAATTCAAACCGAACGTAACCTAATGTAAAATCATATATGATATACCTCTGATATCATATATGATAACAATTTATACAAAATCAAAAAAATGGAAAAAAAACAGATTATCAGATGATGAATTCATGAACAACGCCTACTCCGTCTTGATCCTTAAAACATATCCATGCACATCCTCTTGTTATAATCAACATCCCTCTCTGCTTTGCTCCAAAGCTGCCAATCGCACCATCTCTGTCTGACTGCATTTATAAAAGATAAAAAGAACATATTATGCAACATTTTAACACCAAAATAAATTACTCATATATATGATAGAAGACAAGTTTCAAGAGTTTATATTGATTTTCTAAAAAATACTCATACAGAATCTGTTTTTTCCTATGGTTTATTTGATATATCATATATGATAGTTATATCATATATGATATATCATCAGTTATCATATATGATATATCTATCATATATGAAAAGTGGTGATATATCATATATGATATATATATATCATACATGATATATCAAGCTTATTGCAGCCTACATCAGCAAACTTAATCCAACTTACATAAAATACCTTACGATTTGTCAACCTAAGCTAATAAGCTAGCTTATTCATAACTCTCGTGTAATTTGTAAGCTTATTCACATAACTCCTATCTAATTCTCAAGATTATTTATAACTCTCATCTAGTTAAAAATCTTATTCAAACAAATAAGCTTATTCACATAAATCACCTAATTAAAAGCTAATTAGAATAAATTGATCAAAATAAGAACTATCAATCGGCATATTTCGTTCAACAAAGCTAATGAAAATAAACTAATAAGCTTATTCAAAATCAAATAAGCTAAAAAAAATAAGCATAGATTATAAGAATACAAACCTGATATGAATTCATGTTAAGTTCGATCTAATTAATCGATTGTGATGGATTCATGATGATGTTGTGATTGTTCGCTTCAAATTTTAGAGAGAGAAAGTAGATCGGGGTAGAGAGAGAAGTGAAAGAACGGGTGTGTGTTTTTATGAGAAAGAAAGGAGAAAGTTGTGTAAATTGGGGATTTAATCTCAGCCCTTGAATAAGATGGAGATGGATGGTGGGGATGAGTCCCCTTGTATCCTAGAAAAACTTTGGTATCCAAAAGAACTTAAATCTAAATATAAACTATAGCTGGCTTTAATGGTGCAAAAATCTTAGCTAAGTTTTTATTACAGGATGAACTAAAAGAGAACTTCCATCGTGTCAGCACGTGGAGGTCAAGTGATTATCAGAGATAGGGCAAACCGTATTAAATCCTTAAGTTTGCATGTCTATGGTTGCTAGTTGGTCATCTTCATTCATGTGGAGATCAAGTATCTTATGGAAGTACAAACGTTTGTTTTTTTTATGAGCAGGAGTACTAGAATTGAGCTCAAAGGTGTAAATTGCATATGTAATTAACCAATAACCATCCAAGAACAATAGCTTAAACAGTTTGAACATGTTATAATAATTCAATCATGATTTTTTTAGCTGAGACCGGAAGTTAGTTTTTGCATAGACACTTATGCGCTTTGGATCTTAATGTATTACATTAAGTATCAGAATATCCTTCGGGTGTGCCACTCATACATTTTCTAATGTGTGGATCGTAGGCCTCCTCGTCTGAAGTTATTACTAGGTTAGAGTAATGCTTTGAGTTTGAGGTGTTACCATGTACTTAAATTTGCTTGATATCTAAGTAAAATATTCACCAGTAAAAAACTCCACAGATGCAGTAGTAAACCATTCTTACAGGCAGTGAAACATTCTCTTGATGTACTTGGAGTCTTTCTTCTAAACAAAAGAATTTATGTACACTCAACATTTTTTGATTGTACCATTGGGACATTTTTTTAAATATTTATGTACGTTGCTATGTCTAGTTGCTGTATAGTTTAACTATTTAGATCTACAAATTATGTCATATTTTTTATTTGATGTCGCAATGCCATTAAAGTGACAATTTATTTGTAAAATATAGCAAGCATATATTGGAGCTCTATAAATAAATAGGTCTCATATGCTTCATATATCACTCACTCCACTTTCAAATACAGTACGTCTAAATTAGTTCCTCTCATTATTCATACTCATCTTTCTAACTAGTCCCAATGGCAACAGTTGATCAGGTACTGCCTACGCTATCACCTTAATTTTTTTTATCTTCATTCTATACCATTTGTGTGATTCAAAGTTAAGTTTTTTCATATAAAAACTATATAGTATAATGTTATGGTTGATCCATGCAAGTTTTCGATATCACGCATTCATGCTAAGATGTTGATCGCGTACCATATTGGTGAATTTGTGATTCAGCAGTGAGCTAGTGATTGACCTATAACGTCACTAAACATTTCATCAAGTAGATTGTATTTTGCTATTTTCTTAAATCGGCTGCATACGCATCCAAGTTATTAGGGGGAAAATGTCACAGAGTTATATTGCATGCTTCTTGGCATTTCTATCTTGGCATAATGAATTATTATTTTTAGAGTTATAAATGATGTTTGTTTTAGGTTGAGTCAGTTGCAAACACCTTGCCAGAGAATGTTGAAAACACCCCAGAAGTTACACAAGAAGTGAAGCCATCACCACCTGCTCCCGAGCCAGTGGTGGAGGAGCAAACAAAAGAAACCACTGTCGAAGCTTCTGCACCAGCTGAGGAGCTACAAACCACTGAAGTCCCGGTTGAAACCAAGACTAAAGTGGTAGAGGAGCCAGCAGAAGAAACAATGGTTGATGCTCCTGCCCCATCTGAAGAGGCACCAACCACTGAAGTCCCAGTTGAAACTGAAACTAAGGTGGTAGACGAGCCAACAGAAGAAACCATGGTCGATGCTCCTGCCCCAGCTGAGGAGGCACCAACCACTGAAGTCGCAGTTGAAACCAAGACTAAGGTAGTAGAGGAGCCAGCAGAAGAAACCATGGTCGATCCTTGTGCCCCAACTGAGGATCCAGCAATCACTGAAGTCCCGGTTGAGACCGAGACTAAAGTGGTGGAGGAGCCTAAAAGCGAGGTAGAAGAACCAAAGGCAAATCCAGAAGAAGTGAAGGCAGTTGATGAAGTCAAAGAAGAAACTCGTGTTGTGGAAGAGACTCCCGTGACGACTGAGGCAGCCTTGGAAGATACTACAGTGGTGACCGAGGAGGCCAAAGAATCAGTGGAGGAAGTTGAAAAACCAGCTGAGGTTGTTAACACTACTGAAGTTGCGAAAGAAGAGTGAACAAAGGATTCTGAATTTGGATGTTAAGATTATTGTACTTTCTATTTTTAGCATGGTCTAATTTTGCTCTCTATTTTGTTAAATCTTTCTATCAAAAGCCAAGTGGCAAAATGTTTGGATAAAATAAATGTGGAGCACCACTTCAGGTTTTCACTTTAATTCGAAGAATTTTAAGTTTGATGTATTCTAAGTTTCAGGTGTTTGTTTAACTCTGCATTTAAAACTTGAGATATCCATGTCATGGGTAAAATAAATAATTAGCAAAAAAGGATTCATGTAGAAAAGATTAGAGATCAAACACTCGCGTTGAAGTCGCAAATATTGTAATTTTTGCTGCCCAAAATGATTTTGAAACATGGTGCTCCAAATATTATTAGTATAAAAATGATGTAACCAACTAAAGAAAATAAAAGGCTAACTCCATTGTAGAAGAATTATAAACCCACGTGAATCTGCGAATACGAATGAATAATGAAACAGTAAGCATTGTTGCCATATCCGGTCATAAGGCGAAAATTGAACCAAAGTTGTGGGCAACATGGTCCTGTGGATGATATTATGCAGTGTTTCATCATTGTCATTAACAGGTAAGTAGGAAGACACATATGATATAAGCTTGTGTCCAAGAAGGTAGAAGATTGATAGTAGATTATTATTGTAATCATAATTACTGTACCGACTATAAACAGAAGATGGACAAAATTATGTTTTGCTGGTCAATACAACCCAACCCAACCGGCGTGTTTTGATCTGTCCTATAAATTATCTATTTCTGCCAAACCCGAATCAACCCATCACCCAATCCACTCAATCAACCCATCTTTTCATCTCTAGTGATAAGGATAGTCAAGTAATAGCAATGAAAACAAAAAATGTGCATGCCTAACTTAAAATGGATGCACGGAACTAGAGATCTTAAAAGCATGTAGCCGAATACTTTCCAAATAGCCAAAATAATCTTACAGCAAAGGCAGTTCCACTCCCTGAGAGCATACATTAAGATCTACAAGCTCCAAGATTTAAGAACACATCTTCTGGATTCTTTATTCACCAAAATCTACAAGCTTCGTCCGTAAAAGAAAATTTAAAATACTCAAGGTTTCACCTTCGATGTAGCAAAGACACATCAAACTAGCATTACTCAATGTCAATAACCAAGAAGTCTTTCGCCTAGATGTACCCAAACATGTCATATCAACCAAGTTCTAGTATTTCATGCCCCAAAACAGACTAGGTGTATATGGTTAGATCATTTCACTTTATAAACACTTGTCAAGATAGATGTAACAGATAATGGCATGACTAGTTCATAACTAGATCTGGATTTGAGAAATTAAATAATTCATATATTTGACAATGGCGAATTGCGCTAAAAGATTGGAAAGCAACTGGAAAATGTTTGGCATAATAATAGTGTGCATAACTAACCACAACCGACCTCTGCAACACACCATATGGACTTCCATTACAGCAGACCGACAGGGAGAAAGAGCACAACAAGTGCTGTTGCTGAAACAGCAACTGCAGAGTTCAAACAACAAGCACTGACAGAGCCTCGAGTAAGACTAGAAAAACCATGTGCAGATAGTGGGTTTTTATATCGAAAGATTTGAACAAGTTTAACTTAGTAGATTTAGAAATATGGTGTTAGTTCTTTAAAAGGGTGTGTATTTTCGTTATGACCTTCCATTTTTTTAATCCATATGTGAAGCAAGTAAATGCCTAGTTTTCTCAAGTAAATGTTTACATTCCTGGTTCTCCAATACTTAATGGAAATACGTAATGGGTGCAATTTTGTTTGAATTTATTTTTTTCACTTAAAGCCATCTCTATAACTTTCAATAAAGCTCAATTCTGAAATTGGGTTCTATATTATCTTCGAATAGAGTCCCCTCCCCTTTAAGCTCGTATGAAAAAAACGGGCTCTACGACCTTTTTTTCGCCCTTTTTATAGTAGTGATTATTTTACCTATGAAATAATATTTAGTACTATTAGATATATTTGAATTTGGTTTGTATTTTCTAATAGTTACGAACATTTGAAATTAAATCACACGAAGAGAAGAAAAGGAAATTAGGATAATGAAACAAAAACACGAAAACGTGATTGTGCCAATTCATACAACATGAATACCACTCAAATAAAGACGAAATATAATCAAGCCCATAACCCCTTTCATGTGAACTTACACTTAAGATCACACTTTACAACTTCATATACATCAGCAAGATCTTTTGAGAACCTTACAACTAACATGTTTTTAAAGTATAAAGTGAAATCGGTGGTTCACCTGAAATCCATTAACGAAACAGTAGATTAAGTGGGCATATAACCGGTTTTTACAGGGTGCAAAAACTGTAGCTAGGATTTCATGTTTGTAACACTTTATTACAGTATAAACTAAGAGAGAAATGCTGATATGAACCGGATCGATTATAGAGATAAAAGGATAGATAGGCTATAATAATGGGATAACCCGACCCCCCGATGGCTTATATTAATGAGATAAACCGACCCCCAATTAACTAAGAAACTAATAAACCGTAATAAACATAATCATATTTCTCTGCATACCTATTACAGCCTAATTCCCCTCTATATATAATAGAGATGGCTAACACTTAACTTATTCATTAAGAAATAATAAAAGGAAAGTAAATAAGCTAATAAAATAAATAATAATAGTTGTCTCTGCCTTGTCTCTGCCAGAATCGTATCATTACTCCGCCCCGCAAAAACACTTTGTCCTCAAGGTGTTGTTCCAAAATTTTGCCTCGCGTGATTCCGGGATCCCAAGTCTTGACTTGTAATTCTCCCTCTTGCGGGCCATCATCAAACATCAAAAAGTGTTGGCATGGCTGTTCATAATTTGCTAATCTATTAGCACAATTCAACCTGCCTTCGTTAGCTTCAGTTTGACCAACCTTGATGACAGCACAAGACTTTGATTTCGTCCACACGAAAGGCCCTTTCCTTTTCTTTCTCTTTCTATTGGCAGCACAATGTCGGAGACCCAAATGAGACCCCTTACTCTTATTCAAGGCATAATCAAACCCCTCGTTACCGACTCCTTTTCCGGTAGTCTTTTTGTTTCGATCAGATGGAAAATTATCATAACATGAAGAATTGTGAATCGGTCTTGCCGGCACCGTGGTCATTACTGCAGGTACCTTGGGTGTCACTGGTTGAGGCGTTTTGTGACAACCGTGGTTTTGAGGTTCGTCACTTGGTCTTACATTTAGGTTATTTTATGTGTGCTTACTTGATTTGTGTGATTACGTGTTTATTTTGGGTGATTGAGGTTGGTGTGGTTATCGTTTATGAGTATAGAAGTACTCATAAGTAAATCGAGGAACGGTTATTTCATGTTCATGAGCTCACAAGTGGTGACTATGAGATGAAAATGGTGATATTTTGGTGTTTACGTATACGTATAAGTATTATAGTAATAGTATTTTTTTTAGGATTTACGGTTTAGCATTTAGAGGTCTCGGGTGAGGTAATTATTTATATGAATATTTTTCGGGATGGTTTTAAGTCATTTAGGACTTAGTTATAAAGTTTATTTCAAAATTTGAGATTTTTTTTAAAAGTGTATATTTTACGTCTTTTACGGTAAAACGCGTAAAAACTGACTAGTTTTACGGTTTTGAGGTTTTGGAGGTTTTAGGAGCTGAAATAAATTAAGGAAAATTAAGGTATTATTAATAACATAATAATATATAATAAAAAGAAAAAAAAAACGAATTTTAAAGGGGTGTTGGGTCGGTTTGGACGCAAGGAGGAAAGAAAAAAAGGAAAAACAAGAAAAAAGGAAATGGGTTTTTGGGTTGGGCTAGGAATGAGTTACCACACCCTATATATTGTTTTATTAACAACCAAAATTCATTATTTTTCTCCTGGACAAAGAAAATTCGTGAGTTTCCACAAAATTAGGGTTCTTCATAATTTTTTTTGGGGTTTTCATAAATCAAAGGTAAAGTCTTTAATCCCTTTTCAATTTAATTATTTTAATGATGTCTTAATCATCTTATGATGGATTTAAGTTAGGGTTTAATTTAAAAACATTAAATTAATGATATATTAATGGTGTTATAATGATTACATAAATTAGGCCTTGTAATTAGAGGGATTAGGGTTAATTAATTAGTTTAATTTGATTAAACCCGTTTTTAAAAACTGGGCAGATTTTTGAGTCAATTGTTTTAATCATATCGGGAATTCTATAAACTCTTATTTTACGATACAAGTACCCCTGGAAAGATATTTGAAGTGGCTTTCCAATGCAAGAAACGAGAACTAAATTGGAGGTCGGGAAGTGGGTCAAAAACAGGTTACAACAGTCGGAGGTCAAAACAGTTTTGAATTCAGCCTGTTTTCTTTTTAAGTTTTGGGTTGTTTAGGGTACTTAGGGTTGCATTGGGATCTTATCACGAACGTGAGAGATGGTTTATATATTGTAGTAAGTATCTGCACTTGGGCTAAGGTTGTGGTTTAGGGTAAGACCCCTTAATGGTAACAAACCTTTAGTACGTTTAAAATCAGGAAATCTGGAATGACAAAAGTAGATATATGTACATCGGGGCCTTAACAGTAGCTTTAAGGTTAGGGCAAGTGGGAAGTGTTAGCCAACATATGTAAGGGTATGAATATTCCTTTTACAGAAACCATGGGTATGTTTAAGTGGAAGTTTGACTTAAAGTTTTGAGACCTAAAAACTGGGACTGTTTTGGGTAAAATATGAACGGGTTAGTTATTAAACTTAACCAAGTTAAGGACTTGTTAAGGAAGGGTAATGGGGTGATTAGAGCTTATCAATGAGGTTTTTACATGGGAATAGACTAGATGTCCATCATAGGTTGATGAGCCATCTTAGTGATAGGTTCGTGTATTAATTTCGTGTTTTTGGTTTGTTAGCTTGTTGCTAGTGCGAGGACTTGTGAGGAAGCTATCAGGTGAGTTTCATAGTCCCATGTTTACTATTGATTTTGACTTCCAGATGGGATGGAAGAGACACTGTGTTGAGTTATTTATAAATTGTTGCTGTGAATGTTTTTATGGTTGTGATGGACTTGTGTGTACATTATGTGATTAACTGCTATGTGATTCTTGATTGTGTATGATTTGGATCGGGGGACACGTGCCGTCTCAGTTCTTGTGGTTTGACAAGGTAGTGGCCTTGTGGTTTGACAAGGTAGTGGCCTTGTGGTTTGACAAGGTAGTGGCCTTGGGATAGGTACATAGTGTGATCATCTATGATACCATGTTGTTTGGCAAGGTAGGAGCCTTGGATTTTGGTTTGGTATGATTAATATTGAATGTTAGTTGTTAATGCATATTTGTAACACATTGTCCATATGTTCTTTTGTTGATGGTGGTTATTCACAGCTTATAACTGTTTTGGCGTTGGAGTCTAAACCTATGACTCTCACCAACTTTATGTTGACGTGTTTTAGTGTCTCTTTCAGGTGGTACTATGGTTAAGCATGAGAACTTAAGTGGCTAGGACTTGGAGAGAGTAGGAATGCATATAGAAGGATATCCCCGTTTCCTTCTTAGTTTCTTTTGTTTGTTTAATAAGTGATATTGTTGGCACCTATATGTTTGTTTTGTTTATGATATTTGATTGTCTTGGGTAAGAGGTCGGACTGTTACCTACTTACCTAGACTCCTGCTTTGTTGAGATATTGTCATGACATTTGTGTCACCATTTTATGACATTTCTTATATCATTTAGTTATCTCTATAGACACGCTATTGTTGTGATGATATCCATACGTCGTGCCCCATATTCCGCCATGGTGGGGTGTGACAGAATGGTATCAGAGACAATGGTTATAGAGAATTAGGTTGCCTAGTCGCGTAGCCTAGTCTATAGCTTAAGGGTCCCTGCATATAGGCGTCATAGGAGTATGTGTGCATTTTATATTAATTGATGTGTTTGGATGTTATTTATTGCGATGTTTTGACTAGTATGAATTGAACCGTAGTATGTTCATACTTAGTCACATGTTATTTTCTTTTCGGGTTTGTGACTAGTGCGGGTTGAACCATAATCGTCCACGCTAGTCACTGTTGTATTTTGCTTAAATGGTACATTATAGTACATAATTTAGTACAAGGTAGTTTCTATCTTTTATCGAGTTATTCTACATACATGAGGTATGTTATTTTTCTTTTGATGTTTAAGTCATGTTCCCTAAGAATCGTGTGGTGGTTCGAGTTACTAGGAGTAGGTGGATAGGAAGGGTTTTAAGCTGTTTTCCACTCTTACGGGCGACATGACTTATAACTGATTATGTTTTTGTTTTGGATATAGTCTAGGCTGTTTTAGCTAGACTATGGATTTCGGTATTCCAAGAGTTTTATTATGTTATTTTTATAGTTGGAGTTTTGGACCTTATTGGTTATGTGGTTATGAGCTTATGTGAGTATATGGGTTTATGTGTTATATGTTGTATTGATTCTTATAAGTGCCATCATAGGAGGGAGTGCATTGGGGAAAGGGTAATTGTATAAGTATGGTGGCCAACATAGTTATATAAGTACCACAACTTCAATGGGTTCTCAAGTATGATTGCATGAAAGAGGGTTAGTACATGCTTGTATATGATGAGATGTAGAATTTGGGTATACGTATAATATATGGGTTTATGTAATGGCTGCTTATGATATGGCTATTGTTCTTTTGTGTTATATGTTTTGGGTTATAGTTGTGTTGTGTGATTATGGGGTCACACGATATGGTTTGGTTTTCGAGGTGGGCTTATTGCCTTGTTGTGGCACGGTGAGAAGGTGATTACTCGTATGGAAAAACGAGTGTATGACGCGATTGGTTGATCTGATATGTATAGTAACGAGTATGTTTTGGGTGGTTTAATAGGTATATATATGCGAATGTATATATACTACTATGTGTTAAGTTATGGTATATGGTCGTTCACTAGTTATTATAACTTGAACGTACCTTGTGTTTGCTCGTGTTTTATGGTGCTGGAGTTTAATGGAGTTCCAACGACGTTTTGAATCTTTTAAAGTGTGTCTGGTAGCGTATTCTTTGAGTTTCGTATTTCATGTGTACGTTTTAAAATGGTGTTTTTGGTTTCAAGTCTATTGAAATAATTTGGGGTTTCTTTTGAGATAATGAAATCTTTTGTGTTGGGTCTTGCAATTCTTTTGGTCGGTATATATTTGGTTAGATGGTTGGTTGTATTCGGTAAAATAAGGGTAAGGTGTTGGAGTCGTGTTTGAAACAAGATGTAACATAAGATTTCTCTTTAAACAACACTTATATATTTCAAATTCTAAAAGACTTTCTTTGAAATAAAGCGAAGTAAAAATTTCTTTCTACTTACATAGTTTATATAATTGGGTTTAACCGATTCACGTCATTTATAATTATTAATACAGGGTTAAATTGAGTTTATGAAGGTTACACATACAATTATATCTGTCATTTAAAAGGATTACATTAATCACTAAGTTTAATCTTTAGTCTTTTTAAAACAACTAGTATAAAATTGTTTTGGTCGTAACTTGTTCGTTTTTAAAGCTTTTTGGGTGATTCAAAAGCCAAAAATTATGTACTCGGAACGTACTTTTCAAATATTCAGAATGTATAGTCATGGGAGGTCAGTATCTTGGCCGAAATTATTGTACAAGTGTCGGGTTAAAGGTTGAGTTTGAATAGTAGTTTATTTTTTTTTATGATTTTGGATGCACGGGATACCTAGTCTTTGAGTTGAGTTTTGAGATCGTCTAGAAGGTTATTTGTAGATTGTTTGAGTCACATAGATGTGGGAGGTAATAATAAAAAAAGAAGATATAAATTCTTTTGGAAAAGTCGATCTTTTGCACGGTTTAAATAATATGTCGCGGGACGTAATATGTTTGGTTACCATTGGGTGTTTCTTGGATTATTTTTCGTTGGCATGGGTCACTTTGAATTGATACACGTTCTGGGTTTGAGTTTTCTTTTGAGTCTCGTGGTTTTTGACTTGTTTTAACTGGTGCACGTGAAATGTCGTTAGTTATCCGTGGGTTTGATTCATTGATCATATCTGGTGGATTCAGGATGTAGTTTTTGTTTCGTATTGTTCGGGAGCGTTGAGGTAGTCGTATGAAAGACTTGGTTGCGCCTACACGATTAAGTAGGTGACCATGACAGAACGGTCGGAATGCCCTTAGTGGGGAGGAAAGGAGTTCGTAGACGAACTAATGTGGTCATGAGGTCTCTTAGGAGTACCAGGGAGATGAATAGAGGTTTGTGTAATGTATGGATATTGGCACAAGTAACGTGCCATAGAGAGTGTTGGAAGGGGATATTGTTCGTAAGGCATGTATGTTTTCCGAAAATTTCCAGAAACTTAGTAGGTTTGCCTAATATTTTGAGATAGAACCATGAATAGAGCAAGTAGGAGAAGTGAGAGGATTTGCAGTTAGTGCTTTTCCAGGAAATTTTTTGATGGAATGATTTCAAGAACAAGAGTTAATGGAAATTGCAACGGATGCAAGGTAAAAGTTGAGTTGCTTAGTAGTAGATTAGATGTGGAAAGCGGTTGAGTGGTATGATGAGAGGAAGCATTGGTCTTTTAAAATGCGTGTAGAATTTCGCAAGTGGAACAAGGCAGGAATTTATTTGTATTGTCGCTAAGAGAGGGTACAAGGAGGACATAATTGAAACTGCTAAGGATGTTGTATGAACGCTTTGGGTTTACGGTTATGCATTTGGCTTCGCTAAAGCACTAGCGGTATTCATGGTGTCAATGAACCAAGTGTGCGTGAACGTGTATAAACGAGTTGTCATCGGGAGCATCGACGACATCTTGATATACTCAAATCTGAGAAGGAGAGTGAGGCGAATTATGTGTTGGTTTTGGAGTGGAATTATACGTGAGATTTTCAAGTGTGAGTTTTAGTATTAAGTCTACCATGATGAGTAGTTAGAGATGATGGCATATCATGGAACCAGCAAGGGGCGAAGTGAAGAAGGATGAGGAAGCATTTTGGAGGCTGAAGAGGTGGATTGGATAATGAGCCGATCTTGGCATTATCGGAAGGGTTGGATGAATTCGCGAAGCATGACGATACGTGGAGCAAGGATTTGGACGCGTACGAGGACGACAAAGAAAGGCGATCACTATACGTTGCAGGAACAGAAGATTTGGAAGAACTGGATAGACTTAGTTAGTGGAGCTGGATTGTTATATCTGCCTAGAATGCTAGAGGAATTTGGTGTATGAGACGTGGAGAATGATCTATACGGATCATGAACGTCTCCAACACATACTCAATCATCTTGATTGAACATTTGACAAAGGTGATGGGTGGAGTTAAGAGGTGAAAGAAAATTTCAAGGCCAAGTACCATCTGGGAAAGGCAAGCATGGTTGATGAGACATGGAATAAGAAGAATGAAGTGAAGCTGAGACGAGCTTGAACTATATGGATGACGTATTAGGGTAGTTTGGATGGAGGATGTAGGTTGCACGAGTTGAGTTGTCTAAAGCAGAGAACGCGTCAACATGTATGTTGCGTGGCTTGGACAATCATATGGAGATAGGAACCGGAGGTAAAACTTTGGTAGAGCTTAATGAGTAGAATAAAGCACAACGCAGGCTAATACTGTCGTAGTGTGGAAAAGGAAATGGCACCGACCTATACTGATTGTTTGGGAGGCTTAGTGTCGATAATCGAATGGATGAGGAGTTATAGGTGTGATGTGCCATAAGGATGAAGGGCTTGGTCTAACTGAGACAAGATGAAGAAAAGTGAGAAAGAAGCGTATAGGTGCTACTAATGAGCTATCCAAATTTAATGGAAGTGTTGATATAGAGTTTTGTAGGTCCATTTATGATCTTTGGAAAGATCGGACCATTAGCTTATGAGCATAGAATTACCTGGGGGAAATGAGTTGTATACATGATACATTTCATGTATTGAGGTTGGTAAAGTTTGTTTGAGAATGCATTTTGCATGTACGGTTATTCGGGACTTGTATTAATAAGAGTCTTTGTTTTTATCAAAGAGTCATATGTGAGATTTATTGACTGTGAGGTCAAGAGTTTGACAATGAGTTTAATTATTTTTTTGGTTTTTATATGTGGTATTTTGAAACATGAATTAAATTTCACGTGGAAATGAGGGGAGTTCGTTTAGAACAAGTATCCTCATGTGATTTGTTGTTTGTGTGTTTGATCCTAAGGAGTAAATCTCGGGACGAGATTTCTATTAGGAGGGAGTGATGTGACAACCGTGGTTTTGAGGTTCGTCACTTGGTCTTACATTTAAGTTATTTTATGTGTGCTTACTTGATTTGTGTGATTACGTGTTTATTTTGGGTGATTGAGGTTGGTGTGGTTATCGTTTATGAGTATAGAAGTACTCGTAAGTAAATCGAGGAACGGTTATTTCATGTTCATGAGCTCACAAGTGGTGACTATGAGATGAAAATGGTGATATTTTGGTGTTTACGTATACGTATAAGTATTATAGTAATAGTATTTTTTTAGGATTTACGGTTTAGCATTTAGAGGTCTCGGGTGAGGTAATTATTCATATGAATATTTTTTGGGATGGTTTTAAGTCATTTAGGACTTAGTTATAAAGTTTATTTCAAAATTTGAGATTTTTTTTAAAAGTGTATATTTTACGTCTTTTACGGTAAAACGCGTAAAAACTGACTAGTTTTACGGTTTTGAGGTTTTGGAGGTTTTAGGAGCTGAAATAAATTAAGGAAAATTAAGGTATTATTAATAACTTAATAATATATAATAAAAAGAAAAAAAAACGAATTTTAAAGGGGTGCTGGGTCGGTTTGGACGCAAGGAGGAAAGAAAAAAAGGAAAAACAAGAAAAAAGGAAATGGGTTTTTGGGTTGGGCTAGGAATGGGTTACCACACCCTATATATTGTTTTATTAACAACCAAAATTAATTATTTTTCTCCTGGACAAAGAAAATTTGTGAGTTTCCACAAAATTAGGGTTCTTCATAATTTTTTTTGGGGTTTTCATAAATCAAAGGTAAAGTCTTTAATCCCTTTTCAATTTAATTATTTTAATGATGTCTTAATCATCTTATGATGGATTTAAGTTAGGGTTTAATTTAAAAACAGTAAATTAATGATATATTAATGGTGTTATAATGATTACATAAATTAGGGCTTGTAATTAGAGGGATTAGGGTTAATTAATTAGTTTAATTTGATTAAACCCGTTTTTAAAAACTGGGCAGATTTTTGAGTCAATTGTTTTGATCATATCGGGAGTTCTATAAAGTCTTATTTTACGATCCAAGTACCCCTGGAAAGATATTTGAAGTGGCTTTCCAATGAAAGAAACGAGAACTAAATTGGAGGTCACGAAGTGGGTCAAAAATAGGTTACAACAGTCGGAGGTCAAAACAGTTTTGAATTCAGCCTGTTTTCTTTTTAAGTTTTGGGTTGTTTAGGGTACTTAGGGTTGCATTGGGATCTTCTCACGAACGTGAGAGATGGTTTATATATTGTAGTAAGTATCTGCACTTGGGCTAAGGTTGTGGTTTAGGGTAAGACCCCTTAATGGTAACAAACTTTTAGTACGTTTAAAATCAGGAAATCTTGAATAACAAAAGTAGATATACGTATATCGGGGCCTTAACAGTAGCTTTAAGGCTAGGGAAAGTGGGAGGTGTTAGCCAACATATGTAAGGGTATGAATATTCCTTTTACAGAAACCATGGGTATGTTGAAGTGGACGTTTGACTTAAAGTTTTGAGACCTAAAAACTGGGACTGTTTTGGGTAAAATATGAACGGGTTAGTTATTAAACTTAACCAAGTTAAGGACTTGTTAAGGAAGGGTAATGGGGTGATTAGAGCTTATCAATGAGGTTTTTATATGGGAATAGACTAGATGTCCATCATAGGTTGATGAGCCATCTTAGTGATAGGTTAGTGTATTGATTTCGTGTTTTTGGTTTGTTAGCTTGTTGCTAGTGCGAGGACTTGTGAGGAAGCTATCAGGTGAGTTTCATAGTCCCATGTTTACTATTGATTTTGACTTCCAGATGGGATGGAAGAGACACTGTGTTGAGTTATTTATAAATTGTTGCTGTGAATGTTTTTATGGTTGTGATGGACTTGTGTGTACATTATGTGATTAACTGCTATGTGATTCTTGATTGTGTATGATTTGGATCGGGGGACACGTGCCGTCTCAGTTCTTGTGGTTTGACAAGGTAGTGGCCTTGTGGTTTGACAAGGTAGTGGCCTTGTGGTTTGACAAGGTAGTGGCCTTGGGATAGGTACATAGTGTGATCATCTATGATACCATGTTGTTTGGCAAGGTAGGAGCCTTGGATTTTGGTTTGGTATGATTAATATTGAATGTTAGTTGTTAATGCATATTTGTAACACATTGTCCATATGTTCTTTTGTTGATGGTGGTTATTCACAGCTTATAACTGTTTTGGCGTTGGAGTCTAAACCTATGACTCTCACCAACTTTATGTTGACATGTTTTAGTGTCTCTTTCAGGTGATACTATGGTTAAGCATGAGAACTTAAGTGGCTAGGACTTGGAGAGAGTAGGAATGCATATAGAAGGATATCCCCGTTTCCTTCTTAGTTTCTTTTGTTTGTTTAATAAGTGATATTGTTGGCACATATATGTTTGTTTTGTTTATGATATTTGATTGTCTTGGGTAAGAGGTAGGACTGTTACCTACTTACCTAGACTCCTTCTTTGTTAAGATATTGTCATGACATTTGTGTCACCATTTTATGACATTTCTTATATCATTTAGTTATCTCTATAGACACGCTATTGTTGTGATGATATCCATACGTCGTGCCCCATATTCCGCCATGGTGGGGTGTGACACGTTTTAACTGTTATTTTAGCCTCTTCCCGAGATTCAATATCTTCCTTTTTTGTTACATTCTTGCACTCAACAAGAACAGGCAGCAACAAGCGACCCGTAGCATCATTCACTGGTGCACATTGAGTTGTTGTGGGTACCTTTGTGGTAGGTGAAGTGGTGAGGGCAAAGGTTGGCGGCTTCGATGTAGTGGTGGTATAGGGGTGTTGTAGCGGCAGATGGCGTACGACTGCAGCGGCATGGTGGTGCGCTGCATGGTGGTGTATGGTTGCAGCGGTTGGGTGTGGAGAGGAGGCTGTAGGGTGGCCAGTGGCGTGGTGATTGTCGACATGGTTGTGTACGACTGCAGCGGCATGGTGATGTACGACTGCAGTGGTTGGGTGTACGACTGCAGCTCCATGGCGGTAAAGAGTGGCGTCTGTGTGATGGTCGCCGGCTGTAGGGTTTTGATAGCATTCATAAGTTCAGCCAACTGCTCATCGAACTTGTATTGTTTCTGATTCGCCTCCATTAATATGGTGTTTCTAGATGAACGGTAACTCCGACAATGAATAGTATTTTCTGCTGGTGAATAGTGGTTCGGATGAACAGTAGACTCTTTTTTTTTTTTGAAAATCCTAGAATCGAGACAGCTCTGATACCAATTGATATGAACCGGATCGATTATAGAGATAAAATGATAGATAGGCTATAATAATGGGATAACCCGACCCCCTGATGGCTTATATTAATGAGATAAACCGACCCCCAATTAACTAAGAAACTAATAAACCGTAATAAACATAATTATATTTCTCTGCATACCTATTACAGCCTAATTCCCCTCTATATATAATAGAGATGGCTAACACTTAACTTATTCATTAAGAAATAATAAAAGGAAAGTAAATAAGCTAATAAAATAAATAATAATAGTTGTCTCTGCCTTGTCTCTGCCAGAATCGTATCAAATGCCTTCTGATCCTTCACATGGACATAAAGTGATACTCCTGGATCAGGAAAACCGTATTACATTCTTATGTTCGTGCATGTGTATTAAATTCTTAAGAGACATACAAGTTATAGAAATGATACGGCGAACTTGCAGAAGATTACACATCTCAATAAATGCGTTTATTATAATCTACGGGTTGGTGTGATTGATCAAATGACTGAACCTACACAAAGGGTATTCTTAGTTAATCTAGGGAAGCAGGTACGTATACCACTCATATCTGATACCATATTATATGTCCTGGTCTTCCTTAACTCAGTTAGTTCCATTGACATGTACAAATTCTTTGTTACAGCTTCAGTCTCCTGATGCAAACCCATCAATGAAAATTGCCGCGTTACGCACTTTATCATAGGTTAATTGCTATCATATAATTATCTTATGCAACTACAAATATTTGTTGTTTTCATGAGCAGTGTAGCTAGAATTCAAAGGTATAAAGTATATAAACAACATATGTAATTAACCATCAAAGAACGATAGCAAAACCAGTTTAACATGTTATAATATTAAATCATGATTTCTAGTTGCTTGAGACCGTAAGTTTTTGCATAGACTATCACTTATTTACTTTGGACAAATTCAATTTGTTACATAAAGTATCAGAATATCCTTCAGATGTGCGACTCATGCATTTTCTAATGTGTGGATTAAGGAAGTGTATGCATGATGATTTGAAGTTATTACTAGGTTAGAGTATTACTTTGAGTTTGAGATGTCACCATGTACTTAAATTTGCTTGATATCGCTTTATAAGTAAATATTCACCATGGTAAAACTCTACACGTACATATGCAGTAGCATCAGATGGTGTAACATTCTCTTAATGTACGACTTGTTTCTTTTTTTAAGTAGTATCATATTAGTCTCTTAATAAGCCTCTTAGTGGGAAAAGAGAGGTTTTTGTGTGAGTGTAGAACAAGAGGTACAAGAGGAAAAGTAAACACCCCCTTAGAGTCTTTCTTCTAAACAAAAGAATTTATATACCCTTAATATTTACAGATTGTACCATTGAGACATCTTTTATCTTTTAATATATTAATGTCTGTTGCTGTGTACTTTAACTATTTAGATCCACAAATTGTTTCATATTTTTTATTTGATGTAGCAATGCAAATGTCATTAAAGTGACAATTTATTTCTAGAATATAGTTAGCATTGGAGCTCTATAAATAGGTCTCGTATGCTTCATATTTCACTCACTCCACTTTCAAGTACAGTCTTAGTTCTCTCATTATTCATATATCTTCCTAACTAGTCCCAATGGCAACAGTTGATCAGGTACTGTCTACACCATCACCTTGTTTTTTTTTATCTTCATTCTATACCATTTGTGTGATTCAAAGTTGAATTTTTTTTAGAACTGCTGTATATAGTATTTGATGGTTGATCCATGCAAGTTTCAATAACACGCATTCATGCTAAATTTCAAGTAGATTTAAATTAGCACGTATCTTGTGAAGTGATATCATATCATTATTAAATTACAATGATGGCTAACAAGCAAAACTCTGTAAATTTAAAAAAACGTCAGAGTTCTATTGCTTCTTAGCATTTCTATCTTGGCCTAATGAATTGTATATTGAGTTACTCTTCCACGTTATTCTTAAAATTTTAATGATGTTTGTTTTAGGTTGACTCAGTTACAGACACCACACAGGAGAATGTTGAGAACACCTCAGAAGTTACACAAGTAAAGTCATCACCACCTGCTCCCGAGCCACTGGTGGAGGAGCCAACAAAAGAAACCATCGTCGAAGCTTCTGACTAAAGTGGTAGAGGAGCCAGCAGAAGAAACCATGGTCGATGCTCCTGCTCCAGCTGAGGAGCCAGCAACAACTGAAGTCCCCGTTGAAACCAAGACTAAAGTGGTAGAGGAGCCAGCAGAAGAAACCATGGTCGATGCTCCTGCCCCAGCTGAGGAGGTACCAACCACTGAAGCCCCAATTGAAAGAGAAACTAAAGTAGTAGAGAAGCCAGAAGAAGAAACGATGGTCGATGCTCATGCCCTAACTGAGGAGCCAGCAACCACTGAAGTCCCGGTTGAGACCGAAACTATAGTGGTGGAGGAGTCTAAAAGCGAGGTAGAAGAACCAAAGGCAGAGCAAGAGGCAAGTCCAGAAGAAGAAGTGAAGGACGGTGAGGAAGTCAAAGAAGAAACTCGTGTTGTGGAAGAGACT
Organism: Glebionis coronaria; assembly: GCA_025667525.1. Classification (NCBI taxonomy): domain Eukaryota; kingdom Viridiplantae; phylum Streptophyta; class Magnoliopsida; order Asterales; family Asteraceae; genus Glebionis; species Glebionis coronaria. Next base: position 267,277,997 of record CM046878.1, read on the forward strand.
CCGGTAAAGACTGAGTATTCAATTTATAAAACAAACACAAGAAAACGATTTAATCAACCAACCTCCCCTTTATTTTTCTATAACTGCGTTAGGCTATCACTTCAAATGTGATACGTAGCTTTGTGATCTTACTTACAACTCAGAAAGAAAAGAAAATAAATGTATGATTGATCTCACAAACCAAGATCAATATACAAGTACAAAATCAACAAGATCGCTCAAATCAACAATGGAGGAACAATGTGTGAGAGATGAAAAACAAGATGCAAAAACTGAATGACGGAATAAACAAGAAACGAGTATATATGCTATCTTGACTAGGGTTGACTCTAGTTAAGTCCACTTGCTACATTTAGTCCTCCATCTTCACTAAACCTGTCAAATACAAACCAAACAATGCAAAGCGAAAATATAAAAGAAATATATTTACCTTTCTTACCTTTTACTTTCATCAGATGTCAAATTATGATTTAATACCCCCTCTTAAGTTGACTTCTGATAAAGATCAACAAGCTTCAACAGTTCACAAAAAGAATTGTGATCTTTAATAGACAACCCTTTGGTAAACAAGTCTGCAACATTATCTTCAGATTTGATCTTAACAGTTTTGATCAAACCTGCAGATACCTTTTCCCTTAAGAAATATATGTCAATCTCAAAATGTTTAGTTCTTTCATGAAATACAGGATTGGCTGCAATTTGAATTGCAGAACTACTATCACAACTGATAGGCACAGGTAAATTCACTTTCACCTTAAGATCATTCATAATCTTAAGTATCCACATGATTTCACAAGTAACACTGTTCATAGCTCTATATTCAGCTTCAGCTAAAGATTTAGCTAAAACAAATTGTTTCTTGCTTTTCCAGGATACAAGATTATCACCCAGATATACAGTATATCCAGTAACAGATTTTCTAGTAATCTTACACTTAGCCCAATCTGAATCTACAAATGCATTAAGATTCAGATTATTATGTTGTTTAAAAGATATACCAGTTCCAGGTGACCTTTTCAGGTATCTAAGCACATGAAAAGCTAATTTCAGATGAGATTTATAAGGATCATGCATAAACTGACTTAAACAGTGAACAACATAAGCAATATCAGGCCTAGTTAAAGTCAGATATATCAATTTACCAACAATCTTTTGATAACAAGTTTTGTTATCAAGCATAGTATCAACCTCATCTTCAATAAGTTTTTTCTTTTTCTTAGAAGCATCTGGTATAGGAGCTTTAGCTGGCTTACAAGCCAACATTCCATACTCAGATAGTAACTCTAAACAGTATTTCCTTTGATTAAGACACAATCCTGAGTCAGTATCAAGTACTTCAATACCCAAGAAATATTTGAGTTTGCCAAGGTCTTTAATTTTAAATTTTGAACTCAAATATTCTTTAAAGTCATTGATAATACTTTCATTGTTCCCTGTTATGATAATATTATCAACATAAACAAGCAGGGCAACAAAAGACTCATTCTCAGTCTTAGTAAACAAAGAAACATCACTTTTACTTTGGCAAAAACCATTTTCAGTTAACACACTTGTTAATTTTTCATTCCATTTTCTAGGTGCCTGTTTTAACCCATATAAAGACTTGGTTAGCTTGCACACCTTGTTTGAGTTAGAGCCATACCCTTCAGGAAGATTCATATAAATTTCTTCATCTAAATCTCCATATAGAAAGGCATTATTTACATCTAACTGATAAACAGGCCAATTATTGTGCACAACAACAGAAAGAAGACACCTAACAGTCATAATTTTCACTACCGGTGAAAATGTTTCTTCATAGTCTATACCCTCTTTTTGACTAAACCCTTTTGCTACAACTATAGCTTTATATCTCTCAACATCACCACTAGATTTATATTTCACCTTCCATAACCATTTACATGCAACAGGCTTACTACCTTGAGGTAAGTCAACTATAACCCAAGTATTGTTTCTATTAAGAGCTTCCATCTCCTCATTCATAGCCTCAACCCACCTAGGGTCTTTGGCTGCCTCATTATAAGATTTAGGTTCATGTATTTTGTTCAAGTTATTAGTAAACACAAAATTATGTATAGACAAGTTATTATAGTTCACCACAGTATTAATATCATATTTAACTCTTTTGTCAAGCACATAATCACTAAGTTTACCAGGCAACTTATGTGGTCTACTAGACCTTCTTAGCTCAGTTTTCTCTGGACTATTATTTTGAAAATGTTGATTAAATTCTATAAACTCTTCACCCTCAGAATCATAATTTTCATCATCAAGGGCAACATTATTGTCTAAATCATTAGCATCATTACTGCCTAAGTCATACTGGTTTCCAAGACTATGATCTTTATCATTCATAGACTCTGACCCCTGTGTATCACTGGTAACAATGATAGGAGTATCAGTAGATACTTTCTCAGCTAAGACAGACTCTTTTAAAATGCTACCTCTATCTCCTAATCTTTCATCTCTCATATCATCATAGGGATCATCAAAGTTGTTTACTGCTAAATCAAAAATATTTAGACTATTTATACCCTGATCTTCAAAGATCAAACCACTCTTACAAACATCATTTTTGAATGGAAACACTGTTTCATAAAACTTGACATCCCTTGAGAAAAACATATTTTTTGACTCAAGACCAAACAGTTTATAACCCCCTTTAGTAAATGAGTACCCAATGAACACACACTTTTCAGACCTAGCAACAAACTTATCCACATTATTAAGCACAGTACTAAAACAAAGACACCCAAAACTTTTTAAACGAGAGATGTTAGGTTCAGTTTTATAAATCATTTCATAAGGACTTTTTCCAGAGAGGACTGAGCTAGGAATCCTGTTAATCAGATAAACAGCAGTAAGAATAGATTCAGGCCACATGTTCAAAGGTAATCCCCCCTGAAACATGAGGGCTCTAACAACATTAAGTAAATGCCTATGTTTTCTCTCAGCTATACCATTCTGCTGTGGAGTATACACACAAGTAGTTTGATGAATAACACCATTTTCCTTAATAAAACCTTCAAATTTATGATTAACAAACTCTTTTCCATTATCACTTCTAAAAACTTTGATAGCAACATCAAACTGATTTTTAATTAGCTTATAAAATTCAACAAGTTTATCAAAAACCTCATCTTTGCCTTTAAGCATGTATAACCACACAGCCCTGGTATAGTCATCAACAATAGTAAGAAAGAATCTAAATCCATCTCTACTTTTAACTCTATAAGGACCCCAAACATCCAAATGAATAATTTCACCCAAACATTTGGTCTTATGATCACTTATAGGAAAAGGATCTCTAGTTTGCTTAGCCATGTGACACACATCACAAGGCTGAACATTACTAGCAGAATCAAGATGAATTTTATCCTTAAGAATAGCTAAAACTTGGTCTGAGGGATGACCAAGTCTATTATGCCACACACACTTAGACAAATTACACTTAGTGATAGCACTATTAATAAACTTCCTACCTAAATCAAACAAGTAAAGTCCATTATTTTTACTACCAGTCCCCAAGAGGGACTTTTGATGAGAATCCTGAACAAAATACTTAGACTCAGTAAAGGACACAACAAACTTACTATCTTTTTCCAGCTTGTGAACTGAAATAAGACTGACCTTATAACCTGGAACAACCAACACATTTTTCAAAGTAATTTTATTTGATAGTTTAAAATTTCCTACATGCTTAACATGTTCAATAGTACCATTAGGATGTGAAACAGAAATATTCAATTTTGACACATCAATAATATCAAACAAGTGTTCAGTAGAAAAAGTCATATGTTGTGATGCTCCAGAATCAAAGATCCAACCAATATAAGTACTATAAGTACTTATATTAGTATTATAGTTAAAGAATCTACAAGTGACAAAACTAATAATATGATTAGAACCAAATTTTATACCTGCAGCACAAGACTGCACATCACCAATGTCAGGCTTAGAATTGATCAAAGCCATGAGTCTATTTATTTGATCAGCAGTAAAGGGAAGAGATTTCCCAGATCCCTGATCAACATTATTACCAAGAGAACTAGTGACATTATTAGAACCATTAGATCCTCCAGTATTTCTTTTCTTGAAACCTGGAGGGTATCCATTAAGCTCAAAACATCTATCAACAGTATGGCCATTCATATTACAATGAGTGCAAACAAACTTATTATTATTCTTATTAGGACCTCTGTTTTGACCATTTTGACTGTTTTGAGTATTTTTATTACCATTCCAATTATTAGGTTTAGTAACAAAAGCAGTAGCAGTATTCTTATCACTCACAACATGAACCAGATTGTTCTTATGAGACTCAACCCTAGATAGAGTAGCAAAAGCAGATTTAACATCTGGCAAAGGGTCTGTAGTTAGTAATTGGCTCCTAACAACACTGAAAGTGTCATCAAGACCCATCAAAAACTGCATGAGTCTTATAAGAGCATTATGACTCTTCATTTGAGGAGCACCATCACATTTACATGAAGGAAGATTGACAAGAGAGTCAAACTGCCTCCAAAGACTGTTTTAATTGTGATAGTATTCAGACAAAGAAGAGCCAGATTGAGTGAGAGAGCAAATCTTATAATGCAAATTATAGATAACAGATCCATCAATTTTATCATAAGTTTCTTTAAATTCATCCCACACATCTTTAGCATTTTTTGAGAAAATTTGTCCTTGATATAACTCAAAAGAGATACATCCAAGAATCCAAGATAAAACCACAGCATTACATCTATCCCATTGATCAGATAAAACAACATCATCAATATTTTTCTCACAACTACCATCAATAAACCCCAATTTGTTCTTAGTATGTAATGCAAGCTTAAATGCAGCATCCCAAACCTTATAATTTTCAGGACCAGTGAGTTTAACACTCACAATGGGCTGCCCATTTGTGTAAGTAGGGTGTAAAAACAAAGGGTCATTAGTATGAATGACAGTTTCACTTTCAGTTTCAGTATCACTCACATGAGTATCATCCTGATCATCTTTCTTTGGATCAGTCATGATGAAACCACATAAAAATCACACAAGATAAACAAAGAACCCCTTGTACCTCCTCTACAAGCAACTACCAAATAGCACAAATGAAAACTGAATCAATCCACCAAGACTACCTAATCCCTTCGACACCTAAAACCCCTCTAAACAAAAAATAAAAAAATAAGAGAGAGCGAGAGAGGTGTTACAACACGCGCAGCTACCAGCAAAAACACCAAGAACCAATGAGATCAAGAAGATCTCACCACAACCAACAAGCACAGCGGAATAACAACCTGAAAATGTTAGTTATAACAAATAAACAACACAAAATAACAAATACCCAAAAATTGAATGAAACCCTAATTTCTAAAATTTAGGGTTTCTTCAATTATTCTTACCAGAGATACAATTAAGCTCAATTAAGCAATAAAGAACCCAATTAATCACCATAGAACACCAAGAATCAGAAAACCCCCAAATTTTAAAACCCTAAAAATTTAATTGATCAAAAAACTTGTAATTAACCACAATTAGAACACGATTAACCACAAGATTAATCAAGATTGTTAATAAAACCGGTTTAAAACTCAGATATCAAGAACCAAAGGCTCTGATACCATATTCGATTTATAAAACAAACACAAGAAAACGATTTAATCAACCAACCTCCCCTTTATTTTTCTATAACTGCGTTAGGCTATCACTTCAAATGTGATACCTAGCTTTGTGATCTTACTTACAACTCAGAAAGAAAAGAAATTAAATGTATGATTGATCTCACAAACCAAGATCAATATACAAGTACAAAATCAACAAGATCGCTCAAATCAACAATGGAGGAACAATGTGTGAGAGATGAAAAACAAGATGCAAAAACTGAATGACGGAATAAACAAGAAACGAGTATATATGCTATCTTGACTAGGGTTGACTCTAGTTAAGTCCACTTGCTAAATTTAGTCCTCCATCTTCACTAAACCTGTCAAATACAAACCAAACAATGCAAAGCGAAAATATAAAAGAAATATATTTACCTTTCTTACCTTTTACTTTCATCAGATGTCAAATTATGATTTAATACTGAGGCAGTCTTGGAAGACACTCCAGTGGTGACGAAGGAGGTCAAAGAATCAGCGGAGGATGTTGAAAAACCAGCTGAGGTTGTTAATACTACTGAAGTTGCAAAAGAAGAGTGAACAAAGGATTCAGAATTTGGATGTTAAGATTATTGTACTTTCTATTTTTAGTATGGTCTAACTTTGCTCTGTTTTTTTGTTAAATCTTTCGATCAAAAGCCAAGTGGCAAAAAATGTTTGGATCAAAAAATGTGGAGCAACACTTCAGGTTTTCACTTTTATTCGAAGAAGTTTAATTTTGATGTATTATTCGAGGTGCTTTGTTTCATTTCGCCATATTAAAAATTGGATATCCATGTTAAACATGTAGATAATATTAGAGGTAGCTTCAAACCCCGTGGAATAGTCGGCCAATGTGTTGAAAACCATGGTTACCCAAAAAAAAATAGAGATCAAACATGATGAAAGTCACAAAAAATGGAAATTTTGCTGCCATAAATTTTATAATGATGTAACAAACTAAAGAAAGATGTTGCATAGCATATGTCATAAAAATCTAACTTCATTGTTGAAGAATTTTAAAACATTAATTTGCAAATACGACCGACTGATAGGTTTATAAGGAAACAGTAAGCATGGTTGCCATCTGGTAGTCTAAAAAGATACCATAAGGCAAAAATTGCACCAAAGTAGTGGGCGACATGGTCCTGTGTGATGAAATCAGGCAGTTTTTCATCAGTCATTGACAGGTAAGTAGGAAGACACATTTGATGCGTGAGAAAATGGACAAAATTGTGTTTTTCGGGTCAACCCAACCCAATCGGCCTGTTTTGACCTGTCCTATAAATTAGCTATTTCAGACAAACCCGAACCAATCCATCACCCAATCCACACTCGACCAACCCTCTTTTCATCTCTACTGATAAGAACAGTTAATTAATAGCAATGAAAACAAGATCTGAGCATGCCTAACTCAGAATGGATGCACAGAAACAAGCAATCTTAGAAGCATCTAGCCGAATATCACTATCCAAATAGCCGAAATAATCTTACAAGAATAGCAGTTTAACTCCTACACAGCATCCATCAGAATCTACAAGCTCCATAGTTTAAAAACACATCTTCTGAATTCTTTTTTTCACCGAAATCTACATGCTCCAAGATATAGAAACAAATGACTTTCATAAATAAGAAATAAATGCACGATTGAAGGTAACACACGAACATGTGCCTGAACCCTAAAAGTAAAATTAAAATAATCAAGGAGACTCCTTCGATGCTGCAAAGACACACCAACTAGCGTTACTCAATATTCAGTAACCAATAAGTCTTCCGCCTGGACATGTCCAAACATGTCATATCAACCAAGTTTTTGTATTTCATGCCCCAATACAGATTAGACAGACAACTGGAAAATGTCTTATTAAAAAGATAGAAAGTACTTATTTAAAAAACAAATAATATGACAGTAGATGCCCACCACATAATCACAACTTCACAACCAACCTCTGCAACACACTATATGAACATCCAGATTTAATTGTGAAAACACAACCATCACTGCTTTGATAGAAAATCAGATAGACTGACAGCACCAATGAGGGACACAATGGGTTAGTAATCTCGGGTTGGGTTCTTGATAAGTTTGTTTATGTTTTCCAAATTCCGGAAAATCTATTTACCTTCCAAATCTGTAGATGTTTTGCTAGCATACAAACTTGGAAAAGATACTGTTATGATCCCACATCAGCCATTTATAGGATTGGTTGATGGTTTATAATGTCTAGGTGTCCCCTCCTAAAACAAGCTAGCTTTTTGAGTGAGTTCTACACTTGGACTTATGAACCGATTACGAGCCTAGTATGGGATGGGTTCGTATCAATTGGTATCAGAGCTAGCCCTACTTTACGAGGTTCCAACACTCGGAGTGGTGGCCTATGGAGTGGTTGCTTGGACCCAAAGGGGTGCCAACCGTGACCAACATAGCCGTGACCAACGAGGACGTTGGTTCTTCAAAGGCTGGGGTAATGTTATGATCCTACATCGGCCATGTATAGGAATGGTTTACGGTTTATAATGTCTAGGTGTCCCCACCTCAAACAAGCTAGCTTTTTGAGTGAGTTCTACACTGGGACTTATGAACCGATTACAAGCCTAGTATGGGATGGGTTCGTATCAGATACACACCCGAGTAATTTCTCGAAACTGACATATAAGGTTGTACAACACAGTTGATACTTAAAAGACTAAAGCCTGGGAATTTTAAAACAATAGTTGAAATTAAATTTCCAAACATGCACACCATTTATACTGTTTTGAATATGGATTAACATCATCCATATATGGATTTAACACCATCCATTCATAACATAGAAAGAAAATGCAATACAAATTAAAATTGCACCTCACACGCAAGCACAAGACCACCAAACACAGGATCCTTAGAACCCACCACGCAGACGGAGAACAAGGTGGTGAAGGGTCGACTCCTTCTGAATGTTATAATCAGCGAGAGTACGACCATCTTCCAACTGCTTCCCGGCAAAAATTAACCTCTGCTGGTCTGGCGGGATCCCTTCTTTATCCTGAATTTTTGCCTTCACATTGTCAATTTTATCGGAGCTTTCAAATTCCAAAGTAATTGTCTTTCCCGTCAACGTCTTGACAAAAATCTGCATTCCACCCCTCAACCTTAGCACAGGATGAAGACTCGACTCCTTCTGAATGTTGTAATCAGCAAGTGTACGACCATCTTCCAGCTGCTTTCCGGCAAAGATCAACCTTTGCTGATCAGGTGGGATCCCTTCTTTATCCTGGATCTTGGCCTTCACATTATCAATTGTATCAGAACTCTTCACCTCCAAAGTGATGGTCTTTCCGGTCAATGTCTTAACAAAGATTTGCATTCCTCCTCTTAACATCAAAACCAAATGAAGGGTCGACTCTTTCTGGATGTTGTAGTCAGCTAATGTACGACCATCCTCCAGTTGCTTTCCAGCAAAGATAAGTCTTGTTGATCTGGCGGGATCCCTTCCTTGTCTTGAATCTTAGTTTTAACATTATCAATTGTGTCAGAGCTTTCGACTTTCAGAGTAATGGTTTTACCAGTGAGGGTTTTGACAAAGATTTGCATCTGCATATAAAAAAACCAAAAACATCATAAGAAACCTAATCAACAACAAATATCCTTCTTTACCATAAAAGAAGGATAAATATCCATGTACAACTATAAAAAAATAAGACACTGCTGATGCAACTTAAATATATCAAATACTAGGATTTTTGCCTGCGCTTCGCTGCGGGGCGAAGGGTGGGCGCTTTTGGCAAGGGTACAGTATTTACGTTACCTAAACAGTACTACATCAATAGCAAAAAGCAAGTTGATCCAGGATCTCATTGCCTTCCAGCTCTGGCACAAAGCTCTGTAAAGAAAAGAAAAAAAGTTCACAATGATTAGACCACTGGTACATTTTATTTCATGAAAAAGGAAATGTTGTAGAAAGGAGAGGGATATTAGTTTTGGTGGGACTTACAGCATGACTTTCCGTAGGTACATGTAAAGAATTTCCGTTTGGGTTGAGCATATAGAAAGCATCGAATATGTGAGAAGGGTCAAATCGCTAAGTAGAGCGAACTGGAAAACACAAAAAAGTCTCAGCCGTTGGGCAAACCAATATTGGACCTGAAACATGAACAAACACATCAGCTTATGAACAACTCAAAAAATTCAAATTCAAATATAAATAATTTTTTCATTTAAATAAGCAACAGTAATTTCAGTTTCATTATCTACATGTTTATACTGTAAAAAGCTTCAACATACCCGCATTGCAAATTAACATTCAGCTCATGTAGCCTTTGTCTGCAACCTGCTCCCCTATTTTCTCAAATCTCATGCGTACTGGCCTCAAGACATCATGCGGAACATACCTAAGGGACAATTGAAGATTACTTTCAGGAGTTATAGTAAGTTAAGAAAAATGATAGCTCTATCGTATTTAAAATTATAAATTTAACAAAGTTGAGCCACTGTTATATGCAATTATATGCCTATTTGTTCTACATAGTTGTTTATATCAGTGTACTAAAATTTACATAAACCATACCTCAAGTCACACTATTTTACAACATGCTTGCTCGGGTTCAGAATAGTTTATACCGTGTCCGAGTTGAGGAGGTTGCTGAAGAGAGCAGTTGTTGCCTTCTGCCATCCTTCCGCTTTCCGGACAAACAGAATATAATCAATGAATCATAACGGATAACGAAAGTTGATATCACAACGGGCGCATATCATACTGGGACATATAATGCGCGTCAATGTTTTTTTAGATGTGATTAGCCATTTAAAAATCCCGACAACCAGTTAAGTGTTGATTATAAAATAATAACCTATGCGTCTAAATAATCATATAATCAAAATCGCTTTCCTCATAAACAGATTCTTCACAACTTGTGTTTAACGAACTGCACATGTTTAGACAGCATCAAGTTTCAAATGAACCTTGCCTTTTTAGTACACTGATATAAACAACTATGCAAAAAATTAATCAAAAGCAAACCTTGATGATAAGAAACGAATGCAATGCCTTGTACACCAACACGTTGAAAGCTTAACGCAGCCCGGTTATCTACCGCTGCAACCCTTCTTAACATGTACATCTGCAATTGGCAATCCTCGACTATTAAATAATATAATTCAACCCACCACGAAACCCAGAAAGTATAAATTGAAGAAGATGTAAATGTTTTTTTGGAACGGTCGTTTTATTAATAACACACCCACGCAAATGTCTGTGCGTCATACCTTGCTGCAAGGACCTCTTTTCGCTCCCTTTTTTTCCAGCCGCATGAACAATGACAGATCCTTCTACAATACGATTACAAAAGATTCAAAATTGTAGTTGGTTGATCACAAACATATTCATAATTAGAATACCAACATGAATGGACGAAGGCGGGTACCATCATACCGTGCTTCCATAGCCACAATTTCTTCATCTCCCATCTTTTGAAATATGGGTCCTTCGAATTGACCATTCCCCGAACCCCTCTCACATAACCTGCAAATATATGAAAAACAAAATAATAGGAATCAAGAATCGGCCGCTTAAAAAAGCATTTGCAAAGTATTTCAAAACAACTCACAACTTGCATTTCTTCCTAATTATTCTGCATACTGAATAAAGCACAAATCTTTGTCCAAATTTATGGCTAATATCAAATATCCCTAATTTAGAAAATACATTTGAGTACGTACTTGTTTCAGCCCTTTCTTGCCATGAACAAATGTCTGAACCGCTTGTTTTTGCAGGCCTCACCGACAGCTGGACCTTACCGATAAGAAGAACTATTTGTGAAATATGTTTTTGAGATAGGGAAGAAAGATCTAGAGAGATGGGTGATCTAGTTGAGAGAAGGCTCAGATTTACATACTGATTTGCACTAACAAACACCGGTCGTGGCTGCAATCACACTCTCGACCATGTGACTGCCCAGCCAACAAACGTGTGTTTGTAAACCATGCAAAACGATCATAAAATACTCATCATCGCCTGTAGTATAATCAACGCGTCCAACAGAACTATAATATTTAGATGCCGCAATACCAACAGATGAAGGAAACATACTGGAACTTCGACTGGTGAATGAGTTAGCATGTCTGCTACCTCCATGCTTCCATACAAATGAATTGCCAACCAAGATAACCGATAGGAATATAACATGGATACTCGAAAGCGTATGGTATTACCTTGCATGTGTGATCTCCTGCTCATTCTTCATTGGTAAATTGCCTCCATCAAAGACTAAAATAGGTTTCATGCCATAATAGCGCAACACCTCACATAACTTCCTTTGTCTCACAACTTTTACACACACATAACACACACCGTTTGCTAAACTGAAAGGTTTCTGTATTTTTATAGGGTATAGCATAGGCTCAGATAAAGCGCTAATTGGGAAAAGCAGTCATAACCCGGCATGGCTGCAACCTTGAAAGGTCGCCACGCCAAGATCCGGGATGTGTTATCGTTACCCGCGCCCATTTAACCTCATCACAGCCCTTTATAATTATATAACCATACAACTATTCACCACAACATTTTACATACACTATGACAGCCCGATCGATGGCTGCAACCACTCAGAGTTCATACATCAAACCCAGCCAAGATATAGAGGTGAGCAAAAAAACCACGTGGTAAGCGTCTTGTACGTTCGTCGTACGCGGGTTTTAGACCACATTCACCACATAAATACATCTGAGACAGTAACATAATATCATAGGCAATAACTCGTAAGGAAAGACAGGTCAACCCGTGGCGGCTGCAAAGTCACAAACTTGCCACGCCAAGCCACGACTGATAACAATGCTATCAACCAAATAGGTTGCATCAATTCTGAGGGATGTACCCAAAATTAAAGAATAGAGTGAAGCACAATGGTTGCAAATATAGCATCTTTTTTATTATAGGCGCAAAAAAACACCTAACATGGTTGCAACCCCAAACTGGATGTCTCGATAAGATATAGTAAACAATGGTTACCAAGCACAATATGGCGGCTGCAAACACGACCACTCGATGCCCTGCCAAGCCAGTTGCAGAAACCATTAACAAAGCTCATTAAACCCGCCATGGATCAAATAGAATAGTACCCATCAATCATATTCACATCCATTGAACAATAACCGCCATTTACACCTTACCAATCACAATGAGCCTACAATTAAGCTAAAACAACTAAATAAGGACCAAGAAGTGAAACACATAGCCATCCAATCTTTATGACACATAGAACCCTAATCCCCAAAAAATAAATAAAAAAGACCCGGCTGGTAATTAATTAAGACGATTGAACAACTAAAATTTGAATCAAAACTAAAAACTTACTAACCTTTATAGATCAAAACCAATCGAAAATAGATGAAAACCAATGAAACCCATATAGATCAAAAAACGATAAAAAATGGATCGTTTTAGAGAGAGAGAGAGAGTGTGTGTTACTATTGTGGTGTGTGTTTTATTTTTTTTATATCAAGCCAAACTGAAAACGGAAGACGGGCCAATCAACAGCTCATATGCACCCCGTTTCCACCAATAAATTTATCTTCCAATCTCAACCGCAAGATCTCTTTTTGTGTACCACCAACCCAAAACGGAAAACGGGCAGACGCTGATCAGCGGCTGAGGCCAAGGGTTAACCCCGTAACCCGTTAAACACCAAATCAACGGCGCTTATCACATTTTAACCAAAGGAATTGCCACACGTGGGTGAAGTCAAATATTTTTATTAGATCTACAGTGAGGCAGCCATTTTTTTTAATCAAAGCTACAGTTGAGGGGGAGATTGAAGTGGCTATGTGTGTGAGGAGGGGCTAATATAAAATGTTTAGTGTGTGAGGGGGGAACTGTTCATAGGGAACCGAGATTCCCCCCTCTTATTAAGGATATAATTATTCCAATGACCAAATCAAAGAACAATTTAACAAAACATGCTATTATTGAAAAATCGAAATAAATATATAAAATATTATTACGATGACCAAATCAAAGAACGATTCAACGAAACATGTAATTTGGGTTCAATTTTATCGGGGTTGAAATGGGTTGAGTGGGTCAACCCTTTTTCTTATTGAGAATGCGTCAAATGGGTTTAATAGGTTAGATGCTTCCTATTATTGTACCAAAAACCCAATAGTCTAAAAGGTTAGTTTTTATTATTAAGTCACTGAATTTACGTTTTCGTCACTAAATTTACGTTTTCGTCAGTAAATTTACGTTTTCGTCAGAGGATTTACGTTTCGTCAGTAAATTTACGTATTCTCAGAAAATTTACGTTTTCGTCACTGAATTAACGTTTTCGTCAGAAAATATACGTATTCGTCAGTAAATTTACGTTTTTGTCAGTAAATTTACGTATTCGTCAGAAAATTTACGTTTCCGTCAGTTAATTTACGTTTTCGTCAGAAAATTTACGTTTTCATCAGTAAATTTACGTTTTCGTCAGTAAATTTACGTATTCGTCAGAAAATTTACGTTTTCGTCAGTAAATTTACGTTTTTGTCAGTAAAATTACGTATTTGTCAGAAAATTTACGTTTTCGTCAATAAATTTACGTTTTTGTCAGAAAATTAATGTTTTCGTTAGTAAATTTACGTATTCGTCAGAAAATTTCCGTTTTCGTCAGTAAATTTACGTTTTCGTCAAAAAATTTACGTTTTCGTCAGTAAATTTACGTTTTCGTCAATAAATTTACGTTTTCGTCAGTATATTTACGTTTTCGTCAGTAATTTAAAGTTTTTGACAGTAAATTTACGTTTTCTTCAGTAAATTTACGTTTTCGTCAGGAAATTTAGGTTTTCGTTAGAAAATTTACGTTTTCTTTAGTAAATTTATATTTTCGTCAGAAATTTATGTTTTCGTCAGTAAATTTACGTTTTCGTCAGTAAAATTACGTTTTCGTCAGAAAATTTACGTTTTCGTTAGTAAATTTATGTTTTTGTCAGTAAATTTACGTATTCGTCAGAAAATTTACGTTTTCGTCAGTCAATTTACGTATTCGTCCGAAAATTTACGTTTTCCTCAGTAAATTTACGTTCTCGTCAGTATATTTACGTTTTCGTCAGTAATTTTAAGTTTTCGACTGTAAATTTACGTTTTCGTTAGAAAATTTACGTTTTCGACGGTAAATTTTCGTTTTTATCAGATAATTTATGTTTTCCTTTTCGTCAGTATATTTCGTCAGTAAATTCACGTAAACGTAAATTTAACGACGAAAACGTAAATTTTCTGACGAAAACGTAAATTTTTTGAGGAAAACGTAAATTTACAGACGAAAACGTAAATTTACTGACGAAAACAAAAATTTACTGACGAAAACGTAAATTTACTGACTAAAACGTAAATTTTCTGACGAAAACGTAATTTTTCTGATGAAAACGTAATTTTTCTGACGAAAACGTAAATTTACTGATGAAAACTTAAAATTTCTGTCGAAATGTAAATTTACTGACGAAAACGAAAATTTACTGACGAAAACGTAAATTTACTGAAGCAAACTTAAATTTACTGACGAATACGTAAATTTACTGACGAAAACGTAAATTTTCTGACGAATACGTAAATTTACTGACGAAAACGTAAAGTTTCTGGCGAAAACGTAAATTTACTGACGAAAACGTAAATTTTCTGACGAAAACGTGAATTTTCTGACGAGTACGTGAATTTACTGACGAAAACGTGAATTTCTGACGAAAACGTAAATTTACTGACGAAAACGTAAATTTTCTGACGAAAACGTAAATTTACTGACGAAAACGTAAAATTTTCTAACGAAAACGTAAATTTACTGACGAAAACATGCTGGAAAATCTGCACAGATAGGATCGCATACTTGGTCACCCCTTGAGCGCGTCTAGCATATTTTTTGACAGTAACAGGATCGCTATAAGTGACTCCATTGAGTTCACCGCCCTATTGGCTTTGATTGCGGTAAGTAATTCACTCAAACCGATTCCATTTATGGAAGTTGACTTTGAGAAAGAAGGTGCTTGTTGGCACTTTATTAGCAAGGTTGTTTACCTCAATAAAGGCGAAAACTTGCTTGACTGAATCCGCAGCAGACAGTAAGCGTCTTTTTATGGGCGTAGGATTTTAGAATGAATGCTGGGTTGGGCCACCTCAAATGGCGTGAGCCGCATGCGGGGCAAATTTGCTGACGAAAACGTGAATTTTCTGACTAAAACGTATATTTACAGACGAAAACGTGAATTTTCTGACTAAAACGTATATTTACAGACGAAAACGTAAATTTACTGATGAAAACGTAAATTTACTGACGAAAACGTAAAAATACTGATGAAAACGTAAAAAACGATGAAAAACTTAAAACAGCTGACCAAAACGTAAAAATCGAACGAATACAAATAAAAACGTTTGAACATGTTAAAAGATAGGAAAATATTGTAAGTTAGTGGGTTGACCCGACCCAAACCATTTGACCCATAACCCATTTGACCTATTATTAAGTGATGACGCATTTGACCCATAACGCATTTGACCCACAACCCATTTGACCCATGACCCAAACCCAACCAAACCAACCCATTTGCCACCTCTAGTTCTGATCTATAAACCTATCTACACATCTGTTATATTATTCATCCCTAAATAAACGTCATCAAGCAATTGAAACTAAAGCATTAACAGATAAATAGGTTCAATAAACATCAGTCATATAGTTATTCATCGAAACCACATAAACCCAACTACTTAATCATATATATTTACACATTAAATAAAAGTAAACACATATGTAAATTGGTAAACTGAAAATAAGATTAAAGACGTAACTGAATCGATTGTGAACTAGTAAACTGAGGAACAATAAGAGAATGACAAGAATACCTTGAGATTGAATCAACAGACGGTTAGAGATTACTACTCCCTCCTTACCCGAAAAAAACACGTTAACATCACTGCATTCTCTCTCTTACTTTTTTGCAAAATGGCACTCTTACCCTTATGCAATTAATTAAAACTTTATACATAGTTTGTAATTTCTAGTACCACTAGGTGGAATATGATAAATTTGTTACATTACTTACATCTATTTTTAGAAGGAGACTATAATTTTGAAGCGTCCCAATATATTATAAGGGACTATAAATTTAAGACGGAGGGAGTACTTTTGTGAGAGAAAGAGGAGATTGGTTATTATTGTATTTATAAGGTGAGAATTTTGTGACCGAGATCTCGAATAGTTTTTTCCGCACGCCAAAATTTGGAAATTTTGTGATACTTTCCTTCGAGTCGGGATCCTCTCACAATCTCTGGATTAATTCAGAAGATTTGGTATGTTCTCGAGTTATTATTGGTTAGAAAAGAAAAGAAATAAAAACTAGATAAAAGTAGAAGAAGAATTATCTTAAAAGCGGGAAGAAGATTTTGTAGCCAAAATAACTTGAATCTTTCTTTTCTCTTTTTTTCTTCTCTCTTATTAAAAAATTTCAAAAACGCAAATAAGTTTTAGTTTCTTTTCAAATTATTTATTTTCTCCCCAAAATTAATCTTGAGAACATAGTGTCAAGTAATGAGCGTTAGAAATTTACTCTCTATTAAAAAGAGAAGAAAAGAAATCACAAAAAAAAAATATTATAACTTTTTTGGGTCTAAGAAAGGAAGGTAGAGGACGGGAAAGAGTAAAGAAGGAAAAGTATAACCTTTTATAGTGTATTGTTTAGGGGTCAGTATGGTTCGGTTTGATGCGGTTTTTGATTAAAACCGAACCTAAACCGCGTTTGCGGTTTCTATAAAAGTATAAACCAAACCAGTCGGTTTTTGCGGTTTCGGTTTTGCGGTTTATAAATTCGGTTTTTCGGTTTTTAACCGCACCAAATCATATTTACCGTTTTGTCATTTTGGGCTTAAACATTTGGGCTTGGACCTAATAGTAAGTTTGTGCTTAATGTTAACACACTCTTATAATGATATCCATGTGATATAAACATAATAGTAATTTTAGGTAAGGCTTTAGTTCCAAGTGAAGCCCATAAAATTCTGCTTTGACATATATACTTATTTATTAAAAATATTTATATCAATTGCGCTTCAGTTCTAGTTTCGCGGTTTCGTTTTTCGGATAAAAACCGAAATCGAACAGCAAAATCGGATTTTCTTATTTCGTAAAACCGATTCTTTGTTTTCTTAGCGCGATGCGGTTTTTGCGGTTCGGTTTTCTGGATAAAAACCAAAACCGAACCGCAAAATTGGTTTTTCTTTTTCTCCTAAAACCGATCCGTTGGTTTTTAGCGCGGTGCGGTTTTTGCAGTTCGGTTTTTCGTGGTTTTTGCGGTTTTTGCGGTTTTGCGGTTCGCGGTTCGGTTTCTGCTCACTATCGTTGATGATTCCAAAATTGGGAAATCAGGGGGAAGGAGGTGATTAACATGAGGCTTTTGTTAAAGGATTAATTTCATATATCACCATACTTTTAAAATTAATTTCATATATACCCAAAGTGCAACTATTGAATGCATAATGTACAAGGATTTTTAAGCATATTTGGGTATTTTTGAAATTGATTCTAAAAGTAGGGTGATATATGAAATTGCCCCTTTGTTAAATTACTATTATATATGGATGGAAGTGGGTGTATGATGAGACTGCAATTATACATAGTCTCATCGTCCAAATCGGGCTTAAAACGGTTAAAATATCATTAAAATACCGGAAAATATACTTGTATTCGTTGTTGTATGTTTTAGGTATGTATATCGAGAAAAAGATAAAAGATCACAAGAAACAAAGCAAAAACGAACACGGGAAACGAAGCCGCACAATGAACCGGACTCGATCGATGATTTTCCAAAAAAAGTTCCTCAACTTTGAAGAAGTGACAAGTTTGGTCCTTCAAGTTTGATGAATTGTCATGTTTAGTCCCTAAAGAATTAAGATATACAAGAGAGATCCTTCAACTTTCAAGACATTTCAAGAAACACCCCTTGAAGATTGATCATTATTACAAAAGAAGCCCTTGAGAAAAGTTACAAACATGTTGGTGCCAAAATTGACAAGTTTGTGAAAGTGTTTATAAAGGATTTGAGTGTTAAAGCTGTTGAAACTTCATTTGGAAGTTTTTGAGAAGATCAGGGGGTAATATTGCCCAAAACATAAACCCAAACCCATTTATCCACCTAAAACCCAACCATACCCGGCCCTTTTACCCGACCCAGCCCAAAAACCTAACCCATCCAGCTATACTTCCACTACTGATACATTAACTTTGAATTATTATTGTTAATTAATCAGTTTTCCCTCTAAACACTTTTTCTCCAATAAACAAGATCAAACACCCCTCCATCATACTCATAAACCCTAAATTCGTTTTTTCTTCATCACCTAAAATCAACCCTTGAAACAATCCAGATCACTAACTAAACATAACCCCACCCACCTTATCCCTCCACGTCATCTCTCCCACCTCCCACATGCTTCCCCTTCTACATCACTTTCACACAAAGCCCCAAAAGGGGACAAGATCTACGGCTATGATTTATTCCTTGCTCTCCAAAGGTTCACCAACATCCAAGATGGAGTCAAAACAACCTGCCATCACATTCAATCACATGGGTTTGTTTCTTACTGAAAAATTCAAAAATCTTCAAAGGGTAGTTAAGGAATTTCGTTACTAGGGTTTTCCTTTGTTTATGTAACTCTAGAATGTTAAATAGGTACTATATAAAGAGTCTCCAATATGTGGATGACCTTTGTTCCAGATTTTGTATTTTTTTTAACTTTATTAATGAAAATGAAAGAGATTTTAATTTGCAACAATCTGAGTTCCAATTGTTCTTCATTATTTGTTTAAGTCTTACTTATTGTTTGAAAGTAGTTTGGGTGAAAAAGTTTTCATTTTTATCAAAAAAAAGTTTCAAGAAATCCGTTAGAAACCATTTTTTTATTAAGCTAAAAGCTGATAAGCTAGCTTAATCAATAAGCTAGGCTTATACTCTTTTAAGCTATTATTTCCAGGTCATTTTTGCTCTCCTTGTTTGATATTGGCAGGTACAAATCTTGTATATTGGATGTTGTTGGTTTTTGAAGTCCATCATCATCATCATCTTGTCATACCCAACAGCCTCCTTCCTTAAAGTGATCAGCTCAAGCCCGAGCTTGATGGAAAAGGCAAAAGCTTCCTTTGTGATCCCTGGATGTAGGGTCACAAGGTAATACCTTTTTCTTACTTTCTATACTTGCTTGATTTGCTTTGTGCTTTTGATGATTTTCAGAATTAGGTTGTTAGGATGATGGACAAATGCAAGATATTGTATGTTTGTTGGTTTGAGACATGTTAGAGTAGGTTTGACTGGATTTGGTGCAAGTTAGAGTGTAAATTCTTGTTAAATTTCGTTTTCAGAAAGTTAAAGTGTGTTTGGGAGAGCTTGGTGTAGACTGTGCACGCCACATCTAGGCCTAGTTGAGCTCTGCACATCTTAAAGAGGTTTAGAGTGTTCGATTTGTTCCATAAGATTAGAGGGTTTAGTTTAAAGATTCCGTTTTGCTAGTTTACTCTAAAATCTGCCCATTTTCATGAACTTTAGGACCCGTGTTTGAGGTTGAGTTTGGCTATCAATGAATGCTCTCTGATTTCACTTGAATGAGTGTGTTGATATTATAGGCATTAGTTGAGGTTGTGGTCAGACTTGAGGAAACTTGTGTCTAACAAACTTGAGCTCATCAGGTAATGTTTTGGAGGGCAGTTTGCTTGTTTTAGCTTAAAGGATTTTGGTGTGTTGTTGAATATCAGTGATATCTAGGTTTGAACTTAGTTGTTACATGATTTGTGGCTATAATAGGGTTTGAAAGGCTTTTCAAAGTTCACATTAAGTTTTATTATAGGTCAAAGGGTATATCATGTGGTCTGCGTATGTTAAGAAACTTACGAACTCAGCTGGTGTGCTTGCTTGTGCTTTATAGTCACTATAATCTGCCTATCTATCCTTATTTGTGTTGTTTTTTTGTGTTCATATTTCCCTGTAAACACTTCTACAAGCCCACTGTTTGATAGGATTAAGCGTTGACTGTTTGCTTGCCAAAGTTTATCTCTAGTTTGTTAGTTAGTGTTACAACCTTAAAGGCTGTTTAGATAGGTACTAATCTAGGTGAATTTGAGTTTGGTTTGTGAAGTCCGTGGCTTATCTGTGTGCTATTCATGCTCATTTTTGGTGCATTTGTTGAGGTTTTGAGTTGGTTTTGTGATTAATCTGAGCTTGTGTTGATATCTGTGTGTCGAGTTTGACTCTCACAAGAAAACTTGCTTGTGGGGTGCCGTTGCTCCCCCATAACAGGTTAAGCTTACTAACCCCCTCAAAAAGCAAGTAAAAAGAGAACAAGAAAAAAGTGGTAGACTGCTTATTTGTTCTTGGCTAGCTATGTGATTTGTGGTTTAATTTGGTTGTGTGGTGTTTAATGTTGTGTTTGTTACCTTGTGGCGTGCCATGTGAAACCAACAGCGAACCAAAGAAAAGATTTGTGCGCCTACTGTATGCCTCTTATGTGAAATTCGTGGCTCATTCTTGGTATGTTTGAGTGATAGTTGTATGCTCACCAAGCCAAAACAGGGCGTGAGTTGATTAGTATTTAAGTTTTAAGGTCCGGGTTGGTGTCACTAAAAGTCATTAAAAGTTACTGCCCATTGCAGCCTTCTTAATACAACCCACTGTTGGTTTATTATTGTGGCTCGCTTAAGTATTAGTGTGGATTGTGTTAGCATTTTGTGCGCCCTCTTGTTACCACAACAGTCTAACAAACCAAACAAAGTATAACAAAGTTTAGATATCAGCTGGGCAATTGTGTCCATAAGAGTAAAATTTGTGTTACTGTTTGCAGCTTGTGTTTGTGTTTGTGTATTTGTGCGTGTGTTTTCGAGTGTTTTTATATGAACAGCAACCACTGAAAGTTAAGCAGACCATAAGTGAAAAAAAATAGTGCTTGCGTTTTGGCTGTGTGGTTTGAGTGTGCTGTCTTTAGCTTTTTCTGTTTGTCATTCATGCCATTTGTGTTTCGTGTTTGTTACTTGTGCAACCAACCTAAACCAAGAAAAAGAAAGTGAACCGAAAGATAACCAAGAAAAGAGTGAACAAGTTTTTTTTATCATATATTTGGGCGTGTTTGTTGTAAGGATTGTGTGTGTTTGTGTGTTGTACTGTGTTTTTGTTACCTGTGAACCCAAAGGAAACCAAGAGAATCATAGACCAACCTCAAGTTTCTTTGGTAATTGCATATATTGGGTCTCTGTGTGTGCTTTATTGTTGTGCCCTATTGCTCCATACAGTTACACCAACAGAAACCAAGTAACATAGCCATAAATATAGTGAGGCCAAACCAACTGACTTAGCTTAGTTGGCCACCAAGGTTCCACTAAGTGGTTTCCTTGGGGAAGGATTCCTGAAGGTCTTGGGTTCAAGACCTGCCAAGGGCCTTTCAGGCGAAGCGGATAAGGAGTCTAACATAACTAGGCGAAGGTTCGAAGAAGACATTCTTCCGCTTGGATGTCATTGCACGACTTGACCCACTAACCACTAACATTTGCCGTTCTAAAAAAAAAATATAGTGAGGCCTGCTGAGAATTACTCCTTGTGTAACTTTGTGTTTTCTATTGGTTATTGGACTGTGCATCCACCAAAAAACAGAAAAGAGAGAAAAAGAGAAAGTATCAGATCAGGGTATCGAACCCCTGACCTCTGCACAGCAACAGACACAGCATACCATTGCACCACCATCTGGTCTACACACATGTTTTGTTAAGACTCCCTTTCTTTTCCTTTATATTCTCTGTTTTGAACAAAAGAAAACAAAATACCAAAAATGGGCAGCAATGGGGGTCGAACCTGAGACCTGCTGCTCCACAACCAAACACCCCAACCATCTGCTCTCTGAGCACCTTTTGTTTAACATTCCTTTTACTTTTGTTTTATACTTCTTTTATTTTCTTTTTAGTTTTTTTATATATATAAAAGTTGTAGCTTATTCAAAGCTTTTCGAGCTTATTGGATAAGCTGCTCAGCCCAGTTTATTTTTCTTAGATTTTTCATTCACTTAGATACTTTTCATGATTTTTTGGGATTTTTATAAATTAGTCTAAACTTTTTAAATCATTTAATTAGTTTTAATCTTAATTAATTCATAAAAAAATATTTAAAAGTTAAAAAAAATATAATTATTTTTCTAAAATTTTTCTTTTGTCATATAGGACGTAGGAAAAATAAATTGGTTTTCGTAAAGTATAAAATTTGATATTTTGCTTTGATATCGCGTTTTTTTGTTTTCTTACTATTTTCGTTCAAATTCATAAATTTGTTTTTTTTGCCCATTTGTTTTTTAAAATAATATTTATTTTCCTTTTTAAGTTTATAAAGTTTATTTCTAGTTAAGTTTTCAAATAATTTTAATTTTGTCTTTTTCTTAGCTAGTTTTTTTAGGATTTTTTTATTATTTACTTTAAAAATTAATAATAAATCATTTAAAAGTTTTCAAAAATTTTTGTTTTCGTAATTTTCTTATTTAGACTTTTTAGAGTTTTTTTAGTAATTTTTAATCAATCTTTAGGTAAAAAAATTTCGTTGGGTCGCGTTTTTACGTTCGTACGTTCGCACGTTTTCGTCCGTTTTGAGCGTAGTCCGATCTCGTTTTCTTTTCTTTTCGTCTTTCCAAAAACGTAATCACTCGATTAAATACATCTATATATTTTTGCTAAACACCATACCTCCACCGAGAACGAACTCGATTGTCGGTATTTGCGTTTTTCCTAAAACGTAATTACTAATACTTGCTATGATTTTGGTTTTTGCTTTCTTTTTCCTAAAAGATAGTAAACAACTAAAAACTACTCCATCAAAAATGGCGCCGCTGCCGGGGAGGTGTGTTTAGCCATATTTATTTATTGTGTTTGTTTGAGTGTTTACGTTTTTATCGTGAATACTTCCTGTAGAAACTAGAAGGGGGGGGGGGGGGGTTGAATAGTTTCTTATATTTACTTGTTAAAATATGGTTTCCAAAAATCCTTTTTCAAAAACTTAGACTTGAGAAAATATGTGAAATCTTCTTATGCACAATATGAACAATGATAGTGTAGCTAAACTAATACTAACAAAAATATATCCACAAAGAATAAAGAATGATAGTGTAGCTAATCTAATACTAACACATGTATATGCAAAAAGAATAAAGAATGTAAAGAGTTAAGGGTAAAGAAAGATCAAACCGAACACCAAGGATTTATAGTGGTTCGGCAACGAAGCTCACTCCTCGTTCCTACTCCACTCCTCGAGTACTCCTTACTCGAGAGTTCACTACACAACAAGCTCCTTATGGTGGAGAAAACCGTACACGTCGCTTAACCAATTTCCGACTCTAAGCTAAAAGTCGAGCCCTAATTGTAGCTAGGACCAATCTACACAACTATACTTAGTACATACACAACTTCCAAATAGACACAACTACTTGGATCTTCACAACTATGACACAACTACAAGTATATAAAATTTGATCTTCAATGGATCTTTGGTGGTGGACTCAACACTTCACTAGGATAGTGTTCTTCTCTTTGCACTTGGAGAGGAAGGGATGGAAGAACAAGATTCACTTCTTAAACAAGTAATAATCAAACAAATGATCAAAGATTTGAGTGATTAAAGAAGGGGTTTGAATCTGGAAATAAATGTGCAAAAGAGGTGAGGTGAAAAGCTGAGAATGGTCCACTATTTAAAGGATAAAGGAGCCAACGGCTATATCTGCCCGCGGTACCTTATCACAGCCCGCGGTACCTTATCGATAAGGTACCGCCTAGGCGCTAAGGTACCGCCGGACTAGACTCCGCTCCTTTTTGTCCTTTAATGGTGGAGGTCTTATCTGGGTATAAAAAATATCCTGAAAGGATATTCTTAACAGAATAAGAATATGCCATTTTCAAATTTCAAATAATTAATTTAATAAAACATTTTCTTAAAAATAAAGTTCAATAAAAACTTGTCACATTTAATAAAAAGTGACTTTTAAGAAAAGATTAAATCACTTGATCACTTGATTAAGGTTAGTACTTGTTTATCCATACCTTAAGTGAAAATGGGTAAAATGAAAAATACTTGAACTCAAGAATTCATTTTTCGTTGTTTTCGTAAATGCTTGTTTTTACACATTGTCGTAATGCAAGTAACGTTTTTAGTCATTATTGCATTAACAATCTCCCCCTTTTTGATTCCGACAATACATAAACCCAATCACACAAAAAACAAGATTTTCGAAGACGAGTTTATTCATTTCTCCCCCTTTGTCGAAGCAAAAAGGTTGCGTAAGCCGGTGTTGAAGAAACGGACTTTGCAAAGACTCCTCCTTGGTGCTTACTCCCCTAGCTTGGGGCACCGAGGAATCGAGATATGGTGACAAGCTACATAGAAGGGTTAGTTGAACAAAAGAAACAACCAACAATATATAGCAATAGGTCACATAAAGAAAATTAAAAGAGAAGAAAACACAAAGACAAAGATCCAAGAAAGGTTACTAAAGGAACATCATACAAAGAAGTATGGAAAAAGAAACAAGCCAAAAGCATAAATCTAATCCTAGTTATTCTAGAATTCTAAGATTTGCTTGAATTAGGTGTCTTGAGGATAAGCAATCAATGCTTATATGAAAGACAAGGTAATAGCATAGGGTGGTGGTGGTGGCTTGTTGGAGATCTCATAATCAAAGTGAAGAGGAGGCTTGATTAAGAGACTCTTGATGTAGCTCAACTCCTCATAGATGTGTGCCATAGCAAGATGTTGATATTGACAACAATGACAATATGTTCCATGGTGCATGACATTATCATGAGAAGGAGGAAGAACACTAAAGGGTGGTGGTGGAAGAAAGGAAGTTCCACAATCAACATTCTTGGTAGGAGAAATGTGATTAAGAGTGTTCTTGGGTGGGTTTGGATTAAAAGCAATTGGAGAAAATGGAGGAGATTCAAGGCTTTCATTGGGAGAATAAGACATTTTGGATGTGAAGTAATGCAAAATGCTTATGGTTTAAATAGGGAAGGCTTAGGGTATTTTTGGGGTGGTCAAAGGGTTTGAAACAAAGATTCTCAAAAAAGGTTGGAGCAAATATGGAGTTTCAGACAAAAACCCGAAAAAGGAAGGCCACTATAGGCGGTTCCTTATCTATGGTGGCGGTACCTTATCAATAAGGTACCGCGGTTCACATATGGAACAGCCTGCAGAAGCAGGGTTTGGTGTTTGGAGAAAGATTTTTCAGCAAATCTTATTTTTCTAGTCTAACTTATCATAGGGATGTGCTTAAAAGCAAAGATAGACAAAGAAAACATATGCAAACTTACCAAATAGAGATTTGACCAAAATTCATGGATTAAAAAATCAATGTAGGAGGTGTGTAAGACAAGACCTTAAGTCATGACACAATGATCCTCCATGATTCAATCTTGTTCTTGCTATGTTTGAGAGAATCATACATATGAATTATGTAAGCTCTACATTAATAGCGAGAATCTATGAAAAATCGTTTTTAGATTGAATTAACAATGTCAAACGAATTTCTCAACCATTTTCGAAAGAGACTTTGAGAGTTTTGAAAAGGAGAGGAGAAGATTTTTCAAAAGAATTTTAAAAGACTCAAGGACTCAAAGTGGTAATAGAAGACACACAAGAAGAAAAGAATTTAAGGAATATGTTCCATTAATCCTAGACCTAGACGCAAGTAATTAAAAGGTTCCCTCTTAAGTGGCTTAGTGAAGATATCGGCTAAGTTGTCCTCGGAGGGCACCTTTTCAATAGTAATGTTCCCCTTTTGAACATTATCCCTAAGGAAATGGTGTCTAATTTCTATGTGTTTGGTTCGCGAATGTTGCACGGGATTCTTGCTTAGGTCTATAGCGCCTTTATTATCGCACATGATGGGAACATCATCAAGAGAAATCCCGTAATCAACAAGCGCTTGCTTCAACCATAGAGCTTGTTGGCATGCTTTTCCGGCACTCACATACTCGGCTTCCGTGGTGGATATCGCAAGAGCGGTTTGTTTCTTGGAGAACCAAGAAGTTAAACAACAACCCATGAAGGTAAAAACTCCACTAGTGCTTTTCCGGTCCACATAGTCTCCCGCATGATCCGAGTCCGCGTAGACAATGGTTTCTACGCCGGTCCCTTTAGGATACCATAATCCTAAATGTATAGTGCCTTTAATGTATCGGAAGATACGCTTAACCGCTTCAAGGTGAGAGGTTTTGGGAGCCTCTTGGAAGCGAGCACAAAGGCAAACACTAAACATGATATCCGGTCGACTTGCCGTTAGGTACAACAAACTACCAATCATACCTCTATATTTGGTGTTGTCTACCGACTCACAATCATCATCTACGGTGAGTTTAGTATCCGAGGCCATAGGGGTCTTCATTGGTCTAGATTCTTCTAATCCAAATTTCTTTAGCATTTCTTTAGCGTACTTAGATTGACTAAAGAAAATACCATCGTCCATTTGTTTAATTTGGAGTCCTAAAAAGAAGTTAAGTTCTCCTATCATACTCATTTCAAACTCATCATGCATGATTTTGGCAACGTCATCACACAATTCTTGACAAGTTGAGCCAAATATAATGTCATCAACATATATTTGTACGATTATGAGGTGAGGACCTTTCTTCTTTGTAAAGAGTGTATTGTCTACTAATAAGTGTGTAAACACTTATCCTTTTGCCACTAAAATCAAGTAAAAACAAGACCTAATCATGTGTTTTACATCTTAAATGTCGGAATTACGCGTAGTTTTGTGTTCTTGTGTTTAAATAGGTACAAATGATCAAAAGAAGAGAAAACACGGGATTTTACGGTCAAATGTTGAAGAAAAGTCCAAAAAGAGACGAAGACAAGATCAAAAGACCAAAAGTGTGCCGACGATCACGAAACCCGGCAAAATCAATACGATTTTGATGAAAATACCAAAATGCCAAAGATCAAGTCATTTTTATTCGGGGATTTAATTTATCAAAGTTAATGGGCCTTGTGAGTCCCACATTGGATCTATTGGGCCACAAAGCCCAATTACTAATTAAAAAGGATGGAAAGAATGAAATTTGGTCCATCAAGCCCAAATGGAGATCTAATACAAATAAATGGAAAATGTTTGGGCCATTATCCCATTTGATCAAAGGTGTGGGACGGTTTGAAAAGAGAATTGGTCAAAGCCCTCAAATAAAGCCCAAGTCTATTTGATTTATAAAACAAGAAACGATTTTTGTTATGTTCCCTGGTCAAATACCAACAACACACACATATCCCAACCGACTCCCTACCCTCACATTTAATAAAATAACATTCACCCACTTCCTTTTTTTTCTCTCCCATCACACACGAAATCCTTCTCCCATTTTTCTTGTTACAGCCAAATCCCAAACCCTAATATTTTTACCATAAAAAATTCACCATGAAAATTGGGGGTTTTCACTGCAATGGTTAATCCACATCAAAACAAATAAAATCCCCAAAAATTTCGGAGAAGAACACCAAGGGTGGTCCTCAATCCATCCGATGTGGCAATCCTTGTGATGAAAGAGAAATTAAGAAGATCGAACGGTTCATATTTTGGCTTTCTTTTCAAGCTAGATCAAACGGTTGAGAAAGAAGACCCCAAGCTCTTGTTCATCTATAAGAACCCCTGAAGAAATCAGAGAGAGCCATCCATCTTTTTCTTTAGTTTTATTTACTTTTTTTAGGAGTAGAATAAATTAGTTTTAATTTTATTTTTGCAAATTAGATTAGGATTTAATGTATTTTCTTTATTTTCCAGTAAATGTAATTTGGATTTTTATTAATGAAAAGTTTATTTTATTAATCTTGTCTCAATTTAATTTTTTCTGTCAAGTTTTAATTAAAGCTTTAAATCCAGTTTTTGTTACTGTTTATCTATTTATTATCATTCGATTAGTAATATAAAAAAATAAAAAAATATTTAAAGAGAAAGTGGAAGTAAATCTCCCCACTGGAGATTTATATGTTACTGTTAATCTTGTTCGAAGTTAATTTGTTCGAGAGCACTGTTTGGATTCGAGAGTATTCGGAGTCGAGATGATGTTTGGGTAAAAAGAGGTGGTGTTTGTTCTGCTTCGGTTCACAAGGGGGTTCAACACCACCCTTCTCCTCAACGGATATCAACTCAAGGTGCTTATTATTTTCTTTCTATTTTATTGTTAATTTTAATTGAGTTTAAGTTTATTTAGTTTGATATTTGTTGAATCTGCTTAGTTGGGTAATAATTTTAGCTTATATCTCTTTTTGATAAAGTTTCTGTTTGATTTTGTTTATTTTTTTTTATCTGCTCCTGTTAATTAGAATTAAGTTACTGTTTAGTTTATTCTTTAGATTTGTTTCTGTTTCATGCCTTTGGATCTGCTACTTTTTGTGTTTGTTTATTATTTGCTCAGCTTATTTACTTTTCGCTGATTAATTGTTTTGTGTATTAGAGCTTTTTGGTTTGGCCTTGTTGCTTATTTGGTTTTTCTGATTATCTGCCGACTGTTTGTTTTAGTATTTGCTTTTTGTCTGATCTATGAATAGATATGCATTTTTACTGTAGATTTCCAAATAAAGTTCCATACAAGTAAATTCCAACATAACAAAAAAAAAACTAGCTAATTATTTGGTCTGGGGTGGGATTCGAACCCCAGACCCCTCGTCTAGCAGTCAAGCGCCCCATCCATCTCATCTATTGCTCTTTTTGTGTATAACTTTGCTTAGTTAAATTAATATAGGATACTTCTTAATTGGCAGTTGAAATTAATTAGATTTAATTAAATGTTTTTAGATTTATTAAATTTTAACTAAAAAGTATTTTGACAGTTTCTCTTTTGTTCAGTTTATAAAAAGAAAAATAAAAAAAAATATATATAATAATAAAAAAATAAAAATATATATATATATATATATATTTTTATTTTATTTACTTTTAAATTTAGTTTAATTTTTTTTATTTTTAAAATTTTATTAAGTTTCATTTAAAAGTTTTTTTTTAAAAAGTTTTCGTTAAAATAGATTTTAGATATAAAAAGTTTTTATTAAATAGTTTTATTTTTTAAAAGTTAATTTTCAATAAGATTTTTAATTTAGTTTATTTCAATTAATTAAGTTTTATTTTTAAAATAGATTTCTTTTATAGTTGTTAAAAGTATTTAGTTTAAAATTAATTAAGTTTTCAATCTAGGTTTGTTTAAAGTTTAAAATAGATTATCTTTTTTTTTTTTAAAATTAGATTAAATAGTTTTAAATAGCTTTTAGTTTGAATAGACTTTTAGTTTAAAATACCAAAAACATTATTTACCAAAAACAAATCAAATCATACGTTAATTGGCAATCAATTCGAGTCGAGTCGAGGAACGATAAAAGTGATATAAAAAGGGTAAACAAAATCTCTTTATCAAATTGGCGCCGCTGCCGCTTCGCTCGTACGATTGACGATTTGTCGTGAAGACGTTTGGATTTTGGGATCCGTTCATTCTTTGAACGTTACGTTTCTTGCACAAAAAATCAAAAATACAAAAAAAATCAAAAACTTAAAAATACAAAAAAATTAAAAAATAACAAAAGCAATTTCTTTCCTAAGAATTGCACAAAAAAAAAATTAAAAAAATCAAAAAGTAATACTTTTTCTTAAAAGTATTACACCAAAAATATTACGTATTAGTGTTTCGATTTTTCTTGTGAATATATATATTTTTCTAAAAAATACAAAAATATTCTTCTCTATCCTCTATTGTGTTTAATTCTTTTCTCTACCCCTCTTATTTATAATTCTTCATGGATTCGTCTTGCGTTCGGTGTGGGAGACCATGGCATGGTTTTCAAACATGTCAATGGTGTACTTGTGAGCGGTGTGGTTTTGATATCGACAATACACAATTTGGATTTTGTCCATTTTGCAATTCAACGAATTCGTACTTCTCCTCTTACAATACTTTCTCCCCCCCTCCCGTCTATGACAATCCCTATCCGCAACATGAACCGGGTTTTTCCCAATACCCGTGTTGCAATCATTGTGGGGGCCCTCACGATACTTCGTATTGTCAGCCAATGAATTATTATGAGCCAAATCCGTGTCCTCATTTTTCTTCACCGATGGATTATTATGAACCAAATCCGTGTTCTAATTCTTCTCAACCGATGACTTCCTATGAGCCACATCCGTGCTATAATTCTGGTTTTCATAACTGTGAGCCCCCACATCCTACCAACAATCATCAATCCTCTCAGAGAATTCAACAACTCAATGCTTTGAAAGACGAAACACACGCCATTGTTTTGCAACTTCAAGAAGCCGTTGTTCTTCTAAAAGAAGCAAATGAGGAGGAAAAGCGACAACGACAACGACAAGAGCAAGTATCTAATCTTAGTGATTATACTCCTCCTCTTGTGAGTTCTTACTATTATGATGATGATGACGACGAGAATACTATTTCTTGGAATGATCTTTGTGCTCAATGTCCTAGTGCAATTGTAATTCCTTCTCTCGACTTGCCGACTCTCGAGCCTAAGGATTCTACCACTCCTATTCTCGATTCTTCCACTACGGAGACCGATGCCTCTCTCATCATGGGAGATGAGGGTCTTATCACTATTCCTTGTGATGAGATTCTTATTCCAATCCAAAGTGAGCCTACGGTTGCTTCCGATAGTGACGATGAGTGTGAATCTCTTTCTAGTGATGACTCATTACCTCCCACCGCCATCTTGGGAGACGATTCTTTGGCTTTCTATAATCCCCTTTTTGATCTCGATGATGATTTTACTTCTAGTGATGACGAGTCACTATCCGATGAAGACGTTCCGAAGGAAAGTTTCAAGATTTATTCGAACCCTTTATTTGATTTTGATGACGCATACATCTCTAGTGAGATGAATCCTCTCTTTGAAGAGGGATTGAGGACATTGATAGCTCCGACTCTCTTGCTATTAATGAGCATTCGTTGTTAGCCATGCCACCTCCCATCGTAGAGGAGGTGGAGAGATTTGACCCTACCTTCCGTTTGATTCGGTCTGGTGAGGTGACGCGGGTGGTAGATATGTCTTATGATATTTCTCATATTATGTTGCCACCCCGTCCTACCGCGTACACACCCAAGCAGGTGATGTATCGCTTTTACTCTCCTCATTTCATACCGGGAAATGAGGATGAGTGCTTTGACCCGGGAGGTGACAATGACCATTCTATGATGGATACCTTTACGGCTTTGCCGAATAGTGACCATCCTATGTCTTTGGGGGATGACAATTTGTCTCCTTTACCCATCCCACCTCCCGTGGATCAAGACTTCACTTACTTTTCTTATGTCGAGAGGACTTTTCTACCTTTTCAGACTTATCCTTCTGCCTCTCATTTATTATGTTCATCCGGGACCGAGGATAAGATTTTTGATCCCGGTATTACATTCGAGGCTTCCCCATGGACCATTTAATTCGGGGTCGAGTCAGGCTCGTGACTCGGTTAACAAAAACAAGCGCTTCTCGGGAGGCAACCCGATAATCTATCTTTTATTTATTTTCTACAATAAGTGTAGGGGGGAGCCGTGTAGGTTGTTTGTTTTGTGTGTTGTGATTGTGTAGGTACATGTGCTTTGATGATACACTTTTGGTGCTTTTGACGCGACCCGTGTTCCCGTGTTACCCGTGTACCCGTTTCCTTCGATAAGTTTTTGCTATTGTGATTCAATCTTGTATATAAATAAATGTGATCACTTTAGTTGTCCTTTCCTTAGCTCGATTTTAAACAACGTACTCAATGTCCTAAGTGTAGGGGAGTTTATTCTCCCACATGCTTAAACATTAAGGACAATGTTTATATTAAGTGTAGGGGGATTTCTATCGAAATTTTAGTGGCCTTTTCCATGAATTTGACCCCATTTTTTTTTACCGGAAAATTTTTAAAATTTTCAACGTTTTTCAAATTTTTGATCTATTTTGGCCTAATAGTATTTTTTTTTATTTTCTTCCCTTTTATCATCGCATCGTAATAATTTCCATTTCAAGAATAAATTCAAAAATGAAATAAATAAATAAAATGGTTTTAACAAGTTTAGATATCTTTGATATATTAGGCCCGTCGTGAATATTTTGACTCAACCCGAGTTTACTTATCCAAGTTTACTCTAGCTAGTATCCTTAACCATATGGAACTTAATTGGTTTATTAGGCTAAGCATCCACGAGTCTCATTCCTTGAGATTTTAAATTGTGGAGAACGAGAGATGATAGAGTTAATTATAAGTTTGGTATTCTTTCATTAACTTATGTGAGTTAGTTATGAGCTTTTTCTCCCATCGCTTGTTAATAAATATATTTGCAATAAATAAGGTTGTACGATTTGAAAAGTTACTTAGCTTCTAGCACAAGATCGTTTAAAAGTTGCTCGGTATTAATTAGAGTTCATAGCCAAGGCATAACTTATTGAAGCGGGACGCGAATATTGGCTTATCCAAAAAGGCCCTAACAAGGCATGAGGATACCCGAGTCCAAAAAGGCCCTAACAAGGCATGAGGATTCACTTTTTTTGCTAAAGATCCAAAGATGACGTGAAGATCATTTATCCAAATCAATATGATGGATCAAGACACACGACGAGAAGCAATTACTTCCCTAAAGATCATGGAGAAGTCTATCCAAAAAGACCCTAACAAGGTATGAGGATAAATAAATCCAAGTCCGAAAAGGAGGCGGATCGTTGTATATCAAAATCCTAAATAAAGAAGAGGATAAATGAAGAAGTCGTGGTCAACGTTTGAAGCATCTTTCACTCCTAATAAAGATGTATACCAAAATGAAGAGAAGACCATAATTTCAAGATCGTCTCTCAAGATTTGAAGTTTGAAGTACAAGCCAAATATCGGTCCGAGAAAGGTCTCAAATCGTGAAACAAGTTATGCCAAGATATGAACTTTATGAGGTTTCGAGAAGCAGTTTTAAAAGATTTTGTCCTTTAGCTAACTATTGATTAAATCGTCCCACTTTATTTTCAGCCTTAATAAATTATCGAAATAAGTCAAAAATGCATCCTCGTGATCATTCAAGACAAAAATAAAATACAAGAGATACACCATAGGAATAAGGGGGTCTAAGTGATTAATTAAACCACATGAGTAAGTGTTAGTTGTGGTAACTTGTGATAAACAATGATCTCG
Source organism: Glebionis coronaria (assembly GCA_025667525.1). Lineage (NCBI taxonomy): Eukaryota > Viridiplantae > Streptophyta > Magnoliopsida > Asterales > Asteraceae > Glebionis > Glebionis coronaria. The sequence goes on from CM046878.1 coordinate 267,311,787, forward strand.
TTTTTGAGCTTGGTATGGGGAACGTGAAACTTGAGGGTGATTTATATTCATGACACCAAAGCCCTAATCTAAGTCTTAGATTTCTTTACGAGTTCCTTTCATCAAATAATTTCCAAGTTAATAAAATAATCATTTAATTTTTGTTTCCTTTAAAGTTTTATCTTTTCGTCGTAGTAATAGTAGTAATAATAGTAATAAAGGCCGAGATGGATTGATTATGAGAAAAATGTAACTTATGCTTTAAAACTATGCATTGCATGGGGTCATTGCAATGGTCAAGTGTAGGGGATTTAATAAGTGTGTAAACACTTTTCCTTTTGCCACTAAAATCAAGTAAAAACAAGACCTAATCATGTGTTTTACATCTTAAATGTCGGAATTACGCGTAGTTTTGTGTTCTTGTGTTTAAATAGGTACAAATGATCAAAAGAAGAGAAAACACGGGATTTTACGGTCAAATGTTGAAGAAAAGTCCAAAAAGAGACGAAGACAAGATCAAAAGACCAAAAGCGTGCCGACGATCACGAAACCCGGCAAAATCAATACGATTTTGATGAAAAGACCAAAATGCCAAAGATCAAGTCATTTTTATTCGGGGATTTAATTTATCAAAGTTAATGGGCCTTGTGAGTCCCACATTGGATCTATTGGGCCACAAAGCCCAATTACTAATTAAAAAGGATGGAAAGAATGAAATTTGGTCCATCAAGCCCAAATGGAGATCTAATACAAATAAATGGAAAATGTTTGGGCCATTAGCCCATTTGATCAAAGGTGTGGGACGGTTTGAAAAGAGAATTGGTCAAAGCCCTCAAATAAAGCCGAAGTCCATTTGATTTATAAAACAAGAAACGATTTTTGTTGTGTTCCCTGGTCAAATACCAACAACACACACATATCCCAACCGACTCCCTACCCTCACATTTAATAAAATAACATTCACCCACTTCCTTTTTTTTCTCTCACATCACACACAAAATCCTTCTCCCATTTTTCTTGTTACAGCCAAATCCCAAACCCTAATATTTTTACCATAAAAAATTCACCATGAAAATTGGGGGTTTTCACTGCAATGGTTAATCCACATCAAAACAAATAAAATCCCCAAAAATTTCGGAGAAGAACACCAAGGGTGGTCCTCAATCCATCCGATGTGGCAATCTTTGTGATGAAAGAGAAATTAAGAAGATCCAACGGTTCATATTTTAGCTTTCTTTTCAAGCTAGATCAAACGGTTGAGAAAGAAGACCCCAAGCTCTTGTTCATCTATAAGAACCCCTGAAGAAATCAGAGAGAGCCATCCATCTTTTTCTTTAATTTTATTTACTTTTTTTTTAGGAGTAGAATAAATTAGTTTTAATTTTATTTTTGCAAATTAGATTAGGATTTAATGTATTTTCTTTATTTTCGAGTAAATGTAATTTGGATTTTTATTAATGAAAAGTTTATTTTATTAATCTTGTCTCAATTTAATTTTTTCTGTCAAGTTTTAATTGAAGCTTTAAATCCAGTTTTTGTTACTGTTTATCTATTTATTATCATTCGATTAGTAATATAAAAAAAAATATATTTAAAGAGAAAGTGGAAGTAAATCTCCCCACTGGAGATTTATATGTTACTGTTAATCTTGTTCGAAGTTAATTTGTTCGAGAGCACTGTTTGGATTCGAGAGTATTCGGAGTCGAGATGATGTTTGGGTAAAAAGAGGTGGTGTTTGTTCTGCTTCGGTTCACAAGGGGGTTCAACACCACCCTTCTCCTCAACGGATATCAACTCAAGGTGCTTATTATTTTCTTTCTATTTTATTGTTAATTTTAATTGAGTTTAAGTTTATTTAGTTTGCTATTTGTTGAATCTGCTTAGTTGGGTAATAATTTTAGCTTATATCTCTTTCTGATAAAGTTTCTGTTTGATTTTGTTTATTTTTTTTATCTGCTCCTGTTAATTAGAATTAAGTTACTGTTTAGTTTATTCTTTAGATTTGTTTCTGTTTCATGCCTTTGGATCTGCTAATTTTTGTGTTTGTTTATTATTTGCTCAGCTTATTTACTTTTCGTTGCTTAATTGTTTTGTGTATTAGAGCTTTTTGGTTTGGCCTTGTTGCTTATTTGGTTTTTCTGATTATCTGCTGACTGTTTGTTTTAGTATTTGCTTTTTGTCTGATCTATGAATAGATATGCATTTTTACTGTAGTATTTCCAAATAAAGTTCCATACAAGTAAATTCCCACATAACAAAAAAAAAATAGCTAATTATTTGGTCTGGGGTGGGATTCGAACCCCAGACCCCTCGTCTAGCAGTCAAGCGCCCCATCCATCTCATCTATTGCTCTTTTTGTGTATAACTTTGCTTAGTTAAATTAATATAGGATACTTCTTAATTGGCAGTTGAAATTAATTAGATTTAATTAAATGTTTTTAGATTTATTAAATTTTAACTAAAAAGTATTTTGACAGTTTCTCTTTTGTTCAGTTTATAAAAAGAAAAAAAAAATATATATAATAAAAAAAATATATATATATATATTTATTTTATTTACTTTTAAATTTAGTTTAAATTTTTTTTAGTTTTAAAATTTTATTAAGTTTCATTTAAAAGTTTTTTTTTAAAAAGTTTTCTTTAAAATAGATTTTAGATATAAAAAGTTTTTATTAAATAGTTTTATTTTTTAAAAGTTAATTTTCAATAAGATTTTTAATTTAGTTTATTTCAATTAATTAAGTTTTATTTTTAAAATAGATTTCTTTTATAGTTGTTAAAAGTATTTAGTTTAAAGTTAATTAAGTTTTCAATCTAGGTTTGTTTAAAGTTTAAAATAGATTATCTTTTTTTTTTAAATTAGATTAAATAGTTTTAAATAGCTTTTAGTTTGAATAGACTTTTAGTTTAAAATACCAAAAACATTATTTACCAAAAACAAATCAAATCATACGTTAATTGGCAATCAATTCGAGTCGAGTCGAGGAACGATAAAAGTAATATAAAAAGGGTAAACAAAATCTCTTTATCATCTACCATTCCCATGGTATACTCATGTTTAACAAGAAACTCTTTAAGTCTATCATACCGAGCTTTGGGTGCTTGTTTGAGTCCATAAAGTGCTTTCTTAAGCTTGTAAACATGGTCCGGTTTCTCAAAATCAATGAAGCCGGGAGGTTGAGCCACATATACCTCCTCATTGATCAAACCGTTAAGAAATGCACTCTTTACATCCATTTGTTGAAGCTTAATATCTAAGGCATAAGCGTAGGCTAAAAGGATTCTAATTGATTCTAATCTAGCTACCGGTGCATATGTCTCGTCATAATCAATCCCTTCTTGTTGATTATAGCCTTGAGCTACAAGTCTAGCCTTGTTACGAGACACAACACCATTCTCATCTAGCTTATTCCTAAATACCCATTTGGTTCCTATAATGGTAGAACTTCTAGGTGGAGAAACAAGTTCCCAAACATCATTGGCAACGAATTGATTCAATTCTTCTTGCATCGCAATGACCCAACTCTCATCCATTAAATCTTCTTTAACATTCTTTGGTTCAATCAAGGAGACAAAACAAAAGAAGTTGCTTTGGTTTTGGACTTGAGATCTTAGGGTCCTTTGATTTAAGTCACCAATGACATTATTGAGAGTATGATCCCTAGACTCCTTAATGTTTACTTCCTTTTCAACACCAAGGTCTTCAACTCCTATTTTTCTAACCTCTTTGGCTTTAACTACTTCTAATTCATCCAAGTCATCATCAACCAATGGTGGTGTCTTGGATGAAGGAGGGGTTTCATCAAAGGTTACGTTGAGTGATTCTTCAATAACCCCTGAGGTTCTATTTAGGACTATGTAGGCCTTACTAGTTTGGGAATAACCTAAAAGGATACCTTCGTAAGACTTTGGGTCAAACTTGGTAAGGTAGTCTTTGGTGTTGAGGATAAAGCACTTACTTCCAAACACCCTAAAGTATTCTAATGAGGGTTTCTTACCTTTAAGAATCTCATAGGGGGTCTTTCCTAGGAAAGGTCGAATAAGAATTCGGTTGAGAATATAAGTCGATGTATCCACGACATTGCACCAAAAATTTTGAGGCAAAGATTGCTCGTTTAACATCGTCCTACTCATCTCTTGGAGAGTCCTATTCTTCATTTCAACTACCCCATTTGATTGTGGAGTGCGAGGAGCCGAGAAGTCATGGGTAATACCATGAGCTTCACAAAAGGCACCAAATTGCACTTCATTATCAAATTCCCTACCATGATCCGTCCTAATAGAAACAATTGAAAATCCTAGTTGATTTTGAATTCTTCGACTAAAGATTTCGAAGTGATCGAAAGCTTCATTCTTAGATGCCAAAAATCTAGTCCAAGTGAATCTAGAATAGTCATCAACTATAACTAGGGTATAAAGGTTACCTCCATAACTCCGTATGGCGGAAGGTCCAAAGAGATCCATATGTAGGAGCTCTAAGCACCGAGAGGTCGAAACCAAATTCTTGGCTTTGTGACTTGAGTGAACTTGCTTTCCAACTTTGCAAGCATCACAAAAGTGACTATCAAACTTAATCTTGGGGAGGTGTCTTACCAACTCCTTAGAGACTAAAGATTGAATTAAACGCATATTAGCGTGACCTAATCTCCTATGCCAAAGAGTAGAACTATCATCTATAGTCGAAAGACATATGTTGTCTTTTGACTTCTTATTAACCTTCATGACATAAAGCCCATGCTTTCTAACACCTTTTCCAATGACTTTTCCATCTTTTACGATTTCACTGTCATGTTCCGAAAAGATGACCTTACACTTATTATCACAAATTTGACCTATACTTAAAAGGTTAAAACCTAAGTTATCTACGTGCTCAACATTTTCAATGATCATGGAGTCAAGAGAAACCGTACCTTTGCCAATGATATTACCACGTAGACTACTAGCGAATGTGACGTTACCTCCATCATATGCTTTGTAATGCGAGAACAAACTTCGATTACCCATCATCTGTTTAGAACATCCACTATCCTTAATCCACTCATCGGGCTCCAAATCAATTCCCAAGCATATCTAGGTAACAACACACAAGATCAAACATTTGGTCCCCAATATCTCATGGGTCCAAAATTGTTAGTTCCAAACATCCCTTGCATTTGGTTGGGATGCATGAATGAGGAGGGGATTCCCCATGGAGAACAAAATGGAGGAGGGTAGTAATTCAGGTAACCATTTTGTTGTTCATTACTTCTCCTAGGTGTGTTTGATCTAGGTTTAGAGTTATTATTATTCCTTCTAGGTGTTGGAGTTTTACTTCTAGGTCGTGAGTTGTTTTGATTATCTCTTGTAGGCGTTGTCGTTCTACTTCTAGGCTTAGACTCATTCCGTACTCTAGGTGGAGTAGAAGATAGTCTAGATAAACTTCTATTTCCCGTGAGAGGTTTACTTAACGACTTATAGAACTTACCAATAGCATTGTCGTCAAGTATGGGTAATTGAACCTTATTAACAGTAAGATGCTTTGGTTTTTCATTTAACTTAGATTTTTCAGAAAGTTTAGAATTTTCACAAAACTCAACTTCTGGCCGCGGTACCTTATCTATGGCCGCGGTTCCATAGTGATAAGGAACCGCGCCATACAATGTGGAACTGCGTCCAAAGGGTGTTTTCTGTGAAAACCTGACTTGTTTTGGTTCACTAGTTGAGGCTTCATTTGAGTTAAAACCTAGACCAAGTTTTTCCTTAGAATGAACTTGTTTGTTTAACATATCATCAAGAGCACTAGTACCTTTCATAAACTTTTCCAATTTAATGGAGGTTCTCTTGAGATCATCATTCTCTAATCTAAGTTTCTCACAACTTAAGCAACCTAAATCAACCTCTTTGTTTTTCTCAAGTTTAGCCAATTTCTCCCTAAGTTCATTGATCTCATTTTCAAGCTTAGTTTTGGTTGATTTTAAGGTTTTATTCTTTTCTATGAATTTAAGACTAAGTTTGTGTAAGCTATCATATTTGCCTTCACATTCAATATCATCTAAAGTGGAACTATCATTGCTATAATATTCGGTTTCGGAATGTACCTCTTTAGAAGTGTGAGCCATAAGACATTTCTCCTCTTTGGGGTTGTCATCATCATCTTCACCGCTATCGCTCCAAGCGCCACTAACGAATTCCATGTGGTTCTTATCACGAGCGGGATTTGGACAATCACCAATGAAGTGATTTGGATCACCACATCTAAAGCAATTCCTATCACCTTTTTCATTCTTGACAAACCGATTCTTTGACAATGGTTTCTTTTCATAGTTTGGTTGCCTAACGTGTTGACCTCGTCTCTTGAAGAACTTCTTGAAATCTCTCACCGCCAATGCATACTCCTCGTCATCACTTTCTGAGGAACTATCACGGTCACTTTGTGCCTTCGTGGCTTTAAGTGCAAGAGATTTCCTTTCACTCTTGGTTTTTACTAATTCCGAGTCCTTCAAAATTATCATCTCATGAACCTTCAAGTTTCCTATGAGTTCATTGAGTGATAAAGTTGAGAGATCTTTCGACTCTTCAATAGCCGTGACTTTTGCTCTCCACTTTAGATGTAAGGCCCTTAGAAACTTCCTAACATTGTTCTTGCTAGAAAAATCTTCATCAAGTGCTTTTAGACTAGTAATAATGGTGTTAAACCTAGCAAATGCACTATCAATAGTTTCATCTTTTAAGATGACAAATTGTTCATATTGTTGGACAAGAAGATCGATTTTACTTTCTTTGACTTGGCTATTACCTTGGTGGGTTACTAAAAGAGTGTTTCAAATATCTTTAGCGGTTTCACACATAAAAATTCTTTCATACTCTTTCTTAGGCAAAGCATTATAAATCACCATTTTAGCCTCATTATTTTTTGAAAGTTTCTTTTTAGTATCATCATTAGCTTTGTCAAAAGTGACTAATTCTTTTGTTTTAGAAACTTCATTAAATTGAAAGGGTAAGAAATCACCATTGGTAATAACATGCCAAAGATCTAAATCCTTGATTTCACATAAGTTTCAAATCTATTTTTCCAATAATTAAAACTATCGGTTTCAAAAAGTGGTGGTCTTTGCATAGATTGCCCTTCTAGGTACTTGTTGGAATCCATAGATCGATTCAAGTTTTAAAATACAATATACTTTAAAAAATCTTGAGCAACCCGCTCTGATACCAATTGTAGAAACTAGAAGGGGGGGGGGGGGGGGGTGAATAGTTTCTTATATTTACTTGTTAAAATATGGTTTCCAAAAATCCTTTTTCAAAAACTTAGGCTTGAGAAAATATGTGAAATCTTCTTATGCACAATATGAACAATGATAGTGTAGCTAAACTAATACTAACAAAAATATATCCACAAAGAATAAAGAATGATAGTGTAGCTAATCTAATACTAACACATGTATATGCAAAAAGAGTAAAGAATGTAAAGAGTTAAGGGTAAAGAAAGATCAAACCGAACACCAAGGATTTATAGTGGTTTGGCAACGAAGCTCACTCCTCGTTCCTACTCCACTCCTCGAGTACTCCTTACTCGAGAGTTCACTACACAACAAGCTCCTTATGGTGGAGAAAACCGTACACGTCGCTTAACCAATTTCCGACTCTAAGCTAAAAGTCGAGCCCTAATTGTAGCTAGGACCAATCTACACAACTATACTTAGTACATACACAACTTACAAATAGACACAACTACTTGGATCTTCACAACTATGACACAACTACAAGTATATAAAATTTGATCTTCAATGGATCTTTGGTGGTGGACTCAACACTTCACTAGGATAGTGTTCTTCTCTTTGCACTTGGAGAGGAAGGGATGGAAGAACAAGATTCACTTCTTAAACAAGTAATAATCAAACAAATGATCAAAGATTTGAGTGATTAAAGAAGGGGTTTGAATCTGGAAATAAATGTGCAAAAGAGGTGAGGTGAAAAGCTGAGAATGGTCCACTATTTAAAGGATAAAGGAGCCAACGGCTATATCTGCCCGCGGTACCTTATCACAGCCCGCGGTACCTTATCGATAAGGTACCGCCTAGGCGCTAAGGTACCGCCGGACTAGACTCCGCTCCTTTTTGTCCTTTAGTGGTGGAGGTCTTATCTGGGTATAAAAAATATCCTGAAAGGATATTCTTAACAGAATAAGAATATGCCATTTTCAAATTTCAAATAATTAATTTAATAAAACATTTTCTTAAAAATAAAGTTTAATAAAAACTTGTCACATTTAATAAAAAGTGAGTTTTAAGAAAAGATTAAATCACTTGATCACTTGATTAAGGTTAGTACTTGTTTATCCATACCTTAAGTGAAAATGGGTAAAATGAAAAATACTTGAACTCAAGAATTCGTTTTTCGTTGTTTTCGTAAATGCTTGTTTTTACATATTGTCGTAATCAAAACTAAGCGAGACCGAAAAATGCAAGTAACGTTTTTAGTCATTATTGCATTAACACTTCCTTTTATTTTTTTATACTATTAGCCATACAGATAAATAGTGTTAAATAGAACTCTATTAACACAAAATCGTTTTCTCGTTTTTATTGTGCATAATATATTGTATTTACGTAGAACAATTAACACACAATAATTATCCAAATACGCGAGAAATCGCACCTCAATAGTTGAGCGTTCCGGTCACTATTGTTGTATCGAATTCAAACAAAAGTCAAAGGAAAAATATTTAATTACTCTTAATTGGTTTAATCTCGATAAATACAAACTATAAGGTGGGTATAAGGCGGTTGTATTTCACGACCTAATGAAAAAAGGCTCTTAAGTGCTTCGCACCGCCTCGTTTTCTCCGCTCGCTTGTGCGTATTTTGAAAGTGACGATTAATTAGGGGTTTGCCACATCAAGTATTATTAATCTATTTTTGTGAGTTTTAATTATTGAACCTCGAAACGTTTTGGCGTTTCGCCAACGTTTCAAAGTCGACGAGGGTTTTTACTTCACGTAATTACCTTCATTCTTCTTGGATTAATTAATCGAGTCCTTTGATTAGTGGATAGTTTTTTGTAGATTAACTTCTACGTAATACACCAAAATTCCAAAAAAATTAAAAAACCAACAACACAAAAAGATTCTTCGATTTTTCCCTCTATTTTCATAATTATTTTTCTCAACCCCTCTAAATTTTAATTCTTCATGGATTTTCATTGCCAAGGTTGTGGGAGACGAAAGTTTGGTTCCGTGACTTGTTCATGGTGTGTATGCGAAAGGTGCGGAAAATATGTCAACTACGCAATATTTAGGGCATGTCCACCGTGTAATTCGAACAATTGTTTGTACTCTAACGAAGAACATCTTATCCATTGCCGATATTGTGGAAGCCCTTCCCATTGGCACGATGAGTGTCAAATTTAATACCCAAATGGTCACAATCACGAGCCAAATCCGAATTTCGTTGACCAATCTTCGCAATACTCACCGTCATGTGAGTATTGTGGAGATGAACCTCATTATGGGTACGATTGTCAACCGATGAACCAAAATACGTATTTCGACAATCAATTTTCCGCTTTTGACGAATCACACGACATGGGTTACAATTACGACAATGGGGGTGGTTATCCATACGACGAACCAGATTTTTCTCAAAATCCGTGTTGCGACAATTGTGGGGGGCCTCACGATACTTTTTCTTGCCAACCAATGGATTATAATGAACCCAATTTATTCGATAATTCCGGTTTTGATAATTTTGAGGTCCCACAATACAATCTCGATCCTCCAAATTCCCATGAGTCCGATCCATGTTACAATTCCGACTTTGACCAACCATCTTCACAACATATTTTCTATGATGATCTAGGTTCTAGTCATGTCGACGAAAGGTCTAAGCGTTTCAATGAACGAATTGATATGCTCTTCCAACTAATTATGGAGAAAAAAGATACCCTAATTGTTGAAGAGGTTGAAAAGAGCATCGAGGATGAGGAAACGAGGGTGTCAACTAACGAGGTTTTAGAAAATGTTTTCGAAAATAAACAACAAGAAAAACTCGTAGCACGTGTTGGAACAATGAATGTTAAACCTTTGGAACCTAATTTTTCTAATGAAGTTGAAATCATCAAAGATTTTCAAAATCAAAATACACAAAATTTTGACGAAGATAGTCCGTTAAGTGATTTTGAAAAAGAAGAAATTGATAAGGTTTTAAGGAGAATCATTGACCCCTCGATTTTTGAAGAGTATCAAAATCTAATTCCGGAGGGACGCGTTACTACTATTTCTACGTCTTTTGAGAACCCGCATTCGATCCCTCCGAAGGACCAACTTGAAACCATCAAGGCTACAACGTCAAGTGACGAGCTTTTTATTCCTACCTATGGATTTATCATGTGAGAAGTTTGCCGATGGCCTTGCTCACATTGATACGTTTTTCGACGCCGATGTCGAAACCACTAAGGAAAAATCTTCATATGAAGAGCCTTTTACTCCTATACCCACTACGGAAACCGATGCCTCTCTAAGTATGGGGGAGACGAATCTTAGCACTAATCCTAGTGTCGAGATCCCTATTCCAATCCAAAGTGAGCCTACGGTTTTCTCCGAAGATGAGGTAAGTGATTTTGCTCTCGATGAATTTTTCCACGAAGATTCCAATGAGGCGAATCACAATAGTGAGTGTGAATCGATTTCTTGTGATGATGTCTTTCCCATTGACACTTCGGGGAGAGAATCAACGACTTTTTCGAACCCTCTTTTCAATAACGATGATTTTTCTGCTAGTGATGACGAGTCACTAATCGACGAGGACGTTCAAAACAACGATTTTAAAATCTTTTCGAACCCTCTATTCGAATTTGATGACGCGTTCATTTTTGGTGGTGTAAATCCTCTCTTGGATGAGACGTTCGAGGACATCGAGAGTGAGGATTCTAAGGATCTTAAACTCGATGAGCCGGATTTCCTAGTCACCCACCCGAAGTCTCATACGGTTGAGACTTCTCCTTCTACTTGTGACGTTTCCATTCTCGAGGGGTTCACCGATGGGCCGCCTCTCGATGAGAATGAGGATTTTACTGAGGCTTTTGCCTTCGATCCGGGGGGAAATTTTGAAACTCCTATTATTGGCAATTCTCTTTCTATTTCACCTTCGTTTCAAAGTATCCCCACCCACCCCCTCGGATATGATGACTTTACCTACATCGTAAGGAGTTTTCTTCCTTACAAGACGTATACTCCGGCTTTGCGTGCTTTATTTTCAACAAATTGTGAGGATACGATCTTCGATCCCGGTATAAAGGCTTTGCCTTTATTCACGGTTGCTTTTGGGCCTTGATTACATGTAAGTCCCACCAAAAATGACCGAACCAAGATAATCCCTAAATGATCACATTTATGGGATTCAAGTCGAGCTTTTGACTCGGTTATAAAAAACAAGGTGCCTCGTGGGGGAGTTCTCATGCTTATCCTTATAAATATTATTGTTTTTAATTAATCCTAATGTGAGGGGATTTGTGCCCTTCCAACCTTTGTTCCGTGGTTGTTTGTGCATTGTGGTTTTTAGATGATCATGATCTTCACGATTGGAGCCTCTCGTGTTCGTTTTATGGGAGCACTCGGTCGTTGATTTGAAGAATTTCTCGATATCCATATGATATATCCTTTGATTTTCTAACCTTAGGTTTATAGCATACTTCATAAACGGCTATTGATTTAATGGTTCCACCCTTTCCATGCTAGATTAAGCATTAGACTACGTCTCTAGTATGAGGGTATCCTACCCTTAGACTCGAAACATTGAGGACAATGTTTAACTTTAGTATGGGGGGTGAATAGATACTTGCCTTGCCAAACCTTCACGCTTTCCATAGTTTATCTTTTTGGTTATCGTTTTGCTGCAAAATAAGGCTAAAAATGGCCAAATTTTAAAAATTTTCGTAATTTTCGTAAGTGTTTAAGACACGAATGTAGGTTTTCCGATGGCGAGAATAAGAGTAATTTTTTACTCGACCATGTGTGTTGAGTACTTAGCTTCGATTCCTTAAATTTTTAGGCTAAGTCTCTTAAATGAGGACGAGAAATGATAGAGTTATTTATAAGTCTCGTAATCTTTCACGATCTCATGTGTAGTAATTATTAGCTTATTCTCCCCACGCTTTTGATAATAAATTGTTAATAAATATTGATTTAGCGGTTTAGTCACTATTGTTGGTTTCTAATTTGTTTTAGTAGCTTCCATGTAATTAAATTGGGAAAACATTAAGGTATCGCCAGCGTCACGGTTTTGAAGTATTGGCACCCGAATAATCAAAAGCTTCACCCAATAATAAGATTTCAAGTGCTCACCTAAATTAAGCAAAAATTTGAAGCTTACAAGGCCGAAAAATCTATTCACAAATTGAAAGTGAATTAAGCCTTAATCTTTGAAGCTTTAAAGATCCAAAATTCGCCTTAGCGTGAGGATATACGTCAAGTCATAATAAAACCACCGATGATGGCGGATAATAAAAGACAAGGGCAAGACCGAAGTCATAATAAAAGCTTCATGGTGAAGTTGAATAAAAGATGGAGGTAAACCATGATAATAAAACCACCGATGATGAGGCGGATAATAAAAGTCATGGTAATAAGTCTCATGTTCAAAACCGTTCTAAAATCGTGTTTATCGATCCTTCTTGTTGACTTAATTTTTTGACATCGTTGTCTATTAGGATGAATTATTAATTTAATGATTTTGGTTTCACCGTTAAGACTCTATTTTAGACTTAATCTTTATTCACGCATAAGTCAATGATGTATCCTCGTGATCATTAAGACACAAATAAAATATAAGAGATACCAATTAGGAATAAGGGAGTCTAGGTTCGTAATTAACACTCATGAGATATGATTGTGTTGCTAACTTATAATAACAATGATCTCGTTATACGCTTAGCATGGAATCGAGTGAAAATCGAGGATGACGAACTTATCTCTATGAGGCATTCACGTGTTCTTATTCTTTGACCCTAAAAGTCACTTAATCGTGATAAAAACAATACATTATGTCTAAAACACGTGTAGTAGTTTATTTAAGTTTATGTCTTCAATAAATGTCATCATAAAATAAATTTTGGAAGTGCTATGATATTTAATTCTAGCATTGCGTGGGGGCACGACAATGGTTTAGTATGGGGGAGTGATGAGACTGCAATTATACATAGTCTCATCGTCCAAATCGGGCTTAAAACGATTAAAATATCATTAAAATACCGGAAAATATACTTGTATTCGTTGTTGTATGTTTTAGGTATGGATATTGAGAAAAAGATAAAAGATCACAAGAAACAAAGCAAAAACGAACACAGGAAACGAAGCCGCACAATGAACCGGACTCGATCGATGATTTTCCAATAAAAGTTCCTCAACTTCGAAGAAGTGACAAGTTTGGTCCTTCAAGTTTGATGAATTGTCATGTTTAGTCCCTAAATAATTAAGATATACAAGAGAGATCCTTCAACTTTCAAGACATTTCAAGAAACACCCTTGAAGACTGATCATTATTACAAAAGAAGCCCTTGAGAAAAGTTACAAACATGTTGGTGCCAAAATTGACAAGTTTGTGAAAGTGTTTATAAAGGATTTGAGTGTTAAAGCTGTTGAAACTTCATTTGGAAGTTTTTGAGAAGATCAGGGGGTAATATTGCCCAAAACATAAACCCAAACCCATTTATCCACCCAAAACCCAACCATACCGGACCCAGCCCAAAAACCTAAGCCATCCAGCTATACTTCCACTACTGATACATTAACTTTGAATTATTATTGTTAATTAATAAGTTTTCCCTCTAAACACTTTTTCTCCAATAAACCAGATCAAACACCCCTCCATCATACTCATAAACCCTAAATTCGTTTTTTCTTCATCACCTAAAATCAACCCTTGAAACAATCCAGATCACTAATTAATCTTAAACTAAACATAACCCCACCCTCCTTATCCCTCCACGTCATCTCTCCCACCTCCCACATGCTTCCCCTTCTACATCACTTTCACACAAAGCCCCAAAAGGGGACAAGATCTACGGCTATGATTTATTCCTTGCTCTCTAAAGGTTCACCAACGTCCAAGATGGAGTCAAAACAACTGGCCATCACATTCAATCACATGGGTTTGTTTCTTACTGAAAAATTCAAAAATCTTCAAAGGGTAGTTAAGGAATTTCGTTACTAGGGTTTTCCTTTGTTTATGTAACTCTAGAATGTTCAATAGGTACTATATAAAGAGTCTCCAATATGTGGATGACCTTTGTTCCAGATTTTGTATTTTTTTTAACTTTATTAATGAAAATGAAAGAGATTTTAATTTGCAACAATCTGAGTTCCAATTGTTCTTCATTATTTGTTTAAGTCTTACTTATTGTTTGAAAGTAGTTTGGGTGAAAAAGTTTTCATTTTTATCAAAAAAAAAGTTTCAAGAAATCCGTTGGAAACCATTTTTTTTATTAAGCTAAAAGCTGATAAGCTAGCTTAATCAATAAGCTAGGCTTATACTCTTTTAAGCTATTATTTCCAGGTCATTTTTGCTCTCCTTGTTTAATATTGGCAGGTACAAATCTTGTATATTGGATGTTGTTGGTTTTTGAAGTCCATCAACATCATCATCTTGTCATACCCAACAACCTCCTTCCTTAAAGTGATCAGCTCAAGCCCGAGCTTGATGGAAAAGGCAAAAGCTGCCTTTGTGATCCCTGGATGTAGGGTCACAAGGTAATACCTTTTTCTTACTTTCTATACTTGCTTGATTTGCTTTGTGCTTTTGATGATTTTCAGAATTAGGTTGTTAGGATGATGGACAAATGCATGATATTGTATGTTTGTTGGTTTGAGACATGTTAGAGTAGGTTTGACTGGATTTGGTGCAAGTTAGAGTGTAAATTCTTGTTAAATTTCATTTTCAGAAAGTTAAAGTGTGTTTGGGAGAGCTTGGTGTAGACTACGCACGCCACATCTAGGCCTAGTTGAGCTCTGCACATCTTAAAGAGGTTTAGAGTGTTCGATTTGTTCCATAAGATTAGGGGGTTTAGTTTAAAGATTCCGTTTTGCTAGTTTACTCTAAAATCTGCCCATTTTCATGAACTTTAGGACCCGTGTTTGAGGTTAAGTTTGGCTATCAATGAATGCTCTCTGATTTCATTTGAATGAGTGTGTTGATATTATTGGCATTAGTTGAGGTTGTGGTCAGACTTGAGGAAACTTGTGTCTAACAAACTTGAGCTCATCAGGTAATGTTTTGGAGGGCAGTTTGCTTGTTTTAGCTTAAAGGATTTTGGTGTGTTGTTGAATATTAGTGCTATCTAGGTTTGAACTTAGTTGTTACATGATTTGTGGCTATAATAGGGTTTGAAAGGCTTTTCAAAGTTCACATTAAGTTTTATTATAGGTCAAAGGGTATATCATGTGGTCTGCGTATGTTAAGAAACTTACGAACTCAGCTGGTGTGATTGCTTGTGCTTTATAGTCACTATAATCTGCCTATCTATCCTTATTTGTGTTGTTTTTTGTGTGTTCATATTTCCTTGTAAACACTTCTACAAGCCCACTGTTTGATAGGATTAAGCGTTGACTGTTTGCTTGCCAAAGTTTATCTTTAGTTTGTTAGTTAGTGTTACAACCTTAAAGGCTGTTTAGATAGGTACTAATCTAGGTGAATTTGAGGTTGGTTTGTGAAGTCTGTGGCTTATCTGTGTGCTATTCATGCTCATTTTTGGTGCATTTGTTGAGGTTTTGAGTTGTTTTGTGATTAATCTGAGCTTGTGTTGATATCTGTGTGTCGAGTTTGACTCCCACAAGTAAACTTGCTTGTGGGGTGCCGTTGCTCCCCCATAACAGCTTAAGCTTACTAACCCCCTCAAAAAGCAAGTAAAAAGAGAACAAGAAAAAAGTGGTAGACTGCTTATTTGTTCTTGGCTAGCTATGTGATTTGTGGTTTAATTTGGTTGTGTGGTGTTTAATGTTGTGTTTGTTACCTTGTGGCGTGCCGTGTGAAACCAACAACGAACCAAAGAAAAGATTTGTACGCCTACTGTATGCCTCTTATGTGAAATTCGTGGCTCATTCTTGGTATGTTTGAGTGATAGTTGTATGCTCACCAAGCAAAAACAGGGCGTGAGTTGATTAGTATTTATGTTTTAAGGTCCGGGTTGGTGTCACTAAAAGTCATTAAAAGTTACTACCCATTGCAACCTTCTTAAGACAACCCACTGTTGGTTTATTATTGTGGCTCGCTTAAGTATTAGTGTGGATTGTGTTAGCATTTTGTGCGCCCTCTTGTTACCACAACAATCTAACAAACCAAACAAAGTATAACAAAGTTTAGATATTAGCTGGGCAATTGTGTCCATAATAGTAAAATTTGTGTTATTGTTTGCAGCTTGTGTTTGTGTATTTGTGCGTGTGTTTTCGAGTGTTTTTATATGAACAGCAACCACTGAAAGTTAAGCAGACCATAAGTGAAAAAAATAGTGCTTGTGTTTTGGCTGTGTGGTTTGAGTGTGCTGTCTTTAGCTTTTTCTGTTTGTCATTCATGCCATTTGTGTTTCGTTTTTGTCACTTGTGCAACCAACATAAACCAAGAAAAAGAAAGTGAACCGAAAG
Organism: Glebionis coronaria; assembly: GCA_025667525.1. Lineage (NCBI taxonomy): Eukaryota > Viridiplantae > Streptophyta > Magnoliopsida > Asterales > Asteraceae > Glebionis > Glebionis coronaria. Next base: position 267,328,375 of record CM046878.1, read on the forward strand.
ATAACCAAGAAAAGAGTAAACAACAAGTTTTTTTTATCATATATTTGGGCATGTTTGTTGTAAGGATTGTGTGTGTTTGTGTGTTGTATTGTGTTTTTGTTACCTGTGAACCCAAAGGAAACCAAGAGAATCATAGAACAACCTCAAGTTTCTTTGGTAATTGCATATATTAGGTCTCTATGTGTGCTTTATTGTTGTGCCCTATTGTTCCATACAGTTACACCAACATAAACCAAGTAACATAGCCATAAATATAGTGAGGCCTGCTGAGAATTACTCCTAGTGTAACTTTGTGTTTTCTATTGGTTCTTGAACTGTGCATCCACCAAAAAACAGAAAAGAGAGAAAAAGAGAAAGTATCAGATCAGGGTATCGAACCCCTGACCTCTGCACAGCAACAAACGCAACATACCATTGCACCACCATCTGGTCTACACACATGTTTTGTTAAGACTCCCTTTCTTTTCCTTTATATTCTCTGTTTTGAACAAAAGAAAACAAAATACCAAAAATGGACAGCAGTGGGGGTCGAACTTGAGAACTGCTGCTCCAGAGCCAAACACCGCAACCATCTGCTCTCTGAGCACCTTTTGTTTAACATTCCTTTTACTTTTGTTTTATACTTCTTTTATTTTCTTTTTAGTTTTTTTATATATATAAAAGTTGTAGCTTATTCAAAGCTTTTCGAGCTTATTGGATAAGCTGCTCAGCCCAGCTTATTTTTCTTAGATTTTTCATTCACTTAGATACTTGTCATGATTTTTTGGGATTTTTATAAATTAGTCTAAAATTTTTAAATCATTTAATTAGTTTTAATCTTAATTAATTCATAAAAAAATATTTAAAAGTTAAAAAAAATATAATTATTTTTCTGAAAATTTTCTTTTGTCATATAGGACGTAGGAAAAATAAATTGGTTTTCGTAAAGTATAAAATTTGATATTTTGCTTTAATATCGCGTTTTTTTGTTTTCTAACTATTTTTGTTCAAATTCGTAAATTTTTTTTTTTAAATAATTTTAATTTTCCTTTTTAAGTTTATAAAGTTTATTTCTAGTTAAGTTTTCAAATAATTTTAATTTTGTCTTTTTCTTAGCTAGTTTTATTTTTAGGATTTTTTTTATTATTTACTTTAAAAATTAATAATAAATCATTTAAAAGTTTTCAAAATTTTTGGTTTTCGTAATTTTCTTATTTAGACTTTTTAGAGTTTTTTAGTAATTTTTAATTAATCTTTAGGTAAAAAATTTTCGTTGGGTCGCGTTTTTACGTTCGTACGTTCGCGCGTTTTCGTCCGTTTTAAGCGTAGTCCGATCTCGTTTTCTTTGCTTTTCGTCTTTCCAAAAACGTAATCACTCGATTAAATACATCTATATATTTTTGCTAAACACCATACCTCCACCGAGAACGAACTCGATTGTCGGTATTTGTGTTTTTCCTAAAACGTAATTACTAATACTTGCTACGATTTTGGTTTTTGCTTTCTTTTTCCTAAAAGATAGTAAACAACTAAAAACTACTCCATCAGTGTAAAAAACCCCACAATATACGGGTACTTACACAAAAATAGGTGGGTAATGTCGTCAATTTGTACCCACGGGTATAGGTATGGGTGAAAACTTATGCCCATTTGTGGGTGGCGGGTGGGTAACGGGTAAAGTATATCCATCACGGGTAAACCCATGATACCCATTTAAAATATCTACGGGTATACCCGTAGGTATACCATTAAAATACCCTATGTGTACCCATTAACCATCTAAGATTAAACAACATTCATGATGTTATAAATGCATATTTAATAATTATCAATTTTCAATAAAAAACACAAGAAACTAAAAGTTTGTTGGTATCTCGAGACTAAAAAGATAATATGAAGGATCCAACAATCAAATGTATATATTTATGTCTAATCTACACTTCCCAGTTCCTCATTTGTGCTTAGAAATAGCAGTTCTTCCATGGTTATACACGATTCACATATACTTGTTATGTCTTTTGTAAACTTGCGACACATGTTTAAGCTTTTGTGAACTTGATACTTGGAAAAATGATTGGTGTCTTATTACTCATTTTAATAGCTAGCTTAAATACATATCAAGGTTTTGTGATTTTTTTAATGCATTAACCCATGGGTAACAACGGGTATGGGTAGAAATTTATACCCACTCGTGGGTGATGGGTTTTAAAAAATTATTTAGATGGGTGACGGGTTTGATATACCCGTACCCATTACCTATGGGTGCCATCCCTACTATTATATCTTCATTTTAACAATATTATTGTCTACACTTTATTTATTATTTTTGAGCTAGTTTCTAGTTCAATCGTTATCTTAATCAGTATTTTAGTCAGTATGAATCTTTTAGTTGTTACAATTTCAAACTCAGAAGTTTTATTGATCTATGATCACAACCTCAAAACTTAGACCAAGACCACATACTCCCTCTTGATTCGATACTCATTTGCCCTATCTAGTATAAGGTAATTAGGTCACTATTTTTGACCGGTGTGATGACTGCCGTCATAAAACTATCTAATAATCAATGAAACTAAGCAAAAACCAACCAATCTTAGGCAAAAACTGAAAGAATATTTATTGAGAAAGAAAACGGAGCAAAACATTACGAACTTCAAGCAAAAAAATCAGCCTTAAACTAGTTCAAAAAGATTATACATAGAAGTAATAAAAAATTATTCAAAAAAGAAATAAGATAATTTATATGTTTTACATAAAGACATAAAGTTTAATAATTTTCGGGTTACAATGAGCCCGCATCTTTTCGTAAATGGCTTTATAGTTGAGAATAAGCGTTTGATATTTTCTAATAGAAAATGAAATATAAAGACTTAAAGGAGTAATTATTCACAAATATCAAGAATGCGACTTCACGTCTTAACACGTTTTCAAAGAATGTTTATCCTATATTACCTCATCTTCATCTACCACCTAAGCTTCGACAAGAACTCACTAAAAATTCATGAAATCGGACCAGTTTTTTCTTTTCTTTTTCTCTAATCCCATTGAGAGCATTCTTAGTTTTTAGTTGACGGCATCACGATTGGAGTCCAAAAATTAACACTAAAATATGTGATTTTTAAAGAAGTTGTTGGGGGCAGTTTCCTACTTTCCCCCATATGATCATTATGGCTCCACCCCTGTTTGCGTGCGTGTGTGTGTGTGTCGGACAAAGACCAAGGACAACAAGAACTAGAGGACCACTTCTTGTAAACTATCTAAGTCATCAAATAGTCATAAAAAAATTAGTTGTTACCTCTAGTTACATACATATTCAAATGTGTGACAACGAAAAAACAAAATGATCACACAAACTGAGTTCAAGTGTGGTTGTGTATTTCATTCTGGTACCTTTATTCACAAAAATATCTGACCGTGTGGTTGTTCAAAATACAACATGTGTGACGAAATCCATTTTTTGTACTAGTGTTTAAAGATGCATCTCAAATTTGATCGATCCCTATCAAGCACGATTTACTAAAAGGGAAGTGGTACTTTGATAAATTCAAAGTTACGGTATATAAAAGTTGTTACACCCAGCATTAGATGTGAAACCTATTTTAACATGTTCATATATATTTTGTGTTTGGAGATTGTGACTAGATATTACGTTTCACATCACCTAACATAATAAGAAAAAATATAATCAAATTACCAAATAAGAAAAATATAACACCCTATATTTTTTCATCTATGTACATACACTTATGATATTGAACCATTTTCATCAGAATATTTTTTTTGTTTTTATTAGATCCACTATGTAGCGTAACTTACATAGAAAAGTAAACGAGCTTATGCAACTACCACTGCCAACTATATCTACATTAATATCAATTAAAGAACTTAATATGTCAATTCTATTATCTAATATCAACATTACATCACATGTTATCCAGTTAACGTACCATTTATAACAGAATGAACATTAAACGTTAACGTTTATTCCAAAACCCTAATTTCATGTAATGTCTTCATCCAAAACACATGTACAAGTCTTTAAAGCATGTGTAAAAGATACAATGCATATATTTGAATATATTTCCCCTCTAAAAACTAGTACAACCATCCTAAAGCTAAAGTACAAGTCGACTTGTTATCATTCAACTTTTACAGTTACTATGTGTAGAAACTAGAAGGGGGGTTGAATAGTTTCTTAAATTTACTTGTTTAAAGATCGGTTTTCAAAAATCCTTTTTCAAAAACTTAGACTTGAGTGATTATGTGAAATCTTCTTATGTACCATATGAACAATAGATAGTGGATCTAAACTAATAATCACAAGTATATGCAAGGAAAGAATAATGAATGTAAAGAGATAAGGAAAAGAAAGATCAACCAAACACCAAGGATTTATAGTGGTTCAACAACGAAGCTCACTCCTCGTTCCTACTCTACTCCTCGAGTACTCCTTACTCGAGAGTTCACTAATCAACAAGCTCCTTAAGGTGGAGAAACCGTACACGTCGCTTAACCAATTTCCGACTCTAAGCTAAAGTCGAGCCCTAATCTTAGCTAGGACTAATCTACACCAATATACAAAGGCCTAAGTATTAACCATAATAAATACACAACTTCCAAATTCACACAACAATTTGGATCTTCACAACTACACAAGAATGAAAATAAGGTTTGATCTTTAATGGATCTTGAGGTAGACACATCACTGCAAGGATGAAAGTGTTCTTCTCTTTTCACTTGAGAGGATAAGAGGGGATGAGAAATATTCACTTCTACACAAGTAGTAATCAACCAAATAATCAAGGATTTGAGTGATTTAAGAAGGTGGATTGAATCTGGAAATTTGTGTGCAAAAGAGGTGAGAAAATCTGGAAATGGTCCACTATTTATAAGACAAGGCTCCAACGGATCGATCTGGGCGCGGTTCAATAAATCTCCTGCGGTTCGATATTGCTAAAGAACCGCATAAGCATTTAAGGAGCCGCACATACTAGACTCCGCTCTTTTTTGTCTTTTAGTAGGTTTATCATATCCGGTGAAGTTTTTATCCTCAAAGGATATTCTTAAACCATATGGAAGCCATTTTCAAATTTTTAAATTTCTAATTTAATAAAACATTTTCTTAAAAATAAAGTTTATTAAAAACTTTTGTCGCTTAAAAATAAAAGTGAGTTTTAAGTAAAACTAAATCCTTGATCACTTACTTAAGTTGAGAAGTTGTTTATTCATACTTTAAGTGATAATGGATGATATAAAAGATACTTGAACTCAAGAATTCGACTTTCGTTATATTCGTAAATGCTTGTTTTTATATATTGTCGTAGTCAAAACCAAGCGAGACCGAAAAACGCAAGTAGCGTTTTTAGACATCATTGCATTAACAATCTCCCCCTTTTTTATTCTAACAATACATAAACTCAATCAAGTATGAAAACAATATTTCGGAAGACGAGTTTATTTCATTTATCCCCCTTTGTCGAGGAAAAAAGGTAACAAAAGTCTTTAAGGTAGAGAAGAAACGGACTTTGCTAATTCTCCCCTTTGGTGCTTACTCCCCGTTGCTCGGGGCACCAAGGAATCGAGCTATGGTGACAAGCTACATAGAAGGGTTAGGAGAAGAAAAGAGACACCCAACATAATATAGCAAAGGTCACATAACAAAAGAGATAAGAAGAAAAGAGAAAGATATCCAAGATCCATAAGAAATCATGTTAATCCAAAAACATGAAAAGATACAAGGAAAAATAAGTTATATAAAGATGTATGAAACACAAGCCTAAAACTTAAACATGAATCTAATCCTAGTTACACTAGAATTCTAAGATTTGCTTAAATTAGATGTCTTATTAATAAGCAATCCACATGCTTAATTAGAAGACGAAGTGGCAGCGGAATATGCTAGTGGAGGCTTGGTAATGGTCTCATAGTCATAATGGAGAGAAGGCTTGACTAAGAGACTCTTGATGTAAATCAACTCCTCATAGATATGAGCCATAACAAGATGTTGATATTGAAAACAATGAAAATATGTTCCATGATGCATGACATTATCATGTGAGGGTGGAAGAACACAAAAGGGAAGTGGTAGAAAAGAAGAGTTTCCAAAATCAATTTTCTTAGAAGGAGAAGAAATTTGATTGAATGTGTTCTTGGGTGAATTTGGATTGAAAGGAATTGGAAAAAATGGAGGAGAATCAATGCTTTCATTTGGTGAATAAGACATTTTTATTTGAGAAATGGATGCAAAATGCTTAGGGTTAAGTAGAGAAAGCACAAGATATTTTTGGGAGTGGTCAAAGGCTTGAAACAAAGATTCCAAAAAGTGTTTGAGCATTTTTGAAGTTTCAGAAAACCTAAAATTGTGAGCTTCTGCCCGCGGTTCATTATCTCTTCCTGCGGTTCAATAAATATATTAAGCCGCTAGACAATTTAAGAACCGCCAACAGCGGGTGTGTTTTAGTGGACAAGGAGAATTTTCCAATTCAGCAAATACTAATTTTCTAGTCTAACTTATCACAGAGTCATGCTTAATAGCAATAAAAGACTAAGAAACACACAAGAACTCAATAAATACGACTTTGACCAAAATACATAGATTTTAAAGTAAAATCGATGTTGGAGGTGTGGTTATCTAGACACTGAAGGTTTATTAACATCATAACAATTATATAAAACCTAAACGAGATCAAAGCACATATAGCGGAAGCGATTTAACAAGATCATAATAATATTAGAATTATAATTAATCGAATTAGGGTTACATACCTTTACACTAAAGCAATTCCACAAGAGGAAGAACGAATCACCAATTCGGGTTTATACCGTAATACACCAAGATATAGTCTAAAGTAAGACTATATTACGATCTTGTACACACGTAATACAACGAGCTAACCGTGATTCTAGCACGTGAAAACCGAGCTACAACGCTTGTAAATAATCTACCCAACAACCCTAGAGGGGGGCTAGGACTAGATTTGTAACACAATCGATCAACCAAGAAAACCAACCGAAACCCTTCGTGGGTTTACCCTTGCGATCGAACCAAAGAGAGAGAGGGGAAAGAGATTCAAGTTATGTGAATTATGAGGGATTAGGAGGTGTATTTATAGGCCTCAACCCATTGTAGCCCAAGTAAACAAAAGGCAACTTTTGCCCCCCCCCATTGGAGCCCTAACCGACGGTCGAAACACCCCGTGTGGGGTGTTCCAGAACTTTCCATCCTTCTTTCCTTTTTAATCTCTTACTATATATTATTTTAACATTCGTTAATACTTAACTATTAATTACTTAACGATCGTTAAAGTTATATAGTTACTTGCTCGGTTTAATTTAATAAATAAATAAATATATATTTATTAAATAAATTAATAAATACAATAAATATATTTATTAATTAAATTAACTCTTTATGTATTGTGTGCAATCCCGTATCTCGAGTTCGATCCTATCACATGACTATTAAATATAAGTCCATAAACTTACAGCTCCCACTTGGACATATTTCGAATATCGTGATCACATTGACCAGCGTCTAGTTACACTAGCAATGCCTCTAGTACAATTCGAGTAACGTCTCCTGGACAAAAACTTTTAAATGATTCATCATTTATTGTTATCCTTTTATTTCTAATACAACGGTAATAAGGATATGGATCTCAGTCATTCCTTTCATTTAACCATTCTGTTTCTCGTTCACAAATTCAACAAGATTACCAAAACAAATTTGGGTGTGGCCACACAAGCATCTTACTAATCCCACGAGGGGCCCAGCTGTATTAAACTCCAAAACGAAATTGGAGGAAATAAATTTCATATTGACTACGAGCAAAACTTATGAATTTTGCAACACTTCCGAAAATAATCCTTATAGCTACCAGTTACGTTCAGCGTTAGATTATTCCACGGAGATGCACTAGATTCACAACAGTTTTCTAGTATCTCAAATCTAAGGATAACTATTTATGTTTTACTTGATGACAAAGATCCATAAAGTAAAAACATATAGTTGGGATAAGTCCAATATTCGAATCATCGAATATCATCCAAAATCGATCAATATACTTTCAAGTATACTCTATCGCTATTTTGATTTGTCTTTATTTAATAATATTCCCATATTATTAATCGACAACGGACATTTAGCATAAGAATTTATTCATGGATTAAACATGTAAAATAGGATACATTTATTAAATAATAAAAATAAATGAAACCCAATCTTTATTTCATTATATAATAATGTCATAACATCCTTTATCCAAATATTAATCACAAATTTATTGCATGAGTTCGCTAGCTAGTTGCAGCCCAATCGCTTTGGCATGCTTAACTACCTTTGGTCTAGGCAAAGCCTTAGTTAAAGGATCGACTACGTTATCATCTGTGTGAACTTTTATCAATTTGATTTCACGAGCTTCAACTTGTTCTCAGACGTAGTGATGTCTACTCATAAAGTTTCTGGCGCCTTTCATGACTCCAGTGTCATTGGCAAATATTATTACGACAGAATTGTCACAATACATATCTATAGGTTCTTTAATTGAAGGCATCACTCCAAGATCTTCAATAAACTTCCTAATTCGAACAATTTCCATTGCAGCTTCTGAAGCAGCCATGTACTCAGATTGAGTAGCATGCATTACAATCGTTGTCTGTTTCTTGCTCTTCCGGTCAACTGCTCCTCCATTGATAACAAAAATGTAACCCGTCTGAGACTTCGTATCGTCTTTATCACATTGCCAGGATGTATCACAGAAACCTATAACATTCAGTTCTGTGTCTGGTTTCCCTCCAAATACCAAAAACATATCTTTCGTACTCCTCGGATACTTTAGAATATCTTTGACAACAGTCCAGTGGAGCTTCCCTGGATTTTATTGGTATCTACTAACCAAATTCCGAGCAAACGCCACATCAGGCCTTGTGCATCTTACAACATACATAATAGATCCTACAGCTGAAGAATAAGGCACCTTCTACATGTATGCCTCCTCTTTAGGAGTTGATGCATCCATCTCATGACTTAGATTATGCTTAACTTCCATAGGTTGAAAACCTTTCTTGGAATTATGCATATTATACCTCTTCAAAATCTTATCTATATAAGCATCTTGACTTAGAACAATTAACCGTCTTTTCCTATCTCGATAGATCTTAATTCCTAGAATGTATGCAGCTTCTCCTAAATCCTTCATAGAAAAACATTTACCAAGATAATCCTTAACAGTTTTAAGTCTTAGAATGTTACTTCCCATGATTAATATGTCATCAACATATAGGACTAGGAATACTACATCACTCCCACTAGCTTTGCGATATACACATGGATCATCATGCTTATGAATAAATCCAAACTTTTTGATTTCTTCATCAAATATTTTATTCCATTGACGTGATGCTTGATTCAAATCATAAATGGACCTTTGAAGTTTGCACACATGTCCTGGATTCTCAGGATCAACATACCCTTCTGGTTGCTGCATATAGATGTCTTCATCTAAGCAACCGTTCAAGAAGGCAGTTTTAACATCTATTTGCTGTATCTCATAGTCATAGTATGCTGCTATAGCTATGAGAATTCTAATAGCTCTTAAGTCTGCCACATGAGAAAATGTCTCTTCGTAGTTGATAGTCGTAGAAATACGTCTTTTAGGAAAAAAGAGCGTAAATAGGGCAAGTGAGCACGACGATTTAGGAAAACCGTGTGTGTATGACCCTAAAAGTGAGTTCGTTCTCGAGGAGGCAAGTGTGTTGTGTAATGAGTTGATTTTGATTGATGATTTTATTAAAAAGAGAGAAAAGAGAATAGAAATGAGAAAGGAAAGAAAAGACGGTTACGAAGACGGATCGAGCTAAGACGAAAACGCGTTCACGTAAAACCGTAAAAACTACAAAATTTAAAATTTTAACCTAAAAATTCCTAAAAATTACTAAAAATCCACAATAAAATTCTAAGAGTTTACAAAAAAATCCAAACTTGCTAAAGTCTTTTAATTAATTAAATAATGACTTTTTAATGCTAATTAAAGCCCTAAAAATCACAATTAATTATTAAAAAGCCCTAAACAAGATTTTAAAGTTTGTAAACCTCAAAAATAACCTAATTAAGCTAAAAAGTATTTTTTAAAATTTTAAAACCAAATTAAACTATTTTTAAACTCCTAAAAACTATTAAAATCTATTAAAACTTAAATTAATTCTAGAAAATAAATGAAAAGTCCAAAAAATGTTTGGAAAGTTACAAAGTTCCTAATTAAATGTCCACAATCTAGGAAAAATGAAAAAAGTAGAAAAAACAAACTTTCTATTTTTAGTAATAAAATAATATTAAAATAATCAAAAAAATAAAAAGTTTATAAAAGAATTCTAAAAAATTACCAAAAACTTAGAATAATATAACTAAGACAAAAATGCAAATAAAAGTTCCTAAAACCTCTTTATTAATTTTATATTAAATTTTAAAGTTAATAAAAAAACCTAAAATCAAATAAAATTAAAAATTAGACTTTTTGAAAACCTAATGTGATGTAAACCTCAAAAATATAAATTAAAAACTAAAAACTATTTTTCTAAAAATTAGAAACACTTTTAACTATTTTTAAACTATTTAATAAAACCGGCTAATTAAAAAAATGATAAAAAATAAATAAAAGAAGGGAAAAATTAAACTTAGTGCTGAAAAATCCCTAACCTAATAACAATCCTAGGAAAAATAAGCCTGGCCAAAATAGCTTATTGAATAAGCTGGAAAAGCCCAAATAAGCTACGACTTTTATTAAATAAGCCCAAACAAACACACCTTATATATTAAACGTTTCAAACTCTTACCAGTCAAAGTCCCTAGGGCAGCGGTAATGAGTGTATGTTGTGAGAGGAGTGGCGCAGGTTCAAGTCCTGGCCACGTCCTTTTTGTTATTTATTTTTTTCTTTTTTAACTTTAAACCCAAGCCTGTTACTCTTTTTTAGCTCAAAAACACAAACACAATCCAAATTAAACAAGAATTAATCAAAGAGAATAAAAAAAACGGGTTCAGTTTGCTTTTATAACTGATGAACAAATGGTGAATTCTTCACTTGTGAAATCTGAGATCAAGAGGACTTGATCTTGGTATATTGTGGATGTTTAATGGACAAGAAGGCACCCTTGTACTCTGTTGAGTACAAGGAGTCAAGATAAACAAGAAATCAAGCAAGCTATCACACAAAATCAAACAAGAATAAGCAGATTAAGGTTGCTGATGTACTAGGTCTAGGTCTGGTGGGTATATGCAGATTACTTGCTCAAAAATGAAATTTAAAGGCCAAGATCTTGCATACAAACTAAAAACATGGCATACAACCAATTCACAACCCTAGAACTACCTATTATCTAACAACTTTCCAATAATCAAACACAAATTTCAACCAAAACAGTCACTTATGGCAGTTTTCTGATTTCTAGTACTTAGACAAAATTTTAGCATGCAATGATGTTTAAAACTTGTTCCAAACTGAAAGCAAAGCTACCAGCAACCTATTTGTACCCTATAGAGTGAATTAAGCCAACTTTTACACAAGATTTTTACCAATTACCTTGATTAAACCTCTAATCCAAACACTCCTTTATATCAGAAAGCCAATTTTTAACAAATCAAAAACTTGCAAAACGTATCCAATCTAGCCTAAAACTGATCTAGCATGCATCATATCCTAGAATGAACAAAACTAAACCTAAGAAACACACTTAAACACTCTTTCATGCAAAATCACAACTTCACAATTTTTCTGAAAATTGAAAAAAATGAAACAAGGAATCACCTTGTGGGACCCACATCCAGGTCCCACAGTGACAACAAGGTCACCTCCTTCAGGCAGGGGCCTGAGCAGAACCTTTTAACAACAATCCTTCAACAACCTGCTAAGAGAAATTGAAAACAAGCAATAACAATAACTGATTTTTATGAAACTTTTTAAACCTTTCTTAAAAACTTTCCAACCAATAAACCTTGAAAACTTTAAAACACGTTTTAAAAACAACTTTAACGCTCAGAAATCAAAATACAAATCCACTTTCACTTTTTTGGATTTAAATTTTCTGAAATCAAATCTTTTTTAAAACCTTTTTGAAGACTCCAAAAACACAAACTGTTTATCAATAACAATGGAACTCAGTTTCTCTTCATAAACTAACACCAACTTTTAAAAAATGATAAAAGGAATTAAATTTTACTCAAAATACCAACTTTATATTTCATAAAAAGGAATTACAGAATTTTTGAAGAAAAACTGGAACAAGGGCTCATTCACACAATGAAGGCTCCTTAAATACTAATCAAAAGACTATTCTAGAATGCAATAAAAAAATACAAATAACTAAACCCTAGTTTCTGATTTTCCAAGTTTTCCCTTGAGTTCTTGGTCAAAAGTGGTATCTCGTGATGCTTTGTTGTTGCCAGTTGTAGAGAAGTAATCTGAGACGTTGGTTTAAGCTTTGGGTCCAAGGAAATTCATCCATCCACTGGTTTGGTCGGGTTTTGGGGTTTGGGTGAGAGTGACATGAGCAGGAGAGGGTCCCACAAGACACATGGGTGTGTCTTGTGGTGGTTTGAGAGGTGGGTTTGGGTGAGGTTAAGGGTAATCAAGGATCTGGACGAATTGAGATAAAAACCCTTTGTTTTGATTTTAATTGAGCCTGGGGTAATTTAGGGTTTAAGTGGGATTAGGTGGTGGTTTAATCCGTTTAGGGTAAAAATGTTTTTGAATGAAGTGTTTTGGTGGGAAAAAGGAAAAGGTTGACTGGGGTGTTTGACTGGGTTTAATAAATTAAACTGGTTTGTTTTGGGTGGGTATTGGGTTGGTTAGTGGGTAGGGTCGGGTAAATGGGTTATTGGGTGGGTATTGATGAGGTGTCAATCTCTGAATGGTGGAATGGAGTTTCTTGTCTGGGCAGCTTTGCCCCCTCATGTTTCACTTTCTTTTTACTTTGTAATAACAGCAAATAAACTCCATTTCCTTTGATTTTAAGTTTCACCACTTGTCATTTTTAGCATATTAATTTTATAAACTTTTTCCAAGGGCTTCAAATGTACTTTCTTCATTCTTCAAGGACTGAACTTGTAATGTCTTCAAACTTTAGGGACCCTATTCATAATGTTGAATATTTGAGGGGTATAAAGTGTTAATCTTCAAAAGTTGAGGGACCAACTTGCCAATCTTCAATTCTTCAAGGGCATTTTTGTAAAATCCAAACTTGGGCCCGGTTCATTGTGCGGCTTCGTTTCCCGTGTTCGTTTTTGATTGATTCTTGTGATCTTTTGCCTTTTCCTCAATATCCGTACCTAAAAATACACAAGTAACAAACACGAGCATATATTTGGTATTTTCAATGATATTTAATGCGTTTTAAGCCCGATTTGGACGATGAGACCATGTATAAAAGCAGTTTCATCACTCCCCCATACTAAACCATTGCCGTGTCCCCACGTAATGCTAGAATTAAGTATCGTAGCACCTCCAAAATTCAATTTTATTCACTTTATTGAACGATAAACTAGCTACACTACTACTATTACTACTACTTGTGTTATAGACATAATGTATGATTTTCATCGCAAAATGAGACGTTTAGGTTCATAGAATAAGAACACGTGAATGCTTCGTTAGAAATAATTTCATCGTCCTCGATTTTCACTCCAATTCCATGCTAAGCGTGCAACAAGATCATTGTCATTATAAGTTAGTAATGCTAACACTACTCATATGCCCCAATCACGTACTTATCCTCCCATTATTCCTAAGTTGTATCTCTTATATTTTATTATGTCTTAATGATCACGAGGATACATTGTTGACTTATGCGATAATAGAGATTTAGGTCTAAAAATAGAGTCCTAACGGTGTAACTAAGACCATCAAATCAATAACCCCTCCCAATAGACAACGATGTTAAAAAATTAAGTTGACAAGAAGAATCGATAAACACGGTTTTATAACGGTTTTGAACATGAGACTTATTACCAAGACTTTTATATGCCCCCTAACGGAAGGGCCTTATTATCTTTGGTTTACCTCCATCTTTTATTCAACTTCGCCATGAAGCTTTTATTATGACTTCGGTCTTGCCTTGCCTTTTATTATCCGCCTCATCGGTGGTTTTATTAGCCAAAGACGTATATCCTCACGCTAAAGCGAATTTTGGATCTTTAAAGCTTCGAAGATTAAGGCTTGATTCACTTTCAATTTTGCATAGATTTTAGGCCTTGTGGGGCTTCAAATTGTTTGCTAGATTTTGGCGAGCACTTGAAATCTTATTATTGGGTGAAGCTTTCGATTATTCGGGTGCCAATACTTCAAAACCGTGACGCTGGCGATACCTTAATGTCTTCCCAATTTAATTACACGGAAGCTACTAGAAAAGACTAGAAACCCAACAATCCTAACTAAACCGCTAAGTCAATATTTATTAAGCAAAAAATATTTACATGCGAAGGGAGAATAAGCAAACAACGAGAACACATGAGTTTTTGAAAGAATACGAGTACTCTACGTTTAGCATAGTAACTTATAATTAACTCTATCATTTCTCGTCCTCATTTAAGAGACTTAGCCTAATGTAAGTTAAGGAATCAAAGCTAAGTGCTCAACACGCACGGTCGAGTCAAAAATTACTCTTATTCTCGCCATCGGAAAACCTACATTCGTGTCTTCAAACACTTATAAAACATGAGAAAAATTTTAAATTTGGCCATTTTTAGCCTTATTTTGCAACAAAAACGATAAACAAAAAGATAAACTTTGGAAAGCGTGAATGTTTAGCAAGGCAAGTATCTATTCACCCCCCATACTAAAGTTAAACATTGTCCTCAATGTTTCGAGTCTAGGGGTGCAAACACCCCCATACTAGAGACGTAGTCGAATGCCTAATCTAGCATGGAAAGGGTGTAACCGTTAAATCAATAGCCGTTTATGAAGTGTGCTAAAAACCTAAGGTTAGAACATAAAAGGATATATCATATGGATATTGAGAAATGTCTCCAAAGCAAACGATCGAGTACTCCCATAAAACGAACACCAGAGGCTCTAATCGTGAAGATCATGATCTAAAAACCACAATTCACAGACAACCACAGAACAAAGGTTGGAAGGGCACAAATCCCCTCACATTAACTAATTAGAAAGCAATAATATGTACATGGATAAGCATGGGTCTCCCCCACGAGGCACCTTGTTTTTGATAACCGAGTCAAAAGCTCGACTCGAATCCCCATAAATGTGATCATTTAGGGATAATCATGGTGTGGTCAATTTTTGGTGGGGCTTACATGATAAACAAGGCCCAAAAACAACCGGTATAAAGGACTAAGTCCTTTGATGGTGCAAAATACCGGGATCGAAGATGGCGTTCTCGTTTTCATTGGAAAAACAAATCAACGCCACTTCATCAATAGTCAACAAAAACTCAAAGAGTTTCAAGAAAATAGGAGAGAAGAAATAGAAGGGTGGGACAATGGGTAAGTCTCTAAAAACATGAGCTACTCGAGCTAGACTCGCACCAATCAAATGAAAAGATTTTCCATTTATTGCATCGGTGGAAGACCGAGATTTCCCTATATAAGCAATTCCAGGATCAAATATCTCGTCCTCGGTGGAGAAAGGGGAGGGAACATAAGGGGATTCCCCCACACTAAGTCCACACAAAGCATCGTCAAAAGGAGAAGACGAGCTTGTAGTACTCAATAAACGTGGTGATGACGGAGTTAGAGTTGTAGAAAAATCTTTTAAATTCAATTCAAAATCTTTTCCTTTTTCATCTTTTACACTCTCGTTGTGAAAACCCGATTTAATTATGTCAAAAATATTTGGTGTATCTAAAGCAATGTTAGTCACACTAAAAATTCTCACATTTTGAAATCTTTTTGGTTTAGGTGGTGGTAAGTTTTCAAATCTTTTGTCAACAAAGAAAACTTCCCCATCGGGATCAACGTATTCATCATCCGAAGAATCACTCGAGATTGGAATCGTAGGCTTAACACTCTTAACCTCCACCGGCGGAGGGGACGGAACTTCATTTTTCTCAACAACTCCTAAAACTCTATTGGAAATCTTTTTGCAAATGCTTTTGATGGGATTGACATTGTACAAAGATGTGATAGAATACACATGAGAAAGAGTGGAGTTTTGGGTTGCATTAATGACGAGTTCTTCCTCATTGAAACGAAGAGTGATTTTTCTTGCATGCACATCGATAAGTGCTCTCGAGGTATCCAAAAAAGATCGACCTAAAATTAACGGAACTACAAGATAGTAGAACTTTCCAACTTTCACAAAGACGTCCTCGGCAACTCCACAAGCTAGAATCGTAGAATGATCGGCCATTTCGATTGACATTCTTGAAGGAGTGAGATTGGGAAGATTGAGCGATTTAAAAATCTCAAGAGGCATCAAATTAATACTAGCACCAAGATCGGCCAAGGCGTAGCATTCTTCCATGTCTTGGATAGCACATGGGATTAAAAACTTTCCAGGATCACCGACTTTTTGAGGTATGCGGCTTAGAAAAACCGATGAACAACTAGACGATTTTTGCAATTTTTCTTTGTTATTCAACATACTTTTGAAGTTCGCGGCAAATCGAGGCATCATGACTAAGGCGTCGGCAAAACTTATATTAAAATGCAAGTCACGAAACATTTTCATAAAGAGTTCAAATTGATAATTATTTCGTTCTTGTGCCTTTTCCTTGTCTCGTCTTGAAGGGTAGGGTAAAGGTGGTGTGGGTTGGGGCAAAGTAGGCATAGGCATCGGCCTTGGAATCTCGGGTTCCATGATTGGTATTGGTTCAACCGTAGGTGTGGTTTGAGCGGTACTTCGTGGGCTTGGAATTTGCTCCTTTTCAACCACAACCTCGGGTTCTTTCTCTTTTTCCTTCTCCATAGAAGTACTTGGATGAGAAATGGGTTCTTTGAAAGTTTTACCACTACGAGTAGTAATAACCTTCAATTCTCCTTTCGGGTTCACGATGGTAATACTAGGAAGACCACCCGAAGAAGAGGGCTTACACATGATTGCTTCAAACATTTTTGCCATTCGGTCTTCAAACTTATATTGCCTAGCATCCGCTTTTAACAATTCTTGGTTAATCTCATGTTGACCTTGCTCCATTTTTTGTTGATTTTGTTGGAGTCGTGTGACATTTCCTTCCATTTTATTAGCATGAGTTTTAAGTTCATTAGCAAGTTCGTTTTTAAGCTCGTTTTTCAACTCGGACCTTAAGCTAACCATTTCACGTTGCATATTGTCAAACTTAGCATCATTAGCCTTAGCATAATTCAAAAATTCTCCTTGAAGATTTTTGGTGTGATCATTTTGAAAACCTTGGGCATTGTTTTGAAAATCACGGTTTTGGTTTTGGTTTGAAATTTGCCCATTACCACTTTGATAATTACCCTTGTTATAATTTCTTTGATTTCCTTGGTAATTTCCACCTTGGTTGTTGTTGCGATAGTTATTAGCATTTTGATTCGGTGGAGCTTGATTTTGGCGGGAACCTTGACCGATTTGGTTATAAGTTCCCGTGGCTACATAAGCACTCGAAGTGTTACCATCCGCGGTAATGCACTCGGAAAGATCATGAGCTCCACCACACGACAAACAACTCTTAGAAACCGCTTTAACCGAAGCGGAATTCGAAGCTTCTTGAGCTTTCCAATGGGACATAAGGGTCGAAAACCTATCGAAAAACCGATTCTCCTCATTTGCTTCATCTTGTAAGGCATTGATACTACGAGACAATGATGAGCCCATTTTGGCAACACTCGGTGTGTTACGAGGGCTATAAACCTTAGACCTATTCTCAATTATGACCAAAGCTTCTTCAACCGTTTTACACAAAGAATTACCACCCGCGGCGGCATTCAAATAATCTCTTTCATGATCATTAAGTCCATTGTAAAACGTGTCGATTTGATGTAAGTCGGAAAAACCGTGATGAGGACATTCATGTAACATCTCCTTAAACCTATTCCAAGCCGTAGAAAAACTTTCATTTGATTCTTGTGAAAATTTAGAAATCTCATTTTTCAAATGCGTAGTCTTAGAGGGCGGAAAAAATTGGTTCACGAACTTTGAAACGAGATCCTTCCACGTCAATATAGAATTGGGTGGCTCTTTCTCTAACCAAATTTTAGCGGGCCCCGCTAAGGAATACGGAAAAAGCATCATCTTAATCGAGTCATTCGAGACATCCTTAAATTTGCACGTGGCGGTAAGACGATTAAATTGGCGGATATGGTTGTGGGGATTGTCCTTCTCATCACCACGGAATTTGTTGTTTTAGATCATCGACAACAAACCCATTTTCACCTCAAAATTCTCCGCAAGGATAGCGGGAATCACAATAGCTTCTCCATAACCCTCGGTGGGTGCTTGAAGTAACTCCATCATAGTTCGATTCGCCATGGTTGGTGCTTCTCGTACAATGGGTTTGTCAATAGGAGACTCCTCACTAGAATGAGTTGGAGTGGGAGTTTTGTTCTTTCGTCTACGTGCATGTTTTGCTTGATTACGAGTTAGCATAAACGTCACGTACAACGAGGAGACGAGCAAAGAAGATTCTTTTTGGTATTTTGTGTTTTTCAATTTTTTTTGTGGTTTTTGATGGTATTAACTTTTTTGGAAATTGGTGAATGTATTAAGTAGACAAAAATCTAAAAATCTCCTCCTTAATCAAATCTCTTGATTAAAGAAGCCTCAAGGAATGAAAACGATCACGTGAAGTGAACGCCTTCGATGACTTTAGAACGATGGTGGAACACCAAATCGTTCAAGAGGGTTTAATCAAATGAAACCAAGAAAATATATATGATATGTAATAATACTTTGGGCGGCAAAACCCTCGATTCACTCTCAAAATAAAATACGCACAAGCAAGCGGAAGAAACGAGGCGGCGCGAAGCACTTAAGAGCCTTTTCCTTTAGGTCGTGAAATACAACCGCGTTATACCCACCTTATAGTTTGTATTATCAAGATTAAGCTTCACGAAAGTATTTATCTATTTTTGCCTTTTTTCTTTGGTTTGAGATTCGAATACAATGATTGGGTAATGACCTCCCAAGTCAAGGTTGTGATTTCTCACGTATTTGGAGTACTTGTGAATTTATTGTTCTACGTATACAATATATTAATAATATTCACACAAAAACCGAAAAACGATAATACGTATTAGTAGAGTGCTACTAATACAAATACTATTTATGGCTAATATAAAAAACAACAATGTTCAATCAAAACACAACACGCCTCCCCGGCAGCGGCGCCAAAAATGATAGTCGTAGAAATACGTCTTTTAGGAAAAAGAGCGTAAATAGGGCAAGTGAGCACGACGATTTAGAAAAACCGTGTGTGTATGACCCTAAAAGTGAGTTCGTTCTCGAGGAGGCAAGTGTGTTCTGTAATGAGTTGATTTTGATTGATGATTTTATTAAAAAGAGAGAAAAGAGAATAGAAATGAGAAAGGAAAGAAAAGACGGTTACGAAGACGGATCGAGCTAAGACGAAAACGCGTTCACGTATAACCGTAAAAACTACAAAATTTAAAATTTTAACCTAAAAATTCCTAAAAATTACTAAAAATCTACAATAAAATTCTAAGAGTTTACAAAAAAATCCAAACTTGCTAAAACCTTTTAATTAATTAAATAATGACTTTTTAATGCTAATTAAAGCCCTAAAAATCACAATTAATTATTAAAAAGCCCTAAACAAGATTTTAAAGTTTGTAAACCTCAAAAATAACCTAATTAAGCTAAAAAGTATTTTTTAAAATTTTAAAACCAAATTAAACTATTTTTAAACTCCTAAAAACTATTAAAATCTATTAAAACTTAAATTAATTCTAGAAAATAAATGAAAAGTCCTAAAAATGTTTGGAAAGTTACAAAGTTCCTAATTAAATGTCTACAATCTAGGAAAAATGAAAAAAGTAGAAAAAACAAACTTTCTATTTTTAGTAATAAAATAATATTAAAATAATCAAAAAAATAAAAAGTTTATAAAATAACTCTAAAAAATTACCAAAAACTTAGAATAATATAAATAAGACAAAAATGCAAATAAAAGTTCCTAAAACCTCTTTATTAATTTTATATTAATTTTTAAAGTTAATAAAAAAACCAAAAATCAAATAAAATTAAAAATTAGACTTTTTGAAAACCTAATGTGATATAAACCTCAAAAATATAAATTAAAAACTAAAAACTATTTTTCTAAAAATTAAAAACACTTTTAACTATTTTTAAACTATTTAATAAAAACGGCTAATTAAAAAAATGATAAAAAATAAATAAAAGAAGGGAAAAATTAAAACTTAGTGCTGAAAAATCCCTAACCTAATAACAATCCTAGGAAAAATAAGCCTGGCCAAAATGGCTTATTGAATAAGCTGGGAAAGCCCAAATAAGCTACGGCTTTTATTAAATAAGCCCAAACAAACACACCTTATATATTAAACGTTTCAAACTCTTACCAGTCAAAGTCCCTAGGGCAGCGGTAATGAGTGTGTGTTGTGAGAGGAGTGGCGTAGGTTCGAGTCCTGGCCACGTCCTTTTTGTTATTTATTTTTTTTTCTTTTTTAACTTTAAACCCAAGCCTGTTACTCTTTTTTAGCTCAAAAACACAAACACAATCCAAATTAAACAAGAATTAATCAAAGAGAATCAAAAAAACGGGTTCAGTTTGCTTTTATAACTGATGAACAAATGGTGAATTCTTCACTTGTGAAATCTGAGATCAAGAGGACTTGATCTTGGTATATTGTGGATGTTTAATGGACAAGAAGGCACCCTTGTACTCTGTTGAGTACAAGGAGTCAAGATAAACAATAAATCAAACAAGCTATCACACAAAATCAAACAAGAATAAGCAGATTAAGGTTGCTGATGTACTAGGTCTAGGTCTGGTGGGTATATACAGATTACTTGCTCAAAAATGAAATTTAAAGGCCAAGATCTTGCATACAAACTGAAAACATGGCATACAACCAATTCACAACCCT
Source organism: Glebionis coronaria (assembly GCA_025667525.1). Taxonomy (NCBI): domain Eukaryota; kingdom Viridiplantae; phylum Streptophyta; class Magnoliopsida; order Asterales; family Asteraceae; genus Glebionis; species Glebionis coronaria. The sequence goes on from CM046878.1 coordinate 267,349,386, forward strand.
AGAACTACCTATTATCTAACAACTTTCCAATAATCAAACACAAATTTCAACCAAAACAGTCACTTATGGCAGTTTTCTGATTTCTAGTACTTAGACAAAATTTTAGCATGCAATGATGTTCAAAACTTGTTCCAAACTGAAAGCAAACCTACCAGCAACCTATTTGTACCCTATAGAGTGAATTAAGCCAACTTTTACACAAGCTTTTTACCAATTACCCTGATTAAACCTCTAATCCAAACACTCCTTTATATCAGAAAGCCAATTTTTAACAAATCAAAAACTTGCAAAACGTATCCAATCTAGCCTAAAACTGATCTAGCATGCATCATATCCTAGAATGAACAAAACTAAACCTAAGAAACACACTTAAACACTCTTTCATGCAAAATCACAACTTCACAATTTTTCTGAAAATTGAAAAAAATGAAACAAGGAATCACCTTGTGGGAACCATATCCAGGTCCCACAGTGACAGCAAGGTCACCTCATTCAGGCAGGGGCCTGAGCAGAACCTTTTAACAACAATCCTTCAACAACCTGCTAAGAGAAATTGAAAACAAGCAATAACAATAACTGATTTTTATGAAACTTTTTAAACCTTTCTTAAAAACTTTCCAACCAATAAACCTTGAAAACTTTAAAACACGTTTTAAAAACAACTTTAACACTCAGAAATCAAAATCCAAATCCACTTTCACTTTTTTGGATTTAAATTTTCTGAAATCAAATCTTTTTAAAAACCTTTTTGAAGACTCCAAAAACACAAAGTGTTTATCAATAACAATGGAACTCAGTTTCTCTTCATAAACTAACACCAACTTTTAAAAAATGATAAAAGGAATTAAATTTTACTCAAAAATACCAACTTTATATTTCATAAAAAGGAATTACAGAATTTTTGAAGAAAAACTGGAACAAGGGCTCATTCACACAATGAAGGCTCCTAAAATACTAATCAAAAGACTATTCTAGAATGCAAAAAAAAAATACAAATAACTAAACCCTAGTTTCTGATTTTCCAAGTTTGCCCTTGAGTTCTTGGTCAAAAGTGGTATCTCGTGATGCTTTGTTGTTGCCAGTTGTAGAGAAGTAATCTGAGACGTTGGTTTAAGCTTTGGGTCCAAGGAAATTCATCCATCCACTGGTTTGGTCGGGTTTTGGGGTTTGGGTGAGAGTGACATGAGCAGGGGAGGGTCCCACAAGACACATGGGTGTGTCTTGTGGTGGTTTGAGAGGTGGGTTTGGGTGAGGTTAAGGGTAATCAAGGATCTGGACGAATTGAGATAAAAACCCTTTGTTTTGATTTTAATTGAGCCTGGGGTAATTTAGGGTTTAAGTGGGATTAGGTGGTGGTTTAATCCGTTTAGGGTAAAAATGTTTTTAAATGAAGTGTTTTGGTGGGAAAAAGGAAAAGGTTGACTAGGGGGTTTGACTGGGTTTAATAAATTAAACTGGTTTGTTTTGGGTGGGTATTGGGTTGGTTAGTGGGTAGGGTCGGGTAAATGGGTTATTGGGTGGGTATTGATGAGGTGTCAATCTCTGAATGGTGGAATGGAGTTTCTTGTCTGGGCAGCTTTGCCCCCCCCCCCATGTTTCACTTTCTTTTTACTTTGTAATAACAGCAAATAAACTCCATTTCCTTTGATTTTAAGTTTCACCACTTGTCATTTTTGGCATATTAATTTTATAAACTTTTTCCAAGGGCTTCAAATGTACTTTCTTCATTCTTCAAGGACTGAACTTGTAATGTCTAATGTTGAATATTTGAGGGGTATAAAGTGTTAATCTTCAAAAGTTGAGGGACCAAACTTGCCAATCTTCAATTCTTCAAGGGTATTTTTGTAAAATCCAAACTTGGGCCCAGTTCATTGTGCGGCTTCGTTTCCCGTGTTCGTTTTTGATTGATTCTTGTGATCTTTTGCCTTTTCCTCAATATCCGTACCTAAAAATACACAAGTAACAAACACGAGCATATATTTGGTATTTTCAATGATATTTAATGCATTTTAAGCCCGATTTGGACGATGAGACCATGTATAAAAGCAGTCTCATCAGTAGTCTACGCCAAAAGTTTGAGTAAAACCTTTAGCTACTAAACGAGCTTTATAGGATTGTACTATTCCGTCCATGTCGGTTTTCTTCTTGTATATCCACTTATGTCTCACTACTTTAGCATTCGGTGGTGGTTCTACAAGAATCCAAACATTATTTACTTTCATGGATTTCATTTCCTCATCCATAGCAACCATCCACTTATCCTTCTCAGGATCAAGTATGGCAGATTTATAATTAGTGGGTTCACCAAGATCCCCTAACTCATCATCATCCTCTATATTAAGACATATATTTCTATTTGCGTTTTTAATCCTCGCGGATCTACACAGAGGAACTAATTCTATTGGAACCGCCAGACTTTCTGGTTCTACATGAATTACATCGCTAGTGTTTTCAGAAGGTAATGTATCTATATGACTCTCTTCAAGATCATAATTTCTCCCACTGAATTCTTTATTTACAAGATCAAATTCAAGGAAGTCTCCATACCTAGCAACAATCACTTTGTTCTCAGGTGGATAATAAAAGTAGTAACCCATAGTTTCCTTAGTGTATCCTACAAAGATACATTTTACAGATCATTGTTGGAGTTTTTCACCCGAGTCACGTTTCACATACGCCTCACAACCCCAGACCTTTAAATAAGACAAATATGGCTTCTTGCAATGCAATAGTTCATATGGTGTCTTATCAACCTTCTTTATGGGAACAATATTTAAAATGCGAATAACAGATTCTAGAGCATAATCCCAAAATGATAAAGATAAAGTTTTAAGATTAAACATAGATCGCACCATATCCAATAATATACGATTTCTCCTTTCGGATACACCATTTTGTTGTGGAGTATAGGGAGAAGTAAGATGCTGAACAATTCCATTTTCACCTAGATAATCTATAAACTCTTGACTTAAATATTCACCACCTCTATCAGAACGAAGAGCTTTAATCTTCTTCCCTAATTGCAGTTCTACTTCTACTTTAAACACTTTGAATGTTTCAAATACCTCATGTTTATGTTTAAGTAAATAAACATAACCATAACGGCTATAATCATCCGTAAATGTTAAGAAGTAGCTAGCACCTTTCCTTGACACATGTCTAAGTGGTCCACACACATCAATATGTATTAGTCCAAGTAGATCAGTAGCTCTTTCAATATTGCTATTAAAAGGTTTCTCGGTTATCTTTCTAAAGATACAAGACTCACATTTATCAAATGATTCATCATTGATATTTTCCAAAAGACCTTCACGTTGAAGCTTTTGTATACGAGTCTTTCCAATATGGGCATGTCTACAATGCCAAAGATAAGAAGAGTTCTTGTCAAACTTTCTCTTCTTACTCATACTAAAGACATATTTATTATTCTTGGATTCATTATCATGCATGTTTATTTCAATCACACCATTCACAAAAATTGCATTAAAATAGAAAATACCATTTTTCCAAACAAAAATTCCATTATTATCAATCGTGTGAACAAATCCATTATTTAACAAACAAGAAAAAGAAATAACACCCCTAACAATTGTAGGTGCATAATGACAATCATAAATCAGTACTAAACCCGAAGGTAAAACTAGATTAAATGTTCCTATAGCTTCAACCGCTGCTTGTGCGCCATTGCCCACCTGCAGAAATTGTTCCCCATAGGATGGCTTCCTTTCCAGATTAAACCCCTGCAACGTATTACAAATGTTAATACCGCATCCCGTATCATATACCCAAGAATTTAATTTGTATGTTAAATTGAACAATTCAATCATAAATAAAGTACCTGAAGCTGCAGCGCTCTACTCAGACTTCTTCTTTATTTTTCGCAATTCTTCGAGGTAAAGAGGGCAATTCCTCTTCCAGTGACCACTTGCCTTGCAGTGGTGACAAGTCTCATATTTCTAAGATTTATTATTCTTGACAAAGTTCTGCTTAGGTTTCGAATAAGTCGCAACTTGCTTGCACTTATCAGCCTTGCCTTTGCCTTTCTTCTTGTTCGTTTGCGGTTTTGGCTTACTCACTCTACCCTTTTGTATGGTTAGTACAGAAGGCGTAGCGGTAGATGCCTTGTCTTTCAACCCCTTTTCATAGTCAATGAGCATTGCATACAAATCATTAACTGTCTTCCCCGTGCAATGCATATTATAGTTTCGAACGAAATCATTGAAGTCCTTGTTAAGGGACCTATTGATCAAGTTTATAGCCATATTATGATCATAGGGTTGTCCTAGCGCAATGAGCTGTTCCATATAACCCCTCATCTCCATATAATAGGCACTTACATACTTTCTAGGAGCTTGCTTGCAGCTATGCAAAGCATCTACCAAGTCGTAGATCTCCACAGCTTGCGGCTTCTCGAACATAGCCTTGAGCTCATCAAGCATTCACTTAGGTGAAAATAGCTCATACTTCTCTTGATGTGGAGGAGCCATTTTTCCTAACATTAAGGCAGCCACTTAAGAGTGCTTCTTAATATTAGCAGTGTGTTCAAGCCTTTGCGCATCAGATGCTCCTTCAGAAAGATCCTCCGGATAAGGAGTAGTCAAGATATCGATAGTACCTGCTACTCTCAAGACAATTCTTAGTGAGCGATACCAATCATTGAAATTTGGGCCAGTAAGTTTAGGACGATCAAAGAAAGCTTTGAACGCAAAACTTATAGTCATATTGTTTTCGGGTTGAGCCATTTGTACAGAAACAAGTTCAAATATTAGTGTTTTCGATAATAATATACTTTCAAGAAAATAAATTTACATAGGTATATAAACCATAGTATTTTCCTTGAATCCTAGAACTATATTGACATAAATCCTGTACATCAGTTGATCTACAAGTAATGAATGTATTCAACATAGCCTTGTCGAACAATTCAGTTGACAAACAATTTTCAATTTCTAGATATTTAAGGGATTTATATCTCCAAAAAAAACGTTTTGCATTGTAAACATGTTTCATCCCTTCTGAATGCCTTAAGTTTCCAGATCTCACTAAGTAACTTAATTAAGTCATCTAATCTGAGTAACGTAAAACCATCATACGAATTCTCATTCTACAAATGGTTTTCTCTCCATCGCAACATCACCCAAAAATCTCATTTGATGACGAAGTAATTTCAAGTGTTCGTCAATTAGGAGCATTCGACTTAAATTTTAAGGGTATAAATTTTGATGTCAAAATCAATGTTTGGAGAAGCATGCATACAATCTCCATAGCATAAGTTTAATAAAACATTTAGTAAACTCTTTCACGAGACTAAATTTCTACATAAATTATGTTGAGGTATTGGTTAAACCAATTAAAGAATTTACCCACAACTATTCACAACGTACTTTTGCTAGAACTCGACTACGCACAAAGCAATACCCTTATTCATTCTGTTTCGGATGTGAATTTGTGGTAAATCACCCTTACGATATAATTCAAATAATAATCATAGGTAATTTCAATTTGACGCACACGCGAGCCGGGAATTTGGTCAGCGACTAATGGCATTACACCTCCTTCCTTAACCGTGTACATGACCAACGGTGCGTTATACCCACTTTATAGTTTGTCAAAAGGAGTAGGCCGTTAGATTATTATTGAAATTCACCAATCAAATTAATCTTATGTAATTTAGATCTCTAACAAATTATTATTTTAATATGATTTAGTCCATATTATTTCTTTTCCTAAAAACCCCTTGTTTACAACAATTCAACAATTTTATATATAAACAAGTAAAAAAAACTAAATCATAAACACATAATAACCATTTATATGTGCAAAAAATAAATCAAATAGCCACATGCATATGATTTATTTAATAATCATCAAATCTAGGTCTTTATATTCATATAAAGTCTTCCCTAATTCTAGATTTATTGAATCAAATAATTACGTAGCACATAAAATCATATAAACATATAATTTTACGATCCATGAAAACATGCACGTAATCATGTACTCCCCACAAATCTTAACAATTAAATCTGTACGGATCGTAACTATACATGACATAACAATTAATCATGCAATTTAATCTAAAATTATCCCACATGTAATTTAGGGTTTCAAAACAATTCCTTTTTTATTAAAAATTCGGCCAAAACCCTAATTTTTTAAAAAACAAAACCCTAATTTTAAGAAAACCTAAAAAACAAGTAGTTTTAACTCAAAACTATTATTATTCAAAAAATTTTAGATTTTCGATAATTTTAACATGTTAAAACGACACTCGATGCCACTGAAGGTTTATTAACATCATAACAATCATATAAAACCCTAAACGAGATCAAAGCACATATAGCGGAAGCGATTTAACACGATCATAATAATAACACAATTATAATTAATCGAATTAGGGTTACATACCTTTACGCTAAAGCAATTCCACAAGACGAAGAACGAATCACCAATTCGGGTTTATACCGTAATACACCAAGATATAGTCTAAAGTAAGACTATATTACGATCTTGTACACACGTAATACAACGAGCTAACCGTGATTCTAGCACGTGAAGACCGAGCTACAACGCTTGTAAATAATCTACCCAACAACCCTAGAGAGGGGCTAGGACTAGATTATTAACACAATCGATCAACCAAGAAAACCAACCGAAAGCCTTCGTGGGTTTACCCTTGCGATTAAACCAAAAAGAGAGAGGGGAAAGAGATTCTAGTTATGTGAATTATGAGGGATAAGGATGTGTATTTAGGCCTCAACCCATTGTAGCCCAAGTAAATAAAAGGCAACTTCCCCCCCCCCCCTCTTTGGAGCCCTAACCAACGGTCGAAACACCCCGTGTGGGGTGATCCGGAACTTTCCGTCCTTCTTTCCTTTTTAATCTCTTACTATATATTATTTTAACATTCGTTAATACTTAACTATTAATTAATTAACGATCGTTAAAGTTATATAGTTACTTGCTCGGTTTAATTTAATAAATACATAAATATATATTTATTAAATAAATTAATAAATACAATAAATATATTTATTAATTAAATTAATTCTTTACGTATTATGTGTAATCCCGTAATCTCGAGTTAGATCCTATCACACGACTATTAAATATAAGTCCCTAAACTTACATACACATAGTCGGACATTGATCCATCTATAGTTCAATGTCGTTCTTGCTATAACTGAGTGACCCATACATATGAATTATGTATGCTCGATATCAATAGCAATAAACCATGAAAAACCTTTTTAGATTGAATTAACAATGCGAAAACATTTTTCGACCATTTTTGAAAGAACTTTGAGATATTTGAAAAAGAGAATAGAAATTTTCAAAAAGAGTTGACTCAATAACTCAAAGATAGAAAAGACTCAAAAGAGAAAAGTATCGATTAAAGAAAATGCGCAATTAAGGTATATGTTCTATTAAACCTAGACCTAGACGTAAATAATTAAAAGGTTCCATCTTAAGTGGCTTAGTGAAGATGTCGGCTAAGTTTTCTACCAAGGGTACCTTCTGTTGGTCCCTTGTAAATCGTTATTACTTATCAATCTTAAGTAATAACTCTTTAGCAAGACTCAAGTGTGTTGTTTTAACAATTAGTAAGAACTAAGAACAATTAAAACAACAATACCATTATAACTTTTCAACGTATAGACTTTTATTAAAATTCAATAAAGAATCTATAACCCACTTTATTTGCGGAATAACAAATTGGTTGAATGACAATGTGTGGTGATCTCCTCTACTTAAACTTCTAACCAAAGTTAAGAGTCTAAGCTCCAATCTGAACGTTCATATGCACTTTGGCTATATGGTTTAGTTGGTATTGAGAGAGAAGGTTTTTCTAGAGTTTCTACTCTTGTGATGGTTAACCTTTTCTCTCTCAATGTGCACTCCTTATATAGGCAGTGCAAATCTAGGGTTTGCATTTTGCATGTTCCCATGCATAGGTTTATCCAGTGGGTGGTTGATGCCCATACTGGATAAAAAGTACAAAGTACTTAATAAACTATTCTAGAAAAGATTAAGGTTTTACTTATAACTAACTATACAAGCAACCTACTTTGACTTAAAGTAATCTTTTCTCGCCTAATGCAAACCATCAAAATACTGAAGTGTCTTCAGCATTCTAGAGGAGATCGACATCATTCAGTTTGGTATTGTCAAACCAAACTGAACTGAAAGCTCTTCTTCAGTACTTGTTCTTCATGAACTAGACCGCCTAGTATTTGAAGCAAAGACTCATTTATCTTCTAAGTTTACTGGAAGAGGAAAGCTGAACATCTTTCAGCAACAGAGTCTTCAGTAAGAACTTTGTTCCTCTGGTCATGCTTCAGCAGACTCACCTTACTGCTGAACATGAAACACTTAGGGGGATTTTATATTCAAATCCCAGAGTTGCTTCAAGGTCAGTAAATGCTAATGCAACAATCTCCCCTATTTAGATATACAAATAGCCTAAGTCTAAAGTCAGTAGTAAGTGAGCATAACAACTTTTTCTTACTTGCACTGAACAGTAAAATACTTATAAACATCAGATAATCATTTATTAATAAAACATTACAAATTACAACAAAATCAATGCAAATGATTATTTAATCTTTCTTAGGCCTAAGTCCTTCAATGATGGGAGTCTGAATTAATGGATCTGAGTTTCTGTGGTCCAGTATAGCAAGTAAGCACATGCTGAAGGTTCTTGCAGCATCAGTAAGTCCTAGGCCTCCATGCTGAGAATAAAAGACCTTTGAACATTCCAAAGAAGTTCATTGTTCATTTCATCGAGGTCACTGATGACAAAAAAGTCTTGACGTTCACGATGATTGAACATTATCATTCCTAATTCTGGTTCGTCTAGTACATGTCCAGGGAGATGATTTTGAAACTAAACAAAGCCTTTGTATTTCTTTTTGGTGACAAAAATGTCACCCACACCAGGTTTGATCAGATTGGCTCTTTTGTTCAACTCTAGTATAGGATCTTGATCCTCCAGAGAAACTTCAGTGCTGATGTTGAGAATCTCACCCAATTTTTCATGATTTCTCATAAAGTGTTCAATTCTGGTGCGGACTTCATCCCATCTCTTGGATTTCCTCTTCTCAATTTTATCGCTCATTTCAATCCATTCAGTATAAGAAAGATCCTTCCCTTGGAAGTCTTCTAAGATCTCATCAGTCCCATCGCCCCTATAGAACTTCAGATGAATATCACCTCTGCTAGTAAGCATATGAACATTGGTGATTGGTGAGAGATTTCTTTTGTTCAGTCTTGTTATATAAAATTTTTCATATAACATCTTCTTCTTGAAGAGGCTTTCAACTTCAGATTTCCCAATTTTTTCATACAAGCTCAACTTCAGGTTTCTTAGTTGTTCTTCTTGTTGGAGCTTGTATATTTTATCAAGTTCTTCTTGAGTGGCCACCCCAGCTTTGATCAGATTTTCACTTAGTGTAAAATCACCTTTGTTCTTGGGTTGAATGGGAGGTGTACCACTATCAGTTGTATCTCCACTGGTGGTAAGACCATCAATATGACTGTCATTGGCTGAAGACTCCCCCTTAGCCTTAGCTGGACTCTTCTCAGCAAACGGTGACTCATAGACAACTGGTTGTTTTTAGCCTTCTTTTGAGCATGTTTTTGGAATAGCTGTTGCATAGTTATTTTCTCCCCTCAGCAGAAGATTGCCCAACAACTTTTGATGACCCACCAGCAGGGAAGAGAGCACAAATATGATCAAGAGTGGACGATACTGGCCAGCATTGCTGGTACATGTTCAAGGGCATTCAGCTTCTGGTGAACCTCTTCAGATAAAGTCATCTTTTGTTTCTCCAGCAATGCCACCCTATCCTTGATCTTGGAAACAGAGTCACACAAATCGTTAACTTGACCATGTACTGGTGTGAATTCTGGAGGAAACTTCATGGAAGAACTATTGATGGAGTCCATAAGTGATGACATTTCTTGCTTAAGGGAAGTGGTGGTGGCCACATCATTGACTAATGCCTTCAGAGCAGCAATAATGACATCCCTAATTTGATCAGCAGTCGGAGGAATTGGTCTTGCTTTAAGAGTTATGAGTTTAACATCAACAATAACCTTTTCCTCATTGAGTTTAGCCACCTATGATTGAAGAGTTAACACTTGATTTGTCAATTCTTTTACTTGAACAGATCTGGGGGATGGTGGATTTGAAGTCAAGTCAGCAATATTATCTTCAGGTTCACTATCATCAAGGTTGACTGGAACTCGTTCATTGAACCCAAGATCTTTTTCCAAGTCATCTGAAGACATACTGAACATATAAGTAGGCAAGTGTCCTACCTTGGAACAGGTAGTGAGAGGCACTTCCTTTGTGGGCTTCTCAGCATCACCTCCAGTGTGAAGGTCAGTTTCTACTCCTTCACCACCAGGGTTGGTTTTACCTGATGGATCCTGAGAAAAATTCCCTGATGTAGTAGTTTTTACCCCTTTAGGAAAAGGAAGGCAAAATAGTGGTAAGCGTTAAGCACGACGATTTAGGAAAACCGTGTACAAATGACTCAAAGTGGGGATCGTTCTCAAGGAGGCTTAGTGTGTGTGTAATGAATTGATTATCTTTGTGATTATATTTGTGAGAAAGAAAAATAGAAATGAGATTAGAAGAGAATGACGGTTACGAAGACGGATTAAACTAAGACAAAAAAGGTGTACACGTAAAACCGTAAAAAGCCCTAAAATTAAAATTTTACCCTAAAAATTCCTAAAAATCACTAAAAATCCACAATAATATTCTAAGAGTTTACAAAAAATCCAAACTTGCCAAAACCTTTTAATTAATTAAATGATGACTTTTTAATGCTAATTAAAGCCCTAAAAATCAATATTAACTATTAAAAAGTCCAAAACAAGATCTTAAAGTTTGTAAACCTCAAATATATCCTAGTTAAGCTAAAAAGTATTTTTCAAAAATTTAAAACCACTAAAAACTATTTTAAACAATTAAAAACTACTAAAATCAATTAAAACTTAAATTAATTCTAGAAAATAATTAAAAGACTCTAAAAATATTTGGAAAGTTGCAAAATTCCTAATTAAGTGTTTAGAACCTAAGAAAAACATAAAAACTTAGAAAATCAGACTTTTAATTTTTAACAATAAAATAATATTAAAATATTATTAAAAATCCAAAAATCATAAAAAAATTCTAAAAACTTGCAAACTAGCTTAATTTAACCTAAATAACTCAGAAATGAAAGTGAAATTACCTAAATACCCTTAATGGGCCTAAAAAGTGGGCTAAACCCAAAACAATCCACTATTGGGCCAAATTTGGGCCCAATATAAAAAGTGCCTAAAATAATCCCAAAAAGCACCACTTGACTCAAAATTTGATTTTAAACAACTTTTTCCAAAGGACCAAAAGCTGAAAGTGTGAAATAAGCTAGCTTATACCAAACAACTTATTCTTAATGGGCTTTTTGGCCCATTAAGCTATAAGCCAATGCCATAAGCTGAAATTAAACACACAAGCTTCTTTTGTACTAAATAAGACTTCTGTAAAAAGAAATTTGAAATAAGCCCAAGGAATAAGCCTGAAAATGCAACAAGCAATCTACAGAAAACGACAAAATAGTCGTTTTTTAGTTCTAGGCCACCCCAAGTGCTGATTCAAGTTTCTATAGCTTTCAAATGACTTAATTAAGCAAAATCAACAAAGAGTTTTCAAATAAGCTGACTCAATAAGCTGGAAAAAGCAAATAAGCACTTATGTAAAAGTCAAATAAGTTTGTTTTCTAGTAAAAAGTTAAAGTCAAAGTCCAATAAGCTCCAGTATAATCAAATGGGTCAAATAATGAAGATATATCACAAAAAACAAGTTGTTGCAAGTCTGGATAAGCTAAAATAGCTTATTGATAAGCTGAGTTCAAAATAACACTAGCAGGGGCTAGTTTTGGGTGTTGAGCAGTGGAAACTTTTTCCACTGCTTGACTTGTTTGACTTTTTGTCTTTAGTGACTTTTTTGGAGATTCAGATTACACAAAGGCACCCAAATGATATTTGGATCAAAAGGAGTCAAGAACAATCAAAATATCACAACCACAAACACCCAATTGATACAGTTTAATCAATAAAGTACCAGATCTAGCATAGACATGAAACAATAAGCAGTTGAGCACTTATGAGCAGTTTTAGCAATAATCAGCCAACCAAATACAACCAAATGCATACACAAGATATTATAAACTCTAATCAACAAGTTTAAACAGTTTTCATGTAATGGCTTAAAGCCTAAATCAAGATTCAAGCTTATGAATGTTACTGATGAACACTAACACATGCAGTTTTGCACTTTGTTGATGTATTTGACCAATAAGCCAGATTCAACACTCAATATCTATCAAATAAGTTATAATAATGATGTTTTAACAACTTTCAACCCTAAGCATGCACAAATACTAGATTTCACCAAAATCTTAGGTCAAAAACAGTTGAATTCACCAAGTTATAGCAGATTGTTTGATTTGAAGTTTCAAACCCAAAAACTTGCAGCAAAACACTCTCAACAAGGCATATATCAGATACCAAGCACAAACAACACCTTCTAACAACACAATACCAAGATTTCAACTTAAACAAGTAGACCCAAACACCCCTTTATCTTTTCAAATCCAAATTTAAACAAGAAAAAGTGTGATTCAGTTAACCCAATGATCAATCTAGCATATAAACAACATTATCATGCAAGACTAAGTAGATTTAAGCCAAGAAATCAACAAGAACAACAGTATAGCACAAATTCAAAAAAATTCCAATATTTATCAGATTTTCAAGGATTTTTAGACAAACCTGATGAATGTATATCCATACCCACGAATTTATGAGCTTATGTGCTAGCTAGAACAAGCACAAGCTTCCAATAACACCCCTGCTAAGATTCAACAAGGTTAGAAGCAAGATTATCAAAACAGAAACTTAAAAAGCCTTGATTAATGCAACCTTGTTACCCCACACTTGATTATCCCCAAGTTATAAGCCTCACCACACCTTAATTATCACAATTAGGATGCTATGATCAGCCCTATAACCCAAGAATTCCAAGGTTGAAACAAGAACTTAGCAAAATATCAAGCTTGAAGGAAAAATGCAAACTTTTGCACTCTCCTTAAAAACACGTTTTTAGATTCAAAATCAGTGAACTAATAACATAAACAAGCTAAAATAAAGGTGGCACTTGGTCTTTCTTCAACAAAACTCAACACACTTTCATTAAATGAAAAGAGGATTTACAAGAAGTTGAACTAGGAAAAACCAAAAGCAAACGTACAAATGAGACCTTATGGCTTTATATATAGCCTTACATGTGAGCTAGGAACAGATAAAAACTCTAAACCCTAATGCTTGAAGTCCCAAAAATGCCCTTGTGAAATTTGAACTCCTTGGCTTCATGTGATATTTCCTTGGCTGTTTGTGGAGCTGGCAAGCATGTGAAGTTGATTAAGGGCTCACATGATGCTTAAGTTTGAAGCTTTGTTGTGGGACGTTGGATTGCTGGCCCTACTGTTTGTCTTCTTCCTTATTTTTGTAGCAGGGGAGGCATGTGTGGGACAAAGGGGTGGTGAGGTGTCCAAGTTTAAGGTTGGGATGTGATTAGAAGACCCTTAATCATAATTCTGGACAAGATGGTGGCTTAATTTTGGCTTAAACAAAATTACCCAATTTGTATCAAGAACACTAAGAACAGGTGTTTAATCTGTTTTGGGTTAAATAGTTGGTGTTAAGCGCCAAATTCAAACTTAATTAATTAAGTTTTTTAATCCAGTGTGAGTGGAAAGGTGATGTGGAGGAATGATGGGAGTTGATTGGTGGAAATGGTGAGTGGGGTGAGGTGGCAGCTCCTGGTTGGTCTAGGTAAGTATGATGTCTGGCCAAATTAAACCCCTTGTCTTTGTAACTCTTTCCACTTTGTGTAAAACAGGCTAAAACTCAAATCCCTTTGTAATTAAACTTTCAATTTTCACACTTTTGCCCCAAAAACTTTTGTGAAGTAAATTCAGGGGTATTTCTTGCCATTTTGTGATACTTCAAGGGCTGATTTGGCATATTGTTGATGGATAATGATCTTTACTTGTATGATTGGCATTTTGGAGGACTGAATTTGCCAAGTCTTCATTTTTGAGGGACCATTCTTGCCAAATGTTGAAAGTCAAGGGTCCTTTTTGTAATTTTGGGATTTTCAAAGGACCAAACTTGTAATTTATTGTACTTTGAAGGACTTCATGATATAATTGACTTCGTGGAGGATAATAGTTGACAATTTAGCTTTGTTGAGGGGCTAAACTTGCCAATTCTTCAAAGTGGAGGGCGCTTTTTGTAATATTGACAAACTTTAGGGACCATACTTGTAATTATGAAGATACAAGGGTATAAAGTGTCAATTCTTCCATATTGGAGGACCCTTCTTCATAATTCTTCAAGTCTTCAAGGGTTTTCTTGGGAAAATCTTCATTAGGGCTTGGTTCATTGTGCGGCTTCGTTTCCCGTGTTCGTTTTTGCATGATTCTTGTGATCTTTTGTCATTTTCTCAATATCCGTACCTAAAATACACAAGCAACAAACACAAGCATATATATGGGTATTTTGATGATATTTAATGCATTTTAAGCCCTATTTGGACGATGAGACTATGTATAAAAGCAGTCTCATCATTCCCTGATGAGTTAAGATCAATGAGTGTGTTTTTTGTTCCTTCAGTAGGACCCTGTTGTAGGGGTGCTACATCATCAGAAATAGATAATCCAGGGTCAGCCTCAACTGTTGTATTTGCTGATGCCTCATGCCCTGATGCTGACTCAGAGTGACAAATGATGGAGATTGGTAATGAAATTGGAAATGTATTCAGATTTAAATTACTTACCAATGCTCACTCTACACTACTGAGCTGAGGGTGCGCTCCATCTTCACCCTTATCCCCTAAAGAGGTTGGGATAGGGGTTGCCTTCAGGGCCTCTTTTTGCATGTCACCCCCAGCAGAGACTGGAGGTGACGTCTGGCTTGGGTTCTTGTCCTTCGCCGAGGACTTATGTTTCTTTAAAGCTTGGCCTTTGGAATCATCAGCAACCTCCTTCGATGAAGATTGTGTGAGGGTTCTCCTTTTTCTGGACTCACGTTTACATTTCTCAGTATTAACATACGTTTGCTTCTTACGTGGTCCAGAAGAAGCTCCAGGCTTTTTGCCTTTCAGATCCCCTTCTCCAGTTAGAGGAGCGTCTTGTGGAGCTTTGTACACTACTGGAGTATTTGCTGAGCAAATGTACAACATGGGTTGTGTAAAAGGAGGATCAATGGTACTAACTGGAATGTTCTAGCGCTTAAGCTCAAAGGGTGGAAAGATTAATTTTTCTCCTTGGAGTTTAGAAATTACATCTCCAAGATGGTCAGCAAAAATGAGGGATAGAAATCTGGTGTAAACAACATTTTTCTCCCTTGTCTTTTTCTCCATCTTCCCATGAAGAACTTCAAATATTAACCTCCCAAAATCAGCCTTGATTCCCTTGGCCACACAATATAAAATTATTGCATCCTTTTGATTTATTTGGTCAAGCCCTCGAGTTTTCCCACCCAAACACTCAATCAAAATGGTCATCAGCAATTTCCACTTAGGTGGTAAACAGTTTCTCTTTAACCCACCCCTTTCAGTGATCTCTTCAGTATACCCAATTTCTTTAAAATAATTTTTAACCACAGTGAAATCATTGGGTATATCCTCATAGTCACTAGGGTTTGCCAGATAGTTTAAACCCAGAACCCTTCTAAACAACTTTAAACCAATTTTACCATGAATACCAGCTGTTGTAGAATCAAACTCTATTGATTTCTTGTTGTGAGAAGCTTGTGCTGTGAACCAAAACTCTTTTAACACGTTTTGAAACATCATCCCTGGGTCTTTAAAGAAAGCTTCTCGAAGAACACATTTTGAAAAAAATGTCATGACTGATTCCCAGGGACTGATTTGAGGGTGTCTGGTTTGAGTTACATGGAGTTGTTGGGTTTAAAGATGATATCCTCAATGGGATAGTTAACATGAACGGATGGGTTTAGGGTGATCTCAACATCTTGGTGTGAAGAAGATTCGGCTGCCATTTGTGTTTTTTGTGTGTGTGTTTTTTATGAAAGAGAGAGAGTTTGTGTGTGTTTTGATGAAAGATTTTGCAAAAGTGATATGATTTCTGTTAACATCATAAGATTCAAGCTAACAAGAGGTGATCCGGAGGTCGGGGAGGATAAAAGTAATGTTTAGACATTTTGAGAGAGAGAGAGTAAAGCTTGAATGTAGTGTGTGTATTTAGAGAGAGAAAGGGAAATACACAAATAAGAAGAATCCTCACCCCTCCATGGAAGTATGGAGGGGTATATATAGGCTAAACAAGAGATCACTTTGACAACATGTCAATAGTAGTCCCTCCATGTTTTGCCCATATGAAACTAAGGTAATTCCGTAAATGGCGCTCACATTTTAGGGCTAACAATTTCAATTATTCAAAGGATATATAAAACTTTAGGCTGATTTGTAAAAGTTTTGCTTGAACATTTGAAAAAGTTATGAAACTTTTAGGGTTTCTTTTGAACAAATGGCACAAACACTCTCATTAATGTTCTACAAAAGGGTATGATTATTTGTTGCTTCGAACAGTGAGACGCCTCATGTGTCAAAAAGTTGTTGACTATGATATGGACGTTTGATATTTCCTTAATAAACGATTGACAATGTTTGAAAGAATGTTTTGTATTTATTCTCAAGAAATTTGATGCCATTTACTCCTTTTAAACACATGATTGATTGGTTTTAAAAGCTGTTGGCCAGATATGCTGAAGCTGATGGCAATACTTGTGAGCTTCAGTGCGTTAGATGAGGCGACAAAACCCCATATACATGTTCACAAATATGAACAAGACATATGACGTTGCACGCTCCTCTACACAGGCCTAGCTACTCATTTGTATAAAAGTTTTTTTGTTCAACAATGCTGAAGGGAAAATACAGATGACTTATGATTTTGTTCAGCTTTAGTGCATCAAATAAGGCGACAAAACATCATATACACAATCACATAATGTGAGATAGACACATGACATTTCACACTCCTTTACTCAAACACTGCTACTTTGCATAAATCAAAACTTTTAAGAAATTCTGACCCTTTAAGCTTCTTCAGTGAATGCTGAAGGTTCAGGTTTTATATCATCAATGTTCAGCATACCTAGCTCCACTATCAATCTTTTGAAAGTTGGTTCATCCAATGGTTTGGTGTAGATATCAGCCAAATGGTAATGAGTGGGGATGAAATGTAATTCAGTGTCCCCTTTCACAATGTGATCTCTGATAAAGTGATATTTGATATCAATGTGTTTTGTTCTTGAGTGAAGGACTAGATTATTTGATATTGCAATAGCACTAGTGTTATCACAAAAGATTGGTACCTTTTCATATTCTATGTCATAATCAGCCAGTTGGCTTTTCATCCAAAGAACATTGGCACAACATCCAACAGCTGCCACATATTCAGCTTCTACTAAAGACATGGCAACTGTTTGTTTCTTTTTAGCACTCCAACACACATGTTTGTCACCCAGCAATTGGCAAGCACCAAAAGTGCTTTTTCTGTCCATATTGCATCCAGCATAGTCAGAGTCTGAATACCCTTTAAGATCAAATCCTGAGGATTTGGGGTACCAAAGACCTAGACTTGGTGTACCTTTAGGTATCTGGAGATTCTCTTTACAACAGTAAGGTGTGATTCCTTTGGACCTGCTTGGTATCTTTCACAAAGACATGTAGAGAATTGAATGTCTAGTCTGCTTGTTGTTAAGTACATGAGTGACCTAATCATACCTCTATTGTGACAACCGTGGTTTTGAGGTTCGTCACTTGGTCTTACTTTTAGGTTATTTTATGTGTGACTACTTGATTTTTGTGCTTACGTGTTTATTTTGTGTGAACGAGGTTGGTGTGATTATCGTTTATGAGTATAGAGTACTCATAAGTAAATCGAGGAACGGTTAATTCATGTTCATGAGATCACAATTAGTGACTATGAAATGAAATGGTGATATTTTGGTGGTTACGTATACGTATAAGTATTATAGTAATAGTGTATTTTTTTAGGATTTACGGTTTAGCATTTAGAGGTCTCGGATAAGGTAATTAGTCAAATGAATATTTTTCGGGATGGTTTTAGGTCATTTAGGACTTAATTATAAAGTTTATTTCAAAATTTGAGATTTTTTATAAAAGTGTATATTTTACGTCTTTTACGGTAAAACGCGTAAATTTGACTAGTTTTACGGTTTTGAGGTTTTGGGAGTTTTAGGAGCTGAAATAAATTAAGGTAAATTAAGGTAATATTAATAAGATATTAATTAACAATAAAAAGAAAAAAAATAAAGAAAAAAACGAAATTAGGGGTGTTTGGGTCGGTTTAGAAGAGAAAAAAAAGGAAAAAAAGGAAAAAAAAAGGAAGTGGGCTTTGAGTTGGACTAGGATTCACCCATACCCTATATAATGTATATACTAAACCAGATTCATTATTTTTCTCCTGGATATGAAGGAAATTCGTGAGTCTTATAAAAAATTAGGGTTCTTCATAAAATTTGGGGGTTTTCATAAATCCAAGGTAAATCTTCAAATCCCTTTTTAATTAAATTGTTTTTATGTTTTCTTTAATAATCTTATGATGGATTTAGGTTAGGGTTTAATATAAAAACAGTAAATTAATGTTGTATTAATCATAATATGATGATTACATAAATTAGGGCTTGTAATTAGAGGGATTAGGGTTAATTAATGAGGTTGATTTTGTTAAACCCGTTTTTAAAAACTGGGCAGATTTTTGAGTCAATTGTTTTGATCATATCGGGAGTTCTATAAACTCTTATTTTACGATCCAAGTACCCCTGGAAAGATATTTGAAGTGGCTTTCCAATGCAAGAAACGAGAACTAAATTGGAGGTCGGGAAGTGGGTCAAAAACAGGTTACAACAGTCGGAGGTCAAAACAGTTTTGAATTCATCCTGTTTTCTTTTTAAGTTTTGGGTTGTTTGGGGCACTTAGGGTTGCATTGGGATCTTTTCATGAACGTGAGAGATGTTTTATATATTGTAGTTAATATCTGCACTTGGGATAAGGTGGTGGTTTAGGGTAAGACCCCTTAATGGTGACAAACCTTTAGTACGTTTAAAATCAGGAAATCTGGAATGACGAAAGTAGATATATATATCGGGGCCTTAACAGTAGCTATAAGGTTAGGGCAAGTGGGAGGTGTTAGCCAACATATGTAAGGGTGTGAATATTCCTTTTACAAAAACCATGGGCAGGTTTAAGTGGGCGTTTGACCTAAAGTTTTGAGACCTAAAAACTGGGACTGTTTTGGGTAAAATACGAACGGGTTAGTTATTAAACTTAACCAAGTTAAGGACTTGTTAAGGAAGGGTAATGGGGGTAATTAGAGCTTATTAATGAGGTAAATATGTGAGAATGGGTTAGATGTCCATCATAGGTTAATAAGCCATCTTAGTGATTGGTTCGTTTATTGATTTCGTGTTTTTGGTTTGTTAGCTTGTTGCTAGTGCAAGGACGTGTGAAGGAGCTATCAGGTGAGTGTTCATAGTCCCATGTTTATTTTTGTTTTTGACTTCCAGATGGGATGGAAGAGACACTGTGTTGAGTTGTTTCTAAATTGTTGCTGTGAATGTTTTATGGTTGTGATGGACTTGTGTGTACACTTATGTGATTAACTGCTATGCGATTTTTGATATGTTATTGTGGTTTGACAAGGTAGTGGCCTTGTGGTTTGACAAGGTAGTGGCCTTGTGGTTTGACAAGGTAGTGGCCTTGTGGTTTGACAATGTAGTGGCCTTGTGGTTTGACAAGGTAGTGGCCTTGTGGTTTGTCAAGGTAGTGGCCTTGGGATAAGTACATAGTGTGATCATCTATGGTACCATGATGTTGTTTGGCAAGGTAGGAGCCTTGGATTGGTTTGGTATGATTAATCTTGATTGATAGTTGTTAATGCATATTTGTAGTACATTGTCCATATGTTCTTTTGTTGATGATTGTTATTCACATCTTGTAACTGATTTAGCGTTGGAGTCTAAACTTATGACTCTCACCAACTTTATGTTGACGTGTTTTAGTGTCTCTTTCAGGTGAGAATGTGGTTAAGCTTGAGGATATAAGTGGCTAGACTTGGATGCCTTAGGATTGCATATAGAAGGAGATCCCCATTCCTTCTTAGTTTACCTTTATGTTTTTTGATAAGTGATACATGTTGGCACCTATATGTTTGTTTGGTTTATGTTATTGTTTGTCTTGGGTAAGTGGTAGGACTGTTACCTACTTACCTAGACTCCTGCATTGTTGAGATATTGTCATGACATTTGTGTCGCCAATTATGACATTATATTTTCATTTTAGTTTTCTCTATAGAGACACCGTTTGTTGTGATGATATCCATACGTCGCACCCCATATTCCGCTATGGTGGGGTGTTATAGAATGGTATCAGAGCCAATGGTTATAGAGAATTAGGTTGCCTAGTCGCGTAGCCTAGTCTATAGCTTAAGGGTCCCTTCATATAGGCGTCATAGGAGTATGTGTGCATTTTATTATAATTGATGTGTTTGAATGTTATTTATTGTGATGTTTTGACTGGTATGAATTGAACCATAGTAAGTTCATACTTAGCCACATGTTATTTTCTTTTCGAGTTGTGAGTAGTGCGGGTTTAACCATAATCACCCACGCTAGTCATTGTCGTATTTTACTTATAATGTACATTATAGTACATAATTTGGTACATAGTAGTTTCTATCTTTTGTTGGGTTATTTTATGTACCTGAGGGGTATTATTTTCTTTTGATGTTTAAGTCATGTTCCCTAAGAATCATGTGGTGGTTCGAGTTATTAGGAGTAGGTTAATATGAAGGACCTTATGCTATTTCCACTCTTATGGGCGACATGACTTATAATTGATTATGTTTTCGTTTTGGATTTAGTCTAGGCTGTTTTAGCTAGACTATGGATTTCTGTATTCCAAGAGTTTTATTATGTTATTTTATAGATGGAGTTTTGGACCTTATTGGTTATGTGGTTATGAGCTTATATGAGTAGATAGATTTATGTGTTATATGTTGTATTGATTCTTATAAGTGTCATCATAGGAGGGAGTGCATTGGGGAAAGGGTAATTGTATAAGTATGGTGGCCAACATAGTTATACAAGTACCACAACTTCAATGGGTTCTCAAGTATGATTGCATGAAAGAGGATTAGTACATGCTTGTATATGGTGAGATGTAGATATTGGGTATACGTATAATATATGGGTTTATGTAACGGCTGCCTATGATATGGCTATTTTTATTAGTGTGTTATATGTTTTGGGTTATAGTTGTGTTGTGTGATTTTGGGGTCACACGATATGGTTTGGTTTTGGAGGTTGGTTTTATGCTTTGTTGTGGCACGGTGAGATGGTGATTACTCGTGTGGAAAAACGAGTGTATGACGTGATTGGTTGATCCGACATGTATGGTAGCGAGTATGTTTTGGGTGATTTAATAGGTATATATATGCGGATGTATATATACTACTATGTGTTAAGTTATGGTATATGGTCGTTCACTAGTTATTATAACTTGAACGTACCTTGTGTTTGTTCGTGTTTTATGGTGCTGTGGTTGATGGAGTTTCAACAAAGTTTCGAATTTTTTTTGAACTGTGTCTTGTAGCGTATTCTTTGAGTTCATATTTCACGTGTACGTTTTAAAATGTTGTTCTGGGTTTTAAGTCCGTTGAAATAAATGGAGATTTCTTTTGGGATAATGAAATCTTTTGGGTTGAGTCTTACATTTCTTTTGGTTGGTATATGGAAAAAGGGGGGACTTGGAAATCTACTATAGAGTTAGATAGTTGGTTTTATTCGGTAAAATAAGGGTAAGGTGTTGGAGTCATGTTTGAAACAAGATGTAACATAAGTTTTTTTCTATCAACACTTATTTATGTCAAATTCTAAAAGACTTTCATTAAAATAAAGCGAAGTAAAATTTCTTTCTACTTACATAGTTTATATAATCGGATTTAACTGATTCATGCCATTTATAGTTATTGATACAAGGTTAAAAGGAGTTTATGAATATTTCACATACAATTATATCTTTCATTGAAAAGGATTGCATTGATCACTAAGTCTATTCTTTAGTTTTTTTAAAACAACTAGCATAAAATTGTTTTGGTCATAACTTGTTCGTTTTTAAAGCTTTTTGGGTGATTCAAAAGCCAAAAGTTATGTACTCAGAACGTACTTTTCAAATATTCAGAATGTATAGTCATGGTAGGTCAGTGGACTGGCCGGAATTGTTGTACAAGTGTCGGGTTCAAGGTTGAGTTTGAATAGTAGTTTTATTTTTTTATGATTTGGGATGCACGGGATACCTAGTCTTTGAGTTGAGTTTTGAGATCGTCTAGAAGGTTGTTTGTAGATGGTTTGAGTCACATAGATGTGGGGAGGTAAGAAATTTTTTTTTTTTTTTTAAAAAAAATATATATATATTCTTTTGGAAAGTCGATCTTTACACGGTTTAAATAATATGTGGCGGGGCGTAATATGTTTTGGTTGCCATTGGGTGTTTCTTGGATTATTTTTCGTTGTCATGGGTCATTTGGAAATTGATACATGTTTTGGGTTTGAGTTTTCTTTGGAGTCTCGTGGTTTTTGATTTGTTTTAATTGGTGCACGTGAAATGTCGTTAGTTATCCGTGGGTTTAATTCGTCGATCGTATCTGGTGTATTCAGGATGTAGTTTTGGTTTTGTATGGTTTAGGAGCGTTGAGGTAGAACCATGAATAGAGCAAGTAGGAGAAGTGAGAGGAGTTGTAGTTAGTGTCATCCAAGGCAAATCGTTGATGGAGTGAATTAAGAACAAGAGCTGTTAGAAATTGCAAGGAATTTATTCGTATTGCCGCTAAGAGAGGGTGTGAGGAGGACATAGTTGAAATTGCTAAGGATGTTGTATGAACGCTTTGGGTTTACGGTTATGCATTTGGCTTCGCCAAAGCACTATCGGTTTTCATGGAGTCAATCATCCGAGTGTGCATGAACGTCTATAAACGAGTTGTCATCGGGAGCATCGACGACATCTTGATCTACTCAAATCTTAGAAGGAGGATGAGGCGAATTATGTGTTGGTTTTGGATTTGTTAGTAAAGGGAATGAAATGTGAGATTTTTAAGTGTGAGTTTTAGGATTTAGTTGGCCAGGACTAGTAGTCAGAGATGATGGCATATCGTGGAACCAGCAAAGGGCGAAGTGAAGAAGGACGAGGAAGCATTTTGGAGGCTGAAGAGGTGGATTGGATGATGAGCAGATCTTGGCATTATCGGAAGGACTGGATGAATTCGCGAAGCATGACGATACGTGGAGCAGGGATTTGGACGCGTACGAGGACGACAAAGAAAGGCGATCGCTTATACGTTGCAGGAACTGAAGATTTGGAAGAACTGGATAGACTTAGTTAGTGGAGCTGGACTGTTATATCTGCCTAGAATGCTAGAGGCATTTGGTGTACGAGACGTGGAGAATGATCTATACGGATCATGAACGTATCCAACACATATTCAATCATCTTGATTGAACATTTGGCAAAGGTGATGGGTGGAGTTAATTGATGAAAGAAAATTGCAAGGCCAAGTACCATCTGTGAAAGGCAAGCATGGTCGATGAGACATGGAATAAGAAGGATGAGGTGAAGCTGAGATGAACTTGAACTATAGGGATGATGTATTAGAGTGGTTTGGATGAAGGATGTGGGTTGCACGAGTTGAGTTGTCTAAAGCAGTGAACGCGTCAACATTTATGTTGCGTGGCTTGGACAATCGTAAGGAGTAAAGGGACGTAGACTATACTTCCTACATGGATAGGAGTAGTTTAGAAAGGGCGATGTAAGGACGAAGTTGGTGGAAGGGATACATAATGCGGTGGGGGATTAAGTACGATGAGAGTTGGGTGATAGTCGATAGACTGACTAATTCATCACCTATTTCAAGAGGAATGAGAAGTCACGTAGTTGGGAAGTTGGAAGAATTAATGGATATGTGAAAGACCGTCATAGGTCACTTTGTAAGGAAATTGGAATTTAAAGTAGTTTGGTATACGGACTGAAGGGAGTTGATGAACGTAATTGGACATGGGTGATTGATTTAGAGGTAGTTCGGAAACTCGTTAGCGATGGCTGAGTTTTCATATAATGATAGTTATCGTACTAGAAGTCGATAAATGCCATTTGAGGCACGATATGAAAGGATAGGGTGAGTTGTCCTCATTGTGGACTAGAATTGGTAAAAGAGGCTACTAATGTGGTAATGGTGTGTGTGGACAGAATGAGAGCAACAAGGGATGCTATGTAGAAAAGGAGGAAACCACTAGATTTAGTGACAAAGTTATGTATGGAGTTTCACCCATAGTAACGGGTGGTATGTTTTGGTAAAATAGAAGAGTTGATGTAGAGTTTTGTAGGTCCATTTATGATCTTTGGGAAGATCAGACCATTAGTTTATGAGCATAGAATTACCTGGGGGAAATGAGTTGTA
This sequence comes from Glebionis coronaria, assembly GCA_025667525.1. NCBI lineage: Eukaryota > Viridiplantae > Streptophyta > Magnoliopsida > Asterales > Asteraceae > Glebionis > Glebionis coronaria. The sequence goes on from CM046878.1 coordinate 267,374,006, forward strand.
TACATGATACATTTCATGTATTGGGATTGGTAAATGTTGTTTGAGGATGCATATTTGCATGTCCGGTTATTTGGGTTTTGTGCTAATAAGAGTCTTTGTTTTATCGAAGAGTCATTTGCGAGATTTATTGACTGTGAGGTCAAGAGTTTGGCAATGGGTTTAATTATTTTTGGTTTGTACATGTGGTATCTTGAAACATGAACTGAAGTTCACGTGGAAATGAGAGGAGTTCATTTAGAACAAGTATCCTCGTGTGATTTGTTGTCTGTGTGTTGATCCTAAGGAGTAAATCTCGGGACGAGATTTCTATTAGGAGGGAGTGATGTGACAACCGTGGTTTTGAGGTTCGTCACTTGGTCTTACTTTTAGGTTATTTTATGTGTGACTACTTGATTTTTGTGCTTACGTGTTTATTTTGTGTGAACGAGGTTGGTGTGATTATCGTTTATGAGTATAGAGTACTCATAAGTAAATCGAGGAACGGTTAATTCATGTTCATGAGATCACAATTAGTGACTATGAAATGAAATGGTGATATTTTGGTGGTTACGTATACGTATAAGTATTATAGTAATAGTGTATTTTTTTAGGATTTACGGTTTAGCATTTAGAGGTCTCGGATAAGGTAATTAGTCAAATGAATATTTTTCGGGATGGTTTTAGGTCATTTAGGACTTAATTATAAAGTTTATTTCAAAATTTGAGATTTTTTATAAAAGTGTATATTTTACGTCTTTTACGGTAAAACGCGTAAATTTGACTAGTTTTACGGTTTTGAGGTTTTGGGAGTTTTAGGAGCTGAAATAAATTAAGGTAAATTAAGGTAATATTAATAAGATATTAATTAACAATAAAAAGAAAAAAAATAAAGAGAAAAACGAAATTAGGGGTGTTTGGGTCGGTTTAGAAGAGAAAAAAAAGGAAAAAAAGGAAAAAAAAAGGAAGTGGGCTTTGAGTTGGACTAGGATTCACCCATACCCTATATAATGTATATACTAAACCAGATTCATTATTTTTCTCCTGGATATGAAGGAAATTCGTGAGTCTTATAAAAAATTAGGGTTCTTCATAAAATTTGGGGGTTTTCATAAATCCAAGGTAAATCTTCAAATCCCTTTTTAATTAAATTGTTTTTATGTTTTCTTTAATAATCTTATGATGGATTTAGGTTAGGGTTTAATATAAAAACAGTAAATTAATGTTGTATTAATCATAATATGATGATTACATAAATTAGGGCTTGTAATTAGAGGGATTAGGGTTAATTAATGAGGTTGATTTTGTTAAACCCGTTTTTAAAAACTGGGCAGATTTTTGAGTCAATTGTTTTGATCATATCGGGAGTTCTATAAACTCTTATTTTACGATCCAAGTACCCCTGGAAAGATATTTGAAGTGGCTTTCCAATGCAAGAAACGAGAACTAAATTGGAGGTCGGGAAGTGGGTCAAAAACAGGTTACAACAGTCGGAGGTCAAAACAGTTTTGAATTCATCCTGTTTTCTTTTTAAGTTTTGGGTTGTTTGGGGCACTTAGGGTTGCATTGGGATCTTCTCACGAACGTGAGAGATGTTTTATATATTGTAGTTAATATCTGCACTTGGGATAAGGTGGTGGTTTAGGGTAAGACCCCTTAATGGTGACAAACCTTTAGTACGTTTAAAATCAGGAAATCTGGAATGACGAAAGTAGATATATATATATCGGGGCCTTAACAGTAGCTATAAGGTTAGGGCAAGTGGGAGGTGTTAGCCAACATATGTAAGGGTGTGAATATTCCTTTTACAAAAACCATGGGCAGGTTTAAGTGGGCGTTTGACCTAAAGTTTTGAGACCTAAAAACTGGGACTGTTTTGGGTAAAATACGAACGGGTTAGTTATTAAACTTAACCAAGTTAAGGACTTGTTAAGGAAGGGTAATGGGGGTAATTAGAGCTTATTAATGAGGTAAATATGTGAGAATGGGTTAGATGTCCATCATAGGTTAATAAGCCATCTTAGTGATTGGTTCGTTTATTGATTTCGTGTTTTTGGTTTGTTAGCTTGTTGCTAGTGCAAGGACGTGTGAAGGAGCTATCAGGTGAGTGTTCATAGTCCCATGTTTATTTTTGTTTTTGACTTCCAGATGGGATGGAAGAGACACTGTGTTGAGTTGTTTCTAAATTGTTGCTGTGAATGTTTTATGGTTGTGATGGACTTGTGTGTACACTTATGTGATTAACTGCTATGCGATTTTTGATATGTTATTGTGGTTTGACAAGGTAGTGGCCTTGTGGTTTGACAAGGTAGTGGCCTTGTGGTTTGACAAGGTAGTGGCCTTGTGGTTTGACAATGTAGTGGCCTTGTGGTTTGACAAGGTAGTGGCCTTGTGGTTTGCCAAGGTAGTGGCCTTGGGATAAGTACATAGTGTGATCATCTATGGTACCATGATGTTGTTTGGCAAGGTAGGAGCCTTGGATTGGTTTGGTATGATTAATCTTGATTGATAGTTGTTAATGCATATTTGTAGTACATTGTCCATATGTTCTTTTGTTGATGATTGTTATTCACATCTTGTAACTGATTTAGCGTTGGAGTCTAAACTTATGACTCTCACCAACTTTATGTTGACGTGTTTTAGTGTCTCTTTCAGGTGAGAATGTGGTTAAGCTTGAGGATATAAGTGGCTAGACTTGGATGCCTTAGGATTGCATATAGAAGGAGATCCCCATTCCTTCTTAGTTTACATTTATGTTTTTTGATAAGTGATACATGTTGGCACCTATATGTTTGTTTGGTTTATGTTTATTGTTTGTCTTGGGTAAGTGGTAGGACTGTTACCTACTTACCTAGACTCCTGCATTGTTGAGATATTGTCATGACATTTGTGTCGCCATTTATGACATTATATTTTCATTTTAGTTTTCTCTATAGAGACACCGTTTGTTGTGATGATATCTATACGTCGCACCCCATATTCCGCTATGGTGGGGTGTTATATCTATGCTGAGTATCATTGACTGATTGTCCATTGAGATCAGGTCCTAAGTTGTTAGGGGGTACCATTGGTGTTTTTACTGAAGCACAATTGTTATCATACTTCTTCAGCAGATCCTTGACATATTTTTCTTGATTGATGGAGATGCCTTAGTCAGATTGTTTTATCTGAAGACCAAGGAAGTATATGAGTTTCCATCATACTCATCTCAAACTTGCTGGTCATAAGCTTGGAAAATTGTTTGCATAGTTTCAAGCTTGTTGAACCAAAAATGATGTCATCCACATAAGTTTGTAGTAGAATGGTGTCAGTTTTAGATTTATAGATAAACAAGGTTCTCTCTATTTTTCCTCTGAAAAATTTATGTTTAATGAGAAATGTTGAGAGAGTTTCATACCATGCCCTTGGGGCTTGCTTCAGGTCATACAAAGCTTTGTAGAGCTTGTAGACATGATTTGGGTATTTACTACTCTCAAAGCCAGGAGGTTGTTTGGCATAAACTTCTTCTTTTAGGTCACCATTTAGGAATGCACTTTTGACATCCATTTAGTAGATGGTGAAGTTCATGTAAGTGGCATAAGAAAGGAAAATTCGTATGGCTACCAAATAAGGTGCGCTCGTTAATAATCGACTCAAGTATAAATCATACTTAAATAATACAAAACTCAAGTTACAAAACCATGAAAATCCTGAAATAAGAACAACATAAGCTCATTTACCTAACTTAAACTATTTCGTTTTCGACGAAACTTGGTCACAAACTCACATATAATATGAATAAGACTCAGTTAAACTTTCATTCAAAAATATTACTTATAAGACCTTCTGCCTGACACACCTTCGTGTTATAAAAACCGGACAGTTTTACGCCCTTGACTTGTAGAACCATTTTGACTTCTCTAAACAACTCCATTTATAAAACCGACACTCGGGCTTGAAAATAGACTCATGACCTGAGGTTTAGAAACTTACAACAGCCCTTGAATATTTTTAGAACTCATTCTATAGTCCCCGAGATTCGATCCAAATATCGACAACAACTATATATTATGCCGATACTCGTCTCCCGGTACACGAATAATCAAAACATCATAACTTCTCGCCCGTTTGGAGCTAGATGTCCTACTTTATATCAAATCGAAGCTAATCAAATTCTCTACAAGACTATCCTATTAGTTTAACAAATACTTAACCTTAAGGTACCCAGAAGTTGCCTTTAAGTCACTGCCCTAAATTAGCTACCTAAAACTCATACAAAACCACACTTTTGATCAAACTGAACCACTTTTTTCATCATTCTATATCCCTAATAACAATATATATTCATCCTGACACTTGTATAAATCAAATAAATAAAAACACAAATATCAAAAATAAGTTTCTTTCAACAAAACAAAATAATCTATACATGATTATCACTAGATAACACATGCAAGATTATCAAATCATCATTCAACACTAGTTCATAACAAAATTTTAAAAACTTGTTGCATATTGGAAAATCTTATATAGATGTGATCACCTTGAAAAATCTAAGATGGAACTTTGTTTATTTTTGAATGATTCAAACTAAAAATTGAAAATCAAAGGGGTTTTTGTTTTGGTTTAGGGACGACAAAGAAGAGAGACAAAGGAGGTGTATGTGAAATCGTTTTTGTAAAAATGAGTATGGTGGAGAAATTAGGTGGAATTTTTGTTTATATAGTTAGGATAGTTGAGGGTAATTTTTGCCAAACTTGCATGTTTTGGACAAAAAAGAAATTAAGTAATTTAAAGGGTAGACAATGACTATTAGTCAAATTTGAAAATATTTACGGGACTCGGGTTTCGTAAAAATACTTTTAAAAGGTTTAAACGCTTCATAAATATAATAATATAGCTTCGACACGACTTAGAAAGTAATTAAATCGAAAACGTCGAAAATATAAAATATCAAGACAATCGATAATAAAATGTAAATGTTTGGGCATCCGTCGGTATCGCGATCACTAATAGTTCTCGTCAGTTCTTTAAAACGTAAAGCACGAGAAATAAAGATAAATATAATAAAAATCATTCTTATGATAAATTGAGAATATACTATCGATACCTAACGTATTCCTTGCCGGTTTTCATCTAATCAACATTCTTACGTTAAGTTTCTAGTCATAACCTTCTTGGTTAGCCGATAATTTAAAATTCTCATTAAGTAAACACGTAATACATAATAGTCGAGATTAAAATAACGACCTAAAATTGACGGATTGTCACATCATCCCCACCAAATTGGGATCTTCGTCCTGAAGATCAACTTGTGTAGAATTATGATAATCTTTGATTTATCAAGAGGGTTGTTGTTTCTAGAGAGAGAAAGTAGAGAGAGAGATGAGAGAAAATGTATATATGATATTTAGTAAATGAAACAACCAACACCCCTTTCCATGGTGGAAAGGGGTTTATATACCCAAGTCCCTTAGTGGACTTGGGCCTCCAACCCATGAACATGCTCATGGTTCGTGCTAATATAAACTTTAATTAAACTTATACTACGAGCCTATAACTATATTGTTGGAGTGACCAAGACTTTCTAAATACGAAAAACGTATTTCCAACAATCTCCCCCAAAGGGAGGTCACTCCAAATTACAAAGTCCTAATATAACATGTTAGATCTTCGTTCTCGTGCTCGTAGTCCACTTTCTCTTTTCTTCTTTTACTTTTATTCATTTTTGTGAATATGTGTTGAATATCATCAGGCTTTGTCTTAGAACATGTTCTTTTGGCCTTTCACGTGCAGTCTTTGTCTTCTTGTGATGTTCGCCTCTTCGTGACTTCATGTCCCACATACCTATCCTTTGTTTAATTCTTGAAAGTTTCAGAGTTGATATAGCGGAAGACTTTTAGGTCATATTTTCTTGAATTTGCTGAAATATTTGATGCAGAAGGAATAAGTATGTAAGGACGACTTCAGCTGGTACACCGCAACGCCACCGTCTTCAAATGCACCAACATAATAAGACACGAATAAAATGGCTTTGACATTTTATTCTAATTCAGTAGCATTTTACCTCCGGTCGGTGAAGACCGTTGGACGATAATAAATATTGTACTTGTGACAAGTAGCTCTAATTAAAGATCTCATTGACAAGATTTCGCGGGTAAACCCGTTCTCTTTATTCGACCGTCCAAAGCTGACTGAGAACATAAAGAGTGAATCAATTGGACTATAAGATCCGCAAGACTGAAGCCGTCAATTCATGAATCCTAGAACAAGTGATTTTCAATTAAGATTTTCACCACCGTTGCTTTCCTGTTGTCACGAGCTTGATTCTGATAGAATCTTGCTTGTCACCTACAGTAGTGCTGTTTGAGGTTGACACTGTAAGGATTTCCACTCTTCATTGTGAACACTAAAGAGTGTCACTTTGACTGTTCTGGCAAGATCACTTGGATAATGCATAGAGGCCCTGGAACAAGTTTAATCTCAATTAAGAGTTAAACCATCGTTTCTTTCCAGTTATCACAAGATTAGTTCTTAAAGAACCGCACGTGTCACCTACCATGAGCTTGTTTGATGTTGGCTCAAGCAGGATTTCCATCTTCATTGTAATACTTTTGTATCACTCAGATGTTCTGGCAATATTGCAAGAATAATGCGTAGGACTCATAAAAATCTTTCTTGTTTTTTAAAGCTGTGTCCTAATGAGACTTTTGATGATCTCGTGGCTCTAGAATCAATAGTGCATTTTGTTTTGGTGAGCGAAGGCTGGAGAGGATTGCCACCTTTTCAATATCAATTTATTCGGAGTGAATAAACCGATAGATAACGTGTTGAACTCTGTGACATTAAAACAAATATCTTTTGAGAGATATTTGAGTTCGCTGGAAAGGGTTGTGCATCACATCACTGGGCCATGATACTTTTGTCTTCAAGATGAGTTGACCCGGTTTCTGCCTAAGTTGTAAGGAGGGCTTCTTTCTTTACACCCTGTATCTTTACATTTCTTTTTCATTCTTCAACCCTTTCAATGCTTACCAAAACATCATCACTAGCACCTTCTTGTGATTGTTCCAGTGCTAGCATCAGTACTTGGTCGGCATTTAGCTTCGTTCACAATCCATTCTCCATCTTTCCTAAGGACTTCTATTTACTAACTATGGAATTGTCCTTGGGAAGATTCCCCCGGTTCTGGAATAATCATTGGACTTGTACCTAATCCTACCACCCTTTTGTCACCACATTCGTTGTGAGTTAAGTGTGTTTTGGGTAAGTATTCGTCTTCATGAAAATTCCTTAAAATCACTGAGGTACTTGTGATATAAATATCAAGAGTTTTTGTACCTTCAATGTTTTTGTCAACAAAATGCTCCCCCTTAACATATGTGTAGCATATATCAAGTTGGATTTTCTATTAATCCCTTTTTCATTTTTAGCCACATATGTTTTACAAGTCTCCTTAATCTCATTTTCTCCCCTTATCCAAAATGTTAACCATTAATCTTTTGGATATTAATGGATTAACTGGTCTTTGGGTTAAAAATGAAATTGGTTGATGGCATAGAACATATTAATGCTCCCCCTCAAATTAATGAGGGTTAGTTGTAGTGCTTAAGTATGATATGTTTAAAAGATTTTGAATCTCATGAGAAATTCTTGAAAAATTTCATACTCTTGCACTACACTATACCACAAAATCCTATTATAAATATATTCACATATTCACAGTATAAATACATATGGAGTTGACCTGAGAGAAAACGATCCATATTAAATAGTTCGTTCCGTAAGCCGTAGATGAGCTCCATATGGTCTTCCACCTACGAATCATTCCAGACTTCTTATCAACCGGTGCTTCCTTAATGTTTCCTCGATCTTCTTAATCGCGTACTTAGCACCTTTGGGTTGTCCATCTGTACTTAACTGTTGGAAGCGGTAGTCCGACATTGAGAACAGTCAGGTCATCACGAACGTGTTTGGGTGTGCCATCACTGAATTTATGTAGTTCAAAAAATCTCATGAATTGCGTGACTCCTGTCTCGTTCTGATAAAATATCCCTGCTTCAGGTTTCAGAGTCCCCATGTATGGCAACTTATCTCTGTGGTATTGACTGAGCGGAGTTGTATGAGGACGTTTCAAGTTTAACTTCTGTTGTTAACTCTCCGCACCAAGTTGAAAGTCTTCAACTCGACTTTTGATGACGATCCTTCGAGTGAACTAGCAAAGATTTGAACTTAATGCAATTACCATGTCAGGAGATAAGTGATCGACTTTTTCTTGAGCCAATATCAGTAGAAGATCTTCAATGTCTTCAAGGCGAAGGTACTGGAGGTCACTTTCATCGATTATGTATTCTTTTTAATCGGTGCGTTTGAAACGAATGACATTCAAATAGTCATAACCAAATACAGTATGAGTGGTGCCTCCTTGTATGCTTTTAATTTTACAATCTGACTGAACAGGAGAACTTGGTTGTGCACGATGGAAGTGGTTATAAGCTAATCTCTTCTTTGTATTCAAGTGAGAAGTTTCAAGTGCTGCGTGAGGGTCGTAAAAATTTAGCAACTTCTTTCGCCATAGAGCATCAGGTACTTTGTCTTTAATCCAAGGTACATTCTCTAGGTTTATAGCCTTGACCATGGTGAGTGATGTAGCATATTTTTTCGCGCCGTTTTCTAGATACTCGAGATCATGACAGAAAAAATATTCCATTGGAATAGTTTTAGAACCGGTAATGACTATAGGTGTGAGAGGCTGTAACACTAGAGTCTGAATTCCAGAATTCGTCGCTTTCATGGCCTTTACAAGCTCATTGATGTGATATTCAGCCTCATTGTTGCTGATCTTCATGGTATCAAAGAAATCCACATCTGCGGCTGACATTTTGAGAAGATCTGGAGTCATGGTGGTTTTCCCGTGAGTATACATAAGGAAAGCCGAAAAATCGATTGGATTGTTGAGGAAATTAGTCAACTCGATTTCTGTTGTCGTTAAGAAAGGATATTGTGGTGCGGCATTGGTAATCTATTGTTGCTCCTGTACAGTCTCGTCTATGACAAGAGATTCAACAAAAGTCGGTTCTGGTATATTTAAGTCTTAGACTTCTATGTCAGAGTAATGCTGATCCGTTGTAGGAGGTGGAGAGTGGGGTATAGTAGAATCATCTTCATGCATAGACACCGTGGGTTCGTCTTCATGCATTGACACTTGAGGTTCGTCTTCATGCATAGACACTTGAGTTTCGTCTTCATGCATGGGTTCTACATGTGGTGTAGGAGAAACAGTAGTAGTAACCAGTGTAGTGGACATACCTGTGTCTTTAGTTTGAGATTCTCTGGAGATGAATGTACCATGTAGGTTCTTTAGACGATTTTGTCTATTTCCATCATCACTTGTTAGTGATATGCATGGTGAATCCTCCTTGTTGGTGGCAGTGGTTTCATCATCTCTTTCATCTTCTTCTTGTTCACTCTCCGTTGGTGTTGCATCCACATCCTTTTCTTTGGTTCCAGTACCACTTTCTTCTTCTTCTTCAACACCCTTCTCAGATTCCTTATCATCTTCACCCTACTTTGAATCTTCTCCAGTTTTACCCGTATTCTCGCCCTTATCACCCTTTCCAATACCATTCCCATCACTATTATCATCTTCATCATCCTTATCCCCATCATCCTCATTTTTATCCTCATCATCATCATTTTTACCATCATCTCCATCTTTATCCTCATTATCGTTACCCTCATTTTCTGCGTTTTCGACATCGTCTTCGTCTTCATCTTCATTCTCAGACTCTTCATCATCTTCAGGTGTATCTTCAATGATGGTCTTTTTGAGATAGTGCAGAAGTTTGCGTTTTGTCTTTGTTGTCTCAGAGCCCATATTGATCAATCGAGTTTCTAACAATTTCATTAATTGAAGATCAGATAAACCTGTTGTAAATAGAGTTGGGAGCTCTTGATCGACATATGACTTCACTTCACGTTGAATGATGTTGGTCATGTGTTCATCAATGGAATTGATAAAGGCATCATTTTCTTTGTCACGTACATCCTTTTCTTTAAGAAGCTTTTTATGCTAAATTTTAAATTTTGAGACGGTTTCAGATATCTTCTTGAGTTTAGACTCGTCACTTTGCTGTTCTCTGAGGGCGTGATCAGGATCCTTCCATTCAACAATTCAATTTGTTTTGCCTGATCCTCCAATTGTTTTTGAAGGTTCTGAATAAGTGGATCATTGACCGTGAGAAATGGGTTGGAGGTGGATGATACTTGTTGTACAGTAGTTGATGGAGGAGGTGTAACCACAAGTGTTAGAGAGTTTGTGGATGATACAGGTTGTTCGAGGATTGGTGGCGGTTGTTGTTATAGTCACTTGGGCGGTGGTTGGTACTTGTTGTGAGATGATTGGTGGCGGTGTTGGTTCAGTCATTGGGGCGGTAGTTGGTACAGGTTGTTCAATGAGTTCAGGTGTGGGACTTGGTGTGATGACATTGGTGATGACCGGGGGGGTGGTAAATGGTGGAATGGTAGTTGTTTTAACGGAAGTTATAGGAACGTCCACCATATTCTCATTCGTCGAGGGATCAGTAGTCGTGACTTCGACGCCTTCCCTTTCAAAATTAAGATATTTCATAACATCATCAGAACCAGAAGTAGACTTACTTTGGAGTTGAGTTCCTGGAATGAGAGTTGCATGAGCATCTTCTGAAATCACAGTGCAAGTTGGTGCCGGTAATGATGTGGTGATATTAACATCATGGTACAGTGTGTTTATTTCCGTGTTGTCACTGCCACCACCCTCTTCACTATGCTCACGACTTTCAAAGTTGAATGTACCAACATCTTCATCATTAGGATCTTCATAAAAGTAAATATCGCCATCAGGTTCGCCAAATTCATCTAAGTCATCAGCTAGTGTGGAGCCTGAACCTTTTGTTTTTGCGAAAGCCTCCTCTCTGCTCTTCCTAAGTGTGAGGCGCAGCTGTTTGTCTTGAGAGATATTTTCTTAAGCTGGTTCATCTTCATCAACACGTTTTTCTTTACTTTTGTTTTTCTTTGGCTTCTTTGCCTTTCTTATCAGCTGTTGCTCTTCTTCTTCGTCATCAGTTCTGATCATCTCAACTATTTCTTCGTCATCTTCATCATTGAGGTGCTCTTTCCCTTTGCTTTTCACTTTGGGTGAAGAAGTCTTTTGACACTTGGCAACCCGTTTCTTCCATTTACCGGTTTGCTTATCAGAAGGATCGGCGTTTGCTCTTTTCATTTGTGCTTTAATGTCTCTGAGCATCCTTTTGTATGGTTCACTATCCTTAATCCCTACATTGATTAGTACATTGGGCACTAGAGCTGGACGGAGTGAGTACTTTGTAGAATGATTATCAGCAGACATAGTGTCCAGCACATAGTCTCTGTCTTGGGTATGGTAGAAGAAATTCCCACGAGTATCAATGGTTGGGTCACTCTTCATGAAATGATTAATTATGAGCTTTGTGAACCGTGGAAATTGAAGATGTGAAGACTTCTTCTTGGTGCTTATGAATTGATAGCAATAATTCTTCCCAAAGTAATAGTGCGTAATCCACTTTAGCTCCAGTGTAATGTCCCCAAAATACATGAGCCTGAGGGGGTCTCATTACGTCTGATCCATGAAGCTTTGAAGTGAGGCACTTGACGATGATAGTAACAATGGATTTCCAAGGTTGCCCTATGTGTGAGGTGTTAAACTAAGATAAATTAACAGTTTCACCCTCATAGTTCAGAGCTTTAAGTACTCTAATCACTTCATCTGTATCTGGGTTAGGCACATACTTTTCTCCTTTTGCTAACCTAGGAAACTTGAACAATTTCCAAAAGTGACTCAAATCAAGCATCATTTCCCTGTTTTTGAGCGTAAATGTGATATTCTTCTTTGAGAGTTGTATGCCCTATGAGTTTGTCGCAGTTGACCAAAACTCGTGCATGTAAACTTCAGGAACGGATGCAGTAGCTCGTAAGGCATCCTTTATCGGTGACATGTCTAGTATATCCATTGCGAATTTGAAGGCTGCAAGAGATGGATCAAAGTCTTGTTTTAGACGATAATTGTTCTCTGCAGGTGGCAGCCGGGCACTGAGTGGAACAAGTGTAAGATCAAGTTGTAGTTGTTGTTCTTCGGTGATCGACATATTCCTGTTTAGATAACACAGACATAATGGATATATACACACATATATATATATATATCTCATAATCTATGTAAATAACACAACAAATGCCACCACATATTACAATATTACAGACAAAGTTCATAGGAAATACAATCAGACATTCAGATAAACACCGAAATACATGACAGTATACCACAGACATTTTATTTAAAGTGCTGTATTTGTTATTGTAACACATTGAGAAGAAACTACACTTAGCATTTTTTATGTTTCACAACTTTTAATCTAGCAATGTGTCAATAAGTTCCACCTATCGTAATATTAAAGTTCATTGGAATACAAAGTGCTGTCATCGGAATGTCATCATCGCAAAGTGGTCATCGGAATGTCATCGCAAGGTAGTCATCGGAATGTCATCTTAATGTGGTCATCGCAATTACCCATCGTAATGGAGTCATCGCAATAACTCATCGCAATGAAGTCATCACAATAAGTCATCGCAATAACTAATCGGAATAAGTCATCACAATAACTCATCGCAATAACTCATCGCAATAACTCATCGCAATAAGTCATCGCAATAACTCATCGCAATGAGTCATTATAATAACGCGCCGCAATGTCATCGGAATATCATCATCGCAATCTGGTCATCGTAATATTGTCATCGCAATATAAGAGCGGGAAAGTCATCGCAATATAAGACGAAGATTACGATGCATCGTTTGATCCTTTGATTAAGGGACATATATGATGTTTCAAGCAAAACTGATCAAGAGCAATGTTTAAAATAGCAATACAATCAAAACCACTCTATCAATCATATGTTTTATCACATAACACTTCAAAACTCTAATCTGATTAAATCTTGATTTAGAGGTTCGTTTGTGATGTTAAGCAATAGATAATCATCACAAGAACTTATAAATGATGAATACCTAGATGATATAGCAGAGTTGGCACAATAAACGAAGGTTTGGAAGCTTGTTAATGGTGGCAAGAGTATAAATGTGTGTGTGTGTTGTGATGAAAAAGAAAGACAGGGGAGGGGGGGGGGGGGAGATATTTGACTTTGGTCAATTCTCAAACCAAATTTGCAAGAATTGCAATTTGGTCCCCCTGGTTATACAAATGTTTATAAAACTTGTAAAACAAGTTATCAACATGTATCCCCGAATTCTCTTAATTTGTAAACACTAACACACCACAAACTTTTCTATCGTTATGACTTAAAGCATATGATATAACCTAAGCCCAATTCAACTTCCACATAAGGCACACATTTCACATAAGGCAAACCATAAATCGTGTTGCATTTTTCTAAAAATACTTTTTGAAGACCAATACAATTCCAAAATGATTGATATTTGCTCCCCCTTAAACACTGACCCGTTTTCTATTTAAAGGGATGTAGTCATTGTTTTAATGAGACAAATATCCATGAAGACCTTTTCTGTTTACTGATTTTATGGAACGATTCTGGTGGCAATAATATTTCTCTTAGTTTAACAAAATAAGTGCACTGAAGCGTACACTAGATTGTGTTAGACCAAGTTATAAAGTAAACTTGATCCCTTACAAGGTTTTAAAGTAAACCTTGCCCGAGAAAATTAATTCCCGTTGTGAGCCAACGTTTTCAAAAGAAATACGTGACTTTAATGCGAAAAGCGGGTTGTAGTCAGAAATAACTACAAGCCATGTGGGCATGTTTTAAAATATGTACAGCTTTTATACGAACTCTATTTATAGCGCCGTGTCAATTTTAGTCGACATTTCTAAGGCCGTAAATATTACCGTACAAAAAGACATGCCCGATTTAAAATGAAAAATATTTTTGGATTTTCTTGATTTTATATTTTTTTTGGTTTTTGTAAGTTTTATATTTTTGTATTTTTCTTTTCATGGTTTATATATATACGATAATTTACAAGATCACGATAAAAGGATACTCTAGAATAGTTTAACACCACTATTCTGTAGATTCTTCTGCCAACTCCTTAAGTGTCGCCAGTGAGAATGATTTCATGCCCAACTTTTCGATCAAAAACTCAATACGTCCTCGATCTAAGGCCTTTGTGAATATATCCGCCAGCTGATACTCAGTGTTGACAAAATACAGCTCTATTACTTAATTTTCCACTTGCTCTTTGATAAAGTGGTAGCGTATGTCAATGTGCTTCGCCCAGGAGTGTTGAACGTAGTTGCAGAAAAGGGCAATGGCGCTTTTGTTGTCACAGTACATCGGGAGTTTGTTGAATTCAAGACCGTAGTAAGTTAATTGTGATCTCATCCAAATAACTTGAGCACAACAACCGGACATAGGAATGTATTCAGCCTCTGTACTTGATATCGCAGCGCTTTTCTGCCTTTTGGATGCCCAACTAATCAGTCTATCTCCAAGAAGTTGCACACTGCCAGAAGTGCTACGTCGAGTATCTTGACACCCAACATAATCCGCATCTGCATATGATATTAGTGCAATAGAGGAATCCTTCGGATACCACAGACCATGATTAAGTGTTCCTTTAAGATACCGAAAGATCCTTTTCACAACATGTAAGTGCTTTTCGGTAGGCCGAGCTTGATACCGGGAACACATGCATATAGCAAATTGCAAATCAGGCCTGCTAGCAGTCAGATAGAGAAGGGTGTCGATCATTTCACGATAAAGTTTAGGATCGACAACAATCCCATCCCTATCCTCATCTAACTTGGATCTCTCCCCCATTGGAGTATCCACGGGGTCACAGTTTTCAAAATGATACTTTTTCAAAGATTCAAGAGCATATTTTGATTGATTAATGAAGATGCCTCTAGGATTTTTAGAAATTTGCAACCCTAAGAAAAATGAAAATTTTCCCATCATCGACATCTTAAAACATGTGGACATGATTTTCTCAAAATGGTCAGACAGTCTTTGAGTAGTGGCAGCAAATATTATATCGTCAACATAAATTTGTACTAGTATCATGTCGTTGTCCTCCTTGAGAATGAATAATGTTTTGTCCACTTTTCCTTTGGGGAAGCCTTCCGAGATGAGATTAGACGATATGAGATCGTACCACGCACGTGGAGCTTGTTTCAACCCATAAAGAGCCTTCTTGAGCTTGTAAACGTGATTAGGATACTCCGAGTTGACGAATCTATTCGGCTGGCTTACGTAGACATCTTCCCTTAATACATCATTTAGAAATGCCGTCTTAACATCCATTTGGTAGACGATCATATTCATGTGAGCAACATAAGCAAGTAATAGTCTAATCGCCTACAATCGTGCAACAGGAGCAAAGGATTCTTCAAAGTCAATACCCAAAGCTTGTTTGTAACCTCGAGCAACCAATCTAGCTTTGTTCTTTAACACTCCACCTAACTCATCGAGTTTAACCTTATATAACCACAACAATGTAAGGATGTCAACGTTGTCGGGTAGAGGAACTAATTCTGAGACTTCAAGGTGCTGAAATTCATTGAGTTCCTCTTGCATGGCTTCAATCCAAGATGATTGTTGCATGGCTTGTTGCCAAGATGTCGGTTCCTTCTCATAGAGAAACGCATCAAAGAAGCAATATAATGCGTGCTCTTGTAGTTGATGACGTGTTAAGACTGGTCGATCGATGTCACCAATAATATTGCGGATTGGGTGATCCTTTTTCCATTTGGTGTTGTGATTTTCAATCCGTGGTGGTCTGGAGTAAACGATTGCAGGAGCTTCCTCTAAGGTAGACGCACCGTTAGGGTTTTCGGGTATTTATGAACCAAAGCATGGAAGCTCTTGTAGGTGAGCAAGTTCCAAATCGTGATCATAGTAATCCTCTTCAACATCATTAGGAACGAGTGGGGGTGATGATTCGGGTGTAGTTTGAGAATTGGTGGCATCTGGTTCAATAGTAACAGTAGATGCATCAAACTGATTTCCATTCTCTTGAGCAACAACTTCGGGAATTGGAGCTACTGCTGTAGGTGCTGAAGAATCATCACTTGGGGGATCAAAAAAATCATCAAACATAGGTTGAAATAACTCATCCCACTCGGGCCTTGTAGGTGGTGTAAATTATAGAGACGTAGGATTGTTGGGAGTTAATCCGGAACTAATAGTACCGGTTCCCATCTCATGAAGTGCGGGTTCAGATATGTGTTGCTCAGAAGCCATCGTTGTCAACTCATCAAAATCGGCATCCAAAGTTTCTACTATCTTGCCAAGACGACGGTTATAAATTCGGAAAGCTTTCTTTGTAGGTGCGTAACCAATGAAAATTTCCAATATCAGCCTTCGCTTGAAGTTTTCCCAAATTCTCACTATTAGTATTTGGATAACACAGTGCACCAAACACATGAAAAAAAAATGAAATATCGGGTTTATGTCCATGAAGTATCTCATATGGAGTTTTACCATGGCGCTTACGAATGATGGAGCGGTTTTGGGTATAACATGCGGTTGCCACTACTTCAGCCCATAAGAATAAAGGAGCATTCGCATAAATCAACATAGTTCTAGCAGCTTCCATAAGTGTACGGTTACGTCTTTCAACGACACCGTTTTGTTGTGGAGTGCGAGCAACTGAAGTTTCATGTGAAATACCAACCTCTTCATAATAATCTCGTAGAGTCTGATTAACGAACTCAGTTCCATTATCAGTTCGAAAGCGGCGAACAGTAGCATTAAGACGCACTTGGACATCTTTAGAAGAGTAATGATATATGTTGGTACTTGATCCTTGGTTGCTAAGAACTTTACCCATGTAAACCTTGAGAAATCATCCACCATGACGAGGATGTATTTTCTACCACTCACACTAGCCGTACGCATTGGCCCGCAAAGATCCATGTGCAAAAGATGCAGTGGTTCTTGGTTGGTGTCTTCAGCTTTAGGTTTGTATGATTTCTTGGTGCTTTTCCCCAAAGAACACGCGGAACATAAATGATCTTTGTCGAACTTAAGTTTTGGAAAACCACGAACAAGCTCGTTTTTAGCCAAATGGTTAATAGCATCAAAGTTAAGACGAGATAACCGGCGATGCCACAACCATGACTTGGTCTTGGATGCTTTGGAGAGAAGGCATACTGGAGAGGCGGCCATCATGTTTTGAATGGACAATATGTAGAGATTATCCCCTCGAGAACCTTTTAACAAATCATTTCCTACAAGATCACGAATGAAGCAAGTATGTTGTCGAAAAGCAACCTCAAGGTTTGAATCGCAAAATTGTCCCACTGAAAATAAGTTGTGACCAAGTCCCTCCACGTAATACACCCTTGAAATCGTAACATTCCGAATTTGATATTCACCATAACCCATGATCTTCGCAATATGGTCGTTTCCTGTTGGGTCAAAAAGTTGATGTGGCAGAAACTCAAAACGAAGAAAACATGAAGGCATTTGGTTCAACGCTGACACATTGTGTCTAGACGCTGACAAGTGTTACACGAGACGCTGACAGCCATTCAACGCTGTTAGAAATCTATTTAGGATAAATATTCGGAATATTAATTATGAATATTCTGTATTATTTATTTAAATAGAAGATATGCATGTTTATTTGATATTATCTCTTGTAAACCCTAATCCTTAGTCTATAAAAGGAACAAGGGTCTTAGGTTTAGTTCATATCTTTCATTCATAATGTAAACCTAAAAGCGCGTGTCGCACTAGACGTGGGATTAATGTATACACGTCTAGTGATTGTTTATTACTAATATAATGAGCAATCCATTAGAGTAATTCGTGTGTTATTGTGCCTAAACACCTTGTTTCATAGTTGTTGTTCTATTCTGCTGTGATTGTATGATCACATGAACAATGATTATGCCTAGTAGCTAAAAGATCGAGGAAACTTAGGTTTCCACAGTTGGTATCAGAGCCTCGTGGCTCGTGATGCTAGAACCAACAAGGTGTTCGTAATGGTGAAAAGGAAGAAAAATCCGTCTAGGGTTTTTCTGGGCGATTTTGTGTGCGCAGCAGTATTCAGAAGGCCATAACTTTTTATTGAACCGTTGGATCGCTACGAAAATGTTTGTGTGTGTTCTACACACATATATCTAGATATCCAACGGAGGGATTGTCGAGATCTATCCCCAAGAAAAAGTTATTAAGCGTCAAATTCAGCAGTAGTCATATGCTGTTTTCTGTGAACAGTAATAGTAAAAACGCGATATCTCTTTCGTTAACCGTTGGATCATTGTGAAATTTTTGCTGTAGGGTCTTGGAACTTGTGTCTAGGATCTCGCCGTAGGGATCTTTGATCCGAGCTCTCATGAAGAAGATATTCGATGTCGAAGTTCGCTGCAGAATATGATCTTTACATAAAATCATGATTTAGGGTTTGTAAAACGCTAGATCGATTAGCTGCTGACATGTGTTATGCAGACGCTGATAGATGTTGGTGTCAGTGGATGTCATTGACGCTGAAAAGGCATGGATGAGACGCTGACGGCCAGGCGCTGACAGGTATAAAGTTGGCGCTGACAGGAAAAAATAGTGTTGTCCGACATATAATTTTTCAAACGCTGACAAGTGTTGTCCGATATTGGACAACACACAGTGATGATATATTGGATAAAGAAGGTTGTTGGATGACAAAGTAAATGCTGCTGTTTGGAAAATTGGATAGGTTTTTGCACACAAAACGAGGTATTTACACACGAAGGTACATGGGATCTCCGTTTTTATATAGAATATCAATTTAATATTTATGGCTCGGATATTTTTAAAAGGGATCAATGATTTTAACGTGAGTTAGAAACAATTCGTGAAGTAATTTATTGGAGTAATATTTCTTATGTAATCGGGGTAGCCTTGTGAAAGAGTTATCCACCCTTTAAGCTTTTACATAAATGTTATTTCATTAAGATTTGTCATGAAGAGGTGTTGGCTTAAGGGGAAGAATTCTTATGGTAAGTTTGATGCTTGAAGAAGATTTTCGTGAGTTTATGTTTTATCATATTGTTAAAGTTGTGGACATCAGCCATTGACTTTAACAATAACTTGTTTGTGCTTATATGGTTGGTGACGAAGACTTGTCATATCTAGCAATATCACATTGCTATCACTTGAAGGAGTTACATTATCGTGCTCAATGTCTCACAAAGGATGAGGATTTTGACAAGAGATCGAGGTCTGCTTATACTTTAAATGTCTTCATATAAGTTCGACGTCACGTGAATAGTACAAGATATGGAACACAGGTTTGGGTTATTCTACTTCTACATCAAGAATATTATAGTTATTTTTCTTCAAAATCATTACATAGATCCTACATTTGGAGAATCTTCGATTGCATACATTGTTTCCTTCCCTATTTGATGTGACAAAAAGGGGAAGATATACATGCTATACTTGAGGGGAAGCAATTTGAAGATGATGTACCACTTACAAGAGATACACAAAGTTTTTTGCGGACATCAAATAGGGGAAGATTGTTGGGTCAAAAAGTTGATGTGGCAGTAACTCAAAACGAAGAAAACATGAAGGCATTTGGTTCAACGCTGACACATTGTGTCTAGACGCTGACAAGTGTTACACGAGACGCTGACAGCCATTCAACGTTGTTAGAAATCTATTTAGGATAAATATTCAGAAAATTATTTATGAATATTCTGTATTAGTTTATTTAAATAGAAGATATGCATGTTTATTTGATATTATCTCTTGTAAACCCTAATCCTTAGTATATAAAAGGAACAAGGGTCTTAGGTTTAGTTCATATCTTTCATTCACAATGTAAACCTAAAAGTGTGTGTGCACTAGACGTGGGATTAATGTATACACGTCTAGTGATTGTTTATTATTAATATAATGAGCAATCCATTAGAGTAATTCATGTGTTAATGTGCCTAAACACCTTGTTTCATGGTTGTTGTTCTATTCTGCTGTGATTGTATGATCACATGAACAATGATTATGCCTAGTAGCTAAAAGATCAAGGAAGCTTAGGTTTCGACATTGCCAAATTTAACCGTGCCTAGAAACTTGCTGACGAAATTTCTTAGCATCAAGCGGTCTCCGGTCATATGATTTGAGCATCCAGAGTCCAAGTACCAAAGGATGATTTGGACCACCTGAAAATATCACCAGACGAAGACAATGTATCGGAATATAAATGATCCTCTATGTTAGCAGGTATAGATATATTTATCTTAGATTTGCTATCAGAAGAGTTCTTAGGCTTCCAAATTTGCTTCCTAAATGCTGGATTAGATTCTAGTTGTCTAATAACCTAAGGTACTTCTTCACTGGTAGGCACACTAGTGGACGCAGGCCTAGTAAAAGGGCGCTTTTTCCATTTCTTAGTGCTGGCGTTCCTAGTTAAAGGACGCGGAGACCTAACTTCAATGGATGTGATCCTAGTTAAAGGGCACTTAGTTCCATTTGCAGTAAAGTCCTACCAGTGGGTTTCCATTACCAACCAACTTGGGTGAATTTCTTCCCCGTTGGAGTCCATTCAATATTGTTCCTAATGGCATACATTTCATTCACATGATCAACAAGGCATAAATCATGACGGTGAGAAAACATGCATTCATTACAATTCCAACATCTCAAATTAGAATTCACATTTTGCTTAGGCTTCTGCATAGAGGCAGAGCCTTTTGTCTTAGGTACATGATTCTTTTTATTTAAAATTGAAACAACATTCCTAGGGTGAACTTCTACTTTCTTCCTCGCAGTCCTACTAGTGGAAGGCTTGATCCTATCTTTCTTGTCTTGAGATCCTTTAGCCTTAGTAGACACAATTACTCCTGTAGAAGCCAAGGGAACATTAGTGACAGATTTCGATTTAGACTTGATGGGTGTGTTTAGAATAGGCTTAGCTCCAGGGGTCTTATTAAATGGAGTTATGGCAATGGTGGGGGTTTGTTGTTTAGGTGGTGTAGAACCCGGTTGTCCTATGTAAGTCAAATGCTCTAAGCATTGTTGTACCTTCTCAATGTAAGCATGAGCAGAGTAATAGTGACTATTTAAGGGATCTAGTTCATAGAGATCATCTACAACATCCCTAGAAAGATCCGTGTGCTTAATTGCATGCTCCATATATAGCTTATATGATAAAGGATTGTTCTTATGGTACGGGTTCTTAGTGATCACCACCTTTTTTGGAGTACTAGAGGACGGTGCAGAAATTATAGCTGGGTTATCAACAACTTCTTGTCCTTTGAGTTGAAGTGTCTCCTTTAACTCAGCCAAAACCATGTTTTTGTCTATGAGTTGAATATTTAAGTCAGAAATTTCCTCACTATTTTGGTTCAGTTGGTCAACAAGTGACTTTTGCTCTGCCGCATTAAAAGCAAAGAGTTCTTCTAATGAACTATAAATGTGTGAAAAACCCTGTTTTACTTTATCAAACTTCCCTAGCATAGAAGTAATTCTATTTTCTAGGGCATGGTTTTTAATCTATGTGGCCTCTAGTTCCACTTTCTCTTTTAATGACTCTCTCTTAAGTCTCATGATTTCTTCCTCTAATGCCTGAACCACCTGAATCATCTTGTCACTTGTCTCAACGGTGTTTTCACAATCATTTGTTTTTTAAAGAGTTTCATTTTTAGATTGGTTTACAATTTCAAGAGATATACAATGTTGTTGAAGCTCATCAAAACGTTTTAAAAGTGAGTTATAAGAATCTTGAAGCTTTAAAAATTCAGCGTTAGATTCGTGACAAGAATGATTATCTACATTATTCATAGGTTCAACAATATTCACAGAGAGATCATGCACATCATCACATTTATTCACAACAGATGTAATCTCAAAAGTACATTTAATAGTAACAACTTGCATCACATCGATAGACACCACTTGTTCTAAGAATCAGTCATACTCAGACAAAATCTTTTCTTTCTCAATTAAATGTTGATCATAAGCATCATCCATTTTGTGGAAAACTTTTTGAACTTCAGCCACTTCGAAATTAAGATTGTCCCCCAGATCTAAAAGACCCTCTTTAATATTGTTTACAAACGGAACGATCTCTTTCTCAAACACCATTTTCATGTGTTCGAAAGCCCATTCTCCAGCGGTTTGAGCCGTTGAAGTCGTACATTCCTTGATGACCTTGTCAAATCCGGTAAGGTATCGCCTAATCTCTTTCAAGCTTAGCAATACTATACTTACCGGTGGAAGACCCTTTGGAATTTCCTTAGGTTCATTCGTATTGACAAGTGTAGGAAATATACTAAGGCTTTATCTAGTAGACATGTAAGTTGGTCTATGGATAAATTCCCTTTGTATATTAAAGCGAATTCTAAGATCCATTTTTGCATTCTCTTCATTAAGTTGTGGATAATCATACTTAGAATATGTAAAAATCACTTTTGACCGATTCTCTTCATGCAGTGAAATATTCTCGGATTCATTCGAAAACACAATCGGATCTAAGACCAATCCTAACTTGGTTGCATCATAAAGTCGTGGGTTGTGGTTAAATGCTTGCTTTGCATACCTCGGTTTAGGTGGTAAGTCTGTTAGACGCGATAGAGTGAACTCCTTGAAAGATGAATGAAACAAGTGTACTAGATGTGAAGCAGAGTATTGTTTTAAAAGCAAAACTTTAGTCTTTTTAACTTTCTCAGATGCCTTAATTTCCGTTTCAACCCTTTTAGACTCGAAAATTTCGAAATCCGTTTGTAGTTTATGAAAATTATTAACGACTGACTCTTTTTCTTTAAGTTCTTTTGAAAGATTTACTCTTAAACTCTCAATTTCTAGTAAGTTATCCATTTGGACTTTCCTAAACCTATCAAATTCTGGATTGGTTAAGGTAGTGGTCACTGGAGTTAATTCTAAGGTTTTAACCTTTCCTTATACAAAGCAAGCTCGGCAGATAATGTCTGAATAATACCGAGGGTTTCAAGGACCGCATTATTCATTTGGCCAAGCATAGATGCCGACACCATAACCAAATCTTGTTGAGCAGACGAATTTGTAGACGTAATAGCTCCCGGTTGTGTTTCACTCAAAGTCTGGGGACTTGCATTGATATTGCTATCATTGTTTGTCTCCTCGTTTGAATTACTAACCACCGGAGGCTGTTCCGGATACTCAGACACTTTCTCAACTTAATAAGGTACAATACTAGTATCATTGGAAGTATTTGGTACCTCAGAGATTGTGTCAGCTCCATAAAGTGAAAGATTTGCCATGAGAGCTGCCTTGGCGGTATTGAGATCATCACAGTCTGAATCGTATGCATCAAGATCATCGCATTGGTATGCTGCATTGTTGGTAGAAGCTACTGTGAGTCCTTCAGTATCCGCAACTCCTGGATCTGCTAGAAATGCTAACTCCTCTTCATCGAGCTCTCGACCTTGTGCTTGAGCATTAACTAAGTATATTTTTTCCTAAAACTATGTGCCATCCCTCTTTCTATTTGGTTGCTTGCACTCCCGAGCCATGTGTCCTTCCCCTTTGCAATTATAACAGATGATCATTTTCATTTTGCCAGTGTTATTTTCCCTTGTAGAAGTGTTGAGTGGGCGTGCACCAGTATTAGATGAACTTGGTTTCCCCTGAAGTGGTTGCACAGCAACTCTGCCATCTTGGATTGTAGCTTGTTGACGAGAGTTAGAAGAATTCCTCAACTGATTGTTTGTTGGAGATGGTACTCTGTAACATCTTTTGTTCAACGCTTGAGTGATGTAACCAGACATTCGTGAAAGTATATCAATAGGATTACCCCCTTGTCTAAACTCAGGAACTGGAATCTCATCATCACAGTAGAAAACTGGTGCTGGTTGAGCTACATACACACTTGAAGGAGTACTGACATGTTGTGAGTAATGGGGTTGAGGAACCTCATGTTGCTGGTAAGTGATGGCAGGATTTGTTGGAGGTTGATAAGGAGAGTATGGTTGTGAAGCATAAGGTAAATGATGTGTGTCACCTTGTGATAATAATGCTGGTTACTAATATTGTTTCTGATATGATGTAGGTGGTTGTGGTAAGATCGAATACTGTGGAAAGCTTGGAGTCTGAAACATGGGCTTGTGATAAGATTGTTGTCCTATCGCATATGGAGTCTTGTTATATGATAGTGTTGGATGATTTGCCATTAAATCCAAAGGTTCGGAATAAGATCCTTGAGACATGCGTTTCTGGAGCACATGCTTCTCGTGTTGCTGCAAGAAAGCATAGAGTTGATCTAAATTTGATTGTGCAAATCACGAATCAATTTAACATCAGTGACATATTTGGTCCACTCTGGGGGTAACGTGTTCAAGAACTTGGTGTTGATTTGAAACTGAGCAATCGTAAGATTATACACATGCAAATCATTCATCAAAGTAGTGAAGCACCAGTAGTAGTCATGAAGTGTTTCCCCTGGAATGTATGAGAACCTATCGAACAAGTCATAGAGTTGACACTCTCGTTCCTGCTTGGAAAGTGAAGTCCCTTGTAACAAAACTGCTAAGCGATCCCAAAGTTCCTTTGCTACCTTGTAATTGCTTACCATGCGATAAATATCAGGTGGAAGAGCTTGCTTGATGGTCTGAACGGCCTTGTCATCCACATCGACAATGATTTGATTGGTAGCCGTTAGTTCATTAAATAGCCTTGGCCTAGTCACACTGTCTACAATAACTTCACCCCGATCGAGTGGACCTCGCTAAATGGATTGAACTATGAGTCTCCCATTGGGTCTACCCATAATATAAGACATCATGCGACCTTGCCATGCTTCAAAAAGCTCTTTGATAAGCAATGGTGGACGGGTATCGGTACCCGAGATGATAGAAAGGTCAGTAAGCGATGTCATTGTTGGCATGTATGAATGTGAATTCATTTTTGATCTCTTGAATAAAGATTACCAAAATGATCGAGCAATGAAATAAGGTTATGTGTTTTAATGTTGTTTAAACAAAGATGTTGTTATCTTTAAGTTATGTATTTTTGTGAAAGTTTCAAGGTCGAAAGATTTTCTAAGTTGTGCAAACTCTATCTCAATACCCAAATTAATTCTATCTCAATGTCAGATTTCAAAGTTGTCGTAATGCTCAAACTTAGTCCTTCTCAATGCCAAAAACTGAATACCGTCGAAATGTGACCAGAATGTGATCGGAATGTGATCGGAATATATTGATCAGAATGTGATCGCAATATCTTGAGCGGAATGTGATCGCAATATCTTGATCGCAATGTTGTGATCGCAATATCTTTGATCGCAATATTGTGATCGCAATATCTTTGATCGCAACGTAGTGATCGGAATTTCTTGATCGCAATATGCCCTTATCTGATCGCAATCAAGTGATCGCAATATGCACTTATCTGAATAAGTGATCGCAATCAAGTGATCTGAATATGGTGATCGTAAAGTGTGATCGCAATGTAGAAACCCTTGGGTTATTGCGATGCTGATCTTAATGCAGAAAGATTCTAAGACTTGCAAACACCAAAAAGTTGAGATTTTTTTACCTTGTAATCCGTGTTTCTAACCTAACCAAAGTATCCAAATCGCTACTACAACTAAGTAGAAGATATATGGATCAAGTAGAACAACAAGAACACGAAAAAATTTTAATTCACTCAAAAACACATGAACGCACTTAAATAAGCATGAACAACACAAGACCTACCTTTATTTCATCCCATGGCTCTTGATACCAATAGTAGAAGTATGATAATCTTTGATTTATCAAGAGGGTTTTTGTTTCTAGAGAGAGAAAGTAGAGAGAGAGATGAGAGAAAATTTATATGTGATATTTAGTAAATGAAACAACCAACACCCCTTTCCATGGTGGAAAGGGGTTTATATACCCAAGTCCCTTAGTGGACTTGGGCCTCCGGCCCATGAACATGCTCATGGGTCGGGCTAATATAAACTTTAATTAAACTTATACTACGAGCCTATAACTATATTGTTGGAGTGACCGAGTCTTTCTAAACACGAAAAACGTATTTCCAACAACTTGCGTTCTTCCGCGATCGCTCGTTGAAATCAAAAAGATAATTGTATTTTGGTCCTCGTCTTGAGTTCCATTAGATTTGACAATAGGGATACGACTTTGCTTCAGTTGCCTAACTTCCTTATCGATAGTATCAACAAGTTCTTTAATGAAATGCAACTTACCGTTGTATTCATACTTCATCAAGAGGGATAATAAGATCTTTATCGGAAAGAAATTTCTTTAGGTTTGACACATGAAAAAGTAGTGTGAATTCCTTTTAATTCTCGAGGTAATTTAAGTTTTCATGCCACCCGACTCACTCTCGATATCATCTCGAATGGTCCAAACTAACGGGGACTTAGCTTCCCACGTTTTCCAAAATATATAACACCTTTTCCAGTGTGAAAGCCTCGGCATAACTTTTCCACCTACCTCGAGTTCTAAAGGTTTTCGTTTCACATCATCATAGCTTTCATGTCTACTACGAGTGGTTAACAAACGATTCTTAGTTAGCGCGATCGATTTATTTATTGGAATGAAATGAGCAGAGTCAATCAGTCAACACTGACACAAATCGAATTAAATCCAGTCTGAGTTTTCGAGAGCTTAACAATGAAGTCCATTGTAATTTGCTCCTACTTCCCAAATGATAACGAATAACACAATCATAATCACTTAAAGGCTTATTTACCTCTTTTTGTTCCAGAATACATTGTAGACTCTTCTATCGGTGGTACCGTACATTTAGAGCCATACAATTAATGTCTCTATAGACAATGAGTAAAAATCACCGCACCCAATTACAAGTCATGGGTTGAGCAGTTTGTTCATTCTTCCTAGGTTTCTTGCAAGCATACACAAATCGGACAGCTCTAAATCCTTTAAGAGATGTATCACGATCAACAACAAAATCTTTACTTCTTTCGGGTAACGATAAGATCGGCGTGCTGTAGAGTTTTCTTTTCATGTTTTGAAAAGCTTCCTCTTCGTCAACGCCATACACATATGGTTCATTCTTTTTAGTTAGATTAGTTAATGGTTTTGATATCAAGGAGAATCCTTTAATAAACATTCGGTAGTAACCAGCCAAACCTAGAAATTGTCATACTTCAGTTTGAGTAGTTGGATACTCAAATTTTTTATGGCTTTGATTTTTGCAGGATCAACATGTACCCCACTTTTGTCAATCACATGTCAAATAAATCTTACGGAACTAAGCCAAAGATCACGCTTTGAGAATTTCGTGTACAACTTTTCGTTCCTTAACAAGTTCAAGATAGTCCTTAAGTGTTCGACATGCTCTTCTGTAACACTCTCAAATTTCATATCGGTACAGCGGAAGAGTCTTTAGAGTGTTACGGGATAGCACAATAACTCCAATCATAGACAACACATAAAAATGGTTGTACAAGGTTTAATATACATTCATTCGAAATAAAAGTTTCAAGTGTACAACAGGTCCCAAATTATATAGGTCATTAAGTTTACAAAACATAGATCGAATGAACAGTTTTATTATTATGTGGGCCATTAGAGTCGATCTCCATCCGAATTACCTTCAAGCACCTGAGATAAAAACATGCAAAAATCATATCAGCGAATGCCGAGTGAATTCATAGAGTATAATAAAACCGTTATATAAAGCAATCGTTGAAATCAGAACACAAGTATAATATCAGAAGTAAGTCCTCGTATTGCTAGTCAGGTAACATTATTATCGATAATTGTATAATTTTTGGATTACGTTGGATTATTATTAGCCGCATGACATTGTTACCTTACTATAAAAAACAACGAGCCGCGAACCCGACAAACAATTTGCCCATCTAAGTTAGCGTGTCGTCACAAAAATCACGCTATATAAATCTTCTCATACATAAATTCGCTTACCAATCAATGTGGTACGACGGGGATCAACCGTCAAGGCGCGAACTAGGGTGATCGTCCCCAAATAGTACTATCATATGCATAAGCGTCTACCAAATCCCGGTAATTCACAATTCATGCTAATGGGACTTTAAGTGACATAACCTACCTACTAATAATCCATTTCATCTCATTCATTGGGTCATAGCATCATTCGGGTCCATATCAATAAGCATACCATCGGGACTACTTGTGTTCTAGTTTTATCAAAAACTAGCATGGTATCTCCCTCGCGGGTTTACAATTCATTTTATAAAACATTTAAAAGAGTGTGAGGCTATGAACTCACGTTGATAATGAAAGGCGGATTATCGGCTACGGGCGTGCTTCGATCACGGAAACCTATATAAATAATACTCGGTCTTAGACTTTTGCCCAATGACTTTATAAAATTAATAGCTATGTATACATATGATGATCATCAAGTGGGATTGTACATCTTTATTTACTCATTATAGTGTTATGTGTTGGTAACTTTTTATACTAGTTTCACTAGTTTATCTTGTTTACATGTTTAGGCCCAATAAGCCCATTATAAGCCCATTAACTTATATTAGTCCATTCTACACTTTTAATATCAGTTCTATACTTACATGTTAGGCCCAAGTGGGTTAAGCCCAATAAGCAAGTTCATAAGTGTTTAGCCAAATTAGTTGGATTAATAGTCCCATAAGGCTAATTTGGCCCGTTAATGTCCGTATGTTATAAAGATCGGGGTTTATCGGTTTTTACTTGTAATATGTACTTATATATCATTATATGAGTTATAAAAAGTTTACATTAGACTGGTCCGACCATCTAAGTTTTAATTGACGGAAACGTTAATTTTACGGTTTTAGCCGAAAAGACGTAAAAATCATGTTTATAGTTTTATAACTTATAAAACTTATCAAATTGCCATTATTATAAAATGTCTCATTTATTTATTATTTTACATACTTATTGTTATGTAATATATAAGTTAGTGGGTTTTAATTTTATATTTTATACTATATTTACTTGAGTGCTATTATAATACTATTATACTTTAATTTCACAAATCTGATTTTTAGTTTCACTTTCACCATTTTTATCATATCTTGAGTTCTACAAGGATATAGAAGCTCATTTTAGGATGACATAAACTTCATATTATGTGATACAATTAACTTAGTTTTAGCTACTGCCCAATCCAAGTCTAAGTGTCCCTAACAGTCCTCACAAAACAGACTATTCAGATTGGTACTTCAATTTTGTTTTGATCATATCTCACTCATTATAATGATTCCATTGCATAGCCAACTATCACATGTGTACAAGACTTAATACTTACTGTATATTAATTTATTCATACCATTTTATCAGTTTAACATATGGTTTTTACTGTTTTTATACAGCCTACTAAATTAAGCAAGATTTTAACCTTTTTACATGTTGTTTTTCATCTTTTTATCCAAATTTATTAACACATGATCCCACACAATATTTTTATCATCATATACATATACATTAGGAAAGAAAATACATTTTACTTTTACAAAATAACAATGAAAATGGGAAGAATGATCTTGTTTACCAACCAGGACTATAACTTGTCTTTTGATGACAACACTGTTAATGCAATAATGCCTAAAAACGTTACTTGCATTTTTCGGTCTCGCTTGGTTTTGTATGACAATATGTAGAAACAAGCATTTATGAAAACAACGAAAATCGAATTCTTTAGTTCAAGTATTTTTCATTGTACCCATTTTCACTTAAGGTATGAATAAACAAGTACTAACCTTAATAAAGTGATCAAGTGATTTAATCTTTTCTTAAAACTAACTTTTTATTAAGTGTGACAAGTTTTTGATTAAACTTTCTTTTTAAGAAAATGTTTTATTAAATTAAATATTTGAAAATTTGAAAATGGCATATTCCCTTTTGATTTGGAATATCCTTTCTGGATATTTTTATAATCAGATATGACCTCCACCACTAAAGGACAAAAAGGGAGCGGAGTCTAGTCTGACGGTTCCTTAGCGCCTAGGCGGTTCCTTATCGATAAGGTACCGCCAGCTAAGATAAGGAACCGCGGGCAGATATAGCCGTTGGCCCTTTGTCCTATAAATAGTGGACCTTTCTCAGATTTTCAATCCACCTCTTTTGCACATAAATTTCCAGATTCAAACATACTTCTTAAATCACTCAAATCCTTGATCATTTGATTGATTACTACTTGTTTAGAAGTGAATCTGTCTCATCCATCCCTTCCTCTTCAAGTGCAAAGTGAAGAACACTATCATTGTGAAGTGTTGAGTCCACCACCAAAGATCCTTTGAAGATCAAATTTTATACATTTGTTTTTGGGTAATAGTTGTGAAGATCCAAGTAGTTGTGTCTATTTGGAAGTTGTGTATGTACTAAGTATAGTTGTGTAGATTGGTCCTAGCTACGATTAGGGCTCGAATTTTAGCTTAGAGTCGGAAATTGGTTAAGCGACGTGTATGGTTTTCTCCACCATAAGGAGCTTGTTGTGTAGTGAACTCTCGAGTAAGGAGTACTCGAGGAGTGGAGAAGGAAAGAGGAGTGAGCTTCGTTGCCGAACCACTATAAAGCCTTGGTGTTTGGTTTGATCTTTCTTTACCCTTAACTCTTTACATTCTTTATTCTTTGTGCATATATATTAGTTAGTATTAGTTTAAATTACACTATCATTTTTCATATTGTGCATAAGAAGATTTCACTTATTTCCTTAAGTCTAAGTTTTTGAGAAAAATGATTTTTTGAAAACCATCATTTAACATGTAAATATAAGAAACTATTAAACCCCCCCCTTCTAGTTTCTACAATTGGTATCAGAGCGGGTTGCTCAAGTATTTTTAAAGTATATTGTATTTTAAAACTTGAATCGATCTATCGATTCCAACAAGTACCTAGAAGGGCAATCTATGCAAAGACCACCACTTTTTGAAACCGATAGTTTTATTTATTGGAAAAATAGATTTGAGACTTATGTGAAATCAAAAGATTTAGATCTTTGGCATGTTATTACCAATGGTGATTTTTTACCTTATCAATTTAATGAAGTTTCTAAAACAAAGGAATTGGTCACTTTTGACAAAGCTAATGATGATACTAAAAAGAAACTTTCGAAAAATAATGAGGCTAAAATGGTGATTTATAATGCTTTGCCTAAGAAAGAGTATGAAAGGATTTTTATGTGTGAAACCGCTAAAGATATTTGGAACACTCTTTTAGTAACCCACCAAGGTAATAGCCAAGTCAAAGAAAGCAAAATCGATCTTCTTGTCCAACAATATGAACAATTTGTCATCTTAGAAGATGAAGCTATTGATAGTGCTTTTGCTAGATTTAACACTATTATTACTAGTCTAAGAGCACTTGATGAAGGTTTTTCTAGCAAGAACAATGTTAGGAAGTTTCTTAGGGCCTTACATCCGAAGTGGAGAGTAAAAGTCACGGCGATCGAAGAATCGAAA
This sequence comes from Glebionis coronaria, assembly GCA_025667525.1. NCBI lineage: Eukaryota > Viridiplantae > Streptophyta > Magnoliopsida > Asterales > Asteraceae > Glebionis > Glebionis coronaria. The sequence continues at coordinate 267,405,372 of CM046878.1, forward strand.
GATCTCTCAACTTTATCAATCGATGAACTCATAGGCAACTTGAAGGTTCATGAGATGATAATTTTGAAGGACTCTGAATTGGTAAAGACCAAGCGTGAAAGGAAGTCTCTTGCACTCAAAGCCAAGAAGGCACAAAGCGATCATGATAGTTCCTCGGATAGTGATGACGAGGAGTATGCATTGGCGGTGAGAGATTTCAAGAGGTTCTTCAAAAGACGAGGTCAACAAGTGAGGCAACCCAACAATAACAAGAAACTATTCTTAAAGAATCGGTCTGCCAAGAATGAAAATGGTGATAGGAATTGCTTTAGATGTGGTGATCCAGATCATTTCATTAATGAGTGTCCAAAGCCTTCACGCGATAAGAATCACACGACATTCGTTAGTGGTTCTTGGAGCGATAACGGTGAAGATGTTGATGACAACCCCAAAGAGGAGAAATGTCTCATGGATCACACTTCTAAAGAGGTACATTCCGAAACCAATATTATAGCAATGATAGCTCCACCTTAGATGATACTGAATTAGAAGGCCAATATGACAATTTACACAAACTTAGCCTTAAATTCATAGAAAAGAACAAAACACTAAAATCAACTAAAACTAAGCTTGAAAATGAGATTAATGAACTTAGGGAAAAATTAGGCAAGCTTGAGAAAAATAAAGAAGTTGATATAGGTTGCCTAAGTTGTGAGAAACTTAGGTTAGAGAATGAAGATCTTAAGAGCACCTCCATTAAACTGGAAAAGTTCATGAAAGGTACTAGTTCTCTTAATGATATGTTAAACAAACAAATGCATTCTAAGGAAAGACTTGGTGTAGGTTTTAACTCAGATGAAGCATCAACTAGTGAACCTAAACAAACCCGATTTTCAGAAAAACTATCTGCTGTACGCGGTCCCAAACTGTATGGGGCGGTTCCTTATCGATATGGAACTGCCGCCATAGATAAGGTACCGCGGGCAGAAAGTATTTTTGATGAAAATCCTGAACTTTCTGAAAAGTCAAATTTAGGTGAACATCCTAAGCATCTTATTGTTAACAAAGTGAAATTACCCATACTTGACGACAATGCCGTTGATAAGTTCTATAAGCCTTTGAGTAAACCTCTATTGGGAAATAGAAGTTTATCAAGACCATCTTCTACTCCACCAAGAGTACAGAATGAGTCAGGGCCTAGAAGTAGAACGACAACACCTAGAAGAGATAGTCAAAACAATTCACGACCTAGAAGTAAAATGTTGGGAATCTAAACTTGTTAGATTCCCTGATCATTGATTTAAACATAATTAGGCTGTTAGATAGTCCCTTGCCTGTGCCTAGGAGGCAGGCAAGTTTCGCAAGACTCACAGAGATCCAAGTCTCTGTGAGCAACCTCAGAGGAGTCCATGTCAGAGACATTGTCAGGGAAGTCGAAGATTACCTGAAGACATACTCATTGGCTGTGATGGATAACAGCCAAGATGTATCAGGGACTCTGAGGGGTTGAGAGTTAACAGGGGTGGCAATACCCTGATAACTCTCAGCACACTTTGGACATGCCATTTGTGTGTTCGAGACTATGAAGAATAAGGAAACTGTTTTTGACAACTGTTCCTTAAAGCATAATAGAAGACTACCAAGAATAGAAGGACATCATGTGACTGATGTGGGAACTTGTAAAAGCTTGTGTAGTCGCCATCAAGTACTGTTTAAGTCAAACTCGTAACACTATAAATAGGATGTGTATCCATGCATTAATGTTTAACACTTTGAGATATTAAGAACATTATTGCATATAACTTAGTGAATCAAACAGCTACGACTGTATTCATAAGTTAGGGTTTATTGTTGTTCAAAGTGTGCACAACACATTGTCATCAAACTGTGTTATCCATAACACTTGTAATTCTTTATTATAAAATAATAAGATTACGTTTGAAAAGTAATACCTTGTGTTGATTAAGTTAAGATTAGGGTTTCTTGCATTGATTAGGGACTTTCAATTGGTATCAGAGCGGTGTTTGATATTAAAACCTTCAAGAAACATCGTTCTCAGTTTTATAATCAAGATCCACCATGCCGGAAACTTCTAACCCACCACAATCACCTTCCACAAACCCTTCTTCACCAAGACTTAACCCTCCTGCCAATGACGATGATCTACCCCAACTTCTTGACTCAAGAGGTGGATCTCACGTTACAAGTGTACCAGTCTTTGATGAAGAAGATTTTGCCAGTTGGAAGAGTCAATTTCTTGTATATCTTGATGGGCTTGAACCTTTTCTTTTAGAAATTTTAGAAAATGGTCCATATATTCCCATCGCGTTTACATCCACTGAAGAAAACCCTCTTCCCAAACCTCTCAAACAATGGACTCCAGCTGATAGGAAATTGGCAAACCAAGATAAACGTCTCAAAAGCATCATAATTTCCTGTCTTCCCAAGCATATCATGAAGTCTGTCATTCAGTGTCCCACAGCTAAACAAATGTGGACAGACCTCATTCTTGGCCATGAAGGACCCTCTGAAACAAGAGAGACAAAGATTCAGGCACTCAGACTTCAATTTAATGCCTTTAAGTCACTTGAAGGTGAAAAGGTTCAGCAAACCTATACTAGGCTGAAGATTCTTCTAAATGACCTGGCTATGAATGATGTCACTATTGGTCAAGCTGAGATCAATGCTACTTTTGTCAACAGCCTTCCAAGAAAGTGGCTGAGCATGAATTAGACTCAGAGAGCTAACAACTCAATCAAAAATGATACCCTTGCTCAGCTCTATGGTAAGTACAATTATGAAGAAGGGCTGATCGATACTATCTACAAATCAGAGACTGAAAGATTTGTAGTCCAAGGAGCATCTTCCAAAGCATTGATCTCTGCAACACATCCTCATGACAGCGATTCTGATATTGAAGAAGATACCCGTAGCAGCCAAGAGTTCTTGTCAGACCTCAATGTAGAGTTCCATGAAAGAGCGTTGCTAGCCAACCAAAGAAAATACTACAAAAGATCTGGAAGAGTAGGATCAGCTAGTAAACCAACTGACAGGTCAAAAGAAACGTGTTTTGCCTGTGGAAAGCTTGGACATTATCAAAAAGACTGTCCTTCTACCAAGACATCCTCACCCTCTTATCCATCATCTTCATCCAAACCCTACAAGTTCAAACAACATAACAACTCATCTCAATCTAATTCTTCATACACTGAGAAGAAAGATTACAAAAATAAGTACAAGGCACTTAAAGCTGAGTTAGAACAAATGAACTTGAAGATTGAAGCTCTGTCCAAAAAGAAAGGTGGTGAGAAAAAGACAGAGAAAGGGTTGGTTGCTGAAACTTATGATTGGAATGATGAGCCACTGACTTCAGATGAAGAAGACACCACAAGAGTCAGGGCTTTTATGGCGATAGCTGAGGATGAACCAGCTGTTGGAAAAGGTGACGCTAGATCAGGACAATGGGTTGACATCACAATGAAAAAGGTACACAGGCTTTTATCCATGTCTGATAGTGATGAACGTAAGCATGTCCTTGATTACACCATTGTTGATTTACACTTTGGTGAGGAACAAAGAAAGAACCTACTTGATAAGTTTCACTCTGTTAAATCTGAAATGATAAATGCTAAGGCTGAATGTGAAACTCTCAGGCGGGTTAATTTAGAGAAAATATCCCTGCAAAATGAAGTAGCTAGATTAACCTTGAAAAACATTGCTTTAAATGATCAAGTCTCTGAATTGAACAAGATTATTGAAAAATGGCTGTGTGCTAGGTTTACTATTGATGAATTGCTTAGGGATGAAGTGCCTGCTGACTTAAAAAGGGATATATCTGCTAAGAAAAATAAGCTGAGGATTCTCACCAAACCCAAAGACATTGTCTTTAAATCTACAGAGACTATTCATATGTCAGATACCTCTTTGACAAATGACCCTGTCTCTGAAGATGTGGCTGAGCTACCACCCTTGCCCAAACTCTCTGGAGTTGAACCCAGCAGTTCTTCTAGATCTGCTAAGGATGAACTTAGGACAGATATTGAGAATCCTCCAGCTAAAGTTTTTCATGTGCCTGCTAAACAAACTGGTAAACAAGTAGCTTTTAAGCCTGTTACTACTAAAGCTGTGAATAAGGTTGAACCTACCACTGAAGATCGCCTGTTGTCTCTTATGAAAGAAGTAGAACTCTTGAAACAACACATTAAGCCTTCCGCTGAATGCTCTACTTCTCATGAACCTAAGTCAGTCCTAGGTGAACCCAAAGGGGAAAGGTTAATCAAACCTTATTGCAATGTATGTAAAAATTCTCACCATTCGACCTTAGATCATGACAGACACATGGCAGCTAAAAGAGCTCAGACACCCTCTAGGGACAGACCACAGAGTTCTAAAAGGCAACAGGGAAATTACAAACCTTATCCTCCCTGTAAATTCTGTGGGTTCACAGACCATCACTCAGAAGAGTGTGGTGACTTCCCTGGGTGTGATATCTGTGGGAGTTATAACCATGAAACAATGAACTGTCCATCCCAACGCTAAAAGTTTTTCAGGAACACAAGAGTTGCTAATAAGCAATTCAGGGAACCCACTGGAAAGTGGGTTCACCATAGGAACTAATCTGTTTCTATGTATCTGTGCAGAAATATCTCAAGGAATCGGTATGGTATCTAGATAGTGGTTGTTCTAGACACATGACAGGGATTCAACAATACCTGCACAGATACTCAAAGGAGCCAGGTCCTAAAGTGGTGTTTGGAGATAACTCTTCAGGTGACACAAAAGGATATGGCTCAGTGAACTGCAATGGGATTACATTTACCAGGGTTGCATATGTGAATGGTCTTAAACACAATCTTATTAGCATCAGCCAATTGTGTGATGCTGACTATAAGGTTTTGTTTACTAAGACTCAGGGAACCATATTCAACAAAAACAATGATGTTGTGCTGATTGCACCTAGAAGGAGAGATGTTTATGTCATCAACATGGCTGTGTGCTCTGAAGACACCTCAAATTGTTTTCTTGCCAAAGCCTCTGAAAGTGTCAATTGGCTGTGGCACAAAAGACTGTCTCATCTCAACTTCAAGAACATCAATAAGATAGCCACTCAAAACTTGGTTGCTGGTCTACCTTCAATAATGTTTTCCAAAGACAAAACTTGTTCTACCTGTGTCAAAGGAAAGCATCACAGGTCTTCATTCAAGACTAGGCAATCATTCTCTATTGACAAGTGCTTACATCTCCTTCACATGGATTTGTTTGGGCCTTTCAAACCTCAAACCATTAATCACAACAAATACACCTTGGTCATAGTTGATGAATTTTCAAGATACACATGGGTGTTCTTCCTCAGAAGGAAAAGTGATGCAGCTGAAACCATCATGTCCTTCATCAGACAGGTTGAAAATATGAATGATGTTAGAGTCAAAGCTCTAAGAAGTGATAATGGTACAGAATTCAAGAATCATCAACTTGAATCTTTTTGTGATGAAAAATGGATTTCTCAGAACTTCTCTTTAGCTGGCACCCCTGAACAAAATGGTGTGGCTGAAAGAAGAAACAGGACTTTGATTGAAGCAGCAAAAACTATGTTAAATGGTGCAGACTTACCAAAGAAATTTTGGGGAGAAGCTGTTCACGCTGCCTGCTACACTCAAAATAGATCAATCATTGTCAAAAGACATGGTAAAACCTCCTATGAAGTTTTTAGAAAAAGATCTCCAGACGTCAGCTATTTTCATGTGTTTGGGTGCCCTGTGTTTATTTATAACTACAGGGATAAACATGGAAAGTTTGATGAAAAAGCTGATGATGGTTTCTTTTTGGGATACTCTCCAACAGCCAAAGCCTTCAGAGTATTCAACATCAGAAGACAAGAAGTAGAAGAAACATTCCATGTTAGATTCAATGAAGATGATGAAGTCATACAGAGAACAGGAACAGAGGGTGATGAAATAGATTTTAATGAAAATATTTCTTTTCCAAGTGATGAGTTCACAGAACCCAGACCTACCAGTCATCATCAGTCCAACACTCTCACTCCTTATGTCCCTGCCTTTGACCCTCTGTCTACTCACAACCTAGAAGTTCCTACCTCTCAGGAACTTGATGAAGAAGAATCTCAAATTTCTGATGGTCCTTCTCATAATATTGATGACTCACCAATTCTTCAAATCCCTGATGCTGATAAGGAAATAGCTTCCCTTGATATGGCTGAAGAAGACTCTGACACTAAAGTAGTCTTTGAAGAAAGCCCTCCTAGTCAGCATGATGAGACTCAAATTGTACCAGCTGTGTCCTCAAGTACCCCTGTCCTTGAATCCCCAGCTCCTCAAAATAAGTGGTCAAGAGATCAACACATTCTTCTTGTCAATATTATTGGGGAACCAAATGCAGGGGTCACAACCAGACAGCGAATCCAAGACTCAGAGTCAGCCTCAGCCAATGAATGTCTCTTTGCTGAATTTCTCTCACAAATTGAACCTAAAAGAGTAGCTGAGGCTCTGGTAGAAGAAGGATGGGTAGCTGCTATGCAAGAAGAAATCAATCAGTTCAAAAGGAACAAAGTATGGACACTAGTGCCAGCTCCACCTGGAAAGAATATCACAGGCACTAGATGGATCTATAGAAATAAGATGGATGAGATTGGGAACATCATCAGGAACAAGGCCAGACTGGTAGCACATGGATTCTCTCAGACTGAAGGAATTGATTATGATGAAACTTTTGCACCTGTTGCTTGACTGGAAGCCATCAGAATCTTCCTTGCTTATGCTGCCTATATGAACATCACTGTGTATCAGATGGATGTTAAGAGTGCTTTCCTCAATGGTGATTTGGCTGAGGAAGTGTATGTTGCACAACCTGAAGGATTTGAGAACAGCGAGTTTCCCAACCATGTGTACAGACTTCACAAGGCAATGTATGGTCTGAAACAAGCTCCAAGAGCATGGTATGAAACTCTTTCAAATTTCTTAACTGAAAATAAATTTGTCAGGGGTTCTATTGATAAAACACTCTTTACCTTCAAGGACAAGAGTGATTTCATCATTGTGTAGATTTATGTGGATGATATCATCTTTGGGTCAACAAATGTCAATCTTAGTAAACGTTTTGCTAAATTAATGACTAAGAAATATGAGATGAGTATGATGGGTGAATTAACTTACTTTTTGGGCTTTCAAATTAAACAATGTCCTAAGGGAATTTCAATTTGTCAAGAAAAGTATGTTAAGGATTTACTTAAAAAATATGACTTAGCTGATTGTGCATCAGTGAAATGCCCCATGCTTCCACCCAACAACTTGGGCCCTGATGAGTCAGGGGTCTCTGTCAATGAGACTTTATATAGAGGCATGATTGGGTCACTGATGTATCTAACAGCTAGTCGTCCAGATATCCAATTCTCCACATGTCTCTGTGCAAGGTACCAGGCTAACCCAAAAGAATCCCATCTAGTGGTTGTTAAGAGAATTTTCAGGTATCTCAAAGGAACACCATCCCTAGGCCTATGGTACCCAAAAGAATCAGGCTTTGATCTCAAGGCCTATTCAGATTCAGACTATGCTGGATGCTGTATTGACAGAAAGAGCACTTCAGGCAGCTGTCAAATCCTAGGAGGAAAATTGGTTGGATGGAGTGCTAAGAAGCAAAACTCTGTGGCTATGTCTTCAGCTGAAGCAGAATATGTCGCTGTAGCCAGCTGTTGTGCTCAGGTGCTCTCGATGAAAAGTCAATTGGCTGACTATGAAATCTTGTATGACAAAGTGCCAATCTTTTGTGACAACACCAGCGCCATTGCCATATCCAACAACCCTGTTCTTCACTCTCGTACCAAACACATTGATATCAGGTATCATTTTATCAGGGATCATATAATGAAGGGAGATATTGAGCTGCATTTTGTTCCCACAGAGCTGCAACTAGCTGATATTTTTACAAAGCCTTTGGCTGAACCTTCGTTCAACAGGCTAGTTGCTGAGCTAGGGATGCTCAATATCTCAAAGCCTGTGGCTTGATAATAAATGTGTTCATTAAATGATTGATTCTATATTAAATGTTTTTCACATGAGACTAGGTAGTTACTTTCCAAGTAAATGCAAAAAACATTCTTAAATATTTAATCATTTATTTTTCGGATAACGAGGAGACAAACTTTTTGAAAGGTCAAGGGGGCCCACTTGAGCAGTCATTTTTGCACCTTGCATTTAATACGGTTGAATAACTGTTCACTTAAGTTTGAATATATATTGTCTCCTTTCTCTTCTCACCCACCACCATTCTAAAATCTACTTCTCTCTCTAAGTTCTTATCTCTCTTTACCATCCGCCATTTTTGTTCACCTTCAACCTCAAATCCATGGCGTTTTCAGTTCCCAAAGCCTCAAATGTTAACTTCGAGATGAATGAGAGCATCCTCGCCTCCAACAATGCCATTGGATGGATTAAGGCACCAAACAACACCTATTCAGATATGGTAAATTTCATGCAGAATTGTGACCTAAATGAAGCCTTCACCAAATCCCCATCCACCTTTTATCAAGAATACCTTAGGGAATTCTGGTATTCTGCTGAAGTGGTAGAAGACACCATCACATTTAGCCTTTCATGCAATGAACACCCTTTTGCCTTCTCCCTTAAAGACTTTTCAAGTGTGGCCGGATTGAAGCATGGAGATGAATGCCTAAAGGTAGTTGACAAAAAGGCTGTCAAGGAAGCCCTGGCCACACTCAACCCTTGCCATGATGTTAACCCTGCACTTACACCTGCTGAAGTCCTCGCCAAATCCCCTCTGAAGATTAAGTACTTCACTCCTATGTTAAGTCCCTGGGAGGAATGCAGGGATCACAGGATCAGATGTCTTTCAACCATCAGGCTATTGCTTAGGGATTAATCTGGGGAGCTGATGTTGACGTTGGAAGCATTCTCTTCTCAAACCTGGTAGAACAGCTAAAGGGAAGGAATCAGGTCAGGGAAAAGAATATCTGTTATGTGCGCTTCCTGTCCCTGATCTTTGAGAGTCTGCTGGGAGATAACTACCACAACAAGGCCTTGACTGCTCTTAAGCCCTATCGCATCACCGGCGCCATCTACAAGGAAATAGGAGCTGAAGATGTCCCTGTCACTGCCCATATGCTGAATGTGGCCAACCAGGTACCAAACGCTGAGAAGCCCTTGCTCCCTTCCTCTGAGAAGGTGAATACTTCTAGTGTTGTTGGCAAGTCTATGTCTTTGACCTATGGGCAGCACACTACTAAGTCCAAGGCTTCATCTGGCCAACAGCCTAAGAAGAAGAAAATCCCCTCTTCTTCCCACTCCAAAGCTATTACTAAGGCCAAGGGAAAGAAGACTGACACCTCATCTGGTCCAGATACTCTTGTGGATTCGGATTCTTTGGCTGACAAACAACAGGCGTCTAGTGTCTCAAAGTCAGCTGAGACGATAGGAAACCAGCCTGATCAAGCTGATATCACACAGGTAATCAGTGTACATTTTTAGAGGTTCACAAGCAGCCACTCTCATTTGTCTGTAGGAGAGAGTGGTGAAGTTAGGGTAATCCTCGACCCATAGAAGTCTGTCTATACACTTAGAATCCTTTAAGACTTCTGTACACCCTGTCTTTGCACCAGGGAATGATTCATTTGTGTTTATAAAGCACCCCGATGACCCTGCACCCTCTAGACAGTATTCAGGCTAACAACAACCTGAATACACTAATGTCTCAACCTTGATCAACTGTACTTCACACAGCCTCTTGGTTCCCTCCTTAAAAGAGTCCCAAAGGATTTATCCTTTCAGGGGGAGCTGAATCATCACCCTCAGCTTTCCTAGGGGCAGCGTAACAGGCGACCTACAACCACATATGTTTCACTCTTAAAAGAGTCCCAAAGGTTTTTACCTTTTGGGGGGGCTGAATAATCACACTCAGTTTTCCTAGGGGCAGCGACTGGCGATCCACAAACAACATATGTTTCACAATCAAAAGAGTCCCAAAGGTTTTTACCTTTTGGGGGGGCTGAATAATCACACTCAGCTTTCCTAGGGGCAGCGAATGGCGATCATTAACCTTATTTTTCACACTTAAAAGAATCCCAAGGATTTATCCTTTGGAGTGGCTGAGTAATCACCCTCAGCCTCTCTGGGACAGTGAAATGGCGACCATTCCCCTTATATTTTTCCTTGTTACTAATTACAACAAATTTGCAGGCTAAAATTGTACAGCCAGTCATCGAGTCTCAGGTACAACAAGAAAAGGAGGCTGATACAATAACTCAGGACAAACCAAATGATGAAGAGCCTGTGTTAAATGCTGATGAAGACATGCTCTCATTAGAAGATTATGTCTCTGATATTGAGCCCATGCCTGAAGATCAATTCCCTGAAGGAATGTTCGATGAAGAGGATGAAGAAGATGAGGAAGACCAACTGTCTGTCTCTCCTCCTAAAGAAATAGCTGTGTCTACACCAGCTGGTGACAAGACTTCTCCTCCCAAGGATGCTGTTGTCACTCCCAACTCTGCTACATCCACGACAACAGTTTTCCAATCTCCAGCTTATGATCCAACAACAGAATTTCTCTTGTTTGATCATCCTGCCCAGACCAATTTTGACTTATTACCAAGGGGGGATGACTATGCTCAGCAAAGCCTCAATATCAAAAATCTTCAGCCTGTTCATCATCAATCAGATATTGAGCGCTTATCAAGGAAGCTGGATGTGATTAAGTCTGAAATGCACAACTTCACTGTGACATTTCCAGGCATCATCAAAAAGGCTGTGACTGAGGCTGTCACTGAGCCAATTCAGGATGGTGCAAGAAGAGGTGTAGCCCAGGGACTCGGTCATCTTTCAACAAGAATAAAGGATGCCATTGACTCAGCTGTCCCTGCTATGTTCCATGAACATGAACTCACCATGCACATGCACTTTAATGTTGTTCGCACCAGGCAATACAACCATGCTAACTTTATTGTCAGGCGTGTTCAGGCAAATACTAATGCAAATGCCAACCTCCTGCTAAAGATTGCCAGGGCGTCAAGAAAAAGACAACGTGCTATGGCTGCCTCTGTGGAGCAGATTGCAAGACGTTTTCAAGCACGTTCATCCAAATATCTGAGAAGTAAGGATAAACGTGAGGGGGAGAAGAACACAAAACTCAGCCTTGCATCTGCTGAACAAGGCTCATCATCAGCTAACCCCACCATCACACCTGTTCCTCTCCAAGTCATCACACCTACTATAATACCTGATGATGAGGATAATACTCAGGGGGAGCAACAAACTCAAGATGGAGCTGACTCATCAAAGTCTCTGGTTTTGGTTAACACCAGTAAGCCTGAGGATGATGATGAGCCAGCTGCCAAGAAATTAAAATTCACTGTTAGCTCTCTCCCCAAAGTTATTCAAACTCAGGCTCAGACAGCGTTTATCAAAAGAGCTGATGTTTTGAAAAACATAAGTGTGGAGTCCTCTGTCTCGAAGAAAGGAAAAGAGATGGTTTTGGTTGACACTGATACCAAACTTAAGAAGATAGCTGCGATGCTAGAGACAGGAGGATCCACCACAGACCTTTCCCAATTCTCAACCTTTACACCTTCCGATGAGATTCCTTTGACCCCTGAAGAAATAGAGCAACAGGCTGAAGAATTCAAAAGATTAAATGAACTCAAGACAGCCAAAGAATTAAATGAAGCTACTCTGAGGAAGATGACGCCACCTGAAAGGGAAAAACAAAAACAAAGGTTGAGGGAAATGGAAGTAAAACGCGCTGAGGCTTTAAAGAAAGTCAAAGCTGACTATGATGCCTGCGTGAACAACAGATATGCTTCTGGCAAGATAACCAAGTTCAAATACACCATTCATAAATCCACAAACACCCCACATATGATCTTATGGAGGGAAAACCAACAGAGAAATATGGATGTGTTTGACAACTTCAGGTTAAAGACACTTGGGTTATCATAATGGTTCGAACTTGAAGCCTTAGCTGCCAAGAAGTCTGGACAGGCTAATTTTCTTCTGCTTAAAACTCTGAAGGCCAAGTTTAACTGGATCAAGGAAACAGCAGCCAAACTTAAGATTGATCCCCCACCACAGCTTTTTGAACAAGAACCCCAAAGACAGGCAACAAAAGGAGAAGGATTTCACAAATTGTCAACGAAACTTTTGTTACTGAAGATGTTCAAGTGGATGGTATGCACAGGGATTTGATACTCCCAAATGGTATTGTTGGCCCTGTTGATGGTCAGACATACTCAGAGCCTGAAAGAGGAATGGCATTCATGAACAAGGCTTGCCAGTATGCTTTTCAAAGGGAAGATGAGCTGTGCTTAGCTTCAACTATTCAGCTACTCTGTCACAAGAAGTGTCTCAAGATCAACACAGAGTATTCCAAGAAGTTTGCAAAGACTTTGTAGGATGAAATTGATAACAGATTAGATTTGGCTGAAGCTGAAGAAAGAATTAAAAATGATGACTATTGAAGATGTTCACAGCCCTTTTTACCTTCATCTTTTATTTTACTTATGTAATGCACTTGTAATTTTCTTTAAGTTTTAATAAAATCATGAGGTATGTTTGTTTAGATTTGTTATGTGTAAGAAGAAGCTGTTAAACTCACTTACATTAACTTAGTTAGATCTAGCATTATTTATGTTTAAATAGGGGGAGATTGTTGGGAATCTAAACTTGTTAGATTCCCTGATCATTGATTTAAACATAATTAGGCTGTTAGATAGTCCCTTGCCTGTGCCTAGGAGGCAGGAAAGTTTCGCAAGACTCACAGAGATCCAAGTCTCTGTGAGCAACCTCAGAGGAGTCCATGTCAGAGACATTGTCAGGGAAGTCGAAGATTACCTGAAGACATACTCATTGGCTGTGATGGATAACAGCCAAGATGTATCAGGGACTCTGAGGGGTTGAGAGTTAACAGGGGTGGCAATACCCTGATAACTCTCAGCACACTTTGGACATGCCATTTGTGTGTTCGAGACTATGAAGAATAAGGAAGCTGTTTTTGACAACTGTTCCTTAAAGCATAATGGAAGACTACCAAGAATAGAAGGACATCATGTGACTGATGTGGGAACTTGTAAAAGCTTGTGTAGTCGCCATCAAGTACTGTTTAAGTCAAACTCATAACACTATAAATAGGATGTGTATCCATGCATTAATGTTTAACACTTTGAGATATTAAGAACATTATTGCATATAACTTAGTGAATCAAATAGCTACGACTGTATTCATAAGTTAGGGTTTATTGTTGTTCAAAGTGTGCACAACACATTGTCATCAAACTGTGTTATCCATAACACTTGTAATTCTTTATTATACAATAATAAGATTACGTTTGAAAAGTAATACCTTGTGTTGATTAAGTTAAGATTAGGGTTTCTTGCATTGATTAGGGACTTTCATAAAACTCCAACACCTAGAAGGAATGACCATAACTCTAAACCAATATCAAATACACCTAGGAGATTTAATAAACAACAAAATGGTTATATGAATTATTATCCTCCTCCCTTTTGTTCCCCATGGGGAAACCCTCCTCAATTCATGCATCCCAACCAAATGCAAGGGATGTTTGGAACCAACAATTTTGGACCCATGAGATATTGGGGACCAAATGTTTGATCGTGTATGTTTTTACCTAGATATGCTTGGGAATTGATTTGGAACCCGACGAGTGGATTAAGGACAGTGGTTGTTCCAAACACATGACGGGTAATCGAAGTTTGTTCTCACGGTACAAAGCATATGATGGAGGTAACGTCACATTCACTAGTAGTCTACGTGGTAATATCATTGGCAAAGGTACGGTTTCTCTTGACTCCATGACTATTGAAAATTTTGAGCACGTAGATAATTTAGGATTTAACCTTTTAAGCATAGGTCAAATTTGTAACAATAAGTGTAAGGTCATCTTTTCGAAAAATGACAATGAAATCGTAAAAGATAGAAAGGTCATTGGAAAAGGTGTTAGAAAGCATGGGCTTTATGTCATGAAGGTCAATAAGAAGTCAAAAGACAACATATGTCTTGCGACTATAGATGATAGTTGATAGGTGTGTAAACACCCATCCTTTTACCACTTAATTCTGGCTAAAACAAGACCAAAACACGTAATTAATATCATTTGTTTGGAATTATGCGTGGTTTTTGTGTTTATTGTGATTTCAGAGCTAACCGGATGAATATTAAAGAAAACATGGGATTGCACGGGTTTTATCAAGGAAAAAGACTGAAGACGAAGTCTATTGTCCAAGAGATGCAAAAGATTTGAAGTCACTAGGCCTATTCGAAGATTTATTGAAGAAAAGGACTGAAGACGGAAGATTTTCATAAGTCGAAGAAACTCGAGTCTATTTAACGAAGAAATTAAAAGACGAGTTGGATTTAATCGACAACAAATCCCGAATCAGAATCGAAAACGTCAACTTTTCTGAAAAGACGAGAAGACAAGAAGAAAGGGAGAAAGCCCACTCACCAACCAACCATTAGGACTATAAATAGATTTTTCTTCACACATTAGGGAGTTAGTTTTTCATTTTCCTATTTCCAGTACTTTGTAGTTCGTCCCATCACCAACTCCATTAGGGAGCTTGGTGATTTTCATCTTTTTCTTTTCATCTTGTAATCTTTAATCAATACTCTTGTTACTTTTCCCTTAATCAATCCATTCCATCTTTCTATTCATCTTGTTCTTCATCATTTTTATTGCAAGTTTCTTAAGTTTCTTATTTGATTCAAGTTTGATTTCAAAAAGTTGTTGAATTAATGTTTTTATTGGTGGGATTTGTTCTTTATGGTATGTTAATGATTATTGGTTAGTTTGGTTAAACCTTTTTAAGTATTTAATTTGATTTTGGATTTTTGATTAAGTTCCCCGTTTGAATCTGCTGTTACTGTTCTTCAACCCCAGGTTTTCCGAATAGACCATTTTGTGTTCCCTTATTCGGAACTTTTCAATTATTCCGCATAGGGGTGTTCTCGGTTCCTTATTCGGAACTTTTATAACTTTCCGCATAGCTTCATTTTTTATTTTCCTATTCGGAACTTTTCAAATATTCCGAATAGGCCTCATATTCCGAATAGGAATTTTCATTTCTCTTTTACTCGGAATGTTTTCAATATTCCGCATGATAGTTTCCCCATTTGTTTATTCGGAATATTATTCCGAATAGACCCATTTTCCGAATAGCTTCATTTTTGTTCCCTATTCGGAATACTTTTTCCGAATAGCCCTGTTTTTCCGCATAAACTTATTTTTCCGCATAGATATTCCGCATAGAGATCTTATTCCGCATGGTGTAATCTTTCCGCATAAGCCATCTTTCCGAATAGGGGTATTTTTCCAGTTTTGCTTATTACTTGTTGTTTGTTTTTAAGTTTACTTCATTACCATTTATTCACTTACCTGTTTAGTAGATTAGAAAACCAAATCCACTTTTTGCCACCAAGAACAATCATTCCACTTTTAACTGAGATCAATTCGAGAGGATATCGAGACTAAAATTGAACCCATTGAAAATGCGTGTATTAAATGGCGCCGCTGCCGGCTCCTCTCGTTAAGATCAAAAGTTTTTTGTAGAACTTGGATTTTGGGATCCGTTCCCCGTGAACGTTACTTTTTCATAAAAATTTTCAAAAATCACTAAAAAATATAAAATTTTCAAAAATCCTAAAAAGTAAAAAACAATAAAAACCAAAAATATTTTTGCTTTGCTTTTCTTTGTTCGTTCTTTTGCAGGTGTATGCGCACTCGATCCACGTCTTATCAAGAGCCCGAGCCTCTCGATAACTTAGACATGGCTGGTGTACAAAACAACAATAACATACCACCTCCGCACAACAATAATAATAACAACAACCCGCCGTTCAACAACATGAATAACAACAACAATGAGCCACTTCCGGATAATCGGCCAATGATTGAATTGCTGCAAGCTCATGTTGATGGCAACACGGATCCAATTGTTATACCACCAATTGCCGCCAACAATTTTGAGCTCAAGTCAGGCTTTATCCAGATGGTCTCCGCTCAGCCATTCTTGGGACGAACCATTGATGACCCACATGACCATATCAAGAGATTTCTACAACTCACCAACACGGTCAAATTCAATGGAGTTCCACAAGAGGTTATAAGGTTACAACTTTTTCCCTTTTCTTTAGAGGGACAAGCCCGGCATTGGCTTGCTAAGGAACCGCCACAGAGTATTCTCTCGTGGACGGATTTGGAAACAAAGTTCATCAATTACTTTTTTCCACCCTCTCGTACTACCGCTTTGCGGAATGAGATTATAAACTTTGAACAAAAGTACGATGAGTCATTCAGTGAATCTTGGGATCGTTTTAAAGATCTTTTAAGAAAATGCCCACAACATGGTTTTACCAAAGTACATCAAATTAATACTTTTTACAATGGTTTAAGCATGAATGATCAAGATTCACTGAATAGTGCCTCAGGGGGTAATTTATTGGCTAAGACTTCCAATGCTGCTTGGGATATCATTGAGAACAAGTCTCGTGTGCAAACCAAGAGCGTTAGGACCAATGTTGCTAGTGCTAGCACTAATGACAGCGACAAGCGATTAGACAAAATCACCACGCTTCTTGAATCGCTTGTCACCCACACCGTCAGCAACAACAACAGCAACAACGCTAAAAATGCACAAGTCAATGCTGTCAGCCAACCTTGTGAGATATGCGGTGGTCCCCACTCTTACACAACTTGTACCGCCACCCAAGATTACCCTGCTGAGAATGTGAATGCGGCATATGGCACCTACCAACAACCCGCTTATCAAGCAAAACCCCAAGGTGACCGTAACTTGCTTAGCTACCGCAACAACAACTATCTTTCACCACCTGGCTTCCCTCCTACCAACCCAAACCAACAACAAAACCTTAATCGCCCTCCTCAACAACAACAACAGCCTCGACAACCATACATCCCACCTCACAAGCAGCAACAACCACCTAAAAGAAACAATCAAGTCTACCAACAACCTGCTTACCAACCACCTGCATACAATGCTCCTCCCAACCAACCCACCGCTCTTCACCAAGAAGTGGAAACTTATATGAGGACTAACGATGCGATAGTGGGAAATCTTCAGAGAGAAGTGCTCAACCTGAAAGCCGACTTGGTCAAGCAAGGAAATGATTTGAGAGCCGATATGCGGAACACGCTGGATAGTCAGACGAATGACTTGAGGAACATGATGGCTAGTTTCTTCCAAAGTAGTCAACCCTCTTCTTCGGGTACTCTTCCGAGTAACACCGTTGCGAACCCAAGAGGGGAGATGAAAGCAATCACTACTCGAAGTGGTAAAGGTACAAAGGAACCCGAGCTTCCTATACCTCCACCGGTGATTGTGACTAAGGAGAACGAGTCACCTGCTCCTATTCCTCCTCATTCTCCTTCCCCAATTTCTCCACCTCTTCATTCTACCCCTCCTCCACCCGTGGTTGTGAGTGACCCTATTCCTCTAAAGCCTTCATCTTCTTCCAATATACCTTATCCTTCAAGGTTGAGGAAAGAGAAGCAAAAGAGCAAGGATGATATTCAGGTTTCTAACTTTCTTAAAATGTTTAAACAACTGAATTTCAATATCTCCTTCGCTGAGGCTCTCGCTCACATGCCCAAGTATGCTAAAATGTTTAAAGATCTTTTGAGCGACAAGGAAAAGCTCCTCGACATTGCCAACACCCAACTTAATGAGAACTGCTCTGCAGTGCTCTTAAGGAAATTGCCAACTAAGCTTGGTGATCCGGGTCGTTTTCTTATCCCTTGCAACTTCCCGGGAGTAGAGAATTGCATGGCCCTAGCCGATCTAGGTGCCAGTATTAATCTCATGCCTCTAAGTGTTTGGAAGCAATTATCTCTCCCAGAGCTAGTCCCCACTAAAATGACTTTGGAATTGGCCAACCGTACGGTTGCTTATCCAGTGGGGATAGCCGAAGATGTCATTGTAGGAGTCGACAAATTCACCTTCCCTGCTGATTTTGTTGTCGTCGACTACGAGATGGACCCTCGTGTACCACTGATTGTTGGTCGTCCATTCTTAAGGACCGGTCGCACTCTCATTAATGTTGAAGCCGGAGAGCTTATCATGAGAGTGGGTGACGACAAAGTAGTCTTCAACATGGGAAAGTTGTCCAAACAGCCTTATTCATATGAGAGCGTTAATTGTATTGACGTTCTTGATGAGGCTTGTGAAGAACACTTTAATGATGCTTGCAAAAGTATTCCTACCTCTCTTCCCACTGTTGAGACCGTGTCCTCTATTGATTCATCGTTGTCTCTATTTGGAGATAGTGATTTATTCTGGAACAATCTTGAAGCTACCATGGGAGATGCGAATTTCGCTACTAATGATTCTCCCACCGAGGGGGATGAAGACATGAGTTTCTTTGACAATCTTCTCACTGAAGACAATCCTTCGCCTCCATCTCCCACGGTTATTGCTATCGATGCCACGACTTTGAAAACGCCTCCCGTCGAAAATCCTCCGGATTTGGAACTTAAGGAGTTGCCGCCTCATCTCGAGTACGTGTTCCTGGACGACAACAAGAAATCGCCCGTCATTATTGCAAAGGATTTGAACGATGAAGAGAAAACTCGCCTCGTTGCTGTATTGAAAGATCATAAGAAGGCTATTGCTTGGAAAATCTCGGATATTCGTGGAATTGATCCTCACTTCTGCACGCACAAAATTCTCATGGAGGACGACTTCAAGCCCACTATTCAAAGCCAACGAAGGGTGAATCCAAAAATACATGAAGTCATCAAAACAGAGGTTATCAAACTTCTTGATGCGGGTATGATTTACCCTATTTCGGATTCCCCGTGGGTTAGTCCAATCCATTGTGTGCCCAAGAAGGGCGGAATAACCGTTGTTCCCAATGAACACAACGAGTTGATTCCCACTCGTCTCGTTACTGGGTGGAGAGTTTGTATAGACTACCGCAAACTCAATGATGCCACGAGAAAGGATCATTTCCCTCTACCTTTCATGGACCAAATGCTTGAACGATTAGCCGGTAATGAATATTACTGCTTTTTGGATGGTTTCTCGGGTTATTTCCAAATACCCATCGATCCCCAAGATCAAGAGAAGACTACATTCACTTGTCCCTATGGCACTTTCGCTTACAAAAGAATGCCTTTTGGCTTATGTAATGCGCCAGGGACTTTCCAAAGGTGTATGTTAGCCATCTTCCATGACATGGTTGAACAAACCATGGAAGTCTTCATGGATGATTTCTCGGTCTTCGGGGATTCCTTCTCATCTTGCCTTGCCAATTTAGAACGTATGCTACAGCGGTGTGAAGACACTCGCCTTGTTCTAAATTGGGAAAAATGCCATTTCATGGTAAAAGAAGGCGTCGTGCTTGGACATAAGATTTCGAAAGCCGGTCTTGAAGTAGACCGTGCTAAAGTTGACGTTATAGCAAAGTTGCCTCCACCTTCCACTGTGAAGGGTATGAGAAGTTTCTTGGGTCATGCGGGCTTCTATCGTCGATTCATCAAAGATTTTTCTCAAATCGCTCGCCCAATGACCCACCTCTTGGAAAAAGATACTCCATTTATCTTCTCCAAAGAGTGCCTTGAAGCCTTTAACTCACTTAAGGATAAGCTAACTAAGGCACCCGTCTTGGTTACCCCTAATTGGGAGCTGCCCTTTGAGTTGATGTGCGATGCTAGCGATTTTGCTATTGGAGCGGTTATTGGACAAAGAGTGAACAAACACTTCCAACCAATCCATTACGCAAGCAAGACAATGACTGGGGCACAATTGCATTATACGACAACCGAAAAGGAGCTTTTAGCTGTTGTCTATGCTTTTGAAAAATTCCGCCCCTATCTTGTCCTTTCCACCACCATTGTGTACACTGATCATTCCGCGTTGAAGTACTTGTTGACAAAGCAAGATTCCAAACCAAGACTTCTTCGCTGGGTTTTGCTGCTCCAGGAATTTAAAATCGACATCCGCGATAAAAAAGGAGCAGAAAACCTAGCCGCGGACCATCTTAGTAGACTTGAGGATCCATACCAAGGGGATCATCCGACCAAAGAAATCAATGATTCTTTTCCCTTGGAGACCTTAATGTCTATAAACTCGAAGCCGAATGAAACCCCGTGGTTTGCGGACTTTGCAAACTACTTGGCGGGTGGAATTCTCAAGGAAGGGTTGACGTCCCAGCAAAAGAAGAAGTTCTTTACCGACATCAAGACTTACTTTTGGGACGACCCTTACCTATTCAAACAATGTGCCGACCTGATTATCCGTCGATGTGTGGATGGACCGGCAGCGTCAGACATCCTTGATGCTTGCCACAAAGGACCCACCGGTGGTCACTTTGGTCCCAACTACACCGCTAAAAAAGTGTTTGACTCGGGATTTTATTGGCCCTCCATATATCGTGATGCTCACAATATGGTTAAGCGATGTGATGTTTGCCAAAAGCAAGGCAAAATCACACATAAAGACGAGATGCCTCAGAATTTCATTCAAGAGTGTGAAATTTTTTATGTTTGGGGTATCGACTTTATGGGGCCATTTCCTTCATCTAAAGGAAACAAATACATCCTTGTAGCCGTTGACTACGTTTCGAAGTGGGTTGAAGCCAAAGCTTTGCCTACTAATGACGCAAGGGTGGTTTGTAACTTTTTGAAAGCTCTATTCGCTCGCTTCGGTGTGCCTCGTGCCATTATTAGTGATCGTGGGACTCATTTCTGCAATGACCAATTTGCTCGAGTCATGGCTAAGTACGGTGTAAACCATCGTCTTTCCACAGCCTACCACCCACAAACTAATGGCCAGGCCGAAATATCCAACCGAGGGCTGAAGCGAATTCTTGAAAGAACCGTGGGAGAGCATCGTGCCGCATGGGCTGATAAACTTGATGATGCTTTGTGGGCTTTCCGTACTGCTTACAAGACCCCGATCGGCTGTACGCCTTATCGTCTTGTGTACGGGAAAGCGTGCCACCTCCCCATTGAGTTGGAGCACAAGGCTTATTGGGCCTTGAAGTGGGCTAATTTTGATATAAACAAAGCCGGTGACCTACGCAAGATCCAACTCAATGAGCTGAATGAACTCCGGAATGAGGCTTATGAAAATTCTTTGATCTATAAGGAAAGAACTAAGCTCATTCACGACTCCAAGATTAAAAACCGAGAGTTCCATGTTGGAGACAAAGTCTTACTTTTTAACTCTCGGTTGAAAATCTTTTCGGGCAAGCTCAAATCTCGTTGGTCCGGCCCATTCACCATCGCCCAAATTTTTCCATATGGTACTCTCGAGCTCGCTCAACCTAATGGACCAAATTTTAAGGTGAATGGCCAACGAGTGAAGTTGTACTTTGGTGAGGACACCTCTCACGAGGTGATTCCATCCCTCACTACGTTCCCCATAAACTAAATTTGGGTCGAGTCAGGCTCGTGACTCGGTTATCAAAAACAAGCGCTCCTCGGGAGGCAGCCCGAGTATCTATCCCTTTAACCCCCTAAGTGTAGGGGAGGACATATTTTGGTCATTTGTGTTTGTATGGTGATGTGCTTACAGGGATTACTGCAATCTTGGAAATCTTTGAAGAACCGTGCTCCCGTGTTATCCGAAATCCGGTTCTATCTCTCAACTATCGTGATTCAATTTTCTTCATTCTCACATTTGAAATTGATCACTTTAGTCGTCTCTTCCTTAACTTGAGTTAACCAACGTGCACAATGTCATAAGTGTAGGGGAGACTTTTCCCACATGCTTAAACATTGAGGACAATGTTTATCTTAAGTGTAGGGGAGACTTCTATCGAAGTTTTAAGTGGACTTTTCCATGAAAATGCCTTCAATTAACCGGAAAATCCTATTTTTCAACATTTTTCAAATTTTTAATTAACTTTGGCCATTTAGTCGTAATTTTTTAAAATTTTTATCGTTGCTTTCATATGTATATATTCCGCAATAAAGTTAAAAATATTAATAAATTGGTTTGGCTAGTTTAGAAGTTTTTGACATATTAGGCCCGTTGCGTTTATTTTGACTCAACCCGAATAGACTTATCCAAGTTTATTCTAGCTAGTATCCTTAACCATGTAGACCTTAATTGGTTTATTAGGCTAAGTGTCCACGAGTCTCATTATTTGAGATTTTAAATTGTGGAGGACGAGAAATGATAGAGTCAATTATAAGTCGGTATTCTTGCGCAAGCTCACTTGGTGTAATTATTTGCCTATTCTCCCATCACTTGCTAATATTTATCTGCAATAAGTAAGGTCTTACGATTTGAAAAGTTACTTAGCTTCTAGCCCAAGATCGTTTAAAAGTTGCTCGGTAATGATAAGAGTTCATAGCCAAGGCATAACTTATGAAGCGGGGCGCGAAGATTGGCGAGTCCGAAAAGGCCCTAACAAGGCATGAGGATTCAATTTTATTGCTGAAGATCCAAAGTGATGTGAAAAGCATTATTCCTAAAGTCAATATGAAGGATCAAGACTCACGACGAAAAGCAATCAACTCCCATAAAGATCATGGAGAAGTCTATCCGAAAAGACCCTAACAAGGTATGAGGATAAATAGATCCAAGTCCGAAAAGGAGGCGGATCGTTGTATCTCAAAATCCCAAATAGAGATTGAACAAATAATCATGAAGTCGTGGTCAACAAAGTTGGAGTACCCCTCAAAAGTCTCCAAGTGAAGAAACTCTATTATGATGAGAAGACCATTATCTCAAGAACGTCTCTCGAAGATATGAAGTATGAAGTACATGCCAAATATCGGCCCGAGAAAGGTCTCAAATCGTGAACCAAGTTATGCCAAGATATGAACTTTTTGATATCCCGAGAAGCAGTTTTAAGAGATTTTGTCCTTTAGCTAACTATTGATCAAATCGTCCTACTTTGCTTTCAGCCTTAATAAACTATCGAAATAAGTCCAAAAATGCATCTTCATGATCATTCTAAGACAAAAATAAAATATAAGAGATACAACTAGGAATAAGGGAGTTTAAGCATTTAATTAAGCCATGTGTGTAAGTGTTTGATTTACTAACTTATAATAACAATGATCTCGTTTTTAAGCTTAGTTTGGGGAACGTGAAACTTGAGGGTGATAAATCTTCGCAACACCAAAGCCCTAATGTAAGTCCTTGATTTCTTTACAAGTTATTTTCATTCTTCTGCTTACTTTAAGGTTTTAAGTTCTCTTAGTATCTTAATTGTTGTTTAGTAGAATTTAAATAAGGCCAAGGTTGATTAATTATGAGAAAAATGTAAAATTGCTTTATCACTAAGCATTGCATGAGGGCATGGCAATGGTTAAGTGTAGGGGATTTGATAGGTGTGTAAACACCCATCCTTTTACCACTTAATTCTGGCTAAAACAAGACCAAAACACGTAATTAATATCATTTGTTTGGAATTATGCGTGGTTTTTGTGTTTATTGTGATTTCAGAGCTAACCGGATGAATATTAAAGAAAACATGGGATTGCACGGGTTTTATCAAGGAAAAAGACTGAAGACGAAGTCTATTGTCCAAGAGATGCAATAGATTTGAAGTCACTAGGCCTATTCGAAGATTTATTGAAGAAAAGGACTGAAGACGGAAGATTTTCATAAGTCGAAGAAACTCGAGTCTATTTAACGAAGAAATTAAAAGACGAGTTGGATTTAATCGACAACAAATCCCGAATCAGAATCGAAAACGTCAACTTTTCTGAAAAGACGAGAAGACAAGAAGAAAGGGAGAAAGCCCACTCACCAACCAACCATTAGGACTATAAATAGATTTTTCTTCACACATTAGGGAGTTAGTTTTTCATTTTCCTTTTTCCAGTACTTTGTAGTTCGTCCCATCACCAACTCCATTAGGGAGCTTGGTGATTTTCATCTTTTTCTTTTCATCTTGTAATCTTTAATCAATACTCTTGTTACTTTTCCCTTAATCAATCCATTCCATCTTTCTATTCATCTTGTTCTTCATCATTTTTATTGCAAGTTTCTTAAGTTTCTTATTTGATTCAAGTTTGATTTCAAAAAGTTGTTGAATTAATGTTTTTATTGGTGGGATTTGTTCTTTATGGTATGTTAATGATTATTGGTTAGTTTGGTTAAACCTTTTTAAGTATTTAATTTGATTTTGGATTTTTGATTAAGTTCCCCGTTTGAATCTGCTGTTACTGTTCTTCAACCCCAGGTTTTCCGAATAGACCATTTTGTGTTCCCTTATTCGGAACTTTTCAATTATTCCGCATAGGGGTGTTCTCGGTTCCTTATTCGGAACTTTTATAACTTTCCGCATAGCTTCATTTTTTATTTTCCTATTCGGAACTTTTCAAATATTCCGAATAGGCCTCATATTCCGAATAGGAATTTTCATTTCTCTTTTACTCGGAATGTTTTCAATATTCCGCATGATAGTTTCCCCATTTGTTTATTCGGAATATTATTCCGAATAGACCCATTTTCCGAATAGCTTCATTTTTGTTCCCTATTCGGAATACTTTTTCCGAATAGCCCTGTTTTTCCGCATAAACTTATTTTTCCGCATAGATATTCCGCATAGAGATCTTATTCCGCATGGTGTAATCTTTCCGCATAAGCCATCTTTCCGAATAGGGGTATTTTTCCAGTTTTGCTTATTACTTGTTGTTTGTTTTTAAGTTTACTTCATTACCATTTATTCACTTACCTGTTTAGTAGATTAGAAAACCAAATCCACTTTTTGTCACCAAGAACAATCATTCCACTTTTAACTGAGATCAATTCGAGAGGATATCGAGACTAAAATTGAACCCATTGAAAATGCGTGTATTAATAGTTCTACTCTTTGGCATAGGAGATTAGGTCACGCTAATATGTGTCTATTTCAATCTTTAGTCTCTAAGGAGTTGGTAAGACATCTCCCCAAGATGAAGTTTGATAGTCACTTTTGTGATGCTTGCAAAGTTGGAAAGCAAGTTCACTCAAGTCAAAAAGCCAAGAATTTGGTTTCAACCTCTCGGTGCTTAGAACTCCTACATATGGATCTCTTTGGACCTACCGCCATACGGAGTTATGGAGGTAACCTTTATACCCTAGTTATAGTTGATGACTACTCTAGATTCACTTGGACTAGATTTTTGGCATCTAAGAATGAAGCTTTCGATCATTTCGAAATCTTTGGTGCAATGCCGTGGACACATCGACTTATATTCTCAACCGAGTTCTTATTTGACCTTTCCTAGGAAAGACCCCCTATGAGATTCTTAAAGGTAAGAAACCCTCATTGGAATACTTTAGGGTGTTTGGAAGCAAGTGCTTTATCCTCAACACCAAAGACTACCTTACCAAGTTCGACCCAAAGTCTTACGAATGTATCTTTTTGGGTTATTCCCAAACTAGCAAAGCCTACATAGTCCTCAATAGAACCTCGGGCGTAATTAAAGAATCACTTAACGTGACTTTTGATGAAACCCCTCCTTTAACCAAGACACCACCATTGGTTGATGATGACTTGGATGAAGTAGAAGTAGTTAGAGCCAAAGAGGTTAGAAAAATAGGAGTTGAAGACCTTAGTGTTGAAAAGGAAGTAAACATTAAGGAGTCTAAGGATCATACTCTCAATAATATCATTGGTGACTTAAATCAAAGGACCCTAAGATCTCAAGTCCAAAACCAAAGTAACTTCTTTTGTTTTGTCTCCTTGATTGAACCAAAGAATGTTAAAGAAGCTTTGATGGATGAGAGTTGGGTAATTGCGATGCAAGAAGAATTGAATCAATTCGTTGCTAATGATGTTTGGGAACTTGTTCCTCCACCTAGATGTCCTACCATTATAGGAACCAAATGGGTATATAGGAATAAGCTAGATGAAAATGGTGTTGTGTCTCGTAGCAAAGCTAGACTTGTAGCACAAGGCTATAATCAACAAGAAGGGATTGATTATGACGAGACATATGCACCGGTAGCTAGATTAGAATCCATTAGAATCGTTTTAGCATACGCTTGTGCCTTAGATATTAAGCTTCAACAAATGGATGTAAAGAGTGCGTTTCTTAACGGTTTGATCAATGAGGAGGTATATGTGGCTCAACCTCCCGACTTCATTGATTTTGAGAAACCGGATCATGTTTACAAGCTTAAGAAGGCACTTTATGGTCTTAAAAAAGCACCCAAAGCTTGGTATGATAGACTTAAAGCGTTTCTTGTTAAACATGAGTATACCATGGGAATGGTAGACAACACTCTCTTTACAAAGAAGAAAGGTTCTCACCTCATAATCGTGCAAATATATGTTGATGACATTATATTTGGCTCAACTTGTCAAGAATTGTGTGATGACTTTGCCAAAATCATGCATGATGAGTTCGAAATGAGTATGATGGGAGAACTTAACTTCTTTTTAGGACTCCAAATTAAACAAATGGACGATGGTATTTTCTTTAGTCAATCTAAGTACGCTAAAGAAATGTTAAAGAAATTTGGATTAGAAGAATCTATACCAATGAAGACCCCTATGGCCTCGGATACTAAACTCACCTTAGATGATGATTGTGAGTCGGTAGACAACACCAAATATAGAGGTATGATTGGTAGTTTGTTGTACCTAACGGCAAGTCGACCGGATATCATGTTTAGTGTTTGCCTTGGTGCTCGCTTCTATGAGGCTCCCAAAACCTCTCACCTTGAAGCGGTTAAGCGTATCTTCCGATACATTAAGGGCACTATACATTTAGGATTATGGTATCCTAAAGGGACCAGCGTAGAAACCATTGTCTACGCGGACTCGGATCGTGCGGGGGACTATGTGGACCAGAAAAGCACTAGTGGTGTTTGTACCTTCATGGGTTGTTGTTTAACTTCTTGGTTCTCCAAGAAACAAACCGCTCTTGCGATATCCACCACGGAAGCCGAGTATGTTAGTGCCAGAAAAGCATGCCAACAAGCTCTATGGATGAAGCAAGCGCTTGTTGATTACGAGATTTGTCTTGATGATGTTCCCATCATGTGTGACAATAAGGGTGCTATAGACCTTAGCAAGAATCCCGTGCAACATTCGCGAACCAAGCACATAGAAATTCGTCACCATTTTCTTAGGGATAATGTTCAAAAGGGGAACATTTCAATTGATAAGGTACCCTCGGAGGATAACTTAGCCGACATCTTCACTAATCCACTTAAGAGGGAACCTTTTAATTACTTGCGTCTAGGTCTAGGATTAATGGAACATATTCCTTAATTGCTTTCCTTTATTGAGTCTCTTACTTTCCTTTGAGTCTTTTATCACTTTGAGTCTTTGAGTCTCCTAAACTCTTCTTGAAAATCTTCTCTTCTTCTTTTCAAAATCCTCAAAGTCTCTTTCCAAAATGGTAAAGAAATGTTTTGACATTGTTAATTGAAATGTAGTATAATGCAGTTCGTTTTCTCTCGATTCTTAACCAATAGAAAGTCCAACCAATATCGGATTTTTAATTGTTCTTGGTTGTTAAGCTTGCTTGGTAATCTATTGCTAATTCAACAAAAGCTTGCAAAATGGAAAAATATTACCTACGTATATGTAAAACAAATTGCAAATACCACGTTTTTATTCAAGTAAAAATTAAAATGCAAAATTTGAAACTAAAGGGACTGAAATTGTAAATTCTATGAAATGTAAATGCTTGAAATGTAAATTCTAACAACTATAGGGACTAAAGATGTAAATCTGTTAACCAAAAGGATCAAAAATGCAAAAACAATAACAAACTTGCCAAAATGTAACAAATCCAACAACCTACTAACTGAATTTAAACAATCTTTCAAATTCCAGGGACTAAAGTTATGCAAACCCTAAATTCTTGGAAGTTTAGCCAAGTATTAAACACTGTTAGAAATGTAAGGACTAAAGAGCAATTTTGGAAAGTATTTAAACAAAAACGGGACACAAGAAAGAATAAGCTCGTTCTGGCTTATCACTCAACCAAAATCAATGAAACAACTTGCAAAATGCTTAAAATCTCATTTAAGCTACGTGTGTTCAAGGAATTAAGCTAAAGATCAAAAATAAGCAAATGAGTGCTTATTGATAAGCTCAAAATAAGCTCTAGCCAAATTTAGTCAACCACAACTGGATTTTTCTCTTGAAACTGATTAAGCTAATGATTTGAAGATTGGGAAATCAAACTAGAACAAATTTCATCCAGTAATAAGCTCTTAAACTGAAATAAGCTAAAAAGAGCTTATGTTGACCAAACGTTGACCAAAATTTGCAAAAAGCTCAAACTTTCAGAAATTGACTAGGAACACTTACTAACTGATTTTATGAAAGAAAATCACAAGATTTGTGAAGTGGATATGGAGAACTAGGAAAACAGAAACATGCTTATCTCAGAGAATGAACTTTGCTCAGCCTTTGACCAAAAAGCTATTTACCAGCTTATTAACTAATACTATAGAAATTCCTCTTGGAATCTAAAACTTTATGATATAAGCTAGAACTGGAAACAAATTTGAGGAAATTTCTTCAAGGAATGAATGAGAAATGAGCAAATGAAAATGGCCAGTTTTTCAAACTAAATCTGATTAAAGCTAACCCAAACTAATCAAGTGCCATTTGCCTGATTGACTTTATATTTGACTTGCAAATGACTTTAAACAACTTGTTATCACTTAAGGACTGGAAATCAACTCTAAAACACCAATTCACAATGCTTGAAAACTGATATTGATCTATTCCCAAACACTCCTTTAACTGTTTTGAACAAAATTTTACAAAGACTTATTAAGTTCTAGTTAACTATGAAGGAAATGTTTAAGCAAAACAGTCTTAGTGATCACAATGAGAGACTTTAGAACTGAAAACAAACAATTACCACAACTAAAACTCCAATTAAGCTATAAGGCTGATAAGTTCTGAACAAATGCAGAAAACTACAAATAACTCTCAAATCAGTAAACAAGTATGCAAGATTAAGCTACAATCACACAAAATACAATCAAACAGTAACAACTAGCAATTATATCATGCAGCCATCAGATTTAACTAGGAAAAGTAGCATGCAATAGACTTGTTAAGTGGAACAAAAACAAGAAGCTTAAAACCTAATGTAGATATCCTTTGAGAAGAAGAGGAGCGCTGAGCTCTCTTGCCCTAGTGATAACCACCACCTATCACTAGAAATCAACAAGAATCAACCCACAAATCAACTGGAATCAATCAAACTGCTTGAAAACTCCATTGGAACTAGGAAATGGCTGAATTGTGATCAAACAGCTAACAAACTTCACAAATGTCAGTTATGATCAATGATTGATCATAACAAACATCAAACAGCAACAACACTATCCAAATGAAGCAAGAATCTGACTGGAATGAGAAGAACAGAATTGGCGGGAAAAAGTGAATTTGAATTTTATTGCTAGAAAACGGTTACAAATCTGTTACAAAGGTAGTAACTAACTAACTGACTCAAGAGTTTGTCAGACTCTTGAGTAGTTAGGGTAAGATTGAGGGAAAAGGGAAAGGAAAAGTTAACTAGGTGTTTTACAAAATTAGGCTACACATTACAAATGAAGACTAAACTAGGTATTTATAGGCATGAGAGGAGAGTTAGTTGGGGTTGGTGACGTGTCAGGGCCAATCCCAGCTTGCCACGTGGAGAAATCTGCAAATCCGCATTTTGAAGGTATGAACAATGAATTGGGTATTTTTGATTGGATGAATTTCTTGTTAATTGGTTTGCACCGTTGAACTCGTCTCTCAAAATTGAGCAATATTGGTGTTTTAATCTTCCCATGAAATGGCTTCTATCTCAATCACGATCCTGGCAATATTTCTTGTTCTTGAAGATGACACGTGTAAGCTTCTGGTTGGCTCTTATCTGATCACACGGATCAATATCCAAAAGTGGATAAAAAGATTATGGAGTGGCGCATTCTCATTGGTTGATTTAAATGAAGTGCGCTTTACTGTTCAGATTTTGTATTAAATGCAAAACGGCGCTAGTGGGCTTATGTGGTGATCCTTGTCCCACTTTTCTTGCAATCTTATTGGTTCTCTCCCTTTCACATGGATCAAGCTTCAAATTACTTTCAACAATTGACAGAACTAGTCCTTGTACTTGGCAGAATGTTGTTTTGAGCTAGGATCTTCATTCTTTTGACATATTTGGTCCTTTAACTTCCATCTTTGAACAAAATCATCCCTTGATTGAGTTGACTTGATAGTTGACCAGGTTTGACTTGAATCTTGACTTTTACATTATTTCACTTTTAGTCCTTCAACTTTCATAACTTGTCAAGATAGGTCCTTATACTTCAAAGTCTTGTCACTTTTGATCCTCTTTTGTCTTTTTCATCCATTTGAGCTTGATTTTTCCTTGTTTGCTTGGAAATGTATCTTCTTACCTACAAAAGTGCACACAAACACAAACATACCACATAATACTGTTTTTGCCAAATAAATTGGTATTTTGCTTCATGTTTTAGGGTTATTGTTGATAAAAGAATATGAGTTTAAGCTCATATCAAATTCCCCTACACTTGAACATTGCCATGTCCTCATGCAATATTATATTTCAAGGCTTAAAAATTTACATTTCCCTCATAATTAATCCACCTTGGCCATATGAGATGCATCTATGCTACTCTAAACTAGATGATGCATGATTTTGACTTTTAATAATGCAATGAATCAAAATACAATTCTATCTATATCTTTTTGATTTTTCTTGAAATGGTTTTGATGGAAATAACTCATAAAGAATTCAATGACTTAGATTAGGGCTTGGATACCATGGATACTTATCACCCTCAAGTTTCACTTTCCCCATACCAAGCTTATAAATGGGATCATTGCATTCACAAGTAAAAAGTGCATCAACTTATTCATGACAATTAAATGTGGAACCGGTTATTATTTGAGCAAATTGCTTGTGGGCAAATTTGTCATTATTCAAGTGTGAAATATAAGAAGTGTAAAATCCAAAAATAAGGAAGCACGGTTTTAATCCTAAGTAATCTTCTCATCCATTACTTGAAAAACCGCTCATAATTAATATAAGTCCGTATTAAGAGTAATAAGTCATTCGCCTTATGTGTAAAATCCTCATGTCATGCTTTCATAAGTAGCTACACACTCGCTAAGGAAAGAAAAATAAAACTCACGCAATAATTTACATCCGCATCTTTTTTGAGATTTTGGATCTTCAACCCCGCAACCCGTCAAGGTAATATTGGATTGGAGCAATCTATTGAATCCCCGCAACCCGTCAAGGTAATATTGGAACTCAATAGTCACTATAATTAACACCACACTGCCCCTCTTGGGAGTCTTGCATTATTTTTTTTCTTTTTTTTTTTTTTTTTTCTAGCCACTCATTTTTTTCATAAGCCGCTCTTATTTTTCTTTATTCCTCACAAAGAAATTTGAAAAGAAGAAAAGGAAAAACACCCGCTAAGTATTGAGCATGACATAAGTCTAGTACACATAAAACGTGCTAACTTAGAATCTTAAGACGTACTCATATCAACCATAAATGATTAGCCAAAAATGCATAAGAGATTACGAACCAATTAAAACCGTACTTGATTATTTATTAACAATTATATACATGCGAAGAAAATAGAGGTCAAGAAGAGAAGGGTTTAGCCACAAGTAATTGCCATGAAGTCTATCTAGCCCTTTTACACTTGCTTCAACTCTATCATTTCCCATTCTCCACAAATTTAAAATTTCAAATAATGAAATTGGTGGAAGCTTAGCCTAATAGACCAATGAAGGACTACATGGTTAAGTATACTAGCTAGAGAGTGCTAAAATAAGCAAACTCGGGTTGAGTCAAAATATCCATGGCGGGCCTAATATGTCAAAGAAGTCTAAACTTGTTAAAACCATGTTTTATTATATTTTTTTTTTCTTTTTATATATTTTGATGAAAGATAAAAGAATATATACAATGCAAGTGTGTTATGCAAATGAAAAATGATTAATGCAAAAATTATGAATGCATATTTTTGGTGGCCAAAGTAGATCAAAAATTTGAAAAATGTTGAAAATTCATTTTTCCATGTTATCATGCAAGACAATGACAAGTTCTAGGTAAGGTCACTTCGATAGAAGACCCCCCTACACTTAAGCTAAACATTGTCCTCAATGTTTAAGAGCATGGAAGTATAAAAACTTCCCCTACACTTATGACAATGAATAGACTTTGCTTAACCCAAGTTAAGGAAAGGACAACTATTAGTGAAAGCATGTTTAAGCACAAAGTGTCAATGAAAATTCACTAAAGTAACGAAGTGAACCGGATACAAGGGCCTCCTCCAAAAGCTCCAAAGCATGAAATGAGTGAGCAACCCTACAAACAATCAAGAAGACAAAAGAAGGTCTCCCCTAAACTTATCTCCAAGTCTATGCCTTTATTTCTAACCTACAACACTCTAAACCTAGTTATACGATGCTTGAGTTAATGAGTCTCTAGCTCGACTCGTCCCTCAATGAATTAATTCATGGGGAAAATGGGGACCTCTTGGACCATTTCAACGGAAATGTCCTCCCCAAAGTAGTGTTTAACACGGTGACCATTCACTTTAAAATTTGGACCATCGGGTTGGGACAACTCAAGAGTTCCATATGGAAACACTTGAGCAATAGTGAATGGACCGGACCATCTCGACTTAAGCTTGCCCGCAAAAAGCTTCAATCTTGAGTTAAAGAGGAGAACCGGCTCTCCAACTTTGAACTCACGATTCTTGATCTTAGCATCATGCAATTTCTTAGTCTTTTCCTTGTAAAGCAAAGAATTCTCATAGGCATTGGCTCTCAACTCATCCATCTCATTGATTTGATCTTTCCTATGTGAACCGGCTTGGTTTAAATCAAAGTTAGCCCACTTGAGAGCCCAAGATGCCTTATGTTCTAACTCAAATGGGAGGTGGCACGCTTTTCCATAGACAAGCCTATAAGGAGTACAACCAATTGGTGTTTTAAAAGCCGTCCTAAACGCCCACAAAGCATCATCGAGCTTATCCGACCAAGAAGCTCTATGCTCTCCCACCGTTCTCTCTAAAATTCTCTTTAAGACCTCGGTTTGACCATTTGTTTGAGGGTGATACGCGGTAGAAAGTCTATGATTCACTCCATATTTCTTCATAACTCTCGTGAATTGATCATTACAAAAGTGCGTACCACGATCACTTATGATGGCCCGAGGTACACCAAATCTAGCAAACAATTGTTTCAAGAACTTTACAACCACTCTAGCATCATTAGTAGGTAAGGCTTTAGCCTCCACCCACTTGGACACATAATCCACCGCCACAAGTATATACTTGTTTCCCTTAGAAGATGGAAAAGGTCCCATGAAATCTATTCCCCATACATCAAATATCTCACACTCTTGGATAAAATTTTGTGGCATCTCATCACGTTGTGTAATTTTTCCTTGTCTTTGACAAACATCACAAAATTTCACCATCTCTTGGGCATCCTTGTAAATGGAAGGCCAATAGTAACCCGAATCAAAGACTTTCTTGGCGGTGTAGTTAGGCCCAAAATGTCCACCCGTAGGTCCATTATGACATGCCTCTAAGATTTTAAATGCCTCGGGCCCATCTACACACCGTCTAATGATTTGGTCCGCACATTGCCTAAAAAGATATGGATCATCCCAAAAGTAATACTTAACTTCCTTAAGAAACTTTTTCTTTTGTTGGTAAGTAAGACCCTCAATAAGCACATTGCCCACAAGATAGTTTGCTATATCCGCAAACCAAGGTGTGGCATCCTCTTGGGAAGAGATAGACATGAGTTCCTCTAGTGGAAAGGATTCATTTATTTCTTGATGTGGGAAATCTCCTTGAAAAGGATGCTCAAGTCTACTCAAATGATCCGCCGCTAAATTCTCGGCCCCTTTCTTATCACGAATCTCTATCTTAAATTCTTGAAGCAACAAAACCCATCTCAAAATCCTAGGCTTAGCATCTTGTTTTGTCATAAGATACTTGAGAGCGGAGTGATCCGTATACACTATGGTCTTGGAAAGCACAACATATGGTCTAAACTTCTCAAAAGCATATACTATAGCAAGCAACTCTTTTTCCGTGGTAGTATAATGAAGTTGTGCACCGGTCATGGTTTTACTCGCATAGTGTATAGGTTGAAAATGCTTATTAACTCGTTGTCCTAAGACGGCCCCCACCGCATAATCACTAGCGTCACACATAAGCTCAAAAGGTAATTCCCAATTTGGAGAAACCAAAACGGGAGCCTTAGTCAATTTTTCCTTAAGGGTCTCAAAAGAGTCTAAACAAGCTTGATCAAAAATGAAAGGAGCCTCTTTCTCCAAGAGATGAGTCATCGGTCTAGCTATCTTAGAGAAATCTTGTATAAAGCGCCTATAAAATCCCGCATGACCTAAGAAACTCCTCACACCTTTAACCGAGGTGGGTGGAGGAAGCTTAGCAATCACATCAATTTTAGCTCGATCAACTTCTAATCCCTTATTGGATATCTTGTGTCCTAAAACAATCCCCTCTTTCACCATAAAGTGACATTTCTCCCAATTAAGCACCAAACGTGTTTCCTCACAACGCTTAAGCATTCTCTCAAGATTGGTGAGACATGAGCTAAAGGAGCTTCCAAATACGGAAAAGTCATCCATAAAAACCTCCATGGTTTGCTCTATCATGTCATGGAAAATCGCCATCATGCACCTTTGAAACGTCCCCGGTGCATTACATAGGCCAAAAGGCATCCGCTTGTAAGCAAATGTACCGTAGGGACAAGTGAATGTGGTCTTTTCTTGATCCTTAGGGTCAATGGGTATTTGAAAATAACCCGAAAAGCCATCAAGAAAACAATAGTACTCATTTCCCGCTAAGCGTTCAAGCATTTGATCCATAAAGGGAAGCGGGAAATGGTCTTTCCTAGTTGCCTCATTGAGTTTTCTATAATCAATGCAAACTCTCCAACCGGTTACAAGTCTCGTAGGAATAAGCTCATTGTTCTCATTAGGCACCACGGTGATTCCACCCTTCTTTGGAACACAATGAACCGGGCTAACCCATGGAGAGTCGGAAATGGGATAAATCATACCCGCATCTAAAAGTTTAATCACTTCCTTCTTAATAACCTCATGGATTTTTGGGTTAACTCTCCTTTGGTTTTGAATGGCGGGTTTATAGTCATCCTCCATAAGGATTTTGTGAGTACAAAAATGTGGATCAATTCCCCTTATGTCGGATATTTTCCATGCTAAAGCTTTATTGTGTTTCTTAAGGACTTCAATAAGTTGCTCCTTCTCATCCTCTTTCAACTCTTTAGCAATAATCACCGGTAATTGGTCTTTTCCTTCTAAGAAAGCATATTCTAAGTGGGATGGAAGTTGCTTAAGTTCAATGGGAGGTGGACTCTCTATGGAAGGTTTTACTATGGAAGGTTCCTCAATGGTAATCTCTTGTGGAATAGGAGAAGGAATAGGGTCCTCATTGAGCAACTTTTGGATTGTAAGAATATCTTCTTCCCAATTAATGGGAGAATCATCATCACCAAGAAAGTTAGACTCAAATTCCTCCAAGAGGAAATCACTCTCTCCAAAAGGTGTTAAAGAGGGAGCAATTGAGGCCACGGTTTCAACATGGGGTATCTCATCACTAGCATTCTTACAAGCATCATGAAAGTGTTCATTACACACTTCATCTAGCACATCCACAATGTTAATAGTCTCACAAGGTCTAGACTCCTTAACCTCTTTTCTATCACAAACTTTGCCTAACTTAAACACCACTTTCTCATCCTCTACTCTCATAATTAATTCTCCTTCCGCCACATCTATCAAGGTACGACCCGTTCTCAAAAACGGTCTACCAACAATCAAAGGCACTCTAGGATCCATGTCATAATCGACCACTACAAAGTCGGCCGGAAAGGTAAACTTATCCACACCTACAAACACATCTTCCGCTATACCTACGGGGTGAGCTATGGTTCGGTTGGCTAGTTCAAGAGTCATCCTAGTGGGAGTGAGCTCGGGAAGAGATAGTTGTTTCCAAACCGATAAAGGCATGAGATTTATGCTTGCCCCTAAATCCGCCAAAGCCATGCAATTTTCAACACCGGGAAAATTACAAGGTATCAAGAAGCGCCCCGGATCTCCAAGTTTTGTTGGTAAGGTTTTAAGTAACACCGCGGAACAATTTTCATTAAGTGATGTGTTGGGCAAATCAACCAATTTTTCTTTGTTTGAGAGCAAATCCTTGAACATCTTAGCAAACTTTGGCATATAAGCAAGAGCTTCCGCAAAGGATATGTTGATATTGAGTTACTTGAACATCCTTAAGAAATTGGAGACTTGGATGTCATCTTTGTTCTTTAACTTGTCCTTTTTCAACCTTGAAGGGTATGGAAGAGTAGGTTTTGGTGTAGGTGGAATAGGTGTTGTGGTGGAAGATTTGTCTTTGTTAGCTTCTTCATTGGGAAGTGTGGAAGGTAAAGGAAAAGTATGAGGTGGTTGAGAAGGTGTGTTTGAGTGAATAGGAGCATTTTCAGGAGGTAGAGTAGAAGTAAAAGGCTTGTCACAAGTAGGAGCACAAGTGGGTTGAACAAGAGTAGGTTTAGGAGGTGAAGGATCCTTTGTTGTTGTTCCACTCCTTGTTGTAATAGCATTGACATTGGCCCTAGGGTTTATTTGTGTGTTAGAAGGTAAAGCCCCTTGTGGTCTTTGAGTTACCGCCACTAAAACCCTATTGATTTGTTCCTCCATTGTACGTTTCAATTGATCATTCATTCTCTTCTCAATTTCACGCATTTTCTTGTCAACATACTCTTGAGTCTCTTGCATCCCATATCCTTGAGTTGGATTTTGAGGGTAAGCTTGATTTGGTATTGGAGCATATGCTTGATTGGGAATAAATGGAAGTGATTGATTAAACCCTTGTTGTGGTGGATAAAAGGTATTTGCTTGAGGTTGAAATTGATTGGGTGCCTTGTAGTTCTTTCCTTGGTATGGTTGTCTTTGCCCTTGATTCCTTGCTAAAATTTGAGGAGGATTTTGTGGAATTTGGGTGGGTGGTTGGGGTGGGAAGCCGGGTGGAGTAAGGTAATTTTGGGATTTGTAAGAAAGGTTATTTGGATTGATGTTAGGCTTGAAGTGTTCACGATGTTCCTCTTGGTAAGCATAGCATTCCCCTTGATACCCTTGCACCTTATCACATTGTTCATAAGAGTGGGGGCCTCCACAAGTAACACAAGAAATGGTGATGGCATTCACATTATTTGAGGAATTGTTCAATGTCATGCTCTTAAAATTTTGAACCATGTCATGAGTCATTTCTTGTCCTTGTTTGACTTGTTGAAGGATCTCTTTAAGAAGTTGGATGTCACAAGGAGTTTGAGAAGTGTTTTGGATAACATGAACCCTTTCTTCAAATGGATTGTTTGTTTGAACCATTGCCTTAGTCTCAATAATGTTCAAAGCCTCGTGGTATGTCTTAAGAAGAATACTCCCTCCCGCGGAAGCATTTAGTGAATCTTGGTGGTGAGGTTTAAGGCCATTATTGAAGGTATTGATTTGGTTTACATCATCCAATCCATGGTTAGGGCATCGCCTCAACAACTCACTATACTCTTCCCAAGCATCACTAAAGGATTGACTAGGTTTTTGTGTAAAGCCCATAATTAAATTCCTCAAAGCCATAGTCTTTTGTGGAGGAAAGAATTTGTTCAAAAACCTAGTGGTAAAACCGTCCCATGTGGTGATACTATCGGGTGGTTGGGTGTCTAACCAATGCTTAGCACTCCCATCTAAGGAAAATGACACTAACATCAATCTAATGACCTCATGTGGAACCCCATTATGCTTAATGGTATTGCAAAGTGAAAGGAATCTCTTTAGGTGAGCATGAGGATCCTCATTTTGTTTTCCCAAGAAAGGTGATAAAGCAACCATATTGATCATAGATGTATGTAGCTCAAATGTGTTAGCGGGAAAGTCGGGAATCTTAATGGCACTAGAATATCCATGAATGTTGGATTGCATACGTTCATACAAAGTACGATTATCAATAGCCATGGCTTCTTGTGGTGGTGACAAAGCACGATTCTCGTGATCGGCTTGGTGGACGGTGGTGGTCTTACTCTTTCTATTTTTCTTCCTTTTCGGAGGAAGAGGTTGTACACCAATCGGTATTTGTGCACGCCCGCGAGTGAGCATGCAACTCAATACGAGGAATGAGAGAGAAGCTCTCGTGTGACTTTGAAGAGAAATGGATTATCCTCTTCGAGTTTCAATATTAAATATCCACAAGAAAATAACAATATATGTAGTTACTACTTTGGGTGCAAGACCCTCAATGAAGCCTTCCTTCTTAGAATACTCCCAAGTGAACGGGGGGTTAGGTGGCGCGAAGCACTTAAGTACCTATTGACCCTTAGATGGCATTTTATAGCACATCGCCTTTCTATTCACTTAAATGTTCGTATTCTTCGAATTTTTGCTTATTGAGAGTATTTATCTATTCTTGCTTTATTTTGTTTGATCGATACACGTGTCAAGGACCGGAACGCCCCTCAACACGGTGTATTGCCTCGGCAATACTTATGGAAGATATGTAGATTGATTGTTCTTATACTTATACGTATTTACTTATAATAATATATGGAAAATATTTTTGTATTTATGAGTTTTTTAAGGGAAAATACTATATGTACATAAAAACCGAGAGAATCCAATAATATATATTTTTGGGTGCAATCTCTTAGGAAAAAGATTGCTTTTTGGATTTTTTTAATTTTTTGGTCAATTCTTTAGGAAAAGAATTGTTTTGTTAATTTTTTAGTTTTTATATATTTTTATATTTTTGATTTTTTTATTTGTTTTTGATTTATGATACGTAAAAATAACGTTCACAAAGTGAACGGGTCCCAAAAGCCAATGAAAACCGTCAATCGATAGTCTCTCGTGTAGTCAAAGAACCGGCAGCGGCGCCATTTGAAATGTAGTATAATGCAGTTCGTTTTCTCTCGATTCTTAACCAATAGAAAGTCCAACCAATATCAGATTTTTAATTGTTCTTGGTTGTTAAGCTTGCTTGGTAATCTATTGCTAATTCAACAAAAGCTTGCAAAATGGAAAAATATTACCTACGTATATGTAAAACAAATTGCAAATACCACGTTTTTATTCAAGTAAAAATTAAAATGCAAAATTTGAAACTAAAGGGACTGAAATTGTAAATTCTATGAAATGTAAATGCTTGAAATGTAAATTCTAACAACTATAGGGACTAAAGATGTAAATCTGTTAACCAAAAGGATCAAAAATGCAAAAACAATAACAAACTTGCCAAAATGTAACAAATCCAACAACCTACTAACTGAATTTAAACAATCTTTCAAATTCCAGGGACTAAAGTTATGCAAACCCTAAATTCTTGGAAGTTTAGCCAAGTTGATAGGTGTGTAAACACCCATCCTTTTACCACTTAATTCGGGCTAAAACGAGACCAAAACACGTATTTAATATCATTTGTTTGGAATTATGCGTGGTTTTTGTGTTTATTGTGTTTTCAGAGACAACCGGATAAATATTGAAGAAAACATGGGATTGCACGGGTTTTACTGAAGAAAAAGACTCAAGATAAAGTCTATTGTCCAAGAGATGCAAAAGATTTGAAGTCACTGGGCCTATTCGAAGATTTATCGAAGAAAAGGACCAAAGATGGAAGATTTATATAAGTCGAAGAAACTCAAGTCTATTAAATGAAGAAATTAAAAGACGAGTTGAATTTAATCGACAACAAATCCCGAATCAGAATCGAAAACGGAAGCTTTTCTGAAAAGACGAAAAGACACGAAGAACGGGAGAAAGCCCACTCACCAACCAAAGGAAACACCTATAAATAGGCCATCCCATACACATTTTTGGAGCTAGTTTTTCTTTCTTCCTCCCCTTTCTTTCTTCCTGGTTCGTAGAACACCATCACCACTAGGGTGATTGGTGATTTTTATTATTAGTTCTTTGATCTTGTAATTTTAATCCTTGTTTCATCTTGTCAAAACATTAATCATTCAATTCAAAGTTCTTGTTTAATCTTTCATTTCATCTTGTTCATCTCCATTTTTATCTTCAAGTTCTTAAGTTTTATTTTTCTTGATTTGATCTTCAAAAGTTGTTTGGATTTGTGTTTTTATTGGTGGGATTTGTTGCTTATATTGTCTAAATGATTTGTGTTTAATTTGGTAAAATCTTTTTAAGTTTTGGAGTTGATTTTGGTTAAAACTCGTGTCCCGTGTTCTTCGCTATACAGTTTCTGTAACTGGGTTTCTGATCTTCCGAATCAAGACAAAAAGTTCCGAATGAAAGCTTCATTCGGAAACTTCCGAACCAAGCATTAGAGTTCCGAATCAGTCCTTAAGTTCCGCATCAAGTAACCTTCATTCGGAAGTTTCAAACTTCCGAATCAAGAAGAAGTTCCGGATCAGTTACTTCCGACTCAGCAACTTCCGAATCAACCTATTCATCCGGAAAGTTCCGGATCAGTCTTAAAGTTCCGAACCAGTGACTTCCGGACGAAGCAAAAGTTCCGGATCAAGCTCAGACTTCCGAACCAAGAACCTTCATCCGGAAGGTTCCGAATCAACCATTAAGTTCCGGATGAGTGAATAGTGTTTTCCGAATCAGATAGTTCCGAATCAAGGTCTAAACTTCCGAATCAGTTATTTTTGAGTTTAGTTACTGTTTTACTGTTGTTTATTTACTGTTTCTCTACTCATATTTCACAATTTATTTGTTAACTTTAATTTTAATTTGATTCTATTTTGAACTTTAAATTTTTAGCCAAGTTTTTATTAATCTTAATTAGAGTAATTGCCTTTGATTTAAACCTTCATTTCCACTTTTTAGTAGAATAGAAAACCAAACCCCTTTATTTAGTAACCAAGAACAATCATTCCACTTAAGGCCTAGATCAATTCGAGAGGATATCGAGAGACTTAAATTGAACCCCATTCAAAAACAATGTATCAAATGGCGCCGCTGCCGGCTCTTCTCGTTAAGATCAAAAGTTTTTTGTGAGAAATTGGATTTTGGGATCCGTTCTCCGTGAACGTTACTTTTTCAAAAATCTTAAAAAACAACTAAAAAATATAAAATTTTCAAAAATCCTAAAAAGTAAAAAAACAATAAAAACCAAACATATTTTTGCTTTGTTTTTCTTTGTTCGTTCTTTTGCAGGTGTATGCGCACTCGATCCACGTCTTATCAAGAGCCCGAGCCTCTCGATAACTTAGACATGGCGGGTGTACAAAACAACAATAACATACCACCTCCGAACAACAATAATAACAACAACAATCCGCCTTTCAACAACATGAATAACAACAACAATGAGCACCTTCCGGATAATCGCCCAATGATTGAATTGCTGCAAGCTCATGTTGATGGCAACACGGATCCAATTGTCATTCCTCCAATTGCCGCCAACAATTTCGAGCTCAAGTCAGGCTTTATCCAGATGGTCTCAGCTCAACCGTTCTTGGGACGCACCATTGATGATCCACACGACCACATCAAGAGATTTCTACAACTCACCAACACGGTCAAGTTCAATGGAGTTTCGCAAGAAGTGATAAGGTTACAACTTTTTCCCTTTTCTTTAGAGGGACAAGCCCGACATTGGCTTGCTAAGGAACCGCCACAGAGTATTCTCTCGTGGACGGATTTGGAAACAAAGTTTATCAACTACTTTTTTCCACCCTCTCGTACTACCGCTTTGCGGAATGAGATTATAAACTTTGAACAAAAGTACGATGAGTCATTCAGTGAATCTTGGGATCGTTTCAAAGATCTTTTAAGAAAATGCCCACAACATGGTTTTACCAAAGTTCATCAAATTAATACTTTTTACAATGGTTTAAGCATGAGTGACCAAGATTCACTGAATAGTGCCTCAGGGGGTAATTTATTGGCTAAGACGTCCAATGCTGCTTGGGACATCATTGAGAACAAATCTCGTGTGCAAACTAAGAGTGTTAGGACCAATGTTGCTAGTGCTAGCACTAATGACAGCGACAAGCGATTAGACAAAATCACTACGCTTCTTGAATCGCTTGTCACACATACCGTCAGCAACAACAACAGCAACAACGCCAAAAATGCACAAGTGAACGCTGTCAGCCAACCTTGTGAGATATGCGGTGGTCCCCATTCCTACACAACTTGTACCGCCACCCAAGATTACCATGCTGAGAATGTGAATGCGGCATATGGCACCTACCAACAACCTGCTTATCAAGCTAGACCTCAAGGTGACCGTAACTTGCTTAGCTACCGCAGCAACAACTATCTTTCCCCACCTGGTTTTCCTCCTACCAACCCAAACCAACAACAAAACCTTAACCGCCCTACTCAACAACAACAACAACAACCTCGACAACCATATATTCCACCTCACAAGCAGCAACAACCGCCTCACCGTAACAATCAAATCTACCAACAACCTGCTTACCAACCACCTGCATACAATGCTCCTTCCAACCAAACCAACACTGCACTACACCAAGAGGTCGCCACCTATATGAGGACCAATGATGTGATAGTGGGAAATCTCCAAGAGGAAGTGCGCAACTTGAAGGCAGATTTGGTCAAGCAAGGAAATGATTTGCGAGCTGATATGAGAAACACGTTGGATAGCCAGACTAATGATCTGAGGAACATGATGGCTAGTTTTTTCCAAAGTAGTCAACCCTCTTCTTCGGGTACTCTTCCGAGTAACACCGTTGCGAACCCAAGAGGGGAGATGAAAGCAATCACTACTAGAAGTGGTAAAGGTACCAAGGAACCCGAGCTTCCTATACCTCCACCGGTGATTGTGACTCAGGAGAACGAGTCGCCTGCTCTTATTCCTCCTCCTTCTCCTTCCCCAATTTCTCCACCTCTTCTTT
Organism: Glebionis coronaria; assembly: GCA_025667525.1. Taxonomy (NCBI): domain Eukaryota; kingdom Viridiplantae; phylum Streptophyta; class Magnoliopsida; order Asterales; family Asteraceae; genus Glebionis; species Glebionis coronaria. The sequence continues at coordinate 267,448,260 of CM046878.1, forward strand.
CTACCCCTCCTCCACCCGAGGTTGTGAGTGACCCTATTCCCCTAAAGCCTTCCTCTTCTTCCAATATACCTTATCCTTCAAGGTTGAGGAAAGAGAAGCAAAAGAGCAAGGATGATATTCAGGTTTCTAACTTTCTTAAAATGTTTAAACAACTGAATTTCAATATCTCCTTCGCTGAGGCTCTCGCTCACATGCCCAAATACGCCAAAATGTTTAAAGACCTTCTGAGCGACAAGGAAAAGCTCCTCGACATTGCCAACACCCAACTTAATGAGAACTGCTCTGCAGTGCTCTTAAGGAAATTGCCAATCAAGCTTGGTGATCCGGGTCGTTTTCTTATCCCTTGCAATTTCCCGGGAGTAGAGAATTGCATGGCCCTAGCCGATCTAGGTGCCAGTATTAATCTCATGCCTCTAAGTGTTTGGAAGCAATTATCTCTCCCAGAGCTAGTCCCCACTAAAATGACTTTGGAATTGGCTAACCGTACGGTTGCTTATCCAGTGGGGATAGCCGAAGATGTTATTGTAGGAGTCGACAAATTCACCTTCCCTGCTGATTTTGTTGTCGTCGACTACGAGATGGACCCCCGTGTGCCACTTATTGTTGGTCGTCCATTCTTGAGGACCGGTCGCACTCTTATTGATGTTGAAGCCGGAGAGCTTATCATGAGAGTGGGTGACGACAAAGTAGTCTTCAACATGGGAAAGTTGTCTAAACAGCCTTACTCATATGAGAGCGTTAATTGTATTGACGTTCTTGATGAGGCTTGTGAAGAACACTTTAATGATGCTTGCAAAAGTATTCCTACCTCTCTTCCCACTGTTGAGACCGTGTCCTCCATTGATTCATCGTTGTCTCTATTTGGAGATAGTGATTTATTCTGGAACAATCTTGAAGATGCCATGGGAGATGCGAATTTAGCTACTAATGATTCTCCCACCGAGGGGGGTGAAGATATGAGTTTCTTTGACAATCTTCTCACCGAAGACAATCCTTCGCCTCCATCTCCCACGGTCATTGCTATCGATACTCCGACGTTGACAACGCCTCCCGTCGAAAATCCTCCGGATTTGGAACTTAAGGAGTTGCCGCCACATCTCGAGTACGTGTTCCTTGACGACAACAAGAAGTCGCCCGTCATTATTGCAAAGGATTTGAAAGATGAAGAGAAGACTCGCCTCGTTGCTGTGTTGAAAGCTCACAAGAAGGCTATTGCGTGGAAAATCTCGGATATTCGTGGAATTGATCCTCACTTCTGCACGCACAAAATTCTCATGGAGGACGACTATAAGCCCACTATTCAAAGCCAACGAAGGGTGAATCCAAAAATACATGAAGTCATCAAAACAGAGGTTATCAAACTTCTTGATGCGGGTATGATTTACCCTATTTCGGATTCACCATGGGTTAGTCCAATCCATTGTGTGCCCAAGAAGGGCGGAATAACCGTTGTTCCCAATGAACACAACGAGTTGATTCCCACTCGTCTCGTTACTGGGTGGAGAGTTTGTATAGACTACCGCAAACTCAATGATGCCACGAGAAAGGATCATTTTCCTCTACCTTTCATGGACCAAATGCTTGAACGATTAGCCGGTAATGAATATTACTGCTTTCTCGATGGTTTCTCGTGTTATTTTCAAATACCCATCGATCCACAAGATCAAGAGAAAACTACATTCACTTGTCCCTATGGTACTTTCGCTTACAAAAGAATGCCTTTTGGCTTATGTAATGCGCCCGGGACTTTCCAAAGGTGTATGTTAGCTATCTTCCATGACATGGTTGAACAAACCATGGAAGTCTTCATGGATGATTTCTCGGTCTTCGGGGATTCCTTCTCTGCTTGCCTTGCCAATTTAGAACGTATGCTAAAGCGGTGCGAAGACACTCGCCTTGTTCTAAATTGGGAAAAATGCCATTTTATGGTAAAAGAAGGCGTCGTGCTTGGACATAAGATTTCGAAAGCCGGTCTTGAAGTAGACCGTGCTAAAGTTGATGTTATAGCAAAGTTACCTCCACCTTCCACTGTGAAGGGTGTGAGAAGTTTCTTGGGTCATGCGGGCTTCTACCGTCGATTTATCAAAGATTTTTCTCAAATCGCTCGCCCGATGACCCACCTCTTGGAAAAAGATACTCCTTTTATCTTCTCCAAAGAGTGCCTTGAAGCCTTCAACTCGCTTAAGGATAAGCTAACTAAGGCACCCGTCTTGGTTACCCCTAATTGGGAGCTGCCCTTTGAGTTGATGTGCGATGCTAGCGATTTTGCTATTGGAGCGGTTCTTGGACAAAGAGTGAACAAACACTTCCAACCGATCCATTACGCTAGCAAGACAATGACTGGGGCACAATTGCACTATACGACAACCGAAAAAGAGCTTTTAGCTGTTGTCTATGCTTTTGAAAAATTCCGCCCCTATCTTGTCCTTTCCACCACCATTGTGTACACCGATCATTCCGCGTTGAAGTACTTGTTGACAAAGCAAGATTCCAAACCAAGACTTCTTCGCTGGGTTTTGCTGCTCCAGGAATTTAAAATCGAAATCCGCGATAAAAAAGGAGCAGAAAACCTAGCCGCGGACCATCTTAGCAGACTTGAGGATCCATACCAAGGGGATCATCCGACCAAAGAAATCAATGATTCTTTTCCCTTGGAGACCTTATTGTCTATAAACTCGAAGCCGAATGAAACCCCGTGGTTTGCGGACTTTGCAAACTACTTGGCGGGTGGAATTCTCAAGGAAGGGTTGACGTCCCAGCAAAAGAAGAAGTTCTTTACCGACATCAAGACTTACTTTTGGGACGACCCTTACCTATTCAAACAATGTGCTGATTTGATAATTCGCCGATGTGTTGATGGACCGGCAGCGTCGGACATCCTTGATGCTTGCCATAAAGGACCCACTGGTGGTCACTTTGGTCCCAACTACACTGCTAAGAAAGTGTTTGATTCGGGATTTTATTGGCCCTCCATATACCGTGATGCTCACGATATGGTCAAACGATGTGATATTTGCCAAAAGCAAGGCAAAATCACACATAAAGACGAGATGCCTCAGAATTTCATTCAAGAGTGTGAAATTTTTGATGTTTGGGGTATCGACTTTATGGGGCCATTCCCTTCGTCTAAAGGAAACAAATACATCCTTGTAGCCGTTGACTACGTTTCGAAGTGGGTTGAAGCCAAAGCTTTGCCTACTAATGACGCAAGGGTGGTTTGTAACTTTTTGAAGGCTCTATTCACTCGCTTCGGTGTGCCTCGTGCCATTATTAGTGATCGTGGGACTCATTTCTGCAATGACCAATTTGCTAGAGTCATGGCTAAGTACGGTGTAAATCATCGTCTTTCCACAGCCTACCACCCACAAACTAATGGCCAGGCTGAAATATCAAACCGAGGGCTGAAGCGAATTCTTGAAAGGACCGTGGGAGAGCATCGTGCCTCATGGGCTGATAAATTGGATGATGCTTTGTGGGCTTTCCGTACTGCTTACAAGACCCCGATCGGCTGTACGCCTTATCGTCTTGTGTACGGGAAAGCATGCCACCTCCCCATTGAGTTGGAGCACAAGGCTTATTGGGCCTTGAAGTGGGCTAATTTTGATATAAACAAAGCCGGTGACCTACGCAAGATCCAACTCAATGAGCTGAATGAACTTCGGAATGAGGCTTATGAAAATTCTTTGATCTATAAGGAAAGAACTAAGCTCATTCACGATTCCAAGATCAAAAACCGAGAGTTCCATGTTGGAGACAAAGTCTTACTTTTTAACTCTCGGTTGAAAATCTTCTCGGGAAAGCTCAAATCTCGTTGGTCCGGCCCATTCACCATTGCCCAAATTTTTCCATATGGTACTCTCGAGCTCGCTCAACCTAATGGACCAAATTTTAAGGTGAATGGCCAACGAGTGAAGTTGTACTTTGGTGAGGACACCTCTCAGGAGGTGATTCCATCCCTCACCACGTTCCCCATGAACTAACTTTGGGTCGAGTCAGGCTCGTGACTCGGTTATAAAAAACAAGCGCTCCTCGGGAGGCAGCCCGAGTTTCTATCCTTGCATGTTTTAATCCCCTAAGTGTAGGGGGGGACTTCTATATGTGTTTGCCTTTTATGGTGATGTGATTACAGGGATAAGTGCACTCTTGGAATCTTTGAAGAACCGTGCTCCCGTGTTTATCCGAAATCCGGTTCTATCTCTCAACTATCGTGATTCAATTTTCTTCATACTCACATTTGAAATTGATCACTTTAGTCGTCTCTTCCTTAACTTGAGTTAACCAACGTGCACAATGTCATAAGTGTAGGGGAACCTTTTCCCACATGCTTAAACATTGAGGACAATGTTTATCTTAAGTGTAGGGGGGACTTCTATTGAAGTTTTGAGTGGACTTTTCCATGAAAATGCCTTCAATTAACCGGAAAATCCTATTTTTCAGCATTTTTCAAATTTTTTATTAACTTTGGCCATTTAGTCGTAATTTTTAAATTTTTATCGTTGCTTTCATATGTATATATCCCGCAATAAAGTCAAAAATATTAATAAAGTGGTGTAGCTAGTTTAGAAGTTTTTGACATATTAGGCCCGTTGCGTTTATTTTGACTCAACCCGAATAGACTTATCCAAGTTTATTCTAGCTAGTATCCTTAACCATGTAAACCTTAATTGGTTTATTAGGCTAAGTGTCCACGAGTCTCATTACTTGAGATTTTAAATTGTGGAGGACGAGAAATGATAGAGTCAATTATAAGTCGGTATTCTTGCGCAAGCTCACTTGGTGTAATTATTTGCCTATTCTCCCATCACTTGCTAATAATTTATCTGCAATAAGTAAGGTCGTACGATTTGAAAAGTTACTTAGCTTCTAGCCCAAGATCGTTTAAAAGTTGCTCGGTAATGATAAGAGTTCATAGCCAAGGCATAACTTATGAAGCGGGGCGCGAAGATTGGCGAGTCCGAAAAGGCCCTAACAAGGCATGAGGATTCAATTTTATTGCTGAAGATCCAAAGTGATGTGAAAAGCATTATTCCTAAAGTCAATATGAAGGATCAAGACTCACGACGAAAAGCAATCAACTCCCATAAAGATCATGGAGAAGTCTATCCGAAAAGACCCTAACAAGGTATGAGGATAAATAGATCCAAGTCCGAAAAGGAGGCGGATCGTTGTATCTCAAAATCCCAATTAGAGATTGAAGAAATAATCATGAAGTCGTGGTCAACAAAGTTGGAGTACCCCTCAAAAGTCTCCAAGTGAAGAAACTCTATTATGATGAGAAGACCATTATCTCAAGAACGTCTCTCGAAGATATGAAGTATGAAGTACATGCCAAATATCGGCCCGAGAAAGGTCTCAAATCGTGAACAAGTTATGCCAAGATATGAACTTTTTGATATCCCGAGAAGCAGTTTTAAGAGATTTTGTCCTTTGGCTAACTATTGATCAAATCGTCCTACTTTGCTTTCAGCCCTAATAAACTATCGAAATAAGTCCAAAGATGCATCTTCATGATCATTCTAAGACAAAAATAAAATATAAGAGATACACCTAGGAATAAGGGAGTTTAAGCATTTAATTAAGTCATGTGTGTAAGTGTTCGAATTGCTAACTTATAATAACAATGATCTTGTTTTTAAGCTTAGTTTGGGGAACGTGAAACTTGAGGGTGATAAATCTTCGCAGCACCAAAGCCCTAATGTAAGTCATCGATTTCTCTACTAGTTATTTCCATGTAGCTATTTTCAAGTGAAAATGGTTTTCTATCCCTTCGTTACCTTTGAACCTTTATTTCTTTAATTTTTGTTTAGTAGTATTTTAAATAAGGCCAAGGTTGATTAATTATGAGAAAAGTGTAAGCTTGCTTTATCACTAAGCATTGCATGAGGGCATGGCAATGGTTAAGTGTAGGGGATTTGATAGGTGTGTAAACACCCATCCTTTTACCACTTAATTCGGGCTAAAACGAGACCAAAACACGTATTTAATATCATTTGTTTGGAATTATGCGTGGTTTTTGTGTTTATTGTGTTTTCAGAGACAACCGGATAAATATTGAAGAAAACATGGGATTGCACGGGTTTTACTGAAGAAAAAGACTCAAGATAAAGTCTATTGTCCAAGAGATGCAAAAGATTTGAAGTCACTGGGCCTATTCGAAGATTTATCGAAGAAAAGGACCAAAGATGGAAGATTTATATAAGTCGAAGAAACTCAAGTCTATTAAATGAAGAAATTAAAAGACGAGTTGAATTTAATCGACAACAAATCCCGAATCAGAATCGAAAACGGAAGCTTTTCTGAAAAGACGAAAAGACACGAAGAACGGGAGAAAGCCCACTCACCAACCAAAGGAAACACCTATAAATAGGCCATCCCATACACATTTTTGGAGCTAGTTTTTCTTTCTTCCTCCCCTTTCTTTCTTCCTGGTTCGTAGAACACCATCACCACTAGGGTGATTGGTGATTTTTATTATTAGTTCTTTGATCTTGTAATTTTAATCCTTGTTTCATCTTGTCAAAACATTAATCATTCAATTCAAAGTTCTTGTTTAATCTTTCATTTCATCTTGTTCATCTCCATTTTTATCTTCAAGTTCTTAAGTTTTATTTTTCTTGATTTGATCTTCAAAAGTTGTTTGGATTTGTGTTTTTATTGGTGGGATTTGTTGCTTATATTGTCTAAATGATTTGTGTTTAATTTGGTAAAATCTTTTTAAGTTTTGGAGTTGATTTTGGTTAAAACTCGTATCCCGTGTTCTTCGCTATACAGTTTCTGTAACTGGGTTTCTGATCTTCCGAATCAAGACAAAAAGTTCCGAATGAAAGCTTCATTCGGAAACTTCCGAACCAAGCATTAGAGTTCCGAATCAGTCCTTAAGTTCCGCATCAAGTAACCTTCATTCGGAAGTTTCAAACTTCCGAATCAAGAAGAAGTTCCGGATCAGTTACTTCCGACTCAGCAACTTCCGAATCAACCTATTCATCCGGAAAGTTCCGGATCAGTCTTAAAGTTCCGAACCAGTGACTTCCGGACGAAGCAAAAGTTCCGGATCAAGCTCAGACTTCCGAACCAAGAACCTTCATCCGGAAGGTTCCGAATCAACCATTAAGTTCCGGATGAGTGAATAGTGTTTTCCGAATCAGATAGTTCCGAATCAAGGTCTAAACTTCCGAATCAGTTATTTTTGAGTTTAGTTACTGTTTTACTGTTGTTTATTTACTGTTTCTCTACTCATATTTCACAATTTATTTGTTAACTTTAATTTTAATTTGATTCTATTTTGAACTTTAAATTTTTAGCCAAGTTTTTATTAATCTTAATTAGAGTAATTGCCTTTGATTTAAACCTTCATTTCCACTTTTTAGTAGAATAGAAAACCAAACCCCTTTATTTAGTAACCAAGAACAATCATTCCACTTAAGGCCTAGATCAATTCGAGAGGATATCGAGAGACTTAAATTGAACCCCATTCAAAAACAATGTATCACAAGTATTAAACACTGTTAGAAATGTAAGGACTAAAGAGCAATTTTGGAAAGTATTTAAACAAAAACGGGACACAAGAAAGAATAAGCTCGTTCTGTCTTATCACTCAACCAAAATCAATGAAACAACTTGCAAAATGCTTAAAATCTCATTTAAGCTACGTGTGTTCAAGGAATTAAGCTAAAGATCAAAAATAAGCAAATGAGTGCTTATTGATAAGCTCAAAATAAGCTCTAGCCAAATTTAGTCAACCACAACTGGATTTTTCTCTTGAAACTGATTAAGCTAATGATTTGAAGATTGGGAAATCAAACTAGAACAAATTTCATCCAGTAATAAGCTCTTAAACTGAAATAAGCTAAAAAGAGCTTATGTTGACCAAACGTTGACCAAAATTTGCAAAAAGCTCAAACTTTCAGAAATTGACTAGGAACACTTACTAACTGATTTTATGAAAGAAAATCACAAGATTTGTGAAGTGGATATGGAGAACTAGGAAAACAGAAACATGCTTATCTCAGAGAATGAACTTTGCTCATCCTTTGACCAAAAAGCTATTTACCAGCTTATTAACTAATACTGTAGAAATTCCTCTTGGAATCTAAAACTTTATGATATAAGCTAGAACTGGAAACAAATTTGAGGAAATTTCTTCAAGGAATGAATGAGAAATGAGCAAATGAAAATGGCCAGTTTTTCAAACTAAATCTGAATAAAAGCTGACCCAAACTAATCAAGTGCCATTTGCCTGATTGACTTTATATTTGACTTGCAAATGACTTTAAACAACTTGTTATCACTTAAGGACTGGAAATCAACTCTAAAACACCAATTCACAATGCTTGAAAACTGATATTGATCTATTCCCAAACACTCCTTTAACTGTTTTGAACAAAATTTTACAAAGACTTATTAAGTTCTAGTTAACTATAAAGGAAATGTTTAAGCAAAACAGTCTTAGTGATCACAATGAGAGACTTAAGAACTGAAAACAAACAATTACCACAACTAAAACTCCAATTAAGCTATAAGGCTGATAAGTTCTGAACAAATGCAGAAAACTACAAATAACTCTCAAATCAGTAAACAAGTATGCAAGATTAAGCTACAATCACACAAAATACAATCAAACAGTAACAACTAGCAATTATATCATGCAGCCATCAGATTTAACTAGGAAAAGTAGCATGCAATAGACTTGTTAAGTGGAACAAAAACAAGAAGCTTAAAACCTAATGTAGATATCCTTTGAGAAGAAGAGGAGCGCTGAGCTCTCTTGCCCTAGTGATAACCACCACCTATCACTAGAAATCAACAAGAATCAACCCACAAATCAACTGGAATCAATCAAACTGCTTGAAAACTCCATTGGAACTAGGAAATGGCTGAATTGTGATCAAACAGCTAACAAACTTCACAAATGTCAGTTATGATCAATGATTGATCATAACAAACATCAAACAGCAACAACACTATCCAAATGAAGCAAGAATCTGACTGGAATGAGAAGAACAGAATTGGCGGGAAAAAGTGAATTTGAATTTTATTGCTAGAAAACGGTTACAAATCTGTTACAAAGGTAGTAACTAACTAACTGACTCAAGAGTTTGTCAGACTCTTGAGTAGTTAGGGTAAGATTGAGGGAAAAGGGAAAGGAAAAGTTAACTAGGTGTTTTACAAAATTAGGCTACACATTACAAATGAAGACTAAACTAGGTATTTATAGGCATGAGAGGAGAGTTAGTTGGGGTTGGTGACGTGTCAGGGCCAATCCCAGCTTGCCACGTGGAGAAATCTGCAAATCCGCATTTTGAAGGTATGAACAATGAATTGGGTATTTTTGATTGGATGAATGTCTTGTTAATTGGTTTGCACCGTTGAACTCGTCTCTCAAAATTGAGCAATATTGGTGTTTTAATCTTCCCATGAAATGGCTTCTATCTCAATCACGATCCTGGCAATATTTCTTGTTCTTGAAGATGACACGTGTAAGCTTCTGGTTGGCTCTTATCTGATCACACGGATCAATATCCAAAAGTGGATAAAAAGATTATGGAGTGGCGCATTCTCATTGGTTGATTTAAATGAAGTGCGCTTTACTGTTCAGATTTTGTATTAAATGCAAAACGGCGCTAGTGGGCTTATGTGGTGATCCTTGTCCCACTTTTCTTGCAATCTTATTGGTTCTCTCCCTTTCACATGGATCAAGCTTCAAATTACTTTCAACAATTGACAGAACTAGTCCTTGTACTTGGCAGAATGTTATTTTGAGCTAGGATCTTCATTCTTTTGACATATTTGGTCCTTTAACTTCCATCCTTGAACAAAATCATCCCTTGACTGAGTTGACTTGATAGTTGACCAGGTTTGACTTGAATCTTGACTTTTACATTATTTCACTTTTAGTCCTTCAACTTTCATAACTTGTCAAGATAGGTCCTTATACTTCAAAGTCTTGTCACTTTTGATCCTCTTTTGTCTTTTTCATCCATTTGAGCTTGATTTTTCCTTGTTTGCTTGGAAATGTATCTTCTTACCTACAAAAGTGCACACAAACACAAACATACCACATAATACTGTTTTTGCCAAATAAATTGGTATTTTGCTTCATGTTTTAGGGTTATTTGTTGATAAAAGAATATGAGTTTAAGCTCATATCATTAATTCAATCTAAAAACGTTTTTCATAGATTCTTGCTATTAATCTCGAGCTTACATAATTCATATGTATGATTCTCTCAAACATAGCAATAACAAGATAGAATCATGGAGGATCATTGTGTCATGACTTAAGGTCTTGTCTTACACACCTCCTACATCGATTTTTAAATCCATGTATGTTGGAAACTCACTTTATGTGACGACATTTAAGAATTCCCGTTAGTTATCATAGTCACGCACATTTAGTCTAGACTAGGCCCTTTGTAAAGTGCGTGACTATATATACCCCTCCTTAGCTTCCAAGGAGGGGTGTTGATTGTATTTGTTCATTTTGAGGAACACACACATTTCACATTCAACCTCTCTTTCTCTCTTTCTAAGCCAACAATGGCTTCCACCACCACTTACCACCACATTAGACCACCGGATCATATTTAGCTTTTCTACATTTGGCATCAGAGCCACGGTTCCATCCTTGGATCGTGATTATATTCTCGATTTGGTGGTCTAATTTTTTGTCTTGTGTCTCGTTTTATATCTTTTTGTCCTTTATCACAAAATTTTTTTGTCTCAAATTGTTTTGTCCAATCGTCCAAGTCACGGTTTCATAACCTTTTCACTGTCACATGTTTTTTTTCATGGTCCATATCTATATCTCTGGTCAACTTATTATCATGGTCAAGTTGTTGATTTTGTCATCTTTGTTACCAGTTTTGGCGTCTTGCAGAATCATTTGTTTATATCCATTTTCTGGGTTATATTTTTTTTGAAGATGAAGGTGATAAACACATATTTGCCAGAAAATCTGCCCAGAAACATGCTCCCTGAAAAAACGGTACAAGGACCACTTTTGGACTCTTCACGGTACTATCGCATGGATTGCGATGGAATGGTGTTTTTCACACATTCCGATGGGCTTGACTTACCCATTGCGATGGACTCATTCCGATGAGTCACATTGCGATGGGTGGTCGGGTCTGTCGCAATGGCTCAGCCAAGACGTCATGCTGCCTGATTTCTCGCAACATTGCGATGGATGTTTTATATTGCGATGGGTACCATTGCGATGGGTACCATCGCAATGGGTACCATCGCAATGAGACGATGAGACTTTGCGATGGACTGTGTTATTGCGATGCATTTTTTTTGTTTACAAAAAAGCTTATTGCGATACAAAGTCTCGACAGCTTGATTTGTTTGACAACATGAACCGGGACCAAAAAAAGTAACCAGGACTGAACCCATCCCACCGAGTCAACTCGGTCATTACCGAGTTGACTCAGTCAAACTCACTGAGTTGACTCGAGACCTCCATCCTTATATCGCCTCAACAAATCCACAAATCTATTCCTACACCCATCGACACCTATCCCATCTAATCACTCAAAACAGAAAACTATGATCTCAGACTCTTTCGATTTGCATGTGTAGATCCTTCAAGATCTTACACGAAAACGAATTTAATCATCACAGATCTATGTAATTGGTTTAACCAATTTTAATTTTCGATAACAAGTTTAGATTAATAACATGCATGTTAAAATCTGATTCCTTGTTTCGATTTTGCTCAACAAAAACAGAAATTAAACCAAAGTAACAATCAAACCTACCCGAGATCCAATTAAAAGATCTGATGGCTATATTCTTCTTGTGTGGATCGAAAGATAAGGTAACCGATATACAAATGGATTTGGATTCGGTTATTTCAGTGGTTTGTAGATGATCTGATGAGAATGATTCATTTGATTTATTCAAGTCAAAGGATTTATTTCGTGGGTTTGAAGCTATGCCTCGAAGGTCAACAGAAAGAGAGATGAGTTTCATTTCTTATTGCTGCTGTGTGATGAGATAGAAAAGAGACGAAGGTTTCTAAGATGGTGAGGAGATAAGTTAGGTGAGATGGGGGCGGATGAAACGAGGGAAGGATAATAGGGTTAATTAACTGTGAGATATTTTAGGATTGTGTGTTATAACCAAATTTAATGGACCGGGTTTCCTCAATTGGGCCTCACTTTATTTGGTTATATTCTCACATTGGGCTAAATCATGTGAATTGGGTGGATTGGCCCGGTTGACAAGATGTGATGGATTCACATTTTCTTAAATGAAATGCTTTAAACCGTGTGTTTTTAATAACACATACACACAAATTTTTTAAATTTTTTTAAATAAATTTGTTGTGTATTACGTTTTAATTCATTGTGACATCGGGTCGGGACAAAAAGTGTCGAGATATCGTTAAGGAATATAGATGCTCAAACAAACAAATTTCTTTTTTGAATTTGTAGTTTTTTTTGTCGCATTTGTGGTTCTTTAGTTCTTTCTTGACACTGATTGATTGGGTGACGAGAAATGTGACGAGACAAAATGAAGTGACAAATGTGACGAGAATTTACTTTGACGAGACAAAGAAAGAATGGGCGATTTTTTAGTGACTTCAGATTTTGTTTGATCGGGTATTAATTACGTGACGTTGAAGACGGATTTTTCGAAGGCGTGTATTTATTTTATCTTTGACTAGATAACTTGCTCGTGCTTAATCCTAGAATGAAGACTTGGTTATCTGGTTTCCGGGTTCGGGGTGGATGGTTGATGACTCGGATAACTATCACTTAAAGGGGTTACATTGTTGTACTCAGTGTCACGCGCTTAGTCGACGTGGATAATTTCAAGAGGTGTTGTGCTTATAGACTTCTTCATTGATGCATTGAGTACTTAGAGATTTCTCCACCGTTCTTCATTCAACAATAGTGCAAGCTTAAGTCACAAGATCGAAGGATTTTTATTCAGCTTCATGTTTGATGTATCCGGTTCATTCTTTCAGTGGTCACTTCAAATTGCTTTCATGTGGTATGGTAAAGGTGGCCATGGAGAGTTTATGAGAAGAGATTTTCGATCAACAGCTGATTCTCACAAAATATATAATTCAGCTTATTTATTATTCTCACGAGATTTCAGGTTCATGTGCGTACAATTTATTGATGGTTCCGAGTTTCGAAACCATCAAGGGGGAAGAAGAAGACACATTGAACGCACAACGAGTACACGTGATGAACTTCATACCTTCTTTTGATTTGAAGACATTCCGGGATGACATTTGTCATAGCCGCAGAGAAAATCAGTGTTTTAACTCGTGTCGTTATCAATCTCCAAACGGTACACTACTGATTCGAGGTTTAATTGTTTGATTGTTGCAACTAAACATCATCATTATCCTATATGCATTCCCGGGACTTAATTGACTCTGGTGCATCTCCGGAAGAAGACGTGTGCATTTCCGGGACTTAATTGACTCTGGTGTTACGATGTCAACTTCATGAATGGGATAAAGTGTCCACTTCAGTATTTGAGCTTCATAATTGGGATTGATTTACCTTCTTCAACTATGTGGGGGAAGAAGTGTCTTGATTCTTTCTGGTATGCATAACTTGAATTCTCAGGGGGAAGAAAAATTCAGAAGAATTATTCAAGCGTGAGATGAAAAGTTGTTGATCTACTTGGGGGAAGCTATTTAAAATGCTTCTACATCAAGTTTACGTGGCATGAATTAGGGGGAAGCTAATTCAGAAGCTTCTCCTTAACCAGAAGTGTATGGGTTACTTAGCTCGTGCCGTTACAGTATTTCTACTACAAGTTAAAGATGAAGACGAAGGCCTTAGAAGACTTCATCAGCATTGGATGCTTCATGGAAGCTCTTGTTCTTAATTATTTTGTACTTGATAGGTAGAATATTGTAAGGAATTCTACACGTCGTCCCATGGGGGAAGATTGTTGGAAACTCACTTTATGTGACGACATTTAAGAATTCCCGTTAGTTATCATAGTCACGCACATTTAGTCTAGACTAGGCCCTTTGTAAAGTGCGTGACTATATATACCCCTCCTTAGCTTCCAAGGAGGGGTGTTGATTGTATTTGTTCATTTTGAGGAACACACACATTTCACATTCAACCTCTCTTTCTCTCTTTCTAAGCGAACAATGGCTTCCACCACCACTTACCACCACATTAGACCACCGGATCATATTTAGCTTTTCTACAATGTATTTTGGTCAATCCCTATTTGGTGAGTTAGTATGTGTTCTCTTTGTCTATCTTTGCTTTTAAGCATATCCCTATGATAAGTTAGACTAGAAAAATAAGATTTGCTGAAAAATCTTCCTTCACCACCAAAACTCAACCACTGTAGGCGGTTCCATATATGAACCGCGGTTCCTTATCAATAAGGAACCGCCGTAAGCAATAAGGAACCGCGTACAGTGCTTCCTCTTTTTTCGGGTATTTCTGATATTCCAAATTTGTTCCAACATTTTTGATAATCTTTGCTTCAACCCTTTGACCACCCCAAAAATACCTTGAGCCTTCCCTATTAAACCATAAGCATTTTTCCTTACTTCACATCCCAAAATGTCTTACTCTCATAATGAAAGCCTTGATTCTCTTCCATTCTCACCAGTTGCTTTCAATCCCAACTCACCCAAGAATACTTTCAATCCAAATTCACCCAAGAACACTCTTAATCACATCTCTCCTACCAAGAATGTTGATTGTGGAACATCTTTTATTCCACCACCACCCTTTAGTGTTCTTCCTCCTTCTCATGATAATGTCATGCACTATGGGATATATTGTCATTGTTGTCAATATCAACATCTTGCTATGGCACACATCTATGAGGAGTTGAGCTACATCAAGAGTCTATTAATCAAGCCTCCTCTTCACTTTGATTATGAGATCTCCACCAAGCCACCACCACCACATTCCGCCACTACCTTGTCTTTTATATAAGCATTGGTTGCTTATCCACAAGACACTTTATTCAAGAAAATCTTAGAATTCTAGATTAACTAGGATTAGATTTATGCGTTTGGCTTGTTTCCTCTTTCATACATCTTTGTATGACTCTTTTTATTTTATATGACTTCACGTGGATCTTAGTCTTTGTGTTTTCTTCTCTTTTATTCTTTTTGTGTGACCTTTAGCTATATATTGTTGGTTGTTTCTTTTGTTCAACTAACCCTTATATGTAGCTTGTCACCATATCTCGATTCCTCGATGCCCCAAGCAAGGGGGAGTAAGCACCAAGGGGGAGTCTTTGGAAAGTCCGTCTCTTCAACACCGACTTGTGCAACCTTTTTGCTTCGACAAAGGGGGAGAAATGAATAAACTCGTCTTCAAAAATTCTTGTTTTTGTGTGATTGAGTTTATGTATTGTCGGAATCAAAAAGGGGGAGATTGTTAATGCAATAATGCCTAAAAACGTTACTTGCATTTTTCGGTCTCGCTTAGTTTTGATTACGAAAATATGTAAAAACAAGCATTTATGAAAACAATGAAAAATGAATTCTTGAGTTCAAGTATTTTTCATTTTACCCATTTTCACGTTAGGTATGAATAAACAAGTACTAACCTTAATCAAGTGATCAAGTGATTTAATCTTTTCTTAAAACTCACTTTTTATTAAGTGTGACAAGTTTTTAATTAAACTTTCTTTTTAAGAAAATATTTTATTAAATTAAATATTTGAAAATTTGAAAATGGCATATTCCCTTTTAATTTGGAATATCCTTTCTGGATATTTTTATAATCAGATATGACCTCCACCACTAAAGGACAAAAAGGGAGCGGAGTCTAGTCCGGCGGTTCCTTAGCGCCTAGGCGGTTTCTTATAGATAAGGTACCGCCGGCTAAGATAAGGAACCGCGGGCAGATATAGCCGTCGGCCCATTGTCCTATAAATAGTGGACCTTTCTCAGATTTTCAATCCACCTCTTTTGCACACAAATTTCCAGATTCAAACATACTTCTTAAATCACTCAAATGCTTGATCATTTGATTGATTACTACTTGTTTAGAAGTGAATCTATCTCATCCATCCCTTCCTCTTCAAGTGCAAAGAGAAGAACACTATCATTTTGAAGTGTTGAGTCCACCACCAAAGATCCTTTGAAGATCAAATTTTATACATTTGTTGTTGTGTAATAGTTGTGAAGATCCAAGTAGTTGTGTCTATTTGGAAGTTGTGTATGTACTAAGTATAGTTGTATAGATTGGTCCTAGCTACGATTAGAGCTCGACTTTTAGCTTAGAGTCGGAAATTGGTTAAGCGACGTGTACGGTTTTCTCCATCATAAGGAGCTTGTTGTGTAGTGAACTCTCGAGTAAGGAGTACTCGAGGAGTGGAGTAGGAACGAGGAGTGAGCTTCGTTGCCGAACCACTATAAATCCTTGGTGTTTGGTTTGATCTTTCTTTACCCTTATCTCTTTACATTCTTTATTCTTTGTGCATATATATTAGTTAGTATTAGTTTAAATTACACTATCATTGTTCATATTGTGCATAAGAAGATTTCACTTATTTCCTTAAGTCTAAGTTTTTGAGAAAAAAGATTTTTGAAAACCATCATTTAACAAGTAAATATAAGAAACTATTCAACCCCCCCCCCTCTCTAGTTTCTACAAACACCTTGATGTACACCAAAACTATCTTCAAGATCACCTTTCACCAAGAACGTTTGTTGAGAAATAAGCCCTAGGACACAAGCAAATCACTTCCTTGGATGTTATAATGATCACCAATCAACAAAGCTTCAAGGGTTCTTCATCATATGTGTAGATAACACAGGATTTATGGTTAAAATTGATCAAAATATGGTGTTTGGTGATGGTTTTTAGACGGCAAAGGTAGAGAGAAAGAGAGTGTTTATGGTGGTTTTCATAAGATGAAAGTGAGAAATGGTTTAGTGGGAAGTGGTTTTGCTAGTTTTGTTAACATGTTAAGTTAACTAGACATGTGTAGCAACTTGTAACCACAAGTTGACACCTAAGGGTGTTTGGTGGAGTTAGTTTAGCCGTCCCATAGAGTGGGGTAAGGCAAGTGTATACTTGTCTCATCCCACTAATTTACGGGTACTCCTCGATTCTAGTTTCCTCGATTTGCGTGCCCTCGGGTCGTTTTACGAAAAACGTTTTTATAAATTATGAATCAACGGCACAAAACAAATCTAATAAAAATTGTCTCATCAAAGACGGAGTTCAAAAACGTAAATACGTAATCCTAAGGTTTCCGATTTAGTCGTAAAGGACGTTAAATTATGCACGTAAACCCAAATTTAAATCCGTAAATTGTGAGTTCATCAACCAACACAAAAATAAGTTTCAAAATAATATACGAGAAAATAATTTACTACCTGAAAATGTTAGATTGTCACAGCTTTTCCTCCTAAAATGGATCAACGTCCTCGTGATCCATTTCATTTTGATGTCCGTTTCTTATTGAAATCAAAGAGGTGCGGATATTTCTTCCACATTTCATCCTCTCGTTCCCAAGTAAATTCCGGTCCATGCTTTGAATTCTATCAGATCTTGACAATAGGTATCCGACATTGTTTCAGTTGCTTTACCTCACAATCCCTAACCTCTACGGGTTCTTCGATAAAGTGCAACTTCTCATCAATTCGGACCTTATCCAACGAAATTTTCTCATCACTCACTGCTAAACATTTCTTCAGATTAGATACATGGAATGTGTTGTGAACCCCATGAAGTTCTTGGGATAACTCTAGTTTGTAAGCCACCGGACCTACTCTAGATAAAATCTTAAAGGGTCCAATATAGCGGGGATTCAATTTCCCTCGCTTTCCAACTCTTATGACGCCTTTCCATGGCGATACTTTCAACATTACTCGGTCACCCAGTTCAAACTCCATCCGTTTCTGCCGCACATCCGCGTAACTTTTCTGTCTACTACGGGCAGTCAACAACCTATTCTTAATCTGAACTATCATCTTCGTAGTCTCCCATATCAATTCCGGTCCCGTGAGCTGGGTATCCCCAACTTCACTCCAACATACAGGAGATCTACACTTCCTACCATACAAAGCTTCAAACGGTGCAGCCTTAATACTAGCATGATAACTATTGTTATATGAAAACTCTGCTAAAGGCAAATGTTTATCCCAATTCTTACCAAAATCTATCACATAAGCTCTCAACATATCTTCCAGTGTTTGTATCGTTCTTTCACTCTGCCCATCAGTCTGGGGGTGATAAGCAGTGCTCATGTCGAGATTCGTTCCCAAAGATCTTTGGAGAGATTTCCAAAAATTCGATGCGAATCTAGGATCTCGATCTGAAATGATCGATACAGGAACTCCGTGCTTGCATACAACATTCTCAAGATAAATACGAGTCAGCTTCTCTAGTGAGAACTGCTCTTTAACCGGAATGAAGTGTGCTGATTTGGTCAGTCTGTCGACAATGACCCAAATCGAGTTATTTCCAGATGATGTTATAGGAAGCTTAGTGATAAAGTCAATCGTAATTCGCTCCCACTTCCATTCAGGAATCTTTGATTGTTGAAGTAGTCCTGATGGCTTTTGATGTTCAGCTTTGACTCTAGCACAGAACATACATAGCAATATCAGCTTTCATATTCGGCCACCAGTACAACTTCTTCAAATCATGGTACATTTTACCAGATCCAGGATGAATGGAATATTTAGATTTATGGGATTCTAACATAATCAAATCTCTTAAGCCTCCAAACTTAGGTATCCACATACGACCTCTTAAGCATTTCAATCCATCAGCTCTAACCTCTAAAGGATCTCCTTCTCCTCGAAACCCTTCATTAACGAAATTTTCTTTCTTACATGCTTCTATTTGCGAATTTCTAATTTGCTCAGGAAAATTATTGTGCACGGTCAAGACTAGAGAACGTACCCTAATAGGCTCTCTATCCTTTCTGCTCAATGCATCAGCAACAACATTTGCTTTTCCTGGGTGATATTTTATATCACAATCATAATCACTTAACAACTCTATCTATCTTTGTTGCCTCATGTTCAATTCCTTTTGATCGAGAATATACTGTAGGCTTTTGTGATCGGTGAATACCGTACACTTGGTGCCATACAGATAATGTCTCCACAACCTAAGAGCAAAAACTACAGCTCCTAACTCGAGATCATGAGTAGTATAATTCTCCTAATTCTTCCTTAATTGCCTAGAAACATAAGCTATAACCTTTTCTCGCTGCATCAAAATAGCTCCATAACCTCTAAGAGATGCATCACAATATACTACAAAATCTTCACTTCCGTCAGGTAATGATAGAATTGGCGCACTACATAATTTTTGCTTAAATATCTGAAATGCTCCATCTTCTTCACTTCCCCAAACGAAAGGTTTATTTTTTTGGGTAAGCTTAGTCAAGGGTTTAGCTATTAAAGAAAATTCTTTAATGAATCACCTATAATAACCACCAATCCTAAGAACTGTCGCACTTCCGTTGGCGTTTTCGGTGCAGACCAATTCTTAATGGCTTCAACCTTTGTAGGATCAACATGAATTCCATCTTTGTTAATCACATGACCAAAAAAATGCAATCTAACCAAAAATCACATTTCGAAAACTTAGCATACAACCTTTCATCCTTTAACAAACTCAAGATAATCCTTAAATGTTCTCCATGTTCCTCTTTATTCTTAGAATAGATTAGAATGTCGTCAATAAACGCGATCACAAATTTGTCCAAGTACGGTTTGCACACTTGGTTCATTAGATCCATGAAGACCGCAGGTGCGTTAGTTAACCCAAATGGCATTACTTGAAATTCATAGTGTCCATAACGAGTTCTAAATGCAGTTATAGGAATATCTTCTTCACGGACGCGAACTTGGTGATATCCAGACCGCAAATCTATCTTTGAATACACATTAGATCCATGTAGTTGATCAAACAAATCATCAATCCTTGGTAAAGGTGATGTTGTAAAATTAGTCACTTGCTTTAGGAAAAACAAGCACTAATCGTCGGTAAGTATTAAATTCTACGTTTTGTGAAAAACGCAAAATCGAATAGTCGAGTTCGTTCTCGGTGGAGGTATGGTGTTTAGCCAACAATATTATACGTTATTTAATCGAGTGATTATGTTTTTGGAAAGACGAAAAGAAAAGAAAATGGAAACGAGTTACGCTCAAAACGGACGTAAACGCTTAAACGTACGAACGTAAAAACGTGACCCAACGAAAAATTTAACCTAAAAAATAATTAAAAATCACTAAAATGTTCTAAAAATCCTAACTAAGAAAAATACGCAGACCAAAAAATTTGAAAACTATTAAATTATTTTATATTAACTTTTAAAGTTCAATTAAAAACCCAAAATTAAATAAAATTGAAAGAAAATGAAAATGAAATTTTTCTGTTTTGTAAACCTAAAACATATTAGTTAAAATCTAAAAATTATTTATTTAAAAACTTAAATAACTTTTAACTATTTTTAATGACTTTTCTAAAACTAAAAAGGAAAATAATCCTAAATAAAAAAAAATAAAAACTTTGATAATTAATTTTTTTTTTTTAATGGAACACAATTTTCATTCATCTAAAATTCGGATTACAAATTTTTTAAGAGAAAAATTGGAACAAGAAGAACAAAAATAAAACCTATGCCTTATAAATACTGGCTACAAGATTTCTAACAAAAGAGAAGTACTAACCCTAGTCATTTGATCTTCCGAAAATACCCCAAGCATAAAAAACGGATATGCTCTTTGGATTCTTTCTTCTAGACTGTTCTTGAGGAGCATGTGATGAATAGCTGTTAAAACTTGATCTTGGCCTTTGATTTGGTCTTCTGAATCTTCACGTGGGTCTTGTAAGAGTAGCTTTGTCTTGATTCGTGATGTGGGGCAAGATTCGCTTTGGATAGTGATGGGGATTAGGAGGGTTAGATTTAGGTTAAGATTAGAGATGGTGGTTGAGGCTAAGAACCCTAACCTGTGTTTATTTGTAAAACAAAAAGTCTGATCCCGTTTTATAAATCTTGTTTGTTAGCAAAAAAGAAACAAAGGGCCCGGTTTGGTTGATAATTTGGGTGGGTTTGTGGGTATGGTTTATGATTCTTGGCAGTTTACCGCCTTAATCTTCCAAACTTTCTTCGAATAAAGTCTTATCAGCTTTTAATATATTTCCTTTGGTAATATCTTTTGGCAAATTATAAATCAATCCCTCAAACTTTGGCAATCTTGAAATAAGGAATAATTATGTATTTCTTTGGAATCTTCAAGGGCTTGTTTTGCTAATTCTTCAAACTTCAGGGTTAAAACTTGTACCAAATGATTATTCAAGGGTCATTCTTGACAAGTCTTCAAAGATAGAGGACCAAAGTTGTCATTTCTTCAAACTTGAGGGGCATTTTTGTAAAATCTAAATTCGGTTCATTGTGCGACTTCGTTTCCCGTGTTCGTTTTTGCTTGTTTCTTATGATCTTTTGTCATTTTCTCGATATCCATACCTAAAACATACAACACACGAATACGAGCATATTTTATGGTATTTAATGATATATTTAGCGTTTTAAGCCTGATTTGGACGATGAGACTATGTATAATTACAGTCTCATCACTCCCCCATACTAAACCATTGCCGTGCCCTCACGCAATGCTAGAATAAAGTATCTTAGCATCACCAAAATTCATTTTATGATGACATTTATTTAAGACATAAATTTAAGGAAACTACTACACGTGTTTTAGACATAATGTATTATTTTCATCACGATTAAGTAACTTTTAGGGTCAAAGAATAAGAACACGTGAATGCCTCATAGAGATAAGTTCGTCATCCTCGATTTTCACCCAATTCCATGCTAAGCGTGTAACGAGATCATTGTTATTATAAGTTAGCAACACGATCACATCTCATGAGTGTTAATTACGAACCTAGACTCCCTTATTCCTACTTGGTATCTCTTATATTTTATTTTGTCTTAATGATCACGAGGATACATCATTGACTTATGCGTGAATAGATATTAAGTCTAAAAATAGAGTTTTTACGGTGTAACCAAAATCATTAAATTAATAATTCATCCCAATAGACAACGATGTCAAAAAATTAAGTCAACAAGAAGGATCGATAAACACGATTTTATAACGGTTTTGAACATGAGACTTATTACCAAGACTTTTATACGCCCCCTAACGGAAGGGCCTTATTATCTTTGGTTTACCTCCATCTTTTATTCAACTTCGCCATGAAGCTTTTATTATGACTTCGGTCTTGCCTTGCCTTTTATTATCCGCCTCATCGGTGGTTTTATTAGCCAAAGACGTATATCCTCACGCTAAAGCGAATTTTGGATCTTTAAAGCTTCGAAGATTAAGGCTTGATTCACTTTCAATTTTGCATAGATTTTAGGCCTTGTGGGGCTTCAAATTGTTTGCTTGATTTAGGTGAGCACTTGAAATCTTATTATTGGGTGAAGCTTTCGATTATTAGGGTGCCAATACTTCAAAACCGTGACGCTGGCGATACCTTAATGTTTTCCCAATTTAATTACATGGAAGCTACCAAAACAAATTAGAAACCCAACAATAGTGACTAAACCGCCAAATCAATATTTATTAACAATTTATTATACAAAAGCGTGGGGAGAATAAGCTAATAATTACTACACATAAGATCGTGACGATTACGAGACTTATAAATAACTCTATCATTTCTCGTCCTCATTTAAGAGACTTAGCCTAAAAAGTTAAGGAATCGAAGCTAAGTGCTCAACACGCACGGTCGAGTCAAAAATTACTCTTATTCTCACCATCGGAAAACCTACATTCGTGTCTTAAACACTTATGAAAAACAAGAAAATTTTTAAAATTTGGCCATTTTTAGCCTTATTTGCAACAAAACGATAACAAAACGATGAATTTTGGATTGCGTGTTGACGTAAGCAAGGTGAAGTATCGACTCACCCCCCCCCCCCCATACTAAAATTAAACATTGTCCTCAATGTTTCGAGTCTAGGGGTGCAAACACCCCCATACTAGAGACGTAGTCGAATGCCTAATCTAGCATGGAAAGGGTGTAACCGTTAAATTAATAGCCGTTTATGAAGTGCGCTATAAACCTAAGGTTAGAACAATCAAGATATATCATATGGATATCGAGAAATTCTTCAAAGCAAACGATCGAGTGCTCACGTAAAACGAACACGAGAGGCTCCAATCGTGAAGATGATCATCTAAAAACCACAATTCACAAACAACCACGGAACAAAGGTTGGAAGGGCACAAATCCCCTCACATTAGGTTAACTAAAAAGCAATAATATGTACATGGATAAGCATGGGTCTCCCCCACGAGGCACCTTGTTTTTGATAACCGAGTCAAAAGCTCGACTCGAATCCCCATAAATGTGATCATTTAGGGATAATCATGGTTCGGTCATTTTTGGTGGGACTTACATGTAATCAAGGCCCAAAAGCAACCGTGAATAAAGGCAAAGCCTTTATACCGGGATCGAAGATCGTATCCTCACATTTTGTTGAAAATAAGACACGCAAAGCCGGAGGATACGTCTTGTAAGGAAGAAAACTCCTTACGACGTAGGTAAACTCATCATATCCGAGGGGATGGGTAGGGATACTTTGAAACGAAGGTAAAATTGAAAGAGAATTACTCAAAATAGGACTTTCAAAATTTCCCCCCGGATCGAAGGCAAAAGCCTCATTAAAATCCTCATTCTCATCGAGAGGCGGTCCATCGGTGAACCCCTCGAGAATGGAAACATCATGAGTAGAAAGAGTAGTCTCAACCGTATGAGACTTCGGGTGGGTGACTAGCAAATCCGGCTCATCGAGTTTAGGATCCTTAGAATCCTCACTCTCGATGTCCTCGAACGTCTCATCAAAGAGAGGATTTACGTCACCAAAAATGAACGCGTCATCAAATTCGAATAAAGGGTTCGAAAAGATTTTAAAATCGGTATTTTGAACATCCTCGTCGATTAGTGACTCGTCATCACTAGCGGAAAAATCATCGTCATTGAAAAGAGGGTTCGAAAAAGTCGTTGATTCTCTCCCCGAAGTGTCAATGGGAGAGACATCATCACGTGAAATTGATTCACAATCACTATTGTGATTTTCCTCGTTGGAATCTTCGTGGAAAAATTCATCGAGAGAAAAATCACTTACCTCATCTTCGGAGAAAACCGTAGGCTCACTTTGGATTGGAATAGGGATCTCGACACTAGGATTAGTGCTAAGATTCGTCTCCACCATGATTAGAGAGGCATCGGTTTCCGTAGTGGGTATAGGAGTAAAAGGCTCTTCATTTGAAGATTTTGCCTTGGTGGTTTCGACATCGGCGTTGAAAAACGTATCAATGTGAGCAAGGCCAACGGTGGACTTCTCACATGATAAATCCACAATCTCACTCGGTGTGGGATTAGGAGTAAAAGGCTCGTCACTTGACGTTGTAGCCTTGATGGTTTCAAATTGGTCCTTCGGAGGGATCGAATGCGGGTTCTCAAAAGACGTAGAAATAGTATTAACGCGTCCCTCCGGAATTAAATTTTGATACTCTTCAAAAATCGAGGGGTCAATGATTCTCCTTAAAACCTTATCATTTTCTTCTTTTTCAAAATCACTTAACGGACTATCTTCGTCAAAATCTTGTGTATTTTGATTTCGAAAATCTTTGATAATTTTAACTTCATTAGAAAAATTAGGTTCCAAAGGTTTAACATTCATCGTTCCAACACGTGCTACGAGTTTTTCTTGTTGTTCATTTTTGAAAACATTTTCAAAAACCTCGTTCGTTGACACCCTCGTTTTTTCATCTTCGATGCTCTTTTCAACCTCTTCAACAATTGGGTTATTATTTCTTTCCATAATTAGTTGAAAGAGCGTATCAAGTCGTTCATTGAAATGATTAGAACTTTCGTCGATGCGACTACAACACTCGTCGATGCGGCTAGAACCGAGATCATCATCGAAAATATGTTGTGGAGATGATTCGTCAAAACCGGAAAATTGATTGTCGAAATACGTATTTTGGTTCATCGGTTGACAATCGTACCCATAGTGAGGTTCATCTCCACAATTCTCGCACGACGGTGGGTATTGCGAAGATTGGTCAACGAAATTCGGACTCGGCTCGTGATTGTGACCATTTGGGTATTGAATTGGACACTTATACTACCAATGGGAAGGGCTTCCACAATATAGGCAATGGAGGTGACGTTCCTCATTAGAAGTATACAAACAATTGGTCGGATTACATGAGGGACAAGATCTAAAATCTACATAGTCGATATGATCTCCGCACCTTTCGCATACACACCATGGACAAGTCACGGAACCATACTTTCGTCTCCCACAACCTAGGCAATGAAAATCCATGAAGAATTAAAATTTAGAGGGATTGAGAAAAAGAATTATGAAAATAGAGGGAAAAATCGAAGAATCTTTTTGTGTTTTTGGTTTTTTTAATTTTTTTGGAATTTTGGTGTATTACGTAGAAATTGATCTACAAAAATTATCCACTAATCAAAGGTCTCGATTAATGAATCCAAGAAGAATGAAGGTAATTACGTGAAGCAAAAACCCTCGTCGACTTTGAAACGTTGGCGGAACGCCAAAACGTTTCGAGGTTCAATAATTAAAACTCACAAAAATAGATTAATAATACTTGATGTGGCAAACCCTTAATTAATCGTCACTTTCAAAATACGCACAAGCGAGCGGAGAAAACGAGGCGGCGCGAAGCACTTAAGAGCCTTTTTTCCTTAGGTCGTGAAATACAACCGCCTTATACCCACCTTATAGTTTGTATTTATCGAGATTAAACCAATTAAGAGTATTTATCTATTTTGCCTTTGATTTTGTTTGAATTCGATACAACAATAGTGACCGGAACGCTCAACTATTGAGGTGCGATTTCTCGCGTATTTGGATAATTATTGTCTATTAGTTGCTCTACGTAAATACAATATATTATGCACAATAAAAACGAGAAAACGATTTTGTGTTAATAGAGTTCTATTTAACACGTATTTACTTGTATGGCTAATAGTATAGAAAAATAAAAAGAAGTATTTACGATAAAACGTAAACACCCAAATAAACACGATAAATAAATATGACTAAACACACCTCCCCGGCAGCGGCGCCATTTTTGATGTTGTAAAATTAGTCACTTGCTTTAGGAAAAACAAGCACTAATCGTCGGTAAGTATTAAATTCTACGTTTTGTGAAAAACGCAAAATCGAATAGTCGAGTTCGTTCTCGGTGGAGGTATGGTGTTTAGCCAACAATATTATACGTTATTTAATCGAGTGATTATGTTTTTGGAAAGACGAAAAGAAAAGAAAATGGAAACGAGTTACGCTCAAAACGGACGTAAACGCTTAAACGTACGAACGTAAAAACGTGACCCAACGAAAAATTTAACCTAAAAAATAATTAAAAATCACTAAAATGTTCTAAAAATCCTAACTAAGAAAAATACGCAGACCAAAAAATTTGAAAACTATTAAATTATTTTATATTAACTTTTAAAGTTCAATTAAAAACCCAAAATTAAATAAAATTGAAAGAAAATGAAAATGAAATTTTTCTGTTTTGTAAACCTAAAACATATTAGTTAAAATCTAAAAATTATTTATTTAAAAATTTAAATAACTTTTAACTATTTTTAATGACTTTTCTAAAACTAAAAAGGAAAATAATCCTAAATAAAAAAAATAAAAACTTTGATAATTAATTTTTTTTTTTTAAATGGAACACAATTTTCATTCATCTAAAATTCGGATTACAAATTTTTTAAGAGAAAAATTGGAACAAGAAGAACAAAAATAAAACCTATGCCTTATAAATACTGGCTACAAGATTTCTAACAAAAGAGAAGTACTAACCCTAGTCATTTGATCTTCCGAAAATACCCCAAGCATAAAAAACGGATATGCTCTTTGGATTCTTTCTTCTAGACTGTTCTTGAGGAGCATGTGATGAATAGCTGTTAAAACTTGATCTTGGCCTTTGATTTGGTCTTCTGAATCTTCACGTGGGTCTTGTAAGAGTAGCTTTGTCTTGATTCGTGATGTGGGGCAAGATTCGCTTTGGATAGTGATGGGGATTAGGAGGGTTCGATTTAGGTTAAGATTAGAGATGGTGGTTGAGGCTAAGAACCCTAACCTGTATTTATTTGTAAAACAAAAAGTCTGATCCCGTTTTATAAATCTTGTCTGTTAGCAAAAAAGAAACAAAGGGCCCGGTTTGGTTGATAATTTGGGTGGGTTTGTGGGTATGGTTTATGATTCTTGGCAGTTTACCCCCTTAATCTTCCAAACTTTCTTCAAATAAAGTCTTATCAGCTTTTAATATATTTCCTTTGGTAATATCTTTTGGCAAATTATAAATCAATCCCTCAAACTTTGGCAATCTTGAAATAAGGAATAATTATGTATTTCTTTGGAATCTTCAAGGGCTTGTTTTGCTAATTCTTCAAACTTCAGGGTTAAAACTTGTACCAAATGATTATTCAAGGGTCATTCTTGACAAGTCTTCAAAGATAGAGGACCAAAGTTGTCATTTCTTCAAACTTGAGGGGCATTTTTGTAAAATCTAAATTCGGTTCATTGTGCGACTTCGTTTCCCGTGTTCGTTTTTGCTTGTTTCTTATGATCTTTTGTCATTTTCTCGATATCCATACCTAAAACATACAACACACGAATACGAGCATATTTTATGGTATTTAATGATATATTTAGCGTTTTAAGCCTGATTTGGACGATGAGACTATGTATAATTACAGTCTCATCAAAAGGATATCAATTTTTAATCGTCAACTTATTCAGTTCCCTATAATCAATGCACATACGGAAAGATCCATCCTTCTTCTTAATGAACAAGACTGGAGCTCCCCAAGGCGACGAGCTCGGTCGAATAAAACCTTTTTCAGACAACTCCTTAAGTTGTTCAGATAATTCCTTTAATTCAGAAGGTGCTAATCGGTAAGGCGCACGTGCCACCGGTGCAGCACCAGGAATTAAATCGATTTGAAACTCAACTTGCCTTATCGGTGGAAGTCCGGGTAAATCTTTAGGAAATACCTCAGGAAATTCACATATAATAGGTACATCTTCCAATCGTTTTTCCTTAGACTCATTTCTGGTCACTTGAGCTAAGAATAACTCGCAACCGTTCCTGATGTACTTTTGGACTTTAATACATGAAACGATTTTCAAATGGGATTCACCTCGATTACCATCAATTACTAACGTCCTATTCCTAAGAGGAATCTCAACCTTCTTTTCTCCACATAAAATAGTAGCATTATTCAACGACAACCAATCCATACCAATAATAATATCAAAACTACCTAATTCTATCAACATCAAATCAATCGGAAAGGAATAGTTTAAGAGATTTAGAGAGCATCCTTCTAATAGCTTATTAGTTTTCACTAATTTACCATCAGCCAATTCCACCTCGTAACTGGTATTTATCTCAACAGGTTCAATGTCAATAAGGGCACTAAATTTAGTGGATACAAAGCTCCTATCAGCACCCGAGTCAAATAAAGCAACAACATAATGATTGTTGAGTAAAAACGTACCAGTAACGACATTTGGATCCTCTATCTTCACCTCGACTGTTCCAAGTTGATAAGCACCACCGTGGGGGTTTATTCCAGGTACAATCGCTTTCAACTTAGGGCAATCTGATTTATTATGATCCTCTTCGTTACAGTTGAAGCAAATGATTCCCTTCTTACACCTTTCAACTTCGTGTCCAAGCTTTCCGCAATTTCGGCACTTCCAGAAGTCGCCAGCACGCCTCTTGTTGCCACACTTAGGACATATTTCATCATTTCGCTGTGTGTTGTTGGTAAGACCATTTGCATTCCCCTTTCTCTGGTTCTGACGGTGATTGAAATTCTTCCTATTATCACCTCTATCTATACGATCGCCATCACCCTTTCTTTTCTCACCAGTACGTGCTTCATCTTCCCTATCCGGAATTATTTGCCCAATGAGTTGGTAAGCCATTCGAACAACATCATCAATGGTTAGTGGTTTTGATGATGTCACGTCCCCTCTGATTTTCTTGGTCAACCCTTTGATATATTGTTCAATTCGGATCTCTTCAGGTTCCACCAATCGAGGACACAGCAAGGCCAACTCATGAAATCGATTTGTGTAGCTATCAATGTCCACACCTTTCATTCTCAGATGAATCAACTCTTGTTCTAACCTAATGATCACAATACGGGGACAGAATTCCAAAGTCATCCACTTCTTAATTTCAGCCTAAGGAGTAGCATTAGCAGCATCAATACACATGAAAGTAATTCTTACGTTCCACCAAGTCAACGCACGACCTTTAAGAGTAGCCATAGCAAAAGTCACCTTATCTTCCTCCTTACACTTACTAATCCGAAATACTGACTCAATTTTCTCAATCCACTGGCTTAATCCTACAGCACCTTCAGTTCTATTAAAAGGTAGAGGTTCACACTTCATGAACGTCACATATGTACAGCCACCAACTTCAGGTGCATTAGTTCCAAGTCCTCCTACATTTCCTCCCAACATTAGCGTTTACATTATTAGCATTCACATTCACATTAGTACCACCAATTCCACTACCGCCAGCTCCACTACCGCCAGCTCCACTACTGCCAGCTCCATTTCTAGCATTTGCCATAAATTCAGTCATAGATGCGATAACTTTCTCCGCAATAATCCTACGTACATCATCCTTAGTCACAGCTTTCTTGGGCGGCATGGTTCTATAATTTCATAATTTCAAAGTATTAAGCATTTGCCCAACAAGGGATTCATATAATATGGATTGAATTCATAATTAAAATACAAATAAGGCACAATATGGAATTCAAGATAAGATACATATTTCATTGGATTTGAAACAAATGCATTGTCTTAATTTACATCCCATATCAAGGTTTCTAGCACTATACATACTCAAAATTCGTGCAAGATCTACTAACTAATAATTCGGTTCAGTCAAAGTTACAAAAGATATAAAAGATACAAAGGTCACTACTAAAGATAGACTAATCTACTGAGAACCGCCAGATGGTCCATCATCCATCGTATTCGGTATCTTCGTCAGACGATCACAAGACGCATCTTCAGCTGGGCGCTTACGAATCACTCCTCTTTCAACCATCTCAGCATAAAATATATTGTTCCAACCAACAAATATGTTCAACTCTTTCTCAGCTTTCTCACGCATCGCACGAGCTACGCTCAACTGAATCTCCATAGTATTCACCTTTTTCTTCATTGCAGCAAACTCACCACTTTCTAACACAGATAACTTCTTAAAAGCCTCATTCAAACCATGCTCTACATCAGTCAAATCCAAGTTAAGCAATTCCCTCTCTTTCTCACCAACTTTAGTCTTCGACTCCAAATAAGAAACATGAGTCTAAACAACACCTAGTCCAACCTTTGTCATACTACTCTGAGCACGACAAGCATCTAAATCACGTCTCAAGGCCCAAGGTGCAAGACCATCAATATGAGTAGCCTCTCGAACCCTAGATGACTCTCCTATCACATGTCTACGAGTAGCAATACCATCAGTACCATCAGGTGCATCATCATCCTCATCATCCTCTGATTCAGAATCAGATTCAGACGATTCAGACAATTCATCTCTAAGTAGCTCAATCTCAGAATCAGACCAATAAACTGGAGGGGGTAAGGGCTCACCCTCCGGTACATCATAAGGGTAATTAAGCTCAGCCTCATCATCATCATCAACCTCATCATCTATACCTATCTCCTCCTCGACATCCTCGTCTTCATCCTCATTATCTACATTATCTATCCCAATCTCATCATCATTCTCAATACCAACATTATCATTTTCATTCTCTACAATATCAACGTGAGGGGCAATCTGATCTCCTAGTCCTATCTCGGCTCGGGATCCTCAAATGGTTCCTCCTCATCATCATCCATATCCTCATTTACATCATAATCCAGTAAGTCTAAATAAGGGTTATCATCTACATTAGGTTTGGGAATAGCATGGTTCTCTACAGGAATATTAGGGTCAGCCATGACAATCTGCATTTATATATCTCGTATTAGCATAAAAATATTAATTAAACAGTTACATACTGAAACCACGATACATACATATATATAAATTAAGTTATATATATCAAAATATATATCTTCTCAATAAGGCTTGTTGGTAACGTCGGAGATCTTTGGCACCGTTATAGCCAAAAGATTTTTCAAATATTTTCTCAAATGTTTATAGTTAAAAGATTTTGAAAAGTTTTGTTCAAAACCTTGGTTTTTAAAATATTTTGTTCTCTATAACGAGAGCTCTGATACCAAACTGTAACACTCTCAAATTTCATATCGGTACAGCGGAAGATTCTTTAGAGTGTTATGGGATAGCACAATAACTCCAATCATAGACAACACATAATAATGGTTGTACAAGGTTTAATATACATTCATTCGAAATAAAAGTTTCAAGTGTACAACAGGTCCCAAATTATACAGGTCATTAAGTTTACAAAACATACATCGAATGAACAGTTTTATTATTATGTGGGCCATCAGAGTCGATCTCCATCCGAATTACCTTCAAGCACCTGAGATAAAAACATGCAAAAATCATATCAATGAATGCCGAGTGAATTCATAGAGTTTAATAAAACCGTTATATAAAACAATCGTTGAAATCAGAACACAAGTATAATATCAGAAGTAAGTCCTCGTATTGCTAGTCAGGCAATATATATATCAAAGCATACATCTTAAACCGTCCATGAGACCGTAGCCTCAATATTACCATTATAGGTAACATTATTATCGATAATTGTATCATTTTTAGATTACATTGGATTATTATTAGCCGCATGACACTGTTACCTTACTATCACAAACAACGAGCCGTGAAACTGACAAACAATTTGCCTATCTAAGTTAGTGTGTCGTCACAAAAACCACGCTATGTAAATCTTCTCATACATAAATTCGCTTATCAATCAATGTGGTACGACGGGGATCAACCGTCAAGGCGCGAACTGGGGTGATCGTCCCCAAATAGTACTATCATATGCATAAGCGTCTACCAAATCCTGGTAGTTCACAATTCATGCTAATGGGACTTTAAGTGACATAACCTAACTACTAATAATCCATTTCATCTCATTCATTGGGTCATAGCATCATTCAGGTCCATATCAATAAGCATACCATCGGGAATACTTGTGTTCTATTTTTATCAAAAACTAGCATGTTATCTCCCTCGCGGGTTTACAAATCATTTTATAAAACATGTAAAAGAGTGTGAGGCTATGAACTCACGTTGATAATGAAATGCGGATTATCGGCTACGGGCGTGTGATGAGATGGCATTTATACATGATCTCATCGTTCTTTTCGGGCTTTAAATGCATAAAAATGTCATAAAATACCATATATATGCTTGTGTTTGTTTACTTGTGTATTTTAGGTATGGATATCGTGAAAAAGACAAAAGATCACAAGTTACAAGGAAAAACGGACACGAGAAACGAAGCCGTACAAAGAACCGGGCCCTAATCATGGAATTTTCAACAAATACCCTTGAAGACTTGAAGACAAAACAAGATTGATCCTCCAAGAATGAAGAAATGACACTTAAAACCCTTTTATATTAATAATTACAAGTTTGGTCCCTTAAGTTTGTCAAAATTGCAAAAAGGTCCTTCAACTTTGAAGAAATGGCAAGATTAGTCCCTCAACAATTTCAAATTGCCAAAAATGGTCCCTCATGAAGTGAAAGACACATTGAAGACCTTTGAAGATCAACATTGTCCAAGAACAGCCCTTGAAATATTCAAAATTGTCAAAAATACTCCTTGATAACTTTTTGTCAAAGTTTTGTGCTAAAAATGACAATTGGTGAAAGTTATTTGCAAAGGAAGATCATTTTAGGGCTGAAAAACCTTATATGCCAGATTTCCCAAAACACAAGGACCAAAAGTGTTCAAGATGAAACATTTAAACAAAAACTGGCGCCTAACACCTTTGTTTCCCCTAATATCGGATCAAATAGCTTTTACTGTTCACCTTTTTCACCCAGGTTCTATTTTACTCAATACTTGGGTAAAAACCAATTAACTCAGCCCACGTGTGATTCACACACGCAGGAACAAAACCCACACAAAAAATCACCAATCCCACGCTTGTGGACCCCAACCCCCAATTCCCCTTTCCTCCAATCACAACACACCTTGGTCCCCAAGCATATTACGTGTCCAAAAGGAACGATGGAGATGTATTCCTTCCTCCCAAAGCAAAATTGAACAGTGGAGATCAAAAAGGGCACCTCAACACCAAAATCGTAAAAGGGCAAATTGGAGATTTTCTAGTGATTAGGGTTTTAATTTTAGCCTTCTAGTATGTTCTATGATTAGTATAAAAGGAGAATCCGACTTGTGGATTTCCCTGGTTCCAGTTTTCAAGCTTTCACTTGTAATTCCTTTTTAAGAAAATAAAAGTTTGGTATTTGATTTAATCAAGAGTAATTCCTTTTTATTGTTTTTAAAAGTTGTGTATTGTGTCAAAGCTTGATTCTGAGTTCCAATTTTAATCTGGTTAAGTAATTTTGTGGTTCAAAATTATTTAAGGTTTTCTGAAAATTTGAGAATATTTTTGGAAGAATTGGTTTCAAGGTTTGTGTGTTAAGAGTTTCAATTAGTTGATGATAAAGTGTTTCAAAAACGTTTTAAGAAGGTTTTAAAGGTTTTGGAAGAGTTTTAGTAAGAAGAAAAAAGAAACAGAATATTCATATTGTTTGTGTTATTGTGTTTTCTCTTTGATTTGTCTTAAACAGGTGAAAATTGTTGTTGATCTTGATCTGCACCAACCCCAGTTGGTATTGGAGGTGGATTTACATCCACTAGGGCTTTGGATGTAAAGCCCTAAGGTAAATCTCTTTTTCCTTGTTAAAATTTCAGAAAAGTTAGTTGTGTGATTTGCATGCTATAGTGTTCTTTGTATGATAAAGTTGTTGATTCATGTTCTTTTGTGTTTAGATGCATACTAGAGTATCATAGGATCAGTTTGAGTAGCTTTTGAACTGTTTTGGTTTGTAAAAATTGGATTTCAAAATTTAAAAGGGTGTTTGCATACAGGTTTTAGCAGGGTGATAATTTTAATTTGTGTTTTAATTAGATGTTAGAAGGTTTCAATAGGGTTGATTAAGGTTGCTAGTTAGTTGGTAAACAGATTGGGTCAAGTTTTGGAACAAGTTCTAGTGATAAAAAGAAAAGAGTAGCTAGAAATCTGTTTTGTCACTATCTGCTTGTTTCTCTTCATTTTGGTGCATGATTGTGTGAAATCTGTTAGTAGTTAGGGAGATTGGGAGTTTGTATTTGTTTGTGCATCATCTTGTGAGGTTGTGTGCTTAATTTGGTAATTTGAATATCATTAGATTGCAAGTATTAAGCTCATTAGTCCACAAACCTGCTCAAATCATCACAGAAACTTGCATTGCCTTGGTGTGCTATTGTTTTGAGAATTTTGGTGTGCTAAGTGCTTCTTGTCTACTTGTACTTGACTCCTTGTGCTTAAATAAGCACAAGGGTGCCCCCTATCCACAATAAGCAACATCAAATAAGCCATTGGTCAAGTCCTCTTGGCTAAATTCCAAAGCAAGAACACATAGCAAAGCTGCTAAGTGTTCAACTCAAGTCTGTCACGTTTTTGATCATCATTTGAGCATAATCTTGTGTAAAAAGTGAAAAGTGGTTTGGATTACAGGTTTCTAAGGTCACAGATTGATTTGGCAAAGAAAAAAAATAAAAAAGAAAATAAAAGCAAAAACTTACCCGTAGCAGGACTCGAACACCAGACCTCTCGCTGGAGGGTTAAGTGTCCTACCGCTAATCTAGATAAGCTTTTTACGTTTAGGTTTGTTTTCAAAACCTATTTAACACGTTCTTGGTTTGTTAGCTTAATATTAAGCCGTAGCTTATTTACCATTTTCCAGCTTATTTGCTTTTTGTTTTTGGCTTATTTGATTTTTCCTAGGACCTAGATAAACGTAGGGATTTTTCTAGCTAGTTTTCTTAATTTTCCCTTTATTAAATTATTTTCTTTGCATTTTTCTTTATACGTTTTAAATAAAATCAATAAAAAATAGAAAAAAGAGTTTAAATTTTTAGGAAAAATAATTTTTAGTTTTTAAAATAATATTTTGAGGTTTACAGCTTATTAGGTTTTTAATTTGGCTTATTTTTAATTTTATAAGATTTTAGGATTTTTAAGCAACTTTAAAAATTAATATAAAATTAATTAATAGGTTTTAGAAACTTTAATTTACATTTTCTTCTTAGTTAGAATATTTAGGATTTTTGAGAATTTTTTAGAATTTATTTTAGAAACTTTTTATTTTTAGCAATATTTTAATATTATTTTATTATTAAAAATTTAAAGTTTTATTTTTCTTTATTTTTCATTTTTCTTAAGTTCTTTAGCATTAATTAGGACCCTTTCCATTTTTAGAATATTTTTATAGCTTTTAGATTTATTTTTATAATTATTTTAAGTTTAATAAGTTTTTAATTAGTTTAAATCATTTTTAGAGTTTTAAAAATAGTTTTAATAGCTTTTAACTTTTAGAAAATTACTTTTTAGTCTTCTAATAATATAAGTTAAGTAATTATTCAATAAAATCATATTTTAGACATTTGAATTAGTTATATTTAATTTAGGGCTTTAATTAGCATTTAAAATTAAATATTTAATTAATAAAAGGTTTTAAAATATCTTTGTTGGATTTTTGTCTTTATTTATATTATTTTTGAATTTTTTTTTATTTACTTTGTTTTTGGTTTTAGTTAAATTTTTAATTTGAGTAGTTTTTCACGACTTTACGTTTACGTCTTTTACGTCGTAGTTTAATTTTAACGTAACCGTCTTTTCATCTTCTCATCCCCATTCTTCTCAATATTAATCTCAAAGAAATACAAGTTAACTCACAACACATATACCTCCTTGGGAAACGAAGTTTTTCTCTCTTTATTTGATTGGGTCATTAGTGTTGATTTTTCCTAAAATCATCACTCGATACTTACCGCTCATATACGTTCTTTTGTTTTCCTAAACAAGAGTCGTATTTTTACCACAATCATTTTGGCGCCGCTGCCGGGGAGGTGTGTTGTGCTTTGATTTGGAAACTTTTGTTTTTGATATTATCCATAATAAGTATTTGTGTTAAGTGGAACTCCCTTAACACGTATTATCGGTTTTCTTGGTTTTTCTTGTATAAATATTATTAATATATTGTATTA
Organism: Glebionis coronaria; assembly: GCA_025667525.1. Classification (NCBI taxonomy): domain Eukaryota; kingdom Viridiplantae; phylum Streptophyta; class Magnoliopsida; order Asterales; family Asteraceae; genus Glebionis; species Glebionis coronaria. The sequence continues at coordinate 267,484,534 of CM046878.1, forward strand.
AGTATCACAATCAATATACAATATCTCCAAAAGTGTGAAAACACAACCTTAATTGGGATTTGATCTCCTAATTATTGTATTCGAATCTCAAACAAAAAAGAAAAGGCAAAAAATAGATAAATACTTTCGTGAAGCTCGATTTTGAAAAATACAAACTATAAGGTGGGTATAAGGCGGGTATTATAAAATATACCCTAAGGAAAAAGGCTCTTAAGTGCTTCGCGCCGCCTCGTTTCCCCGCTTGCTTGTGAGTATTTTGAGATTGAAGGCTAATCGAGGGTTTTGCCGCCCAAAGTATTAATACGTATACTATATTTGCTTGGTTTCTTTGTGATTAAACCCTCGTGAACAAATTGGTTTTCACCAAAGTTCTAAAGTCATTAGAAGACGTTCACTCCACGTGATCGTTTTCATTCCTTTGAGGCTTCTTTAATCAAGAGTTTGATTCGAGGAGAGATTTTGTAGATTGTTGTCTACGAAGATACACCAAAATCCAAAAAAATTAAATATCATCAAAAACACAAAAAAATTGAAAATCCACAAAACACCCAAAAGAATCTTCTTTGCTCACCTCCCATTCTTCGTGTAGTTTATGATCACTCGTAATCAAGCAAAACGAGCTCGTAAACGTCTTCAAAAGCAAGCAAATCAAGGATCGTTGATTGTTGAAGAACCTCCAATTGTTGAACCTATTGTAGAACAAGAAGTCGTCATGGCTAATCGTACTATGATGGAGTTGCTACAAGCACCCACCGAGGGTTTTGGAGAGGCTATTGTTATTCCCGCCATCCTTGCGGAGAATTTCGAGATTAAGACGGGTTTAATGTCGATGTTGCAAGCAAATAAGTTTAGAGGTCACGAGAAAGACAACCCGCATTACCACATTAGGAATTTCAACCGTCTCACCGCTACTAGCAAATTTAAGGATGTTCCACATGACGCCATTAAGATGATGTTGTTTCCATATTCGTTGGATGGTCCCGCAAAAATTTGGCTCGAGAAAGAACCGCCAAATTCGATTTTGACATGGGCCGATCTCGTTTCTAAGTTTGTGAACAAGTTTTTTCCACCATCTAAGACAACACACTTAAAAAATGAGATTTCACGATTTGTGCAAAGAAATAATGAAAGTTTTTCAATGGCATGGGAACGATTTAAAGAGATGTTACATGAATGTCCACACCATGACTTTTCGGAATTGCATCAATTGGATACTTTTTATAATGGGCTTAATGATCATGAACGAGATTATTTGAATGCCGCCGCGGGTGGTAATTTTTTGTGCAAGACGACAAATGAGGCTTTACAAATCATTGAGAATCGATCTAAGGTTTATAGCCCTCGTAACACACCGAGTGTTGCCAATATGGGTTCGTCATCTTCGTCACAATCGTCTCGTAGCATTAACGCCTTACATGATGAAGCTAATGAGGAAAATCGGTTTTTTGATAGATTTGCTAATCTAATGTCCCATTGGAAGGCTCAAGAAGCTTCCAATTCCGCTTCGGTTAAAGCGGTTGCTAAGAGTTGTTTATCTTGTGGGGGAGCTCATGATCTTTCCGAGTGCATTACCGCGGATGGTAACACTTCGAGTGCTTATGTAGCAACGGGAACTTACAACCAAAACGGCCAAGGTTCCCGCCAAAATCAAGCTCCACCAAACCAAAATGCTAACAATTATCGAAACAACAACCAAGGTAATTACCAAGGCAACACACGCAATTACAACAAAGGGAATTATCAAAGTGGGAATGGACAAATCTCTAATCAAAACCAAAACCGTGATTTTCAAAACACTACTCAAGGTTTTCAAAATGCTCACACGAAAAATTTGCAAGGAGAATTTTTGGATTATGCAAAAGCAAATGATGCTAAATTTGATAACATGCAACGTGAGATGATTAGCTTAAGGTCCGAGTTGAAAAACGAGCTTAAAAATGAACTTGCTAATGAACTTAAAACTCATGCAAACAAAATGGAAGGAAATGTCCAACGTCTTCAACAAAACCAACAAAAGATGGAATTAGGACAACATGAGATTAAGCAAGAGTTATTGAAAGCGGATGCTAGGCAATCAAAATTTGAGGACCGAATGGCTAAGATGTTTGAAGCAATCATGTGTAAGCCCTCTTCTTCGGGTGGTCTTCCTAGTGATACCATTGCAAACCCGAAGGGAGAAATGAAGGTTATTACTACACGAAGTGGTAAAACTTTCAAGGAACCAATCTCTCGTCCAAGTACTTCTACGGAGAAGGAAATCGAGAAAGAACCCGAGGTGATGGTCGAAAAGGAGCATATTACAATCCCACGAAGTACCGCTCACACCACACCTACGGTTACACCAATACCAATTGTGGAACCCGAGTTTCCAAGGCCGTTGCCTAATGACCTACCCACACCACCTTTACCCTACCCTTCAAGACGAAACAAAGAGAAAATGCAAGAACGTAACAAACAACAAATCGAGCTTTTTATTAAGATGTTTCAACAAGTGCATTTTGATGTGAGTTTAGCCGACGCGTTGTTATATATGCCTCGTTTCGCTTCCACTTTTAAAAGTATGATGAGCGATAAGGAAAAGCTTTCAAAGCTTGCTAATTGTTCTTCGGTTTATCTTAACCGCATACCGGAAAAAGTTGGTGATCCCGGAAAGTTTCTCATTCCTTGTGACATACAAGATATGAAAGAATGCCTCGCCTTGGCCGATCTTGGTGCAAGCATTAATTTGATGCCATTTTCCATTTGGAAATCGCTTTCGCTTCCGGCTCTCATTCCTTCGAACATGTCCATCGAGATGGCCGATCATTCTACGATTATGGCATGTGGAATAGCCGAAGATGTTTTCGTGAAAGTGGGGAAGTTCTACTATCCCGTTGATTTTATAGTAGTCGACATCCCCGCGGATCCTCAAGTTCCTCTAATTTTAGGTCGTTCATTTTTAGACACTTCGAGATCGCTTATCGATGTTCATGCGAGAACTATCACTTTGAGATTCAACGAAGAGGAACTTGTTATAAACGCTACTCAAAACTCGAAACCTTCTCATGTTTATGCAATCGCTACCATCAATCACATTGACATCGTTGATGTGGTTTGCGATGAGTTTTCACAAGAAGTGTTAGGTTTTTCCGATAGCTCGTCAAGTGGCAATCCCACTATTTTGGATCCGATTCTTGCTAATTCCACACCAAATCTCACTCCATTCCAAGGAGGCGATCTCACTTCAAATGAAATCGACAATGAAGATGAGGTGTTAATTAGTAATGATATTTCTATTCCACCATTTCTTTCGCCGATGAAAGTTATGAGTGTTGAACCAAAATCTTCAATCGAGGAACCGCCTATCCTTGAATTGAAAGATCTTCCTTCTCACCTTGAATATGCATTCTTGGAAGGTGATGACAAGTTGCCGGTTATTATTGCAAAAGATCTTGCTAATGATGAAAAAACCGAGCTCTTGAAAGTTCTTAAGGCTCATAAAGGGGCAATTGCGTGGAAAATATCCGACATTAAGGGTATTGACCCAAAATTTTGTACTCACAAGATTTTAATGGAGGAGGACTACAAACCCGCAATTCAAAGTCAAAGAAGGGTGAATCCCAAAATTCACGATGTCATTAAAAAGGAGGTACTTAAACTCCTTGACGCGGGAATGATTTATCCTATATCCGATAGCCCATGGGTGAGCCCAATCCATTGTGTCCCTAAAAAGGGAGGAATGACCGTTGTGCCTAATGAAAACAACGAGTTAATTCCCACTCGTGTTGTGACCGGTTGGAGGGTGTGTATTGACTACCGAAAGTTAAATGACGCCACTCGTAAAGACCACTTTCCTTTGCCCTTCATGGATCAAATGTTGGAGCGACTTGCGGGAAATGAATTCTATTGCTTTTTAGATGGTTTTTCCGGTTACTTTCAAATCCCTATCGACCCTCGTGATCAAGAGAAGACTACTTTTACGTGTCCTTATGGAACGTTCGCTTATCGTAGGATGCCTTTCGGACTTTGTAACGCACCCGGTACATTTCAACGGTGTATGATGGCGATTTTTCACGATATGATCGAGAAGTCGATGGAAGTGTTTATGGATGACTTCTCGGTGTTTGGTAATTCGTTCACGTCATGTTTATCTAATCTCGAACAAATGTTAAAACGTTGTGAAGAAACCAATCTTGTGCTTAATTGGGAGAAATGTCATTTCATGTGTAAACAAGGAATCGTCTTAGGACATAAGGTGTCGAAGGCGGGGATTGAGGTCGATAAAGCTAAGATAGACGTCATCGCCAAGTTACCTCATCCCAAAACCGTTAAGGGAGTTCGTAGTTTCCTTGGCCACGCGGGCTTTTATCGTCGTTTCATCAAGGATTTTTCGAAGATTTCTCGTCCTATGACACACCTTCTCGAGAAGGATGCTCCTTTTAACTTTAATGAGGATTGTGTTAAGGCTTTCGAGACTCTAAAAAGGAAACTTACCGAAGCTCCCATTCTTGTTGCTCCTAATTGGGAATTACCCTTTGAAATCATGTGCGATGCAAGTGATTATGCTATAGGGGCCGTCTTAGGGCAACGTTATGACAAGCATTTCCGTCCTATCCACTATGCTAGTAAGACGATGACCGAGGCTCAATTAAAGTACACCACAACGGAAAAGGAATTCCTTGCCGTGGTCTATGCTTTTGAGAAATTCCGACCTTATCTCGTCTTGACTAAAAGCATTGTGTATACCGACCATTCGGCTATCAAGTATCTCTTAGCTAAGCAAGATGCTAAGCTGAGATTGCTTCGTTGGATGCTCCTCCTCCAAGAATTTGATGTCACCGTGCTTGACAAAAAAGGAGCCGAGAATCTAGCGGCCGATCATCTCTCTCGTCTAGAAGATCCTCACAAAGATGTTTTCGAGAACAAGGAAATTACCGAAACATTTCCTCTTGAGACTCTCGGTGTAGTGAATTCTAAAGACACCACCCCATGGTTTGCCGACATTGCAAATTACCATGCGGGCAATTTCATAATCAAGGGTATGACGACACAACAAAAACAAAAATTCTTTCGTGACGTCAAGTTCTATTTTTGGGACGACCCTTATCTCTTTCGAATTTGTGCGGATCAACTCGTTCGACGTTGTGTGTTTGGTGCCGAAGCCTCTAATATCCTTAGAGCTTGTCACGAGGGACCCACGGGTGGTCACCACGGTGCTAATCTCACGGTTAAGAAAGTGTTCGATGCCGGTTTCTTTTGGCCTTCTATCTATCGTGATGCACACGCACTTGTGAAGTCGTGTGATTCGTGCCAACGTCAAGGAAAATCGTCTCAACGTGATGAAATGCCGCAAAATATAATTCAAGTGTGTGAGATTTTCGACATATGGGGAATAGACTTTATGGGGCCGTTCCCATCATCTCATGGCAACAAATATATCCTCGTCGCGGTGGACTACCTTTCTAAGTGGGTGGAAGCTAAGGCTTTGCCTACTAATGATGCTCGTGTGGTAGTGAAGTTTTTGAAGGAACTATTCTCTCGGTTCGGAACCCCTCGTGCTATTATAAGCGATCGTGGAACCCATTTTTGTAATGACCAATTCGAAAAGGTTCTAAAGAAATATGGGGTTACACATCGTCTTTCTACGGCTTATCACCCGCAAACGAGTGGGCAAGTCGAGGTTTCGAACCGAGCTTTGAAGAGGATTTTAGAGAGGTCGATTGGAGAAAACCGTGCTTCGTGGTCCGACAAACTCGATGACACTTTATGGGCCTTTAGGACCGCTTATAAGACACCTATCGGTTGCACTCCTTATAAGTTAGTCTATGGGAAGAATTGTCATTTGCCCATTGAATTGGAGCATAAGGCATATTGGGCCCTTAAGCATGCTAATTTTGACTTGAAGACCGCGGGAGATCACCGGAAAATACAATTGAATGAATTGGATGAATTAAGGGATAATGCTTATGAAAATTCATTAATTTTTAAAGAAAAGACTAAAAAGTTTCATGATTCAAAGATTAAAAACCGGGTTTTTAACGTTGGTGATCAAGTGTTGCTTTTTAACTCACGTCTTAAGATATTTTCCGGGAAATTGAAATCTCGTTGGTCGGGTCCGTTCACCATTACACATGTGTTTCCATATGGGACCATTGAGCTAGCTCAAGATGATGGACCCAATTTCAAGGTGAATGGACATAGGCTTAAGCACTACTTTGGTGGGGAAATTCCTTCAATGGTTGCCCCCGACCAAGACACCTTCCCCAATGATAATTAACATTGAGGGGATCGAGTCGAGCTCATGACTCGGTAATCAAAAACGAGGTGCCTCGTGGGGGAGATCCCATGCTTATCTTTTATATTCACTAATAAGGGGACTTGTACCCTTCCAACTCGTTGTCTCGTGGTTGTTTGTGATTGTGTTATCTAGATCATCATCATCATCTACAATTGAAGACTCTCGTGTTCGTTTACGTGAGCCTCCATCGTTCGTTTGAAGACGTTTTTCACGATTCCATGACATATCCTTTATTGTTCTAACAATTATCTTTTAGCATAATTAATAAACGGCTTTAGATATATTGTTGATCACCCTTTCCATGCTAGATCCTAAGCATTCGACTCTTCGTCTCTAGTATGGGGGTGCTCCACCTTTAGACTCGAAACATTGAGGACAATGTTTACTTTTAGTATGGGGGGTGAATAGGTACTTGCTTTGCTACGCCCTCACGTTTTCCAACTTTCAATGTTTTGTTTTGCTAATAAGGCTAAAAATGGCCAAATTTTAAAAATTTTCTTAGTTTTCATAAGTGTTTTTAAGACACGAATGTATATTTTCCGATGGGTAGAATAAGAGTTAATTTTTGACTTGATGGGCATTTGGAGCCATTTACATTCCTTAACCCGCTCAATTCAAGTTTTGCTAGACTTTTATATAGGGAGCTTTAAAACGCGAAAGTCTTAATTCATTCGGGTTAAGAACAAGAACTTTTCGCAAGTTCCTATAATTGATTCTAGAAAGTCACTTATCAAGGGAACTTTAAAACGCATTCTCTAAACTTGAAAAAGTCCAAGAAAGTGCAAGATCCTATAGGTGGCTTGAAAACCCAAAACTTTGATTTGATATAGTCTTAATGAAAGCTAATCCAAATTTGGCTTAATTTTGACTTGCATGGCTAAGTATTCACGAGTCTCTTTAATTAGAGGTCTTTATATAGTGAAGAACGAGAAATGATAGAGTTAGACAAGTGATCATGCTAAACGTAGAACATGAAAGTGTTCTTTCAAAAACTCATATGTTTTTAATTGTGGCTTTTTCTTCCCATAAGATCAATGCATTAGGAATAAAACATAATTGCAATAAGTAAGGTCGTACGATTTGAAAAGGTTACTTAGCCTCTAGCGCAAGATCGTTTAAAAGTTGCTCGGGGTTGAATAGAGTTCATAGCCAAGGCATAACTTATTGAAGCGGGACGCGAAGATTGGCGATCATCCAAAAAGGCCCTAACAAGGCATGAGGAGCTCTATTTTTGCTAAAGATCCAAAGATGATGTGAAGTATCATTATTCCAAAATCAATATGAAGGATCAAGACACACGACGAGAAGCTATTACTCCCCTAAAGAATGGAGAAAGTCTATCCAAAAAGACCCTAACAAGGTATGAGGATAAATATATCCAAGTCCGAAAAGGAGGCGGATCGTTGTATATCAAAATCCAAAGTAAAGATTGAAGAAAAATGATGAAGTCATGGTCCAATATGAAGAATCTCTCAAAAAACGTCAAGTGAAGAAATTCCAAAATATGAAGAGAAAACCATAATTTCAAGAACGTCTTCCCAAGATTTGAAGTATGAAGTACATGCCAAATATCGGTCCGAGAAAGGTCTCAAATCGTGAAACGAGTTATGCCAAGATATGAACTTAAGGAGATACACGAGAAGCCGTTTTAAAAGATTTTGTCCTTCGGCTAACTATTGATCAAATCGTGCTACTTTGCTTTCGGACTAATAACTACTCAAATAAGTCAATATGAATCACTTGTGATCTATGACAAATAGATAAAAAATGCTAGTAACCCATTTCCTTTTATAATAACTAGGATTGCGGGGAGAAAAAGTATTACACAATTTGGACGTATGAGTAGTGTTAGCATTGTGACTTGTACCAACAATGATCTTGTTTTTGCACTTAGCATGGAATGTATGACAATCAAGGATGACGAAGTTTACTCTAAGGGACATTAACTTGTTTCTATTCTTTGACCCTAAAAGTCACCTTTTGGTGATGAAAATCATACATTATGTCTTTACACATTCTCGTAGTATATTGCAAGCTTTTTACTCTTCAATAAAGGTTAATAAAATTGAACTTTGGTGATGCTTAGATACTTTATTCTAGCATTGCGTGAGGGCACGGCAATGGCTTAGTATGGGGGAGTGATGAGATGGCATTTATACATGATCTCATCGTTCTTTTCGGGCTTTAAATGCATAAAAATGTCATAAAATACCATATATATGCTTGTGTTTGTTTACTTGTGTATTTTAGGTATGGATATCGTGAAAAAGACAAAAGATCACAAGTTACAAGGAAAAACGGACACGAGAAACGAAGCCGTATAAAGAACTGGGCCCTAATCATGGAATTTTCAACAAATACCCTTGAAGACTTGAAGACAAAACAAGATTGATCCTCCAAGAATGAAGAAATGACACTTAAAACCCTTGTATATTAATAATTACAAGTTTGGTCCCTTAAGTTTGTCAAAATTGCAAAAAGGTCCTTTAACTTTGAAGAAATGGCAAGATTAGTCCCTCAACAATTTCAAATTGCCAAAAATGGTCCCTCATGAAGTGAAAGACACATTGAAGACCTTTGAAGATCAACATTGTCCAAGAACAGCCCTTGAAATATTCAAAATTGTCAAAAATACTCCTTGATAACTTTTTGTCAAAGTTTTGTGCTAAAAATGACAATTGGTGAAAGTTATTTGCAAAGGAAAATCATTTTAGGGCTGAAAAACCTTATATGCCAGATTTCCCAAAACACAAGGACCAAAAGTGTTCAAGATGAAACATTTAAACAAAAACTGGCGCCTAACACCTTTGTTTCCCCTAATATCGGATCAAATAGCTTTTACTGTTCACCTTTTTCACCCAGGTTCTATTTTACTCAATACTTGGGTAAAAACCAATTAACTCAGCCCACGTGTGATTCACACACGCAGGAACAAAACCCACACAAAAAATCACCAATCCCACGCTTGTGGACCCCAACCCCTAATTCCCCTTTCCTCCAATCACAACACACCTTGGTCCCCAAGCATATTACGTGTCCAAAAGGAACGATGGAGATGTATTCCTTCCTCCCAAAGCAAAATTGAACAGTGGAGATCAAAAAGGGCACCTCAACACCAAAAACGTAAAAGGGCAAATTGGAGATTTTCTAGTGATTAGGGTTTTAATTTTAGCCTTCTAGTATGTTCTATGATTAGTATAAAAGGAGAATCCGACTTGTGGATTTCCCTGGTTCCAGTTTTCAAGCTTTCACTTGTAATTCCTTTTTAAGAAAATAAAAGTTTGGTATTTGATTTAATCAAGAGTAATTCCTTTTTATTGTTTTTAAAAGTTGTGTATTGTGTCAAAGCTTGATTCTGAGTTCCAATTTTAATCTGGTTAAGTAATTTTGTGGTTCAAAATTATTTAAGGTTTTCTGAAAATTTGAGAATATTTTTGGAAGAATTGGTTTCAAGGTTTGTGTGTTAAGAGTTTCAATTAGTTGATGATAAAGTGTTTCAAAAACGTTTTAAGAAGGTTTTAAAGGTTTTGGAAGAGTTTTAGTAAGAAGAAAAAAGAAACAGAATATTCATATTGTTTGTGTTATTGTGTTTTCTCTTTGATTTGTCTTAAACAGGTGAAAATTGTTGTTGATCTTGATCTGCACCAACCCCAGTTGGTATTGGAGGTGGATTTACATCCACTAGGGCTTTGGATGTAAAGCCCTAAGATAAATCTCTTTTTCCTTGTTAAAATTTCAGAAAAGTTAGTTGTGTGATTTGCATGCTATAGTGTTCTTTGTATGATAAAGTTGTTGATTCATGTTCTTTTGTGTTTAGATGCATACTAGAGTATCATAGGATCAGTTTGAGTAGCTTTTGAACTGTTTTGGTTTGTAAAAATTGGATTTCAAAATTTAAAAGGGTGTTTGGATACAGGTTTTAGCAGGGTGATAATTTTAATTTGTGTTTTAATTAGATGTTAGAAGGTTTCAATAGGGTTGATTAAGGTTGCTAGTTAGTTGGTAAACAGATTGGGTCAAGTTTTGGAACAAGTTCTAGTGATAAAAAGAAAAGAGTAGCTAGAAATCTGTTTTGTCACTATCTGCTTGTTTCTCTCCATTTTGGTGCATGATTGTGTGAAATCTGTTAGTAGTTAGGGAGATTGGGAGTTTGTATTTGTTTGTGCATCATCTTGTGAGGTTGTGTGCTTAATTTGGTAATTTGAATATCATTAGATTGCAAGTATTAAGCTCATTAGTCCACAAACCTGCTCAAATCATCACAGAAACTTGCATTGCCTTGGTGTGCTATTGTTTTGAGAATTTTGGTGTGCTAAGTGCTTCTTGTCTACTTGTACTTGACTCCTTGTGCTTAAATAAGCACAAGGGTGCCCCCTGTCCACAATAAGCAACATCAAATAAGCCATTGGTCAAGTCCTCTTGGCTAAATTCCAAAGCAAGAACACATAGCAAAACTGCTAAGTGTTCAACTCAAGTCTGTCACGTTTTTGATCATCATTTGAGCATAATCTTGTGTAAAAAGTGAAAAGTGGTTTCGATTACAGGTTTCTAAGGTCACAGATTGATTTGGCAAAGAAAAAAAATAAAAAAGAAAATAAAAGCAAAAACTTACCCGTAGCAGGACTCGAACACCAGACCTCTCGCTGGAGGGTTAAGTGTCCTACCGCTAATCTAGATAAGCTTTTTACGTTTAGGTTTGTTTTCAAAACCTATTTAACACGTTCTTGGTTTGTTAGCTTAATATTAAGCCGTAGCTTATTTACCATTTTCCAGCTTATTTGCTTTTTGTTTTTGGCTTATTTGATTTTTCCTAGGACCTAGATAAACGTCGGGATTTTTCTAGCTAGTTTTCTTAATTTTCCCTTTATTAAATTATTTTCTTTGCATTTTTCTTTATACGTTTTAAATAAAATCAATAAAAAATAGAAAAAAGAGTTTAAATTTTTAGGAAAAATAATTTTTAGTTTTTAAAATAATATTTTGAGGTTTACAGCTTATTAGGTTTTTAATTTGGCTTATTTTTAATTTTATAAGATTTTAGGATTTTTAAGCAACTTTAAAAATTAATATAAAATTAATTAATAGGTTTTAGAAACTTTAATTTACATTTTCTTCTTAGTTAGAATATTTAGGATTTTTGAGAATTTTTTAGAATTTATTTTAGAAACTTTTTATTTTTAGCAATATTTTAATATTATTTTATTATTAAAAATTTAAAGTTTTATTTTTCTTTATTTTTCGTTTTTCTTAAGTTCTTTAGCATTAATTAGGACCCTTTCCATTTTTAGAATATTTTTATAGCTTTTAGATTTATTTTTATAATTATTTTAAGTTTAATAAGTTTTTAATTAGTTTAAATCATTTTTAGAGTTTTAAAAATAGTTTTAATAGCTTTTAATTTTTAGAAAATTACTTTTTAGTCTTCTAATAATATAAGTTAAGTAATTATTCAATAAAATCATATTTTAGACATTTGAATTAGTTATATTTAATTTAGGGCTTTAATTAGCATTTAAAATTAAATATTTAATTAATAAAAGGTTTTAAAATATCTTTGTTGGATTTTTGTCTTTATTTATATTATTATTGAATTTTTTTTTATTTACTTTGTTTTTGGTTTTAGTTAAATTTTTAATTTGAGTAGTTTTTCACGACTTTACGTTTACGTCTTTTACGTCGTAGTTTAATTTTAACGTAACCGTCTTTTCATCTTCTCATCCCCATTCTTCTCAATATTAATCTCAAAGAAATACAAGTTAACTCACAACACATATACCTCCTTGGGAAACGAACTTTTTCTCTCTTTATTTGATTGGGTCATTAGTGTTGATTTTTCCTAAAATCATCACTCGATACTTACCGCTCATATACGTTCTTTTGTTTTCCTAAACAAGAGTCGTATTTTTACCACAATCAGCGTGCTTCGATCCCAGAAACCTATATAAATAATACTCGGTCTTTGACTTTTGTCCAATGAATATATAAAAATAATAGCTATGTATACATATGATGATTTTATATATATGATGATGATAAAGTGGGATTGTACATCTTTATTTACTCATTATAGTGTTATGTGTTGGTAACTTTTTATACTAGTTTCACTAGTTTATCTTGTTTACATGTTTAGGCCCAATAAACCCATTATAAGCCCATTACCTTATATTAGTCCATTTTACACTTTTAATATCAGTCCTATACTTACATGTTAGGCCCAAGTGGGTTAAGCCCAATAAGCAAGTTCATAAGTGTTTAGCCAAATTAGTTGGATTAATAGTCCCATAAGGCTAATTTGGCCCGTTAATGTCCGTATGTTATAAAGCTCGGGTTTTATCGGTTTTTACTTGTAATATGTACTTATATATAATTATATTAGTTATAAAAGGTTTACGTTATACGGGTCCGACCATCTAAGTTTTAATTGACGGAAACGTTAATTTTACGGTTTTAGCCGAAAAGACGTAAAAATCATGTTTATAGTTTTATAACTTATAGAACTTATCAAATTGCCTTTTTTATAAAATGTCTCATTTATTTATTATCGTACATACTTATTATTATGTAATATATAAGTTAGTGGGTTTTAAGTTTACATTTTATACTATATTTACTTGAGTGCTATTATAATACTATTATACTTTATTTTCACAAATCTGATTTTTAGTTTCACTTTCACTATTTTTATCATATCTTGAGTTCTACAAGGAGATAGAAGCTCATTTTTGGATGACATAAACTTCATATTATGTGATACATTTAACTCAGTTTTAGCTACTGCTCAATCCAAGTCTAAGTGTCCCTAATAGTCCTCACAAAACAGACTATTCAGATTGGTACTTCAATTTTGTTTTGATCATATCTCACTCATTATAATGATTCCATTGCATCGCCAACTCTCACATGTGTACAAGACTTAATACTTACTGTATATTAATTTATCCATACCATTTTATCAGTTTAACATATGGTTGTTTACTGCTTTTATACAGCCTACTAAATTAAGCAAGATTTTAACCTTTTTACATGTAGTTTTTCATCTTTTTATCCAAGTTTATCAACACATGATCCCCACACAATATTTTTATCATCATATATCATCATATACATATACATTAGGAAAGAAAATACATTTTACATTTACAAAAATAACAATGAAAATGGGAAGAATGATCTTGTTTACCAACAAAGACTATAACTTGTCTTTTGATGTCAACACCTTGATGTACACCAAAACTATCTTCAAGATCACCTTTCACCAAGAAATTATGTTGAGAAATCAGCCCTAGGACACAAGAAAATCACCTCCTTGGATGTTATAATGATCACCAATCAACAAAGCTTCAAGGGTTCTTCATCATATGTGTAGATAACACAAGATTTATGGTTAAAATTGATCAAAATGGGGTGTTTGGTGATGGTTTTTGGACGGCAAGGGTAGAGAGAACGAGAGTGTTTATGGTGGTTTGCATGAGATGAAAGTGAGAAATGGTTTAGTGGGAAGTGGTTTTGCTAGTTTTGTTAACTTGTTAAGTTAACTAGACATGTGTAGCAACTTGTAACCACAAGTTGACACCTAAGGGTGTTTGGTGGAGTTAGTTTAGCCGTCCCATAGAGTGGGGTGAGACAAGTGTATACTTGTCTCATCCCACTAAATTACGGGTACTCCTTGATTATAGTTTCCTCGATTTGCGTGCCCTCGGGTCGTTTTACGAAAAACGTCTTTATAAATTATGAATCAACGGCACAAAACGAATCTAATAAAAATTGTCTCATAGAAAACGGAGTTCAAAAACGTAAATACGTAATCCTAAGGTTTCCGGTTTAGTCGTAAAGGACGTTAAATTATGCACGTAAGCCCAAATTTAAATCCGTAAATTGTGAGTTCATCAACCAACACAAAAATAAGTTTCAAAATAATATACGAGAAAATAATTTACTACCTGAAAATGTTAGATTGTCACATCTTCCTTGCTCTTAGAGTAGATTAGAATATCATCAAAGAAAACGATCACGAATTTATCAAGATACCGCTTACACATACGATTCATTAAGTCTATGAATATAGTGGTGCATTAGTCAGACTAAAAGGCATAACACGAAACGCATAATGATCATCACGAGTTCTAAATGCCGTAATAGGAATATCTCCCTCGCGTATGCGGAGTTGATGGTAAATAAAACGAAGATCAATCTTAGAGAAAACACGAGAATCTTGACGTTGATCAAATGGATAATCAATTCTTGGAAGTGGGTAACGATTCTTGATCGTTAGCTTATTTACATCTCGGTAATCGATACACATACGGAATAATTTATCCTTTTTCTTAACGAATAGAATAGGAGTTCTACAAACTGACGAGCTCGATCGAATAAAACCTCTATCATATAGTTCTTAAAACAGCACAAATAATTCCTTCAGCTCGGATGATGCTAATTGATATGGCGTACGTGCCACAGTTGTAGCACCAGGAATTAGATCAATTTGGAATTCTATTTGCCTTGGAGGCGAAAGTCCTGGGAAATCATCCCGAAACACTTCAGAATAGTCACAAATGACTAGAGTAGTTCTACTTACTTCTCTTACGATTCCTTCTATGATACTTGAGCTAGGAATGGTTTACCACCCTTTTTCGATATACTTACGAGCTCTAATGCACGAAACGATTTTCAGTTTGGAATTATTTTTTCCCTTCAGTGACCTCATCAGCCTTGTCTTGAATTATGTGTCTCATGAGCTAATAAGCCATGCAGACAACTTCACAAATAGCAATTGTCTTAGAATAAGTCACATCACCGCGTACATTCTTGGTCAGCCGTGAATATACTGCTTGACCTTGACGGTTCGGGTTCCACAATTCTTGGACATAAAGTAGTCAACACGTGGAAACACTTGGTATATCTACCAATGTTATTTCCCTTCAGTTTCAGATTGTATAACACTTGCTTCATACTTTAGAAATACTTCGAGGACAAACTCCTCAGTTAACCGCTTCCTCATCTTAGTCCATGGTGTCCCATAAGTAACGATACCTATGGAAGCAAGTCTTCCATTACACCAAGTTAATGCACGACTTTGGAGAGTAGCGATTTCAAACTGCACCTTATCCTCCTGATTACGGTCACTAATTCGAAAGACTAACGCCAGCTTATCAACAACTGACACAATCCTCCATCATCTTTAGTCCCCTTAAGAGTCTGTGGTTTGCACTTAATGAATGAAGTGTAGTTATAGCCTCTAATTTCGGGTACATTTGTTCCATCGGCACCACAAACATTATTGGCACTAGCTTCAGCTCCACCGGTTCTAGTTCCACCAGTTGTTGCTTCAGCTCCAGTTCCAGATCTATCATTCATGTTGGCCATGAATTCAGTTAAAGATACAACAATTCGTTCACTAATAACTTGGCACATTCGTGCCTCAGTCATAGCTTTCTTTGACTGCATGCTTCTAGTGCAACGCAAATCAAATCATAATGAGTATTCATTCAATGGTTGCGTTATATCACAGGAATTTAAAAAGCAAAGAAAGATCATAATATAACGATGTAGAATTAGGAATCAAAAGATAGTCATTCCATTAATCATCAGCCAATATAAGTTGTATTGTTAAGCATTATAGATTGTCATCGTCTAATGCTATGCCACTTAATAGACTAGTCCTACTAACTGATGTCACAGTTTAGTTAGTGATTTGAAAGATACTACAATTGATAAACTATTTCACGAAGAGTTACTAGGTAGTTCAAGTGATTAAGAAAGCTCATCGGTCCCACTAGAACAAGATTTCTCCATTGTCTTTCAGAGACGCTTGATATCCTCCTCAATTGGGGGTTTTGGAACAGCCCAAATATAACCATCCCACAATCAATAAAGGAACAAGATCAAATAATGAATTGAGTAAACATATTACGAGTCAAGAAGAGTTTAACCACGCAGATGCTATATGCTTAAGCCTACACGTTTATAAATCATTATTTCCATGGATTGATCAAATCCATCCAAATAATATTTAGAAATTTGTAGTTCAACAATTTATAATTTCCTTGTTCAAATAAATGGCCAATTTATTTCAACAAGACGATTATAAATCACCTTATTTAAGCATTGCCAGCTCTACGCAGAAGATCAGGATCGAAACAAACGAGAAACTGAGTTAGCAGAAAATGATTAGTGATATGATATGGAATCCTGGTTGGCATGTGAATACCATAACAATCAATCTCAATTCCTAACAATAAATAGTAATATCTTAGATAAACTTGTTTCTATCAAACAATATAATGTCGACGATTAATGGAAATGCAGGTTAAATTTGCTAAACGAAATGAACGGATTGAGGAATAAATAATAAGAACCAAGGAAATCAAAATCCTTGTAACCAAAAGAATATCATCAAGAATATTAACCATTTAGTTGGGATTATGTATATCCACAACTTAGTTAGTCTCGAGAATAACAGGATTCATTTCAGGAATAACTTCAGCGCTAGCATTAAAATGACTAGAGTGACTTCGTGACAATCTACGTCGTATAAATATCTCGCATAAGTATAAAATTGTCATTTATAATCAAGTAAATGAAAACATACCTTGTATTTCACAAGTACAAATAATCGATAAAGATTACAACATATATATATATATATATATATATATATATATATATATATATATATATATATATATATATATATATATATATATATATATATATATATATATATATATATATATATATATATATATATATATATATAATCCCATATACATATATAAATATTTTTATTCTCGTCCATTGACAACTCGGAGGTTTCGCTTGTAACTGTTATAGTTTAAAGATTTCAAAATTTTATTTTTGGAAAATCTTTTCGTTCTCTATAACTTGAGCTCTGATACCAATCTATAACACCCCCAAATTTTGATCATAGATATGGAAGGGTCCTTAGGTGTTACTTACATGATTCAAGCTCATAATCATAGAAAACGGCTCAAAACGAGTCGTTTTAATAAACATCTATTCATTTTCATTCAATAAAGGTAAAATTTCATACACGGTCCCAGATGATTCAAAAAGTTTACAAAACACAATAATGATAGAAATCCTTTGAATGGATATAATTTATAAAAGCGGGCCAAAACATCTCAAACATGCAAGCTTCACGAAACCGCCTTCCTCGAGTGCCTTCTATATGGACCTGAGATAAAACATGCTAAAAGTCAACAAAATTGCTGAGTAAATCTATAGAGTTTAGATTAAATAAGAGATCGTAAGTATTCAAAATAACCTTCCATGGTTAATAATTCATCGAAAGACAATTATGTTTTACAGACATAATTATCGATGTCATTACATAAGCCTCATGACATTGAATGTTACCATATATTATTTCAGCCCAACACACCTAGCCAAGTGCGTATATTTCTCTTATACAATACATCCGATGTTTTATTACTAGTGTGTCACAACACCACGCGATAGCTAGTCGCGACCGGACTGGGCGTCACCCTGATAGATCTATCCATAGTATTATCGTTCCTTCGATTAACAATTCACGATTCATGGGTCTTTTAAGGCTAAAGCTAACTTATGTAATAACTTTCATCTAAGCATACAATAGGGTCCCTTGTGTTAAATTTTAAAACAAAGAGGTTTTACCATAACTTCTGGTTGCACCCATCGTTTATAATAAATGCTTTTCCAATAATTAGGGTTTCCACAACTTCTCGTTACACCCATACTTTTCTAATAAGTAGGGTTTCCACAACTTCTCGTTGCACCCTTTATTTTAATAAAACAAGTATGTTATCCCCCTCGCGGGTTTTATAAAACAAGTAAACATGTTAAAAGCGGGGCTATAGACTCACCTTGAGTGGTAGAAGTAGAGATGACGATCGCCGACGATAAGTGATGCCCGTTAAACACAAAAACTGCAACCTACCAAATAAGGTGCGCTCGTTAATAATCGACTCAAGTATAAATCATACTTAAATAATACAAAACTCAAGTTACAAAACCATGACAATCCCGAAAGAAAAACAATACCAGTCGTACTACTATACCCTTTTACATGTTTACTTTATTAGACTATACCCTCGATAAAAATCTGCCGGTACTTACCGAAAGTACAAGCTCATTTACCTTACTTAAACTATTCCGTTTTCAACGAAACTTGGTCACAAACTCACATATAATATGAATAAGACTCAGTTCAACTTTCATTCAAAAATATTACTTCTAAGACCTTCTGCCCGACACACCTTCGTGTTAAAAAATCGGACAGTTTTACACCCTTGACTTGTAAAACCATTTTGACTTCTCTAAACAACTCCATTTACAAAACCGACACTCGGGTTTGAAAATAGACTCATGACCTAAGGTTTAGAAACTTACAACAGCCCTTGACTAATTTTAGAACTCATTCTATAGTCCCCGAGATTCGATCCAAATATCGACAACAACTATATATTATACCGATACTCGTCTCCCGATACATGAATAATCAAAACATCATAACTTCTCACCCGTTTGGAACTAGAAGTCCTACTTCTATATCAAATCGAAGCTAATCGAATTCTCTACAAGACTATCCTATTATTTTAACAAATACTTAACATTAAGGTACCCAGAATTTGCCTTTAAGTCACTGCCCAAAATTAGATACCTAAAACTCATACAAAACCACACTTTTGATCAAATTGAACCACTTTTCTCATCATTCTATACCCCTAATAACAACATATATTCATCCTAACACTTGTATGAATCAAATAAATAAAAACCCAAAAACTAAAAATAAGTTTCTTTCAACAA
Source organism: Glebionis coronaria (assembly GCA_025667525.1). Classification (NCBI taxonomy): domain Eukaryota; kingdom Viridiplantae; phylum Streptophyta; class Magnoliopsida; order Asterales; family Asteraceae; genus Glebionis; species Glebionis coronaria. The sequence continues at coordinate 267,503,621 of CM046878.1, forward strand.
AACAAAATAATCTATACATGATTATCACTAGATAACACATGCAAGATTATCAAATCATCATTCAACACTAGTTCATAACAAAATTTTAAAAACTTGTTGCATGTTAGAAAATCTTATATAGATGTGATCACCTTGAAAAATCTAAGATGGGACTTTCTTTTTTTAGAATGATATAAACTAAAAATTGAAAATCAAAGGGGTTTTTGTTTTGGTTTAGGGACGGCAAAGAAGAGACACAAAGGAGGTGTGTGAATTTTTTTTTGTAAAAATGAGTATAGTGGAGAAGTTAGGTGGAATTTTTGTTTATATAGTTAGGATAGTTGAGGGTAATTTTTGCCAAACTTAAATAGTTTTGGACCAAAAAGCAATCAAGTAATTTAAAGGGTAGAAAATGACTGTTAGTCAAATTTGAAAATATTTACGGGACTAGAGTTTCGTAAAAATACTTTTAAAAAGTTAAAACGCTTCATAAATATAATAATATAGCTTCGACACGACTTAAAACATAATTAAATCTAAAACGTCAAAAATATAAAATATCGATACAATCGATAATAAAATGTAAATTTTTGGGCATCCGTCGGTATCACGATCACTAATAGTTCTCGTCATTCGTTAAAACGTAAAGCACGAGAAATAAAGATAAATATAATAAAAATCATTCTTATGATAAATTGAGAATATACTATCGATACTTAACGTATTTTTTTGCCGGTTTTCATCTAATCGGTATTCTTACGTTAAGTTTCTAGTCATAACCTTCTTGGTTAGCCGATAATTTAAAATTCTCATTAAAGTAAACACGTAATACGTAATAGTCGAGATTAAAATAACGACCTGAAATTGACGGATTGTCACAAAAGTTTGCATAGAGACATTCTCCAGGTGAAGCAGCACTTAGTTTGTTTGCCATAGATCTAGTGACTCTACCTTCTCCAGGATTGCCTATTATGTTCACCAGCTGTATGTGACTAGTATTAGTCCAAGACTTTTGTGGAGCTAGAGAATAAGCATTGGTGTCATGATGAGAGCTAGAGCTTGGAAGTCCATAACATGGACTTGGAATTGGATTATCTCTAGTGTCTACCGAAGGATATTCTATTGACAAAGGTTCAATCAATGGAGGGCTTCCTTGTTGGTCAGAAGCAACACATCCAAGACCTAACTCCATAGAGATAGTTGGATTTCATTGAGCAGGAAGCTCAGATTGTTCATCAGCAACTTCATTTGATTGATCATTTTGATCATGTATGTGAGCATGCTGATCATTTTGAGACTGACCATTTTGGTCATTTGTGTTAGTTTGCTGATCATTATGATCATTTTGAGACTGATCATTTTGATCATTTGATTGACAGCCTTTAATATTTGATACTAGAGGATTTCATTTTTTTAGGACTTGTCATATCTTCAAATGGATCAATATGAGGAACTGGATTGTTTGTTTGATATCTTTAAGAAGGTCCATAATGTTGAAATTCATTAGAAGGATAATTGTGAGATTCATGAATATGAAGTTCATCATCTGATGGATTTGCAAATTTGAGAGCTTTAGAGCTTTCATTGAAGGTGATGTGGTAATTTCTTCAATACATTGTCTTCTTGTGTTGAAGACTCTATATGCTTTAAATACTAGTGAGTATCCAAGGAAATAACCATTATCAAATTTTTCATCAAACTTACCAGGGTGATCCTTATGATTGTGAATGCATACTGGACACCCAAACACATGTAAGAATGAAATGTTTGGAATTCTTCCCCTGAAGACTTCATAGGGATTCTTCATGTTTCTCTTCCTAATAATGGATCTATTTTGAATGTAGCAAGCAATGGCTACAACATCAGTCCAAAAATGCTTAGAGAGAGCAGATCCAGCAAGCATTGTTCTTGCTACTTCAATCAAAGTTCTATTCCTTCTTTCAACCACACCATTTTGTTTAGGTGTGTAAGGAGATGAGAAATTTTGGGAAATTCATTTGTCATCACAGAATTTAATCAGTGTGTGATTTCTGAATTCAGTGCCATTGTTAGTTCTGAGTTGCTTGACATGAGTGTCATTTTGATTTTCAACTCTTTTGATGAAGGACATGATGGCATCTGGTGCATGGTTTTTCTTTGTCAGAAAATATACCCAGGTGTACCTAGAGTACTCATCAATAATGAAAAGTGTATATTTTTCATGACAAATGGCCCTAGGTGATACTGGTCCAAATAAGTCCATGTGAAGTAGATGAAGACTTTCTTTAAATGAGAAATTTTGCTTTGTTTTGAAACTGGCCCTATGGTGCTTTCCTTTTTCACATGTTGAGCATGGTTTGTCCTTTTAATAGACAAGTAAAGGAAGACCAATAACAAGATTTTGTTTTGCGAGCAGAGTGATTGTTTTGAAATTTAGATGTGAGAGCCTCTTATGCCACAACGAGTTAGTGATATTTGAGGCTTTAGCAAAGAAACATGTCTCTTGCTTAGATTTCATGTTCATGACATAAACATCTTTGACTCTATGAGAAATCATCACAATTTCATGATTGGAGTTGAAGATTGTACCTTTTTTTGTCATCAAACAGGAACAGATATTTTGCATCACAAAGTTGAATGATGCTGATGACGTTATGCTTAAATCCATTGACATATGCTACCCTTGAGAAAACTATACCATTGCATTTCACTGAACCAAATCCTTCAGTAGTAGCAGATGAGTTGTCACCAAAAACAACCTTAGGACCTGGTTCCTCCTTATACTTGTGTAGATGACTTTTGGTGCCAGTCATATGCCTTGAGCAGCCACTATCCAGGTACCAAATAGGCTTCCTGAGATCACACTACATAAGTTAAGGAAATGGTCAGTTTTGTTTTGAAACCCACCTTTGATGGGTGGGGTTTTGGATCTGGAAGGTGTTCTAGATCTAGAGGGTCCTCTTGATGAGGATGAGTATGATTGCTCAGAAGAAGAGGTTTGAACAGCATTTGCTTTCTTAGCCTGAAGGGATTCACCTCTTCTGAACCACTCTATATGATTGTGATCAGATGTAGTATAGACATTGCTTCCACAAGTTTCACAACATTTGGTAATAGAGTTTGGGTTTCTTGGTTTAATACCTCTTCTGAGTGAGATAATTTGATTATGTCCATGAGTGTCATGGTCATAACTTCAACAAATGTTACAAACAGGGTAACAGTGGCAGTCATCTGAGTGATGATTCCTCATACCACAATGAATGCATGGTGGGAAAGGCATTTTTCGCCTAGAATGAGATGTGTTAGTGTTATGAGCATCATCACTAGTTTTAGCAAGCATATATTCAGTATGTTCGCAAGTGCGATGGTCAGTCCTCTCACATTTAGTACAATAAATCACTTTTAGACATGTTTAAGTGAGATGGTTGTTTCAACCACATAAATCACAAGCTTTTTTAAATTGTGTCGTGTACCTATAATGTGGAGAGTTTGAAGGTTCATCCCTGAATTGAGTTGGTGTTTGCTGCTGTCTGAGTTGCAATTTAAGATCATTGATCTCTTGCATGACAAGAGACATTCTCTCATCTTCCTCAGTTCTAGCATTCTTCATTTTATTTGTTGAAACTGAAGAGGTAGTTCCCTTATGTGAACCTTCAGCAAGAGTTGAAGAGTTTTTTTTATGTGTCAATTTTGGACATGTTTGGAAGAACTACTTTTGTATGTTGTGTGAGACTTGATGATTGACTGGATTGATTTTGGTCCAGTAGAGGGTTCAACACCAGCCAACTTCTCCAAAGGAGGAAGTGGGGTACTTACTTCATTCTCTAAATCATCATCTGAGTCATCCTCAGTAACTGAAGACTCAACAGGTGCTCATGAATTAGCATTTGCCTGAAACTCAGGGAGAAGGATACGTCCAGTGTCATGATTTGGTAAATTCTCTTCACCTGACCTTACAACATCAGGGATCGAGCTACCATCCTCATTTGAGGCTTTGAAAAATACAATACCATGAGAGTTGGTGCTGTAGGATCCTTCAGCACCAAGCATTTTCTGTTTTTGAGCAGGAATTTGTTAATTGATGCATTGATTTACCCTATCAGAGTTTCTAAGCCAAGATTTAACAATATCTTTTGCTTCTTTTAGTTCAACTCTTAAGGAGTTGTTTTCATCCAGAATCTCTTTTTTCAATTTTTAAAAAGTAAGTACATCAAGTTTAGCCTCTTTTAGCTCGATTAGCTTAGTTTCAAAATCATCAAGTTTAAGAACAAGTTTATGATATTTTTCAAGCAAGTTGTTTCTTTGTTCTTCAACAAATTTTAGATCGATACACAGGTAATCAAAGACAAATTTAATGTCATCCTTATCTTCTAGTTCAAGAAGAGTTTGTACCTTTTTTATTGTGATATTGACCCATTCACCATTTGTAGCTCTTTCTCTGGCCACAACATTAGAGTTAGACCCTTCATCCTCAGCAAGTGCCATCAGCACTTTCACATTTACCAATTCATCATCATCTGAAGAAACATCTTCTTCATCCCATTCATAATCTTGAGCAATAAGTCCCTTTTTCTTTTCTTGCTTGGTTGGTTTTGAGGAAGATCCTTCAGTGCTGAGTAGAGCCAGTCTAGCCTAAATTTCCCTATACTTTGCTTCAAAATCTTTTGCTGGTCTAAGTTCAGCCATGTGTTGTTGAAAAGAGGATGAAGCAATTTGTTTTTGTTGAAATAGGATTGACCATATGGTCTTGACTGAGTTGGTGAGGAATAAGAAGGAATGGATGTTTTGGAATAACAATCATTAGCAAAGTGACCATCCTTTGCACATTTGTAGCAATCAGTGTCAGTTGTATCTTTTTAGGTGCTGGAGAACTTGCCTCCTTTCTTAAAGAACCTTCTAGACTTGGCCAGAAGAGCTCTTTCATGAAATTCCTCTTTGAGGTCATTCAGATATTCCTTACTAGTTCTAGTATCTTCTTCATCATCAGGACTATCTTGGTAATCCTGAATGACAGCTTCACTAAAGAAGGCTCTTGACAAGGGTGTAGCAATGGTTAATTCTTTACTCTTGCTTGAGCCTTCATAAATCCTATCAACTAGGTTTTATTTACATTTTAGTTTCCCAAAAAGAGAGGCCATATCATAATATTTAATGTGATTAGCATTTCTCAAGCTTTGGCAGAAACTGAGCCACTTCTTTGGCAATGCATTAACAAAAACTGTGTTGATTTCAAGTTTTGAAATCTCAACACCATCATTCACTAGTTCATTCATCAGTGCTTTGTATCTGGTAAATGTCTGTGTGAGAGTTTCCCCTTCTTTGTGTTTGAAGGTGTTGTATTGAAGCTTTAAATCCATTATTCTTGTTTCTTTGACATCAGAGGGTCCCCCATGATATAGAATAAGGTCCTCCCATGTAGACTTAGCTGTTTTGCAATTCACAACAGAATTCATTTGGTCATCTGGAAGTACGGACATGATGAGACTTTTGAGACGCTGATCTAGGTTAGCAGCTTTTCTCTCATTAGCAATCCATTGTACTTCAGGTTTTTTATTATCCCCAACCATGGGAACAAATGGACCATTTTCAATGATTCCAAGGAATCGAGGTTCGATTCCAACTATGAGGACAAGGAACCTTTTCTTCCAATTTGTGAAATTAGCTACCTCTAGGACAGGAGCAACATTGAGTTGGCCACCCCTATACTCTAGGGTTTGTGGTATAACTTGAGCCATCTTGGATCTTGATTTGAAAAACTTTAAATGAGTAGTTTAATGAAGATAAGAGTTTTGCTAATCAAACTGCTTTGATACCACTTGTTGGTCCCTTGTAAATCGTTATTACTTATCAATCTTAAGTAATAACTCTTTAGCAAGACTTTTAATAATTAATAAGAACTAAGAACAATTAAACAATACCATTATAACTTTTCAACGTATAGACTTTTTGTTAGCCTCAAAATATTGAGTCAAACAAGAATGTTCGGTCATAGGTCTCTATTGTAATATTTATTAGAACGTTGTAATAAGTAGCTATTTAGTCGTGGTTCACGGGCTTGGATTTAAACTAATAAAAGTCCAAAAGACAAGCCCGGCCCAATATATAGTCCATTAAAGCCCGCATGTGGGTGGACTATATATACTACCCTCCTAGCATGTTAGGAGGGTGGATGGTCATTTGTAACAAATTATTTTCTCTAATCTAATCTCACCAAGTTAATCATTTTCCTCTCTACTTTCTCTCACTACTTTCTCTCTCTAGGAATTCATCTCTTCTTCTTCTATTTTCTTTCTTTATTCATTGCTTAATCATCACAAATATGTGGGACAACATTTGGTATCAATCGCCATGGGGCAGTTTTGTGATTCGTTGTTGATTTTACTTGGTTCGTGTGATTTTCTTTTATAATCGTCTCGAATTCAAGATTCTTTTTGTGTTTCTATGCTCTAAATCTTGATATAAATCTTCTACATAGCTGTGGTAGGGATTTGGTCGCATTTGGTTGGTTAAAATCGCGGATTTCTTGTCGAAAAATTCATTTTTTTACCCCAAAATCTCGTAACAGCACTATATATTCCGATCAGTGCAATCGGAAAAGGGATTGTGATTCCGATTACTCCAATCGGAAAAGGGTTTTAACATTCCGACCAGCTTTTCCGATCAACATTCCGATTGGACTTCGAACATTCCGATTGGACTTTGAACATTCCGATTGGACTTTGAACATTCCGATTGGACTTTGAATTTTCCGATTGGACTTCGATCATTCCGATTAGACATTCCGACGAAGGATTCCGATTAGTCATTCCGATCATACATTCCGATCATACATTCCGATCATACATTCTGACGAAGTGATTCCGATGACATGTTTTTGCTAATTTTTGTTTGAGTATTTTTTAGACTTAGCCACCATCTAGACTAGTTTCGGAATATCGTTTCCACGAAGATCAAAAAAAAAAAAAAAAAAGAGTTAAAATTTTTTCGTCAAGTAAATTCACATTTTTTCCATACTAGTTTTAGGACATTTCTAGCTCGATTTCAAATTTTGGTGATTACAAAATTTTTTAGTCTACCGTTTTTTCGGACTGGAGAATTTATTGTCGGCCTGGAGAAAAATTGCAATTTTCGGAATTTAAACCACAACAACAATCACAACAAATCTACTTAAGATCCATATTCACTTCATCATTTCAGAGAATTTTGAGATGGATTCTACTGCAGAATATCGTGTGACGAACAACAACATCATGGTCGCGGGTAACAAAGAGAGACCACCAATGCTTGTATCTGGTAGGTATGCTCAATGGCAATCATGTTTCATACGATATCTTGATACAAGACCTAATGGTGATGCCTTGAGGAAATGTATTACTCATGGACCATATATATTTAAGAAGATCTCAGTTCCTCCAAGAGCAGCCACAGATACTACTGATCCAATACCTGCAAGTGAACGTGATGAAACAAGAGCTGATCTCACACCTGAAAATTGTGCTTGGCATGATGCGGAGAAGGAAGCCATCTATATGGTTTTAAGTGGGATTGGAGATGATATTTACTCCACGGTTGATGCATGCCCGACAGCACATGAAATGTGGACTGCTATTGAACGCTTGCAACAAGGAGAATCACTCAACAAACAAGATGTCAAAACAAACTTGTTTTGGAATTTTGGCAAGTTTACTTTAAGGGATGGAGAATCAATTGACTCTTACTACTCCAGGTTTTATAAGATGATGAATGACATGACAAGAAATAATCTGCAAGTCTCCACCATGCAAGTCAATGTCCAATTTCTTCAACAACTTCAACCCGAGTGGACACGGTTCGTCACTTTGGTGAAACAACAAGAAAAGTTAGACGAGGTCTCATATCATCGACTCTTTGACATCTTGAAGCAATTTCAGAATGAAGCAAATGAGATTCGAGTTGAACGTGTGGCCAAGACGGCTAATCCACTTGCTTTACTGACTACCACTCCACATGTTCAAGATCCTCACTCTCGTGCTCCTAAGCCATACTCCAATACATCATCCTCACCACGATATTCCACATCATCTAAGTCTTCATCTTCCACAAGATCTCGAGGTAAAGCGCCAAGAGCACCATCACCACCATCTGAGTCATCATCTGAAGAAGATAGTGATGAAGACCAAGCTCAAAAGAACCAAGAGATGAAACAACAAATTGCTTACATAATGAAGACTTACAAGAAAATCTACAAACCCACCAACAACAATCTTCGAACATCATCTAACACAAAGAACCGATATGTTGAGAGTCCTCCAAGGTATGACACACGTCGACGTGGTGAAAGTCCTTCTAGGTATGATCGACATAATCCAACGCATGTTGAGGGTTCTACAAGATATGATCGACAAACTGTAAAGTATGATACTCAGAGGATTGCTGCTGCTACTGGGAATAGGGAAACGGTTGGAAGTCAAGTGGTTCAGCAGGGCGGGATTCAATGTTTTAATTGCCAAGGATATGGGCATATGGCAAAGGAATGCAGGAAGCCGAAAAGGGTTAGAGACTCCAGCTGTCACAAGGAAAAGATGTTGCTATGCAAGAAAATGGAAGCAGGGGTTAAATTGTCAGCTGAGGAAGGAGCCATGCTTGATGATACTGATGATGAAGATTCTAATCAAGAGCTTGATGCACATTACTCGTACATGGCAAAGGTTGAAGAAGTTCTCAAAGTCACTGAAGATGACAATGGCCCTATCTTTGACACTGAGCCAATCGATAAGGTACACACTACTGATGAATATAATGTGTTTGGTGATATTCCTGAGCATACTGATCTACCCAATGCCATTAATGACACGTGTATGATGGAAACGGTTGATAGCAATACCACACCCGATTCATCAGACATGTGCAATAATGAGTCTGAGGATGATCAACATGCAAATGAATATGATGAAGAGGAACGTATTGCGCTTGCTAATTTAATTGCTACTTTACAAAAAGATGTCACTGAAAATAAAAAGAGTCAAAAGCAATTAAAAAAGGCAAACGCTACGCTCACTCAAAGTTTTGAAGAATGTAAAGCTGCTCTTATCAAATCTACTGAGATGACTGAAAGCTATAGAGATGAGCTCCTTCAGAAAACCAAAGAGCTTGAGGGGTACAAGGGAAGTGCGTTAAAAAGTCAAAAGGACGATTTTGAAAACAAATATAATACAACTCTTGAGTTATTAGCTAAAGAGAAGCGTCAATATAATGTTTTCTTAATGGATGAACGTCAAAAAACGTACCTTGCCAATACCAAAGTTAATGAACTTGAACAAAAGCTCTCTATGACCACTACTGATTCTGCTAAAATTCTAGAGGATAAGAAACAAGAGGTAGATGCGTTAAAACAAGACTTCAAAAGTAGATATGATAAAGAAACCGAAAAAGTTACGAAACTAGAAGCACAAGTCGACTTTTTGAAGAACGTTGTTTATAAAACGCATGATTCTATTCAATCCGTAAGAATGCTAGAACCTCCTTCGATGTTTAAGGGTCAAGCTAGCTTTGCAAGTCCTGAGTACCTTGCCAAAGCTCAAGCTGCGAACCCGCATCTTTATCTTGATGAGACTGAAAGGACAGATCTTGATTGCATGCCTGTTAGTGCCAATAGTGAAGAGACTGCCCTTTGGGATGCTGATAGTCAACCACTTGTTAATAAGGAGTTTGTGAAACCTTATAATTATGCTTATGAGAATAGTCTTTATGGCCTGTTCAACAAACAAACTCAGAAAACTCGTGAGGAAGTGTTCTTAGAATGCAAACAAAAGAGAATTAAATGGAAGAAAGCATTTGCCCCTAAGAAATCTAATGTTTACAAATACATAAACTACCTCCCTCTAGATGAATCTAAAAGCAAGAGTAGGAAAACCTTAGGTATTCTTAAACACCACATAGATAATGTTAAATCTATTGTTGAAAGAGACTGGGCAAAACATGAAAATGCTGAGTGGACACATCCGATTCCTCACGATATTACCTTGCTTGTCAAAGAACTCTTAATTCCAAACACGGCGTTGATTAAAGAAACTGTTCTTCAACTTGAGGAGTTCATTCGGACTGAAATGTTTGATGTTTTGAAATATGTTGAATCTATTGAGAAACACATTGATGATCTTCAAATGGAAAAGTCTGATTTCTCAGATGAATATGATTTACTCTTGCAAGAATGCGTTTCTAAAGATGTTATGTGTGCTTATTTTACATCTTGTGCTGATATTGATGAATATTCTGAAGTTGCATGCCAATATCTTGATAAGATCAAAGAATATGAACGTCTTGAAATTGAGCTTTCGAAACGTAAAGAAAATGTTGACAAAAAGGCTTTTGAGTTACTTCAACACAAAACTGATTTCCTTCAAAAACATTGTCATTCACTTGAACTTGCTTTGCAAAAAGATGTTGGTCGTTTTCCACATGATAATAAATTGCAAGAAAAACTTTCCCAAACATTTCGAGAAATGAATGAACAGAATTTGGAAATTAAAGGGTTGAAAGCTCAATTACAAGACAGGGACAGAGCGATAGCTGAGTTGCAGAAACTCATTGCTAAAATGGGTGGGAAAATTGTGGAACCTAGCATTAAGAAAAATGTTGTTAGACAACCCAATGCCTCTAAAGAGAATAGTTCCTCTATCTTGGGAAAACCATCTGCTTTATCTAATTCGTCGTTTGCAAAACCTGTGTTTGCCCCCAAGATGGATGGAAAGGAAAGGTTACCACAAGCTCAACCCATAAGGAATCCTATAGCACCAAGCGTTAAGCACAATAATGTGATTAAACCAGGGATGTATAGAATGTCCACGAAGCCCACAAACAAAGATACTCACTCGCCTCAGACTTCTAGAAACACTAATATTCATGTGTCTTCTACTACAGGAATAGTCTCCACTACTAGTGTTAGCCGGCCTCAGCTTAAGAGCACTCAAGAGAATGATAAGGTCTGGAAACACAAGAATCAAGGGAAGATGAAGCAAGTAGAAGAACACCCTAGGAATTTGAATGTTTTTAAGAATAAAAAGTTTGTTATCGCATGTAATGACGATTTGAATGCTGTGAATGATTTGAATGCTATGAATGTGAAATTTGTTTGTGTCAAATGTGGCAAGTGTGCTAATGCTAATCATTCTATGTGTGCTATAAATAAAGTCAAAGGCGTAGATACTAGAACTAAGAAGCAAGTTGCAATGCCTATTAGAGCTAGTAAACCCAAACGCAAAGTGAACCATTCTGGTGCAACCCCCACTAAGAATAGTAATGCATCAGACTCCACCACTAAGAATCCTAGAAGCAAAATTAAGGAATTATATGAGTCTGCTAGCAAGTCTTGGAAATGGTGGTTTGCTAATCAATGTCCTCCCAGATATAAATGGATGCCTAAAGTTAGGACAGAAAATGTGAAAACGAGTGTTAGTTTGCCTTTAAATGTTGATAAGGACACTAATGATTCTACTATCACAACTACTGTGGTATCAAATTTAGCAAATGCTCCATCGTGTTCTAACTCTTCTGCAGGTGATACAAATAATTCTCTTCATAATGGACTCCGGATGCACGAAGCACATGACGGGGAATCTCAAGCTTCTAATTAACTTCGTGGAGAAGTTCCTAGGTACGGTCCGATTCGGAAATGATCAATTTGCACCGATCCTAGGATATGGTGATTTGGTTCAGGGGAATATCACGATTAAAAGGGTATACTACGTCGAAGGGCTCAATCACAATCTTTTCTCGGTTGGTCAATTCTGTGATGCGGATTTGGAAGTTGCTTTCAGAAAGAAGACATGTTTTGTTCGTGATTATGATGGGAATGACTTACTTACCGGTACACGGGGTACTGATCTTTACACAATTTCACTTCAAGACACAACTTCATCAACTCCAATTTGCTTCATGGCTAAAGCTTCAACGACTCAGGCATGGTTATGGCATCAACGTCTTTCTCATCTCAACTTTGATACCATTAACTTGCTTTCCAAGAAAGATACTGTGAGAGGCCTTCCAAGCTTGAAATTCATCAAAGATCATCTTTGTTCTTCTTGTGAACTTTGTAAAGCTAAACGAAGTAGCTTCAAAACAAAGACCACACCAAGCTCTAAAGGACGGTTAAATCTTCTTCACATGGATCTGTGTGGTCCCATGCGTGTTCAGAGTATCAATGGCAAGAAATATATTCTAGTAATAGTCGATGATTACTCAAGGTACACATGGACTCATTTCTTGAGGTCCAAGGATGAAACACCCGACGTTCTCATCAGCTTCCTTAAATTGATACAACGTGGTCTTCAAGCTCAAGTTTGTTGGGAATAAAATATGGGTCAGTTCACTAAACGCTGATAAGAAGAATTCAAGCGCTGATAGGATGACATTGGACGCTGACAGCCAAGCGTTGACATTGAAGAAGTCAACGCTGACAGCCTTGAAGATTAGCACTGATGGAATATATCTTCATACGAATCTTTTTGTTTATTTGTTTCTTTATTTGTGTATGGTAAAGATAAGCTCGACATTGTATTTTCCATTATTATCTTTACCTAGAATAGTTGATTCGTAGCTTATTGTACAAGACTTCTTAATCTATAAAAGAAGATCTTTTAGGTTAAAGTTAATCATCAGTTTTCATAAGTTTTCGCAAGTTAAACTTCTTTCATTGTAATCAAGTACGATCATTCTAATACAAGTGAAAGTTTGTTTAACATCTTTGTGTTTTAGATTAAGTGTTAATTCCGCATAACACTTAGTTACTTTATTCATAAGCAAAGGTTTCTCTACGTGTATTACTTGATCTAATCTCGTATACACAAAGCTTAATCGATCTAAGTTTGGGATCAACAAGTGGTATCAGAGCTTGTTGAGAAACTTTTGATCTTTAAGTAACGCAAGAACCCTAAAACACCAAAAACCCTAAAAACCCTAAATTTCTCAAAACCCTAAAAACATCATGTCTGGCACAGATCAACCTGCTGCTTTGCTACAAAACAACTCCACAAATCCTAGTATCAAAATTCCCATGTTTGATGCCAGGAACTTCGAGCTTTGGAAGTCTAATTTTGAGCAATATATAGCCATCCATGACTACACTCTTTGGGAGATTGTTGAATATGGGAACACATTCAACAAAGCTCAAAAGATTGCTGCTGCTATTGCCGCAAGGGTAGCTCTTCCTAATTGTCCTGAAGCTGATAAGAAGGAAAAGCCTGAAGATGGAAGAGCTGTATCTGTTGAAGATATAGCCAAGAAAAGGGTGGACATGAAAATCTTGAACATCATGAAACACGCCTTAGGTCATGAGAATCAGCACAAGTACAAACGCTTTGAGTCTGCAAAAGAGCTTTGGGAAGCTCTTGAAGTAGCACATGGTGGCAATGCTGACACAAAAGAAGAAAAGAAGAAGCAACTCTTGCATGAGTATGCTGTCTTTAAGGCTCAACCCAATGAGAATCTCAGCAGTGTGAGAAGTAGACTGCTTGACATCATAAGTCAACTTTCCTTCATGGGAACACAGATTGATGACCCTGACTTGAATGCTACTTTTCTCAAAAGCCTTGGTGATGTATGGAAGATTGAGACAAGATCCATTCTTGTCAATAACACCCACAAGACTTCCAGGTTTGATGACATCTTCAACAAACTAAGACTGTTGGAGAATGAATGGCTTTTGGAGAGTGATAACAAATCTTCCAGCAGCAACATAGCCTTCTTCTCACAAAGTGAAGGCCAATTTGATTCCATGAACTCCTATGGACATCCAGTCACTGGATCTCAATGTGTCAACGCTGGATCACAGCCTGTCAGCGCTGGATCATATCCTGTCAACGCTTTATACTCAAGCGCTGACACTCACAACTTTGGCGCTGATAGAATTAAACCTGCTGGTTTAGATCTAGATACTGTGTGTGCATTCATTGCTTCTTTGCCCAGTGATTCAAGGATTACATATGAAGATCTTGAGCAGATAAGTGATGAGCAATTAGAAGAGATGGACATCAAGTGGACTATGGCTCTTGTAAGTTTAAGAGCAAACAGGTTTAATAAAAGGTTCAAGAAGAAGATGACCTTTAATGCTAAGGATGTTGCTGGATTTGACAAATCAAAGGTTGAGTGCTACAATTGTCATAGGATGGGGCACTTTATGAGGGAATGTAGATCTCCAAGAAGATCTGATGCTGGTAAGCCCTCAAGCCAAATGGTTAAGAGCCAAGATCCCAAGGCAATGGTTGCTGTTCAACAAATTGATGGTGTTGGAGGATGGGACTGGAGCTGGAACTTTATGGCTAAGGATGAGGAATAGGACAGAGCTTTGGTTGCTGAAGTTAAAGAAGAGCATGTTGAATATGCTCTCATGGCACACTCCTCCTCTTCATCAGATAATGAGGTATATGATGATGTATTCTGTTCTAAGGGTTGTCGTTTAAATACTGAAAACTAAATCAAGAGATAGTAAAATTATTAGATGAAGCAAGCACTGAAAGATGCAAAGTATCTAATTATCAAATTGCTCTTACCCAAACAGAAAAGACAGTAGCTGAGTATAGGAAAATGGAGTTTGATTTAAAGGATCAAATAAATATCTTAAAACATGAGTTACATCAAAGTAAAGATATTCAAGATATAGTAAACAGGGTTAATCTTGATTTGATAGCTCAGTTAGAGGAGGCTAACAAAAATAAAGATAATGTGAGTCTTAAAATCCAGAGATTTGATAAGGCCACACAATCCCTAGGAGAGTGTGTTAGCAAACAAAGAGACTCTAAGGACATGAGTGGGATTGGGATGAAAGATTATACTGGTGTTCCACCACCAGCTGGGGATTTCTATGGTGTCCAATCAAAGGACTTATCTTGGACTGGCTTGCCAGAACTTCAAGAGAAGGAATTCATTCCTCCACCTAGAGTGACTTCCCCAGTTGAAGAATACAAACAAAAACTGACTGACCTAGATGAGTGGAAGAAAGCTAACCACACTTTGTTTGTTAAGGGAGGGTTGTTGTGTGAAAGTCCAAATGAGCCCACACCAATCAAGAGCCATGATCCTACACCTATTAAAATCACACACCCAACCACTGGCAAAGCTGTTGACCTTGGCCCACAAACTGTTAGAAAACCTAGTGTTAAGTATGCAGAGATGTATAGGAATACTAGGTCACCAAAAAGCCAAGTTAGTAACCATGGAACAGGCTTCTTTGCTTCTAGACCTAAGACTATGTCTAGAAAAGCTTGTTACTCATGTGGTAGCTTTTCACATTTGGCATACAAATGTGTCAACGCTTCCAATGTCAGTGCTGATAGGAACCATTTCAGCGCTGACAAAAGTCAACATAGGTCAAACACTGTCAGACCCAATACCTCTGTGAACAAAAGTTCACAAGTTGTTAGACCAGCCCCATTCTTTTCTAGAGGGTCTAACACACAAGGCCTAAGACCTTTCCAAAAGTCAAACACTTGGTCAAATAGGCAATGGGTTCCTGTAGCAAACCCTAGGTTCAACGCTGATAAAGGCAATCGGGGCGCTGACAAGAAAAATTTCAGCGCTGACAGACACACTGCCAAACCTAGGTATTTGCAACCACAGGGAAATAGGTCTAAAGCTTCTACTAGCTTAACATGGAGACCAAAACAAGACCAAAACCCTAATTTTACTGGTCTTTCTATGACATGCAACAGGTTTCATTATATTTCAAAGGCATTGTCAACACCAGTTGGGGTTAACTGGGAATTTCATTCAAACAGGGATGAAAATAGGGTTGTTATGAGAACCAAGTCTGTTCTTGTTGAACAACCAAATGAATCCAAGTCTTCCAAGGCTTGGGTTCCCAAAGAAAACTAATGTGTTTTCTTTATGTGCAGGGCATTCAGAAGAAGATCAATGATTATGGATATTGGGATAGTGGATGCTCAAGGCACATGACAGGAAAGGAAGACTATCTGACAAACTTCACTCCTATACAAGATGGTGATAAGGTATACTTTGGAGGGGGCTATGGCACCATCACAGGAAAAGGAACCCTTGTCACCAACAATCTACGGTTTGAGAATGTCTTCCTGGTAAAAGAACTGGATTATAATTTGTTTAGTGTATCACAAGTGTGTGATAACAAAAATAAGGTTCTTTTCACAGATACTGAGTGCTTGGTGTTAAGCAAGGATTACAAGCTCCCTGAGGAGAAATACATAGAATTTAGAACACCAAGGCATAAAGACATATATAATGTGAATCTTAATGGAATTAAGATAAATAATAAAATGATGTCATGTTTTTATGCTAAAGCCTCAATAGATGAAAGTAATCTTTGGCACAGGAGATTAGGGCACATAAACTTTAAGAATATCAATAGACTTGTGAGGCTTGGTTTAGTTGATGGTTTGCCTAAAAAGGCTTTCCACAATGACCACTCTTGTGTTGCATGTCTTAAGGGCAAGCAGCACAAGGTCTCATTCAGGTCTAAACAGGTGCACTCTAGTTCTAAACCACTTCACTTATTGCATATGGACCTCTTTGGTCCAACTAATATAGAAAGTTTAAAGGGTAAATCATATTGTTTTGTTATCACTGATGATTTTTCCAGGTTTACATGGACTTTCTTTTTAGCCAAGAAAAGTGAAACTGCCCAAAGTCTGATTAATTTCATTACCCAAATTGAGAAGAAGAATGGTAATGAGGTCAAAATTATTAGAAGTGACAATGGGGGTGAGTTTAGAAATCAGTTGTTAGATGATTTTTGTGCCAAGAAAGGGATTACTAGGCAGTTTAGCATAGCTAGAACCCCACAGCAAAATGGGGTTGCTGAAAGGAAGAATAGAACCCTTATTGAAGCAGCCAGAACCATGTTGGCTGATGCCCACTTTCCTATAGCCTTTTGGGCTGAAGCTGTTAACACAGCTTGTTATGTTCAAAATAGGGCATTGGTCAACAAGATACATAATAAGACACCTTATGAGTTACTTTGGGGAAGGAAGCCAAATATTGGCTTTCTCAAGCCTTTTGGATGTCATGTAGTTGTTTTAGAAACTAGTGAGGCCCTAGGTAAATTTGATTTAAAAGGTGATGAAGGTTACTTCATGGGTTATTCAGTGCAGAGTAAAGGATATAGGGTTTACATTAAAAAGGAAAAACGTATACTTGAAAAGGTACATGTTAGGTTTTTAGAGAGTAAACCTAGTGATCCTGAAAGTGGTCCAAATTGGTTGTTTGACTTGGAACCTTTATCTAGAGCTTTAAATTATATGCCTGTTACTGATCCAGACATTGTGAAGGTAACTTCAAGTGTTTTGGAAAAGAGAATTGGTAATGTTTCAGGTATACAGGTTGCTAAGAAGGATGGACCACCAGCAGTTGAGTCATCTCCCACACAAGAATATGTTACACTTCCTATATGGACAGATGAGTATTATGTTGCTGCTGCTGCTGCTAGAAAAGATAATAGTGGTTTCCAAATACCACCAAATACAAACATGCATGGTTCTTCAGGCGCTGACAAAGGGAAATCAAGCGCTGACAAGAGCAATTCAGACGCTGATGTATCAGACGCTGACAACAACAGTTCAAACGCTGTTAGCCCAAACGCTGACAAGCAAGGTTCAGAGTTTGATGACACCTTTGCACATCTTTTCTCTTCCCATTTTGAACAGGGTGGACCTTCCAATGTCCATGAAGAGATTTCTGTTGATCAAGGAGAGTCTGATGAAGAAGATATTGGCAACATGGAGCGTGAAGTTGAGGACACCAGACTTTTTGAAGGAGGAGTTCTCACTTCCACAGCAAAGGATCACCCCTCATCTCAGATCATTGGTGATGTTATGGCTCCAGTTCAGACAAGAAGATCCCATCAAAATCTTGGTGGATTTATTGCCAATATACACAAGAAGGTTGATACCCCTCTTGTACAAGCATGTTTGTTTGCATGTTTTCTGTCACAAGAAGAACCCAAGAAGATTTTTGATGCTCTCAAAGAACCTAGTTGGGTGGAAGCAATGCAGGATGAGCTTCACCAATTTGCTATACAGGATGTTTGGGAGCTGGTTGGTTGTCCTAGATATGTGAGACCAATTGGGACAAGATGGGTTCTAAGGAACAAGAAAGATGAAAGGGGTATTGTGGTCAGAAACAAGGCACGTTTGGTAGCTCAGGGATATACACAAGAGGAAGGTATAGATTATGAAGAAGTTTTTGCTCCAGTTGCAAGAATTGAAGCTATAAGAATTTTTCTAGCTTATGCCTCTTGTATGAACTTCACTGTTTATCAAATGGATGTGAAGAGTGCTTTCCTCTATGGAACAATTGTTGAGGAGGTATATGTAATGCAACCTCCTGGTTTTGAAGATCCTGAGAATCCAGACAAGGTTTATAGAGTGAAGAAAGCTATGTATGGACTTCATCAGGCCCCAAGAGCATGGTATGGTACATTGTCCACCTACTTGGTGGAAAATGGTTTAAAAGGGGCACCATAGATCAGACATTATTCACAAAGAAGAAAGGTAAGGATGTCTTACTTGTCCAGGTCTATGTTGATGATATCATTTTTGGATCAACTAATCCAAAGATGAGTGAAGACTTTTCCAAGCTTATGACTGATAAATTCAAGATGAGTGCAATGGGTGAGATGAACTTCTTTCTAGGTTTACAAGTTCAGCAGAAAGAAGATGGTATCTTCATCTCCCAAGACAAGTATGTAGCTGAAATCTTGAAGAAATATGGTTTTTCTCCACATGAAAAGGATGCTTCCACTCCTATGGATAGGGAACACCCTTGGGGAAAAATTGGAGCTGGAAAGGATGTGGATGTTAGGCACTATAGATCAATGATTGGATCATTGATGTATCTTACAGCCTCAAGACCTGACATCATGTTTGCTGTGTGTGCTTGTGCACGCCATCAAGTGACTCCCAAAGAATGTCACCTTTTTGCTGTGAAAAGAATTTTTAGGTACCTAAGATGTTATCCAGATCTTGGCCTATGGTACCCAAAAGATTCTCCATTGGAGCTTATTGCATATTCAGACAGTGACTATGGTGGTGACAAGTTTGATAGAAAATCCACAACTGGTGGATGCCAAATTCTTGGGAGTAGATTAATATCTTGGCAATGCAAGAAACAAACAGTGGTGGCAAACTCTACAACTGAAGCAGAATATGTGGCTGCAGCTGCTTGTTGTGGACAAGTCTTATGGATTCAGAACCAGCTGTTGGATTATGGGTATAATTTCATGCATACCAAGATTTTTGTAGACAATAACAGTACTTTATGCATTATTAAAAATCCTGTACATCATTCTAAAACCAAACACATAGAAATTAGGCATCACTTTATAAGAGATTGCTTTGAGAAAGGTTTAATACAACCAGATAGGGTAGCCACAGAAGATAATGTGGCTGATTTATTAACTAAACCTTTTGATGCTGGAAGATTTCAATATTTGGTAACAAATATTGGAATGGTTAATCTCACTTAATATGTATTTTGGAACCTTTTTGTAAAAGTATGTACAGGATAATGCATTGTTATTGGTCTTTGTGATGATTTAGATTTTCCACTTTATTTTTCTAACACTGACAAAGGTAAATGTAACGGTGTCAAGTGTTATTTTGCCGTTGTTAGAGATATTATTGTCTAACGCTGACAAGAGTTCCTTCAACGCTGATAAGTGTTGTCGGGGCGCTGTCAGCAACAAATGTTAGTTTTGTGGTTTTCAATCTAAATGTGTAGGTGGTGGTAGCTTTATGCCATTGGATACAGAGTTGCTTATGGATCTTTGAAGAGCTATTTGGACATGTTTTTGTTTATGGATGATGGTTGGAATATTTATATTCCTATCTTGACATAAATTTTTAATGTTCCTATATATTTTGAGAAACTCATGTATCATAGTTTAAGGGGAGGTTTAAGGAACCTTTAGGACTTTTGGGTATTCTTACAATACTCTCATCACAATTCTAGATTGTGTCCACAGGTGAGTATGGGTTAGTTTTACTAAACCATGAGGCACTGTAGCATGCAAAGGTGACAACCTATGCATGCTGCCAAGACATTTTTGGCCTAGAATTAGTTGTGGTCTGGTGGGAGACTTGGGAATAGTTTTGTTATGGGTTTACCTGGGAGTTACAAAGAATTTTATGAAATAACTTTGTTGGTAAGTATTTTGGTTAGCAAGGGACACTAGAGGACATCTGTGTCTATCTTGCTTAAGCAAGTGTGCATAAATGGACAGTGCTTGCCGCCCAGTAATTATTATCAACTTGTAAGATATTTCCCTTAGGATAAATTACTTTGTTAAGGTCTTTTTCTTTTTAAATATTTTTATTTTTATTTTTAGACGCTGACAAGTTTTTCTCCAAACGCTGTTACGTCCAATCGTGACGCTGACAAGGCTTTAGGCAAACGCTGACAAGAAAATATAGCCGTTGGGCGCTGATGGGCTATTTTTGACCGTTGACACCTAGTGGGCCCTACCCAGTTGTTATTTTTGACTAACATTTGGCCGTAATTTTGGGGAGTTGTTACTTTTAATTAATGCATGAGATAAGTTATATTTGATTCAATATTTTCATCATTGCTATTTGAATATAACTGCCTCATTTTTGACCAATCAAAATCATGCATCTCTCCTATAAATTTGGCTAAACCTTTTATTCTGGGTATTCATATTTTCTTGTCTAACATTTTTCTCCTAGATTTTTCCCATATCACATAACCTAAACAGCTTTCACCATGGCACCCAAGTTCAACTCAAAGAAATTAACATTGGAGTTCAAGAGCCAACATAATATGGTAGCTTACTTGACTGCTGATAATGATTTGTTCCCTCAGTATTCACAAATGGTAGAATTTTTAAATGCATCCTCATTAAGGTATGCACTTTCTCATACACCATTAGTCCCTGTCGCACACATTAGACAGTTTTGGAATAATGTTAGTTCCACAACAGCTAATGGAGTGACCACATCAACATCTACTGTTCATGGAAGAACATGGGTGGTCACTGAAGCCTTGGTTCGCCAAGCTTTGCGTCTTGATGACGCTGATGGTGTGACTACCCTTGCCATTGCAACAATAGAACAAGGTCTTAGGGAATTGGGTTATCCTATTCCTGCTGATGTCACTTTAAATAAATATCATAAGCAGGAATTTCCCTCTAACTGGAAATATTTGATACATGTCCTTCTCCAATGCTTAAGTCCAAAATGTACTTCTTTTAATGAAATAAACAGGTCAATTGCAAGTGCTTTGGTTTGTATAACACGTGGGCTTAAGTATAATTTTTCAAAAATGATTTTTGAAGGGATGTGTAAAAATAAGGGAAGTAAAATGACTTTGGCTTACCCAAGATTTTTGCAAATGGTCTTTGATTTACAAGAATATTGTTCTAGGGATCATGACACTTTTTATGAGATCCCTAAACAACAGAAAACCATTTTTACCAAAATGAGCTCCACAAACAGATCCATACCTCTTACCCAAGCCATGCTTGAAGTAATTCAGGCTGCTCAACCACAACCAGACCCTGAACCTCAACTTGAGCCTATCCATGAACCTTTACCTTCACCAGATCACATGGACATTGACCAACCCAACGCTGACACTCAAAATGTTGGCGCTGACACAGCCAATCCCAACGCTGATACCATCCCTGAACAATCCCAAACACCCCTTAACCAACCAACATCCACACAATCTACCTCATCTTCCACCCCATTACAATCTAGGTTGAATAAACGCCAACGGACTACTGGAGTGTTCTCCTCTGGTGGTCCTAGCCTTGTAGCAGAGAGAACCACCTCCACAAGTGTGGCTGGTGACATGGATGAGGCTGGGGCTATTGACACAGGCTTAGATGCTGGTCAAGACAGTCCCAACATCATTAAGACCTCATCCATGCCCTATGATTCTATTTTGGGAGGTCAAATCCCCATTCTAGCTGAGGGCAGATTGGAACCTATGACATTGAATGAATTGACGGCTGTTGTCATTAGCTTGCAAAAGCAAAATGTCAGCCTTGTACAAATTGTCAACAAACAGGGCCGTGAACTCCAAGTATTGAGGGAGCGGGTAACTGTTTTGGAGAATCCAAGTAGCAGGAGTAGGATGGAGGAATCTTCCAAAGGGGAGGATGAAGAGGATGAGCTGATTCATACAGCTAGTGAGAAGAGTTCACAATTTAGTGAATCTTTAGGTATTGCTGAAGCACTCACCAACTTGAAGAAGCACCCAGTTATTGATACATCCAAGGTGACACCATTAAACTTGGAAGGATCTTTCACATAAATAATGGGCGCTGATACAGGTTTGAACGCTGACACATCCAGCGCTGACAAAGGTAATCGGGGCGCTGATAGAGGTAACTTGAACGCTGACAAAGTTGCAGGTGGTATTGATGTATTCCAGTCATCAACAATCATCAAAGATGTGTCCACACAGGTTTCTTCTTCTACCTTACCTATTATTGATCCAAAAGACAAGGGTAAGGGGATTCTGGTTGAAGAAGATGTTCCAAAGAAAGATGCAGCACAAATTGCATTTGATGAACAGTTGGCTGCACAACTTTTGGAAAGAGATTTGAAGAGAAGTGGTAGATCACCATTTGTTGCCACTTCTGAGAGTGAGGAAGAAGGTGATGAAAAAGAGGAAGATAGCTCAGATTCAAGTGTTCAAATTATTGAAGATCCAGAAAGACTTGAATATGGGGATGAGTTAGCAAAGGAAAGATTGAGTGATTTGAAGAATCAGATTGATTGGGACCTTCCAGAAATCACCAGAATGTACCATGCTTGGGAAGACAAGGTTATGGACAACCCAGGGATGAGTTTGTCAGATCAAATTTGGGGGTTAGAAGTTCTTCTCAGGGTACAAGATGATATAAAGGTGATTTTGAGGTTTAATGCACAAGAGGTCAAGACCTGGCTTAAAAGAGATAGAAGGCAGTTGTACTACAAGTTGCTTAGATGCCATCAACCTAGATGGACATACAAGAAGTTGCTGGCTTTATCTTTTGAGGAGTTAGAGTATAGGGCACATCCTATTTGGAGGAATGTGCAAGAAAATAATGTCTACCAGTTTCTTTCAGAAGAAAGGAAACAAGAGCTTGCTGAGGAAATGCAGATTCAAAAGGAGATGAGGATTGCTCAAAGACCAGTGAAGAAAGGAGATCCTCTTCAATTTCCCAAAGATATGGATGTGTATTATCCAACTGAAGGTGTCATAAGGAAGCATCTCAAGCTTTCTCCATTGGAAGCTTCAGATTTAGTTAATGTAGTACCTCTAGATGACAGAAATCCAATTATCAGTTTTGATGAAGATTAGTGTGGATTTTGGAAGATTGGCAGATTTGGAAAGGAGGTACATACTTTCACTTCAGTTATTTCTATCTTTGCAAGCATAGACAGAGAAGACTTGGTGCATCTATGGAGATTGATAGAGGCCAAGTATACAGCTGAAGCACCTACTTCAGCAAATGGAATAAGACTTTGGAACACATTTTTGACTTTGTGTGGTCCAAAAGAAGCAGATCCTGCCATATGGAAGGATCTTGAAGATGATCTCAGTAATCTTCATTGGAGGCTTTATTCTACTTGTGGTGTATTTCATTTGAGCTCTACAAAGTTTTCAGAGTATTTACTTGTGGATGCTGACTATTTCTTGTCCAAAGAAGTGTTGGAGAAGATGATGGAGACACCCTTGGAGATTGATTATACTAGTGACGTGGCCAAGGACTTGATTAGATATGTTTATCACCAACATAAGAAGTTTTTGCAAGATTCCTCCTAAGCCTTAAGTTTTTATTCAGAAACTTGATCATTGGAATAGATATCAAGTTTAGGGGAGGATTGTTGGGAATAAAATATGGGTCAGTTCACTAAACGCTGATAAGAAGAATTCAAGCGCTGATAGGATGACATTGGACGCTGACAGCCAAGCGTTGACACTTGAAGAAGTCAACGCTGACAGCTTTGAAGATTAGCACTGATGGAATATATCTTCATACGAATCTTTTTGTTTATTTGTTTCTTTATTTGTGTATGGTAAAGATAAGCTCGACATTGTATTTTCCATTATTATCTTTACCTAGAATAGTTGATTCGTAGCTTATTGTACAAGACTTCTTAATCTATAAAAGAAGATCTTTTAGGTTAAAGTTAATCATCAGTTTTCATAAGTTTTCGCAAGTTAAACTTCTTTCATTGTAATCAAGTACGATCATTCTAATACAAGTGAAAGTTTGTTTAACATCTTTGTGTTTTAGATTAAGTGTTAATTCCGCATAACACTTAGTTACTTTATTCATAAGCAAAGGTTTCTCTACGTGTATTACTTGATCTAATCTCGTATACACAAAGCTTAATCGATCTAAGTTTGGGATCAACAAAGTTAAAGTGGTTCGTACTGACAGAGGTACAGAATTTTTGAATTCTAATCTGAGAAAGTATTTTGAAGCCGAAGGGATTGAACATGAAACATCTATTGCTCGAACACCCGAATAAAACGGCGTTGTTGAAAGACGAAACCGTACTTTGGTTGAAGCTGCTCGAACATTATTATCCGCTTCAAAACTTCCACTATACTTTTGGGCCGAAGCCGTGTCAACCGCATGCTACACACAAAACCGATCCTTAATTATCCCAAGACACGAAAAGACACCATATCACATAATTCATGATCGAAAACCTTCACTCAAACACCTTCATGTTTTTGGATGTACTTGCTACATTATTCGAGATGGTGAAAATTTGGATAAGATGAAAGTAAAAGCTGATGCATGTATTCTTGTGGGATATGCAACTCAGTCAAAGGGATATAGAGTATACAACAAAAGAACAAAATTAATTGTCGAGAAAATTCACATCCGATTTGATGAATCTCAAGAAATGGCACTTGAACAAAACAGTTTAAGTCCCGATCCACAACGACAAACGACTTCCGTTCACAACCGCACGGAACTCGAAGCTCAAGACCACAGCAATGAACCGTCAAGTTCAACGCTGGTTCCAGAAAATGTTCCTAGAGCTGATATGACAGTCGACACGACAATTGAAGAGTTGGAAATGTTATATGGACCAATGTATGATGAGTATTTCACGGGGGAGAAACAAGTTGTATCGAAGTCTTCCGCTGTCACTCATGATAAGAATGATGATACCGATCATCGTCAACAACCGGATACAACTTCATCTACTTCAACACGGGTTGATGCAGATTTACCTCCTCATAATATCACTTCAACAATCGATCCTACAACATCCACAACTACTGTCATTGCTCCAGAGAACACAAATCAAGCAGACAATGCATTATCTGACGAAGACGAATTCATCAACCCATTCGGTACACCGGTACACGAAACTGGAGAGTCTTCTACTCGCCATGTTGATCCGTCAAATATGCATACGTTCTACCAACGAAATCCTTCAACACATCATTGGACCCGAGATCATCCTTTGGTTCATGTAATTGGAAACCCTTCACAGCCCGTTCGTACAAGACGACAGCTTCACACCGATGGCGATGTTTGTATGTTCGCACTCAC
This sequence comes from Glebionis coronaria, assembly GCA_025667525.1. NCBI lineage: Eukaryota > Viridiplantae > Streptophyta > Magnoliopsida > Asterales > Asteraceae > Glebionis > Glebionis coronaria. The sequence goes on from CM046878.1 coordinate 267,529,113, forward strand.
CGTGAGTACAGCCGAACCGAAAAACATCAAAGAAGCCTTGGCTGATCATGCTTGGATTGAATCGATGACGGATGAACTTCAACAATTTGAAAGACTTAAAGTCTGGGAACTTGTTGACAGACCATACGATGTAACACCATTAAATCTTCGATGGATCTGAAAAACAAGATGGATGAAGAGAACACGATCATCAAGAATAAATCTAGGTTAGTGGCTAAAGGGTATGGACAGAAAGAGGGTATTGATTTCGAAGAATCATTTGCACCAGTAGCTCGTATGGAAGCGGTCAGGATTTTTCTTGCTTATGCGGCACATAAGGGATTCATTGTCTATCAAATGGACGTAAAGACGGCGTTTCTTAACGGTCCTTTGAAGGAAGAAGTCTATGTCACGCAGCCGGAAGGATTCGTCAATCCTCATTATCCTGACAAGGTGTATCGTCTCCACAAAGCACTTTATGGACTCAAGCAAGCTCCAAGGGCGTGGTACGACGAACTCTCGAAATTTCTGGTCTCCAAAGGTTTCTCAAAAGGTTCCATTGATTTAACTTTGTTCACTTATAAATATGGGGATGACATTCTGCTTGTGCAAATTTATGTTGATGACATTATTTTCGGGTCTACAAACCCAAAACTTTCAAAATGGTTTGAAAAAGTAATGCACAGCAGATTTGAAATGTCTATGATGGGCGAACTAAAATTCTTTCTCGGAATTCAAGTTCACCAATCCCCAAGTGGTATCTTCATTAACCAAGCTAAGTATTGTCAAGAGATAATCAAAAAGCATGGTATGACATCATGTGACCCCATTGGGACACCATTATCAACCACATCCCTAGATGCTGATTTGGAGGGATTACCCATAGATCAAACGAGATATCGTTCCATGATCGGGTCCCTCATGTACTTGACAGCAAGCAGACCTGATATTCATCATGCTACATGTTATTGTGCACGATATCAATCACGACCCACTGAAAAGCACCTCAAGGAGGTTAAACGGATCTTTCGGTACCTTAAGAATACCATTCACATGGGACTCTGGTATCCGAGGGAAACCGGTTTCTTTCTAACGGCCTATTCAGATTCTGATCATGCAGGGTGTCTTGATACACGTAAAAGTACTTCTGGTGGTGCACAATTTCTAGGTCAAGACAAGCTTGTGGGATGGTCTTCCAAGAAGCAGGATTGCACGTCACTTTCATCAGCCGAAGCGGAGTATGTGTCTCTATCTGCGTGTTGTGCTCAAGTTCTTTGGATGAGAACACAACTCACAGATTATGGCTTCCATTTTGATAAAGTACCTATGTACTGTGACTCAAAGTCGGCCATAGCCATCTCCTGCAATCCGGTTCAGCATTCCCGCACGAAGCACATTGATGTCCGATATCACTTCATTAAGGAACAAGTTGAAAGAGGTATTGTTGAATTATACTTTGTTGGAACTGATTACCAATTAGCTGACTTGTTTACAAAAGCTCTTTCGAAAGAGAGGTTTGCGTATCTAGTTAGGCAAATTGGTATGAGATGTTTGACTCCAGCAGAACTGGAGGTTCTGGCAAAGAAGCCTGCTTGATTCATCTATCAAACATCTACCTGTAAATATTAATCAAAAAGCAAAATACAAAAGTAAAAAATCTTTGATAATCCAAAAATATTCTTCTCGACATGTCTTTCAGTATCGATAATATGGACGTACCTAGAAATGTCGCTCAATAACGACACGGGTGTGTACATAAAGCTCGAATGAAAGTTGTAAATATTTTTCAAAACATGTCATTTCTATCTTTTCAACAGGAAATTGTCTATTTTGGACAATATTTCCAAAAACGGGTAGAGCAATCTATCTCGGGTTGAGCTTGTCACAAAACATTCAACGTTTTGAGCTCAACACAATGGCTTGTAATCACTTTCAGATTGCAACCCGGATCTAAATTCACGGGGGAGTGTACGCTTTTTTACTCTTACCCTTAGCAAAAGAAGTTAAATCTTCTTACACTTGAGTGGATTCGTCAAGACATTCAAAGTCTATGAACTCAAGTTTATGCTTTAGAAAAACCTTTTCGTCAAAAAGAATTGATTTTTCAAAAAGCGTTGAACACAATTTTTTCAAGAATTTCTCAATGATATTCAAAATCTTTCAAAAATTGTGTGTTCAACAACTCCTATCCTCAAAAGTTTAATGTGGATCAAATCCTCGTAATGACAATTCCATTGGATCAATTTTTGAGGGGGAGCAATTCAACTTCATGCAAAAGATTAACACATCTTTCTCCCGAAGATTTTCAAGACTATTTTTCAAAATATATTTTAATCAAATTTGGTATCTCTAATATCAAAAGATTTTATATATTAGAGATAGGGGGAGAAAATGTGATTAAAATGTGATCTATAGACTCAAGCACGTTAACTCTTACCCACATGTGCAAAATGTTTACATAAATTCTTTCGCATTTTAATGCACATGTGAAGGGGGAGTTTTTCTGAAACGACAAAAACTAGAAAGGTGTCAAATGTTTTTCACACACTTTGTTAGAATTTAAAGTGGTTTTCATGGTTACGATCAAATACCCACAACATCTTTAATTCACGACGTTATTGGTGTCAAAAGGGTAGTTAGGTTTAAGTCTTATGATCCAACCAGAACCGGAGGGATCTTCCCAGGGACAATCCAATAGATTCTTAGAAGTCCTTAGGAAAGATGGAGTAGAATGTGAACGTAGCTGAATGCCGACTAAGTACTGATGATAGCACTGGAACAATCACAACAAGGTGCTATTAATGATGTCTTGGTAAGCATTGAAGGGGTTGAAGAATGAAAAAGAAATGTAAGGATAAAGGGTCTAAAGAAAGAAGCCCTCCATACAACTTAGGCAGAAACCGGGTCAACCCATCATGAAGACAAACTCATCATGGACCCAGTGATGTGAAGCACAACCCTTTCCTAGCTACTCAGACTTCTCTCAAAAGAAGTTTTGTTTTATTGTCACGGAGATCAACACGACTTCTATTGACTTTCTCACTCCGAGATAGTTGATATTGAATAGGTGGCATCTGCTCCAGCCTCCGACCACTAAAAGTGCACAAATAGAGTCTAGAGCCAAGAGATCAATCAAATCTCGTTAGGGCACACGGATGAAGATCAAGAGAGTCCTACGCTATATCCTTGCGATATTGCTAGAACACTCAGAGTGATACTACGTAGTATTCACAATGATGAGTGGAAATCCTTCCAGTGTTAACATCAAACAGCACTGCGGTAGGTCATATGCAAGATTCTTTATGAATTGAACATATGTAAAAACTGAAAAGCAACAGTGGTTTGATTCTGAATTGATTCAAACTCGTTTCAGGTTTCTACGCAATATCTTTATGGTCTTGCCAGAACATTCAGAGTGATATTCATTAATATTCACAGTGACGAATGGAAATCCTTCTAGCGTCAACATCAAACAGCGCTACGGTAGGTGACTTGTGAGATTCTTATGAATCAAACTTGTGTCAACTGGAAAGCAACAATGGTAAGATTCTTAATGAATCAAACTTGTTCCAGGAATTTGAATTGACGACTTTAATCAAGCGGATATTTATCCAATTGATTCACTCTTTATGTTCGCAGTCTTGCTTTGAGACGGTCGAGTAAAGAGAACGGCTAGTACAGCCGCGAAACCCTGTCAAGGAGATTCTTAATTGAATCTACCTGATCACAGGTACGATATTTAATATCGTATAACGGTCTTCACCGACCGGAGGTAAAACGCTACCGATTTAGGACGAATGTCAAAGCCATTCAGTCCGTGTCTATGTTTTGTCTCGAGAAGGTGGCGTCACGGTGTACTCAGCAAAGTCAAAGATTCACAACCACATATTCATGCCCAAAGACTTATCCAACAATTGATAGTGTGAGCATGTGGACAAAGACACAAGATCGCAAGATGGCAATGACAAGTCAAGGATGATTTGAAGATCTCAAGACTAAAAGACAAAGTCGAAAGACAACGACAAAGGCTCAAAGATCATAGCATGAAGGAACAAAACTACTGTTACACGTTCAAGACTCATTTATGACAAAATTCATAAATCTCCATTGGAATCCAAATATCAAAGAGGAATGACCTCACATTGGGGGAGATTGTTAGCCTCAAAATATTGAGTCAAACAAGAATGTTCGGTCATAGGTCTCTATTGTAATATTTATTAGAACGTTGTAATAAGTAGCTATTTAGTCGTGGTTCACGGGCTTGGATTTAAACTAATTAAAGTCCAAAAGACAAGCCCGGCCCAATATATAGTCCATTAAAGCCCGCATGTGGGTGGACTATATATACTACCCTCCTAGCATGTTAGGAGGGTGGATGGTCATTTGTAACAAATTCTTTTCTCTAATCTAATCTCACCAAGTTAATCATTTTCCTCTCTACTTTCTCTCACTACTTTCTCTCTCTAGGAATTCATCTCTTCTTCTTCTATTTTCTTTCTTTATTCATTGCTTAATCATCACAAATATGTGGGACAACACTTTTATTAAAATTCAATAAAGAATCTATAACCCACTTTGTTTGCGGAATAACAAAGTGGTTGAATGACAATGTGTGGTGATCTCCTCTACTTAAACTTCTAACCAAAGTTAAGAGTCTAAGCTTCAATCTAAACGTTCATATGCACTTTGACTATATGGTTTAGTTGGTATTGAGAGAGAAGGTTTTTCTAGAGTTTCAACTCTTGTGATGGTTAACTTTTTCTCTCTCAATGTGTACTCCTTATATAGGCAGTGCAAATCTAGGGTTTTGATTTTGCATGTTCCCATGCATAGGTTTATCCAGTGGGTGGTTGATGCCCATGCTGGATAAACAGTACAAAGTACTTAATAAACTATTCTAGAAAAGATAAAGGTCGTACTTATAGCTAACTATACAAGCAACCTACTTTGACTTAAAGTAATATTTTCCCGCCTAATGCAAACCATCAGAATACTGAAGTATCTTCAGCATTCTAGAGGAGATCGACATCATTCAGTTTGGTACTGTCAAACCAAACTGAACTGAAAGCTCTTCTTCAGTACTTGTTCTTCAGCAACTAGACCGCCTAGTAGTTGAAGCAAAGACTCATTAGTCTTCTAAGTTTACTGGAAGAGGAAAGCTGAACATCCTTCAGCAATATAGTCTTCAGTAGAAACTTTGTTCCTCTGGTCATGCTTCAGCAGACTCACCTTACTACTGAACATGAAACACTTAGGGGGATTTTATATTCAAATCCTAGAGTTGCTTCAGGGTCAGTAAATGCTGACCCAACACCTTCTCAATCGAAATGTTCCCCTTTTGAACATAATCCCTAAGGAAATGGTGGCGAATCTCAATGTGCTTAGTTCGCAAATGTTGCACGAGATTCTTACTAAGGTCTATTGCACCCTTATCATCACACATGATGGGAACATCATTGTGTGTAATCACGTAATAAACAAGTTCTTGCTTCATCCATAGAGCTTGTTGACAAGCTTTACCGGCACTCACATACTCAACTTCCGTGGTGGATATAGCAAGAGCGGTTTGTTTCTTAGAGAACCAAGAAGTTAAACAACAACACATGAAGGTACAAACTCGGCTAGTGCTTTTCCGATCCACATAGTATCCCGTATGATCCGAGTCCGCGTATACTATGGTTTCTACGCCGGTCCATTTAGGATACCACAATCCTAAATGTATAGTACCTTTAATGTATCAGAAGACACGCTTAACCGCTTCAAGATGAGAGGTTTTGGGAGCCTCTTGGAAACGTACACAAAGGCAAACACTAAACATGATATTTGGTCGACTTGCCGTTAGGTACAACAAACTACCAATCATACCTCTATATTTGGTGTTCTCTACCGACTCACTATCATCATCAACGGTGAGTTTAGTATCCGAGGCCTTGGGGTCTTCTAATCAAAAATTATTTAGCATACTTATTTTGATTAAAGAAAATATCATCGTCCATTTGTCTAATTTGGAGTTCTAAAAAGAAGTTAAGTTCTCCCATCATGCTCATTTCAAACTCATCATGCATGATTTTGGCAAAGTCATCATACATACTTTGACAAGTTGAACCAAATATAATGTCATCAACATATATTTGTACGATTATGAGGTGAGAACCTTTCTTCTTTGTAAAGAGCGTATTGTCTACCAGTCCCATGGAATACTCATGTTTTACAAGGAACACTTTAATTCTATCATACCAAGCTTTGGGTGCTTGTTTAAGACCATAAAGAGCTTTCTTAAGCTTGTAAACCTGATCCGGTTTCTCAAAATCAATGAAGCCGGGAGGTTGAGCCACATATACCTCCTCATTGATCAAACTGTTAAGAAATACGCTTTTTACATCCATTTGTTGAAGCTTAAAGTCTAAGGCACAAGCATAAGCTAAAAGGATTCCAATGGATTCTAATCTACCGGTGCATATGTCTCATCACAATCAATCCCTTATTGTTTTATAGCCTTGAGCTACAATTCTAGCCTTGTTACGAGACACAACACCATTCTCATCTAACTTATTCCTATACACTCATTTGGTTCCTATGATGGTAATACTTCTAGGTGGAGGAACAAGTTCCCAAACGTCATTAGCAATGAATTGATTCAATTCTTCTTGCATGGCGATGACCCAACTCTCATCCATCAAAGCATCTTTAGCATTCTTTGGTTCAATCAAGGAGACGAAACAAAAGAAGTTACTTTGATCTTGGACTTAAGATCTAAGGGTCCTTTGATTAAGGTCGCCTATGACGTTTTAAAGAGCATGATCCATAGACTCCTTAATGTTTACTCCCTTTTCAACATTAAGGTCTTCAATTCCTAGTCTTCTAACCTCTTTGGGTTTAACTATGTCTAATTCATCTAATTCATCATCCACCAAAGGTGGTGTCTTAGATAAAGGTGGAGTTTCATCGAATGTCACGTTGAGTGATTCTTCGATAACACCCGAGGTTCTATTAAGGACTATGTAGGATTTACTAGTTTGCGAGTAACCTAAAAAACACCTTCGTACGACTTTAGGTCGAACTTAGTAAGGTAACTTTGGTGTTGAGAATGAAGCACTTTCTTCCAAACACCTTAATGTATTCCAATGAGGGTTTCTTACCTTTAAGAATCTCATAGGAGGTCTTACATAGAAAAGGTCGAATAAGAATTCGGTTGAGAATGTAGGTCGATGTGTCAACGACATTGCAACGAAATTTTTTAGGCAAAGATTGCTCGTTTAGAATGGTCCTACTCATCTATTGGATACTCCTATTCTTCCTTTCAAATACCCCATTTGATTGTGGAGTACGAGGAGCCGAGAAGTTATGGGTAATACGATGAGCTTCACAAAAGGCTCCAAATTGCACTTCATTATCCAATTCCCTACCATGATGTGTCCTAATAGAGACAATTGGACATCCTAATTGATTTTGGATCTTCCGACTAAAGATTTTGAAATGATCAAAGGCTTCATTCTTATTTGCCAAAAAACAAGTCCAAGTGAATCCAGAATAGTCATCAACTATAACTAGGGTAGAAAGGTTACCTCCATAACTTCGTATGGCAGAAGGTCAAAAGAGATCCATATGTAGGAGTTCTAGGCACCGAGAGGTCGATACCAAATTCTTGGCCTTTTGACTTGAGTGAACTTTCTTCCCAACTTTACAAGCATCACAAAGTGACTATCACACTTAATCTTGGGGGGATGTCTTACCAACTCCTTCATGGAATACTTGGATGGTAGTCTTAGTTCTTATGTTGAACTAGTTCTTGGTTTAGACATTTTTTTATCTTTTGCACTTATTATATATTGTACTTAATTGTTTGATTGCTTAGATTTTAATCTTAACTTTATGTTGCATGTGTTAGAAATTTCTAATAACATGTTTATGTGCAATCATGTGTTATTTAGCTATTTAGATCTTGGTTGATTATCTATTTTGGATTTAATAATAAGTGTGTAAATTTTGGGTCTTTGAAAATTTCTGTAAATGCCTTTTTCACCACTGTCCGCGGATCCTTAAATATTGGCGGATCAATATTAATATTGAGCCGCGGGTATATTTATCGAGTCGCGGGTTGTATTTTCGAACATAATCTTTCCTTTACATTGTTTCTCCTAAATCTTTGTAAAGATGGATAAAACTTTTGCTAAACATCATGTTTTTCCTAAATAAGCTTGACAAGCTTCATTGTTTACCATAAACATTTTTATCACATTATCCCTTTCGGTCACCTTCTTCTCTTTTTAAACCTTCTTGTTCTTCTTCTTCTTCTACACCAATGGTTCTTTAGCGAGTACTCAGTTATCAAATCTTTTATATAATTAAAGAATTTGTTTTTTATAAATTTTCCTAGAAAGTGGAAGTTAAAGTATAAAAATGAGACTAATTAAAAGGCTTGATTTTGATACATAGGCAATATCATGCAATTTGATTTGCTAATAAATAGTCAAAATTGAATCTAATTTGGTTAAAATTGAAACATGTAGAATGAAAAAATCATCAAAAAAATATATGGCGAATTGCATAAAAAGGTACTTATCTTAGGTCAAAATTTAATTAAAGGTACTTAATTTATTTTTTCTCAATTTAAGGTATATCCATCTTTTTTCTTGTTGCAGTGTTCAGATAATTAAAAAATTTAAAAGTTATATATTAAGGACCGTTTACTTTATTATTACATCGTTAGTCTTTTATATTAACAACACTTTATAATAAAGTCAAACTTCATTTTTTACAACTTTATACCGTTTTCTACCTTTTTCGTCTGATTTTTACCGTTTTCGTTCGGTTTTGATCGTTGTGGCCCATTTACAACGTTCTTCCGAACATTGTAAAAACTTGATGAAAATGGTAAAAATCAGAAGAAAAAGGTAGAAAACTATAAAAAAAACAAATTTTGAGTTTATTATAAAGTATTGTTAATGTAAAAGACTAACGATACATTAATTAAGTAAACAGTCGTTGATGTATAACCTTTATATTTGTTTATTAACCCAACGTTACAACAAGAAAAGATATCGATACCTTAAATTGAGAAAAAAAGTTAAAGGTGCGTTTAGTTGGAACACATTTTCTATCATTTTCTATTTTCTATTTTGTAGAAAAAGAAAAGAGCTTTCTTTTTCCACCAAACACTTAAAAATTTAGAAAACGCGTTTAGTTGGAGAAATTTATATTTTCCATTTTCCAAAACTATAAAGGAAACAAAAGGGGAAATAAATTTTCTATGTCTAAAGGAAAACTTAGAAAACAAAAAAAAGGAGTTTTTTTATTTTGTGTGTAAAAGGGTAAAACAAAGATTTTGCTAGAAAATATTTCTAGAAAACGATGATTTGAAAGCGTTTTCTGTTTTCCTTGTTTTCTAGAAAACATTTTGTAGAAAATAGGGCGTTTTCCATCTACCTAAACGCAGCCTAAGTATTTTTAATTGAATTTTGACCTAACTTTAAAAAGGATGAACTAATTGGTTACATAAAGGGTATACAAGTGCATTATAATAAGACCAAGTTTATAAAAGGTAGAAGATGAGTAAAAGTATCAGGGCCGTCCCGTGAAATTTGGAGGCCCTGTGCCATGATTCTGATGAGGCCCTAATTTAACTCTGAAAATTGAAGCACCACTAAATCATAACAGTCACTTAACAAACTGTAAACTTCATTAGCGTTGATATTGATATTGCTAGCAGCTTACTAATCTTATTCTACTAGGCAAAAGTTCAACATAGACCCTCTTTGTAGCATAGACCCAACAAATCAATCACAACCATCCATTCTTTTCATGTAACAAAAAAATCCAATTTTAAAAATTAAATATCTCACAAACCGTTAATCGATACGCAAAACGAAACATACCATCATGACGAGAATTAAATCATCGATCTATCGAGGGGCACATTATATACTTTCGACGAACTTTTTTTCTGAGAAAACATATACGATTCGTATCAGAATCATATATGATTTTGGAAAATCATATATGATCCGTGATACATATATGATTTACTCAGGAAAAAAAAAGTTCGTCGAAAGTATATACATGTGCCCCTCGCTAGAAAGATGATTTAATTCTCGTTGTAATGGTGTATTTTTCGTCACTTGACGATTTACCGTTTGTGAGATATTTAACTTTTAAGAAAAATGTGGTAAGTTGGTTTGAATGAATATGATTGGTTGATATGGTTTATGTTATAAAGAGGATTTACACTGATCTCAACTCTATTCTACTAAAGATATATATTTCTTTTCTAAATGTTATATACTACAGAACTTTCAAAACCGTATGCGATAATCATAAAGTCTAATGATTACAACATTAATATATTATATATTATGAATATGTTTTGTAGTTTTTAATTCCAGAAAACATATCATAGTTAAACCCATATGCGAAAATCATAAAGTTTTTTTCAACATTTTAAACTAATATAGTGTTTTTTCAACCTTTAGAAATTCAAACAAATAAAGGTAATGGCTAATATTATAATTTAAAAAGATATACTAATTGGTTGTATCAAAAAGTATAAAAGCTATAAAAAATATTTAAAGGGGTGGTGGGTTTACACACCGGTAGTCTTGTATCCTCACACCAATAATCATTAAAACAATGACCTTTCTTACCAAACTTCATTTACCTTGTTTCTTTTGAATGTACATTTAAAACTAAAAATCACTGAAAATGTCATATCTTAAATATTACGAGTAAATCTTTGAATCACATCCAGAAAACAAAGTTAAAAATAGATTTGCAAAATCAAAACTACAAGTAATCTTCACACAACAAAATATAGATCTTGGTTACATTCACAAAACATACTTAAAAAACTAGATCTGGATCTGGAAACTATGAATCCAATCAAACCAGATCTGAAAACTAAGTTGGTTTTAGAATCTTGAGTGCGATCGTGTCGACCGAAGGTGTTGGTGACCGGAGGTGAGGTGGCGGTGAAGCGGACATTTGTACAATGGTACGATAGTGGTGCTTGGCCGGATATATTAATGATTGGCAGGAAAAGATAAAAATATAAATGAGAGAAACAGATGAAATGGTGGTCGGTGGCGTGATGTGTTTTTGTTGAAGTTTGCTACTTCCAGAGACATGGTGATACATCATGGGAGAGCTGGAAGGAAAAAGGAGAGTGAAAAGCTGAAAGAATTTTTTTTATGTGTGAGTGAGAGAAAAGTCAGTATGTGTGAGAGAAGGTAAACTAATATTAAATATAGTTATTTTGATCTTACTGTGTGTCAGATGGAGAGTTGTACTAGTAATTGAGGATAGTGGTGTGGGAACGATAAGCCTCTATTTAAAAGATCAAAATGAAAATTAGGCCACAAACATTGGGTTATCTTCTCCAACAAAACAAACGCCATTACTCTTTGAAAAACACAGATTCACCTTTTTTTCTCTAAAAAATCTTATATTTTTCATTCAAACCAATCTAGTAACGAGATCTAAACCTCCAACAATGAATGCACACCTCTATCGATGTCTTAGAAATTGGAGGCCTGTTAAAAAACATAATATCAAAGAATAGACACAGATCTACACCCAACCAACCACCCCTTGGTGTATTTTATTGATAATCAGAGTACGAAAAAAAAAATAACATATTAGCCCTCAAATGAGTGCTAATCGGACGATTACAAAAGACATATTGAGATTGTCTGAACTAGGTTGATCCAATCTCTCTCACATACAAGATTCACTCAAACACACAAGTATAAAAGAATATAAGATGAAAATCCTCCCAATGACCAAAAACGGCTAGAGAGAGAGAGAGAGAAAGACTCTCACACATGTATGTGTGTGAAGAAAATGAGAATGCTAACCTAGCTCTGGCTTGAGCTAGGGATATAAACATAAACTACAACGGTTAGAAAAGCCCAAGAAGAAAAGCCCATCAATATCATGTCCAGCCTGGTTGAAGAATCCAAAAATGACAAATAAGGCCCTTCAACTTTCAACCTATGTTCATAAGTAACAAACAACAAAACACAACATAAAACCTTGAAAGATTGAATACTTTCAACACCCTTCCTCAATCTGAAAGGGGTTAAGAAAAGATACATATTACTTCCCAAATAAGTCCACAAGCTTCAATTTCTTGCAAAGTTTCATATGTTGTGATATACCATTAGCCTTTATGAAAATGTCAGCTGTTTGATCAGCTGAGGCAACATTAAAGGTTTTAATGACACCATCTTGAACTTTTTCCCTTATCAAATGAACATCAACCTCAAAATGTTTGGTTCTTTCATGAAAAACAAGATTGACAGCAATCTGAATAGCAGAGCTACTATCAATGTATAAATGCACAGGGAACAAGCATTTGTTTTTTAGGTCAATCAAAAGATTAGTGATCCAAATAACTTCACAGGTGGCACTAGCCATGAACCTGTATTCGGCCTCAGCTGAAGATCTAGATATGGTAGGTTGTTTTTTACTTTTCCAAGACACAAGAGTCCTACCCAAGAAAACACAATATCCAGAAACAGATTTTCTGGTTCTAAGTCACTTAGCCCAATCAGCATCAGTGTAACATGATACCTTTAATGAAGTGTCTTTGTAAATCTGAATGCCAGTACCAGGAGAGTTTTTAAGGTACCTAATAACTCTCAAAGCAATTTTGAGTTGAGACTACAAAGGAGCATGCATATGCTGACTAAGACAATGAACAACATAAGAGATGTTTGGCCTGGTGTGGGTAAGGTAAATAAGCCTCCCTAAGAGTCTTTGATACTCAAAGATGTTTTTAAGTAATTTATCACTCTCACTTTCATCAACAACAAGCACACAATTTTTAGGTAAAGGTGTTGCTGCTGGTTTAGCAGCCAACAGACCAAACTCATAGATAAGCTCAAGACAATATTTTCTTTGAGTCATGCAAATACCATTGGTATTTTCACGAATTTTAGTTCCTAATAAGTACTTCATCACCCCAAGATCTTTTATCATGAATTTGGTCTTAAGGAAACTCTTAAAGTTATCACTTTTCTTAATACTATTACCTGTGATGATAAAATCATCAACATAAACAAGGACTACAATAAACAAATTATTAGACTGTTTGATGTAGAGAGAGTAATCATGTTTGCTTTCGACAAAGCCATGATCAACCAAGACAGTGGTCAGTTTGGCATTCCACTGTCTTGGAGCTTGCTTAAGTCCATAGAGGGATTTATTTAACTTACACACTTTATTCTTGTCTTGACAGTTAAAACCCAAAGGAATTGTCATATAAATTATGAGACCCCCAAAATCTGACATGGAACAACTAGGCAACGAGGGGGTAACACGTCATAGTACAAGAAACAATGAATTACAGTTCATACAAAGCTGATGAAATAAAAACATGTACATTACATCATAAAAGGTCAGAGTTTTTAAACATAGGTCCCAAAGTTTTAGAAGCAGAAAATTTTATTATTTCGTCTCTATTTATAACATAAAGTTTCCCTAAAGATAGAATAATTTCCTGACAGTTTTTACTAAAAACAGTCTTTTAAAAGTATCACAGAAATCTCCAAGCTGCGACAATATCCTGCGGGCTCCCATCCAAGCAAAGCTAAGTAATAATACCTGAGATTAAACATGTAAAATCGTCAACATAAAGTTGAGTGAAATTCATAGGTTTAGCAATAAGGATGTGGAACACAAGCATTCATTTGTAAACAAGAAATAGGGGAAAATGGTTACGTACGATAACCGCAATCCGAAACATTATTATTGCTGTTTAGTTCATGAACCGAAGCTTAACTCAGTGTAAGTTTCTCTAGTCAGTATTCAGCCTAAATACTAAAGTGAATAAACAAATATTAGTGCGTCAAGGTAATCGGGACGGGGATAGTCAATCCCGATGGATCCACCCACAACATTCGCGCTTGGTAGAAGGATTAATTAACGGTTCATGATCAATGAGAGGAAACTTAAGGCTAGACTAAAAGCAATAATATCAATGAAAATCAGTTGGAAATTCTCAAGTTCTAGAAAGCATATAATTTCTGGATAGCATACAAGTTGAGGATAGCACACAGTTTTTAAATGGTTGTGTTCCACCATGTAAAATCTAACCCCGTGTTTAGAAACCATGTACAAGTAAAAAGGGGCTATGAACTCACCTTAGCCACGAGGTAATTCTATCACGGTACTCAGCAACTGAGTAGAAACGGTAGTGGTAGACGATCATCGACGATATGGATGCCCGGGGAAACACGAAAACCGCAACCTATCAAAATAAGGCGCGCGTTAAGACTCGAACTCGAATATCGATATGTATCAAATATAATATGACTCAACTGTTTTCAAAGTATTCATGTTTCAAAACCATTTACACGAATCAAATGAATTCATACTAACTCATTTATTCCAACACTACACGTTAAAACACTCGAACACTTGAAAATGACTCGTCATACGACGCCAAGTCAACGCAAGTCAAACTATCCTTTACCCTTACTTGGACCAGTAGCTAAGTCATTTATATAATGACTAAGCACTTGAATAAGTCATCATGTCCGATGATGAATACTCAAACTCACGCAACACAAACATTGAACTACGTGTCCAATATTAAACTCAACAAGTACACTCCGAATGTACACACCGATCTACCCTATCTAGACTTGTCCGTTTTAGATAAAAATTGGTGTCAAGGTCACTTATAACCTGTATATGACCTCACCAAAATTTGAGCCAATGTTCACACTTTAAAATCCATCAGCTTGACACTTTACTCGACTTCAAATTTGGGACAGATTTGTGCACTTGTTTTGTAAAACCGTTTGGACCACTTTAAAAGTACTAACTCGACAATCCGTATTTTGAAACCACTACTAGACTCATTAAACTCAGTTTGTAAACTTTGAAAATCAGTAGCATCAACTATCTAACCAAGCCTAAAGTCCCCGAGAGTTGACCCAAAATCAGCAACAATTTCGGATTGTGCCGACTTGCGTCTCCCGGTACACGAAAACTAAAACTAGCATAACTTTTGACTCGTAATGACTTAGAAGCTCTATCTTATACCAAAACGACCGTATCGGAAAACTCTACAACAATTTCAAATAACCTCAGTCTTTCACAGACCTTAAACCCACGAAACAATCTGTTTAAAGCTGCTGTTCCAAAATACCTTTTTAGAAAACAAGTCAAATCAATTTTTCAATCAAAACCATTTATTCCCATACCTCTAGGATCACTATACCATCATTCCTATCAACCAAACACTCCTAAAAACACTTGTATGAAAAATCTAACAAAAATCAAAGATTAAAAACAAGACTTTTTAACATGAAATCATGAAGATCATTGCTTATACCTCACATGCAAGATGATCATAACACAAATCCACCATGGAATTATAAAGTCTTCAAATTTTGATGCATGTTATTGAATTTGATATCATTAGAATCACAAGAAAATTCTAAGAATGGGTCTTGTTTTTGTTTTAGATGAATCATGATGGATGGTGGTGGTTGATGGTGGTAAGTGGCGGCAACAATGGAGGTGGGGGAGAGAATGGTGGATATTTTTTTATAACTTGTATTTCTGTGTGTGTAGTGGAGAAAGAAATGAATTTATATATGTGGTAGTGGAGGGACCAATATTGCCAAGTTTGAAACTTGTGGACCTAAAAGAAATTAGTTGTTTTTTTTAAGGGTAGAAAATGGTTATTGGTAAATATTGAAAATATTTACGGGGCTCGGGTTTCGTAAAAATACTTTTCAAAAGCTACAATGCATCATAAAAATGATTATATGAATTCCCGACATGACTTCATACGTAATTAAAACGAAATCGTCGAAAATATTAATTATCGAAATAATCGATAAATAAACGTAAACTTTTGGGCATCCGTCGGTATCGCGATCACTAGGAATTCTCCTTGTACATTGATTTTGAATAAACTCGTTGTAAAACGCACGCGGGTGATTTTAAATCAAAAACTTTGATTTAAATTAAATATGGAAAAATAAAGTAAAAATTTTATAATTCCATACAAAGTATTTATCGATGATCAGAAAAATACTTAAAAAGTACAATTTAAAAATATCTGGATTTACATATAGCAATACAAGAAAACTTAATACGTTGGAAAATTCAAGAAGCACGAATAAAAAGAATAAAATAATGTTGGGAAAGTATGGGTTATCACAGTCTTCCCCCCTAAAGGAACTCTGGTCCCCAGAGTTCTCCTGAAAGCAGTAGAAGATGCAAACAAGAGGAGGTACAAAGTGTAGAACAATTTTCATTGTTTCCTAGGTAATTTCCGTACCACGACGAATCTTAACGGTTAGAATTTACTACGCTTCAGTTTCTTAACTCCTTTTCGTATAACTTTTCAGTCTCGGATTAGAATAACGATCTTTCAATACGGATATACATCAAGAGATAGAGTTGTTGGAAATACGTGCGATAAACTAACAAGAATGAACACAATAATCGCTTAAACAGGCAAAGTGCGATAAGATGAACCAAGATTGTAAATCAACAAGGGGTCGCAAGTCGTGCAACTGTAAAACGTGACAAAAAACTTAACAATCTGGATACAAGAGAAAAATAAGGGAAAAAATGAATTACATATGATCATTTAAAATACAAGCTATCACAATCAGTTGTCTAGTATTTTGGTATTACTTTAAATCTCAGTTTAAATATTTTCTTGATTAAAGAAAATTTTACAATGTGTAGTGATTTAAAATCAAACTATCTGTATTTAGTGAGCATGATGTTGCTATATCTTTTCCTTGATCAAGATTTTCAAAGCAGAAGTAGAACAGTTCAAAACAGTTATCCTGATCGGCTTAAGAACTTTTGGGGGACTGTATGAAATTATTGTTAAAACTCAGGTTTAACGTTACCATTAGGAAAAAAATCAGACTTTCCGATTTATTTAGAATCATCGTTGGAAATTATAAATAAATTTACTAATTTCATTAGGTTGACAGTAAAGTATGATAAAATCAATTACTTTAAAAGATACAACTTGACACTGTTTAAACATAAGTTACAAATTTACCCAAGAGGATGTACAGATTCGATATTAAACTTGAAATGGGTATTTTGACAATTTAAACATTTAGTAAAATGTAGAAAACGTTCTTAAAAATTAATAATAATTTTTAGAAATTCAAGAAAGTGTTTAAGATATCAAACGATAAACACGTAACAGTTTCTGGTTTTCAAAAGGTGACAAAATAGCAAACGATTATGAAACGAATATCGATCAACAATTAGTATACAAGCAATAGCACGAGGGAATAAAACAAAAATCGTATCAGTTCTTAACAAACATGATAGAATAGTCTCGTCAATGATAAAAATAATAAGAAACAAGGATTATAGCAAGTCATCATTTCTTGAGTGCAGTTGGTGTCACCAATGACGGCTTATTAATTTCTCGATGGTCGACATACGATCGAAAGAGAAAAGCCACACAGAGAATTTTCGAATCAAAGAAAATTATTAAGAAGCTACTTGATAGTAATTCTAGTAAGATGAACAACATTAGAAATGAAAGGCGAAATCAAAACGTGATTTACATGAATGAATTTCAAGACGATAGTATCTAACACACATCATGGCAAATACTCGAAATCACCGTTCACGTCCAGTCATAAATCATTAATTGTGTCCAAAGTCGTTTCGTAGGTGTACCAAGATAGATAAAGAAGGTCGATTGATGTAGAAGCATAACAACGTTGTAACTTTCAAGTCTGGTATCAATGGTAAGAATTTAGGCAAATGGTAACGAAAATCGTATCATAAGGATGATGATGTAACAAGTAAAGCAAAGATCGCTGAATAAGGAAATTTGTGCTTGAGGCATGTACTTTGTTCAAGAAAAGATAAGGGTTCATATGTGTATGTTGCGAACTGTTGATACTCGCATAAGAAGTAAAAGTTTTCTAAACTTTATTTATCTAACTTTTTAGGGAACATAATAAAAAGTCGATTGTTGGTCAAATATTTATGGCGACTACTATTCGGCCTTGCATGGCTCCTTCTAAATTAAGCATAGGTGATCAGGCCATGCATAATTTAGGACTAGCAATGCGATGCTCAGCTTCGTCAAACCAGTATTACATATCATATGATTCAAAATATGTATATAATAGCATTTGTAAAAACAGGAATCAAAATAACATATGAAACTTTTCGCCTATAAGTTACTGGCTAACTGTTTAAATCAACAATTTTGTATAGTTACGAGGGTTCTTTATAATACCGTATGAGAACAATTTGTGAAAATACATTGTATAATTAATATAAATTAATTTTATAAGATAGCCTTCAATTATTTAAAAAAGCCCAAATGAAACTTTTTGTAAAATGATTCGCAAACAAGACTAGTTTGAGTTATATGGTAACATGACAATAGTTTATAAAGTAGCGAGTGGGTTACAAGAGGGAAATAAGGAGTAGTTCAAGTCAGTCAACGAAATGGTTACAAGGTGATAAGGTTTCAAGAGGTTTAGCCGAAATCGTCAAGAGACACGTGCCAAGATGATAACGAACGATAAAAATAAGAACTTCAACCTCGGTCCAAATCAGTGGTACGATATAAACAAAGAAAAGGCGATGTAGAATGACGAATAAGTCATAAATAAAAGAAAGGATAAAGGAATCCGTATGCGTGCACATCGTGATTAATTTGACAAAAACACACTTTTAAGAAAGTAGGGTATCAGTTAACAAATAGTACAATCACTCCGAAAAGTTTCTATATTAGGAAGTTATCGAATTTAGAAAGTTCAAGATCTATGTATAAGTATGACCGAACTCAAAGTTACTATTTTATACTTGTTCAAACGCAAACATTATTTTTAGTTTGCAAAATATCATTAGTTAAAGTTTTACGAGCTCAAACGAACTCAAAAACGCTTGAAATCATATTTTTAAAGTCTATCAGTTTTGACTTTTGGGTTTGACTAAACCAATTAACTCACTAAACGATATTCTAAAACTCAAAGTCCAATGCATTTCGATGTAAAACAATGTTTTGAACAACTTTCTAGTTTTACCCGGGACTTGAAACGGAATAAAAATGGATGAAAATGCCCTTGCATTAATTCTGTCAACAAAATGATATTTTAGCATTAATCAGAAAATAACTTCTTAGATTTTTACAATCTCAAATGAGCGTAACTTGCTCGATTTTAAAGTTTACTGGTCAAATTTTATGCCCTAAACGGACGTCTCAACATGTAAAAATATATATTTTTATATCTTAAGTCATAAAAATATTTTCTCAACACTATTAAACTTCCTGTAAAGTTTCTATACAAAGTATATTTTTTTCGACACAGCTTGAAATTTAATCCAATTTCATGATAGTTCAAAATTAATGTAAACACAAAATTAGTGAATTCCATAAAGACGAAAGAGAATAAACTGTATATTTAGTCATGTAAAGAAAACATAGTATGGAAATGGTTCAAGAATGCCAACGGAAATTTGAGAGATAAAAAAACGACGCATATCATCTGTGTCTTCGGCTGCAAGATGCAATGCAGGAAGGTCTCCTGGCGGCGTGATTTTCCAAAATCACAAGACATACCGAGAAAGATTGGAACAAAATATTAACAAGTTGCACTCCTGGGTGAGGAGGTTTAATGAAAAAGGGAGGCTACAAGTAGGATCGTATTCCAAACAATTGTCACATAATAAATGACGATCATGTGTTCAAGGTACAACGGATGTTGTAAGTTGAAGTCGAAACGTAGAATGGTCAATGAAATAAGATGTAATCCATGTACAATTGTCGTGTAAAATGGTGGCGTAAAGGTAAATCAAGATTATGAGAACTCACGATATTATTCAGCACTGATTCAACGAATTCTTCGAGATGTGTGACTCACACGATGTCTTTTAGTCTTTCTGGGAGACACATTGAGCTACACAATGTTCTATAGAGTAGACGTTCAATTATGATAGGTCAGAAAGAAAATCTGCGTATCTAAGTAGATATTTTAAGGGAAATAAACAATGAAAGCAACACGCACGGTAGTAGAATGAAAATCAGAAGTTCATCGAAAACAAAACTTATTCAATCTCGAACAAGGGTATCGCGAGAGTATGCACAACATGTATCAGCGAGTCGAGAAAAACAGACGGTTCAAAACGAACGAGCATATGAAGTCAGTCGTATCACGCATAAATGAATTAGCAATAGTACTCAGAAAAATGAGTATGAAAAGTCGGCAGCATACGCGCTCTGAATACAAGTATGTAACATCATAACGATATAATATCATTGCAATAAGATCAATTCACAAGAACAAGAATTCAAGAAATACAGTATAGGCAGATGTAATCACAGTAACATTCAATGATAATTCATGAAGCACAAGGCTTTGAAAAGACATAGTAATTATCGTCATTAAAGTAAAGTAATATTTCAACATGAAATCAAGAAATGAAATACTACAACGATAATTAAAAGTAAATAATAAGGATTAGAGAGTTACCCGCGCAGATATCGAACAACATTGGCAGATTCTGTGGTTGACACTTAAAACATGAAATATTTGAACTTTCGGTTATAGACTAAGTTTTGAAAAATGACTCATTTCCCTATAACCTGGCTCTGATACCAATCTGTGAGACCCCCAAAATCTGACATGGAAAAACTAGGCAACGAGGGGGTAACACGTCATAGTACAAGAAACAATGAATTACAGTTCATACAAAGCTGACGAAATAAAAACATGTACATTACATCATAAAAGGTCAGAGTTTTTAAACATAGGTCCCAGAGTTTTAGAAGCAGAAAATTTTATTATTTCGTCTCTATTTATAACATAAAGTTGCCCTAAAGATAGAATAATTTTCTGACAGTTTTTACTAAAAACAATCTTTTAAAAGTATCACAGAAATCTCCAAGCTGCGACAATATCCTGCGGGCTCCCATCCAAGCAAAGCTAAGTAATAATACCTGAGATAAAACATGTAAAATCGTCAACATAAAGTTGAGTGAAATTCATAGGTTTAGCAATAAGGATGTGGAACACAAGCATTCATTTGTAAACAAGAAATAGGGAAAATGGTTACGTACGATAACCACAGTCCGGAACATTATTATTGCTGTTTAGTTCATGAACCGAAGCTTAACTCAGTGTAAGTTCCTCTAGTCAGTATTCAGCCTGAATACTCAAGTGAATAAACAAATATTAGTGCGTCAAGGTAATCGGGACGGGGATAGTCAATCCCGATGGATCCACCCACAACATTCGCGCTTGGTAGCAGGATTAATTAACGGTTCATGATCAATGAGAGGAAACTTAAGGCTAGACTAAAAGCAATAATATCAATGAAAATCAGTTGGAAATCCTCAAGTTCTGGAAAGCATACAATTTCTGGATAGCATACAAGTTGAGGATAGCACACAGTTTTTAAATGGTTGTGTTCCACCATGTAAAATCTCACCCCGTGTTTAGAAACCATTTACAAGTAAAAAGGAGCTATGAACTCACCTTAGCCACGAGGTAAGTCTATCACGGTACTCAGCAACTGAGTAGAAACGGTAGTGGTAGACGATCACCGACGATATAGATGCCCGGGGAAACACGAAAACCGCAACCTATCAAAATAAGGTGTGCGTTAAGACTCGAACTCGAATATCGATATGTATCAAATATAATATGACTCAACTGTTTTCAAAGTATTCATGTTTCAAAACCATTGACATGAATCAAATGAATTCATACTAACTCATTTATTCCAACACTACACGTTAAAACACTAGAACACTTAAAAATGACTCGTCATACGACGCCAAGTCAACGCAAGTCAAACTATCCTTTACCCTTCCTTGGACCAGTAGATAAGTCATTTATATAATGACTAAGCACTTGAATAAGTCATCATGTCCGATGATGAATACTCAAACTCACGCAACACAAACATTGAACTACGTGTCCAAAATTAAAATCAGCAAGTACACTCCGAATGTACACACCGATCTACCCTATCTAGACTTGTCCGTTTTAGATGAAAATTGGTGTCAAGGTCACTTATAACCTGTATATGACCTCACCAAAATTTGAGCCAATGTTCACACTTTAAAATCCATCAGCTCGACACTTTACTCGACTTCAAATTTGGGACAGATTTGTGCACTTGTTTTGTAAAACCGTTTGGACCACTTTAAGAGTACTAACTCGACAATCCGTCTTTTGAAACCACTACTAGACTCATCAAACTCAGTTTTTAAACATTGAAAATCAGTAGCATCAACTATCTAACCAAGCCTAAAGTCCCCGAGAGTCGACCCAAAATCAGCAACAATTTCGGATTGTGCCGACTTGCGTCTCCCGGTACACGAAAACTAAAACTAGCATAACTTTTGACTCGTAATGACTTAGAAGCTCTATCTTATACCAAAACGACCGTCTCGGAAAACTCTACAACAATTTCAAATAATCTCAGTCTTTCACAGACCTTAAACCCACGAAACAATATGTTTAAAGCTGCTGTCTCAAAATACCTTTTTAGAAAACAAGTCAAATCAATTTTTCAATCAAAACCATTTATTCTCATACCTCTATGATCACTATACCATCATTCCTATCAACCAAAAACTCCTAAAAACACTTGTATGAAAAATCTAACAGAAATCAAAGATTAAAAACAAGACTTTTTAACATGAAATCATGAAGATCATTGCTTATACCTCACATGCAAGATGATCATAACACAAATCCACCATGGAATTATAAAGTCTTCAAATTTTGATGCATGTTATTGAATTTGATATTATTAGAATCACAAGAAAATTCTAAGAATGGGTCTTGTTTTTGTTTTGGATGAATCAAGATGGATGGTGGTGGTTGATGGTGGAAAGTGGCGGCAACAATGGAGGTGGGGGAGAGAATGGTGGATATTTTTTTATAACTTATATTTCTGTGTGTGTAGTGGAGAAAGAAATGAATTTATATATGTGGTAGTGGAGGGACCAATATTTCCAAGTTTGTAACTTGTGGACCTGAAAGAAATTAGTAGTTTTTTCTTTAAGGGTAGAAAATGGTTATTGGTAAATATTGAAAATATTTACGGGGCTTGGGTTTCGTAAAAATACTTTTCAAAAGCTACAATGCATCATAAAAATGATTATATGATTTCCCGACATGACTTAATACGTAATTAAAACGAAATCGTCGAAAATATTAATTATCAAAATAATCGATAAATAAACGTAAACTTTTGGGCATCCGTCGGTATCGCGATCACTAGGAATTCTCGTTGTACATTGATTTTGAATAAACTCGTTGTAAAACGTACGCGGGTGATTTTAAATCAAAAACTTTGATTTAAATTAAATATGGAAAAATAAAATAAAAATTTTATAATTCCATACAAAGTATTTATCGATGATCAAAAAAATACTTAAAAAGTACAATTTAAAAATATCGGGATTTACATATAGCAATACAAGAAAACTTAATACGTTGGAAAATTCAAGAAGCACGAATAAAAAGAATAAAATAATGCTGGGAAAGTACGGGTTCTCACATAAATGTCCTCATCCGAATCACCATATAGAAAATTGACATCAAGTTGAAACAAAGGCCAATCATTAGACACACCAATACTAATAAGACATCTGACAGTAACCATTTTAACAACAGGGCTGAAAGTTTCATCAAGTTCTATACCCTCTATCTGACTGTAGCCTTTTGCAACAACTCTAGCTTTAAACTTATCAACAATACCAGTGGATTTGTATTTAATCTTATAAACCCATTTGTTGTTAATGGCTTTCCTCCCAAAAGGTAAGTCACATAAGGTCCAAGTATTGTTTCTTAAGAGAGCCTCAATTTCATTGTTCATAGCTTATACCCACCTATTGTCTTTAACAACCTCATAGTAAGTAGTGGGCTCAGAAGATTGATTCAAAGTAGTAGCAATACAGAAATTGGTTGTGCTAAGTCTAGAATAATTAACATGCTTCTCAATGCCATATTTAAGTTTGCTGTCAAGAACAAAATCATTAAGCTTAACAGGAAGTTTGGTAGGTCTAGAAGACTTCTTAATGATATGTTCTCCTACTTCTTCAGTGGTGACCCCACTTTGCTCTAAAGGAATATTAGAAGAGTGAAAAATACCAGTTGTGCCCTTAGAGCAGGATTGCGGGTTTTCACCTATAGTGGTTGCAGGGTCATCCTCCTAGGGTTGCACCAAGTCATCCTCATTAGTGGGGTTGACTCTACCATCCACAGTAGTTGTTACTCTCTCATCATCATTGAGACTTGAAGGTGTTTGATTATCAAAAAAGGACAAAAGTTCAGCATCACTTGTAACAACTACATCAGCCAAATCATTTCCAGTATTGCTTTTCATCTTAAATGGGAAAATAGTTTCATAAAACCTCACATCTCTTGAAAACAAAAACCTTCTATTATCCAGACTAAAAAGTTTATAAGCCTTTTGAGAGAAGAGTAACCAACTGATATGAGTGATTTTACTCATATCATTTATATCGATAAAGGGACATAAAATGCATATTTAACATAAATTTAGCCTTGTATGTGCATGTTTATTTGTTTCGTGTGTGTAGGTACCTAAGTTCACAAAAACCGGCAAAAAACCGACACGAGTTTGAATATTTCACTACAAGCCAAAAGACAGGATCGTTTTCTAAGTTTTTGGGCTTTGTGGGACCCGCATTTGTGTATTGGGCTTAAAAGCCCAATTTTGGAATTAGTTTTATAACTATTGGGACAAAGCCCCAATTCATGGCCCATATAACAATAATAAAGTGGAAGGATGGAAGCTAACTGGGTCCATTAACATTCAAAGCTCAATAGCCAAAATTATATTACGAGGAAAGTTTTTTACAACAAATGGGTCAAAGCCCATCTTTATCAAGTCTAATAAAGAGAAGGTGTAAGGTTTATTTAACCTTTTTGGTCAAACAAAGTCAGTCGCAAGGAGTAAACAAAGAAAAAAAGAGAGAAACGAAGAAAAGAAAGGGGGATAATCACAAGCAGGCATAAACCTTAATTTTTAGGGGTTTCTTCAAATCAGATCGCGAGTTTAATTCACGCAGCATTTTCAAAAGATTAAAGTAAAACAAGCGCGTGAAAGCCACGAAGATGCCAAGAATAAGGTGCAAACGTGGCATTGATTTCATCATCCCTCGATTCTTATTGGCTAATAAACCTGCCACTAATCAGAGGGCCAATCCCACTCTGCCACATCATCACCAAACTAGCACAAGATGTGCCAGCCTGGCAATCCGTGTGAAGAGGAAGTTTTACAGCCCTTGGATGATTAACTGACAAGAGAGAGAGTGGAGATACCAAATCAAAGGCCAAGATCAGCTTTTCATCAACAAATCACCCTCTCGGGTTTGCTATAAATACCCATATTTCTTTTATGAAAAAATCATCCCTTCTTTAGTGTAATGTTATGATGTTAAAATAGTTATAGGAGTAGTTATCTTTTAATCTTGTAATAATCTAAGTTTTTAATTAATAAAAGTTGATTTCAGCTTTTTATGAGTCTCGTATTATTGTTATAATTAATCTAGATTTTAATTAATTTTTGTCCTATTAAACTGTTGATTATTGTAACATGAAGATTGATCTTATAAGCTTGTTAATAGCTTATTGGGATTAATTTATGCTAAGAATGGGAATACGTCTATCCCACTGATAGATGTTAAATTAAGCTGCTGTTTAAGATTTATGATGGTTCGAGTGTCAAGAATGGATCAAATGTGATGGTAATAGTAGTAATATGATAGTTCGGTTAATCTGATGGGTCGATATTTAATGTTTGTATCGAGTTGTTAATTTAGACGGCTCAGCGCCGCTCTACTTCCCAACGGATATCTACAAAAAGGTTCGTTACCATTTAAATTTTATTTGTTTTTAGATTAAACTGTTTAAGATGGTTTAGGATTGTGTTCTGTTTCGAATCTGATTTTGCATTACTTTGTTAAGCTTTTGTGAATGAAAATTTACTGAATCTGTTGTCGTTTGATTGTTGATTGATTATATGAGGTTGATTATTAAGTGATGTTGTTAACTGTCCAACCTTAATCAGATTTACTTCTCGATTTACTTTGAAGCTTGCTGTTAATGAGTAGGAGTCTGAAATGTCCGATAATTTGTTTAAGATTTACTGATAATTGAATTTATGTTTGTACTAGCTTAAAGACCCGTCTAACGTCGGGTTTAGTTTAATGGTGATTTTTGTAAGAAATAATAAACAGATGTTAATATTAAACGAAATTAAACGGGTTTTAGTAATAGATAGATGAAAACAATAATATAAAAAACATGAATTATTTGATAAACGTTTAACTTTGTAAAAATCATAAAAATAGTCTTTCATGTCTTATGGTCTTCAATCATAACGTATGTGAGTCCCAATAAAGTGAAAAACAAATGTCCATCCCATGAATACCTAAAAGTTGAGTGTAAAAGTATAGTAATTAAAATAAAGTGCGTAATCAATACTTTAGATTTACTTACATAATATTTGAAAAACATTTACAAAAATTATTTAGACTTAATTACAAAATATAAACAAAACGCATTTTGGGAAAATATGGAAGTTTGTGTTTCATTTTGGAAAATATAGAATTGACACTTTTTAAAATATATTAGAAAATAAAACACTTTCTCATTTGAATAAAAAAACAAAATAAAACAAACAAAACACATAAATACATAGAAAATGGTTCAACACCGGTCCAGAAACTTCACGCCAAATAATAAATTATCACCTGTACCAAAAATACAAATAACATCATGCAAATATTACTTTACCTCCTAACCACGATATGAAATCGAAGAGTGTCTTATGGTACAATTTCATGAAAACATAAGTTTAGGAACTTAAAAAAAAACACTCTAACTCATCATGATGAATCATAAACTATCAAAAATTCAAAAGCAATCACTTAAAACCATTAGTCACTACTCACAATCTGAGTAGGTAACCTCTAAATCACAACAGAATGATTCAAACATGGAACTCATTTACTTGAATAATGAAAAGTGAAAGGTCAAGCTCAATTACGTCTCAGCGTATTGTATAAGAGGGTGTTTGGGATTGAGATTTGAAGCAGATTATTTGATTATTACGTTTTAAAATCGCATTTAATCAACTTTGAGTGTCTGGATAAGAGAATCTAATAAGTGATTATCTCCGTTTTGATACTCTCAAACTGACGTTTTGCAATAGCATCAACCAACCTGTTGTCAAGTAAACGCAATATCAACTTGCTGACATAAATACAGAAATACCATCATTTGACTTTGTACGTACTCCTTTATCCAGTTCTAGCATTCTTGTTTTTTGTTATATACTCGCACTATTTGGAAAGCTTTAAATTTTTGTTGAAGACCTATTTGTTTTGTTGTCCAAAGTGTGTGTATCCATGGATATAATATAACCCGTTGGAAAGGAAAAAAAAGTCAAAGAACCATATGAGACATTGACGCCTCAATGTTTTGTCCATATTAAAAGAACATTTAAATTTTTTAGAAAAAGAATAATTAATAAAATAAAAGCACATGTCAAATAAATAAAATTATGGTAAATTTTTTAGTCTTTGATGATTTTTATATAAAGGTATAAATATATGACAATGTTCTCTTCTGCCATTTTATATGTTAACTTATCAAATTATCTTATTTGCCAAACGCTCAAAAACTGATTATCTGATTATTGCGTTATCATACATCATAATCAAATTCAGACACCATATTTCAAAACAGCGTTTTGTTACAACTGATTATTTGATTATTCGTTTTTAAAACGAATAATTTATTTTCAATATGCAATCCCAAACACCCCCTAATATGCCTAAAGCAAACATGCTTAAAAATACAAATAAAACAATGAGAGATCAATTTAGATTTCGAATACCCAGAACTATAGATCCCTTTGTTTCTTGTGTTTCTATAGCCCACCAAAAGTATTGAATCAAGCTTGATACGATAGAGTAGAAAATATAGACCTTTGCATTGGCCTCTATCGATTTGTTTAAACCTTCTTGAATTGAAGTTGTTATCTCTTATGGGGATATCTTAAAATCAATTTCACCTGCCTCATTAACATGCGCCTGATATTCGAACACATGCAACAATCGATGTAGTAACTTATAGGCAATTTTAATTAAAAACGCAAGTTAGCAATCTTCATGAGACTACTAATGAAGCATTTGGAAACAGATTGTCCTAATTACCAGGGGCTCACTTTAATGCAACTACTTATAAACGCTTGACTTCAAAAATAGTTACCATCCATTAAAAATTTACATTATCATCAAAGGACGACCCGATACCATGTACAACTGCCTAAATGCAATTTTGTAGGATCATCATTTATACATTCTATTAAAAAAAAGTTTTGCATGACATCATATTGCAATTTAGCTTATGTTTTATTCAATTAGGATGTTTTATTTAATATTGCTTGTCATAATTCTACTAATATTTATTTTAAACAAAAACTTGTATAGCGTGTATTCTTTCGTCAAATACACACATGCATAAAACAAATACTTTTGCAGACACTTTTCTTCCGCTTTCTTTTAACTCGACAATTCAAATTCAAAATGATACTACCTGCTTTTATATAATTTTCATTCTATGGGGTTTTTTTTAGCTTATACAATGGGTCTATAAGTTTATTAGCTTATATAAGCTTATAAGCTGAAATCAAGTGTATGGTTAAGCTTATATAAGTAGGCTTATAAGCTTATATAAGGGAGTTTTTGGTAAGAAAAAAAATTGTGGCCTATATAAAATTAAGTAGCTTATATAAGAATATTATATGAAAAGATATTTATACCCTCATTTAATAATTACATTCTCTTTTTATTTTTATGTATTTTTTGTCATTTTACCTTACTATATAAGCTAAACCAAACATTTATGTAAGATTTATAAGCTTATATATAAGCTATAGTATAAGCCCAATAGATAAGTTTAATCAAACACCCCCATAAGATCAATCTTCATTTTCTTCCTCCCTTTATAATTTCCAACTAAAATTTCAAAAAAAACATACAATCAAATGCTAACTGTGTATGTTTATTCTCCAATTGATCTTTCAAGTTGGTATCTATTCTTCTTCTCTTTTAAGACCTTTCTTAATTGGCCCTTTTTGTGATGTTTTTTTCCATGCTATGAAGCTTAAAAATACGGCAAATGGATCGCATCAATCTTGCAATAGTTAAAAAGATTTTGAAGAGCAAATTTTAAGAAGTGGATGTGTTGTGCATAAATTTACGGATTTACCATATAATTTGTGAAACAAATAATAGGTGGTTGTTTATTTGGTAAGGATCTTAAAGGTTATACACCATATTTTTGTGTGTTTAAGTATAACTTTATATATATGCGAAGGCCCTATATCAAGTCTTAACACTGATTTGGCTGTAAGTGAAGCAAGGTTAATTATTTCGACGATAAACATGTGGTGGCACTATATTAAAACAAATTTGATGATATTGTATCATATTAAGCAAAATATGTGTCGGTGGAACTATGTGCACCCGTAAATATAGGAACACAAAATCCTGCATCGTAAATATACGAATACAAAATCAACATACAAATGTTAGAAATTACAGAGTGTCGATTTACAATTAAAGGAAGTAAGATGAGATAGTTAAGAAACATGATTCTCGTTATCATATTCATAGTTACACAAAGAAAAATTCACTATGAGCATTTTTTAAAATAAAGCTCGTTCCAAAGAAAGCATGTAAAATGCATAAAAGTATGGGAATGAAAATTGAAGATGTATAATACATAAGTAGTTAGAAGCATTTAGTGCATGTTAAGATCTAACCTCACGTCTTTCGAATTTTTAACGAATTGATTTTGTCAGGTATTCTTCACAATAAATCTAGCAACTTTTAATCAACCGGGACCTGGATAAAACATTTTGTGTCGTCAACTAATAAAAACATAATATACCACAATACAACCAAGATTCATTGCAACAACAAACTAAACACAAATCTCTTTACCCTACAATATTCACCAAGTATATTGATTACAAAAATTTTTAGAACTTGAAACAAAACCAAGTTAATTGTTTCCGAGTTTAGGCACAATAAGCAAAAAAAGTATATGGTTGTGTTATCTCCATCCGCACAAAAAAATCAAGTATTCTTAAAAATAAACAGACACATATATGATTTAGAATTATTATAATTTACCTTTTTCCACTTAAGATTCATCACATAGATGCATAGGTACGTATTGTGCACGACCTATTTGTAAAGCTTGATCAAAACTACCCTTCTTGTATGTCTAACATCTTCTTGTTTCTCACCAAACAGAAACAATACCACACTATTGTCCTCATCCATAATTTCCTGAATTTTCTTAAAACGTTTAGCAACCTGAAACCATATATATAAGTTAAAATAAGTGATTAAGAACGAAGAGCTACCATAAATAAATATGTTCGTTAAAATATAATTTAAGCTAAATGGATGTTTGGTCACTCACATCATGCTTAATACCACACTGTTGTCCTCATCCATAATTTCCTGAATTTTCTTAAAACGTTTAGCAACCTGAAACCATATATATAAGTTAAAATAAGTGATTAAGAACGAAAAGCTACCATAAATAAATATGTTCGTTAAAATATAATTTAAGCTAAATGGATGTTTGGTCACTCACATCATGCTTAAGATACTTTCCTTTATGATATACGGAGTACCATACTTAGATGACTATAATCCATCCAAAGAGATCAGTAGTTATCTGCTGCCACATCTAACCTTTTCTGCAACACGGAGAGATCTATCAAAACGGGATCATTTGCGTACCGCATTAAAATTCTGAGTGTTAGATGATTATATATTACAAATGAGTGTTAGACGTAATGATTAAATTTAACCTGCATAATCAAATTTTTTTATCATTCTTTTGAATTGAAATTAATCAAAAGCCAAACCCTAAACAAAAACAACACATTAAATAGGTTTTACTACAGGATTTAAATCACTTATTTTTAAGTGTGGGATTAAAACTTATAACAATTATATTGATATCGTTTTGATGAGTTAAAATATTCATATTCAAATTAAATGGGTAAGATTAATGAAAAAGAGAGTGTACTTGATACAAAAGATCAAGTGCGGATTGAATAATGATGAAACTGATCTGAATTTATATTGAGTGTGAATAGGTTGGAGCGTGATTATTAGAATTGAGATTGACGAGGCTTGTGGTGGAAAAATAAGAGTTTGACTTTTAATGTATTGATTTGGATTTTAATGCGATAGAAACAGTAATGAATCTCTTAAATTAAGGGGTTTTACAGGAGCGTTTTGTAGAAGAGAGTCATAGTATATATGACATTGTTTTTATTGTGCATTTATTAACGGAATTATTTTATACAGTTAAGTTTTTTTTTGCAAATTCTTTTTTTATTAAATTTTTACATAAACTCTTTTAAGATTATTTCTTTTATAAACTTCGTACATTGGTTGTTTATAAAATATTTTTCTCTAAATTATATATGACACACATTAAAATAGTTATATT
This sequence comes from Glebionis coronaria, assembly GCA_025667525.1. NCBI lineage: Eukaryota > Viridiplantae > Streptophyta > Magnoliopsida > Asterales > Asteraceae > Glebionis > Glebionis coronaria. The sequence goes on from CM046878.1 coordinate 267,560,642, forward strand.
TTTATTAAAAAATAGCAATTATTTATACAAAAAACCGGGTTGTTATTTTTTTATAAACATTATACTTACCATTTATTTAGAATTTTTTTTACGAACTTTTTTAGAAATATTTTTTTTAATTTGTACTCATATCTGTGTATATTTTGTGGTGTATGTATAAGCTTTTTACACGTCTGGTTACTTTGGTTTTGGTGCAAAATAAAAGATTAATTAAGGAAATGTTTTTATGGTGTTTTTAATGCTTAAGCATAAAAGTGTTGTACATGTGAGATATTTAAGGTATATTTTTGAATTTTGCAAGCTTAAAAGGCTTGTAAATTATTTTGCTTTATTAGTTAATATAGATGTTACTGAAGCTATGAGTAAATGCTGATTTTACTTGGGATTTATTATTTGCTGATTTTCAGTTACCTGCTGGATGCGTTCATCTGCTTGTTTTGTGACTATTTTCTGTATCGGCTTAGCTTGTCCTTGATTTAGTAGTAATTTTGAGTCATTCATTTATGATAATTATCAGTATTTTTATAAATCTTAATGTGCATATGAGGTCATTTGTTAATTAGCTGATTTCATGAATGTCATGTTGGTCTACTGAATTTGTGTTTGTCTGCTGAATGTTTATCTGTCTACTGTAACTATTTAGAAGTTGATTTGTTACTGATTTAATTTGCTGATATATTTTCTGTATCTGCTATTTTAAGTTTATGATATTGTATTTGCATTAATGTTGATTTTTACTGAATTATTGGCTGGATAACTCTTTATCTTGTTTCATAAATAATATTTTTAATCTGTCACGTGTGGTTTGGGGATACTGTTTATCAGTCTATAAATAAAATCTGACCATAAAGTCACTACTGTGACTGTGACTGTGACTGTGAATCTTTCATTTCGTAGTCCAAAAATAAATACCAAATTTATGGCTTTAACAGGTCTCGAACTCGAGACCTGTCCATCACAGGCCAAACGCGTTACCAACTGTTCTGGCTAGTTGGTTTATAAATAGCTTGCACTAGAACTTAATTATAGGATTGCAGCTTAACTTTTATTTTCTATAAACGTTTTAATTCTTCTTAAGTAACTTAAATTAAAATCTCATTTCTTTTTATAAATTAGCTCTTTTGTAAATTTAGATAATCATAAAAGTTTAAAAAAATAAAAATAAAAATAATAAATAAAAATAAATAAAAAATAAAAATTAATTATATTAATTTTAGAAATTCAAATTAGATTTTAAATAAATTAGTTTTTAATTAATTTTGTTTTAAATAAAAATGTTTCTAAAATAGATTTTGTTAATTAAAAGTAAAAGTAAATTTTTAAATGAATTAAATTAGTTTATAATTTTTAAATAGATTTTAAATAGTTTAATAGATTTAATTTTTAAACAATTGTCTTTAGATTAATATATATCGGGTTTACGATTCATGCACTTTAGGATAAATTGTAGGAGTAATTTTAGTTTAAAAACCGAAAATCAATTCAAATCAATTGTCCAAATCGAATCAAAACGTCTCAAATTCACTCGATCTTCGTGTACAACGAACTTGGTTCATCAACGTGTTTAATTAAATCCATCTTTGGTAGTTTTAGTTTATTACTTTTTCCTAAAGGTAATTTTCTAATTTACCCTATAACGTATCTTAATTATCACACATACAATCCACTACATACATCAACACGGCGCCGCTGCCGGGGATCTTGTGTACGATTCGTCTTTGTGGAGATTTGTTTATCGTTGATTTGAAGACCCTTTCCTTCCTCGGAAAGTTTTCTTATTTTTCTATTATTATAGTATGTATCGCTTTTTCGTTTTTTTGTGATTACTATATTGTATTACGTAGAAAATAAATTTACCTACTTCCAAATAAGACCTCAGTTGGGATTTCAACACCTAGCTATTGTATTCGAATCCAAAACGAAAAAAAGGCAAAATAGATAAATACTAATAAAAAGTTTAAACTCGATTTATACAAACTATAAGGTGGGTATAAGGCGACGTGCTATAAAAGGCCGTCTAAGGAAAAAGGTTTTTAAGTGCTTTGTGCCACCTCGTTTCCCCGCTTGCTTGTGCGTATATTGAGAGGGACGACCGATTATTGGTTTGCCGACTCAAGTAGTATTATATCTTATTTTTGTAGTTTACTTATTGAACCTCGAGGCGGTTAGGTTTTCACCTATCGTTTCAAAGTCGATCGAGGGTAATTTACTTCCATAGTAATTATCCTTATTCCTTGTTTTTGTCAATCTTTGATTGATTTATGAAAAATACCAAAAATAATCTTCTTAATCCTCTATCATGATTAATTCTTTTTCTCCTCACCCTCCAATCTTTAATTCTTCCATGAATTCCTTCGTCAATTGTGGAGGGTGTGGAGAACCGTTATATGGTCTTTTACCATGTCGGTGGTGTACGTGTGAGCGTCGTGGAAATGATTTACGTCACGATATACGAGTTGGATTTTGTCCTTCTTGTAGCGAAATTACTTCATGTGGAAATCCGAATTTTTCGAATAATTCTCTCGATTTCTACCAACCTCCACACCCCACATACGAGACACCCTCGTGTGAGTTTTGTGGAAATAATTCTCATTTAGGAATTAATTGTTCGCATAGGTTCTCACTTAATTACGAGCAAGAACCGAGCTACAATCAAAACTTTAATGATAATTGTTATCCACAAGATTTACCGAGTTTATCACAACAACATCTTTGTTGTGAGTATTGTGGAGGTCCTCACGAGAGTTTTTGTTGTCAACCGAGAGATCAAAATTTTTATGAGCCTAGTCCTTGCTATAATTCTATTCCCTCCGGTTTTGACCAATCCTCACAATTTTCTCTCGTGAGTGAGAATTTTAAACGACTTGAAACAATGTTCCAACAAATAATGAATCAAAGAAATGTTGAAGTTGTTGAAAAAAGCATTGAAGATATGTTGCTAGAGAAGAGACAAATTAATCAAGAGATTAACGATATTACTAATGATTTGGGAAGTCGTAGATTTCATGGAGAAATTATTGACGGGGGATTTAAAAGAGATTGTGAACTTAAGATTAGACAACTTTCGCAAGATTATAATGGATTAAGCATTGAAATTCGAAAGAAAGAACAAGCTCAAGAGGAAGCAAAATATCTTGCCACTCGTGAACTCGAGCGTTCTCTTCTTATTGACGACGACGAGGATAGTGCTATTTCTTTGAGAGATCTTATTGCTCTACATCCTTCGTCTAGTGCAATCCTACTTCCTTTTCGTATCTTGCCGGCTATGGAGCATGAGAAATCACCCATTCTAGATGATGAGGAAATCTTTCATGACATCACCACTCCTATTCATGATTCTTCCACCGTGGAACCCGAAAATTCTCTAAGCAAGGGGGACGAGCATTTTAGCACTATTCCGGACACGGAATCGGACGAAGTAATAAAGTCTAGTGTTGAGATCCTTGTCCAAAACCCAAGAGAGTTTGATGGTCTTTCCAATGAAACGTGTGATTTGCCACAATATGATGACTCTATTTCTTCCAATCACTTTGAGATTTTCTCCAATCCTAATGATGAAAATTGTGATGGAAATGAAGATTTTGAGAATGATTCTACTTCTAGTGAATTTTCTAATGAGGATTTCTCCGATGAACTTTCTTATAAAGATGATATTCACGAGTCGGATTATGAGGGGTTTACCGATGAACCTACTCTTCTTCACCTATTTCCACCGGGAAATGAGGATGATAGTGATCCAATTTTTGAGAGGTTCACTTTTGAACTTGCTCCTTTAGACCCATTTCCACCGAGAAATGAGGTTGATTTGGCTATTCCGATCCTTGAGAAGTTCTCCGATGAACTTACTCATTTAGATGTAGAAGACGTGATTCTTCGTGAGAAGTTATCAAACGTCTATCTTCTCATTTCTAAGATCGAGACTTTAAATTCTATGCCTAATGCCAAGTCTTTCTCTCCATCTCCTATTCCCGTTGAGGATAGTGATCCGCTTATGCATGAGATTGGCATGTTTCTTGCTTCTAATGATTCGATACCACCGGGTGTTGATGAACTCGACCCGGAGGGGGACGCTCTCTTTTTAGATAATTTACTTGATGATGATTTCATCCCAAGTCCTCTTCCCACCCAATTTGACCTTAATATGCGGGTTTTTCATGTATCTCATATTGAGTACCATGACCCGATTGATCATATTTCTAAGGGTGAAATGGTCATTAAAGCTAAGAATGTTGATTCCACTATGGATGAAACTTTTATCCCACCATTACCATGTGCTTTATATAATCTTGGATTAGCATGGGGGACGACACCATGTTGTCTATTCCTTTCTCTCATGAGGACGAGGTATTCGACCCCGGAATCGTTGATTTAGGGAAATCTCTGACTTTCACCGATGTAATAATTGAAAAAAATTTCGATCATCTTGGTGCGAGTTTATCTCGGGGAGCATGCTATATTCTTTCCAAAATTTGTGACTACTATCTCTAGAGATTTATGTTGGAGTTCCATCCTTTCGTTTGTCATCCAACAACGAGGATGTAATCTTTGACCCCGGTATCATGCTTTATTATGGAATTTATTCCATTTTGCCAGTTTTCACCATTTTCCCTAAGGACCAATGAATGCGGGGATCGAGTCGAGCTCATGACTCGGTTAAGACGAGGTGCCTTGTGGGGGAGTCTCATACATTCTATCTTCTTTATATTTTCTAACACTAATAAGGCTTGATCTTTCAAGATCGTGCTCGTGTTTTGTTGTGTTGTGAATCTTAGGTTTGACCCTAATCATTGAAGACTCTCGTGTTCGGTTTTTGCCGGTCCACTTGGTCTTCCATTCTTTGAATGACAAAAAGGGTCACACTCTCTATCCTTTGATTTTTATCGACTAACGTTTTATCTTGAGGCATACTTAATAAACGGCTTATAGATTTGCGTGCTCTTTCCATTTTAGGATTTTGCATTAGACTCTTCGTGTTTTAGCAAGGGGGTGTTACTCTTGAGTTAAGAAACATTGAGGACAATGTTTGGTTTTAGCATGGGGGAGTCAATCGATAATATCGCTTGCAATTGCTTTTGTCGTGTCTTAACGTAATCGTTTTTCTCGTTTTTCATAAAAAAATTTAAATTTTTAGTGTTATTTTTAAGTTTTAATAAAGAAAATAAGTGCTTTTGACACAAATGTAGGCTTTCCGTTGGTGAAAATAAAAATAGTTTTTGACTCGACTTGATTTTTACCTTAGCTTTTCCTTAACGTATTTGAATTAATTTTTGCTAGGCTTTTATATAGGGAACTTTAAAACGCGAAAGTCTTAATTCATACGGGTTAAGAACAAGAACTTTTCGCAAGTTCCTATAATTGATCCTAGAAAGTCGTTTATCAAGGGAACTTTAAAACGCAAATTCTAAAACTTGAAAAAGTACAAGAAGATGCAAGATCCTATAGATGACTTGAAAACCCAAAACTTTGATTTAATAGGCTAAGTATCCATTAATTTCACATTTTTGGAATTTTACAATATGGAGAACAAGAGATGATAGAGTTTAATCATAAGTTTCTAAGGTTAATTCTTCTTTGTGCAAGTATTTTTGTGTTTGATTTAATCTCCACGTATTTATTTTCCACACTTGAATAGTAATTGCTTAATAAATGAAGTTTTTAGCGGTTTAGGCTTGATATCTTAACTCGTAACTCCTTCTTTTTCTTCCCTTGTAATTAAAGTGAGAACACATTAAGGGTGTCAGCGTCATGGACTTTTGATCATGGGATTGCGGAAATTTGGCTTACTATACATATCATATTAATAAAAGAAGAATAAATAAAAACATGTTCTCTAGGAGCCTTCGGGTGGGAGTCATGTAGCACTAACCTTGTCATTAGAGCCTTAGGGTGTATGGAAAGGGGACGTGTTAAATAAAAATTTCTTCATCATCATGAGCCGTAAGGTGGGATGGTGAATGTCAATTCCCTTATTTTTGTCCAAGGATCCTTCGGGTGTGGATTTTAAATAAGGAGCACAATTGCATCTTAAAGAGCCACAAGGTGATATGATGTAATTGTTGCTAACTCCATTAATAAGGTCATAATTGACTTTGGAGGTTTTATTGTTGCTTTTAAGTAGTCCTATTAGCCAAATTTTGGGTCCGGGGATTTATCCATCAAATCGTGTTAAGTTATCCTTGATTTGGGCTTTCTTTAGTGACAACGGTTTTTGAAGTCGAGGTTAGGTTTTGAGTGTTGAGTTTACACCGTTTTTGCCTTCATTTTTGGACTAATAAATATCAAATAAAGTCAAATGAGCCTTTGGGTGAATGACAAATAAACTCTAGAGATACAATTAGGAATAATAGGAGATTGAGTTTAACACAAATTTCTTGTATGAGTTGGTTTAATTTTGGGGCTTATGATTGACAATGATCTTGTTTTTACACTTGGCATGGAAAAGTAAAAAGTCGGGTACGATGAATCTATTTGAGTTTTATGATCCTTAAAGTTATTTTTCAATAATGAAAGCAATACATTATGTCTTTGCAAAATAAGGTTTCAAAAGTTGAATAATGGTGTAGTTAGTGTTTTATTTTATCATTGCGTGAGGACACGGCAATTGCTTAGCAAGGGGGAGTTTGATATGAGTGATTTTACTCATATCATTTATATCGATAAAGGGACATAAAATGCATATTTAACATAAATTTATCCTTGTATGTGCATGTTTATTTGTTTCGTGTGTGTAGGTACCTAATTTCACAAAAACCGACAAAAAAACCGACACGAGTTTGAAGATTTCACTACAAGCCAAAAGACGGGATCATTTTCTAAGTTTTGGGCTTTGTGGGACCCGCATTTGTGTATTGGGCTTAAAAGCCCAATTTTGGAATTAAGTTTATAACTATTGGGACAAAGCCCAAATTCATGGCCCATATAACAATAATAAAGTGGACGGATGGAAGCTAATTGGGTCCATTTACATTCAAAGCGCAATAGCCAAAATTATATTACGAGGAAAGTTTTTTACAACAAATGGGTCAAAGCCCATCTTAATCAAGTCTAATAAAGAGACGGTGTAAGGTTTATTTAACCTTTTTGGTCAAACAAAGTCAGTCGCAAGGAGTAAACAAAGAAAAAAAGAGAGAAACGAAGAAAAGAAAGGGGGATAAACACAAGCAGGCATAAACCCTAATTTTTAGGGGTTTCTTCAAATCAGATCGCGAGTTTAATTCACACAGCATTTTCAGAAGATTAAGGGAAAACAAGCGCGTGAAAGCCACGAAGATGCCAAGAACAAGGTGCAAACGTGGCATTGATTTCATCATCCCTCGATTCTTATTGGCTAATAAACCTGCCACTAATCAGAGGGTCAATCCCACTCTGCCACATCATCACCAAACTAGCACAAGATGTGCCAGCCTGGCAATCCGTGTGAAGAGGAAGTTTTACATCCCTTGGATGATTAACTGACAAGAGAGAGAGTGGAGATACCAAATCAAAGGCCAAGATCAGCTTTTCATCAACAAATCACCCTCTCGGGTTTGCTATAAATACCCACATTTCTTTTCTGAAAAAATCATCCCTTCTTTAGTGTAATGTTATGATGTTAAAATAGTTATAGGAGTAGTTATCTTTTAATCTTGTAATAATCTAAGTTTTTAATTAATAAAAGTTAATTTCAGCTTTTTATGAGTCTCGTATTATTGTTATAATTAATCTTGATTTGAATAAATTTTTGTCCTATTAAACTGTTGATTATTGTAACATGAAGATTGATCTTATAAGCTTGTTAATAGCTTATTGGGATTAATTTATGCTAAGAATGGGAATACGTCTATCCCACTGATAGATGTTAAATTAAGCTGCTGTTTAAGATTTATGATGGTTCGAGTGTCAAGAATGGATCAAATGTGATGGTAATAGTAGTAATATGACAGTTCGGTTAATCTAATGGGTAGATATTTAATGGTTGTCTCGAGTTGTTAATTTAGATGGCTCAGCGCCGCTCTACTTCCCAACGGATATCTACAAAAGGTTCGTTACCATTTAAATTTTATTTGTTTTTAGATTAAACTGTTTAAGATGGTTTAGGATTGTGTTCTGTTTCGAATCTGATTTTGCATTACTTTGTTAAGCTTTTGTGAATTAAAATTTACTGAATCTGTTGTCGTTCGATTGTTGATTGATTATATGAGGTTGATTATTAAGTGATGTTGTTAACTGTCCAACCTTAATCAGATTTACTTCTCGGTTTACTTTGAAGCTTCCTGTTAATGAGTAGGAGTCTGAAATGTCCGATAATTTGTTTAAGATTTACTGATAACTGAATTTATGTTTGTATGTTACTGAAGCTATGAGTAAATGCTGATTTTACTTGGGATTTCTTAGTTGCTGATTTTCAGTCACCTGCTGGATGCGTTCATCTGCTTGTTTTGTGACTATTTTCTGTATCGGCTTAGCTTGTCCTTGATTTAGTAGTAATTTTGAGTCATTCATTTATGATAATTATTAGTATTTTTATAAATCTTAATGTGCATATGAGGTCATTTGTTAATTAGCTGATTTCATGAATGTCATGTTGGTCTACTGAATTTGTGTTTGTCTGCTGAATGTTTATCTGTCTACTGTAACTATTTAGAAGTTGATTTGTTACTGATTTAATTTGCTGACATATTTTCTGTATCTGCTATTTTAAGTTTATGATATTGTATTTACATTAATGTTGATTTTTACTGAATTGTTGGCTGGATAACTCTTTATCTTGTTTCATAATAATATTTTTAATCTGTCACGTGTGGTTTGGGGATACTGTTTATCAGTCTATAAATAAAATCTGACCATAAAGTCACTACTGTGACTATGACTGTGAATCTTTCATTTCGTAGTCCAAAAATAAATACCAAATTTAGGGCTTTAACGGGTCTCGAACTCGAGACCTGTCCTTCAAAGGCCAAACGCGTTACCAACTGTTCTGGCTAGTTGGTTTATTAATAGCTTGCACTAGAACTTAATTATAGGATTGCAGCTTAACTTTTATTTTGTATAAATGTTTTAATTCTTCTTAAGTAACTTAAATTAAAATCTCATTTATTTTTATAAATGAGCTCTTTTGTAAATTTAGATAATCATAAAAGTTTAAAAAAAATAATAAAAAATAATAAAAAAATAATAAAAAAAAAATTAATTTTATTAATTTTAGAAATTCAAATTAGATTTTAAATAAGTTAGTTTTTAATTAATTCTGTTTTAAATAAAAATGGTTTTAAAATAGATTTTCTTAATTAAAAGTAAAAGTAAATTTTTAAATGAATTAAATTAGTTTATAATTTTTAAATAGATTTTAAATAGTTTAATAGCTTTAATTTTTAAACAATTGTCTTTAGATTAATATATTTCGGGTTTACGATTCATGCACTTTAGGATAAATTGTAGGAGTAATTTTAGTTTAAAAACCGAAAATCAATTCAAATCAATTGTCCAAATCGAATCAAAACGTCTCAAATTCACTCGATCTTCGTGTACAACGGACTTGGTTCATCAACGTGTTTAATTAAATCCGTCTTTGGTAATTTTAGTTTATTACTTTTTCCTAAAGGTAATTTTCTAATTTACCTTATAACGTATCTTAATTATCACACATACAATCCACTACATACATCAACACCACCAACCAAAACACACTTTTCAGCTCTAGATGTGAGTTTATCACTATTATTCAGACATGTAGAAAAACATAGACAACCAAAACACTTTAAATGAGAGAGGTTTGGTTTTTTTCTTATAGAGCAATTCATAGGGGGTCTACCATTTAAGACAGAAGATGGGAGCCTGTTGATTAGGTAAACAGCAGTTAGAATGCAATCAGACCAAAAATTAGTAGGAATCCCTCCCTGAAACATAAGACTCCTAGCAACATTAAGCAGGTGTCTATGTTTCCTTTCAGCAATACCATTTTGCTGAGGGGTGTGAGGACAAGAGGTCTGATGAATGATACCCATAGTGGAGAGCATAGTGTGAACCTTGTTATTAACAAACTCATTTCCATTATCAGATCTAAAGATTTTGATTTTAGAGTCAAATTGATTTTTAATAAGACTTATAAAATGATTTAGCCAGTCAAAAACCTCATCCTTAGCTTTCAAAAGATAGGTCCACACAGCTCTAGAGTAGTCATCCATAATGGTAAGGAAGTATCTACACCCTTCCTTACTCTGAACTCTGTAAGGGCCCCAAAGATCCAAGTGAACAAGGTCACTAAGTTGGTTGGATTTGTGGTCACTCAAGGGAAAAGGTTCCCTTGTTTATTTGGCCCTATGACAAGTTTCACAAACAGAGATGTTGATATTTTTAGATAGGTTAAGGTCAGTCTTAAGAACATTGAGAACATGGTCAGAAGGATGACCAAGCCTACAATGCCAGAGATCTTTGGAGGTGTTAAAGGTCATAGCAGAATTAACATTACCTAAAATCTGAGTCTTAAGGTCATCAAACAAATAGAGCCCCCCCCCCCAGATTCACTACCAGTCCCCAGAATGATCCCCTTGTCCAAGTCCTGAATGTAACACTTATCCTCTTTAAAACCAACAAACAATTTGCTATCTTTAATAAGTTTGTTAACAGACAACAAGCTAACACAATAACCAGGAACAACCAACACATCATGAAGAATAACATTGTTAGAGAGCTTAAGGTCACCAATGTGACTAATAGTGGCAACAGTGTCATTAGGGTGACCAACAGAGATGTTGAGATTGGAGATATCCACAACATTAGACATACCTACAGTGGATGTGGTGAGATGTTGATTGGCCCCAGAGTCAATAATCAAACCCAAAGTGATGGTTTTAGTAGTGAATTTAATGTTCCCACAAAAATTTTTAGAGAAATGAATATTAAACCAAATGTTAGCATTAATAAAGAGATTCTACCTGCAATATTAGACTGAATATTTCCTGAAGTATCACTTATCAAACTGAGGAGCTTCTGCATTTGTTCACTAGTAAAAGGAGTTGGGGATTCACAAGTGGAAGTTTGCTTATCCCCAACTTTTAGATCACAATTGGCATTAAAGTTATGTTTGAAACCAGTTTGTTTAGAAGTATTAGCACCTTTTTTATATCTAGCAGGATATCCATGTAACTCAAAACATCTATCAACAGTGTGGCTTGTTTGACTGCAATGAGTACAAAGAAGGTTAGGGTTGGTATCCCTATAACTTCTAGTACTATTGCCCTTAAAAGGAGGTCTACTAGAAGTGTTGTTATTACTACTGTTGGAATTACTTCTTCTATTTTGATTGAAAGTTTTAACAACAAAAGAGGTGGCATTCATCTTTGCCTCAGTGAGACTAAAGGTCTCAGGAATACCCCTATGGGATTCCTCCCTAGACACTATGACATAAGCCTCCTTCACATCAGGAAGAGGATCCCTAGTGAGAAGGGCAGTCCTAACAGGCTGATAGAAATCATCACGACCCATTAGGAACTGCATAAGCCTCATGATCTGCTTATGCAGAGCCAACTCAGTGCTAGCAGAACAGGCACACTTAGTAGCACAAACACATTTAGGAATTTTAGTGACAACATCAAACTCTCTTCAAAGAGAGTTCAATCTGTGATAATAATCAGCCAAAGTACTACCCCCTTGTTTAACAGACCCAATTTTTTGAAGCAAATTATAGACAACAGAACCATCAACTTTATCATAAGTTTCAATCAAATCTTTCCACACAATAGTAGCATTCTCAGGGTAAACAAGACCCATATACACATCACTAGAAACAACATTCATAATCCAAGTAAGCACCATATCATTGCATCTATCCCATTGGGCACATAGAACATCATCAGTATAAGTATCTCTTAAACAGCAACCATCAACAAAAGCATATTTGTTTCTAGCTTGTAAAGCAAGTTTCATAGCATTATTCCACATTCTATAATTCTCAGTACCAAGAAGTTTAAAAGGAACAAGCATAGAGCTACTGTTATCACTATTGTGAATGTGAAGTGGATTACCAGCATCCAAGTTGCTAATGAGGGCAACAGGAATTGGTGTGGTTTCAGGCAAACCTCTACCACCACCATTTCCTCCACCACCAGTTGGTGGAGGAGGAGGAGCACCACTAGCACTCATAACTCACACCAAGAAAAAAAAAGAACAACAGAGAACCCAAGAAACAACGAACAGCAGGCAAGAGCAGAAACACAAGCAAAGCAATAAAAGAAGCAATCAATAAAAGAATAACACAAAGAAGAAAGGATTACTAGAAAAGCAAGCTCGTGGAATGGGATTGGCCAGAGCAGGTATCCACACCAGTCAAGGCTGGAGGGTCAAGATGTTAACCGAATCCGTTTGCACCCACTTACAAGCAGCAGTAATCCAAGAAGAACCAAGAAAGGGATAAGAGGGAAAAAGGAAGAAGACTTACAGAGCTATAATCAGCAACCAGAATCAACCAAAAAATCACCCAATCTCTAGATTCACTTATTCTAGAGGATGGGTGAACCAAGAACAATAAACCCCCAAAATATAAATTAGGGTTTGAGAAAACCCTAATTTAATTTTAACTTGTATATCACCAAAAAATTGACGGCACCACCAGAAAAACAATAGCACCACAAAGCAAGCTTCCAGAACACCAAAAAACAAAGATCCCAAAAAAGTAAATTAGGGTTTCTAAAAACCCTAATCCAAACTTTCAAGAATCTTAACGGCACCACTGAAATAAGCAACGGCACCACCTAATAAAGCTTCCTGGGCACCAATTAATCAAGATCCCCAAAAAAATAAATTACGGTTTGTAAAAACCCTAATTATATTTTCAGAGAAAATTAACGGCACCACCAAAACAAGCTTCCAAAACGTCAAGGAAACCTCAAGAGACTCACCAGGATGAAAAACCCTAAAAAAGAAATTAGGGTTTCACAAACCTAACAAGTCAACCAAAAAATCTCAATCAACGCAGCACGAGAGAGAGCTTTAGATAGAATGTAAGATCTATAACCTAGAGCTCTGATACCATGTTAAAAAAACATAATATCAAAGAATAGACACAGATCTACACCCAACCAACCACCCCTTGGTGTATTTTATTGATAATCAGAGTAAGAAAACAAAGATAACAGATTAGTCCTCAAATGAGTGCTAATCGAACGATTACAAAAGAAATATTGAGATTGTTCCAACTAGGTTGATCCAATCTCCCTCACATACAAGATTCACTCAAACACACAAGTATAAAAGAAAATAAGATGTAAATCCTCCCAATGACCAAAAACGGCTAGAGAGAGAGCAAGACTCTCACACATGTATGTGTGTGAAGAAAATGAGAATGCTAACCCTAGCTCTGGCTTGAGCTAGGGATATAAACATAAACTGCAACGGTTAGAAAAGCCCATCAATATCATGTCGAGCCTGGTTGAAGAATCCAAAAATGGTAAAGAAGGCCCTTCAACTTTCAACATGTGTTCACAAGTAACAAACAACAAAACACAACATAAAACCTTGAAAGATTGAATACTTTCAACAAGGCCCTTCAAAAATAGAGTCCCTGTGCGGTTGCACATGCCGCACATGCTAAAATCCGGCCCCGAGTAAAACTATCGGGGATGACCTCAGATGAGTAAAGTCGTCAAAAACATAGTTACATATGAACACACAAATTCAATTTCATATACGTGCAATGGTATAACTCGTATGCAAATGATGAAACAAATTTCAAAACTCATATGTAAAACAAACTTCAAAAGCAATGTAAAAGATGTGACACAAATAGATATAAAATTGAGATTTTTAAATCAAAACAAATGTAACAATTTGGTTCTCGCCGCGTCTCGATTCCTTATAACAAGTGTAATACTCCAGCTTAACTTTTCTCCTCTCTGGCGATCAGTGCAAGCAGAAAATCTTTATAGTTACCATTAGTTGCACCTTCAATTCTTTTTGACAATGTGTCTGAATATATTTGATGATACGCTTCTTTAATATACGTCATATCAATGTCAGCTCGAGTAACAATCACCCGTGTGAGACCTTCTCTAGTGTTATCATCTGCTTCTTGTACCAAAGCCGCTTCTATAACCTGGGATGGCCGTAAAGAAGTGAATACACTACTAACAATATGAGCTAGCTTAGTACAAACAATCTGAACTATGTATATTATATGTTTATTATCCGATATATTATTTCATACCCATATATTTAGAAGTGTGCAGTATTTTTATAACAACTACGCTTACATATGGATGCCTAAGTTTCTAATATGTCCAGAACTTGCAAACTTGTTATAGTAATATATATATATATATATATATATATATATATATATATATATATATATATATATATATATATATATATATATATATATATCTATATATCTATATATATATATATATATATATATATATATATATATATATATATATATATATATATATATATATATATATATATATATATATATATATATATATATATATATATATATATATATATATATATATATATATATATATATATATATATATATATATATATATATATATATATATATATATATATAGATTGAGGTTCTTGTAAAATAGTGCTTAAAATAAGTTAGTGTAGGAAGTTATGTATTATGTGTATGTTCGTCTATATTTATCTATAAAAATGTTACTCGTAGCAAGGTACCGCGTTTCTTTGTATATTATGTATCAAAAAGTTAATCACGTCGAGAAACGATGTATCTTTGTTGATCATGTATCAAAACATTACTCGTAGCGAGCTATCGTGTATCTTTTTATTATGTATCAAAAAGTGACTCGGGACAAGCATCGCCACTTCCTTTCATGTTATCTACAACATGACATTGACCAGAGTTCATCAAATGACATCATATACTAATACATCTAACGATTCACGTTACTTCCTATACTTCCTACGTTAACAACTATCCTACGTTAACCTTCCTCTATATATATATATATATAATATATATATATATATATATATATATATATATTTATATATATATATATATATATATATATATATATATATATATATATATATATATATATATATATATATATATATATATATATATATATATATATATATATATATATATATATATATATATATGTATACTACTTTTTTTGCTAATATAAATCAGATTAGAGCAAAATTAGTTCAGTAGTTTGTGTCTATCATAATCTGCAAAAGTTATAACAAAGTATTCGTGCTAAACACATAGAGATGATAACCAACTGGCTTAGCTCAGTTGGCCACCAATGTTCCACTAAGTGGTTTCTTTGGGCAGGTTTCCTGGAGGTCTTGGGTTCAAGACCTGCCAAGGGCCCTTTCAGGCGAAGCAGATAAGGAGTCTAACATAACTAGGCGAGGGTTCGAAGAAGACAATCTACCGCTTGGATGTCATTGCACGACTCGACCCACTAACCACTAACATTTGCCGTTCCAAAAAAAACACATAGAGATGATATCTGAACATTTTATTCAAGTAACGATAGTCATCTGACAGTTTTTACTGTAAATTAATGCTAATTGAGTAAGCTTTTATATATAAATTCAACCTGACCTTGCAAAAGTAAGCAGGTGGTGTACATAGGCATTGCACAGTGTCTTTCAAGCTCAAGTTTGTCTCAAGCTCCTGCAAAATGTTGATTTGTACGATCGTTAGCCATTTTAAGAGGATAAGATCACACGAATTGCATATGTGTAATACACTAATACGCATATAGGATCCATAGATTTTTAAAATGAAGCATGCTAGTTAAGTTCCGGAAAAATGTATGCTTTAGCTTTTTTTATTATATAACACCATATGTGGGTCATTTAGTTGGTGGTGATCCTAAAAGGCATAAATGAAGAAACCCGATAGGCGATTAGTATTATATGCAGGCTTGACAATAAAATGTTACCTCATCCAGGAAACTGCCACTAATTTCTTTGTAACACTTGAACAATGACTTAATGTGGAGCTTGCTTCTGGTTGCTAGGATTGCCACCACATCATCATCCAAGAGCGGATTCACCTTATTGGCATTTTTCAAGGCGCTATACATTATTTCGGCTTCACTTTTTGTGACTTCTTCATTCACTTTTGGGCCTTCATAACGATATGCACTAACTAGTGCTATGAAAAGCTGCTCATTATTATCAACCAAGATTTAATTCGATCAGTAGACATCAAGAAACATTGCATTATAATTACTACTTGTAGATATATACTTGTCCAAAATAACAACATACATGACACAGTTGTGTAAAATTTTGTTATTAGGATGTAATGGAAAAGAGCATATAACAGGTTATATTAGTTAATACCTTGCGTTCATCAGTAGTGACATAAGAAGCAACATCTTCTTCAATGGAACGTTCAAAGAGGGAGTGATAAGCCCTTCTTGCACCGATGAGCTCTTCTGAAGATCTTGTGCATGCAATCTCTATGATTACATTGTAGGATTTAGGTCCATCTAACAAAGCATCGTTAATCAAACGTGCATCTCTTTCCCAGGGATGCATTGTCCACAATACCACTGCCGTCTGAAAAATTAACAAAAAGAGACATCACTGTTATAAAATTGTCTCCTCATAACTATATGCTGAAAAAGATCGACTTATTGTGGTTCTGTTTCATATGTGAGCTACTATCTCTGGCAACTTGACTTGATGTTTGGCTACCATCATATATATGCATCTAAAATTAAAAAAAAAACATCTTTTGTTCTTATTAAAGCTATGCATATTTGAAAAGAAAAAAAAAACCTTTGCATATTTGACATTGTTTCATGAGCGTGGTCATTTGACAGGGTAAGTTAGTGGGTGTTTGGATGTGCTTATTAAAAACAAATTATTCATTTTGAAAACTCCATTTTAAAAAATCATCATTTTGAAAGCTCCATTTTAAAAAACTAGACGAGTACCCGCGCATAGCGGCGGAATTTGGTTAGTGGCAAATAATTTACAGTATGCGATATTGTGGTAAGTGTTTCATGTACGTTCAAAATAAAACATGAAAAGATCAAATTGAAATTATAGAATGTTTTAACATATGACAATTCAATGCTAGATAAAATATTAAATAAACGTGTATCAAAAAGCCTATAAAAAATTTTAGTAAAGCTGAAAGTAAAACATTACATCAGATAATAATACACGTTACTCGTTACGTAAACCTTACATATTATATTAGTTAATTTAGAAAACCGGGTTAATCCGAGTTTACCCGATGACTCGACCAGGTCGATTTAAAAACCGAGTTTCAAAACATTGAAAAATGGCATCGTTCATAACTTCATATGTTTATTTATTTTCGTTGCACGTCAATAATTCATCTCCAAATGACTTTAGTGTGTTCACATAATATAGTTTATATATGCATTAAGATGTTTGAATTATAAATGTAGTATAGATTAGTGGGACCCACATTTTTCAAACATTCAACATTTTCAACTTTCAACCAAATGGATACACCCTTTATAATGTAGTATAGATAGTGTTTGGATTTGATATTCCAGTTTGAAATCGCAATAATCAAAATAATCACTTTTTTGAGTGTTTGGCAAATTTGATTATTTGATAATAAACTCCATTTTGAAAGCTCACTTTTCCAAAACTCCATTTTGAAAATGAAATAAGTAACTCCCCACTAACTTTTTCAAAACTCCATTTTGGAGCTTCTAAACGCAAATAATCAATTATCTCCATTATTACCCAAACACTTTTTTTTAACTTAACTCCATTTTGAAACTGAGGTTTAATATAGCTTTAAGATACAATAATACCCTGTGAGCGTTAGTTTAAGTAGAAAATTAATCACGAGTAATAAATTTTATTGATAGAAATTTTGTTTCATACATGATACATCTGTTTAATATTTTTTCTTAAATTCTTTTGGGTACGAGGCACATAGAAATCATGACAAATTCGTTGTTTGCTATAACGAGCCTCAATTGATACACTTACATTAAAGCGCAAAAATTCAATCTTGAGTTGATTAATTTGATGCTGGACCAGTTTCTCAAAAGACCGATCATCCTCACCGAAGAGACGGGTACTTCCTAATCTGAATGATTTTAGCTGGTTTTCATCCCATTTCCCCAGAATCGAAATCAGTGACTTCTCATCAACTCCAAGTGCTACAAATTAAGATAACGGAAAGTGAAATATATAATTCTGGGTACTTTGTAGTTTCTACATCGTGCAAATGTAACAACAGAAATGTATAGTAAACAACGTCCTCTATGAGTCCTTCAAGTTAAATAAATCAATAAAGTATATATATACTGAAGTTCGGGCACACAAATGTGTTTAGAAACAAAAATGGTTAGCAACACAAACCTGAAAAAGCTTTGTTGACTGCTCCCAATTCTTCAGAAAACGCCATTTGTCCAGAGCTGAGAAAGAGAGTAGTTTGTATTTGCATAGAGGTTGAGGCCCGGTCATTTATACATGTAAAGCATAAACTCAATAATTGAGAAATAACTAAAACAAAATAAAATCGTCTCTGAATTGTTGATCACTAATTAAGTTTCTAGAAATATTTTTTAAATATAATTATTTATTTGATTTAGGTACATCTGGACACAGTTTTCATTAGCGTGTGAAATTAGAGAGTTTACTTTTTTCAAATGTGATCCATTACTTAATAAATAGAAGATATGGTTGTTGCATCATGATGTGAAACGAAATAAATGAGGTAGGTCACATAACATGACTACCCAGTGCCTTATGCAGCCAGTGAGTAATATATATGATTATAAAGATGATTGTACCACTTTTAGTTGCAGATAACTTTTTTTAGTCCCTGTTCAAATCAGTGGTTTTCGGTTGTGGTTGTTTCTCTTAGGACCTAGTTTTCTAGGCAATGGCTTCTAGCACTAGCAGGATCGACATGGTTCTGCTGTCTTCTTTTTTGGGTTCTCGTGTTTAATTAGCAAAGGAACCTAAATACTACTACCATAGTAGATGTATTTTTAAAATCATGTGTCATATATTTTTAATTTTGATGTAAAAGGAACATAAAATAGATGACACGGATTTCTCACAGTTATAGAAAATGTTAGCTGCTGTATTTCATTAAATATGCCAACATTATTTATTCATCCACATGTTTCATGCGCTTGGTGTTAACATCTAATTTTCTGCTCTTAATTTAAGGAGATATATTTCACAGATGTCATCATTTACTCAAACCTGAGATTTGGTAGGCGAGTGATTGTTGCTAATCTTCGTAGGTAGCACTTGATCGACCGGCTTCGAATTTTCTAATATTTGAAATGTCAATAATGTAGGAAGCTTAAAATAAGCATTCCTGAACACCCTGTCTATTTGAGAAAGTTTCAAAGTTTACATACCAAACAGAGGTATACCTGAAAGGAGAATCCTAGCAAGAAAAGACTAATGGCAACTCTGAGACTTCCAGAACAAGTTCCTTCTCCTACCCAAGACTCTGAAACTCTCAAAAAAGCATTCCAAGGTATTTCTCACTTTTTCATACTTGGACATATACGTGTTGATCTTGCACCATTTTCTCAAATGAAATATTATGATTTTGACAGGATGGGGAACTGATGAGAAGGCTGTAATTCAAGTATTGGGTCATAGGAATGCAAGTCAAAGAAAATTGATTAGAGACACTTATCAGCAATTATACAATAAGTCTCTCATTGATACCCTCACTTCTGAGCTCTCTGGTGATTTTGGGGTATCTTCTTTTATTTTCAACATTTATTAATTTACATCTTCTTATAAATTGCATATAATCTTGCACCATTTATAACCTGTTTTATGTCTAGTTGGTGCATTTTTCTATATGCATGTACATTTGATAAGGGATAAAACTCAGTTTTTAGATCTGATGATCCTTTTGTTTCATTGTTATCATTAGAATCATTTTGTTTTTTGATGATTTTTTTTACCAATAGCTAGTGATCATTAACAATTTTAATATTCTTGAAAGTTAATACATCCCTACATACTACTATACTCTTTTAAAACTTAACAACCCCATGGTGGACACCAGGTGTCTCGTGGGCTCCGGACACCCATGAATTTTCTTCATGTAGTGTTAATTGTTGAAAAAAAAACATTGATTCTTCCTAAATGCATCATAAACGCATATCGTCTATCAAAATGTGTTTCCAATGTTACGAAACATTGTCCACACCGTCATATTTGGTCCAGGCCTTCATGAGTGAACATGGTTATGTATTTTCTTACATCAAGAAACCCATTCCAATTATTGAGTCGAGTAAGTATTATCATTTGGTTTATCAAGTCACACTAGGTAATATAATATTTCAAAAAAGTTTTAAAGCCATGAAAACAAATGCGTATTTTTCATTCCGCCCATTTTTCTTTGTTCATCAACTTTCGAAATGAAATGACAAACACTGTTTTTGAACCTTCTGTAATCAAATTATGTGATGAATAAAGATTTAGCATTTTTTTTGGAAAAGTAATAAAGATTTAACATATTAAAAACAACATTTTACACAATTATTCGCGTTTTATAGGATTTAACATATGAACATAAAGATACATTGCACGATATCCCCATTGGACTTGAAACTACAATCTCAATTTTGATCGATCAGCTTCATATATAATCTCAATTTAAAGACCATCTGATTGATCATTTTATACTCACAATCTGTTGTTTGATTAACACATGATGTGCATCGCCTATTTAACCAAGTCTAATAAACATAAAAAGGATTTCTTGCGCCATCCCTTGTCAGAAAATTTTATATTTGATAATTAAATGCCACGTGACATTTGGAGTCTATTTTGGGGACAGAAAGAACCCATGCTAACTTGAATCATTTACAGAATGCCATGATCTTGTGGACACATGATCCAGCAGAAAGGGATGCAAGGCTAGTGAACAATGCATTAAAATCAAAGGCAAAAGGTGTCCAAGAATTACAAGTATTAGCTGAAATCGCATGTGCACTATCTCCTCATCACCTACTGGCTGTAAGAAAATCCTACTGTTCTCTCTTTGAATGTTCCCTCGAAGAGGACATAATATACTATGCGCCATCTTCACTTAAGAAGGTAATCGGTTTTTCTCATAATTCATTTCTTTGTTTTTGCTCTAAAGATTATAAGTGAAAATGGAGACGTGTTTTGTTATGTGTCTTGATAACATTGATATTTAATACTTTGTTCAGAATGAGTATTGTCTTAAATATCCTTGTCATCTAGACAGATAAGCAATCACGTTAGCGTTTGAGTATAAGTCACACAGTTTAACGGATTATGATGGTTTACCAGTTGGCAAAACGGGAAGAAATTAAGTTACAACTTTAACCCTCCAAATGTAAGTACACGGCGCCCAAACCGGGCAAAAAGAAAGCTAATTACCAGATGGACCATTGAGAAAAAAAAAAAGTAGACGTCTACAACAGTAGTTTAATAAGAGAGATCACGAGATGTATGTGAATACACTTTTATTGTTTGACTTAATTTGACGTGTTTACTTTTTGGTTCATTCTTCTAAGTTCAAACTTTAAAATGGTTAAAATAAAACATACAGAATGTGAATTTGTATCAGAATGTGTCGACATTATCACCTGTAAGTTCTGGTAACAAGAGTCATATTCTAGACCTAATTCCATTAGTGCAGATTCTAGTTGGCTTGGCGAGTTCCTTCAGATTTGATGGGGCTGTTGTAGATCTAAATGTGGCAGATGACGAGGCATCTAAGTTACATGAATGCATTTTCTTAAAACAGTTGGATCAGGATGTTGTTGTGTGGATACTTAGCACTAGGAACGTGTTCCAGCTCAAAGCGACATTTGAATCCTATCAACAAAAATATGGAAACTTGATTTACGAGGTATTGTGTTTGCAAATGTTCACATTGATAAACACGTTTTAAATTCTTAAAATTTAATTCCGATTAACTCTAGTTGTATATATATTTCCCTACAACCATTTATGGTTCGGTTGATAAAATTACCTGCAATCGAACTACAAAAAATCATGGAGGTTTGTATGGGTAAAAACAAAGTTGGTCACCCACATCGACATGTTTCGGTTTTGTATTACCTTTCTCTGCAATATTCCCTTTTCGACTATATTAACATTGAGGTGATTTCTTTGGCAGGATATCAAGGACTGTGGGAATGAAATGCTGGAATATATGGTGAAAATTGTGATTAAATGTATTGTTTCCCCTGAGAAACATTTTGCTGAGGTGAGCAGTCAATTATTAGGCTCTTTCTATTAGTAGAATCCATATGCTTCCTTTAGTTTATCAACCTTGTTTTGGATAATGAGCAGGCCATCAGGGCTTCTATGAAGGGCTGGGGAACGGATGAAGCTTCTCTAACAAGAGCAATCGTAAGTCGCGCTGAAATAGATCTAATGAAAGTGAGAGGAGCTTACTTTGAGTTGTACCAAACTAGCCTTGACAATGCTGTTAAAGAGGATACTTCAGGAGATTATCAGGCATTTTTTATGGCGTTGTTAGGATATTAAACCTGATTCTTTTGTAAGTGAATATGATGTAAGTGCGGGCGTGAATTACTATTTAAACAGTTGTTGAACATGTGTGTGGTATTTGTGAGGTTTGTAAGCCAGCTTATTAGCAGTCCTTTAACTTGCTGTTGTGAACTTGTGATCGAAAATCAGAACCCTTTTCTTATTGATATTTGATGTAATTAGATGCCAAATTACTTCTTACCATATAACCTCTAAAAATCCTTTGTTTGAACCTGCATAACCAGAGAAACAAACAGGGATCTAACATGCCTTTTCAAAGAGGCTAGTTGAATGTTGTTTTGAGTCTGACTCTTTAACTTTGGTTCACGCGCTACGCAACCAATCGACACCTCTACGAATCGCGACCTTGTTTTCTGATATTTTATCTGATTCATGTGCATTTAGTACTTGTTACTGGTCGTTTGTAAAAAGAGAAGGGAATACCGTAGCTCATAGCATTGCAACATGGGCATTAGGATGCACCAATGTTGTGGTCTTACAAGGCGGAGTTCCAAGTTGTGCAGCTCTTTTAGCCTCAAAAGATGTACTCCTACCTGGTTAATGGCATGTTCCTTTTACTATCAAAAAAAAAAAAAAGAAGAAGCTAAGATCAAAACTATTGTTTCACGTTACTCAAAAAGTTAACAAAGGTTAGCCATTAGCAGACAATAATTGCAGAGGAGCATATATAACCTCAGAACAAGAATTATCCCATAGAACCTCATCATGCTAGCAACAGATTCTTAGAAATTCGTAATAGAATACTGGTTTGTAATCAGCAAGTATATGCCAATAGTCCAGCAAAGACTGCAACTTACGGATATTTATCTGTTTCTTTCATCTCTACTGAAATTTAGGTGGTGGAAAGTAATAAGTTATCTATTACTGCTAGGGGTGTCATACTGCTGTAAAGTGTCACTCTGGCTTCTTAGATGAATTCCGGAGGCCTATTTCCACATGAATTTATCTAAAACCAGATCCCACATTTTCCCAAACTAACCATCAGTCGTGATTTGTAAAGATAAAGGCTGGAATAGGATCATCTTAGTTTACATACATACCTACTTGACAGTTAAAAACACACCCTGCCTTTTAACAATAAAGCATTGATAAGTTAGTCTATTTTTATCAGCGAACCCCTTCCATTAGCAAAACAATATGTTGTGCTTTCTGGTTACCACCTTGAAAGTCCTACCAGTTGTTCATCTTATGAACCATGTCGTTTATGAGAACACAGCCTTAGAGAAACAACGTCACCAACTAATTGTAAGTCAAGTAACTGGCAGGATTGAATATGGTGTAATAACCAGATCAAGAGCAAGTGAGCAGCTGCTAATTTATGTTTTTATCCAAGCTTCCTACATACCATGAAGGCTAGGGAATTCGAAGAAGCTCTAGAGATGAAGAAACCATTGCAGGAAGAGTTTACTGAGTTTGAAAGAAACAAGGTGGTGCCATTAGAAAGTTCTAACTTCCTTAGATTGAGTTTTTGACCCGTCAACAACCCATCCATTTCACAAGAACTGTCCCAAGCATGAAACCATATTCTATGTTAAATTAATCATAACTCAAGAAAGCTGTATTATTCAAAAACTAAAACAAGTAGCAAAAGCCAAACTGCATTGTTGTAAGAGTATAATATCACACAACTCTGCACATATAACAACTAAGACCCGCTATCATAACAAAGAACAAGCATTGGCATATCTGGGAGCCTAAGACGGAGTTCAAAGTTATTCATAGTTCAAGATGAGACCAACGTCAAAAGATTTAGGAGTTTAGGAGCAAACTATTTCAAGATTCTCCGAAGCTGTAGCACACATGGTCTTGAACGATGAAATTCAAACTTCTCTGCATCTCAGACAATGATGGGTATGCAGGAAGACAGAGTTGGTAGAAACATGTGTGAGATGAAGGCAGGTGGTGAATGGATTTATGTGATTTGATGATGGAAAGCTTTGAATTTAAACCACAAAAACCTTCTACCGGTAGGTACTTCATTGAGGTCCAAAAGAAAAGAAGATCTCTTCGCTGCTTGGACGTAATTCCTCTAACAATCTGCAAATATTACATTCGAGATTATATTAATTCTTGTAGACATGCATTTACTGTTTTTCAGCATATATTAGATGTGGAAATTCTAGTACAATGATGCATCTATAATAGGTAAAACAGGAAAATTTAAGCTTAAGATCAAAACTCAAATCATTAGCTAAACAAGAAGTGGATCAACAATGTGAATTTAGTTGTGAACAAAGGGAGCTTGGGACAAATAAGTGGTCTAGGTTAACCAAACCTGACTTGTAGAATGAACTTTCCCTTATAATCTGTTACACACCCATGAGCCGCCCATTTTGCTAAATCTAGATGAATTGATAGGTGGTTACGGTAAAAAGGCATGGATCAGCCACTGCCCACAAAAGGTCATAGATGACAATATTCACAGAAATAATGTGTAAGCTCGACCAATACTAGAATATGCTAGATATTAAAACTGCGCAAAAAAGTTGCATAAATCTCATATCACTTGTCGTATTAGTTATACCAAAGATTCAAAGCTAAAATACTTGCCAAGTTCATATTAAACTACTAAAACAAAAGTCAAACACTAAAAGCTTATAAAAAGCATCACATACTATCCAGGACAAAAGATGATAACTGTAAATTGTTTGCCATATGCTAAAAATGATCCGAAGTATCAAATGGCAACAGAAAAACAACATAAATCCATACGGTAAATCCATTTGGAAATGCAGCACGGTATTGTTGAGTCAGAACATATATTTTAAATTTAAAACAAATCCATTTAAAGATTATATTATACTACGTAGCTCAACAGACGCGTGTTTCGACTGTCAACAAGCTACACCAAACCATATAAACGTGCATCATATTCTGATAAATGATTATGAAAAAAAACTAAAGGTATGCGATATCCGATGAGGGCGAAATTTATATTTGTCAGCAATGAAATATATATTTGGAACTATACAGCATAAACATGATTATGATAGTTAATTCTGATTAAAAATAATAATAAATGATTTTTTACAAACATTTTTCTTTAGTTTTTATTCATATAGATAGTTGATACACTAAATTCTGAATAAAAATAAGTAATAATTATTATTTGAGTTTTAAATATTTTGGATTTAGCTTCTCGTAAGTCCAGATCAACATATTGTCTGAAATTAAAAGAGCGGGTCATTCAATCTATAATAATAGTGGGTCACTTTATACTTATAGAGGCCACTATTCTTTTGTAACTATAAAGTAAATTAATGAAATAATAACTAAAATATAAGAATCGCATACCTCCCAGAACCAGCATATCTGGGGATCAGTTTCTTCATATCCTTGATAGTCCGTGTGTGCTTTCCAGTCTTCTAAAGAGATATCACATACGCTCCCACATAGCATCATATCTAGATCTTCATGCTCCAACGCTCTAAAACACATTTTCATTGTTCTTTCCTCACCAACAATGTCAGTAAATCCTTGAGCAAAATGACTCAACTGTTCAGAAGTAGATGTCATAAAACGATACTGAACGAGAAGATCAATATACTCTTTTCTGTTAAGGCTATCTACCACCATCTTTGCTCCACCATGACAAAGCTCTTTAGTTTTCAAAAATCCGTGTTCTTCTTCTTCGTAAACAAAACTTAACCCAAGGACATTTTTATCCACCTCAGACGGATTCATTTCCAATATAATGTGACAGCTACTATACAACTGTTGATCGGCATCCTTAATGTCTTCTAAGGAGACTTTGTTCCCCGCCAATTGCAAAAAGAAAGAACGGTCAAATGTAAAACCAACATGTATCTTCCGCATTAGAGCCAAGGCTATAACCCTGCCTGCAAAAGCATAATATTGAAGGTTCACAGGGTTCATCTTGGATGCTGCAACGATGGGGGAAAACAGAAAAATAACTTATGTTAATGGCATTTTAAATGAAGCTTTTTCCAAAATGATATTCACAATAATAAGCCGTAATTTATATCCCTATATCCTAACAGTAGGAACCTAATTACCCCTAATATCATAAAATATGGATTATGGATTTTGAAAAAGTAATTACTCCAACCCATATCCTTTTTATGACAGTTCCAAATGGTCAACCCAAACAATGATTCAGTAAAGCCACATTCTACTGAAGTTCCACAACAAAGACAAAAATCATATATGTTGGAACAAAACTTACCAGGATTCAGAAAGAATCTTCTACCATCATTTGGGCAAGCGATAAATAAATCATTTTTAGGATTGAAGATCTCTTGGCAAACTAAGAAAAACCATTCCCGCATCACACCAAATCCTGTTGCTTCCTCATCCTTGAACACTATATATAGTCCAGCGCGTAAAATATTACGTTGTGAAAGTGCAATGCTTTCAAAAGATTCGACCAACAAATTTGATCTATCAATAAGCATCTTGTGGACATGAACAGCATGATCATGCACATTTGGAAGCATTAACATTACCAAGTGCCTCCTAGAGAAAAAGTTAAGAAGTTCCTTACGTTTAATGAGCCATTCATAATCCTCACCCTTTTTGGCATATCTAACAATTAAATAACACAATGAAAGGTTGTTGTGCCTCAAATTTGTCCAGAAGTACTCCTCGGTACCTCCATAAAGTTTAGAGACATCATGAAACACCTTCAATAGTTTTAAAAATTCCTTCCAACCACCATATTCTATATCTTCCAAAACCATCTCTTGCATTGTGTCGAGGCAGATTAGCAATTTGATCAACAAATCATGAAACACCTCATAAAGAAACCTGATTCTGTTAGTTGGGTCACCAAATGTGATACTTGATGAATTTAAAAACACCTGGTGTTCAACTTCTGCCTTCAACGGCCGCAAAAAAGTCACAAATTCCTCTACAGTGATTGACGAAGGCCCAAAATTATTTTTTGGCCCCATACATAAAACAAGCTCCATAGATATGTTATTCACTTCCTCATCATGATACGGAAACATATTGCCATAGTAAGAACCACCATCAAAGTTGTTCTCTTGTGTCATAATCGTGACTAGACTACCTCGGCAGAATTTGTACAGCGGATCATGAATTAAAGCAGCTTTACGTAACAATTTACAGAATTCTAACACTATAGGTGCTAGCTGCAAAGATATTGACTGCGGCAAAGTAAAAATAATGTTGATAACATGTTTAACCGAAGTTTCAGCAAAAGATTTAATATCACTATCTGGAAACATGTAGAGCATTACAAGATATTCAGGAGCACCAGAAGATGTAAAGTAATGCACGTAAAGTGCAGGAAAACCAACATCATCTTTTGTAATCATTTTTATAAGATCCATCAACTTCTTTTCCACTAAAATCGAAAAAACCCGTGCTCCATTTTTAGACAACCTGAAAATTTCTGAAGCCAACTCATTTGTCCAAGCTTCAACGTAATTCCCCATCTGAACTTGCAAATACAATTCGGAATTATTGGTGATCAGACATTCGGACAAAGTCTCCTCTTGTTTAAGAAATCTACTGTCAAACATTAGACGAAGCTCCGCCACAGGAATTCCAAAGAGGGACTGGATTTTTTTATGAATTGAATGCACTTTATCTTCCGGCCTTCCATAAAAGACTAATCTTTTATATCTCTTACACAACGGCATTACATGAAGGAAATATTGGAAGAAATTCGGATCTTGAATAGAACTGGAAGAAGCACCCACATGCTGAAATGTAATTTGATTGGAAAAAATAGAAGAAGGGAAACTAGCGTAAGAATGTTCTTCCCCCATGAAGATGGAGGCTAAGTTGGATCAAGAAAGATGATCGCCAATGTAATCTTGGAAGATGGTGTGTTGGATTATTAATTTGAATGGGAAAGATGGAAAGTATTTTCGAGCGGCGGTGTTCTGAAGTCCACTAGGGTTTAGCGGTGCAAAAAGTTGTGAATAGAGAGGTGTCAGCGATTCTGAGAAAGAGGAAATAATCGATAGAAACAGATACTCGGCAACCAATACCATAAAAGGTGATGGCATTTATCATGTGATAAATGCTACTACCATCAACTCATAATTACAAATTCGAGGCTTTATATAATTTCGAATAATGACAAACAAAAAAATAAAACCAGATATAATAAACGGGATTTTGAATATCAATATATTTGTTGTTTATCAGGGCTAATTGCTTAAAAATGTATCTTACTTGTCACTTTTTCCATTTTTGTGTACCATTCTTGGGTTCCGATTATTTGATGTTACAACCTTTTAAATTTCGACTATTATCTGTATCTTTTTTACCTGCTATACAAGTCGATCCTATGTGGATCAGGTAACCCTCCAACTCACTATCCACATTGACCGTGTCATTGTCCATGTTACTCACTCAATCCAATTGCTTGTATTACCTTTTGTCTCCATTGAAGAACTTGATGCATCTGAATGTTTTCAACCCAAATAAATGACGTAAAAACTATATATATGTCATATATGCACCACAAAATAAACAAAACACAAAAATCAACAATCACACTAAAATAAAATCAAGAACATATATGATGATCTTGATTAATGGGGTTATAACAGAAATATATCATATTATCATGAAACAAAAGCCCTAAAAAAATCATTAACTGTCATCTAAGGTTGTACCATAACCAGATCCATAAACAGATAAACACGAGGGGTGAAAGGAAGCCCTTATGGGTGAGAAGTAACCTTTAATGCATCTAAAGAGTCCCTTGTGGGTGAGGAACCAAATCCATAAACACATTATCAGAAAAGCCCTATAAAGATCCTTAAATCATCTAAGGTTGGACCATAATGATATTGGGATGAACTAATATATAAAAAACTTGGGTGAAATCCAGACCGCGAAGTTCTTAAGCTAATACATTTTTGTCTTTGTCTAATATATCAGGATGAACTATTACATCTAAGGTTGTACCATAATGATACCGGGATGAACTATTACATCTAAGGTGGTACCATAATGATATCGGGATGAACTAATATATAAAAAAATTTGGGGAAATGCAAATCAACGTGACAAGTGACAGTGTGACACGGAATTATCTTTGTCATATCTTCCTCTCCTAACAGGTCCCGTCATTTGTTGCATTAAACCTTTTAAACACCAAACTTTTACATTATAACCAAGTAAGAATAACCATATGTTGTGAGGAGGTACCTTTTATGGAATTCTCGATGGCGTGAAAAGGTAGGATAGGGGTAAGGATGACAAGGGTGGATGATGTGTTTTGACTGTAAAGGAGGTTCCATTGATGGTGGGTATTACTATATCATAGTGGTAGACCCATTGGAGAATACATGAGGAGGAGGAAGGGGGTGTTTGGTACATTAAATAATCCGATCCGAACTACAAAAGGTGGCAAGTATGATACAGTTTTAAACAATTAGCTCTTTTAATTAATATAGTTGAGAATTTAAATATAAACAAAATCCCACATTATTTTGCCAATCTTTAATTAATTAAGCAAAGCATCTCTTTCATTTGTTTAAGTAAAAATAATCTTAAACTTTTTAGGCAGCTTACGTGAAATGCCGAAAAATATCATAAAATTTACTACTATTTAATCCTATTTTATCTTTTACAAAAATTGCAAGTTTCTTCTACTTAATGCAACGTCTTCTCGTGGTACTTTAGATTTCATTACTGCATATTAAACCAAATGAAGTCTAGCTCAGTTGGATGGATGCATTTGGTTATAGTCTCCATGTGGGGGAGGTCAGGGGTTCGACTCCTGTCATTCCCCATATGAGGGATTTTCCCAGAATTGGCAGCCGGGTTTGAATCCCATCGCAATGCCTTGAAGCACCTTAATGGGAAACTGGATGGCTAGCATGGGGGTTGATATTCTCTTCGTGAGATGATTCAAACTCGGGTTGAGAGACTTGGTGCCTCGGGTGGCACGCAAGATACTCCGCTGCACCAAACTGCCGTTCAAAAAAAAATTACTGCATATTAAGACCTGAATGTAATATGCACAATTTGTGGATATAGGGACTATTCACTAGAACATTACCCTTGTCTCTATTAAGGACAAAATAATAGACTTTTTGTTTAAAATCATTCATTTTGATGAATCAATGGGAGTATAGTTAGTGTTGATGAGTTTTGAGAATCACAAAATCTTCTCCGTTTGGGACAATGTGCAAAACAGATAGTTCTGTAACCAGATATATGGGTTCCTTGTTTCTAATGATGATACAACATCTAATAAAATGTTGAATCGTTATTGGAAATTAATACGGTTTCAAAGCCACCTATACATAGATGCAGTTCATGTACTTTTTAGCAGTTTTGAACTTTATCGATCCACCTGATATTATAAGTATGATTATATGATGCAAGTGACATCAAAGTAGAATGCTTACATGCAACTCTTGTTCTTGATTGATCAAATACATCATTGCATGACTATGACGCTTAGAGCAGGGGGAGTCCAAGCCTTTGGCGAGGCGCCATGGCCACCACGCAGGAAAAGACGACGGCGGAGGACTCCGTCCCTCTGCGCCGTCGGGCTGGCGCCATGGCCACCAGCTCTCGCGGTGGTGAGTTTTTCTTTTTTTTTTTTTTCTTCTAATTATTAAAGTGGGTATATGTGAACCCCTTATACCACTTTTTACTCCTATGGCACCACTTTTCCCACGGCAAAACTGGTGTCGTGGGAAAAACTGGTGCCTTGGGAAAAAAGCTGACGTGGCAACACTTTTTGTGCCATGGCACCAGGATTCCTGTGCTCTTAGTAGATGGTTTATAAAGTAGTGAAAATTGCTTGACCATAAAAGTGATTAACAGTCATCTTATTGTTTTATAAATCTACATCACTGTATTCCATTACTCCAAAAGGAAGTCCGTTAGTCATTTCGAGTACTAAAGCCTACTTTTAGTTCACGGGTTGACATACTCAGGTGTCTACAAATTATTATTGGCACAAACGAACAATTTCTCCCAAATAAATAAACTAATCAAGATTGCGTATGAAACTAACCAGGAACATACCAATTACTGCATCGACAGTCTGCTTTGGAAGTCCCTTTCTTCCGCTGATTAGCTTGAACATGTCCATCATTCTCCGACTTAGAGAAATCAATCTATCTTCATGTGCATCAACCCACAATTGAACATTCTTGGGAAGCTATTACCAGGCTTCTCTTTTCTCATATTAAAAAAAAACATTCAAGAGTCGAGAGCAAAATCCCCACCATGATTTCTTCTGTTGAAGCAAAAATTTCCCTCAATCACAATGATCGTATGTTTGTGTCTTGGTATTAGACCTATGAACACAAGACAAGTTAGCCTCGTCTCAGGTTTGACTCCGAGACCGAGCTCTAACGTGAGAGTAAGTAACTATCACGGAAATGGTGTCCGGTCTGAAATACCCGAGGTTAAGTATGAATGTAAAGAATAGTAATGGTGAAGAGTAAGTTAGGCTACCCACAACGCTATTAGGTCGCGACCTAGTTTTTTCGGTCGGCGACCTAGTGCGACCTATTTGCCACAACCCGGCGACCTAGTGCGACCTAGTTGAAAAAAAAAAAAAAAATTTAAAACACAATAAATTTCATAAAAAACATTACATTTATTTAAAAAAAAACATTACACAATTATTCGAATTTAAAAAACATTACAATAATCCTAGTAATTTAAATTATAACGTTCCTTGATTTTGTCCCTCATTTCTTGTTGGACTTGTTGTTTGGCTATCGGCAAGTTGGGGTCGATTTCCGAGTTGTAGAACATCAAGTCTTTATCTCGCTTCTTTGCTTCAGCAAGCTCGATAGCCCGACGTTGTAACTCGAGCTTTTCTCTTTTGATTTCCGCATTTTTCTCCTGCAAATCCAACTCCCGTTGCTTCAAGTCAAAGTAGGAATCTTGTTGTTGCTTCTTCTTTCCCCAACCAATGTCTTTCATCTTCTCCCATTTGGTGCTTACAGCTTCAACAAATGAAGACTTCCCAGTTGACGAAGAGGTTGATGACTTCTTTTTAGCACGATCACGACCCATTGGTCGATTTTCTTGTTTCTCTTCTTGCTCGTCTTCAGAATCATCGTGCACATCCATGTAACAAGCGTGTCCAGAACCAGAAGTGGTTTCAGAAGTCTTGGCTTTTTTGCTAGACGGTTTCTTTGTAAACTTTGGCATTTCAACCTCTATCCAACACTGGTGATCTTTGAGCACTTTCCACGCCTCCTGGTATTAAAACTCTTTATTGCAAGTCACTTTGTATTCAGCACAAGCTTTTTGGTAATCAGTGAGATCATTTGCACCACTATCATGAGTACGCTCAATGTTATTCATAATACCACAAAATGCACCAACACTAGGACGCAACCTGTTTTTCCATTTGCTCAGAACCGCGTCATACCCTCTAGCAGAACCCGTCTCGGTTTCATAGTACTTCACTACTTTTAGCCAAAAGCCCTTTGATTTTTGACTGTTTCCTTGGATGCAATTCTCGGAAACATAACACCAACCTCTGCATAACGCACACTCTTCCTCACTTGTCCATTCTTTTGGTGCCTCGGTTAAATCAACCTGTTTGCCTTTCGTAGCACGTCTTGAGGCCTTCTTAGGTTTGATTGGGGACATTTCTTCCTCATCGTCTTCAAGGTTGTATGCACCATGAAAAGACCCGTGTCCCGAACCTTGACCCATAGATTGATCTTGGCTAGGCCCGTCACCCACATAGTTGTCTTGGTTGTATATCATATCTTCAAATTGTGCATCAACCTCAAAACGATTAATCGGAGAATACTGTTGGTTTGGATAGGAAGTAGTAGAAGAATCCATAGTAGGCCGCCCGTAGGCGATTCGTAGTTAGTTTGTTGGTTATCACGTTGTGGGGGATAAAAAGGACGGTTTGAATAGTTAGGTTGTTGGTGTGATTGATATTTAAAACCGGTGGGTCTAAACCGGAATTGTGGAGACACAGCGGATAATCGGAAAGTCGAGTCCGGTGTCACATGTGGAACGGATTCTTGACGAACTCGGGATTTTGTGGTTTTGTTTTTGGGAGTTCTCTTGCTAGACATTTTTAATGTGTGTTGAGATTTGTGTGTGAAATGTAAAAATTATGAAAGAGGTATTGATTATATAGGTTTTAAAAAAAATTTGATTTTTTTTTTAAATGTAACGGTCAAATTTTTCAAACGGTCAAATTTTTCAAACGGTTTAATTTTTAAACTTGATTTTCAATTGTGTCGTGACCGGGGTCTATTTGTGCTCGACCTACACCGGCGACCGAATCGCCGCAACGCGACGACTCGGTCGCGACCGACTAGCGACCGACATAAATCTGGTGCGTTGCCGGTAGCCTTAAGTTATCTTGCCTGTGTGTATTAAATCTGTGGAGTATTTATACTACTCCACCAAAGTATACCTCGATGTCTAGTCACATCAATAGACTAGGTTCTGAGCCTAAGGTAAGATCTTCTCCATGAATCGAGGAATTTGTCCTCAGGACGGCGGTGTTATGTTTTATCCGTTGGATCGAAGAAGGCAAGCTTGATAATACGATGGGCTGCTTTCGCTTTTTACCAAGTCCTAAGTTTGTGGCATTAAATGTTTCACTGTTCATGTGCCGACCTTATTAATTGTTGGGGTCTCGGTTATAGTCCGGGATAGTATACGTGTCCGGAGGCACTGGCCGGAGACATACACGAACATGTCCCCCCAGTATCATAGTGTTAGGATCAGCTAACGGTGTGATACTTTAAATGTGTTATATCTGAACAGTAATGGGCCTAATAATTACGAGCCGCTCTACTGACTTCCCATTAATTATTTTTGTCTTTTGGTTCCTGCGTTGTCACCCACTCAATGCATTGGGTTTCGTTCTATTAGTCGTGATCTAGTTCCACGTGTTTACTTCTAATTTCAATGGTGTAGATTGAGCATGGGAAAATGTGCATGTCCTCTCATTGTCTCTCAACCATGTATAAATACTTTCCTCTTCTCATTCTTGTTTCACTTTCTTTTCTCCTTTTTTCCTCCATTGTCGCTTTCTGCTTCAAGAACCATTTTCTCGCAAGGTGTGCCCTTCGTTTCTCCCTTCTCTGGTTTTTTGTGTTTATATATTTTGTTATGTCTATTAGTGGTTCTGATGACGAGGTTGGGCCCTCGACCTTTCGCGATCCTAAATGCGATATGCACATTCGGGTTTCCACCATGCCCGGTGATGATCTTAAGAAAATTATTAGGAAGTATCTCATTCCTGACGAGCTTCGTCCTCGTCTACGGATCCTTTATTAACCATGGACCAACTTCCGGAACGATTTATTGGGATTTATGATGAGCATTCGAAGCACGGGGGGGGGGGGGGGGGGGGGGTTACAAATTCCCTTTTCTAGTTTCTTTCTGGCTGTCATTTGGTATTTTCGTGTGCATAAATCCCAATTGATTCCTATGAGTGTTAACCGTGCCACCATGTTCGAAATACGTTGCCGTAGCTTGAATATTCCCTGTACTGTGAATCTATTTCGGGTTTTTTATAGACTGTGTAAGCAAGGTCACTGGTTTTCTTTCGAGAGCCGTTGGCCTCCTCGATATGGTAAGTGCTTGCAAGAGACAACTTCTAGTCTGAAAGGATGGAAACATAAGTGGTTTCTCGTTAATAGGAGAGTGGTTCCGCATGCTATGCCGTGGAGACATAGGGATACCGATGTTCACGATGATTTCCCTACTCATTTCAAAGCAGACCACGCGAAGTTACTCGCTGATAATCCCATATTACGCCGTCCTCCTCATAGACATTTGTTGTTTCTGTCTAGTCTATGGTATCCGTATGAGAACCCTCTGTTTCGTCAGATTGTTGTTGATCTTGATAAAAATGGTACTTTTATATGCATTTTTTGTGTTATCTCCGCGGGCTATTGTAGCTCGCTCTAATCTTGATCTCTTTCCTTCTTGCAGAACTTATTATGGATGAATTCATCAAGATTCCATCTTTCGACAATGCCAAAGTTGGTCGCGATGAAAATGCATTCATGCCTAATCCTGCTACGAAGGTTACTCAGCCGCTACCGGTGGGAACTGATATATCTGGCCTTAATCCCCAGCAAGAGGCTGTGACCGTCCCTGACCCGAAGGTCCTTGCTGCTCGTCTTCGTCATGAGGGCAAGAACGTTATTAAGCCGAAGAAAGGACCTGCGGGTGGGGAGACCTCTGGACGTGCTGCTAAACGAAAGGGTGGAACCAAGACTCAAGAGTCGTCAGGGACGGAGGATACTGAGGTACACTCGACTCCTCCTCTAAATCATTCCCACCCTTCCGGTTCTGAAGACAAAACCAGCAAGACCAGTAGTGTTAAATCCAAGTCCCCCACTCATATCAATCTCAGTGATCAATCTTCTCCTCTGAATGACGATGTCAACGATGATGGTGCAGGTATGATTATCTCTGCCTTATACTGCGTTTCTTGACGACTTCCTCTTTTTTTATTGGTCTCCTTATTATTATGTTCTTTTCTTCTAGGAGGCTTGCATGGTCCTGTCTTTCACGACGGTGCCCCCTCACACAGGGTTGTGCCTCCATGGTGGTTGGAAGAAGACGTCCGTATTGATTCTTACTCGTCCTGGGAGTTGTTATTCCACTTAGCTACGCCGGCTGAACAAACTGGGCTCTCCTACCTTTCCAACTATGATGTGTTAAGCCATGCTTATCAAACCCTTTCCCGAAGCACCCTTACGGTTTCAGAACTGTTGAAGAGGTATGAGGCCCTTAGCCGGGAGCACTCTCGTCTAGCTACAGCTCAGCAAAGTGCACAGGGACACTTTGCCTCTGGTAAGACAGTATTGGATCAAATGGCCCTCGCTCATAAGAAGCTGGAGGATAATTACAACAGTTGTCTTGCTCGGGAACAAGAATGTCTTGGCACCATCGAGAGGCTAGAGAAGGAGGCTCAAGATTCTCGGGGTTTGCTTGAAGCTAAGGATAAAAAGACAGCAGAGCTGGAGCGTCTTTGCAGTGTGAGTGCCCAGGATCGTGTGAAAGACTTTGATAGAATCAAAGAGTTGGAAGCCAACAACAGGCATCTGGCCTCTATTCTTGCTCAAGCGGTTGTCGATAAGCAAGTTCTTGTTAGGGATGACTTCCCGATACTTGTCCGCGAGCTATTGGCCAGCTATGAATATCGACGCTCACTTTCTCTCGGGCATGGAGCTATTTTTAATGCAGGATTTTTCAAAGCCATGGAGTATGATCGCACACCTGAGCAGATAGCTGCTGCCATCGCTGCCGCAGATAAATTGAATGTTGAAATGGCAAGAACTTGGAAGAAAGACTTTACTGCTCTATTCTCAGCCGAATACCCCTTTGTGGCCAAGGTGGCGGCGACGAACAAGCTTCCGGTTGTTGACATTATGCAGCTTGTTCCAGCAGAGAAGCCTATTACTCCTCCAGTTGAAAACCCTCTGGTGGTCGAGAATACTGATACTTCCAAGACTTCAGCTAGTGGCTCAGACAAGACTAAGGCAAAACAGACTCCGGTTCAGGATGGTGGGAAGCTCTAGGTGAAGGCCCGGTATGCCGGTGCGATTTGTAACCTTGTTGAAACAATATTTTCTCAAACATTATGTCTGTAATGATTATTTGCTCCTCGTACTTTGGTTTTTCTAGACAAGTATCACCTTATTCACTCCAGTTGTTTCGAACATATGTTACCTATTCATAATATCATCAGCCAACGTTCCTTTCCCTTGATAGGTGTGTAAACACCCATCCTTTTTACCACTTAACTACAATAATAACCAAGCCAAAACGTGTATTTTATGTCGTAAATGTCGGAATTATGCGTGGTTTGTGTTTTTGTTGTGATTTAGGACGAAAATGTGAAAAGGGGAGAAAACACAGGCATTCACGGGCTTTTATCGAAGAAAAAGGCAAAAGACGAAGTCAAGAAATTAAGAGTGCAAAAAGAACGGAAGTCCAAGACCAATTCTGAAGATTTATCGAAGAAAAAGTTAAAAGACGGAAGTTTACTAAAAGCCGAAGAACTCAAGTCTAATTTATTGAAGAAATTACAAGACGAGTTATTAATCCCGAGACAAAGTCGTTAAAGTCAAAGAATAAAGAAGATTAAGGACTTAATGACAATTAAAGAAAGAAGAAAGAGGGGAGGAAGCTTCCTCTAAGCACCTCCCTAATCCTCCTCTAAGCACCTCCCTAATCCTCCTATAAATAGATCATTAGGATTTCATTTTCATGTTGTTGGCTAGTTTGACAAACTATGCTCTTCCATCTTTAATTTTTGCACCTTAATTACTTGCACCTTTAATTACCTTGTCATGTACCTTTAATTCCTTTAATTCCAAGTAAGTTACTTTTATGTTTATTGAATCTTTATCTTTATTGTTAATCTCTCATCTACCTTTCTTGTTTGATCTTAATCTTAATCTTTATGTTCATGTTCTTTTATTTTTATGGTTTTCAATCAAGTGGGTTTTGATTGATTTGGTTATATTTGTTAGTTTTGGTGATTTGTTTTGATTGATTATTGTTAGTTGATGTTTAGTGGTTATTTTGGTTTAATCGCTTGGTTGATTTTAATTGATTTTGTTTAAATTCGTTGCTTTTAGTTTCCTTGTTCTTCGCTACTGTTTGCTTGCCCAGAATATTCCGAACCAGCTTTACATTCCGAATGAAGGGATTTTAATGATTATTCCGGATCAAGGAAATGTTCCGAATGAGCTTATTAGTTTAGTTATTCCGAATCAGTACTTTTATTCCTGATCAGTGTTTTCTAGCTATTATTCCGAATCAGTGTTTTTGTTCCGAACGAAGGAATTTGTTCCGAATGAAGGACTTTGTTCCGAATGAACCACTTTGTTCCGAATGAAGGAATTTATTCCGAATGAATGATTTTATTCCGGATGAAGGAATTTGTTCCGAATGAATGTTTTTATTCCGGATAAATGGTTTTCTCATTTTTGTAATTTTACACAGTTAGTTTTAAGCTTTACTTTTCCCGCATTTTACTTTAGTCGCACCTTTAGTTTAAGTTTGCCTTATTTACTTTTAAGTTTGCCTTTTTATTTCTCGTCACGTTTTGAATTTCCCGTCAAGTTTTTATCTTTCAGTATTTCTTTTTACCGTCTTTATTTTTATTGTTTCAAGTCTTTATTTTTAATTAGTGTAGACAACGACAACCATTCTATTTCTTTTCCACCAAGAACAACTGAGTCGCACATTTAGCCAGTAATCAATTCGAGAAGATACCGAGAACTTAATTGAAACCCATACAAAAGCCTTGTATCAAATGGCACCGCTGCCGGCTCTTTTCGTGAAGATTAACGGTTTTTTGTGAGAGACGCGTTGGATTTTGGGATCCGTTCACTCGTGAACGTTATTTTTCGTGTCAAAAATTTCCAAAAATCCTAAAAACGTTTGAAAAATCATAAAAAGCATCTCTTTTTCAAAGTTTTGCACCAAAAATATTCTTCTTGCTTATCTATTTTTCTTTATGGATTCTTATGTCCATTGCGTCGGGTGTGGGAGACGATTATACGAGAACGACTCATGTCAATGGTGTACATGTGAGTAGTGCGGAAATGATATCGACAATACACAATTCGGATTTTGTCCATCGTGCAACTCGACTAATTCGTCCTTTTATAATCCACCTCCTGTTCCCCCGTGCATCTATTGTGGAAGCGATTCTCATTGGCATGTTTCGTGCCCGGTTCGATACCCGTATGATCACGGGCAAGAACCGGGTTACAATTATGACAATGGTAATAGCTTTCCACATGACGCACTCGGTTTTTCTCCATACCCGTGGTGCTATATTTGTGGGGGCCCTCACGATGCTTCTTCTTGTGATCCGTCGAAGGTCTTTGAGAAAGTTCCGTGCTATCATCCCAGTGTGTATAACTTTGAGCCCCCACATCACACCCTCAATCATCAATCCTCTCAGCAAATTAGTCTTGACCAACAACTCACTTCTTTGAACAATGTTCTAGAAAGTTTAGTTCAAATCCGAGCTGACTTGCATCAGGAAAGGCAACCTTTGCTTGATGGTGACGAAATCTTGAAATCCACCAACACCTTTTTGAGCCAATTTGGTCGTTTTCCCTTCTTTTCTACACCAAAATGTTTAATTACAGCATGGGATAGAATTGGTTTAACTGAACATACTCGGGGAGATGAACAACAAAAATTGCTTCATGAGCTTCTTGTAGGTGTGGAGGTTATCAAGGAAGAGTTAGCCGACTATGTCACTCCTAATTGGAATGGTCCCGTCTATTATGATGATGATGACGACCATGATGTCTACGCTATCGACCCATCTACTGAAGTTGCTACTCCTACTCTCGATATTCCTAATGCATCTAAGACTTCAGCTAGTGGCTCAGACAAGACTAAGGCTAAACAGACTCCGGTTCAGGATGGTGGGAAGCTCTAGGTGAAGGCCCGGTATGCCGGTGCGATTTGTAACCTTGTTGAAACAATATTTTCTCAAACATTATGTCTGTAATGATTATGTGCTCCTCGTACTTTGGTTTTTCTAGACAAGTATCACCTTATTCACTCCAGTTGTTTCGAACATATGTTACCTATTCATAATATCATCAGCCAACGTTCCTTTCCCTTGATAGGTGTTTAAACACCCATCCTTTTTACCACTTAACTACAATAATAACCAAGCCAAAACATGTATTTTATGTCGTAAATGTCGGAATTATGCGTGGTTTGTGTTTTTGTTGTGATTTAGGACGAAAATGTGAAAAAGGGAGAAAACACAGGCATTCACGGGCTTTTATCGAAGAAAAAGGCAAAAGACGAAGTCAAGAAATCAAGAGTGCAAAAAGAACGAAAGTCCAAGACCAATTCTGAAGATTTATCGAAGAAAAAGTCAAAAGATGGAAGTTTACTAAAAGCCGAAGAACTCAAGTCTAATTTATTGAAGAAATTACAAGACGAGTTATTAATCCCGAGACAAAGTCGTTAAAGTCAAAGAATAAAGAAGATTAAGGACTTAATGACAATTAAAGAAAGAAGAAAGAGGGGAGGAAGCTTCCTCTAAGCACCTCCCTAATCCTCCTCTAAGCACCTCCCTAATCCTCCTATAAATAGATCATTAGGATTTCATTTTCATGTTGTTGGCTAGTTTGACAAACTATGCTCTTCCATCTTTAATTTTTGCACCTTAATTACTTGCACCTTTAATTACCTTGTCATGTACCTTTAATTCCTTTAATTCCAAGTAAGTTACTTTTATGTTTATTGAATCTTTATCTTTATTGTTAATCTCTCATCTACCTTTCTTGTTTGATCTTAATCTTAATCTTTATGTTCATGTTCTTTTATTTTTATGGTTTTCAATCAAGTGGGTTTTGATTGATTTGGTTATATTTGTTAGTTTTGGTGATTTGTTTTGATTGATTATTGTTAGTTGATGTTTAGTGGTTATTTTGGTTTAATCGCTTGGTTGATTTTAACTGATTTTGTTTAAATTCGTTGCTTTTAGTTTCCTTGTTCTTCGCTACTGTTTGCTTGCCCAGAATATTCCGAACCAGCTTTACATTCCGAATGAAGGGATTTTAATGATTATTCCGGATCAAGGAAATGTTCCGAATGAGCTTATTAGTTTAGTTATTCCGAATCAGTACTTTTATTCCGGATCAGTGTTTTCTAGCTATTATTCCGAATCAGTGTTTTTGTTCCGAACGAAGGAATTTGTTCCGAATGAAGGACTTTGTTCCGAATGAAGGAATTTGTTCCGAATGAAGGAATTTATTCCGAATGTATGATTTTATTCCGGATGAAGGAATTTGTTCCGAATGAATGTTTTTATTCCGGATAAATGGTTTTCTCATTTTTGTAATTTTACACAGTTAGTTTTAAGCTTTACTTTTCCCGCATTTTACTTTAGTCGCACCTTTAGTTTAAGTTTGCCTTCTTTACTTTTAAGTTTGCTTTTTTATTTCTCGTCACGTTTTGAATTTCCCGTCAAGTTTTTATCTTTCAGTATTTCTTTTTACCGTCTTTATTTTTATTGTTTCAAGTCTTTATTTTTAATTAGTGTAGACAACGACAACCATTCTATTTCTTTTCCACCAAGAACAACTGAGTCGCACATTTAGCCAGTAATCAATTCGAGAAGATACCGAGAACTTAATTGAAACCCATACAAAAGCCTTGTATCATCCCTCATCTATTGTCTTGCTTTTTTGTTATATTTTGTACTTGACACCAGAGTATGTGTTTAAATGACTCCAGATCACCCTACGGGGTGTGCCTCCTGACTGACCCCTTGGACACGTCCTACACTTGTGTTTTTAGTGTTCACGTGGGAGACATCGACACCGACCCGCTTTTAGTTTGTCTTCGGACTGCCCATTGGGCGCGTCCTACACTTGTGTTCTAATGTTTACATGGGAGACATCGGCACCGAGCCGCTTTTAATTTGTCTCCGGACTACCCACTGGGCGTGTCCTACACTTGTGTTCTAATGTTTACATGGGAGACATCGGCGCCGAGCCGCTTTTAATTTGTCTCCGGACTACCCACTGGGCGCGTCCTACACTTGTGTTCTAATGTTTACATGGGAGACATCGGCACTGAGCCGCTTTTAATTTATCTCTGGACTACCCCTTGGGCGCGTCCTACACTTGTGTTCTAATGTTTACCTGGGATACATCGGCACCGAGCCGCTTTTAATTTGTCTCCGGACTACCCCTTAGGCGCGTCCTACACTTTTAATGCGTACTTACATACCTTCTGGTTAGCTAGGTCGGGGTTTATAGTTACTGCAATTAATTATGTTTAACAAAAGTACTTTCATTCATTGAAATTGTTAGTACATCATTGTTTGTATTACATGAAGCATTTCTATAAGTTGGTTGCGTGCCATGTGCGCGGTATTTCTTTTCCATCCACAGTCTCCAGCTTGTACGAACCGGTTTGATAGGCTTCCACCACTCTATAGGGGTCCTTTCCAATTGGGATAAGTTTTCCTATTTTCTCTTGTCTGTTGGCCATATTGTGGCGGTAGACGAAGTCTCCAATCTTGAAGGAGCATGGCTTGACGTGCTTGTTGTAATATTGCTCAACCTTCTTTTTATAATTTGCCTCTTGGATGGCCGCAGCCTCTCTTCTCTCTTGTAGCAAGTCTAGATTTAACCGCAACTCCTTTTTATTTGTATTTTCATCAAAGAGCAAGGTTCTGGCTGACGGGATTCCTATTTCGGCGGGGATCACAACTTTACTACCGTAGGTGAGGCTAAAAGGAGTTTTGATAGGTGTGAAAACACCCATCCTTTTACCACTTATTT
This sequence comes from Glebionis coronaria, assembly GCA_025667525.1. Classification (NCBI taxonomy): domain Eukaryota; kingdom Viridiplantae; phylum Streptophyta; class Magnoliopsida; order Asterales; family Asteraceae; genus Glebionis; species Glebionis coronaria. The sequence goes on from CM046878.1 coordinate 267,603,409, forward strand.
CTTACTAAAACAAGACCAAACGCGTGTTTAATATCATTTGTTTGGAATTATGCGTGGTTTTTGTGTTTATTGTGTTTTCAGAGTCAACCGGATGATTATTAAAGAAAACATGGGATTGCACGGGTTTTATCAATGAAAAAAAGACTAAAGACGAAGTCTATTGTCCAAGAGATGCAAAAGATTTGAAGTCAATGGGCCTATTTGAAGATTTATCGAAGAAAAGGACCAAAGATGGAAGATTTACATATGTCGAAGAAACTCAAGTCTATTAAAGGAAGAAATTAAAAGACGAGTTGGATTTAATCATCGACAGATGATAACTAGGTTTTTTCTCGTTTGAAAGTTCGTTCTCGGAATCACCTCGAATTGATCACAGCCTAAAGTGGAATGATTTGTTCTTGGTGACAAAAAAAGGGGTTTTGGTTTTCTATACAATAAATGAAAGAGGTAAATAAAGATTTTAACCAAAAGCAGTGAATGAAATTAAACTTGAACTTAAATAAAACAATTACTTGAATAAAATTTTAAGATAAATTAAACAGTGAAACAAACTTACTGAAAATAAGCTCTATACGGAATAAATGATGATCCAGAATTAACTAGCTCTATGCGGAATGTTTCCTAATTCGGAATAAATTTACCATGGAAACTTACTCGGAATACTGACCCTATGCGGAATATTGAAGATATTCCGAATAGAAGAGAAAACAAGAAGACTATGCGGAATAATCAATCACCATGCGGAATAAAAGGTATACTCGGAATAAACAGTTACTCGGAATATATAAGGCTATGCGGAATATACTAACATTCCGAGTAAGGGAAAAACTGAGGGGGCTACTCGGAATATATAAAATATTCCGAATAAAGGAAAGCTAAAAAGCGCTACTCGGAATATAGAAATATTCCGAATAGTGGAAAAAGAGAGGTGCTATCCGGAATAATGAAAATGTTCCGAATAAGGGTCAAGACAAATGGACTATACGGAAAGTTGCTGGGAATAAAGAACAGCAGCAGATACTTCAAGAACAGGGGACTCGAATTTACCACAAATCGAACTAAATAAGCAAAAAGGTTTAACCAATTTAACCACAAATCATCTACTAACTACAAGGATCAAATCCCAATCATAGAAACACAAATTCAACAACTTTTTAGAATCAAACTTGAACCAAATAAGAACTTAAGAACTTTAAATAAAAAGATGATGAAGATCAAGATGAATGAAAAGATTTAATGAACACTTGTATTGATGATTTAGATTCAGTAACAAAAGGAAAGGATCAAACTTACAAGATTAAAGAACAAATCAAAGAGGATGAAGAACCACTCCTTAAGGGAGATGGTTTTCCTACGAACTAGGAAAAAAAGATGAAACAAAAAAAAGAAAAAAAAACTTCCTAAAGTGTGTGAGGGGAGGGCTTTATATAGTCTTGTCTTTTGGTTGGTGAGTGGGCTTTCTCCCGTTCTTCTTGTCTTCTCGTCTTTTCAGAAAAGTTGACGTTTTCGATTCTGATTCGGGATTTGTCGTCGATTAAATTCAACTCGTCTTTTAATTTCTTTGTTTAATAGACTTGCGTTTCTTCGACTTATATAAATCTTCCATCTTTGGTCCTTTTCTTCGATAAATCTTCGAATAGGCCCAGTGACTTCAAATCTTTTGCATCTCTTGGATAATAGACTTCATCTTGAGTCTTTTTCTTTGATAAAGCCCGTGCAATCCCACGTTTTCTCCAATATTCATCCGATTGGCTCTGAAAATACAATAAACACAAAAACCACGCATAATTCCAAACAAATGATATTAAATACGTGTTTTGGTCTTTTTTGGCCAGAATTAAGTGGTAAAAGGATGGGTGTTTACACACCTATCAAATCCCCTACACTTAACCATTGCCATGCCCTCATGCAATGCTTAGTGATAAAGCAATTTTACACTTTTCTCATAATCAATCAACCTTGGCCTTATTCAAATATTATTAAATAAAAATTAAAATACTAAGAGAAATTAAAACTTTAAAATAAACAAAAGGATGGAAATATCTTGCAAAGAAATCAAGGACTTACATTAGGGCTTTGGTGCTGCGAAGATTTATCACCCTCAAGTTTCACGTTCCCCAAACTAAGCTTAAAAACGAGATCATTGTTATTATAAGTTAGTAAATCAAACACTTACACATATGGCTTAATTAAATGCTTAAACTCCCTTATTCCTAGGTGTATCTCTTATATTTTATTTTTGGTCTTAGAATGAACATGAAGATGCATTTTTGGACTTATTTCGATAGTTTATTTAGGCAGAAAGCAAAGTAGGACGATTTGATCAATAGTTAGCTAAAGGACAAAATCTCTTAAAACTGTTTCTCGGGATATCAAAAAGTTCATATCTTGGCATAACTTGGTTCACGATTTGAGACCTTTCTCGGGCCGATATTTGGCATGTACTTCATACTTCATATCTTGAGAGACGTGCTTGAGATAATGGTCTTCTCATCGTTCATAGAGTTTCTTCACTTGGAGACTTTTGAGAGGTACTCCAACTTTGTTGACCACGACTTCATGATTATTTCTTCAATCTCTATTTGGGATTTTGAGATACAACGATCCGCCTCCTTTTCGGACTTGGATCTATTTATCCTCATACCTTGTTAGGGTCTTTTCGGATAGACTTCTCCATCATCTTTATGGGAGTTGATTGCTTTTCGTTGTGAGTCTTGATCCTTCATATTGACTTTGGGAATAATGCTTTTCACATCACTTTGGATCTTTAGCAATAAAATGGAATCCTCATGCCTTGTTAGGGCCTTTTCGGATTCGCCAATCTTCGCGCCCCGCTTCATAAGTTATGCCTTGGCTATGAACTCTTATCATTACCGAGAAACTTTTAAACGATCTTGGGCTAGAAGCTAAGTAACTTTTCAAATCGTACGACCTTACTTATTGTAGATAAATTATTAGCAAGTGATGGGAGAATAGGCAAATAATTACACCAAGTGAGCTTGTGCAAGAATACCGACTTATAATTGACTCTATCATTTCTCGTCCTCCACAATTTAAAATCCCAAGTAATGAGACTCGTGGATACTTAGCCTAATAAACCAACTAAGGTCTACATGGTTAAGGATACTAGCTAGAATAAACTTAGATAAGTCTATTCGGGTTGAGTCAAAATAAACGCAACGGGCCTAATATGTCAAAGACTATTGCGGGATATATACATATGAAAGCAAAGATAAAAATTTAAAAATTACGATTAAATGGCCAAAGTTAATAAAAAATTTGAAAAATGTTGAAAAATAGGATTTTCCGGTTAAATGAAGGCATTTTCATGGAAAAGTCCACTTAAAACTTCGATAGAAGTCCCCCTACACTTAAGATAAACATTGTCCTCAATGTTTAAGCATGTGGGAAAAGTCTCCCCTACACTTATGACATTGTGCACGTTGGTTAACTCAAGTTAAGGAAGGGACGACTAACGTGATCAATTTCAAATGTGAAGATGAAGAAAATTGAATCACGATAGTTGAGAGATAGAACCGGATTTCGGATAACACGGGAGCACGTTTCTTCAGAGATTCCAAGAGTGCACTAATCCCTGTAATCACATCACCACACAAAGACAAACACCCTATAGAGGTCCCCCTACACTTAGGAGGTTAAAACATAAAAGGATAGATACTCGGGTTGCCTCCCGAGGAGCGCTTGTTTTTGATAACCGAGTCACGAGCCTGACTCGACCCAAATTAGTTCATGGGGAACGTGGTGAGGGATGGAACCACCTCCTGAGAGGTGTCCTCACCAAAGTACAACTTCACTCGTTGGGCATTTACCTTAAAATTTGGTCCATTAGGTTGAGCGAGCTCGAGAGTACCATATGGAAAAATTTGGGCAATGGTGAATGGGCCGGTCCAACGAGATTTGAGCTTGCCCGAAAAGATTTTCAACCGAGAGTTAAAAAGTAAGACTTTGTCTCCAACATGGAACTCTCGGTTCTTAATCTTAGAGTCGTGAATGAGCTTAGTTCTCTCCTTATAGATTAAAGAATTTTCATAAGCCTCATTACGGAGTTCATTCAGCTCATTGAGTTGGATCTTGCGTAGGTCACCGGCTTTGTTGATATAAAAATTAGCCCACTTCAAGGCCCAGTAAGCCTTGTGTTCCAACTCAATGGGGAGGTGGCACGCTTTCCCGTACACGAGACGATATGGTGTACAACCAATCGGAGTCTTGTATGCAGTACGAAAAGCCCACAAAGCATCATCAAGTTTATCAGCCCATGAGGCACGATGCTCTCCCACGGTTCTTTCTAGAATTCGCTTAAGTCCTCGGTTGGATATTTCAGCCTGGCCATTAGTTTGTGGGTGGTAGGCTGTGGAAAGACGATGATTTACACCGTACTTAGCCATGACTCTTGCGAATTGGTCATTGCAAAAATGAGTCCCACGATCACTAATAATGGCGCGAGGCACACCGAATCTAGCGAATAGAGCTTTCAAAAAGTTACAAACCACCCTTGCGTCATTAGTGGGTAAAGCTTTGGCTTCAACCCAATTTGAAACGTAGTCAACGGCTACAAGGATATATTTGTTTCCTTTAGAAGAAGGGAATGGCCCCATAAAGTCGATACCCCAAACATCAAAAATTTCACACTCTTGAATGAAATTCTGAGGCATCTCGTCTTTATGTGTGATAGTGCCTTGTTTTTGGCAAACATCACATCGTTTAACCATAATGTGAGCGTCACGATATATGGAGGGCCAATAAAATCCCGAATCAAACACTTTTTTGGCGGTGTAGTTGGGACCAAAGTGACCACCAGTGGGTCCTTTGTGGCAAGCATCAAGGATTTCCGAAGCTGCCGGTCCGTCAACACATCGGCGGATAATCAGGTCGGCACATTGTTTGAATAGGTAAGGGTCGTCCCAAAAGTAAGTCTTAATGTCGGTGAAGAACTTTTTCTTTTGTTGAGACGTCAACCCTTCCTTGAGAATTCCACCCGCCAAGTAGTTTGCAAAGTCCGCAAACCACGGGGTGTCATCAGAATTCGAATTTATAGACATTAAGGTCTCCAAGGGAAAAAAATCATTGATTTCTTTGTTCGGATGATCCCCTTGGTAAGGATCCTCAAGTCTGCTGAGATGATCCGCGGCTAGGTTTTCTACTCCTTTTTTATCGCGAATTTCGATTTTAAATTCCTGAAGCAGCAAAACCCAGCGAAGAAGTCTTGGTTTAGAATCTTGCTTTGTCAACAAGTACTTCAACGCGGAATGATCGGTATACACAATTGTTGTAGAAAGGACAAGATAGGGGCGGAATTTTTCAAAAGCATAGACAACAGCTAAAAGATCTTTTTCGGTTGTCGTATAATGCAATTGTGCCCCAGTCATTGTCTTGCTAGCGTAATGGATTGGTTGGAAGTGTTTATTCACTCTTTTTCCCAGAACCGCTCCAATAGCAAAATCACTAGCATCACACATCAACTCAAAGGGCAGCTCCCAATTAGGGGTAACCAGGACAGGTGCCTTAGTTAGCTTATCCTTCAGCGAGTTGAAGGCTTCGAGACACTCTTTGGAAAAGATAAAAGGAGTATCTTTTTCCAAGAGGTGGGTCATCGGGCGAGCGATTTGAGAAAAATATTTGATGAATCGACGGTAGAAGCCCGCATGACCCAGAAAACTTCTCACACCCTTCACGGTTGAAGGTGGAGGCAACTTGGCGATAACATCGACTTTAGCATGGTCTACTTCAAGACCGGCTTTGGAAATCTTGTGTCCCAGCACGATGCCTTCTTTTACCATAAAATGGCATTTTTCCCAATTCAGAACAAGGCGAGTGTCTTCGCATCGCTTAAGCATACGTTCCAAATTGGCAAGGCAAGAAGAGAAGGAATCCCCGAAGACCGAGAAATCATCCATGAAGACTTCCATGGTTTGTTCAACCATGTCATGGAAGATAGCTAACATGCACCTTTGGAAAGTCCCGGGGGCATTACATAAGCCAAAAGGCATTCTTTTGTAAGCAAATGTGCCATAGGGACAAGTGAATGTTGTCTTCTCTTGATCTTGGGGATCGATGGGTATTTGGAAATAACCCGAGAAACCATCAAGAAAGCAGTAATATTCATTACCCGCTAAACGTTCAAGCATTTGGTGCATAAAAGGTAGAGGGAAATGATCCTTTCTCGTGGCATCATTGAGTTTGCGGTAGTCTATACAAACTCTCCACCCAGTAACGAGACGAGTGGAAATCAACTCGTTGTGTTCATTGGGAACAACGGTTATTCCGCCCTTCTTGGGCACACAATGGATTGGACTAACCCATGGTGAATCCGAAATAGGGTAAATCATACCCGCATCAAGAAGTTTGATAACCTCTGTTTTGATGACTTCATGTATTTTTGGATTCACCCTTCGTTGGCTTTGAATTGTGGGCTTAAAGTCGTCCTCCATGAGAATTTTGTGTGTGCAGAAGTGAGGATCAATTCCACGAATGTCAGAGATTTTCCAAGCGATAGCCTTCTTATGATCTTTCAACATGGTGATAAGTCGGGCTTTTTCTTCTTCCTTTAGGTCCTTAGCAATGATGACTGGCGACTTCTTCTCTTCTTCAAGGAATACATACTCGAGATGGGGCGGCAACTCCTTAAGGTCTAAATCCGGAGGATTGTCGACGGGAGGCGTATTCGAAGTCGGAGTATCGATAGCAATAACCGTGGGAGATGGAGGAGAAGGATTGTATTCGTTGAGAAGGCTTTCAAAGAAATGCATGTCTTCGTCCCCATCGGTAGGAGAATCATTAGTAGATAAGTTCACATCTCCCATGGTGTCTTCAAAATCTTTCCAAAACAAGTCACTATCTCCAAATAGAGACAATGAGGAATTAATAGAGGACACGGTCTCAACATTGGGAAGAGAGGTAGGAATACTTTTGCAAGCATTATTAAAGTGTTCTTCACAAGCCTCATCAAGAACGTCAATACAATTAACGCTCTCATATGAATAAGGCTGTTTAGACAACTTTCCCATGTTGAAGACTACTTTATCGTCACCCACTCTCATGATAAGCTCACTAGCTTCAACATCAATGAGAGTGCGACCGGTCCTCAAGAATGGACGACCAACAATTAGTGGTACACGAGGGTCCATCTCGTAGTCGACGACAACGAAATCAGCAGGAAAGGTGAATTTGTCGACTCCTACAATGACGTCTTCGGCTATACCCACTGGATAAGCAACCGTACGGTTAGCCAATTCCAAAGTCATTTTGGTGGGGACTAGCTCAGGGAGAGATAATTGCTTCCACACACTTAAAGGCATTAAGTTGATACTGGCACCTAGATCGGCTAAGGCCATGCAATTCTCGACTCCCGGGAAATTGCAAGGGATTAAGAAACAACCCGGATCTCCAAGCTTGGTTGGCAATTTCCTTAAGAGCACTGCAGAGCAATTCTCATTAAGTTGGGTGTTGGCAATATCGAGGAGCTTTTCCTTGTCGCTCAGAAGATCTTTAAACATTTTCGCGTATTTGGGCATGTGAGCGAGAGCCTCAGCGAAGGAGATATTGAAATTCAGTTGTTTAAACATTTTAAGAAAGTTCGAAACCTGAATATCGTCCTTGCTTTTGAGCTTCTCTTTCCTTAACCTAGATGGATAAGGTATATTGGAAGAAGAGGAAGGCTTTGGAAGAATAGGATCACTCACATCCTTGGGTGGAGGAGGGGTAGAAGGAAGAGGTGGAGAAATTGGGGAAGGAGAAGGATGAGGAATAGGAGCAGGTGACTCGTTCTCCTTAGTCACAACCACCGGTGGAGGTATAGGAAGCTCGGGTTCCTTGGTACCTTTGCCACTGCGAGTGGTGATTGCTTTCATCTCCCCTCTTGGATTCGCAACGGTGTTACTCGGAAGAGTACCCGAAGAAGAGGGTTGATTACCTTGGAAGAAACTAGCCATCATGTTCTTCAAGTCATTAGTTTGGCTATCCAACGTATTTCTCATGTCGGCTCTCAAATCATTTCCTTGCTTGACCAAGTCTGCTTTCAAGTTGCGCACTTCCTGTTGGAGATTTTCCACGATCACATCATTGGTCGTCATGTAGGTTGCAACCTCTTGGTGTAATGCAGTGGGTTGGTTTGGAGGAGCATTGTATGCGGGTGGTTGATAAGCAGGTTGTTGGTAAACTTGGTTGTTACGTTGAGGTGGTTGTTGCTGCTTGTGAGGAGGGATGTATGGTGTACGAGGTTGTTGTTGTTGATGAGGAGGGCGGTTGAGGTTTTGTTGTTGGTTTGGGTTGTTTGGAGGAAAACCGGGTGGTGAGAGGTAGTTGTTGGAGCGGTAGCTAAGCAAATTACGGTCACCTTGAGGTCTTGCTTGATAAGCAGGTTGAGGATAGGTGCCATAAGCTGCATTCACATTATCAGCAGGGTAGTCTTGGGTGGCAGTACAAGTGGTGTAAGAGTGAGGACCACCGCATATCTCATAAGGTTGGCTGACAGCGCTGACTTGAGCATTTTTAGCGTTGCTGCTATTGTTGTTGCTGACGGTGTGGGTAACAAGCGATTCAATAAGCGTAGTGATTTTGTCCAATCGCTTGTCGCTGTCACTAGTGCTAGCACTAGCGACATTGGTCCGAACACTCTTGGTTTGCACACGAGACTTATTCTCAATGATATCCCAAGCAGCATTGGAAGTCTTAGCCAAAAGATTACCCCCGAGGCACTGTTTAGTGAATCTTGGTCACTCATGCTTAAACCATTGTAAAAAGTATTAATTTGATGTACTTTGGTAAAACCATGTTGTGGGCATTTTCTTAAAAGATCTTTAAAACGATCCCAAGATTCACTGAACGACTCATCTTACTTTTGTTCAAAATTTATGATTTCATTCCGCAAAGCGGTAGTACGAGAGGGTGGGAAAAAGTAATTGATAAACTTTGTTTCCAAATCCGTCCACGAGAGAATACTCTGTGGCGGTTCTTTAGCAAGCCAATGCCGGGCTTGTCCCTCTAGAGAAAAGGGAAAAAGTTGTAACCTGATAACCTCTTGTGGAACACCATTGAATTTGACCGTGTTGGTGAGTTGCAAGAATCTCTTGATATGGTCATGTGGGTCATCAATGGTACGTCCCAAGAATGGTTGAGCAGAGACCATCTGGATAAAGCCTGATTTTAGCTCAAAGTTGTTGGCTGCAATTGCTGGTATAACAATTGGATCAGTGTTGCCATCTACATGAGCTTGCAGCAGTTCAATCATCGGGCGATTATCCGGAAGAGGCTCATTGTTGTTGTTATTCATGTTGTTGAAAGGTGGGTTGTTGTTGTTATTATTGTTGTTTGGAGGTGGTATGTTGTTGTTGTTTTGTACACCGGCCATGTCTAACTAGGTTTTTTCTCGTTTGAAAGTTCGTTCTCAGAATCTCCTCGAATTGATCACAGCCTAAAGTGGAATGATTTGTTCTTGGTGACAAAAAAGGGGTTTTGATTTTCTATACTATAAATGAAAGAGGTAAATAAAGATTTTAACCAAAAGCAGTGAATGAAATTAAACTTGAACTTAAATAAAACAATTACTTGAATAAATTTTTAAGATAAATTAAACAGTGAAACAAACTTACTGAAAATAAGCTCTATACGGAATAAATGATGATCCAGAATTAACTAGCTCTATGCGGAATGTTTCCTAATTCGGAATAAATTTACCATGGAAACTTACTCGGAATACTGACCCTATGCGGAATATTGAAGATATTCCGAATAGAAGAGAAAACAAGAAGACTATGCGGAATAATCAATCACCATGCGGAATAAAAGGTATACTCGGAATAAAAAGTTACTCGGAATATATAAGGCTATGCGGAATATACTAACATTCCGAGTAAGGGAAAAACTGAGGGGGCTACTCGGAATATATAAAATATTCCGAATAAAGGAAAGTTAAAAAGCGCTACTCGGAATATAGAAATATTCCGAATAGTGGAAAAAGAGAGGTGCTATCCGGAATAATGAAAATGTTCCGAATAAGGGTCAAGACAAATGGACTATACGGAAAGTTGCTGGGAATAAAGAACAGCAGCAGATACTTCAAGAACAGGGGACTCGAATTTACCACAAATCAAACTGAATAAGCAAAAAGGTTTAACCAATTTAACCACAAATCATCTACTAACTACAAGGATCAAATCCCAATCATAGAAACACAAATTCAACAACTTTTTAGAATCAAACTTGAACCAAATAAGAACTTAAGAACTTTAAATAAAAAGATGATGAAGATCAAGATGAATGAAAAGATTTAATGAACACTTGTATTGATGATTTAGATTCAGTAACAAAAGGAAAGGATCAAACTTACAAGATTAAAGAACAAATCAAAGAGGATGAAGAACCACTCCTTAAGGGAGATGGTTTTCCTACGAACTAGGAAAAAAAGATGAAACAAAAAAAAGAAAAAAAAACTTCCTAAAGTGTGTGAGGGGAGGGCTTTATATAGTCTTGTCTTTTGGTTGGTGAGTGGGCTTTCTCCCGTTCTTCTTGTCTTCACGTCTTTTCAGAAAAGTTGACGTTTTCGATTCTGATTCGGGATTTGTCGTCGATTAAATTCAACTCGTCTTTTAATTTCTTCGTTTAATAGACTTGAGTTTCTTCGACTTATATAAATCTTCCATCTTTGGTCCTTTTCTTCGATAAATCTTCGAATAGGCCCAGTGACTTCAAATCTTTTGCATCTCTTGGACAATAGACTTCATCTTGAGTCTTTTTCTTCGATAAAGCCCGTGCAATCCCACGTTTTCTCCAATATTCATCCGATTGGCTCTGAAAATACAATAAACACAAAAACCACGCATAATTCCAAACAAATGATATTAAATACGTGTTTTGGTCTTGTTTTAGCCAGAATTAAGTGGTAAAAGGATGGATGTTTACACACCTATCAACAGATCCCGAATCAGAATCGAAAACGTCAACTTTTCTGAAAAGACGAGAAGACAATAAGATAGGGAGAAAGCCCACCCACCAACCAAAAGGGAGACCTATATAAAGATTTCCCTTCACACTTTTTATTCAGTTTTTTCATTCCTTTTTTCTCTCTTTCTGTTCGTAGGCATCACCAACACCATTAGGGTGTTTGGTGATTTTGATTCTTGTTTTTGTTCTTAAATCTTGTAAGTTTAATCCTTCGTTTTGTTTACTGAATCTTAATCATCAATACAAGTTTTTATTTAATCTTTTCATTCCTCTTGTTCATCATCATCTTTTTATTCAAAGTGCTTAAGTTCTTATTAATTTGATTTTGATCTTCAAAAGTTGTTGATTTTGTGTTTTTATGATTGGGATTTGATTCTTATGGTTAATAGATAGTCGTTGGTTAGTTTGGTTAAAACCTTTTCGTTTATTTGGTTCGATTGGGTTAAAATTTGCGTTCCCCTGTTCTTGCACCTGCTTCTGTTCTTCATCCCAGTTTATTCCGAATAGTTGTTAACTTTTTCCCTTATTCTGAATGTTTTCTCATTCCGCATAGCTATCATTATTCCGAGTAAGGTTTTATTCCGTATAGACCATTATTCCGCATAGCTCCATTATTCCGCATAGTATGATTATTCCGGATAGAGTTGTTTATTCCGCATAAGACTTATTATTCCGCATGATCTCATTATTCCGAGTAGGCATTTATTCCGCATAGGGATTCTTATTCCGAATAGACTAGTATTTCGAGTAGTGTTTTATTCCGCATAGACTTCATTATTCCGCATAGCTTTAAATATTCCGCATGGTCATTATTCCGGATAGCACCATATTTTCAGTAAGTTTGTTTTATTGTTTTGTCATTTAACTGTTTAATTTAAATCTAAGTTTTATTTAAGTAATTGTTTTGGTTTAAATCTTTATTTACTTCATGCATTTACCTTTTTAGTAGAATAGAAAACCAAGCCCACTTTTTGTCACCAAGAACAAATCATTCCACTTAGAACCGTGATCAATTCGAGGAGATTCCGAGAACTTAATCTGAAACCCATTGCATAAGCTTGTATCAAATGGCGCCGCTGCCGGCTCTTCTCGTTAAGATCAACAGTTTTTTTGTGAAAACTTGGATTTTGGGATCCGTTCACCGTGAACGTTACTTTTTCATAAAAATTTTGAAAAACACAAAAAAAAGATATTAAATTTTCAAAAATCCTAAAAATTAAAAAACATAAAAACCAAAAATATTTTTGCTTTGTTTTTTCCTTGTTAGTTCTTTTGCAGGTGCATGCGTACACGATCAACGTCTTATCAAGAGCCCGAGCCTCTCGAAGACTTAGACATGGCCGGTGTACAAAACAACAACAATAACCCACCTTAAAACAATAATAACAATAACAATCCACCTTTCAACAACAATAATAACAACAACAATGAGCCTCTACCAGACAATCGCCCGATGATTGAACTTCTGCAAGCACATGTGGAGGGCAACAATGATCTAATTGTCATACCCGCGATTGCAGCCAACAACTTTGAGCTCAAATCCGGTTTTATCCACATGGTCTCTGCTCAACCATTCTTGGGACGTACCATTGATGATCCACATGACCACATCAAGAGATTCTTGCAACTCACTAATACGGTCAAATTCAATGGTGTTCCACAAGAGGTAATCCGTTTACAACTTTTTCCATTTTCTTTAGAGGGACAAGCCCGGCATTGGCTTGCTAAGGAACCGCCACAGAGTATTCTTACGTGGACGGATTTGGAGACCAAGTTCATAAACTACTTTTTCCCACCATCTCGTACTACCGCTTTGCGGAATGAAATTATCAATTTTGAACAAAAGTACGATGAGTCTTTTAGTGAATCTTGGGACCGTTTCAAAGATCTTTTGAGAAAATGCCCACAACATGGTTTTACCAAAGTGCACCAAATTAATACTTTTTATAATGGTTTAAGCATGAATGACCAAGATTCACTAAACAGTACCTCAGGGGGTAATATTATGGCTAAGACTTCCAATGCTGCTTGGGATATCATTGAGAATAAGTCTCGTGTGCAAACCAAGAGTGTGCGGACCAATGCCGCTAGTGCTAGTACTAGTGACAGTGACAAGCGACTTGACAAAATTATACGCTTCTTGAATCGCTTGTTACCCACACCGCTAACAACACCAACATCATCAATGCTAAAAACGCTCAAGTCAATGCTGTAAGCCAACCATGTGAAATATGCGGGGGTCCTCATTCTTACACCACCTGTACTGCCACCCAAGACTACCCTTCTGAGAATGTGAATGCAGCATACGACACCTATCCTCCGGCCGCTTATCAAGCTCGTCCTCAAGGTGACCGCAACTTGCTTAGCTACCGCTCTAACAACTATCTCTCACCACCCGGTTTTCCTCCTAACAACCCAAACCAACAACAAAACCTCAATCGCCCTCCTCAACAACAACAACAACCTCGTACACCATACATACCACCTCACAAACAACCATATCCACCTCAAAGAAACAACCAAGTTTACCAGCAACCTGCTTATCAACCACCCGCATACAATGCTCCTCCCAACCAACCCACCGCATTACACCAAGACATTGGAACCTACATGAGGACTAATGATGTGATCGTGGACAATCTCCAACGGGAAGTGCTCAACTTGAAAGCAGACCTGGTGAAACAAGGGAACGATCTGAGAGCTGATATGAGAAACACTTTGGATAGTCAAACGAATGACTTAAAGAACATGATGGCTAGTTTCTTCCAAGGTAATCAACCCTCTTCTTCGGGTACTCTTCCGAGTAACACCGTTGCGAATCCAAGAGGGGAGATGAAAGCAATCACCACTCGCAGTGGCAAAGGTACCAAGGAACCCGAGCTTCCTATACCTCCACCAGTGATTGTGACTAAGGAAAACGAGTCACCTGCTCCTATTCCTCATCCTTCTATTTCCCCAATTTCTCCACCTCTTACTTCTACCCCTCCTCCACCTAAGGATGTGAGTGATCCTATTCTCCCAAAGCCTTCCTCTTCTTCTGGTATACCTTATCCATCTAGGTTGAGGAAAGAGAAGCTCAAAAGCAAGGATGATATTCAGGTTTCGAACTTTCTCAAAATGTTTAAACAATTAAATTTTAACATCTCCTTCGCCGAGGCTCTCGCTCACATGCCTAAGTACGCAAAAATGTTCAAAGATCTTCTTAGCGACAAGGAGAAGCTTCTTGATATTGCTAACACCCAACTTAATGAGAATTGCTCTGCATTGCTCTTAAGGAAATTGCCAACCAAGCTTGGTGATCCGGGTCGTTTCTTAATCCCTTGTAACTTCCCGGGAGTAGAGAATTGCATGGCCCTAGCCGATCTAGGTGCCAGTATTAACTTAATGCCCTTAAGCGTTTGGAAGCAATTATCTCTCCCTGAGCTAGTCCCCACCAAAATGACTTTGGAATTGGCTAACCGTACGGTTGCTTATCCAGTGGGGATAGCTGAAGACGTCTTTGTAGGAGTCGACAAATTCACTTTTCCTGCCGATTTCGTCGTCGTCGACTACGATATGGACCCTCGTGTGCCATTGATTGTTGGTCGTCCATTCCTGAGGACCGGTCGCACTCTCATCGATGTTGAAGCAGGTGAGCTTATTATGAGAGTGGGTGACGATAAAATTGTCTTCAACATGGGAAAGTTGTCTAAACAGCCTTATTCTAACGAGAGTGTTAATTGTATTGACGTTTTTGATGAGGCTTGTGAAGAACACTTCAAAGATGCTTGCAAAAGTATTCCTACCTCTCTTCCCAATGTTGAGACCGTTTCCTCTATTGATTCATCACTATCTCTATTTGGAGAAAGTGATTTCCTTTGGAAAGATTTGGAAGCTACCATGGGAGATGTGAACTTAGCTAATGACGATTCTACCACCAATTGGGATGAAGATCTCCGCCTCATTGAGAACCTTCTTAAAGAAGACAATCTTTCTCCACCATCTCCCACGGTTATTGCTATTGATGCTCCGACTTTGAAAACGCCTCCCATCGAAAATCCTCCGGATTTAGAACTTAAGGAGTTGCCGCCCCATCTCGAGTACGTGTTCCTTGAAGAAAACAAGAAGTCGCCTGTCATCATCGCGAAGGACTTGAAAGAAGAAGAGAAATCTCGCCTCATCGCCGTGCTTAAAGATCATAAGAAGGCAATTACTTGGAAAATTTCTGACATCCGCGGAATTGATCCGAACTTTTGTACTCACAAGATTCTCATGGAAGATGACTTTAAACCCGCAATCCAGAGCCAAAGAAGGGTTAATCCTCGCATTCATGACGTCATCAAACAAGAGGTTATCAAACTTCTTGATGCCGGCTTGATTTACCCTATCTTGGATTCGCCATGGGTAAGTCCCGTCCATTGTGTGCCCAAGAAGGGCGGAATAACCGTTGTTTCCAATGAACACAACGAGTTGATTCCCACTCGTCTCGTTACTGGGTGGAGAGTTTGTATTGATTATCGTAAACTCAATGATGCCACGAGAAAAGATCACTTTCCTCTTCCCTTCATGGATCAAATGCTCGAGCGTCTAGCTGGTAATGATTATTACTGCTTTTTAGACAGTTTCTCCGGGTATTTTCAAATTCCCATCGATCCCAAAGACCAAGAAAAGACCACATTCACTTGTCCTTACGGAACATTTGCTTACAAACGCATGCCTTTTGGTTTATGTAATGCTCCTGGGACGTTCCAAAGGTGTATGATGGCTATCTTCCATGACATGGTGGAAGACACTATGGAAGTATTCATGGATGATTCCTCGGTTTATGGCGATTCTTTCTCTACTTGCCTTGCCAATTTAGAACGTATGCTTAAGCGGTGTGAAGACACTCGCCTTGTTCTTAATTGGTAAAAATGCCATTTCATGGTAAAAGAGGGCATCGTGCTAGGACACAAGATCTCCAAAGCCGGTCTTGAAGTAGACCGTGCTAAAGTAGATGTTATCGCTAAGTTGCCTCCACCTTCAACCGTGAAGGGTGTGAGAAGTTTCCTTGGTCATGCGGGCTTCTACCGTCGATTCATCAAAGATTTTTCTCAAATCGCTCGCCGGATGACCCACCTCTTAGAAAAAGACACTCCTTTTATCTTTTCCAACGAGTGTATTGAAGCCTTCAACTTGCTTAAGGATAAGCTAACTAAGGCACCCGTCTTGGTTACCCCTAATTGGGAGTTGCCTTTCGAGTTGATGTGCGATGCTAGTGACTTTGCTATTGGAGCGGTTCTGGGCCAAAGAGTGAACAAACACTTCCAACCGATCCATTACGCTAGCAAGACAATGACAGGGGCTCAATTGCATTATACGACAACCGAAAAAGAGCTTTTAGCTGTTGTCTATGCTTTTGAAAAGTTCTGCCCCTATCTTGTCCTTTCCACCACAATCGTTTACACCGATCATTCCGCGTTGAAGTACTTGTTGACTAAGCAAGATTCCAAACCAAGACTTCTTCGCTGGGTTTTGCTACTCCAAGAATTTAAAATCGAAATTCGCGATAAAAAAGGAGCTGAAAACCTAGCCGCGGATCATCTCAGTAGACTTGAGGATCCTTACCAAGGGGATCATACGAACAAAGAAATCAATGATTCTTTTCCCTTGGAGACCTTAATGTCTATCAACTCGACTGCTGATGAAACCCCGTGGTTTGCGGACATTGCAAACTACTTGGCGGGTGGAATTCTCGTTGACGGGTTAACATCCCAGAAAAAGAAGAAGTTCTTTAACGACATTAAGACTTACTTTTGGGATGAACCGTATCTATTCAAGCAATGTGCTGACTTGATTATTCGCCGATGTGTTGATGAACCGGCATCTTTAGAAATCCTTGACGCTTGCCACAAAGGACCCACCGGTGGTCACTTTGGTCCCAACTACACCGCCAAAAAAGTGTTTGAATCGGGATTTTATTGGCCCACTAATAAGTGTGTAAACACTTATCCTTTTGCCACTAAAATCAAGGAAAAACAATACCTAATCATGTGTTTTATATCATTAAAGTCGGAATTACGCGTGGTTTTGTGTTCTTGTGTTAAAATAGGTACAAATGATCAAAAGGAAAGAAAACACGGGATTTTACGGTCAAAAGTTGAAGGAAAGTCCAAGAAAAGACGAAGACAAAGTCAAAAGACCAAAATGTGCCCAAGTCTCGAAGACCGGCAAAGTCGACACAATTTTGAAGAATAGATCGAAAAGCCAAAAATCAAGTCGTTTTGTTCGGGGAATTAATTTATCAAAGTTATCGGGTCTTGTGGGTCCCACATTCGGTTAATGGGCTCAAAAGCCCATTTGAAAGTTTAAATTTGCTTGATGAAAAAATTTACAAGCCCACAAAGCCGATATTGCAAACGTATAATTGATGGGCTTTAAAAGTCCACTTGGTTGATTTAAACAAAAACGGAAGGGGAGTTATCTATTTGGGCCAAAGCCCATTAGAATATTAAACATGAAACGATTTTTGCTTGTTTAATGGTCAGTCAACCATGTGTAACTCAGTCAACCTAAATAACCCCCACGTGTCCCATATCAACCCTCACCCCAATGAAACCCCCAGTCAAACTCCTTCCCACGTATTAATCCCCAGTCAACCCTATGTTGTATTTATAAAACGGTTTACCCACTCTTCCCCACACCATTACTATCCTACACCCTCACCTCACTTTACCAAAAAGTTTATTTACCCCCACGTGTAGCTTTTACCCAACCGTCCCTCACCCCACACCAAACGATATAAAACAAATATTTTACCCAACCGACTCTCACATTTACCACAATATCACCCCACGTGTAACTCTATTTTCCAACTCCCAAATAAATAAACGTTTGTTTTATCTGACCCCATTTCCATTTTTTCGATACACACAATGTGAAAACATTCACCTTCTTCCTCTTTCCTCCATTTTTTACAGTAAACCCTAAATCACCCAAACCAAAAATTACCCACCAAATATTGGGGGTTTTACCCTCATTTGATAATTAACACAAATCCACTTAAATCCCCCCAAAAAAACGGAAGATCCACCAAGTGGTCCTCATCCTCTCTACCGATGTGGTATCAAACCCTTCTTTTGATTGGTGGGAACACCTCACCAATACCAAACCACCAATCATATCAAGCCATGCTGGCAATCCGGACTCACGGATCATTTTCATCCGTTGATCAAGAGAAGAAAAGAGAAAGAGAGAAGAATGAAGAAATCAAGGGCCAGGATTCATTTCCTTGGGCACCAAGGATGACCTAGAAGGTTCGGGGTTACCCTATAAAAACCCCCATCTATCATGTAATCAAGAGCTTTTCTTTAATTTTTATTTTCAGTAAAATTAGATTAGTTTTAATCTTGTAATTTTAATTTTTTTCAGCACTTGTAATTTTAATTTTAATTAATGAAAAAAGTTATTTAAATTTAATTCAGTCTCATTTTTATTTACTGTTTTATTTAAAAGGTTAATTCGTTTTATATATATATATTTATTTACTATTCTCGTGACATTATTCGGATAAAAAAAAAGAGAAGGAAAGTAATAAATCTCCCTACTGGAGATTTATAAAAGTTTACTGTTTGAAGTGGATCATTGTTTGGTTCGAGGCGTTGTACTGTTCGAGTATAACTATTTTTGGTTCGAGAATTTGTTGATGGTTCGGTTAGTGATTCGAAGGTGGTGTTTTTTGTGCTTCAATTAACAAGTTGGCACAGCGCCATACTTCTTCTCAACGGAAATCATCGAAAAGGTTTTTCCTCTTTTTATTATTTTTATTAATCTGCTTGTTTTAGTTTATAAATATTATTTGCTTATTTGTTTTAAATTTGCTCTCTTTTGGATGACTTTTATTATCTTTGGTTAAATCTGCTCATGTTATTGCGTTTAGATATAGATTAGTTTTTATCTGCTTTTGATTTGGTTCATTTTATTCACATATCTTTTAAGTTGCTGATTAAGTTTCTGTTGCTATATGCTTTTGATTTTGTTAGGAATCTGCTTAGGTTGCTGATTAAGTGTTTACTTTTGGAATTATTTCGTTGTTTTTATTCGAGTAGTGATAGTCGTAGAAATACGTCTTTTAGGAAAAAGCGCGTATAATGGGCAAGTATTAAGTTGCACGTTTTAGGAAAAACGCGAAACCGAACAAATGCGGGTTCGTTCTCGAGGAGGTGTGTGGATTAATGTGACAAAATATATAATCAAAGGTTTAGGGTAGTGTCGTTTTTAGATGAGAAAAGAAAGAAAAACTAAGACGAGCTACGATTACAATTAAACTACGACGAAAAACGTAAAACGCGAACGTAAGTACGTAAAACGTGAAAATTTAAAAATTTTAAGCTAAAAACAAATTAAAGATGAAAAAGTAGTTCAAAATAATATAAATAAGGATAAAAATCCAATAAAAATATTTTAAAACCTTTTATTAATTAAATATTTAATTTTTAATGCTAATTAAAGCCCAAAAATTAAATATAATTAAGAAAAAGCCCAAAATATTATTTTATTGGACAAATAACTCACTTATATTATTTATAAACTAAAAAGTATTTTTCCAAAATTTTAATTACTATTTTTCTATTTTTAAAATTCTAAAAACTATTTTTAAACTAAAATAATTATAAAAAATAATTAAATAATGCTAAAAATAATTTACCAATTTAAAAATCCTATTTTACTCTAATAAACAGAAGAAAAATGAAAAAGTTTGAAAAATAATAAAATTTTCACTAAAAGACAAAAAACAGTTTTAAATTAAACCCTAATCAAACTAAATTAATTATAAAAAATAAATAAAAGATGAACAGTGAAAACCTTTTATACCAAAAATCTTAAAACATTTTTCTTAATCTATGAAAAATTTTAAACTGAAAAATATGGACTTTTCACACTAAAAGACAAAAAACAGAATTGAAAAAGTTAATTAAAAATGCTATTTATCCTAAAAATTATCAGATGAACAGTAAAGTAAAAATTAATTAAACTAAAAAATCAAGAATAAAATAAGAAAAATTACAAAATTTGTTTCAGGTCCTAACTTCTAATTAACTCCACTAAAGACAAAAATTAAGGTTGCTGATAGTGACACCTTGACTGTTTTTTGTTTTGTAGCCAAGCAGGGGGAACTTTAACACTGGCAGTGGGAAATTGGTTCCCACTGCTAGTTATAAAAACGGGTCTGCATGGTTTTTGGCTTATAACTTGAGCTTGGATTGGTTTTGATGGACAAGAGGGGCACCCCCACACTCATGGAAGTGTGGGGAGTCAAAATGAGCAAGAAACAACACAAGCACAAAACAAATTAAGCACAAAAGTTACCCTATAAAGTGACTGTTTATCAGAAAGGTAAGGCATAATGGTTTGCTGATATGTTTGGTATTTTGGTGAGTTTCAACTCACAAAATCTGACTCAATCCACTCACAAATCACAACTACCCTATCCTAAACCCTAGATGACACCTAGACCTAAGCAGATTACAAGTTTTGATGGTGAAAAATGCTAAATCAAAGCTATATTAGAGGCTTACTGATTTTGAAATGTTTTTACCAAGAATATAACATACAACTCCCTTTTTGCCTTATCAAACTACAAACAGAATATCAATAAATCCTACACTATCTTTTTAAAGTGTGTTAGGGCAGATCTTTAAGTCAAATGGGTGTCAATCACTTGCCCTATCATGCAAACCAAACACCCCTTTAAATTCAGAAATCAAGTTTTAACAAAGAATAGTGGACTTTTATTGGAAATTTAAGCAGTAAATCAACATGAACATAAAATAGAATCATAAAAGATACCAAATAAGCAGTTTGATACACCCAATAAGCACAAATACACAAGCAGAAGCAAGCTATCAATCAGGTAAGCAGTTTGGATTTTAAATAAGTCAAAAGGAAATAGAGAAACTTACATTGAGTCCAAAGCCCTGAAACTTCTAACTAATCTTACTATAAGCCTCTACCACCACTCTTGGACTTATTGTCAACACTTCAAACCAGCTTATCCAATTATCCAGCTTATGCTTAAAAGCTTTTAAGCTACTTGACAAAACTTGAAACACCAATAAAACATCTTCAAGAACCAATCTTCCTTCTTGGAAACTTGAACCAGTAGAAAGTGAACAATCCTAATAAGCACACATTCAAGCTTATGTGTCAAATAAGCTTGAGTGTAGCTTATGCTACAGTAACCTCTCAACAAAACCTTGGTTTTGAGATAAATGAACTTGGAAATGGGATTTTTGCAAAGTAAATAAAGATGACTGATATTTAAAAATGCATGTAAGTAAATTGCAATGAAATTTAAAGATTGGAACTCAATTTTATTCAAGAAATCGTCTCTTACAAATTCTGAATAAGAATTGGAACAAAAAACAAATGCTACTGCCTATTGCTTTATATATAGCTACATTGATTTTTCTAGAACATAAACCCTAATTAGATGAAACCCTAAAATACCCTTGGATCTTTTCAGCATCTTTGAAGAATAATACGACTTTTAAATTTGGTCTTTGGCTTGTTCTTGGTCCCCATGTGATGCCAGCTCTCTTTGAACAATCTTACCCGTCCATTTTTACTTTGGGAATAAGTATAGAATCTCCACTGTTGGTTTTGTCGATTTTGGGAAAGAGGGGTGAAAGTGATGTAGCAGGGGAGGCATGTGAGGGGTGAGAGAGGTGACGTGGAGGGAATAACAATGTTGGGTTTTGATTAGGCAATGGTCAATTGCTAATCTGGATAAAATGGGGGTTTATTATCAAGGTTAAAGGAAAAACCCAATTTAGAGTTCATGTGTTCTTGGGGGTTTTAATCCGTTTTTTTTGTTAAGTAGATTTTAAAAAGTTGTTTAGTGGGAAAAAATTAAGGGTTGACTGGTGGGTTTTGACCAGGTTTATTTAATAAACCTGGTACTGGGTATGGTTCGGGTTTGGGCTGGATATGGGTAATGGATAGTGGGTAGGGTCGGGTTAGGCTGACGTGTAATGGTGTGAGTGGTGGTAAAGGTTTGGCTGTCTGGAAGTAATGCCCCCCATGTTTCATGTTTTGTTCATGTTGTATTAAACAACCATCAACGCCCTTTTTAACTTGTGACAACTTTGCCAAAGTTGTCATTTTTGGCACAACTTGTTATAAACTTTTTCCAAGGGTTTTAAATGCACAAATTGCATTCTTCAAGGGCAATTCTTGTAATGTCTTCAAACTTTAGGGACCCTATTCATATTTTTGAATATTTGAGGGGTATAAAGTGTTAATCTTCAAAAGTTGAGGGACCAAACTTGCCAATCTTCAATTCTTCAAGGGCATTTTTGTAAAATCCAAACTTGGGCCCGGTTCATTGTGCGGCTTCGTTTCCCGTGTTCGTTTTTGATCGATTCTTGTGATCTTTTGTCATTTTCTCAATATCCGTACCTAAAATACACAAGCAACAAACACAAGCATATATTTGGGTATTTTGATGACATTTTAAGCGTTTTAAGCCCGATTTGGATGATGAGACTATGTATAACTGCAGTCTCATCACTCCCCCATACCAAACCATTACCGTGCCCTCACGCAATGCTAGAATAAAGTATCATAGCACCTCCAAAATTCATTTTTATTCACTTTATTGAACGATAAACTAGCTATAATACTACTATTACTACTACTTGTGTTTTAGACATAATGTATGATTTTCATCGCAAAATGGGACGTTTAGGTTCATAGAATAAGAACACGTGAATGCTTCGTTAGAAATAATTTCATCGTCCTCGATTTTCACTTTAATTCCATGCCAAACGTGCAACGAGATTATTGTCATTATAAGTTAGTAATGCTAACACTACTCATATGCCCTAATCACGTACTTATTCTCCCATTATTCCTAAGTTGTATCTCTTATATTTTATTATGTCTTAATGATCACGAGGATACATTTTTGACTTATGCGATAATAGAGATTTAGGTCTAAAAATAGAGTCCTAACGGTGTAACTAAGACCATCAAATCAATAACCCCTCCTAATAGACAACGATGTAAAAAAATTAAGTTGACAAGAAGAATCGATAAACACGGTTTTATAACGGTTTTGAACATGAGACTTATTACCAAGACTTTTATACGCCCCCTAACGGAAGGGCCTTATTATCTTTGGTTTACCTCCATCTTTTATTCAACTTCGCCATGAAGCTTTTATTATGACTTCGGTCTTGCCTTGCCTTTTATTATCCGCCTCATCGGTGGTTTTATTAGCCAAAGACGTATATCCTCATGCTAAAGCGAATTTTGGATCTTTAAAGCTTCGAAGATTAAGGCTTGATTCACTTTCAGTTTTGCATAGATTTTAGGCCTTGTGGGGCTTCAAATTGTTTGCTAGATTTAGGTGAGCACTTGAAATCTTATTATTGGGTGAAGCTTTCGATTATTCGGGTTGCCAATACTTCAAAACCGTGACGCTGGCGATACCTTAATGTCTTCCCAATTTAATTACACGGAAGCTACTAGAAAAGACTAGAAACCCAACAATCCTAACTAAACCGCTAAGTCAATATTTATTAAGCAAAAAATATTTAGAAGCGAAGGGAGAATAAGCAAACAACGAGAACACATGAGTTTTTGAAAGAATACGAGTACTCTACATTTAGCATAGTAACTTATAATTAACCCTATCATTTCTCGTCCTCATTTAAGAGACTTAGCCTAATGTGTAGTTAAGGAATCAAAGCTAAGTGCTCAACACGCACGGTCGAGTCAAAAATTACTCTTATTCTCGCCATCGGAAAACCTACATTCGTGTCTTAAACACTTATAAAACATGAGAAAATTTTAAAATTTGGCCATTTTTAGCCTTATTTTGCAACAAAACGATAAACAAAAAGATAAACTTTGGAAAGCGTGAAGGTTTGGCAAGACAAGTATCTATTCACCCCCCCATACTAAAGTTAAACATTGTCCTCAATGTTTCGAGTCTAAGGGTTGGAAAACCCCCATACTAGAGACGTAGTCGAATGCTTAATCTAGCATGGAAAGGGTGTAACCGTTAAATTAATAACCGTTTATGAAGTGTGCTAAAAACCTAAGGTTAGAACATCAAAGGATATATCATGTGGATATCGAGAAATTCTTCAAAGCAACGAATGAAGCTCGAGTAAAACGAACACGAGATGCTTCATCGTGATGATAAGGACCTAGATTACACAATCACAAACAACCACGAGACAAAGATTGGAAGGGCACAAATCACCTCGTTACGTTAACTAAGAAAGCAATAATATGTACATGGATAAGCATGAGAATCCCCCACGAGGCACCTTGTTTTTGATAACCGAGTCAAAAGCTCGACTCGAATCCCCATAAATATGATCATTTAGGGATAATCATGGTTCGGTCATTTTTGGTGGGACTTACATGTAATCAAGGCCCAAAAGCAACCGTGTATAAAGGCAAAACCTCTATACCGGGATCAAAGATCGTGTCTTCGTTTTCGGATGATAAACGAAACAACACGACTTTCAACATCATCGTCCCAAAGGGACACAAGAAAATAGCATAAGAAGAGAAGGGTGGGACAATGGTTGGGCATAAAAATCGAGTTACTCGAGGTAAACTCTCACCGTAAGTGTAGAAAGGATTTCTAGTGACTACTTCGGTAAAAGAACGAGATTTTATCTTAAACGTGATACCGGGGTCAAAAATCTCGTCCTCGGTGGAGAAGTGTGAGGGAACAAATGGGGCTTCCCCATACTAGATCCACACAAAACGTCGTCAAAATAAGTAGACGTGTTTGTAGCAAGCTCAATTAAGCGAGGTGATGACGGAGTTATCTTTGGAAAAATTTTCAAATCACTTGTAAAATCTTTTCCTTTTTCATTTTTAAACTCATTGTTACGAAAACCCAAGTTGATTAAATTGAAAATATTTGGTGTTTCTAAAACAGTTCTAGGCACACTTAAAATTTCCACATTTATCTTGAAGGCGGGAGGAGGATTTGAATTTTTAAAACGTGAATCGATTAATAAAACATCCCCCTCCGGGCTAACGCAACGGTCCTCATGAAACTCGAAAATCGAAGGCGGATCGTCAAGAATACGTTTGATCTCAGAAAAATCACCATCGGGATCAAAACGTCTTCTCTTCCTCGTGGAAGAGGTTGAGCAATAAAATCGTCGATAATCGAGTCGCTAGCTTCAACCGTCGTGAAACTAGGAAAATAAGGCTCTTCGATTGAATATTTTGCCTTTGTCGTTTCGACCTCGATATCGAAAAGCGTATCGATGTGAGGAAGACCATCGGCGGACTTCTCACATGATAAATCCAAAATCTCACTCGGTGTGGGATTAGGAGTAAAAGGCTCGTCTCGTGACGATTTTGCCTTGACGGTTTCAACTTTGTCCTTCGAAGGGATCGAACGTGGGTTCTCGAACATTTTAGCAAAATTACTAACACGTCCCTTTGGAATTAATTTCCGTTCATCTTGTAAAAACGAGGGTTTAACGATTTCCTTTAAAACCTTTTCACATTTTTCTTCTTTAAAATCATTTAATGGAATTTCTTTGTCAAAATTAAGTGTATATTGATTTAGAAAATCCTCAATAATTTCATCCTCATTTGAAAAATTAGGTTTAGAAGGTACAAGATTTAAATATCCCAAGTATCCTACGAGTTTTTCCTTTGGTTTATTTTCAAAAACATTTGTCAAAACTTCGTTGGATGACGTTTTTGTTTCCTCAACGTTTTTGTAAGACGACGAATGTTGCACGACTCTAAAATTCGAGAGATTGGGATCAATACGAGACGTATGAGTCTTAGGAGTCGATAAGGCTTGAACCTTTCCTTTGAGATTAGGATTGGTGACGTTCGATGAAGAACTCGACTCGTATGAAGCTACTTTTTTCTCTAAGGTCTCAATCGTTGAAAGAAGTTCATTTTGCTTAATAGTGTAAGCCTCCACAACTTTGTCAACAATTTTATCCCATCTCTCGTCAACTTGGTCAGATAAACGTTCTTGTTCTTTAAAAGCGGCATCATATTCGTTTTCCAACTCGGTTCTCATGGAGGCCATTTCCTTTAAGTAAAATTCCTTTTGAGTTTCCAATTGTTTTTCGTGATGTTCCTTAAGGTTCGTAACTTGTTCATGAATCATCATTAAGTTTGCATTATTACGTCTCACATAGTCACAAAAGGCGTTTTGATTCATTACACCATTTTGATTTTGATCACAATTAAAAGACGAATCATATGACGAGTAGAATGAAGACGATGGGTGATCTTGGTCGTAAGATTGAAAATTGTCACCAAGACCACGTGGAGCGGAGTTATAGATATAACCCTCTCGACCTCCAATAACCTTACAATTAAAACAATTGGCACCATCGGGCGGGCCTCCACAATATGGACACGAATAATATCCACTATCATTCCA
This sequence comes from Glebionis coronaria, assembly GCA_025667525.1. Taxonomy (NCBI): domain Eukaryota; kingdom Viridiplantae; phylum Streptophyta; class Magnoliopsida; order Asterales; family Asteraceae; genus Glebionis; species Glebionis coronaria. The sequence goes on from CM046878.1 coordinate 267,629,777, forward strand.
CATGATGCAACGAGAACGGTGTTACGAGAATTAAACGTTATAGAGGGTGAAAGAAGAGAATTATGAAATTAGAGGGAATGTAGAAGATTATTTTTGTGCTTTTGATTGTTTTTTAATTTTTTTGGTATTTTGAATGTATTACGTAGACAAAAATCTACAAATCTCTCCTTGAATCGATTTTCTCGATTAAAAGAGCCTCAAGGAATGAAAACGATCACGTGGAGTGAACGCCTTCGATGACTTTAGAATGTTGGTGGAACACCAAAACGTTCAAGAGGGTTTAATCTTGAAAACAAGCAAATATATATACTTAGATAATACTTTGGTTGGCAAACCCTCGATTAGCCCTTTTTCTCAAAACACGCACAAGCAAGCGGGGGAAACGAGGCGGCGCTCAGCACTTAAGAGCCTTTTTCCCTTAGGTCGTGAAATACAACCGCCTTATACCCACCTTATAGTTTGTGTTAATGGAAATCAAGCCTCACGAAAGTATTTATCTATTTTGCCTTTTACTTTTGCTTTGGATTCGAATACAATGATCGAGTGATGAAATCCCGAATCAAGGTTGTGATTTCTCACGTATTTGGAGTACTTGTATTTTTATTGTTCTACGTAAGTACAATATATTAATAATATTCACAATAAAAACGAAAACCAATATGTCTACAATATAGTAAAATGATTGTTGTGTGTTTAATTTAGGAAAACTAAACACAATTTATTTGGATACTATACTATAATAAGGAAAAATAACAAAAATGAGTATATACGATATTCACGCTTTTCAAAATTAGAAAAGCAAAAACGCACCACTCACAAAAACACGATACTAATAATGGCACAATAAAAACACCTCCCCGGCAGCGGCGCCATTTTGATAGTCGTAGAAATACGTCTTTTAGGAAAAAGAGCGTATAATGGGCAAGTATTAAGTTGCACGTTTTAGGAAAAACGCGAAACCGAACAAATGCGGGTTCGTTCTCGAGGAGGTGTGTGGATTAATGTGCCAAAATATATAATCAAAGGTTTAGGGTAGTGTCGTTTTTAGATGAGAAAAGAAAGAAAAACTAAGACGAGCTACGATTACAATTAAACTACGACGAAAAACGTAAAACGCGAACGTAAGTACGTAAAACGTGAAAATTTAAAAATTTTAAGCTAAAAACAAATTAAAGATCAAAAAGTAGTTCAAAATAATATAAATAAGGATAAAAATCCAATAAAAATATTTTAAAACCTTTTATTAATTAAATATTCAATTTTTAATGCTAATTAAAGCCCAAAAATTAAATATAATTAAGAAAAAGCCCAAAATATTATTTTATTGGACAAATAACTCACTTATATTATTTATAAACTAAAAAGTATTTTTCCTAAATTTTAATTACTCTTTTTCTATTTTTAAAATTCTAAAAACTATTTTTAAACTAAAATAATTATAAAAAATAATTAAATAATGCTAAAAATAATTTACCAATTTTAAAAATCCTAGTTTACTCTAATAAACAGAAGAAAAATGAAAAAGTTTGGAAAATAATAAATTTTTCACTAAAAGACAAAAACAGTTTTAAATTAAACCCTAATCAAACTAAATTAATTATAAAAAATAAATAAAAGATGAACAGTGAAAACCTTTTATACCAAAAATCTTAAAACATTTTTCTTAATCTATGAAAAATTTTAAACTGAAAAATATGGACTTTTCACACTAAAAGACAAAAAACAGAATTGAAAAAGTTAATTAAAAATGCTATTTATCCTAAAAATTATCAGATGAACAGTAAAGTAAAAATTAGTTAAACTGAAAAATCAAGAATAAAATAAGAAAAATTACAAAATTTGTTTCAGGTCCTAACTCCTAATTAACTCCACTAAAGACAAAAAATTAAGGTTGCTGATAGTGACACCTTGACTGTTTTTGTTTTGTAGCCAAGCAGGGGGAACTTTAACACTGGCAGTGGGAAATTGGTTCCCACTGCTAGTTATAAAAACGGGTCTGCATGGTTTTTGGCTTATAACTTGAGCTTGGATTGGTTTTGATGGACAAGAGGGGCACCCCCACACTCATGGAAGTGTGGGGAGTCAAAATGAGCAAGAAACAACACAAGCACAAAACAAATTAAGCACAAAAGTTACCCTATAAAGTGACTGTTTATCAGAAAGGTAAGGCAGAATGGTTTGCTGATATGTTTGGTATTTTGGTGAGTTTCAGCTCACAAAATCTGACTCAATCCACTCACAAATCACAACTACCCTATCCTAAACCCTAGATGACACCTAGACCTAAGCAGATTACAAGTTTTGATGGTGAAAAATGCTAAATCAAAGCTATATTAGAGGCTTACTGATTTTGAAATGTTTTTACCAAGAATATAACATACAACTCCCTTTTTGCCTTATCAAACTACAAACAGACTATCAATAAATCCTACACTATCTTTTTAAAGTGTGTTAGGGCAGATCTTTAAGTCAAATGGGTGTCAATCACTTGTCCTATCATGCAAACCAAACACCCCTTTAAATTCAGAAATCAAGTTTTAACAAAGAATAGTGGACTTTTATTGGAAATTTAAGCAGTAAATCAACATGAACATAAAATAGAATCATAAAAGATACCAAATAAGCAGTTTGATACACCCAATAAGCACAAATACACAAGCAGAAGCAAGCTATCAATCAGGTAAGCAGTTTGGATTTTAAATAAGTCAAAAGGAAATAGAGAAACTTACATTGAGTCCAAAGCCCTGAAACTTCTAACTAATCTTACTATAAGCCTCTACCACCACTCTTGGACTTATTGTCAACACTTCAAACCAGCTTATCCAATTATCCAGCTTATGCTTAAAAGCTTTTAAGCTACTTGACAAAACTTGAAACACCAATAAAACATCTTTAAGAACCAATCTTCCTTCTTGGAAACTTGAACCAGTAGAAAGTGAACAATCCTAATAAGCACACATTCAAGCTTATGTGTCAAATAAGCTTGAGTGTAGCTTATGCTACAGTAACCTCTCAACAAAACCTTGGTTTTGAGATAAATGAACTTGGAAATGGGATTTTTGCAAAGTAAATAAAGATGACTGATATTTAAAAATGCATGTAAGTAAATTGCAATGAAATTTAAAGATTAGAACTCAATTTTATTCAAGAAATCGTCTCTTACAATTTCTGAATAAGAATTGGAACAAAAAACAAATGCTACTGCCTATTGCTTTATATATAGCTACATTGATTTTTCTAGAACATAAACCCTAATTAGATGAAACCCTAAAATACCCTTGGATCTTTTTAGCATCTTTGAAGAATAATACGACTTTTAAATTTGGTCTTTGGCTTGTTCTTGGTCCCCATGTGATGCCAGCTCTCTTTGAACAATCTTACCCGTCCATTTTTACTTTGGGAATAAGTATAGAATCTCCACTGTTGGTTTTGTCGATTTTGGGAAAGAGGGGTGAAAGTGATGTAGCAGGGGAGGCATGTGAGGGGTGAGAGAGGTGACGTGGAGGGAATAACAATGTTGGGTTTTGATTAGGCAATGGTCAATTGCTAATCTGGATAAAATGGGGGTTTATTATCAAGGTTAAAGGAAAAACCCAATTTAGAGTTCATGTGTTCTTGGGGGTTTTAATCCATTTTTTTTTGTTAAGTAGATTTTAAAAAGTTGTTTAGTGGGAAAAAATTAAGGGTTGACTGGTGGGTTTTGACCAGTTTTATTTAATAAACCTGGTACTGGGTATGGTTCGGGTTTGGGCTGGATATGGGTAATGGATAGTGGGTAGGGTCGGGTTAGGCTGACGTGTAATGGTGTGAGTGGTGGTAAAGGTTTGGCTGTCTGGCAGTAATGCCCCCCCATGTTTCATGTTTTGTTCATGTTGTATTAAACAACCATCAACGCCCTTTTTAACTTGTGACAACTTTGCCAAAGTTGTCATTTTTGGAACAACTTGTTATAAACTTTTTCCAAGGGTTTTAAATGCACAAATTGCATTCTTCAAGGGCCATTCTTGTAATGTCTTCAAACTTTAGGGACCCTATTCATATTTTTGAATATTTGAGGGGTATAAAGTGTTAATCTTCAAAAGTTAAGGGACCAAACTTGCCAATCTTCAATTCTTCAAGGGCATTTTTGTAAAATCCAAACTTGGGCCTGGTTCATTGTGCGGCTTCGTTTCCCGTGTTCGTTTTTGATCGATTCTTGTGATCTTTTGTCATTTTCTCAATATCCGTACCTAAAATACACAAGCAACAAACACAAGCATATATTTGGGTATTTTGATGACATTTTAAGCGTTTTAAGCCCGATTTGGATGATGAGACTATGTATAATTGCAGTCTCATCAAGTAGTACTAGGATTTATATCTTATTTCTGTCTGCTTATTCGTTTTGTTAAGTTTTAGCTTATTTGCATAATCTTATGTTATATCTGCTTATTTAGTTTGGGGTTTCTCGTTGACTTGTTTGTTCAGTTTCCTGTTTATTTGCCTTTTAATGTTGCTGATATTACTGCTTTCAATAGATCCCCTTGGTCTATTGGATTAAAATTCCAACAAGTTCAAAAAAAAAAATCAAAAATATTAGCAAAATATTGTCCTGGTGGGAATCGAACCCAGGACCTCTAGTCTAACTGTCAAACGCCACTACCATTACGCTATAACTCTTTCTTGTGTTCATTTACTCCTTAGTTCATTAATATAGTGTTTTTTTAGCTGCAGTTTATTTTAACTAAGTTTAATTCAAAGTTTTATTAGTTTTAAATTTTATTTAAAAATTTTTATATAAATTTTCTTAAATTTAGTTTTGTTTAAATATAAAAAGTTTAAAAAATAAAAAAAATATATATTTATTTACTTTTATAACTTTAAATTTGTTTTCATTTTATTTTGTTTATTTTAAAAATAAGTTTTTATTTAGAAGTCTTTAAAATAGTTTTTAATTAAGTTTTATTTTAAAATATATTTTCTTTTAAAGTTTTTACTTTAATTTAGTTTTTTATTAAAATTTGTTTAAATTAGATTTTTGAATTGGTTTAAAATAGCTTTCATTTAAAATAGTTTTAATTAGTTTAATTTTTACATAGGTTTATATTTTCAATTAGTTTTAAAATAGATTTAATTAAATTAGTTTTTAATTTTAAATATAATTAGTTTAAAAAGACAACAAAAATATGTTTTACCAAGAACAAATTAGTCCCACATTAATTGAAAATCAATTCGAGTCGATCCGTGGAACGAAAATTAATTGGACTAAAAATCATAGTTTCACCCACCATTTACCGTGATGCTCACGAGATGGTTAAACATTGTGATGCTTGCCAAAAACAAGGCAAGATCACACATAAAGACGAGATGCCTCAAAATTTCATACAAGAATGTGAAATCTTTGATGTTTGGGGTATCGACTTTATAGGGCCATTCCCTTCCTCTAAAGGAAACAAATACATCCTTGTAGCCGTTGACTACGTTTCAAAGTGGGTTGAAGCCAAAGCTTTACCTACTAATGACGCAAGGGTGGTTTGTAACTTTTTGAAGTCGCTATTCGCTAGATTCGGTGTGCCTCGTGCCATTATTAGTGATCACGGGACTCATTTTTGCAATGACCAATTTGCTAGAGTCATTGCTAAGTACGATGTAAATCATCGTCTTTCCACCGCCTACCACCCACAAACTAACGGCCAGGCTGAAATCTCTAACCGAGGATTAAAGCGAATTCTGGAAAGAACCGTGGGAGAGCATCGTGCCTCATGGGCTGATAAACTTGATGATGCTTTGTGGGCTTTTCGTACCGCATACAAGACTCCGATTGGTTGTACACCATATCGTCTCGTGTACGGGAAAGTGTGCCACCTCCCCATTGAGTTGGAGCACAAGGCTTAATGGGCCTTGAAGTGGGCTAATTTCGATATCAACAAAGCCGGTGACCTACGCAAGATCCAACTCAATGAGCTGAATGAACTCCGTAATGATGCTTATGAAAATTTTATGATCTATAAGGAAAAGACTAAGCTCATTCACGACTCTAAGATTAAGAACCGAGAGTTCCAAGTTGGAGACAAAGTTTTGCTCTTTAACTCTCGGTTGAAAATCTTTTCGGGCAAGCTGAAATCTCGTTGGTCCGGCCCATTCACCATTGCCCAAATTTTTCCATATGGTACTCTCGAGCTCGCTCAACCTAATGGACCTAATTTTAAGGTGAATGGCCAACGAGTGAAGTTGTACTTTGGTGAGGACATCTCTCATGAGATGATTCCATCCCTCACCACGTTCCCCATGAACTAATTTTGGGCCGAGTCAGGCTCGTGACTCGGTTATCAAAAACAAGCGCTCCTCGGGAGGCAGCCCGAGTATCTATCCTTTTACGTTTTAACCTCCTAAGTGTAGGGGGACCTCTATAGGTTCTTTGTGTTTGTGTGGTGATGTGATTACAGGGATGAATGCACTTTTGGAACCTTTGAAGAACCGTGCTCCCGTGTTATCCGAAATCCGGTTCTATCTCTCAACTATCGTGATTCAATTTTCTTCATACTCACATTTGAAATTGATAACGTTAGTCGTCTCTTCCTTAACTTGAGTTAACCAACGTGCACAATGTCCTAAGTGTAGGGGAGACTTTTCCCACATGCTTAAACATTGAGGACAATGTTTATCTTAAGTGTAGGGGGGACTTCTATTGAAGTTTTAAGTGGACTTTTCCATGAAAATGCCTTCATTTAACCGGAAAATCATCTTTTTCAACATTTTTCAAATTTTTTTAATTAACTTTGGCCATTTAGTCGTATTTTTAAATTTTTATCGTTGCTTTCATATGTATATATTCCACAATAAAGTCAAAAATATTAATAAAGTGGTGTAGCTAGTTTTGAAATCTTTGACATATTAGGCCTGTTACGATTATTTTGACTCAACCCGAATAGACTTATCCAAGTTTATTCTAGCTAATTGGTTTATTAGGCTAAGTATCCACGAGTCTCATTACTTGAGATTTTAAATTGTGGAGAACGAGAAATGATAGAGTCAATTATAAGTCGGTATTCTTGCGCAAGCTCACTAGTGTAATTATTTTCCTATTCTCCCATCACTTGCTAATAATTTATCTGCAATAAGTAAGGTCGTACGATTTGAAAAGTTACTTAGCTTCTAGCCCAAGATCGTTTAAAAGTTGCTCGGTAATGATAAGAGTTCATAGCCAAGGCATAACTTATGAAGCGGGGCGCGAAGATTGGCGAGTCCGAAAAGGCCCTAACAAGGCATGAGGATTCCATTTTATTGCTGAAGATCCAAAGTGATGTGAAAAGCATTATTCCCAAAATCAATATGAAGGATCAAGACTCACGACGAAAAGCAATCAACTCCCATAAAGATCATGGAGAAGTCTATCCGAAAAGACCCTAACAAGGTATGAGGATAAATAGATCCAAGTCCGAAAAGGAGGCGGATCGTTGTATCTCAAAATCCCAATTAGAGATTGAAGAAATAATCATGAAGTCGTGGTCAACAAAGTTGGAGTACCCCTCAAAAGTCTCCAAGTGAAGAAACTCTATTAACGATGAGAAGACCATTATCTCAAGAACGTCTCTCAAGATATGAAGTATGAAGTACATGCCAAATATCGGCCCGAGAAAGGTCTCAAATCGTGAACCAAGTTATGCCAAGATATGAACTTTTTGATATCCCGAGAAGCAGTTTTAAGAGATTTTGTCCTTTAGCTAACTATTGATCAAATCGTCCTACTTTGCTTTCAGCCTAAATAAACTATCGAAATAAGTCCAAAAATGCATCTTCATGATCATTCTAAGACAAAAAAAATATAAGAGATACACCTAGGAATAAGGGAGTTTAAGCATTTAATTAAGCCATGTGTGTAAGTGTTTGATTTGCTAACTTATAATAACAATGATCTCGTTTTTAAGCTTAGTTTGGGGAACGTGAAACTTGAGGATGATAAATCTTCGCAGCACCAAATCCCTAATGTAAGTCCTTGATTTCTTTGCAAGTTATTTCCATATAGCTATTTTCAAGTGAAAATGGTTTTCTATCCTTTTGTTTGCTTTAAAGTTTTAATTTCTCTTGTACTTTAATTTTTGTTTAGTAGTATTTTAATAAGGCCAAGGTTGATTGATTACGAGAAAAATGTAAATTTGCTTTATCACTAAGCATTGCATGAGGGCATGGCAATGGTTAATTGTAGGGGATTTGATAGGTGTGAAAACACCCATCCTTTTACCACTTATTTCTTACTAAAACAAGACCAAAACGCGTGTTTAATATCATTTGTTTGGAATTATGCGTGGTTTTTGTGTTTATTGTGTTTTCAGAGTCAACCGGATGATTATTAAAGAAAACATGGGATTGCACGGGTTTTATCAATGAAAAAAAGACTAAAGACGTAGTCTATTGTCCAAGAGATGCAAAAGATTTGAAGTCAATGGGCCTATTTGAAGATTTATCGAAGAAAAGGACCAAAGATGGAAGATTTACATATGTCGAAGAAACTTAAGTCTATTAAAGGAAGAAATTAAAAGACGAGTTGAATTTAATCGTCGACAGATCCCGAATCAGAATCGAAAACGTCAACTTTTCTGAAAAGACGAGAAGACAAGAAGATAGGGAGAAAGCCCACTCACCAACCAAAAGGGAGACCTATATAAAGATTTCCCTTCACACTTTTCATTCAGTTTTTTCATTCCTTTTTTCTCTCTTTCTGTTCGTAGGCATCACCAACACCATTAGGGTGTTTGGTGATTTTGATTCTTGTTTTTGTTCTTAAATCTTGTAAGTTTAATCCTTCATTTTGTTTACTGAATCTTAATCATCAATACAAGTTTTTATTTAATCTTTTCATTCCTCTTGTTCATCATCATCTTTTTATTCAAAGTGCTTAAGTTCTTATTAATTTGATTTTCATCTTCAAAAGTTGTTGATTTTGTGTTTTTATGATTGGGATTTTATTCTTATGGTTAATAGATAGTCGTTGGTTAGTTTGGTTAAAACCTTTTCGTTTATTTGGTTCGATTGGGTTAAAATTTGCGTTCCCCTGTTCTTGCGCCTGCTTCTGTTCTTCATCCCAGTTTATTCCGAATAGTTGTTAACTTTTTCCCTTATTCGGAATGTTTTCTCATTCCGCATAGCTATCATTATTCCGAGTAAGGTTTTATTCCGTATAGACCATTATTACGCATAGCTCCATTATTCCGCATAGTATGATTATTCCGAATAGAGTTGTTTATTCCGCATAAGACTTATTATTCCGCATGATCTCATTATTCCGAGTAGGCATTTATTCCGCATAGGGATTCTTATTCCGAAAAGACTAGTATTCCGAGTAGTGTTTTATTCCGCATAGACTTCATTATTCCGCATAGCTTTAAATATTCCGCATGGTCATTATTCCGGATAGCACCATATTTTCAGTAAGTTTGTTTTATTGTTTTGTCATTTAACTGTTTAATTTAAATCTAAGTTTTATTTAAGTAATTGTTTTGGTTTAAATCTTTATTTACTTCATGCATTTACCTTTTAGTAGAATAGAAAACCAAACCCACTTTTTGTCACCAAGAACAAATCATTCCACTTAGAACCGTGATCAATTCGAGAAGATTCCGAGAACTTAATCTGAAACCCATAGCATATCTTTTGTATCAAGTTTCCCCATTGCTGGTTTTGAGCATTGTCTGGTGCGCCCATAGCACGTGGGGTCATTCCTCAACCCAACCGGTTAGCCTTCTTCCCAATCTAGCTTTCAATCCATGCATTAATGACTTGTTGGCTCTCTCGACCAGGCCATTTGCTTGCGGATGAGCCACCGCGGTGGTCATTTGCTTGACATGCCATTTGTCACACCATTTTCCGAATGACCCATCTATCAGCTGCTTTTCGTTGTCAGTCACTATGACTCCAGGTAACCCAAATCTACAGACAATATTTTCCCAAGCGAACTTCTTGACTTCTTTGCCTATTATCTTGGCCACTGGTTTAGCCTCGATCCATTTGGTGAAGTAGTCAATGGCTACAATCACGAACTTGATATTACCAGTGTTCCCGGTGATCGGTCCCTAGATGTCCATCCCCCATTGGTAGAAGGGCCACGGTGACGTTATTGATACACACGTTTTGTATGGGTTCTAATTTTCTCTCACAGTCCTCTCGAATTGATCTAAGCCTTGAGTGGAATGATTGTTCTTGGTTACTAAATAAAAGGGGTTGGTTTCCTAATACACTAAATGTTAAAAGTACTTAAAATGAAAACTTAAATCAAAGATAATTACTTCGTTTTGTATGGGTTCTAATTTTCTCTCACAGTCCTCTCGAATAGATCTAAGCCTTGAGTGGAATGATTGTTCTTGGTTACTAAATAAAAAGGGTTGGTTTCCTAATACACTAAATGTTAAAAGTACTTAAAATGAAAACTTAAATCAAAGATAATTACTTAAATGACAATTTATAAAAAACTTGAACTTAAAACTAAAATGAAAACTGAAATTAAAGTTTAAAATAACAGTTAAAATATAAACATTAAAACAGTAGAACAGTAACACTAAAAAAAAATTGATTCGGAACTTTTTAACCTTGATTCGGAACTTTCACTCGGAAGATTGGCTTCATCCGGAACTTAAAACTCATTCGGAACTATAGACTCATGCGGAACTTTGTTCATCCGGAACTTAGTGCTCATTCGGAAGTTTCTAATTCATTCGAAACTTAATGATTCATTCGGAAGTTTTTACTTCATTCGGAACTTTAGACTCATCCGGAACTTTGGTTCATTCGGAAGATTAGGTTCATCCGGAACTTTCAGTTCGTTCGGAACTTTATATTGATTCGGAACTTTTTTAAACAAAAACTCACTCGGAACTTTTTAAAACACATTCATCCGGAACTTACTGTTCATTCGAAAGATTGTAACTCATCCGGAACTTTGTGGTTCGTTCGGAAGTTTGTGACTCATTCGGAACTTAGGTGTTCATCCGGAACATTTGGTGTTCATCCAGAACCTGGGAACACAGATACAGTAATATTACCCGAAGAACAAGGAAAACTAATTTTAATCCAAAAATCACCAAGTTTTTCACCAAATCTTAAATAAAACTAAACACAAAGCATCTACTAACCATAAACTACAAATCCCATTAACAAAAACACAAATCCCAACAACTTTTGAAGATCAAACTCAATAAAATAAAAACTTAAGAACTTGAAGATAAAGATGATGATGAACAAGATGAAATGGAAAGATTAAACAAGAACTTGTATTAAATGATTAATGTTTTAACAAGATCAAACAAAGATTAAAATTACAAGATTAGAAAAACAAAGATTAAAATCACCAATCATCCTAGTGGTGATGGTGATGAAACGAACAAGAAGGGAGAAAAAAGGGGAGGAGAGGAAAACTAAAAACTAACTCCTGGATGTGTGTGAGGGGATCCTTTATATAGGCTTGTCTTTTGGTTGGTGAGTGGGCTTTCTCCCGTTCTTCTTGTCTTCTCGTCTTTTCAGAAAAGTTGACGTTTTCGATTCTGATTCGGGATTTGTTGTCGATTAAATTCAACTCGTCTTTTAATTTCTTCGTTTAATAGACTTGAGTTTCTTCGACTTATGTAAATCTTCCATCTTTGGTCCTTTTCTTCGATAAATCTTCGAATAGGCCCAGTGACTTCAAATCTTTTGCATCTCTTGGACAATAGACTTTATCTTGAGTCTTTTTCTTCAGTAAAACCCGTGCAATCCCATGTTTTCTTCAATATTCATCCGGTTGGCTCTGAAAACACAATAAACACAAAAACCACGCATAATTCCAAACAAATGATATTAAATACGTGTTTTGGTCTCGTTTTAGCCCGAATTAAGTGGTAAAAGGATGGGTGTTTACACACCTATCAGTTATCAAAGTCAGTTTTGTCTTTGGTAGCCTTGGTATGGGCCCATGTATCTTGCACGAATCACACTTGGAGATTTCGTCCCATGCGTCTTGATGCATTGTTGGCCAAAAGTATCCCCGACGCTTTATCTTTGCTACAACTGATCTTGATCCAGCATACATACCGTAGGCTCCTTCGTGGACCTCTCGGATGATATAGTTTGCTTGCAGCGGTCCGACACACCTTAACATTGGTGATAGATATGACTTTTTGAATAGGACTCCGTTCTCCATGGTATATTGGGGTATTTTCATCCTCAGATTTCTGGCTTCATCCGGATTCTGTGGCCATATTCCTTCCTCTAAATATCTTTTGATGGGAGTCATCCAACATTCTCCCTCCTCTTCTACTATGTCATTGACCTCTTGTACATCGATTGACCTTGCGTCCAAGGATTCTACCAGTACTTCTTTGGTGAGGTGATTGAATGCGACTGACACGAGTTTACTTAGCACACCGTCCTTTTGATTCTTGCTTCTGAGTATGTGCTCAATGTTAAACTCTGTGAAGGTAGGCAGTCGTTCCTTGACTTTAGCCAGATATTTGGCCATCCGGTCATCATTTTCTTCGAATTCTCCTTTGATTTAACAGGAAACTAGTTTCGAATCCACCATGACTTGCAATTTCCTTACTCCCATTTTTTCGGCTAACCGGAGGCCTGCTAACAGTGCTTCGTATTCAACTTCATTGTTTGAGCAGTTAAAGTTAAACCTTAAAGCATATGTGAACTCTATGTCTTCTGGGTTGATCAGAACAAGTCCGGCGCCGGCACCTTTACTGTTTGTGGCCCCGTCTATGAATTGCGTCCATTGGTCTTCCGGCTCTTCTTCCTCGGATATTTCATAGATTGTTGCAGCCTCTTGATGTCCCAATGGAGCTTTGTTTAGAAAATCTACTAAAGACTGGCCTTTGAATGAATTTCAGGAGACATAGAAGATTTCATATGTTCCTATTTTGATTGTGTATTTTGCTAACCTTCTGGAGGCCTCAGACTTGCTTAGTATTTGCTTCAAGGGTTGGTCCGTTATGACATGGATGTCATAAGCCTCGAAATACCTCCTTAATCTCCGTGATAAGTGCAACAACCCTAGGACCAATCTTTCCAAAGGAGCATATCTTCTCTCGGCATCGTGAAGCGTTCGACTTACATATCTCACCAGCATTTGTATCCTGTTTCGCTCAGCCAATAGCACACCGCTGACTGCTTCCTTGGATGTGGCTAAATACACATATAACACCTCTCCCTTGACCGGAGAGGTGAGTAGTGGGAGTTCCAAGATTGCTTTCTTGAGCTGTTGGAAAGCTTCCTCGGCCTTTTCAGTCCAGTGTAATTCTTATTTATTCTCATTGGTGATGTTTTTTAGCGTCTCGAAGAACGGCATTGATCGTTCGGCTGACCGAGACAAGAAACGGTTTAGTGCTGCCAGCTTGCCACTCAAGGATTGCATCTCTTTCAATGTTTTGGGAGATCTCATTTCGGTGATTGCCTTTGTCTTCTTTGGGTTTGCTCTGATGCCTTCTGAGGTTACCATGTAACCGAGGAACTTCCCTTCTTCGACACCAAATGAACATTTCTTTGGGTTTAACTTCATATTAATCCTCTTTAGGTTATCAAAGGTTTATTGAATATCCGCAAGCATTTCTTCTTCGGTTTTACTCTTAATCATTAAGTCATCTACATTTGCTTCTAGGTTTATCCTAATTTGTGACCGAAATGCTGAGTTTACCAACCTTTGATATGTGGCTCTGGCGTTTTTCAGACCGAAGGGCATTTTCGTGTAGCAATATGTGCCTTCATCAATATAGAATGCCGTTTTTTCTTCGTCTGCTTCATCCATGAGCACTTGATGATATCCCTTATATGCGTCCAAGAAGCATTTGAATTTATACCCCATGACTGCTCCTACTTTTACATCTATGTCCGGTAAGGGGTAGTAATCCTTTGGGCAGGCAGAATTGAGTTTTTTAAAGTCTATGCACATTCGCCAATCACCATCCGGTTTTTTTACCATGACGGGGTTCGAAATCCATGTAGGATATCTCACCGGTCGTATGATGCCAGCTTTCATTAGCTCTGTAACATCCCTTTTGACTGCTTGACTTTTCTCTTCACCTAATGTCCTTCTCTTCCGCGCGACTGGAGTGACTTCTATGTTGACATTCAAATAGTGTTTTATGATCCTTCTAGGTACCCTGGTCATATCCGAAGGTTCCCATGCGAACACATCAGAGTTATTTCTCAGCAAATCTATGAGTTGTAATCGGCATCTCTTAGTGAACAGCCTTCCAATGGTGACTAAATGTTCTGGATATCCGGGATGGACTACAATCTATTCTGTCATTCCCCCTGCCTCTCGTTGTTGTTGGTTGAACCTTTCGTGGGCGAGCCATTTGTCCAACTCTTTTCCCACAGCGGTTGCTTTCATCTTTTCTATTTTCTGCCCGTCTTCTATTACCCTGAATTCGTAGATTGCTCAGGCCTTGGTTCTCATTCTTTCTATTCCATTGGGAGTGGGGAACTTCATGGCTGAGTGTACCGTGGAGGGCATGGCCCTTAACTCCTTGATTCCGGTCCTTCCAAGTATTATATTGTACGACGACGATGCCCTAATCACCGTGAAGCTCATTATAGTCCGTCTCGCCAGGTCAGGTGATCCGAAGGTTACCTCCAAATCGATTTTTCCAAGGGGTGTGGTTTCTTCACCGGAAAAGCTCAAAACTTTCGCGTGATCGGGAGTCAGCCTTTGCCGGATTGAGGGCTCCCAGTTTAAGAAACAATATTCGAACATAACCTGCATCGTGGCCCCTTTGTCAACGAACACCCTTTTTACCCAGTACCCTTCTACTTCGGCTTCAAATATCAAAGGGTCATTCGAGGCTTCTGCGTCGGTCACCCGAGGAAAAGTGATGGGGATGTTCATCCAATCTATCTCAATTTTGCATACCTCTTTTCTCTTTGAACCGCTATATTTGCCCTCTATCATATTTATCGTCTTCCCCTTATAGTCCCCATTTCCTCTTCCCTGATTGCCCCTATTTACTCGACCTCGCAAATCTTTCACGAGATGGTTCAACTTGTCGGACTCCAAAGCAGCTTCTAACTGTTTTCTTAACTGATGGCAATTGTTGGCGAGATGTCCTTTTTCTTGGTGGTAATCACAATACTTGTCCATATTTTAAGGTCGAACTATGCCTTTGGTCGGCGGAAGGGGGAGTTGCAACTGTAACTCAGTGGCTAAGATTTCGTCATCGAACTAGAAGGGGGGAGGGGGTTGAATAGTTTCTCTTCGATTGGTGACCAAATTAAAATTACTTTCAATTTGGTTTGTATCAAAACTATCTTTTAAAACTAAGTTGCATAATGATAATGAAATAAGTAAAGAGTAAGGAAGGAGACAACCTAGTGGGAAGACACCAAGATTTATAGTGGTTCGACAACGAGGCTCTATCCTCGTTTCTACTCCACTCCTCGAGTACACCTACTCGAGATTTCTACTATATCCACAAGCTCCCTTCTTGGCGGAGAAAACCTTACATCGTCGCTTACATTATTTTCCGACACTAAGCTAAATGTCGAGACCTAATCTTTAGCTAGGACCAATCTACACAACGTTGCCTACTTCACAATTTAACGACACAAGGCTAGATGTCGAGTTCTAATCTTAAGGTAGAACCAATCTTCACGACGTTGCCTACTTCACTATTTTACGACACAAGGCTAGATGTCGAGTTCTAATCGAAAGCTAGAACCAATCTTCACGACTCTTCACTTTGAAGCTAAGTGAGAAGTTCACACAACACAACTACTAATCAATTTCAAGTTTAGTGAGAACTTACAAGACACAACCACATCACTTTATAGTTTAGTGAGAACTACTAATCAAATCTATTACAACTCAACTAGACTTATCTAAGTACACACATGTAGCTTGGATTTACACAACACAAATCCAAGCAAACACATATGCAATGGATGTACACAACAAATCCAAGTATCCACAAATAACTTGGATGAACACAACTAGTCCAAGTATTCATAAATACATTGGATTGACCTAAAACAAAAAGGGTATCATGATGAATATGACTAGCTCATAGATTCATCTTTATCACAACACTAATGAGTGAGTGATCTTCTCATTGGACAAGGTAAACGAGGGGATCAAGAGGATAATCATATGTAAACATCCTCAACACTTTAAGTGATCATTTACTAATGATTATGCTATAGAAAATAGAAAGGAGGCTGAGAAAAACGTCCAAGAGGCTTGTTGGAAAATGAGATTTGACCCACTATTTAAAGGAGACAAAGTATAACGGATCTATAACGGCTATTATGCGCGGTACCTTATCTCGCCCGGCGGTTCCATATCGCCAAGGAACCGCGTAGGTACTTAAGGTACCGCCACTAGAGTACGCTCCGGTTTTTTTTGTCTTTTAGTGGGGTAGGATTATCTGAGGTATTTTATGTAAAACCCCTGATTTCACCTTATTGACTTTGTCAACTGTTGTACTACTTATTTATGGAATTTATATAATTTCACCTTTCTATGTTTTATTATTAAACATATACCTTTTGTCATATTATTTATCCCATTTATTTTATATTTATGTGGACCTTTAGTCATGTATTGACTACTCTGGCAACTGACTGGCCACCTGATTTATTAATGAACTCATCACCTCAGTACATATTTTAAGATAAGTAACCTTACTTAATTTATTTATTAAGTACTTGAATTATTTTTATATGTATATATTTACATATAATACTTAAAAGGAATAAACACCTAACACTCTAAATATAATGTACACTATTTTAACAGTGTCATTTATTTATTTCTTCAAGTAAATACTTACAATGATATATTTTATACACTTTCATTAAATTATCTAAAAGCTTCAACAAAAATACCTACAACACCACAAGTACCTATAATAATATACAAAGACTATTATTATCATACAACACTTGGCAAAATTTACCCAAAACCCCTCTCCCAAGCCTATGTAAAACGTGTATGTGCATGCTTGCATGCAATACCATCATTTGATTCAACTAGCTACAAGTAACCTATGTAATCATGCACTCCACTAATACCCTATACTAATACATGCATAAACCATGTCTTACTTACACCTAACCATGCTTTACTTACACCAAAGCACACTTATGCACTTACACACTCAACCTCCATGCAACCTACTACACTTGTAAGTTTTGTCCCCCACTTTGACTTGCAAACACACGGACACAAACCAAATGGGAAGGAAGTGGACTTTCTAGTTTAGGCATGTGTCAAATAATTGAAAGATATTTCAAATCCAACTAATATCCTCTAAGATCTTGGGTACTAGGTACAAGATTTGCAAAATCTTGTCCCTCTCTCTTCTTAAGCCGTGGCAAACACACACACTTCACACAACACAAAACATTTTCTCCATTTCACTCTCTTCTCTCTCAACTCACGGTTACAACACCTTCACCACCATTTTTAAACCTCCAAAGTTTACTACTACATCCATACTATGTCTTCTACAACCTAAAGGCTAATCCTAAGCTCAACCTACAAGAAACCTTGATCATTGAAGCAAGAACAAGAAACCTAGGAGACTCCTTGAAGCCCACGGCATGCCTATGTTTTCCTAGACCTCCATTGTTGAAAGCTTGTCACTTGTTTCTACCTATTCTCATATCATTCCTAAACCTAACTAAACAAGTAAGTCCAAGTTAAAACCTATCTTTTTCAATACATTACATTCATATATATTCATGTGTACATGTTTATTTTGGTAAAGTTAACATTTAAACAAACATGAAACCCTAAAAACCAAGGTAAAACCCACGGCTAATTTGTATATATAGTAAAACTTGATGTAAAAACTTGTCAACTTGGAAGAACACATCAACATGACCTTGTTTAACTTATAAAATCATGAAAACCTAACCATGCAAATAAAATGGGACGTGAGCTTTAAGCTCATATGATGATTTTGAGTGACCTTGTAATATTTAGATATAACTAGAAATAATAGCTTCATGTTATTAAGTGCCTTAAAATATTAAGTTCACTACTAGGCCTTATAAGATTAGTTCAAGCTCACTATAATACTTTGCTTAGATAAATAATCTTTTTATTAAATAAATGTTTTATAAGACTTTTAGTGTCAAAGTTATGATTTTATAAAGTTACATATTAAAAATATAGATCTATAATTATTTTGGATTTAGATGATAGATCTAAGAAGTTTTGAAACTAAAATAATATATATATAAACTTTCGGATTAAAAATAGCTTATATAATACTTTTGGGCTAAATTGTAAATTTATATAGTAAAAGGGATCTAAATAAATAAGTGTAGAAAATTACATTTCAAAAACATAAACTTTGAATCCCATTTTATATATGTGCCGAGAGTTCAAGGGTGTGTTTTGAACATATCCGAAACTTTGTAAAATTAAAAAGGACTAAAAAGAGATTACTAAAATATTAGGGTAAGTTATGTAAACTTTGGAAAGCCTAAGGACCACTTTGGACACAAGCCGTGACATAATATTAACCTTAGGGACTAAAAGTGTCAAGTTACTAAACTTAATACAACACTAAGCAACCCTAGGGACTAAACCTGCCTAAAGCCGAAACATAAACAAGCCCTAGGGGGCATAATTGTAACTTATAATAAACCCTAATACTAGCCGAAACTTCAGGGACTAAAACTGCCATTAAGTGAAACTATTATAAGCCCTAGAATATGCCGCATACTATAAGGACCAAAATTGACATTTTATGAAACTTTAAGAAACCCTAGTTACACGTGTAACTAGGAGGGACCAAAACTGTAAATACTTGAAAGATTTAGAAACCCTAGGGGTATAAAAGTAATTTAATCGCGAGTATCCGTTTATTTAAAAGGACTAAAACGTACTGTTATACAATTATTACGAACCTTAAAACCTTATATATTTTAAGTCATTTATTTAAACGTAAAACTTAAATAAATGTAACAGTTGTTATTTTCAAACCTATAACTTAATAAATGTAAATCTTACGTAAACATGGATTTTAAATAAATGTCATACATTTATAAACCTTATTTATATATTAAATATAAATTGTAAATGGTTAACTTATAAAATAAATATATTAATTATATTTATTTTCCTATCGCTTTAAATATATATAAAACCATCCTATATGAATACTTAAAGTGTTTTATAACAACGTAAGTACAAAATATTAATTAAGCGAATTAATTAATTAAACCTTATTATTTATTTTACACCTAAAATAAATACTATTAGAACTTGCACTTCGACGAACAAATTTCAAGTATTATTATTAAATACTTAAACCCGTTTAAACATGTACAGATTTATTCTGGAACTTTTATGCATTTATATTATGCATTTACTGAGACCTTATAATTAATTAGGTCGTTGACTGTATCGTGAGCATCCCTATCAGACTTATCTATTGGCTAATTGCTGTACTATTGAGGTGAGTTCATGGCCCCACTTTTATATATTGACAAACTTTTAAACTCTTTTATGGGGAAGAAAACATGCAACATATTTTATTTTATGGACGTAAACTGAACTGCAAAACTTTTGATTACAATGCCTATTGTAGATGAACCCGCATGACCCGTGCATCCGAAACTGTT
Source organism: Glebionis coronaria (assembly GCA_025667525.1). Classification (NCBI taxonomy): domain Eukaryota; kingdom Viridiplantae; phylum Streptophyta; class Magnoliopsida; order Asterales; family Asteraceae; genus Glebionis; species Glebionis coronaria. The sequence continues at coordinate 267,649,358 of CM046878.1, forward strand.
AGAATTTTTGAATTGCCTGAATGTTATAAATAGATCTATTTGGGATTGACCATCCCTATCTGGGTGAGTCATGCTCACTGTGCCTAGGCCAGGACAACAGATGTTTCACATGTCAGTACATTATTATTTATGGGTGCTTTGGTAATGATAAGGCGAAGGGCCCTTATTTGTTAAGGGCTTAACTGTCAAGTTTCAGTTTCGGGCAATATGGAAATGTAATTACTTTTAAGTATTAATGCTTTGTGCATTACTACTTCAGTGAATGTTTATATGTCCAAACTTATTTTAATTAAACCTGTGAATTCACCAACTTTATGTTGACTCTCTAAAGCATGTTTTCTCAGGAAACTAAAGCAGGTATTGGTGTGCATGGAGTCAAGCATCATGATAGGCTGCATTTATAGAGCTCATCTGGGGTTTTATAAACCGGGGAATAATTCAAACTACTGAATATTGTTTAAGACTTGTTTTAAGAACATTTGCACTTTTAATCATGTAATAAATGTAAGGATAATCTTTTATCTGTCGCTCTATAATCTCTCTGCTGTTGATCCACCTACGTGACACCCAAATATTACCTCCGCTGCATTTGACTCAATTTGGGGGCGTCACAGAAATGGTATCAGAGCGATAGTTATAGAGAATCAGAGCAAAATTAAAATAAATATAAAAATAAAATTTTTATATAATCTGGACTATAACTGCTTTTAAAAATCTTTTGGGATTTTCGGGACTAGAATAGTTAAGCATATAGATTGTAGAGCATACATCGATTGTGTGATTGACTGTGCATTGATTATTAACACCCGGTTGATTAATCTATTAAGTATTAACGTAACCTTCTATATCGCCATACTAACGGCACTATCATATAAATTAAATTATTATTTCCCAAAACTTTTAATTTGAGTAAGTTTATACTTATGTCAATTAAAACTATATTACTTTCAGATTATCATGACATCACCTACCGATACTCCTGCTGCCGTATCGCCGACTACCGTCTTATGTGGATGGCTATCTGCTAGTGACGCAGACGACAACCACACTTCAGTCGATGCTGCATCATTGGAGGCACTTATCTCCACTCCACCTATCTCACCTGTTTCCCCCGCTGGGGAAGAGGTCTCACTGACTTTTGCCTTGCCACCCTTACCACCAGCCTCTACCCTTCAGGGTTATGCTTCGGAGTCTCTACCACCTCGTAAGAGGAGGTACGAGGCACCTCTCGACTCCACCTATGAGATCGGAGAGGGTTCCCGGGCTAGACAGGCAGACCCCGTCCAGGCCCAGATTGCTGCACTGGCCGCACGCCAGGCACAGGATGTAGCAGACATTCATGCTCTGCTATCGGCTGGACAGGCGGGACGCGCTGTTCTACAGCAGCGTCAGGACCTTCTATCTTGGACTGTGAGTTCGGAGGCGCACGCCGCCCGAGGAGCGTGGTCTACTACTTACCATTCCATCCAGTGGCTGCTGGATGAGAATGAGTTCCTACGTGAGCAGATCTACTTGCTCCAGAGCCAGCAGACAGGGACTCAGACCTCTCTATCGTCCATGGAGCAGACTCTTGCTATCTTCTTCGACCTCCAGGATGTCCGACATCAGGGATTGACGTCAGAGACCGCTCATCTCAGAGGAGCTCAACAGACTTTCAGAGACCAGTTTCTTGAGGCACTCCGACTGCTCAAGGAGACCAGGACTGCGTTGACAGAGATGCAGGATGCTAGGAGGGCACCAGTTGCCCCACCACCACCAGCGACACCCGCAGTTTCCGAGGAGTCTGTTAGACGTGGCTAGATTAGTTATACTAGATTTCTGTATATCATGACAAGCTATTAGGGTTGCATCCCGGCTCGCATGATTTAGGATCTTTTGTATTTGTACTTTCCTTTCATCAGTTGTATCCTTGTACTGTACTTTTAGATTGTAGACGATGTACCTTAGATTATATGTACCACCATCCCAGACAGGCGGGCTGTGCTCTGTCTTGGATTAGGTTGTGCATTTTGTACTATATTCTTATTCTAGAAATGGCATGTACTCGTCATCTTTTGTTATATTATGTGCTGTATTATATTGAGAACTCTTAACAGGTTGCCAAATTTGTTGTGAATTCTATGCATACATTTTTTTATGCACCTCAATATAAACTGTACTAATACATGAAACTAATGATGTCATTTTGTATATGACTATAGACAAATGGCAATCACTAGACTGACTACCGAACCCAACAACGCGGCCGCTACCCAAAATATCACTGCTGCCCAACTACGGGAGATGATTGATCAGGGAATCGCAACTGCGATGGCTGCCAGTAGGAATGGGGATGATAGTCTAAACTCCAACGCTCGCAGGAACAACCAAGCCACCAGAGGTTGCTCTTACCCCGACTTTCTGAAATGCAAGCCTTCCTACTACAAAGGAAAAGAAGGAGTAGTGGAACTAATGCAGTGGTTTGAGAGATTGGAGACTGTGTTCCGCATCAGCGACTGTACAGAAGAGAATAAAGTGAAGTTTTCCACCTGCACCTTACTTGAGAGTGCTCTGACTTAGTGGAACTCTGTTGTTGCTACCCTTGGACACGATGCTGCCTATACTCTCAGCTGGACCGAGCTGAAGGAAAGAATGACGGAGAAATATTGTCCAAGGGGAGAAATGAAGAAACTGGAGATCGAATTGTGGGATCTCAGATGCAGAAACAATGACATCACTGCGTACAACCAGAGGTTCCAAGAGTTGACCCTAATGTGCACCAGGATGTTTGTGGAAAAGGATGATAAGATTGAGAAGTATGTGGGAGGACTCCCAGACACCATTCACGACAGTGTACTCGCATCTCGACCTACTACCGTCGAGAATGCTATTGAGTTTTCTACTGAGTTGATAAACAAAAGAGTCCGTACCATATCTGAGAGGCACACTGACAACAAACGAAAGGCAGACGAGTATTTCCGCAGTCAGCACCAGCAGCATCCTAAGAAACAACATGCTGGACAGGTTTACAGTGCTACTTCTGCAGGAGCTAACTCGTACGTGGGCGCCAAACCTTTGTGCTCAAAGTGCAATTATCATCACACTACTGATAGCCCATGCCAGACCTGCTACAAATGTGGACAAGTAGGTCATTTTGCTAAGACCTGTCGAGTTAATGCTGTCACTCAGGCCCGACCCAATCAGAACACTGGGAACTATAACAACAGGGGCGGGTATAATGCTCGTGGGAACGGGAATGGACAGCAAGGAAACCGTAATGTTATCGGAGGAAATGGAAACGGACCCAAGAAAGGAGTTGTGTGCTATGAGTGTGGAGCACCGGGACACGTAAGACCAAGTTGCCCTAAGCGGGCCAACCAGAACAAGAACAGTGGAGGAGCTTCATCCAGAGTGTACGTGGTCGGCAATGCAAAAGCCAACCCCGATGCAAATGTCGTTACTGGTACGTTCCTACTAAACAATCGTTATGCATCTGTTTTATTTGATACTGGAGCAGACCGAAGCTTTATATCCACTGAATTTAGCAATGTGTTAGAAGTCGTCCCATCGATTTTAGATCACCGTTATTCTGTAGAACTAGCTGACGGTAAAACTGTAGTCACTAACACCATCGTTAGGGGTTGTACCTTAAACCTTTCGAAACATCCGTTCAATATTGACCTTATCCCAGTACACCTTGGTAGTTTTGATGTAATTATCGGCATGGACTGGTTAGCAAAATACCACGCAGTCATTGTTTGTGATGAAAAACTAGTCCGTATTCCTTGGGGAAACGAGATCTTAATCATTAGAGGAGACGGTAACACTGACCTCACTGACACCAGACTTAGTGTCATCTCTTGTACCAAAGCTCAGAAATACTTACTGAGAGGATGCCCTATCTTTTTGGCTCACATTTCCCAAACTGAGGAAGAAGACAAACCTGAGGAGAGACAAATCAAGGACGTACCTATCGTCCGGGATTTTCCCGAAGTATTTCCTGATGAGTTGCCAGGCTTACCACCGACCCGACAAGTGGAATTTCAAATTGACTTGATTCCCGGAGCTGCACCTGTTGCAAAAGCTCCATATCGGTTGGCACCATCAGAAATGAAAGAACTAGCTGAACAACTCCAAGAATTATCTGACAAAGGATTCATCCGACCCAGTTCCTCTCCGTGGGGAGCTCCTGTTCTATTTGTCAAAAAGAAGGATGGTTCTTTCCGTATGTGTATTGACTACAGAGAACTTAATAAATTAACAGTGAAGAATCGTTATCCGCTACCTCGCATTGACGACTTATTTGACCAACTGCAAGGGTCAAGTGTGTATTCCAAGATCGATCTGAGATCTGGATACCATCAGCTGAGAGTCAGGGAGGAAGACATTCCAAAGACAGCCTTCAGAACCCGTTACGGTCATTATGAATTTCAGGTTATGCCTTTCGGGCTGACCAATGCACCCGCTATTTTCATGGACCTTATGAACCGCGTGTGCAGACCTTATTTGGATAAATTCGTGATAGTCTTCATTGACGACATACTCATTTATTCTAAGAACGAACAAGAACACGGGGAACATCTTGCACAAGTACTGAAGGTACTCAAGGAGGAACAGCTCTATGCCAAGTTCTCCAAATGTGAATTCTGGATTCCCAAAGTGCACTTCCTTGGTCATGTCATTGATTGTGACGGCATACACGTAGATCCAGCAAAGGTCGAATCTGTCAAAGATTAGGCATCTCCTAAATCACCGGCGGAGATCCGCCAATTTCTAGGCCTTGCTGGGTACTATCGTAGATTTATTGAAGGTTTCTCCAAAATAGCCAAGCCAATGACCAAGCTCACTCAGAAGGGAATGAAGTTTGATTGGGGAGAGAAAGAAGAAGCAGCATTTCAACTAATTAAGCAGAAGTTGTGTAGTGCACCTATTCTGGCCTTGCCCGAGGGCAACGATGATTTCGTTGTGTACTGCGATGCCTCACACAAAGGCTTAGGTGCAGTATTGATGCAGAGAATGAAAGTGATCGCCTTTGCTTCAAGACAACTGAAGAAGCACGAGAAGAACTATACCACTCATGATCTGGAACTCGGATCCGTGGTCTTTGCTCTCAAAATCTGGAGGCATTACCTATACGGAACAAAATGTACAGTGCATACTGACCACAAAAGCTTGCAACACATATTGGACCAGAAGGAGCTGAACATGAGACAACGTCGTTGGATTGAGTTGTTGAGTGACTACGACTGCGAGATCAAATACCACCCCGGTAAAGCAAACGTGGTTGCAGATGCTCTAAGTCGTAAGGATACGGACCCTCCTATGAGAGTTCGGGCATTAGTTATGACGATCAGTTTGGACTTACCCAAACAGATTTTGGAAGCTCAGACTCAAGCCCAATTACCTGAAAACCTTGTGAAGGAAGATGTTGGAGGAATGCTCAGGACCGACCTTACTAAGGAAAAGCTAGAACCAAGGACAGATGGAACCCTATGCCTTCACGGACGAAGTTGGTTACCTTGTTATGGAGACTTGAGGAACGTGATCATGCACGAGTCTCATAAGTCTAAATATTCTATACATCCCGGATCTGAGAAGATGTATCAGGATATGAAAAAGTTGTATTGGTGGCCGAATATGAAAGCCAACATTGCCACCTACGTTCAGAAGTGTTTGACATGTGCACGTGTCAAAGCTGAACACCAGAGACCATCGGGCTTGCTTGTACAACCCGAGATACCGGAATGGAAATGGGACAACATCACTATGGACTTTGTCACCAAACTCCCAAAGTCATCTCACGGTTACGATACTATCTGGGTGATTGTCGACCGACTCACTAAGTCCGCCCGTTTTCTGCCAATTAGGGACAACGATTCCCTGGCCAAACTGGCAAAAACGTACCTGAAGGAGATCGTGACCAAGCATGGAATACCAGTCTCAATAATTTGTGATAGAGATGGTAGGTTCACTTCAAATTTTTGGAAAGCCTTTCAACGAGCCTTAGGTACCAAATTGGATATGAGCACAGCTTATCATCCACAAACTGATGGACAAAGTGAGCGAACCATTCAGACTCTAGAGGACATGCTGCGAGCATGTGTAATTGACTTTGGAAGTGGGTGGGTTGACCACATCCCTTTAGTGGAATTCTCCTACAACAACAGTTATCATGCCAGTATCAAGGCTGCCCCTTTTGAGGCACTGTACGGTCGCAAATGCCGTTCACCTGTGTGTTGGGCAGAAGTAGGAGAGTTTCGACTCACCGGACCAGAATTAATCCAAGAGACTTCAGATAAGATTGTCCTCATTAAACAGAGAATTCAAGCTGCCCGCGATCGACAAAAGAGCTACGCGGACCTGAAGCGAAAACCTATGCAATTTGAAGTAGGTGACCGTGTTATGCTCAAGGTATCTCCTTGGAAGGGTGTGGTATGTTTTGGCAAACGTGGAAAGCTGAATCCACGTTATGTTGGCCCTTTCAAAGTGATAGCCAGGATCGGGGAAGTAGCTTACCGTTTAGAGTTGCCCCAACAACTGAGTCGGGTACACTCTACCTTTCATGTGTCTAACTTGAAGAAGTGCTATGCTGAAGAACCATTGGCTATGCCATTAGAAGGAGTTCAGTTTGACGACAAACTCCAGTTCACAGAGGAACCAGTAGAAATCATGGAGAGAACAGTTAAGAAATTGAAACGCAGTCGTATCCCGTTGGTCAAAGTACGTTGGAACTCTAGGAGAGGCCCTGAGTTCACTTGGGAACGAGAAGACTCGTTCAAAACCAAGTACCCACACTTGTTTACCTGACCAATGACTTCATCTTAAGCTTTGAGGACAAAGCTAAAATAACGGGATTGTGCTGTAAAACCCCTGATTTCACCTTATTGACTTTGTCAACTGTTGTACTACTTATTTATGGAATTTATATAATTTCACCTTTCTATGTTTTATTATTAAACATATACCTTTTGTCATATTATTTATCCCATTTATTTTATATTTATGTGGACCTTTAGTCATGTATTGACTACTCTGGCAACTGACTGGCCACCTGATTTATTAATGAACTCATCACCTCAGTACATATTTTAAGATAAGTAACCTTACTTAATTTATTTATTAAGTACTTGAATTATTTTTATATGTATATATTTACATATAATACTTAAAAGGAATAAACACCTAACACTCTAAATATAATGTACACTATTTTAACAGTGTCATTTATTTATTTCTTCAAGTAAATACTTACAATGATATATTTTATACACTTTCATTAAATTATCTAAAAGCTTCAACAAAAATACCTACAACACCACAAGTACCTATAATAATATACAAAGACTATTATTATCATACAACACTTGGCAAAATTTACCCAAAACCCCTCTCCCAAGCCTATGTAAAACGTGTATGTGCATGCTTGCATGCAATACCATCATTTGATTCAACTAGCTACAAGTAACCTATGTAATCATGCACTCCACTAATACCTTATACTAATACATGCATAAACCATGTCTTACTTACACCTAACCATGCTTTACTTACACCAAAGCACACTTATGCACTTACACACTCAACCTCCATGCAACCTACTACACTTGTAAGTTTTGTCCCCCACTTTGACTTGCAAACACACGGACACAAACCAAATGGGAAGGAAGTGGACTTTCTAGTTTAGGCATGTGTCAAATAATTGGAAGATATTTCAAATCCAACCAATATCCTCTAAGATCTTGGGTACTAGGTACAAGATTTGCAAAATCTTGTCCCTCTCTCTTCTTAAGCCGTGGCAAACACACACACTTCACACAACACAAAACATTTTCTCCATTTCACTCTCTTCTCTCTCAACTCACGGTTACAACACCTTCACCACCATTTTTAAACCTCCAAAGTTTACTACTACATCCATACTATGTCTTCTACAACCTAAAGGCTAATCCTAAGCTCAACCTACAAGAAACCTTGATCATTGAAGCAAGAACAAGAAACCTAGGAGACTCCTTGAAGCCCACGACATGCCTATGTTTTCCTAGACCTCCATTGTTGAAAGCTTGTCACTTGTTTCTACCTATTCTCATATCATTCCTAAACCTAACTAAACAAGTAAGTCCAAGTTAAAACCTATCTTTTTCAATACATTACATTCATATATATTCATGTGTACATGTTTATTTTGGTAAAGTTAACATTTAAACAAACATGAAACCCTAAAAACCAAGGTAAAACCCACGGCTAATTTGTATATATAGTAAAACTTGATGTAAAAACTTGTCAACTTGGAAGAACACATCAACATGACCTTGTTTAACTTATAAAATCATGAAAACCTAACCATGCAAATAAAATGGGACGTGAGCTTTAAGCTCATATGATGATTTTGAGTGACCTTGTAATATTTAGATATAACTAGAAATAATAGCTTCATGTTATTAAGTGCCTTAAAATATTAAGTTCACTACTAGGCCTTATAAGATTAGTTCAAGCTCACTATAATACTTTGCTTAGATAAATAATCTTTTTATTAAATAAATGTTTTATAAGACTTTTAGTGTCAAAGTTATGATTTTATAAAGTTACATATTAAAAATATAGATCTATAATTATTTTGGATTTAAATGATAGATCTAAGAAGTTTTGAAACTAAAATAATATATATATATAAACTTTCGGATTAAAAATAGCTTATATAATACTTTTGGGCTAAATTGTAAATTTATATAGTAAAAGGGATCTAAATAAATAAGTGTAGAAAATTACATTTCAAAAACATAAACTTTGAATCCCATTTTATATATGTGCCGAGAGTTCAAGGGTGTGTTTTGAACATATCCGAAACTTTGTAAAATTAAAAAGGACTAAAAAGAGATTACTAAAATATTAGGGTAAGTTGTGTAAACTTTGGAAAGCCTAAGGACCACTTTGGACACAAGCCGTGACATAATATTAACCTTAGGGACTAAAAGTGTCAAGTTACTAAACTTAATACAACACTAAGCAACCCTAGGGACTAAACCTGCCTAAAGCCGAAACATAAACAAGCCCTAGGGGGCATAATTGTAACTTATAATAAACCCTAATACTAGCCGAAACTTCAGGGACTAAAACTGCCATTAAGTGAAACTATTATAAGCCCTAGAATATGCCGCATACTATAAGGACCAAAATTGACATTTTATGAAACTTTAAGAAACCCTAGTTACACGTGTAACTAGGAGGGACCAAAACTGTAAATACTTGAAAGATTTAGAAACCCTAGGGGTATAAAAGTAATTTAATCGCGAGTATCCGTTTATTTAAAAGGACTAAAACGTACTGTTATACAATTATTACGAACCTTAAAACCTTATATATTTTAAGTCATTTATTTAAACGTAAAACTTAAATAAATGTAACAGTTGTTATTTTCAAACCTATAACTTAATAAATGTAAATCTTACGTAAACATGGATTTTAAATAAATGTCATACATTTATAAACCTTATTTATATATTAAATATAAATTGTAAATGGTTAACTTATAAAATAAATATATTAATTATATTTATTTTCCTATCGCTTTAAATATATATAAAACCATCCTATATGAATACTTAAAGTGTTTTATAACAACGTAAGTACAAAATATTAATTAAGCGAATTAATTAATTAAACCTTATTATTTATTTTACACCTAAAATAAATACTATTAGAACTTGCACTTCGACGAACAAATTTTAAGTATTATTATTAAATACTTAAACCCGTTTAAACATGTACAGATTTATTCTGGAACTTTTATGCATTTATATTATACATTTACTGAGACCTTATAATTAATTAGGTCGTTGACTGTATCGTGAGCATCCCTATCAGACTTATCTATTGGCTAATTGCTGTACTATTGAGGTGAGTTCATGGCCCCACTTTTATATATTGACAAACTTTTAAACTCTTTTATGGGGAAGAAAACATGCAACATATTTTATTTTATGGACGTAAACTGAACTGCAAAACTTTTGATTACAATGCCTATTGTAGATGAACCCGCATGACCCGTGCATCCGAAACTGTTAGAATTTTTGAATTGCCTGAATGTTATAAATAGATCTATTTGGGATTGACCGTCCCCATCTGGGTGAGTCATGCTCACTGTGCCTAGGCCAGGACAACAGATGTTTCACATGTCAGTACATTATTATTTATGGGTGCTTTGATAATGATAAGGCGAAGGGCCCTTATTTGTTAAGGGCTTAACTGTCAAGTTTCAGTTTCGGACAATATGGAAATGTAATTACTTTTAAGTATTAATGCTTTGTGCATTACTACTTCAGTGAATGTTTATATGTCCAAACTTATTTTAATTAAACCTGTGAATTCACCAACTTTATGTTGACTCTCTAAAGCATGTCTTCTCAGGAAACTAAAGCAGGTATTGGTGTGCATGGAGTCAAGCATCATGATAGGCTGCATTTATAGAGCTCATCTGGGGTTTTATAAACCGGGGAATAATTCAAACTACTGAATATTGTTTAAGACTTGTTTTAAGAACATTTGCACTTTTAATCATGTAATAAATGTAAGGATAATCTTTTATCTGTCGCTCTATAATCTGTCTGCTGTTGATCCACCTACGTGACACCCAAATATTACCTCCGCTGCATTTGACTCAATTTGGGGGCGTCACATTTTAAGCCTTCAAAGGATATTCTAACAGCATTTGGAATATGCTATTTTCAAATTTTCATTTTCCATTTTAATAAAACATTTTCTAAAAAAGAAAGTTTATTAAAAAGTCTTTTGTCATATTAACAAAAGTGAGTTTTAAGAATAATCATTTTGATGATCACTAAGTATGATTAAGAAAGGTTAGTGATATGATTATTACCTTGATGATAGTGTTAGTTAAATAATTCATTTTGTGTTTTACACTAAATGTGTTGTATGGTTTGTTGTGATCAAAACTAAGAAAGATTAGTTAACACTAATAATGTTTTTAGGCATAACTTGCATTAACAATCTCCCCCTTTTTGATTACGACAAACTATAAACTCATTTACGTAGAAACACAAAATAAAGAATTATTAACGAGTTTATCACTATCATTTCTCCCCCTTTGTCGTAGCAAAAAGGTTAGCACAAGTCTTCGAAGAACATCGAACTTTGCTAGTAGCTCCCCCTTGGTGGTTGCTCCCCCTTGCTTGGGGCACCAAGTTTGTGAGCTAAGGTGACATGCTACACAAAGGTTAGTAGAAAGGAAAGAAACACCAATGTATATATGATCACTACCTACTAAGTAACTTCAGAGGGAGAGAGAGAAGAAATCTTAAATTAGAAGCAAGTATTTTGCTAAGTACGTCCAAAGAGGTAATTGACAAAATCAAACTTCAATCCAATGAAGATGATAAGCTTGTCAATGGGTTAAAGTTTAGAATTGATAGTATCACCCATAAGCAATTGTAAAAATTAACCATGATCAACTCAAAAATAGAACAAAAGGGATAACACACAAAGGTTACATAATAGAAAAGACACAACAAAGTAGATAGTCATACACACAATATGAGTATCTAAAGCAAAAGATATGGAAAATAGACCACTAAGCATAAGCTAGTCTGATAGTGATAATTTTCCAAGATTGCTTAAAAAAATAAAAGACTCTAAAACAACTAAAGTAACAAAGACTTTAGTTGAAAAAAAAAGACGACGATGCATCATTCGAAGTTTTGTCCACCGGAACGAAAACTTGAATAGGAGGTCGAGTGAGGAGGAATTCAAGAAAATATAACTTCTCATACACATGAGCAAGTTCAATTTGTTGAAATCGACAACAAGCACACGAGGATCCATGATGCAACACAAAATCGTTTGATGGGGGTATGGCATCAAACTTATGGTTTGGTGGTGGTGGGGTAATGGGTTTGGGAATGTTTTCACAATGCCTTGTGAGGTTTGGGAAGGTTGAAAGGTCATTGAGTTGAGGGGTGTTGAAGGATTGTGGTGGTCGTGGAACATTTTCTTTAGCTCCGGTGATGGGGTTAATGGTATAAGTCTCATTCCAATACTTAATTGGAGAGAAGGCAGGGTTTTTCGGTGGTTTGGAGGAAGATGGTTCATTCTTCTTAACCCAAATAGGTCTAACCGAGATTTTCAGTTTCTTTGAAAGCTTGGATGAGGAAGCTTTGGGTGAGTGGGGTTGTGACAAAGAAATGTCAAGGTTAGGAATGTAGGAGTTAGGCATTGTGAGAGTGTGAGAATGAAATCTCAAGGTTGTGTGAGAATGAATTCTCAAGGTTGGAAAGAGTGAGAATGAAATCTCAAGGTTGGGGTATAAGTAAAATGTAATCAAGGTAAGAATTTTAATACAAAAAGTGTAGTGTCAAGGAATGTTTAGTCAATTTGAGTAAACAAGGAATCTTGACAGGGTATAGGGTGGTTTTAAAAGTTTTGACCAAAAAATTCGTCAAAAACTGATTCTGCCCGCGGTACCTTAAGGGGACCGGCGGTTCCATATCGCTAGGGAACCGCGGGACTTTAAGGATCCGCGTCCAGTGGGCTTGAAACCATGTTTTTCCAGGGTTTTGGGAAAAACTAAGACTTTTTCAAAAAAGTTGCAAATCTTGGAATTTTACCTCTATTAGCACCAAATTATGCTAGGGTTGCAAAAAGCAACACATTCGCAAAGAATGTCTTGACAAAGGGTGACAAAATAATTTAGATATCATTTTGAACCAATTTTAGTCAAGTTTTTAGAGGTTGTGATAGATTTAGATTCAATTTTAATTTCAAATTAAAGTTGATTAATGTGCACATAAGGATAGAAACACATAAGGCTAAATCCATAGATCAACATCATGAAACACTCATGAAGTAAGCAAGTACAATGACAAATGAAAAACTAACTAATACAAAGCTAGCTTATCATTAGATCTAGATGAGTAGTCTTCTTTGGCTTGGTTTTGTTTAAAACACTTATTAAGAAGACTTCATCATTCATCTCCTAGGAGGAGGCATGGAGAACAAGGCAAGAAAGAACTCTTGTAACCTACTATGTAGTACAAACATATACATCCTAAGGTTATGGATGATGTAGTGGTTGTAAAGACAACATGGACAACTAGGACCATGTGTTTGTTGAAACCCATAGTATGGATCACCCAAAAGGAGGGAAAGTGGGACACCTAAAATTGGAATGTTTGAGTTGGGTGGAGGTGGAGGAGGCATGTTCTCCAAGGGTGATGTGGGTGAGAGTGGAGGCATGTTCCCAAAAGGGGAAATGGGTGAGTGTGGAGGTATGTTCTCCAAGGTTGGTGAAATGGGTGAATTTAGAGGGGTAAATGGTGAAGTCACCAAGGTGTCATCAAAGTCATTCACAAAAGGAATGCTTTGGATTGGTTGGGGTTGTGTGGTCACATCCAAGGGTGCACTTGGAGTGAAGGGTGAAGAGAGCTCATTCATTCTTGAGTTGAATGAAGATGAGGTAGAACCAATGGAGTGGTTAGTACCATGGGTAGATGTTGTCTTGCATGGTGCAAGGGGTGGTGAAGGTGATGAAGAAATGAGGATAGGAACCATCTCATTCTTAGGTGTGTGGAAAGGTGAAGAGTTAGGCTTGGCTACCTTAATCCTTATTTTGAGTGTTTTCCTTGGGGTGGAGGTCTTGGAAGTGTTTGAGGTTTTGGTACAAACCATGGTTGTTTAAGGGTGGTTTAAGGGTTAGGGAAGGATGTTTTGATGTGTGAAAAACATGACTAACAAGGTGGGTTTAAATGGGTGAGGGGATGATCGAAACTAGTAATGGGTTAAAATCATTTTAGGTGAATAATGAATTTAGGTAACCTAGTTTAGGAAATGTGCAGTTTGTAGAAACTAGAAGAGGGGGGGGGGGGGGGGGGGGGGTTTGAATAGTTTCTCTTCGTTTGGTGACCAAATTAAAATTACTTTCAATTTGGTTTGTATCAAAACTATCTTTTACTTGAGGCTAAGTTGCATAATGATTAGGTTCAATTCAAATGCACTAGCAAAGATAATAGGTAAGTGTAATGATAATGAAATAAGTAAAGAGTAGGAAGGAGACAACCTAGTGGGAAGACACCAAGATTTATAGTGGTTCGACAACGAGGCTCTATCCTCGTTTCTATTACACTCCTCGAGTACACCTACTCGAGATTTCCACTATATCCACAAGCTCCCTTCTCGGCGGAGAAAACCTTACATCGTTGCTTACATTATTTTCCGACACTAAGCTAAATGTCGAGACCTAATCTTTAGCTAGGACCAATCTACACAACGTTGCCTACTTCACAATTTAACGACACAAGGCTAGATGTCGGGTTCTAATCTTAAGGTATAACCAATCTTCACGACGTTGCCTACTTCACCATTTTACGACACAAGGCTAGATGTCGAGTTCTAATCGAAAGCTAGAACCAATCTTCACGACTCTTCACTTTGAAGCTATGTGAGAACTTAACACAACACAACTACTATTCACTTTATAGTTTAGTGAGAACTCACAAGACACAACTACATCACTTTATAGTTTAGTGAGAACTCCTAATCAAATCTATTACATAGACTTATCCAAGTACACACATGTATCTTGGATTTACACAACACAAATCCAAGCAAACACATATGCAATGGATGTACACAACAAATCCAAGTATCCACAAATAACTTGGATGAACACAACTAGTCCAAGTATTCATAAATACATTGGATTGACCTAAAACAAAAAGGGTATCATGATGAATATGACTAGCTCATAGATTCATATTTATCACAACACTAGTGAGTGAGTGATCTTCTCATTGGACAAGGTAAAGGAGGGGATCAAGAGGATAATCATATGTAAACATCCTTAACAATTAAAGTGATCATTTACTAATGATTATGCTATAGAAAATAGAAAGAGGGCTGAGAAAAACGTCCAAGAGGCTTACTGGAAAATGAGATTTGACCCACTATTTAAAGGAGACAAAGTATAACGGATCTATAACGGCTAGCTGTGCGCGGTACCTTATCTCACCCCGCGGTTCCATATCGCTAAGGAACCGCGTAGGTACTTAAGGTACCGCCACTAGACTACGCTCCGTTTTTTGTCTTTTAGTGGGGTGGGAATATCTGAGGTATTTGAAACCTTCAAAGGATATTCTAACAGCATTTGGAATATGCTATTTTCAAATTTTCATTTTCCATTTTAATAAAACGTTTTCTAAAAAAAGAAAGTTTATTAAAAAATCTTTTGTCATATTAACAAAAGTGAGTTTTAAGGTTAATCATTTTGATGATCACTAAGTATGATTAAGAAAGGTTAGTGATATGATTATTACCTTGATGATAGTGTTAGTTAAATAATTCATTTTGTGTTTTACACTAAATGTGTTGTATGGTTTGTTGTGATCAAAACTAAGAAAGATCAGTTAACACTAATAATGTTTTTAGGCATCACTTGCATTAACAATCTCCCCCTTTTTGATTACGACAAACGATAAACTCATTTACGTAGAAACACAAAATATGGAATTATTAACTAGTTTATCACTATCATTTCTCCCCCTTTGTCATAGCAAAAAGGTTAGCACAAGTCTTCGAAGAACATCGAACTTTGCTAGTAGCTCCCCCTTGGTGGTTGCTCCCCCTTGCTTGGGGCACCAAGTTTGTGAGCTAAGGTGACATGCTACACAAAGGTTAGTAGAAAGGAAAGAAACACCAATGTATATATGATCACTACCTACTAAGTAACTTGAGAGGGAGAGAGAGAAGAAATCTCAAATTAGAAGCAAGTATTTTGCTAAGTATGTCCAAAGAGGTAATTGACAAAATCAAACTTCAATCCAATGAAGATGATAAGCTTGTCAATGGGTTAAATCTTAGAATTGATGGAATCACCCATAAGCAATTGTAAAAATTTACCATGATTAACTCAAAATAGAACTAATGAAATAACACACAAACAACACAAAGGTTACATAAAAGAAAAAGACACAACAAAGAAGATAGTCATACACACAATATGAGTATCTAAAAGCAATAAATATGGAAAATAAACCACTAAGCATAAGCTAGTATAATAGTGATATTTCCCAAGATTGCTTAAAAAAAATAAAAGACTAAAAAGACGATGATGCATCATTCGAAGTTTTGTCCACTGGAACGAAAACTTGAATAGGAGGTCGAGTGAGGAGGACTTCAAGAAAATTTAACTTCTCATACACATGAGCAAGTTCAATTTGTTGAAATCGACAACAAGCACACGAGGATCCATGATGCAACACAAAATCGTTTGATGGGGGTATGGCATCAAACTTATGGTTTGGTGGTGGTGGGGTAATGGGTTTGGGAATGTTTTCACAATGCCTTGTGAGGTTTGGGAAGGTTGAAAGGTCATTGAGTTGAGGGGTGTTGAAGGATTGTGGTGGTGGGGGAACATTTTCTTTTGCTCCGGTGATCGGGTTTATGGTATAAGTCTCATTCCAATACTTGATTGGAGAGAAGGTAGGGTTTTTGGGTGGTTTGGACGAAGATGGTTCATTCTTCTTAACCCAAATAGGTCGAACCGAGATTTTCGGTTTCTTTGAAAGCTTCGATGAGGAAGCTTTGGGTGAGTGGGGTTGTGACAAAGAAATGTCAAGGTTAGGAATGTAGGAGATAGGCATTGTGAGAGTGTGAGAATGAAATCTCAAGGTTATGTGAGAAGGAATTCTCAAGGTTGGGAAGGTGTGAGAATGAAATCTCAAGGTTGTGTGAGAGTGAATTCTCAAGGTTGGGAAGGTGTGAGAATGAAATCTCAAGGTTGGGGTATAAGTAAAATGTAATCAAGGTAAGAATTTGAATACAAAATGTGAAGTGTCAAGGAATGTTTAGTCAATTTGAGTAAACAAGGAATCTTGACAGGGTATAGGGTTTTAAAAGTTTTGACCAAAAATTCGTCAAAAACTGATTTCTGCCCCCGGTACCTTAAAGGGACCGGCGGTTCCATATCGCTAGGGAACCGCGGGGCTTTAAGGATCCGCATCCAGTGGACTTGAAACCAAGTTTTTACAGGTTTTTGAGAAAAACTAAGACTTTTTCAAAAAGTTGCAAATCTTGGAATTTTACCTCTATTAGCACCAAATTATGCTAGGGTTGCATAAAGCAACACATTCACAAAGAATGTCTTGACAAAGGGTGACAAAATAATTTAGATATCATTTTGAACCAATTTTAGTCAAGTTTTTAGAGGTTGTGATAGATTTAGGTTCAATTTTAATTTCAAATTAAAGTTGATTAGTGTGCACAAAAGGATAGAAACACACAAAGCTAAATCCATAGATCAACAACATGAAACATTCATGAAAGAAGCAAGTACAATGACAAATAAAACTAATTAATACATAGCTAGCTTAACATTAGATCTAGATAAGTAGTTTTCTTTGGCTTGGTTTTGTTGAAAACTCTTATTAAGAAAACTCCATCATTCATCTCCTAGGAGGAGGCATAGAGAACAAGGCAAGCAAGAACTCTTGAAACCTCCTATGTAGTCCATACATATCCATCCTAAGGTTATGGATGATGTAGTGGTTGTAAAGAAAACATGGACAACTAGGACCATGTGTTTGTTGAAACCCATAGTATGGATCACCCAAAAGGAGGGAAAGTGGAACACCCAAAATTGGAATGTTTAAGTTGGGTGGAGGTGGAGGAGGCAAGTTATCCAAGGGTGATGTGGGTGAGAGTGGAGGCATGTTCCCTAAAGGGGAAATGGGTGAGTGTGGAGGTGAATTCTCCAAGGTTGGTGAAATAGGTGAGTTAAGAGGGGTAAATGGTGAAGTCACCAAAGTGTCATCAAAGTCATTCACAAAAGGAATGCTTTGGATTGGTTGGGGTTGTGTGGTCACATCCAAGGGTGCACTTGGAGTGAAGGGTGAAGAGAGCTCATTCATTCTTGAGTTGAATGAAGAGGAGGTAGAACCACTGGAGTGGTTAGTACCATGGGTGGATGATGTCTTGCATGGTGCAAGAGGTGGGGAAGGTGATTAAGAAATGAGAATAGGAACCATCTCATTCTTAGGTGTGTGGAAAGGTGAGGAGTTAGGCTTGGCTACCTTAATCCTTATTTTGAGTGTTTTACTTGGGGTGGAGGTCTTGGAAGTGTTTGAGGTTTTGGTACACACCATGGTTGACAAGGGTGGTTTAAGGTTTAGGGAAGGATGTTTTCATGTGTGAAGAACATGACTAACAAGGTGGGTTTAAATGGGTGAAGGGATGATCCAAACTAGTAATGGGTTAAAATCATTTTAGGTGAATAAGGAATTTAGGTAAGCTAGTTTAGGAAATGTGTAGTTTATTACTGAAAATCATGCAAGGTTTACACAGATTTAAGAAAACAGTGTAAAGCAAAAGATGCTGTCGTGCACATTGGCCGGTGGTTCCTTATCTAGGACCGGAGGTACCTTATCGATAAGGATCCGCGGGTCGATATGGAACCGCGACCAGAGGGCTTTCAAAAATTTCACCTCCCAAATTTTGGTTAACCCAGAATTTTACCAAAAGATTTACAAGCCAAAGTTAACTACAGATCATAATCTAATAAGCTAACTATCACAAATATGTACAAAGCTATGTAAATCACAAATATCATGGCATAAGCAATATTAAGGATCAAAATAGATAATAATCCAAACATGTAGCATAAGTTAATACACATTCAAGATAATAAAAAATATTGTTCAACATTACATGTTTACCAACATGTGTTCTTTGAAAAACTTCAAAGCTTTCACCTTCTCTTTTTTCCCAATCCCTTGATCATATTCCCCAAGAACTTGAAACCCTTCCTTGACTCAACCCGGTGTTCATGCAATTTACCTCTAGTCCTAAGGTTTTCACGGTAAAGATGCTCCATGTTAAGATCTTCCGGTACTTCACTAGAGGAGTAATGAGGTGGGGGAGCTAGGTCTTCAAATTCATCCTCGAATGGGCTTGAGGATGGATGGGAATTACTCGAAGAGTGGAAATGAGAACTAGTACCGACACCATCACCATCACTTGTTGGCATATCGGTGTCCTCCTAATCCGGCTCTTGATGATTGGATTTTCGTGAACCTCGGTCACTTCTAGGCTTTCGTTCATATACCTCTTGAATAGGTAACATAACCCGTTGAACCGGGTGAAAGCGAGAAAGATCGAGATGAGGAAAATCTTCACCAACCCTTCTAAAAAGGCGAGTAAGAAGCATAGCATAGGGAAGGTTTGTTTTGGGTTTGGAAAGAGCATAATTTATACGTCGAGCGATGTAGAATGCTAAGTTGTACTCGGTTGATGTAAAGACGCAATACAACATATGCACCATACACGCCGGGATATGATCTCGGTTTCCACCAAGACAAAATACATTCTCCCTAAGGATGTTAGCCCATTGGACCATGAAGTCCTTAAGGTCGCTTGAGAGCACTTCATAGCGATTCACATTTCGCACATTAGTACGAAGGCTTCTGTGACAATCCGTCAATTTATGGTTGATATTTTATTCTAAATATTTATTTGAAATTATTATTTTAATGTTATATTATGAACTCAGTTATTTTTGGGAAGTAATGGATTTACGTCTTGAAGTAGCATCGACTACGTCTAAACCGGAGGATTCAACGTTACGTGCTTACGTTTACATACACCGTTTTGGTGACAGTCCGACATTTCAGAAAAATAAATTTGTCCGTGAATATTATTTTGAGATTTTAAATTTGTGTTGGTTCATAAACTCACAAATTTACGAGAAGAGATTAGGACTTACAATTTTAATTTAACGTCCTTTACGACTAAACCGGAAATCTTAGGATTACGTATTTACGTTTTCGAACTCCGTTTTTGATGAGACAATTTTTATTAGATTCGTTTTGTGCCGTTGATTCATAATTTATGAAAACGTTTTTCGTAAAACGACCCGAGGGCACGCAAATCGAGGAAACTAGAATCGAGGAGTACCCGTAATTAAATGGGGATGAGACAAGTGGGACACTTTCCCCACCCCCACAAACCCACAGCTAAAACAAGGACACACACATTTGTGATGTGTCAAGCTTGCAACAAACTTGCTACACATGTAACTTGAGCTTACATTGTAAGCTAAGCTACCTCAAAACCACTTGCAACATACCACTTATTCATTTCACACATGCAAGACAACAAAAAATCCTCTCTTCTTCTCCATGTGTGCCGTCCCATATCACTCACAAACACCCAATCTTGATCAAGTTTAACCATGAAATCATGTGTTACTTACACACATGATGAAGCCCTTTTGAAACCCTATTGATTGGTGGTGATTATAACATCCAAGGAGGAGTTTCCATGGAGTCTTGGGGCTGATTTTCTACAAGGTGTTCTTGAAGAATGGTGGTCTTGAAGATGGTCTTGGTTTATCACAAGTTTCTCCATCAAAATCCATGTTTTGATTACAACCTACATCATCATGGTGGTATAAAGATTGTTCTCCTCATCCTCTTGTTATTTTAATTATGTAATCATGTATTTTCTTTCCTATTGTATATGTATATGATGAATATATGATGATAAAAATATTGTGTGGGGATTTGGTGTTGATAATCATGGGTAAAAAGATGAAAAACTATATGTAAAAAGGTTAAAATCTTGCTTAAATGGTAGGCTGTATAAAAACAGTAACTAACCACATGTTAGACTGATAAAATGGTAAAGTAGAATCAATATACAGTAAGTTTTAGGTCTTGTACACATGTGAGAGTTGGCCATGCAATGGAATCATTATAATGAGTGAGATATGATCAAAACAAGTTTATAGTACAAATCTGAGTTCACTGTTTTGGACGATTTTTAGAAAATACTTAGAGGCTGATTCAACAGTAGCTATAGAAGAGTTAAATGGAGCACATATCATTTAGTTTATGTCATAAACATTTGAGCTTTTATCTTGATATAGAACTCTAGATATGGCAGTTTTGGTGAACATGAAAATAAAAATCAGATTTTGGAAATTAAAGTATAATAGTATTATATAAGCACTCAAATAAAAAGAGTATAAAATGTGAATTAAAACCCACTAACTCATATAATCCATTTATATAAATATGTATAAGGATAAATAAATGGACATTTTATAAAAATGGTAGTTTGATAAGTATTATAAGTTATAAAACTATAAACATGATTTTTACGACTTTTTTCGGCTATTACCGTAAAATTAACGTTTTTGTTAAATAAAACTTAGATGGTTAGACCCGTCTAATGCAAACTTTTATAAACTCATATACTGATATATAAACATATATAACAAGTAAAAACCAATAAAACCCGAACTATATACATACGGACATTAACAGGCTAAGTTAACGTTATTGGACTAATAATACAACAAAATGGACTAAAACACTTATAAACTTATTTATTGGGCTTAACCCATTTGGGCCCAATATGTAAAGTGTAAATACTGATAATATAAGTTAAAGAACTTATAATAAGTTTATTGGACCTAAAACACGTAAATAGGTAAAACTAGTAAACTAGTAAGAAGTTACCAATACGTAAACACTAAAATGAGTATAAGAGAATATGTAAACCCATTTGATCATCATATATATATAATCATCATATGTATACATAATTGTTATTTTTATAAAGTCATTGGACAAGAGTCTAAGACGAGTATTATTTGTCTAGGTTTCCGTGATTGAAGCACGTATCGTACGTCCGAATTGCCGATAACCCGCCTTCCCACATCAGCGTGAGTTCATAGCCTCGCACTCTTTTAAATGTTTTTATGAAATGTTTTAGAAACCCGCGAGGGAGATAACATGTTAGTTTTTATAAAATAGGACACATTTGTCCCGATTGTTTATTTATTGATTTGGACCCGAATGATTGTATGACCCTATGAATGATTAAATAACCCGATAGATGAAATAAAATGGATTATTAAAGTTAGGTTATGACACTAAAAGTCCCATTAGCATGAATTATGAACTACCGGGATTTGGTAGACGCTTATGCATATAATAGTACTATTTGGGGACGATCACCCCAGTTCGCGCCTTGACGGTTGATCCCCGTCGTGCCACATTGATTGGTAAGCGAATTTATGTATGAGAAGATTTCCATAGCGTGACCTTTGTGACGACACGCTAATTTAGATGGGCAAATTGAGTTTCAGGCTAGCTACCCGTTGTTTGGTTTAGTAAGGTAACAATGTCATGCGGCTTATAATAATCCAGTTAACGAAATACTACTATACGCACCGAATTACGATGTATTGCCTGACTAGCAATACGGGGTCATACTATTGATATTATGTTCGTGTTTTGGTTTTATATAACCACATTCATATAACGGTTTTTATTTAATCTATACAACGTTATCAAACGTATTGTATGATGTTTTTACGACATTGGCTCGTATAATGATTTTTAAGGAAAAATGCCTATATTATGATTTTCGATAAGGATTTGTATAAAAATGACTTTGGCTATTTTATGGCCTATTACAATGATTTGTACGAAATGATTTTTGGTAATAATTTTATACCAAAGTTATATTGATTGAATTTATTAAACTCTATGAATTCACTCGGCGTTATCGCTGACCTTTTCTTTTAACATGTTTTATCTCAGGTACTTGAAGGTAACTCTCGGGAAGACAACAAGAATTCATGGTCCGCACTTAAATAACAATTTCCATTCAAATCTTTTTTAAAATTGTATGAAATGACTATGACTTGGGACCTATGTAAATTTGATATTTATGAACGGAAATGCATTATTATTAAAACGACACGACTTTTAAGCGTTGTCTATGATGTGAGTAATGTGCTATCCCGTAACACCAACTAGTCTTCCGCTGTAGTGAGTTGTATAAATTTGGGGGTGTTACAGTTTGGTACCAGAGCTCTCGTTATAGAGAACGAAAGATTTTTAAAACCAAGGTTTTGAATAAAACATTTCAAAATCTTTTAACTATAAACATTTTTCTAAAAATGTCTAAAAAACTTTTGACTATAACGGTGCCGAAGAATTCCCGAGTTACCGACAAGGCCAGACTAAGAAGTGTTATTTTAATATATATATAACCTGGATTATATATATATATATATGATGTAATTTTATTACATGATTGTTTGATGATTATTTTGATATTTATACGAGGTATTTATACGACGTAGATTGTCACAAGGAACCCTAAATCCCCTAGTAAATTAATCGAAGCTATTCTCGTAGGAATTCTAGCTATCCTAGATCTAAACCAAGTTGTCGATATTTATGATCCCAACAAATGGTTAATATTCGTAGAAGTGTTGATATTAGTTGATTGTGATATTAAAAAAGAATTGGCAAGATTTAACTGATATCGATATCATGACGATCTTTCCTTATAAGAGTGGAGTTTGACAAAACGTTACCACCTGGAAAGGTGTCATCTGATTCGTTGTCACGCAATTCTTAAAATTGAAATCGAAAGGGTGAATGTTGCATTTGAGGGTGTCATTGGAACCATTACCCAAAAGCCTCATGCCATTAGTACCTTTCCGAGAAGTCTAATTGAATGATCGAGTCATTTTATACTAGTGACTCATTTGATAATTGTTGTTGTAAGAGTTATAGGATTGGAAATTAAGTGTTGTTAATATTGAACTTTTATTGCCCTTTTAAGGTTTAAAAATAAAGCTGAAAGTATTGGAGAATGAGGTAGGATATCGAGTTGAGTATAAGTTGATTGAAATTTAAATGAAATAAAATTTAACCTGTATGGAATATGAGATTGTTAAGAGGAAGTCGTTAAGTTCTTTGATTGAATTATGAGGTTTTAAATGATTATAGGTATGTGTTAAGGGTTGTTCCTAGGCCATTGTCCAATGACGAGGATGCCTAGTGTCCAATAAATAAATTGAAGAAATCTTCTTCTAAGTTGGGACCAATGGATCTTCCGGGACAGGTGGGACACCTAATGACTCTTGTAGATTACTATTCATTGTGGTATCTTTTAAAAATAATCCCTAACTTAACTGAGACATCAGTTGGTAGGATGAGATCTTGGAATTGTATGACATAGTGACACATAATGTGTTACAGTACAATTTGACTTGTTTGTGATTAATGAAAAGACTACCTTTGATTGCTAAATTCTATATGTATCGATATTATCTATCCTTTATTGCTTCATCCTAATGTTCGCATTAGTGATGCAACCATTGAACAAGTACTCATCTCGAATTGAGTTACGTTGTGAATTATTCTTTTTGAGCGCCATTGAGGTCATGAACCTCGTGATTACTTGGCTAAAGCTCATTTCCTATCATATTGTAGTTAGTTCTTGGTGAAAAACTTTTCATCACTCTTTTGCAGATCACTCATTGTTTTTATAAGATAAAACAGTATCCCTTGATAAAGATTGAATTTTCATCACCGAAAGGATTATTTAAAGTGAGATTTATAAGTAATCGTTATCGAAATAACATTGTTTATGAAACACCTTGGAAAACTTAATTGTTTTCATAACAAAGAAAATCTTTGTAAATTTATTTTTGATTCTTATTTAAGAATTAAGCATGAAAATGTTTTTATTATAAACATGATGATAAAATTTTGACGAACTGAGTATTGCATCGTTAATCTTGAAATTATATATAGTTGCGCGCCTACATACAATTTGGAATGGACCATGCAAGGCTGATTAGTAGTCACCATAAAACTGATTAATAAACACTAAATTTTCTTTGAAGATTGTGGAAGATTAAAATTTGTGAGATCTGCAAGAAGTGAAAAATAAGGACATAGTGTTAGGGACACCTACATATGTGCCTGTAGCATATATTCTTCTGAGTCGAATTTACAGATCTGTGGAAATTATCTTATTTGACAATTGAAAACTCTTTCTTGTCCAATTCTCCCGTAGTGAGATTCTTAGGAAAAGTATCTGATTACCGAGTGTTGATACCCGACTGGATGTATTGACGTTCTTATCATTTCTTATGATTTGATTTCATTTGAATGACCTGGGTAACGATCTGAGGAGCTTTCGAATGCGTACTCAAATTATGAAAACATGGGATATATTCATATTCGTTAAATGTTTTCGTCTTTATCTGAATTGAAATTCTCTCGCGTAAATTATGCGTTGACATTACTCTTTTGATGATAGTTATGTCTCCTGATATCCTTGAATTTGTGAAGGATTATGAATTATTATTAGTCTTTTGAGAATATCACATCTTATCAATGGTAACAAAACTGGAAAGTTGATAGTGCCAGTAGAATGGAATGGTTGATTATGACATGACGACATTGTCTTAATTGATGGGAACTCGAGTAGAATTCCCCTAAATGATAAGATGTTGATTATCAAAAGTGATCTAAATAATTCTTGATGAATGATCATATCCTGCATTTAGACTTAAAATTATACCGTGAATGGTTGTGAACTAGTTATAGATATTGTAATCTAGAAGAACCTAATATGAATTTATTAAAAGATGTTTCAGTTATCTAAAACTTTAGGAAGTATTTATTGATGAATTACCTAGACTTTCGCCATTAAGGCAAGTTGAATTTGGTATTGATTATATTCCCGGTGCTGCACCTATGGCTTGTGCACTGTACGTCAGCACCATCTGAATTAAAGGAATTAACGTACAACTGAGAGAGTTGTCGGAGAAAGATTTTATTCTACCGAGCTCGTCATCATGAACAGCTATGGTGTTATCATTCCTTATATTTATAGATTACTGTGAACTGAGTAAATTGACAATCGAAAACGATATCCATAACTCGAAATGGAAGATTTGTTCGATCATTTACAAGGTTCTAGCGTATGTTCTAAAGATTTGATCCATGGCATGGTTATCATCAACTTCGCATCTGCGAAAAAGATTATGTATTCCAATCACTACATCCGGTACTTGTAATGAACATTATGAGTTTCACGTAATGTCGTTTGGATTGACTAATACACACGTAGCATTCATAAATTTGGTAAATCACGTGAGATGCTGTAATTTGATAAATTCATGCTTGTGATCATTTAGGACTATTTGTTTGATTATAAGAATAAGAATGAGTTAATAATCATTTATGAACTGCCCTGAATTGACCGAACAATGAAAACCTGTACTTTGAATATTTAACATATGACTTAAGACTTAATCCTTTACATGATTTAACCGTGTGATTAATAGATAATAGAATCTATATTGACTCTTCAAAAATTAAGAGCCCTTTTAAGACTTTGAGTATTACTAAAAAGAAAAGTAAAAATATGTTTTGACAAATGTTTTATCAAAAAGAACTTTTGAGGGATTATTCCCTTATACACAAATCATTTAACTAAACTCCTGTTTAGGGGTAAATGTTTGTGTATACTTCTAGACATCTTAAGAAGAATTGAGGAAACTATATAATTTATGACTTGAAATTTGAAACGACAATTTTTGCTTTTCAACTAAGAAATTTTTTACCAAAGAATAAAAGAAGGTTTTTCGATCATTTACGGATCTTACTAAGTATTTCCAATAAATCAACAAAAATTGTGTTAATTAAATTCAAATTTTATTTTGAACATTTTTATACAATTGGACAAACTGAGAAAATTTAAAAACTTTTTTTTACGTTTACGTTTCATAAAAATTAAATACTTATTATTTAATTACTAGCAATAGTTATCGACGCTTTAGACGTCGGATTGAGTAAAACTGATAAAAATGATAGTGGAGACGAAACTGAAACTTAGAAAATATGAAGGAAGGTGAACGTAATTACTGACACACTATGTAGAGAAGATAAAGAACCAATTAGGACATGTTCCTTAATAGAGAAGGTGCAAAATAAATTGCCGAACAATATAAAAATAAACGATGCTTGTAAGAAGGATAATATAAATAATAAAAAGGGGGTTCACGACTAATATGAACCATTAGAATTGAGAAGCCGATGGCGTTAGATGTAAAAAAGGGCACTTGTGGTTGCCTAAATATGGAGATTTTGAGATGTAGTCATCTCGTAAGTATAAGTATTCTATTCATGATATTTTTGACTAAATGTATCTTTGTCTGAAGAAGTTGTACTAATGAAAAATTATGAAGGCAGAGACCGCCTCATACATTAGTAAACGTCTAGCTATTGCAAAGGTCATCATTTGAATTTGATTCAATTTGGGTCATCGTCGACAGACTGACCAAATCTGCTAATATCATTCCTGTTAATGATAGATTCTTGATGAAGAAATTGACTCTTTTGTATTTAAAGGAGTTGTGTAAACATGGTGTGCCTGTATCGATCATCTCTATCAAGACCCTCGCTTCGCATTGAATTTCTAGAGATTTGCTCAGAAGTCATTAAGAACGAATCTTGATGAGAGTACTATGTACCCCCCCAATCGAAGGGACGAGGTAAAGTAACGATACAAAATATTGTAAGTGCTGTTCTAGGTTTGAATGATTGACCTTTGGTAATAAACCGTATAATCGTTTTCCTTTGGAGAGATTATCATTGATAATTATCGTGTTAGTATCAAGATCGACTCTTGTTAGGATCTATATTAGAGCATCTGTAAGCAGGAGTTGGGATGAAGACACCCGACATACACCCATTGTGAGTTGGACATGTCTTTTAGGTTTAAGGTTTCCTATAATGGCGAACCTAACCTTACAAAATATCCGACCCGCAAAACCTGAAATGATTGTTAAAATTAGGATCTGATTATTGACTGCCGGTAGTGGGCAGGAGGTTATGTGAATATGAAATGTAGATCATGAAGTGCCAGATGGGTAGCGAAGTTATGCCAAAAATTTTAACCATGGAAAATGAATTGATAATCTGAAAGGTCATGGGATATAAGTCCCCATTGTATGGGACTATTGAGATGATGTAAAAAGATTGGTTTGAAAGGCATATAAGCTGGATCTACCCTAGGACTTCAAGGACTGCGTGAATTATGTTTCGTAAATCGAACTTGATAAATATCTATCAAGTGAAAATCTGAATTCTTCTTGATAAAGTTTAGATCGGCGAAAAGTTGCATTCATCAAAAACCCATGAACATCATGGATAGAGAAAGTAAGTCGACATTAAGCCTGATCTTATTATCGTAGTTATGTTTGATGAAACTCGCGTATTGTAATGAATTACACTTGTGAGAAAAGACCGAATGTGGAAGAAATACCCACATGGCTTTAACTCTATAAGAAGCGAGTAGTAAGATGATCCTGTTTAGGGGTAAATGCTGTGACAATCCGTCAATTTATGGTTGATATTTTATTCTAAATATTTATTTGAAATTATTATTTTAATGTTATATTATGAACTCACTTATTTTTGGGAAGTAATTTGGATTTACGTCTTGAAGTAGCATCGACTACGTCTAAACCGGAGGATTCAACGTTACGTGCTTACGTTTACATACACCGTTTTGGTGACAGTCCGACATTTCAGAAAAATAAATTTGTCCGTGAATATTATTTTGAGATTTTAAATTTGTGTTGGTTCATAAACTCACAAATTAACGAGAAGAGATTAGGACTTACGATTTTAATTTAACGTCCTTTACGACTAAACCGGAAACCTTAGGATTACGTATTTACGTTTTCGAACTCCGTTTTTGATGAGACAATTTTTATTAGATTCGTTTTGTGCCGTTGATTCATAATTCATAAAAACGTTTTTCGTAAAACGACCCGAGGGCACGCAAATCGAGGAAACTAGAATCGTGGAGTACCCGTAATTAAATGGGGATGAGACAAGTGGGACACTTGCCCCACCCCCACAAACCCACGGCTAAAACAAGGACACACACATTTGTGATGTGTCAAGCTTGCAACAAACTTGCTACACATGTAACTTGAGCTTACATTGTAAGCTAAGCTACCTCAAAACCACTTGCAACATACCACTTATTCATTTCACACATGCAAAACAACCAAAAATCCTCTCTTCTTCTCCATGTGTGCCGTCCCATATCACTCACAAACACCCAATCTTGATCAAGTTTAACCATGAAATCATGTGTTATTTACACACATGATGAAGCCCTTTTGAAACCCTATTGATTGGTGGTGATTATAACATCCAAGGAGGAGTTTCCATGGAGTCTTGGGGCTGATTTTCTACAAGGTGTTCTTGAAGAATGGTGGTCTTGAAGATGGTCTTGGTTTATCACAAGTTTCTCCATCAAAATCCATGTTTTGATCACAACCTACATCATCATGGTGGTATAAAGATTGTTCTCCTCATCCTCTTGTTATTTTGATTATATAATCAT
This sequence comes from Glebionis coronaria, assembly GCA_025667525.1. NCBI lineage: Eukaryota > Viridiplantae > Streptophyta > Magnoliopsida > Asterales > Asteraceae > Glebionis > Glebionis coronaria. Next base: position 267,678,581 of record CM046878.1, read on the forward strand.
GTATTTTCTTTCCTATTGTATATGTATATGATGATAAAAATATTGTGTGGGGATTTGGTGTTGATAATCATGGGTAAAAAGATGAAAAACTATATGTAAAAAGGTTAAAATCTTGCTTAAATGGTAGGCTGTATAAAAACAGTAACTAACCACATGTTAGACTGATAAAATAACAAAGTAGAATCAATATACAGTAAGTGTTAGGTCTTGTACACATGTGAGAGTTGGCCATGCAATGGAATCATTATAATGAGTGAGATATGATCAAAACAAGTTTATAGTACAAATCTGAGTTCACTGTTTTGGACGATTTTTAGAAAATACTTAGAGGCTGATTCAACAGTAGCTATAGGAGAGCTAAATGGAGCACATATCATGTAGTTTATGTCATAAAAATTTGAGCTTCTATCTCCATATAGAACTCTAGATATGGCAGTTTAGGTGAACATGAAAATAAAAATCAGATTTTGGAAATTAAAGTATAATAGTATTATATAAGTACTCAAATAAAAATAGTATAAAATGTGAATTAAAACCCACTAACTCATATAATACATTTATATAAATATGTATAAGGATAAATAAATGGACATTTTATAAAAATGGTAGTTTGATAAGTTTTATAAGTTATAAAACTATAAACATGATTTTTACGACTTTTTCGGCTATTACCGTAAAATTAACGTTTTTGTTAAATAAAACTTAGACGGTTGGACCCGTCTAATGTACACTTTTATAAACTCATATACTGATATATAAACATATATAACAAGTAAAAACCGATAAAACCCGAACTATATACATACGGACATTAACAGGCTAAGTTAACGTTATTGGACTAATAATACAACAAAATGGACTAAAACACTTATAAACTTATTTATTGGGCTTAACCCATTTGGGCCCAACATGTAAATTGTAAATACTGATAATACAAGTTAAAGAACTTATAATAAGTTTATTGGACCTAAAACACGTAAATAGGTAAAACTAGTAAACTAGTAAGAAGTTACCAATACGTAAACACTAAAATGAGTATAAGAGAATATGTAAACCCACTTGATCATAATATATATAATCATCATATTTATACATAATTGTTATTTTTATAAAGTCATTGGACAAGAGTCTAAGACGAGTATTATTTGTCTAGGTTTCCGTGATTGAAGCACGTACCGTACGTCCGAATTGCCGATAACCCGCCTTCCCACATCAGCGTGAGTTCATAGCCTCACACTCTTTTAAATGTTTTTATGAAATGTTTTAGAAACCCGCGAGGGAGATAACATGTTAGTTTTTATAAAATAGGACACATTTGTCCCGATTGTTTGTTTATTGATTTGGACCCGAATGATTGTATGACCCTATGAATGATTAAATGACCCGATAGATGAAATAAAATGGATTATTAAAGTTAGGTTATGACACTAAAAGTCCCATTAGCATGAATTGTGAACTACCGGGATTTGGTAGACACTTATGCATATAATAGTACTATTTGGGGACGATCACCCCAGTTCGCGCCTTGACGGTTGATCCCCGTCGTGCCACATTGATTGGTAAGCGAATTTATTTATGAGAAGATTTCCATAGCGTGACCTTTGTGACGACACGCTAATTTAGATGGGCAAATTGAGTTTCGGGCTAGCTACCCGTTGTTTGGTTTAGTAAGGTAACAATGTCATGCGGCTTATAATAATCCAGTTAACGAAATACTACTATACGCACCGAATTACGATGTATTGCCTGACTAGTAATACGGGGTCATACTATTGATATTATGTTCGTGTTTTGGTTTTATATAACCACATTCATATAACGGTTTTTAATCTATACAACGTTATCAAACGTATTGTATGATGTTTTTACGATATTGGCTCGTATAATGATTTTTAAGGCAAATGCCTATATTATGATTTTCGATAAGGATTTGTATAAAAATGACTTTGGCTATTTTATGGCCTATTACAATGATTTGTACGAAATGATTTTTGGTAATAATTTTATACCAAAGTTATATTGATGGAATTTATTAAACTCTATGAATTCACTCGGCGTTATCGCTGACCTTTTCTTTTAACATGTTTTATCTCAGGTACTTGAAGGTAATTCTCGGGAAGACAACAAGAATTCATGGCCCGCACTTAAATAACAATTTCCATTCAAATCTTTTGTAAAATTGTATGAAATGACTATGACTTGGGACCTATGTAAATTTGATATTTATGAATGGAAATTCATTATTATTAAAACGACACGACTTTTAAACGTTGTCTATGATGTGATTAATGTGCTATCCCGTAACACCAACTAGTCTTCCGCTGTACTGAGTTGTATAAATTTGGGGGTAACGTTTCCATCACGCTCCTTCGAGATGATATCAAGGATGAAATTTAGATCAACTTCGGTGATGTCATCTAAAGGTTTATTGTTGGACTCCACGAGAGCATCAAGTCTCCATTTGTCCGTAAAACGACAAATGCCTCTATATGACACACCAAGAATATCACCAAAATCATCGAGGGAATATTGAATGATTTGATCATTCAACAAGAAGCGAATAAAGATTTGGCCATTGATTTCGAGCATGGAGTAAGTGCTAAAGAATTCAAGAAGAAATAAGGGATAAATTTCTTCGTCTATGAAGAGCAAGCAATCAAATCCAATATGCTCAAACATAGAGTTGATATATCTATACCCCGTTATTCTTGTATCTACAACCCTACCCTCATGGAAATTTCGAGTGGAAAGGGACGAAAAAGAGTTTTGAAGTTGAGGGGAAGCATAGGTTTGGGAAATGTCCGGCATATAGTTTCTAGTGAATTGATGATCTTTTTGATATTGAGAAGGCATGATTAGTACCTAAATAAACACAAGAAAATATTTCTCCAATCACTCATATGAAAAATAAAATCAAAGATAAAAAATATGAGAATGTGTTATATCAATTTCTTGACAAACATAGGATTGAATCCATATCATTCTCATGTTCACAATGTGTCTATTCCATCATTAACCAAGAACACATGATCTATGTTAGATCAACAATGAATTAGAACATTGGTTTTGCAAAACAAGGTTTTTAGGTAAGCATTAACAATGTCATTACCTACTTGTTCATGGGTTCATCTCAAATCCATCTTTTAACCAAAATCATTTAGCCAAAATTCGGATTTGTTCTACAAGTGGGTTTTAGTGAAATCTTAATGAATATGAACCTAAGGAATCATAGTAAAATAACCATGTCAACCCACATTCCTATTAAGGTTTTAATTCAATTTCAATTTTAAAAATCCCCAATTATGAAAGGATGAACCCTAGAACAAAATAGATGAAATTGAAAGAAAATACTTACAATTAATTGATGTTAGATGAAGGATGAGTGAAACGCACAACTTGGAATCAATTAATTTGAGTGATTGAAGGTTTTGGAAGTTTCAACAATGGTGGAAAACAAGAAACCCGTCGACTGTGTGTTTTTGGGAGAGAGAGGGTTTGGTTTGAAAAAGAATAAAATACTCAAACTGGCGCTCTGACAAAAGTTTCTGCCCGCGGTTCCTTATCGATAAGGTACCGCGGGTTTGAGCCGCCTAGATAAGGAACCGCCTACAGAGGCAGGTTTTTATCTATGAAAAACGCCAAATTTTGAAAACCAAGTTTTTCTAAAATACTTAAGATTAAATCATGAGCCTTTTAGAATATCATTGGATCATCATAACACTAAGCAATATGCCTTAACGAAGGATTACAAGTTAAATCAAGATCGAAAAGAACCAAAACGGACAAACGACTATCGTGGCAAAACGGTAAAGTGGAGAGAAGTCAAGGGAAGTGAATCAAGACTAGGACCAATGCTCAAGGGATTAATGACAATCTTCAAATAGTGGTAACGAAAAGCTTGTGTCATATATAGTGGTTTAAGACGTGCCTTTCCGGCGAAACGTTAAACGGCTTTGGTAATGAATAAGCACAACGCAATTATTCAAGTATAGACTAAGATCACTTTCAATAATAGTCTTAGTCTAAACCAAAATATGAGCAAGGTATTAATTCACTTTCTCTCCCACAAAGGGCCTACTAACCGTATGGGTGCAAACCATGGAAATCATGCTTGATACTTTAAGCTTCTACTAACTCACTCTACATCACCATAGTGAGTCAAGTATCCAAGCAATGAAGGTTTGAGTGGATAAAGGAAAAGAAACACAAACCACAAATAAATGTCAAGGCAAGGATGCCGAGAACAAGCACATAGTCAAGTAATGATCAAAAGAATGATCAAAGGGCGTGTGGAAGAACGAAAGCGTACCTTGGCCACAAAGAGCAATCCATGAAGGAATAAGTGCTATGCCCAATCAATGACTATGATGAGTACTAAGTCTTCAAGGACTAGTATCATTCCCAATCATCTTGGTATCATCATTCAAAGATGTTAAAGATCAATGAAGATGAGTCTTCTACAAGTTCAAGTAACTCAATCCACAACCAATTAAGTGATTGATCTTCATGAGTACCTACACAAAGCAAGATGCAAACTATTAGATACATTTCAAGAGTATATCTAAAATGCATAAAGGCTACTAATCTTAAGTGGGATGCAATATTATCAATTAAAAGACCTATTTTCAAAGAAAACATAGTTTTGACCAAAGAGAAACTTTAGTATAACTTGACCTTCTAATTTGAGGAGACAATGGATCGATCCAAGTTTCAAAGTACAATATACTTTAAAGATCTTGAGTGACCATCGCTCTGATACTAATTGTAGAAACTAGAAGGGGGAGGGGGGGTTGAATAGTTTCTCTTCGATTGGTGACCAAATTAAAATTACTTTCAATTTGGTTTGTATCAAAACTATCTTTTACTTGAGGCTATGTTGCATAATGATTAGGTTCAATTCAAATGCACTAGCAAAGATAATAGGTAAGTGTAATGATAATGAAATAAGTAAAGAGTAAGGAAGGAGACAACCTAGTGGGAAGACACCAAGATTTATAGTGGTTTGACAACGAGGCTCTATCCTCGTTTCTACTCCACTCCTCGAGTACACCTACTCGAGATTTCCACTATATCCACAAGCTCCCTTCTCGGCGGAGAAAACCTTACATCGTTGCTTACATTATTTTCCGACACTAAGCTAAATGTCGAGACCTAATCTTTAGCTAGGACCAATCTACACAACGTTGCCTACTTCACAATTTAACGACACAAGGCTAGATGTCGGGTTCTAATATTAAAGTAGAACCAATCTTCACGACGTTGCCTACTTCACCATTTTACGACACAAGGCTAGATGTCGAGTTCTAATCGAAAGCTAGAACCAATCTTCACGACTCTTCACTTTGAAGCTAAGTACTTCACACAACACAACTACTAGTCACTTTATAGTTTAGTGAGAACTCACAAGACACAACCACATCACTTTATAGTTTAGTGAGAACTCCTAATCAAATCTATTACAACTCAACTAGACTTATCCAAGTACACACATGTATCTTGGATTTACACAACACAAATCCAAGCAAACACATATGCAATGGATGTACACAACAAATCCAAGTATCCACAAATAACTTGGATGAACACAACTAGTCCAAGTATTCATAAATACATTGGATTGACCTAAAACAAAAAGGGTATCATGATGAATATGACTAGCTCATAGATTCATCTTTATCACAACACTAGTGAGTGAGCGATCTTCTCATTGGACAAGGTAAAGGAGGGGATCAAGAGGATAATCATATGTAAACATCCTTAACAATTTAAGTGATCATTTACTAATGATTATGCTATAGAAAATAGAAAGAGGGCTGATAAAAACGTCCAAGAGGCTTACTGGAAAATGAGATTTGACCCACTATTTAAAGGAGACAAAGTATAACGGATATATAACGGCTAGCTGTGTGCGGTACCTTATCTCACCCCGCGGTTCCATATCGCTAAGGAACCGCGTAGGTACTTAAGGTACCGCCACTAGACTATGCTCCGTTTTTTGTCTTTTAGTGGGGTGGGAATATCTGAGGTATTTGAAACCTTCAAAGGATATTCTAACAACATTTGGAATATGCTATTTTCAAATTTTCATTTTCCATTTTAATAAAACATTTTCTAAAAAAGAAAGTTTATTAAAAAATCTTTTGTCATATTAACAAAAGTGAGTTTTAAGGATAATCATTTTGATGATCACTAAGTATGATTAAGAAAGGTTAGTGATATGATTATTACCTTGATGATAGTGTTAGTTAAATAATTCATTTTGTGTTTTACACTAAATGTGTTGTATGGTTTGTTGTGATCAAAACTAAGAAAGATTAGTTAACACTAATAATGTTTTTAGGCATCACTTGCATTAACACAGTTTATTACAAAAAATCATGCAGTGTTTTCACAGAATTAAGAAAATAGTGTAAAGCAAAAGATGCTGTCGTGCACAGTGGCCGGCGGTTCCTTATCTAGGACCGGCGGTTCCTTATCGATAAGGATCCGCGGGTCGATATGGAACCGCGACCAGAGGCCTTTCAAAAATTTCCCATCCTAGTTTTTGATAAACCCAGATTTTTACTAAAAGATTCACAAGCCAAAGTTAACTACAGATCATAATCTAATAAGCTAACTATCATAAGGCATGCATAAAGCTATGTAAATCACAAACATGATGGCATAAACAATATTAAGGATCAAAATAGATAACAATCCAAACATGTAGCATAAGTTAATACACATTCAAGATAATAAAAAATATTGTTCAACATTACATGTTTACCAACATGTATTCTTTGAAAAACTTCAAAGCTTTCACCTTCTCTTTTTGCCCAATCCCTTGATCATATTCCCCAAGAACTTGAAACCCTTTCTTGATTCAACCCGGTGTTCATGCAATTCCCCTCGAGTTCTAAGATTTTCGCGGTAAAGATGCTCCATATTCAAATCTTCCGGTACTTAACTAGAATGATGAGGCGGAGGAGCTAAGTCTTCAAATTCATCCTCGAATGGGTTTGAGGATGGGTGGGAATTACTCGAAGAGTTGAAGTGAGAACTAGTACCTATGCCATCACCATCACTTGTTGGCATGTCCATGTCCTCATCATCCATCTCTTGATGATCGGATTTTCGTGAACCTCGATCACTTCTTGTCTTTCTTGCATATGCCTCTTGAATAGACAACATACCCCGATGAACCGGGTAGAAGCGAGAAAGACCGAGGTGGGGAAAATCATGAGCAACCCTTTTGAAAAGGCGAGTGAGAAGCATAGCATAGGGAAGGTTTGTTTTGGGCTTTGAAAGGGCATAATTGATTCGTCGAGCGATATAGAATGCCAAATTGTACTTAGTGGATGTAAAGATGCAACTCAACATGTGCACCATACAAGCCGGGATATGATCTCGGTTTCCACCAAGACAAAAGACATTCTCCCTAAGGATATTTGACCATTGGACCATAAAATCCTTAAGGTCGCTAGAGAGCACTTCATATCGATTCACATTTCATACATTTGAATGAAGGCTTCTCACAACGTTTCCATCACGCTCTTTCGAGATGATGTCAAGGATGAACTCTAGATCAATTTCGGTGAGGTCATTTGGAGGTTTATCGTAGGATTCCAAGAGAGCATCAAGTCTCCATTTATCCGTAAAACGACAAGTGCCTTCATATGGCACACCGAGAATTTCACCAAAGTTTTCGAGGGAGTATTGAATCAATTGATCATTCAATACAAAACGAATGAAAATTTCTCCATTGTATTCAAGCATGGAGTAGGTGCTAAAGAATTCAAGAAGGAATAAGGGGTAAATATCTTCTTCTATGTTGAGCAAGCAATCAAACCCCGAAAGCTCAAACATAGATTGGATATAGTCATAACCCGTTAATTCCTTGTCAACGACTCTACCCTCATGGAAACAACGGGTAGAAAGGGATGGAAAAGAGTTTTGAAGTTGGGGGAAGCATAGGTTTGGGAAAGGTTTGGCATGTATTGTCTAGTGTATTGATGATCCTTTTGAAATTGATAAGGCATGATTAGTACCTAAATAAAAACAAGAAAAACATATTTCCAATCACTCATATGAAAAATTAAAATTAAAAATTAAAAATATGAGAATGTGTTATATCAATTTCTCGACAAACAAAGGATTGAATCCATATCATTCTCATGTTCACAATGTGTCTATTCCATCATTAACCAATAACACATGATCTATGTTAGATCAACAATGGATTAGAACATTGGTTTTTCAAAACAAGGTTTTTAGGTAAGCATTAACAATGTCATTACCTACTTGTTCATGGGTTCATCTCAAATCCATATTTTAACCAAAATCATTTAGCCTAAATTTGGATTTGTTCTATAAGTGGGTTTTAGTGAAATCTTAATGAATATGAACCTAAGGAATCATAGTAAAATAACCATGTCAACCCACATTCCTATTAAGGTTTTAATTCAGTTTCAAATTTAAAAATCCCCAATTATGAAAGGATGAACCCTAGAACAAAATAGATGAAATTGAAAGAAAATACTTACAATTAATTGATGTTAGATGAAGGATGAGTGAAACCCACAACTTGGAATCAATTAATTTGAGTGATTGAAGGTTTTGGAAGCTTCAACAATGGTGGAAAAACAAGAAACCCGTCGGCTGTGTGTTTTTGGGAGAGAGAGATAGTGGTTTGAAAAGAATAAAATAATCAAACTGGCGCTCTGACAAAAGTTACTGCCCGCGGTACCTTATCGATAAGGAACCACGAGTTTGAGCCGCTGAGATAAAGAACCGCCTATAGAGGCTGGTTTTTATCAATGAAAAACGTCAAATTTTAAAAACCAAGTTTTTCTAAAATACTTAAAATTATATCATGAGCCTTTTAGAATATCATTGGATCATCATAACACTAAGCAATATGTTTTAATGAAGGATTACGAGTCGAATCAAGATCGAAAAGAACCGAAACGGACAAACGACTACTCGTAGCAAAACGGCAAAGTGGAGAGAAGTCAAGGGAAGTGAATCAAGACTAGGACCAATGCTCAAGGGATTAATGACAATCTTCAAATAGTGGTAACGAAGAGCTTGTGTCATATATAGTGGTTTAAGACTTGCCTTTCCGGCGAAACGTTAAACGGATTTGGTAATGAATAAACACAAAGCAATTATTCAAGTATAGACTAAGATCACTTTCAATAATAGTCTTAGTTTAAACCAAAATATGAGCAAGGTATTAATTCACTTTCTCTCCCATAATGGGCCTCCTAACCGTATGGGTGCAAACCATGGAAATCATGCTTGATACTTTAAGCTACTACTAACTCACTCTACATCACCATAGTGAGTCAAGTATCCAAGCAATGAAGGTTTGAGAGGATAAAAGAAAAGAATCACAAAACACAAATAAATGTCAAGGCAAGGATGCCAAGAACAAGCACATAGTCAAGTAATGATCAAAAGAATGATCAAAGGGCGTGTGGAAGAACGAAAGCGTACCTTGGCCAAAAAGAGCAATCCATGAAGGAATAAATGCTATGCCCAACAATGAATATGATGAGTACTAAGTCTTCAAGGACTAGTATCATTCCCAATCATCTTGGTATCATCATTCAAAGATGTTAAAGATCAATGAAGATGAGTCTTCTACAAGTGTAAGTAACTCAATCCATAACCAGTTAAATGATTGATATTCATGAGCACCTACACAAAGCAAGATGCAAACTAGTAGATACATTTCAAGAGTATATCTAAAATGCATAAAGGCTAATAATCTTAAGTGGGATGCAATGAACAAAATAGTTTTGACCAAAGAGAAACTTTAGTACAACTTGACCTTCTAATTTGAGGAGACAATGGATCGATCCAAGTTTCAAAGTACAATATACTTCAAAGATCTTGAGTGACCATCGTTCTGATACCAATTGTAGAAACTAGAAGGGGGGGGGGGGGGGGGGGGGGTTTAATAGTTTCTCTTCAATTGGTGACCAAATGAAAATTACTTTCAATTTGGTTTGTATCAAAACTATCTTTTGTTTAAAACTAAGTTGCATAATGATAATGAAATAAGTAAAGAGTAAGGAAGGAGACAACCTAGTGGTAAGACACCAAGATTTATAGTGGTTCGACAACGAGGCTATATCCTCGTTTCTACTCCACTCCTCGAGTACACCTACTCGAGATTTCCACTATATCCACAAGCTCCCTTCTTGGCGGAGAAAACCTTACATCGTCGCTTACATTATTTTCCGACACTAAGCTAAATGTCGAGACCTAATCTTTAGCTAGGACCAATCTACACAATGTTTCCTACTTCACAATTTAACGACACAAGGCTAGATGTCGAGTTCTAATCTTAAGGTAGAACCAATCTTCACGACGTTGCCTACTTCACTATTTTACGACACAAGGCTAGATGTCGAGTTCTAATCGAAAGCTAGAACCAATCTTCACGACTCTTCACTTTGAAGCTAAGTGAGAACTTCACACAACACAACTACTAATCACTTTCAAGTTTAGTGAGAACTTACAAGACACAACCACATCACTTTATAGTTTAGTGAGAACTACTAATCAAATCTATTACAACTCAAGTAGAATTATCCAAGTACACCCATGTAGCTTGGATTTACACAACACAAATCCAAGCAAACACATATGCAATGGATGTACACAACAAATCCAAGTATCCACAAATAACTTGGATGAACACAACTAGTCCAAGTATTCATAAATACATTGGATTGACCTAAAACAAAAAGGGTATCATGATGAATATGACTAGCTCATAGATTCATCTTTATCACAACACTAATGAGTGAGTGATCTTCTCATTGGACAAGGTAAAGGAGGGGATCAAGAGGATAATCATATGTAAACATCCTCAACACTTTAAGTGATCATTTACTAATGATTTTGCTATAGAAAATAGAAAGGGGGCTGAGAAAAACGTCCAAGAGGCTTGTTGGAAAATGAGATTTGACCCACTATTTAAAGGAGACAAAGTATAACGGATCTATAACGGCTACTGTGCGCGGTACCTTATCTCGCCTGGCGGTTCCATATCGCTAAGGAACCGCGTAGGTACTTAAGGTACCGCCACTAGAGTACGCTACGTTTTTTTGTCTTTTAGTGGGGTAGGAATATCTGAGGTATTTTAAGCCTTCCAAGGATATTCTAACAGCATTTGGAATATGCTATTTTCAAATTTTCATTTTCCATTTTAATAAAACATTTTCTAAAAAAGAAAGTTAATTAAAAAGTCTTTTGTCATATTAACAAAAGTGAGTTTTAAGAATAATTATTTTGATGATCACTAAGTATGATTAAGAAAGGTTAGTGATATGATTATTACCTTGATGATAGTGTTAGTTAAATAATTGATTTTGTGTTTTACACTAAATGTGTTGTATGGTTTGTTGTGATCAAAACTAAGAAAGATTAGTTAACACTAATAATGTTTTTAGGCATCACTTGCATTAACATTCCCTTTGTGGTAATTCCATATATCTGAAGACTTCTTCTGATTTGATGAAGTCGTCCACCCTTCGCATCATTTCGGGAACTGACTTCGGAGTATCATCTGAGAAACGTCAGGCTAATTCTGGGCATTTAGCCCCATTCACAAAAGCTAATATTTTCATTACCTCAGGGACTCCTTGGATGTAACTTGCTTCGTTTGTCCATCGTTCTTTGAATACTGCCAGAGACTTGTGTGCCTTTCAGATGATAGTGGTGATTTCCATTGGATTTTTGAGGCTTTTTCTTCTTAGAGAGAATCTTTCCATAAATTGATCTTTCAAGTCATCCCAATTATCTATGCTACCCCTCGGTAACCTTTCGAACCAGCCTCCTGCGGCCCCGTCAAACGTCTACTGGAAAAATCTGCACCATACTAGCATTGTCCATTCTCCCGAATTGGCTGCTCTGGCAAAACGAATGATGTGATCATTAGGATTAGTGACTCCTGTGTATAGCATGATGGTTGCTGGTAATATGTGTTTTGGTGAGGAGAACTCTATGATTCTTTTGGTGAAAGGGGAAGCAATAACATCCTTAAAAGGTTTTTGCAAATCGTCCACTGGGACATTAGATTCCTTCTTAACCTTTTGTGCCTCATTTTTGTCCTTTTGTGCATCATGTGCCTCGTCTTCGAAGACCAACCTCGTTGGTGAGATCAGATTTTTGGAAATAGCGTTGTGGCGCTCCACCAAATTCTGCAACACACTCATGCTTTCTTAGATCTTTTCTTGTAGGTTTGAAGGTGTTTCAGTCTCCTTTTCCGCAGTCGCGGGCTCATGGTCTGGAGATAATAGTAGGGGATACCCTCCTCCCGAAGGTCCTGCCACGAATAGCTGTTTGTGGAGATTCGAGTTTAAGATCCCACGGATGGCGCCAATTGTTGAAGCAAAATTCTCCAGCTAGGCAGATGCTAGCAAATTTCCTTCAGTCACAATTATCGTATGCTTGTGTCTTGGTATGAGACCTATGAACACAAGACAACACACGTTAGCCTCGTCCCAGATTTGACCCGGAGACCAAGCTCTGGCGTGAGAGCAAGTAACTATCACGGAAGTGGTGTCTGGTGTGGAATACCAGAGGTTAAGTATGAATGTAAAGAATAGTAATGGTGAAGAGTAAGTTAAGTTATCTTGTCTGTGTGTGTATTAAATGTGTGGAGTATTTATACTACTCCACCAAGTATACCTGGATGTCTAGTCACATCAGTAGACTAGGTTCTGAGCCCAAGGTAAGATCTTCTCCATGAATCGAGGGATTTGTCCCCAGGGCGGCGGTGCTATGTTTTATCCGCTAGATCGAAGAAGGCAAGCTGGATAATACGATGGGCTGCTTTCGCTTTTCACCAAGTCCTAGGTTTGTGGCATTAAATGTTTCACTGTTCATGTGCCGACCTTATTAAATGTTGGGGTCTCGGCTATAGTCCGGGATAGTGTACGTGTCCGGAGGCACTGACCGGAGACATACACGAACAATTTCGATTTATTTCAATTACTGGTTTGATTTTTGTAATGATAAAATGTCTTCATGTTTGAACAAGACATAACATTGAAATGGATCTAGTTTCCCCCTACATTCTCTAATTTAGTGACTTGAGAATTCTCAACTGTTAATCAAACTCCTGAATTTACTTCCTCAAGCTTTACATAAAACATCCAACCCTTCTTTACTTAGTGCGGTGCAAAAGGAGATTACTCGACAAAGTGTTGATTTTACATATCTAGCATTATAGACCGTTGATTCAAGTCCATAAACACTTTCTTAGTTATCACGGTGAAACAAATCTCTCTACAAAATTTGTTTTAAGTTTCTTTAAAGTTAAAAGAACAACTATTATTTCCCACCTCTTATAGAAAATAAGCTTGCATAAATTTCACCTTGTTTTCTACGGGTCACATGCTAACATGAAAGTTTTCCTCCATCAACCAAACTTAAAAATTTAGGAGGTTTGCATCCCATATCTGATTTATAAAAACACCCAATGTCATTGAATTCATTAGCCTTTACCTAGCTCAACTGCTTTGAATATTTTTCCCTGTTCACCATCTTCCGTAACAACAGCTTCGTCCACTGTATCATGGACGAAGAAGGTAAAAGTCGTGTTCCTGTGTCCATTTCTTAGTAGATTGTTTTAATAACTTGTTTCCTTTCCCTATATTTTGGGAGCAGCTCACTCTGGCTTGCAAGTGTAAACATCAGTTTCCAGTTAGTTATCCTCGTGTGCAATTCCTCCACATATGTATGCCATTCTTCACTGCCATACAAAGTACCAAAGAAATTATTGTATGTTCCATCATGAGTAATTAAACTTTTGCGTTCTTAATACATAGACATTCAGCAAGTTGAGTACTTACATGTATATGTTTATATACTTATATCATTGTATAGTTGTTCTATAAGTAATCAACCATTTTTAGTTGTCTGTACACATCAACAGATACATCAGTTGTAGTAAGGACAAACATGTAATGCTAGTTTCATAGCAACAACAATACCCAATATAATCCCGCCAGAGCAGGGAGAGGGGTAGGTAGGATGTAGACCGTCATACCTCTACGGCCTTACACGAGGTATAAAGCTAAACTGCCTTCAAAAAGACCTCTAGTGCCCTAGCAAAATAAGCCAGATATACTTGCGAACGAATCAAACATGGGTTTCCAGACTTCCAGGTACTTCAATTTCCAGTGGTATATTTTGGCACATGCTTTTTGACAGCTCATTTAAGTACTAACCAGTACTATCTTGTATAAGTGTATGAGGTTCCTATTAGGCTAAAGGGAGTGGTGATCGGAAACACACCTCCACATGACCGCCACCTCAACTTTCTCACTCCACTCACATAACTCATCATTCAGCCGTAGTGGTGGTGAGAAACTCAAATTTCATTAAAATGCTCACTTTATATAAATTATACCCCACTAAATACCCCACACACTCACAAACAAATAAAATACATTAAAAGAAAAAAAAGGTGGCCCACTTTTGTGTACTCACCACCAGTGAGTATCCCACCTTTTTGTATGTAACTCGCGCACGAGTTATAGGGCCGGGGTGGTAAGTCACCGCCTCCTGGCAAACTCACACCGTGAGTTAGAGACCATTCCGCCCGCCTTAGAAAAGAGCTAATTGCACGGAAATCGATCTAAGTTGTCACCTTTTATAGTTCTATGTAACCCAATTATTTCTTTGCTAGATATATTATGTAACATACTTTTAAATTTTATCTTTTTGGTGTATGGTATGACAAATTTTGTGTATTATTTGACCGATTTACTCCTCTTCCTCTTAAACATTAGTATATAATTAATGGTAAAATCATTAAATAATACACACATTTCACCTTACATCAAAGAAACCAAACTCAAAAGTATCGTATATAGATCTAGAAAACAAAAATTGGCTACACAAAGAGGTGACAAGTTAAATATACTTTCGTGCAATTAGCCCATTAGAAAACTATAACGGTCTCACTCTCGAACCCCTTTTTGTTAGTACTTTTAGTTTAAACTTCCTAAACCAATTACCTAAATTTCTCAAACTAATGCCCTCATAACATCCTTTTCGCTTTTAACACACAGTCGAATACCCAGCTACTTGAACAACTTGATGACATTAATATATTATATCAGATTATCAACATCTCTGATCTTAATAAATGGCAAGTATAGCATTTTAAATCTACATAGTTCGTCTTCTCACGAGTCCTATTAGAAATCACCTAAGAAAGAACTACGCATGACACTCGACAACTCGAACAACAACGTAGATAAAACCCAAACTATGGCCATGTCCATAGATTTAATAACTTGGCTTAAACCTATCTAAACTGATATTCAGAAGAAAAAAAAATTACATTCAGGCATGAATGTGTGCATCCTAGAAAGATATTGGTTTTTGACATTTATTAAACAAGAATAAATTTAAGATTTTACCTCAAATCTTGGTTTTTGACACCATGGAAATACATGTTTAGAAACTTCTACATCTTTCCGTTTGATGTGTAAATTTTGAGTTTGGAATCACTTGCCAACAACAGCCCCTCAACTTATCAAAAAATATTAAAAACAGTTACATGTACTGACTTACTACTACTTAAACACAAAAAGTACAAAGTGTTAGATTAAGATGATGAATCACACAAAATCAGCTGTTGATGCTCTGCTCAAACTCAGATTCAAAGGTATTTGTATTACTACCAGCAGATCTTTCACTCAAACCCCTTTTTTAGGTTATGAATCATGTCCTTCTGTTTTTTTGGCTTAATAAATTTTACCGTGAATCGGGTTCTCCCTTAATCAACCCTCATTCTTGCTCTTCAAATGTTATTGATCCTTTAAATCAAAAAATCTGTCATATATGGTGTAAAACCCGCATATAAATACCATGAAAAGTACATCACGTAAACATACGAATTAATTAAAAATTTTCATTTATATGTTAAGCACGTGTCACGAAAATTAATTACTGAAAACTACGTATATAATTATGCAGAGTAAATGTAACACCCCAAAAATAGGTCAACGGAAGCGGTAAAGCTAGGGGGCTGTTAAGTCATAATAACAAAGTCCAAGGTACAAGAGAACGACTAAATGAGACGTTTTTAAAATAATTTACCTCGTTGCCTTAGATTTAGAATTATAAGGCTCAAATCATAAACAAGTTTAAGCAAGTGCAGCGAAAATCAGAGTTTAAATAGCAACAAAGAGGTAAAAAGTTTATTAAGCATGAGCAAGTCTTCAAATCCAAGTACGGTATGCATGAGACTCCAAAGTAAGCAATAAGCAAGTAGTTCAACACCTGAGATAAACACTTAAACGTGTCAACACAAAGGCTGGTGAGTTCATAGGTTTAAGTTAAAACATAGCATTCGATATTGGACCGCAAAAAAACTGTTTAAAGCATATGAGACCATTATGGAAGATATAATGTCATGCATATGGGAATCAAATGTGATATTTATAGTTATGATAGCACTAAGCTCATGACACCGAGGCTGATGACAAGCACGTACAACTGATGCACGCGTAATATATAAGATTGCCCCAAGTAGGTGTCTAACCCGAGACCACCTAGCAACAACCATATGATATACGTCTGTTTGGCATGGCGATGTATTTGAACACCCAGACAGGGGTTGTCAAACCCCAATAGAGCATTTATCTCACTCAAGTGGTTAAAAATAAAAGACAGTTTAATAAGGGTTATGACTCACCTTAGTAATCGCAAAGATTTCACAGCAAGAGTATGAAATTCATAGAAGCGGCACACGCAAGACGCAACCTAATAATATAATACTAAATTAGATTACAATCTAATAATGCAAGAAGCGCATTTACGTCGCGCATATGTCACCATTACCACAAAATTAAGTTAAAAAATAATATGATCAAAATAATTGTTGGTGAAATACTTGACCCAAACTTATAAGTAAAAACATCGACTTGACTCGATAAAGCTTCGACATCCTTTCGACATTACTTTTAATTTAGCCAGTTTAAACGATACTTGACTCATGTTAAATAAAACTCGACCAATCGCTCTCAAACCGAAACCCTAAGGGGCTGTTTGGTTCACCTATATTCAATAGTTTTTGCTGTATTTATATATCAAAATTTACTAAAATCGTGTTTGGTAAAATATTAAAACGGTTTTTTATATCTGGGCCCACATAAAAGGGTGGTTTATCAATTCACTCGTTTAACAAAGGAATTAAAAGACGGAAGGTACTTTAATATATATGGACAGCACTACCCTTACTACAAAGTACAAACCTCTTTCTTTTTTCCTTCTTTCTTTAACTCCCTGTGTTTTTCAGATCTTCAAGTCTTCATTAATTAGACTTTCTTGAATTGAATGTAAATCTTATCCCAAATTAAATTTGACTTTAATAATTTTACTTTCTCACATTTATTCACGCCAGATTTTATTTTAATAAATCGAAACCTTTTTTTGTGGCTTTTTTGATTTCGAGTTCTTTATGGAAAGTTCGATTCATAAACAGGTAAGTTTGAATATTTTTTTTGTAGCTTCAATCTTAAACTCACGATTGGTTTTTTTTATAGAAATTAGGTAAGGTTTTTTTAATTGCTTATGAAATATACGTTAGTTATTAATTGCCAAGAACAAGATTATGGTTATTATAGTTCAAGTGGTCTCTTGTTTATTTAAGGTAAATTGGAAATTCTTGATCGGTTTACAGATGGTGAGTTTTTGTGTTTTGTGTTTGTAGAAGGACAGTTAAGTCATTCATTATTCACTTTTATTCTTACTTGTAAACACAATCTGGCCAACCAAACAAAAAATGAAATATAAACTACAGGTTTTTTAAACCTTTGAATTTTAGAAAAACCATTAATTTTAAATACATGGTTTTACAAGTTTTGAACCAAACGCCCCCTAAGTCTATTTAAATTTAACTAAACATAAAATTGCTTTATATCAACTTTTCCGAAAAACAATTACAAACCGACAAAAACATGACTACTAGTTAATATGGAAATTGGTCTTTACTCTAATGTAAGATAACAAGCCTTTTATTCTCATCCCATACTCCCACGTGCTGCTCCAATTTGTAAAAGAAAAGTTTTTGAAAAGTGTTTTGGGAATAGTCCCGGTCCAAAAGGGACTAGGCTCTTGCCAGCTTTAACATAGCAACTCCTCTCTCATTTATACATGTTACTCTCTGACTCTTGGATATACAACAAAGGAAAAGAATTGCCTCACTTTAGTCTGTCTCTCTATCTCTAGCATAATAACAGAAAGCTTCACCATGATTGTAAAAAACGTTTTCCTTTGGAAACAGTCGGTCCAGAAAGGAGGCTAGATTTTAGTCAGATTATTATAAAAAAAATCAAAGTCACTTCTACTATCTCTCGTCATCTTTTATATATAACTAGACGAGTACCCGCGCATAGCGACGGAAGTTTCTAGCTGCAAATAATATGTATTATTATGGTAAGTGTTCTTTGCAACGTTCAAAATAAGAAAATGAAAATGTTAAAATGAAATCGCAAACGATCATAACAACCTACGTTATTCCGACCTATAGTAATGAACCTTGAACTTGACTCCAGCCTATAGTTTTTACCATGAAGTTATCATACAAGATAGAACATCCTTTGTAATGCGATGGCGTATGCTTAAAAACCGTCTTAGTGTGTGTTTAGGGAATGTTAAGATGTTACGTAATAATATACTAAGTAGTCTCCTTCTTATCTTCAACGATGTAAATTGTTTTTTTTGTAAAGATTGACTCTTACACACAAACTTACACAACAATTTTGAGCAATTATTTTTTGGTAAAGATCTAATATATTATTTCAACATTTACTAAATGGTTCTTTTATTTAATATTAGACAATTAATTTTTTAGAAAGCATTCAATCTATTGACCAAATAGGATCAAATTTGAGATTTGAACTTATTGAAAATAACTTATAAAAATAAAAGATTTATTTTTTTAAAAGAATAGTTGTCTCTCCTCGAGGATGTAACTGTTTCAGAAAAAAGAATGTCGTGTGTATTTCATAGTTATAAACCGAGTAAAGGAGTTTTTAAAAAAGGCTGATATTGTTTATTAAAAATCATGATCTTTGTCATGGGAATGATATAATATCTTTTAATATTGATAATCTACAGTAACCGGTGTCTTTTTTATATCTTTTAGGCTTGTGTTGAAACTTGAAAAAGATAATTGATACATGTTAGTATCTTTTAACGTTTGTGTTATCTAAATTAAAACAAGCCAATCCCATGGTGCGTTGATTGATGTGTATGATAAGATGACGAGCACATGTACAAAAATGGGTAATTATAATAGATGCTACATGCAATGCACATAACTGGACAAAAAATAAACATTTGTATGTAGTCTAAATCATTTCACAAAAGTTGTTTTTGCCTCTACGTGATTAACATGCTTATATATCAATGATCCAACTGATATTAAGGGTTAACATTTAACGAATCGATAATAAGTGTGAAAACACTTATCCTTTTACCACTTATTTCCAATAATAACAAGACCAAAACGTGTATTTTATGTCGTAAAAGTCGGAATTATGCGTGGTTTGTGTTTTTATTGTGTTTTAGGACCAAAAGATGCAAAAGGAAGAAAACATGGGCTATCACAGGCTTTTATCGAAGAAAAAGACTAAAGAAGAAGTCGAAAGATCGAGAATGCAAAAAGAACGGAAGTCCAAGGCCTATTCTGAAGATTTATCGAAGAAAAAGTCTAAAGACGGAAGTTTAATGAAGTCGAAGAACTCAAGTCTATTAAATGAAGAAATTAAAAGACGAGTTGAATTTATTCATCGACAAATCCTGAATCGAAGTCGAAAACGTCAACTTTATTAAAGAGACGAGAAGACAAAAAGAATGGAGAATAGCCCACTCACCAAACTTTCACCACACATATAAATAGCCTCCACCCTTCATTTTTAGACTGGTTTTTTAGTTTTATTTTTCTTTCTTTCTTTTTGTTCGTAGAAACCAACACCACTAAGGTGTTTGGCACTTTTCTTAATCCTTCAATCCATTCATGTAAGTTTGATTTTTATCTTTATTTGTTTGAATCTTAATCTTTAATATAATCCTTCCTTTAATCTTGTTCTTCTTTTCTTTATGAATCTAAGCTTTTAAGTTTTGTTCTTGGTTGATTTTGGTTTCCTAAAAACTAGTGTGTTTTGAGTTTTATTGATTTGGTTTGATGGTTTCTTAATAGTAGATGATTAGTGGTTAGTTTGGTTTAAACTTTAGATTTAACTTGGTTGATTTTGGTTAATATTCGAGTTCTTGTTTTTCCTTGTTCTTCGCTGTTTCTGTTATCCCAGTTTTTTTTCCGAACCAAGAAAATTATTCCGAACGAGTTACTTTTCCCGAACCAACCTGTTATCCCGAACGAAGGCAATATTCCGAACCAGCCTTTATTCCGAACCAAGCATTTATTCCGAACGAACATCTTTTTCCGAACCAACTTTTATTCCGAACCAGTTCTTAATTTTGCCGAACGAAGGCAATTTTCCCGAACCAACTTACTTTTTACCGAACGAAGGTTAATATTCCGAACGAAGGTTAATATTCCGAACGAAGGGCAGAAATTCCGAACGAAGGTATTTTCCCGAGTGAGCAATTTTTCCCGAACCAATACTTTTTTTTCGAACGAAGTTATTTTAGTTAGTTTTGTAATTATATTTTTCCAAAGATTGCACGCTTACCGAAATCTCTGTTTTTACCAAGTGTTTTTCTAGTAATTTTTAGTTTAATTTTTAAAGCTTTAATTTTACTCAACGACATCTTCATAATTGCTTTTAGCTTATCGTTATTATTTTGCGCATTTACATTTTAAGTAGAATAGATAACCAAACCATTTTATTTTCCCCCAAGAACGACTGAGTCGCACTTTCAACTGGTAATCAATTCGAAAAGACTTGGAACGAAATTATTTTATACTTGGATAAAACCTTGTATTAAATTGCGCCGCTGCCGGCTCTTTTCGTTAAGATTAACGGTTTTAAGTTGGGACTCGTTAGATTTTGGGAACCGTTCATCTTTGAACGTTATTTTCCTTGCTTTAAAATTCTAAAAAATCAATAAAAATTAAAATTTTTTCAAAAATACACCAAAAAAATAAAAAAAAATAGAAAAAGATAAAAAACCAAAAATATTTCTTGTCTATTTTTCTTTTCCTTTTGTAGGTGTGCATGCGTACTCGTGCTCGTAAGAAGAAAGCAGCTCAAGCCGAAGTCATTACTGCACCTATTGTCACCATGGACAATCAACCAATGATCGAGCTTTTGCAATCGCACGTAGAGGGCAACACCGATGCTATTGTCATACCTGAGATTGGAGCCAACAATTTTGAACTCAAATCCGGCTTCATTCAAATGGTCTCTGCTCAACCTTTCTTGGGGCTTTCAATTGATGATCCTCACGACCATATAAAAAGGTTTCTCCAACTCACCAATACGGTTAAGTATAATGGGGTTTCACAAGAAGTAATTCGCTTGCAACTTTTTCCTTTCTCCTTAGAGGGACAAGCCCGACATTGGCTTGATAAGGAACCACCACAAAGTATTCTTACGTGGACGGATTTAGAGACTAAATTCATCAACTACTTTTTTCCACCCTCACGTACTACTGCTTTGCGGAATGAAATTATTACCTTTGAACAAAAGTACGGTGAGACATTTAGTGAATCTTGGGACCGTTTTAAGGAACTTTTAAGAAAGTGTCCACAACATGGTTTAACAAAAGTACATCAAATTAATACTTTTTACAATGGGTTAAGCATGAATGACCAAGATTCACTAAATAGTGCCTCGGGGGGTAATATTTTGGTTAAGTCTGCTAATGCCGCTTGGGATATTATTGAGAACAAGTCTAGAGTGCAAACCAAGAGTGTTCGGACCAATGTGGCTAGTGCTAGCACTAATGAGAGCGACAAGAGAATTGATAAGCTTACTACGCTTGTTGAATCACTTGCTCTCCAAACCTCTAATAACACCAAAGCTATCACTGCCCAAGCTAATGCTTTGAGTCAATCATGTGAAATATGCGGGGGATATCACTCATACACCGATTGTCCTTCGATTCACGACAATCTGGAAAATGTGTATGCCGCCAACGGTAACTTTTCTACAGGAGGCTATCAAGCACGTCCTCAAGGTGACCGCAATTTGCTCAGCTATCGCTCAAACAACTTTCTTTCACCACCCGGTTTTCCCCCACAAAATCGAAACAACTTCAATCGCAACAATCAAAATCAACCTCGAGCTCCAAATCAATATCAAAACCAAAGAAACCCATATCCACCTCAAAGAAACAACCAAGTTTACCAACAACCCGCTTATCAACAACCCGCCTACCATGCTCCTCCTCCCAACCAACCCACCGCATTACACCAAGACGTTGAAACTTACATGAGGACTAATGATGTGATAGTGCAAAATCTTCAACGGGAAATGGCCAACATGAAAGCAGATATGGTGAAACAAGGAAGTGATCTTCGAGCTGATATGCGAAACACTTTGGCAAGTCAAACGAATGACTTAAGGAACATGATGGCTAGTTTCTTCCCAAATAATCAAGCCTCTGGTTCGGGTTATCTTCCGAGTAACACCGTTGCTAATCCAAGAGGGGAGATGAAAGCAATCACCACTCGCAGTGGAAAAGGTTTAAAGGAACCCGAGCTTCCTACACCTACATCGGTGATTGTGACAAAGGAAAACGAGTCTACTCCTCCAATTCCTCCACCTTCTATTTCTCCAATTCATCCACCTTCTATTTCTCCAATTCCTCCAACTTCTACTTCTCCAATACCACCACCTTCTACTTCCACCCCTCCACCACCTAAGGATGTGAGTGAGAATTTAATTCCAAAGCCTTCATCTCAACCCAATATACCTTATCCCTCAAGGTTGAGGAAAGAGAAGTTGAAGAACAAGGATGATATTCAGGTTTCTAACTTTTTTAAAATGTTTAAACAACTAAATTTCAATATCTCCTTTGTTGAGGCTCTCGCTCACATGCCCAAATATGCTAAAATGTTTAAAGATCTTCTCAGTGATAAGGAGAAATTTCTTGACATTGCTCCGACCCAACTTAATGAGAATTGCTCTGCAGTACTCTTAAGGAAATTACCCACCAAACTTGGTGATCCGGGTCGTTTTCTCATTCCTTGCAACTTCCCCGGGGTAGAGAATTGTATGGCCCTAGCCGATCTAGGTGCTAGTATAAACTTAATGCCATTAAGTGTTTGGAAACAATTATCTCTAGCCGAGCTAGTCCCCACACGAATGACTTTGGAATTAGCTAACCGTACGGTTGCTTATCCAGTGGGGATAGCCGAAGATGTCTTCGTTGGTGTCGACATATTCACCTTTTCGGTGGATTTTGTTGTCGTTGACTACGAGATGGACCCCCGTGTTCCATTAATCGTTGGACGTCCATTCTTGAGGACCGGTCGCACTATCATTGATGTAGCCGCGGGCGAATTAATCATGAGAGTTGGTGACGATAAAATCGTCTTCAACATGGGTAAACTTGTTGGGAATAAAATTAGCTAAGTCACTGGAACGCTGACAAGAGGAAATTGGACGCTGACAAGAGTAAACGAGGCGCTGACAGATGAGACGCTGATAAGAATTATCAAGGCGTTGACAAGAAGAATTTTAAAGACAAAGACAAGGACTAAATCTGGCAATGGTGAATTCTTCAAGCTGGTGGACAAAATATGAAGATAAGAATTCAAAATATATTCTTAATGTTTAAAAATATTTAGTCAGTAAGTTATGTTTATCTTATGTCTTTTCCTAAAATAGTTGATCTTAACTTTTTGTACAAGGCTCCTTAAACCTATAAAAGGAGGCCTTAGGGTTAGACATAAGACAGATCTTTTTCACACACCTCTTCCACATATCTCATAACACTTTCATTGTAATCATTTATTGATATTATTAATCAAAGTGAAAGTTTGGTTTACTTTGTTTTGTTCTTTGTTCTAAGTGTTAAATTCCGCATAACACTTAGTTTGTTCAATACAACAAAGTTTCTCTACGTGTTAAACTTGATTTAATCTCGTTAACACAAAGTTAAATCGATCTAAGTTTGGGATCAACAAGTGGTATCAGATCTTGTTGAGAAACTTTGATTTGAAGAACGAGATCCAATACCGTGAGGTGAACCAGGCTAAGGAAGAAGGTGAAGAAGAATCTGATGATGTTTTCAGTCAAGGCCAAGTCTACTTCAAGTTCCAACTCATCTTCGTCATCTGATAATGAGGTATGTAATGACTCTTCTTGTAGGTTAAATACTGAGAAACTTAACAAAGAGGTGTTAAGGTTGTTAGATGATGTGAGTATTGAAAGATGCAAACTGTCTAACTATCAAATTGCTCTCACTCAAACTGAGAAGACAGTTTCTGAGTACAAGAAAATGGAATTTGACTTAAAAGATAAAATAAATATCTTAAAACATGAGTTAAATGCTAGTATGGATATTAGAAACATCATGGAGAGAGTCAATGCTGAATTACAGGCTAAGTTAGATGAGGCTATAAAAAATAAGGATAATGTAGACCTTAAAATTCAGAGATTTGATAAAGCCTCACAAACCCTAGAAAAATGTGTTAGTGAACAAAGGGATTCTAGGGATATGTCTGGGATTGGGTTGAAAGAATATGTTGCCGTTCCACCACCTGCTGGGGACTTCTATGGTGTCCATAAGGATCTCTCTTGGACTGGTATTCCAGAACTCCAAGAAGAGGAATTTATTCCTCCACCTAGAGTTCTTTCCTCAGTTGAGGAATATCAACAAAAGGTTATTGACCTAGAAGAGTGGAAAAAGGCCAACCCCTCTTTATTTGTTAAAGGTGGGATACTTAGTGAGAGTCCATTTGTGCCTACACCCATTGAGAGTCCAGTTGTATCTACACCTATAACTGTGACAAATCCCATCACTGGAAAAGCTGTTAATCTTGGCTCCCCAATTAAGAAACAACCTAGTGTTAAATACGCTGAAATGTATAGGAAACCTAGGTCATTCAGAAGCCAAGAAAGTGTTAATGGGACAGGGTTTTGTCAGTCTAAGCATAAGTTTGTGTCCAAAAAGGCTTGTTACTCATGTGTGAGCTTCTCACATTTGGCCTATAATTGTGTAAGTGGATACAATTCATTCGCTGACAATAGGTCATCCAAGGTCAACCATAGACCTTTTGTCCACACTAGACCACAAGCTACTAGACCAACTCCTTTCTTCTATAAGGCAACTAATACCCATGGACAAAGGCCCTTTCAAAAGACCAACACTTGGTCAAACAAGCAGTATGTTCCTATAGAAAACCCTAATCTAGGCGCTGACAAGAACAAATTCAGCGCTAACAGAAACAAATTCAGCACTGACAGGAACAAATTCAGCGCTGACAGGAACAAATTCAACGCTGACAGGAACAAATGCAGCGCTGACAGCTCCAAGTTTGGTATGAGACCTTATTTTAGACCATATAAACAAAGATACTTGATTAATAAGGGTCAATGGTCTAAAGCATCATCCCATTTAACTTGGAAACCTAAGCAAGAGCAAAACTCTAATTTTAATGGTATTTCAATGACTTGAAATAGATTTAAATATCTTGAGAAGGTCATTAATAGTCTCATTGGAACAAATTGGGTGTTTAGGTCACAAAGGGATGAACAGGGATTTATGGTAAAGAATAAGACCACTCTAGTTGAACAACTAGATAGATCCAAGTCTGACAAGGCTTGGATCTCCAAAGGAAACTAATTTGTTTTCTTTTTGAGCAGCCTATCCAAAAGCAGGTTAATGATCAAGGATATTGGGATAGTGGATGCTGAAGGAACATGCATTGTTGGTCTTTCTACTAATATTATTTGTATCCACTAACATGTTATCTCTACCCATTGTTGTGGGAAAGGGTAGCCTCTGTTGGTGTGTTTTTGCGGTTTTTGTCTAACTATGCAGGAATGTGGAGCTACATTTGGATGGATATAGAATTGCAAACTTTTATTTATGATGGTTGGAATGTTTACATTCCTATCTTGAGATAAAATTTTGCTTCTTCACATATAATGATTTGTATGCTTCTATTAAGGGGAGGTAAACCTCTAGGTTTTTGGGTACTCTTAGAGCACTCTTGCACAATTCTAGATTGTGTCCACTGGTGAGTACGATTTAGTTTTCTAATTCGTGAGGCACTGTAGCATGCAAAGTTGATATACTGTGCATGCTACCAAGACTTTTGACCTAGAATTGGGTGTGGTCGTATGGGTGACTTGGGGTAGTTATTATTTTTGGGTTACTTGGGGAGTTGCAAATGTTTTATATGAGTTAACTTTCTCTTTGGGGCATTTGTGAACAAAGGACTCTAGAGTTCATGTGTGTCTATCATGCTTTTGCATGAGTGTATGCATGAACAGTGTTTGCCATTCTTGCTTATTAGAGACTAGTTAATTTCCTTAGGATTATTACCTTTGTTTGTGTTTTAACTAAGGTTTTATGCATTCTCAAGTACATTTTATGCTATGCCATCTTAGCTGATGTCATTTTTAAACTTCTTTATAGACCCAAAACGTTTCATCGCCCTTACATTTTTCAAATTTTTTGGATATCTGGAAGCCTAATGATCATTGAGATGTTTTTCCTAGTGATTGACATCTAGTAGCAGCAAAGATCACTTTCACAAGGGTGTATAGTGTTATGGAGATGGCTGAGACTATTGGCACTAGCTTTAATGCAGGTCAAGCCAGTCTTATCATCAGTAAGTCCATTCCCATGTCCTATGAATCAACATTGAGGATTCATTTCCCGAATGTGGATGAGGACAATATGAAACCTTTGACATTAATGGAATTGACGAAAATCTGTATTATCTTGTAAAAGCATAATACAGAAATGGTACAAATTGTCAAGGATCACTGTTTTGATCTGATAGACTTGTTGTTTTGGAAGCTGATGCAAGGAGGACATTCTTGGTTCCATCCTTGTATATTGATCTTGGAGAGGAGTCTTAAAAAGGGGAGGAGCAATCGAATTTGAGTGACAAAAGTAATAAAGAAAGCTCAAAAGACTCTACAGGTGCTGAAGATGATTAAGACCAAGTGAAGGCTGACTATACAAGTGATTTGAGTGATTGAATTTTTGAGATTTATTATTACTCAAATTCAGGGATAATTATATTTGTAAGAATCCTCTCTGTATGTTTTATTTTATTCAGAAACTTGATTACTAGAGTAGATATCAAGTTTAGGGGAGGATTGTTGGGAATAAATTTAACTAAGTCACTGGAACGCTGACAAGAGGAAATTGGATGCTGACAAGAGTAAACGAGGCGCTGACAGATGAGACGCTGATAAGAATTATCAAGGCGTTGACAAGAAGAATCTTAAAGACAAAGACAAGGACTAAATCTGCCAATGTTGAATTCTTCAAGCTGGTGGACAAAATATGAAGATAAGAATTCAGAATATATTCTTAATGTTTAAAAAGATTTAGTCAATAAGTTATGTTTATCTTATGTCTTTTCCTAAAATAGTTGATCTTAACTTTTTGTACAAGGCTCCTTAAACCTATAAAAGGAGGCCTTAGGGTTAGACATAAGACACATCTTTTTCACACACCTCTTCCACATATCTCATAACACTTTCATTGTAATCATGTATTGATATTATTAATCAAAGTGAAAGTTTGGTTTACTTTGTTTTGTTCTTTGTTCTAAGTGTTAAATTCCGCATAACACTTAGTTTGTTCAATATAACAAAGTTTCTCTACGTGTTAAACTTGATTTAATCTCGTTAACACAAAGCTAAATCGATCTAAGTTTGGGATCAACACAACTTTCTAAGCAGCCTTCTGAAAACGAGAGTGTTGATTTCATTGACGTTCTTGATGAGGCTTGTGAAGAACATTTAAAAGACGCTTATAAAAGTGGTTCTTCTTCTCTACCCATTGTTGAGACCGTTGCCTCTATTGCTCCATCACTAACTCCATTTGGAGAAAGTGATTTCATCTTGAAATAATTTGAAGCAACTTTGGGAGATGTGGACTTGCAATATGAAGATTCTCCCTCCAATTG
The DNA here is from genome assembly GCA_025667525.1 of Glebionis coronaria. Classification (NCBI taxonomy): domain Eukaryota; kingdom Viridiplantae; phylum Streptophyta; class Magnoliopsida; order Asterales; family Asteraceae; genus Glebionis; species Glebionis coronaria. The sequence continues at coordinate 267,706,665 of CM046878.1, forward strand.
GGATGAAGACATTCGTACCATTGAGAAGCTTCTCAATGAGGACCATATTTCTCCACCATCTCCTCAGGATATTTCTATCGATGAACCGAATTTGACTACGCCTTCTGTCGAAAATCCTCCAGATTTAGAGCTTAAGGACCTACCGTCTCATCTCGAGTACGTTTTCCTTGAAGACAACAAGAAGTCACCCGTCATTATCGCAAAGGACTTGAAAGAGGAAGAAAAATCTCGACTTATCGCCGTGCTGAAAACTCACAAGAAAGCGATTGCTTGGTAAATCTCTGATATTCGTGGAATTGATCCTCACTTTTGCACACATAAAATTCTCACGGAGGACGACTTTAAACCCACTATTCAAAGCCAAAGAAGGGTGAATCCTAAGATCCATGACGTTATCAAAAAAGAGGTTATCAAACTTCTTGATGCGGGAATGATCTACCCTATCTCGGATTCACCATGGGTTAGTCCCGTCCATTGTGTGCCTAAGAAAGGCGGAATCACCGTTGTGCCCAATGAAAACAACGAGTTGATTCCTACTCGTCTCGTTACAGGGTGGAGAGTTTGTATAGACTATCGCAAACTCAATGATGCTACGAGAAAGGATCATTATCCCCTTCCTTTCATGGACCAAATGCTTGAACGTCTAGCGGGTAATGATTATTACTGCTTCTTAGACGGTTCCTCCGGGTATTTTCAAATACCCATCGATCCTAAAGACCAAGAGAAAACCACATTCACTTGTCCTTATGGAACATTTGCTTACAAAAGAATGCCTTTCGGCTTATGCAATGCTCCTGGGACATTCCAAAGGTGTATGATGGCTATCTTCCATGACATGGTTAAAGAAACTATGGAAGTCTTCATGGATGATTTTGTCGGTCTATGGTGATTATTTCTGTCATTGCCTTGCCAATTTTGGAATGCATGCTTAAGCGGTGTGAAGACACTCGCCTTGTTCTAAATTGGGAAAAGTGCCATTTCATGGTAAAAGAAGGCATTGTCCTTGGACATAAAATCTCAAAAGCCGGTCTTGAAGTGGACCGTGCTAAAGTGGATGTCATAGCCAAATTACCTCCACCTTCAACCATGAAGGGTGTGAGAAGTTTCCTTGGTCATGCGGGCTTCTATCGTCGATTCATTCAAGATTTTTCTAAAATCGCTCGCCCGATGACCCACCTATTGGAAAAAGATACTCCTTTCATCTTTTCCAAAGAGTGTCTTGAATCCTTCAATCTTCTTAAGGATAAGCTTAATAAGGCACCGGTCTTGGTTACCCCTAATCGGGAGCCACCTTTTGAATTGATGTGTGATGCTAGCGACTTTGCTATTGGAGCGGTTTTGGGCCAAAGAGTGAACAAACACTTCCAACCAATCCACTATGCTAGCAAGACAATGATGGGGGCTCAATTGCATTATACCACTACCAAAAAAGATCTTTTAGCCGTAGTGTATGCTTTTGAGAAGTTCCGACCCTATCTTTCTTATCCACCACAATTGTCTATACCGACCATTCCGCGTTGAAGTACTTGTTGACTAAGAAAGATTCTAAGCCAAGACTTCTTCGTTGGGTTTTGCTCCTTCAAGAATTCAACATTGAAATTCGTGACAAGAAGGGAGCCGAAAACCTAGCCGCGGATCATCTAAGTAGACTTGAGGATCCTTATCAAGGGGATCATCCAAATCAAGAGATCAATGACTCTTTTCCCCTTGAGACCTTAATGTCTATAAATTCCAATCTTGATGAAACCCCGTGGTTTGCGGACATTGCAAACTACTTAGCGGGTGGAATTCTTAAGGAAGGGTTAACGTCCCAACAAAAGAAAAAGTTCTTTAAAGACATTGAACATTATTTTGGGACGACCCTTACCTTTTCAAACAATGTGTGGATCTTATCATTCGTCGATGTGTTGATGGGCCGACAGCTTTACAAATCCTTGATGCTCGCCATAAAGGACCCACCGGTGATCACTTTGGTCCCAATTACACCGCGAAGAAAGTTTTCGACTCTGGATTTTATTGGCCCACCATTTATCATGACGCTCATGAAATGGTTAAACGTTGTGATGCTTGCCAAAGACAAGACAAGATCACACATAAAGATGAGATGCCTCAAAATTTCATACAAGTATGTGAAATCTTTGATGTATGGGGCATCGACTTTATGGGGCCATTTCCATCATCTAAAGGGAACAAGTACATCCTCGTAGCCGTTGACTACGTTTCTAAATGGGTTGAAGCCAAGGCTCTCCTTACGAACGATGCGAGGTGGTTGTGAACTTTTTGAAGCAACTCTTTTCTCGATTTGGTGTTCCTCGTGCTATAATCAGTGACCGCGGGACTCATTTTTGCAATGATCAATTCGCAAGAGTCATGGCTAAGTATGGTTTCAATCACCGTCTTTCCACCGCTTATCATCCCTAAACTAATGGGCAAGCCGAGATATCTAACCGCGGATTGAAGCGAATTCTGGAGCGTACTGTGGGAGAGCATCGTGCCTCTTGGGCCGATAAATTAGATGATGCTTTGTGGGCTTTCCGTACCACTTACAAGACCCCGATTGGTTGTACACCTTATCGTCTTGTGTACGGGAAAGCATGCCACCTCCTTATCGAGCTGGAACATAAGGCATACTGGGCCTTGAAGTGGGCTAACTTCGACATCAACAAAGCTGGCAATCTTTGGAAGATTCAACTCAATGAGCTAAATGAACTAAGGAATGAAGCTTATGAGAACTCGTTGATCTACAAGGAGAAGACCAAGATCATTCATGATGCAAGAATCAAGAACCGAGAGTTCCACGTTGGTGATCAAGTCTTACTTTTTAACTCTCGGTTGAAGATTTTCTAGGGAAAGTTGAAGAGCCGCTGGTCTGGTTCATTCACCGTCGCCAAAGTCTTCCCATATGGCACCATTGAGCTTTCTCAGCCAAATGGGCCAAATTTTAAGGTGAATAGCCAGCGCTTGAAATTGTACTTTGGTGAGGACATCTCTCATGAGATGATTCCATCCCTCACCACGTTTCCCTAGAATTATGTTTTGGGTCGAGTCAGGCTCGTGACTCGGTTAACAAAAATAAGCGCTTCTCGGGAGGCAACCCGTGATCTATCCTTTACCGTTTTCATAATAAGTGTAGGGGGAGCCCCGTATGTGTTTGTTGTCTTGTTTCTTATCATGTGCAGGGATTAAAGCTTCAAAGATCCATTCTCGATGACTTTTGACGAACCGTGATCCCGTGTACCCGTCTTCCTGGTTCTATCCCAAACTATCGTGATTCAATATTTCATATCTTATATGTTCACATTGAAATCACTCTAGTTGTCCTTTCCTTAGCAAGATTTAAACAAAGTGCACAATGTCCTAAGTGTAGGGGAGTTTACTCGCACATGCTTAAACATTGAGGACTATGTTTATATTAAGTATAGGGGGACTTCTATCGAAGTAAGTGGTCTTTTCCATGAATTTGTCCTCATTGTAACCAGAAAATCTAATTTTTCGACATTTTTCAAAATTTTTAATCTATTTTGGCCTTGTAGTTTTCCTTTGCTATCGTTATTTACTTTCCTTGCTAAAATAAAATTTTAATAAAGTGGTTTTAATTTTTCGAAGTCGTGAATATTTTGACTCAACCCGAGTTCATTTATCTAAGTTTACTCTAGCTAGTATCCTTAACGTGTATAAGTCAAGTTTTGCTAGGCTTTTATATAGGGAACTTTCAAACGCGAAAGTCTTAACTCTCACGGGTTAAGAACAAGAACTTTTCGCAAGTTCCTATAATTGATCCTAGAGAGTCGTTTATCAAGGGAACTTTAAAATGCGAATTCTAAACTTGAAAAAGTCTAAGAGTTTGCAAGATCCTATAGATGACCCGAAAACCCAAAACGTTGATTTAATTGGCTAAGCATCCACGAGTCTCATTCCTTGAGATTTTAATTGTGGAGAACGAGAGATGATAGAGTCAATAAGTTTGGTATTATTTCGTGAATTTATGTGAGTTGATTATAAGCCTATTCTCCCATCGCTTGCTAATAAAATTATCTGCAATAAATAAGGTTGTACGATTTGAAAAGTTACTTAGCTTCTAGCCCAAGATCGTTTAAAAGTTGCTCGGTATTAATTAGAGTTCATAGCCAAGACATAACTTATTGAAGCAGGATGCGAAGATTGGCGAGTCCGAAAAGGCCCTAACAAGGCATGAGGGCTACATTTTGTTGCTAAAGATCCAAAAGTGATGTGAAGAATCATTTATCAAAAATCAATATGAAGGATCGAGACACACGACGAAAAGCAAATACTCCCCTAAAGATAATGGAGAAGTCTATCCGAAAAGACCCTAACAAGGTATGAGGATAAATAGATCCAAGTCCTAAAAGGAGGCGGATCGTTGTATATCAAAGTCCAAAATAAAGATTGGAGAAAAATGAAGAAGTCGTGGTCCAAAGATGAAGAATCTCTCAAAACTTCAAGTGAAGAAATTCCTATTATGAAGAGGAGACCATAATTTCAAGAACGTCTCTCAAAGATTTGAAGTATGAAGTCGTTGCCAAATATCGGTCCGAGAAAGGTCTCAAATCGTGAAGTGAGTTATGCCAAGATATGAACTTTATGAGGTCCCGAGAAGCAGTTTTAAAAGATTTTGTCCTTTAGCTAACTATTGATTAGATCGTCCCACTTTATTTTCGGCCTAAATAATTAACGAAATAAGTCAATCAATGCATCCTCGTGATCATTCAAGACAAAAATAAAATATAAGAGATACACCTAGGAATAAGGGAGTCTAAGTGAATAATTGGGCCACATGAGTTCGTGTTTGTTTGCTAACTTATAATAACAATGATCTCGTTTTTAAGCTTGGTATGGGGAACGTGAAACTTGAGAATGATGAACATTCATGACAACCAAAAACCCAATGTAAGTCTTTGATTTCTTACTTGCCTTGTTCTTTTAGTTTTCTTAGTGTTTAGTATTTAATTAAGGTCAAGGTGGGTTATCTATGATGAAAAATGTAAACCGTGCTTTGAAATTAGTGCATTGCATGAGGACATTGCAATGGTCAAGTGTAGGGGATTTAATAAGTGTGAAAACACTTATCCTTTTACCACTTATTTCCAATAATAACAAGACCAAAACGTGTATTTTATGTCGTAAAAGTCGGAATTATGCGTGGTTTGTGTTTTTATTGTGTTTTAGGACCAAAAGATGTAAAAGGAAGAAAACATGGGCTATCACGGGCTTTTATCGAAGAAAAAGACTAAAGACGAAGTCGAAAGATCGAGAATGCAAAAAGAACGGAAGTACAAGGCCTATTCTGAAGATTTATCGAAGAAAAAGTCTAAAGACGGAAGTTTAATGAAGTCGAAGAACTCAAGTCTATTAAATGAAGAAATTAAAAGACGAGTTGAATTTATTCATCGAAAAATCCCGAATTGAAGTCGAAAACGTCAAATTTATTAAAGAGACGAGAAGACCAAAAGAATGGAGAATAGCCCACTCACCAAACTTTCACCACACATATAAATAGCCTCCACCCTTCATTTTTTAGACTAGTTTTTTAGTTTTATTTTTCTTTCTTTCTTTTTGTTCGTAGAAACCAACACCACTAAGGTGTTTGGCACTTTTCTTAATCCTTCAATCCATTAATGTAAGTTTGATTTTTATCTTTATTTGTTTGAATCTTAATCTTTAATATAATCCTTCCTTTAATCTTGTTCTTCTTTTCTTTATGAATCTAAGCTTTTAAGTTTTGTTCTTGGTTGATTTTGGTTTCCTAAAAACAAGTGGGTTTTGAGTTTTATTGATTTGGTTTGATGGTTTCTTAATAGTAGATGATTAGTGGTTAGTTTGGTTTAAACTTTAGATTTAACTTGGTTGATTTTGGTTAATATTCGAGTTCTTGTTTTTGCTTGTTCTTCGCTGTTTCTGTTTTCCCAGTTTTTTTTTCCGAACCAAGCAAATTATTCCGAACGAGTTACTTTTCCCGAACCAACCTGTTATCCCGAACGAAGGCAATATTTCGAACCAGCCTTTATTCCGAACCAAGCATTTATTCCGAACGAACATCTTTTTCTGAACCAGCTTTTATTCCGAACCAGTTCTTAATTTTACCGAACGAAGGCAATTTTCCCGAACCAACTTACTTTTTACCGAACGAAGGTTAATATTCCAAACGAAGGTTAATATTCCGAACGAAGGGCAGAAATTCCGAACGAAGGTATTTTCCCGAGTAAAGGTATTTTCCCGAGTGAGCAATTTTTCCCGAACCAATACTTTTTTTCCGAACGAAGTTATTTTAGTTAGTTTTGTAATTATATTTTTCCTAAGATTGCACGCTTACCGAAATCTCTGTTTTTACCAAGTGTTTTTCTAGTAATTTTTAGTTTAGTTTTTAAAGCTTTAATTTTACTCAACGACATCTTCATAATTGCTTTTAGCTTATTGTTATTATTTTACGCATTTACCTTTTAAGTAGAATAGATAACCAAACCATTTTATTTTCCACCAAGAACGACTGAGTCGCACTTTCAACTGGTAATCAATTCGAAAAGACTTGGAACAAAATTATTTTATACTTGGATAAAACCTTGTATTAATCGGCATCGATCAATAAACGTTACTGTATATATAACACAAACTCTTGCACATGGTAACATGACCCATGGTATCATAATCTATATAAAGCGAACAAACTATTCTTTTGACTACAACACATACAAAAAGGTCAACCCTATTTGGGAATGGAAAAGCAGTGGACTTTATGGATCAAAATAATAGTATGACTTTATGGATCAAAATAATAGTATTAGAACTTTACGGAAATTAAGATTTCCATTCATATACTGCTATGAGTCCATAGCTATGGAGTGCTTTAGGCATGGGTTCGGATGATCTGATCAAGCTGGATTTGTTAAAACGACATTTTGGGGTCGAATCACTTTTGAAATTGAACACCCATGCAGGTCCTTTTTCTTTGGCAAGCTAATCAAGTTCCTGAAGTTTTGCTTCAAACAGTCATACCTTTTTTTTGCTAAATCTTCATCCTATTGCCTCATAACCTGTAAACTGATCTATAACTAACCGAAAACTGTTAATGGTGGTATGCTTAAATGGCATGCCAAAACTGGTGTAATACTTTAATAGCATGGTATAAAACAACCATCTTAGTAATTGTGTGGTTTAAATGGGAGTGGACGGATTTCATAGTCCGATATACATATGTACAACTAAAATGATTTAATGATTATGAAACACTTCATAATCTTGTTCATTGCTATCATAGGCTGTCGCACAACATGGTTAGTCGGGGGCAAGCTATAAAAAACAATGACAACAACAGTATAAGGAAAAATGTATACATGTACAATGTGATAAACAAGACAAACCCTTTTCCAATTAATGACTTGAGGCTTATAAGTTTGCATTGCTATGTCTTCCGTTTCTTCATCAGAGTCGTCATCACTCGAGATGACAATAACATCATCCCAATTCCAAATTAGTAAGTTTGGGTTGAAGAATGGACTGGGGTGTCGAGCACGGTTAGCAGGACGAGGGGGTATAAGCTGAATAAAATAATAGTAAGTATAGAAACGAAGAACACTAACCTCAACATCATCGTGAATGTTACGTTCGGATATATTTGACATCGTTTAGGATACGAATGAGACAGAGCCGGTACGAATGTGACAGAGCTGGTGATACGAATGAAACATAGGAGTTTGTGGATTTATATAAGGTTTGGCGCTACAAATATGTATTATCATTTTCAACTTATTTGCTTGCATGGCTGTTGAAGTATGTAGTATCATTTCCATGTTTACATATTTATTTATCTAATTGTTGAAATTTACAGGAGAAGCTGTATAGGAAAAATTCAAGTTTCAACATATGGGATCCCTCCTTTATAATTAGTATAGATATGCATACATACATTTTGGAAACCATTTCACTGCTGATTTCTCTCTCGAAGTACAACAAGCAGTAGTATGTCCAACGTTTAAAACCATTTTGTAAAACCATTTCCCTCCCCACTGTCGTCTCTCTCGGTTTGAAGCACAACACAAAACCAGTTTGCCCTTTTTCTCGTTAACAAACAACAATCTCACCATTTCAAAACATTTTTCTCGACTCCAATACTCACATCAATTCACCACAGAAAACAGTTTACTCTTCTACATCACTCTCTCGGTAAACCATAGTTTCCATGTCTCTCTCTCGGCAAACTCACAAAAACATAAACGCTTCACGGTATACCAACAACAGAGACAAACGACACCATTTAAGAGAAAGTTTTGACTTAACGAGACTTCACAAAAAGAAACCATACGACAAATGCTCACACCAAGCAAGCCCTCACAACCCTCGAAGCAAAACTCACAAAAATTTCACAGTAACATGCTCACGACACTCTCTCACAAGTACTCGCAACACTCTCGTCAAGCTTCACAAGATTACATCAACTTACAACAAAAACTCTCGCCGATCTCACATATGTTAGTTCTTTCATGACTTAAAACTAGGTCTAGCCATGTACCCATTTAGTCCGACTCACACCATAATACATAATACATGAGTTTTAAAAGAAGTTGTTCAAAAACTTTAACGCATGAAACCCATTTTAAATGCCTGTTTAGAACCTTTATATGTATCTTGTGACATTAAGTTAAAAACATGGTAATCAGGTGACATATGAATTGCATGTAAAATAAAGGCAGTAAAAGAATATGAAAGTGAAAGGTACCACGAGGTAACCTTTTCGAGTTCGTGACTATGGTGACGATGGTAAACTTGCAACTCGAAATACCTCCGAAACTAGAAAACCCACGTCAAGGATGAACCCACTAACAAACCAATGAATCCCACGTCGGAATTGCTTCAACAAACCTTTGAACTAGGGTACCCTCTTCGTCTTGTAACTCACGTCGACCGCACCCGTACTCACTTCGCGAATGGAGCTATAAACGAACAGGAGCTAAACTTTTCGAGCCGCGACAACAAACCCTCGAACTGAACTCGCGTCGAAGACGATGGGACCACTTCTCGAGCACAACCCGCGGCAAAAACTCTAGTTTTACGAATGAAAGGCTGCTTGCAATGAAAGCTAGTTACGTCAAATATGGGAAGAATGCATAGTGATGTTTGTGATGTTTATTTTTTTAAATGAAAATGGAGTTTGGAGTATGATATTTTATGTGTTTAAAGTGAAGAGAATAGTGTCAAATAATGTATGGCAGAAAGTGTGAGATTGATAGTTGTAGGTGTAAAGTGAATATAAAAATGTGATTATGAATATGTGGGTTTGTTGATTTGTATATACCCGAACCATATTTTCATGAGTGGGGGACCAGAATGATCTTCCAATGAGAATTATATAATAGGACATGTACTAGTCTTAGCTTTAGGAAATTTGGTAGAACTTGAATTCAAAATTTAGGGCATGTTTCGATGGAGGGAAAGAAAACAAGAAGAATGAGATCCTAGGTTGCATATTTTATTTACTTGTTATTTGTCCCATAGGATAACATTTTTGTCATTTGTTTTTGTGTGAAACTAAGTATGTTGTGGCATTTTGGGGTTGATCGGTTGTTCCGCGTTGAGTTTCGGTAATACGAATTAGGCAACGATATAGGACGTTAAATAAAAGACTCGACCAAATAAATAATAAAATTTATTATAGTGATAATTATGAAATTAATTATTTGCACAGTATTGATACGTACAGATACGCATACAGCAGTTGATTTACAGATAATTCGCGCACACGACACAGATAAATCCTACATAGATTATGCACACGTATGGAAATTAAATTTCCAGATCGTATATATATTGATTGTAAAACATTACGCAACCAATAGTGACACACTCGCAGTGTTCACAGTAACGCAGACTGAGCACAGTCTAAGCAAAATACACGTCAGCACACGTTATTTCATAAAATAAGGGAACGCTCCCCAGATAATAGCAATTTAGCACACATAGTTGACTAAATAAAAGTATAGGGGCCAAAAATGTAACTTTAGAAAGTCTGAAAATTACCGTGTGTTACAGTAAATAATTATTACGTATAATAATTATAACACAAATATTAAACACGAACTAACACGAATAATAAACACGAATGAACACGAATAATATTTAAAGATGACAAAGGCCCGGTTTACCCTTGTTGGGCATTGGTGTCCGCGACAAACAAAGAAGGAGGGGCCCAAGCCCACTTTTGAAAAATAACTAGTAAACAAAACACAGGGATTTTCATAACACAGAGTTTTACAAAGAAAATAAAAACCCTAGCCCCCATTTTTTTTCTTGGCCGCGGAAACACAAGGAAACAAGGAGAGTGTGTTTTAATTTTTGATCTTGGATTTCTACGTGTTTGTGTTCGTGTTCCAAACCTCCTTTCATTTACGTAAACGGTATATTCATAAACATTCATCTTTTAATTATTTTTAATTAATTACGTTCATATGGGTTTGATCTTTAAAAACAAATAATAAAACATGCTAAGGACTTCATAAAACAAGAATAAGGGTTCGTTTGGTTTGGTTTGGTTTGTCGTTCGGCAACATCAACCGAGAATCTTACGACTCTTGGTGTCCCCTTTTGATCACAGCCGAGACCCCATAGGGGCTCGGTGTGGCTTTGGCTCGAGCAGCGGCAACCAAAGGCACCCCAGCGGGTACCTTGGTCCAGGAAGTGGGTACGCAAGGCAAGGCAGGGGGAACCACCGGCATAAGCTGGTGGGAGTTTTGGTTCCGACAGGGGGAAGCCACGGTGCAGCAGCAACAAGGGCTGCCGTCTTTGGCTGCGCAGCCACTGGCCGCCACGACAGCCGTGGCTGTTGGTGGTGGTTGGTGCTCGGTTCATTTTGTCCTCGGGTACATATTTAATTAACACATGTTTTAATTAATTAATTAATTAACTATTTTACATGTATTGTTAATTGGTTAATTAAAATCATGGACTTAGGCTATATTATTTAATGACATAAAACATGATATAACCTAATTATTTTTATTTAGGCTTAATTAAATTAAAACTAAGACTTAGGTTTTTTTGTAAAACCCGCATGCTTTTACCATGAATAGTACCCTCATGATCGTACGTACATGATTAGAACTTTCCTTATTTAACACGTTTATGTTTCACGATAGGAATTTACAAGTATTACGTACATGTTATTGCACGATAAGTATTTAATACGTATTAATGCACAATAATTATTTCAACAATAATTATAATCACGAACATACGAACATGAAATCATGAACGTAAATAATCAGGAGCTTAATTATTATGTATTTACGTATATTTATTACGAGTACGTATAAATATAAATTACGACACGAACGAACAATAATTAAATCACGTAAACACGACACGTTAACACGTAAATAATAGAACATAGAAAATCAACGGGTTCCCCATGTGGGTCCCCTTTAGGCGCGGCATAGACAAGAGAGTGGGCCCAGCCCACTTTAAAATTTAACTAAAAGGAATAAAGAAGGAAGGGAGATTTTCATAATACATAAAGATTAAAAATCAAAACCATGCTACTCCTCCTTCTTCCTTGTAGCCGCCGCCCACAACCACCACAAGAGAGGTGTTTGTTGATCTTGGTTGATCCAGTTTATTGTAAGATCGTTCGTGTTAGTTTTCTTTTTGATCCACGAATAGGTAATCTTCTTAAACCTTTTCTTTTTAATTTTTTATTAGATCTAAAAACATGAAAACATGGGGTTATTAAAACAAGTTAATAAACATGTAGATCTAATCAAGTGGGTATTAAAAATACATGGTTTAAGGGGTTGTTTGGTTCGGCTAGTGTGTAAACTGAGAGCAAGGCTCTCGGTGGTTGTGTGATCACCACCAACCGAGACCACAAGGTCTCGGTTTGGTTTTGGTGTTTCGACCGAGAGGAACCAAGGGACCCCGACGCATGTCGGGGTTATCCTTGGTAGTCTAGGGGGTCTCGGCTGTAGAACCACACGCACCACTGGTTTAGGCCGGTGGTGGTTTGCCATGGTTAAGGGTTGTACTCCGGTTCAAGGTTTAAGCCGGTCCGGTTCATGACATGTTTAGTTTTAAAACACGGGTTCGGTTCACAGTTTATTTTTCAAGATTAATTATTTATTTTTACAAGTTAAATAATTACAAGATTAATTAAATTAATTTAACATGCTATGTAATTAGTTTAATTTGGACATGACTTAGGTTATATTATTATTAATAATAATACATGATTTTAACCTAAGTATGTTTTTAGTTAATTTAGACTAAGAAATTAATTAATTATTAAAACATGAGTTATAATTAATTAATTTTCATGACTTAGGTTATATTAATAATAAATACTAATACATGTTTTAACCTAAGTATTATTACCATTTATATAATTAAATCATGTTATATTTAATTAAATCTTATAACCTATAATTATTTAATTTACATGTAATAATTAATAAATTATACTATATATCACATGAATTAGAATATTAATCAGTAAAACTTAAGCTTACATATTATTAGCTTAATAATCCAGCTTATTTCTAATTATGAAAATTTTCTATTTTTAGAAACTTATTTAATTAAGGCAGCTAATCTATTTATGGAAACTTTCTATTTTTAGAAACTTATTTAATTAAGGCAGCAAATCTATTTATGGAAACTTTCTATTTTTGGAAACTTTCAATTTTTGGAAACTTTCTATTTTTGGAAACAATCTATTTTTGGAAACTTCCTATTTTTGGAAACTTTTTATTTTTGGAAACTTTCTATTTTAGGAAACCTGCTATTTTTAGAAAGTTACTTATTATTACACAACAAGTATAATAATACAAGAAATACAAGTAATAGTTAATCAGAATAGATAGAATACATGATAAACGCAGTATAAAGCTAAAATCAGTAAAACATGACATGAACATATAAAACAAGCTGAGACATGATATAAAATCAGTTACGTACTCAGTAATCAGAATATTTGTACACGTATATTATTTATGTAACATTAGTGATATCGAAGTAGGACTCTCTTCCCTTCGTCTTCTTCATTCACTGGACACAAGGTACGGTTTCTCCGTCCTTTCAGTATGGACATTCTTCCTTATTAGGATTCCCCGTATGCAGCCAACTGTTTTCCCCAGTATATGTTTTATATGTTTTAATTGCTTATGTTTAATTAGATACCTAAAGCCATATACATGCATGACCAGTTTCACCTAGTTATGGAGGTACCATAACCATAACACTGGAGGCACCAGTGTTACGACTTCACCACAGCGGACTGATAGCTCGTGGAGTCCCTTCAACTTTTGGCCATATTATTATTATTATCATGTGGGACGTATGGGTGCATCCTAGGTTTCATGTTTTCAGCAGATTAATCAGGTGAATGTGGTGTATGCCTTGCATCCTTTACAAGGAGTTGATCCCTCCTACCCGAAAACTAATATTAATTAGAGGCAGCCCCTCTAATTGCATGACGAGGTCACCCCTCTAAGTATTCATGCACGTTGATATTTCTTGACTTATATTGGCTAAATGGTAAACATGTTAAACTGTTTTTATAAGATAAACATAAGGCTTTTCAAAATATAAAACTAGTTTTACTAAGATATACCAGGTTATCCAGGACTTAGTCTTTTCCGCTGCTTTATGCTTATATGGTTATACTATTCATGCTTTAATTGTATATCCGTGCACTGAGCGTTATGCTCAGCCGTTTTTCCTTTCATGTTCCCAAAACGGTAGGTACTCAAGGACGCTTTTAGACTTTAAGCGTACATGCATATGGATTGGAAGCTTCTTAGCCTTCATTACTTTATGCATATCTTCATACTTTTGATACTCATTTCTATGGACATTGTTTAGTCCTTTTCATTTACAGTACTTATGTTTGTGTGTGATGAGTTCTACTTTTGGGATACCGATGTTTGTTTCCGGTATTTCCTTTATGGTCATGTGATGTTTTATACATTTATCCTTGTATGCTTTGATGACACGCCATAATCACGCGCGACATTCCATTTACCAAAATGGGGTGTTACAATTATGGTATCAGAGCCAAGTCTTCAACCTGTAGGCTCTCAAAACACGACCTGTGATTAGTGGGTAGTCACTATGGTCTTCCTAGAACTGACAGTCGGTTTTCATGCATTCATCATTTTCATGCATACATACATATGTCATTGTCGCAGGTTTATGACTAAGTAATGGTTGGTACAGGACTGGCCCTATTTAGTCGCATGTGTTTTATCGAAACTTTTAACTTTGGGACCGACCCATTGGCGTCCCCTCGCCATGTCTTTTGTTTTGAGTGAACTGACCATAGGCGTTCACTCTCGCGCATATAAAAGTTTTCATAAAACTGCATCATGCATTCATGTACTAATTTTCTTGCATAAATTTTTTTCTCATGATTTATTGGTATAAATTTTTTTTCATGTATATATTTTCTGTTTTGATCAGTTTAATCATGTATTTTATGTTATACTGTCAGATGGTTCTCACACGCGAGCAGGAACAACTCAATGCAGCAATCCAAACTACAATGCAAGCTATGCTTCCTTAGTTGAGGAATGAAATCAGGGCTGAAGTGTTGGCTGCCAACAATCAGCAGCAACACCCGATACCTCCTCCTCTTCCTCTAGCAACATTGGTCACATGGCTGGAAAGATTCAATAAGCTACGCCCTCAAGCTGTCGAGAGAACAGATAGCCCCAGTGAAACTAAAAGCTGGTTGGCTCACATTGAGAAGATCTTTGATGCAATAGGCTGTGACCCCGTTTTCAAATCGAGGTTGGCCTGCTACCGGTTCGAAGGTGATGTGCTATCATGGTGGAGGCACTGAAGCAGTCTGAGGGAGGTGATGCTTAGGTGGCTGCTTTGACTTGGGCTCAATTCAGGGATTTGGTGATGGGATTGTTCTTTTCCAAGGCTGAGCAAGACAAGCTGAAGAGAGAGTACCATGGAATCCAACAGAGAGCTGGGTAGAATAGCAACGAGTTCATGCAGCGCTTTCTTCGCTTGGCTGGTTTTCTTGGTGCAGCAGCAGGTACTCCCGAAGAGCAAGCACACCACTTCCGGTGGGCTCTTTGTACATCGGTCGAAAACAACTTGGTGTGTTCTACGTTCAACACGATGGCACAAGTGGCCGATGCAGCACGTAAGCTGGAGATGCTGCAAGAAAGAGAAGAGTTCGGGGAAACACAAAGACCCGAGAAGAGGTAAACATTCATATTCAGCGGTGACCAAACCTTATCCTTTTCAACATATGTCAATATTTACATCTCTTTTAAACTGTATCTTCCCGGTAGAAGACTGGGGACCGGTCTCAGCAACAACCTACTCAACCCAAGGGAAACGGTCAGACTCACGACCGTTCTGCTACGGATAGGCGTGGCGGTAATGATAATTACCGTAACAACGCTAGACACTCCAACAACAGCAGGTCCTTATACTTACTCATTTTTCTTATGATTTCATGCTATAATTCTTAATTCTGACACATTAGAGAATCTTCTACCAGGAATCATCGTAACGGGAGGGACCAGAACCAGAGAGGTTCACAGGCTAACCGTCCAGCTATCACTGGTATTCCATCTTACGAATTATCCGCATTGTCCTTTGTACCTATTATCATGTCTCATGTATATTGTTCTTATCAGGCTCTCAGCCAGTCAGGACACCTGCTGGAGGATATACTCATCCTCTTTGCACTACCTGCAACCGTAGGCACCCAGGGCCATGTCGCCGCGATAGCGACGCAGGCTTCAAGTGTGGTCTTCCTGGCCATCGCATGAAGGACTGCCGCAAGGGTGAGATGGAGGGCACATCAGGATATGCTGATACCAAGCCGCCTCCTACTAGTGGTTGCGTTTACACGACATCTCGCGATCAGGCCAACAAGTCTACAGGTACCATCAGTGGAATCTTGTATATGTATGGTCAAGTTGCATGTGTTCTTTTTGACACGGGTGCTACTCACTCGGTCATTTCTACTGCTTATGCTAAGAATGTTAGGATACTCCCATGCCACTAGAGAATATACTGAATATTTCCACGCCTTTAGGAGACTCTGTACGCATAACCCATGTGTACAAGAGCCTTCCCCTAGAGTTGATGACAAGATTCGTCCTGTTGACGCACTTCCGCTGGACATGAATGATTTTGACATGATTTTGGGCATGCATTGGCTATCCAAGCATCATGCTTCCATATACTGCCATTCATATCGAGTCATCTTCGGTGATGTTAATGCGCCAAAGTACATTCACAACAGGTTCGTACCCGGAAGGTCTGTATAAATCATATCAACCCTGCAAGCACGTGCATTACTTTCATATAGTTGTGAGGGCTATCTAGCTACTGTTCATGACATGGATGTTGAATCCCCATCAATTCAGGATCAGCCGATAGTGTCAAAATTTCCAGATGTATTTCCAGAAGAACTTCCGGGCATACCACCTACACGTGAAGTAGAATTTAATATCGAGCTCATCCCAGGAGCTGAACTGATTTCCAAGGCTCCTTATCGCATGGCTCCCATAGAGTTGAAGGAGCTAAATGATCAATTGCAAGAACTTCTAGAGCGAGGCTTTATTCGACCGAGCGCATCTCCATGGGGCACGCCGGTCTTATTCGTTAAGAAGAAGGACGACAGTATGCGTCTTTGCATAGATTATCGCGAGCTCAACAAGATCACCATCAGGAATAGGTATCCACTATCACGCATAGACGATCTGTTTGACCAACTCCAAGGGGCCAAACATTTCTCCAAGATTGATCTAAGGTCAGGTTATCATCAGCTACGGGTTAAAGAGCAGGACATTGCCAATACTGCTTTCCGTACAAGCTATGGCCACTACGAATTTGTAGTTATGCCATTTGGCCTTACCAATGCTCTAACAATGTTCATGGATTTGATGAAAATAATTTTTCATGAATTTCTGGACAAGTTCGTCATTGTCTTCATTGACGACATCATAATATACTCTAAGTCCAAGGAGGAACACGAAGACCATCTTCGTATAGTATTACAGATTCTTCGGCAGAAGCAGCTGTATGTTAAATTCTCCAAGTGTGAGTTCTGGTTAGACAAGGTGGAATTCTTAGGTCAGATTGTATCAGCAGAAGGAATCACGATGGATCCAGCAAAGGTTGAGGCTATTACCAAGTGGCCAAGACCGACATCAGCGACTGAAGTACGCAGTTTCCTAGGCTTAGCTGGTTACTACTGTAGGTTCGCGGAGAACTTTTCCCGTTTAGCACTACCATTGACCAAACTAATGCGGAAATGGGAGAAATTCGTCTGGACTGAAGAAAGAGAGAAGAGCTTTGAAGACCTAAAGCAGAAGTTAGTATCTGCATCGATTCTTACTCTCCCATTTGGTACAAGTGGATTTCAGATCTATAGTGATGTATCGGGGAAGGGACTTGTCTATGTTCTCATGCAACATGGGAAAGTGATCGCGTACGCTTCACGACAGCTTAGGCCTTATGAGGAAAATTACCCTATGCATGACTTGGAACTTGCAGCAGTTGTGTTCGCTTTGAAGATATGGAGGCACTACCTGTATGGAGAATCATGCGACATTTTCACGGACCACAAGAGATTGAAGTACATCTTCACTCAACGTGAATTGAACATGAGACAGAGGAGATGGTT
This sequence comes from Glebionis coronaria, assembly GCA_025667525.1. NCBI lineage: Eukaryota > Viridiplantae > Streptophyta > Magnoliopsida > Asterales > Asteraceae > Glebionis > Glebionis coronaria. The sequence continues at coordinate 267,724,324 of CM046878.1, forward strand.
AGAGCTGTTGAAGGATTATGACATTACTCTGCAGTATCATCCCGGCAAGGCGAATGTAGTGGCAGATGCACTTAGCAGAATGTCCGGAATGATCAACGACATTGAGATAAAGGAGGAAATTATTAAAGACTTGGAGCGACTAGACATGGAGATCATGGTACGTGGACAGCATGGCTACTGGGCTAATCTTAGAGTGGAACCCGATTTACTCTCTAAGATCAAGGAAGCTCAGAAGGATGATGGTGAAATCTGGGCGATAATTCAGAATTTGGAGAAGCAGACAGAATTTCGAGTAGACGCAGATGGTATCTTATGGCAGAACACGAGACATTGTGTTCCTGATGATCAAGAACTTTGGGATGCATTGTTAGCTGAGGCTCATAGCTCCCCATTCTCCATTCATCCTGGTTCGACCAAGATGTACCAAGACATCAAGCAATACTTTGGGTGGAGTGGTATGAAACAGGATGTTGCGACTTACGTCTCCAAATGTCTTACATGCCAGCAGGTTAAGATCGAGCATCAGCCATCTGGCGGTCTTCTTCAACCGTTAGATATTCAAGAGTGGAAGTGGGACAAAATCACCATGGATTTTGTTACCGTCTTCCGCAAACAAAGAGGAAGCACAATGCAATTTGGGTTATCGTTGATCGACTTACCATATCATCTCATTTCTTACCGATCTGCAAGGAAGATTCGGTCAGTAAACTCGCCGATACTTACAAGAAGGAGATCATGAGATTACATTGTGCTCCATCCAGCATCGTCTCAGACAGAGATCCTCGTTTCACTTCGCGATTCAGGAGAAGTCTGCAGAAAGCTTGGGGTACAAAACTTAAGCTTAGCACGACTTTTTATCTTCAAACAGACGGGCAATCAGAGCGAACAATTAAGAAATTAGAAGACATGTTGAGGTCATGTGCGTTGGAATGGAAGGGAGATTGGGACGACTACATCTGTTTGGTAGAGTTTGCATACAACAACAGTTGGCACGCAAGTATCAAGTGTGCTCCATTCGAGATGTTGTATGGCAGAAAGTGTCGCGCCCCAATCTGCTGGGATCAGGTTGGTGAGCGAACACTTAAAGGAGCAGAAATGATTGAGTTGACCAACGAGAAGGTCACTGTAGCTAAGCAGAAACTACAAGAAGAACGGTCACGTCAGAAGAGTTATGCAGACAAGCATCATAGGGACTTACATTTTAACGTAGGAGAACACGTTTTCCTTAAGATTTCGCCGGCACGTGGTGTTAGACGTTTTAGAATCAAAGGGAAGCTCAGTCCTCGATTCATCGGACCGTTTGATGTCATTGAGCGAGTCGGTGAAGTATCTTACCGTTTAGCGTTACCTCCGCAGCTTTCTCATGTTCACGATGTTTTTCATGTGTCCTTACTTAGAGGGTACAAGTATCATCCCCTTCACATGGTTCAGTATCCACTGGAACTGATTCGTGAAGATCTCACTTTCATAGAAGAACCCGAATGAGTACTTGACAGACAAGAACGAGTCATGAGAAGGAAGACGATCCCATTCGTCAAAATCATTTGGAGGGATCATACCGAGCGGGAAGCCACTTGGGAAACAGAGGAGTCTATCCGGGCTTCTTACCCTCATTTCATATTTTAAATTCGGGTATGTTCTTCTTTTCCAATTTACATTATCTATATGTCGGGGACGAATTATTCTTTTTAGGGGGGAAGAGTTGTAAAACCCGCATGCTTTTACCATGAAGAGTACCCTCATGATCGTACGTACATGATTAGAACTTTCCTTATTTAACACGTTTATGTTTCACGATAGGAATTTACAAGTATTACGTATGTGTTATTGCACGATAAGTATTTAATACGTATTAATGCACGATAATTATTTCAACAATAATTATAATCACGAACATACGAACATGAAATCATGAACATAAATAATCATGAGCTTGATATTATGTATTTACGTATATTTATTACGAGTACGTATAAATATAAATTACGACACGAACGAACAATAATTAAATCACGTAAACACAACACGTTAACACGTAAATAATAGAACACGGAAAATCAACGGTTCCCCGTGTGGGTCCCCTTTAGGCGCGACATAGACAAGAGAGTGGGCCCAGCCCACTTTAATATTTAACTAAAAGGAATAAAGAAGGAAGGGAGATTTTAATAATACAGAATGATTAAAAATCAAAACCCTGCTCCTCCTCCTTCTTCCTTGTAGCCGCCGCCCACAACCACCACAAGAGAGGTGTTTGTTGATCTTGGTTGATCCAGTTTATTGCAAGATCGTTCGTGTTAGTTTTCTTTTTGATCCACGAATAGGTAATCTTCTTAAACCTTCTCTTTTAATTATTTATTAGATCTAAAAACATGAAAACATGGGGTTATTAAAACAAGTTAATAAACATGTAGATCTAATCAAGTGGGTATTAAAAATACATGGTTTAAGGGGGTGTTTGGTTCGGCTAGTGTGTAAACTGAGAGCAAGGTTCTCGGTGGTTGTGTGATCACCACCAACCCAGACCACAAGGTCTCGGTTTGGTTTTAGCGTTTCGGCCGAGAGGAACCAAGGGACCCCGACGCATGTCGGGGTTATCCTTGGTGGTATAGGGGGTCTCGGCTGTAGAACCACACGCACCACCGGTTTAGGCCGGTGGTGGTTTGCCATGGTTAAGGGTTGTAGGCCGGTTCAAGGGTCAAGCCGGTCCGGTTCATGACATGTTTAGTTTTAAAACACGGGTTCGGTTCACATTTTATTTTTCAAGATTATTTATTTATTTTTACAAGTTAAGTAATTACAAGATTAATTAAATTAATTTAACATGCTATGTAATTAATTTAATTTGGACATGACTTAGGTTATATTATTATTAATAATAATACATGATTTTAACCAAAGTATTTTTTAGTTAATTTAGACTAAGAAATTAATTAATTACTAAAACATGACTTATAATTAATTAATTTTCATGACTTAGATTATGTTAATAATAAATATTAATACATGTTTTAACCTAAGTATTATTACCTTTTATATAATTAAATCATGTTATATTTAATTAAATCTTATAACCTATTGTTTATATAATTTACATGTAATAATCAATAAATTATACTATATATCACATGACTTAGAATATTAATCAGTAAAACTTATGCTTATATATTATTAGCTTAATAATCCAGCTTATTTCTAATTATGGAAACTTTCTATTTTTAGAAACTTATTTAATTAAGGCAGCTATTATATTTATGGAAACTTTCTATTTTAAAAACTTATTTAGTTAAGGCAGCTAATCTATTTATGGAAACTTTCTATTTTTGGAAACTTTCTATTTTTGGAAACTTTCTATTTTTGGAATCAATCTATTTTTGGAAACTTTCTATTTTTGGAAACTTTTTATTTTTTGAAACTTTCTATTTTAGGAAACCTGCTATTTTTAGAAAGTTACTTATTATTACACAACAAGTATAATAATACAAGAAATACAAGTAATACTTAATTAGAATAGACAGAATACATGATAAACGCAGTATAAAGCTAAAATCAGTAAAACATGACATGAACATATAAAACAAGCTGAGACATGATATAAAATCAGTTACGTACTCAGTAATCAGTATATTTATACACGTATATTATTTATGTAGCATTAGTGATGTCGAAGTAGGACTCTCTTCCGTTCGTCTTCTTCATTCACTGGACACAAGGTACGGATTCTCCGTCCTTTTAGTATGGATATTCTTCCTTATTAGGATTCCCCGTATGCAGCCAACTTTTTTCCCTAGTATATGTTTTATATGTTTTGATTGAATATGTTTAATTAGACACCTAAAGCCATATACATGCATGACCAGTTTCACCTAGTTATGGAGGTACCATAACCATAACACTAGAGGCACCAGTGTTATGACATCACCACGGCGGAGTGATAGCTCGTGGCGTCCCTTCAGCTTTTGTCCATATTATTATTATTATCATGTGGGGCGTATGGGTGCATTCTAGGTTACATGTTTTCAACAGATTAATCAAGTGAATGTGGTGTGTGCCTTGCATCCTTCACAAGGAGTTGATCCCTCCTATCCAAAAACTTATATTAATTAGAGGGAGCCCCCCTAATTGCATGACGAGGTCACCCCTCCAAGTATTCATGCACGTTGATATTTCATGACCTATATTGGCTAAATGGTAAACATGTTAAACAGGTTTTATAAGATAAACATAAGGCTTTTCAAAATATAAAACTAGTTTTACTAAGATATACCAGGTTATCCAGGACTTAGTCTTTTCCGCTGCTTTATGCTTATGTGCTTATATTATTCATGCTTTACTTGTATATCCGTGCACTGAGTGTTATGCTCAGCTGTTTTTCCTTTCATGTTCCCAAAACGACAGGTACTCAAGGAAGCTCGTAGACTTTAAGCATACGTGCATATGGATTGGAAGCTTCCTAGCCTTCATTACTTTATGCATTTCTTCATACTTTTGATACTCATTTCTATGGACATTGTTTAGTCCTTTTCATTTACAGTAATTATGTTTGTGTGTGATGAGTTCTACTTTTGGGATACCGATGTTTGTTTCCAGTATTTCCTTTTGGTCATGTGATGTTTTATATATTTATCCTTGTATGCTTTGATGACACGCCATAATCACGCGCGACATTCCATTTACCAAAATGGGGTGTTACAATTATGGTATCAGAGCCAAGGCTTCGACCTGTAGGCTCTCAAAACACGACCTGTGATTAGTGGGTAGTCACTATGGTCTTCCTAGAACTAACAGTCGGTTTTCATGCATTCATCATTTTCATGCATACATATATATGTCATTATCGCAGGTTTATGACTAAGTAATGGTTGGTACAGGACTGGCCCTATTTAGTCACATGCGTTTTATCGAAACTTTTAACTTTGGGACCGACCCATTGGCGTCCCCTCGCTATGTCTTTTATTTTGAGTGAACCGACCATAGGCGTTCGCTCTCGCGAATATAAAATTTTTCATAAAACTGCATCATGCATTCATGTACTAATTTTCTTGCATAAAATTTGTCTCATGATTTATTGGTATAATTTTTTTTTCATGTATATATTTTATGTTTTGATCAGTTTAATCATGTATTTTATGTTATACTGTCAGATGGTTCTCACACGCGAGCAGGAACAACTCAATGCAGCAATCCAAGCTGCAATGCAAGCTATGTTTCCTCAGTTGAGGAATGAAATCAGGGCTGAAGTGTTGGCTGCCAACAATCAGTAGCAACATCCAGTACCTCCTCCTCCTCCTCCAGCAACATTGGTCACATGGCTGGAGAGATTCAATAAGCTACGCCCTCGAGCTTTCGAGAGAACATATAGCCCCAGTGAAGCTGAAAGCTGGTTGGCTCACGTTGAGAAGATCTTCGATGCAATGGGCTGTGACCCCGTTTTCAAATCGAGGTTGGCTGCTACCGGTTCGAAGGTGATTTGTTATCATGGTGGACTGCACTGAAGCAGTATGAGGGAGGTGATGCTTGGGTGGCTGGTTTGACTTGGGCTCAGTTCAGGGATTTGGTGATGGGACAGTTCTTTCCCAAGGCTGAGCAAGACAAGCTGAAGAGAGAGTACCATGGAATCCGACAGAGAGCTGGGGAGAATAGCAACGAGTTCATGCAGCATTTTCTTCGCTTGGCTAGTTTTCTTGGTGCAGCAGCAGGTACTCCCGAAGAGCAAGCACCCCACTTCCGGTGGGCTCTTCGTACATCGGTCGCAAACAACTTGGCGTGTGCTACGTTCAACACGGTGGCACAAGTGGCTGTTGGGAATAAATTATGGGTCAGTTCACTAGACGCTGATAAGAAGAATGTCAACGCTGATAAGATGACAATGGACCCTGACAGCCAAGCGTTGACATTGAAGAAGTCAACGCTGATAGCCTTGAAGATTGACACTGATGGAATATATCTTCATACGAATCTTTTTGTTTATTTGTTTCTTTATTTGTGTATGGTAAAGATAAGCTCGACATTGTATTTTCTATTATTATCTTTACCTAGAATAGTTGATTCGTAGCTTATTGTACAAGACTTCTTAATCTATAAAAGAAGGTCTTTTAGGTTAAAGTTAATTATCAGTTTTCATAAGTATTCGCAAGTTAAACCTCTTTCATTGTAATCAAGTACGATCATTCTAATACAAGTGAAAGTTTGTTTAACATCTTTGTGTTTTAGATTAAGTGTTAATTCCGCATAACACTTAGTTACTTTATTCATAAGCAAAGGTTTCTCTACGTGTATTACTTGATCTAATCTCGTATACACAAAGCTTAATCGATCTAAGTTTGGGATCAACAAGTGGTATCAGAGCTTGTTGAGAAACTTTTGATCTTTAAGTAACGCAAGAACCCTAAAACACCAAAAACCCTAAAAACCCTAAATTTCTCAAAACCCTAAAAAAACATCATGTCTGGCACAGATCAACCTGCTGCTTTGCTACAAAACAACTCCATAAATCCTAGTATCAAAATTCCCATGTTTGATGCCAGGAACTTCGAGCTTTGGAAGTCTAATTTTGAGCAATATATAGCCATCCATGACTACACTCTTTGGGAGATTGTTGAATATGGGAACACATTCAACAAAGCTCAAAAGATTGATGCTGCTATTGCCGCAAGGGTAGCTCTTCCTAATTGTCCTGAAGCTGATAAGAAGGAAAAGCCTGAAGATGGAAGAGCTGTATCTGTTGAAGATATAGCCAAGAAAAGGGTGGACATGAAAATCTTGAACATCATGAAACACGCCCTAGGTCATGAAAATCAGCACAAGTACAAACGCTTTGAGTCTGCAAAAGAGCTTTGGGAAGCTCTTGAAGTAGCACATGGTGGCAATGCTGACACAAAAGAAGAAAAGAAGAAGCAACTCTTGCATGAGTATGCTGTCTTTAAGGCTCAACCCAATGAGAATCTCAGCAGTGTGAGAAGTAGACTGCTTGACATCACAAGTCAACTTTCCTTCATGGGGACACAGATTGATGACCCTGACTTGAATGCTACTTTTCTCAAAAGCCTTGGTGATGTATGGAAGATTGAGACAAGATCCATTCTTGTCAATAACACCCACAAGACTTCCAGGTTTGATGACATCTTCAACAAACTAAGACTGTTGGAGAATGAATGGCTTTTGGAGAGTGATAATAAATCTTCCAGCAGCAACATGGCCTTCTTCTCACAAAGTGAAGGCCAATTCGATTCCATGAACTCCTATGGACATCCAGTCACTGGATCTCAATGTGTCAACGCTGGATCACAGCCTGTCAGCGCTGGATCATATCCTGTCAACGCTTTATACTCAAGCGCTGACACTCACAACTTTGGCACTGATAGAATTAAACCTGCTGGTTTAGATCTAGATACTGTGTGTGCATTCATTGCTTCTTTGCCCAGTGATTCAAGGATTACATATGAAGATCTTGAGCAGATAAGTGATGAACAATTGGAAGAGATGGACATCAAGTGGACTATGGCTCTTGTAAGTTTAAGAGCAAACAGGTTTAATAAAAGGTTCAAGAAGAAGATGACCTTTAATGCTAAGGATGTTGCTGGATTTGACAAGTCAAAGGTTGAGTGCTACAATTGTCATCGGATGGGGCACTTTATGAGGGAATGTAGATCTCCAAGAAGATCTGATGCTGGTAAGCCCTCAAGCCAAATGGTTAAGAGCCAAGATCCCAAGGCCATGGTTGCTGTTCAACAAATTGATGGTGTTGGAGGATGGGACTGGAGCTGGATGGCTAAGGATGAGGAAGAGGACAGAGCTTTGGTTGCTGAAGTTAAAGAAGAGCATGTTGAATATGCTCTCATGGCACACTCCTCCTCTTCATCAGATAATGAGATATATGATGATGCTTTCTGTTTTAAGGGTTGTCGTTTAAATACTGAAAAACTAAATCAAGAGATAGTAAAATTATTAGATGAGGCAAGTACTGAAAGATGCAAAGTATCTAATTATCAAATTGCTCTTACCCAAACAGAAAAGACAGTAGCTGAGTATAGGAAAATGGAGTTTGATTTAAAGGATCAAATAAATATCTTAAAACATGAGTTACATCAAAGTAAAGATATTCAAGATATAGTAAACAGGGTTAATCTTGATTTAATAGCTCAGTTAGAGGAGGCTAACAAAAATAAAGATAATGTGAGTCTTAAAATCCAGAGATTTGATAAGGCCACACAATCCCTAGGAGAGTGTGTTAGTAAACAAAGAGACTCTAAGGACATGAGTGGGATTGGGATGAAAGATTATACTGGTGTTCCACCACCAGCTGGGGATTTCTATGGTGTCCAATCAAAGGACTTATCTTGGACTGGCTTGCCAGAACTTCAAGAGAAGGAATTCATTCCTCCACCTAGAGTGACTTCCCCAGTTGAAGAATACAAACAAAAACTGACTGACCTAGATGAGTGGAAGAAAGCTAATCACACTTTGTTTGTTAAGGGAGGGTTGTTGTGTGAAAGTCCAAATGAGCCCACACCAAACACGAGCCATAATATTGTGGAGTCCAATGATCCTAAACCTATTAAAATCACACACCTAACCACTGGCAAAGCTGTTAACCTTGGCCCACAAACTGTTAGAAAACCTAGTGTTAAGTATGCAGAGATGTATAGGAATACTAGGTCACCAAAAAGCCAAGTTAGTAACCATGGAACAGGCTTCTTTGCTTCTAGACCTAAGACTATGTCTAGAAAAGCTTGTTACACATGTGGTAGCTTTTCACATTTGGCATACAAATGTGTCAACGCTTCCAATGTCAACGCTGATAGGAACCATTTCAGCGCTGACAAAAGTCAACATAGGTCAAACACTGTCAGACCCAATACCTTTGTGAACAAAAGTTCACAAGTTGTTAGACCAGCCCCATTCTTTACTAGAGGGTCTAACACACAAGGCCTAAGACCTTTCCAAAAGTCAAACACTTGGTCAAATAGGCAATGGGTTCCTGTAGCAAACCCTAGGTTCAACGCTGATAAAGGCAATCGGGGCGCTGACAAGAACAATTTCAGCGCTGACAGACACACTGCCAAACCTAGGTATTTGCAACCACAGGGAAATAGGTCTAAAGCTTCTACTAGCTTAACATGGAGACCAAAACAAGACCAAAACCCTAATTTTACTGGTGTTTCTATGACATGCAACAGGTTTCATTATATTTCAAAGGCCATGTCAACACCAATTGGGGTTAACTAGGAATTTCATTCAAACAGGGATGAAAATGGGGTTGTTATGAGAACCAAGTCTGTTCTTGTTGAAAAACCAAATGAATCCAAGTCTTCCAAGGCTTGGGTTCCCAAAGAAAACTAATGTGTTTTCTTTATGTGCAGGGCATTCAGAAGAAGATCAATGATTATGGATATTGGGATAGTGGATGCTCAAGGCACATGACAGGAAAGGAAGACTATCTGACGAATTTCACTCCTATTCAAGATGGTGATAAGGTATCCTTTGGAGGGGGCTATGGCACCATCACAGGAAAAGGAACTCTTGTCACCAACAATCTACGGTTTGAGAATGTCTTCCTGGTAAAAGAACTGGATTATAATTTGTTTAGTGTATCACAAGTGTGTGATAACAAAAATAAGGTTCTTTTCACTGATACTGAGTGCTTGGTGTTAAGCAAAGATTGCAAGCTCCCTGAGGAGAAATACATAGATTTTAGAACACCAAGGCATAAAGACATATATAATGTGAATCTTAATGGAATTAAAATAAATAATAAAATGATGTCATGTCTTTATGCTAAAGCCTCAGTAGATGAAAGTAATCTTTGGCACAGGAGATTAGGGCACATAAACTTTAAGAATATCAATAGACTTGTGAGGCTTGGTTTAGTTGATGGTTTGCCTGAAAAGGCTTTCCACAATGACCACTCTTGTGTTGCATGTCTTAAGGGCAAGCAGCACAAGGTCTCATTCAGGTCTAAACAGGTGCACTCTAGTTCTAAACCACTTCACTTATTGCATATGGACCTCTTTGGTCCAACTAATATAGAAAGTTTGAAGGGTAAATCATATTGTTTTGTTATCACTGATGATTTTTCCAGGTTTACATGGACTTTCTTTTTAGCCAAGAAAAGTGAAACTGCCCAAAGTCTGATTAATTTCATTACCCAGATTGAAAAGAAGAATGGTAATGAGGTCAAAATTATTAGAAGTGACAATGGGGGTGAGTTTAGAAATCAGTTGTTAGATGATTTTTGTGCCAAGAAAGGGATTACTAGGCAGTTTAGCATAGCTAGAACCCCACAGCAAAATGGGGTTGCTGAAAGGAAGAATAGAACCCTTATTGAAGCAGCCAGAACCATGTTGGCTGATGCCCACTTTCCTATAGCCTTTTGGGCTGAAGCTGTTAACACAGCTTGTTATGTTCAAAATAGGGCATTGGTCAACAAAATACATAATAAGACACCTTATGAGTTACTTTGGGGAAGGAAGCCAAATATTGGCTTTCTCAAGCCTTTTGGTTGTCATGTAGTTGTTTTAGAAACTAGTGAAGCCCTAGGTAAATTTGATTCAAAAGGTGATGAAGGCTACTTCATGGGTTATTCAGTGCAGAGTAAAGGATATAGGGTTTACATTAAAAAGGAAAAACGTATATTTGAAAAGGTACATGTTAGGTTTTTAGAAAGTAAACCTAGTGATCCTGAAAGTGGTCCAAATTGGTTGTTTGACTTGGAACCTTTATCTAGAGCTTTAAATTATATGCCTGTTACTGATCCAGACATTGTGAAGGTAACTTCAAGTGTTTTGGAAAAGAGAATTGGTAATGTTTCAGGTATACAGGTTGCTAAGAAGGATGGACCACCAGCAGTTGAGTCATCTCCCACACAAGAATATGTTACACTTCCTATATGGACAGATGAGTATTATGCTGCTGCTACTGCTGCTAGGAAAGATAATGGTGGTGTCCAAATACCACCAAATACAAACATGCATGGTTCTTCAGGCGCTGACAAAGGGAAATCAAGCGCTGACAAGAGCAATTCAGACGCTGATGGATCAGACGCTGACAACAACAGTTCAAACGCTGTTAGCCCAAACGCTGACAAGCAAGGTTCAGAGTTTGATGACACCTTTGCACATCTTTTCTCTTCCCATTTTGAACAGGGTGGACCTTCCAATGTCCATGAAGAGATTTCTGTTGCTCAAGGAGAGTCTGATGAAGAAGATATTGGCAACATGGAGCGTGAAATTGAGGACACCAGACTTTTAGAAGGAGGAGTTCTCACTTCCACAAATAAGGATCACCCCACATCTCAGATCATTGGTGATGTTATGGCTCCAGTTCAGACAAGAAGATCCCATCAAAGTCTTGGTGGATTTATTGCCAATATACACAAGAAGGTTGATACCCCTCTTGTACAAGCATGTTTGTTTGCATGTTTTCTGTCACAAGAAGAACCCAAAAAGATTTTTGATGCTCTCAAAGAACCTAGTTGGGTGGAAGCAATGCAAGATGAGCTTCACCAATTTGCTATACAGGATGTTTGGGAGCTGGTTGATTGTCCTAGATATGTGAGACCAATTGGGACAAGATGGGTTCTAAGGAACAAGAAAGATGAAAGAGGTATTGTGGTCAGAAACAAGGCACGTTTGGTAGCTCAGGGATATACACAAGAGGAAGGTATAGATTATGAAGAAGTTTTTGCTCCAGTTGCAAGAATTGAAGCTATCAGAATTTTCCTAGCATATGCCTCTTGCATGAACTTCACTGTTTACCAAATGGATGTGAAGAGTGCTTTCCTCTATGGAACAATTGTTGAGGAAGTATATGTCATGCAACCTCCTGGTTTTGAAGATCCTGAGAATCCAGATAAGGTTTATAGAGTGAAGAAAGCTATGTATGGACTTCATCAAGCCCCTAGAGCATGGTATGGTACCTTGTCTACATATTTGGTGGACAATGGATTCAAGAGGGGCACCATAGATCAGACACTGTTTACAAAGAAGAAAGGAAAACATGTGTTGCTTGTGCAGGTCTATGTTGATGACATTATTTTTGGGTCTACTGATCCAAAAATGAGTGAGGACTTTTCCAAGCTCATGACAAATAAATTCAAGATGAGTGCAATGGGTGAGATGAACTTCTTTCTAGGATTGCAAGTTCAGCAGAAAGAAGATGGTATCTTCATCTCCCAAGACAAATATGTAGCTGAGATCTTGAAGAAATATGGTTTTTCTCCACATGAAAAGAGTGCTTCCACTCCTATGGATAGGGAAAACCCTTGGGGAAAAATTGGAGCTGGAAAGGATGTGGATGTTAGGCACTATAGATCAATGATTGGCTCATTGATGTATCTTACAGCCTCAAGACCTGACATCATGTTTGCTGTGTGTGCTTGTGCACGCCATCAAGTGACTCCCAAAGAATGTCACCTTTTTGCTGTGAAAAGAATTTTTAGGTACCTAAGATGTTATCCAGATCTTGGCTTGTGGTACCCAAAAGATTCTCCATTGGAGCTTATTGCATATTCAGACAGTGACTATGGTGGTGACAAGTTTGATAGAAAATCCACAACTGGTGGATGCCAATTTCTTGGGAGTAGATTGATATCTTGGCAATGCAAGAAACAAACAGTGGTGGCAAACTCTACAACTGGAGCAGAATATGTGGCTGCAGCTGCTTGTTGTGGACAAGTCTTATGGATTCAGAACTAGCTGTTGGATTATGGGTATAATTTTATGCATACCAAGATTTTTGTAGACAATAACAGTACTCTATGCATTATTAAAAATCCTGTACATCATTCTAAAACCAAACACATAGAAATTAGACATCATTTTATAAGAGATTGCTTTGAGAAAGGTTTAATACAACCAGATAGGGTAGCCACAGAAGATAATGTGGCTGATTTATTAACTAAACCTTTTGATACTGGAAGATTTCAATATTTGGTAACAAATATTGGAATGGTTAATCTCACTTAATATGTGTTTTGGAACCTTTTTTGTAAAAGTATGTACAGGATAATGCATTGTTATTGGTCTTTGTGATGATTTAGAATTTTCCACTTTATTTTACTAACACTGACAAAGGTAAATGTAACGCTGATAAGTGTTATTTTGCCGTTGTTAGAGATATTATTGTCTAACGCTGACAAGAGTTCCTTCAACGCTGATAAGTGTTGTCGGGGCGCTGTCAGCAACACATGTTAGTTTTGTGGTTTTTATCTAAATGTGTAGGTGGTGGTAGCTTTATGCCATTGGATACAGAGTTGCTTATGGATCTTTGAAGAGCTATTTGGACATGTTTTGTTTATGGATGATGGTTGGAATATTTATATTCCTATCTTGACATAAATTTTTAATGTTCATATATATTTTGAGAACTCATGTATCATAGTTTAAGGGGAGGTTTAAGGAAACCTTAGGACTCTTGGGTATTCTTACATTACTCTCATCACAATTCTAGATTGTGTCCACAGGTGAGTATGGGTTAGTTTTACTAAACCATGAGGCACTGTAGCATGTAAAGTTGACAAACTTTGCATGCTGCCAAGACATTTTTGGCCTAGAATTGGTTGTGGTCTGATGGGAGACTTGGGAATAGTTTTGTTATGGGTTTACCTGGGAGTTACAAAGAATTTTATGAAATAACTTTGTTGGTAAGTATTTTGGTTAACAAGGGACTCTAGAGGACATTTGTGTCTATCTTGCTTATGCAAGTGTGCATAAATCGACAGTGCTTGCCGCCCAGTAATTATTATCAACTTGTAAGATATTTCCCTTAGGATAAATTACTTTGTTAAGGTCTTTTTCTTTTTAAATATTTTTATTTTTATTTTTAGACGCTGACAAGTTTTTCTCCAAACACTGTTACGTCCAATCGTGACGCTGACAAGGCTTTAGGCAAACGCTGACAAGAAAATATAGCCGTTGGGCGCTGATGGGCTATTTTTGACCGTTGACACCTAGTGGGCCCTACCCAGTTGTTATTTTTGACTAATCTTTGGCCGTAATTTTGGGGAGTTGTTACTTTTAATTAATGCATGAGATAAGTTATATTTGATTCAATATTTTCATCATTGCTCTTTGAATATAACTGCCTCATTTTTGACCAATCAAAATCATGCATCTCTCCTATAAATTTGGCTAATCTTTTTATTCTGGGTATTCATATTTTCTTGTCTAACATTTTTCTCCTAGATTTTTCCCATATCACATAACCTAAATAGATTTCACCATGGCACCCAAGTTCAACTCAAAGAAATTAACATTGGAGTTCAAGAGCCAACATAATATGGTAGCTTACTTGACTGCTGATAATGATTTGTTCCCTCAGTATTCACAAATGGTGGCATTTTTAATTGCATCCTCATTAAGGTATGCACTTTCTCATACACCATTAGTCCCTGTCGCACACATTAGACAGTTTTGGAATAATGTTAGTTCCACAACAGCTAATGGAGTGACCACATTAACATCTACTGTTCATGGAAGAACATGGGTGGTCACTGAAGCCTTGGTTCGCCAAGCTTTGCGTCTTGATGACGCTGATGGTGTGACTACCCTTGCCATTGCAACAATAGAACAAGGTCTTAGGGAATTGGGTTATCCTATTCCTGCTGATGTCACTTTAATTAAAATATCATAAGCAGGAATTTCCCTCAGACTGGAAATATTTGATACATGTCCTTCTCCAATGCTTAAGTCCAAAATGTACTTCTTTTAATGAAATAAACAGGTCAATTGCAAGTGCTTTGGTTTGTATAACACGTGGGCTTAAGTATAATTTTTCAAAAATGATTTTTGAAGGGATGTGTAAAAATAAGGGAAGTAAAATGACTTTGGCTTACCCAAGATTTTTGCAAATGGTCTTTGATTTACAAGAATATTGTTCTAGGGATCATGACACTTTTTATGAGATCCCTAAACAACAGAAAACCATTTTTACCACAATGAGCTCCACAAACAGATCCATACCTCTCACCCAAGCCATGCTTGAAGTAATTCAGGCTGCTCAACCACAACCAGACCCTGAACCTCAACTTGAGCCTATCCATGAACCTTTACCTTCACCAGACCACATGGACATTGACCAACCCAACGCTGACACTCAAAATGTTGGCGCTGACACAGCCAATCCCAACACTGATGACATCCCTGAACAATCCCAAACACCCCTTAACCAACCCACACCTACACAATCTACCTCATCTTCCACCCCATTACAATCTAGGTTGAATAAACGCCAAAGGACTACTGGAGTGTTCTCCTCTAGTGGTCCTAGCCTTGTTGCAGAGAGAACCACCTCCACAAGTGTGGCTGGTGCTATGGATGAGGCTGGGGCTATTGACACAGGCTTAGATGCTGGTCAAGACAGTCCCAACATCATTAAGACCTCATCCATGCCCTATGATTCTATTTTGGGAGGTCAAATCCCCATTCTAGCTGAGGGCAGATTGGAACCTATGACATTGACTGAATTGACGGCTGCTGTCATTAGCTTGCAAAAGCAAAATGTCAGCCTTGTACAAATTGTCAACAAACAGGGCCGTGAACTCCAAGTATTGAGGGAGCGGGTAACTGTTTTGGAGAATCCAAGTAGCAGAAGTAGGATGGAGGAATCTTCCAAAGGGGAGGATGAAGAGGATGAGCTGATTCATACAGCCAGTGAGAAGAGTTCACAATTTAGTGAATCTTTAGGTATTGCTGAAGCTCTTACAAGTCTGAAGCAGCATCCTGTTATTGATACATCCAAGGTGACACCATTAAACTTGGAAGGATCTTTTACAGAAACAATGGGCGCTGATACAGGTTTGAACGCTGACACATCCAGCGCTGACAAAGGTAATCGGGGCGCTGATAGAGGTAACTTGAACGCTGACAAAGTTGCAGGTGGTGTTGATGTATTCCAGTCATCAACAATCATCAAAGATGTGTCCACGCAGGTTTCTTCTTCTACTTTACCTATTATTGATCCAAAAGACAAAGGTAAAGGAATTTTGGTTGAAGAAGAGGTTCCAAAGAAAGATGCAGCACAAATTGCATTTGATGAACAGTTGGCTGCACAACTTTTGGAAAGAGATTTGAAGAGGAGTGGTAGATCACCATTTGTTGCCACTTCTGAGAGTGAGGAAGAAAGTGATGAAAAAGAAGAAGATAGCTCAGATTCAAGTGTTCAAATTATTGAAGATCCAGAAAGACTTGAATATGGGGATGAGTTAGCAAAGGAAAGATTGAATGATTTGAAGAATCAGATTGATTGGGACCTTCCTGAAATCACCAGAATGTACCATGCTTGGGAAGACAAAGTAATGGACAACCCAGGAATGAGCTTATCAGATCAAATTTGGGGGTTGGAAGTTCTTCTCAGGGTACAAGATGATATAAAGGTGATTTTAAGGTTTAATGCACAGGAGGTCAAGACTTGGCTTAAAAGAGATAGAAGGCAATTATATTACAAGTTACTTAAATGCCATCAACCTAGATGGACATCCAAGAAGTTGCTGGCTTTATCTTTTGAGGAGCTAGAGTATAGGGCACATCCTATTTGGAGGAGTGTGCAAGAAAATAATGTCTATCAGTTTCTTTCAGAAGAAAGGAAACAAGAGCTTGCTGAGGAAATGCAGATTCAAAAGGAGATGAGGATTGCTCAAAGACCAGTGAAGAAAGGAGATCCTCTCCAATTTCCTAAAGATATGGATGTGTATTATCCAACTGAAGGTGTTATAAGGAAGCATCTCAAGCTTTCTCCATTGGAAGCTTCAGATTTGGTTAATGTAGTACCTCTGGATGACAGAAATCCAATCATAAGTTTTGATGAAGATGAGTGTGGATTTTAGAAGATTGGCAGATTTGGAAAGGAGGTACATACTTTCACTTCAGTTATTTCTATCTTTGCAAGCATAGACAGAGAAGACTTGGTGCATCTATGGAGGTTAATAGAGGCCAAGTATACAGCTGAAGCACCTACTTCAGCAAATGGAATAAGACTTTGGAACACATTTTTGACTTTGTGTGGTCCAAGAGAAGCAGATCCTGCCATATGGAAGGATCTTGAAGATGATCTCAGTAATCTTCATTGGAGGCTTTATTCTACTTGTGGTGTATTTCATTTGAGCTCTACAAAGTTTTCAGAGTATCTACTTGTTGATGCTGACTATTTCTTGTCCAAAGAAGTGTTGGAGAAGATGATGGAGACACCCTTGGAGATTGATTATACTATTGACGTGGCCAAGGACTTGATTAGATATGTTTATCACCAACATAAGAAGTTTTTGCAAGATTCCTCCTAAGCCTTAAGTTTTTATTCAGAAACTTGATCATTGGAATAGATATCAAGTTTAGGGGAGGATTGTTGGGAATAAATTATGGGTCAGTTCACTAGACGCTGATAAGAAGAATGTCAACGCTGATAAGATGACATTGGACGCTGACAGCCAAGCGTTGACATTGAAGAAGTCAACGCTGATAGCCTTGAAGATTGACACTGATGGAATATATCTTCATACGAATCTTTTTGTTTATTTGTTTCTTTATTTGTGTATGGTAAAGATAAGCTCGACATTGTATTTTCTATTATTATCTTTACCTAGAATAGTTGATTCGTAGCTTATTGTACAAGACTTCTTAATCTATAAAAGAAGGTCTTTTAGGTTAAAGTTAATTATCAGTTTTCATAAGTATTCGCAAGTTAAACCTCTTTCATTGTAATCAAGTACGATCATTCTAATACAAGTGAAAGTTTGTTTAACATCTTTGTGTTTTAGATTAAGTGTTAATTCCGCATAACACTTAGTTACTTTATTCATAAGCAAAGGTTTCTCTACGTGTATTACTTGATCTAATCTCGTATACACAAAGCTTAATCGATCTAAGTTTGGGATCAACAGTGGCCGATGCAACACGTAAGCTGGAGATGCTGCAAGAAAGAGAAGAGTTCGGGGAAGCAGAGAGACCCGAGAAGAGGTAAACATTCATATTCAGCGGTGACTAAACCGTATCTTTTCAACATATGTCAATATTTACATCTATTTTAAACTGTATCTTCCAGGCAGAAGACTGGGGACCGGTCTCAGCCGACTAATTAGCAACATCCTACTCAGCCCAAGGGTAACAGTCAGACTCACGACCGTTATGCTACAGATAGGCGTGGCGGTAATGATAATTACCGTAACAACGCTGGACACTCCAACAACAATTTTTCATATGATTACATGCTATAATTCATAATTCTGACACATTAGAGAATCTTCTACCAGGAATCATGGTAACGGGAGGGACCAGAACCAGAGAGGTTCATAGCCTAACCGTCCAGCTATCACTGGTATTCCATCTTACGAATTATCTGCATTGTCCTTTGTACCTATTATCATGTCTCATGTATATTGTTCTTATCAGGCTCTCAGCCAGTCAGGACACCTGTTGTAGGATATACTCATCCTCTTTTCACTACCTGCAACCGTAGGCACCCAGGGCCATGTCGCCACGACAGCGACGCATGCTTCAAGTGTGGTCTTCCTGGCCATCGCATGAAGGACTACCTCAAGGGCGAGATGGAGGGCACATCAGGACATGCTGATACCAAGCTGCCTCCTACTAGTGGACGCGTTTACATGACATCTCGCGATCAGGCCAACAAGTCTACAGGTACCATCACTGGAATCTTGTATATGTATGGTCAAGTTGCATGTGTTCTTTTTAACACGGGTGCTACTCACTCGGTCATTTCTACTGCTTATGCTAAGAATGTTAGGATACTTCCCATGCCACTAAAGAATATACTGAATATTTCCACGCGTTTATGAGACTCTGTACGCATAACCCATGTGTACAAGAGCCTTCCCCTAGAGTTGATGACAAGATTCGTCCTGTTGACGCACTTCCGCTAGACATGATGGATTTTGACATGATTTTGGGCATGGATTGGCTATCCAAGCATCATGCTACCATAGACTGCCATTCATATCGAGTCATCTTCGGTGATGTTAATGCGCCAAAGTACATTCACAACGGGTTCGTACCCGAAAGGTCTGTACAAATCATATAAACCCTGCAAGCACGTGGATTACTTTCACATGGTTGTGAGGGCTATCTAGCTATTGTTCATGACATGGATGCTGAATCCCCATCAATTCAGGATCAGCCGATAGTGTCATAATTTCCAGATGTATTTCCAGATGTATTTCCAGCAAAACTTCCGGGCATACCACCTACACGTGAAGTAGAATTTAATATTGAGCTCATCCCAGGAGCTGATCTGATTTACAAGGCTCCTTATCGCATGGCTCACATAGAGTTGAAAGAGCTAAAGGATCAATTGCAAGAACTTCTAGAACGAGGATTTATTCGACCGAGCGCATCTCCATGGGGCGCACCGGTCTTATTCGTTAAGAAGAAGGACGACAGTATGCGTATTTGCATAGATTATCGCGAGCTCAACAAGATCACCATCAGGAATAGGTATCCACTACCACGCATAGAAGATCTGTTTGACCAACTCCAATGGGCCAAACATTTCTCCATGATTGATCAAATGTCAGGTTATCATCAGCTACGTGTTAAAGAGCAGGACATTGCCAATACTGCTTTCCGTACACGCTATGGCCACTACGAATTTGTAGTTATGCCATTTTGCCTTACCAATGCTCCAGCAGTGTTCATGGATTTGATGAACAGAATTTTTCATGAATTTTTGGACAAGTTCGTCATTGTATTCATTGACGACATCCTAATATTCTCTAAGCCCAAGGAGGAACACGAAGATCATCTTCGTACAGTATTACAGATTCTTCGCCAGAAGCAGTTGTATGCTAAATTCTCCAAGTGTGAGTTCTGGTTAGACAAGGTGGCATTCTTAGGTCACATTGTATCAACGGAAGGAATCATGATGGATCCAGCAAAGGTTGAGGCTATTACCAAGTGGCCAAGACCGACATCAGCGACTGAAGTCTACAGTTTCCTAGGCTTAGCTGGTTACTACCGTAGGTTCGTGGAGAACTTTTCGCGTTTAGCACTACCATTGACCAAACTGATGCGGAAAGGGGAGAAATTCATCTGGACTGAAGGAAGAGAGAAGAGCTTTGAAGACCTAAAGCAGAAGTTAGTATCTACATCGATTCTTACTCTCCCATCTGGTACATGTGGATTTCAGATCTATAGTGATGCATCGGGGGAGGGACTTGTCTGTGTTCTCATGCGACATGGGAAAGTGATCACGTACGCTTCACGGCAGCTTAAGCCTTATGAGGAAAATTACCCTACGTATGACTTGGAACTTCCAGCAGTTGTGTTCGCTTTGAAGATATGGAGGCACTACATGTATGGAGAATCATGCGACATTTTCACGGACCACAAGAGCTTGAAGTACATTTTCACTCAACTTGAATTAAACATGAGACATAGGAGATGGTTAGATCTGTTGAAGGATTATGACATTAATCTGCAGTATCATCCCGGCAAGGTGAATGTAGTGGCAGATGCACTTAGCAGAAAGTCCGAAATGATCAACGGCATTGAGATAAAGGAGGAAATTATTAGAGACTTGGAGCGACTACACATGAAGATAATGGTACGTGGACAATACGGTTACTGGGATAATCTTAGAGTGGAACCCGAGTTACTCTCTAAGATCAAGGAAGCTCAGAAGGATGATGGTGAAATCTGGGCGATAATTCAGAATTTGGAGAAGCAGACAGAATTTTGAGTTGACGCAGATGGTATCTTATGACAGGACACGAGACTTTATGTTCCTGATGATCAAGAACTCCAGGAAGCATTTTTAGCTGAGGCTCATAGATCCCCATTATCCATTCATCCTGGTTCGACCAAGATGTACCACGACATCAAGCAATACTTTTGGTGGAGTGGTATGAAACAGGATGTTGCGACTTACGTCTCCAAATGTCTTACATGCCAGCAGGTTAAGATCGAGCATCAGCGATCTGGCGGTCTTCTTCAACCATTAGATATTCCAGAGTGGAAGTGGGACAAAATCACCATGGATTTTATTACCGGTCTTCCGCCAACAAAGAGGAAGCACGATGCAATTTGGGTTATCGTTGATCGACTTACCAAATCAGCTCATTTCTTACCGATCCGCAAGGAAGATCCGGTCAGTAAACTCACCGATACTTACAAGAAGGAGATCATGATATTACATGGTGCTCCGTCCCGCATCGTCTCAAACAGAGATCCTCGTTTCACTTTGCGATTCTAGAGAAGTCTGCAGAAAGCTTGGGGTACAAAACTTAAGCTTAGCACGGCTGTTCATCCTCAAACAGACGGGCAATTGGAGCGAATGATTCAGACATTAGAAGACATGTTGAGGTCATGTGCGTTGGAATGGAAGGGTGATTGGGACGACTACATCTGTTTGGTAGAGTTTGCATACAACAACAGTTGGAACGCAAGTATCAAGTGTGCTCCATTCGAGATGTTGTATGGCAGAAAGTGTCGCGCCACAATCTGCTAGGATCAGGTTGGTGAGCGAACACTTGAAGGACCAGAATTGATTGAGTTGACCAACGAGAAGGTCGCAGTAGCTAAGCAGAAACTGCAAGAAGCACGGTCACGTCAGAAGAGTTATGCAAACAAGCATCGTAGGGACTTACATTTTAACGTAGGAGATCACGTTTTCCTTAAGGTTTCACCGGCACGTGGTGTTAGACATTTTGGAATCAAAGGGAAGCTCAGTCCTCGATTCATCGAACCATTTGATGTCATTGAGCGAGTCGGTGAAGTATCTTACCGTTTAGCGTTACCTCCGCAGCTTTCTCATGTTCACGATGTTTTTCATGTATCCTTACTTAGAGGGTATAAGTATCATCCCCTTCACATGGTTTAGTATCCACTGGAACAAATTCGTGAAGATCTCGCTTTCATAGAAGAACCCGAACGAGTTCTTGACAGACAAGAACGAGTCATGAGAAGGAAGACGATCCCATTCGTCAAAATCCTTTGGAGGGATCATACCGAGCGGGAAGCCACTTGGGAAATAGAGGAGTATATTCGGGCTTCTTACCCTCATTTCATATTTTGAATTCGGGTATGTTCTTCTTTTCCAGTTTACATTATCTATAATTCGGGGACGAATTATTCTTTTTAGGGGGGGAAGAGTTGTAAAACCCGCATGCTTTTACCATGAATAGTACCCTCATGATCGTACGTACATGATTAGAACTTTCCTTATTTAACACGTTTATGTTTCACGATAGGAATTAACAAGTATTACGTACGTGTTATTGCACGATAAGTATTTAATACATATTAATGCACGATAATTATTTCAACAATAATTATAATCACGAACATACGAACATGAAATCATGAACGTAAATAATCACGAGCTTAAATATTATGTATTTACGAATATTTATTACGAGTACGTATAAATATAAATTACGACACGAACGAACAATAGTTAAATCACGTAAACACGACACGTTAACACGTAAATAATAGAACACAGAAAATCAACGGTTCCCCGTGTGGGTCCCCTTTAGGCGCGGCATAGACAAGAGAGTGGGCCCAGCCCACTTTAAAATTTAACTAAAAGGAATAAAGAAGGAAGGGAGATTTTCATAATACAGAAAGATTAAAAATCAAAACCCTGCTCCTCCTCCTTCTTCCTTGTAGCCGCCGCCCACAACCACCACAAGAGAGGTGTTTGTTGATCTTGGTTGATCCAGTTTATTGCAAGATCGTTTGTGTTAGTTTTCTTTTTGATCCACGAATAGGTAATCTTCTTAAACCTTCTCTTTTTAATTATTTATTAGATCTAAAAACATGAAAACATGGGGTTATTAAAACAAGTTAATAAACATGTAGATCTAATCAAGTGGGTATTAAAAATACATGGTTTAAGGGGTGTTTGGTTCGGCTAGTGTGTAAACGGAGAGCAAGACTCTCGGTGGTTGTGTGATCACCACCAACCGAGACCACAAGGTCTCGGTTTGGTTTTGGTGTTTCGACCGAGAGGAACCAAGGGACCCCGACGCATGTCGGGGTTATCCTTGGTGTTCTAGGGGGTCTCGGCTGTAGAACCACACGCACCACCGGTTTAGGCCGGTGGTGGTTTGCCATGGTTAAGGGTTGTAGGCCGGTTTAAGGGTTAAGCCGGTCCGGTTCAGGACATGTTTAGTTTTAAAACACGGGTTCGGTTCACAGTTTATTTTTCAAGATTAATTATTTATTTTTACAAGTTAAATAATTACAAGATTAATTAAATTAATTTAACATGCTATGTAATTAGTTTAATTTGGACATGACTTAGGTTATATTATTATTAATAATAATACATGATTTTAACCTAAGTATTTTTTAGTTGATTTAGACTAAGAAATTAATTAATTATTCAAACATGACTTATAATTAATTAATTTTCATGACTTAGGTTATATTAATAATAAATATTAATACATGTTTTAACGTAAGTATTATTACCTATTATATAATTAAATCATGTTATATTTAATTAAATCTTATAACCTATAGTTTATTTAATTTACATGTAATAATTAATAAACTATACTATATATCACATGACTTAGAATATTTATCAGTAAAACTTAAGCTTATATATTATTAGCTTAATAATCCAGCTTATTTCTAACTATGGAAACTTTCTATTTTTAGAAACTTATTTAATTAAGACAGCTAAACTATTTATGGAAACTTTCTATTTTTAGAAACTTATTTGTTAAGGCAGCTAATCTATTTATGGAAACGTTCTATTTTTTAGAAACAATCTATTTTTGGAAACTTTCTATTTTTGGAAACTTTCTATTTTTGAAAACTTTCTATATTAGGAAACCTGCTATTTTTAGAAAGTTACTTATTATTACACAACAAGTATAATAATACAAGAAATACAAGTAATACTTAATCAGAATAGACAGAATACATGATAAACGCAGTATAAAGCTAAAATCAGTAAAACATGACATTAACATATAAAACAAGCTGAGACATGATATAAAATCAGTTACGTACTCAGTAATCAGAATACTTATACACGTATATTATTTATGTAGCATTAGTGATATGAAGTAGGACTCTCTTCCGTTCGTCTTCTTCGTTCACTGGACACAAGGTACGGATTCTCCGTCCTTTCAGTATGGACATTCTTCCTTATTAGGATTCCCCGTATGCAACCAACAGTTTTCCCCAGTATATGTTTTATATGTTTTGATAGCTTATGTTTAATTAGATACCTAAAGCCATATACATGCATGACCAGTTTCACCTAGTTATGGAGGTACCATAACCATAACACTGGAGGCACCAGTGTTATGACTTCACCACGGCGGAGTGATAGCTCATGGCGTCCCTTCAGCTTTTGACCATATTATTATTATTATCATGTGGGCGTATGGGTGCATCCTAGGTTACATGTTTTCAGCAGATTAATCAGGTGAATGTGGTGTGTGCCTTGCATCCTTCACAAGGAGCTGATCCCTCCTACCCAAAAACTTATATTAATTAGAGGCAGCCCCTCTAATTGCATGACGAGGTCACCCCTCCAAGTATTCATGCACGTTGATATTTCATGACCTATATTGGCTAAATGGTAAACATGTTAATAATTTTTATAAGATAAACATAAGGCTTTTCAAACTATAAAACCATTTTTACTAAGATATACCAGGTTATCCAAGACCTAGTCTTTTCCGCTGCTTTATGCTTATATGGTTATATTATTCATGCTTTACTTGTATATCCGTGCATTGAGCGTTATGCTCAGTCGTTTTTCCTTTCATGTTCCCAAAACGGTAGGTACTCAAGGACGCTCGTAGACTTTAAGCGTACGTGCATATGGATTGGAAGCTTCCTAGCCTTCATTACTTTATGCATTTCTTCATACTTTTGATACTCATTTCTATGGACATTGTTTAGTCCTTTTCATTTACAGTACTTATGTTTGTGTGTGATGAGTTCTACTTTTGGGATACCGATGTTTATTTCCGGTATTTCCTTTATGGTCATGTGATGTTTTATACATTTATCCTTGTATGCTTTGATGACACGCCATAATCACGCGCGACATTCTATTTACCAAAATGGGGTGTTAATGTTATGGTATCAGAGCCAAGGCTTCGACCTGTAGGCTCTCAAAACACGACCTGTGATTAGTGGGTAGTCACTATGGTCTTCCTAGAACTGACCGTCGGTTTTCATGCATTCATCATTTTCATGCATACATATATATGTCATTGTCGCAGGTTTATGACTAAGTAATTGTTGGTACAGGACTGGCCCTATTTAGTCGCATGCGTTTTATCGAAACTTTTAACTTTGGGACCGACCCATTGGCGTCCTCTCGCCATGTCTTTTCTTTTGAGTGAACTGACCATAGGCGTCCACTCTCGCGCATATAAAAGTTTTCATAAAACAGCATCATGCATGCATGTACTAATTTTCTTGCATAAAATTTTTCTCATGATTTATTGGTATAAAATTTTTTTCATGTATATATTTTATGTTTTGATCAGTTTAATCATGTATTTTATGTTATACTGTCAGATGGTTCTCACACGCGAGTAGGAATAGCTCAATGCAGCAATCCAAACTGCAATGCAAGCTATGCTTCCTCAGTTGAGGAATGAAATCAGGGCTAAAGTGTTGGCTGCCAACAATCAACAGCAACACCCAATACCTCCTCCTCCTCCTGTAGCAACATTGGTCACATGGCTGGAGAGATTCAATAAGCTACGCCCTCAAGCTTTTGAGAGAACAGATAGCCCTAGTGAAGCTGAAAGTTAGTTGGCTCACATTGAGAAGATCTTCGATGCCATGGGTTGTGACCCCGGTTTCAACTCGAGGTTGGCCTGCTACCGGTTCGAAGGTGATGTGCTATCATGGTGGACGGCACTGAAGCAGTCTGAGGGAGGTTATGCTTGGGTGGCTGGTTTGACGTGGGCTCAATTCAGGGATTTGGTGATGGGACAGTTCTTTCCCAAGGCTGAGCAAGACAAGCTAAAGAGAGAGTACCATGGAATCCGACAGAGAGCTGGGGAGAATAGAAACGAGTTCATGCAACGCTTTCTTCGCTTGGCTGGTTTTCTTGGTGCAACAGCAGGTACTCCCGAAGAGCAAGCACACCACTTCTGGTGGGCTCTTCGTACATCGGTCGCAAACAACTTGGTGTGTGCTACGTTCAACACGATGGCATAAGTGGCCGATGCAACACGTAAGCTGGAGATGCTGCAAGAAAGAGAAGAGTTCGGGGAAACAGAGAGACCCAAAAATAGGTAAACATTCGTATTCAGCGGTGACCAAACCATA
Organism: Glebionis coronaria; assembly: GCA_025667525.1. Taxonomy (NCBI): domain Eukaryota; kingdom Viridiplantae; phylum Streptophyta; class Magnoliopsida; order Asterales; family Asteraceae; genus Glebionis; species Glebionis coronaria. The sequence goes on from CM046878.1 coordinate 267,750,585, forward strand.
TCCTTTTCAACATATGTCAATATTTACATCTCTTTTAAACTGTATCTTCCAGGCAGAAGACTGGGGACCGGTCTCAACCGGCTACTCAGCAACAACCTACTCAGCCCAAGGGAAACAGTCAGACTCACGACCGTTCTGCTACAGATAGGCGTGGCGATAATGATAATTACCGTAACAACACTGGACACTCCAACAGCAGCAGGTCCTTATACTTACTCATGTTTCTTATGATTACACGCTATAATTCTTAATTCTGACACATTAGAGAATCTTCAACCAGGAATCATGGTAACGGGAGGGACCAGAACCAGAGAGGTTCACAACCTAACCGTCCAGCTATCACTAGTATTCAATCTTACGAATTATCCGCATTGTACTTTGTACCTATTATCATGTCTCATGAATATTGTTCTTATCAGGCCCTCAGCCAGTCAGGAGACCTGTTGGAGGATATACTCATCCTCTTTGCACTACCTGCAACCGTAGGCACCCAGGGCCATGTCGCCGCGACATCGATGCATGCTTCAAGTGTGGTCTTCCTGGCTATCGCATGAAGGACTGCCGCAAGGGCGAGATGGAGGGCACATCGGGACATGCTGATACCAAGCCGCCTCCTACTAGTGGACGCGTTTACACGACATCTCACGATCAGGCCAACAAGTCTAATTAAATTATTTTACATGTATTGTTAATTGGTTAATTAAAATCATGGACTTAGGCTATATTGTGTAATGAAATAAAACATGATATAACCTAAGTATTTTTATTTAGGTTTAATTAAATTAAAACTGAGACTTAGGTTTTATTATTAGAATTAATAATACATGTTATAACCAAAGTATTTTACATGACATAATTTAACTAAAATCATATAAGGTAAAGTTTATTATTTAACCATGATACTTTATTAATTAATAAACCATGTACTATTATTATTAATTAATAATCATTTTAACATAAGTATTTAAGTTAATAAATTTTACTAGTAAATAATCATGACTTATAATATATTATTAATAATCACCAGCTTATATTTTTAGCTTATTAATCCAGCTTATTTCTATTTCAGAAAACTTAATGTTTTTAGAAACTTTTTATTTTTATAAACTTACTATTTTTGGAAACTTTCTATTTTTGGAAACTTTCTATTTTTGGAAACTTTCTATTTTTGGAAACTTTCTATTTTTGGAAACCTGCTATTTTTAGAAAGTTACTTGTTATTACACTACAAGTATAATAATGCAAGAATACATGAAAATACATAATCAGTAATACAGTATACCATTTAAAACAATAAAATAAGACAAGAACATATAAAACAAGCTAAGAACATATAAGAACCAGTATCAGACTCAGTAAACAGACAACTCATACATGTCCCTTATTTATGTAGCACTAGTGAGGTCGGAGTAGGACTTTTCATCTTTCATCTTTCCTTGTTCACTGGACATAAGGCATGGATATTCCGTCCTTCAATATGGACATTCTCTTTCCTTATTAGGATTCCCCGTTTGCAGCCAACTGTTAATCCAAGTATTTTTTATATGTTTTGATTTGCTTATGTTTAGTTTTAAATGCCTAAGCCATATACATGCATGCCAGTTCCACCTAGTTATGGAGGTACCATAACCATAACACTAGAGGCACCAGTGTTATGACTTCCCCACGGCGGAGTGATTGCTCATGGCGTCCCTTTTTAGTTTTGGCCATATATTTATATTATCATGTGGGGCCTATGGGTGCATCCTAGTTACATGTTTTATAGGATTTTCATGGTGAATGTGGTGTGTGCCTTACATCCTTCACAAGGAGTTGATCCCTCCTACCCGGAATAATTTATTTAGAGGCATCCCCTCTAATTGCATGATGAGGTCACCCTTCTATGTATTCATGCACGGTGAACCTCATGACATATATGGGCTATTAGCTAATTAAATACAGTTTTCATATAAAAACTTAAGTCTTTTCAAACTATAAAACCAGCTTTATGAAGATGTTCTAGGTTATCTAGGACTTATACATTTCCGCTCCTATTAGTCTTATCATGCTTATGTCAGTTCATGTTATGCTATATATCCGTTCACTGGGCGTTTTGCTCAGCCTTTTTCCTTTTAATGTTCCCAACGGCAGGTACTCAGGGACGTTCGTAGGACTTTGAGAGTATGTGTATACGGATGGAAGCTATCTAGCCTTCATTACTTTATGCATTTCCATACATTACATTAGTTCATTTGTTTTGGACATTGTTTCGTCCTTTCATTTCAGTACTTATATTCATGGGTGTGAGCTTATGTTGGACAACCGATGTTTGTTTCCGGTATTTCCTTTTATGGTCATTTAATTTTTAGACATTTACCTTGCATGCTTTGATGACACGTCATAATTATCCTATGATATTCCATTTATCAAAATGGGGTGTTACATTTATGGTATCAAAGCCAAGGTTTTGACCTATAGGCTCTAAAAACATGACTTGTGATTAGTGGGTAATCACCATGGTCTTCCTAAAACTGACAAATTGTTTTTTATGCATTTGTTTCATGTATCATTGTTGCAGGAATTTTGACTAAGTAATGGTTGGTACAGGACTGGCCATATTTAGTCGCATGTGCTTTTACCTGAATCATTTTTGTTTTAATGAACCGACCCATAGGCGTTCACCCAAACTCATGTTATTTTTCGTCGGCTATGTCTTCATACACTATTTCATGCATAATTTTTTTTTCTTGTTTATATTATGTCTAATCAGAATAATCATTGCATTTTGTTTTATACTGTCAGGTGGTTCTCACACGTGAATAAGAACAAATGAATACAGCAGTCCAAGCTGATATTCAAGCTCTGCTTCCTCAACTAAGGAATGAGATTCAGGCTGAGGTGCAAGCCAACCACAATCATCACCCTCACCAGAATCAGAATCCTCCTCCTCTACCTCCAGCTACCCTGATCACATGGTTGGAAAGGTTCAATAAGTAGCATCCGAAATCATTCGAGCAGACTGACAGCCCAGCTAAGGCCGAGAGCTGGATCGCTCACATTCCAAATATTTTCGATGCTATGGGATGCGACCCTGTCTTTAAGGTGAGGTTATCTTGTTAAAAGTTCGAGGGAGACGTGCTAGCATGGTGGAAGGCACTTAAGCAATCGAATGGAGGCGACGACTGGGTTACTGGCTTGACTTGGGCACAGTTTAAGGAGTTGTTTTTGGGGCAGTTCTTCCCGGAAGCTGAGCAGGATAGGATCAAGAGGGATTATCATGGTATTAGACAAAGAGGGGGAAAATAGCACTAAATTTATGCAGAGGTTCCTTCGACTGGCTGGACTCCTTGGCGCAGCAGCCGGGAATGCGGAAGAGCAAGCGTATCACTTTCGCTGGGCTCTTCGTACTTCTGTCTCCAACAATCTGGTGTGTGCTATGTTCAATACCGTGGCACAGGTGGCAAACGCAGATCGCAAGTTAGAGATGCTGCAAGAGAGAGATGAGTTTGGAGAGGCAAAAAGACCTGATAAGAATCTTCGTCATCAGCGGTGATCATTTCATTTAAATCAGTACTGTCCATTTATATCATTCTCTATACCATTGTATCTTTCAGGCAGAAGACTTGGGGCCGGTCCCAACCGGCCACTCAGCAGCAGAACCAGCCTAAAGGAAATGGTCAGACTCAGGACTGTTCTGCATCGGATAGGCGTGGCGGTAATGACAATTACCGTAACAAGGCCAACAACTCCAACAACAGCAGGTCCCTAAATTACTCATTTATATGTTAAGTTCTTTATGATCCATAAATTATGACACTTCAAAATCTATTACCAGGAACACTGGCAACGGACGGGATCAGGACCGCAGAGGTTCACAGCCCAACCGTGCAACTTCATCTGGTATTACATCTTAAAATTTTCTGCATATTCCTGTTTGTACCCAATAATCATGTCTCATGTATAGTTCCTAAAACAGGCTCCCAACTAGCTAGGGCACCTGTTGGAGGGTACACTCACCCGATCTGCACCACTTGCAACCGCAGACACCCAGGACTGTGTCGTCGTGCTAGCGATGCTTGCTTCAAGTGTGGCTAGCCAGGCCACCGCATGAAGGATTGCCGAAAGGGTGAGATTGAGGGTACTTCTGGGCATGCCGACACCAAGCCACCTCCGACTACTAGACGTGTGTACACCACCACACGTGACCAAGCCAACAATTCATCAGGTACCATCACTGGAATCTTGTTTATGTATGGTTAAGCTACATGCGTTTTATTTGACACGGGTGCGACTCATTCAGTCATATCCACTACTTATGCCAATCGTGTTAGGATATCCCCTATGCCACTAGAAAATGTCTTAAACATTTCCACACCCCTAAGAGACTTTGTACGCATCACTCATGGGTACAGAGATCTTCCCCTTGAGTTTGATGACATAATTCGATCAGTTGACACACTTCCATTGGACATGTGCGTATTCGACATGATATTAGGCATAGACTGGCTATCCAAACACCATGCCACCATAGATTGCCATTCATATTAGGTTATTTTCGATGATGTCAACGCGCCAGAGTACGTTCACAATGGTTTCATACCATGAAAGTCTGTATAGATTATTTCACCTTACGAGCACGTGCCTTACTATCACATGGTTACGAGGGCTTCTTAGCTACTGTTCATTATATGGAGGCTGAATCTCCACCCATTCAACATCAGTCTATCGTGTCAGAATTTCTTGACATGTTTCCTGAAGAACTCCCGAGCATACCACATGTTCGTGAGGTAGAGTTTAACATCGAGCTCATTCCATGAGCTAAGCCGGTCTCCAAGGCTCCTTACCGTATGGATCCCATTGAGCTTAAAGAGTTAAAGGAGCAGCCCCAAGAACTTTTGGAGCGAGGTTTCATCCGACCTAGTGCATCTCCATGGGGTACATCGGTTTTATTCGTGAAGAAGAAGGATGGTAGTATGCGACTCTACATTGATTATCGTGAGCTTAATAAGATCACCATCAGAAACCGATATCCTTTGCCACGCATTAATGATCTGTTTGACCAACTACAAGGCACCAAACATTTCTATAAGATTGGTATGACGTCTGTCTACCATCAGCTACAGGTGAAAGAGCGGGATATCGCCAAGACTGCTTTCCGTACACGCTATGGACACTACGAATTATTAGTCATGCCATTTGGCCTTACCAATGCTCCAACAGTTTTCATGGATTTGATGAACCGTGTCTTCCATGAGTTTATGGACAAGTTTGTTATCGTCTTCATTGATGATATCCTGATTTTCTCTAATTCCAAGGAGGAACATGAAGACCATCTTCGTACAGTATTACAAACATTTCGCCTGAAGCAGTTGTATGCCAGGTTCTCCAAATGCAAATTCTGGTTGAGAAAAGTGGCGGTTCTAGGCCACATCGTATCCGCAGAGGGAATAACCATGGATCCTGAGAAGGTTGAGTCTATTACCAAGTGGCAAGACCGACGTCGGCAACTGAAGTTCGCAACTTTCTAGGCTTAGCTGGTTACTACCGTAGGTTCGTAAAGAACTTTTCCCGATTAGCACTGCCTTTGACCAAATTGATGCGGAAAGGGAGAAATTCGTCTAGACTGAAGAAAGAGAGAAGAGCTTTGAAGAACTGAAGCAGAAGTTTGTATCTGCACCTATTCTTACTCTCCCATCTGGTACAGGTGGATTTCAGATCTATAGTGATGCTTTAGGGAAGGGTCTTGGTTGTTTTCTCATGCAACATGGGAAAGTGATTGCTTACGCATCTCAGCAACTTAAGCCTTATGAAGAGAACTATCCTACACATGACTTGGAGCTCGCAGCAGTTGTGTTTGCACTAAAGATTTGGAGGCATTACTTGTATGGCGAATCATGTGATATCTTCATAGATCATAAGAGCCTGAAATATATCTTCACTCAGCGTGAACTAAACATGAGGCAAAGAAGGTTGTTAGACCTGTTGAAGGATTATGACATTAATCTGCAGTATCATCCCGGCAAGGCGAATGTAGTGGCATATGCTCTTAGTAGGAAGTCGGGTATGATGAACGGCATTAAGATAGAGGAGGAAATTATACGCGACTTGGAACGATTGGACATTGAGTTTATGGCTCATTGTCAGCATGGTAACTGGGCTAATCTTATAGTTGAACCTGCCTTACTCTGTAGGATCAAGGAAGCTCAGAAGGATGATGGTGAAATCTGGGCGATTATTCAGAACATAGACCAGCAGACGGAGTTTTGGGTAGATGATGACGATATCTTATGGCAGGGCACTAGACTTTGTGTTCCTAACGATCTTACACTCCGTGAGGCTTTGTTGACTGAAGCTCATAGCTCCCCATTCTCTATTCATCCTGGTTCCACCAAGATGTACCACGACATCAAGCAACAATTCTGGTGAAGTGGTATGAAGCAAGACGTTGCTACCTTTGTGTCCAAATGTCTTACCTGCCAGCATATTAAGATTAAGCATCAACGATCTAGTGGGCTACTACAACCATTAGAAATTCTAGAGTGGAAGTGGGACAAGATCTCCATGGACTTTGTCACCAGACTTCCGCAGACCAAGAGGAGGCATGATGCCATTTGGGTTATCGTTGACCGACTTACTAAATCAGCTCATTTCTTACCAATCCGTAAGGATGATTCAGTTAGCAATTTGGCTGACCTATATCAGAAGGAGATCATGAGACTACATGGTACTCCATCCAGTATCATCTCTGATAGAGATCCTCATTTTACTTCGTGATTCTGGAAGAGTCTGCAGAAAGCTTAGGGCACCAGACTTAAGCTTAGCACGGCTTTTCATCCTCAGACAGACGGACAGTCTGAGCATACCATTCAGACACTAGAGTACATGGTTCGAGCTTGTGCTTTAGAATGGACAGGAAGTTGGGACGACTATATCTGCCTGGTATAATTTGCATACAACAACAATTGGCACGCCAACATCAAGTGTGCATCGTTTGAGATGTTGTATGGCAGGAAGTGTCGCACCCTAATCTGTTGGGATCAGGTTGGTGAGCGAATTCTTGAGGGTCCGGAGATGATAGAGATGACCAACGAGAAGGTTGCTGTAGCTAAGGCGAAACTGCAATAAGCTCGTGCACGTCAAAAGAGTTATGTCGACAAGCATCTTAGGGATTTGCACTTCAACGTAGGAGATCATGTCTTTCTCAAGGTATCACCGACGCGTGGAGTTAGGCGTTTTGGAATCAAGGGAAACCTCAGTCCTCGATTCATCGGACCGTTTGATATCCTCGAGCGTGTCGGTGAGGTATCGTATCGTTTGGTGTTACCTCCGCAGCTATCTCACATTCAAAACGTATTTCATGTGTTCTTACTCAGAGGGTACAATTATCATCTCCTTCATATGGTTCAGTATCCACTCGAACAGATTCTTGAGGATCTTACTTTCATTGAGGAGCCCGAACGAGTTCTTGATCGTAAAGAGCGATTAATGAGGAAGAATACGATTCCATTCGTCAAAATCCTTTGGAGGAACCATTCCGAGTGGGAAGCCACTTGGCAGACGGAGGAGTCTATCCGGACTTCTTACCCTCATTTCTGGTTTTGATTCGGTTATGTTTCCTTTCAGTTTACGTTATCTATAATTCGGGGACGAATTATTCTTTTTAGAGGGGAAGAGTTGTAAAACCCGCATATAAATACCATGAACAGTACATCACGTAAACATACGAATTAATTAAAACTTTCCATTTATATGTTAAACACGTATCACGAACATTAATTACAGAAAACTACGTATATAATTATGCACAGTAAATAATTATTACGTATAATAATTATAACACGAACATTAAAACACGAACTAACACGAATAATAAACACGAATGAACACGAATAATATTTAAACATGACAAAGGCCCGATTTACCTTTGTTGGGATTTGGTGTCTGCAGCAAACAAAGAAGGAGGGTCCCAAGCCCAATTTTGAAAAATAACTAGTAAACAAAGCATATGGATTTTCATAACACAAAGTTTTACAAAAAAATAAAAACCCTAGCCCCCATTTTTGTTCTTGGCCGCGACAACACAAGGAGACAGGGAGAGTGTGTTTTGATTTTTGATCTTGGATTTCTACGTGTTTGTGTTCGTGTTCCAAACCTCCTTTCATTCACGTAAACGATATATTCATAAACCTTTATCTTTTAATTCTTTTTAATTAATTACGTTCATATGGGTTTGATATTTAAAAACAACTAATAAAACATATTAAGGGTTTAATAAAACAAGAATAAGGGTTCCTATGGTTTGGTTTGTGGTTCGGCAGTGTCAACCGAGAGTCGTACGACTCTCGGTGTCCCCTTTTGATCATAGCCGAGACCCCATAGGGCCTCGGTGTGGTTTTGGCTCGAGCAGCGGCACCCCAGCGGGTACCTTGGTCCGAGCAGTGGGTACGCGAGGAAAGGCAGGGGGAACCACCGGCTTAAGCCGGTGGGAGTTTTGGTTCCGACAGGGGAAGCCACGGCGCAACAGCAACCAGGGCTGTCGCCGTTGGCTGCGCAGCCACTGGCTGCCACCACAGCCGCGACTGTTGGTGGTGGTTGGTGCTCGGTTCGTTTTGTCCTCGTGTTTAGGGCTCGGGTACATATTTAATTAACATGTTTTGATTAATTAACTAATTAAATTATTTTACATGTATTGTTAATTGGTTAATTAAAATCATAGACTTAGGCTATATTGTTTAATGAAATAAAATATGATATAACCTAAGTATTTTTATTGAGGTTTAATTAAATTAAAACTGAGACTTAGGTTTTATTATTAGAATTAATAATACATGTTATAACCTAAGTATTTTACATGACATAATTTAACTAAAATCATATAAGATAAAGTTTATTATTTAACCATGATACTTTATTAATTAATAAACCATGTACTATTATAATTAATTAATAATCATTTTAACAAAAGTATTTAATTTAATAAATTTTACTAGTAAATCATCATGACTTATAATATATGATAAATAATCATCAGCTTATATTTTTAGCTTATTAATCCAGCTTATTTCTATTTCAGGAAACTTAATGTTTTTAGAAACATTTTATTTTTAGAAACTTACTGTTTTTGGAAACTTTTCTATTTTTGGAAACTTTCTATTTTTGGAAACTTTCTATTTTTGGAAACCTGCTATTTTTAGTAAGTTACTTGTTATTACACTACAAGTATAATAATGCAAGGATACATGAAAATACATAATCAGAAGACATGTAAAACATTAATAATATAGTATACCATTTAAAACAGTAAAATAAGACAAGAATATATACAAAACAAGTTAAGAACATACAATAACCAGTATCAGACTCCGTAAACAGAAAACTCATACATGTCCCTTATTTATGTAGCACTAGTAAGGTCGGAGTAGTACTTTTCATCCTTTCATCTTTCCTCGTTCACTGGACATAAGGTAGGGATATTTTGTCCTTCAGTATGGTCATTCTCTTTCCTTATTAGGATTCCCCGTTTGTAGCCAACTGTTTTCCCAAGTATTTGTTTTATATGTTTTGATTTGCTTATGTTTAGTTTTAAATGCCTAAGCCATATACATTCATGCCAGTTCTACCTAGTTATGGAGGTACCATAACCATAACACTAGAGGCACCGATGTTATGACTTCCCCACGGCGTTTGCTCGTGGCGTCCATTTTCAGTTTTGGCCATATATTTATATTATCATGTGGGGCGTATGGGTTCATCATAGTTACATGTTTTTATAGGACTTTCATGGTGAATGTGGTGTGTGTCTTGCATCCTTCACAAGGAGCTGATCCCTCATGCCCAGACTAATTTAATTAGAGGCATCCCCTCTAATTGTATGATGATGTCACCCTCTATTTATTTATGCACGGTGAACCTCATGACTGATATGTGTGTAAACACCCATCCTTTTTACCACTTAATTACAATAATAACCGAGCCAAAACGTGTATTTTATGTCTTTTATGTCGGAATTATACGTGGTTTGTGTTTTTGTTGTGATTTAGGACGAAAAGGTGAAAAGTGGAGAAAACACGGGCATTCACGGGCTTTTATTGAAGAAAAAGATGAAAGACGAAGTCAAGAAGTCAAGAGTGCAAAAAGAACGAAAGTCCAAGACCAATTCTGAAGATTTATCAAAGAAAAAGTCAAAAGACGGAAGTTTACTAAAAGCCGAAGAACTCAAGTCTTATTTATTGAAGAACTAAAAGACGAGTCCAAAGAAATCCCGAGCCAAAAGTCATTGAAGTCCAAGATTTAAGAAGATTAAAAGGCTTAAGGACTAATGGTGCAATTAACAAAAGATTAAGAAGAGAAGGACCTAAGCTTGCAATTAAGAAGAAATGAAGGAGGGGAGGAAGCTTCCTAAGCATTCCTTAACCACCCTTATATATAGATTAGGATGTCATTAGTTAGTTTTTGTTGGGTGGATTGACAAACCATTTCTTCCATTTTAAATTTATGCACATTTAATTTCATGTCCATTTACATTAATTGTCTTGCACCTTAATTACCATTTAATTTCAAGTAAGTGTTCTTTTAATTCTTGTTAATCTTTATCTTTATTGTTTGATCTCATTCTACCTTTCTTTAATCTTTAATCTTTGTCTTTATTGTTCATGTTCATGTTTATGTTCTTGAGTTTTTGTTGAATTTATTAAGTGGGTTTTGATTATCTTGATCATTATTGTTAGTTTTGTTGTTTTGGATTGTTTGTTTATGATTTATAGATGTTATTTGATTAGTTTGATTTAATCTTGTGGTTGATTTTGTTTAGAATTGTTTAGATTCGTGTGTTTTGGTTCTTCCTTGTTCTTCGCTGTAAGTTACTGTTCCCAGGTACATATTCCGAATCAACCCCAACATTCCGGATCAAGGTTTTAGCCAAGGTGGTTCATCCGGAATATCCAATATTCCGGATAAGGGAATTATTCCGGATTGGCAGAACATTCCGGATTAGCAAGAATATTCCGGATCAAGAAGATATTCCGGATCAAGAGCTTCCATCCGGAATAAGTGACATATTCCGAGTAAGGAGTTCTATTCGGAATATTATTCCGGATCAAGGATTATTCCGGATCAACAGCAACATTCCGGATCAAGACCATTATTCCGAATAGAGGTGTTTATTCCGGATAGGTGACATATTCTGAGTAAGCCATTTATTCCGGATCAAAGTTTTGGGGAAATATTCCGAGTGAAGAAAAACATTCCGAACGAAGGTGACATTCCGGATGAGTGTTTATTCCGCATGAGGGTATTATTCCGGATGAGCTAATTTTCAGGTTCTTTAATTCCAGTTTTTAATTTTCTGTTCTTTAATTTCGAGCTTTATTTCTCCCGCCTTTTTCCTTAGTCGCACTTTACGTTTATTTGCCTTAGATTCATTTTAGCCTTGCCTTAGTTTATGTTTTAGTTTTAGTTGCGTTTTAAATTTGCCTTAGTTAGTTTTAAGTTTGCGTTATTTACATTTAGTGCCCTTTAATTTTAGTCACGCTTTTAAATACTTGCACCATTTATTTTAAATTAGAGTAGATTTACTTTAACGCCCTTTACTTTTAGGTCTTTGCACTTTTATTTTAAATACTACAACGACACAACTATTTGTTTCACCAAAGAACGACAGAGTCACACTAAACTCCTTTTTCAATTCGAAGAGACATACTTAAACGAATTAATTTTTATACGGGGTGTCAAAAGCCTTGTATCAAATGGCGCCGCTGCCGACTCTTTTCGTAAAGATTAACGGTTTTCTGTGAAAGACGCGTTGCTTTTTGGGATCCGTTCACTTGTGAGCGTTATTTTTCTTGCATAAAAATTTCAAAAAACCATAAAAATTAAAAATTGATAAAAATTGATAAAAATCCATAAAAATTAAAAATCTAAAAAATCCAAAAAGATTTTATTTTTATTGTGTATATATATTGTCTTTGTGTTTGGTATTGTTTTCTTTTGCCTTTGTAGGTGTATGCGTACTAGATCTTCTAATTATCAAGAGCCCGAGACTCGAGAAGATTTAAGTATGTCAGGTGTTAACAACAACAATAATCCAGCACACCTCAACAATAACAACAATGTTCTTCCACAGCCCGATCTTCGGACAATGGAGGAGCTTTGTCAACCTATCATGTTTGGATGAGGAGGACCGATTGCGCCGATGCAAATCACGACTCCGGAGTTTTCGTTGAAGCACCACATGATTCAGCAAGTGCAAACTAACCCATTCCGTGGATTGCCTGATGATGATACCAACAAACACCTCGACAAGTTCATTGCAATCACCCAAAGCATGAAGTTGCCTGGTGCCATATGGATGTTCTTCGCCTTCAACTCTTTCCACATACTTTATCGCATCATGCCGAGAAATGGTTTGATCGTCTCCCGAAGAATTCAATTCACACTTGGGATGACATGACTCAACGCTTTTTGTCGCGCTACTTTCCACCATCCATGGTCACGAGCCTTCGCAATCAAATCAGCGGTTTCATGCAAGAAACCGATGAATCTGTTTTTGATGCTTGGGAGAGATATAATGTCTTGATTGATCGTTGTCCAAACCACAACATGCTCCCTGTCACATTGATTGATACTTTCTACAACGGATTGACTTTTCGAGATCGTGATACGATTAATGCAGCCGCCGGTGGCACATTTATGAAAAGGAGACCCGAGGAGTGTAGAGAGTTAATTGAGAACATGACTACTCATCATAAAAACTGAGATTCCTCCGCTTCTTCACGGAACAACCCGAGAGTCAATGTTTCTTCTACTTCAACAAACCCTGATATGACCGAATTCACCCGCATGATGACTGAAATGAACAAAAGTATCTTGCTTCTCGCTACAAACCAACAACAACAAGTTAAAGCGGTTGCACCTTCTTATGAAACATGCGGCGGTCCACACTCATACACCGATTGTCCTTCTACACAAGGAAATCCGGAAAATGTGTATGCAGCTTACGGTAATTATTCACCGGAAAATTACCAAGCTCGACAACAAGGGGATAGAAATTTGCTGAGTTACCGGTCAAACAACTACCTTTCACCCGGTTTTTCTCCTCAAAACCAAAACCCCGCCAACAACTACAATAGAAGCAACCAAATCCCACCAAGAGCTTCTAATCCTTATCACCCACCCGCTCAACAAACCCCACCCATTAATCCCGATGTTGAAGCCATAATGAGAACCCAAGGTGAGCAAATCAAGAATCTGTAGAGTCAAATTATCAATCTTAAAGGAGATATTACCAAGCAAGGAAATGAGATAAGATCCGAGCTTCGAGATAATATCCAATCTTCCTTCAGCAATCAAACGAATGATTTGAAGAATATGCTTGCTAGTTTCTTGCCCGCCGCTCAACCCTCTTCTTCGAGTTCTCTACCTTCAAACACCTTCACCAATCCGCGAGCAAATCTGAGTGCTATTACTACCCGTAGTGGAGTTACCATCGTAGGACCACCAATCCCACCCCCATCATCTACACCTCCTCCACCACCATTTATCCCTACTCCTCCTACACCTAGTATTAGTACACCATTACCGTCTCCTCCTCGTCATGACGATGTTTCCAAGAAGAACCCTTCAACATCTCAACCTTTACCTACACCTACACCTTCACCACCCAAACCTAATATCCCTTATCCTTCTCGCTTAGGCAAGACCAATGAGCTAACCAAGAATGATTGTCAAGTGTCGAGCTATGTGAAGATGCTCTCTCAAATGAACATCAACATTAGCCTTGTTGAAGCACTTGTCCACACGCCAAAATTTGTCAAAGCATTCAAGGAATTGCTTAGCAAGAAGGAGAAGTTAATTAAGCTCGCCAACACACGTTTAAATGAAAACTGCTCTGCAGTTATTCTTAAAGAACTTCCAGAAAAGCTTGGAGATCCCGGTCGTTTTGTGTTGCCTTGCATCTTTAACAAAACTGAAGAATTTATTGCCCTAGCTGATCTCGGGGCCAGTATTAATCTTATGCCTTTGAGTGTTTGGAAAACACTATCATTACCCGACCTTACTCTAACAAAGATGACTCTTGAACTTGATAATCGCACTCTCGCTTACCCCGTTGGTATTGCCGAAGACGTGTTCACTAAATTTGGCACATTTACTTTCCCGATCGACTTTGTGGTTGTTGATTATGAAATGGACCCTCGTATTCCTTTAATACTTGGTCGGCCATTCTTGAGAACCGGACGAGCTTTAGTTGATGTTGCCGAAGGTGAGTTAATCTTAAGAGTCGTGAATGATGCACAAGTTTTCAAAATGGGGAAGCTTACAAGCAAATCTTATGGACGAGAATCAGTGAATATGATTAATGTGCTCGATGATTTTGTCATCTACAACAATCCTCTATTCGACTCTTGCATTGATAATCCACTTTTTCAAGATGATGTGGATGATTCTGTTTCCAATGTGGAACCTTCTCCCATTTATGATTCTTCACCGATCTTTGATGCTTATGATGGTGAGTCTAGCTCAGTTACGGATGATTTTGATGAGGCCGATACTCTTTCGTGTGATTCTTAACATGATGAAGATCCTCCACCTACATCACTCGATCCTACTTTGGATGATTACTCATTTGAGGAAGACTTCTCTACTTTTCTCAATACTTACTTCCCTCATGAGAGTGATGCACCTCCTTTGGACTTTGAAGATTATCGTCTTGATCCTACTTTGGATTTGAAGAAAATTCTTTCAAAGGAGAAGAAACCGGTCGACACCAATATCCGCAGCACATATGATTTAACACCTCTTTGTCCACCTTTTGAGGACGAGGTTATGCATCTTCTTCGCGGATCTTCTTCACATTCTGCTGAGCCTGAGTGCTATTTTCCCCTAAAGGAAAAGGTGTTCGACCCCGGTATCGATATTCTACATCCATCTCAGTATCCACCTGATGAAATAAGAGGAAAAATCTTTGGAATTATTGAAGACATGCTTGCACCACCTCACCCTTGCCTCCACCGTGCTCCGTCGCTGCTTAAGGGAACCTTGCCTACTCTTCTTTGGCTTGCCTTGTTCGCCTTAAGCCTGTGCTATTTGATGGACGAAAACTATGTCTTTGATCCCGGTGGATTTGTTTCATGCTTCTTCCTATGGTAATCAAGGTCGAGTCAGGCTCACGACTCGGTTAACAAAAATCAAGCGCTTCTTGGGAGGCAACCCATGCATCTATCTTTTCGCTTTCTTTATCCTAAGTGTAGGGGAGACCCGTTGGTTTGCTATTTCCTCTCCTCTCTTCTACTAATCAGGGATTCAAGCGCTCAATGATCCACTCTTGATGATTCTTGAAGAACCGTGATTCCGTGTTTCCGTCTTCCCGGTTCTATCCTAAACTCTTTTCGATTCACTATTTTATATTTTGCAATATTAAAATAGGAATCTCTTTAGTTGTCTTTTCCTTAGCGAAATTTAAACAAAGTGCACAATGTCCTAAGTGTAGGGGAGTTTACTCCCACATGCTTAAACATTGAGGACAATGTTTATCTTAAGTGTAGGGGGACTTCTATCGAAGTTAAGTGGTCTTTTCCTTGTATTTGTCCTCATTTTAACCAGAAAATCAATTTTTCGACATTTTTCAAAATTTTTGATCTATTTTGGCCCATTAATTTTCCATTTGTATAGTTATCTTCTTTCCTTGCTAGAATAAATGTTTAATAAAGTGGTTTTAGTTTTCAAACGTTGTGAATCTTTTGACTCAACCCGAGTTTACTTATCTAAGTTACTCTAGCTAGTATCCTTAACGTGTTTAAGTCAAGTTTTGCTAGGCTTTTATATAGGGAGTTATAAAACGCGAAAGTCTTAACTCTCACGGGTTAAGAACAAGAACTTTTCGCAAGTTCCTATAATTGATCCTAGAGAGTCGTTTATCAAGGGAACTTTAAAACGTGATTTCTAAACTTGAAAAAGCCTAAGAGTTTACAAGATCCTATAGGCGACTCGAAAACCCAAAACTTTGATTTGATAGGCTAAGCATCCATGAGTCTCATTCCTTGAGATTTTAAACTGTGGAGAACGAGAGATGATAGAGCCAATTATAAGTTTGGTATTCTTTCGTGAATTTATGTGAGTTAATTATAAGCCTATTCTCCCATCTCTTGCTAATAAATTTATCTGCAATAAATAAGGTTGTAGGATTTGGAAAGTTACTTAGCTTCTAGCCCAAGATCGTTTAAAAGTTGCTCGGTATGGATTAGAGTTCATAGCCAAGGCATAACTATTTGAAGCGGGATGCGAAGATTGGCGAGTCCAAAAAGGTCCTAACAAGGCATGAGGGCTATATTTTGTTCCTAAAGATCCAAAGTGATGTGAAGAATCATTTATCAAAGATCAATATGAAGGATCGAGACACACGACGAAAAGCAAAAACTCCCCAAAAGTCATGGAGAAGTGTATCCAAAAAGACCCTAGCAAGGTATGAGGATGAATAGATCCAAGTCAAAAAGGAGGCGGATCGTTGTATATCAAAGTCCAAAATAAAGATTGGAGAAAAATGAAGAAGTCGTGGTCCAAGTATGAATCTCTCAAAACTTCAAGTGAAGAAATTCCTATATGAAGAGAAGACCATTATTTCATGAACGTCTCTCAAGGTTTGAAGTATGAAATCGTTGCCAAATATCGGTCCGAGAAAGGTCTCAAATCGCGACGCGAGTTATGCCAAGATATGAACTTTATGAGGTCCCGAGAAGCAGTTTTAAAAGATTTTTTCCTTTAGCTAACTATTGATTAAATCATTCACTTTATTTTCGGCCTAATAAACTATCGAAATAAGTCAAAAATGCATCCTCGTGATCATTCAAGACAATAATAAAATATAAGAGATACACCTAGGAATAAGGGAGTCTAAGTGAATAATTGGCCCACATGAGTTCGTGTTAGTTTGCTAACTTATAATAACAATGATCTCGTTTTTAACCTTGGTTTGGAGAAAGTGAAAACTTGAGGATGATGATTATTCATGACATTTCCAAAACCCAAGGTATGTTTTTGATTTCTTTATTTTCTTCCTTTGAATGTTTATAATTTTCTACTTCTTTAATAAAGGCCAACGTGGATTGATTATGATGAAAAATGTAAACGTGCTTTGTAACTAATGCATTGCGTGAGGACATTGCAATGGTCAAGTGTACGGGATTTGATAGGTGTGTAAACACCCATCCTTTTTACCACTTAATTACAATAATAACCGAGCCAAAACGTGTACTTTATGTCTTTTATGTCGGAATTATGCGTGGTTTGTGTTTTTGTTGTGATTTAGGACGAAAAGGTGAAAAGTGGAGAAAACACGAGCATTCACGGGCTTTTATTGAAGAAAAAGATGAAAGACGAATTCAAGAAGTCAAGAGTGCAAAAAGAACGGAAGTCCAAGACTAATTCTGAAGATTTATCGAACAAAAAAGTCAAAAGACGGAAGTTTACTAAAAGCCGAAGAACTCAAGTCTTATTTATTGAAGAATTAAAAGACGAGTCCAAAGAAATCCCGAGCCAAAAGTCATTAAAGTCCAATATTTAAGAAGATTAAAAGGCTTAAGGACTAATGGTGCAATTAACAAAAGATTAAGAAGAGAAGGACCTAAGCTTGCAATTAAGAAGAAATGAAGGAGGGGAGGAAGCTTCCTAAGCATTCCTTAACCTCCCCTATATATAGATTAGGATGTCATTAGTTAGTTTTTGTTGGGTGGATTGACAAACCATTTCTTCCATTTTAAATTTATGCACATTTAATTTCATGTCCATTTACATTAATTGTCTTGCACCTTAATTACCATTTAATTTCAAGTAAGTGTTCTTTTAATTCTTGTTAATCTTTATCTTTATTGTTTGATCTCATTCTACCTTTCTTTAATCTTTAATCTTTGTCTTTATTGTTCATGTTCATGTTTATGTTCTTGAGTTTTTGTTGAATTTATTAAGTGGGTTTTGATTATCTTGATCATTATTGTTAGTTTTGTTGTTTTGGATTGTTTGTTTATGATTTATAGATGTTATTTGATTAGTTTGATTTAATCTTGTGGTTGATTTTGTTTAGAATTGTTTAGATTCGTGTGTTTTGGTTCTTCCTTGTTCTTCGCTGCAAGTTTCTGTTCCCAGGTACATATTCCGAATCAACCCCAACATTCCGGATCAAGGTTTTAGCCAAGGTGGTTCATCCGGAATATCCAATATTCCGGATAAGGGAATTATTCCGGATAGGCAGAACATTCCGGATAGGCCAAACATTCCGGATCAGCAAGAATATTCCGGATCAAGAAGATATTCCGGATCAAGAGCTTCCATCCGGAATAAGTGACATATTTCGAGTAAGGAGTTCTATTCGGAATATTATTCCGGATCAAGGATTATTCCGGATCAACAGCAACATTCCGGATCAAGACCATTATTCCGAATAGAGGTGTTTATTCCGGATAGGTGACATATTCCGAGTAAGCCATTTATTCCGGATCAAAGGTTTGGGGAAATATTCCGAGTGAAGAAAAACATTCCGAACGAAGGTGACATTCCGGATGAGTGTTTATTCCGCATGAGCGTATTATTCCGGATGAGCTAATTTTCAGGTTCTTTAATTTCAGTTTTTAATTTTCTGTTTTTTAATTTCGAGCTTTATTTTTCCCGCCTTTTTCCTTAGTCGCACTTTACGTTTATTTGCCTTAGATTTGTTTTAGCCTTGCCTTAGTTTAATTTTTAGTTTTAGTTGCGTTTTAACTTTGCCTTAGTTAGTTTTAAGTTTGCGTTATTTACATTTAGTGCCCTTTAATTTTAGTCACGCTTTTAAATACTTGCACCATTTATTTTAATTAGACTTAGATTTACTTTACATGCCCTTTACTTTAAAGTCTTTGCACATTTTTTTATAAATAAACAAAAATATTTGTTTCACCAAAACCAATAGAGTCGTACTTAGAATCGGAAATCAATTCGTTAAGATACCGAGAACACGAACTTTAATTTTTACCTGGCCAAAAGCCTTGTATCAATGACCTGTATGGGCTATTGGCTAATTAAATTCAGTTTTTATATAAAAACATAAGTCTTTTCAAACTATAAAACAAGTTTTATGAACATGTTCCAGGTTATCTAGGACTTATACATTTCCGTTGCTATTAGTCTTATCATGCTTATGTCATTTCATGCTATGCTATATATCCGTTCACTGGGCGTTTTGCTCAGCCGTTTTCCTTTTAATGTTCCCAAACGGCATGTACTCAGGGACGTTCGTAGGACTTTGAGAGTATGTGCATACGGATGGAAGCTATCTAGCCTTCATTACTTTATTCATTTCCATACATTACATTACTTCATTTCTTTTGTACATTGTTTCGTCCTTTCATTTCAATACTTATATTCATGTGTGTGAGCTTATGTTGGACTACCGATGTTTGTTTCCGGTATTTCCTTTTATGGTAATTTAATGTTTAGACATTTACCTTGCATGCTTTGAGGACACGCCATAATTATCATGTGTTATTCCATTTATCAAAATGGGGTGTTACATATGGAATCTGAAATATCCTCTGCTTTTTGTGGTTGATGATCTTACTCAGATGTTGGAGGCTGTTTCCAAACATAATCATGATATTTTTTTCAAAAAAATATGTGATTATTTTATTGCTAATTTCTTGGATGCATTCGTCTTTGAAAACATGAGGCATACATTTTGTTAAACAAGCTCATTAAACATAGACTTTGTCCACCAACTACAATCTTGTACAATACAGTTATAAAAGCCTATTGGGTCAAACTGGGTCCGCCCATCAAACAAGATAATCCCTACCCGCGACAAATATGGCAGTTACAAAGAAACGGTTAAATAAACGTTTTTGGCAGTTACTCAAAGGATACGACGATTCCCCAACCGACACGACTATTCATCACACCTTTTCACTTGTATAAATAGAATAGGAATTTGTGAGAAAATTTTTAGATGGCAGATTGATTGTAACAAACACGAAATTCATTTGTAAGATTAATACCAGATTACTTTTAGGCATATTTTGATTCAGAGTTTTATTCATTTATGATCCAAGATCAAGATTATTCCAACATTTGGCATCAAAGCAATGTTTGAATAAACCAATTCATTATATACCATCTTTTATTTTTTTTCTTCCTATTTTTGAATCAAAAAAACTACACATCTCTTCGGACCAAACAGTTTTCAAACTTCAAAAACAAAACAAAAATTGAAAAATCATTTTGTGTATATATCACGCGAATCTAGCAATTGCTACCAGGCAATTGAATTACCGGCAACAAAAGGGATCCATTTTATTTTCAAACCTTGTTGTCAAGGACAACATAAACCAAAAAAAGCAAGGCACGGTACACTTTTCTTTCTCTCAGATTCAAAACAGCAAGAAAACATACCAGAAGATCCGGATATCGAAGTCATCTCAAGCAAGAAGGAGGGACATTATCAAATCAATTGAAGATTCTAAATCCCTTCAATATAATCAAAAATTATTCTAATTAGCAAGAAAAAAACCCCAATCGCAAGCGGATCTTAAGATCCCCATTCCCGCGAAACCCTAAATTTTCGCACAGGAAATATCAAGAAATCACAACCTACGAAACAGATCGTAGACTCCTTGGTGAATTAAATCACCAACGAACAACAGAAAGAGAGGCAAACCGTCTCGACATCTCAAGAAAAGAGAGAGCATTGTGTGATTTCCACAGAAAGAAGAAAGAAAGAGATAAGTTTGGGGGCGTTATTTACAAAGAGGAAGAGAAAGATAAGTGTTATTTATTAACACAAAAGGAGTAGAACCGGGTAATATAACCCATAAGCAAGACGGGCTTTACTTTTAAAACCTACACAGAAAGACATCGGGCTTTAAGCCCATCAGGTTTCACAAAAAACTTTTATTTCACTCTTTTATTTTTATTTTCTTTCTTTTACTTTTAGATTAGTATTTCTTTTATAAAGTTTTGAAAAATACATATAGAAAGGAAATAAAAGTAAAAGTAAATAAAAAAAAGTTTTGTATTTTTATTAAAAAGGAAAAAATCTTTTCACTTACAAAATAGCAAGACATAAAAAATCCGAACCTTCGTGGTTCATAGCTAGATAAACCGAATCTCTTACGATTCATAGCAAGATCGAATCCTTAGGTTTATATCAAGACCCAAGCCTTATAATTCAAATAACAAGTATCATTTTTGATCATAAATACGATATTGATTAAACCAATCAATATTTAGCAAGAAAATAAAACTAGGTCGTAGCCTAGACAGCAAGATTATTGGGTAGTAACCCAAACAAAACTAGGTCGTAGCCTAGACAGCAAGATTATTGGGTAGTAGCCTAAACAAAATTAGGTCGTAGCCTAGACAGCAATATCATTGGATAGTAGCCCAAACAGCAAGGAATTTAATCACAAATTCTAAGCAAACAGCAAGAGAAACTTCATAGGTTCTACAAATAGCAAAAGAAACTTCATAGTTTCTAACAACAAAAACTATGTTCTTTTGACACGCAAGAAAAAAAAGTTTATAGTTTGTAGCAAGTAGCAGACAACCAAAGCAAGACAACAAGGAATTACAACAAGAAAGCAAGAAAATCATAAACCATCTCGGTTCTGATTATAACAAACAAGCAAGCATGGTAGCGACAAAAATGATAGCACATCAAACAACACGACAGTTCGAGAGCTAGGAAATGTTTTGCTACAATGTCCAAAATTGACTGATACAAACAACACAACATGGGCATTGATGATGGAGACAATAATGAAAGCATACGGCATTTGGGAAACGATTGCTACAAAAGAAGGAATAACAACGAATGAGAAGAAATAAAACACATCAAAGGCAATAATCTTTCAAACGTTGCCACAAGATGTATTAATGCAAGTTGCACAATACCCGACTGCAAAAGAAGTATAGGACTCGATCAGGGTCAAGCATTTAGGAGCCGATATTGTTCCGAAAGCACAACTACAAACATTGAGGAGCGAACTATAGACGCTAAGGATAAAGCCGAACAAAAAAGTAAGCGATTTCGGAGGAAAGTTAAGTAGTATGAAGGCCAAGTTTAACGGACTTAGAGAAACCTTGTAAGATAAGATACTAGTAAGGAAACTACTTAACTCCGCTACAAAGAAGTTTTTACCGATCGTAGCAACTATAGAACAATATCAAGACCTAGACGAAATGTCGTTTGAAGAAGCCGTTGGAAGATTAACAGCCAATGAAGAACGAATCAAGAGCCAAGACACGTAGAGGCAAATGATCAAGACAAGTGTTGGGAATAAATTTAGGCCAGAACACTTGAACGCTGACAAGAACAACTTAAGCGTTGACAAGAGCAAAGTGAGCGCTGACAGCATAAGCGTTGACAAGTTAAAGTCAAGCGTTGACAGATTGAAGACAAGCACTGATGGAAGATGTGAGCTACACGTTTATTATATTCTAGAATACTTCTAGTAAGGATAGAGACGACAATGTATTTTCTATGTTTATCTTTACCTAGAATAGTTGATTCGTAGCTTATTGTACAAGACTTCTTGTTCTATAAAAGAAGATCTTTTAGGTTAAAGTTTAATACAAGTTTTCATAAGTTTTTGTTTGTTAAACCCTTTCATTGTAACCAAGTACGATTATTCTAATACAAGTGAAAGTTTGTTTAACATCATTGTGTTTTAGATCAAGTGTTAATTCCGCATAACACTTTGTTACTTTATTCATAAGCAAAGGTTTCTCTACGTGTAGTACTTGATCTAATCTCGTATACACAAAGCTTAATCGATCTAAGTTTGGGATCAACAAGTGGTATCAGAGCTTGTTGAGAAACTTTTGATCTTTAAGTAACGCAAGAACCCTAAAACACCAAACCCTAAAAACCCTAAATTCTCAAAACCCTAAAAACATCATGTCTGGCACAGATCAACCTGCTTCTTTGCTACAAAACAACTTCTCAAACCCTAGCATCAAAATTCCCATGTTTGATGCCAAGAACTTTGAGCTTTGGAAGTCCAATTTTGAGCAATACATAGCTATTCATGACTACACTCTTTGGGAGATCATCGAATATGGGAACACATTCGACAAAGCAGCAAAGATTACTGCTGCAATTGCCACAAGGACAGCTGTTCCTAATTGTCCTGAATCTGATAAGGTGGAAAAGCCTGAAGATGGGAGAGCTGTTGCTGTTGAAGATATAGCCCAGAAGAGGGTGGACATGAAAATCTTGAATATCTTGAAACATGCCCTAGGTCATGAGAATCAGCACAAGTACAAACGTTTTGATTCTGCAAAAGAGCTTTGGGAAGCTCTTGAAGTAGCACATGGTGGCAATGCTGACACAAAAGAAGAAAAGAAGAAGCAACTCTTGCATGAGTATGCTGTCTTTAAAGCTCAACCAAATGAGAATCTCAGCAGTGTGAGAAGTAGACTTCTTGACATCACAAGTCAACTTTCCTTCATGGGAAAACAGATTGATGACCCTGAATTGAATGCTACATTTCTCAAAAGCCTTGGTGATGTATGGAAGATTGAGACAAGATCCATTCTTGTCAATAACACCCACAAGACATCCAGGTTTGATGACATCTTCAACAAACTAAGACTGTTGGAGAATGAATGGCAATTGGAAAGTGATAATAAATCTTCCAGCAGCAACATGGCCTTCTTCTCACAAAGTGAAGGCCAATTTGATTCCATGAACTTCTATGGACATTCAGCCGCTGGATCTCAAGGTGTCAGCGCTGGATGTCAGTCTGTCAGTGCTGGATCATATCCTGTCAACGCTTTGTACTCAAGCGCTGACACACACAATCATGGCGCTGATAGAATTAAACCTGCTGGTTTTGATCTTGATACTGTGTGTGCATTCATTGCTTCTTTGCCCAGTGATTCAAGGATTACATATGAAGATCTTGAGCAGATAAGTGATGAACAATTGGAAGAGATGGACATCAAGTGGACTATGGCTCTTGTAAGTTTAAGAGCAAACAGGTTCAATAAAAGGTTCAAGAAGAAGATGACCTTTAATGCTAAGGATGTTGCTGGCTTTGACAAGTCCAAGGTGGAGTGCTACAACTGTCATAGGATGGGGCACTTTATGAGGGAATGTAGATCTCCAAGGAGATCTGATGCTGGAAAGCCTTCAAGCCAAATGATTAAGAGCCCAGATCCCAAGGCTATGGTTGCTGTTCAACAAATTGATGGTGTTGGAGAATGGGATTGGAGCTGGATGGCTAAGAATGAGGAAGAGGACAGAGCTTTGGTTGCTGAAGTTAAAGAAGAGCATGCTGAATATGCTCTCATGGCACACTCCTCCTCTTCATCAGATAATGAGGTATATGATGATGCTTTCTGTTCTAAGGGTTGTCGTTTAAATACTGAAAAATTAAAACAAGAGATAGTTAAATTATTAGATGAGGCAAGTACTGAAAGATGCAAAGTATCTAACTATCAAATTGCTCTTACCCAAACAGAAAAGACAGTATCTGAATATAAGAAAATGGAGTTTGATTTAAAGGATCAAATAAATATCTTAAAACATGAGTTACATCAGAGTAAGGATGTTCAAGATATAGTAAATAGGGTTAATCTTGATTTGATAGCTCAGTTAGAGGAGGCTAACAAAAATAAAGATAATGTGAGTCTTAAAATCCAGAGATTTGATAAGGCCACACAATCCCTAGGAGAGTGTGTTAGTAAACAAAGAGACTCTAAGGATATGAGTGGGATTGGGATGAATAATTATACTGTTGTTCCACCACCAGCTGGGGATTTCTATGGTGTCCAATCAAAGGACTTATCTTGGACTGGCTTGCCAGAATGCCAAGAGGAGGAGTTTATTCCTCCACCTAGAGTGACTTCCCCAGTTGAGGAATATCAGCAAAAGCTGACTGACCTAGAAGAGTGGAAGAAAGCTAACCACACTTTGTTTGTTAAGGGAGGGTTGTTGTGTGAAAGTCCAACTGAGCCCACACCAAACATGATACCAATTGATGAGTCCATTGATCGTAAACCTATTAAGATCACACACCCTACCACTGGCAAAGCTGTTGACCTTGGCCCACAAACTGTTAGAAAACCTAGTGTTAAATATGCAGAGATGTATAGGAATACTAGGTCACCAAAAAGCCAAGTTAGTAATCATGGAACAGGCTTCTTTGCTTCTAGACCTAAGACTATGTCTAGAAAAGCTTGTTACACATGTGGTAGCTTCTCACATTTGGCCTACAAATGTGTCAACGCTTCCAATGTCAACGCTGATAGGAACCATTTCAGCGCTGACAAAAGTCAACATAGGTCAAACACTGTCAGACCCAATACCTTTGTGAACAAAAGTTCACAAGTTGTTAGACCAGCCCCATTCTTCTCTAGAGGGTCTAACACACAAGGCCTAAGACCTTTTCAAAAGTCAAACACTTGGTCAAATAGGCAATGGGTTCCTGTAGCAAACCCTAGGTTCAACGCTGATAAGAGCAATCGGGGCGCTGACAAGAGTAATTTCAGCGCTGCCAGACACACTGCTAAACCTAGGTATTTGCAACCACAGGGAAATAGGTCTAAAGCTTCTACTAGCTTAACATGGAGACCAAAACAAGACCAGAACCCTAATTCTACTGGTATTTCTATGACATGCAACAGGTTTCATTATATTTCAAAGGCATTGTCAACACCAATTGGGGTTAACTGGGAATTTCATTCAAACAGGGATGAAAATGGGGTTGTTATGAGAACCAAGTCTGTTCTTGTTGAACAACCAAATGAATCCAAGTCTTCCAAGGCTTGGGTTCCCAAAGAAAACTAATATGTTTTCTTTATGTGCAGGGCATTCAGAAGAAGATCAATGATTATGGATACTGGGATAGTGGATGCTCAAGGCACATGACAGGAAAGGAAGACTATCTGACCAATTTCTCTCCTATTCAAGATGGTGATAAGGTATACTTTGGAGGGGGCTACGGCACCATCACTGGAAAAGGAACCCTTGTCACCAACAATCTAAGATTTGAGAATGTCTTCCTGGTAAAAGATCTGGATTATAATTTGTTTAGTGTATCACAAGTGTGTGATAACAAAAATAAGGTTCTTTTCACAGATACTGAGTGCTTGGTGTTAAGCAAAGATTATAAGCTCCCTGAGGAGAAATACATAGATTTTAGAACACCAAGGCATAAAGACATATATAATGTGAATCTTAATGGAATTAAGGTAAATAATAAAATGTCATGTCTGTATGCTAAAGCCTCAGTAGATGAAAGTAATCTTTGGCACAGGAGATTAGGGCACATAAACTTTAAGAATATTAATAGGCTTGTGAGACTTGGTTTAGTTGATGGTTTGCCTGAAAAGGCTTTCCACAATGACCATTCTTGTGTTGCATGCCTTAAGGGCAAGCAGCACAAGGTCTCATTCAGGTCTAAACAGGTGCACTCTAGTTCTAAACCACTTCACTTATTGCATATGGACCTCTTTGGTCCAACTAATATAGAAAGTTTGAAGGGTAAATCATATTGTTTTGTTATTACTGATGATTACTCCAGGTTTACATGGACTTTCTTTTTAGCCAAGAAAAGTGAAACTGCCCTAAGTCTGATTAATTTCATTACCCAGATAGAGAAGAAGAATGGTAATGAGGTCAAGATTATTAGAAGTGACAATGGGGGTGAGTTTAGAAATCAGTTGTTAGATGATTTTTGTGCCAAGAAAGGGATTACTAGGCAGTTTAGCATAGCTAGAACCCCACAGCAAAATGGAGTTGCTGAAAGGAAGAATAGGACCCTTATTGAAGCAGCCAGAACCATGTTGGCTGATGCCCACTTTCCTATAGCCTTTTGGGCTGAAGCTGTTAACACAACTTGTTATGTTCAGAATAGGGCATTGGTCAACAAAATACATAATAAGACACCTTATGAATTACTTTGGGGAAGGAAGCCCAATATTGGCTTTCTCAAGCCTTTTGGTTGTCATGTAGTTGTTCTAGAAACTAGTGAGGCCCTAGGTAAATTTGATTCAAAAGGTGATGAAGGCTACTTCATGGGTTATTCAGTGCAGAGTAAAGGATATAGGGTTTACATTAAAAAGGAAAAACGTATACTTGAAAAAGTACATGTTAGGTTTTTAGAGAGTAAACCTAGTGATCCTGAAAGTGGTCCAAATTGGTTGTTTGACTTAGAACCTTTATCTAGAGCTTTAAATTATATGCCTGTTACTGATCCAGACATTGTGAAGGTAACTTCAAGTGTTTTGGAAAAGAGAATTGGTAATGTTTCAGGTATACAGGTTGCTAAGGAGGATGGACCACCAGCAGTTAAATCATCTCCCACACAAGAATTTGTTACACTTCCTATATGGACAGATGAGTATTATGCTGCTGCTACTGCTGCAAGGAAAGATAATGGTGGTGTTCAAATACCACCAAATACAAACATGCATGATTCTTCAGGCGCTGACAAAGGGAAATCAAGCGCTGACACGACCAATTCAGACGCTGATGGCTCCAACGCTGACAACACCAGTTCAAGCGTTGTTAGCCCAAACGCTGATAAACAAGGATCAGACTTTGGAGACACCTTTACACAGCTTTTCTCTTCCCATTTTGAACAAGGTGGACCTTCCAATGTTCATGAAGGGATTTCTGTTGATCAAGAAGAATCTGAGGAAGAAGATATTGGCAACATGGAGCGTGAAGTTGAGGATACCAGACTTTTTGAAGGAGGAGTTCTCACTTCCACAGCTAAGGATCACCCCACATCTCAAATCATTGGTGATGTTATGGCTCCAGTTCAGACAAGAAGATCCCATCAAGGTCTTGGTGGATTTATTGCCAATATACACAAGAAGGTTGATACCCCTCTTGTACAAGCATGTTTGTTTGCCTGTTTTCTGTCACAGGAAGAACCCAAGAAAATTTTTGATGCTCTCAAGGAACCAAGTTGGGTGGAAGCAATGCAGGATGAGCTTCACCAATTTGCTATACAGGATGTTTGGGAGCTGGTTGATTGTCCTAGATATGTGAGACCAATTGGGACAAGATGGGTTCTAAGGAACAAGAAAGATGAAAGAGGCATTGTGGTCAGAAACAAGGCACGTTTGGTAGCTCAGGGTTATACACAAGAGGAAGGCATAGATTATGAAGAAGTCTTTGCTCCAGTTGCAAGAATTGAAGCTATCAGAATTTTCTTAGCTTATGCTTCTTGCATGAACTTTACTGTTTATCAAATGGATGTGAAGAGTGCTTTCCTCTATGGCACAATTGTTGAGGAGGTTTATGTAATGCAACCTCCTGGTTTTGAAGATCCTGAGAATCCAGACAAGGTTTATAGAGTGAAGAAAGCAATGTATGGACTTCATCAAGCCCCAAGAGCATGGTATGGTACATTGTCCACCTACTTGGTGGAAAATGGTTTCAAGAGGGGCACCATAGATCAGACCTTGTTTACAAAGAAGAAAGGAAAACATGTGTTGCTTGTGCAGGTCTATGTTGATGATATCATTTTTGGGTCTACTGATCCAAAAATGAGTGAGGACTTTTCCAAGCTTATGACAGATAAATTCAAGATGAGTGCAATGGGTGAGATGAACTTCTTTCTAGGTTTACAAGTTCAGAAGAAAGAAGATGGTATCTTCATCTCCCAAGACAAGTATGTAGCTGAAATCTTGAAGAAATATGGTTTTTCTCCACATGAGAAGGAGGCTTCCACTCCTATGGATAGACAACACCCTTGGGGAAAAATTGGAGCTGGAAAGGATGTGGATGTTAGGCACTATAGATCAATGATTGGATCATTGATGTATCTTACAGCCTCAAGACCTGACATCATGTTTGCTGTGTGTGCATGTGCACGCCATCAAGTGACTCCCAAAGAATGTCACCTTTTTGCTGTGAAGAGAATTTTTAGGTACCTAAGATGTTACCCAGATCTTGGATTGTGGTACCCAAAAGATTCTCCCTTGGATCTTATTGCATATTCAGACAGTGACTATGGTGGTGACAAGTTTGATAGGAAATCCACAACTGGTGGATGCCAATTTCTTGGGAGCAGATTAATATCTTGGCAATGCAAGAAACAAACAGTGGTGGCAAACTCTACAACTGAAGCAGAATATGTTGCTGCAGCTGCTTGTTGTGGACAAGTCTTATGGATTCAGAACCAGCTGTTGGATTATGGGTATAATTTTATGCATACCAAGATTTTTGTAGACAATAACAGTACTTTATGCATTATTAAAAATCCTGTACATCATTCTAAAACCAAACACATCGAAATTAGACATCATTTTATAAGAGATTGCTTTGAGAAAGGTTTAATACAACCAGATAGGGTAGACACAGAAGATAATGTGGCTGATTTATTAACTAAACCTTTTGATGCTGGAAGATTTCAATATTTGGTAACAAATATTGGAATGGTTAATCTTACTTAATATGTGTTTTTGGAATCTTTTTGTAAAAGTATGTACAGGATAATGCATTGTTATTGGTCTTTGTGATGATTTAGATTTCCACTTTTTGTTTCTAACACTGACAAAGGTAAATGTAACGCTGTCAAGTGTTATTTTGCCGTTGTTGGAGATATTATTGTCTAACGCTGACAAGAGTTCCTTCAACGCTGATAAGTGTTGTCGGGACGCTGTCAGCAACAAATGTTAGTTTTGTGGTTTTCATCTAAATGTGCAGGCAATGGTAGCTTTATGCCATTGGATACAGAGTTGCTTATGGATCTTTGAAGAGCTATTTGGACATGTTTTGTTTATGGATGATGGTTGGAATATTTATATTCCTATCTTGACATAAATTTTTTATTGTTCATATATATATTTTGAGAACTCATGTATCATAGTTTGAGGGGAGGTTTAAGGAACCTTTAGGACTCTTGGGTATTCTTAGAATACTCTCATCACAATTCTAGATTGTGTCCACTGGTGAGTATGGGTTAGTTTTACTAGACCATGAGGCACTGTAGCATGCATAGTATATCAACTTTGCATGCTGCCAAGACATTTTTGGCCTAGAATTGGTTGTGGTCTGTTGGGAGGCTTGGGAATCCTTTTGATATGGGTTTTACCTGGGAGTAACAAGGATTTTATGAGGTAACTTGGTTGTTAAGAATTTTGGTTAGCAAGGGACACTAGAGGACTGTTATGTCTATCTTGCTTATGCAAGTGTGCATAACTGGACAGTGCTTGCCGCCCTATGATAATTATCAGCTTTTGGTTATCTTCTCTAGGATAAATTACTTGTTAAGGTCATTTTTCACTTTTTAAAACAATTTTATTTTTGGACGCTGACATGATTTTTCCAAGCGTTGTTGTGACCAAAATGGACGCTGACATGACTTTAGGCGAACGTTGACAAGATTATAGCCGTTGGGCGTTGATGGGTTATATTTGACCGTTGACAAACAATGGGACCTACCCAGTTGTTACTTTTTGACATATTTTCAAGCCGTAATTTTAGGAGTTGTTACTTTCATTAAATGCATGAGATAACTTATAAACTTTTTCAATATTTTCATGATTGATTTTTGAAAATCTTTGCCTATTTTTGGGCCAATCACGTGCATTCATCCACTCCTATAAATTTGGCTCCTATTTTAAACAGGGTATCTATAGTTCTTGTCTAATACTTTTCTCTTATCAACCTTCATCTTTTATACATCAAATTAACAGCTTTCATCAATGGCACCAAGATTTAACTCAGCAGAATTGGATTTGGGGTTCAAGTCTCAACACAACATGATTGCTTATCTTGTTGCTGATAATACTTTGTTCCCTCAATACACAGAGATGGTGGAGTATTTGAATGCATCCCCATTAAGGTATGCTCTTTCTCATGCACCACTCATTCCAGTCACACACATTAAACAGTTTTGGAACACTGTTAGTTCCTCAACAGTTAATGGAGTGACAACATTGAATTCTATTGTACATGGGAGACCTTGGGTGGTTACTGAGGCCTTGGTACGCCAGGCCTTGCATCTTAATGATGCTGATGGTATAACCATGCTTCCTATATCTGAAATAGAACAAGGGCTTAGGGCTTTGGGATACCCTATTCCTGATGAAGGTACTCTTAATAAGTACCATAAGCAGGAATTTCCCCCAGCCTGGAAGTACCTAATTCACATTCTCCTTCAATGTTTGAGTCCCAAATGTACTGCACACAATGAGATCAATAGATCCATTGCAACTGCTATTGTGTGTATTGCAACAGGGCAAAATTATAACTAGTCTAAAATGATTTTTGAAGGAATGTGTAAAAACAAGGGGACAAAAATGACTTTAGCTTATCCCCGTTTTCTGCAAATGGTTTTTGATGCTCAAAGATATTGTTCAAGGGATCACAATGACTTTTATAAGATCCCTGAACAAAAGAAGGCTATTTTTACCAAGATGAATTCACCACCTCATAGAGACCTACCATTAACCCAAGCCATGCTTGCTGTTATTGCAGCAGCACAACCTCAACCAGACCCTCAACCTCATATTGACCCTCAACCACAACTTGAACCTATCCCTGAACCTTTACCCTCACCTGACCAGATGCAAATAGACCAAAATCCCTTTGACGCTGACACATCTAATGTGGGCGTTGATATGCCTATTTCCACCACTGACACCCAACCATCACAATCCCAAACACCCCTTCACCAACCTACATCTACACCATCTTCTACACCATCTTCCACACCACCAGAATATAGGTTGATTAAACGCCAAAGGACTGCTGGAGTGTTCTCCTCTGGTGGTCCTAGCCATGTAGCAGAGAGAACCACCACCACAAGTGTGGCTGGTGACCTGGATGAGGCTGAGGCTATTGATACAGGCTTAGATGCTGGTCAAGACAGTCCCAACATAATTAAGTCCTCATCCATGCCCAATGAACCTGACTTGGGAGGTCAAATTCCCATTTGGGAAGAGGGCAGACTGGAACCAATGACGCTTTTAGAATTGACGGCTGTCTGCATTAGCTTGCAAAAGCAAAATGCAGACTTGGTACAAATTGTCAGTAACCAAGGCCTTGAACTCAAAGAATTGAGGGAGAGGATTGTTGTTTTGGAGAGTGCTCATTCAAGGGGAGGTATGGAGGAGTCTTCCAAAGGGGAGGAAGATCAAAGAAATCTGAGTGATAAGAGCAGTCAAGATGGTCAATCATTGGATATTGCTGAAGCTCTTACTAGTTTGAAGGAACAAAAAGGTTTTGATACGTCCTTAATCTCTCCAACCAATTTAAATTTATCATTTACAAATATGTTGAGGGAGGTTACACAAGGCGCTGAGGGAAAATATTTGAGCGTTGACAAGACAAGTTTGGACGCTGACAGAAGTATTTTGGGCGCTGACAGAGGAAAATTGGGCGTTGACAGATCTGCATATGGAGGTGATGTATTCCAGTCATCATCTATCATCAGAGATGTTCCTACTCAGGTATTATCATCTACCCTACCAACAATTGAACCAACAGATAAGGGTAAGGTTAAGTTGGTAGAAGAAAATGTTCCAAAGAATGCAGCTCAGGTTGAATTTGATAGAAGATTGGCTGAGCAAATGATGGAACAAGGTGAGAAGGAAAAGTCACCATTTGTTGTGACTTCTGAAGAAGAAAGTGATGGAGCTAGCTCAGATTCAAGTGTGATGATTGTTGAACCAGAAAGACTTGAGTATGGTGATGAGCTTGCTAGGGAAAAGTTGAGAGATTTGAAGTTGCAAATTGATTTTGATATGCCAGAAGTAGTTCAGATGTACAATTCTTGGGAAGAAAGCTGTATGGATAATCCAGACTTGACCATTTCAGACCAAATATGGGGTTTGGAAATTCTTCTTAGAGTTCAGCAGGATTGTAAGGTGATGTTGAAGTACAGGGCAGGCAACATTCTCTCTGAATTGAAAAGGGATAGAAGAAAGCTCTACTTTATGTTGCTCAAATGTCATGGAGTTGGATGGACACATCAGAAGCTGAAGGCTTTGACATTTGATGAGTTGGAACATAGGGCTTATCCTATTTGGGTGAAAGTGCAAGAAGAAAACACTTTCAGACTTCTTTCAGATGAAAGAAAGGAGCAACTTGCAGAAGAGATGGCAATCAAGAAAGCTATGATAGTTCCTAGACCAGTAAAGAAGGGATTTATTCTTGAGTTTCCAAAAGATATGTCTCAACTATATCCAAGTGAAGCAATCATTAGAAAGAGCCTTAAGCTCTCCCCATTAGAAGCTTCAGATATGGTGCATGTGTTACCACTAGATTCCAGGAATCCAATTGTAAGTTATGAGGAAGATGAATGTGGATTCTGGAAAATTGGAAGATTTGGCAAGGAGGTACACACTTTTACCACTCTCATATCTTTATTTGCAAGTTGTGACAGAGAAGACTTGGTAGACCTTTGGAGGTTGATAGAGACCAAGTATGAGGCTGAAGCACCAACTTCATCCAATGGAATAAAACTTTGGACCACATTCAAAAGAATGTGTGGGACAAAAGAAGAAGATCCTGAAATATGGAAGGATCTTGAAGATGACCTCAGTGGTCTTCAATGGAGGTTATATTCAGCTGCTGGTGTATACCATTTGAGTTCTACAAAGTTTGCTGAGTATTTACTTGTAGATGCTCAGTATTTCATATCCAAGGCTGTTTTGGAGAAGATGAAGGACACCCAGTTGGAGATAGACTATACAAGTGACGTGGCAAAGAATTTGATTAGATTTGTTTATTACCAATATGATAAGGTTTGTCAGACTCCTCCAAGTTCTTAATGTTTATTCAGAAACTTGATCATAAGAGTGGATATCAAGTTTAGGGGAGGATTGTTGGGAATAAATTTAGGCCAGAACACTTGAACGCTGACAAGAACAACTTAAGCGTTGACAAGAGCAAAGTGAGCGCTGACAGCATAAGCGTTGACAAGTTAAAGTCAAGCGTTGACAGATTGAAGACAAGCACTGATGGAAGATGTGAGCTACACGTTTATTATATTCTAGAATACTTCTAGTAAGGATAGAGACGACAATGTATTTTCTATGTTTATCTTTACCTAGAATAGTTGATTCGTAGCTTATTGTACAAGACTTCTTGTTCTATAAAAGAAGATCTTTTAGGTTAAAGTTTAATACAAGTTTTCATAAGTTTTTGTTTGTTAAACCCTTTCATTGTAACCAAGTACGATTATTCTAATACAAGTGAAAGTTTGTTTAACATCATTGTGTTTTAGATCAAGTGTTAATTCCGCATAACACTTTGTTACTTTATTCATAAGCAAAGGTTTCTCTACGTGTAGTACTTGATCTAATCTCGTATACACAAAGCTTAATCGATCTAAGTTTGGGATCAACAACAAGCTTCTCATGGCAAGTTCAAACAACAAAAGCAATGGTAAATGGCGAGGTAAAGACTTCAACAAAGAAAGCAAGGAAGGAATGAAATGGAAGAATGATTCAAATGCACGTAGGACAAGTACAAATCAAGGAAGAAAAGAAATAATCCAGCTCAGATGTTACGAATGTGATGAGCATGGACACTTCGCGAAAAAATGCACGAAGTGGAAAAACAATAAATACAAGCAAGAAGAATATCATCTCATCTATGAAACTGATACTGAACCTACACGGCTTTGAAGTCAAGAACATTTAAAAGAACTACGTTAGCGTTTGTGATTATGTGGGAGAATATTGGGTCAAACTAGGCCAACCCATCAAACACGATAATCCCAACCCGCCGAAAAATATAACAGTTACAAAGAAACGGTTAAATAATCGTTTTTGGCAGTTACTCAAAGGATACGACGATTCCCCAACAGACACGAATTTTCATCGCACCTTTTCACTTTGTATAAATAAAATAGGAATTCGTAAGAAATTTTTTAGATGACAGATTGATTGTAACAAACATGAAATTCATTTACATGATTAATACTGTTGATACAAAAGTTGGATGGACCGAGCTTGACCCGAATTAGGCTTAATTAGGGGTCTTGTGGACTCTGGCTCTTGCACCAAGTAAAACTTGTCTTGATGACCTTGCGCACTAAACAAACACTGTTATGCTTACCATGGGTTTGTGGCCTACGATTAGACTCCGGCGTGAGAGTAAGTAACCGATTTGAGTATATAGTGTTTAGGGTATTGTGTGTATCGTACCTTTGTGGAACCTATGGGGTTTCTTTTAATACCCGAGAGAGTCCTGGCTGGGCTCTCCTACTCTTGCGGCCAAAGGAAGAGATAACGACCTAGAATAGTTTGATCCTTATCGCATAACCAAGGCAAGTGTATATCTCTTCCCATTAGGCGAATATATCTATATGATAGATTATTATCTTGTCTATAGTGTATATAAATGCAGTCTGACAGACATTCAACCTTCTTCTTTGCCTATCCAAAAAACCCTCCCACCATTGTTAAAAATAGCAGGAAACAATACTTTCGATCAAAACAATACCAACTCCATCCCCGTCTTTAAAATATTTGACAAGGAAAAAATAGTACCACAGCTGTTTGATGTGACGTCCCGTATATCAGAACAAGAACTCTCCTGTTTCGCCACTAAGTACCATATATCTTCAGATCTCCATCCAACTGTGCCAGATCCACAAGCGCATATTGGAAGTTTCCCTGATGGAAAAATTGGTGTATACACCCGGTTCATCGATTTTTCCAACAATCGCATACCACTAAGCCGTTTCCTGATCGATATACTAAGCTACTACAGCATACACCTTTCACAGCTACATTGTATAGGTGCCGCCAAAATCTTAAATTTTGAAATAAACTGCTTACTTAAGAACGTTGACCCAACAATAAACCTGTTCCGCGCCTTCTACCGACCCTCGTGGATAAACGGGTGGATATCTTTTGCAAGACGTCCTGGTCAATTACAATGTTACTCGGTAAAGATAGATTCTCTGAAGAAGTGGAACGACAAATTCTTCTGGGTAGATAAGGTTGTATTTTCGTTCGATTATGATTTCATCACCCCCAAGACAATGATGAAAGATGATCGCCCCATTGCTGGTTTGTACAAAGAAGCAGACGCACAGATAATTAACACCGATCGAATACCAATGCAGGAATACCCAGAGGCTCTACTATACGCCCTAGGACTGAGCCATACATCGACCCTTCCTGTAAACCACCTTCCCCAATACTTTGATGAATTCGACCATGGTAAGAACCTTGTATTCCCAAAAACCAAAAATTCAAATGACTTATGCGCATATACTCACATATTCTTCACACTTTTGCAGAACTAACTTATACGCAGCTCGTGAAGCGCGAGAATCATGCGTCGTGACTATGCGCGCTCGACCTTTCACACCATTCGAGCTATCTAATGGATGGCGCGTTGGTCAATGCACTGTGGCCCTTGAGTTTCCTTCCCCATCGCCTGGTGGGAACGCCGAGAGGATAAACGCAGTAAATGCTACTCCCATCCAATGTGTGCCATGTACCACAGAGTCTTCGTTAGAAGAAACAAATCTGGGAGATGAAGAAAACCATGGTTTTGAAGGGGAATTACACACGGGTCCATCAGAAGAGGTCATACCTGTTCCTAGCTACAAAATATTTCCGTGCTCGCCCACTCAACAAATTCCCAAAAGGGGAAGAACACTGTAGACTAGACCACGCGCCAATGTGACTTCGTGAGGATACTCTTAAGGCCGCGGAAAAGACACATATATCAAGGTACATCACTACGCCATTCGTAGGATGTCAAATTTGCAACTCCCATGCAGCAACGACCAAAGCTGGTGTCAGCTCCTTCAAGTCTACCAGATTCTTTCCTCCCTGGAACTGCACCTACTCATGCGCATTGGATAGCGCAACTGTATGTGAGGATTTCCTCCAACATATAACCCCCCTGGCCGTGCCCAACTTTTGCACGAAATGCCCGACAAAATACTAATGAGAGAGTTGGATACAGTTGCCTCACAGGAAATAACACTAGTCTCTTATTTGAAAAAGAAGGTATCCCATCTGTCTAAGCGTCTGGCACAAGCAAACCAAAAGGTCAACCAAGCGACAGAACAAAAAGACCGCGAACTCACAATTGCCAATTGCAAACTTACACGTTTGCATGTTGTGTCCAGCGTAAATGCTGCATTCATCCAATATTTAGGGGACGAAAAGGCATCATTATCTGAGCTTATAGATCGCGAGTGCCGCCTGCACGTGAAGCAAGAGAATGTAAACCGTTGGGCCATGTCCAAGCTAGAAGAAGGTATGAGTGCCCTCACTTCAAATTATAGCATTTTTTTCCAATTGTCACAATGATATGGATAAAAAGTCCGAAATTTTGAAGTATATGAGCACTGATTTTGATGAAGAACTCTACCAGCACCTCAACGCCGTGCGCGCGGAGAGTAACTGGTTAATAAAGCATGGTCTGCCATTAGCTGCTAAAGGTGTCGTGGAGCTGCCCAACCTCAATAAAGCCATCAAGGACATCTTCGATGCCGCGCGGCTACTAGGACAAAGCCTCGCCATGGAGCGCGCTTTTAAGGAGAATTTACTAACCGGACCCCTGGAGGGTAGTAAAATTTATTCCAGGTACGCACAAGAGATATTTGACGCTGCATTCCACAGACTAGAAGGCCTCCCTCTGCCCATCATAGACCGTATTAAGAAAGATCAAGATTTTCCCATAAGTATGATCATGGTCGGCTTTACCTTAGCAAGCCACTGCGTAGAAAAAACGGAAGAAGGTCCCCACGCCATGGCCAAATCAGATACTTCTCAACTACACCCTGTCTATATTTTTGGTGCACCGATAATGATTTTGTTGGAAAACAAGTTGAAACAGCACGTGAGACGTGTTACGAAAAAGAACCGGACTTCAACTAACGGTGTCGCTATTGGTCTAGGTTTAGTGCACCCTAGTCGGTCTGATGGTGTACCGGTTAGTCTGCCTTCCATCGATGTATATCACACACGCGTGCTGTAGTGCATGAAGGAGGCATGGGTGCAACACCGTGCTTCATTGGACCCAGCGCACCGCATGTTGAATAGGTCGCTGTCAGCGAGCGACCTTTTATAGAAGGCACATTTCCTTACTATACGCCTTGTACTAACTACGCACATTAATTTGTAAATTAAGAAATTTTTATAACAGTTATAGCGACCCGGATGTTTGTCAGCACGTAGCGTCCTACGCTACGTTCATTGTTATATATGTGTGTCCAGGTTTCTGCATTCACGCCTGAGATTGTGAGACAGAACGCCTGTTTATGAGTACACTCATTGAAGTGTGACTCTGAAGTTATTGGTGAGCCGAAAGTTCATCACGTGTGGGCCTGCCACTACTACCATAAGCAATGTCATAGATAATGGCATGTTTGTTAGGCGTGCACACTGTGTCTTGTGCATATCCGTCATAAAGTATGCGGATTGCTACACTTACCACAACGTCTTGTGGGAAGCTGCCTAACAAAGGATACCAGATCCGGCGCCGCTGGGGGTGCATCCCTCTTATGCGACAAGTTTAATAGGTAGGGTAAACTTATTCCTCTTATTTCGCCTGGAAAAGTTTTATTGTACATGTACACCGGAAGGCCAAATTTATATATTTTAGAAAAGAAACAATACTCGTATGCATAAAAGATAAAAAAGAAAAAGATCATTTGGGCTGCGGAGCTAGCTAGAAACCGGAGTGTTTTATTCATACTTTTTGGAAATGCTGAAACAAATAACAAAAAGAAACCCTAAAAAACGATAAAAAAAAATACATGGATCCTTATTGGGGCTATCAGTAGCCAAGAGAATGGTCCATGCTAACTATGCGACCTTTCAGGGAGAATATCATCCAAAATTCCGACTGCCTCATAAGTCACTTCTCGCAGGGCTGGATACCCACTCCGCATAGCTACACGCACTCATCCCAGTACGTGAGAGTCCTTTATTTGCTACATTGCGCCGTTGTGTGCTTCGCGCTGGTGGTAGTATGCCCGTACAATCTCGCTGCCACATAGTGCGAGGAGTTATCCTAGCTGCGAGGGCAAATGCTCCTCTACGTTGTTGCTGGTGGTTACCTTTGGATGGGGGTAGTGTTGCTGCCCGCCGCGCCACATTCCTCATCGATGTTGTTAGGGAGCTAAGAGTACGCCTTAGTTTTGAGAGTATTCCTCCTCCCTTTGCGCCTTTGCTTGAGGGTGGCCTAGTAACCATGTTAGAATGCATCCTACGTTTTGAGTTCTCCTGGCATCTCTGACAACGCACCACTCTTTTATGAACATCCTTGTGCATAAATGGCCAAAAGTACCCTGAGCGAGTAATTTCCTCAACCACAACTATCGGGCCACGAGGGCACACTCTTCTGTGTGCGGCTTCCACCACTGCCCGCGCTTGATCTGGTGCTAGGCATTGTAACATCCGCCAGTTGCCTGATTGTCTATACAACGTTCCTTTGAGAATTTCAAAGTGCCTAGCTCTTACCTGTATTTGCCTAGCCTTCCTTCTGCTACTTGGAAACTTGTTATGTGACAAAAATTTTCTAATAGGTGTCATCCATGTTGGTAACTCCATGTCCATGCTTACATTTTTGTGCAAGATAAAATCGACTAGAACGTGACTAGGAGGTTTATCCATGTCCACAATTGAAAGTTGGTCCATGTCAACCGAGATTTCGCCCTTCTATCCTGAAACCTTTCATATAGCAAACTCTGCGAACTGTGCTGCCATGTCCCTTATCTTTTCCGTGTACTGGATTAGCACCTGCCCTCATGGCTCGCTTGACCCCGCGACCCTACTTGCTACCAAAGGGTTGTATGCGTAAGCCACTAGGATTTCATGCCCATTCTAATCGCCAATCTTAGACCTGCTATGAGGGATCCAAAATCTGCTTCCATGCTAGTTGTAGAGAAGTCAAACAACAATGCGTAGGTGATTTTTATGTCGCCCTGATTTGTGATGATGAACCCTGCATCTGGTCCTCCGTTTCCTGCGAAATCTGTCGAGAAAAGTACCCATGGGAGCTCTGACAGCGAGCCCTCGCGTACGAATGTGCTATTTGCCTGGGACTCTTCCGAGATACGCCTCCTTCTTTTCATCTGTGAGCTGGGCTCCATATCATGTTGACACCTGTCTAAGCGCTTCCTTTCGGCGCTGGGGCTAGAAGTGCTGTTACCCCCTTCGAGTGTGTCTATGTTACGGATGGCGACTATTCCATCTTGCACTCGAAATTTGAACATACCATGTACTGTGGAAGGTACTGCGCGCAACGTTTTTAGTGTCGGCTGTCCAATAATCCCGTTGTACGATGATTGAGACCGCACAACCATGAAGTCCATCCACTCCGTCGTCGAGTGTTCTGCGTTTCCAATGGTCACCTGTGTGCAAAGGTGTCCCAGTGGCCGAGTTTTATCACCGTTAAACCCCGTGAGGATCTGTGCTGACCCCCTGTCGACGCACATTGATAGTTGTAAAATACACTCTTATTTAGGAAAACAAAAGGTAAATAGGGTAAGTACGACGATTTAGCAAAATCGTGCACAAATGACCCAATGAGTGAGTTCGTTCTCAAGGAGGCTTGTGTGTTGTGTAAAGAAGTGATTAACTTTGTGATTATGATTATGGGAACAGAAGATAGAAAAGGATGACGGTTACGATAAAATTAAGAGTAAATTACACCGTTCGTCCCTGTGGTATGCGTTGACCGACAAAGTTCGTCCCTTGACCAAAAAAACTGCATCATTCGTCCCTAAGTGGTAAACGTTATTTATCATTCGTCCCTCCCTTTTTACAACCCCACCAACGATAATTATACACCAATCTTTCAAAGGGTATTCCTGTCTTTTCCATCTCACTTAATCTTCTTTCTCATTCAACACAAGTATAAAAACAATAGATGAAAAGACAACCTTTTCTCTGTCTCCCACGTCATCCCCAAATAAAAATCCACCATTAAAATCAACATCTCCACTTAAAATCTTCGTTTCTTCATCTATTCTAGCCTAAATCTATAGTCCGTTTCAATAACTAGAATCTTCGTATCATTCTGCACATCCTGATACAACTTTTATTAAATCCCCAGCTGATTTGAAGGTTTCGTTAATGACGTCATTTGGCGTCAAGAACCTAAATTCATAATTAGCTTAGGATCTATAATCGTTTAGGATTTAGTTTCATTTGTGAAGCCAAGTGTTGATTTAGTTGCCTTAATTTTAGTATTTTCTGATATTAATGTCTGGTTAGTATGTCTACAAAATATCGTTCTTCTACAAGGCAAAAGAAGGTTTCGAGCAGATTTTCTGATCATGTTATGGTGAGTTCTGGCCGGAAGAATTATGGTCCTGTAGAGCAGATTAGGACATAAGAAATTAGGGTTGAAAAGGGTGGAATGAATGGAAAATTAAGGGAAACTGATAGTAAGGTGGTTAAAAGTGTGTTTGGCAATCAGGATAAGTCTCAGATTACATGAAAAAATGCAAAGTATCATACGAATGTAAGTAGAAGTCCTGTTGTTACTAGTACTGAATCTAATTCTAATTGTACCAGTAACACTATGGATATGGATTATATGCATTGTAATGAGAATGGTGTTAAGGATAAGTTGTAGCAGAATGAGGTGGAAGATGGAACCCCACCCAAAAGGACGAACATATTGATCGATTGATGCGCTTTCAAAAAATGGAAAAATCTTGAAATAGTTTTGGTGGGTTTTAGCAGATCCGGTCAACCTCTTTGCTGCTGCCATCGTCATTACCATAACCACCCCCATGTTGTTGTTGTCGGCACTACCATAACCATCATCACAAACAGTCTTTATTTGATGTTATGATTTCAAGCAAACAATAAGTATTTATGTCTTGTTTGCTTGAGGGAAAATCTAGAATATTTGTATTGGTACATCTTTCACCGATGGAAACTTTAAAGATCCGTTGTACCAGATAGAATTGAATTAGGTATGGTTCTTGAAAATACAGTAGAAAATTAATGATGTTTATAGATGTGTTGTATCAATTGGATCAAGTTGGTTATGATTTGGTGGTATGGTTCATGAATTGGGTGTTTTGATTTCATTTAGTTTAATTTTTCATATGCATTCGTAGATGTTTAAGATTTAATTTTTATGACAAGATTTAAGATTTTGAGAGTGGGAAGATGAAGTAGAGAGAGGTAGTAGGGGTGAGGAAAAGACGGCACTACCCTTTATGGATTTGAGCATAACATTAGTTAGTGGGGTTGTAAAAAGGGAGGGACGAACGATATATAACGTTTCTCACTTAGGGACGAACGATGCACTTTTTTTGGTCAAGGGACGAACCTTGTCGGTCAACGTATACCACAGGGACGAACGATGTAATTTACTCTAAAATTAAACTAAGACGAAAAGTCGTGCACGTAAGACCGTAAAAAGTGCCGAAATATAAAAATTAACCTAAAAATTCCTAGAAAAATTGCAATAAATCCTAAAAAATGTAATTTAGAGTTTACAAAAAATCAAAATTCACTCAAACCTTTTATTTAATTAAATAATAATTTTTTAATGCTAATTAAAGCCCAAAAAATCAATTTAATTATCAAAAAGCCCAAAATGAGTTTTTTCACTTTGTAAACCAATAACTTAATTAAACTAAAAACTATTTTTGAAAAATTTAAAATTAATTAAAACTATTTAAAATTGATTAAAAACTATAAAAACTTAAAATAATTCTAAAAACTAATTAAATGACAAGAAAATTAATCTAAAAGTTTAAAATTCCTAACTTAATGTATTTGAGCTATGAAAAATGAAAAACTTGCAAAAATATTAAAAACTAATTTTAGTAATAAATAATATTAAAATAATATTAAAAATCCAAAATTTATAAAAAATTCTAAAAAGTTGCAAACTAGTTTATTTTAACCTAATTTAAACAGATATGAACTTGAAATGACCAAACTACCCCTATTAGGCCTCCAAATGGTCCAAATAGTAAAACAGTCTCTTAATGGGCTTAGTTTTGGCCCAATAAAAAAAGTTCACCAAATAAGCCCAAAATCTCTTATCTGACTCAAAATTCTATTTTAAACACAAATTTTTAAAGGCTCAAAAGCTGAAAGTAAGCTTATCACAACTTATTTCAAAGCAGCTTATTCTTAACGGGCTTTTTGGCCCATTAAGCTATAAGCTGATGCCATAAGCTGAAATTTGACACAGAACCTTCTCTTGACCTAATTAAGCTGTTTGTAAAAAGAATTTTTGAACAAGCCCAAGAAATAAGCCTGAAATAAGCAAAAGCTCTCTATAGAAAATGACAAAATAGTCGTTTTTGAGTTCTAGACCAATTCAAGGGCTGATTCTTGTTGCAAAATATTTCAAATGATAAAACTAAGCTTAATAATCAAAAAGATTTCCAAAAAGCACAATGAATAAGCTGCAATAAGCAATAAGCACTTATGTTAAAAGTTAACTTAGTTGGTTTTCTAGTCAAACCTAAAACTCAAACCCTAAAAAGCTCCAGATTAGTTCAATGGGTCAAATAAGGAAGATTGATTACAAAATCAAAGTTGTTGAAAGTCCAAATAAGCTAGAATAGCTTATTAATAAGCTGATTGAAAAATTGCACTAGCTGTGGCTAGTTTTGGGTGTCCAGCAGTGGGAAAAGTTGCCACTGCTTGACTATCTTGACTTTTTGTCTTTTGTGGATTTTTGTT
Organism: Glebionis coronaria; assembly: GCA_025667525.1. Lineage (NCBI taxonomy): Eukaryota > Viridiplantae > Streptophyta > Magnoliopsida > Asterales > Asteraceae > Glebionis > Glebionis coronaria. Next base: position 267,794,187 of record CM046878.1, read on the forward strand.
GGATTCAGAGCACACAAAGGCACCCTTATAACCAGTGGGTTATAAGGAGTCAATCACAATCAAATAAACACAAATCCTAACAGCCATTTGATACAGTTTAATCAAAAGATCACCAGACCTTGCCCAGATATGAACAATAAGTAGTTTTGCACAAATAAGCACCTATATCAAGATTAAGACACCCAAATTGAACCAAATGCACACAACAGCTTAAATAAATTAAAATGAACATAAATCAACTAGTTTCATGCACCGATTCAAAGTTTAGACAAAGATTCAAGCAAATCAAGTTACTGATGAACAAACAGATGAACACAAGTGAGGTTGCTGATGTATTTGACCACAAGCCCAATTCCAAACCCTCAAATCTTTCAAAAAGGTTATACAAACTTTGTTTAAACACTTTTTAATCCTAAACATGCATACACTCTAGGTGTTTCCAACATTTTAGATCAAAATATGAAAAATCAAGCAAGGTATAGCACACAATCATATTTGATGTTTCAAAGAGCAAACTTGGCAAATATTAGAACTCAAGCACTTGTATAACAGATACCAACACTTACAAACACTTAGCAGTTACTCAAATTAGCATTCAAAGCACAAACAGGTAAACCCATACACCCCTTAATCTTTTTAAATCAAAATTTAACAAAGAAAATGTGTGATTCAGGTTAGCAAATGCATACACAAGCATCAAAACAACATTCTCATGCAAGATTAACAAGATCTAAGCACCAAGAACATACAAACACTAGCAGAATCACAAATCACTTAAAACCAGGATTTTTAGGAAAAGAGGGTAAAACCTCATGGATGTAGTTCCACACCCACGATTTTTAGAGCTGATGTGTCTAGCCCAACAAGACACAAGCTTCCAACACAACCCTGCTAAGATTCAACAAGGTTAGAGCACAAGTTATAACAGAAAGAAGAAAACTAATAAAGAAAACCTTGATTAATGCAACTTTGTTCCCACTCCTTGATTATCCCCAAACCACAAGTTCACTATACCTTGATAATCTTCTTATCAGGGTGTTATGAACACTTGTAATCCAAAAATTTCAAGGGCTTGAACCAAGAACTTAGCAAAATATCAAGTTTTAGGAAAATTGGCATTTTCCTGCACAATCTTTGAAAACAGGTTTTGAGCTTTCAAAATCACAAACATATATCACTAACAACAGTATAAAAAGATTGGCACTTGGGTTTCATCAACAAGATCAAACATTATTTCATTAATTGAACATAGGATTTACAGATTTGTGAACAAAGGAAAAACCAAGAGCAAATGTAAATGTTGCGAGTCCTACGCCTTATATAGGCTACATGAATACAAGAAAAGCTGAAAAACTATAAACCCTAGTTGGTGAAGTCCCTGAAATGCCCTTGCTGAATTTGAACTTTCTTGGTATCATGTGAACTTTTCTTGGTATTTTGTTGATGTAAAGTTGGTAGAATTTGATCAAAGGGTTCACATGAAGCTTAAAATGTAAGCTTGATTGTGGATGGTTGATTTTTCTGCCAATTTTGTCTTCTTCCCCAAAAACGTGAGCAGGGCACCTTACATGTGACTTGTGTGGTGATGTGGCAAGAGGTTTAAGGGTGGGGATATGTTTATGTTGAGTTTAATCTCAAAACTGGACAAGATCATGGTCTAATTCATAGTAATTAAGAAATACCCAAAACGAATTAAGAACATGAAGAACAAGGTTTTGATATGTTTTTGTTTTTAAATAAGTGTTAACCGTGTGTTTAATTAATATAATTAGTTAATATTCAGTTGTGAGTGGGGTGTGACATGGAGAAAGGGTAGCTTGTGATTGGCTGGATGGAGTTAGTGGGACACGTAGAGTGTGTTGGTTGGTCAAGGTTTATTTGGATGTCTGCCAAGTTTGGTCCCTTGGCTTTCATTCTCCTTTTAATTCAGCTTAAACCTTGCATAATCCAGATCCCTTTGATAATCAAGTTTCATTTCTTAGACTTTTACCCTAAAACTTTTGCAAAGGTTTATCAAAGGACTTGCTTTGCCAATTCATGATATTTGAAGGACTAATTTTGGCATTTTCTTCATTCTTCAAGGTCCTTGACTTGTTTGTTGACTTCTTGGAGGACTAAAAATGACAAGTCTTCATAAATGAGGGACCATTCTTGCCAATTCTTCAAAGTTAAGGGTCCTTTTTGTAATTTTGACATACTTTAAGGACCAAACTTGTAATTATGAATATACAAGGGTTTAAAGTGTCAATTATTCAATATTGGAGGACCCTTCTTGTACAATCTTCAATTCTTCAAGGGTTATTCTTAGAAAATCAACTCTAGGGCTTGGTTCATTGTGCGGCTTCGTTTCCCATGTTCGTTTTTGCTTGTTTCTTGTGATCTTTTGTCATTTTCTCAATATCTGATGTAGCCTTTTACTACCCTTTAGGAAAAGAGAGCAAAATAGTGGAAAGTATTAAGTGTCGGTTTAGGAAAACCAAGCACTAATGACCAATGGTGAAAGTTCGTTTCCCAAGGAGGCTAGTGTGTTGTGTAGAGAGATGATTAACTTTGTGATTATATGATTATGAGAAAAGGAAATAGAAATGAGATAAGAAGAGAATGACGGTTACGATGACGATTTAAACTAAGACGAAAAGGTCGTACACGTAAAACCGTAAAAAGTACCAAATTTAAAAATTTACCCTAAAAATTCCTAGAAAATTGCAATAAATCCTAAGTAATGTAATTAGAGTTCACAAAAATCAAAAATCACCCAAACCTTTTATTTAATTAAATAATGATCTTTTAATGCTAATTAAAGCCCTAAAAACCAATTTAATTATCAAAAAGCCCAAAATGAGTTTTATCACTTTGTAAACCTCTAAAATATCCTAACTTAATTTAAAACTATTTTTGAAACTTTTAAAATTAATTAAAACTATCTAAAAACAATTAAAAACTCTTAAAACTTAAAATAATAATAAAAATTAATCTAAGAACAACAAAAATATTCTAAAAGTTGTAAAATTGCTAACTTAATGTGCTTTACCTAAGAAAAATATAAAAACTTGAAAAATCTAAATTTTAATTTTTAATAATAAAATAATAATAAAATAATATTAAAAATCCAATATTTATAAAAAATTCTAAAAACTTGCAAACAAGCTTAATTTAACCTAAATAAACAGAAAATGAAGTTGAAATTACAAAAATACCCCTAATGGGCCTCCAAATGGGCCAAAAGTCAAAACAGACCCCTTAATGGGCTCAAATAGGCCCAATAAGAAAAATGTTGTCCAATTTAGCCCAAAAGCTCCTATTTGACTCAAAATTTGATTTCAAACACAATTTTTTAAAGGCCCAAAAGCTGAAAATGTGAAATAAGCTGGCTTATATCAAACAACTTATTCTTAATGGGCTTTTTGGCCCATTAAGCTATAAGCTGATGCCATAAGCTCAAATTAAACACATAAGCTTCTTTTGAGTTGCTTAAGACTTCTGTAAAAAGAAATTTGAAAAAAGTCCAAGGAATAAGCCTGAAAATGCAATAAGCAATCTACAGAAAACGACAAAATATTCGTTTTTGAGTTCTAGGCTATCCCAAGAGCTGATTCAAATTGCAAAAGCTTTTAAATGACTTAACTAAGCTTAATAAACAAAAAATATTCAAATAAGTTCACTCAATAAGCTGGAATAAGCAAATAAGCACTTATGAAAAAGTCAAATGAGTTGGTTTTCTAGCAAAAAGTCAAAGTCAAAGTCTAATAAGCTCCAGTTCAAACAAATGGGTCAAATAATGAAGATCTATCACAAAAATAAGTTGTTGCAGGTCTGGATAAGCCAATATGGCTTATTGATAAGCTAACTGAAAAATTGCACTAGCAGGGGCTAGTTTTGGGTGTTGAGCAGTGGAAACTTTTTCCACTGATTGACTTCTTGACTTTTTTGTCTTTAGTGACTTTTTTGGAGATTCAAGTTACACAAAGGCACCCAAATGATCAGTGGATCAAGAGGAGTCAATAACAATCAAGAAATCACAATCACTAACAGCCAATTAGTACATTTTAATCAAAACATCACCAGATATGCACCAGACATGAACACATAAGCAGTTATGAACTTATAAGCTGTTTTAGCAAATTTCAGCCAACCAAATTGCACCAAAAGCATACACAAGCTATTATAAACTTAAATGAACAAGTTTAAACAGTTTTCATGCAATGGTTCAAAGCCTAAATCAAGATACAAGCAGATGAAGGTTACTGATGAACACTAACACAAGCAGATTTTACTTTTGCTGATGCACTTGACCAACAAGCCAGATTCAATCACTCAGATCTATCACATATGTTATATAAATGATGTTTCAACAACTTTTAACCCTAAGCATGCATAAATTCTAGATTTTACCAAAATCTTAGGTCAAAAACAGTTAAACTCAATGAGATATAGCACAATGTTTGATTTGAGGTTTTAAACCCAAAAACTTACAGCAAATAGCACTCAAACAAGTCAATAACAGATACAAAGCACAAATAACACTTTCCACAAACACAATTACCACTTATGATCTATACAAGTAATCCCAAACACCCCTTTAAATTTTCAAATCACAATTTTTCAAATCAAAAGTGTATTTCAAGACCACCCAAGCCCTAATAAGCACAATAACAGATATATTAAGCAGATTAGAGCAAGGTTAGACCATAAAATCAGCAAGAACACAAGTCACACACAAAATCACCAAAAATCCAAAGTTTTAACAGATTTTGGGTAAGATGATGTGTACCTCATGGATGTACATCCACACCCACGGATTTTGAGCTTATGTACTAGCAAGAACAAGTACAAGCTTCCACAAACAACCCTGCTAAGAATCAACAAAGTTAGAAGCACAATATGAAAATCAGAAAAATGGAAAATTCTTGATTAATGCAACCTTAGTTCCCCACACTTGATTACCCCCAAGTTATAAGCTTCACCACACCTTGATAACTCAATATCAGGATGCTATGATCAGCCTTATAGCCTAAGAATTCCAAGGTTTGAACTAGACTTAGCAAAATATCAAGAAAAGTGGAAAATGTGCAAACTTTTGCACACTCCTTTTGAAAACAGGTTTAGGATTCAAGAACAATAAACAAGAAACAATAATAAGCAGATTATAAGAGTGGCACTTGAGTTTTCTTCACCAAATTCAAACACATTTCATTAAGATAAATATGTGATTTACAGATTTGTGAACCACGGAAAAATCAAGAGCATAGATTAAAGTACTCAGTCCTATGCCTTATATAGGCTACAAACTACTTGCTAAGAGGCTAAAAAACGTAAACCCTAAAGCTGTGAAGTCCCCATTATGCCCTTGTCTTGTTTGAATATTGTGAAGATCATGTGTCTGAATTTTGCTTGTAGAATGAGTTGGCAAGGTGTGATAGCATCCAATGGCTTGTATCAAGCTTAAAAAGTAAGCTTCAATCTTGAACGTTGGATGAAGGCCACTGTTTTGGCGTCTTCTTCAAAGGGTGAAAAGCAGGGGAATCATGTGAGTAATATGGTGATGTGGCAAGCTTTTTGAAAGTTGGGTTGTGATTAGGGAGACCCTAATCATCATTCTGGAGTAGTTGGGGGTTTAATTATAACACAATTAAGAAAACCCAATTTGTGTTCTTGAGGGAATAGTTGCTAGTTTGATCCGGATTAGTGTTTAAAAAACATGTTAAGTGCCAAATTTAAACTTAATAAATTAAGTTGTTAATCTGGTATGAGTGGATTGGTGAGGTGGAGCAATGGAGGCTTGTGATTGGTGGAAATGGGTGAGTGGGACAGGTGTCAAAGCATGAGTGGTCTAGGTAACTTTGTTTGTCTGCCATGTTTAACCCCTTTCTTTCCTTTCTCTTGTCACTTGCATATAAACTAGCACAAATCTAGATTCCTTTGTAATTGAAGTTTTATTTTTCACACTTTTGCCCCAAATACTTTTACAAAGTATTTTCAAGGGTATTTCTTGCCATTTCTTGATTCTTGAAGGGCTGATTTGGCATTTTCTTTATAGAATATGGTCTTGACTTGTTTGTTTGACTTCTTGGAGGACTGAAATTTCCAAGTCATGATTAATGAGGGATCATTTTTGCCATTTCTTCAAAGTCAAGGGTCCTTTTGGTATTTTTGATATTTTCAAAGGACCAAACTTGTAATTCTTGTAACTTGGAGTCCTTATTGGTATGTTTGACTTTGAGCAGGATAAATATTGACATTTTAGTTTTGTTGAGGGACTAAAATTTCCAATTCTTCAAAGTGGAGGGCCCTTTTTGCAATATTGTCAAAATTTAGGGACCAATCTTGTAATTATGAAGATACAAGGGTATAAAGTGTCAATTCTTCAATATTGGAGGACACTTCTTCATAAATCTTCAAATCTTCAAGGGTTTTCTTGGAAAGTTCTTCATTAGGGCTTGGTTCATTGTGTGGCTTCGTTTCCCGTGTTTGTTTTTGCATGATTCTTGTGATCTTTTGTCATTTTCTCAATATCCGTACCTAAAATACACAAGCAACAAACACAACCATATATTTGGGTATTTTCATGATATTTTATGCATTTAAAGCCCTTTTTGGATAATGAGACTATGTATAAAAGCAGTCTCATCACTCCCCCATACTAAACCATTGGCGTGCCCTCACGCAATGCTAGAATAAAGTATCGTACCACCTCCAAAATTCATTTTTATTCACATTTATTGAACGATAAACTAGCTACACTACTACTATTACTACTACTTGCGTTTTAGACATAATGTATGATTTTCATCGCAAAATGGGACGTTTAGGTTCATAGAATAAGAACACGTGAATGCTTCGTTAGAAATAATTTCATCGTCCTTGATTTTCACCCTAATTCCATGCTAAGCGTGCAACGAGATCATTGTCATTATAAGTTAGTAATGCTAACACTACTCATATGCCCTAGTCACGTACTTATCCTCCTATTTTCCTAAGTTGTATCTCTTATATTTTATTTTGTCTTGAATGTTTCACTAGGATACATTGTTTGACTTATGCGATAATAGAGATTTAGGTCTAAAAATAGAGTCCTAACGGTGTAACCAAGACCATCAAATCAATGAACCCTCCTAATAGACAACGATGTCAAAAAATTAAGTCAACAAGAAGGATCGATAAACACGGTTTTATAACGGTTTTGAACATGAGACTTATTACCAAGACTTTTATACGCCCCCTAACGGAAGGGCCTTATTATCTTTCGTTTACCTCCATCTTTTATTCAACTTCGCCATGAAGCTTTTATTATGACTTCGGTCTTGCCTTGCCTTTTATTATCCACCTCATCGGTGGTTTTATTAACCAAAGACGTATATCCTCACGCTAAGGCAAATTTTGGATCTTTAAAGCTTTAAAGATTAAGGCTTAATTCACTTTCAATTTTGCATAGATTTTGTAGAAATGTAAATCTTGCTTATGTTTTTAGAGAGAGAAAGAGATAGAGAGATGGTGGATTTCACACAAAGCTAGAGAGAGAAACTAAAAGGAACTATGTGTAAAATAATGAAACCACACACCCTCTCCATCAAAGGAGAGGGTTTATATACCCAAGCCTTGTAATGGGCTTGAGTTTACACGTTTGGGCCGGCCTACACAAGTTGCAGGCTAGGCTTGGACTTGTTTGTTAAATAACGATGTCTAGACTACGAGCTACTACTTAGTATATTGTCAGAGTGACCGAATCTTCCTAAATACGTAAAAACGTATTTCCAACAGATTTTTCGGCCTTGTGGGCTTCAAATTGTTTGCTTGATTTAGGTAAGAACTTGAAATCTTATTATTGGGTGAAGCTTTTGATTATTCGGGTGCCAATACTTTAAAACCGTGACGCTGGTGATACCTTAATGTCTTCCCAATTTAATTACACAGAAGCTACTAGAAAATACTAGAAACCCAACAATCAAGACTAAACCGCTAGGTCAATATTTATTAAGCAAAAAATATTTAAAAGCGAAGGGAGAATAAGCAAACAACGAGAACATATGAGTTTTTGAAAGAATACGAGTACTCTACGTTTAGCATAGTAACTTATAATTAACTCTATCATTTCTCGTCCTCATTTAAGAGACTTAGCCTAATGTGAAGTTAAGGAATCAAAGCTAAGTGCTTAACACACACGGTCGAGTCAAAAATTACTCTTATTCTCGCCATCGGAAAACCTACATTCGTGTCTTCAAACACTTATAAAACATGAGAAAATTTTTTAAATTTGGCCATTTTTAGCCTTATTTTGCAACAAAACGATAAACAAAAAGATAAACTTTGGAAAGCGTGAAGGTTTGGCAAGGCAAGTATCTATTCACCCCCCCCATACTAAAGTTAAACATTGTCCTCAATGTTTCGAGTCTAGGGGTGCAAACACCCCCATACTAGAGACGTAGTCGAATGCCTAATCTAGCATGGAAAGGGTGTAACCGTTATGTGACACCCCGGGTAGGGTCAAAATACGCGGAAATATCCACGGAGATGTCACAAGGGCGGATCGATAGCATATAGTCCGTAGAGCATAAGATAAAAGTAAGTTAAATCAGATTACATGTTTATTTTAACAAATAAATAAAAATTGTCTTAAACATGGTGGAGAGTGTTTATTTGAGTTTCCAAAATAGAACCCCTGACGAGTCCTATGATGCAGGTTTCTAAGATGCCGGAGGCCATGCACACACCACGTACTAACTTCATATTCCTGTGAAAAACATACTAACGGGTCAACATAAAGTTGGTGAATTTACAGATTTTAACAATTAATTAGTTTGGACATACAATAATCATCGAAGTAATAATGCACAAAGCATTCTTACTAAAATGTAAATAACATTTGTGTATTATTAGAAACTAAAGCTTAACCCCATAGTCCTCAACATATGAGGACGTAGTGTCTTACAAAAAGACACCCATTCCTGTTCCAACATGGTATACGTCTGTTGTCCCAGCCAAGGCACTGTGAGCATGACTCACCCAGACGGGGATGGTCAATCCCTAATAGATCTATTTATAACATTCAGGCGATTTACAAAAATTTAACAGTTTCAATAGTAAGCAATCACAATCCAGTTTATACAATCCAGTCATGTCTAATATATGATTGCATATTTTCTTTCCCAAAAAGGGAAAGTTTTATCAAAGTTTAAATGGGGCTGTAAACTCACCTGGGAGTAGGCAATTGCTTGTTTAACATGGGTATCCAAATAAAGCTCACACCAAAGTTATGCCTAATCAGATAGTACAGTCTTAATAGATAGTACAAAGATCATATATGTATGCTTATACAGATTTTATTCAGTTCATTCATACTATGGTATTTATTTAAATAACCATAGTTCAAGTAGCATCAATATCCATTTAACTTATTTATATAAGTTTCATTTCTAAGCTCACATCGCATGTTTAACTATTACTATTTGTTAGCATACATGTATTTATAGTAATCATCCAATTTTACAATTAAGTTCTACATTTAAGTAAACATAAAAGAAAATATTTTACTTAAAAATATTAATCTGTGTTTATAGTACTTGTATCAATAAGCTCCCGTTAAATTTCATAACCACGTTCTATATTTAAGTAAACATAAGGAGTTTTACTTATAAGATATTTACGTAGTAATATTTACTTTAATTAACGTTCACATAATTTTATTTCCTAAAAGTATATAAGTACATATATTAACAATACATGTTCATAATTGTTTATACAATTATTTCCTAAAGTAAATATAAGTATTTTATATACAAAATATTTTGTTTAACTTTAATGTTCTCCTGAATTATTTTAAAATAATTTAAACTTAAGAATTTATACCTTAATTCTTGTGGTCTAAGTATTTTAATTATGTTTTATTATAATTAAAATAGATTTTAGATTTAGGGCTTGGAAATGTTTCGAGATATGGAAAAACTAGTCCTTCCATATTTTTAAACAAGTATAACTTTCGGATTTTTACATATTTAGCACCTAGGGCTTGTTATAGTTTCGGCTTATGGTAGATTTAGTCCCTCTAGTATTATCTAGGTTTTGTAACTTCACTAAAATGACAAAACAGCCCCTAGGGCTTCTTTAAGTTTCAGATTATTGCCAAAATGGTCCTTAGGGTTTTAGAATAACAAAATAACTTTTAATAACTTCCCAAAATGGTCCCTGGGGTTTAAATTGCCACGGAAAATAATTATTAAACCTTAGACTTTTGGATATTTACATTTTCAGTCCTTGTGCTTACTAGCTTATTAAAATAAGTTTCATAAGATATGGATTTAGTCCTTATGTTTTATAAATTGTCATTTTCATCCAAATAGTTTTTATAAGTTATATTTTATTATAAAAACTTTCATTTTATCATCTAAACTTATATGGGCTCTTTAAATGGGCTAAACATCAAATGGGCTATTTTAGTGGGCTTAAATATATTTCATGTTCACTAATTTATTTATATGAGTCTTTAAATCATCTATTGGGCTTAATACATTTTTAAGTCCTTTAATTTGTTAAATGGGCCTAATTGTGATCTTAAGTCCATTTAAATTACTATAATTCATGAAATGGGCTTATTAGGTCCATTTAAGTTTTAGGTTAACTTTTTATGGGCTTAAATAGTCCATTAACACTACTTTTCATTTTATATAAGTTTTTACTTAGAATATTAATATAAGCTTACTATGCTTGTTAATATTTAGTTTTTAATCTAAATAGATGAATAATCTTAAAAATTCATTTTTATGTGTTATACCAAATTAGATCTAGGTGTGTCATAAGGTTACAAGTAAGTTATAAGCCCTAATAGGAGCTTAAAACTCACGGCCTACATTAGTTATAGAATATTAGGATAGATCAAGTCCCATATTAAGGTTGCATATAGTTTATATGTGTTACAAAATTAGATCTCACTATGTACACATCAAGAAAATAAATCACAAGTTCATAATAAGATCTAAACTATGTCTAGACCTAAAAATCAAACATAAATCCTTGTACATTCTTATATAGCTCACGGCTATATTTTAGATCTTGGTACTTCCAAGATGAACACTATATCTAGTTTCTAAGTCTTGTAATTATTTAAAAATACAATCATGATTATCTAGTTTACATGCATGTTTCCAAGGTTACTATTTTTCCAAGGAGACCACATATAGCTCACGGCTATATTGCCTCTTCCCAAGGTTCCCATAATCTTGTTTTATGTTTAACATATTCAAGTTAACCTTTGCCATTAGATCTATGGTTTATAATGACATGCATGTACATTTTATCCATTTAAATCTTATGTATCTCACGGCTACATTTATACACATAAGTTGTATTTGTGATTTTTAATAGTCATTTTAACATGTATCATTTCATATTCCATCATTTAAACTTAACACATGACTCACATAAACATTAACCATATATACCGTGACCTTTTAGGTCATGGTCTTCAAGACTTTTAGGTTACACACATCCATTTTATGAGATCTATGACTATTGGTTTAACCATAGTCCCATAAAACAAGATTTGTAACTCATGCAACTTTTTGATTTACAAAATGTTTCATATGGTTTTTAAATCAAGTTTAAAACATAACATACCAATCATAAGTTCCTTATCAAAAGGTTTTTAAATCATGAACATTATTTTTATAAATAAGTCGTGACCTATAATGGTCATAGCTTCATCAAATCTTGATTTTTAACATGTTATCTTACTTGTGTTTATAGATGTATGATGATGCATGCATGAAGAAATGAAAGAACAAGTAGTGTATACCTTTCTTGCCTAAAAGTACCACAAATGATCTAGGTGAACAAGGTGGTTTGATATCTACTCAAAATGGTGAAGAAAACCCTATGTATAAATCAAGCCGTGGCCTAGATGGCTTAGCTAGGGCTTGTTTATAGTGAATCTAAGGGAATGATACTACTAATGATTTGTAGTAAAGATGAGACAAGGATCTTGGTGGATTTAATGAACAACTTTGGATTATTGTGGCTTAATGCCGAATGATTTGAGAGAGAAAGATGAAGAGAGAATGAGATTTGGTTGCATGAGAAGTTGAGAGTATGTATCTGTTTGTGTTTCGACTTAAAGGGAGAGAGAAGGGTGAAGGCAAAAAGGCATGATTGCCTTGGTAAGAACCATTGTGCCATGTGTTGGCTTTTCCAAAACCAAGACAACCCTTCTTCTTCCACATATGGGGTGCCGTGTCTAGCTAGCCAAAAAGGAGGGTAATGAGATTTGGTTTGGGCTCATGTTGGGCTAGTACATAAAGAGTATAATCTTGGGCTAGTCCAAAGAGGTTAAGAACATGTTTGTGGTATACACCCTTGTACACATACACGGCTACATACACTATGTAGCATGTTCTTTTCCAACTTTGATTTAGTGTTGTGTGTATAGCCAAGTATTGATTATACATTTTTATCATTTGTTCTCCTAGTCTTAAGTACAAGGTTTGAGCTATGTAACTTATTTACAACAAGTGTGAATGTAAAGGTATAAGTACCTAAATGAACAAGTTCACACTCAACCTATAGGAATACACATGTGAGTACGTGTTCTAGGATAAACGGGTGAAACTTCTTTACATAAAAATCATGGTAAAATCATGGATTTTACAACACCACCCCGTTATTTTAGCTTTGTCCTCAAAGCTACTAAAAACCTAGTTATCTTCTAAGTAAGAGATGTTCTAAGTACATGATTTGTTTCAGGTTCTCTCTCAGGTACGGATGGCGGCACGAACGCGAAGTGCTCTACATCTAGGTTATTCTTATACTCATAATCTGGCATTTATGGAAGCTTCCGTCATCATAGGTGAACAGAAGAGAATGTAAAGAGATCTTTATCCGGATCACACTATACATCCGATTGAGCAGTAAAGGAGACTGCTGCTGTAGATGGGTAGGCGAGGAATGCAAAGAGATCTTTATCCGGATCGCACTATACATCCAATTAAGCAGTAAAGGAGACTACTGCTGTGGATGGGTAGGCGAGGAATGCAAAGAGATCTTTATCCGGATCGCACTATACATCCGATTGAGCAGTAAAGGAGACTGCTGCTGTGGATGGGTAGGCGAGGAATGCAAAGAGATCTTTATCCGGATCGCACTATACATCCAATTGAGCAGTAAAGGAGACTGCTGCTGTGGATGGGTAGGCGAGGAATGAAAAGAGATCTGATTGTAGTAAAATACGACTCTTGTTTAGGAAAACAAAAGAACGTATATGAGCGGTAAGTATCGACGAGTGATTTAGGAAAACCACAAGTAATGACCCACAATCAAATAAAATGAGAGAAAGATTCGTTTCCCAAGGAGGTATATGTGTTGTGAATTAACTTGTATTTCTTTGAGATTAATATTAAGAGAATGGGGATGAGAAGATGAAAGACGGCTACGTGAAAATTAAACTACGACGAAAAAGACGAAAAACGTAAAGCCGTGAAAAACTACCCAAATTAAAAATTAAGCTAAAACCAAAAACAAAATCAAGAAAAGATTAAAACAAGTCTAAAATAATATAAATAAAGATAAAAATCCAACAAAGATATTTTAAACCCTTTTATTAATTAAATAATTAATTTTAAATGCTAATTAAAGCCCTAAAATTAAATTTAACTAATTCAAATGTCTAAAATATGATTTTATTGAATAATCACTTAACTTATATTATTAGAAGACTAAAAAGTAATTTTCTAAAAATTAAAACCTATTAAAACTATTTTTAAAACTCTAAAAATGATTAAAACCTAATTAAACTTAAAATAATTATAAAAATAAATCTAAAAGTTATAAAAATATTCTAAAAATGGAAATAGTCCTAATTAATGACAAAGAACCTAGGAAAAATGAAAAAGAAAGAAAAATGAAATTTTGGAAAATTAATAATAAAATATTATTAAAATAATACTAAAAAATAAAAGTTTCTAAAATTTGAAATAAAAAAATTTATAAAAATCCTAAATAATATAACTAAGAGAAAAACACAAATTATAGCTCCTAAACCTTTTTTAATAATTTTATAAAAATCTTTAAAGTTTATAAAAAAACCTTAAAATAATATAAAATTAAAAATAGAAGTTTTTAAAACCAAAACTTGATGTAAACCTCAAAAATATATTTTAAAAACTAAAAACTATTTTTCCTAAAAATAAAAACTCTTTTTGGTATTTTTTTATTGCTTTTATAAAAAACGTCTATTAATTAATTCCTATAAAATAATAAAATAAGAGGAAAAAATATAAAATTGGCCTAGAAAAATCCCTAATGCAAATATTATCTTAAGAAAAATGCAAGACACCAAAAACGCTTATAGAATAAGCTCAAAACCAAGGGAAAAAGCTACGGCTTTTTAAAAGCTTATCAAATGAAAAACATGTTAAGTAAAGTTTAAAACCAAACTCACCAGTCAAAGTCCCTAGGGCGCAGTTGGTTAAGTTGTTGGTGTGTTGAACGGCAGGTCGTGGGTTCGAGGCTGATAACCCCCTTTTTATCACTTTTTTATTTTTTTGCTTTTTAAACTTTTCCAAACCAATACAGACCTCTAATGACTTGTAAACTTAACTCCAATTCACTTTTACACACTGATTAAGTCCAAATGATAATCAAAACGTGACAGCTATGAGCTTTGTGTTTTGGTGCACTTCACAAAAGATTAAACACCAAGAGGAACTTGGTGTTTGAGCTTATTTGGTGAGTATTATGGACAATGGGGGGCACCCTTGAGCTTATTGAAGCTCAAGGAGTCACAAACAAGCAATGTAGAGCACACTAGCACACCAAGTATTCAAGAACCAAGCACACAAAAGCAACAGCAGGTTGCTGTGATGTATTTCTAGGACAGTGGACTATTTTTGCTATCTACTAGCACCCTATTGAGTTTCAAAAGCCACAACTTGAGCATATACCTACTCCAAATAGCACACAATCCAACTGCAAACCTTAATCACTCTCAATCTAAACAGATTTTAAGAATCAATCACCACAAACTCATGAAAAATAGACAGAATATTGATAAGCAGATTATGACTTCACTTTCTCTTTTTTTTATACACAAATTGCTTCCAAAACTTTTCTAATCTTGCTATCTAACTAACAACACCCTTTCTCAACCTTTTTAAAACACCTTAACACGTTTTTAATCCAATATCTAGATCTAAGCCCTGCTAAAACGTATTGCCAAACACCCTTTTAATATTATGAAACCAAAATTTTTCAAAGAAAAACCTTACAAAACTTATGAAAAATGATTCAATTGCATCTAAACACGTATAATAACTCAAAATAACACCAATCCAACAGTTTAAGCACACTGTAGCATCAAATCAAAACCAAAGCACATATACTTGCAGTTTCTGAGATTTACTAAGAGGGAAAGGAAAATACCTTAGGGCTTTAACATCCTAAGCCCTAGAGGGTGTATAACCCTCCTCCAATCCAACACGGGTTGGAGCTGACCCTTTATCAACACTCTTCAATCCCTGTTGAAGACAAAACAAAGAAGAGAAATACAAGATAAACAATATAATCTCTTTCTGTTTTCTTTCTTACCTTTTTAAAACTTACCAAAAACTTTCCAAACCTTCTTAAAACGTATCAAAAACTCTATATCATTAATTACCACAGATTTCTTAACATCAAAAATCCTTAGAACAAACTTTACCAAAATTACTCAAATTTTCAAAAACTTGAAAACAAGTTTTGAAACACAAATCACTTCAGCAAACTACAATATGGAACTCAGAATTAAGCATAAATCCAACACACAACTTTTATAAATAATAAAAAGGAATTATATTTGAATTTCTCAAAACACACAACTTTTATTTTGATAAAAAGGAATTACAAGAATTCTATGCTTAAAACTGGAACAAGGAACACCCACAGGTTGGGGTCTCTTATATAGTACTCTAATGAACATTCTAGGAGCTTAAAACATAAACCCTAATCATAGAAATTCTCTAAAATACCCCTAAACGGTTTTGAGTGGTTAGCTGTCCAAATTGCATCTCCTTCGTTCATTTTTGCGTTGTGAGCAAGCATATCATCATGTCCATTGATTGGGGACACGTCATGTTCCTTGGAGCCAAAGGAATGCTCCTATTGGAGGAGAGGGAATTGGGGGTTTGGGACCACAGGCGTGGGATGGGGATTTTATGAGTGGGATTAGTTTTGGTGCGTGGGAATTAAACGTGTGCCAATTTAATTGGAAATTACCCAAGTAAAAGTGAAGGTTAAACCTGGGGGTGTAAAAAGTATACAGTAACATGTTGAATCCGTTTTTAGGGGAGAGTTGGGTGTTAAGCGCCATTTTTCATTTAAATGTTTCCATTGTGACACTTTAAGTCCTTGTATTCTGGAATTTTTGGCATACAATGTTTTAAAACCCTAAAACCCGTTTTACTTTGTAAATAACTTTCCCCACTTGACATTTTTGGCACAAGACTTTGTAAAAGGCTTATCAAGGGTTGTTTTTGACCTTTTGTGATAATTCAAGGGCTGAACTTGGACTATATTGATCTTCAAAGGTCTTCTTTGCATCTTTAACTTCATGAGGGACCATAGTTGACAAATTTGATTTGTTGAGGGACCAATCTTGCCATTTCTTCAAAGTTGAAGGACCTTTTTGCAATTTTGACAAACTTAAGGGACCAAACTTGTAATTATTAATATACAAGGGTTTTAAGTGTCATTTCTTCAAAGAATGAGGATCAATCTTGTTTTGTCTTCAAGTCTTCAAGGGTATTTGATGAAAATTCCATGATTAGGGCCCGGTTCTTTGTACGGCTTCATTTCTCGTGTCCGTTTTTCCTTGTATCTTGTGATCTTTTGTCTTTTTCACGATATCCATACCTAAAATACACAAGTAAACAAACACAAGCATATATGGTATTTTATGACATTTTTATACATTTAAAGCCCGAAAAGAACGATGAGATCATGTATAAATGCCATCTCATCACTCCCCCATACTAAGCCATTGTCGTGCCCTCACGCAATGCTAGAATAAAGTATCTAAGCATCACCAAAGTTCAATTTTATTAACCTTTATTGAAAAGTAAAAGACTTGCAACATACTACGAGAATGTGTAAAGACATAATGTATGATTTTCATCACCAAAAGGTGACTTTTAGGGTCATAGAATAGAAACAAGTTAATGTCCCTTAGAGTAAACTTCGTCATCCTTGATTGTCATACATTCCATGCTAAGTGCAAAAACAAGATCATTGTTGGTACAAGTCACAATGCTAACACTACTCATACGTCCAAATTGTGTAATACTTTTTCTCCCCGCAATCCTAGTTATTATAAAAGGAAATGGGTTACTAGCATTTTTTATCTATTTGTCATGGATCACAAGTGATTCATATTGACTTATTTGAGTAGTTATTAGTCCGAAAGCAAAGTAGCACGATTTGATCAATAGTTAGCCGAAGGACAAAATCTTTTAAAACGGCTTCTCGTGTATCTCCTTAAGTTCATATCTTGGCATAACTCGTTTCACGATTTGAGACCTTTCTCGGACCGATATTTGGCATGTACTTCATACTTCAAATCTTGGGAAGACGTTCTCGAAATTATGGTCTTCTCTTCATATATTTGGAATTTCTTCACTTGACGTTTTTGAGAGATTCTTCATATAGGACCACGACTTCATCATTTTTCTTCAATCTTTACTTTGGATTTTGATATACAACGATCCGCCTCCTTTTCGGACTTGGATATATTTATCCTCATACCTTGTTAGGGTCTTTTTGGATAGACTTTCTCCATTCTTTAGGGGAGTAATTGCTTCTCGTCGTGTGTCTCGATCCTTCATATTGATTTTGGAACAATGATACTTCACATCATCTTTGGATCTTTAGCAAAAATAGAGCTCCTCATGCCTTGTTAGGGCCTTTTTGGATGATTGCCAATCTTCGCGTCCCGCTTCAATAAGTTATGCCTTGGCTATGAACTCTATTCAACCCCGAGCAACTTTTAAACGATCTTGCGCTAGAGGCTAAGTAACTTTTCAAACCGTACGACCTTACTTATTGCAATTATGATTTATTCCTAATGCATTGATCTTATGGGAAGAAAAAGCCACAATTAAAAACATATGAGTTTTTGAAAGAACATTTTCATGTTCTACGTTTAGCATGATCACTTGTCTAACTCTATCATTTCTCGTTCTTCACTATATAAAGACCTCTAATTAAAGAGACTCGTGAATACTTAGCCATGCAAGTCAAAATTAAGCCAAATTTGGATTAGCTTTCATTAAGACTATATCAAATCAAAGTTTTGGGTTTTCAAGCCACCTATAGGATCTTGCACTTTCTTGGACTTTTTCAAGTTTAGAGAATGCGTTTTAAAGTTCCCTTGATAAGTGACTTTCTAGAATCAATTATAGGAACTTGCGAAAAGTTCTTGATCTTAACCCGAATGAATTAAGACTTTCGCGTTTTAAAGCTCCCTATATAAAAGTCTAGCAAAACTTGAATTGAGCGGGTTAAGGAATGTAAATGGCTCCAAATGCCCATCAAGTCAAAAATTAACTCTTATTCTACCCATCGGAAAATATACATTCGTGTCTTAAAAACACTTATGAAAAACTAAGAAAAATTTTAAAATTTGGCCATTTTTAGCCTTATTAGCAAAACAAAACATTGAAAATTGGAAAACGTGAGGGCGTAGCAAAGCAAGTACCTATTCACCCCCCCATACTAGAAGTAAACATTGTCCTCAATGTTTCGAGTCTAAAGGTGGAGCACCCCCATACTAGAGACGAAGAGTCGAATGCTTAGGATCTAGCATGGAAAGGGTGATCAACAATATATCTAAAGCCGTTTATTAATTATGCTAAAAGATAATTGTTAGAACAATAAAGGATATGTCATGGATTCGTGAAAAACTTCTTCAAACGAACGATGGAGGCTACCGTAAACGAACACGAGAGTCTTCAATCGTAGACGATGATGATGATCTAGATAACACAATCACAAACAACCACGAGACAATGAGTTGGAAGGGTACAAGTCCCCTTATTAGTGAACATAAAGCATAAAGATAAGCATGGGATCTCCCCCACGAGGCACCTCGTTTTTGATTACCGAGTCATGAGCTCGACTCGATCCCCTCAAAATGTGAACA
The DNA here is from genome assembly GCA_025667525.1 of Glebionis coronaria. Classification (NCBI taxonomy): domain Eukaryota; kingdom Viridiplantae; phylum Streptophyta; class Magnoliopsida; order Asterales; family Asteraceae; genus Glebionis; species Glebionis coronaria. The sequence goes on from CM046878.1 coordinate 267,813,340, forward strand.
TTTAGGGAAATCATGGTGTGGTCAATTTTTGATGGGGCTTACATGATAAACAAGGCCCAAAAAGCAACCGGTAAAAAGGACTAAGTCCTTAGATGATGCAAAATACCGGGGTCGAAGATGGCGTTCTCGTTCCCATGGAAAGAACAATTCAACGCCACTTCAACATGTGCCATAAACTCAAAGAGTTTGAAGAAAATAGAAGAGAAGTAGAAGGGTGAGACAATTGGTAAGACAAACGTTTGAGCTACTCGAGGTAGACTCGCACCAAGCAAATAGAAAGATTTTCCATTTATTGCATCGGTGGAAGACCGAGATTTCCCTTTACATGAAATTCCGGGATCAAATATCTCGTCCTCGGTGGACAAGGATGAGGGAACATAAGGGGCTTCCCCCATACTAGAACCACACAAAACATCGTCAAAAGGAGTAGACGAGTTTGTAGTACTCAAAACACGCGGTGATGACGGAGTTAGATTTGTAGAAAAATCAATTAAATCACATTTAAGATCTTTTCCTTTTTTATCTTTTGAACTCTCCTTATGAAAACCCTTTTTGATTATGTCGAAAATATTCGGTGTTTCTAAGACGATGTTAGTCACACTAAAAATTCTCACATTTTGAAACCGTTTTGGTTTTGGTTGTGGCAAGTTCTCAAAACGTTTATCGACGAAGAAAACTTCCCCATCGGGGTCAACATATTCATCATCCGAAAGATCTTCCGTAGAAACCGGCAACTTATCAACACTTTTCAAGAACGAAGGTGAAGGATTTTTCGATTCAAGTATTGATGGTTTCTTCTTTGTGGGCTTAGCACTCATAACCTCCACCGGCGGAGGAAATGGTAAATTGTTTTTGGAGACATTCCCTAAAACTCTTGGTGAAAATTCTTTGCAAACGACATTGGTCGAGTCACCATGGTTTAAAGTTGCAATAGAATAGACATGAGAAAGATTGGAGTTTTGTGTTGCATTGATGACAAGTTCTTCTTCATTGAAACGAAGGGTGATTTTTCGAGCATGAACATCGATAAGTGCTCTTGATGTATCCAAAAATGAACGACCCAAAATGAGAGGAACTTTTCGATCGATGGGAATGTCTACAACGATAAAGTCAACGGGATAGTAAAACTTTCTGACTTTAACGAAAACGTCCTCGGCTACTCCACATGCCAAAATCGTAGAATGATCGGCCATCTCGATGGACATGTTCGAAGGAGTAAGAGCCGGAAGCGAAAGCGATTTGAAAATCTCAAGAGGCATTAAGTTAATACTAGCGCCAAGATCGGCCAAGGCGTAGCATTCCTCCATATCTTGTATAGCACACGGAATCAAAAATTTACCGGGATCACCGACTTTTTGTGGTATGCGGCTTAGAAAAACCGATGAACAACTAGACGATTGTTGTAACTTTTCTTTGTGGTTAGCATACTTTTGAAGTTTGCGGCGAATCGAGGCATCATGATTAAAGCATCGGCAAAACTTATGTTAAAATGCAAATCACGAAACATTTTCATAAATAGCTCAAATTGATAATTGTTCCGTTCTTGTGCTTTCTCTTTGTTACGTCTCGATGGGTAAGGTAAAGATGGTGTGGGTTGGTCATTAGGCAACGGCCTTGGAATCTCGGGTTCCACAATTGGTATTGGTGTAACCGTAGGTGTGGTTTGAGCGGTACTTCGTGGGATTGTAATGTGCTCCTTTTCGACCATCACCTCGGGTTCTTTCTCGATTTCCTTCTCCGTAGAAGTACTTGGACGAGAGATTGGTTCCTTGAAAGTTTTACCACTTCGTGTAGCAACAACCTTCAATTCTCCCCTCGGGTTGTTAATGGTATCACTAGGAAGACCACCCGAGGAAGAGGGCTTACACATGATTGCTTCGAACATCTTAGCCATTCGGTCCTCAAATTTTGATTGCCTAGCATCCGCTTTCAATAACTCTTGCTTAATCTCATGTTGTCCTAATTCCATCTTTTGTTGGTTTTGTTGAAGACGTTGGACATTTCCTTCCATTTTGTTTGCATGAGTTTTAAGTTCATTAGCAAGTTCATTTTTAAGCTCGTTTTTCAACTCGGACCTTAAGCTAATCATCTCACGTTGCATGTTATCAAATTTAGCATCATTTGCTTTTGCATAATCTAAAAATTCTCCTTGCAAATTTTTCGTGTGAGCATTTTGAAAACCTTGTGTAGTGTTTTGAAAATCACGGTTTTGGTTTTGATCAGAGATTTGTCCATTCCCACTTTGATAATTCCCTTTGTTGTAATTGCGTGTGTTGCCTTGGTAATTACCTTGGTTGTTGTTTCGATAATTATTAGCATTTTGATTTGGTGGAGCTTGATTTTGGCGGGAACCTTGGCCGTTTTGGTTGTAAGTTCCCGTTGCTACATAAGCACTCGAAGTGTTACCATCCGCGGTAATGCACTCGGATAAATCATGAGCTCCTCCACACGATAAACAACTCTTAGCAACCGCTTTAACCGAAGCGGAATTGGAAGCTTCTTGAGCCTTCCAATGGGACATTAGATTAGCAAATCTATCAAAAAACCGATTTTCCTCATTAGCTTCATCATGTAAGGCGTTAATGCTACGAGACGATTGTGACGAAGACGAACCCATATTGGCAACACTCGGTGTGTTACGAGGGCTATAAACCTTAGATCGATTTTCAATGATTTGTAAAGCCTCATTTGTCGTCTTGCACAAAAAATTACCACCCGCGGCGGCATTCAAATAATCTCGTTCATGATCATTAAGCCCATTATAAAAAGTATCTATTTGATGTAATTCCGAAAAATCATGGTGAGGACATTCATGTAACATCTCCTTAAATCGTTCCCATGCCATTGAAAAACTTTCATTGTTACGTTGCACAAATCGTGAAATCTCATTTTTTAAGTGTGTTGTTTTCGATGGTGGAAAAAACTTGTTCACAAACTTAGAAACGAGATCGGCCCATGTCAAAATCGAATTTGGCGGTTCTTTCTCGAGCCAAATTTTTGCGGGTCCATCCAACGAGTATGGAAATAACATCATCTTAATGGCGTCATGCGGAACATCCTTAAATTTGCTAGTGGCGGTGAGACGGTTGAAATTCCTAATGTGGTAATGCGGGTTGTCTTTCTCGTGACCTCGAAATTTGTTTGCTTGTAGCATCGACATTAAACCCGTCTTAATCTCGAAATTCTCCGCAAGGATGGCGGGAATAACAATGGCCTCTCCAAAACCCTCGGTGGGTGCTTGTAGCAACTCCATCATAGTACGATTAGCCATTACGACTTCTTGTTCTATAATAGGTTCAACAATTGGAGGTTCTTCAACAATCAACGATCCTTGATTTGCTTGCTTTTGAAGACGTTTACGAGCTCGTTTAGCTTGATTACGAGTGATCATAAACTTCACGAAGAATGGGAGGTGAGCAAAGAAGATTCTTTTTGGTTGTTTTGTGGATTTTCAATTTTTTTGTGTTTTTGATGATATTTAATTTTTTTGGATTTTGGTGTATCTTCGTAGACAACAATCTACAAAATCTATCCTCGAATCAAACTCTTGATTAAAGAAGCCTCAAAGGAATGAAAACGATCACGTGGAGTGAACGCCTTCTAATGACTTTAGAACTTTGGTGAAAACCAAATTGTTCACGAGGGTTTAATCACAAAGAAACCAAGCAAATATAGTATACGTAATAATACTTTGGGCGGCAAAACCCTCGATTAGCCTTCAATGTCAAAATACTCACAAGCAAGCGGGGAAACGAGGCGGCGCGAAGCACTTAAGAGCCTTTTTCCTTAGGGTATATTTTATAATACCCGCCTTATACCCACCTTATAGTTCGTATCTTTCAAAATCGAGCTTCACGAAAGTATTTATCTATTTTTGCCTTTTCTTTTTGTTTGAGATTCGAATACAATAATTAGGAGATCAAATCCCAATTAAGGTTGTGTTTTCACACTTTTGGAGATATTGTATTTTGATTGTGATACTTAATACAATATATTAATAATATTCACAAAGAAAAACCAAGAAAACCGATAATACGTGTTAAGGGAGTTCCACTTAACACAAATACTATTTATGGATAATATCAAAAACAAAAGTTTCCAAATTAAAGCACGACACACCTCCCCGGCAGCGGCGCCAAAAATGATTGTAGTAAAATACGACTCTTGTTTAGGAAAACAAAAGAACGTATATGAGCGGTAAGTATCGACGAGTGATTTAGGAAAACCACAAGTAATGACCCACAATCAAATAAAATGAGAGAAAGATTCGTTTCCCAAGGAGGTATATGTGTTGTGAATTAACTTGTATTTCTTTGAGATTAATATTAAGAGAATGGGGATGAGAAGATGAAAGACGGCTACGTGAAAATTAAACTACGACGAAAAAGACGAAAAACGTAAAGCCGTGAAAAACTACCCAAATTAAAAATTAAGCTAAAACCAAAAACAAAATCAAGAAAAGATTAAAACAAGTCTAAAATAATATAAATAAAGATAAAAATCCAACAAAGATATTTTAAACCCTTTTATTAATTAAATAATTAATTTTAAATGCTAATTAAAGCCCTAAAATTAAATTTAACTAATTCAAATGTCTAAAATATGATTTTATTGAATAATCACTTAACTTATATTATTAGAAGACTAAAAAGTAATTTTCTAAAAATTAAAACCTATTAAAACTATTTTTAAAACTCTAAAAATGATTAAAACCTAATTAAACTTAAAATAATTATAAAAATAAATCTAAAAGTTATAAAAATATTCTAAAAATGGAAATAGTCCTAATTAATGACAAAGAACCTAGGAAAAATGAAAAAGAAAGAAAAATGAAATTTTGAAAAATTAATAATAAAATATTATTAAAATAATACTAAAAAATAAAAGTTTCTAAAATTTGAAATAAAAAAATTTATAAAAATCCTAAATAATATAACTAAGAGAAAAACACAAATTATAGCTCCTAAACCTTTTTTAATAATTTTATAAAAATCTTTAAAGTTTATAAAAAACCTTAAAATAATATAAAATTAAAAATAGAAGTTTTTAAAACCAAAACTTGATGTAAACCTCAAAAATATATTTTAAAAACTAAAAACTATTTTTCCTAAAAATAAAAACTCTTTTTGGTATTTTTTTATTGCTTTTATAAAAAACGTCTATTAATTAATTCCTATAAAATAATAAAATAAGAGGAAAAAATATAAAATTGGCCTAGAAAAATCCCTAATGCAAATATTATCTTAAGAAAAATGCAAGACACCAAAAACGCTTATAGAATAAGCTCAAAACCAAGGGAAAAAGCTACGGCTTTTTAAAAGCTTATCAAATGAAAAACATGTTAAGTAAAGTTTAAAACCAAACTCACCAGTCAAAGTCCCTAGGGCGCAGTTGGTTAAGTTGTTGGTGTGTTGAACGGCAGGTCGTGGGTTCGAGGCTGATAACCCCCTTTTTATCACTTTTTTATTTTTTTGCTTTTTAAACTTTTCCAAACCAATACAGACCTCTAATGACTTGTAAACTTAACTCCAATTCACTTTTACACACTGATTAAGTCCAAATGATAATCAAAACGTGACAGCTATGAGCTTTGTGTTTTGGTGCACTTCACAAAAGATTAAACACCAAGAGGAACTTGGTGTTTGAGCTTATTTGGTAAGTATTATGGACAATGGGGGGCACCCTTGAGCTTATTGAAGCTCAAGGAGTCACAAACAAGCAATGTAGAGCACACTAGCACACCAAGTATTCAAGAACCAAGCACACAAAAGCAACAGCAGGTTGCTGTGATGTATTTCTAGGACAGTGGACTATTTTTGCTATCTACTAGCACCCTATTGAGTTTCAAAAGCCACAACTTGAGCATATACCTACTCCAAATAGCACACAATCCAACTGCAAACCTTAATCACTCTCAATCTAAACAGATTTTAAGAATCAATCACCATAAACTCATGAAAAATAGACAGAATATTGATAAGCAGATTATGACTTCACTTTCTCTTTTTTTTTATACACAAATTGCTTCCAAAACTTTTCTAATCTTGCTATCTAACTAACAACACCCTTTCTCAACCTTTTTAAAACACCTTAACACGTTTTTAATCCAATATCTAGATCTAAGCCCTGCTAAAACGTATTGCCAAACACCCTTTTAATATTATGAAACCAAAATTTTTCAAAGAAAAACCTTACAAAACTTATGAAAAATGATTCAATTGCATCTAAACACGTATAATAACTCAAAATAACACCAATCCAACAGTTTAAGCACACTGTAGCATCAAATCAAAACCAAAGCACATATACTTGCAGTTTCTGAGATTTACTAAGAGGGAAAGGAAAATACCTTAGGGCTTTAACATCCTAAGCCCTAGAGGGTGTATAACCCTCCTCCAATCCAACACGGGTTGGAGTTGACCCTTTATCAACACTCTTCAATCCCTGTTGAAGACAAAACAAAGAAGAGAAATACAAGATAAACAATATAATCTCTTTCTGTTTTCTTTCTTACCTTTTTAAAACTTACCAAAAACTTTCCAAACCTTCTTAAAACGTATCAAAAACTCTATATCATTAATTACCACAGATTTCTTAACATCAAAAATCCTTAGAACAAACTTTACCAAAATTACTCAAATTTTCAAAAACTTGAAAACAAGTTTTGAAACACAAATCACTTCACCAAACTACAATATGGAACTCAGAATTAAGCATAAATCCAACACACAACTTTTATAAATAATAAAAAGGAATTATATTTGAATTTCTCAAAACACACAACTTTTATTTTGATAAAAAGGAATTACAAGAATTCTATGCTTAAAACTGGAACAAGGAACACCCACAGGTTGGGGTCTCTTATATAGTACTCTAATGAACATTCTAGGAGCTTAAAACATAAACCCTAATCATAGAAATTCTCTAAAATACCCCTAAACGGTTTTGAGTGGTTAGCTGTCCAAATTGCATCTCCTTCGTTCATTTTTGCGTTGTGAGCAAGCATATCATCATGTCCATTGATTGGGGACACGTCATGTTCCTTGGAGCCAAAGGAATGCTCCTATTGGAGGAGAGGGAATTGGGGGTTTGGGACCACAGGCGTGGGATGGGGATTTTATGAGTGGGATTAGTTTTGGTGCGTGGGAATTAAACGTGTGCCAATTTAATTGGAAATTACCCAAGTAAAAGTGAAGGTTAAACCTGGGGGTGTAAAAAGTGTACAGTAACATGTTGAATCCGTTTTTAGGGGAGAGTTGGGTGTTAAGCGCCATTTTTCATTTAAATGTTTCCATTGTGACACTTTAAGTCCTTGTATTCTGGAATTTTTGGCATACAATGTTTTAAAACCCTAAAACCCGTTTTACTTTGTAAATAACTTTCCCCACTTGACATTTTTGGCACAAGACTTTGTAAAAGGCTTATCAAGGGTTGTTTTTGACCTTTTGTGATAATTCAAGGGCTGAACTTGGACTATATTGATCTTCAAAGGTCTTCTTTGCATCTTTAACTTCATGAGGGACCATAGTTGACAAATTTGATTTGTTGAGGGACCAATCTTGCCATTTCTTCAAAGTTGAAGGACCTTTTTGCAATTTTGACAAACTTAAGGGACCAAACTTGTAATTATTAATATACAAGGGTTTTAAGTGTCATTTCTTCAAAGAATGAGGATCAATCTTGTTTTGTCTTCAAGTCTTCAAGGGTATTTGATGAAAATTCCATGATTAGGGCCCGGTTCTTTGTACGGCTTCATTTCTCGTGTCCGTTTTTCCTTGTATCTTGTGATCTTTTGTCTTTTTCATGATATCCATACCTAAAATACACAAGTAAACAAACACAAGCATATATATGGTATTTTATGACATTTTTATACATTTAAAGCCCGAAAAGAACGATGAGATCATGTATAAATGCCATCTCATCAAGATCTTTATCCTGATCGCACTATACATCCGATTGAGTAGTAAAGGAGACTGCTGCTGTGGATGGGTAGGCGAGGGGCTTCCCAATGGGTGTTATAGTCGTACTTGTCCCGGATCTGGGAGGGGACCATTATCGCTGTGGATTTGGTTAGGAGGGCAAATCCATTGCAAATGGTTTCTGATATGAGGAGGACGTGCCAGCTTGTTTTATCCGCTGGGGAATCCGGGGACACACTAATTCTACATCCTGTTCATGGGTGAGATACAAGTTATATCTCCATACCCATGGATGTAAAATTGTGGGTTGAAGGTAGAACAAACATGTTTATCTTTAACCTTTCCCCTATTAGCAGCTTTAAGAAGAGACTCACGATCTTTACCTTAGGCAGCGAGGTACAAACATAAGTTAATAGTACTAAAGTTTCTACCAACAAGGAGGTTAAGACTGTTGTCGATGGTGTTTACGTAAGAGGTTGCAAGGAATCTGCTTCCTTTGCCGTGAGGCTGAGTGAGAGGGGCGTAGAAAAGAAGTACCTCAAATGGTGGAAATAAAAGAAGATACCATGAATAAAGAAGTGTGCGCTTTGCAGGGTGTCGCATCAAGGGTAATGCATTCATTATTACTGGTTCAAAATTTTGTATAAACTTTGACTTCTAAAGAGTGGAATTCTCATCTCCCAGCATCTAGTGGTGATGGTATTGTCGAACTAATTGGGCCCAAAGAGAAAAGAGGAATGTCCAAAAGCATAGGACATTCATCATCTCCTTACGGGGGATGCCGAACGTATCCCTACAAAGTACACCCGTTGTGAGTTGGGTGTACCTTTCAGGTTTTAGGGTTGTCTAGGTGGCGGAAGTAACCATACAAAATACACCCATTGTGGGTTGGGTGTGTCCTTCAGGGTTAGGCAGGGAGGAAACGGGTTAGGGAAACAGGTCACACTCGGACCAAATATTCTTTAGCCCGTTGGTGCTAGAGATGACACTAAATCTAGTGTTATCTAGTGTTAACTATACCGGGGTTATGGCTCCCTAGTATAATCAAGGTTTCATCTCACCAAGGTGCACAAACCCATTTTTGGCTATAAGAGATAATCACATGTTACTTGCCAATCAATTTGTGCTAAGAACGACATTAAAGTTATCAAGGCTTTCTAGGATCTGATTGGTGTAAGACGGCTGACTTGGAATGTTTTTAAGGAACAACCTCGGATGAGGGTGTTTAACCATCATAAATTTTTCGTCGACTATCCCACAGTATTATAGGAGCCTAGAACTAACGGGGGGGGGGGGGGGGGGGGGGATTTCTATTACCTTACTAAATTTAGCAATTGTAGTGCTTTGTCCTACACATGCATCAGACAAGATAGATGTATATAATTTGTTTAGTAAGAACGTACCAGGTACGATGTTGGGGCCTGGGTTTGTTGGGGCATTGTCGACCATGTACACTTGTGAAAGAGCTCCCTTGTCGTCCTTCTTCTGATTGGCCCTCTTGGGACAATCAGGTCTCACGTGCCCAGGGGTTCCACACTCGTAACATACCACGGCTTTCTTTGGCCCGCTACCGCTCCCGCCAGTGGGGTTTGGGTTTCCTTGTTGCCCACTTCCACTCCCTCGTGTGTTAGACTTGCCCCTGTTGCTGTTTCCAGGATTGGTGTTGGGTCGACCTGGGGTAGCAACATTGGTTGGACACTCGCGAGCAAAGTGGCCTCGTTGGCCGCACTTGTAGCATCCTTGACATTGTCCTCCAGCAACATGGTGGTAGTTGCACTTTGGACACTGGGGTTTTGTCCTTGAGTAGTTCTTGGTGCGGGTTGTGGGGGTAGTGTCATCTGCTTGTTGCTGGTGCTGGCTACGAGAGTTTTCATCGGATTTCCTCTTGTTATCTGTTTGCCTCTCAGACAGATTGCGGGCTCGTTTGTTGATCACCTCAGTCGCAAATTCCATGGCACCTTCAACAGTGATGGGTCGTGAAGCTAGCACACTGTCATGAATGTTGTCAGGGAGTCCACTGACATACTTCTCAATCTTGTCACTCCTTAGAGGAAACATTCTGGTGCACATCAAGCTTAACTCTTGAAACCTATGGTTGTACCAAATGATATCATTGTTCTTACACTTGAGATCCCACAACTCGACTTCCAACTTCTTCATTTCTCCTCTGGGACAGTACTTTTCAGTCATTCTTTCCTTGAGGTTAGCCCAAGTGAGAGCATAAGCGGCGTCATGTCCAAGGATAGCGACCACAGAGTTCCACCAGGTAAGGGCACTCTCAAGTAGGGTGCACGTGGCAAACTTTACTCTGTTCTCGTCAGCACAACCACTAATGCGGAAGACTGTCTCTAGTCTTTCAAACCATTGCATCAATTCAACAACTCCTTCTTTACCTCGGTAGTATGAGGGTTTACATTTCAAGAAGTCGGGGTAAGAGCAACCCCTGTTGGTGTTGTTTCTGCGAGCGTCGGAGTTTGGATCATTGTATATATTTGGGTTAGCTCCTCTGGCTGCCATAGCTGCTGTGATGCCTTCACTTACCATTTCCCGCAGTTGTGTGGCAGTGACATTTCGTGTAGCTTCTGGGGATTCAGCATTGTCGGCATTGGAAGTGGTTGCATTATTGGGATTTGACCTCGTAATCACCATGTGTCTATAATCATATACAAAATGAGATTATTAGTTCAAGCATTAGTATAGTTTTTATATTATTTGCACGAAGAAACTTATGCACTGATTTCATAACAAATTTGGACAACCTGTTAAGATCTCATAATATAATACATTGCACAACAGATATAATAAAGAGAGTGATTACATGTTATTTCCATAAGAAATTTAAAAGTCATCTTAGCATAACACAATCTAAGTCATAGGCCGGTCGAGCCTAATCCAAAGTAATGATACACACAGTCCTTAAAAACATCATATCCCAAAGTTACATGTCCCAAAAGAAAGAACAGATAAAGTACGGGATTACATCACAAAAGCTGAACAAGATTTAAAATACAAAGGCCCTATGTCATGATAGCCGGGATGCAACCCGTGAGCTTATCATGACGTACAAGGTGTCTAGTACGTCTATGCTAATCCTGCTTGGATGGTCCACTAGATGATGCCGGGGCTGACGGTGCAGATGAAGCTGGTAGGGCTGCAGAATTTCTCCTGGTGTTCCACAAAGTCCGAACTGTAGTTCGGGTCTCCTTGAGCGTACGGAGTGCAGACAGTAGCTGGTTCCGGAGCCTATCGACAACCCCTCGGAGGTAAGCCATCTCCCCAGTAACCCCATCATGCCGGATAGTGGCGAGATCAAAGAAGATGGACAAGGATTGCTACTGAGTAGCAAGAGCAACATGGGTCTGATGCTGCAGACCTTCCATGACCTGAATGCGCTGGTGGAGGCGGTAGTTCTCATCCAGTAACCAATTTAGTGCCTCGTCCGTCCTAGCCTGGATGCCCTTGGCAGTCTGGAAGTCTTCCCTCCTAGTGCGGAAAAGAGTGTCGATACGCTCATAGATGACAACATGGCTTTGTTGACTGACTGTCAACTGGTTGCGGAGGTCGGATATCTCTCGCTCATGGCGTGCAGCCAATGCGGAGATCTGGGCCTGGATGGGATCGACATGTCCTGCCCCGGAGCCTTCCCCGACCTCATAAGTAGAGACTGGCGTGGGTCCGGAGAAATAGCCTGATGAAAAGGATAGAGGCATGGAAGATGGTATGCTAGAAGGGACCCGGTCCTCCTCCATAGAGGTTGGGGCCGGTGTGGCTGATGCTGAGATAGAAAATGGGTCCCCTGGGAGTACAGCTTCGGTGGATGGGTCATCCTCGGAATCTGAGGCTGACAACCATCCACACTGCATCGATCGTGGGGATGAACAGACAACTGGAGCAGGAGCTACTCTGGGTAGAAGAGTCGTAGATGCAGTAGGCGGAGTCATGATGCTCTGAAATAATATCATTTTAAGTTTGAAGTGAGTATAAGCTTACAAACAAAGAACAATATTATTTAGATTACATGCTTTATGAAATATATCCCCTTTTTAAACAATTATTAGAATGTTTTAAGGTTACAAATATTTATACTTATACATATATATGTACTATCATGTAAGTAGTTCATTTATCAGTTAGTAAGTGTGAAATTTAGTTTAATATTACTCATATTCGCATTTCAGTATTTTACTATATAGTTTAAAATTTTCAAGTTGAGCACGTGTGACATATCGCAATACCATACTAAACAGTATTAATAATCAAGTGCAGTAAACATATATATATATATATATATATATATATATATATATATATATATATATATATATATATATATATATATATATATATATATATATATATATATATATATATATATATATATATATATATATATATATATATATATATATATATATATATATATATATATATATATACAATTAGTTCACATAGCATAAAATGCCCTAAGATCTATATGCTTAACTAAGACGGTCCCAAAATAAAATCCCATAAAGAGTTTTATAAGTTATAGTCCAGTTTTAAATAAAAGAAAAGTCATTTTATTTTTATTTTATTTAAAAATTTATCTGGTTCTCTATAACTAATGCTCTGATACCATTCTCTGTGACACCCTGGGTAGGGTCAAAATACGCGGAAATATCCACGGAGATGTCACAAGCGCGGATCGATAGCATATAGTCCGTAGAGCATAAGATAAAAGTAAGTTAAATAAGATTACATGTTTATTTTAACAAATAAATAAAAATTGTCTTAAACATGGTGGAGAGTGTTTATTTGAGTTTCCCAAATAGAACCCCTGACGAGTCCATTGATGCAGGTTTCTAAGATGCTAGAGGCCATGCACACACCACGTACTAACTTCATATTCCTGTGCAAAACATACTAACGGGTCAACATAAAGTTGGTGAATTTACAGATTTTAACAATTAATTAGTTTGGACATACAATAATCATAGAAGTAATAATGCACAAAACATTCTTACTAAAATGTAAATAACATTTGTTTATTATTAGAAACTGAAGCTTAACCCCATAGTCCTCAACAGATGAGGACGTAGTGTCTTACAAAAAGACACCCTAATACTCGGCTTTTACCCCAAGTATCAAAATTCGTAGTCCCAAGTCTTTTCGAATTGATTACCGGTCTAAAGTGCGACTCAATTGTCTTTGGTGGGCAAGAGAATGGTTTGGTTTGTTTATCTAATTTTAACTAAAAGCAAATAAGTAAGTGTCGTTGAGTAAAGTTAAAGTGTTTAAGAATTAAACTAAAAGCTATTTAGAAAAACTTTAAGTAAAAACTTTAAAACTTAAAAACATGTTCCATCGCAATATAACAATTCATATCTGTCGGAATGCACCAAATCATAACCATCGGAATATCACTAAAATAAGCCATTGAATAATCAATGCAAAGGTCCGTCAGAATACCAATCTTAATACCCATCGGAATGCAACAACAAAATACCCATCGGAATGTTTTTAGATCGCAAAGATCCAGATCGGAATGTTGTAAAAAACTTCTATCGCAATGTGCATCTATCGAAAAGCTTACTATCGCAATGTTGCTGTCGAAAAATGGGCAGCACTTCGTTTTAACAAGACCTTAGTCCCGTCGGAATGTGCGATCGCAATGAGCGATTGCAACCCAGATCGGAATAAGGGGGAGTAGCCACCCGATCGCAAAGTAGAACCCTAATGGGTTATTGCGATAAAAAACAATGACACCCGTCGGAATGTGTACAAAATCCCTTGTATTGCGATGGAATGCAATACTTAATCCGAAATTGGTGGAGATCCTAAAACTCAATAAGCTGATGCAATAAGCTATTATACCCGAACCTTAAACAATTCAAAAAGCTTAAATTTGATAACTTCTAAAACATGAAAGATTTCAAACTTTATGAAATGACTTTAATAATGACTAAAACCTTTGTGAAATCCGAAAATCAATAAGCTAAAACTTGTAATAAGCCAATAAGCATTACGAGCTTATAACTTATACGTGAAGGAGCTTAAGTATGAACAAAGGGAATCAACCGTCTAACCATACAACCTTAACTTTAATCACGGATCATAAAGGATTCGGATCAAAGAAAAGATTTTGAGTCGAAAATCAAGTAAACCAAGAAATGTAGAAGAAGATTAAAAATTTAAAACTTAACTTGAATTAGATAGATGAAATCCAAATACAAGAATGATGATGAAAGCTTAAAAGAAAGGAAGAAATGAAAAACTTAGTGAGAGAAAGTTTAGAACTTTCTCTCTCTAAAACTAGAAAGGAAACTAAAAATTAAAAACTAGCTAACCCCCTCCTAATGTGATTAGGAGGGTATTTATAGGGAAGTGGGAAGTGCATGTGTGGTGCTTCCTTCTTTCTTTTCTTCTCGACTCGATTTAATTCATTTGTCTTTCTCGATGTCGTCTCGGGATTAATTAAACTCTTCTAAACATTTCTTCATTTATTTAGACTCGAGTTCTTCGACTTCATTAAACTTCCGTCTTTAGACTTGTTCTTCGATAAATCTTCAGAATAGGCCTTGGACTTCCGTTCTTTTTGCACTCTTGATCTTTTGACTTCGTCTTTTCCTGTTTTCTTCGATAAAAGCCTGTGAAAGCCAGTGTTTTCTTCATTTTTCATCTTTTGGTCCTAAAACACAATAAAAACACAAACCACGCATAATTCCGACTTTTACGGCATAAATCACACGTTTTGGTCTTGTTATTATTGGAAATAAGTGGTAAAAGGATAAGTGTTTTCACACTTATTAAATCCCCTACACTTGACCATTGCAATGCCCTCATGCAATGCATTAATTTTAAAGCACGGTTTACATTTTCCATCATAAATAATCCACCTTGGCCTTTATTAAATAAAAAGATAGAAGCAAGTAAAGAAATTAAAAACTTACATTGGGTTTTGGCTGCCATGAACGTTTATCATCCTCAAGTTTCACGTTCCCCATACCAAGCTTAAAAACGAGATCATTGTTATTATAAGTTAGCAACCTAACACGAACTCATGTGGGCCAATTATTCACTTAGACTCCCTTATTCCTAGGTGTATCTCTTATATTTTATTTTTGTCTTGAATGATCACGAGGATGCATTGTTTGACTTATTTCGATAGTTATTTAGGCCGAAAATAAAGTGAACGATTTAATCAATAGTTAGCTAAAGGACAAAATCTTTTAAAACTGCTTCTCGGGACCTCATAAAGTTCATATCTTGGCATAACTCGCTTCACGATTTGAGACCTTTCTCGGACCGATATTTGGCAGCGACTTCATACTTCAAATCTTTGAAAGACGTTCATGAATTAATGGCCTTCTCTTCATAATAGGAATTTCTTCACTTGAAGTTTTGAGAGATTCTTCTTATTTGGATCACGACTTCTTCATTTTTCTCCAATATTTATTTTGGACTTTGATATACAACGATCCGCCTCCTTTTAGGACTTGGATCTATTTATCCTCATACCTTGTTAGGGCCTTTTTGGATAGACTTCTCCATGATCTTTAGGGGAGTATTTGCTTTTCATCGTGTGTCTCGATCCTTCATATTGATTTTCGATAAATGATTCTTCACATCACTTTTGGATCTTTAGCAACAAAATGTAGCCCTCATGCCTTGTTAGGCCCTTTTCGGACTCGCCAATCTTCGCATCCCGCTTCAATAAATTATGCCTTGGCTATGAACTCTAATCCGTACCGAGCAACTTTTAAACGATCTTGGGCTAGAAGCTAAGTAACCTTTTAAATCGTACAACCTTTTTTTATTGCAGATAAGTTTATTAACAAACGAAGGGAGAATAAGCTTATAATTAACTCACATAAATTCACGAAAGAATACCAAACTTATAATTGACTCTATCATCTTTCATTATCCACAATTTAAAATCTCAAGGAATGAGACTCGTGGATGCTTAGCCTATTAAATCAAAGTTTTGGGTTTTCGAGTCATCTATAGGATCTTGCAAATTCTTAGACTTTTTCAAGTTTAGAAATCGCATTTTAAAGTTCCCTTGATAAACGACTCTCTAGGATCAATTATAGGAACTTGCGAAAAGTTCTTGTTCTTAACCCGTGAGAGTTAAGACTTTCGCGTTTTATAGCTCCCTATATAAAAGCCTAGCAAAACTTGACTTAAACACGTTAAGGATACTAGCTAGAGTAAACTTAGATAAGTAAACTCGGGTTGAGTCAAAATGTTCACGACTAAGAAAAATTTAAAACCACTTTATTGAAAATTTATTCTAGCAAGGAAAGAAAATAAACATAACAAAGGAAGATACAACTATACAAATAGGCCAAAATAGATTAAAAAATTTGAAAAATGTCGAAAAATCAAATTTTCCGGTTAAAATGAGGTCAAATTCATGGAAAAGACCACTTACTTCGATAGAAGTCCCCCCTACACTTGAGATAAACATTGTCCTCAATGTTTAAGCATGTGGGAGTAAACTCCCCTACACTTAGGACATTGTGCACTTTGTTTAAATCTTGCAAAGGAAAGGACAACTATGGTGAATTCAATGTGAACATATAAAATATGAAATATTGAATCACAAGAGTTTAGGATAGAACTGGGAAGATGGGAACACGGTATCACGGTTTGTCAAAAGTCATCAAGGTGGATCTTTGAAGCTTTAATCCCTGCACAGCACAAGAAACAAGACAACAAACACATACGGGGCTCCCCCTACACTTATTATGAAAGCAGTAAAGGATAGAGCACGGGTTGCCTCCCGAGAAGCGCTTGTTTTTTATCACCGAGTCACAAGCCTGACTCGACCCAAATTTAGTTCATGGGAAACGTGGTGAGGGATGGAATCATCTCATGAGAGATGTCCTCACCAATGTACAGCTTCAAACGCTGGCCATTCACCTTGAAATTGGGCCCATTTGGCTGAGAAAGCTCAATGGTCCCATATGGAAAGACTTTGGCGACGGTGAATGGACCAGACCAGCGGCTCTTCAACTTGCCAGAGAAGATCTTCAACCGAGAGTTAAAAAGTAAGACTTGATCACCAACGTGGAACTCTCGGTTCTTAATCCTTGCATCATGAATGATCTTGGTCTTCTCCTTGTAGATCCGTGAGTTCTCGTAAGCTTCATTCCTCAGTTCGTTGAGCTCGTTGAGTTAAATCTTGCGATGATCACCGGCTTTGTTGATGTCGAAGTTAGCCCACTTCAAGGCCCAGTGCGCCTTATGTTCCAGCTCGATGGGGAGGTGGCATGCTTTCCCGTACACAAGACGATAAGGCGTACAGCCGATCGGGGTCTTATAAGCAGTACGGAAAGCCCACGGAGCATCATCTAACTTATCGGCCCATGCGGCGCGATGCTCTCCCACAGTACGCTCCAAAATTCGTTTCAATCCACGGTTGGATATCTCGGCTTGCCCATTGGTTTGGGGATGATAAGCGGTGGAAAGACGATGATTAACACCATACTTAGCCATGACTCTTGCAAATTGCTCATTGCAAAAATGTGTCCCGCGGTCACTGATAATAGCACGAGGAACGTCGAATCGAGCGAAAAGCTGCTTCAAAAAGTTCACAACCACCCTAGCATCGTTCGTTGGGAGAGCCTTGGCTTCAACCCATTTGGAAACGTAGTCAACTGCGACGAGGATGTACTTGTTCCCTTTGGAGGATGGAAATGGCCCCATAAAGTCGATGCCCCATACATCAAAGATTTCACATTCCTGTATGAAATTTTGAGGCATCTCATCTTTATGTGTGATCTTGCCTTGGCGTTGGCCAGCATCACAATGCTTAACCATTTCATGAGCGTCACGATAAATGGTGGGCCAATAGAATCCAGAGTCAAACACTTTCTTAGCGGTGTAGTTGGGACCAAAGTGACCACCGATGGGTCCTTTATGGCAAGCATCAAGGATTTACAAAGCTGTCGGTCCATCAACACAACAACGAATGATCAGACCAGCACATTGTTTGAATAGGTAAGGGTCATCCCAAAAGTAAGTCTTAACATCATTCAAGAACTTCTTCTTTTGTTGGGATGTTAACCCTTTGATGAGAATACCACCCGCTAAGTAGTTTGCAATGTCCGCAAACCACGAGGTGTCATCAAGATTGAGATTTATAGACATTAAGGTCTCAAGGGGGAAAGAGTCATTGATCTCTTTGTTCGGATGATCCCCTTGATATGGATCCTCAAGTCGATTCAGATGATCCGCGACCAGGTTTTCGGCACCCTTCTTGTCACGAATTTCAGTGTTGAACTCTTGAAGGAGTAAAACCCAGCGAAGAAGTCTTGGCTTAGAATCATGCTTAGTCATCAAGTACTTCAATGCGGAATGGTCCGTGTATACGATGGTGTGGGATAAAACAAGATAGGGGCGAAATTTTTCAAAAGCATAGACAACAGCTAAAAGCTCTTTTTCGGTTGTCGTATAATGCAATTGAGCCCCCGTCATTGTTTTGCTAGCATAGTGGATTGGTTGGAAGTGTTTATTCACTCTTTGACCAAAAACCGCACCAATAGCAAAGTCGCTAGCATCGCACATCAATTCAAAAGGCAGCTCCCAATTAGGGGTAACCAAGACCGGTGCCTTAGTTAGCTTATCCTTAAGAAGATTGAAGGCGTCGAGACACTCTTTAGAAAAGATAAAAGGAGTATCTTTTTCCAAGAGGTGGGTCATCGGGCCAGCGATTTTAGAGAAATCCTGAATGAATCGACGATAGAAGCCCGCATGACCCAGAAAACTTCTTACACCCTTCACGGTTGAAGGTAGAGGTAATTTGGCTATGACATCTACCTTAGCACGGTCGACTTCAAGACCGGCTTTAGAGATTTTGTATCCTAGCACAATGCCTTCTTTTACCATAAAATGGCATTTTTCCCAATTCAGAACAAGGCGAGTGTCTTCGCACCGCTTAAGCATATGTTCCAAATTGGCAAGGCAAGAAGAGAAGGAATCCCCAAAGACCGAGAAATCATCCATGAAGATTTCCATGGTTTTCTCAACCATGTCATGGAAGATAGCCAACATGCACCTTTGGAAAGTCCCGGGGGCATTGCATAAGCCAAAAGGCATCCTTTTGTAAGCAAATGTGCCATAGGGACAAGTTAATGTTGTCTTCTCTTGATCTTGGGGATCGATGGGTATTTGGAAATAACCCGAGAAACCATCAAGAAAGCAATAATATTCATTACCCGCTAAACGTTCAAGCATTTGGTCCATAAAGGGTAGAGGGAAATGATCCTTTCTCGTGGCATCATTGAGTTTGCGGTAGTCTATACAAACTCTCCACCCAGTAACGAGACGGGTAGGAATCAACTCGTCGTTTGCATTGGGCACAACGGTGATTCCGCCTTTCTTAGGCACACAATGGACTGGACTAACCCATGGTGAATCCGAAATAGGGTAAATCATACCCGCATCAAGAAGTTTGATAACCTCTTTTTTGATGACTTCATGGATTTTCGGATTCACCCTTCGTTGGCTTTGAATTGTGGGCTTGAAGTCGTCCTACATGAGAATTTTATGTGTGCAAAAGTGAGGATCAATTCCACGGATGTCGGAGATTTTCCAAGCGATAGCTCTTTTATGCTTCTTCAACACGGCGACAAGTCGGGCTTTTTCTTCTTCTTTCAGGTCCTTCACGATGATGACCGGTAACTTCTCGTTGTCTTCAAGGAAAACGTACTCAAGATGAGGAGGTAGGTCCTTAAGCTCAAGAGTGGGAGGATCCTCAATAGATGGTGAAACTAACGATGGATCATCATTAGTCACCTCTTTAGGAGAAGGAGGAGGAAACGGGTCTTCATTGAGAAGTCTCTCAATAGTACGAATGTCTTCATCCCAATCGGTGGACGAATTATCATACTTAATATCGAGAGGACCCAAGCTAGCTTCGAAATCATCCAAGTCACTTTCTCCAAAAGGAGTCAATGCCGGAGCAATTGAGGCAACAGTCTCAACATTGGGTAGAGAAGAGAGAGTACTTTTGCAAGCATCATGAAAATGTTCTTCACAAGCCTCACCGAGAACATCAATAGCATTAACACTCTCATATGAATAAGGTTGCTTAGAAATCTTACCCATGTTGAAGACAATTTTATCGTCACCAACTCTCATGATTATTTCGCCCGCGGCTACATCAATGAGAGTGCGACCGGTCCTCAGAAATGGACGTCCAACGATTAATGGAACACGGGGATCCATCTCGTAGTCAACGACGAAAAAATTCGCCAGGAAGGTGAATTTGTCAACGCCAAAAAAGACATCTTCGGCTATCCCCACTGGATAAGCAACCGTACGGTTGGCTAATTCCAGAGTCATTTTGGTGGGGATTAGCTCGGGGAGAGATAATTGCTTCCAAACACTTAAAGGCATTAAGTTTATACTGGCACCTAGATCGGCTAGGGCCATGCAATTCTCTACTCTCGGGAAGTTGCAAGGAATCAAGAAGCGACCCGGATCACCAAGTTTGGTGGGCAATTTCCTTAAGAGAACGGCGGAGCAATTCTCATTAAGTTGGGTCTGAGCAATGTCAAGAAGCTTCTCCTTGTCACTTAGAAGATCTTTAAACATCTTAGCGTATTTGGGCATGTGAGCGAGAGCCTCGGCAAAGGAGATGTTAAAATTCAATTGTTTAAACATTTTTAGAAAGTTTGAAACTTGAATATCATCCTTGCTCTTTTGCTTCTCTTTCCTCAACCTTGAAGGATAAGGTATATTGGATGAAGAAGAAGGCTTTAGGGAAATAGGATCACTCACAACCACGGGTGGTGGGGAAATGGGGATAGAAGGTGAAGGAGGTGAGGAAAGTTTCTCTTTTTCCTTGTTCACAATCACGGGTGGAGGTGTAGGAAGCTCGGGTTCCGTATAACCTTTTCCACTACGAGTGGTGATTGCTTTCATCTCCCCTCATGGATTCGCAACGGTGTTACTGGGAAGAGTACCCGAAGACGAGGGTTGATTACCTTGGATGAGCGAACCAATCATATCACGAATGTTAAGCGCTTGAGTGCTAAAAAGTCTCTGATGTCTGCACAAATTTCATTTCTTTGTTTTGCCATATCATTCCTTAACTCGGCTCGAATATCGCTCCCTTGTTTCGCCATTTCGCCCTTCAAGTTGATGACTTGACTCTGAAGATTCGTCACCAGCTCCCGATTAGTCTTCATGAACGTCTCGACGTCTTGATTTAATGCCATCGGTTGATTGAGAGGTGGAGCTTGGTAAGCTTGAGAATTTCCTTGAGTTGGGTATGGGTTTCTTTGGGATTGATATTGATTGTTAGCACGAGGTTGGGATTGATTGTTTCGGTTATAGCTTTGTTGTTTGTTTTGGTTTGCAGGAGGGAAACCGGGTGGAGCAAGATAATTGTTTGAACGATAACTTAGCAAGCTACGGTCTCCTTGAGGGCGAGCTTGATAGCTTCCCGTGGGATAAGTACCGTAAGCCGCGTTAACGTTTTCAGAAAAATTGCCTTGGGTAGAAGGACAATCATTATAAGAATGAGGATCACCACATGTGTCACAAGAAATAGCAACGGCTTTAGCTTGTTGAAAGTGGTTTGTGGCCATGGTCATGAAATTCTTGTTCATCTCAGCGAGTTTTCGAGAAATTTCAGTCATATCGGGATTGGAAGTAGTAGAAGAAACATTGACTCTCGAGTTAGATCTTGAGGATGCGGATGAATCCCAATTCTTGTGGTGAGTAGTCATGTTTTCAATCAACTCTACATTCCTCCGGTCTCCTTTTCATAAAAGTACCACCGGCGGCGGCATTGATCGTGTCACGATCACGAAAAGTGAGACCATTGTAGAAGGTGTCAATGAGAGTGACGGGGAGCATATTGTGATTTGGACAGCGGTCGATCAAATCATTGTATCGTTCCCAAGCATCGAAAAGCGATTCATCATTGTCATGCATGAATCCACTAATTTGGTTACGAACGCTTGTGACCATGGATGGGGGAAAGTAGCGCGAAAAAAAGCGTTGAGTCATGTCATTCCACGTATGAATAGAATTCTTAGGAAGACGGTCAAACCATTTTTCGGCATGGTGAGAAAGAGAGTGGGGGAAAAGTTGAAGGCGAAGGTCATCCATAGAAACACCGGGGCACTTCATGCTTTGGGTTATGGTAATGAATTTGTCGAGGTGTGTGTTGGCATCATCATCCAGAATTCCGCGAAATGGGTTAGTTTGCACTTGTTGGATCATGTGATGCTTCAACGAAAACTCCTGAGTCGTGACGTGCATCGGCGCAATCGGGCCTCCGCGTCCGTTCATGGTGGGTTGACACAATTCCTCCATTGTTCGTAAATCAGGTAGGAGGACATTGTTGTTGTTGTTGTTGTTGTTGTTCAAATTGGGTAGAGGTGGGTTATTATTGTTGTTATTAACACCAGCCATATCTAAATCTTCACGAGTCTCGGGCTCAGAATAGTTCGAAGATCTAGTACGCATACACCTGCAGAAGAAAAATATACACAGAGAAAATATCTATATAATCTTTTTGGTGCAAAACCTTTTGGAAAAGAATTGCTTTTAATGATTTTTGAATGTTTTTGTATTTTTGAAGAGTTTTATATTTTTAGGATTTTTGAAAATTTTAAAACAAGGAAAATAACGTTCAAAGAACGGATCCCAAAATTCAATGCGTCTCACTAAAAACCTCTAATCGTAACGAAAAGAGCCGACAGCGGCGCCATTTAATACTCGGCTTTTACCCCAAGTATCAAAATTCGTAGTCCCAAGTCTTTTCGAATTGATTACCGGTCTAAAGTGCGACTCAATTGTCTTTTGGTGGGCAAGAGAATGGTTTGGTTTGTTTATCTAATTTTAACTAAAAGCAAATAAGTAAGTGTCGTTGAGTAAAGTTAAAGTATTTAAGAATTAAACTAAAAGCTATTTAGAAAAACTTTAAGTAAAAACTTTAAAACTTAAAAACATGTTCCATCGCAATATAACAATTCATATCTGTCGGAATGCACCAAATCATAACCATCGGAATATCACTAAAATAAGCCATCGGAATAATCAATACAAAGGTCCATCGGAATACAAATCTTAATACCCATCGGAATGCAACAACAAAATACCCATCAGAATGTTTTTAGATCGCAAAGATCCAGATCGTAATGTTGTAAAAAACTTCTATCGCAATGTGCATCTATCGGAAAGCTTACTATCGCAATGTTGTTGTCGAAAAATGGGCAGCACTTCGTTTTAACAAGACCTTAGTCCCGTCGGAATGTGCGATCGCAATGAGCGATCGCAACCCAGATCGGAATAAGGGGGGAGTAGCCACCCGATCGCAAAGTAGAACCCTAATGGGTTATTGCGATAAAAACAATGACACCCGTCGGAATGTGTACAAAATCCCTTGTATTGCGATGGAATGCAATACTTAATCCGAAATTGGTGGAGATACTAAAACTCAATAAGCTGATGCAATAAGCTATTATACCCGAACCTTAAACAATTCAAAAATCTTAAATTTGATAACTTCTAAAACATGAAAGATTTCAAACTTTATGAAATGACTTTTATAATGACTAAAACCTTTGTGAAATCCGAAAATCAATAAGCTAAAACTTGTAATAAGCCAATAAGCATTACGAGCTTATAACTTATACGTGAAGGAGCTTAAGTATGAACAAAGGGAATCAACCGTCTAACCATACAACCTCAACTTTAATCACGGATCATAAAGGATTCGGATCAAAGAAAAGATTTGAATCGAAAATCAAGTAAACCAAGAAATGTAGAAGAAGATTAAAAATTTAAAACTTAACATGAATTAGATAGATGAAATCCAAATACAAGAATGATGATGAAAGCTTAAAAGAAAGGAAGAAATTAAAAACTTAGTGAGAGAATGTTTAGAACTTTCTCTCTCTAAAACTAGAAAGGAAACTAAAAATTAAAAACTAGCTAACCCCCTCCTAATGTGATTAGGAGGGTATTTATAGGGAAGTGGGAAGTGCATGTGTGGTGCTTCCTTCTTTCTTTTCTTCTCGACTCGATTTAATTCATTTGTCTTTCTCGATGTCGTCTCGGGATTAATTAAACTCGTCTTAACATTTCTTCATTTATTTAGACTCGAGTTCTTCGACTTCATTAAACTTCCGTCTTTAGAATTGTTCTTCGATAAATCTTCAGAATAGGCCTTGGACTTCCGTTCTTTTTGTCACTCTTGATCTTTTGACTTCGTCTTTTCCCGTTTTCTTCGATAAAAGCCCGTGAAAGCCCGTGTTTTCTTCCTTTTTCATCTTTTGGTCCTAAAACATAATAAAAACACAAACCACACATAATTCCGACTTTTACGGCATAAATCACACGTTTTGGTCTTGTTATTATTGGAAATAAGTGGTAAAAGGATAAGTGTTTTCACACTTATTACACCCATTCTTGTTCCAACATGGTATACGTCTGTTATCCCGGCCAAGGCACAGTGAGCATGACTCACCCAGACGGGGATGGTCAATCCCTAATATATCTATTTATAACATTCGGGCGATTTACAATAATTTAACAGTTTCAATAGTAAGCAATCACAATCCAGTCATGTCTAATATATGTTTGCATATTTTCTTTCCCAAAAAGGGAAAGTTTTATCAAAGTTTATATGGGGCTGTAAACTCACTTGGGAGTAGGCAATTGCTTGTTTAACACGGGTATCCAAATAAAGCTCACTCCAAAGTTATCCCTAATAAGATAGTACAATCTTTATAGATAGTACAAAGAACATATATGTATGCTTATACATATTTTATTCAGTTCATTCATACTATGGTATTTATTTAAATAACCATAGTTCAAGTAGCATCAATATCCATTTAACTTATTTATATAAGTTTCATTTCTAAGCTCACATCGCATGTTTAACTATTACTATTAGTTAGCATACATGTATTTATAGTAATCATCCAATTTTACAATTAAGTTCTACATTTAAGTAAATATAAAAGAAAATATTTTACTTAAAAATATTAATCTGTGTTTATAGTATTTGTATCAATAACCTCCCGTTAAATTTCATAACCACGTTCTATATTTAAGTAAACATAAGGAGTTTTACTTATAACATATTTACGTAGTAATATTTAATTTATTTAACGTTCACATATTTTTATTTCCTAAAAGTATATAAGTACATATATTAACAATACATGTTCATAATTGTTTATACAATTATTTCCTAAAGTAAATATAAGTATTTTATATACAAAATATTTTGTTTAACTTTAATGTTCTCATGAATTATTTTAAAATACATTAAACTTAAGAATTTATACCTTAATTCTTGTGGTCTAAGTATTTTAATTCTGTTTTATTATAATTAAAATAGATTTTAGATTTAGGGCTTGGAAATGTTTCGAGATATGGAAAAACTAGTCCCTCCATATTTTTAAACAAGTATAACTTTCGGATTTTTACATATTTAGCACCTAGGGCTTGTTATAGTTTCGGCTTATGGCAGATTAGTCCCTCTAGTATTATCTAGGTTTTTTAACTTCACTAAAATGACAAAACAGCCCCTAGGGCTTCTTTATGTTTCGGATTATTGCCAAAATTGTCCTTAGGGTTTTAGAATAACAAAATAACTTTTAATAACTTCCCAAAATGGTCCCTAGGGTTTAAATTGCGACGGAAAATAGTTATTAAACCCTAGACTTTTGGATATTACATTTTCAGTCCTTGTGCTTACTAGCTTATTAAAATAAGTTTCATAAGATATGGCTTTAGTCCTTAAGTTTTATAAATTGTCATTTTCATCCAAATAGTTTTTATAAGTTATATTTTATTATAAAAACTTTCATTTTATCATCTAAACTTATATGGGCTCTTTAAATGGGCTAAACATCAAATGGACTATTTTAGTGGGCATAAATATATTTCATCTTCACTAATTTATTTATATGAGCCTTTAAATAATCTATTAGGCTTAATAAATTTTTAAGTCCTTTAATTTGCTAAATGGGCCTAATTGTGATCTTAAGTCCATTTAAATTACTATAATTTATGAAATGGGCTTATTAGGTCCATTTAAGTTTTAGGTTAACTTTTCATGGGCTTAAATAGTCTATTAACACTACTTTTCATTTTATATAAGTTTTTACTTAGAATATTAATATAAGCTTACTATGCTTATTAATATTTAGTTTTAAATCTAAATAGATGAATAATCTTAAAAATTCATTTTTATGTGTTATACCAATTTAGATCTAGGTGTGTCATAAGGTTACAAGTAAGTCATAAGCCCTAATAGGAGCTTATAACTCACGACCTAGATTAGTTATAGCATATTAGGATAGATCAAGTCCCATATTAAGGTTGCATATAGTTTATATGTGTTACAAAATTAGATCTCACTATGTACACATCAAGAAAATAAATCACAAGTTCATAATAAGATCTAAACTATGTCTAGACCTAAAAATCAAACATAAATCCATGTACATTCTTATATAGCTCACAACTATATTTTAGATCTTGGTACTTCCAAGATTAACACTATATCTAGTTTCTAAGTCTTGTAATTATTTAAAAATACAATCATGATTATCTAGTTTACATGCATGTTTCCAAGGTTACTATTTTTCCAAGGAGACCACATATAGCTCACGGCTATATTGCCTCTTCCCAAGGTTCCCATAATCTTTTTTTATGTTTAACATATTCAAGTTAGCCTTTGCCATTAGATATATGGTTTATAATGACACGCATGTACATTTTATCCATTTAAATCTTATGTAACCCACAGCTACATTTATACACATAAGTTGTATTTGTGATTTTTAATAGTCATTTTAACATGTATCATTTCATATTCCATCATTTAAACTTAACACATGACTCAAATAAGCATTAACCATATATGTCGTGACCTTTAAGGTCATGGTCTTCAAGAATTTTAGGTTACATACATCCATTTTATGAGATCTATGACTATTGGTTTAACCATAGTCCCACAAAACAAGATTTGTAACTCATGCAACTTTTTGATTTACAAAATGTTTCATATGGTTTTTAAATCAAGTTTAAAACATAACATACCAATCATAATTTCCTTATCAAAAGGTTTTTAAATCATGAACACGATTTTTATAAATAAGCCGTGACCTATAATGGTCATAGCTTCATCAAATCTTGATTTTTAACATGTTATCTTACTTGTGTTTATAGATGTATGATGATGCATGCATGAAGAAATGAAAGAACAAGTAGTGTATACCTTTCTTGCCTCAAAGTACCACAAATGATCTAGGTGAACAAGGTGGTTTGAGATCTACTCTAAATGGTTAAGAAAACCCTATGTATAAATCAAGCCGTGGCCTAGATGCCTTAGCTAGGGCTTGTTTATAGTGAATCCAAGGGAATGATACTACTAATGATTTGTAGTAAAGATGAGACAAGGATCTTGGTGGATTTAATGAAAAACTTTAGATTATTGTGGCTTAATGCCGAATGATTTGAGAGAGAAAGATGAAGAGAGAATGAGATTTGGTTGCATGAGAAGTTGAGAGAATGTATGTGTGTGTGTTTCGGCTTAAAGGGAGAGAGAAGGGTGAAGGCAAAAAGGCATGATTACCTTGGTAAGAACCATTGTGACATGTGTTGGCTTTTCCAAAACCAAGACAACCCTTCTTCTTCCACATATGTGGTGCCGTGTCTAGCTAGCTAAAAAGGAGGGTAATGGGCTTTGGTTTGGGCTCATGTTCGGCTAGTACATAAAGAGTATAGTCTTGGGCTAGTCCAAGGAGGTTAAGAAAATGTTTGTGGTATACACCCTTGCACACATACACGGCTACATACACTATGTAGCATGTTTTTTCCAACTTTGATTTAGTTTTGTGTGTATAGCCAAGTATTGATTATACATTTTTATCATTTGTTCTCCTAGTCTTAAGTACAAGGTTTGAGCTATGTAACTTATTTACAACAAGTTTGAATGTAAAGGTATAAGTACCTAAATGAACAAGTTCACACTCAACCTATAGGAGAATACATGTGAGTATGTGTTCTAGGATTAACGGGTGAAACTTCATTACATAAAAATCATGGTAAAATCATGGATTTTACACGTTAAATTTAAAGCCATTTATGAAGTGTGCTAAAAACCTAAGGTTAGAACATCAAAGGATATATCATGGATATTGAGAAAGTCTTCGAAGAAAACGATCGAGTGCTCCCATAAAACGAACACGAGAGGCTCCAATCGTGAAGATCATGATCATCTAAAATCCACAATACAAACAACCACGAAAGAAAGGTTGGAAGGGCACAAATCCCCACACGTTACTACATTAGAAAGCGATAATAGTTCATAGGATAAGCATGTGACTCCCCAACGAGGCACCTCGTTTTTTATTACCGAGTCATGAGCTCGACTCGATCCCCTCAATACTAATTATCATTGGGGAAGGTGATTTGGTCGAGGTAGTTCAAGGATGGAACTTCCCCGCCAAAGTAGTGCTTCAAACTATGTCCATTCATCTTGAAATTGGGGCCATCATTTTGAGCTAGCTCGATGGTTCCATATGGAAATACTTGTGTCACGGTGAATGGACCAGACCAATGGGTTTTCAACTTACCGGAAAAGATTTTCAAACGAGAATTAAAAAGCAAAACTTGATCCCCAATGTTAAAAACCCGACTTTTAATTTTAGAATCATGCAACTTTTTAGTCTTTTCTTTATAAATAATAGAATTTTCATAAGAAATATCCCTTAATTCATCCAATTCATTTAATTGCATTTTCCGGTGCTTTCCCGCGGTCTCCATGTCATCATTACAATGCTTTAGGGCCCAATAAGCCTTGTGTTCTAATTCAATTGGCAAGTGACAATTTTTCCCATACATAAGCTTATAAGGAGTGCACCCAATGGGTGTCTTATGAGCGGTTCTAAAGGCCCATAAAGCATCGTCCAACTTATCCGACCAAGATTGTCGGTTTTCCCCTACGGATCTCTCCAAGATCCTCTTCAAAGCTCGGTTTGAAACCTCGACTTGCCCACTCGTTTGTGGGTGATAAGCCGTAGAAACCTGATGTGTAACCCCATATTTCCTTAGGACCCTTTCGAATTGGTCGTTACAAAAATGGGTTCCACGATCGCTTATGATCACACGAGGGGTTCCAAACCGAGAAAACAATTGCTTCAAAAACTTGACTACCACACGAGCATCATTGGTGGGCAAAGCCTTAGCTTCCAACCACTTAGATAGGTAGTCAACCGCGACAAGGATGTACTTATCACCACGAGATGATGGGAACAGCCCCATAAAGTCGATGCCCCAAACGTCAAAGATCTCACACACTTAGATGATATTTTGTGGCATTTCATCTTTTTGTGAGGCTTTTCCTTGTCGTTGGCATGAGTCACACGACTTCACAATCTCATGTGCATCTCGGTAAATAGTAGGCCAAAAGAAACCGGCATCAAAAACCTTCTTAGCCGTGAGATAAGCACCATGGTGACCACCCGTGGGTCCCTCGTGACAAGATCTAAGGATATTAGAAGCTTCGGTACCAAAGACACAACGTCAGATAATTTGATCCGCACAAGTTCGAAACAAGTAAGGGTCGTTCCAAAAGTAGAACTTGACATCACGAGAGAATTTTCATTTTTCTTGAGTAGTCATACCCTTGATGATGAAGTTACCCGCATGGTAACTTGCGAAGTCCGCAAACCATAGGGTAGAAGTATCAAGCTTAGAATTCACTACACCAAGTGTCTCGAGCGGAAATGTTTCGGTGATTTCCTTGGGCTCGTAAACACTTTGGCGAGGATCTTCCAAACGAGAAAGATGATCGGCCGCTAGGTTCTCGGCTCCTTTTTTGTCAACGATTTTGTGATCAAATTATTGAAGGAGGAGAATCCAACGAATTAATCTCGGCTTAGCATCTTGTTTAGCCATAAGATACTTGATAGCCGAATGATCCGTATACACTATGCATTTCGTCAAGACGAGATAAGGTCGAAATTTCTCAAATGCATACACCACGGCAAGAAACTCCTTCTCCATTGTCATGAAAAATAGCCATCATGCACCTTTGAAAGGTTCCCGGTGCATTAAAAAGTCCGAATGGCATTCTACGATAGGCAAACGTTCCATATGGACACGTAAACGTAGTTTTCTCTTGATCACGAGGATCGATGGGGATTTGGAAGTAACCGGAAAAACCATCTAAAAAGCAATAGAAATCGTTTCCCGCAAGACGCTCCAACATTTGGTCCATGAAGGGCAAGGGAAAATGGTCTTTACGAGTGGCTTCATTCAACTTACGATAGTCAGTGCACACTCTTCATCCGGTCACGAGTCTAGTGGGAATTAATTCGTTGGCATCGTTTTGGCACAACGGTCATTCCTCCCTTCTTAGGGACACAATGAATAGGACTCACCCAAGGGCTATCGAAAATATGGTAAATCATTCCCGCGTCAAGGAGTTTAAGGACTTCCTTTTTGACGACGTCGTGAATTTTGGGGTTCACCCTCCTTTGACATTGGATTGCAGGCTTGTAATCTTCCTCCATTAAGATTTTGTGGGTATAAAATTTGGGATCAATCCCCTTAATGTCGGATAACTTCCACGCAATTCCCCCTTTGTGATCCTTTAGAACATCGACAAGTGCGGTTTTTTCATCATCCGAAAGTTCTTCGCAATAATAACCGGCAACTTGTCGCCCTCCTCCAAAAAGACATATTCGAGATGAGGAGGTAAATCTTTCAACTCGAGGATAGGTGGTTCCTCAATTAAAGATTTTGGTTCGATACTCATAACCTCCTCGAGTGGAGTAAATGGGAAATCGTTAAAAAAATCCTTGATAATCGAGAAGTCCTCATCATTGTCGAGGTCTTCGTTACAAGTACGTGGAACATCGAATTCTTCCAACGTAAAACCACCACCTTCAAATGGAGTGAAGGTTGGTGTTGTTGATCCCAAACTTAGATCGATTTAGCTTGTGTAAACGAGATTAGATCAAGTTAAACACGTAGAGAAACTTTGTTTATGTATAAGACAATTTAAGTGTTATGCGGAATTAACACTCAAACAAGAACACACAAACAGTTGTAAAACAAACTTTCACTTGATTGATAATAACGAACCTTCTTACAATGAAAGTGTTAAACGTATGAAAAACTTATATGAAACATAGCCTAAAGGTCTTCTTTTATAGACATAAGAAGCCTTGTACAAGAGTCTACGTATCAGCTATTCTAGGTAAAGATAATTATAGAAAATACATTGTTGATCCTATCTTTACTAGAAACAAACTAGAAACAAAATACGCGTAGATCATATCTTTCTATCAGTGCTTGTCTTCAACCTATCAACGCTTGACTTCTTCCTGTCAACGCTTGATCTGTCAACGTTTGTTCTCTTCTTATCAACGCTTGTTTTCTTCTTGTCAGCGTTCAAGTGCACTGGCTACATTTTATTCCCAACAGGTGTCGAGTTATCAGGGATGGGATCTAACATAGTGGGATTGCCACTATTTTCATCATCACCAAAACCTAGAACTTCTTGTGAAAATTCCTCGCAAACAACGTCGATCATATCAACGAGGTTTATGGTTGCAACAGAATAAACATGAGAAATTTGAGAGTTTTGAGTTGCGTTTATAACAAGTTCCTCGTCGTTGAAACGTAAGGTGATCTTTCTAGCATGAACATCGATCAAAGCCATAGACGTATCTAAAAACGAACGACCTAAAATGAGAGGAACTTAAGGATCCATGGGAATATCGACAACGATAAAGTCTTCCGCCAATCCACATGCGGAATCGTGGAATGGTCGGCCAACTCGATAGACATTAGTGAATGAGTAAGATTAGGGGGATTGAGCGACTTGAAGATTGCAAGTGGCATCAAGTTAATGCTAGCACCAAGATCGGCCAAGGCATAGCATTCTTCCATATCTTCAAAGGCCTTGGAACAATCATTGCCTTCTGAATCTCCATCTCTTCTGCAAGTTCTTCTTTCCTTTCATCTGAAAGAAGTCTAAGAGTATTCATTTCCTCCACTCTTGCCCAAATGGGATAATCCTTGTATTCCAACTCTTGAAAGGACAATCCCTGCAATTTCTTAAAGGTCCATCCAGTTCCATGACATCTGAGTAACATGTAGTAAAGCTCTCTTCTATCCCTCTTCAGCAGTGTTGCTAGCCTTATGTTTCAGAATTACCTTGTAGTCTCTTTGAACTCTTAGAAGAATCTCCAATCCCCAAATTTGGTCTGAAATTGTCAAATCTGGATTCTCCATTATCCTATTCTCCCAAGCATAGTACATCTGAACTACTTCTGGCATATCAAAGTCTACTTGCAATTTTAACTCTCTAAGCTTCTCTCTTGCCAAGTCATCACCATATTCAAGTCTTTCTGGTTGTTCAATTATCATCACACTTGAATCTGAACTTTCTTCATCACTTCCTTCTTGTTCATCAGAAGTGACAACAAATGGTGATTCACCAACCTTCTTCCTTTCTTGTTCCATGAGTTGTGTAGCCAACCTTAAATCAAACTCTACTTGTGCTACATCCTTTGGAACTTCTACTTCTACTATAATTCCTTTACCCTTATCTAATGGATCAATGATGGGTAAGGATGATGGTAATACCTGTGAAGACACTTCTTTGATGATAGCCGATGACTGGAATACATCAACCATATCTGCAGGTCTGTCAACACTCAAATTCCTTGTGTCAGCGCCCAAATTACTCTTGTCAGCGCTTGGTGTGTCAGTGTTCAAATTTTGCTTGTCAACGCCCAAATTACTTGTCTCGGCGCCTCTTGTAAATTGCTCCAACATAGCTGTAAAAGACAAGTTCAAATTTGTAGGAGTAACCAGAGATCTATCAAAACCTGTTTGCTTCTTCAATTCAGTGAGGGCTTCAACAACACCCAAAGATTCTCCATCATGTGAGCCTTTGTCTCTCACATTAATCTGCTCATCCCCCCCTTTGGAAGAATCCTCCATCCCACGCCTAGTGTTAGCATCCTCCAAAATAACAATCCTCTCCCTCAATTGCTTGAGTTCAAGGCCTTGTGTACTGACTGTTTGTACCAAGTCTGCATTTTGCTTTTGTAAGCTAATGCAGACAGCCGTCAATTCCATCATTGTGTATGGTTCCAATCTACCCTCCTCTAGAATGGGTATTTGACCTCCCAAAGTAGAGTCATGGGGCATGGATGAGGTCTTAAAGATGTTAGGACTGTCTTGGCCTGCATCTAAGCCAGTACCAATAGTCCCAGCCTCATCTATAGCACCAACCACACTTGTGGTGGTTCTCTCTGCAACATGGATAGGACCACTAGAGGAGAACACTCCAGTAGTCCTTGGGCGTTTTTGCAACCTATATTCAGGTGGGGTAGAAGATGATGTGGATTGGGTGGTAGTTTGAAGGTTAAGGGGTGTTTGGGTCTGTGAAGGAAAGGTGTCAACGTTTGGATTACTTGTGTCAACGCCAACATTTAACATGTCAGCGTTGAAGAATTCTTGATCAATTTCCATGTGTTGAGGTGAAGGTAAAGGTTCTGGTATTGGGTCAAGTTGTGGTAGTGGGTATGGTTGGGGTTGTGCTGCTGCAATAACAACAAGCATAGCTTGGGTGAGGGGTAATTCACGATGAGGGGGTGAGTTCATCTTGGTAAAAATAGCTTTCTTTTGCACAGGGATCTCATAAAAATCATCATGATCCCTTGTGCAGTAATTTTGCACATCAAAAACCATTTGTAAAAATCTGGGATAAGCCAAGGTCATCTTATTCCCTTTGTTTTTACACATGCCATCAAAAATCAGTTTTGAAAAATTAAACTTTTGCCCATTTGTAATGCACACAATTGCACTAGCAATAGATCTGTTAATTTCATTGTGTGCAGTACATTTGGGACTCAAACATTGAAGGATGACATGTATGAGGTACTTCCAGGCTGGGGGAAATTCTTGTTTATGATATTTGTTTAAAGTACCCTCATTAGGGAAAGGATACCCCAAAGGCCGAAGTCCTTGTTCTATTTCATTGATGGGGAGGGTGGTTATACCATCTGCATCATCAAGATGCAAAGCCTGGCGAACCAAGGCTTCAGTAACCACTCAAGTACGCCCATGAATAATAGCTGATAATGTAGTCACATTATTAATTGTTGAGGAACTAACAGTGTTCCAAAACTGTTTAATATGAGTGACAGGGATGAGCGGAGCATGAGAAAGTGCATACCTAATTGGAGATGCATTCAAATACGCCACCATCTGAGTGTATTGTGGAAACAAAGTATCATCAGCCTCCAAATAAGCAATCATGTTGTGCTGACTCCTGAATCCCAATACCAAGTCACTTGGTTTAAACTTTGCTGCCATTGTTGGAAGAAAGTTGTTTGTGAATTATTGAGAAAGATGCAGTATAGGAGAAAAAATGTTAGAAAAGAATAAGAAGTACCCTGTTTAAAAATAGGAGCCAAATATATAGGAGAGATAGGCACATGTGATTGGTCAAAATAAGGCAAGTATTTTCAAAATATAATGATGAAAATATTGAAAAGAAAATAAGTTATCTTGTGCATTAATGAAAAGTTATCTACTCCAAAAATTACGGCCCCAAAATTCGTCAAAAATAACAACTGGGTAGGTCCCAATGAGTGTCAACGG
Source organism: Glebionis coronaria (assembly GCA_025667525.1). Taxonomy (NCBI): domain Eukaryota; kingdom Viridiplantae; phylum Streptophyta; class Magnoliopsida; order Asterales; family Asteraceae; genus Glebionis; species Glebionis coronaria. The sequence goes on from CM046878.1 coordinate 267,847,914, forward strand.
TCAAAAATAACCCATCAACGCCCAACGGCTATATTCTTGTCAAAGTTTGCCAAAGCCATGTCAGCGTCTAAATTGGTCATAACAACGCTTGGAAAAATATTTGTCATCGTCCAAAAATAAAAGTAATAAAAATGAAAAAGGACCTTAACAAAGTAATTTATCCTAGTAAAGATAACCTATAAATTGATAATTATTATAGGGCGGAAAGCACTGTCCAGTTATGCACACTTGCTTAGGCAAGATAGACATAACAGTCCTCTAGTGTCCCTTGCTAACCAAAATTCTTAACAATTAAGTTATCTCATAAAATTCCTTGTAACTCCCAGGTAAACCCATTATAAATCATTCCCAAGTCTCCCAACAGGCCACATCCAATTCTAGGCCAAAAATGTCTTGGCAGCATGCATAGTATGTCAACTTTGCATGATACAGTACCTCATGATTTAGTAAACTAACTCATACGCACCTATGGACACAATCTAGAATTATGATAAGAGTATTATAAGAATACCCAAAAGTCCTAAAGTTTCCTAAAACCTCCCCTTAAAATGTGATACATATGTTGCCCAATAATATGCATGTATATAAAAATTTATGTCAAGAGTAAAAATATTCCAACCATCATCCATAAATTGAAACATGCTCAAATGATTCTCCAAGGATCCATAAGCAACTCTGTATCCAATGGTACAATGCTAACAACGCCTTCACATTTAGATCAAAAACCACAAAACTAACATGTGGCTAACAACGTCACAATAACACTTATCAGCGTTAAGATAACCTTTGTCAGCGTTAGACAAATATAGTGGAAAATCTAACTTTTCAAAAAGACCAATAACAATGCATATCCTGTACATACTTTTACAATAAGACCCCAAAACACATATTAAGTGAGATTGATCATTCCAATACTTGTTACCAAGTATTGGAACCTTCCAGTATCAAAAGGTTTAGTTAATAAATCAGACACATTTTCTTCTGTGTCAACCCTATCTGGTTGTATTAAACCCTTTTCAAAACAATCTCTTATAAAATGATGTCTAATTTCTATGTGTTTTGTTTTAGAAAGATGTACAGGATTTTTAATAATGCATAAAGTACTGTTATTATCTACAAAAATCTTGGTATGCATGAAATTATACCCATAATCCAACAACTGGTTCTGAATCCATAAGACTTGTCCATAACAAGCAGCTGCTGCTACATATTCTGCTTCATTTGTAGAATTGGCCACCACTGTTTGTTTCTTGCATTGCCAAGATATCAACCTACTCCCAAGAAACTGACATCCACCAGTTGTGGATTTTCTATCAAATTTATCACCACCATAGTCACTGTCTGAATATAAAATAAGCTCCAATGGTGAATCTTTTGGATACCATAAGCCCAAATCTGGATAACATCTAAGGTACCTAAAGATTCTCTTGACAGCATGAAGGTGACACTCTTTGGGAGTCACTTGATGGCGTGCACATGCACACACAACAAACATAATGTCAGGTCTTGAGGCTGTGAGATACATCAATGAACCAATCATTGATCTATAGTGCCTGACATCCACATCTTTTCCATCTCCAACTTTTCCCCAAGGGTGTTCGCTATCCATAGGAGTACTAGCCCGTTTTTCATGTGGAGAAAAGCCAAACTTCTTCAAGATTTCTGCTACATATTTATCCTGAGAGATGAAGATACCATCTTCTTTCTGCTGAACTTGTAACCCTAGAAAGAAGTTCATCTCCCCCCATTGCACTCATCTTGAATTTGTCTGTCATTGGAAAAGTCTTCACTCATCTTTGGGTTTGTAGAGCCAAAGATGATATCATCCACATAAACCTGAACAAGTAAGACATCCTTACCAGTCTTCTTTGTAAATAAGGTCTGGTCTATGGTGCCCCTTTTGAATCCATTTTCCACCAGATAGGTGGACAATGTGCCATACCATGCTCTTGGGGATTGATGAAGTCCATACATAGCTTTCTTGACTCTATACACCTTGTCTGGATGCTCTGGATCTTCAAAACCAGGAGGCTGCATGACATAAACCTCCTCAACAATTGTGCCATAAAGGAAAGCACTCTTCACATCCATTTGATAGACAGTAAAGCCCATGCAGGAAGCATAGTCTAGAAATATCCTTATAGCCTCAATCCTTGCAACTGGTGCAAAGACCTCCTCATAGTATATCCCTTCCTCTTGTGTATATCCTTGAGCCACTAAACGTGCCTTGTTTCTGACCACAATGCCTCTTTCATCTTTCTTGTTTCTAAGAACCCATCTTGTCCCAATAGGTCTTACATATCTGGGATAATCAACCAACTCCCAAACACCCTGAATAGTAAATTGGTGAAGCTCATCCTGCATTGCTTCCACCCAACTTGGTTCTTTGAGAGCATCAAAAATCTTCTTGGGTTCCTGTTGTGACAGAAAATAGGCAAACAAACATGCTTGAACCAGAGGGGTATCAACCTTCTTGTGTATATTGGCAATAAATCCTTCAAGATTCTGATGAGATCTTCTAGTCTGAACAGGAGACATCACATCTCCAATAATTAGAGAAGAGGGGTGATCCTTCATTGTAGAAGTAAGAACTCCTCCCTCAAAAAGTCTGTTGTCTTCAATCTCATCATCCATGTTACCAATATCTTCTTCAGACTCTCTTCCATCAATATCTGTATGAACCTCTCCATTTCTGCTTGAAGGTTCACCTTATTCAAAATTGGAAGAGAAAATATGCTCAAAAGAGTTGTCAACGCCTGAACCAATGTTGTCAACGTTCGATCCATCAACGCCTGAAATGGTGTTGTCAACGTTTGAGCCATCAACGCCTGAATTTGTCTTGTCAGCGCCAGATTTTCCTTTGTCAGCGCCTGAAGAACCATGCATGTTGTTAACTGGTGATACTTGGGGACCACCATTTTCCTTTCCAGCAGCAACAGTAGTAGCAAAAACATCTGTCCTAAGGGAATAGTGACATACTCAAGTATAGGAGATAACGTGTCTGCTTGTGATCCAACCTCTTCATTAACCTGTGTACCTGAAACATCAACAACTGGTTCTTCCACAACACTTGAAGTTACCTTCACAATGTTTGGATTAGTAACATACATATAATTCAAAGTCCTAGATAGAGGTTCCAAGTCAAATAGCCAATTTGGACCACTTTCAGGATCACTAGGTTTACTCTCTAAAAACCTAACATGTACTTTTTCAAGTATACGTTTTTCCTTCTTAAGGTAAACCCTATATCCTTTGCTCTGCACTGAATAACCCATGAAGTAGCCTTCATCACCTTTAGCACTAAATTTACCTAAGGCATCACTAGTATCTAGTACAACTACATGACAACCAAAGGGTTTAAGAAAACCAATATTAGGTTTCCTTCCCCAAAGTAACTCATAAGGTGTTTTGTTATGTATCTTGTTGACCAATGCTCTATTCTGAACATAACAAGCTGTATTCACAGCCTCAACCCAAAATGCAATGGGAAAGTAAGCATCAGCCAACATAGTCCTGGCTGCTTCAATTAGGGTTCTATTCTTTCTCTCAGCAACCCCATTTTGTTGTGGGGTTCTGGCAATACTAAACTGTCTAGTAATCCCTTTCTTGGCACAAAAATCATCCAACAATTTATTTCTAAAATCACCACCATTATCACTTCTAAGCATCTTAACTTCATTACCAGTTTTCTTTTCAATTTGTTTAATAAAGTTAATTAAAGTATCAGCAGTGTCACTTTTCATGGCTAAAAAGAAAGTCCAAGTAAATATAGAAAAGTCATCTGTGACAACAAAGCAGTAATATTTACCATTCAAACTCTCTATATTAGTTGGACCAAATAGGTCCATATGCAGTAAGTGAAGTGGTTTAGAACTAGAGTGCACCTGTTTAGACTTAAATGAGACCTTGTGCTGTTTGCCTTTAAAGCATGCAACACAAGAGTGGTCATAGTGGAAAGCCTTTTCAGGCAAACCATCAACCAAGCCATGTCTCACCAGTCTGTTTATATTCTTAAAGTTAATGTTCCCTAGTCTCCTGTGCCATAGATTACTCTCATCAACTGAAGCTTTAGCATAAAGAAATGACAAGTTATTATTCATCCTAATACCATTAAGATTCACATTATAAATGTCCTTATGCCTAGGTGTCCTATAATCAATAAATTTCTCATCTGACAAAATCCTTGCTCAACACCAAGCATTCAGTATCAGTGAAAAGAACCTTATTTTTGTTATCACAAACTTGTGATACACTAAAAAGATTATAATCAAGTTCTTTTACCGGAAATATGTTTTCAAAACGCAAATTGTTGGTGAGAAGATTTCCTTTGCCTGTGATAGTTCCATATCCGCCTCCAAAGTAAACTTTATCACCATCCTTAATGGGAGTGAAGTTTATGAGATAATCTTCCTTCCCAGTCATGTGCCTAGAGCATCCACTATCCCAATAGCCATAATCATTTACCTGCTTTTGAATGCCCTGCACATAAAGAAAACAAATTAGTTTTCTTTGGGAACCCAAGCCTGAGCAGACTTGGATTTCATTTGGTTGTTCAACAAGAACAGAATTAGTCCTCATAACAACCCCTTGTTCATCCCCTTTTGGATTGAACACCCAGTTAACCCTAATTGGTTTTGTGATGACCTTTGAAATATAATTAAATCTGTTACAGGTCATAGAAATCCTATTAGAATTAGGTTTTTGATCTTGCTTAGGTGTCCATGTCAAGCTAGAAGAAGCTTTAGACCCCATTCCCTGTGGTTGCAGATATTTACCATTATTTGGTCTGGCAACGTTTCTGTCAGCATTTGATTTAGTCTTGTCAATGCTGAAATTACCCTTATCAGCGTTGAACCTAGGGTTTGCAACAGGAACCCATTGTCTATTAGACCATGTATTGGTCTTCTGAAAAGGTCTTTGTCCATAAATGTTAGACCCTTTAGTTAAGAATGGGGCTGGTCTAACAACTTGTGGACTTGGCTCCACAAAAGTTTTGGGTCTGACAGTGTTTGACCTTTTGTCAGTGTTGACCTTGGAAGCGTTGACACACTTATAGGCTAAATGTGAAAAGCTACCACATGTATAACAGGCTTTTCTAGACACAACTCTAGGTCTAGAAGAAAAGAAACCTGTTCTATTATCACTAACTTGGCTTTTTGGTGACCTAGTATTTCTATACATTTCTGCATACTTAATGATAGGTTTTCTAACAGCGTTTGAGCCAAGGTCAACAGTCTTGCCAGTGATTGGGTTTGTTACTTTGATAGGGGTAGACTCATTTGGGCTTTCACAAAGCATGCCACCCTTGACAAACAAGGTAGGGTTGGCTTTCTTCCATTGGTCCAAATCAGTCAACTTCTGCCTATATTCTTCTACTGGGGTAAGGACTCTTGGTGGAGGAATAAATTCCTCTTCTTTGAGTTCTGGTAAACCAGTCCAAGATAAGTCCTTTCTTTGGACACCATAGAAGTCCCCAGCTGGTGGTGGAACATCAGCATACTCTTTCATCCCAATCCTAGTCATGTCCCTAGAATCCCTTTGTTTACTAACACATTCTCCTAGGGTTTGTGAGGCCTTATCAAATCTCTGAATTTTAAGGTCTACATTATCCTTATTCTTGATAGCCTCATCTAACTTAACATGTAGTTCATCATTGACCCTCTCCATGATGTTTCTAATATCAGTACTAGCATTTAAATCATGTTTTAAGATATTAATTTTATCTTTTAGATCAAGCTCCATTTTCTTATACTCAGCTACTGTCTTTTCAGTTTGAGTAAGAGCAAGTTGATAGTTAGACAACTTGCATCTCTCATTACTCACATCTCCTAACAGTCTTAAAAACCTCTTTGTTAAGTCTTTCAGTATTTAAACGACAACCCTTACTACAAAAAGCATCATCATATACCTCATTGTCTGATGAAGATGAGGAGTGTGCCATGAGAGCATAGTGAACATGCTCTTCTTATTCTATCTCAGCAACCAACGCTTTATCCTCTTCCTCATCCTTAGCCAAATAGCTCCAGTCCCATCCAACACCATCAATTTCTTGCATTGCCACCATGGCCTTAGGATCCTGAGCCTTAACAATTTGGCTTGAGGGTTTTCCAGCATCAGATCTTCTTGGAGATCTACATTCTCTCATAAAGTACCCCAGACGATGACAATTGTAACACTCAACCTTGGATTTATCAAATCCAGCAGTGTCCTTAGCATTAGAAGTCATCTTCTTCTTGAATCTTCTATTCCATCTGTTTGCTCTTATGCTTGCAAGAGCCATGTTCCACTTTATATCCATATCATCCAAATGCTCATCACTTATTTGCTCAAGGTCCTCATATGTAATCACTGAACCATTGGGCAATGAAGCAATGTATGCACACATAGTATCCAGATCTATACCAGCAGGCTTAACTCTTGGAGAGTCAATTTTGTGTGTGTCATGTTGATCCAGTAACTGGGTGCATGTATGAATTCTTCTGATAACTGGGTGCATGTATGAATTCTTCTGATCAAATTTACCTTCACTATGTGAGAAGAAGGCCATGTTACCATTGGTAGACTTACTTCCATGATCCAAAAGAGTTTCATTCTCCAACAGCCTCAGTTTGTTGTAAACATCATCAAAAGTAGAACTTTTGTGAGTGTTGTTGGCAATTATAGATCTTGCCTCAATCTTCCATGCATCACCAAGGCTTTTAAGAAAAGTGGCAATAATGTCAACATCACCAATTACTGTCCCCATGAAGGACAGCTTGCTTGTAATGTCAAGAAGTCTGCTTCTCACACTACTTAGCTTCTCATTAGATTGAGCCTTAAAACAACATACTCATGTAAGAGTTGCTTCTTTTTCTCTTCCACAGTATCAGCATTACCACCATAGGCAACTTCAAGGGCTGCCCAAAGGTCTTTTGCAGACTCATAGCCTCTGTATTTGTGCTAATTTTCTTGTCCCAAAGAGAGTTTCAGAATGCTTAGGGTTTTCATATCAACCCTTCTCTTTGCTATGTCCTCAGCAAACACAACTCTACCATATTCAGGTTTTTCTTTCTTATCTGCTTCAGAGCATCCTTGAACAGCTGATCTTGTAGCAACGGCATCTGCAATCTTTTGACCTTTATAGAATGTGTTTCCATATTCAATAATCTCCCAGAGAGTGTACTCATGGATTTGCAGATATTGGTCAAAGTTAAACTTCCACAGCTCAAAATTGTCTGGATCTAGCATGGGAATCTTGATGTTGTGGTTTGAGGAGGACGAGGAGGTTACTTCTGGAGTAGACATGATGTTTTTAGGGTTTTTTAAAAATTAGGGTTTTTGGTGATTTAGGGTTCTTGTGTTCTTTTAGATCAAAGTTTCTCCACAAGCTCTGATACCACTTGTTGATCCCAAACTTAGATCGATTTAGCTTGTGTAAACGAGATTAGATCAAGTTAAACACGTAGAGAAACTTTGTTTATGTATAAGACAATTTAAGTGTTATGCGGAATTAACACTCAAACAAGAACACACAAACAGTTGTAAAGCAAACTTTCACTTGATTGATAATAACGAACTTGCTTACAATGAATGTGTTAAACGTATGAAAAACTTATATGAAACATAACCTAAAGGTCTTCTTTTATAGACATAAGAAGCATTGTACAAGAGTATACGTATCAGCTATTCTAGGTAAAGATAATTATAGAAAATACATTGTTGATCCTATCTTTACTAGAAACAAACTATAAACAAAATATGCGTAGATCATATCTTTCTATCAGTGCTTGTCTTCAACCTATCAACGCTTGACTTCTTCCTATCAACTCTTGATATGTCAACGTTTGTTTTCTTCTTATCAACGCTTGTTTTATTATTGTCAACGTTCAAGTGCATTGGCTACATTTTATTCCCAACAGGTGTCGAGTTATCAAGGATGGGATCTAACATAGTGGGATTGCCACTATTTTCATCATCACCAAAACCTAGAACTTCTTGTGAAAATTCCTCGCAAACAACGTCGATCATATCAACGAGTTTTATGGTTGCAACGGAATAAACATGAGAAATTTGAGAGTTTTGAGTTGCGTTTATAACAAGTTCCTCGTCGTTGAAACGTAAGGTGATATTTCTAGCATGAACATCAATCAAAGCCATAGACGTATCTAAAAACGAAGGACCTAAAATGAGGGGAACTTGAGGATCCGTGGGAATATCGACAACGATAAAGTCTGCCGGATAATAGAACTTTCCCACTTTCACAAAAACGTCTTCCGCAAATCCACATGCGGGAATCGTGGAATGGTCGGCCAACTCGATTGACATTAGTGAAGGAGTAAGATTAGGGAGATTGAGCGACTTGAAGATTGCAAGTGGCATCAAGTTAATGCTAGCACCAAGATCGGCCAAGGCATAGCATTCTTCCATATCTTGGATTGCACAAGGGATCAAAAATTTACCGGGATCACCGACTTTTTGAGGTATGCGATTAAGATAAACCGATGAACAACTATACAATTGATGCAATTTCTCCTTGTTGTTCAACATACTCTTAATGTTAGCGGCAAATCGAGGCATCATGACCAAAGCATTGGCGAAACTCACATTAAAGTGAAAATCGCGAAACATTTTCATAAAAAGCTCAAATTGATAATTGTCGTGCTCTTGATGTTTCTCCTTTCTAAGTCTCGATGGATAGGGCAAAGGTGGTGTAGGTTGAGGCATAGGCATAGCCTTTGGAATCTCGGGTTCCAATGTTGGTAATGGGTCAACCGTTGGTGTGGCATGAGCGCTACTTCGTGGGATTGTGACATGCTCCTTTTCGACCACCACCTCAGGTTCTTCCTCAATTGCATCCTCCATAGGAGCAATTGGTTGAGGAGTCGGTTCCTTAAGTGTCTTACCACTACGTGTGGTAATCACTTTCGTCTCACCCTTAGGGTTTGATACGGTGTTGCTAGGAAGACTACTCGAAGATGGTTTGCACATAATTTCCTCAAACATAGATGAAATTTTGTCCTCAAACATGGATTGCCTCTTCTCGGCCTTAATCATTTCTTGCTTAATTTCATGTTGCCCTTGTTCCATTTTTTGTTGGTTTTGTTGTAACCTAGTTACATTTCCTTCATCTTGTTTGTATGGATTTTAAGCTCATTTGCTAACTCATTTTTCAACTCTTTCTTCAAGTCGTTCTTAAACTCGGATCTTAGGCTAATTATTTCTCTTTGAATGTTGTCAAACCTAGCATCGTTCCCATTAGCGTATTCTACAAATTCATTTAGAAGATCTTTCAAAGTTTGCAAACTTTTGTTGTTGTTTTGAAAATCATTTTGATTTTTGTTTGATACTTGATTATTAGCCCCTTGATTACCATAGTTTCCCTTGTTGTAATTGTTTTTGAAACCAACTTGATTGTTGCGATAGTTGTTGTTAGCATTTTGATTTGAACCAAAACCCGGTGGAGTCAATTGATTAGAGCAGGTAACTTGACCATTTTGGTTGTAAGTTCCCGTGGTCGCGTAGGCACTCGAAGTGTTACCACCGTTGGTAATGCACTCGGAGAAATCATGACCTCCACCACAATACATGCATGAAACCTCAACCGCTTTAGCCGTAGCGGGAGCACTTGGTTCTCCAACATTGAATTCAATTAGAAGACCTTTAAGCTTATCAAAGATTTTGTTTTCCATGTTCGCCTCAATTTGGCAAGCATCAATGGTAGTAGATAAAGAAGGTGAAGCCGAAGACGAAGCCTTACGAACACTAGACGTGCTACGAGGACTATACACCTTAGATCTATTCTCAATTATCACCAAAGCTTCCTCAACCGTTTTACACAAAAGTTACCACCCGCGGCGGCATTTAGATAATCCCTTTCATGATCATTAAGTCCATTGTAAAACGTGTCAATTTGATGCAAGTCAGAAAAACCGTGATGAGGACACTCATGTAACATTTCCTTAAACATATTCCAAGCCGTTGAAAAACTTTCATTAAATTCTTGTGAAAATTTTGAAATCTCGTTTTTCAAATGCGTAGTCTTAAAGGGCGGAAAAAATTGGTTCACGAACTTTGAAACGAGATCCTTCCACGTCAATATAGAATTGGGTGGCTCTTTCTCTAACCAAATTTTAGCGGGCCCCGCTAAGGAATACAGAAAAAGCATCATCTTAATCGAGTCATTAGCAACATCCTTAAACTTGCAAGTGGCGGTAAGACGATTGAATTGGCGGATATGGTTGTGTGGGTTGTCCTTCTCATCACCTCGGAATTTGTTGTTTTGGATCATCGACAACAAACCCGTTTTCACTTCAAAATTCTCCGCAAGGATAGCGGGAATCACAATAGCCTCTCCATAACCCTCAATGGGTGCTTGAAGTAACTCCATCATAGTTCGATTCGCCATGGTTGGTTCTTCTCTTACAATGGGTTCGTCAATAGGAGACTCCTCACTAGAAAGATTAGGAGTAGGGTTGACTCCTTTCGGTTTTTTCATTTACGTGCACGTCTTGCCTGATTACGAGTAAGCATAAACGCCACGTACAACGTGGGGGTGAGCAAAGAAGATTCTTTTTGGTGATTTGTATTTTTCAAATTTTTTGTGGTTTTTGATTGTTTTTACTTTTTTTGGATTTTTGTGATTGTATTAAGTAGACCAAAATCTATAAATCTCCTCCTTAATCAAATCTCTTGATTAAAGAAGCCTCAAGGAATGAAAACGATCACGTGAAGTGAATGCCTTCGATGACTTTAGAACGTTGGTGGAACACCAAAACGTTCAAGAGGGTTTAATCAAATGAAACCAAGAAAGTATATATGATACTTAATAATACTTTGGGTGGCAAAACCCTCGATTAGCTCTCAAAATCAAATACTCACAAGCAAGCGGGGAAACGAGGCGGCGCGAAGCACTTAAGAGCCTTTTTCCTTAGGGTATATTTTATAATACCCGCCTTATACCCACCTTATAGTTTGTATTTTTCAAAATCAAGCTTGACGAAAGTATTTATCTATTTTTGCCTTTCTTTCTTGTTTGAGATTCGAATATAATGATTGGGTAATGACCTCCCAAGTCAAGGTTGTGTTTTCACACTTTTGGAGTACTTGGGAATTTATTGTTCTACGTATACAATATATTAATAATATTCACACAAAAAACGAAAAACCGATAATACGTATTAGTAGAGTGCTACTAATACAAATACTATTATGGCTATATATAAAAACAACAATGTCCAAATCAAAACACAACACGCCTCCCCGGCAGCGGCGTCAAAATTGATGTAGGCCTTTTTACACACCTTTAGGAAAAGGAGGTAAAATAGTGGAAAGTATTAAGTGTCGGTTTAGGAAAACCAAGCACTAATGACCAATGGTGAAAGTTCGTTTCCCAAGGAGGCTAGTGTGTTGTGTAGAGAGATGATTAACTTTGTGATTATATGATTATGAGAAAAGAAAATAGAAATGAGATAAGAAGAGAATGACGGTTATGATGACGATTTAAACTAAGACGAAAAGGTCGTACACGTAAAACCGTAAAAAGTACCAAATTTAAAAATTTACCCTAAAAATTCCTAGAAAATTGCAATAAATCCTAAATAATGTAGTTAGAGTTTACAAAAAATTAAAAATCACCCAAACCTTTTATTTAATTAAATAATGATCTTTTAATGCTAATTAAAGCCCTAAAAATCAATTTAATTAACAAAAAGCCCAAAATGAGTTTTATCACTTTGTAAACCTCTAAAATACCCTAACTTAATTTAAAACTATTTTTGAAAATTTTAAAATTAATTAAAACTATTTAAAAACAATTAAGAACTCTTAAAACTTAAAATAATTATAAAAATTAATCTAAGAACAACAAAAATATTCTAAAAGTTATAAAATTCCTAAGTTAATGTGTTTAACCTAAGAAAAATATAAAAACTTGAAAAATCTAAATTTTAATTTTTAATAATAAAATAATAATAAAATAATAATAAAATAATATTAAAAATCCAAAATTTATAAAAAATTCTAAAAACTTACAGACTAGCTTCATTTAACCTAAATAAACATAAAATGAAGTTGAAATTACAAAAATACCCTTAATGGGCCTCCAAATGGGCCAAAAGTCAAAACAGACCCCTTAATGGGCTCAAATAGGCCCAATAAGAAAAATGTTGTCCTATTTAGCCCAAAAGCTCCTATCTGACTCAAAATTTGATTTTAAACACAGTTTGTCAAAGGCACAAAACCTGAAAATGTGAAATAAGCTGGCTTATATCGAACAACTTATTCTTGATGGGCTTTTTGGCCCATTAAGCTATAAGCTGATGCCATAAGCTCAATTTAGACACACAAGCTTCTTTTGAGTTGCTTAAGACTTCTGTAAAAAGAAATTTGAAAAAAGTCCAAGGAATAAGCCTGAAAATGCAATAAGCAATCTACAGAAAACGACAAAATAGTCGTTTTTGAGTTCTAGGCTATCCCAAGAGCTGATTCAAATTGCAAAAGCTTTTAAATGACTTAACTATGCTTAATCAACAAAACGTTTTCAAATAAGTTCACTCAATAAGCTGAAGCAAATAAGCACTTATGAAAAAGTCAAATGAGTTGGTTTTCTAGCAAAAAGTCAAAGTCAAAGTCTAATAAGCTCCAGTTCAAACAAATTGGTCAAATAATGAAGATCTATCACAAAAATTAAGTTGTTACAGGTCTGGATAAGCCAATATGGCTTATTGATAAGCTAACTGAAAAATTGCACTAGTAGGGGCTAGTTTTGGGTGTTGAGCAGTGGAAACTTTTTCCACTGCTTGACTTCTTGACTTTTTTATCTTATGTGACTTTTTTGGAGATTCAAGTTACACAAAGGCACCCAAATAATCAGTGGATCAAGAGGAGTCAATAACAATCAAGAAACCACAATCACTAACAGCCAATTAGTACAGTTTAATCAAAACATCACCAGATATGCACCAGACATGAACACATAAGCAGTTATGAACTTATAAGTTGTTTTAGCAAATTTCAGCCAACCAAATTGCACCAAAAGCATACACAAGCTATTATAAACTTAAATGAACAAGTTTAAACAGTTTTCATGCAATGGCTCAAAGCCTAAATCAAGATTCAAGCAGATGAAGGTTACTGATGAACACTAACAAAAGCAGATTTTACTTTTGCTGATGCACTTGACCAACAAGCCAGATTCAATCACTCAGATATATTAAGCAGATTAGAGCAAGGTTAGACCATAAAATCAGCAAGAACACAAGTCACACACAAAATCACCAAAAATCCAAAGTTTTAACAGATTTTGGGTAAGATGATGTGTACCTCATGGATGTACATCCCCACCCACGGATTTTGAGCTTATGTACTAGCAAGAACAAGTACAAGCTTCCACAAACAACCCTGCTAAGAATCTACAAAGTTAGAAGCACAATATGAAAATCAGAAAAATGGAAAATTCTTGATTAATGCAACCTTAGTTCCCCACACTTGATTATCCCCAAGTTATAAGCTTCACCACACCTTGATAACTCAATATCAGGATGCTATGATCAGCCTTATAGCCCAAGAATTCCAAGGTTTGAACTAGACTTAGCAAAATATCAAGAAAAGTGGAAAATGTGCAAACTTTTGCACACTCCTTTTGAAAACAGGTTTAGGATTCAAGAACAATAAACAAGAAACAATAATAAGCAGATTATAAGAGCGGCACTTGAGTTTTCTTCACCAAATTCAAACACATTTCATTAAGATAAATATGTGATTTACAGATTTGTGAACCAAGGAAAATTCAAGAGCAAAGATTAAATTACTCAGTCCTATGCCTTATATAGGCTACAAACTACTTGCTAAGAGGCTAAAAAACATAAACCCTAAAGCTGTGAAGTCCCCATTATGCCCTTGTCTTGTTTGAATATTGTGAAGATCATGTGACTGAATTTGGCTTGTAGCATGAGTTGGCAAGGTGTGATAGCATCCAATGGCTTGTATCAAGCTTAAAAAGTAAGCTTCAATCTTGAACGTTGGATGAAGGCCACTGTTTTGGCGTCTTCTTCAAAGGGTGAAAAGCAGGGGAATCATGTGAGTAATATGGTGATGTGGCAAGCTTTTTGAAAGTTGGGTTGTGATTAGGGAGACCCTAATCATCATTCTGGAGCAGTTGGGGGTTTAATTATAATACAATTAAGAAAACCCAATTTGTGTTCTTTAGGGAATAGTTGCTAGTTTGATCCGGATTAGTGTTTAAAAAACATGTTAAGCGCCAAATTTAAACTTAATAAATTAAGTTGTTAATCTGGTATGAGTGGATTGGTGAGGTGGAGCAATGGAGGCTTGTGATTGGTGGAAATGGGTGAGTGGGACAGGTGTCAAAGCATGAGTGGTCTAGGTAACTTTGTTTGTCTGCCATGTTTAACCCCTTTCTTTCCTTTCTCTTGTCACTTGCATATAAACTAGCACAAATCCGGATTCCTTTGTAATTGAAGTTTTAATTTTCACACTTTTACCCCAAATACTTTTCCAAAGTATTTTCAGGGGTATTTCTTGCCATTTCTTGATTCTTGAAGGACTGATTTGGCATTTTCTTCATAGAATATGGTCTTGAATTGTTTGTTTGACTTCTTGGAGGATTGAAATTGCCAATTCATGATTAATGAGGGACCATTTTTGCCATTTCTTCAAAGTCAAGGGTCCTTTGGGTAATTTTGATATTTTCAAAGGACCAAACTTGTAATTCTTGTAACTTGGAGTTTTTCTTGGTATGTTTGACTTTGAGGAGGATAAATATTGACATTTTAGTTTTGTTGAGGGACTAAAATTGCCAATTCTTCAAAGTGGAGGGCCCTTTTTTCAATATTGACAAACTTTAGGGACCAATCTTGTAATTATGAAGATACAAGGGTATAAAGTGTCAATTCTTCAATATTGGAGGACCCTTCTTCATAAATCATCAAATCTTCAAGGGTTTTCTTGGAAACTTCTTCATTAGGGCTTGGTTCATTGTGCGGCTTCGTTTCCCGTGTTCGTTTTTGCATGATTCTTGTGATCTTTTGTCATTTTCTTAATATCCGTACCTAAAATACACAAGCAACAAAGACAAGCATATATTTGGGTATTTTCATGATATTTTATGCATTTAAAGCCCTTTTTGGACGATGAGACTATGTATAAAAGCAGTCTCATCAATATCCGTACCTAAAATACACATGGAACAAACACAAGCATATATTTGGCATATTTCATGATATTTAATGCATTTTAAGCCTATTTTGGATGATGAGACTATGTATAAAAGCAGCCTCTTCACTCCTCCATACTAAACCATTGTCGTGCCCTCACACAATGCTAGAATAAATTATCTTTGCACCTTCGAAATTCATTTTATGCACTTTTATTAAATGATAAACTTGCTACACTACTACTACTTGCTACTACTTGTGTTTTAGACATATTGTAGGATTTTCATCGCAAAATGGGACGTGTAGGTTCATAGAACAAGAACACGTGAATGCTTCGTTAGAAATAATTTCGTTGTCCTCGATTTTCACCCCAATTCCATGCCAAGCGTGCAACGAGATCATTGTCATTATAAGTTAGTAATGCTAACACTACTCATATGCCCTAAACACGTAATTATACTCCCATTATCCTAAGTGGTATCTCTTATACTTTATTTTTTCCTTGAATATTCACGAGGATACTTTTTGACTTATGCGATGATAGAGATTTAGGTCTAAAAATAGAGTCATAACGGTGTAACCAAGACCATCGAATTAATAACCCCTCTAATAGACAACGATGTCAAAAAATTAAGTCAACAACAAGGATCGATAAACACGGTTTTATAACGGTTTTGAACATGAGACTTATTACCAAGACTTTTATACGCCCCCTAACGGATGGGCATTATTATCATAGGTTTACCTCCATATTTTATTCAACTTCGCCATGAAGATTGTTGGAAATACGTTTTTCGTATAAAGAAAGTCTCGGTCACTCCAACAATATAGTTATAGGCTCGTAGTAATGTTTATGTTAAGCCCGACCCATGAGCATGTCCGGCCCAAGTCCATTTAAGGACTTGGGTATATAAACCCCTTTCCACCATGGAAAGGGGTGTTGGTTGTTTTATTCTCTTAAGAAAATACACATAGTTTCTCTCACTTCTCTCTCTTCTTTCCTTCTCTAGAAAAACATCAGCCCTCTTGAAATACAAAGATTATCACGATTCTACATTTGGTATCAAGAGCTATGGGATGAAATATAGGTTGGTCTTTGTGTTGTTCATGCTTATTTAAGCATTTCGTGGTGTGTTTGATCTTTTTTTACCAAAGCTTTAAAAAATTTTCGTGTTTTTAGTGTTCCTCATAAGTCGTATACTTTTTTCATTGTTACATTAGTGATATTGGGTATCTTGGTTTCTGTTACAACACAAATCGTTTGGATCAAAGTTAGGAATTTACTTGCTTCAACTTTGCGAATTTCATATTTCCATTGCAACTGATTCCATCAGAAAAGTACAGGTAAGTACGGCTCGATAGCAATAACCTAAGGGTTTTACTTTACGATCACAAGTATTCAGATACCCTTATTCCGACGCTTATTACGATCGCTCATTGCGATCATGGATTGCGACGGTTGTAAGGTTTATTGAAACGTTACTCTATCCAAATCTTATTAGCCATATTGCGATCGTGTATTCCGATAGTGTCACATTCCGATACTTGAAGCATTCCAACGGATCTCATATTCAGACAGTAGACATTCCGATAAAAGGGGTATTCTGATAGAACCTGCATTTCGATACTTGAGACATTCCGATAGAAGGGGTATTCCGACAGAACCTACATTCCGACACTTGAGACATTCCGATAGAAGGGGTATTTCGACAGAAATTACATTCCGATACTTGAGACATTCCGATAAAATTTGATTTTTTGGGGATAAAAAGTTGCATAACTTAGAGGATTTTTCTATTGTGCATTAATTTGGTAATTTGGTAATTTTCAAAAACACACACAACAAAAAGATAACAACATCTTTCATTCAACAATACAAAAACACATAAACTTATTTCATTGCTCGATCATTTTTTATAATCTTTATTCAAGGGATCATAAAATGAATTCAAACTCATATATGCCAACAATGACATCGCTTACCGATATCTTAATCATCTCGGGTACCGACACTCGCCCACCTTTGCTCATCAAAGATTTATTTGAAGCATGGCAAGGTCGCATGAAAACTTACATCATGGGCAAAGCCAATAGTAGACTTATGCTTCAATCCATTTGTTGGAAATACGTTTTACGTATTAAGAAGGATCGGTCACTCCAACGATAGTCCATGTAATAGCTCGTAGTTTAGTTAACTTTCTTTGTTTATCAAACAAGAACAAGCCTAGCCTACAACATGTGTAGGCCGGCCCAAAATGTAAGCCCAATCCCATGACAAGGGCTTGGGTATATAAACCCTCTCCTTAGATGGAGAGGGTGTGTGTTCTTCATTTTTACACATAGTGAAAAAGTGTTTTCTTTCACTTTCTCTCTCTAAGTGTGTGTGTGTTCTCACCATCTCTCTATCTCTTTCTCTCTCTAAAACATAAGCAAAGATTTACAATCCTACAAATGGTATCAAGAGCCATGGGATGATTGTATTGTTCATGTGTTTGTGTTCTTGATTCATACGCCATTTTTGATCTATTTTCACACGTCCAAATTTTTTTTTGTTGTGTTTTTGATGGTTTTTTCTTGATACAAATCTTCTACATAGTTGTGGTAGGGATTTGGTATAGTTACTTTGGCTAAAAACACAAAATTTTTGGGTGTTTTGATCATTTTTTGGCTTAAAATCACGAATTGGTTGAGTTTTGTCCGAGAAAAGTGGGAATTATTCCGATCAGGTCATCGGAAAGGGGTTTATAGGACATTCCGATCAGTGTAATCGGAATAGGGTTTAGGGATTCCGATTTTGGGTACATTCCGATCAGGTATTCCGATTAGGTATTCCGATTAGGCATTCCGATTAGGTACATTCCGATTGGTATTCAGATTTGGTATTCCGATCAAGGTATTCCGATTAGGTATTCCGATTAGGCATTCCGATTAGGTACATTCCGATTGGTATTCAGATTTGGTATTCCGATCAAGGTATTCCGATTTGGTTTATTCCGACTAGGTACATTCCGATCAAGGTTATTCCGATTAGGGTTTATTCGGATTTGGGAGATTCCGACTGATATTCGTATGTAATTTTGTCTTGGAATTTTTGGTTTATTGAGAAAATATTTTAGGGGATTTTAACATTGTTTCTCGACTTCAACTCACAACAACAAACACATTTACTTTCTTTCATTGATCGATCAACGTTTGTAAATCTTAACTTATTGAAATGGAGTACACATCTCTTACGGATAAGTCCATCCTCTCGGGTACGGATAATCGTCCACCAATGTTGGTGAAGACTATGTATGAGGAATGGGCTTCTCGAATGGAACTTTATATGTTGAACAAGGAGAATGGACATCTAATTTGGGCATCGGTGCTCAATGGACCGTTAGATTATCGTACAGTGACGGAAGGTACGACTACTCGTCCTCACACAACGGGTGAGTTGACTGGATATATGAAGATTCAAGATAAATGTGATAAGTATGCTACAAACATCATTCTCCAAGCCCTTCCTCCAGAATTCTACAAACTCGTCAGCAAACATAAAGTTGCCAAAGAGTTATGGGATAGAATTCGTGTTCTCATGCAAGGCACCTCGTTAACTAAACAAGAACGAGAGTGTAAGCTTTATGATACTTTTGATAAGTTTGCCTATGTGCCAGGGGAGACTCTCAATGACTACTATCTGAGATTTACCCTATTGTTGAATGAGCTAAATATCTATGGCATGGCAATTCCTACCTTTCAATTGAACACCAAGTATTTGAACACTCTTCCTCCAGAATGGAAAAAATACGTGACGGATGTTAAATTGGCTAAGGACTTGCATAACACCAATGTGGATCAACTTCAAGCTTTTCTTCAACAACACGAATGCCATGTGATCGAGGCTCGGTTGTCTACACCTCAAGTTCATGATCCACTTGCAATGTATGCTTCTCAACAAAACATGGCTTATACTTATCAACAACCATCATACTTGCAGCAGCCACCACCACACATCTATCAGCAACCATCTTATCAACCACCAATAATGCCACAACAAGAATATCAACAAAGTGTTCATCAACAATCTTTTCAACAGCAACCACCATATCAAACATCACCATCACAAGCCAACACTTCTCCAATGGGCTATACTCCTCAGCAAGGATATTTTCCTATAGAAGCACAACCAGCACAAGCTTTCTACTCTAATGAACTTCCACCAATCCAAGCACCGATCTTTACTCCAAATGATACGCCAGCTGATGTTCTAAACCATATCACAGCCTATTTGTCAAAACTTGTTGCAACTAGAGGATTTCCACCAACAAACAATCAGCTCCGCACCTCCTCAAATCCTCGACAACAAGCTACTGTTCAAGATGGTCAAGTAACAGTGCAACCTATTCAGGGAAGGCAAAATTCATATGGACCTCCTACAAGGACTGGGAACAATCAAGCTATGAATTCTCAAGATAGTGGAAATGGAAGTCCCATTGGTCCTAAAAAGGTTGTGACTTGCTACAATTGCCGAGGACAAGGTCATATGGCTAGGGAATGCACTCAGCCGAAAAGGAGAAGGGATGATGCATGGTTTCGTGAGAAGATGTATTTGGTTGATGCTCTAAGGGGAATATTTTGGATTCAGAGGAGTTAGTATTTCTTGCATACCCAGGGGCAACAGATACTGAAGGCATTGCAGTTGTTTCCACTTATAATGCAGCTTATCAAGCAGATGATCTTGATGCATACGATTCGGATTGTGATGACATTCACTCTGCCCAAGCTGCTCTCGTTGCTAATCTCTCTCACTACGGTTCTGATGTCATCAGTGAGGTACCAACCACATCTAATAATATTGATGATAACCAACATCAAGTTGGGCATGAAAATGACAACCTCGAACAGCATTCGGGAACTAGTAACTCAAATAAAGTGGTACCCAATCCAACACATTTGAGTGAACCTCAACCAAATGCTACGACGGGTATGAAATCTTATGCTCAACATGAGTTGGTCATGATGCCTAAACATATTATTGATCAAATGCATATGGCCCTCAGACAATCAGTAGATACCAATTCCACCCTAACTGTTGAGCTTGCGTTGCATAAAGAAAAGGTCAAAGCTTTTGAAATGGTCCCTCAAGCAGAGAAAATAACATGTTCTGAATTTGACCAATTTCGATTTGAAAAGATTGAACACTTGAAAGAAATAGAATCATTAAAAGCTAATCTTTCTAATGAATTAAAAGAAAAGGAGTCGGTTGTCAATGATTTTCAGAAACTTAAAATGGATTTCGAAACTCTCGAGTCTAAAAAGGTTGAATCGGAAATTAATGCTACCAAACTTCTTAAATTCAAAGAACAACAGCTTTTAAAACAATACGCTTCCACAGAAAAGGTTCATCTTTTAACTAAATCATTTAAAGAACTCGAACTTAAACGTCTTCAAGATTTACCACCTAATCCCGGTTATGCAAAACAAGCTCAGGAATATATTCCCGGTCTTTATGATATGACCATAATTGGAAAATGGAAAGAAGCACATTTTGTTCGTAGTACTGAGGAGACACAATCACTTGGGGATGAAACTCATTCTAAAATGCTTTCAAAATTCCATACAATTGATTATGATCAACATAACAAAGATCAATTTTTGAAGAAGACACACATTCGTTTACAAAAGGAATTAGCAGAATTGACAGTTCTTGTGCCCCAAAGTTTGTCAAATGAAAACCTTCCTAGTACGTCTCCTACACTTGTCAAAACAGATTTAACAAAGTTAATTCCACCGGTAAGCAAGGCGTCCGTTAACTTAAATGTGGTTCACCAACACTTAGCCGATTTTGACAAGGTCATTTTGGAACGTACGACGGCTTCGGCCATAACGGAAGGTGAATGGAACTTTGAGCACACTAGAGCTGCGTTCCGAAATGAAATTTTTCCGTTTGTAGACAATGTTAAGGCTTGTCTTAGTAATCTTGATCAAGATTTGTTTTTGGAAATAGAAGAATTTATACGTGTTTTCAATGAAATGGATAATGCTTATGAAAACAGTTTACTTGAAATAGAACGGGTTTCACGCCATAATGATCTGCTTCTGAATCAAGTGATGTCTCATGATATAGTTTCTGTCTGTGTGAATACAAGTGTTGATAATGATTCTATTGTGCATAATGTTGAACCTATGGATAATGTGGTAGATAGTACTTGTCACGAATCTGACGCTGAATTTTTAAAGCTTCAAGATTCATATTCTTCGCTTTCAAAAACGTTTTGATGAGATTCAAACACATTGTATTTCGCTTGAATGCAAGCAACAATTTATTCAAGAAATCTTTGAAACGTCATTCGAAGGTGTTAATATCGATGATGCAAACTTTGAAAAGAATTTTCGATTAAATTTACAATCAAAACAGCGTCAGCCAAGTGACAAAGTTGCTACATCGTTGCCGATAGAAATAGAGAAATCTAAGGAGCTTAACTGTGTGAACGTACTTGAGGCCGCTGAGAATCTTAAACTTGATCTAGATAATCGAGTTTCCAAGATTTTGTCCAAAGTTGATAACTTAAAACAGAAAAATACACGACTCTTCGATTCAGTAAAGCCCGCATGTGTTGATACCACTGCACAGAATCAATCATTGATTGAACAATTAAATCGAAAGTCAGTGGAAATATCTGATTTGAGGGAACAAATTTGTGATAAGAATCTGGTCTTGGCTGAGTTAAAGGAAACACTTCGTACTCTAAAAGGTAAGAATGTTGTGGATAACACAGCCACTGTCTCAGCATCGTCCTCTAGTGCACTCAAAAGGAACCTTATAGCCGTCACACCACTTAATAAGGGCCCTAGGACTAAACCATCTCAAACTTTGGTCACTAAAGATAAGGCGGAATCAAAACCAGTTTCTAATATTCCCGTGTTGCCTTCTACAGGAGTAAGCACCACTACAAAGGCTCAAAGATCTAAGCTTAAACGAAACAAGAAGAATGATAGGATCTTGCCCCCATCTAGTAGTCAAGTGAAGAAGAAAGTAGAAGCCCATCCTAGGAATGTTATTTCTGTTTTGAATAAAAAGAATCATGTAGCTAAACCTAAAGACTCTGCGGTTGTGCAGTGTTCTAAGCCTACTATGAATTCTAATTTAAAATGTTGGAATTGCAATGAATGTATGTTTTCTAGTCGTCATGATTCTTGCCTTATTGACCATGTGAATGAGATGTATGCCCGGAAAAATGGATTAGAATGGAAACCGACTGGGAAAGTGTTAACCCAAGTTGGTTGGATGTGGCGCCCCACTGGTAGAACTTTCACTATAGTAGGAAATATGTGCCCTTTGACTAGGATCACTCCCACTAAAGCGAAGAAAGAGTGCCCTTTAACTAGGAGTACCAAGGCTACCAAAACACAAGCATGTCCTTTAACTAGGAACTCCGACACTACTGTAGGAACCAAGTGCCCTTTAAATAGGTCTATTCCCACTGTAGTGCCCGCGAATAATCCAAAACCTAAGAAAGTTGGAACTGTAAAACCTGTTAGTGCTAAAACTCAGATTAGAAAAAGCAGGAAATCTAAGGGTCTCAAAAATGTTAGCAATTATGATAATTCTATATCTGTATCTGCTAACACTCCGGAACCAATAGTTTCCAATGCATTGTCTACTGTTGTTATTGAAAACAGGTGGTCCAAATTGTTCTCTGGTATTTGGACTCTGGTTGCTCCAAGCATATGACCGGAGATCGCTCTCAGCTCAGAAATTTCGTCAGCAAGTTTCTTGGTACGGTTCGATTTGGTAATGATCATATTGCAAAGATAATGGGTTACGGTGAATATCATATTGGGAATGTTATAATTTCAAGAGTGTATTACGTGGAAGGTCTTGGTCACAACTTATTTTCTGTGGGACAACTTTGTGATGCAAACCTAGAAGTTGCTTTTCGAGAGCATACATGCTTCATTCGTAATTTGGAAGGGGTTGATTTATTGAAAGGTACTCGAGGGAATAATTTGTATACTTTGTCTCTCCACGACATGATGGCCGCTTCTCCTGTATGTCTTCTCTCCAAAGCATCGAAGACTAAGTCATGGTTATGGCATCGACGGTTATCTCATCTTAACTTTGACGCTATTAATCACTTGGCGAAAAACGAACTTGTTCGTGGTCTTCCTAAACTATCATTTCACAAGGATCATTTGTGTTCCGCGTGTACAATGGGGAAAAGCACTAAGAAATCATACAAACCCAAGATGGAAGACACCAACCAAGAGAAACTTTATCTTTAGCATATGGATCTTTGTGGGCCAATGCGTGTTGAAAGTCTTAGTGGCAAAAAGTTCATCCTCGTCATTGTCGATGATTACTCTCGGTTTACATGGGTGAAATTTCTTAAAGCAAAAAATGAGGCACCTAAATTCATCATCGGATTTCTCAAGATGATTGAAGTGCGTCTCAACACTACTGTCCGACGCATTCGTACAGATAATGGAACCGAATTTGTGAATCAAATCTTGCGTGATTATTATGAAGAAGTTGGCATATCTCATGAAACATCCGTTGCACGCACTCCACAACAAAACGGTGTCGTTGAAAGGCGAAATCGCACACTTATGGAAGCTGCTCGAACGATGTTAATTTACGCAAAGGCTCCATTGTTTTTATGGGCAGAAGCAGTATCTACAGCAGTATACACCCAAAACCGGTCACTAATTCGTAAACGCCATGGTAAAACACCTTATGAGCTTCTCCATGGAAAAGTACCAGATTTATCATATCTTCATGTATTCGGTTCTCTTTGCTATCCAAATAATGATGGTGACAATTTGGGAAAACTTCAACCAAAGGCTGATATTGGTATTTTCATTGGTTACACACCCGCAAAGAAGGCATACCGAATCTACAACCGTAACTCTCGCAAGATCCTCGAAACTATGAATGTTAATTTTTGATGAGCTAACAGCAATGGCTTCTGAGCAAAGCAGCTCTGAACCCGCACTTCATGAAATGGGACCCAGTAACATTAGTTCTGGTCTTGTCCCAAATAACCCTACTTCATCATCATTTATACCACCTTCTAGGACTGAATGGGATACGTTGTTTCAACCGTTCTTTGATGAATTCTTTACTCCTCCAAGTATTGTTGCTCCAGAACCTGAGGTAATAGCTCCGGTAACCGAAGTTGTTGCTCCAGCAACCGAAGCACAATCAGATACATCTGCACCTACAATTGGTCAAGATATACCCTCAACAAGTATCTCTCAACCAACACATGTTTCAACTACCCATGTCATGCCTATTGATGATGAAGATCACGATTTGGAATTCGCTTAAATGCGTGAAGTTCCATTCTTTGGTGTACCTATTCCCGACCCTAATCAAGCCGGGTCGTCCACCTTAGAGGAAGCTCCTTCTATAGTTTACTCCAATCCACGGATTCGTGAACATGACAGCAAGTAGACAAAGGGCCATCCTATAGATTCTATTATTGGTGACCCTAATCGTCCGGTATCCACACGAAGTCAGTTACAAGAAAGTGCAATGTTTTGTCACTTTGATGCTTTTCTCACTGAAGTTGAACCTAAGACATGGCAACAAGCTTTTACTCAATCCTGTTGGATAGAAGCTATGCAAGAAGAACTTAATGAATTTATACGTCTTGAAGTATGGGAACTTGTCCCATGCCCGGATCAAGTGCATTTACTCACTTTGAAATGGGTTTACAAGGTGAAACTCGACGAGTTAGGCGGAATATTGAAGAACAAAGCTCGACTAGTAGCTCGTGGATACAAGCAATTATTAGGCATCGACTTTATGGAATCCTTTGCACCTGTTGCCCGTTTGGAAGCTATTAGACTATTCCTTGCTTATGCAGCCCATATGAATATGGTCGTCTATCAGATGGATGTGAAGACGGCATTTCTTAATGGTGAACTCAAGGAAGAGGTCTATGTTCAACAACCAGATGGTTTTGTGAATCCTAATTATCCTAATCATGTGTACAAGCTTAAGAAGGCTCTCTATGGGTTGAAGCAAGCTCCTCGCGCATGGTATGATCTTTTGTCACAATTCCTCATTACGCAAGGCTTCGCTAAAGGCAAGGTGGATCCCACGCTGTTCATTCAGAAACAAGGTAAAGATATGATTATGGTACAAATATATGTTGATGATATTATATTTGCAGCCTCGACCCAAACCTTATCGGATGAGTTTGGGACACTCATGTCTTCCAAGTTTAAGATGTCAATGATGGGCAAGGTATCATTCTTCTTAGGTCTTCAGATATCTCAGAGTCCCAGAGGCATCTTTATCAATCAATCCAAGTATGCCCTTGAATCGCTTAAGAAGTATAAGATGGAATCTTGCGACCCCGTGGATACTCCAATGGTGGAACGAACTAAGCTTGATGCAGATCCACATGGAGTTGCCGTTGATCCGACACTTTACCGTGGAATGATCGATACTCTTCTGTATATCACAGCCAGTCGACCTGATCTTCAGTTTGCTATATGTATGTGTGCCAGGTATCAAACTAGGCCTACTGAGTTACACTTAGCTACTGTTAAAAGGATCTTTTGATATCTTAAAGGAACCATTAATCGGGGACTTTGGTATTCTAAGGACTCTTCTATTGCACTAATGGCATATGTAGATGCGGATCACGCGGGTTGTCAAGATACAAGGCGTAGCACGAGTGGAACTTTGCAACTACTAGGAGATCGACTAATCAGTTGGTCATCGAAAAGGCAGAAAAGCGCTGCAATTTCAAGTACGGAAGCAGAATACATAGCTACGTCCGGTTGCTGTGCTCAAATTCTTTGGATGAGATCGCAATTAACCGACTATGGTTTAGGTTTCAATAAGATTCCGATGTACTGTGACAACAAGAGTGCAATTGCCTTATGCTGCAACAATGTTCAATTCTCCCGGTCGAAGCATATTGACATTCGCTACCATTTCATCAAGGAGCAAGTGGAAAATGGAGTAATAGAGCTATACTTTGTCCGATCTGAGTATCAATTGGCGGATATCTTCACGAAGGCTTTAGATCACGCTCGAATTGAATTTTTGGCCGACAAGCTAGGAATGAGAACCTTCTCGCCTGAGACTCTAAAGGAACTAGCAGATGAAGCGAAAGAATAGTGGTGGTAAAACTATTCTCCGTATCCTTGGTGATCATTTGTATATATTGTTTATATTTTTATCCACAAAAGCAAAATACAAAAATATAAAACCATATAAAAACCATAAAAATTGAAAAATTCAGAAAATTCCAAAAATATTTTTACTTTATTTTTCAAAGGCATGTCTTTTGGTACGATAATATTTACGGCCTTAGAAATGTTGATTAATATCGACACGGCACCATAAATAGAGTTCGTACAAAAGTTGTAAATATTTCATAAAGCATGCCCTTATGGCTTGTAGTTATTTCAGACTGCAACCCGGTTTTCACATTAAAGTCAGGTATTTCTTATGAAAGCTTTGGCTAACAACGGGAATTAATTTTCTCGGGCAAGGTTTACTTTAAAACCTTGTCAGGGATCAAGTTTACTTTATAACTTGGTCTAACACAAATCTATGTACGTTTCAGTGCATTTATTTGTTAAAACAAGAGAAGTCTTGTTTTTATGAAGCTATCATCTCTACAACCATAGCAATCTACAATTGGTATCTACATAATCGACGATGCGACTACTCAACCGACGACTACAACTCTTTCAATAGAACACGGGTCAACAATTGAGGGGGAGCAATTGTCAAGCATTCAGAATATTCGATGCCGAACGTGCCAAGTTCACTAGTTGGTGTCAAGACAATAATACCAATCATACACGTGGTGTCAAGAGATGACTTCAGACGTGACGAGGCGACCAACATATGCTGACAAGAACCATTTGATCTTTTCATATGATGTTCTCATCAATCAGGTCCAACCTTGTCAATTCTTTTCTAATATGGTGAATATGTGATCATGTTACAAATCGGTATCATATCTTATTTAATATCATGAAGATAAAACGGACTTGCATTTTTCTTCCCAAAACCTTTGTTAAAAACTTTATTAACTCAATTGATATTAAAAACATCGATTGCGTTAATATTTTTAATATGGGGGAGAAAATGTGATTTAATATGGGATATTATCACAAATGGTTTGACTTAATGTGCTGGCTCATCCCGACATGTGCGAAATGTTTTCGAATATCGAGGCATATGTTAAGGGGGAGCAAAATGGATTTGCTATATCAAAATGGATTTTCATGGTGACATATACTTACCCAAACCTCATTTAATTCACGACGATGAAGATTGTGGTGACATAAGGATGGTAGGATAGGTTAAGTCCTATGATTCTTCCATAACCGGAGGAATCTTCTCAAGGACATTCCATAGCTAGAAATAGTAGTCCTTAGGAAAGATGGAGTAAGATTGTGAACGTAGCTGAATGCCGACCAAGTACTTAAGTTAGCACTGGAACAATCACAACAAGGTGCTAGTTATGACGTATTGGTAAGCATTGAAGGGGTTGAAGAATGAAAAAGAATTGTAAAGATAAAGGGTGTAAAGAAAGAAGCCCTCCTTACAACTTTAGGCAGAAACCGGGTCAATACATATGCTATTGAGATCATTTTTAATGATGCTTGATATTGAAGATAAGACATCATGGACCCAGTGATGCAATGCACAACCCATCCCAGCTAACTCAGATATCTCTCAAAAGGTGTTTGTTTTAATCACACGGAGACAACACGTTATCTATTGATTTATTCACTCCGAATAAATTGGTATTGAAAAGGTGGCACTCCTCTCTATCCTCCGATCACTAAAATCCAAAATGCACAATCGAGTCTAGAGCCATTTGAGATCATCAAATATCTCATTAGGACACACTTTCATATTTCCTTGCTTCTTCACACACTGTGAAAAGTGAGAAAGATTTTAAGAAACCTACGCAAAATATTCATGATCTTGCCTGAACATCCGAGTAATACGAAAGTATTTACAATGAAGATGGAAATCCTTCTTGAGCGAATATCAAAAAGCTCATGGTAGGTGACTTGTGCGATTCTTTATGAATCAAACTTGTGATAACTGGAAAGCAACAGTTGTTTAATTCTTAACTGAAATTAAACACGTTCCAGGCCTCTACGCAAAATCTTAGTGATCTTGCCAGAACACTCAGAGTGATACCTTAGTGTTCATAGTGATGAGTGGAAATACTTCTAGTGTTAACCTCAAACAGCACTTGGTAGGTAACTTGCAAGATTCTATACGAATCAAGCTCGTGACAACTGGAAAGCAACGATGGTGTGGTTCTTAATTGAATTTCACTTGTTCCAGGAACATGAATTGACGGCTTCAAATCATGCGGATATTATTATCCAAATGATTCACTCTTTATGTTCGCAGTCAGATTTGGACGGTCGAATAAAGAGAACGGGTTTACCCGCGAAATCCTGTCAGGAAGTTACTTAATTGAAACTATCCGTCATGGGTACGATATCTAATATCGTCCAACGGTCTTCACCGACCGGAGGTAAAATGCTACCGATTTAGAATGAAATGTTCAAAGCCATTTCGTTCGTGTCTACTTATGTTGCGGCATTTGAAGACGGTGGCGTTGCGGGATCCAAGAAGAAGTCGTCCCCGCATGCTTACACTTTATGCACTTAATACCTCTTCTAATTCAAGAAAGCCTAAAAGTTAAGTCTTCCGTTGTATTGAACTCTGAAGCTTTCAAGAATTACTAAGGTATAAGTATGTGGGACGTGAGGTCACGAAGAGGCGAAGATCACAAGTGATGGATGCACGAGATCGAGGCAAGAGATTAATGCTCAAAGATTGATATCAAAGATCACATCAGCATGTTCATCAGAAAAGAAAAAGAAAAAGAAAGACGAAGACTACGAGCTCAAGACAAGCATAGTATGCTAGGTGTATTTCATTATTGTAACTCGGGTAACGCCCTTATTTGGAGTGACCTCCCTTAGGGGGAGATTGTTGGAAATACGTTTTACGTATTAAGAAGGATCGGTCACTCCAACGATAGTCCATGTAATAGCTCGTAGTTTAGTTAACTTTCTTTGTTTATCAAACAAGAACAAGCCTAGCCTACAACATGTGTAGGCCGGCCCAAAATGTAAGCCCAAGCCCATGACAAGGGCTTGGGTATATAAACCCTCTCCTTAGATGGAGAGGGTGTGTTTTCTTCATTTCTACACATAGTGAAAAAGTGTTTTCTTTCACTTTCTCTCTCTAAGTGTGTGTGTGTTCTCACCATCTCTCTATCTCTTTCTCTCTCTAAAAATAACCAAAGATTTACAATCCTACACCATTGAAAAAGGTCCACTAGATTGGGGAGAAGTTACTGTCAACAATGTGACGCGGACAAGGTTGTATCATGAGTTACCAGATGCTAACAAACTCATTGTCGATGTTGATGAAAGGGCTGTTCAGACAATACTTCAAGCCCTTCCAACCGATATCTATAGAATGGTAAGTGAACACACAGTGGAAAAGGATCTTTGGGATTGATTAGCTGTTTTGTTACAAGGGACCTCTCTAACTAAGCAAGAACGAGAGTGTCAATTGTATGACTTGTTTGATAGGTTTACATACATTCAAGGGGAAACTCTTCACGATTACTACTGGCGTTTCACTACTTTGATGAATGATATGAACGTGTATAATCTAAGGATTGCTCAGTTTCAGCTAAACACAAAGTTCTTGAACACGTTACCCCAAGAATGGAGTCAATATGTCACCGATGTTAAGATGATTCGAGATTTGCACAAGTCAAATTTAGATTTGCACAAGTCAAATTTAGATCAACTCTATGCTTTCTTGCAACAACACGAGAAGCATGTGATCCAAAAACGAATCTCTCAGGGATCTTATCAATAACCATTGGCATTAATGGCAAACCATCCAACATTGTCATATCACCTCTCCGTTTGCTTTGGGACACCAATCTTCCTATCAACCATTGTATCAAACACCAAGCTTCCCACAGTATTTAATCTTGCCACAACCGCCTACATCTTATCACCAACAATACAAGCAACCAGCCACATCATCACAAGGAGACTCACATCAGTTACCTTATGCTTCACAACAGTATTCACCTTATCAACCTCCAACAAACCCTGCTATTACCTATCAACAACTTAAGGCTCCTCAACCCCATTACTCACAACATGTTAGTGTTCCCTCAAATCAGCTTGTAGCTCAATCAGCACCAGCATTCTATTGTGATGATGAGATTCCTGTCCCTGAATTTAGACAAGGGATAGTCCTACTGATATACTTGCTCAAATGTCTGCTTATCTCAGTCAAACATTGAACAAACGAGGTTACAGAGGACCAGCTTCAACAAACAATCAGTTAAGGAACTCTTCTAACTCTCGAAAACAAGCTACAATTCAAGATGGCAGAGTCATGGTGCAACCACTTCAGGGGAGACCAAGCTCATCTACTGCTGGTGCACGTTCTTCTAACACTGCTGCTACAAGGGGTAATAACACTGGCAAAATGAAGATGATTATATGTTATAACTACAAAGGGGAAGGGCACATGGCTCGAGAGTGCAAACAGCCCAAGAGGAAAAGGGATAGCACATGGTTTCAGGAGAAGATCTACTTGGTGAATGCCCAAGCCCAAGGACGTGATCTCGATGAAGAAGAGTTGGCATTTCTCGCAGATCCGGGGGTCGCGGATACTGACGGTCACACAGCAGCCATCACAAACAATACCGCATATCAATGTGATGATTTGGATGCATACGACTCTGACTGTGATGATTTCAATACCGCCAAGGCAGCTCTCATGGCAAATCTTTCACTTTATGGAGCTGATACAATTTCTGAGGTACCAAATAATGCCACTGATACTAGTATTGTACCTTTTCAAGTTGAGCAAGTGTTTGAGTATCCGGAACAGCCTCCGGTGGTTAGTAACTCAAACGAGGAGACAAAAAATGATAGCAATATCAATGCAAGTCCCCAGACTTTGAGTGAACCACAACCGGGAGCTATTACGACTACAAATTCGTTTGCTCAACCTGATTTAGTTATGGTGTCGGCATCTATGCTTAGCCAAATGAATAATGCGGTCCTTGAAACCCTCAGTGTTAATAACACTTTATCTGCCGAGCTTGCTTTGCATAAGGAAAAGGTTAAAACCTTGGAGTTAGATCCAGTGTCCACTACCTTAACCAATCCTGAATTTGATAGGTTTAAGAAAGTCGAAATGGATAATCTGCTAGAAATTGAGAATTTACGAGAAAATCTTTCGAAAGAACTTAAAGAAAAAGAGTCAGTCGTTAATAATTTTCAAAAACTACAAACGGATTTCGAAATTCTTGAGTGTAAAAGGGTTGAAACGGAAATTAAGGCGTCTGAGAAAGTTAAAAAGACTGAAATTTTGCTTTTAAAACAATACTCTGCTTCACATTTAGTACACTTGTTTCATTCTTCTTTTATAGAGTTCAATCTATCGCGTCTATTAGATCTACCACCTAACCCGGGGTATGCAAAGCAAGCATTTAACCACAACCCACGACTTTATGATGCAACCAAGTTAGGATTGGTCTTAGATCCGATTGTTGTTTTAAATGAATCTGAGAGCATGTCACTACATGAAGAGAATCGGTCAAAAGTAATTTTTACATATCCTGAGTATGATTATGCACAAATAAATGCAACATATGCAAAAATAGATCTTAGAACTCGCTTTAATATGCAAAAGGAATTTATCCATACACCAGCTTACATGCCTACTAGAGAAAGCCTTAGTATAATTCCTACACTTGTTAATTCGGACGAACCTAAGGAAAATCCTAAGAATCTTCCACCGGTAAGTACGGTATTGCTAAGCTTGAAAGAGATTCAACGATACCTAACCGATTTTGACAAGGTCATCCTGGAATGTACGACTTCAACGGCTCAAACTGCTGGAGAATGCGCTTTCGAACACATGAAAACGGTGTTTGAGAAAGAGATCGTTCCATTTGTAAACAATATTAAAGATGGAGTTTTTAATCTCACGGGAAATCTAAGTTTCGAAATGGGTGAAGTTTGAAAATTTTTCTATGAAATGGATGATTCTTATGAACAACATTTAATTGAGAAAGAAAAGATTTTATCCGAATATGACCGACTCTTAGAACACATAGTGTGTCTCGAAGTGATGCAAGTTGTTACTACTGAATATGCTTATGAGATTTCATCTACTGTGAATAAATGTGATGATGTGCATGATATATCTATGAATATTGTTGAACCTGTGAATAATGTAGATAATCATTCTTGTCATGAATCTAACGCTAAATTTTTAACGCTTCAAGATTCTTATAACTCACTTTCAAAACGTTCTGATGAGCTTCAACAACATTGTATATCTCTTGAAATTGAAAATCAATCTAAAAATGAAACTCTTTCAAAAACAAATGATTGTGAAAACTCCGTTGAGACTAGTGACAAGATGATTCAGGTGGTTCAGGCATTAGAGAAAGAAATTATGAGACTTAAGAGAGAATCAGCAGAAGAGAAATTGGAAGTAAAGGCTTCAGAGATTAAAAATCATGTCCTAGAAGATAGAATTACTTCTATGCTAGGGGAGTTTGATAAAGTAAAGAAGGGTTTCTCACAAATTTATGGTTCGTTAGAAGAACGCTTCGCTTTTAATGCGGCAGAGCAAAAGTCACTCGTTGACCAACTGAACCATAACTGTGAGGAAATCTCTGACTTAAATATTCAACTCATAGACAAAAACATGGTTTTGGCTGAATTAAAGGAGACACTTCAACTCAAAGGACAAGAAGTTGTTGATAATCCAGCTCCAATCTCTGCCCCGCCCTCTAGTGCTCCAAAAACCAACAAGGTGGTGATCACTAAGAATTCGTACAATAAGCACAACCCACTATTATATAAGTGGTATATGGATGATGCAGTTAAGCACGCGGAGCTTGCTAGGGATGTGGTAGATGATTTCTATGAAATTGATCCTATGAATAGTCACTATTACTCTGCTCATGCTTACATTGAAAGGGTACAACAATGCTTAGAGCACTTGAAGTACATAGGACAACCGGGTTCTGCACCACTGAAACAAAAAACCCCCACCATTGCCATTACTCCATTCAATAAGAATCCAGGATCTAAGCTTATATTAAACACACCCATCAAGGCTAAATTAAAATCTGTCACTAATGTTCCCATGGCTTCTACAGGAGTAATTATGTCTACTAAGGCTAAAGGATCTAAAGACAAGAAAGATAGGATCAAGCCTTCCACTAGTAGGACTGCCAAGAAGAAAGTAGAAGTTCACCCTAGGAATGTTATTTCAGTTTCAAATAAAAAGAATCATGTATCTAAGACAAAAGGATCTGCCTCTGTGCAGAAGCCTAAGCAAAATGTGAATTCGAATTTCCGATGTTGGAATTGTAATGAATGTATGTTTTCTCAGCGTCATGATTTATGTCTTGTTGATCACGTGAATGAAATGTATGCAATTAGGAACAATCTTGAATGGATTCCAACGGGGAAGAAATTCACCCAAGTTGGTTG
The DNA here is from genome assembly GCA_025667525.1 of Glebionis coronaria. Lineage (NCBI taxonomy): Eukaryota > Viridiplantae > Streptophyta > Magnoliopsida > Asterales > Asteraceae > Glebionis > Glebionis coronaria. The sequence goes on from CM046878.1 coordinate 267,881,615, forward strand.
GCAATGGAAACCCACTGGTAGGACCTTCACTTCTAATGGAACTACGTGCCCTTTAACTAGGATCGCATCCACAGAAGTTAGGTCTCATCGTCCTTTAAATAGGAACACTAGCACTAAGAAATGGAAAAAGCGCCCTTTAACTAGGTATGCCCCCAATATTGTGCCTACCAGTGAAGAAGTACCTCAGGATCTTAGACAACTAGAATCAAATCGACATTTAGGAAGCAAATTTGGAAGCCTAAGAATTCTTCGGTTAGAAAATCTAAGATAAATATACTTGTACCTGCTAACACAGAGGAACTACTAGATTCCGATACATCGTCTTTGTCTGGTGATATTTTTAGGTGGTCCAAAGCATGCTCTGGTACTTGGACTCTGGATGCTCAAAGCATATGACCGGAGATCGCTCGATGCTCAGAAATTTCGTCAGCAAGTTTCTAGGAACGGTTAAATTCGGCAACGACCATATTGCGAAGATCATGAGTTATGGTGAATACCAAATTGGGAATGTCAAGATTTCAAGGGTATATTATGTGGAGGGACATGGTCACAATTTATTTTCAGTGGGACAATTTTGCGATTCAAACCTTGAGGTGGTTTTTAGACAACATACTTGCTTTATTCGCGATCTTATAGGAAATGATTTGTTAAAGGGTTCTCGAGGGGATAATCTCTACACACTGTCCATTCAAGACATGATGGTCGCCTCTCCTGTATGCCTTCTTTACACATCATCTAAGACCAAGTCATGGTTATGGCATCGTCGGTTATCTCATCTTAACTTTGATGCTATAAACCATTTGGCTAAAACGAACTTGTTCGTGGTATTCCAAAACTTAAGTTCGACAAGGATCATTTATGTTCCACGTGTTCTTTGAGGAAAAGCACCAAGAAATCATACAAACCTAAAGCTGAAGACACCAACCAAGAACCACTATATCTTTTGCACATGGATCTTTACAGACCAATGCATACGGCTAGTGTGAGTGGTAGAAAATACATCCTCGTCATGGTGGATGATTTCTCAAGGTTTACATGGGTAAAAATTTTAGCATCCAAGGATCAAGCACCAAAGTATATTATTACTTTCTTAAAGATGATCCAAGTACGTCTGAATGCTACTGTTCGCCGCATTCGCACTGATAATGGAGCTGAGTTCGCTAATCAAACTCTACAAGACTATTATGAAAAGGTCGGTATTTCACATGAAACTTCTGTTGCTCGCACTCCACAACAAAACGGTGTCATGGAAAGACGTAACCATACACTTATGGAAGCTGCTAGAACTATGTTGATTTATGCGAATGCTCCTTTATTCTTATGGGCTAAAGCAGTGGCAACCGCATGTTATACCCAAAACCGCTCCATCATTCGTAAACGCCATGGTAAAACTCCATATGAGCTACTTCATGGACACAAACCAGATATTTCATTTCTTCATGTGTTTGGTGCACTATGTTATCCAAATACTAATAGTGAGAATTTGGGAAACTTCAACGAAGGCTGATATTGGAATTTTCATTGGTTACTCACTTGCAAAGAAAGCTTACCGAATTTATAACCGTCGTCTTGGCAAGATAGTAGAAACTTTGGATGCCGATTTTGATGAGCTGACAGCGATGGCTTCTGAGCAACACAGCTCTGAACCCGCATTACATGAGATGGGAACAGGTACGATTAGTTCCGGATTAACTCCCAACAATCCTACTTCTCCATCATTTATACCACCTACAAGGCCCGAGTGGGATGAGTTATTTCAACCTATGTTTGATGAATTCTTTGATCCACCTAGTAAGGATTTTCCAGCACCTGCAGCAGTAGCTCCGATTCCCGAAGTTGTTGCTCAAGATAATGGAAGTCTGCCCGAGGCATCTACTGTTACTATTGAACCAGATGTCCCATCCCCCACCAATTCACAAACTACACTTGAATCATCACCCCCACTCGTTCCTAATGAAGTTGAAGAGGATTACTATGATCACGATTTGGGAATTGCTTATTTACAAGAGCTTTCGTTCTTTGGTTCACAAGTACCCGAAAACCCTAACGGTGCGTCTACCTCAGAGGAAGCTTCTGCCATCGTTCACTCCCGACCACCACGGATTGAAACTCACAACACAAAATGGACAAAGGATTACCCAATCCTCAATATTATTGGTGACATCGATCGACCAGTCTTAACACGCCACCAACTCCAAGAACATGCATTATATTGCTACTTTGATGCATTTCTTTCCGATACTGAACCTAAAAACTGGCAACAAGCCATGACAAAATCATCTTGGATTGAAGCCATGCAAGAGGAACTTAATGATTTTCAACGTCTTGAAGTGTGGGAATTAGTTCCTTTACCCAGCAACGTTGAAATCCTTACATTGTTATGGGTATATAAGGTTAAACTCGATGAGTTAGGTGGAGTGCTGAAGAACAAAGCTAGATTGGTTGCTAGAGGTTACAAACAAGCTTTGGGTATTGACTTTGAAGAATCCTTTGCTCCTGTGGCACGATTGGAGGCAATTAGACTATTTCTTGCTTATGCTGCTCACATGAACATGATCATCTACCAAATGGATGTTAAGACGTCATTTCTCAATGATGAATTAAGGGAAGATGTCTACGTAAGCCAGCCGAATGGATTCGTCAACTCGGAGTATACTAATCACGTGTACAAGTTCAAGAAGGATCTTTATGGGTTGAAACAAGCTCCACGCGCGTGGTACGATCTCCTATCGTCGTATCTCATCTCAAAAGGCTTCTCCAAAGGCAAAGTGGACCCAACATTATTTATTCTCAAGGAGGACAACGACATGATACTGGTACAAGTTTATGTTGATGATATAATTTTTGCTGCCACTACTCAAAGACTGTCTGACCATTTTGAGAAAATTATGTCCACACGCTTTAAGATGTCAATGATGGGAAATTTTCATTTTTCTTAGGGTTGCAAATTTCTCAGAATCCCAGAGGCATCTTCATTAATCAATCCAAATTTGCGCTTGAATCATTAAAGAAATATCATTTTGAAAATTGTGACCCAATGGATACTCCAATGGTGGAGAGATCCAAGTTAGATGAAGATAAGGAAGGGATAGCTGTCGATCCTAAACTTTATCGTGGAATGATCGACACCCTTCTCTATCTGACTGCTAGCAGGCCTGATTTGCAATTTGCTATATGCATGTGTGCCCGGTATCAGGCTCGGCCTACCGAAAAGCACTTACATGTTGTGAAAAGGATCTTTCGGTATCTTAAAGGAACACTTAATCGTGGTCTGTGGTATCCGAAGGATTCCTCTATTGCACTAATCTCATATGCAGATGCGGATTATGTTGGGTGTCAAGATACTAGACGTAGCACTTCTGGCAGTGTGCAACTTCTTGGAGATAGACTTGTTAGTTGGGCATCTAAAAGGTAGAAAAGCGTTGCGATATCAAGTACAAAGACTGAATACATTGCTATGTCCGGTTGTTGTGCTCAAATTCTTTGGATGAGATCACAATTAACTGACTACGGTCTTGGCTTCAACAAAATCCCGATGTACTGTGATAACAAAAGTGCAATTGCTCTATGCTGCAACTACGTTCAACATTCCCGGGCAAAGCACATTGACATACGCTACCACTTCATCAAAGAGCAAGTGGAAAATGGAGTGATCGAACTGTATTTTGTCAACACTGAGTATCACCTGGCATATTTATTCACAAAGGCCTTAGATCAAGGATGTATCGAGTTTTTGATCGAAAAGCTAGGCATGAAATCATTCTCACCAGCGACACTTAAGGAATTGGCAGAAGAGTCTGCAGAATAGTGGTGGTAAACTATTCTAGAGTATCCTTTGATCGTGATCTTGTATATTCTCGTATATATTTAAACCTCCAAAAGAAAAATATAAAAATATAAAACATACAAAAACCATAAAAAATATAAAATCAAGAAAATCTAAAAATATTTTTCATTTTAAATCGGGCATGTCTTTTAGTACAGTAATATTTACGGCCTTAGAAATGTCGATTAAAATTGACACGACGCCATAAATAGAGTCCGTATAAAAGTTATACATATTTCAAAACATGCCCATATGCCTTGTAGTTATTTCAGACTGCAACCCGCTTTTCGCACTAAAGTCACGTATTTCTTTTGAAAACGTTGGCTCACAACGGGAATTAATTTTCTCGGGCAAGGTTTACTTAAAAACCTTGTAAGGGATCAAGTTTACTTTATAACATGGTCTAACACAAATTAGTGTACGTTTCAGTGCACTTATTTTGTAAAAATAAGAGAAATCTTATTGCCACCAGAATCGTTCCATAAAATCACAAAACGGAAAAAGTCTTCATGGATATTTGCTCTTTTAAAAACAATGACTACAGCTCTTTAAATAGAAAACGGGTCCATGTTTAAGTGGGAGAAAATATTATATTTCTTTTGGAATTAAATTTGGTCTTCAAAAAGGGTTTTTAGAAAATATAATTCGTTCTTTGTCATCTTTATATGCTATGTGTGCCTTATGTGGAATATGGTTTGAGGAATAGGTTGCTTGCAATTAAGCGTTAAGAGTATACGTTCGTGTTTGTGTGCGGGTTAGTACTTTGTTAAATCATTTGGTTTTCCAAGTGTTCTTAACTAGCTTTACTAATTGGGGGATTAACTTTGTAATTCTTGCAAACTAGGGGCCTAAAGTGTCAAGTGGTACAACCTTAATTGACCATAGTCAACTTTATCCCCCCCCTTCCCCGTTCTTTCTTTTTCATCGCAACACACAAACACAAACTCACTCTGCCATTGTCAAAGCTTCAAACCTTGATTTATTTTGAGATAACCATCCGTATACTTCATCTAGGTATTATTCTGTGTTGATATGATTATCATCTTTTTCATCTCATTCTATGCTTATCTCGTTTATCATCTTCACATAACAAACAACCCCCAATTCATGATTTAATCAAAATTAGGGTTTATAGATTCTTGATGAAAATGAGTTTTAAGTGGTGGGATTCGTTCATCTAGCCTAGATATACATTGGTTTTACCAGTTTTTCCTAAAACAGCTTCTAAGTCCCGTAATCGAACTCAACAGATTTGCCTTGTCAATATCGCCCAGAATACGATGAATGACTACGATGGCTTCTCATCGCATGAATTGTGATAGCACCACTACAATGGGTTCGCTGCGATGGCACCATTACGATGGGCTCGTTGCGATGAGTCCATTGCGATGGCTTGTTGCGATGGACACGTTGCGATGGGTCCGTTGTGATGGGTCCGTTGTGATGGGTCCATTGCGATGGGTCCGTTGCGATGGGTCTGTTGCGATGGGTCCGTTGCGATGGGTCCGTTGCGATGGGTTCAATGCGATGGACTCGTTGTGATAGCCTCAATACGATCCCACTGCGATGCATCGTTATGATGGACCAAAATTTGCAAGGTTGTTTAGACATGTTTAGCACTACGATGGACTTAGTATTGCAATGCCTTTGCTTTGAATGAATTTTAGATTGCGATAAGGGTTTACATTGTAACACATGTTATGTGACAACCCAAAACCGAGGTCATTGCTTAATCTTATTTTACGATATCTTTTGAAGTTTTTGAATGAGTTTGAATGATATTTATTTTTGGAGGTTTAAGTTTAAACCGATGTTGGAAGGTTTATATTTTATATTTAATAAGTATAAGGAGTATTAGCAAGCGTGATGTCGATGGATGCCAAATATTTTACGTCTTATTGTCGGTTGTTCTATTTTTGTCATTTTTGATGTTTTATTTTAAATGACGTGTTAGGTCGAGTCGGGAGTCGATATTATTATATTTGAGGTACGTTTTAAATTTTTAAAAGTATCTTTATGAAACCCGAGCCCCGTAAATATTTTCAAAATTGACTAATAGTTATTTCCCGCTTTTTAGCTAACTATTTTCATTTTGAGCCACAACTATTGCAAAATTGCAATCAAGGTCCCTCATGCACTATATAAAAGCTTAAACAAACATACACTTCACATAATTTCCACCAAAAATCTTCCACTCTCTCTCTCTCTTTTTCTTCATTTAGCCGAAACATCACCACCACCCCAAAACCCATTCAATTTTCAATTTTAACTTGATTTTGATCATGAATTGAGTAAAGAAAAATGAATTGTATGCCTAACACTTGGACCTACAATTAGACCTAAACATGTGATTGGTGGATTCAAAAAATTGATTGGTGAGAAGTGATGAGAGAGAAAGTGTGTATGACACTTGGCAAAAAGTGTATGGAGTAGGCATGATTTTAGGTTTCATTTGTAGGCATACATATCAACACTCTTGAGTAAAAATAAAGCAAGACCCTATCTTAGAATTGATCAAGGATCATTTTGGTGTAATAAAATCATACATGCAAGGCATTTTTATTTTTTTATGTTGGTAGGTGAAAGCCATGATCATGCATGGTGTTCTTGGCATGATCAATGGTGATTGTTGCAAGAATTATGTTAAAAACTTCATTTTGATTCAAAGGTTTTGATTTTAATAACGATTTGGATGCTATGGTTCATATATGTTGATGTTAGGGTATAGGAATGATCATTTTCATGATTGGTTTTGATCAAATAGGTGATTTTGTACAAGTTTTTAATAGTCATTTTATAATAGTAAGTAAACTGTAAAATCCGAATTTTTATGTTTTGAAAATGGCTTAACTTATTGCATAGGGTTGTAGATAATTTGATTAGCTTCGATTTGATATAAGGTAGAGCTTCTAGATCCAAACGAGCGCGAAGTTATGATGTTTTGATTGATCGTGTACCTGGAGACGAGTATCGGCACTACATATAGTTGTTGTTGATATATGGATCGAATCTCGGGGACTATAAATTGAAGTTTTGAAATGTGTAACCTACTGATAATGAGGTGGTTACCTTAGAGGTTGATTTTACTTTAAAACCCGAGTGTCGGTTTTGTAAACGGAGTCATTTAAAGAAGTTAAAACGGTTGTATGAAAAATTAACGTAAATCTGTCCAGATTTTGTAGTTTGAAAATGAGTCGGGTAAAGGACTTTAAAAGTAATTTCATTTGATGAACTTGTAGAAGGAATTTCTATATATAGTAAGTTAGTTTATCAAGTCATTTCATAAACGTTTGACAAGTTTAAAAAGGGTAAATAAGCTAGTACATGTAGTATGTGCCGGCGGACTTTGTTAGAAGTGTAAAATGGTAAAGTAAATGTGTAGTAGAGTTTAATGAAGTTATTTATATCGTTTTCTTTCGGGTTTATCGTGGTTTTATGAGTTTGAGTTTGATGTTGTTATATATATGATTTATTTCTCGAGTCATTATTAATGAACACGCCTTATTTGATAGGTAGCGGTTCTCGTGTTTGAAAGGCATCCATTATCATCGACGATCATCTCGCTAGATCTCTTATACTAAGGTGAGTCTGTAGCTTCGCTTTTTATGCTAGCTACTAAATGTTTTGTACCCGCGAGGGGGATACATGCTATTTGAAAATAAATGAACACAAGTCATGAGTAATTGTTGGACCCGAATGTTGCCTAAGTTGATTACATTGTATTGAGTACCTTGTTGCTAAAGGCCCTAAATTAATGAGCCGTTAACTATCTTCTGACTTGATGTTGTGAGTCGGGAATAGCCGCTTATTCTAATGATAGTACTATTGGGTTGACCACCCTATTTGAGACCAGGGCATTACGTTGAGTAACCTCTAAGAAGGATAATTTACGGGAATAAGAATGTGGTATTCTAGCAACTTATACCCTAGAGAGGCAATGGTTTTCTTCTAGTCATGCCGGCATTTGGCGTGGGTGACTATTTGGTTAAGGGGTCGGTGTCATGAGCTTAAATACAATGTCTATTATTGCCTTGAATATAGATTGTGTGTACGACAATTCTATAAATGATTATGATTGATTTTCTTCTTGTGTTCAAATGTGATTTAATAAACCTATAGACTCGCTCAACATTATTGTTGACTCATTTTAGCATGTGTTTCAGGTAATAGGAAGTGATGGAGCATCGAGCTTTGCTGTGGAGGTTGTGGCTTGGCTTTTGTAAGAATGTTGGTCTAAAAACTGTTTCTATCCTTTACTGTTGAATAATTTACTTTATGTTGATGTACTGTACTAAACTTGTTGGTTGTTGGTCGAGATCCACGGGGACTAAACGCTTTACTCTGGTGTCGTTTTAGTATAATTTGGTATGAAATTTATGTTTTAGACCTATTATGAAAATCTTGTTTATGTTTTATGTATAAACGTCTCACTTTTGAGTCGTTTAATATACCTTGTGTGATGATGCTTGTGTCTAGCACCCAATTGTGTATTTCCGTTGCGCAATGTAAATTGGAGGTGTTAGAGATTGGTATCAGAGCTGCAAGTTATAAAGAACTGGGTCGCTTTTGAAAATTTTCCTAAACTATAACTTTGGTGTCGAAAGTATTTATTCTTCAAAAGCACACAACTCCTCTGCAATGCTCCGGTAAGATCACTTTTAGTTTTGTTTTTCATTGTAGATGTATCCCTCATAACTGAAATGATTTCTCGAGTATTTATTAAGTAAATACTACGATATTGTATTGGAATTATTGAAAGTACGCTGAGTGCTTGTTAGTATTATATTTTTTTTGCGAGCATTGCATAAACATCATTTGCATTATGTTTCATAGCATGGATTATGTATGACATTTGCATAAGCATGGCATACTAATATTATTTTATTAACGATGACCTTAAGTATCCTTGAACCCTTATAATTGTAGAAAATGGTTGGTTTACCTCGTGAGGATGGATGGATTGATATGACTAACGTATTGGACGGTGAGGAAGTGGATAACTTTGGTGCTCGTGACGATGAGGAGCCTTTTGAGTATTTAGATGATGGGATTCCACTTACTGCAGTTGGTCAGACAAAGCCTGAATTGGTACAAGGTATTTATGTTCCAAGGGTTAATGTTGTGCCACAGACTGTTCCAGATTGTTAGCGACCTGTTGTTCGTTCTTCAACGCCTACTTGTGATGCCTATATTAGCAGTTTGCCTGGGATTGCATTTGCTAGGGGTGATGTTCCCGTTGAGTCGAGTAGTGCTGCTAGTGCTCAATCTATTCATGATCGCATATCTAAGGTTTATTGTCCAGGTCCTAGGTCTTATGATGATATTTTCTGGTTTCTTAAGAAGTTTGATAGGTCTTTGTTTGAAAGGTATTTGGTTGAAACCCGTGTGATTAGGAGGTTTGAGCAGAATGAGAAAAAGTTTGACAGGTTTGTTGGTAGTGTGAGGAGATCAGAGTTTGTTAGGGCAAGAGAAATGGATGAAGTTGTTAGATTAAGATCTATGGTGTTGAATTTAAGTAGGCAAGTTGAAAGGTTTCGTGAGGAGCAAGAAAGGAATGCAAGGTTGAGTGCATGGGATTTACCTATGAGATCTTTTCCTAGTCGAGGTGTAGTGATTCGTGACGTGCCGAATCAGGTTGAAGCTCAAGTGTTGGTGAAGCCAAGTGAAGGAGGTAGTCGAAAGGGAAGGAAAAAGTGGAAGAAGATTATGAGGATGATGATAGCAGCAGTGATGATGAGCCGATGTACAAGAAGATGCGGGGATATGATGTTTAGTTCTTTTATGTTGTTTTTATTAGCCTTGTTGTAATAGAACTTCTGTAGACTCGTACTGTAGTTTGTGATGAAACTTAATGACTTTAAGTTTGACGTGATGAAGGGTTGTAGTGACATTATTTGTCACAATTTTGTGGAAATTTTCCAACGCAATCCAAATTACCTTCATGACTTATGATTTGTCTTGTTAGTTCTTTTGTGAATTGGTTAATGATTCATTGTGAATTGTGTTGTTGGTGCATGTAGTATCCATGTTACATCTTGATAGAGAAATACTTCTTCTTATATTGATATGAATACTTACTTGTTCTTTTTCTTTTATGGTTACACAGGAAGGAGTTGGGAGGCATTTTTCCGACTTTACTAAATTGTTGTTTGGTTAGTTTCCTAAAAACATGTCGCCTAAATTGACGACTGCTACTGTTAATACCATGATTAAGCAAGCTATTGCTAGAGCTTTGGAAGCTGAACGTGCTGCGGGGAACCAAGAGACTAAGAATAGGAATGCTGTTGGTCAGGTTGGAGGGAATGTTGAAAATCCAGTTGGAGGTAATGCTAATGAACCAGTGGGAGGAAATGTTGCAGGACAAGTTGGAGGTAATGCTGTTGTTCAGCAGGTTCCGAAGGAATGTTCTTATGCTAGTTTCATGAAATGTGGACCTACCCAATTTCGTGGTACTGGTGATGCTTTGGAATTAAGGAGGTGGATTGAGAAGATTGAAAGTACTTTTGAAATTAGTGGATATTCAAAAGCTAGTAAGGTGAAATTTGCTGCAGCTACTTTTCAGGATGATGCATTGAGTTGGTGGAATAGTCAGGTAGCTACTGTAGGATTGATTGAAGCTAATGCTAGAACATGGACTGTGACCAAGGGACTATTAACTGCTAAGTTTTATCCTAAGGAAGAGTTAGGTCAGTTGGAAGATGAATTGAGGCATTTGGTACTGAGGAATAATGATATTGTAGCTTATACAATGAGATTTTCTGATTTATGTTTGTTATATCCTGATGCTTTTGCTGATGACCGTAAGAAGATGAAGCAGTATATTAGATGTTTATCTAGTAATATCAAGGGAGAAACTACTTCGTCGAAACCCAAGTCGTTTGATGAAGCTGTTCAAATGGCGCATGCTTTAATGGATGTAAAGTTGCAAGATCGAAAGGATAGTATTGCTGAAGGGAATAAGAGAAAGTGGGAAGGTGCACACTCAAACCAAGGGCAGAATCGAGGTGGTTATCATAATACCAATAACCAAGGACCGAATAGGAATCAACAATACAATTTGAGAAGGAATGATGGTGTTCGTGCTGCCACAGGGAATCCAGGTAACAAGGTGAATCCGAAGTGTGGTCGGTGTAATCTGTATCATGTTGGAAATTGTCCACCTGCTTGCAACAAGTGTAGGAAGGCCGGACATAAGATGGCAGATTGTAGAAACAAAGGTGTGGCCACTAGAGCCAATGCTGTCAAGGTAGTTAACTGTTCTGGATGTGGAGGCCGTGGACATAAGCAAGGGAACTGTCCGAGGGTTGGCATATGACAGGGAGGCAATGTTGCTGCTGTTGCTGCTAGGATTGCTGCTCCAGCCTATGTCGTGGGAGATGCTGACAAACCTTAAGAGCCGAATGTGGTGACTGGTACGTTCTTACTTGATGCTTGTTATGCTAGTGTGTTATTTGATTCTGGATCCAATAGAAGTTTCGTAGATGTTAGATTCAGTCAGCTATTGGATAGAGAACCAATGAGATTGATAACTAGTTATAAGGTGGAGTTAGCTGATGGTAAGGTTGTAAGCACTAGTTCTATACTGAAAGGTTGTTCCTTGAAGTTAGGTAATTATGTGTTTAGTATTGATTTAATGCCCATAGAATTAGGATCTTTTGACGTGATTATTGGAATGGACTGGTTAGTTGGTAATGGTGCAGTAATTGTTTGTGGAGAAAGATTAGTTCAGATACCGCTAAGGAATAGGGTATTGACTGTGAAAGGAGATGAATGTACTTCTTGTTTGAGAGTTGTTTCTTGTTTGAAGATGATGAGGTATATAGAAGCAGGTTGTGATGTGTTTCTTACACAGATAAGTAATGATGGTGTGAATGAAAGGAAATTAGAGGATGTGCCTGTGATTAGAGAGTATCCTGAGGTTTTCCCTGAAGATTTTCCAGGATTATCGCCGCATCGTGAAGTGGAGTTTCGTATTGATTTAGTGTCGGGTGCTGCGCTTGTTGCTCGTGCACCGTATCGTTTAGCTCCATCTGAGATGAAAGAATTATCTGATCAATTGAAGGAATTGATAGATAAGGGATTTATTGGACCAAGTTCATCTCCATGGGGTGCTCCTGTTTTGTTTGTTAGGAAGAAAGATGGTTCTTTTAGAATGTGTATTGATTATAGAGAGCTTAACAAATTGACTGTCAAGAATCGGTATCCATTGCCGAGGATGATGATTTGTTTGATCAGTTTCAAGGTTCATGTGTATACTCCAAGATCGATTTGAGGTCTGGGTATCATCAACTGATAGTTAGGGAAGAAGATATTCCTATAACAGCTTTCCGTACTCGATATGGACATTTTGAATTTCAAGTGATGCCTTTTGGGTTAACGAATGCGCCTATTGTATTCATGGATTTGATGAATCGTGTATGCAAGCCGTATTTGGATGAGTTTGTTATCGTATTCATTGATGATATTCTCGTTTACTCTAAGAGTGAAAAGGAACATGAGAAGCATTTGAGAACAATTTTGGAATTGCTGAAGAAAGAGAAGTTGTATGCGAAATTCTCTAAGTTTGAATTTTGGTTCAATTCAGTGCAATTTCTGGGGCACGTGATTGATAGTGAAGGTGTTCGTGTGGATCCTGCTAAGATTGAGGCAATTAAGGATTGGTCAGTGCTGAAGACGCCGACTGAAGTTCGCCAATTTCTTGGTTTGGCTGGGTATTATAGAAGGTTTATCGAGAAGTTTTCGCTAATTGCTAAGCCGTTGACTAAGCCTACGGAAAAGAATCGAGTGTTTGAATGGGGATTGTAAGAGGAATCTGCATTTAGTACGTTGAAGGAGAAGTTGTTTTCTACGCCGATATTGTCTTTGCCAGAAGGATCTAAGGATTTTGTAGTGTACTGTGACGCGTCTCATAAAGGATTTGGAGCTGTGTTGATGCAAAGGGAGAAAGTAATACCGTATGCATCGAGACAATTAAGGAAGCATGAAGAGAATTACACTACGCATGATTTAGAACTTGGGGCTGTTATTTTTGCTTTGAAGTTGTGGAGACACTATTTGTATAGAACCAAGTGTGTGGTTTTCACTGATCATAAGAGTTTGCAATATATTTTGGATCAAAAGGAATTGAATATGAGGCAAAGGAGATGGGTTGAATTGCTGAGTGACTATGACTGCGAGATTCGTTACCATTCTGGTAAAGCGAATGTGGTAGCTGATGCACTTAGTAGAAAGGAAAGAGATAAGTCTATAAGAGTTTGAGCTTTGACAATGATGGAAAGTGTTGATTTGACATAAGTAATATTAAAAGCCCAAGCTAATGGTTTGAAGGAAGATAATATTAAGGCAGAAAATTTGGGTAGAATGTTGAAACCATTGTTTGAAGTAAGGTCGAATGGATTGAGGTATTTTGAGAATAGGATTTGGTTACCATTGTGTTCGTCTGAGGAAGGTTCTTTAGGAGTGCAAGATTTGGTTATGAATGAATCTCATAAGTCGAAGTATTTAATACATCCTGGATCGGACAAGATGTATCAAGATCTTAAGAAAGTTTATTGGTGGCCGAATATGAAGGCAGATATAGCACAATATGTTAATAAGTGTTTAACTTGTGCGAAGGTGAAGGCTGAACATAAGAAACCGTCTGGATTATTAGTGCAACCTGAGATTCCTGAGTGGAAATTGAAGATTACTATGGATTTTGTGACAGGTTTGCCAAGGACTGCAAATGGTAGTGATATGATATGGGTGATTGTAGATAGATTGACTAAGTATGCTCACTTTTTGCCAATGAAGAAGATGGATAGTATGGAGAGGTTAACAACAGTGTATGTGAAGGAGATTGTTTGTCGACATGGTGTGCCTTTGTCGATAATTTCTGATCGTGATAGTAGGTTTACTTCAGATTTTTGGAAATCTTTGCAGAAAGCGATGGGAACAGAGTTATGTTTAAGTACAACATATCATCCGGAAACTGATGGACAAAGTGAGAGAACGATTCAAACGTTAGAGGATATGCTTCGTGCATGTGTAATTGACTTTGGAAATGGTTGGGATAAGCATTTGCCATTGGTTGAATTTTCGTACAATAATAGTTATCATGTTAGTATTAAAGCCGCTCCATTTGAAGCTTTGTATGGACGTAAGTGTAGATATCCAGTGTGTTGGAGCGAAGTAGGAGAAAGTCAATTGACTGGGCCTGAAATGATATTTGAGACGACTAAAAAGATTGTACAAATTAAGAAGCGTTTGTTATCTGCCAGAAGTAGACAAAAGAGTTATGCTGATAACAGAAGGAAACCGTTGGAGTTTGAAGTAGGAGACATGGTTATGCTGAAAGTATCTCTGTGGAAAGGAGTAATACGTTTTGGAAAGAGAGGAAAGTTGAGCCCGAGATATATTGGACCATTTAAGATTATCCAAAGGATTGGATTGGTGGCTTATAAGTTAGAGTTGCTTGATGAGCTTAAGGCTATTCATAATACTTTTCATGTGTCTAATCTGAAGAAGTGTTTAGCTGAAAGGGATGTGGTGATTCCATTGGAGGAAATTCAACTTGATGATAAGTTTCATTTTATAGAGGAACCTGTAGAGATAATGGATAGGGAAGTTAAGAAGTTGAAGCATAGTAGGATTCCGATTGTGAAGGTGAGATGGAACTCTAGACGTGGGCCAGAATTTACATGGAAACGTGATGATTTCTTTAAGGACAAGTATCCTCATTTGTTTAGGAAGGATTAAGCGCCGCAGACATCGCTTCTTTTAAGAAGGGGGGATGTGACAACCCAAAACCGAGTTCATTGCATAATCTTATTTTATGATTATTTTGAAATTTTTGAATGAGTTTGAATGATATTTATTTTTGGAGGTTTAAGTTTAAACCGAAGTTGGAAGGTTTATATTTTATATTTAATAAGTATAAGGAGTATTAGCAAGCGTAATGTCGATGGATGCCAAATATTTTACGTCTTATTGTCCCTTGTTCGATTTTTGTCATTTTTGATGTTTTATTTTAAATGACGTGTTAGATCGAGTCAGGAGTCGATATTATTATATTTGAGGTACGTTTTAAATTTTTAAAAGTATCTTTATGAAACCCGAGCCCCGTAAATATTTTCAAAATTGACTAATAGTTATTTCCCGCTTTTTAGCTAACTATTTTCATTTTGAGCCACAACTATTGCAAAATTGTAATCAAGGTCCCTCATGCACTATATAAAAAGCTTAAAAAAACACACACTTCACATAATTTCCACCAAAAATCTTCCACTCTCTCTCTCTTTTTCTTCATTTAGCCGAAACATCACCACCACCCCAAAACCCATTCAATTTTCAATTTTAACTTGATTTTGATCATGAATTGAGTAAAACTAAAGCAAGATCCTATCTTAGAATTGATCAAGGATCATTTTGGTCTAAGAAAATCATACATGCAAGGCTTTTTTATTTTTTCATGTTGGTAGGCGAAAGCCATGATCATGCATGGTGTTCTTGGCATGATCAATGGTGATTGTTGCAAGAATTTTGTTAAAAACTTCATTTCGATTCAAAGGTTTTGATTTTGATAATGATTTGGATGTTATGGTTTATATATGTTGATGTTAGGGTATAGGAATGATCATTTTCATGGTTGGTTTTGATCAAAAAGGTGATTTTGTACAAGTTTTTAATAGTCATTTTATAATAGTAAGTAAACTATAAAATCCGAATTTTTATGTTTTGAAAATGGCTTAACTTATTGCGTAATTTGATTATCTTTGATTTGATATAAGGTAGAGCTTCTAGCTCCAAATGAGCGCGAAGTTATGATGTTTTGATTGATCGTGTACCGGGAGACGAGTATCGGCACTACATATAGTTGTTGTCGATATTTGGATCGAATCTCGGGGACTATAAATTGAAGTTTTGAAATGTGTAACCTCCTGATAATGAGGTTTTTACCTTAGAGGTTGAGTTTACTTTAAAACCCGAGTGTCGGTTTTGTAAACGGAGTCGTTTAAAGTAGTTAAAACGGTTGTATGAAAAATTAACGTAAATCTGTCCGGATTTTGTAGTTTGAAACGGAGTCGGGTAAAGGACTTTAAAAGTAATTTTATTTGATGAACTTATAGAAGGACTTTCTATATATAGTAAGTTAGTTTATCGAGTCATTTCATAAACGTTTGACAAGTTTAAAAAGGGTAAATAAGCTAGTACATGTAGTATGTGCCGGCGGACTTTGTTAAAAGTGTAAAATGGTAAAGTAAATGTGTAGTAGAGTATAATAAAGTTATTTATATCGTTTTCTCTCGAGTTTATTGTGCTTTTATGAGTTTGAGTTTGATGTTGTTATATATATGATTTATTTCTCGAGTCATTATTAATGAACACGCCTTATTTGATAGGTAGCGGTTCTCGTGTTTGAAAGGCATCCATTATCATCGACGATCATCTCGCTATATCTCTTATACTAAGGTGAGTCTGTAACCTCGCTTTTTATGGTAGCTACTAAATGTTTTATACCCGCGAGGGGGATACATGCTATTTTAAAATAAATGAACACAAGTCATGAGTAATTGTTGGACCCGAATGTTGCCTAAGTTGATTACATTGTATTGAGTACCTTGTTGCTAAAGACCCTAAATTCATTAGCCGTTAACTATCTTCTGACTTGATGTTGTGAGTCGAGAATAGCTGCTTATTCTAATGATAGTACTATTGGGTTGACCACCCTATCTGAGACCAGGGCATTACGTTGAGTAACCTCTGAAAAGGATAACTTACGGGAATAAGAATGTGGTGTTTTAGCAACTGATACCCTAGAGGGGCAATGGTTTTATTCTAGTCATGCCGTCATTTGGCGTGGGTGACTATTTGGTTAAGGGGTCGGTGTCATGAGCTTAAATAAAATGTTTATTATTGCCTTGAATATAGATTGTGTGTACGACAATTCTATAAAAGATTATGATTGATTTTCTTCTTGTGTTCAAATGTGATTTGATAAACCTATAGACTCGCTCAACATTATTGTTGACTCGTTTTAGCATGTGTTTCAGGTAATAGGAAGTGATGGAGCATGGAGCTTTGCTGTGGAGGTTGTGGCTTGGCTTTTGGAAGAATGTTGGTCTAAAAACTGTTTCTATCCTTTACTGTTGAACAATTTACTTTATGTTGATGTACTGTACTAAACTTGTTGGTTGTTGGTCGAGATCCACGGGGACTAAACGCTTTACTCTGGTGTCGTTTTAGTATAATTTGGTATGAAATTTATGTTTTAGACCTATTATGAAAATCTTGTTTATGTTTTATGTGTAAACGTCTCACTTTTGAGTCGTTCAATATACCTTGTGTGATGATGTTTTTGTCTAGCACCCAATTGTGTATTTCCGTTGCGCAATGTAAATTGGGGGTGTTAGATGTTAGGCTTGTGACGGACTTTCAGTATTGTTCACATGATTTGCATAACTAAGACTGATCTAATGGATTAGGCCTAGACAGCATTCCCACTTTATTAGGCTATAAGAAAATTAGGGCCATTAAAACGAAACCAAGTTATATTGGAAATAATTAATTTTATCTCATAAGAATATTTGAAAGGTTTCTTATTACAGAAGTTCATCTTATTTAATAAGTTGACAACTCTGTAAACAAAAGAGATACAAATTACTTATTCAATGTCTTGTGTTTTGTATCCAGGCCATGGAAGACAAAGTCTCATCATTGTCTAACCCTGAGTTCAAGCCTACTGAAATTTGGGTTGAGGATACTCCAAAAATCACTTAGTTGTGATTGAAACTAAACCAAAGCCTACTGAAGTTGTGGTTGAATCTAAACCAAGACCTACTGAGGTTGTGGTTGAAACTAAACCTGAGGTTCTGGTTATGACAACCAAGAAACCCAAATTTTCAAGGAACTAATGCTAGGTCGTTATCTCCTTAGAATAAATTGTATGTGGCATATCTTTCATAATTCTATGTGTGATTCTGAATGTATGAACTTAGTCCATATGAACTATGTCTATATCTTGTTACTCAATCATATGTGGTGACATTTGTTGTGATTTATTCCCTATGCTTAGGATTTACATAGTTTATGAGATATATATATGTGTATATATCAAGTGTGCTTGTGTTTATCTAAAAGCAGGAAAATGTAGATAATCGAAGAAGAACAAAAACGACTAGATCTTATCCTTGTTCCACTTAATGCTAGAATGCAAAATGCACCAAACAATTTTCGTCTGAAAGACGATTTTGATCCTTCTTTGGCGGCATTCAAAATTGCAACGGACATCCTAGATTGTTCACCAATAAAGGATGCATTACGTGTCACTGCATCAGTTCCTGAAGTATACATGCACGAAGTTTTGGCAACAGCCACAATCACACAGGCAAAACAACTGTCAAAGAAGATTATCTCTTTTACGCTAAACAACAAAGACTTGACACCTGACTTGCGTCAATTTAGGCAACTATTCAAGCTTCCTAAGTTAGCAAAAGGAGAACACTTCGTGCTTGACCCAGATACAGATGAACTGCTTCGAGTAATCCGAGAATTGAATTATGAGGGTGAAATTGGTTTCCTTTCTCAGTTTAATACGTCACATATTGGGCAACCTTGGAAAGCAGTTGTCACTACTTCAGTAAAATGCCTTACTTCCAAGATTCGCGGATCAGACGCAATGAGACCCTCTCAGGCAATTATCTTTTGGGGTCTCTACACTGAATCTAAAATGGACTATACACTACAACTTTGGGAGTAATTCTATCATCAATTCACAAGTTCCAAAAGGAAATAGATGCATCTCCCATTTCCAAGGTTCACAAAACTAATCATCAATTTCTTCATGAAGAGTGACCCAGATATTGATCCTCGTGGGAATTTCTTCTATCATACTCAAGATAGTGACGATGTGTTGGATACTATGACTGCGGATAATCAATTCACAAAGTATTCACTCAGACCAGCTCCAGTGCCAGACATCATGATGAATGAAGGAATCAAGGAAAGTGATCACTACCAAGAGATGCTACTGGATATTGAAGCACAGTTCAAACGAGCAAATGCAGCTCCCTCCGAGAAACAATCAGAGACACAAAAAGGTAAACGAAAGAAAAGAATTTCCAAGTGCCAATCGACTGCTTCCTCAAAAGATAAAGGCACAGGGAAAGAGCAATTAGTTGATGAAGATGCTGAAGAAGATGAGATGATCCACACTGAGGATGACCACGAAGAAGTACCACTAAGAAGGCCAAAGAAAGCAAAGCAAACCAAAGGTAAAGAAGCACTGGTTGCTTCATCTGAACCAGCTAAGCAAACCATTTCTGAAGCCAAACAACTACGTATTACTCTTCAGCAAAGCAGAGTGGAGGCTTTTGCAACATACAAAGGATCAGGGTCAACACTGTTTGAGGACTTAGAGGAATTTTGTAATCCTGATGCCGATATTGCCTTTTATGAAGACCTAACGGTTAAGATGTTGATAACTTCCATTTTGAAAGTCGTGAGCAGAGTGAAGAGGGTGCTAGCAGTGGAAACACATATACAAGTTTGATGTATCATGATGTCAATATCACCACATCTTTACCGGAACCAACTAACACTGTGATTAACGACGATGCTCACGCAACTCTCATTCCAGGAACTCTACTTCAAAGTAAGTCTACTTCCGGCTCTGATGATGTTATAAAATATCTTAATTTTGAAGGGGAGGGTGTCGAGGTTACAAACACTGATCCATAAACAAATGAAAATATGGTGGATGTTCCTATAACTTCTGTTACTTCAACTACCATTCCACCACCATCCACCCTGGTCATCACTAATGTCATCACACCAACTGTCACACCCGTACCTGTTGAACAACTACCGCCCCAACGACTGAATCTACACCGCCATCAATCATTGAACAACCTGTATCAACCACCGCCCCAATGACTAAACCTACACCATCACCTGTCCTTGAACAACCTGTATCATCCACCACCACTCTGACACTCGTGGTTACACCTCCACCATCAGTACAACAAGTATCATCCACCTCCAACCTATTCCTCACAGTCAGTGATCCACTGATTCAGTCTCTTCAACAACAGCTGGAGGTTCAAGCTAAACAAATAGCCGCACTGACTAAAAGGTTCACCACTCCTGCCAGACAAACTCTCAAGGAACCGCAACCTGATGAGCCTACACTTAAGAAAATATCCAACAGCATGTCTAAACTTAAAGAACAACATAAATCACTTCTTGGAGAAAAGAAAACTCGTGACAAAGAGAATGCTGCCTTTCTTAGGTCAATTAATGAGAAGATGACCAACATCATTCGACGAGAAGTAAAGTCATATGTTGATCAGGAGCTACCAACTATTTTCGGTACTGGTTTATCTACCCTTCAACTAATGAAATTATTGCAGACACGACTGAGAGATATGAGGACTAGTAAATCGAAATATAAACGCAAAGTTCTGCAATATCTCAACAAAGCAATTATTGAAGATACACCTGCCGATACTGAAGACTCTGAGTCTGAGGATGAAGTCGAGCTAGAGGAGGAAGATAATGAGGGTAACGGTGATGAGGATGATGGTGATGATGATCAAAATAAGGAAGAGGATGAGGAAGACGAGGATGGGGAAGAAGAGGATAAGGATAAAGATGAAGATGAACAAGAGAACGAGGAAGAAGAGGATGAGGATAACAGAGAAGACGAGGACGAGGATTCAGATGGGGATGAGGATGCTGATGATGATAATGATGACGGGAATGGAACCAAAAAGGGTGATACAAATGACAAAACGGGTACGAATGGCGACGAGTCAAATAAGGGTGAAGGCGATAAGGAAATTGAGAAAGGTATTGAGGAAGCTGAAGAAAGCATTGCTGAAACTGCTGAAAAGACGGTGGAAGCTACTGTACCAGAATCCCATCATACTAACACAGGTATATATACTGAACCAGATTCTACTACTATTTCTCACAACGAATCTGTAGAACCTATGCAAGAAGATGAAATTCCAGTCTCTATGCCCAATGATGATATACCGATGACAGAAGAACAACCTTCAACACCATCTGAAGATCAGCACAATTCTGATATGAAAGTAGAAGACTTAAATGTGCCAGGACTCACGTTTGTTGAATCTCTTATCATTGATGACACGGTACAGGAGCAACTCTGGCTCACAAATGCAGCACCACAACATCCTTTCGCCACAGCAACAGAAATGGAACTCACTCAATACCTAAACAATCCAATGGATTTCTCGGCCTTTCTAAGGTATCATCATGGGAAACAACAATGACTCCGGACCTTATCAAAATGGCAGCCACAGACGTGGACTTCTTTGATACTTTGAAGATCAGCCATAATGAGGCTGAATATCACTTAAATGAGCTTACAAAGGCCATGAGAGCGACGACTACGGGAATTCAGACTCCAGTGTTACGACCTCTTACACCCACAGTCATCGCCGGTTCTGCAACGATTCCAATAGAACACTTTGTATCTCATGATCTCGAGTACCTTGAAAAAGGCGCGAAGAAGTATGCCACATCACTTACTATGATCAAGGCTATCAATCTGGAGAACGTATCGTGGATAGAAGATAAAGTACCTGATGCGTTATGGAGAAGGAAATTGCTCAAGTTTTTTAACACTTATGCATCACTTGGCATCTCTCACTGGACTCCAAAGAAAAGTTAGCTTACAATCACTTTCATCGTCCAAAGAGAGGTTCTTATATTGTTTCAGATCATAGAATCAAAAGCATACAAGGAGCAACTACTCAGACTGTATTCGGTTATGATTACTTGAATGTAATCGTGTTCAAACGTACTGATGAAAAGGAATACAGAATTGACGAAAGTGATCTCTAGTACCTTCGCCTTGAAGACATTGAAGATCTTCTATTGTTATTGGCTCAGGAAAAATTCGACCATTTACCACCTGAGATAGTCATTGCATTGAACTCCAACTTTTGTCAATATGTTAGAAAAATCGTCATCCAACACCGGGTGGAAGATTTTCAACTTGGAGCGGAGAGCTATCAAAAGCAGCTAAACTTGCAACGTCCCCATACAACTCCACTCAGTAATTTCCACAAGAACAAGAAGCCTTACATGGGAACCACGACACCGGAAGCAGGGATATTTTATCCGAATGAGACTAGCGTCATGCAGTTTATGTGATTCTCCGAACTGCACAAATTTAGCGATGGTACGCTCAAACATGTTCGTGATGATCTGACTGTTCTCAACGCCGACCTACCGCTTCCAGCAGTCAAGTACCCCTGGACAAGCCAATGCAAAAGAGGAGCTAAGTACGCGATCAAAAAGATCGAGGAACTTTTAAGGAAGCGCTGGTTGCTAAGAAGCGTGTAACGATTCGTAGGTGGAAGACCATATGGAGCTCACCATAGGTTCACAAAACGATCAATTTAATTATGGATCGTCTTATAACAGGTCAACTCCATATGTCTATTACTGTGAAGATGTTAATTTATGTCTAATCAGCTTTTGTGGCATGTTGTAGTGTAAAAGTATGATATTTTTCAAGAATTTCTCTCGAGATTCTAAATCTTTCAAACATATCGTACTCGAGCACTACAACTAACCCTCATTAATTTGAGGGGGAGCATTAATATGTTCTTTGGCCAGCATCTAATTTCATTTTATTACCCAAAGACCGGTTAATCCATTAATATCCAAAATATTGATGGTTAACATTTTGGAAAAGGGGAGAAAATGGGATTAAGGAGACTTAATGATACTTGGATAAACAATGAAAAAGACTTAAAAGATAAACCAACTTAATATGTGTAATGCACATGTTAAGGGGGAGCGTTTTTGATGAACAAAACACTTAAGGCACAAAAACTTTGATTATAATATCACAAGTGCTTTAAGTGATTTTTCAAGGATTTTTCATGGTGACAATACTTACCCAAAACATACTTAATTCACGACGGATGTGGTGACAAAAGGGTGGTTGAATTAGGTATTAGTCCAATGATTCATCAGAACCGATGGAATCTTCCCAAGGACAATTCCCTAGGTAGAATTAGTAGTCCATAGGAAAGATGGAGAAAGATTGTGAACGTAGCTGAATGCCGACCAAGTACTTAAGTTAGCACTGGAACAATCACAACAAGGTGCTAGTTATGACGTATTGGTAAGCATTGAAGGGGTTGAAGAATGAAAAAGAATTGTAAAGATAAAGGGTGTAAAGAAAGAAGCCCTCCTTACAACCTTAGGCAGAAACCGAGTCAATACATATGATATTGAGATCATTTTTCAGTGATTCTCGATATTTAAGATAGACATCATGGACCCAATGATGCACTGCACAACCCATCGCAGCTAACTCAAATATCTCTCAAAAGATGTTTGTTTTAATCACACGGAGTTCAACACGTTATCTATTGGTTTATTCACTCCGAATAGACTGATATTGAATAGGTGGCAATCCTCTCCAGCCATCGCTCACTAAACCAAAACGCACTATCGAGTCTAGAGCCACAAGATCATCAAAAGTCTCATTATGACACTTTTCATTTATTCCTTGCTTCTTCAGACACTGTGAAAAGTAAGAGATCTTTATGAGTCCTATGCAGTATTCTTGTAATATTGCCAGAACATCCGAGTGATACGCAAG
Organism: Glebionis coronaria; assembly: GCA_025667525.1. Classification (NCBI taxonomy): domain Eukaryota; kingdom Viridiplantae; phylum Streptophyta; class Magnoliopsida; order Asterales; family Asteraceae; genus Glebionis; species Glebionis coronaria. The sequence goes on from CM046878.1 coordinate 267,905,068, forward strand.
TATTACAATGAAGATGGAAATCCTGCTTGAGCCAACATCAAACAAGCTCATGGTTGGTGACACGTGCGGTTCTTTAAGCACCAATCTTGTGAAAACTGGAAAGAAACAGTAGTTTAATTCTTAATTGAACTTAAACTCGTTCCAGACCTCTACGCATTATCGTATGATCTTGCCAGAACACTCAGAGTGACACTCTTTAGTGTTCACAGTGACGGGTGGAAATCCTTCTAGTGTTAACATCAAACAACACTTGGTAGGTGACAAGCAAGATTCTATTTCAATCAAGATCATGACAACTGGAAAGAAACGATGGTGAAAATCTTAATTGAAATTCACTTGTTCCAGGTTTCATGAATTGACGGCTTCAATCATAAGTATTTTTTTTAATCCAAATGATTCACTCTTTATGTTCGCAGTCAGCTTTGGATGGTCGAATAAAGAGAACGGGCTTACCCGCGAAATCTTGTCTAGGAGATCTTTAATTAGAGCTACCTGTCACAAGTACGATATTTATTATCGTCCAATAGTCTTCACCGACCGGAGGTAAAATGCTACCGAATTAGAATAAAATGTCAAAGCCATTTTATTCGTGTCTTATTATGTTGTTGCATTCGAAGATGGTGGCGTTGCAGTGTACCAGTTGAAGTCGTCCTCACATACCTATTCCTTCTGCATCAAATATTTCAGCAAATTCAAGAAAGTCTGACCTAAAAGTATTCCGCTGTATCAACTTTGAAACTTTCAAGAATTCAACAAATGATAGGTGTGTGGGACATGAAGTCACGAAGAGGCGAACATTACAAGAAGATAAAGATTGCAAGTGAAAGGCCAAAAGAACATGTTCCAAGCAAAAGCCTGATATTATTCAACACATATTCACAAAAAGAAGAAAAAATTAAAGAAGAAAAGAGAAAGGGGATTACGAGCTCAAGAACAAGATCTAACATGCTAGATTCGGACTTTGTAAATTTGGAGTGACCTCCCTTTGGGGGAGATTGTTGGAAATACGTTTTTCGTATAAAGAAAGTCTCGGTCACTCCAACAATATAGTTATAGGCTCGTAGTAATGTTTAAGTAATGTTTATGTTAAGCCTGACCCATGAGCATGTTCATGGGTCGGAGGCCCAAGTCCATTTAAGGACTTGGGTATATAAACCCCTTTCCACCATGGAAAGGGGTGTTGGTTGTTTTATTCTCTTAAGAAATTACACATAGTTTCTCTCACTTCTTTCTCTTCTTTCTCTCTCTAGAAAAACATCAACCTTCTTGAAATACAAAGATTATCACGATTCTATAAAGCTTTTATTGTCGGTCTTGCCTTGCCTTTTATTTAACCTCTCCATGAGGTGTTTATTATGGCCAAAGACGTATATCCTCACGCTAAAAGCGAATTTTGGATCTTTAAAGCTTCAAAGATTAAGGCATAATTCACTTTCAATTTCGCATAGATTTTTTGGCCTTGTGAGCTTCTGATTTTTGCTTGATTTAGGTGAGCACTTGAAGTCTTATTATTAGTTGAAGCTTTTGATTATTCAGGTTGCCAATACTTCAAAACCGTGACGTTGGCGATACCTCAATGTCTTCCCAGTTTAATTACATGGAAGCTACTAGAAAAGACTAGAAACCAACAATCAAGACTAAACCGCTAAGCCAATACTTATTAAGCAAAATATATTTACAAGCGAAGGGAGAATAAGCAAACAATGAGAACACATGAGTTTTTGAAAGAATACGAGTACTCTACATTTAGCATAGTAACTTATAAGGGTTAATATACAAAGAAGTTACTAAACTTTCCAAGAAATTTGTCCTAAAGTAACGAACGTTCATTTTGTGTTTCTAAGTTACTAATGTTCATATGCCCGGTTGATTAAGTTAACCACTTATCAAAAACGTGATATTTATGTTACTTAACATGAAAAAACAAGACATTTATGTTAATTAACTTATCAAAAAACATGCATTCAGGTTACTCAAATTAACACTAAATTATAGTGATGTATCGTTTATTAAAGTTTAGTAACTTAGAAACACAAAATGAACGTTTGTTAAAGAAACTTAGCCTAATATTAGTTAAGGAATAGAAGCTAAGTGCTCAACACGCACTCTCGAGTCAAAAATTACTCTTATTCTCGCCATCGAAAAATCTACATTCGTGTCTTCAAACACTTATAAAACATGAGAAAATTTTAAAATTTGGCCATTTTTAGCCTTATTTTGCAACAAAACGATAAACAAAAAGATAAACTTTGGAAAGCGTGAAGGTTTGGCAAGGCAAGTATCTATTCACCCCCTCATACTAAAGTTAAACATTATCCTTTATGTTTCGAGTCTAAGGGTAGAATACCCCCATACTAGAGACGTAGTCGAATGCATAATCTAGCATGGAAACGGTGTAACCGTTAAATTTAAAGCCGTTTATGAAGTGTGCTAAAAACCTAAGGTTAGAACAAATAAGGATATATCATGTGGCTATTGAGAAATTATTCAAAGAAAACTATCGAGTGCTCCCATAAAACAAACACGAGAGGCTCCAATTGTGAAGATCATGATCATCTAAAATCCACATATCACAAACAACCACAGAACAACGGTTGGAAGGTCACAAATCCCCTCACGTTAAACTACATTAGAAAGTGATAATATGTACATGGATAAGCATGGGACTCCCCCACGAGACACCTCGTTTTTTATTACTGAGTCATGAGCTCGAGTCGATCCCCTCAATACTAATTATCATTGGGGAAGGTGACTTGGTCGAGGTAGTTCAAAGAGGGAACTTCCCCGCCAAAGTAGTGCTTCAACCTATGTCCATTCACCTTGAAATTGGGTCCATCATTTTGAGCTAGCTCGATGGTCCCATAAGGAAAAACTTGGGTAATAGTGAATGGACCCGACCAATTTGATTTCAACTTGCCAGAAAAGATTTTCAAACGTGAGTTAAAAAGCAACACTTGATCTCAAATGTTAAAAACCCGGTTTTTAATTTTAGAATCATGAATTTTTTTTTTGTTTTTTCTTTGTAAATCAACGAATTTTCGTAAGAAATGTCTCTCAATTCATCCAACTCATTTAATTGCATTTTCTGGTGTTTTCCCGCGGTCTCAATGTTATCATTACAATGCTTAATGGCCCAATAAGCTTTGTGTTTGAGTTCATATGGAAAGTGACAATTCTTCCCATACACGAGCTTGTAAGGAGTGCACCAGATGGGCGTCTTATGAGCGGTACGAAAGGCCCATACAGTATCGTCTAACTTATCCGACCACGATTGTCGGTTTTCTCCAATCGATCTCTCCAAGATTCTCTTCAACGCTCGGTTTGAAACCTCGACTTGCCCACTCGTTTGTGGGTAATAAGCCGTAGAAAGCCAATGTGTAACCCCATATTTCCTTAGGACCCTTTCGAATTGGTCATTACAAAAATGGGTTCCACGATCGCTTATGATCGCACGAGGGGTTCCAAACCGAGAAAACAAAGTCTTCAAAAACTTCACTACCACACGAGCATCGTTCGTGGGCAACGCCTTAGCTTCCACCCACTTGGATAGGTAGTCAACGGTGACAAGGATGTACTTATTATCACGAGATGATGGGAACGACCCCATAAATTTAATTCCCCAAATGTCAAAGATCTCACACACTTGGATGATGTTTTGTGGCATTTCATCATTTTGTGAGGCTTTTCCTTGTCGTTGGCATGAGTCACACGAATTCACAAGTTCGTGTGCATCTCGGTAAATAGTAGGCCAAAAGAAACCGACATCAAAGACCTTCTTCGCCGTGAGGTTAACACCATGGTGACCACCCGTGGGTCCCTCATGACAAGCTCTAAGGATATTAGAAGCTTCGGTGCCAAAAACACAACGTCGAATAATTTGATCCGCACAAGCCCAAAAGAGGTAAGGGTCGTTTCAAAAGTAGAACTTGACGTCACGAAAGAATTTTTGTTTTTGTTGAGTCGTCATACACTTAATGATGAAGTTGCCCGCATGGTAATTTGCAATGTCCACAAACCATGGGGTGGATGAGTCAAGTTTAGAATTCACTACACCAAGTGTCTCGAGAGGAAATGTTTCGGTAATTTCCTTTGGCTCGTACACACTTTGGTGAGGATCTTCCAAGCGAGAAAGATGATCGGCCGCTAGATTATCGGCTCCTTTTTTGTCAAGGATTTCGACATCAAATTCTTGTAGGTGGAGAATCCAACAAAGCAATCTCGTCTTTGCATCTTGTTTAGCCATGAGATACTTGATTGTCGAGTGATCCGTATACACTATGCATTGGGTCAAGACGAGGTAATGTTGGAATTTCTCAAATGCATACAACACGGAAAGGAATTACTTTTCCGTTGTAGTATACTTAAGTTGAGCATTGGGAATCGTCTTTCTAGCATAGTGAATAGGCAAGAAGTGCTTTTCATGACGTTGCCCCAAACAGCCCCAATAGCGTAATTACTTGCGTCACACATGAGCTCAAAGGGGAGGTTCCAATTGGGAGCGACAAGAATGGGAACTTCTGTAAGTTTCCTCTTAAGGATTTCAAAGGCTCGTACACAATCTTCGTTAAAGACAAAAGGTGCATCTTTTTCGAGGAGATGTGTAATAGGTTGAGATATCTTTGAAAAATCCTTGATGAATCGACGATAAAAGCCCGCGTGGCCTAGGAAACTCCTAACTCCCTTAATGGTTTTGGGATGAGGTAATTTGGCCATGACGTCTACCTTAGCTTTATCTACCTCAATCCCCGCTTTCGAGACCTTGTGCCCTAAGACAATTCCTTCCTTAACCATGAAATGACATTTTTCCCAATTGAGCACAAGGTTGGTTTCCTCACAATGTTTAACATTCTCTCAAGATTCAACAGACACGAAGTGAACGAACAACCAAACACGGAAAAATCATCCATAAAGACTTCCATCGTCTTCTCGATCATGTCATGAAAAATAGCCATCATGCACCTTTGAAAGGTTCCCGGTGCATTGCAAATTCCGTATGGCATTCTACGATTGGCAAACGTTCCATATGGACACGTAAACGTAGTTTTTTCTTTATCACGAGGATCGATAGGGATTTGGAAGTAACCGGAAAAACCCTCTAAAAGCAATAGAAATCGTTTCCCGCAAGACGCTCCAACATTTGGTCCATGAAGGGCAAGGGAAAATGGACTTTATGAGTGGCGTCATTCAACTTACGATAGTCGATACACACCCTCCAACCGGTCACGAGTCGAGTTGGAATCAACTCGTTGTCATCGTTTGGCACAACGGTCATTCCTCCCTTCTTAGGGATACAATGAATAGGACTCACCAAAGGGCTATCGGAAATAGGGTAAATCATTCCCGCATCAAGGAGTTTTAGGACCTCCTTTTTGATGACGTCGTGAATTTTGGGGTTCACCCTCCTTTGACATTGGATTGCGGGTTTGTAGTTGTCCTCCATTAAGATTTTATGGGTACAAAATTTAGGATCGATCCCCTTAATGTCGGATAATTTCAACGCAATTGCCCTTTTGTGGTCCTTTAGAACATCGATAAGTGCGGTTTTTTCATCATTTGAAAGATCTTTCGCAATAATCACAGGCAACTTATCGTCTCCTTCCAAGAATACGTATTCAAGATGAGGAGGTAAATCTTTCTGTGGAAACCTTAGTTTCCGGATCTTTGAAGCTACTAGGAATGCATCATGTTCATATGATTATACAATCAAAGCGGAATTAGAACATAACACATTAACAAGGTGTTTAGGCACGAATAACATGAATTAAAACAATTGGGATGTTCATTATATTAATAACAAACATCCACTAGACGTGTATACATTAAATCCCACGTCTAGTGCACACATACGTTTAGGTTTACATTGTGAATGAATTATATAAATAAAAACCTAAGACCCTTGTTCCTTTTATAGTGGAAGGAACAGAATCTACAAGAGATAAAATCAAATAAACATCTAAATATTCTATTTAGATAAACTATATATTGTGTATATCATAAATAATATACTCAATATATTCCCCAAATAGAATTCTCCATCAAATCCATCAGCGTTGACTTTTGTTGACTGCGTTTGACTTTTGTTGACTTCTGTCAACGCCTACATTGCTCTTGTCAACTCTTGTATTACTCTTGTCAACGCTTGAGTAAATGTTCTTCGATTTTTGAGTTTCTGCCACATCAACTTTTTGACCCAACAATCTTCCCCTAGTTGATAGTGGCAAAACTCTATGTGTATCTCTTGTAAGTTGTACATGATCTTCAAGTTGCTTCCCCTCAAGTGTAGCATGTATTTTCTTCCCCTTTTTGTCACATCAACAAGGAAGTAAACAATGTATGCAATCTTTGAAGATTCTCCAAATGTAGGCTCTGTGTAATGATCTTGAAGAACAATTAATATAATATTTTTGATGTAGAAGTAGAATAACCCAAACCTATGTTCCATGTCTTGTACTATCCATGTGATGAAAAACTTATATCAATGACTAAATATAAGTAGACCTCGATCCCTTGTCAATATTCTCATCCTTTGTGAGACACTGAGCACGATAATGCAACTCCTTCAAGTGTTATGACAAGTCTTCATCACCAACCATGTAAAGCACGAACAAGTTACCTTTAAAGTCACAAGTGCTTGACTTTAAGATATGATAGAACACAAACTCGCGAAAATCTTCTTCAATCATCAAACTTACCATAAAAACTCTTCCCCTTAAGTCAACACCTCTTCATGATGAACCAATATCTTTGTATGTAAAAGTTAGAAGTCGGATAACTCTTTCACAAGGCTATCCCGATTACATACTCAATAAATTACTTCATGAATCGTTGCTAACTCGCATTAAAATCATTAATTCCTTTGAAAAATATCCGAGCCATAAATATCAACATGATATTCTAAATTATAACGGAGATTCCATGTACCTTCGTGTGTATAATCCTCCTTTTTGTGTGCTCAAAACGTACCAATTTTCTCAAACAGCAGCAATCAGTGTGTTACCCGAGATCCTCCTTTGTCCAATATGCTTTGATAGGTGTGTAAACACCCATCCTTTTACCACTTGATTCTGGCTAAAACAAGACCAAAACACGTATTTAATATCATTTGTTTGGAATTATGTGTGGTTTTTGTGTTTATTGTGTTTTCAGAGCTAACCGGATGAATATTAAAGAAAACATGGGATTGCACGGGTTTTATCAAGGAAAAAGACTCAAGACGAAGTCTATTGTCCAAGAGGTGCAAAAGATTTGAAGTCAATGGGCCTATTTGAAGATTTATCGAAGAAAAGGACCAAAGATGGAAGATTTACATATGTCGAAGAAACTCAAGTCTAATTAACGAAGAGATTAAAAGACGAGTTGAATTTAATCGACGACGAATCCCGAATCAGAATCGAAAACGTCAACTTTTCTGAAAAGACGAGAAGACAAGAAGAAAGGGAGAAAGCCCACTCACCAACCAACCACTAGGACTATAAATAGATCTCTCCCTTCACTTTTTAGGGAGTTAGCTTCATTTTTCCTTTTTCCAGTTCTTAGGTTCGGTTCATCACAAACACCATTAAGGTGTTTGGTGATTTTCATCTTTTTCTTTCAATCTTGTAACTCTTAATCGTTACTCTTGTTATTTTTACATTAATCTATCAATTCCATCTTTTCATTCATCTTGTTCATCTCCATTTTTATTGCAAGTTTTTTAAGTTTCTTATTTGATTCAAGTTTGATTTTAAAAAGTTGTTGATTTAGTGTTTTTATTGGTGGGATTTATTTCTTATGGTATTTAGATGATTTGTGTTTGATTTGGTATAACCTTTTTGAGTATTGGAGTCGATTTGGGTTTAAATTCGTGTCCCCTGTTTTACCGCTACTGTTTCTGTTCTTCGTTACCAGATCTTTCCGAACAGAGCATATTTTCCGCGTAGACAATTTCTCATTTACCTTATTCGGAATATTGGTTATTCCGAATAGGGGTGTTAATTTTCTCTTACTCGGAATACCTCAGATATTCCGTATAGGCCTTACTTTCCGCATAGGGTATGTTTTCCGAATAGGCTATATTTTCCGAATAAGCAAGTCTTTCCGAATAGAGTATTACATTCCGCATAAGCCAAACTTTCCGCATAAGGGAGTTTTTCCGAATAGGTTCCTGTTTTCCGAGTAAAGCAATTTTTCCGCATAGAATTATTTTTCCGAATAGCATCTTATTTTCCGTATAGACGTTTATTCCGAATAGGTTCTTTCTTTCCGAATAGACATTATTTTCCGAATAGGACTTGTTTTCCGCATAAGGTATTTTTCAGTTAGGGTATTTTTCCAGTACTGTTTTGATTTAATTTCTTATTTCAATTTTACTTTTTAATTGTTTTAAGTGTAAATCTTTTCTTTCCCCTGTTTTAGTAAAATAGAAAACCAAATCCACTTTTTGTCACCAAGAACAATCATTCCACTTTAAACTGAGATCAATTCGAGAGGACACCGAGAAAACGAACTTTTTCACCATAGAAAATCGCTTGTATCAAATGGCGCCGCTGCCGGCTCTTCTCGTTAAGATCAAAAGTTTTTTGTGAGAACTTGGATTTTGGGATCCGTTCCCCGTGAACGTTACTTTTTCACAATAATTTTCAAAAATCCTAAAAAATATAAAATTTTCAAAAATACAAAAAAATTTAAAAACATAAAAACCAAAAATATTTTTGCTTTGTTTTCTTTTGTTCGTTCTTTTGCAGGTGTATGCGCACTCGATCCACGTCATATCAAGAGCCCGAGCCTCTCGATCACTTAGACATGGCCGGTGTACCACCTCCAAACAATAATAACAACAACAACCCGCCTTTCAACAACATGAACAATAACAACAACAATGAGCACCTTCCGGATAATCGCCCGATGATTGAACTGCTACAAGCTCATGTAGATGGCAACACGGATCCAATTGTTATACCACCAATTGCCGCCAACAATTTCGAGCTCAAATCAGGCTTTATCTAGACGGTCTCCGCTCAACCATTCTTGGGACGCACCATTGATGATCCACACGACCACATCAAGAGATTTCTACAACTCGCCAACACGGTCAAGTTCAATGGTGTTCCACAAGAGGTTATAAGGTTACAACTTTTTCCCTTTTCTTTAGAGGGACAAGCCCGGCATTGGCTTGCTAAGGAACCGCCACAGAGTATTCTCTCGTGGACGGATTTGGAAACAAAGTTCATCAATTACTTTTTTCCACCCTCTCGTACTACCGCTTTGCGGAATGAGATCATAAATTTTGAACAAAAGTACGATGAGTCGTTCAGTGAATCTTGGGATCGTTTTAAAGATCTTTTAAGAAAATGCCCACAACATGGTTTTACCAAAGTACATCAAATCAATACTTTTTACAATGGTTTAAGCATGAGTGACCAAGATTCACTGAACAGTGCCTCGGGGGGTAATCTATTGGCTAAGACTTCCAATGCTGCTTGGGACATCATTGAGAATAAATCTCGTGTGCAAACCAAGAGTGTTAGGACCAATGTTGCTAGTGCTAGCACTAATGACAGCGACAAGCGATTAGACAAAATCACTACGCTTCTTGAATCGCTTGTCACCCACACCGTCAGCAACAACAACAACAACGCCGAACACGCTCAAGTGAACGCTGTCAGCCAACCTTGTGAGATATGCGGTGGTCCTCACTCTTACACAACTTGTACCGCCACTCAAGATTACCCTGCTGAGAATGTGAATGCGGCATATGGCACCTATCCTCAACCTGCTTATCAAGCTAAACCTCAAGGTGACCGTAACTTGCTTAGCTATCGCAGCAACAACTATCTTTCACCACCTGGCTTTCCTCCTGCCAACCCAAACCAACAACAAAACCTTAATCGCCCTCCTCAACAACAACAACAACCTCGACAACCATACATCCCACCTCACAAGCAGCAACAACCACCTCAACGTAACAATCAAGTCTACCAACAACCTGCTTACCAACCACCCGCATACAATGCTCCTCCCAACCAACCCACCGCTCTTCACCAGGAAGTGGAAACTTATATGAGGACTAACGATGCGATAGTGGGAAATCTTCAGAGAGAGGTGCTCAACCTGAAAGCCGACTTGGTCAAGCAAGGAAACGATTTGAGAGCAGACATGAGAAACACGTTGGATAGCCAAACTAATGATCTGAGGAACATGATGGCTAGTTTCTTCCAAAGTAGTCAACCCTCTTCTTCGGGTACTCTTCCGAGTAACACCGTTGCGAACCCAAGAGGGGAGATGAAAGCAATCACTACTCGAAGTGGTAAAGGTACCAAGGAACCCGAGCTTCCTATACCTCCACCGGTGGTTGTGACTAAGGAGAACGAGTCACCTGCTCCTATTCCTCATCCTTCTCCTTCCCCAATTTCTCCACCTCTTCCTTCTACCCCTCCTCCACCCATGGTTGTGAGTGATCCTATTCCCCTAAAGCCTTCCTCTTCTTCCAATATACCTTATCCTTCAAGGTTGAGGAAAGAGAAGCAAAAAAGCAAGGATGATATTCAGGTTTCGAATTTCCTTAAAATGTTCAAACAACTGAATTTCAATATCTCCTTCGCTGAGGCTCTCGCTCACATGCCCAAATATGCCAAAATGTTTAAAGATCTTCTGAGCGACAAGGAAAAGCTCCTCGATATTGCCAACACCCAACTTAATGAGAATTGCTCTGTAGTGCTCTTAAGGAAATTGCCAACCAAGCTTGGTGATCCGGGTCGTTTTATTATCCCTTGCAATTTCCCGGGAGTAGAGAATTGCATGGCCCTAGCCGATCTAGGTGCCAGTATTAATCTCATGCCTCTAAGTGTTTGGAAGCAATTATCTCTCCCAGAGCTAGTCCCCACCAAAATGACTTTGGAATTAGCTAACCGTACGGTTGCTTATCCAGTGGGGATAGCCGAAGATGTCATTGTAGGAGTCGACAAATTCACCTTCCCTGCTGATTTTGTTGTCGTCGACTACGAGATGGACCCCCGTGTGCCACTTATTGTTGGTCGTCCATTCTTAAGGACCGGTCGCACTCTCATTGATGTTGAAGCCGGTGAGCTTATCATGAGAGTGGGTGACGATAAAGTAGTCTTCAACATGGGAAAGTTGTCTAAACAGCCTTATTCATATGAGAGCGTTAATTGTATTGACGTTCTTGATGAGGCTTGTGAAGAACACTTTAATGATGCTTGCAAAAGTATTCCTACCTCTCTTCCCAATGTTGAGACCGTGTCCTCCATTGATTCATCGTTGTCTCTATTTGGAGATAGTGATTTATTTTGGAACACTCTTTAAGATACCATGGGAGATGTGAATTTAGCTACTAATGATTCTCCTATCGATGGGGATGAAGACATGAATTTCTTTGACAATCTTCTCACCGAAGACAATCCTTCGCCTCCATCTCCCACGGTTATTTCTATCGATGCCACGACTTTGAAAATGCCTCCCGTCGAAAATCCTCCGGATTTGGAACTAAAGGAGTTGCCGCCACATCTCGAGTACGTGTTCCTTGACGACAACAAGAAGTCACCAGTCATCATTGCTAAGGATTTGAAGGATGAAGAGAAAGCCCGACTTGTCGCCGTGTTGAAAGATCATAAGAAGGCTATCGCTTGGAAAATTTCGGATATTCGTGGAATTGATCCTCACTTCTGCACGCACAAAATTCTCATGGAGGACGACTATAAGCCCACTATTCAAAGCCAACGAAGGGTGAATCCAAAAATCCATGAAGTCATCAAAACAGAAGTTATCAAACTTCTTGATGCGGGTATGATTTACCCTATTTCGGATTCACCATGGGTTAGTCCAATCCATTGTGTGCCCAAAAAGGGCGGAATAACCGTTGTTCCCAATGAACACAACGAGTTGATTTCCACTCGTCTCGTTACTGGGTGGAGATTTTGTATAGACTACCGCAAACTCAATGATGCCACGAGAAAGGATCATTTCCCTCTACCTTTTATGGACCAAATGCTTGAACGTTTAGCGGGTAATGAATATTACTGCTTTCTTGATGGTTTCTCGGGTTATTTTCAAATACCCATCGATCCCCAAGATCAAGAGAAGACTACATTCACTTGTCCCTATGGCACTTTTGCTTACAAAAGAATGCCTTTTGGCTTATGTAATGCGCCCGGGACTTTCCAAAGGTGCATGTTAGCTATCTTCCATGACATGGTTGAACAAACCATGGAAGTCTTCATGGATGATTTCTCGGTCTTTGGGGATTCCTTCTCTTCTTGCCTTGCCAATTTGGAACGTATGCTCAAGCGGTGCGAAGACACTCGCCTAGTTCTGAATTGGGAAAAATGCCATTTCATGGTAAAAGAAGGCGTCGTGCTTGGACATAAGATCTCGAAAGCCGGTCTTGAAGTTGACCGTGCTAAAGTCGATGTTATCGCAAAGTTGCCTCCACCTTCAACAGTGAAGGGTGTGAGAAGTTTCCTGGGTCATGCGGGCTTCTACCGTCGATTCATCAAAGATTTTTCTCAAATCGCTCGCCCGATGACCCACCTCTTGGAAAAAGATACTCCTTTTATCTTCTCCAAAGAGTGTCTTGAAGCCTTCAACTCGCTTAAGGATAAGCTTACTAAGGCACCCGTCTTGGTTACCCCTAATTGGGAGCTACCCTTTGAGTTGATGTGCGATGCTAGTGATTTTGCTATTGGAGCGGTTCTTGGACAAAGAGTGAACAAACACTTCCAACCGATCCATTACGCTAGCAAGACAATGACTGGGGCACAATTGCATTATACGACAACCGAAAAAGAGCTTTTAGCTGTTGTCTATGCCTTTGAAAAATTTCGCCCCTATCTTGTCCTTTCTACCACCATCGTGTATACCGATCATTCCGCGCTGAAGTACTTGTTGACAAAGCAAGATTCCAAACCAAGACTTCTTCGCTGGGTTTTGCTGCTCCAGGAATTTAAAATCGAAATTCGCGATAAAAAAGGAGCGGAAAACTTAGCCGCGGATCATCTCAGCAGACTTGAGGATCCATACCAAGGGGATCATCCGACCAAAGAAATCAATGATTCTTTTCCCTTGGAGACCTTAATGTCTATAAACTCGAAGCCGAATGAAACCCCGTGGTTTGCGGACTTTGCAAACTACTTGGCGGGTGGAATTCTCAAGGAAGGGTTGACGTCTCAACAAAAGAAGAAGTTCTTCACTGACATTAAGACTTACTTTTGGGACGACCCTTACCTATTCAAACAATGTGCTGACCTGATTATCCGCCGATGTGTTGATGGACTGGTAGCGTCTGAAATTCTTGATGCTTGCCACAAAGGACCCACCGGTGGTCACTTTGGTCCCAACTATACCGCTAAAAAAGTGTTTGATTCGGGATTTTATTGGCCCTCCATTTATCGTGACGCTCACGATATGGTTAAACGATGTGATGTTTGCCAAAAGCAAGGCAAAATCACACATAAAGACGAGATGCCTCAGAATTTCATACAGGAATGTGAAATTTTTGACGTGTGGGGTATCGACTTTATGGGGCCATTCCCTTCATCTAAAGGAAACAAATACATCCTTGTAGCCGTTGACTACGTTTCTAAGTGGGTTGAAGCCAAAGCTTTACCTACTAATGACGCAAGGGTGGTTTGTAACTTTTTGAAAGCTTTATTCGCTAGATTCGGTGTGCCTCGCGCCATTATTAGTGATCGTGGGACTCATTTCTGCAATGACCAATTTGCTAGAGTCATGGCTAAGTACGGTGTAAATCATCGTCTTTCCACAGCCTACCACCCACAAACTAATGGCCAGGCTGAAATATCCAACCGAGGACTTAAGCGAATTCTTGAAAGAACCGTGAGAGAGCATCGTGCCGCATGGGCTGATAAACTTGATGATGCTTTGTGGGCTTTCCGTACTGCTTACAAGACCCCGATCGGCTGTACGCCTTATCGTCTTGTGTACGAGAAAGCGTGCCACCTCCCCATTGAGTTGGAGCACAAGGCTTATTGGGCCTTGAAGTGGGCTAATTTTGATATAAACAAAGCCGGTGACCTACGCAAGATCCAACTCAATGAGCTCAATGAACTTCGGAATGAGGCTTATGAAAATTCTTTGATCTATAAGGAAAGAACTAAGCTCATTCACGACTCCAAGATCAAAAACCGAGAGTTCCATGTTGGAGACAAAGTCTTACTTTTTAACTATCGGTTGAAAATCTTTTCGGGCAAGCTCAAATCTCGTTGGTCCGGCCCATTCACCATTGCCCAAATTTTTCCATATGGTACTCTCGAGCTCGCTCAACCTGATGGACCGAATTTTAAGGTGAATGGCCAACGAGTGAAGTTATACTTTGGTGAGGACACCTCTCAGGAGGTGATTCCATCCCTCACCACGTTCCCCATGAACTAAATTTGGGTCGAGTCAGGCTCATAACTCGGTTATCAAAAACAAGCGCTCCTCGGGAGGCAGCCCGAGTATCTATCCCTTTAACCCCCTAAGTGTAGGGGAGGACCTATTTTGGTCGTTTGTGTTTGTGTGGTGATGTGCTTACAGGGATAACTGCAATCTTGGAATTCTTTGAAGAACCGTGCTCCCGTGTTATCTGAAATCCAGTTCTATCTCTCAACTATCGTGATTCAATTTTCTTCATACTCGCATTTGAAATTGATCACTTTAGTCGTCTCTTCCTTAACTTGAGTTAACCAACGTGCACAATGTCATAAGTGTAGGGGAGACTTTTCCCACATGCTTAAACATTGAGGACAATGTTTATCTTAAGTGTAGGGGGGACTTCTATCGAAGTTTTAAGTGGACTTTTCCATGAAAATGCCTTCATTTAACCGGAAAATCATCTTTTTCAACATTTTTCAACTTTTTAAATTAACTTTGGCCATTTAGTCGTAATTTTTAAGTTTTTATCGTTGCTTTCATATGTATATATTCCGCAATAAAGTCAAAAATATTAATAAAGTGGTGTAGCTAGTTTAGAAGTCTTTGATATATTAGGCCCGTTGCGTTTATTTTGACTCAACCCGAATAAGACTTATCCAATTGACTCAACCCGAATAAGACTTATCCAAGTTTATTCTAGCTAGTATCCTTAACCATGTAGACCTTAATTGGTTTATTAGGCTAAGTATCCGCGAGTCTCATTACTTGAGATTTTAAATTGTAGAGGACGAGAAATGATAGAGTCAATTATAAGTCGGTATTCTTGCGCAAGCTCACTTGGTGTAATTATTTGCCTATTCTCCCATCACTTGCTAATAATTTATCTGCAATAAGTAAGGTCGTACGATTTGAAAAGTTACTTAGCTTCTAGCCCAAGATCGTTTAAAAGTTGCTCGGTAATGATAAGAGTTCATAGCCAAGGCATAACTTATGAAACGGGGCGCGAAGATTGGCGAGTCCGAAAAGGCCCTAACAAGGCATGAGGATTCAATTTTATTGCTGAAGATCCAAAGTGATGTGAAAAGCATTATTCCTAAAGTCAATATGAAGGATCAAGACTCACGACGAAAAGCAATCAACTCCCATAAAGATCATGGAGAAGTCTATCCGAAAAGACCCTAACAAGGTATGAGGATAAATAGATCCAAGTCCGAAAAGGAGGCGGATTGTTGTATCTCAAAATCCCAATTAGAGATTGAAGAAATAATCATGAAGTCATGGTCAACAAAGTTGGAGTACCCCTCAAAAGTCTCCAAGTGAAGAAACTCTATTATGATGAGAAGACCATTATCTCAAAAACGTCTCTCGAAGATATGAAGTATGAAGTACATGCCAAATATCGGCCCGAGAAAGGTCTCAAATCGTGAACCAAGTTATGCCAAGATATGAACTTTCTGATATCCCGAGAAGCAGTTTTAAGAGATTTTGTCCTTTAGCTAACTATTGATCAAATCGTCCTACTTTGCTTTCAGCCTTAATAAACTATCGAAATAAGTCCAAAAATGCATATTCATGATCATTCTAAGACAAAAATAAAATATAAGAGATACACCTAGGAATAAGGGAGTTTAAGCATTTAATTAAGCTATGTGTGTAAGTGTTTGATTTACTAACTTATAATGACAATGATCTCGTTTCTAAGCTTAGTTTGGGGAACGTGAAACTTGAGGGTGATAAATCTTCGCAACACCAAAGCCCTAATGTAAGTCCTTGATTTCTTTACAAGTTATTTCCATCCTTTTGTTCATTTTAAAGTTTTAATTTCTCTTAGTAATTTAATTGTTATTTAGTAGTATTTAAATAAGGCCAAGGTTGATTAATTATGAGAAAAATGTAAAATTGCTTTATCACTAAGCATTGCATGAGGGCATGGCAATGGTTAAGTGTAGGGGATTTGATAGGTGTGTAAACACCCATCCTTTTACCACTTGATTCTGGCTAAAACAAGACCAAAACACGTATTTAATATCATTTGTTTGGAATTATGCGTGGTTTTTGTGTTTATTGTGTTTTCAGAGCTAACCGGATGAATATTAAAGAAAACATGGGATTGCACGGGTTTTATCAAGGAAAAAGACTCAAGACGAAGTCTATTGTCCAAGAGGTGCAAAAGATTTGAAGTCAATGGGCCTATTTGAAGATTTATCGAAGAAAAGGACCAAAGATGGAAGATTTACATATGTCGAAGAAACTCAAGTCTAATTAACGAAGAGATTAAAAGACGAGTTGAATTTAATCGACGACGAATCCCGAATCAGAATCGAAAACGTCAACTTTTCTGAAAAGACGAGAAGACAAGAAGAAAGGGAGAAAGCCCACTCACCAACCAACCACTAGGACTATAAATAGATCTCTCCCTTCACTTTTTAGGGAGTTAGCTTCATTTTTCCTTTTTCCAGTTCTTAGGTTCGGTTCATCACAAACACCATTAGGGTGTTTGGTGATTTTCATCTTTTTCTTTCAATCTTGTAACTCTTAATCATTACTCTTGTTATTTTTACATTAATCTATCAATTCCATCTTTTCATTCATCTTGTTCATCTCCATTTTTATTGCAAGTTTTTTAAGTTTCTTATTTGATTCAAGTTTGATTTTAAAAAGTTGTTGATTTAGTGTTTTTATTGGTGGGATTTGTTTCTTATGGTATTTAGATGATTTGTGTTTGATTTGGTAAAACCTTTTTGAGTATTGGAGTCGATTTGGGTTTAAATTCGTGTCCCCTGTTTTACCGCTACTGTTTCTGTTCTTCGTTACCAGATCTTTCCGAACAGAGCATATTTTCCGCATAGACAATTTCTCATTTCCCTTATTCGGAATATTGGTTATTCCGAATAGGGGTGTTAATTTTCTCTTACTCGGAATACCTCAGATATTCCGTATAGGCCTTACTTTCCGCATAGGGTATGTTTTCCGAATAGGCTATATTTTCCGAATAAGCAAGTCTTTCCGAATAGAGTATTACATTCCGCATAAGCCAAACTTTCCGCATAAGGGAGTTTTTCCGAATAGGTTCCTGTTTTCCGAGTAAAGCAATTTTTCCGCATAGAATTATTTTTCCGAATAGCATCTTATTTTCCGCATAGACGTTTATTCCGAATAGGTTCTTTCTTTCCGAATAGACATTATTTTCCGAATAGGACTTGTTTTCCGCATAAGGTATTTTTCAGTTAGGGTATTTTTCCAGTACTGTTTTGATTTAATTTCTTATTTCAATTTTACTTTTTAATTGTTTTAAGTGTAAATCTTTTCTTTCCCCTGTTTTAGTAAAATAGAAAACCAAATCCACTTTTTGTCACCAAGAACAATCATTCCACTTTAAACTGAGATCAATTCGAGAGGACACCGAGAAAACGAACTTTTCACCATAGAAAATCGCTTGTATCATGCTTCCATGTGTATTGTCTGATATCGGACAACACGTATCAGCGTTTGAACAGCCATATCTCGGACAACACTGTCAACGCTGTCAGCGTTGACTTATTCCATCAGCGTCAAATTTTCACTTGTCAGCGTCAACTCTACTCGTGTCAGCGTCTTTTTCTGTTGACGTCATCTAGGGCTACAAATCATACGACAACAGCTAAATAACAATATTACTGTCATCCTATTTTGTAGTTTGCTTTATTCCACGTGATCACCATGCAATTTCTTTGAATAATACAAAAGATATTATTCTTTCATATCACATAGAGCATATCCCTACAAAATAGCCAACTTCTTGTATCATATACGACTGCTTCAATCATATCCATAAAGAATTGAATAATCCCTCGATGGACTTTGTCTAACAAACAGTCATAATATACGAACAAATCTTTTCCTTTCATAACCAAACCAATCACGCCTTTTTACTTTCAAGATCTACTTACTGTCCAATCATGAGTAAAATGCTTCTAAAAATCAGGAAAGAGTAATTGATTGCAGCCGATGTCCACGTCCAAAATAAGGATTCTGTTTAAAATAAGGATTCCTAAATAGTAGCCAACCTTTAAACGTGTTTATCCAAATTCAATCCATTCTTTATGCAGATACGCCATCAACATTACTTTGACTTGACTATTATCACGTCCAAATAAAGTGAATTGCATACTCCATGATTTTCTGAGCAAAACATGGATAGGATCAAAATATACTTACAATACTTCACGTGAATGATTTCTTGCACATCTTGGACCACTCCATGTAGTATACGTCTCCTCACGTCCATTTTTCTTTTACACAGCCACGTTCCTTCTTTCTGTCAATAACACGCTTCTTTCTGATCTATATGAATCTCGTCCAAAAATAAACCATACTCATAAATTCAGTAAAGAAAACGTGAAGGGAGATCTGCTGTATTAGATTATAGCAAGGGTTCTTGAAACCCTAGAACAGTAATTGAATAATCTGAAACCCTAATTAGGGTTATGATGAATTTGTACTAGGATCTGAATATAATGAATCATCTTCACGTTATAACATCCAAGAACCTCAAACTTTCTGCTTTTCATATCAATCTATGGTTTGAGTAACCCTAGTTCATGATTTCATGTGAACAAAGCAAAAACTTTAATGCCATAATCAGCGAACTTCGATCTTGAATAATTTCTTCGTTAGGGCTCAGATCGAAAATCCCTTAGGTGAGATTCTAGACACAAGTGCCAAGAATCTACAGTCCAAAAATCACGAAGATCCAACGGTTAACGAAGGAGAGATCGTGTTTTGAACATGGCTGTCCAAAGAAAACTGCATACCTCCTACTGCTGACTTTGACGCCTAATAACTTTTGCCTGGGGACAAAACTCGACAATCCCTCCAGTGGATGTTTAGATCTATGTATGTAGAACACACATATAAAATTTCGTGACGATCCAACGGTTCAATCGAAAGTTATGACCTTCTAAATACTGCTGCGCACACAAAAAAGTCCAGAAAAACCCTAGACGGATTTTTCTTTTCTTCTCGAAACACGAACACCTTGTTGGTCCTAGCATCACGAGCCACGAGGCTCTGATACCAATTGTGGAAACCTTGGTTTCCGGATCTTTGAAGCTACTAGGAATGCATCATGTTCATATGATTATACAATCAAAGCGGAATTAGAACATAACACAATAACAAGGTGTTTAGGCACGAATAACATGAATTAAAACAATTGGGATGTTCATTATATTAATAACAAACATCCACTAGACGTGTATACATTGAATCCCACGTTTAGTGCACACACACGTTTAGGTTTACATTGTGAATGAATTATATAAATAAAAACCTAAGACCCTTGTTCCTTTTTAGTGGAAGGAACATAATCTACAAGAGATAAAAAATCAAATAAACATCTAAATATTCTATTTAGATAAACTATATATTGTGTATATCATAAATAATATACTCAATATATTCCCCAAATAGAATTCTCCATCAAATCCATCAGCGTTGACTTTTGTTGACTGCGTTTGACTTTTGTTGACTTCTGTCAACGCCTACATTGCTCTTGTCAACTCTTGTATTACTCTTGTCAACGCTTGAGTAAATGTTCTTCGATTTTGAGTTTCTGCCACATCAACTTTTTGACCCAACACTTTCAACTCGAGGATTGGTGGTTCCTCAATTGAAGATTTGGGCTCGATACTCAAAACCTCCTCGGGTAGAGGAAATGGGAAATCGTTAAGAAAATCCTTGATAATCGAGAAGTCCTCATCGTTGTCGAGGTCATCGTTACAAGTACGAGGAACATCAAATTCTTCCAACGTAAAACCACCACCTTCAAATGGAGTGAAGGATGGTGTCGAATTATCAAGAATAAGATCGATCATAGTGGGATTGCCACTATTTTCATCGTCACCAAAACCTAAAACTTCTTGTGAAAATTCCTCGCAAACGACATCGATCATATCAACGAGGTTTATGGTCGCGACGGAATAAACATGAGAAAGTTGAGAGTTTTGTGTTGCGTTTATAACAAGTTCCTCATCGTTGAAACGTACGGTGATTTTTCTAGCATGCACATCAATCAACGCCATCGACGTATCAAAAAATGAACGACCTAAAATAAGAGGAACTTAAGGATCCGTGGAAATATCGACAACGATAAAGTCTACCGGATAATAGAACTTTCCCACTTTCACAAAAACGTCTTCGGCCAATCCACATGCGGAAATAGTGGAATGATCGGCCAATTCGATAGACATTAGTGAAGGAGTAAGATTAGGAAGATTGAGCGACTTGAAGGTTGCAAGAGGGATCAAGTTAATGCTAGAACCAAGATCGGCCAAGGCATAGCATTCTTCCATATCTTGAATAGCACATGGAATCAAGAATTTACCGGGATCATCGACTTTTTGAGTTATGTGGTTAAGATAAACCAATGAACAACTAGACAATTGTTGCAATTTCTCCTTGTTGTTTAACATGCTCTTAAAGTGATGATGTATAGTCCCCAGCCGGGTCATGGACCCGGCCCATGGGTACTACCCGTATCTGGCCCATCACGAATGGGTTGGGTTAATCATTAAGCTTATAGGCTTGAATGAACAGTGGCCGCATAAAGTGTGTGCGGCCCACGGCCCGGTACAGCCGGGACAGGGTTAGATAGAATCACAATCTTATTAGGGCTGGGATTCACCCTAAAGTTTGAGATATACACTAACCATAATTAGAAGATAACAATCAATCTAATTATGGTGGTTATCCTATACTTGGGGCCGAAGTAAACAGTGAGCCCATTAGGGTTTCACTGCCTATATTAGGAACCCCCAAGGGTTCCACAAAGGTATTACATTCTCCATAATCTAAACCTCACATCCGATTCTTAACCCTAACCGATTACTTACTCTCACGCCGGAGTCTAATCGTGGGATACATTCCCACCTTAAGCCTAACGCGTGTTGCTTTAGTGTGCAGGATCTCAGCAAGACTATTCACTTGGTGCAAGAGCCGGAGCCCAACTAACCCGAATTAAGCCTAATTCGGGTCTAGCAAGGATCATCCAACTTTTGTATCAACAAGTTGACGCCATCCGTGGGACCCAAACATTAAGCTAGAACAAATTTCATCTCGATCTCTTGCAATGACGAAGGGACATCCGCAATGGAATCCCAGGAACACGAATCTTGCGAATCGGAAGTACACAGGGGATGGGATACTCATCCCCAACCAGTCCCCTGGCAGCCAAATAGGCGGACCGAATAACCGAAACGTCTTTCAGTCTTTGGGTGGGACAGGCACGTCCGCTAATACCCCACCACCAACCATGACCATGGATAACCCTTATCCAGGGAGTGCGCCTAATGCCCCTAACAAGGAACCACGCAGACCATCAATAGAGGAAGAAGTAGAAGTGGAACCACTTAGTGACGAAGACCTCGCTCGTGTTCTCACACAAAACTTTGAGATCGTCCCGGGTATCGCATCAAGGTTAAGCCTAGGTAGGAACCTCCAATCTAGGCTTAACTTTGGCAGGGCCGTATCCGGAGCCTCTCCTCAAACTCAAAAGAAGAGGAAGGCGCGCCCACAGGAGCGAAACCACTTGGAGGAAAACTCGCGACCCCGAAATGTGTTCGAGCGCATAGGGGATCGCGTTATGCAGGAACTACTACAAGCTTGTAAGGAAGGAGATAGGTCCGACGGCTCTGCCAAACGCCCGGTGTTGGAATCAACCAGGAACAATCGCCGCACCAGCGTTTGGGATAGGGTGAACAGTGGGAAGAAGGCTCCTAGCTCTTCTCACAGAAGGGATCCTCAGCCGAGAAGTGGAACACCGCCCCCTTCTCCCGGCCCCTCCGGGTCGGACTCGGATGACCATCCCCCCAAGCGTCAGCGACCTAGGTACACTCCCCCACCACCATCGGATGATGAGGGATACTACGCTGGCCCTTACTATCGTGAACCTCTCCCGCCCATGGTGTGATCGTAGGGAGGACCCCTTCACCCTCCGCATACGGAACTACTCCGAGGATAAGAAGCACCGTATGCCAGCATGCGTAAAAACCTATGATGGGTTTGGTGATCCGGATGATCACCTAAAGATATTTAACACACCGGCAAAGATCGAACGATGGCCCATGCCTATATGGTGCCAGATGTTCAATTCAACCTTGATTGGAAATGCCCGTGATTGGTTTGAGGGACTTCCTCCCCGAAGAATTGATAGCTTCAGTGAGCTGCGCACTGCGTTCAAAAACAATTATACTCAGCGAAAGAATTATAATATGGATCCGGTCTCATTAGCAACCGTCAAGCAACGGCCTGGAGAATCTACGAAGGACTTCACAGAACGTTTCAATGACGAGTGCACGCGCACAAAAATGATGCCAGAGTTCCTAAAAATTTCTGACTACATGCATGCCATAACGGACAAGGAATTAATTAGGCGCCTCAATGACAAGCGACCGGAGAAGTATGACGACCTCATGGAAAGGGTCAGAAACTTTGTTGAAGGAGAAACCACGGTCGTCGCGGCATATCCTAAAAAGGGAAACCATAGCTATCGATCGAACGACCATCCCAAGAGGCAATCAGGGGGCCAAAGTAACCAAGGCAATGGAAGGGGCTCGGACTACAAGAGTCAGAATAAAGGAGGGCGGTCGGATGACAAATTCGATGACTTACCGGGACATATTGTTGACAGAAGGGGCGAACTTCCCAAGGCCTCCTCCAATGACGACTCCGGTGGACCACCGTCAAGGAAATCGCTTCTGCAAATTCCACAACGACAAGGGACATGACACGGAGGAATGCATCCAGCTCAAGAAGCACATTGAGTCACTGTATGTGGATGGAGGGTCATCGGCTGAAGTACTCTACGAACACTGTTTCGAACAGCTACGACTAGAGATAAGAAGCCAATTAGTACCGGCTACGTCGCCACTCATTGGCTTTAGTGGAGACACTATCTGGCCAATAGGACAACTTCTTCTGCTAGTAACCATTGGGAATGAAGAGCATTCAACCACGGCATGGATGAACTTTATGGTGATACGCTCACACTCTCCATACAATAGGATTATTAGAAGACCAGGAATCCTGGCCATACAGGCAGTTCCGTCCACGAAACATGGCATGATTAAGTTCCCTGTTGAAGGAGGAATTGTTACTATTTACAATTCAATCATGCCAGCATCCGAATGCCACGCCGTGACAGCACCAGTCCAGCCTGTTCCCATTAAGGAAGGATCACCCCCCCCCCCCAATTGGAAGTTGGCAATCCATCCCGATTACCCGGAACAAGAGGTGTCCATAGGGGGAACGCTCTCGGATAACGGCAAGAGGGCCATGTGATCTCCCCTAAAAGCAAAACTGGATGTATTTGCATGGGAGCCTAAGCATATGACAGGTGTGCCGCGTTCGATAGCAGAACATAAGCTTCAAATCCGCCAGGGATATCCTCCGGTTAAACAAAAGAAGCATGGTCAAGCACCAGAGCGCAGCCAGGTAATACTGGATGAGGTACGGAAATTAGTAGAAACATGAATTATGCGCGAGGTATACTACCAAGAGTGGTTATCCAACCCAGTCATGGCCAAGAAGCATGATGTGGCGCATGTGTGTGGACTTCACGGACTTGAACAAAGCTTGTCCGCAAGACTGCTATCCGCTACCAGAAATTGATTAGAAGGTAGAATCCTTATGTGGATACCCTTTCAAGTGTTTTTTAGATGCGTACGAAGGATACCATCAGACCTAGATGGTGGAAGAAGATGAGGAGAAGACGGCGTTTCACACTAGTCAGGGCGTGTATTGTTACACAAAAATGTCGTTCAGACTAAAGAACGCTGGAGCGACATATCAGCGACTTTTTGATAAAGCCTTCAATTACCAGATAGGCCGCAACCTTGAGGTCTACGTTGACGATCTAGTCATCAAGAGTCATACGGAGGAAGCACTTCTCCGTGATATCCAGGAGACGTTAGACACGTTGAGGAGAATCAACATGAAACTGAATCCAAAAAAGTGCACGTTTGGGGCAACTGAAGGGATGTTCCTTGGATATATGATTGATCCAAACAGCATTAAGCCTTGTCCGGAAAAGACGGACGTGGTGATACAGTTACCATCCCCTCGGACACGAAAAGAGGTACAATCACTAAATGGAAAGCTGGCCGAGCTAAACAGGTTCTTGTCGAAGTCCGCGGAAAAATCACTACCTCTATTCAAGAAACTCAAGAAGTGCATAAAGAAAGGATATTTCTGCTGGACAAAGGAGGCAGAGGAAGCCTTTGAGCAGCTTAAGCAGCACCTCGCAGCTCTTCCCATGCTAGTGGCTTCCCGACCTAAGCAAGAGCTCATCATGTATCTGTCTGCTACACACGGAGCAAGAGTGATGCGTCTGAAAGAATAATGTCTTTCATCAGAGAAGTAGAGAACTTCAATGACTGCAGAGTTAAGGCTATCAGAAGTGACAATGGCACTGAATTCAAGAACCATGCCATGGAAGCCTTTTGTGATGAAAAGGGAATATCACAGAACTTTTCTAACCCAGGCACCCCTGAACAAAATGGTGTTGCTGAAAGAAGAAACAGAACTCTCATAGAGGCTGCTAGAACCATGCTCAGCGAATCAAGACTTCCAAAACAATTTTGGGGTGAAGCTGTGAACACAACTTGGTATACACAAAACAGATCGATTATCGTGAAGAGACACGACAAGACATCTTATGAAGTGTATAGGAAGAGAGCCCCTGATGTAAGCTACTTCCATGTCTTTTGTTTCCCTGTTTTCATTCACAACTACAGAGATCATCTGGGAAAATTTGATGAAAAGTCAGATGATGGATTCTTTGTTGGCTACTCTCCCACCTCCAGAGCCTATAGAGTGTTCAACATTCGCAGACAAGAACTTGAAGAATCCATTCATGTTACCTTCAATGAAGCAGATGTTGTCATTTCTCACACCAACACAGAAGAATGTGACATTGATTTCAATGAAGTCAAATCATATCCAGAGGATGATTTCTCAAATCCCAAGGAATCATCTCAGGCCTGTCACAAGGACGTTCCTTATGTGCATGCATTTGATCCTCACTCAATCTCTGACATCACTCCAGAGGTTGAAACTGCTGAACCTATCACTTCACCCACAATAGTGAATGTTGATCTTATCGAACCAATCTCTCACCTAGATGAAGAGATTATGGATGAAGAAATAACATGTGAAGATCACCCAGCATTCATTGAACCTACAGTGACTCCTGTTCCACAAAGACTCCTGCTCCTCAATCCAAATGGAGTAGGAACCAAGATATTCTTCTGGTGAATATTCTTGGTGAACCCTATGAGGGAGTCACCACCAGAGGCAAGTTGAGATCTCTAGAAAACGCCTCAGTGAATGAATGCCTTTTCGCTGATTTTCTATCTGAAGATGAACCTAAGAATGTGGCTGCTGCGCTTCTAGATGACGGGTGGGTTGTTGCCATGCAAGATGAGTTGAATCAGATCAAGAGGAACAAGGCGTGGACTCTGGTAAAAGCTCCAGCTAGAAAACAAGTGATTGGAACTAAGTGGGTCTATAGAAACAAGAGGGATGAAGCTGGAATGATTGTTAAAAACAAGGCTAGGCTAGTGGTGCTGGGGTACAATCAATCTAAAGGTATTGACTATGATGAAACATTTGCACTAGTAGCCAGATTGGAAGCTATCAGAATCTTCCTAGCCTTTGCAGCTTATATGGGGTTCACTGTATACTAGATGGATGTGAAGAGTGCTTTTCTAAATGGTAAGCTTGTAGAGGAAGTTTATGTCTATCAACCCCCTAGGTTTGAAATCAATGAGTATCCTGGTCACGTCTGCAGACTTCACAAAGCACTCTATGGCCTGAAACAAACGCCTAGAGCCTGGTATGAAATCCTATCAAAATTCTTACTTGAAAATAAATTTGTCAGAGGTATCATTGATCAAACCCTATTCACTTATAGGTCCAAGGGTGATGTCATTTTAGTACAGATTTATGTGGATGATATAATTTTTAGTTCAACCAATATTACCTTGAGCAAACAGTTTCCCAAACTTATGACCAAAAAGTACGAAATGAGCATGATGGGGGAATTAACTTTTTTCTTGGGTTTTCAAATCAAACAAAATTGAAGTTCTATTTTTCAAGAAAAATATGTTAAGGATTTGCTCAAGAAGTATGATCTGTCTGATTGTGCATCAGTGAAATGCCCCATGCTTCCTCCCAACAACTTGGGAGCTGATGACTCAAGGGTCTCTGTTAATGAGACCTTATACAAAGGCATGATTGGGTCACTAATGTACCTCACTACAAGCAGACCAGACATGCATTTTGCCACTTGTCTCTGTGCTAGGTACCAAGCTAATCCCAAGGAATCCCACCTTGTAGCTGTGAAAAGAATTTTCAGGTACTTAAAAGGATCTCCCACACTGGGTCTCTGGTATGCAAATGGATCATGCTTCGACCTCAAAGCCTACTCTGACTCTGACTACGCTGGGTGTTGTCTTGATAGAAAGAGCACCTCTTGGAGTTGTCAAATCCTTGGAGGTTAGTTGGTATGCTGGAGTGCTAAGAAACAAAACTTAGTGGCCATGTCATCAGCTGAAGCTGAATATGTTGCTGCCGCTGGTTACTGTGCTCAAGTTCTCTGGAGGAAAAGTCAGCTGGCTGATTATGGGATCATTTATGAAAAGGTTCCCATATTTTGTGACAACACAAGTGTAGGATCGTGTTTTTCTAAGGATTAGGCATGTATGGATTAACCTATTGAGATGGATGGAGAATGGAGAAACTTAGAGAGAGAAAGAAGA
Source organism: Glebionis coronaria (assembly GCA_025667525.1). Taxonomy (NCBI): domain Eukaryota; kingdom Viridiplantae; phylum Streptophyta; class Magnoliopsida; order Asterales; family Asteraceae; genus Glebionis; species Glebionis coronaria. Next base: position 267,932,232 of record CM046878.1, read on the forward strand.
GAGAGAAAGGAGAGAGTTGAAAGAAAGATGGAATTGATGAAAATGAAAGTGTTAAGTGTTCAACAACCCTTCCTAACATGCTAGGAGGGGGGTTTATATAGCCCACCCTACATGTGGGCTATATGGGCTATACCTTAATACATTAGATCACGAGCCTAATACTTGTATCTATATTTGGAGTGACAGATCCTTTCTAAATACGTAAAAACGTATTTCCAACAATCTCCCCCAAAGGGAGGTCACTCCAAGTTACAATGTCCTAAATAGTCTATAGCTCGTGATCTATGCTAATAATGATGTGACCGAGACTTTCCTTGGAAAAACATATTTCCAACAATCTCCCCCAAAGGAAGGTCACACCATTTTACCAAATCTTAAACCTAGCATACTATGCTTTAGTCTTCGATCTTGTTCTTGTGAATATGCTGATGAGATCTTTGAATTTAGTCTTGAGAATGCTTTCTTTCCTTGACCTTGTGCATTCATCACTTGTAATATTTGCCTCTTCGTGACTTCATGTTTCACATACTTATACTCCTAAAAATTCTTGAAAGCTTCAGAGTTTGATACATCGGAAGACTTGACTTTTAGACTTTCTTGAATTTGTTGAAGTATTAAGTGCAGAAAGCATACGCATGTGTTGACGACTTCTTCTGGATTGTACACCGCAATGCCACCTTCTTGTTACGCTGCATAAGACAGTTAGCAACAAAACATATACACGGATGAAATGGCCTTGAACATTTCATTCTAATTAGCATTTTACCTCCGTTCGGTGAAGATCGTTGGACGATATTAACTATCGTACTTGTGGCAGGTAGTTTCAATTAAGAACCTCCTTGACAAGATTTCGCGGGTAAACCCGTTCTCTTTATTCGACCGGCCAAAGCTGACTACGAACATAAAGAGTGAATCATTTGGGTAATAATATCCGCTTGATTTGAAGCCGTCAATTCATGTTCCTGGAACAAGTGAAATTCAATTAAGAACCGCACCATCGTTGCTTTCCAGTTGTCACGAGCTTGATTCGTATGGAATCTTGCAAGTTACCTACCAAGTGCTGTTTGAGGTTAACACTAGAAGGATTTCCACTCATCACTATGAATACTAAGGTATCACTCTGAGTGTTCTGGCAAGATCGCTAAGATATTGCGTACAGGCCTAGAACGTGTTTAAATTCATTTAAGAATTAAACAATTGTTGCTTTCCAGTTATCACAAGTTTGATTCATAAAGAATCGCACAAGTCACCTACCATGAGCTTTTTGATATTCGCTCAAGAAGGATTTCCATCGTCATTGTAAATACTTTCGTATTGCTCGGATGTTCAGGCAAGATCATGAAGATTTTGCATAGGACTCTTAAGATCTTTCTTACTTTTCACAGTATGTGAAGAAGCAAGGAATTATGAAAGTGTGTCATAATGAGATATTTGATGATCTCAAATGGCTCTAGACTCGATCGTGCATTTTGGATTTTTAGTGATCGGAGGCTGGAGAGGAGTGCCACCATTTCAATACCAATTTATTCGGAGTGAATAAATCAATAGATAACGTGTTGTCTCCATGTGATTAAAACAAATATCTTTTAAGAGATATCTGAGTTAGCTGGGATAGGTTGTGCCTTGCATCGCTAGGTCCATGATGTCTGTCTTCAATATCAAGAATCATTAAACAATGATCTTAATAGCATATGTATTGACCCGGTTTCTGCCTAAGTTGTAAGGAGGGCTTCTTTCTTTACACCCTTTATCTTTACAATTCTTTTTCATTCTTCAACCCCTTCAATGCTTACCAATACGTCATCACTAGCACCTTGTTGTGATTGTTCCAGTGCTAACTTAAGTACTTGGTCGGCATTCAGCTACGTTCACAATCTTTCTCCATCTTTCCTAAGGACTACTATTTCTAGCTATGGAATGTCCTTGGGAAGATTCCTCCGGTTCTAGAGGAATCATTGGACTTTAACCTATCCTACCATCCTTATGTCACCATAATCTTCACCGTCGTGAATAGAGATGTTTTGGGTAAGTGTAAGTCACCATGAAATCCATTTTGAAGTGCAAATCCATTTTGCTCCCCCTTAACATATGCCACGATATCCGAAAACATTTCGCACATGTTGGGATGAGCTAGCACGTTAAGTCAAACCATTTGTGATTGATCAATTTCCCATATTAAATCACATTTTCTCCCCCATATTAAAAATATTAACCCAATCGATGTTTTTAATATCAATTGATTTAATAGCATTTTAAGAAAAATTGGGAAGAAAATGCAAATCCAATTATCTTCATGAATTACACAAGCTCATCCTCAAATTAATGAGGGTGTACTTGAAACGTAAATTAAATACCTTTTAAACACAAGTGTAAGGTATTTATTACGTGCAAAGATCATATATGATAATGTATTCACAAGATTAGCAATTTATGAGGTTGGACCTGAATGATGGAGAACATCATATGAAAGAAGCACATGGTTCTTGTTCACGAATGTTGGTCGCCTCATCATGTCTGAAGTTATCTCTTTACTGCATGTGTACAATTGATATCTTTGTCTTGACACCAACATGTGAACTTGGCACTTTCAGCGTCAAAGATTCTGATTACTGGACAATTGCTCCCCCTCAATTGCTGACCCGTGTTCTATTGAAAGAGCTGTAGTCGCCGTTTGAGTAGTCGCATCGTCGAGTATGTAGATATCAAATGTAAATTGCTACGGTTGGTGGAGATGATAACTTCATAAAAACAAGATTTCTCTTGTTTTAACAAATAAATGCACTGACGCGTACATATATTCGTGTTAGATTGTGTTATAACGTAAACACAATCCCTTACATGGTTATATAGTAAACCATGCCCGAGAAAATTAATTCCCGTTGTTGAGTCAAAGCTTTCCGGTGAAATTCTTGACTTGAGTATGAAAAGCGGGTTACTATCTGAAATAATAGCAAACCATTTTGAGCATGTTTTAAAACATTTGAACTTCTGCTCGAACTTTATTTACAACCCCGTATCATTATTGAATGACATTTCTAGTATCGTAAACATTATCGATTCCAGAAGACATGCTCTTTTTATCAAAACATTTTTTGAACACACAATTTTGAAAGATTTAGAAAACCTTTTTGAGAAATTCTCGAAAAATTGTGTTCAATGTTTTGAAAACCAATTACTTGAGCTTAAGATGTTGAATATCTTACAAAACGAGCTCAAGTCCGAGAAGTTGTAAACTTCCCGTTGTTAAGGATAAGTTTATCATCGGCGATAAACTTCCCTTTATTTGAAGATCGGGTCATCATCTGATATTTAATGATGAGCCTTTTATACGAGCTTAAAACTGTTGAATAGTTTTAATATGAGCTCGTGTCCGAGAAAACTTAATTTCTCGTTGTTAGGATAAGTTTACCATCGGCGATAAACTTTCCTTTCTTTGAAATCGAGTTACAGACTGTAATGTGACTGTAAGTCCTTGTACACTGTAAGCTTAACTGCAAATCCCCTGAGACACTTGTTGCTTAGATATCAGCTTCTTTAGTAACCAAACTCTGAGAGTGTCCTTAATTGAATGGTATACAATGATTGGACCGCTTCGTTCTTCTGGAACATCCTCTTCGGTACCTGTATTCTCATTTGGAATTTGCATGCTTTGATATGGGTTAGCGATATCTATCTTAGAAGCAAGTGGGGGTTCACAGTTTTCTTTTCTTGTGCTAGAGGTTACCTGAGGAGATGATTCACTTGTCTTAGCTGGGAAACGTTTCCTTTTATAGAAAACCTTAAGTTCAGGCTTAAGTGATGTATTCTCCTTTTCAATTTCCTCCCTAGTAGTCTTAGTAGAATCAGAGACTATCCTAGTTAAAGGGAAATCGTGTCCTACAATAGTGAAAGTTCTACCAGTGGGGCGCCACATTTTACCAATGGGTTTGATTTTAGCAACCCACTGGGATTTAAGTCTAGCACGGGAGTTCACCTCATTAAGTAATTTTGTGATACAGGAATCATGATTGGCTTTAAATACACATTTCCTACATGTTTTACAAGTAGCATATTTAATGTCCGAGTAAGATCTAGAATTCCTAGATGATTGATTGATGCTCCTAGGATGTGACATGCTACGGTTAGCAGTGTTGGGTAAACTAGAAGGCATCTGATTAGGTTTGAAATTTCTATCTCTTACTTGTGTCTTTTGCTTAGTTTCCCTAAGACCAAATGTATGGCTAACGTCATTTGAAATAGTTCGAGACGTGTTCTTTGGATTATGTCTAGGGAGACTAGATGCAACCATGTGATTAGGTCTAGCAAAAGCTGTGTTAGTCACATTGGCCCTAGTTGGTGGAATGACTGGTCTAGAAATATGAGCCATATCAACTTAGGAGGCAAATCGTGATCTCGAGGATTGTGGTCGCTCGGATCTGAATGCAGTCGGTTGTCTAATGAACTGTATTTGAGGCGGTTTCCCCAAGATTGATGGTTTTTCAAACTTAGTGTCCACACTAGTTCCTTTGGTTTTCCTCAATTCGTTTTTCAACGCAGCTATAGCAAAGACCTTTTCATGTACTTGAGCTTTTAATGTCTCATTCTCTTTGAGCAATTCATCTTGGGATGCCAACTTAGATTCAAGCAACTTAATTTGTTTAAAAAGATTATCCTTTTCAGCTTTAGAATCTAGAACAGTTTGATCCAATTTTCGTTCAAGAACAACGTTTGACTTTTCAAGTTTTTCAAAATAAGTTTCAAATTTCTCCGTTTTCTTTGAAAATTCAATTTTGGCATCCTCAAGCTCTTTGGATTGCTGAGCTAAAATTGTTTCAAGCTCTTTAATCCTAGAAGCAGAATTTGTTAACGTAGCAGTCATAAAGCACATATCATGATCTTTAGCATTCTGATCATTTTCTCCCTCATTATGATTCACATCGGATGAATCAGAAGTGGTATTGCTATCACTCTTTTCCATCCCATGTTCGGCATAAATAGAGTCGGAATGCTCAACATGTTGTAAATCATTGTTAGATACAAGATTCACTTGTACCCCAACTATTGGCTCTTCGTCATGCATGCTTGAAGCATGTTGGCGTGATGCAATGATGCTGCTATCAGTGTTAACCGAGGTGGTCTCCTTTGAGTCATTCGTATGACCATTTGTTTTCTCTGGCATCTGCATCGGATTTTCTTGTATTCCACTATCATGCTCTAGTTGAAGTTGTGAACTTTCAAAAATCAAAAGTTCAATAGATTTCATGAAATTGAGCAATCTATCACTAAAGTCTTTAACCTCGATTTTTGTGTCTTCAAAGAATGACTGGCAGATCGTTGAAGCTTCAACCTTGACAGGATCAAAATGAAAGAAACTCGAAAAATGTTGCTCTAGAACTTGAAGTAAATGTGAGGATTCAATTTGATTAATGTATTCTTTGTTGATCTGCTCTCGTAGTTGGTTAAATTTGATGAGCATTTGGTGGACGAAAATGGTACGATCTTGACCGAAGAGTGTCACAAAACCGCTTTTGTAACACCCCATTTTGGAAATGGAATCTTACGCATAATCATGGCGTGTCATCAAAGCATACAAGGATAAATGTCTAAGCATTATTTGACCATAAAAGGGAAATACCGGAATCAAACATCGGTAACCCCAAGGTAGAGCTCATCACACACAAACATAAATACTGTAAAAGGAAAGGACGAAACAATGTCCATAGCAATTGTATTAAAGTAAAGGAAATGCATAAAGTAAAGAAAGACAGTAAAGCTTCCAGTCCATATGCACGTACGTTTGAGATCTACGAGCGTCCCTGAGTACCTGCCGTTTTGGGAACATGAAAAGGAAAACGGCTGAGCAAGACGCTCAGTGCACGGATGTACAATATAGCATGAAATAGGATAAGCACGTAACATATAACAGCGGAAGACTAAGTTCTGAGTAAACTGGTTAAGTATTAAGAAAACTGGTTTTATAGTTTGAAAAGCCTTATGTTTATCTTATGAAAACTGTTTTAACATAAATATACCATAGCCCATATAGGTCATGAAAAGGTCACGTGCATGAATACTTGGAGGGGTGACCTCATCATGCTGATTAGAGGGGATGCCTCTAATTAATATACTGGTTTGGGTAGGAGGGATCAACTCCTTGTGAAGGATGCAAGGCACACACCACATTCACCATGATATACTGAATAAAACATGTAACTAGGATGCACCCATACGCCCCACCTGATATAATAATATGGCCAAAACTGAAAAGGGACGCCACGAGCAATCACTCCGCCGTGGGGAAGTCATAACATTGGTGCCTCCAATGTTATGGTTATGGTACCTCCATAACTAGGTGAAACTGGTCATGCTTGTATATGGCTATAGATTATGCTAATTAAACATAAGCAGTTCAAAACAATAAAACAAATACTGGGAAAACAGTTGGCTGCATACGGGGAAATCCTAATAAGGAAAGAATGTCCATACTGAAAGGACGGGAATCCGTACCTCAAGTCCAGTGAATGAACGGAAGAAAGACTCCTACTTCTGGATCACTAACGCTACATGAATACACACGTGTATAAGTATCGATTCACTGATTACGTACTGGGTTTTTATGTCTCGTCTTAGCTTACTTTGTATGTTTTAGGTCATGGTTTACTGTTTAAAGCCTTAAACTGTGTTTATCTTGTATTCTGATTAATCTGATTAAGTACTACTGGTATTTCATGTATTATTATACTTACTGTGTAATAATAAGTAACTTTCCAAAAATAGCAGGTTTCCAAAAATAGAAAGTTTCCAAAAATAGAAAGTTTCCAAAAATAGAAAGTTTCCAAAAATAGAAAGTTACCAAAAATAGAAAGTTTCCAAAAATAGAAAGTTTCCAAAAATAGAAAGTTTCCAAAAATAGAAAGTTTCCTAAAATAGAATTTACTGCTTAAAATAGATTAGTTTCTAAAAATAGAAAGTTTCCAAAAATAGATCAGCTGCCTTAATTAAATAAGTTTCCATATATAGAAGGTTTCCATGATTAGATTAGCTGCCTGAATTAGATAGATTTCCATATATAGAAGGTTTCCATTAATAGATTAGTTGCCTTATTTAATTAAGTTTCTATAAATAGAAGTTTCCATATTTAGAATTAAGCTGGTTACATAAGCTAACATATAAGTCTAAGTGTTTATAAGCTTATTTCTTAAGTCATATGATATAGTATATAGTTTAATTATTATTTCATGTATTTTAATTAAACTATAGGTTAAGCATTTTAATTAAAGTATAACATGTTTTAATTAAAATGAAATAAAATACTTAGGATAAATGTGTATTATTATTATTAATAATATAACCTAAGTCATGTCTAAATTAATTAATTATAGGCATGTTTTAAATAATTAATTAATTATAACTTATAACATAAAATACTTAGGTTAAATTAATATCATGCTAAATTAATAACTAAAATAACCTAAGTCATGGTTTAATTAATATTTCATGTTATTAATTAATTTATATCCTAAGTTCATAATTCATAAAAATTAACATGTAGCATAAATCATGATTTAACCAACGAACCATGAATCGGGCATGAACTCGACACCGTACCCCGAGCCAAACTCGGGGTACGTGTGCCCCCTTGCTGCCGTGGGTCCCACAAGCACCAACCAAGACCAAAAATGGTCTTGGTGGTGGCGGCAATAAGCAAACCGAACCCCCCCTCGGGTTTGTTATGCTAGGCGGCTAAAACAAACACCCTTTTAAATCATCCTTTGATTTTAATTTACCCCAAAACATGTTAGATCAATGTTTAATTATCATGTTTTAATAAGAATAATAATAACATGTTCATGAAAATAATCAAAGATTAAAAAGAATTAAAAAGAAGGGTTTAGAATGATATACCAATACGTAGCTTGAAAGGGGATGAACAAACACGGTTTCTAGCACTTGTTTTTAATGTCAAAAATCAACAACACCCTCCTATGGTGGTGTTATAGGTGGCGGCACAAGGAGGAACAAGGAGGAGGAGGAGAAAATCTTTTAGGGTTTTATGTTTACTTTCTTGAAAAGTGAAAATGAAAAATAGTTTTTACCCTTTACCCCCCTTTCATGTAAACTTGATGGGCTTAGCCCATTTCTTGGTTGTTGTGCCGTGTGTATCGGGGCCCCACATGGGGTACCCGTACCTTTTCTCGTGTCCCGATGTTTCGTGTTCGTTCGTGGTTAAATGTGTTCGTGTTTAAAGTGTTTCTGTTTATTTTATCATGTCGTTTATCGTAATCTTAACGCTCGTAATTATATTATATGTATTTACGTAATTATTCTAGTTTGTATTTTAAATGGTGATCATGATTTAATTATGTTCACGTGACATATTTATTGACTGTTTATCATGAGTTCGTACGTAATCGATACTTATCATGTCATACACGTATGCACTTGCTTGATTATTAGCACATGAATGTGATCAATACTAAATAAGGTAAGTTTTAATCTAGGACGTACGATCTTAAGGGCACTATTCATGGTAAAAGCATGCGGGTTTTACAATTCTTCCCCCCTAAAAAGAATAATTCGTCCCCGAATTATAGATAAAGCAAACTGGAAAGAAGTAACATACCCGAACTCAAAATATGAAGTGAGAGTAAGAAGCCCGGATAGACTCCTCTGTTTCCCAAGTGGCTTCCCGCTCGGTATGGTCCCTCCAAAGAATTTTGACGAATGGAATCGTCTTCCTTCTCATGACTCGTTCTTGCCTGTCGAGCACTCGTTCGGGTTCTTCTATAAAAGTGAGATCTTCACGTATCTGTTCCAGTGGATACTGAACCATGTGAAGGGGATGATACTTGTACCCTTTGAGTAAGGACACATGGAACACGTTATGCACGTGTGAAAGCTGAGGAGGTAATGCCAATCGGTAAGATACTTCACCGATTCGTTCAATGATATCAAATGGTCCGATGAAACGAGGACTGAGTTTCCCTTTGATCCCGAAGCGTTTAACACCACGTGCCGGCGAAACCTTGAGGAAGACGTGGTCTCCCACATTAAAATGTATGTCCCTACGATGCTTATCGGCGTAACTCTTCTGACGTGACCGTGCTTCCTGCAGCTTCTTCTTAGCTACTTCGATCTTCTCATTGGTCATTTCTATAATCTCTGGTCCTTCGAGTGTTCGCTCTCCCACTTGATCCCAGCAAGTTGGAGCGCGACACTTTCTGCCATACAACATTTCGAAAGGAGCACATTTGATACTTGCGTGCCAGCTGTTGTTGTATGCAAACTCGACCAAACAGATGTAATCGTCCCAATCACCTGTCCATTCCAACGCACACGACCTTAACATATCTTCCAATGTCTGAATTGTTCGCTCCGACTGTTCGTCCGTTTGAGGATGAAAGGCCGTACTCAGCTTAAGTTGTGTACCCCAAGCTTTTTGCAGACCTTTCCAGAATTGCGACGTGAAACGAGGATCTCTGTCTGAGACGATGCTGGAGGGAGTACCGTGGAGTCTCATGATCTCCCTTCTGTAAGTATCTGCGAGTTTACTTACCGGATCTTCCTTGCGTATCAGTAAGAAATGAGCTGATTTGGTGAGTCGATCAACAATGACCCAAATAGCATCGTGCTTCTTCTTGGTAGGCGGAAGACCGGTAACAAAATCCATGGTGATTTTGTCCCACTTCCACTCTGGAATATCCAACAGTTGAAGGAGACCACCCGATCGCTGATGTTCAATCTTAACCTGCTGGCAGGTAAGACATTTGGAGACATAAGTGGCTACATCCTGTTTCATACCATTCCACCAAAAGTGCTGTCTGATGTCATGGTACATTTTTGTCGACCCAGGATGTATAGAAAATGGGGAGCTGTGAGCTTCCGCTAACAATGCTTCCCGGAGTTCTTGATTGTCAGGAACACAAAGTCTCGTGCCCTGCCAAACGATACCGTCTGCGTCCATTCTGAATTCTGTCTGCTTCTCCAAATTCTGAATTATCGCCCGAATCTCTCCATCATCCTTCTGCTCTTCCTTGATCCTAGACAGTAACTCAGGTTCTACTCTAAGATTCGCCCAGTATCCGTGCTGCCCACGTACCATGATTTCGATGTCTAGCCACTCCAAGTCTCTTATGTTTTGCTCCTTGATTTCCATGCCGTTGATCATTCCGGATTTTCTGCTGAGTGCATCTGCTACTACATTAGCCTTCCCGGGATGATACTGTAGGTTAATATCATAATCCTTCAACAGTTCCAACCATCTCCTTTGTCTCATGTTCAATTCTCGTTGTGTGAAGATATACTTCAAGCTCTTGTGATCCGTGAAAATGTCGCATGATTCTCCGTATAAGTAATGCCTCCATATTTTCAATGCGAACACCACTGCAGCAAGTTCTAGGTCATGCGTAGGATAGTTTTCTTCATAGGGCTTAAGCTGCCGTGAAGCATACGCGATCACTTTCCCATGTTGCATGAGAACACAGCCCAGTCCCTTCCCCGATGCATCGCTATAGATCTGAAATCCACCTGTACCAGATGGGAGAGTAAGAATAGGTGCAGATACTAACTTCTGCTTTAGGTCTTCGAAGCTCTTCTCTCGTTCTTTCGTCCAGACGAATTTCTCTCCTTTTCGCATCAGTTTGGTGAGAGGTAGTGCCAAACGGGAAAAGTTCTCCACGAATCTGCGATAATATCCAGCTAAGCCTAAGAAGCTGCGGACTTCTGTCGCTGACGTTGGTCTTGGCCATTTAGTGATAGCCTCAACCTTCGCTGGGTCCATAGTGATCCCTTCTGCTGATACAATGTGACCTAAGAATGCCACCTTGTTTAACCAGAACTCACACTTGGAGAATTTCGCATACAGCTGCTTCTGATGAAGAATCTGTAGTACCGTACGGAGATGGTCTTCGTGTTCCTCCGTGGACTTTGAGAAAATCAGGATGTCATCGATGAATACAATGACAAACTTATCAAGGAATTCATGGAAGATTCTGTTCATCAGATCCATGAATACTGTTGGAGCATTAGTCAGGCCGAATGGCATGACTACAAACTCATAATGGCCATAGCGGGTACGAAAAGCAGTCTTGGCAATATCCTGCTCTTTAACCCTTAGCTGATGGTAGCCTGACCTTAGATCGATCTTTGAGAAGTGTTTGGCTCCTTGAAGTTGGTCAAACAGATCATCTATACGTGGCAGTGGATATCTATTGCGGATGGTAATCTTATTAAGTTCACGGTAGTCAATGCAAAGTCGCATGCTGCCGTCCTTCTTCTTAACGAACAAGACCGGTGCGCCCCATGGAGATGCGCTTGGTCTAATGAACCCTCGTTCCAGAAGTTCCTGTAGTTGGTCCTTCAGTTCTTTTAGCTCTATGGGAGCCATACGATACGGAGCCTTAGAGATTGGCTCAGCTCCTGGAACAAGGTCGATGTTGAACTCCACTTCTCGTGCAGGTGGTATGCCTGGAAGTTCAGCTGGGAAGACGTCTTGAAATTCCGAAACTACTGGTTGATCCTGAATCGATGGGGATTCAGCATCCATGTCATGAACCGTAGCTAGATAACCTTCGCAGCCATGTGACAGTAATGCACGTGCTTGCAAGGTAGATATGACTTGTACAGACCGTCCGGGTATGAACCCGTTATGAATGTACTCTGGTGCATTAATATCGCCGAAGATCACCCGATATGAGTGGCAGTCTATGGTAGCATGGTGCTTGGATAGCCAGTCCATGCCGAGAATCATATCGAACTCAATCATGTCTAGGGGAAGTGCATCTACTGCACGAAATTTATCGTCAAACTCTAGAGGAAGACTCTTGTATACATGAGTTATTAATACAGAGTCCCTCAAAGGCGTGGAAATGGTAAGCCTATTTTCTAATGGCAAGGGAAGTGTCCTGATGTTCTTAGCACATGTAGTGGAAATAACTGAATGAGTGGCACCCGTGTCGAAAAGAACACATGCAGCTTGGCCGTACATATACAAAATTCCAGTAATGGTACCTGTAGATTTGTTTGCCTGATCGCGCGATGTCGTGTAGACACGCCCAGTGGTAGGAGGCGGTTTAGTATCAGCATGACCCGAAGTACCCTCCATTTCACCCTTACGGCAATCTCTCATACGATGGCCAGGGAGGCCGCACTTGTAGCACGCGTCGGAATCACGACGACATGGGCCAGGGTGTCTGCGATGGCAAGTACTGCAAAGAGGATGAGTGAATCCTCCAGCAGGAGTCCTTGCTTGCTGAGGGCCAGTGTTAGCTGAACGGTTAGGCTGCGAACCCCTGTGGTTCTGGTCCTTCCCGTTACCGTGGTTCCTGGTAGAGATTAATATAGTGTCAGCATGAGAGATAAATCATGAAATCATGAGAAGATGCGTAAATAGTAGGACCTGCTGTTGTTGGAGTGTCCCGCATTGTTACAGTAATTATCATTACCGCTGCGCCTTTCCACAACAGAACGGTCGTTAGTGTGACCGTTTCCTTTGGGCTGATGAGGCTGCTGCTGAGTAGCCGACTGAGACCAGTCCCCAGTTTTCTGCCTGGAAGATACGGTTTAAGAGATGATTATAGAACATATAATGATAGGATGGGGTCTGGTTATCGATAGAACACGAAATGTTTACCTCTTGTCGGGTCTTTCAGCTTCCCCGAACTCATCTCGTTCCTGCAACATCTCTAGCTTCCTTGTTGCGTCGGCCACTTGTGCTACTGTATTGAACGTAGCACATACCAGATTGTTCGCGACCGAGGTGCGAAGTGCCCACCTAAAGTGGTGTGCCTGCTCCTCAGGAGTACCAGCTGCTGCTCCCAGAAAACCAGCTAAGCGAAGAAAGCGCTGCATGAATTCGTTGCTATTCTCGCCCGCTCTCTGACGTATCCCATGGTACTCTCGCTTGAGTTTGTCCTGCTCTGCCTTGGGAAAGAACTGCTCCATCACTCTCTCCTTGAATTGGGCCCATGTCAAACCAGCGACCCAATCATCACCTCCTTCTGACTGCGTCAATGCTAGCCACCAGTTGAGTACATCGCCTTCAAACCGGTAGCATGCCAATCTCGCCTTGAATGCGGGGTCACATCCCATAGCATTGAAAATCTTCTCAATGTGAGTCAACCAGCTTTCAGCATCGCTGGGGCTATCAGTCTTTTCAAAAGCTCTAGGACGGAGCTTGTTGAATCTTTCCAACCACACTGCTAGTGTCACTGGGGGAGGAGGAGGAGGTGGCTGATTGTGCTGCTGATTGTTGGCAGCTTGGACTTCAGCACGGATGTCATTCCTCAGTTGAGGAAGCAAGGCTTGCATGGCAGCCTGAATTGCAGCATTGAGCTGCTCTTGCTCGCGTGTGAGAACCATCTGACAGTATAACATAAAACATATGATTAACAGTTCAAACATAAAATATAACTTATATATATACATGAAAAAAAAATTTTATACCAAAATTTCACAAGAAAAATTTTATGCAAGAAAATCTTTGTATGAACGCATGATGCAGTTTTATGAAAACTTTTGATGCTCGAGAGTGAACGCCTCTGGTCAGTTCACTCAAAACAAAAGACATATCGAGGGGACGCCTATGGGTCGGTCCCAAATCTAAAAGTTTCGATAAAACACATGCGACTAAATAGGGCCAGTCCTGTACCAACCATTACTTAGTAAAAAACCCTGTAACAATGACCTGTATATGTATGCTTAAAAATGATGAATGCATGAAAACAACTGTCAGTTCTAGGAAGACCGTAGTGACTACCCACTAATCACAGGTCATATTTGAGAGCCTACAAGTCGAAACCTTGTCTCTGATACCATAATTGTAACACCCCATTTTGGAAATGGAATCTTACGCATAATCATGGCGTGTCATCAAAGCATACAAGGATAAATGTCTAAGCATTATTTGACCATAAAAGGGAAATACCGGAATCAAACATCGGTAACCCCAAGGTAGAGCTCATCACACACAAACATAAATACTGTAAAAGGAAAGGACGAAACAATGTCCATAGCAATTGTATTAAAGTAAAGGAAATGCATAAAGTAAAGAAAGACAGTAAAGCTTCCAGTCCATATGCACGTACGTTTGAGATCTACGAGCGTCCCTGAGTACCTGCCGTTTTGGGAACATGAAAAGGAAAACGGCTGAGCAAGACGCTCAGTGCACGGATGTACAATATAGCATGAAATAGGATAAGCACGTAACATATAACAGCGGAAGACTAAGTTCTGAGTAAACTGGTTAAGTATTAAGAAAACTGGTTTTATAGTTTGAAAAGCCTTATGTTTATCTTATGAAAACTGTTTTAACATAAATATACCATAGCCCATATAGGTCATGAAAAGGTCACGTGCATGAATACTTGGAGGGGTGACCTCATCATGCTGATTAGAGGGGATGCCTCTAATTAATATACTGGTTTGGGTAGGAGGGATCAACTCCTTGTGAAGGATGCAAGGCACACACCACATTCACCATGATATACTGAATAAAACATGTAACTAGGATGCACCCATACGCCCCACCTGATATAATAATATGGCCAAAACTGAAAAGGGACGCCACGAGCAATCACTCCGCCGTGGGGAAGTCATAACATTGGTGCCTCCAATGTTATGGTTATGGTACCTCCATAACTAGGTGAAACTGGTCATGCTTGTATATGGCTATAGATTATGCTAATTAAACATAAGCAGTTCAAAACAATAAAACAAATACTGGGAAAACAGTTGGCTGCATACGGGGAAATCCTAATAAGGAAAGAATGTCCATACTGAAAGGACGGGAATCCGTACCTCAAGTCCAGTGAATGAACGGAAGAAAGACTCCTACTTCTGGATCACTAACGCTACATGAATACACACGTGTATAAGTATCGATTCACTGATTACGTACTGGGTTTTTATGTCTCGTCTTAGCTTACTTTGTATGTTTTAGGTCATGGTTTACTGTTTAAAGCCTTAAACTGTGTTTATCTTGTATTCTGATTAATCTGATTAAGTACTACTGGTATTTCATGTCTTATTATACTTACTGTGTAATAATAAGTAACTTTCCAAAAATAGCAGGTTTCCAAAAATAGAAAGTTTCCAAAAATAGAAAGTTTCCAAAAATAGAAAGTTACCAAAAATAGAAAGTTTCCAAAAATAGAAAGTTTCCAAAAATAGAAAGTTTCCAAAAATAGAAAGTTTCCTAAAATAGAATTTACTGCTTAAAATAGATTAGTTTCTAAAAATAGAAAGTTTCCAAAAATAGATCAGCTGCCTTAATTAAATAAGTTTCCATATATAGAAGGTTTCCATGATTAGATTAGCTGCCTGAATTAGATAGATTTCCATATATAGAAGGTTTCCATTAATAGATTAGTTGCCTTATTTAATTAAGTTTCTATAAATAGAAGTTTCCATATTTAGAATTAAGCTGGTTACATAAGCTAACATATAAGTCTAAGTGTTTATAAGCTTATTTCTTAAGTCATATGATATAGTATATAGTTTAATTATTATTTCATGTATTTTAATTAAACTATAGGTTAAGCATTTTAATTAAAGTATAACATGTTTTAATTAAAATGAAATAAAATACTTAGGTTAACATGTGTATTATTATTATTAATAATATAACCTAAGTCATGTCTAAATTAATTAATTATAGGCATGTTTTAAATAATTAATTAATTATAACTTATAACATAAAATACTTAGGTTAAATTAATATCATGCTAAATTAATAATTAAAATAACCTAAGTCATGGTTTAATTAATATTTCATGTTATTAATTAATTTATATCCTAAGTTCATAATTCATAAAAATTAACATGTAGCATAAATCATGATTTAACCAACGAACCATGAATCGGGCATGAACTCGACACCGTACCCCGAGCCAAACTCGGGGTACGTGTGCCCCCTTGCTGCCGTGGGTCCCACAAGCACCAACCAAGACCAAAAATGGTCTTGGTGGTGGCGGCAATAAGCAAACCGAACCCCCCCTCGGGTTTGTTATGCTAGGCGGCTAAAACAAACACCCTTTTAAATCATCCTTTGATTTTAATTTACCCCAAAACATGTTAGATCAATGTTTAATTATCATGTTTTAATAAGAATAATAATAACATGTTCATGAAAATAATCAAAGATTAAAAAGAATTAAAAAGAAGGGTTTAGAATGATATACCAATACGTAGCTTGAAAGGGGATGAACAAACACGGTTTCTAGCACTTGTTTTTAATGTCAAAAATCAACAACACCCTCCTATGGTGGTGTTATAGGTGGCGGCACAAGGAGGAACAAGGAGGAGGAGGAGAAAATCTTTTAGGGTTTTATGTTTACTTTCTTGAAAAGTGAAAATGAAAAATAGTTTTTACCCTTTACCCCCCTTTCATGTAAACTTGATGGGCTTAGCCCATTTCTTGGTTGTTGTGACGTGGGTATGGGGGCCCCACATGGGGTACCCGTACCTTTTCTCGTGTCCCGATGTTTCGTGTTCGTTCGTGGTTAAACGTGTTCGTGTTTAAAGTGTTTCTGTTTATTTTATCATGTCGTTTATCGTAATCTTAACGCTCGTAATTATATTATATGTATTTACGTAATTATTCTAGTTTGTATTTTAAATGGTGATCATGATTTAATTATGTTCACGTGACATATTTATTGACTGTTTATCATGAGTTCGTACGTAATCGATACTTATCATGTCATACACGTATGCACTTGCTTGATTATTAGCAAATGAATGTGATCAATACTAAATAAGGTAAGTTTTAATCTAGGACGTACGATCTTAAGGGCACTATTCATGGTAAAAGCATGCGGGTTTTACAGCTTCCTTCTTTAAGTAGAGAAATGTTCGATAGATGGGACCGAAGTGGTCGAAATAAAGTCATTCTACTTTCTCTAGCTTTAACTTTCATTTGATGCGATTCTCCCTCGTGTGATTTGAAATTCAACGAGTCCATGGAAGGTCGATGAGAAAAAAGTCGGCTCACTCCAAAAATAACGCCCGTCAACTAAATCTTGTCACTTTAACACGTCTATAACTTAATATCACAAAATTTTCCAAAATAAAAATTTGAATAAAAATAAAAATAACAATAGATTATCAAAATAAAAATTAATATCAAAATAAAAATTAATATCCAAAATAATAATTTTCAAAATAAAATAAAATAAAGAAGATTTGAATAAAAATTAAAATGATAAAAAAAAATTTGGATATAAATTTTATAAAATCTATAAAGTGAAACAAAAACAATTTATCCCAAAAAAATCCTACACAAACCAATCCTTCCCAAAATGTGATTCAAAAAGACGTGTGTGATTTACACAAACCAAAACGTGGCCTAGAATACACAATACGTGGCAGTAACACTCCTAATAAATCTCCTAGTATCCTCCGCCCTAAATACTATATAAGTCAACCCTAAAGGTAATCAACCCTAAACTCACTCGTTGTTTACTCTGCCCCTAGTTTCCTCCGCCCCCAGTTATTTACTCTCTCTCCTCAATCAAAACTATCAAAATAAAAAAACAAACTGATCTTTGATTTCTCTCAATCCAAGCTACCAATCAAAACAAATAGACATGAACTCGAATCAGAAACCCAAAAGAAACAGAGACTGATTAATCAAACCACAATTTCTATGATCTTGTTATGATTGATCTATTGAATCTCAATGACACCCTCTACCCCAGTAACCACATTAAACCCAACTATATTTGAATCTATCAAGAACGAAAGAGGTGCTTATAGACACAAGTCTTCAAGATCAATTAAGTTTGGTCTCGGGTAGGTACTTTCTTAACTTGTGCTACGGTGAGAGTGTGTGAGGGGTGTGTACGTGACGAGGGTTGGTTTTGTATGAGTCACGGGATCCAGTCGAAAGGTCTGAGTCAATTTAAAAAAAATGGAGTCTTGTGTTGGTTTTGTCTAGGCGAGAGTTAAGGTTTGGGTGTCAGTGGGTTCAAGAGTCTAGAAGTTAAGAGTGTGTTGGAGTCGAGTTGGGGTTGGGTATGTGTCAGTCGAGGGAGTCGAGGGTGCTGGTTTGACCGAGAGGTGTGGGTTTCGAGTCTGGTCGAGAGTGTGAGGGGTTCGAGTCTGGTTGTGAGTGTGTAGTTGTGTGGGTGTGGGTTGTAGGTCAGTTAGGTCGAGAGTGTGAGTCTTGTTGGTCTCAAGTCGGTTTTTGAGTTTTGGTTTTTGGTCTTGAGTATTGGTTAAAACGAGTCTTGGTATTTTGCATTCGGGACAATCAGTGATGAGTGGGTCGAGGCACAAAGTGATTTTGAGTCAGTTTATTGTCAGTCTAGAGTCGAGTCCATCGCAATCTTTTTCATTCTATCGCAATATCAACAATACTCACCATCGCAATAGTTATTATTCCATCTCAATATACAAACTCCATCGCAATACTCAAAACTTACAACCCATCGCAATAATAAAAAAACACTCTTTCATCGCAATGTGTCTATAAAAATTTGGGCAGAGTTTCGTCTCACTTTTCCTTAAACCCGTCGCAATCACGATCGCAAAGTGCGATCGCAACCCACGTCGGAATAAGGTATCGGAATACGTGATCGCAAAGTAGAACCCTCGGGTTATTGCGATCGATGTACAAACCTGGTGACTTAGGATCGGAATATGGCAACTTTCTATCGGAATATGAAAAAAATTATGCATCGGAATACCAAAAGAGAATGGATAAAGAAGATTAAAAATTGATACCAGGACAAGACCAAAAATTGGATACCAGGACAAGAACTTGGATACCAGGACAAGACAAAAAAGTTAAAAATTGATACTTTTTAGAAAATAAAACTGATATTTTTTCAAGAATATGAATATAAAAAAAAATTGTGACCAAAGAAAATAAAAGAGAGAAAGAAATTTCCGTGACCAAAAAAAAAAATTTCCGTGACCAAAAAGTTAAAAATAAAATAAAAAATAAGATGAACTTTAAAAGATAAAAAGAAAATAAAATTAAACTTTACCAAGACAATAGATTAAAAACACGCTAATCCGAAGAATCAACCATGCTCTTGATACCAATTGTAGGATCGTGTTTTTCTAAGGATTAGGCATGTATGGATTAACCTATTGAGATGGATGGAGAATGGAGAAACTTAGAGAGAGAAAGAAGAGAGAGAAAGGAGAGAGTTGAAAGAAAGATGGAATTGATGAAAATGAAAGTGTTAAGTGTTCAACAACCCCTCCTAACATGCTAGGAGGGGGGTTTATATAGCCCATCCTACATGTGGGCTATATGGGCTATACCCTTATACATTAGATCACGAGCCCAATACTTGTATCTATATTTGGAGTGACCGATCCTTTCTAAATACGTAAAAACGTATTTCCAACAATCTCCCCCAAAGGGAGGTCACTCCAAGTTACAATGTCCTAAATAGTCTATAGCTCGTGATCTATGCTAATAATGATGTGACCGAGACTTTCCTTGGAAAATTGTATTTCCAACAACAAGTGCTATAGCCATCTCCATTAATCCGGTACTTCATTCCAGAACTAAGCATATTGACATCAGGTATCACTTTATCAGAGACCATATTTTAAAATGTGATATTGAGCTTCATTTTATGCCCACTGAATACCAGCTCGCTGATATTTTCACCAAGTCTCTAGTTGAGCCAAGTTTTACTAGGCTGGTTGCTGAGCTGGGTATGCTCAATATTGGTAAACAAATCTGATATATGATCTCTGTCTCCGGGCATTTAAGGGAATTGAATGCAACGAGGTAGTTACATTCCAATAGGAGTTAATATATTCCCATATTTAATTCAAATTATTGTCCTTCATTGTCAACAACTTTCCCACTTTTCAAGGGGACATAAAAATCACATGAAAAGTCAAGGGGTCCCACTTTTCCTAAAAGGTAAACATTTGCATTTAATGCTTTAATTGAAAAACAGCAAAACCTTTTATCAAAACCCTTGACTCGTTTTTCAAACATCACATTACTCATTATTTTCACACACATACTATTCATCTTCTTCAAATCCTCTATTTCTTCCTTCCATCAACAATGGCGTCTTCATCAACAAACAACTCGTTCACCGTTTTGGCCGCCTCGAATGTAGATTTTGGGATAAACGATGGAAAGATCGCCCTAGACAACTGTGTAGCACTCTTGGAACATAACAACCCTCTCTACCAACCTTTGTTATCCTTCCTCAAGAACTCCACCATTTATGAAGCCATTACTAGGGAACCCTCCACATGCTACCACCAATACTTGAGGGAGTTCTGGTACAACGCTGAAGTTGATCAAACCTCATCACACATCACCTACAACCTTTTTACACATCCACAACCTCTCAGCTTTGATTTCCACACTTTTCCCAAAGTCATTGGACTTCCAGTCAATGAAGGCATGTCCGTTGTGCCTGCCAGCGCCACAGTGAAGAAGGCTCTGGCTACCCTTCGTCCTCATGATGACGATGACAAACCCTTTACCACCCAAGGCTTCCAGAACAAATCACTGATCAAAGTGAATTACTTTTCACCCACTTGGAGGACGCTGATGATGTACATTGTGAAATGTCTAGGAGGAAACCAAGGGTCACATGATCAGCTTAATGGTGCTCAGCAAGCAATCGCCTACAGCTTGATTTGGGGGCAAGATATAGGGATCGCCCACATAATTTACACTGACCTCATTGTAAAGCTGGAAACCAAAGGGAAGAAGCATCGACTAGCCACTATCTGCTACACAAGATATCTCTCTCTCTCTCCTCATAGAGGATATGCTTGGTGAAACCTACACAAATGATGAACTTCACTCCTTCTCTCCCTATCGCATCACTCCAGCCTCTCTGAGGACTCCCTTGGAGGATGTAGTGCCTCTCAGTAGGCATATGATGCAGGTTGTTGGGTTACTCGCTGGTGATGGAGAGCCCTTGATCCCTCACGATAAGGTGAATGCTGAAAGACAAACAGGCAAGTCTTTGTCCAAGACCTCTGTGCAGTCCACTTCTCAGTCCAAGGCGCTCAAGGAAAAGAAGAAGAAGAGGAAAGACATCCCCCTTTCCTCTGAAACCCCTTCTGTTAATCCTTCCAAGACGAAGAAGACCAAGAAGAACCCATCCCCTTCTCTAGAGGATGTGGTTAAAGAGCCTACCGCTGACAAACAACCAGAATCTAGCGTCTCCTTGTTAGCAGAGACGACTAAGAACCTTCTCCACGCTGATATCTCTCAGGTATTAGTTCGTCATTTTTTTCTCTCTTGGAGGATCACATACAATCACTCTCAAAATTCTGTAGGAGAGAGTGATGAAGTCTTAGGGTTTGCCTCAACCCATAGAGTGTCTATGTCAGCACCTATATCTCTTAAGATTATCTATACACTCTGTCTTAACACTAGGATATGATTCACTTGTGCTCATAACGCACCCTGATGATCCTTCACCCTCTGGATCGTGCTCTTGTCCATAACAACTTGAGCATACTATCGGTCCCTACCCAGAGTCTCTGTACCTCACGTGGTCTTTGGGTCCCCTCATATGAAAAAGAGTCCCAAAGAATTTATTCTTTTGGGGGGACTGAATAATCACCCTCAGTCTTCCTATGGGCAGCGATAAAAGGCGACTTTTAATTTCCATTAACTCATAATTAAAAGTGTCCCAAGGAGCAATCCTTCAGGGGGAGCTGGATAATCACACCCAGCTATCCTAGGGGCAGCGAACGGCGACCATTCACCACATAGTTTTCACAAATCAAAAGAGTCCCAAGGAGTAATCCTTCAAGGGGAGCTGGATAATCACACCCAGCTATCCTATAGGTAGCGAACGGCGACCATTCACCATATAGTTTTCACAAATCAAAAGATTCCCAAGGAGTAATCCTTATGGGGGAGCTGGATAATCACACCCAGCTATCCTAGGGGCAGCGAACAGCGACCCTTCAACATATATGTTTCACACTAAAAGAGTCCCAAGGAGAAATCCTTAGGGGGGGCTGGATAATCACACCCAGCTTTCCTAGGGGCAGGGAATGACGATCTATAACTTCATATTTATTTTACACTGGTTACTAACAAATGTCATAACAGGCTCATAATCTTCATGAAGAACAACAAAATGATGATGCCTATTCCATTGCTGGTGATGATAATGCTGAAGCCTCTCACATTGATCTGGATGCCATGTCAGACATTGACTCCATGCCAGAAGATGAGGTCTTTTTATCATTGAAGATGACCTGACCATTCCAGACTATGCTGATATGGATTCTGATAATGACCATGTCACATCCGAATTGAAGCCCATTGCCTTCCCATCTATGGAAAATGTTCAAGAACTAGCTGCCAAGCAACTATGGGACCAGAGGTTCCGTACACCAACCCCAGTTCCCTTCCACACTTTGCCAAATGTCATGGAACTGGGGGCAATGAAACACAGAACATTTGCAACATCTCAATCCTGTCCACGTTCCTAGAATGAAAGATGTTCAGGAACTAGCCGCTAAGGAACTTTGGGTCAAGATGGGAGACATCAGTATCACCAAGCCTAAAGTCACAAATGATGTCATCCTCTCTGAATTACAAACACTCACTCATGCTGCTGACGAACTCACCACAACCCTAGAGACTTCACTAACTTCATCTGTGGAATCCTCTATGACTGCACTACTTCCGCAACTGCTGGGAAATGCCTTGCAAACTCAACTCCCAGCAATTATAAACCAGAGTCTTCAGCAATACATGCCATCAATCCTCACCGCAGCTGTCAAAGCCAATGTTGCTGCTATTGCCAAGGCATCTGAGCCTTCCAGGCAACTTCTTCAGGAGCTACTACAGGAGGAACTTAAAGAAATATGTTTATTTGTCCATCAAGAATTTTTTAAGTTCCTCAAACCTGGATTAGGCACAGCTTCTGCCAGCGCTATGCCTGAGGGTGAGAATTCAGCAACCTCTACCTCTGAAGAAGAAGCAGATACTGCTCCACCTAAGGGGGAGCAATCACTTAAATAACCAGCACCACAACAACGATCCCAACACCAAAACCCATCAGATCCTTCAACCCCATCACTGAGGTGGCACAGGACAAGGGAAAAGGTATTGCCACTGAGGTACCTAAAACAACCCTGCACTCCCTCCAAGAAGAAGGTGGATCCACAGCCAGGCACTCTGACTTGAACAAATTTAAAAGTGCTGACGAACCACCACCAACCCCAGAGCAGGCAAAGGATCAAATCTTGGAACAAAAGAGGTTAGCAAACATTAGAGCTGCTGAAATCAAGAGCAAAGAAGCTCTGAACAAACTACTCTCTCCAGCTGTAAAGGAAGCTCAGCTGAATAAGCTTAAAGAACTTGAAGTTAAAAGGACCAACCTTTAAAAGGAATATGAGAGAATAGTGGACCAAAGAGCAGAGCCCGGTCAAATCACCAAATACGCATGTTAGACTGACAAAGAAAAAAGAGTAGTGATGACCTTATACAGAGAAAATCAACTAACCAACTACAAAGTCTTCAGTGACTTTAAACTCAGAGATCTGGGCCTCTCTGAATGGTTAGAAATACTGTCTCTTGCCCAAAAGAAGACTCGCCCTGGTGCTGCCCAAATGATGAAAAACATTCAAGCTAAGCTGAATTGGGTAAGAGACACTACAAAGAAGTTGAAGGTACCTCTGCCTCCTCAACTATCACAACAACAATCATCTCAAGGACAAAGAAAAAGGAAAACCCAAATGGGGCCTCTGGTAGAGTAGCTGGTCACTGACAATATTGTGGTAGATGGAATGCACATAAACCTTGTACTTCCTAAGGAGAGCACTAAACCAGTGGGTGGCCAAGTATACTCAGAACCAGAGACAGGAATGGTCTTCATGAATGGAAATTGTGAGTATTGCTTTCAGCGTATGAATGAACTACATCTCGCCTCAACTATCCAACTCATCAGAATTAAACAGGGCATCCTATGGAACTGCAAATTAGCTGATGATTTTGAGTTTGAAGTTGAGCTGATCATTAACTCTAGGAGTGACAAAGTTGAAGCTCAGAGAATTTGTGACCAAGGCCTCGATCGCTGAAGAACCTTTATTTTGTTTTATGTTTACACCACTGGGTGTTCTTGTAATAGACTAGGTTCTTTATGTTTAATAAAACTCTGAGGTTTGTTTGTTAACTTATGTGTAAGAAGAAGCTGTGTACTCACTTACAATAATTTTAGACTTAGTATAATTTATAAACAAATAGGGGGAGATTATTGGGCCAATGAAAGTTTTAACTATGGCCCAGTCTAGATTTGTTTAAATTAGACTAAGTGTTACTGATCACTGAGAGGACCAGCGACAGAGACCAGACCAGCGGAAGGTAAAGCCTCAGCTGGCACACCAGGAACATTCAAGTCAAAGACAACGGCAGAGAAGTCGAAGACAATCTGAAGTCATACTTACCAGCGATTATGGATAGCTGGGATGTAGAAGGAATGTGTTGGTGTTCAAGGATCTCTGAGTTCAAAATAATCAGAGATCACTTAAGAACCCTAGATGTCTGATACAAGCAAAGCTTGTCCAATCCTTTATAGTTTAGGCGGGAGAATATACTAAGTGTTTTGAGCGGGACAAAACAAGAGATTCAAGATAAAGCCTAGTACGACCTAGTGGGACAAAAGGTGACCATTTGGCAGAACTGTTCACCTAAAGTTGTTTAAAGGTATGTCTCGATTTGGACATGCATTTAATACGTTGTACTATTCCATTCAGAAGATGACACATATCAACTACTCCCACTAAGGAAGCAACCTCGTACCACTATAAATAGGAGTGAGAAAGAAGAGTTAAGGCAACCCTTGTGCTTGGATAAATTATCTAAGTTCTTTCTCTCTTTGGAACCACTGATCCCTCAGCTGTCTACCAGCGTCTCATAGGTTCCCTTGTAAACTTAAGTCTCGAATCAAGTTTACTTGTTCTAGGGTTCAATTCTTATTGTCATTCAACGGGTGTATTCATAGCACTTTGTAATACTTTGTTTATAATAGTTAATAAATCATTACACGTTTGAAAAGTATTTCGTTGTGTTTTTGTGTTTATACGAGTTATAGTTTCGACAATTGTTATATTAAGGGACTTTCAGAATATGCACCTTTTCGACCACCACCTCGGATTCTTCCTCAATTTCCTCCACCGTTGGAGTAATTGGTTGAGGAGTCGGTTCCTTAAGTGTCTTACCACTTCGTGTGGTAATCACTTTCATCTCTCCCTTAGGGTTCGATATGGTGTTACTAGGAAGACTACTCGAAGACGGTTTACACATTATAGCCTCAAACATGGATGAAATTTTATCCTCAAACATAGATTGCCTCTTATCGGCCTTAAGCATCTCTTGTTTTATCTCATGTTGCCCTTGTTCCATCTTTTGTTGGTTTTGTTGTAACCTAGTCATATTACCCTCCATTTTATTGGTATGGATCTTAAGCTCATTTGCTAACTCGTTTTTCAACTCCTTTTTCAAGTCATTCTTAAACTCGGATCTTAGGCTAATTATCTCCCTTTGAATTTTATCAAACCTAGCATCATTTCCATTAGCGTATTCAATAGATTCATTTGGAAGATCCTTCAAGTTTTGCAAACTCTTGTTGTTGTTTTGAAAATCATTGTTTTGATTTTTGTTTGAAACTTGGTTATTAGCCCCTTGATTCCCATAGTTGTTACCCTTGTATTTTTTTTTGTAACCAACTTGATTGTTTCGATAGTTGTTAGCATTTTGATTGGGAGCAAAACCCGATGGAGTCATTTGATTAGAGCGGGTAACTTGACCGTTTTGGTTGTAAGTTCCCGTGGCCGCGTAGCCACTCGAAGTGTTACCACCGTTGGTAATGCACTGGGAGAAATCATGCCCTCCACCACAATACATACAATAAGTCTCAACCGATTTAGCCGTAGCGGGAGTGGGTTTTTCACCAACATTGAATTCAATCAAAAGACCCTTAAGCTTATCAAAGATTTTGTTCTCCAAATTTGCCTCAATTTGGAAAGCATTGATGGTATGAGAAAATGAAGGCGAAGCCGAAGACGAATCCTTATGAACACTCGACGTGCTACGAGGGCTATTGTGACAACCACGGTTTTGAGGTTCGTCACTTAGTTTTATTTTGTGCTAGTTACGTGTCTTTACGTGTTTATGTGCTAATTGGTGTGTATAGATTGTGGTTTGGATATCGTTTCCGGTACGGGGTACCTTGTGAAGTGAAACGATGTGTGATGATTTCATGTTCATGAGCTCACATGGTAGTGACTATGAAATGAGATGGTGTTATTTAGTGGTTTTACGTATACGTATATGTATTATAGAAAATCGTATTTTTACGATTTACGGTTTAGCATTTTGAGGTCTCGGAAGAGGTATTTAGTCACGGGAGTATTTATCGGGATGGTTTTAAGTCATTTAGGACATAGTTATAAAGTTTATTTCAAAATTTAAGATTTTTTTTAAAACTGTATATTTTACGTCTTTTACGGTAAAACGCCTAAATTTGACTAGTTTTACGGTTTTGGAAGTTTTAGGAGCTGAAATAAATTAAGAAAAATTAAGGTAATATTAATAAGATTTTAATTAATAATAAAATTAAAAAAAAACGAAAATTAAGGGGGTGATGGTCGGTTTTGGACGCAAGAAAAGGAGATGAAAAAGGAAAAACAAAAAATAAAGAAGGAAGAGGGTTTTAGGTTGGGCTAGGAATGGGTTATCACATCCTATATAATGCTTTATACTAAACAAGAAACATCATAAATCCCTGGAGATAATAATAGTCGACGGTTTTGAGAGAGTTTTTAGGGTTCCATTGTTTTTTTTTCATCTTCCATTAATCTTAAGGTAAAACCTCCATAACCCTTCTTAATTAAATTGTTTTAATGTTTTCTTTAATCATCTTATGATGGATTTAGGTTAGGGTTTAAATTAAAAACAGTATATTAATGATATATTAATGATATTATAATGATTAAATAAATTAGGGCTTGTAATTAGTGGGATTATGGGTAATTAATTAGGTTAATTTAATTAAACCCGTTTTTAAAAACTGGGCAGAATTTATGGTCAATTGTTTTGATCATATAGGGAGTTCTACAAACTCTTATTTTGCGATCAAAGTATCCCTGGAAATTTAATTGAAGTGGTATTCAAATGCAAGAAACGAGAACTAAATTGGCGGTCGGGAAGTGGGTCAAAAACAGGTTACAACAGTCGGAGGTCAAAACAGTTTTGAAATCAGCCTGTTTTCCTTTTTAAGTTTTGGGTTGTTTGGGATACTTAGGGTTGCATTGTGACTTTCAAACGAACATGGGAGTTGGTTTATATATTATAGGAAGTATCTGCATTGGGGATAAGATTTTGGGTTAGGGTAAGACCCCCTAATCATAACAAACTTTTTGTATGTTTAAAATCAGTAAAATCTGGATAGAGCAAAAGTATATATATATATGTATATCGGGGCCTTAACAGTAGCTTTAAGGTTGGGGAAAATGGGAGGTGTTAGCTAACATATGTAAGGGCATAGGGTTTCCTGTACAAATGTCATGGGTATGTTTAGGTGGGCGTTTTGCTTATAGTTTGGAGACCTAAACATTGGGACTGTTTTGTGTAAAATATGAACGGGATAGTTATCAAACTTAACCAAGTTAAGGACTTGTTAGGGAAGGGTAATGGTGTGTTTAGAGCATATTAATGAGGGTCATATATGGGAGAAGGCTATATGTCCATCATAGGTTGATGAGCCGTCTTAGTGATTGGTTCATGTTTTGATTATGTGTTTTTGGTTTGTTAGCTTTTTGCTAGTGCGCGGACTTTTGGAGAAGCTCAATCAGGTGAGTTTCATAGTCCCATGTCTACTAATGATTTTGACTTCCAGATAGGATGGAAGAGACGCTGTCTTTTTTTTATAAATTATGCTGTGAATGTTTTGTGTTTGGTGATGGACTTGTGCTTCCTTATGTGATTAACTGCTAGTTGATTCTTGATTGTTTTATGTTTTGACTTGGTACCAAGGGGATGTTGACAAGGCGGGGCCTTGGGATTGGTTCATAGGTGTATGGGCGCCTATGGGACCATGGTTGTTGGTAAGGCTTGGAGCCTTGAATTTGGATTTGGATTTGGTTTGTTTTGTTTAATCTTGAATATTAGTTGTTAATGCATGTTTGTATCACATTGTCCATATGTTCATTTGTTAGTGGTTGTTGTTCACAGCTTATGGTTTGATTTTCGCGTTGGAGTCTAAACCTATGACTCTCACCAACTTTATGTTGACGTGTTTTAGTGTCTCTTTCAGGTGATATTATGGTTAAGCGTGAGAACATAAGTGGCTAGGATTTGGATTTGCGTAGGAATGCATTTAGAAGGAGATCCACGTTCCTTCTTAGTTTATTTTGTTTGTTTAATAAGTGATACTGTTGACACCTATATGTTTGCTTTGTTTATGTTATTGTTTGTCTCGGGTAAGTGGTAGGACTGTTACCTACTTACTTTGACTCCTGCATTGTTGAGATATTGTCATGACATTTGTGTCACCATTTATGATATTTCTTATTTCATTTAGTTATCTCTATAGACACGCCATGTTGTGATGATATCCATACGTCGCGCTCCATATTCCGCCATTGTGGGGTGTGATAGAATGGTATCAGAGACAATGGTTATAGAGAATTAGGTTGCCTAGTCTAGTAGCCTAGTCTATAGCTTAAGGGTCCCTGCATATAGGCGTCATAGGAGTATGTGTGCATTTTATAATAATTGATGTGTTTGGATGTTATTTTGTGATGTTTGGTAAGTTATGAACTACTATGGTTCATACTTAGCCACATGTTATTTTCTTTTCGGGTTGTGACTAGTGCGGGTTGAACCATAATCGTTCACGCTAGTCATTGTTGTATTTTGCTTAAATTATACATTATAGTACATAATTTGGTACAAGGTAGTTTCTATCTTTTGTTGGGTTATTTTATGTACCTGAGCTATGTTATTTTTCTTTTGATGTTTAAGTCATGTTCCCTAAGAATCGTGTGGTGGTTCGAGTTACTAGGAGTACATGGGTAGGAAGGATTTTAAGGTGTTTCCATTCTGATGGGCGACATGACTTATAACTGATTATGTTTTCGTTTTGGATTTTGTCTATGCTGTTTTAGCTAGACTATGGATTTCTGTATTCCAAGAGTTTGACTATGTTATTTTATTAGTTAGAGTTTTTGATCTTATTGTTTATGTGGTTATGTGCTTAGGTGAGTTGATGGATTTATGTGTTATGTGTTGTATTGATTCTTATAAGTGTCATCATAGGAGGGAGTGCATTGGGGAAAGGGTAATTGTATAAGTATGGTGGCCAACATAGTTATACAAGTACCACAACTTCAATGGGTTCTTAAGTATGATTGCATGAAAGAGGGTTAGTACATGCTTGTATATGATGAGATGTGGATTATTGGTATATGTATAGTATATGGGTTTATGTAACGGTTGCCTACGATATGGATATTTTTGAGTGTGTTATCGTTTTGAGTTATAGTCATGTTGTGTGATTATGGGGTCACACGATATGGACTAGTTCTAGTAATGGGTTTTATGCCTTGTGGTAAGATGGTGGTTACTCGTAAAAAAAAGAGTGTATGACGCGATTGGTTGATCTGACATGTATGGTAACGAGTATGTTTTGGGTGATTTAATAGGTATATATATGCGGATGTATATATACTACTATGTGTTAAGTTTGGTATATGGTCGTTCACTAGTTATTATAACTTGAACGTACCTTATGTTTGTTCGTGTTTTATGGTGCTGGAGTTTGATGGAGTTCCAACGACGTTTTGAGTCTTTTGGATGTGTGTCTACATTCGGGTATGTATTTTTATTAATGCGAACCACTAAATTTTCTTGCAAATAAGTCTGGCTAATTATAGGAAACAGTTTTGAAAATAATTTGTAAGTGTATGGTATGATATCGTAACTTACATTTTGTTTACTTGTAGTAGTAAGTTATAAAAAGGTTGTCTTGAAAATAATTGGATTAGTCTTCTATGTAACATGTGATAATATATTTTAAAGGGGTAAAGAAATTTTACAATAATTTTCTTAAGTGGAGTTAATATTTTAGAATAATTTAACTAAGACGGAAAGTGTAAAAAAAAGAGATTTTATTATAGTAATGATAATAATAACACCACACCTTGGAGTAGTTTGGTTATAACCAACCTAAATGGAAAAAAAAGTGTATTTTATAAACATGTATTGGTTTCATAATAATAAGTGAAATAAGTTTAATATGGGTAAACAAGACAATGGTTAGAATAAGATTGTATATACTAACTAGTTGATATCTTGATAGAAAGATGAAGATAAAGGATGAGTTATTGGTTAAAAATGAGTATGATTGATTAGTAGTATTGAAGTTTGGTTCTTATGAGAAGTAACTAATTGGGACGAAAGTTAAAAAAAAATTCTAAGGTATCGAGATTTGGTAATACTAATCGTGAAGAGTCTAAATTTTTCGTTGTTGGCACACTCCATTGATCTTTCGGATTACATTGTTTTGTTTTCAGTTGTTTTGGCTAGGGTTCGTTTTACCCTATATTTTATTGGGACACGATTGTTTGGAATTCTTTTGTTACACGTCATAGCTGATTTAGTTACGCGGTTGTGGAAACGTTAGGATGAGAGGATAGAGTTGGGTAGTATTACTTATGGTTAGATATTAGAATGGAGAAATATGTTTTGGTTTAAAGGTTGTGTTGAAGGAATGATTGAGATTTGTGGAAATTGGAAACTTAGATTGGTTACGAGAATAAGAGGGTAAGTAAAGTTAGTTGACTGGTAGTGGGAACAAGAAGTTATGCTATGAGAAGTTGGTTGAACTACCATTAAGAGATTGATGAAAGTACTAGCGGATGTGAGGGTAGAGTAGAAGTTTATACTAATGGAAAGGTTGGGTAAATAACACGCAAGGGATTGGTATAGATTTGGGTTGAAGTACTTTTAGAAATATTGTGGTAGATGAGTTGAAGTTAGAAGCTACTGGTAGTGTGAAGTTCCTAGGTAACATCATGGAGACGAGAAGGAGTGCGTAAAGAGCTACATCGCGAAGCAAGGAGCTGAAAGGACTACATGTCGGCTGCAAGAAGGATGCAAGAGATTTCGAAGGAGTCATAAAAGTTGCGAGGACTGGAAAGGTGACAAGCACTATGATGGGAAATTTACGCATGGTTCGTGACGAAGAAGGGCAGATCGAGTATCGGAGTGGAGCTACAAAGAGCTGAACCGGTGGATCGTGATGAAATGAATACATGACATGGGAGATTAAGAACTCGTGGAAGTAACAAGGGGATCGAGGGGTGAGAAGTGAAGCTGAGCTGAATAAGTTTCGTGGAGAAGTGATTAGAGAGTCGGTTTTGTGAAGGTGTTATGAAAGATCCTTGGAAGAGACAGCTATGCATTATCCAATGCACTAGTGATTTCCATAGATCTGATGAATGAAGTATGGAATTTTTGTTGGACGGGATAGTGTAGGAATAAGGGAGAACCATGGACGGAGAGAAACAAGTATTCCTAGAAGATGATGATTGAAAGTACCTCATGTTGGGTGCAAGATCAAGGTAGAAGTATGAGATTTGAATAAGAATTCAAAATATGGCTTAGTAGACAAATGGAAACTAATGTGGGTATAAGATGAGAGTGTGATCCGCATGGAATCACATGAAACTCTAGTCTGTCCCTATTTGGATGGAGTAGGAGAACTGGTTGTGAGAAAAACAAGTGAAGCTACTTGGAAAATTTTGGCGTATAGATGACTAGATAGACTTAGTTAGTGGAGCTGGATTGTTATATATGCCTAAAATGCTAGAGGTATTTGGGGTAAAAGACGTAGAGAATGATCTATACAGATCATGAACGTCTCCAACACATATTTAATCATCTTGATTGAACATTTGGAAAAGGTGATGGGTGGAGTTAAGTGATGAAAGAAAATTGCAAGGCCAAGTACCATCTGGTAAAGGCAAGCATAGTTGATGAGACATGGAATAAGAAGAATGAAGTGAAGCTGAGACGAACTTGAACTATATGGATGACGTATTAGGGTGGTTTGGATGAAGCATGTACGTTGCACGAGTTGAGTTGTCTAAAGCAGAGAACGCGTCAACATGTATGTTGCGTGGCTTGGACAATCATATGGAGAAAAGGGACGTAGACTATACTTCCTACATAGATAGGAGTAACTTAGAAAGAGCGATGTAAGGACGAAATTGGTGAAAGTGATGAGAGTTGGGTGATAGTCGATAGATTGACTAATTCATCTCATATTTCAAGAGGACTGAGTAGTCACCTAGTTGAGAAGTTGGAAGGAGTGCGTACGGATGTGATGGAATAGAGGGTTTTGCGTAAAAGTTAGCCTAATATGTATGGAATGCCTTATGAAGGATTATGGCAAGGGAAGAAACGATGGGAAGCATCACATCGTGATGTATGGTAGGAGTTGAGGAAGAAGAAGGAAGTGTGTATAGAAGCGAAGCATGAATGAAATAGGTCGAGATAGGAACCGAAGGTAAAACCTTGGTAGAGCTTAATGAGTAGAATAAAGCACAATGCAGGCTAATACTGTCGTAGTGTGGAAAAGGAAATGGCACTGACCTATACTGATTGTTTGGGAGGCTTAGTATCGATAATCGAATGGATGAGGAGTTATAGGTGTGATGTGCCATAGGGACGAAGGGCTTGGTCTAACTGAGACAAGATGAGGAGCAATATGACCTTAAAGGTAGGACATTGTGTAGGTATAAAGGAAGTGTTGGGTACAAAAAAAATCATGAAGAAAAGTGAGAAAGAAGTGTATAGGTGCTACTAATGAGCTATCCAAATTTAATGGAAGTAGTTGTAGCATGAGTTTGGATGGCAGTTGATAGACTAACTGAGATAACCGTCCTTTTGATGATGTGTATAGATCATAATTTGATTTGGATTGGAAGAACTAATGGATATGTGAAAGACCGTCATAGGTCACTTTGTAAGGAAATTGGAATTTTTAAGTAGTTTGGGATACGGGCTAAAGGGAGTTGATGAACATGATTGGATATGAGTATATCCAGCTAACTGGAAAAGGATGGGCAAGTGAGATATTTATACAACCTTAGGAGTTACACTGAGGGCATGAGTGATTGGTTTAGAGGGAGTTAGGAAACTCTTTAGCGATGACTGAGTTTTCATATAATGATAGTTATCATACTAGAAGACGATAAATGCCATTTGAGGCACTATATGAAAGGATAGGGTGAGTTGTCCCCATTGTGGACTGGAATTGGTAAAAGAGGCTACTAATGTGGTAATGGTGTTTTTGGAAAGGGTGAGAGCAACAAGGGATGCTATGTTGAAAATGAGGAAACCACTAGAGTTTAGTGACAAAGTTATGTAGGAAGTTTCACCCATAGTAACGGGTGGTATGTTGGTAAAATGGAAGAGTTGATGTAGAGTTTTGTAGGTACATTTATGATCTTTGGAAAGATCGGACCAGTAGCGTATGAGCATAGAATTACCTGGGGAAATGAGTGGTATACATGTTATATTTCGTGTATTAAGATTGGTAAATGTTGTTTGAGAATGCATATTTGCATGTACGTTTATTCGGGATTTGTGTTAATAAGGGTTTGTGTTATCAAAGAGTCATTTGTGAGATTTATTGACTGTGAGGTCAAGAGTTTGGCAATGAACTTAAATATTGTTGGTTAATATATGTGGTAATTTGAGACTTGAACTAAAGTTCACGTGGAAATGAGAGGAGTTCATTTAGAACAAGTATCCTCAGTTGTTTGCTAATGGTATGTTTGATCCTAAGGAGTAAATCTCGGGACGAGATTTCTATTAGGAGGGAGTGATGTGACAACCGCGGTTTTGAGGTTCGTCACTTAGTTTATTTTGTGCTAGTTACGTGTCTTTACGTGTTTATGTGCTAATTGGTGTGTATAGATTGTGGTTTAGATATCGTTTCCGGTACGGGGTACCTTGTGAAGTGAAACGATGTGTGATGATTTCATGTTCATGAGCTCACATGGTAGTGACTATGAAATGAGATGGTGTTATTTAGTGGTTTTACGTATACGTATATGTATTATAGAAAATCGTATTTTTACGATTTACGGTTTAGCATTTTGAGGTCTCGGAAGAGGTATTTAGTCACGGGAGTATTTTTTGGGATGGTTTTAAGTAATTTAGGACATAGTTATAAAGTTTTTCAAAATTTAAGATTTTTTTTAAAACTGTATATTTTACGTCTTTTACGGTAAAACGCGTAAATTTGACTAGTTTTACGGTTTTGAGGTTTTGGAAGTTTTAGGAGCTGAAAAAAATTAAGGAAAATTAAGGTAATATTAATAAGATATTAATTAATAATAAAATTAAAAAAACGAAAATTAAGGGGGTGATGGTCGGTTTTGGACGCAAGAAAAGGAGAAGAAAAAGGAAAAAAAAATAATAAAAAAGGAAAGGGGTTTTTGGGTTGGGCTAGGAATGGGTTATCACATCCTATATAATGCTTTATACTAAACAAGAAACATCATAAATCCCTGGAGATAATAATAGTCGACGGTTTTGAGAGAGTTTTTAGGGTTCCATTGTTTTTTTTTCATCTTCCATTAATCTTAAGGTAAAACCTTCATAACCCTTCTTAATTAAATTGTTTTAATGTTTTCTTTAATCGTCTTATAATGGATTTAGGTTAGGGTTTAAATTAAAAACAGTATATTAATGATATATTAATGATATTATAATGATTAAATAAATTAGGGCTTGTAATTAGTGGGATTATGGGTAATTAATTAGGTTAATTTAATTAAACCCGTTTTTAAAAACTAGGCAGAATTTAGGGTCAATTGTTTTGATCATATAGGGAGTTCTACAAACTCTTATTTTGTGATCCAAGTACCCCTGGAAAGGTAATTGAAGTGGCTTTCAAATGCAAGAAACGAGAACTAAATTGGAGGTTGGGAAGTGGGTCAATAACAGGTTACAACAGTCGGAGGTCAAAACAGTTTTGAAATCAGCCTGTTTTCCTTTTTAAGTTTTGGGTTGTTTGGGGTACTTAGGGTTGCATTGGGACTTTCAAACGAACATGGGAGTTGGTTTATATATTATAGGAAGTATCTGCATTGGGTCTAAGATTGTGGGTTAGGGTAAGACCCCCTAATCATAACAAACTTTTTGTATGTTCAAAATAAGTAAAATCTAGACAAAAGTATATATATATATATATATATATCGGGGCCTTAACAGTAGCTTTATGGTTGGGGCAAATGGGAGGTGTTAGCTAACATATGTAAGCGCATTGGGTTTCCTTTACAAAGGTCATGGGTATGTTTAGGTGGGCGTTTGGCGTATAGTTTGGAGACCTAAAAATTGGGACTATTTTGTGTAAAATATGAACGAGATAGTTATCAAACTTAACCAAGTTAAGGACTTGTTAGGGAAGGGTAATGGGGTATTTAGAGCATATTAATGAGGGAAATATATGGGAGAATGCTAGATGTCCATCATAGGTTGATGAGCCGTCTTAGTGATTGGTTCATGTTTTGATTATGTGTTTTTGGTTTGTTAGCTATTTGCTAGTGCGTGAACTTTTGGAGAAGCTCAATCAGGTGAGTTTCATAGTCCCATGTCTACTAATGATTTTGACTTCCTGATGGGATGGAAGAGACACTGTCTTGTTTTTATAAATTATGCTGTGAATGTTTTGTGTTTGGTGATGGAGTTGTGCTTACTTATGTGATTAACTGCTAGTTGATTCTTGATTGTTTTATGTTTTGACTTGGTACCAAGGGGATGTTGATAAGGCGGGGCCTTGGGATTGGTTCATAGGTGTATGGGCGCCTATGGGACCATGGTTGTTGGTAAGGCTGGGAGCCTTGGATTTGGATTTGGATTTGGTTTGTTTTGTTTAATCTTGAATATTAGTTGTTAATGCATGTTTGTATCACATTGTCCATATGTTCATTTGTTAGTGGTTGTTGTTCACAGCTTATGGTTTGATTTTGGCGTTGGAGTCTAAACCTATGACTTTCACCAACTTTATGTTGACGTGTTTTAATGTCTCTTTCAGGTGATATTGTGGTTAAGCGTGAGAACATAAGTGGCTAGGATTTGGAGTTGCATAGGAATGCATTTAGAAGGAGATCCCCGTTCCTTCTTAGTTTCTTTTGTTTGTTTTATAAGTGATATTGTTGACACCTATATGTTTGCTTTGTTTATGTTATTGTTTGTCTCGGGTAAGTGGTAGAGCTGTTACCTACTTACCTAGACTTCTGCATTGTTGAGATATTGTAATGACATTTGTGTCACCATTTTATGACATTTCTTATTTCATTTAGTTATCTCTATAGACACGCCATGTTGTGATGATATCCATACTTCGCGCTCCGTATTCCGCCATGGTGGGGTGTGACAGCTATAGACCTTAGACCTATTCTCAATAATCAACAATGCTTCCTCGACGGTTTTACACAAAAAATTACCACCCGCGGCGGCATTAAGATAATCTCTCTCATGATCGTTCAATCCATTGTAAAACGTGTCAATTTGATGCAAGTCGAAAAAACCATGATGAGGACACTCGTGCAACATTTCCTTAAACCGATTCCAAGCCGTAGAAAAACTCTTAATAAATTCTTGGGAAAATTTTGAAATCTCATTTTTCAAATGCGTAGTCTTAGAGGGCGGGAAAAATTGGTTCACGAACTTCGAGACGAGATCCTTCCACGTCAATATAGAATTGGGTGGCTCTTTCTCTAACCAAATTTTAGCGGGTCCCCCTAAGGAATACAGAAAAAAAGTATCATCTTAATCGAGTCATTAGCAACGTCCTTAAACTTGCAAGTGGCGGTAAGACGATTGAATTGGCGGATATGATTGTGAGGGTTGTCCTTTTCATCACCACGGAATTTGTTGTTTTGGATCATCGACAACAAACCCGTCTTAACTTCAAAATTCTCCACAAGATGGCGGGAATCACAATAGCCTCTCCATAACCCTCGGTGGGTGCTTGAAGTAACTCCATCATAATTCGATTAGCCATGGTTGCTTCTTGTTCTATGATAGGTTCGTCAATAGGAGATTCTTCACTAGAAGGCGTTCCTTCCTTTCGGTTTCTATGTTTACGTGCACGTCTTGCTTGGTTACGAGTTTGCATAAACGTCACGTACAACGTTGGGATGAGCAAAGAAGATTCTTTTTGGTGTTTTGACTTTTTCAAATTTTTTTGTGGTTTTTGATTGTTTTTACTTTTTTTTGGATTTTGTGATGTATTACGTAGACAAAAATCTAAAAATCTCTCCTCAAATCAAATCACTTGATTAAAGGAGCCTCAAGGAATGAAAATGATCATGTGAAGTGAATGCCTTCGATGAATTTAGAACGTTGGTGGAACACCAAAACGTTCAAGAGGGTTTAATCAGTTGAAACCAAGAAAATATAGATACTACGTGGATAATACTTTGGTTGGCAAACCCTCGATTAGCCCTTTTTATCTAAATACGCACAAGCAAGCAGAGCAACGAGGCGGCGCGAAGCACTTAAGAGCCTTTTTCTTTAGGGTATATTTTATAATACCCGCCTTATACCCACCTTATAGTTTGTGTTTTCCAAAACTAAGCTTCATGAAAGTAATTATCTATTTTGCCTTTTTTCTTTGTTTGAGATTCGAATACAATGATCGAGTGATGAAATCCCGAATCAAGGTTGTGTTTTCACACTTTTGGAGTACTTGTGAATTTATTGTTTTACGTATACAATATAGTAATAATATTCACACAAAACCGATAATACGTATTAGTAGAGTTCTACTAACACAATTATATTTATGGATAATATAAAAACAACAATTGTTCAAATCAAAGCACAACACGCCTCCCCGGCAGCGGCGCCAAAATGATAGTTGTAAAATACACTCTTGTTTAGGAAAACAAAAGGTAAATAGGGTAAGTACGACGATTTAGGAAAATCGTGCACAAATGACCCAATGAGTGAGTTCGTTCTCATGGAGGCTTGTGTGTTTTGTAAAGAAGTGATTAACTTTGTGATTATGATTATGGGAAAAGAAAATAGAAAAGGATGACGGTTACGATAAAATTAAACTAAGACGATAAGTCGTGCAGATAAAACCGTAAAAAGTGACGAAATTTAAGAATTAAACTAAAAATTCCTAGAAAATTGCAATAAATCCTAAAAAATGTAATTAGAGTTTATAAAAAATCAAAATTCACTCAAACCTTTTATTTAATTAAATATTAATTTTGTAATGCTAATCAAAGCCCAAAAAATCAATTTAATTATCAAAAAGCTCAAAATGAGATTTTTCAATTTGTGAACCTCTAAAATAACTTAATTAAATTAAAAACTATTTTTGAAAAATTAAAATTAATTAAAACTATTTAAAACTGATTAAAAACTATAAAAAAATTAAAATTATTCTTAAAACTAATTAAATGACAAGAAAATTAATCTAAAAGTTTTAAAATTCCTAACTTAATGTATTTGAGCTATGAAAAATGAAAAACTTGGAAAAATATTAAAAACTAATTTTAATAATAAAATAATATTAAAATAATATTAAAAATTCAAAATTTATAAAAAATTCTAAAAAGTTGCAAACTAGTTTATATTAACCTAATTTAAACAGAAATGAACTTGAAATGACCAAACTACCCCTATTGGGCCTCCAAATGGGCTAAATAGTAAAACAGTCCCTTAATGGGCTTAGATTTGGCCCAATAAGAAAAAGTTCACCAAATAAACCCAAAATCTCCTATCTGACTCAAAATTCAATTTTAAACACAAAATTTCAAAGGCCCAAAAGCTGAAAGTGAACTTATCACAGCTTATTTCAAAGCAGCTTATTCTAAATGTGCTTTTTGGCCCATTAAGCTATAAGCTGATGCCATAAGCTGAAATTTGACACACAACCTTCTCATGACCTAATTAAGCTATTTGTAAAAAGAATTTTTGTATAAGCCCAAGAAATAAGCCTGAAATAAGCAAAAGCTCTCTACAGAAAACGACAAAATAGTCATTTTTGAGTTCTAGACCAATTCAAGGGCTGATTCTTGTTGCAAAATATTTCAAATGATAAAGCTAAGCTTAATAATAAAAAAGATTTCCAAAAAGCACAATGAATAAGCTGGAATAAGCAATAAGCACTTATGTTAATAGTCAACTTAGTTGGTTTTCTAGTCAAACCTAAAATCAAACCCTAAAAAGCTCCAGATTAGTTCAATGGGTCAAATAAGGAAGATTGATTACAAAATCAAAGTTGTTGCAAGTCTAAATAAGCTATAATAGCTTATTAATAAGATGATTGAAAAATTGCACTAGTAGTGGCTAGTTTTGGGTGTCCAGCAGTGGGAAAAGTTTCCACTGCTTGACTATCATGACTTTTTGTCTTTTGTGGATTTTTTTGGATTCAAAGCACACAAAGGCACCCTTATAACCAGTGGGTTATAAGGAGTCAATCACAATCAAATAAACACAAATACTAACAGCCAATTGATACAGTTTAATCAAAAGATCACCAGACCTTGCCCAGATATGAACAATAAGCAGTTTTGCACGAATAAGCACTTATAGCAAGATTAAGCCACCCAAATTGAACCAAATGCACACAACAGCTTAAATAAATTCAAATGAACATAAATCAACTAGTTTCATGCACCGATTCAAAGTTTAGACAAAGATTTAAGCAAACCAAGTTACTGATGAACAAACAGATGAACACAAGTGAGGTTGCTGATGTATTTGACCACAAGCCCAATTTCAAACCCTCAAATCATTCAAACAGGTTATACAAACTTTGTTTAAACACTTTTTAATCCTAAACATGCATACACTCTAGGTGTTTCCAAGATTTTAGATCAACATATGCAAAATCAAGCAAGATATAGCACACAATCAGATTTGATGTTTCAAAGAGCAAACTTGGAAAATCTTAGAACTCAAGCACTTGTATAACAGATACCAACACTTACAAACACTTAACACTTACTCAAAACTAGCATTCAAAGCATAAACAGGTAAACCCAAACACCCCTTAATCTTTTTAAATCAAAATTTAACAAAGCAAATGTGTGATTCAGGTTAGCAATGTAATACCAGAGAATTTTCCATACTTTAAATAATAATAAATTATATTAATTGTTATTTGAAAATCATTTTTGAGAGCTACCAAACTTATTGGATTTGAAAACGGGACATATTATGACAAAATATGAAAGTCACGCAGTTTGCATACCGACACGATAAAAATTAAATTAATATTTAATTTTCACGATATATTTATTAAAAAGATTTATTAAATTATTTTATACTTTTCTTTTAATAACATCTGTTAAAAATAAGAAATATTTAAGTTGAAGTCCGTCTTTCTTTAAAACAAAGCTTGACAGGGATACCTAACAGACAATCAACATTTTTGAAAGAGTTTACAAAATATTAGGAAATAATGGTCAAGTAAATACTCATTTAATAGGAAAAATCCTTTGGAACGCAATGGCGAGAGTTTCGTGTCTTGAATCATTTGTTAACTATCTTAAACGAGCCTCGAATCATTAATTAACGAAAGATATAGAAAAAGTTACAGTTTTAACCTTAAAAAATTGAACCTTACACACTTGTTTAACTATAAATAAATATTTTATATACTTCATTTCATTTTCTATATACCCTAACCCTAATATACAAAACACACACACAAACCCTAACTTTATAAACTTTCCCCAGCCTCCATATTATCCGGCCACCGGAAAACTTTTCCGGTCACCGCCGCCATCATTTCCGGCCAAAATCCAAAAGTGCTCCTCATCATCTGATCTACCCGATCTCCATGGCCACATGCCGCCACGCGCCTCCACCACTCCACCACCTACAGCTGTCGTTGTTACAACTACCCATCTGACCACCCGTCGCTATAACCACCACCTTGTACAATCACCAGTCGTCATTCCTCTTGGCCGCTATTGTGTCATCTACGAACCACCGTGACCACCACCACACCACCATGGCCTACTCACCAGATCCACCACCATGATTATTTAAAATCGTGGCTCAGCCACCACCATCACCTCTCCTAGATCTTTGTTTAAACCACCACCACCATGATTATGGTGTTTGTTTTGTGTTGACCAGCCCGTGTTGGGTGATTCTGTCCGTATAGCACCGAGACCACCACGAAGGTGATACTCGGGTATGTTACTGCGGTTACCACAGCCGCGCTGATGGCGGTGACGACTTGTGGTTATATCGATTCGCTCGTGATTATATTATTTTGTTCGTTCTGTTGTACCACCAAAACCACCACGGCCGCTGTTTTGGAGCTAAGCCACCTACGGGTGTGTTTGTTTCGGGTTATCATCATCGAAACCACCACATGGTGGTGTTCGGATTTGTGTCGCCGCCACAGCCGCACCGCGGTGGTGTCGGGCGTGTGGTGTTGTTGTTGATAATTGATGAGATTGCTTTTATACATAGTCTCATCGTCTAAATTGGGCTTAAAATGCATTAAATATCATTAAAATGCCAAATATATGCTTGTGTTTGTTTCTTGTGTATTTTAGGTACGGATATTGAGAAAATGACAAAAGATCACAAGAATCATGCAAAAACGAACACGTAATGAACCGGGCCCGAATCATGAATTTCCAAAAGAAGACCTTGAAGATTTGAAGATTGGCAAGATTGGTCCCTCACTTTGTGAAGACTTGTCACTTTAGACCCTTGTAAACCTAAATTATTGTAAGTTTGGTCCTAAAGTTTCAAGACATGACATTATTAGCCCTTGAAGAATGCAAATATTACATGTATAGTCCTTATCCAAAGTTTGAAAGTATATTGGGCCATTTTCAGCAAGTTGATGAAAGTTGTTAAGAAGAAATTGGGTGTTCACAAGTTTTTAGATTGAAGTGACAAGAAAAGGGGAATTGGGGGGGCTATTTTGGCCAGACAACCAAACCTATCACCACCAATACCCTGCTACCACGTCATCCACGTCACCACCATCCACCAATTCCATTCCTCCCTCCCTCCACGTCTACATTCCACAACAACTTAATTAATATAACTGATTATTCAGTTATATTAAGTTTCCCTCCCTAACACCTTTTTAAATAAATCCACCCCCAAAAACGAATTAAACCCCCTTAATCATCCTCATAAACCCTAGAAAAACCCAGACCCAATTAAACACAAAACAAAGGGATTTTGTTTGATATCTTCCAGAACCTTAATTAACCACATTCTAAACCTATCCCACACCAAAATCGTGATCCCAACACACCCATGTGTTGGGTAGGACCCTCCCCTGCACCCATCACTTTCCCCCTTTTCCCCAAATGAAGACAGGATGAACGGCTCACATGATTGCTTGTTCTCAAAGCACAAAGGGACGTCCAAGATTAATCTAAAACAGCTTGCACATCACCATCTTCACAAGATGCCAATTTGACTGAAATTCAAATTTGAAGACCAAGGGCAGATTGGGAATTCCCTTAGCTAGGGTTTAGGGTTTAACAAGCATTGTAATATTTTATTCAGCTTTCTAGAATTTTCTTTTGGCTAGTATAAAATGAGACTAATTGTGTCTCAATTTCCTCTTGTTCCAGATTTTCTAAATTTTAATTGTAATTCCTTTTTAAGTTAAATGAAAGTTGGTGTTTTGGTAAAAATATAATTCATTTTCTTTATTTAAAAGCTGGTATTTTAGTTAAGAAAATCTGTGTTCCATTATTCATCTATTGATTTTTAGATCTAGTTTTTAGAAAAAGTTATAATCTGTTTTTCATATTGTTGAAAAGGGGTGTCTTTTTATAAAACTTGTACCTTTTAATCTAGTTTCAAGATTTATTGAACTTGTTTGAGTTTCATATATCCAAAAGTTTTTGGTATCCTAAGATTATATAAGTTTCTGTTGTCAAGATTTTGTGAGAAATCTTTGGTCAGTCCTGTTTATTAACAACTTAAGGCCATAAGCTCATTGACAGCAAGCTTATTGACCAACTTATTGGCCTAGTTTTTCTCTTGGGTTGCTGTTTTGTGCAGGAAAAGAGTACAAGACAAGGTCATTTACCATACATTGCCCGTTTTGAAGATATTAATGGCCTAGGGTCCTTCTTGGATTCCTGCAACAGGCCCTCTCTACACTCTTCTAGTGACAAAATATGACATCCAGCTAACTAAGGTTGTGCTTGATCCTTTTTGCAATAGTTTGTTGAATTTTTCTGAGTTGTGGATGATTTGCTCTAGTTGACTGTTAAGTGTTAGTTGGTTGATTAGTTTATGTTCGTTTAGTTTTTGTATGCATGATAGAAGTGATTTGAATTAATTTGGTTAAGTTTTGATCCTATTTGGTTTGAAAAAAATTGATTTTTGAAATATAAGGGGTGTTTGGGATTGGGATTATAACTAAAAAATAGGACAGGTTTTGGTTTTTAATCACCCTTGACATGCTCTTATTGTTGAAAGTTAAGTGTTTTCAGTCTTATGTATTTGGAATAGATAGGTTTTAAAACTTTGGGTGTGTTTCAACAGCTAAAATTTAGTATCCATTGTTTCTGTTTGTTTAGTGTTGATTTTGCCTCAATATCTTGGCAGCTTGATCAGATATAGGTAGAGTTAGGATTGTGAGTTGGTGTTTATGCTCTTGATTAGATTTTGTGCAAGCTATGGCCTGTTGAATCTCATCATTTGACCTATTGCTTCAGCAAAAGTACCCTTAGCCTGCATTTAGTGATACAGTGACTGATCTTGCTTGAATTTGGTGCTTATTTGTTCTTGACTTGTGTTTTTCTTGCTCAAATAGACTCCCTACACTCAACTGAGTGTAGGGGTGCCCCCATTGTCCATCTAAAACCAGCAATCACCAAGAACAAGCTCCT
The DNA here is from genome assembly GCA_025667525.1 of Glebionis coronaria. Classification (NCBI taxonomy): domain Eukaryota; kingdom Viridiplantae; phylum Streptophyta; class Magnoliopsida; order Asterales; family Asteraceae; genus Glebionis; species Glebionis coronaria. The sequence goes on from CM046878.1 coordinate 267,976,101, forward strand.
CTTGTTCATTCTTTCACTTGTGAAGAAACACTTTTATTGTGTTCATCAGATACTGTATCAAGTTGGTTATCTGGGCACGTTTTTGATTCCATTTGGTTTAATTCTAGCTTAATTTTTATATAGATTGTGTTTTAGAGTAGTGTAAGTTTCTGGATTTGAGTTTTATAAAAAGAAAAGAAAAAAAGTTTTTAACAAAAGGACGTGGCCAGGACTCGAACCTGCGCCACTCCTCTCACACACCAACGTGATAACCAGTTGCCCTAGGGTCTTTGACTGGTTATCACTTGGTTTAATTAATACTTAAGGTATATTTGGTTTTAGCTTATTCAAGCAAAAACCTTAGAAATAAGCCGATTTCTGCTTATTTACTTTAGCTTTTTACCAGTTTGCATTTTTCTTTTGTTCTTTGCTAGGTTTAGGACTTTTTGGCTTAAAAATATTATTTTTCACGTGTGTAATTAATTTATTAGGATTATTTTAAGTTGTAAATAAAAAATAGGAAAAAGTGTTTTAAAAATCTGGAAAAATAGTTTTTAAGTTTTTAGTAGTATTTTAGAGGTTTACATAAAGTTTTCAAATTAACTTATTTTTGATTTTATATGATTTTAGGGTTTTTAATCAACTTTAAAAATTAATATAAAATTATTAAAAAGGTTTTGGAAACTTTTGTTTGCATTTTTGTCTTAGTTACATTTTTATATATTTTTGGTAATTTTTTAGAATTTTTTTATAAACTTTGAATTTTTTATATTATTTTATTATTATTTTATTATTAAAAATTAAAAGTTAGTTTTTTTTACTTTTTTCATTTTTCCTAGTTCAAATATATAAAGTTAGGAGTCTTGCAACTTTTAGAATGTTTTCATTGTCCTTAGATTTATTTTTATAATTATTTTAAGTTTTAATAGTTTTTAATTGTTTTAAAATAGTTTTTATTAATTTTAAAATTTTCAAAAATAGTTTTAAACTGAGTTAGGTTGTTTTAGAGGTTTACAAAGTGATAAATCTCATTTTGGGCTTTTTATTAATTAAATTGATTTTTAGGGCTTTAATTAGCATTAAAAAATCATTATTTAATTAAATAAAAGGTTTGGGTGATTTTTGAATTTTTGTAAACCCTTAGAATATTTTAGTGGATTTATTGTGATTTTTAGGAATTTTTAGAGTAAAACTTTAATTCTAGTGCTTTTTACGGTTTTACGTGTACGCCTTTAGCGTCTTAGTATAATTCGTCTTCGTAACCGTCTTTCTCTTCTTATCCCATTTCTATTTTCTTTCTCATAACAATATAATCACAAAGTTAATCCAAATCATTACACACATAACACACTAGCCTCCTTGAGAACGAACTCATTTTAGGGTTATAACTTGTGGTTTTCCTAAACTACTTGTTAACACTTGCCCTAATTGCCTTGTTTTCCTAAACAAGTGCTAATTTACAACTATCATTTTGGCGCCGCTACCGGGGAGGCGTGTTGTGTTTTGATTTGAACAATTGTTGTTTTAATATAGCCATAATAGCTAATTGTATTAGTAGCACTCTACTAATACGTATTATCGGTTTTCGTTTTTTGTGTTAATACTATTACTATATTGTATACGTAGAACAATAAATTCACAAGTACTCCAAATACGTGAGAAATCACAACCTTAACTTGGGAGTTCATTACCCAATCATTGTATTCGAATCTCAAACCAAAGAAAAAGGAAAAAATAGATAAATACTTTCGAGAAGCTCGATTTTTAAAAAATACAAACTATAAGGTGGGTATAAGGCGGATATTATAAAATATATCCTAAGGAAAAAGGCTCTTAAGTGCTTCGTGCCGCCTCGTTTCCCCGCTTGCTTGTGAGTATTTTATTTTGAGAGCTAATCGAGGGTTTTGCCGCCCAAAGTATTATTAAGTATCATATATACTTTCTTGGTTTTATTTGATTAAACCCTCTTGAACGTTTTGGTGTTCCACCAATGTTCTAAAGTCATCTAAGGCGTTCACTTCACGTGATCGTTTTCATTCCTTGAGGCTTCTTTAATCAAGAGATTTGATTAAGGAGGAGATTTGTAGATTTTTGTCTACTTAATACAATTCCAAAATCCAAAAAAAAAGTAAAAACAATCAAAAATCCAAAAAAACTGAAAAAGTTAAAAACACCAAAAGAATCTTCTTTGCTCATCCCCACGTTGTACGTGACGTTTATGCTTACTCGTAATCAAGCAAGACGTGTTCGTAAACGAAAAAACAAAAAGGAGTCAACACCTACTCCTAATCTTTCTAGTGAAGAGACTCCAAGTGAGGAACATATTGTAGAACAAGAAGCTATCATGGCTAATCGTACTATGATGGAGTTGCTTCAAGCACCCACCGAGGGTTTTGGAGAGGCCATTGTGATTCCCGCCATCCTTGCGAAGAACTTCGAGATCAAGACGGGTTTAATGTCTATGCTTCAAGCCAACAAGTTTCACGGACACGAAAAAGACAACCCACATTATCACATTAGGCAATTTAATCGTCTCACCGCGACAAGCAAGTTTAAGGATGTACCACACGATGCCATTAAGATGATGTTGTTTCCATACTCGTTAGATGGACCCGCCAAGAGATGGCTCGAGAAAGAACCCCCAAATTCGATTTTGACATGGGGTGATCTCGTTTCTAAATTTGTGAATCAATTTTTTCCACCATCTAAAACAACACATTTGAAAAACGAGATTTCACGATTTACTCAAAGGTCTAATGAAAGTTTTTCAATGGCTTGGGAAAGGTTTAAAGAAATGTTACATGAATGTCCACACCATGATTTTTCCGAATTGCATCAAATTGACACTTTTTATAATGGGCTTAATGATCATGAACGAGATTACCTAAATGTCGCCGCGGGTGGTAATTTTTTGTGCAAAACGACCGATGAGGCTTTGAAAATCATTGAGAATTGGTCTAAGGTTTATAGCCCTCGTAACACACCGAGTGTTGCCACTATGGGTTCATCGTCGTCTCGTAACATGAGTGCCTTGCAAGATGAAGCAAATGAGGAGAATCGGTTTTTCGATAGGTTTTCGACTCTTATGACTCATTGGAAAGCACAAGATGCTTTGAATTCCGCATCGGTTAAGTCGGTTACCAAGAGTTGTATTTCGTGTGGTGGAGCTCATGATTTTTCCGAGTGCATTACCGCGGATGGTAACACTTCGAATGCTTATGTAGCCACGGGAACTTATAACCAAAACGGTCAAGGTTCCCGCCAAAATCAAGCTCAACAAAATCAAAATGCTAACAACTATCGAAACAACAATCAAAGTGGTGCTTATCAAGGAAATCAATGTAACTACAACAAGGGTAATTATCAAAGTAGAAATGGCCAAATTTCAAACCAAAACCAAAACCGTGATTTTCAAACTACCACACAAGGTTTTCAAAATGATCACACCAAAAATCTTCAAGGAGAATTTTTGAATTATGCTAAAGCAAACGATGTTAAGTTTGATAATATGCAACGTGAAATGGTTAGCTTAAGATCCGAGTTGAAAAACGAGCTTAAAAACGAACTTGCTAATGAACTTAAGACTCATGCTAATAAAATGGAAGGAAATGTTCAACGTCTCCAACAAAATCAACAAAAAATTAAGCAAGGTCAACATGAGATTAAGCAAGAATTGTTAAAAGCGGATGCTAGGCAATCTAAGTTTGAAGACCGAATGGGAAAAATGTTTGAAGCTATCATGTGTAAACCTTCTTCTTCGGGTGGTCTTCATAGTGATACCATCGTAAACCCGAATGGAGAATTGAAATTCATTACTACTAGTAGTGGTAAAACTTTCAAAGAACCCATTTCTCGTCCAAGTACTTCTACGGAGAAGAAAAAAGAGAGAACCCGAGGTGGTGGTAGAAAAGGAGCAATTCCAAGTCCACGAAGTACCGTTCAAACCACACCTACGGTTGAACCAATACCAATAGTGGAACCCGAGATTCCAAGGTCGTTGCCTATGCCCCAACCCAGACCACCCTTACCTTACCCTTCAAGACGAAACAAGGAAAAGGCACAAGAACGAAATAATTATCAATTTGAACTTTTTATGAAAATGTTTCGTGACTTGCATTTTAATATAAGTTTTGCCGACGCCTTGGTCATGATGCCTCGATTTTCCGCAAACTTTAAAAGTATGTTGAATAACAAAGAGAAATTGCAAAAATCGTCTAGTTGTTCACCGGTTTTTCTTAGCCGCATACCTCAAAAAGTCGGTCATCCCGGTAAATTTTTAATCCCATGTGCAATACAAGATATGGAGGAATGCTACGCCTTGGCCGATCTTGGTGCTAGTATAAATTTGATGCCTCTTGAGATTTTTAAGTCGCTCAATCTTCCTAATCTCACTCCTTCAAGAATGTCAATCGAGATGGCCGGTCATTCTACGATTCTAGCTTGTGGAGTAGCCGAGGACGTCTTCGTGAAAGTTGGAAAGTTCTACTATCCAGTGGACTTTATTGTTGTTGACATCCCTATCGATCCTAATGTTCCTCTAATTTTAGGTCGATCATCTTTGGATACTTTGAGAGCACTTATTGATCTGCATGCTAGGAAAATCACTCTTCGTTTCAATGAGGAGGAACTCGTCATAAATGCAACTCAAAACTCCAAACTTTCTCATGTGTATTCAATCACGTCTTTGAACAATGTTAATCCCATCAAAAACATTTGCAAAAGGATTTCAAAGAGAGTTTTAGGAGTTGATGATAAAAACGATTTTCTGTCCCCTCCGCCGGTGGAGGTTAAGAGTGTTAAGCCTACGATTCCTATCACGAATGTTTCTTCGGATGATGAATATGTTGACCCCGATGGGGAAGTTTTCTTTGTTGACAAACGTTTTGAGAACTTACCACCACCAAAACCAAAACGGTTTTCAAATGTGAGAATTTTTAGTGTGACTAACATTGCTTTAGAAACACCAAATATTTTTAACATAATCAAGTCGGGTTTTCATAAGGAGAGTTTAAAAGATGAAAAAGGGAAAGATTTTAAATTGGATTTAAAAGATTTTTCTACAATGCTAACTCCGTCATCACCTCGTGTTTTGAGTGCTACAAGCTCGTCTTCTCCTTTTGACGATGCTTTGTGTGTACCTAGTGTGGGGGAAGCCCCTTATGTTCACTTCCCTTTCTCCACCAAGGACGAGATATTTGATCCAGGAATTGCTTATAAAGGGAAATCTCGGTCTTCCACCGATGCAATAAATGGAAAATCTTTCTATTTGATTGGTGCGAGTCTACCTCGAGTAGCTCATGGTTTTTGTGACTTACCCATTGTCCCACCCTTCTATTTCTTCTCATCTATTTTCTTTAAACCCTTTGGGTTTGTGTTAACACATGATGAAGTGGCGTTGATTTGTTTTTCCAATGAAAACGAGAATGCCATCTTCGATCCCGGTATTTTGCACCATCAAAGGACTTAGTCCTTAATACCGGTTGTTTTTGGGCCTTGTTTATCATGTAATCCCCACTAAAAATTGACCATACCAAGATAATCCCTAAATGATCACATTTATGGGGGATTCGAGTCGAGCTTTTGACTCGGTAATCAAAAATAAGGTGCCTCGTGGGGGAAACCCATGCTTATCCATGTACATATTATTGCTTTCTAATTAGTTTAATGTGAGGGGATTTGTGCCCTTCCAACCTTTGTTCCGTGGTTGTTTGTGAATTGTGGATTTTAGATGATCATGATCTTCACGATTGGAGCCTCTCGTGTTCGTTTATGGGAGCACTCGATCGTTTGCTTTGAAGACTTTCTCAATATCCATGATATATCCTTTGATGTTCTAACCTTAGGTTTATAGCACACTTCATAAACGGCTTTAAATTTAATGGTTACACCCCTTTCCATGCTAGATTAGCCATTTGACTACGTCTCTAGTATGGGGGTGTTTGCACCCCAAAACTCGAAACATTGAGGACACTGTTTAACTTTCGTATGGGGGGTGAATAGATACTTGCCTTGCCAAACCTTCACGCTTTCAAAAGTTTATCTTTTTGTTTGTAGTTTTGTTGCAAAATAAGGCTAAAAATGGCAAAATTTTAATTAATAAAACTATTTTTAATTGATTTAAAATAGTTTTTATTAATTTTAAAATTTTCAAAAATAGTTTTAAATTGAGTTAGGTTGTTTTAGAGGTTTACAAAGTGATAAATCTCATTTTGGGCTTTTTATTAATTAAATTGATTTTTAGGGCTTTAACTAGCATTAAAAAATCATTATTTAATTAAATAAAAGGTTTGGGTGATTTTTGAATTTTTGTAAACCCTTAGAATATTTTAGTGGATTTATTGTGATTTTTAGGAATTTTTAGAGTAAAACTTTAATTTTGGTGCTTTTTACGGTTTTACGTGTACGCCTTTATCGTCTTAGTATAATTCGTCTTCGTAACCGTCTTTCTCTTCTTATCCAATTTCTATTTTCTTTCTCATAACAATATAATCACAAAGTTAATCCAAATCATTACACACATAACACACTAGCCTCCTTGAGAACGAACTCATTTTAGGGTCATAACTTGTGGTTTTCCTAAACTACTTGTTAACACTTGTCCTAATTGCCTTGTTTTCCTAAACAAGTGCATATTTACAACTATCATTTTGGCACCGCTGCCGGGGAGGCGTGTTGTGTTTTGATTTGAAGAATTGTTGTTTTAATATAGCCATAATAGCTAATTGTATTAGTAGCACTCTACTAATACGTATTATCGGTTTTTATTTTTTATGTGAATACTATTACTATATTCTATACGTAGAACAATAAATTCACAAGTACTCCAAATACGGGAGAAATCACAACCTTGACTTGGGAGGTCATTTCCCAATCATTGTATTCGAATCTCAAACCAAAGAAAAAGGCAAAAATAGATAAATACTTTCGAGAAGCTCGATTTTGAAAAATACAAACTATAAGGTGGGTATAAGGCGGATATTATAAAATATATCCTAAGGAAAAAGGCTCTTAAGTGCTTCGCGCTGCCCGTTTCCCCGCTTGCTTGTGAGTATTTTATTTTGAGAGCTAATCGAGGGTTTTTCCGCCCAAAGTATTATTAAGTATCACATATACTTTCTTGGTTTTATTTGATTAAACCCTCTTGAACGTTTTGGTGTTCCACCAGCGTTCTAAAGTCATCGAAGGCGTTCACTTCACGTGATCGTTTTCATTCCTTGAGGCTTCCTTAATCAAGAGATTTGATTAAGGAGGAGATTTGTAGAATTTTGTCTACTTAATACAATTCCAAAATCCAAAAAAAAGTAAAAACAATCAAAAATCCAAAAAAATTGAAAAAGTTAAAAACACCAAAAAGAATCTTCTTTGCTCATCCCCACGTTGTACGTGACGTTTATGCTTACTCGTAATCAAGCAAGACGTACACGTAAACGAAAAAACAAAAAGGAGTCAACACCTACTCCTAATCATTCTAGTGAAGAGACTCCAAGTGAGGAACCTATTGTAGAACAAGAAGCTATCATGGCTAATCGTACTATGATGGAGTCGCTTCAAGCACCCACCGAGGGTTTTGGAGAGGCCATTGTGATTCCCGCCATCCTTGGGGAGAACTTCGAGATCAAGACGGGTTTAATGTCTATGCTTCAAGCCAACAAGTTTCGCGGACACGAAAAAGACAACCCACATTATCACATTAGGCAATTTAATCGTCTCACCGCGACAAGCAAGTTTAAGGATGTACCACACGATGCCATTAAGATGATGTTGTTTCCATACTCGTTAGATGGACCCGCCAAGATATGGCTCGATAAAGAACCCCCAAATTCGATTTTGACATGGGGTGATCTCGTTTCTAAATTTGTGAATCAATTTTTTCCACCATCTAAAACAACACATTTGAAAAACGAGATTTCACGATTTACTCAAAGGTCTAATGAAAGTTTTTCAATGGCTTTGGAAAGGTTTAAAGAAATGTTACATGAATGTCCACACCATGATTTTTCTGAATTGCATCAAATTGACACTTTTTATAATGGGCTTAATGATCATGAACGAGATTACCTAAATGCCTCCGTGGGTGGTAATTTTTTGTGCAAAACGACCGATGAGGCTTTGAAAATCATTGAGAATAGGTCTAAGGTTTATAGCCCACGTAACACACCGAGTGTTGCCACTATGGGTTCATCGTCGTCTCGTAACATGAGTGCCTTGCAAGATGAAGCAAATGAGGAGAATCGGTTTTTCGATAGGTTTTCGACTCTTATGACTCATTGGAAAGCACAAGATGCTTTGAATTCCGCATCGGTTAAGGCGGTTGCCAAGAGTTGTATTTCGTGTGGTGGAGCTCATGATTTTTCCGAGTGCATTACCGCGGATGGTAACACTTCGAATGCTTATGTAGCCACGGGAACTTATAACCAAAACGGTCAAGGTTCCCGCCAAAATCAAGCTCCACAAAATCAAAATGCTAACAACTATCGAAACAACAATCAAAGTGGTGCTTATCAAGGAAATCAACGTAACTACAACAAGGGTAATTATCAAAGTGGAAATGGCCAAATTTCAAACCAAAACCAAAACCTTGATTTTCAAACTACCACACAAGGTTTTCAAAATGATCACACCAAAAATCTTCAAGGAGAATTTTTGAATTATGCTAAAGCAAACGATGCTAAGTTTGATAATATGCAACGTGAAATGGTTAGCTTAAGATCCGAGTTGAAAAACGAGCTTAAAAACGAACTTGCTATTGAACTTAAGACTCATGCTAATAAAATGGAAGGAAATGTTCAACGTCTCTAACAAAATTAACAAAAATGGAGCTAGGTCAACATGAAATTAAGCAAGAATTGTTAAAAGTGGATGCTAGGCAATCTAAGTTTGAAGACCGAATGGGAAAAATGTTTGAAGCTATCATGTGTAAACCTTCTTCTTCGGGTGGTCCTCCTAGTGATACCATCGTAAACCCGAAAGGAGAATTGAAAGTCATTACTACTCGTAGTGGTAAAATTTTCAAAGAACCCATTTCTCGTCCAAGTACTTCTACGGAGAAGGAAAAAGAGAAAGAACTCGAGGTGGTGGTAGAAAAGGAGCAAATTCCAAGTCCATGAAGTACCGCTCGAATCACACCTACGGTTGAACCAATACCAATAGTGGAACCCTAGATTCCAAGGCCGTTGCCTATGCCCCAACCCACACCACCCTTACCTTACCCTTCAAGACGAAACAAGGAAAAGGCACAAGAACGAAATAATTATCAATTTGAACTTTTTATGAAAATGTTTCGTGACTTGCATTTTAATATAAGTTTTGTCGACGCCTTGGTCATGATGCCTCGATTTGCCGCAAACTTTAAAAGTATGTTGAATAACCAAGAGAAATTGCAAAAATCGTCTAGTTGTTCATCGGTTTTTCTTAGCCGCATACCTCAAAAAGTCGGTGATCTCGGTAAATTTTTAATCCCATGTGCAATACAAGATATGGAGGAATGCTACGCCTTGGCCGATCTTGGTGCTAGTATAAATTTGATGCCTCTTGAGATTTTTAAGTCGCTCAATCTTCCTAATCTCACTCCTTCAAGAATGTCAATCGAGATGGCCGATCATTCTACGATTCTAGCTTGTGGAGTAGCCGAGGACGTCTTCGTGAAAGTTGGAAAGTTCTACTATCCCGTGGACTTTATTGTTGTTGACATCCCCATCGATCCTAAAGTTCCTCTAATTTTAGGTCGATCATTTTTTGATACTTCGAGAGCACTTATTGATGTGCATGCTAGGAAAATCACTCTTCGTTTCAATGAGGAGGAAATCGTCATAAATGCAACTCAAAATCCACACTTTCTCATGTGTATTCTATCACGTCTTTGAACAATGTTAATCCCATCAAAAACATTTGCAAAAGGATTTCAAAGAGAGTTTTAGGAGTTGATGATAAAAACGATTTTCCGTCCCCTCCGCCGGTGGAGGTTAAGAGTGTTAAGCCTACGATTCCTATCACGAATGTTTCTTCGGATGATGAATATGTTGACCCCGATGGGGAAGTTTTCTTTGTTGACAAACGTTTTGAGAACTTACCACCACCAAAACCAAAACGGTTTTCAAATGTGAGAATTTTTAGTGTGACTAACATTTCTTTAGAAACACCAAATATTTTTGACACAATCAAGTCGGGTTTTCATAAGGAGAGTTTAAAAGATGAAAAAGGGAAAGATTTTAAATTGGATTTAAAAGATTTTTCTACAATGCTAACTCCGTCATCACCTCGTGTTTTGAGTGCTACAAGCTCGTCTTCTCCTTTTGACGATGCTTTGTGTGGACCTAGTGTGGGGGAAGCCCCTTATGTTCCCTTCCCTTTCTCCACCGAGGACGAGATATTTGATCCAGGAATTGCTTATAAAGGGAAATCTCGGTCTTCCACCGATGCAATAAATGGAAAATCTTTCTATTTGATTGGTGCGAGTCTACCTCGAGTAGCTCATGGTTTTTGTGACTTACCCATTGTCCCACCCTTCTATTTCTTCTCATCTATTTTCTTTAAACCCTTTGGGTTTGTGTTAACACATGATGAAATGGCGTTGATTTGTTTTTCCAATGAAAACGAGAACGCCATCTTCGATCCCGTTATTTTGCACCATCAAAGGACTTAGTCCTTAATACCAGTTGTTTTTGGGCCTTGTTTATCATGTAAGCCCCACTAAAAATTGACCATACCAAGATAATCCCTAAATGATCACATTTATGGAGGATTCGAGTCGAGCTTTTGACTCGGTTATCAAAAACAAGGTGCCTCGTGGGGGAAACCCATGCTTATCCATGTACATATTATTGCTTTCTAATTAGTTTAATGTGAGGGGATTTGTGCCCTTCCAACCTTTGTTCCGTGGTTGTTTGTGAATTGTGGATTTTAGATGATCATGATCTTCACGATTGGAGCCTCTCGTGTTCGTTTATGGGAGCACTCGATCGTTTGCTTTGAATACTTTCTCAATATCCATGATATATCCTTTGATGTTCTAACCTTAGGTTTATAGCACACTTCATAAACGTCTTTAAATTTAATGGTTACACCCCTTTCCATGCTAGATTAGGCATTCGGCTACGTCTCTAGTATGGGGGTGTTTGCACCCCTAGACTCGAAACATTAAGGACAATGTTAACTTTAGTATGGGGGGTGAATAGATACTTGCCTTGCCAAACTTTCACGCTTTCCAAAGTTTATCTTTTTGTTTGTAGTTTTGTTGCAAAATAAGGCTCGAAATGGCCAAATTTTAATTAATAAAAAGCCCAAAATGAGATTTATCACTTTGTAAACCTCTAAAACAACCTAACTCAATTTAAAACTATTTTTAATTGTTTTAAAATAGTTTTTATTAATTTTAAAATTTTCAAAAATAGTTTTAAATTGAGTTAGGTTGTTTTAGAGGTTTACAAGGTGATAAATCTCATTTTAGGCTTTTTATTACTTAAATTGATTTTTAGGGCTTTAATTAGCATTAAAAAATCATTATTTAATTAAATAAAAGGTTTGGGTGATTTTTGAATTTTTGTAAACCCTTATAATATTTTAGTGGATTTATTTTGATTTTTAGGAATTTTTAGAGTAAAACTTTATTTTGGTGCTTTTTACGGTTTTACGTGTACGCCTTTATCGTCTTAGTATAATTCGTCTTCGTAACCGTCTTTCTCTTCTTATCTCATTTCTATTTTCTTTCTCATAACAATATAATCACAAAGTTAATCCAAATCATTACACACATAACACACTAGCCTCCTTGAGAACGAACTCATTTTAGGGTCATAACTTGTGGTTTTCCTAAACTACTTGTTAACACTTGCCCTAATGGCCTTGTTTTCCTAAACAAGTGCATATTTACAACTATCATTTTGGCGCCGCTGCCGGGGAGGCGTGTTGTGTTTTGATTTGAACAATTGTTGTTTTAATATAGCCATAATAGCTAATTGTATTAGTAGCACTCTACTAATACGTATTATCGGTTTTTCGTTTTTGTGTGAATACTATTACTATATTATATACGTAGAACAATAAATTCACAAGTACTCCAAATACGTGAGAAATCACAACCTTGACTTGGGAGGTTATTACCCAATCATTGTATTCGAATCTCAAACCAAAGAAAAAGGCAAAAATAGATAAATACTTTCGAGAAGCTCGATTTTGAAAAATACAAACTATAAGGTGGGTATAAGGAGGATATTATAAAATATATCCTAAGGAAAAAGGCTCTTAAGTGCTTCGCGCCGCCTCGTTTCCCCGCTTGCTTGTGAGTATTTTATTTTGAGAGCTAATCGAGGGTTTTGCCGCCAAAAGTATTATTAAGTATCATATATACTTTCTTGGTTTTATTTGATTAAACCCTCTTGAACGTTTTGGTGTTCCACCAACGTTCTAAAGTCATAGAAGGCGTTCACTTCACGTGATCGTTTTCATTCCTTGAGGCTTATTTAATCAAGAGATTTGATTAAGGAGGAGAATTGTAGATTTTTGTCTATTTAATACAATTCCAAAATCCAAAAAAAAGTAAAAACAATCAAAAATCCAAAAAAATTGAATAAGTTAAAAACACCAAAAAGAATCTTGTTTGCTCATCCCCACGTTGTACGTGACGTTTATGCTTACTCGTAATCAAGCAAGACGTGCACGTAAACGAAAAAACAAAAAGGAGTCAACACCTACTCCTAATCTTTCTAGTGAAGAGAACTCCAAGTGAGGAACCTATTGTAGAACAAGAAGCTATCATGGCTAATCGTACTATGATGGAGTTTCTTCAAGCACCCACCGAGGGTTTTGGAGAGGCCATTGTGATTCCCGTCATCCTTGCGGAGAACTTCGAGATCAAGACGGGTTTAATATCTATGCTTCAAGCCAACAAGTTTCGCGGACACGAAAAAGACAACCCACATTATCACATTAGGAAATTTAATCGTCTCACCGCGACAAGCAAGTTTAAGGATGTACCACACGATGCCATTAAGATGATGTTGTTTCCATACTCGTTAGATGGACCCCGCCAAGATATGGCTCGAGAAAGAACCCCCAAATTCGATTTTGACATGGGGTGATCTCGTTTCTAAATTTGTGAATCAATTTTTTCCACCATCTAAAACAACACATTTGAAAAACGAGATTTCACGATTTACTCAAAGGTCTAATGAAAGTTTTTCAATGGCTTGGGAAAGGTTTAAAGAAATGTTACATGAATGTCCACACCATGATTTTTCCGAATTGCATCAAATTGACACTTTTTATAATGGGCTTAATGATCATGAACGAGATTACCTAAATGTCGCCGCGGGTGGTAATTTTTTGTGCAAAACGACCGATGAGGCTTTGAAAATCATTGAGAATAGGTCTAAGGTTTATAGCCCTCGTAACACACCGAGTGTTGCCACTATGGGTTCATCGTCGTCTCATAACATGAGTGCCTTGCAAGATGAAGAAAATGAGGAGAATCGGTTTTTCGATAGGTTTTCGACTCTTATGACTCATTGGAAAGCACAAGATGCTTTGAATTCTGCATCGGTTAAGGCGGTTGCCAAGAGTTGTATTTCGTGTTGTGGAGCTCATGATTTTTCCGAGTGCATTACCGCGGATGGTAACACTTCGAATGCTTATGTAGCCACGGGAACTTATAACCAAAACGGTCAAGGTTCCTGCCAAAATCAAGCTCCACAAAATCAAAATGCTAACAACTATCGAAACAACAATGAAAGTGGTGCTTATCAAGGAAATCAACGTAACTACAACAAGGGTAATTATCAAAGTGGAAATGGGCAAATTTCAAACCAAAACCAAAATCGTGATTTTCAAACTACCACACAAGGTTTTCAAAATGATCACACCAAAAATCTTCAAGGAGAATTTTTGAATTATGCTAAAGCAAACGATGCTAAGTTTGATAATATGCAACGTGAAATTGTTAGTTTAAGATCCGAGTTGAAAAACGAGCTTAAAAACGAACTTGCTAATGAACTTAAGACTCATGCTAATAAAATGGAAGGAAATGTTCAACGTCTCCAACAAAATCAACAAAAAATGGAACAAGGTCAACATGAGATTAAGCAAGAATTGTTAAAAGAGGATGCTAGGCAATCTAAGTTTGAAGACCAAATGGGAAAAATGTTTGAAGCTATCATGTGTAAACCTTCTTCTTCGGGTGGTCTTCCTAGTTATACCATCGTAAACCCGAAAGGAGAATTGAAAGTCATTACTACTCGTAGTGGTAAAACTTTCAAAGAACCCATTTCTCGTCCAAGTACTTCTACGGAGAAGGAAAAAGAGAAAGAACCCGAGGTGGTGGTAAAAAAGGAGCAAATTCCAAGTCCACGAAGTACCGCTCAAACCACACCTACGGTTGAACCAATACCAATAGTGGAACCCGAGATTCCAAGGCCGTTGCCTATGCCCCAACCCACACCACCCTTACCTTACCCTTCAAGACGAAACAAGGAAAAGGCACAAGAACGAAATAATTATCAAATTTGAACTTTTTATGAAAATGTTTCGTGACTTTCATTTTAATATAAGTTTTGCCGACGCCTTGGTCATGATGCCTCGATTTGCCGCAAACTTTAAAAGTATGTTGAATAACAAAGAGAAATTGCAAAAAATCGTCTAGTTGTTCATCGGTTTTTCTTAGCCGCATACCTCAAAAAGTCGGTGATCCCGGTAAATTTTTAATCCCATGTGCAATACAAGATATGGAGGAATTCTACGCCTTGGCCGATCTTGGTGCTAGTATAAATTTGATGCCTCTTGAGATTTTTAAGTCGCTCAATCTTCCTAATCTCACTCCTTCAAGAATGTCAATCGAGATGGCCGATCATTCTACGATTCTAGCTTGTGGAGTAGCCGAGGACGTCTTCGTGAAAGTTGGAAAGTTCTACTATCCCGTGGACTTTATTGTTGTTGACATTCCCATCGATCCTAAAGTTCCTCTAATTTTAGGTCGATCATTTTTGGATACTTCGAGAGCACTTATTGATGTGCATGCTAGGAAAATCACTCTTCGTTTCAATGAGGAGGAACTCGTCATAAATGCAACTCAAAACTCCACACTTTCTCATGTGTATTATATCACGTCTTTGAACAATGTTAATCCCATCAAAAACATTTGCAAAAGGATTTCAAAGAGAGTTTTAGGAGTTGATGATAAAAACGATTTTCCGTCCCCTCCGCCGATGGAGGTTAAGAGTGTTAAGCCTACGATTCCTATCACGAATGTTTCTTCGGATGATGAATATGTTGACCCCGATGGGGAAGTTTTCTTTGTTGACAAACGTTTTGAGAACTTACCACCACCAAAACCAAAACGGTTTTCAAATGTGAGAATTTTTAGTGTGACTAACATTGCTTTAGAAACACCAAATATTTTTGACATAATCAAGTCGGGTTTTCATAAGGAGAGTTTAAAAGATGAAAAAGGGAATGATTTTAAATTGGATTTAAAAGATTTTTCTACAATGCTAACTCCGTCATCACCTCGTGTTTTGAGTTCTATAAGCTCGTCTTCTCTTTTTGACGATGCTTTATGTGGACCTAGTGTGGGGGAAGCCCCTTATGTTCCCTTCCCTTTCTCCACCAAGGACGAGATATTTGATTCAGGAATTGCTTATAAAGGGAAATCTCGGTCTTCCATCGATTCAATAAATGGAAAATCTTTCGATTTGATTGGTGCGAGTCTACCTCGAGTAGCTCATGGTTTTTGTGACTTACCCATTGTCTCACCCTTCTATTTCTTCTCATCTATTTTCTTTAAACCCTTTGGGTTTGTGTTAACACATGATGAAGTGGCGTTGATTTGTTATTCCAATGAAAAAGAGAATGCCATCTTCGATCCCGGTATTTTGCACCATCAAAGGACTTAGTCCTTAATACCGGTTGTTTTTGGGCCTTGTTTATCATGTAAGCCCCACTAAAAATTGACCATACCAAGATAATCCCTAAATGATCACATTTATGGGGGATTCGAGTCGAGCTTTTGACTCGGTTATCAAAAACAAGGTGCCTCGTGGGGGAAACCCATGCTTATCCATGTACATATTATTGCTTTCTAATTAGTTTAATGTGAGGGGATTTGTGCCCTTCCAACCTTTGTTCCGTGGTTGGTTGTGAATTGTGGATTTTAGATGATCATGATCTTCACGATTGGAGCCTCTCGTGTTCGTTTATGGGAGCACTCGATCGTTTGCTTTGAAGACTTTCTCAATATCCATGATATATCCTTTGATGTTCTAACCTTAGGTTTATAGCACACTTCATAAACAACTTTAAATTTAATGGTTACACCCCTTTCCATGCTAGATTAGGCATTCGACTACGTCTCTAGTATGGGGGTGTTTGCACCCCTAGACTCGAAACATTGAGGACAATGTTTAACTTTAGTATGGGGGGTGAATAAATACTTGCCTTGCCAAATCTTCACGCTTTCCAAAGTTTATCTTTTTGTTTGTAGTTTTGTTTCAAAATAAGGCTAAAAATGCCCAAATTTTAAAAATTTTCTCATGTTTTATAAGTGTTTGAAGACACTAATGTAGGTTCTCCGATGGCGAGAATAAGAGTAATTTTTGACTCGACCGTGCGTGTTGAGCACTTAGCTTTGGTTCCTTAACTTCACATTAGGCTAAGTCTCTATGAGGACGAGAAATGATAGGGTTAATTATAAGTTACTATGCTAAACGTAGAGTACTCGTATTCTTTCAAAAACTCATGTGTTCTCGTTGTTTGCTTATTCTCCCTTCGCATGTAAATATTTTTGCTTAATAAATATTGACTTAGCGGTTTAGTTGGGATTGTTGGGTTTCTAGTCTTTTCTAGTAGCTTCCGTGTAATTAAATTAGGAAGACATTAAGGTATCGCAAGCGTCATAGTTTTGAAGTATTGGCACCCGAATAATCAAAAGCTTCACCCAATAATAAGATTTCAAGTGCTCACCTAAATTAAGCAAAAATTTGAAGCTCACAAGGCCGAAAAATCTATGCCCAAATTGAAAGTGAATCAAGCCTTAATCTTTGAAGCTTTAAAGATCCAAAATTCACTTTAGCGTGAGGATATACGTCTTTGGCTAATAAAACCACCGATGAGGCGGATAATAAAAGGCAAGGCAAGACCGAAGTCATAATAAAAGCTTCATGGCGAAGTTGAATAAAAGATGGAGGTAAACCAAAGATAATACGGCCCTTCCATTAGGTGGCGTATAAAAGTCTTGGTAATAAGTCTCATGTTCAAAACCGTTATAAAACCGTGTTTATCGATCCTTCTTTTTGACTTAATTTTTTGGCATCGTTGTCTATTAGGAGGGGTTATTGATTTAATGGTCTTGGTTACACCGTTAGGACTCTATTTTTAGACCTAAATCTCTATTATCGCATAAGTCAAACAATGTATCCTCGTGAAACATTTAAGACAAAATAAAATACAAGAGATACAACTTAGGAAATTGGGAGGATAAGTACGTGATTAGGGCATATGAGTAGTGTTAGCATTACTAACTTATAATGACAATGATCTCGTTGCACGCTTGGCATGGAATTGGGGTGAAAATCGAGGACGATGAAATTATTTCTAACGAAGCATTCACGTGTTCTTATTCTATGAACCTAAACGTCCCATTTTGCGATGAAAATCATACACTATGTCTAAAACGCAAGTAGAAGTGATAGTAGTAGTATAGCTAGTTTACCATTCAATAAAGTGAATAAAAATAAATTTTGGAGGTGCTATGATACTTTATTCTAGCATTGCGTGAGCGCACGGCAATGGTTTAGTATGGGGGAGTGATGAGACTGCTTTTATACATAGTCTCATCGTCCAAATTGGGCTTAAAATGCATTAAATATCATTAAAATGCCAAATATATGCTTGTGTTTGTTGCTTGTGTATTTTAGGTACGGATATTGAGAAAATGACAAAAGATCACAAGAATCATGCAAAAACAAACACGGGAAACGAAGCCGCACAATTAACCGGGCCCGAATCATGAATTTCCAAAAGAAGACCTTGAAGACTTGAAGATTGGCAAGATTGGTCCCTCACTTTGTGAAGACTTGTCACATTAGACCCTTGTAAACCTAAATTATTATAAGTTTGGTCCTAAAGTTTCAAGACATGACATTATTAGCCCTTGAAGAATACAAATATTGCATGTATGGTCCTTACCCAAAGTTTGAAAGTATATTGGGCCATTTTCAGCAAGTTGATGAAAGTTGTTAAGAAGAAATTGGGCGTTCACAAGTTTTTAGATTGAAGTGACAAGAAAAGGGGAATTGGGGGGGGGGGGGGGGGGGGGCATTTTGGCCAGACAACAAAACCTATCACCACCAATACCCTGCTGCCACGTCATCCACGTCACCACCATCCACCAATCTCATTTCTCCCTCCCTCCACGTCTACATTCCACCACCACTTAATTAATATAACTGATTATTCAGTTATATTAAGTTTCCCTCCCTAACACCTTTTTAAATAAATCCACCCCCAAAAACGAATTAAACCCCCTTAATCATCCTCATAAACCCTAGAAAAACCCAGACCCAATTAAACACAAAACAAAGGGATTTTGTTTGATATCTTCCAGAACCTTAATTAACCACATCCTAAACCTATCCCACACCAAAATCATGATCCCAACACACCCATGTGTTGGGTAGGACCCTCCCCTGCACCCATCACTTTCCCCCTTTTCCCCAAATGAAGACAGGATGAACGGCTCACATGATTGCTTGTTCTCAAAGCACAAAGGGACGTCCAAGATTGATCTAAAACAGCTTGCACATCACCATCTTCACAAGATGCCAATTTGACTGAAATTCAAATTTGAAGACCAAGGGCAGATTGGGAATTCCCTTAGCTAGGGTTTAGGGTTTAACAAGCATTGTAATATTTTATTCAGCTTCCTAGAATTTTCTTTTGGCTAGTATAAAATGAGACGACTTGTTTCTCATTTTCCTCTTGTTCCAGATTTTCTAAATTTTAATTGTAATTCCTTTTTAAGTTAAATGAAAGTTGGTGTTTTGGTAAAAATATAATTCCTTTTCTTTATTCAAAACTTGGTATTTTAGTTAAGAAAATTTGTGTTCCATTATTCACCTATTGATTTTTAGATCAAGTTTTTAGAAAAAGTTATAATCCGTTTTTCATATTGTTGAAAAGGGGTGTCTTTTTATAAAACTTGTACCTTTTAATCTGGTTTCAAGATTTATTGAACTTGTTTGAGTTTCATATATCCAAAAGTTTTTGGTATCCTAAGATTATATAAGTTTCTGTTGTCAAGATTTTGTGAGAAATCTTTGGTCAGTCCTGTTTATTAACAACTTAAGGCCATAAGCTCATCTAAGCTCATTGACAGTGATCTTATTGACCAACTTATTGGCCTAGTTTTTCTCTTGGGTCGTTGTTTTGTGCAGGAAAAGAGTACAAGACAGGGTCATTTACCATACATTGCCCGTTTTGAAGATATTAATGGCCTAGGGTCCTTCTTGGATTCCTGCAACATGCCCTCTCTACACTCTTGTGGGTTCTTAACTAGTGACAAAATATGGCATCCAGCTAACTAAGGTTGTGCTCGATCCTTTTTGCAATAGTTTGTTGAATTTTTCTGAGTTGTGGATGATTTGCTCTAGTTGACGGTTAAGTGCTAGTTGGTTGATTGGTTTATGTTCATTTAGGTTTTGTATGCATGATAGAAGTGATTTGAATTATTTTGGTTAAGTTTTGATCCTATTTGGTTTGAAAAAAATTGATTTCTGAAATATAAGGGGTGTTTGGGATTGGGATTATAACTAAAAAATAGGACAGGTTTTGGTTTTTAATCACCCTTGACATGCTCTTATTGTTGAAAGTTAAGTGTTTTCAGTCTTATGTGTTTGGAATAGATAGGTTTTAAAACTTTGGGTGTGTTTCAACAGCTAAAATTTAGTATCAATTGTTTCTGTTTGTTTAGTGTTGATTTTGCCTCCATATCTTGGCATCTTGATCAGATATAGGTAGAGTTAGGATTGTGAGTTGGTGTTTATGCTCTTGATTAGATTTTGTGCAAGCTATGGCCTGTTGAATCTCATCATTTGACCTATTGCTTCTGCAAAAGTACCCTTAGCCTGCATTTAGTGATATAGTGACTGATCTTGCTTGAATTTGGTGCTTATTTGTTCTTGACTTGTGTTTTTCTTGATCAAATTGACTCCCTACACTCAACTGAGTGTAGGGGTGCCCCCATTGTCCATCTAAAACCAGCAATCACCAAGAACAAGCTCCTCTTGTTCATTCTTTCACTTGTGAAGAAACACTTTTATTGTGTTCATCAGATACTGTATCAAGTTGGTTATCTGGGCACGTTTTTTATTCCATTTGGTTTAATTCTACCTTAATTTTTATATAGATTGTGTTTTAAAATAGTGTAAGTTTCTGAATTTGAGTTTTATAAAAAGAAAAGAAAAAAAAAGTTTTTAACAAAAAGGACGTGGCCAGGACTCGAACATGCGCCACTCCTCTCACACACCAACGTGATAACCAGTTGCCCTAGGGTCTTTGACTAGTTATCACTTGGTTTAATTAATACTTAAGGTATATTTTGTTTTAGCTTATTCAAGCAAACAGCTTAGAAATAAGCTAATTTCTGCTTATTTACTTTAGCTTTTTACCAGTTTGCATTTTTCTTTTGTTCTTTTCAAGGTTTAGGATTTTTTGGCTTAAAAATATTATTTTTCACGTGTGTAATTATTTTATTAGGATTATTTTAAGTTTTAATTTTAAAAAGTAAATAAAAAATAGGAAAAGGTGTTTTAACAATTTGGAAAAATAATTTTTAAGTTTTTAGTAGTATTTTAGAGGTTTACATCAATTAAAGTTTTCAAATTAACTTATTTTCGATTTTATATGATTTTAGGGTTTTTAATCAACTTTAAAAATTAATATAAAATTATTAAAAAGGTTTTGGAAACTTTTGTTTCATTTTTGTCTTAGTTACATTTTTCTAGATTTTTGGTAATTTTTTAGAATTTTTTATAAACTTTGAATTTTTTATACTCCCTCCCTCCCATATTAATAGTTCACCGACCAAAAACACGCATATTAATAAAAACATCACTTTTTCATCTTTCTCTCTCTTACTTTTTACACAATGACAATTTTTTCCTTAACCATTTAATTTACAACTTCTTTATTGTTTGTAATAATACCCTCAAGTGAGGGTAATATAGTAAACTTAATCTATATTTCTTATCTATTTTTAGACTGGACTATTAATTCGGAACGCCCTAATAGTAATATGGACTATTAATATAGGACGGAGGTAGTATTATTTTATTATTATTTTATTATTAAAAATTAAAAGTTAGTTTTTTCTACTTTTTTCATTTTTCCTAGTTCAAATATATAAAGTTAGGAGTTTTGCAACTTTTAGAATATTTTCATTGTCCTTAGATTTATTTTTATAATTATTTTAAGTTTTAATAAATTTCAATTGTTTTAAAACAGTTTTTATTAATTTTAAAATTTTCATAAATAGTTTTAAATTGAGTTAGGTTGTTTTAGAGGTTTACAAAGTGATAAATCTCATTTTGGGCTTTTTATTAATTAAATTGATTTTTAGGGCTTTAATTAGCATTAAAAAATCATTATTTAATTAAATAAAAGGTTTGGGTGATTTTTGATTTTTTTTAAACCCTTATAATATTTTAGTGGATTTATTGTGATTTTTAGGAATTTTTAGAGTAAAACTTTAATTTTGGTGCTTTTTACTGTTTTACGTGTACACCTTTATCGTCTTAGTATAATTCGTCTTCGTAACCGTCTTTCTGTTCTTATCCCATTTCTATTTTCTTTCTCATAACAATATAATCACAAAGTTAATCCAAATCATTACACACATAACACACTAGCCTCCTTGAGAACGAACTCATTTTAGGGTCATAACTTGTGGTTTTCCTAAACTACTTGTTAACACTTGCCCTAATTGCCTTGTTTTCCTAAACAATTGCTAATTTACAACTATCAATAATTATTTGGTTTTTATTTATTTAAAATAGGTATACATCTAAATTAATTAGTGTATGGTTGATTTTATGATTTAACGATCGTTAGTGTCGTTTGGTTAACTTTAGCAGCCGTTAAGGGCTTTTAATATGGTTATAATCAGCTTATGTAGTGTTTGGCAATGCGTTTAACAGCCAAAAAGGGGGGTGTTTGGATACTAGTTTTGAGTGCCTTAAAGACGTGTCTGGTTATTGGTTGATGGCAATTATTGAAAGGGTTTGGTTGAAAGTGTTTGCTTGAGTATTTGAACCGATCATCGGTAAATCCGTTTTAAATTATATTGCTTATAATTTGACAATAACTAATTTGATATAATGAAACTATGTGGACGTTTGAAACGCGGATTGGTAGTGAAAGTGTGATGTTTGTGATTACGGGAAACGTTATAAAAACGAATAGGTCATGCCGAAATTTTTATAAATTTAATATTTATTTAGTTTTCTTAAATATTATTTAGAAATTAAAACCCTAGTTTAGAAATATTAAATGGACAATAATGAAACAACGATTTATAAAATATTATTTTATAAAATCATAATTATTGTATATACTTTTGAAACTCTGAAACGTGTGCCCTCTTTTATTAAATGATCTTTACTTAAATAAATAGGTGATTTTGAAAGTGTGTCGAATTATTTAAGTTTATTTTATTTGTAAGGTATTGCATGCTTGTATTATTTTATTCTTTTGTTGTCATCTTCTTGAGTTTTGTACATGTCGCGTGTAATGTATATTATGGGTTATTCATGTGTTGTCTGTTCTTGTTATATAATTCAAGCTATGAATTATATACATGTTCCGTTCCTTCGTGGGTAATATATATTAGGTATATATATTACATACCTGGTGGTATCCTACGCTTCACCTTACTGAACCGATTACCGAACCGATTACTGAACCGATTACTGAACCGATTACTGAACCGATTACTGAACCGAATACTAAACCGATTGTTGAACCGATCACTGAACCGATTACTGAACCGACTACTTAACCAGTTATTGAACCGATTACCGAACGATTTCGATATGGGATTTAAGCGGTTTACGAACCGATGGTATTGATGAAACTTTTCATCGGGAAAGCTTGGATGCATCGATTTGGGATGCTGGGAGATGATCGATAAGATAAACTATGACTTCCGGTATCGAGCAGTTCCGGCCTACGCTACATTGCTCTTGTATTCATGTCTCTACAAATTGTTCTGCAACATCGATGTGAGTTCATACCCCTTATTTTTATTTTCAAATCGCTTTATAAATGTTTTGAATCTCATTTGGGGGAGATACATGCTTGTCGATGTCAAATACGTGTTTGTGCATTTCAAAGATTGTTGCGATATGCGTGTCTATACTTTCCAAGTATTATTGTGATACATACGCTTTGCTATCTTCTCGAAGACTGTTTATATTACGTGCGTGCTTGTACTTTTGACGATTGTTTACGTGACATATGAGTTTACACTTTTAGGATTGTTGATGATTTATACTTGTGAATGTCTGGGCTATCCCATAGCTCCTTTTAAACTGCTTTGTATGTTTAATATTGTGAAGTGAAATAGCTGCTTGTACTTGCTTGTGGACGCAAAAACTGATTTCTGTGAACGCTCAGTGAACTTCATTTCTGATTAGCCTAAGTTGTGTTATCCATAGTCCCCACTATCATGAATCGTTAATTACTCTGCTAGAGTAAGCTCTTATGTTATGGATAGATCTATTGAGGCTTGACAACCTTCACTCGGGCATTCTGACGCCGGACGGGTGTATATCATTTGTGTGAACTTGGGTAGTCTTGGCTAGACTCCCACTTGGGGCAACTTATATGTACATTTCGATGTACATACTGGATCATTAGCTTCGATATCATGAGCTTAGCGCTATCATAAACACTGAAACACCCGATTTATTCTACACTTGGCACTATATCTCCTATAGTTGCCTTGGGTACTTGAACTGAACTTTTGCGGTCCATCTTGCTATGAATCTTGAATATGATCTTGCTATGAATCTTGAATATGATCTTGCTATGAATCTTGAATATGATCTTGCTATGAACTTAAAAGTGAATCTAGACTATGATCTTGCTATACTCTTAAACGTGAATAATGAACATGATATTGGTATGAATCTTGACTGCGATCATGTATAGATCCGATATGAATCCTAACTGTGGTATCGATATGAATCTTGACTACGATCATGTATAGATCCGATATGAATCTTAACTGTGGTATCGATATGAATCGTGACTGTAGTAATGTAAGGCTCCTGACATGAATTTATTATGTGGTTACACATAATTCTTGCATGAGTTTTGATATGATTATTGTGCGTGGATTGATATAATCTTTATGTGTGGTATTGACATGATTCATGCATGTGGTCTTGATATGATGCTTATATAATGGTTTGATATGATACCTATATGTTGGTTTGATATGATAGTTATATGCTGGTTTGATATGATGTGTATAAGCATTTTGCTATGATTCTTATATGTGATCTTGATTGTTATATTGACATGAACCTAGAATATGATATTGTTATGTATGTTGACCGTGACTACTGAATTGAACTGGGATATGAATTGGATGATGAACTTAAGACTGAATTGAAATTAGTTGTGAGCGTTAACTACAACTTGTCTATGAACTGAAGTAATGGTGTTAGCTGTAATGCTTTTGCTAAACATTGATTTATGATCGAACCTTGTGGTAACGTCTCTTTTATGTGAAACTCTGGATTTCTAAACGCTTTTGTGATACTACTTTTAGTAGTAGTCTTTGTAAACTTTTAAAGTGTCTTAAAAATTTTAATAAAACTTATGAACTCACCAACCATTGTGTTGACACTTTTAATCATGTATTCTCAGGTACTTGACTGTATGATTATTTGAAGTCTGCGTTGTGATATTTGGCATAGAGGTCGTTCTCTCGGATCAAGACTCAGATAATCATGACGTAACAGGCCCCAAAACTCATGGGCTTCCACTGGGCCAAATTGGGGGTGTTACAAATTGGTATTAGAGCCTTGGTTATAGAGAACTAGGTGTTATTGTATAGGCCTAGACTATAACCGATGCTCTCTTGTGTTTTAGCATGTCATTATGCTTATTCCTCTGATATATGAATACGTGCTTTACGTAAGATGATTGCTTATCCGCTGCTATACGAATACTTGCCATGCATGTTTGCGATCTCTCATTCCACTGTTATATGAATGTTTACTTTAAATGTTGTGATTGCTTCATGCACTGCTATATGAATGTATGTCTTATACATGGGATTGCTTTATGCAATGCCATATGAATATTTGATCTGCATGTTTGTTATTACCTTATGCGTTGCTCATATAGTAATATACCATATATTTCATTAATTTTATTCTTGCATTGTTTAGATCTATGTATGTATGTCATTTGTCATCTGTTTTCTTGAAAATGAAGGAAGTAAAAAAAATTTTACATGGTATCTTTTAGATTTATACATTTTTATGCGGATCTACTAAATCTGTATATTTTAAAAACATTAATATAGTTTTTATAAAAGTATAAGTTGTTGTATTTATATAATCTATGGATATAAATATGTTCTTGGTAAATTATCGGTATTTATGAGTTTTGGTACAAACTAGTAGTGTTATTATAATAAGTGGGTGTGTTTAAAAGTGGTCAACATATATTTTTATAAAAGTGTGACATTCTGTCCAAATTTTATATTGAGCTTAATGGTTCATAAAAATTGTTTTGACACTAGATTAGTACAAGATAATGAAATTGCAAGTTAAAACCTTCGTTTGGGTATATTATAAGCTAAAAACAGAGTCAAAATGAGCAAGATATGGTCGTTTGAAATTTGTTGTCGAAAAAGTTAATTTTGTGAAAACACTAAAAAGGAGTTGCTGTCTATAATTTAAAATCGTCGAAATGACATTTTCGAGTTAAACCGAGCTATTTTGAGTGTCAAAATGAGTACTAAATGTTGTAAATAGATGTTTGGGAACGTTTGAAAGAGGGTTAAAGCTCGTATTGGACTTATTTGACGATTGTTACTACTTGAAAGTTGTAATTGAGTATTTTGCGGAAAATGAACTATTGGTGAAATGTGAATTGGGAAATTGTTAAAAATATGAGAATTTAGATCGAGATTTGAGTACTTACTAAAAATGGCAAAATTTGAAAAGACGTCGATAGGCTGTCGAATATTCCGTAAAAATTGTGTTGAGAAATTTACCAAGTTAAATTTTGGGTAAATTAAAATATATGTCGAAAGACTTTCGAAATTCCGTCGAGTAGAAAAATAAACATTCTTTCCTAAGTATAAGATACTAATATTAACTATGATTTTCGATGAGTCATATTTTATCTGTAAAACTAAGCACATGATTCGCAAGTGACATACGTGATAGACATATGTGATTTATGTGTTCGTGCCTGAACTATAACATTATGTTTAGGTTGCCGCTAGTGTTGTTTGCTATTACTTGACCTTACTTGTGCGGATTGATTCTTTGCTTGAGGCGAGTCTATAGTCCCTATTAAACTTCTTATGTTTAATGTTTTGGGATCCGATATATGCTTGATTTACGTGTTTACTATTATCTCATATACTGCTATATGACTTCCGTTTGCGATTGCTTTATACTACCTGATTACTTACTTTACGTAATTACGATTGTTTTATATATACATTCGTACTTATTTATGAGTCTCCCTCGACGATGAGTGAGACTAATGTAATCGGCTAGACCCTTTATTTAATTGATAACTATCATAATATATCACTATATTATATACGGGTTCTTTGTTTGGTACGTGTTATTGCGCACGTTATTGCGCGATTGACATTTATTTTCTCCCGCTTATGAATTTGAACGTCTATTGGAAAGCAACTCATCGACGACTCCTGCGCTTGCTCTTGATAAATTCATCTAATAACATTTTAGAGATTTTAACTATTTTCAGTGAGATTTTTCCGCTGATAACTATTTATGATATATTATCCCCTTGATTACGTTTTATGACCGTATACTCCATACACGTATACACTCTACGTATTGTAAACGCCTATTATTGGAGTGTGACTGGTCGATGTCTCTTTTGATTATATTATGTAATTTGATGTGATATCATTTGGATAGTTTGCCTGTCTGAATGGTGTGATGTGACTCAAATCAGGGTACTTATGATTTCATATTTAAATAGAATGGGACGTTTGAATATGGAACATGAGTCTCCTGACCACAAGTTAATTTTGATTTCGTATTTAGATGGTATGAGACGTTCTAATACGGAAGGTGTAAATAAACTGGCTGTAAACTCTCTTGGTAATATCTATTTGTTTAGATATTTTATTTATTTTGATGGTAAGTCTTGTCGAGAATATTTGACTAAGATGAGTTATGAGGTCTTTATTGAAATGGATTGGGACGCCTTTACATTTGAATAAAGAAATTATATATCGCTTAACCAAAGGTTTATTATTCAGATTTACATAGATTGGGACGCCTTTGTATGTAAATGTGAATGATAAACAAGTAGGCTTAAGCGCATCTGACGCGATTTCGTATTTACATTATTATTCTACTATTCCAGTTATGAAACGTATTTATTTTCACTTATGATTCATCCGAATGAGTTTGATCGACATTTTTTTTCCTCTCACCGTTATCATTATCGCATTTTGACGAAAGATTCTTGAACTTCATTTGATTCACAAATTGTTGCACGGATTCTTCCGAAAGAACACCGATCGACGTGAGCCTAACGAGCTGACTGCAGTGAACCCTATCTCGACTTTTCAAAGTAGACGACTTGCTAGATTCGTCGCTTCTAATTGTCCTTTATTTATTCTATGAAACCTTACCAACATTTAAGATGTTGGCAACTTGTTGAACTCTTCGCTTCTAGCTGTCTTCTTCTGTTCTACGAACCGTTATCGCTTTGTCAAATTGTCCTATTGAACCCTCCTGATATAATCTAGTTTTACCCACTACTTTCTGACACAACCTTATGTGAAAGACCCAATTCAAAATCTGAGGAGAATTAAAAATGACCGGTTTAAGTATATTCGACTTAACTTTGGAGCACAACATCGTATTTCCTTTTCTTAACACTTCTCAACTGGGTAACAACGAACGAGTTTTGAGGACATAACTCAAAATACCACGTGGATGATGTAACACCAGAGAATTTTCCATACTTTAAATAATAATAAATTATATTAGTTATTATTTGAAATTCAGTTTTGAGAGCTACCAAACTTATTGGGTTTGAAAACGAGACATATTATGATAAAATCTGAAAGTCGCGCAGTTTACATACCGACACGATAAAAACTAAATTAATATTTTATTTTCACGATATATTTATTAAAAAGATTTATTAAATTATTTTACACTTTTCTTTTAATAACATCTGTTAAAAATAAGAAATATTTAAGTTGAAGTCCGTCTTTCTTTAAAACGAAGCTTGACAGGGATACCTAATAGACAATCAACATTTTTGAAAGAGTTTACAAAATATTATGAAATAATGGTCAAGTAAATACTCATTAATAGGAAAAGTCCTTTGGAACGCAGTGGTGAGAGTTTCGTGTCTTGAATCATTCGTTAGCTATCTTAAACGAGCCCTGAATCATTAATTAACGAAAGATATAGAAAAAGTTACAGTTTTAACCTTAAACTAATTGAACCTTACACACTTGTTTAACTATAAATAAATATTTTATATACTTCATTTCGTTTTCTATATACCCTAACCCTAATATACAAAACACACACACAAACCCTAACTTCATAAACTTTCCCCTGCCTCCATATTATCCGGCCACCGGAAAACTTTTCTGGTCACCGCCGCCATCATTTCCGGCCAAACTCCAAAAGTGCTCCTCATCATCTGATCTACCCGATCTCCATGGCCACACGCCGCCACGCGCCTCCACCACTCCACCACCAACAGCCGCCGCTGTTACAACCACCCATCTGACCACCCGTCGCTATAACCACCACCTTGTACAATCACCAGTTGTCATTCCTCTTGGCCGCTGTTGTGTCATCCACGAACCACCGTGACCACCATCACACCACCGTGGCCTACTCACCAGATCCACCACCATGATTGTTTAAAATCGTGGCTCATCCACCACCATCACCTCGCCCAGATCTTTGTTTAAACCACCACCACCACGATTGTGGTGTTTGTTTTGTGTTAACCAGCCCGTGCTGGGTGATTCTGTCCGTATAGCACCGAGACCACCACGAAGGTGATACTCGGGTGTGTTACTCTGGTTACCACAGACGCGCCGATGGAGGTGACGGCTTGTGGTTATATTGATGTCTCTCGTGACTATATTGTTTTGTTCGTTCTGTTGTACCACCAAAACCACCACGGCCGCTGTTTTGGAGCTAAGCCACCTACGGGTGTGTTTGTTTCGGGTTATCATCATCGAAACCAATACATGGTGGTGTTCGGATTTGTTTCGCCGCCACAGCCGCACCGTGGTGGTGTCGGACGTGTGGTGTTGTTGTTGATAATTATTTGGTTTTTATTTATTTAAAATAGGTATACATCTAAATTAATTAGTGTATGGTTGATTTTATGATTTAACGATCGTTAGTGTCATTTGGTTAACTTTAACAGCCGTTAAGGGCTTTTAATATGGTTATAATCAGCTTATGCAATGTTTGGCAATGCGTTTAACAGCCCATCAGGGGGGTGTTTGGATACTGGTTTTGAGTGCCTTAAAGACGTGTCTGGTTATTGGTTGATGACAATTATTGAAAGGGTTTGGTTGAAAGTGTTTGCTTGAGTATTTGAACCGATCATCGGTAAATCCGTTTTAAATTATATTTCTTATAATTTGACAATAACTAATTTGATATAATGAAACTATATGGACGTTTGAAACGAGGATTGATAGTGAAAGTGTGATGTTTGTAATTACGGGAAACGTTATAAAAACGAATAGGTCATGCCGAAATTTTTATAAATTTAATATTTATTTAGTTTTCTTAAATATTATTTAGAAACTAAAACCCACTTTTAGAAATATTAAATGGACAATAATGAAACAACGATTTATAAAATATTATTTTATAAAATCATAATTATTGTATATACTTTTAAAACTCTGAAACGTGTGCCCTCTTTTATTAAATGATCTTTACTTAAATAAATAGGTGATTTTGAAAGTGTGTCGAATTATTTAAGTTTATTTTATTTGCAAGGTATTGCATGCTTGGATTATTTTATTCTTTTGTTGTCATCTTCTTGAGTATTGTACATGTCGCGTGTCATGTATATTCTGGGTTATTCGTGCGTTGTCTGTTCTTGTTATATAATTCAAGCTATGAATTATATACATGTTCCGTTCCTCCGTGGGTAATATATATTAGGTATATATATTACATACCTGGTGGTATCCTACGCTTCACCTTACTGAACCGATTACCGAACCGATTACTGAACCGATTACTGAACCGATTACTGAACCGATTGCTGAACCGATCACTGAACCGATTACTAAATCGACTACTGAATCAGTTATTGAACCGATTACCGAACAATTTCGATGTGGGATTTAAGCGGTTTACGAACCAATGGTATTGATGAAACTTTTCATCGGGAAAGCTTGGATGCATCGATTTGGGATGCCAGGAGATGATCGATAAGATAAACTGTGACTTCCGGTATCGAGTAGTTCCGGCCTACGCTACACTGCTCTTGTATTCATGTCTCTGCAAATTGTTCTGTAACATCGATGTGAGTTCATATCCCTTATTTTTATTTTCAAATCGCTTTATAAATGTTTTGAATCTCTTTTGGGGGAGATACATGCTTGTCGATGTCAAATACGTGTTTGTGCATTTCAATGATTATTGCGATATGCATGTCTATACTTTCCAAGTATTATTGTGACTGATAGGTGTGTAAACACCCATCCTTTTTACCACTTAATTACAATAATAACTGAGCCAAAACGTGTATTTTATGTCATTTATGTCGGAATTATGCGTGGTTTGTGTTTCTGTTGTGATTTAGGACGAAAATGTGGAAAAGGGAGAAAACATGGGCATTCACGGGCTTTTATCGAAGAAAAAGACGAAAGACGAAGTCAAAGAAATCAAGAGTGCATAAAGAACGGAAGTCCAAGACCAATTATGAAGATTTATCGAAGAAAAGGTCAAAAGACGAAAGTTTACTTAAAGCCGAAGAACTCAAGTCTAATTTATTGAAGAATTAAAAGACGAGTTTAAAGAAATCCCGAGACAAAGTCATTAAAGTCAAAGTATTAAGAAGATTAACAAAGGATTAAGAAGATCAAGGACTAAAGCATGCAATTAAGGGAAAGAAGAAAGAGGGAGGAAGCTTCCTAAGCACCTCCCTAATCTCCTCTATAAATAGGATTTATTTTCATTCATTAGATTTGTTGGCTAGTTTGACAAAATATGCTCTTCCATTTTAATTACTTGCACATTTAAATACATGTCGTTTACTTTATTGTCAAATTTAAATACCTTGTCTTGCACCTTAAATACCTTTAATTTCAAGTAAGTTTTCTTTTAATTCTTGTCAGTCTTTATTTTTATTGTCCATCTCCTATCTACCTTTCTTTAATCTTTGATTTTTATGGTTATGTTCATGTTTATGTTCTTGTGTTTTTTTTATTTTGATTAAAGTGGGTCTTGATTATTTTGGTTATATTTGTTAGTTTTGTTGTTTAGGATTGTTTGTTTATGATTAGTTGATGTTTTATGATTAGTTTGATTTAATCTTGTGGTTGATTTTTATAAGTTTTCATCTAGATCCGTATTATTTTTGTCTTTTGTGTTCTTCGCGGTTCATTTGTTTCCCAGGTATATTCCGGATCAAGGCAGGTTATTCCTAGTGAAGGAATTGTGTTGTGATATTCCGAACCAAAGTCGTTCATCCGGAATATTAAACATTTCGGATCAAGGCTGTGTGAAGAGGACATTCCGCATCAGCAAAACATTCCGGATCAAAGGATTTATCCAAATTGATTCATCCGGAATATCTAATATTCCGGATCAAGGTTTCATTCGGAAGATCCAAACATTCCGGATCAAGCATTTCATCCGGAATACCAAACATTCCGAATCAAGGCTTTGTGAAGAAATATTCCGGATTAAGGAAGATATTCCGGATCAAAGAGTTTCATTCGGAATAAGTGACATATTCCGGATCAAGGTCTTCATCCGGAATCTTCAACATTCCGGATCAAGGGAATTATTCTGGATCAAGGACCAGCAAGGAAAATATTCCGGATCAACGGGTTCATTCCGGATCAAGGCTTTATTCCGAATCAAGACTTTATTCCGGATAAGTGACATATTCCGGATAAAGGATTTTGGCGAATATTCCGAGTGAAGAAGAATCATTCCGAACGAATGTGACATTCCGGATGAGTGATTATTCCAAGCGAAGGTTTATTCCGGATGAGCTGTTTCAGGTTCTTTTAAGTTACTCTTTTTAAGTTTCTGTTTTTAATTTTCAAGCTTTATTTTTCCCGCCTTTTTACTTAGTTGCACTTTTAGTTTAATTGCTTTAGATTTATTTTATCCTTGCCTTAGTTTAAGTTTTAGTTGCGTTTTAAGTTTGCCTTAGATAGTTTTAAATTTGCGTTATTTACTTTTAGTGCCTTTTAATATTCCGTCACGCTTTTAAATTCTTGTCTTTTACTTTAAATTAGATTTAGATTTACTTTAACTTCATTTTACTTTTACGTCTTGCACATTTTATTTTAAAACAACCAAAAATATTTGTTTCACCAAAAACAATTGAGTCGTACTTTGAACCGGAAATCAATTCGTTAAGATACCGAGAAACGAACATTGAACCTAGTAAAATAACAGCATTAAAATGGCGCCGCTGCCGGCTCTTTTCGTAAAGATTAACGGTTTTCTGTGAGAGACGCGTTGCTTTTTGGGATCCGTTCACTTGTGAACTTTATTTTTCATGTCAAAAATTTTCAAAAAATCCCAAAAACATTTGAAAAATCATAAAAAGCATTTCTTTTTCAAAAGTTTTGCACCAAAAATATTCCTCTTTATCCTCTATTACGTTTAATTCTTTTCTTTACCCCTATTATTTATAATTCTTCATGGATTCGTCTTGTGTACGGTGTGGGAGACCATGGCATGGTTTTCAAACATGTCAATGGTGTACTTGTGAGCGGTGTGGTTTTGATATCGATGATACCCAATTTGGATTTTGTCCATTTTGCAATTCAACAAATTCATACTTCTCCTCTTGCAATACTTTCTCACCTTCTCCCGTCTATGACAATCCCTATCCTCAAGATGCACCGGGTTTTTCTCCATACCCGTGGTGCTATATTTGTGGGGGCCCCCATGATGCTTCTTCTTGTGATCCGTCAAAGGTCTTTGAGAAAGTTCCGTGCTATCATCCCAGTGTATATAACTTTGAGCCCCCACGTCACACCGTCAATCATCAACCCTTGTGTGCACTTCCTCCTAAGCAAATGGCCACATTTTTTGACACCTTTCTAAAAGTTCAAGAAGCTTGCAACAATATGATGGAGAAATGTCAAGCGGATCAGCAACAAGAGCAGGTATCTAACCTTAATGCTTATACTCCTCCTCTTGTGCCTCCATATTATTATGACAGTGATGACAATGAGAGTACTATTTCTTGGAACGATGAGAATTCTATTTCTTCTCCCGACTTTCCGGTTCAGGAGCCTACGGATTCACCCATCCTAGGTGATGTGGATCTTAGCACAATTCCTGCAAAGGAATCCGACGAATTCAATAAGTCTAGTGCTGATAACCTTGTCCCATTTCCAAGTGAATCTAAGTTGACATCCGACAGTGACGATGAGTATGATGCACTTTCTTCTGATGATGTTCCTTCCACCAACACTTTGGGAGAGGATTCTTTGGCTTTATCTAATCCTCTTTTTGATCAAGATGATGATTTTACTTCTAGTGATGACGAGTCGCTATCCGATGAAGACGTTCCGAAGGAAATTTTCAAGATTTATTCGAACCCTTTATTTGATTTTGATGACGATTACATAGCTAGTGAGGTGAATCCTCTCTTTGACGAAGGGATTGAGGACATTAATAGCTCTGATTCTCCTACTATTGATGAGCATACTTTGTTAGCCATGCCCCCTTCTATCGCAGAGGTGGAGAAATTTGACTCTACTGGAAAGGTGACGCAGGTGGAAGGTAATTTTTCTCATACTTCTCATATTATATTACCACCTCCTCCTACCGCGTGCACACCCCAGCGGGTGATGTATCGCTTTTACTCTCCTCGTTTCGTACCGGGAAATGAGGATGAGTGCTTTGACCCGGGAGGTGACAATGACCATTCTATGATTGATACCCTTACGGCTTTGCCAATTGGTCAGCATCCATTGTCTTTGGAGGATGACAATGTGATTCTTTTACCCACCCCACCTCCCGTGGATCAAGATTTCACATACGTATCGTATGTTGAAAGGACCTTCCTACCATTCAAGACTTATCCTCCTGCCTCTCCTTTTTTATATTCCTCCGGGAACGAGGACAAGGTTTTTGATCCCGGTATTACATTTGAGGCTTTCCCATGGACCATTTAATTCGGGGACGAGTCAGGCTCGTGACTCGCTTAAAAAAAACAAGCGCTTCTTGGGAGGTAACCCATGTATCTATCTTTTAGCTTTCTTTATCCTAAGTGTAGGGGAGACCCGTTGGTGTTTGCTATCCCCTCTCTTCTCATATTCAGGGATTCGAGCCTCAATGATCCACTCTTGATGATTTTTGACGACCCGTGATTCCGTGTTTCCATCTTCCCGGTTCTATCCTAAATTTTTTTTGATTCACTATTTCATATTTTCCAATATTAAATAGGAATCTCTTTAGTTGTCTTTTCCTTAGCGAGATTTAAACAACGTGCACAATGTCCTAAGTATAGGGGAGTTTACTCCCACATCCTTAAAAATTGAGGACAATGTTTATATTAAGTGTAGGGGGACTTCTATCGAAGTTAAGTGGTCTTTTCCTTGTATTTGTCCTCATTTTAACCGGAAAATCAATTTTTCGACATTTTTCAAAATTTTTGATCTATTTTGGCCTATTAGTTTTTATCTTTGTATAGTTATTTTCTTTCCTTATTAGAATAAATTTTTAATAAAGTGGTTTTAATTTACAAACATTGTGAATCTTTTGACTCAACCCGAGTTTACCTATCTTAGTTTACTCTAGCTAGTATCCTTAACGTGTTTAAGTCAAGTTTTGCTAGGCTTTTATATAGGGAGCTATAAAACGTGAAAGTCTTAACTCTCACGGGTTAAGAACAAAAACTTTTCGCAAGTTCCTATAACTGATCCTAGAGAGTCGTTTATCAAGGGAACTTTAAGATGCGATTTCTAAACTTGAAAAAGTCTAAGAATTTGCAAGATCCTATAGGCGACTCGAAAACCCAAAACTTTGATTTAATAGGCTAAGCATCCACGAGTCTCATTCCTTGAGATTTTAAACTGTGGAGAACGAGAGATGATAGAGTCAATTATAAGTTTGGTATTCTTTCGTGAATTTATGTGAGTTAATTATAAGCCTATTCTCCCATCGCTTGTTAATAAATTTATCTGCAATAAATAAGGTTGTACGATTTGAAAAGTTACTTAGCTTCTAGCCCAAGATCGTTTAAAAGTTGCTCGGTATGGATTAGAGTTCATAGCCAAGGCATAACTTATTGAAGCGGGATGCGAATATTGGCGAGTCCGAAAAGGCCCTAACAAGGCATGAGGGCTATATTTTGTTTCTAAAGATCCAAGTGATGTAAAGAATCATTTATCAAAGATCAATATGAAGGATCGAGACACACGACGAAAAGCAAAAACTCCCCAAAAGTCATGGAGAAGTCTATCCGAAAAGAACCTAGCAAGGTACGAGGATAAATAGATCCAAGTCCAAAAAGGAGGCGGATCGTTGTATATCAAAGTCCAAAATAAAGATTGGAGAAAAATGAAGAAGTCGTGGTCCAAGTATGAAGAATCTCTCAAAACTTCAAGTGAAGAAATTCCTATTATGAAGAGAAGGCCATTATTTCATGAACGTCTCTCAAGGTTTGAAGTATGAAGTCGCTGCCAAATATCGGTCCGAGAAAGGTCTCAAATCGCGAAGCGAGTTATGCCAAGATATGAACTTTATGAGGCCCCGAGAAGCAGTTTTAAAAGATTTTGTCCTTTAGCTAACTATTGATTAAATCGTTCACTTTATTTTCGGCCTAAAATAACTATCAAAATAAGTCAAACAATGCATCCTCGTTATCATTCAAGACAATAATAAAATATAAGAGATACACCTAGGAATAAGGGAGTCTAAGTGAATAATTGGCCCACATGAGTTCGTGTTAGTTTGCTAACTTATAATATCAATGATCTCGTTTTTAAGCTTGGTTTGGAGAAAGTGAAAACTTGAGGATGATGATTATTCATGACATTTCCAAAACCCAAGGTATGTTTTTGATTTCTTTACTTTCAATGTTTATAATTTTCTATCTCTTTAATAAAGGCCAATATGGATTGATTATGATGGGAAATGTAATCTTGCTTTGTAACTAATGCATTGCATGAGGACATTGCAATGGTCAAGTGTAGGGGATTTGATAGGTGTGTAAACACCCATCCTTTTTACCACTTAATTATAATAATAACCGAGCCAAAACGTGTATTTTATGTCATTTATGTCGGAATTATGCGTGGTTTGTGTTCTTGTTGTGATTTAGGACGAAAATGTGGAAAAGGGAGAAAACATGGGCATTCACGGGCTTTTATCGAAGAAAAAGACGAAAGACGAAGTCAAAGAAATCAAGAGTGCATAAAGAACGGAAGTCCAAGACCAATTCTGAAGATTTATCGAAGAAAAATTCAGAAGACGGAAGTTTACTTAAAGCCGAAGAACTCAAGTCTAATTTATTGAAGAATTAAAAGACGAGTTTAAAGAAATCCCGAGACAAAGTCATTAAAGTCCAAGTATTAAGAAGATTAACAAAGGATTAAGAAGATCAAGGACTAAAGCATGCAATTAAGGGAAAGAAGAAAGAGGGAGGAAGCTTCCTAAGCACCTCCCTAATCTCCTTTATAAATAGGATTTATTTTCATTCATTAGATTTGTTGGCTAGTTTGACAAACTATGCTCTTCCATTTTAATTACTTGCACATTTAAATACATGTCATTTACTTTATTGTTAAATTTAAATACCTTGTCTTGCACCTTAAATACCTTTAATTTCAAGTAAGTTTTCTTTTAATTCTTGTCAATCTTTATTTTTATTGTCCATCTCCTATCTACCTTTCTTTAATCTTTGTTTTTTATGGTTATGTTCATGTCTATGTTCTTGTGTTTTTTTATTTTGATTAAAGTGGGTTTTGATTATTTTGGTTATATTTGTTAGTTTTGTTGTTTAGGATTGTTTGTTTATGATTAGTTGATGTTTTGTGATTAGTTTGATTTAATCTTGTGGTTGATTTTTATTAGTTTTCATCTAGATCCGTATTATTTTTGTCATGCGTGTTCTTCGCGGTTCATTTGTTTCCCAGGTATATTCCGGATCAAGGCAGGTTATTCCTAGTGAAAGAATTGTGTTGTGATATTCTGAACCAAAGTCGTTCATCCGGTATATTAAACATTCCGGATCAAGGCTGTGTGAAGAGGACATTCCGCATCAGCAAAACATTCCGGATCAAAGGGTTTATCCAAATTGATTCATCCGGAATATCCAATATTCCGGATCAAGGTTTCATTCGGAAGATCCGAACATTCCAGATCAAGCATTTCATCCAGAATACCAAACATTCCGAATCAAGGCTTTGTGAAGAAATATTCCGGATCAAGGAAGATATTCCGGATCAAAGAGTTTCATTCGGAATAAGTGACATATTCCGGATCAAGGTCTTCATCCGGAATCTTCAACATTCCGGATCAAGGGAATTATTCCGGATCAAGGACCAGCAAGGAAAATATTCCGGATCAACGGGTTCATTCCAGATCAAGGCTTTATTCTGAATCAAGACTTTATTCCGGATAAGTGACATATTCCGGATAAAGGATTTTGGCGAATATTCTGAGTGAAGAAGAATCATTCTGAACGAAGGTGACATTCCGGATGAGTGATTATTTCAAACGAAGGTTTATTCCGGATGAGCTGTTTTCAGGTTCTTTTAAGTTACTGTTTTTAAGTTTCTGTTTTTAATTTTCAAGCTTTATTTTTCCCGCCTTTTTACTTAGTTGCACTTTTAGTTTAATTGCCTTATATTTACTTTAGCCTTGCCTTAGTTTAAGTTTTAGTTACGTTTTAAGTTTGCCTTAGATAGTTTTAAATTTGTGTTATTTACTTTTAGTGCCTTTTAATATTCCGTCACGCTTTTAAATTCTTGTCTTTTACTTTAAATTAAATTTAGATTTACTTTAACGTCATTTTACTTTTACGTCTTGCACATTTTATTTTAAAACAACCAAAAATATTTGTTTCACCAAAAACAATTGATACGTACTTTGAACCGGAAATCAATTCGTTAAGATACCGAGAAACAAACAATTGAACCTAGCAAAATCTCAGCATTAGTGATACATACGCGTTGATATCTTCTCGGAGATTGTTTATATTATGTGTGTGCTTGTACTTTTGACGATTGTTTACGTGACATATGAGTTTACACTTTTCGGGTTGTTGATGATTTATACTTGTGAATGTCTGGGCTATCCCATATCTCCTTTTAAACTACTTTATATGTTTAATACTGTGAAGTGAAATAGCTGCTTGTACTTGCTTATGGACGCAAAACTAATTTCTGTGAACGCTTAGTGAACTTCGTTTGTGATTAGCCTAGGTTGTGTTAGCCATAGTCCCCACTATCATGAATCGTTAATTACTCTACTGGAGTAAGCTTTTATGTTATGGATAGATCTATTGAGGCTTGACAACCTCCACTCGGGCATTCTGACGCCGGACGGGTGTATATCATTTGTGTGAACTTGGGTAGTCTTGGCTAGACTCACACTTGGGGAAAATTATATGTACATTTTGGTGTACGTACTAGATCATTAGCTTCGATATCATGAGCTTAGCGCTATCAAAAACACTAAAACACCCGATTTATTCTACACTTGGCACTATCTATCCTATAGTTGCCTTGGGTACTTGAACTGAACTTTTGCGGTTCATCTTGCTATGAATCTTGAATATGATCTTGCTATGAATCTTGAATATGATCTTGCTATGAATCTTGAATATGATCTTGCTATAAACTTGAAAGTGAATCTAGACTATGATCTTGCTATACTCTTAAACGTGAATAATAAACATGATATTGGTATGAATCTTGACTGCGATCATGTATAGATCCGATATGAATCCTAACTGTGGTATCGATATGAATCTTGACTGCGATCATGTATAGATCTGATATGAATCTTAACTGTGGTATCGATATGAATCGTGACTGTAGTAATGTAAGGCTTCTGGCATGAATTTATTATGTGGTTACACATGATTCTTGCATGAGATATGATATGATTATTGTGTGTGGATTGATATAATCTTTATGTGTGGTATTGACATGATTCATGCATGTGGTCTTGATATGATGCTTATATGATGGTTTGATATGATACCTATATGCT
This sequence comes from Glebionis coronaria, assembly GCA_025667525.1. Lineage (NCBI taxonomy): Eukaryota > Viridiplantae > Streptophyta > Magnoliopsida > Asterales > Asteraceae > Glebionis > Glebionis coronaria. Next base: position 268,015,778 of record CM046878.1, read on the forward strand.
GGTTTGATATGATAGTTATATGCTGGTTTGATATGATGTGTATAATTATTTTGCTATGATTCTTATATGTGATCTTGATTGTGATATTGACATGAACCTAGAATATGATATTGTTATGTATGTTGACCGTGACTACTGAATTGAACTGGGATATGAATTGGATGATGAACTTAAGATTGAATTGAAATTAGTTGTGAGCGTTAACTACAACTTGTCTATGAACTGAGTAATGGTGTTAGCTGTAATGGTTTTGCTAAACATTGATTTATGACCGAACCTTGTGGTAACGTCTCTTTTATTGTGAAACTCTAGATTTCTAAACGATTTTGTGATACTACTTTTGGTAGTAGTCTTTGTAAACTTTTAAAGTGTCTTATACATTTTAATAAAACTTATGAACTCACCAACCATTATGTTGACACTTTTAAGCATGTATTCTCAGGAACTTGACTGTATGATTATTTGAAGTCTGCGTTGTGATATTTGGCCTAGAGGTCGTTCTCTCGGATCAAGACTAAGATAATCATGACGTAACAGGCCCCAAAACTCATGGGCTTCCACTGGGCCAAATTGGGGGTGTTACAATCAAATGCATACACAAGCATCAAAACAACATTCTCATGCAAGATTAACAAGATCTAAGCACCAAGAACATACAAACACTAGCAGAATCACAAATCACTTAAAACCAAGCACTTTTAGTAAAAGAGGGTCAAACCTCATGGATGTACTTCCACACCCATGATTTTTAGAGATGATGTGTCTAGCCCAACAAGACACAAGCTTCCAACACAACCCTGCTAAGATTCAACAAGGTTAGAGCACAAGTGATAGGTGTGTAAACACCCATCCTTTTACCACTTAATTCGGGCTAAAACGAGACCAAAACACGTATTTAATATCAATTGTTTGGAATTATGCGTGGTTTTTGTGTTTATTGTGTTTTCAGAGACAACCGGATGAATATTAAAGAAAACATGGGATTGCACGGGTTTTATCGAAGAAAAGGACTCAAGACGAAGTCTATTGTCCAAAAGGTGCAAAAGATTTGAAGTCATTGTGCCTATTTGAAGATTTATCGAAGAATAGAGCCAAAGATGGAAGATTCATTTATGTCGAAGAACTCGAGTCTATTAAAGATTATAAGACGAGTTGGAATTATTCACCGACACTTCTCAAATCCAAGTCGGAAACGTTTATTTAAAGACGCATGAAGACTTAAGAAGAAAGAAGAAAGAGAAGCCCAAATCAAAGCCCAATCAAAAGCCCATCAACACCATACACACGCCTATATAAAGCCTTCACCTCACAAATTTTCACACACTTAGTTTTAGACTTAGTTTTTAGTTTTTCATTCCTCTAGTTTTCTAGAGAGAGAAAGTTCCATACTTTCTCTCACTAAACTTTTTCTTTGTTTTTCATCTTTTAATTCAAAGCTTTCTTGTACTTTTGATTTCATTAATCTTAATCAAGTTTATGCTTTTAAGTTCTTTAAGCTTTTCCTACTTTTCTTGATTTGTCTAATCCTTGATCCGATTGTTGAAACCATTACGGTTGGGATTTTTGGACGTGTTCTTGACCTTCAGCTTAATCTTTCTTGTCCTTTTTAAGCTCTAGTTTGTGATTAAGCCGTAAGCTTTCCATACTTATCGGTTGATTGCTTGCCTATGCTTATTGATTTTCGGATTTCTTCAAAGTTTTAATCATTGAAAAGTTTTGTTTATTAAGTTTTAAAGTTTCTTGTTTTCAAAAGTTATCAAATTTAATCTTTTTGAAGTGTTTAGATTTCGAATCACCTAGCTTATTTCCTTTGCTTATTGAGTTTTTAGCTTTCCACCAATTTCGGAACTGCATTCATCTCATCGCAATACAAGGGTTTTAACACATTCCGACGGGTCTTCTTTGCTTGGTATCGCAATAACCCATAAGGGGTTTTACTTTGCGATAGGTTGTAAACCCCCCTATTCCGATCTGGGATTGCGATCGCATATTGCGATCGCACATTCCGACGGGGTTTAGGTCCCTTTTCTAGTCGAAACTCTGGCCAATTTTTATTTGCAACATTCCGATCGTCCTCATTCCGACAGCATCATTGCGACAGTTTGGATTTTGAACATTCCGATGGTGGTTAACAAATATATTCCGATGGACCATTATTTTGCGCATTCCGATGCTTTTGACTTTTAGGTATTCCGATAGTAATAATTTTCAACATTCCGATAGAACAAGTTTTTAAGCATTTATTCAATTAAGTTTTCAAAGTAAATTTCTAATCTTTCCTTTACATTTTCAAGCACTCAATTTTAACTTGTCAATTTAGTTAATCTTCCAAAGTTTTAAAATTACTCAACGTCATTTACATTTAATTGTCATTAGTTTAAAAATAGATAAATAAACCAACTCCTTTTTAGTAACCAAGAACAAATCATTCCACTTGAGACCGAGATCAATTCGAGAGGATATCGAGAGTAAAATTAAACCAAGCAAAAACCATGTATCAAATGGCGCCGCTGCCGGCTCCTCTCGTTAAGATCAAAAGTTTTTTGTAGAACTTGGATTTTGGGATCCGTTCCCCGTGAACGTTACTTTTTCATAAAAAATTTCAAAAAACACTAAAAAATATAAAATTTTCAAAAATCCTAAAAAGTAAAAAACATAAAAACCAAAAATATTTTTGCTTTGTTTTCCTTTGTTCGTTCTTTTGCAGGTGTATGCGCACTCGATCCACGTCTTATCAAGAGCCCGAGCCTCTCGATAACTTAGGCATGGCTGGTGTACAAAACAACAATAACATACCACCTCCGAACAACAATAATAACAACAACAATCCGCCTTTCAACAACATGAACAATAACAACAACAATGAGCACCTTCCGGATAATCGCCCAATGATTGAATTGCTGCAAGCTCATGTTGATGGCAATACGGATCCAATTGTTATACCACCAATTGCCGCCAACAATTTCGAGCTAAAATCAGGCTTTATCCAGATGGTCTCAGCTCAACCGTTCTTGGGACGAACCATTGATGACCCACACGACCACATCAAGAGATTTCTACAACTCACCAACACGGTCAAATTCAATGGAGTTCCACAAGAAGTGATAAGGTTACAACTTTTTCCCTTTTCTTTAGAGGGACAAGCCCGGCATTGGCTTGCTAAGGAACCGCCACAGAGTATTCTCTCCTGGACGGATTTGGAAACAAAGTTTATCAATTACTTTTTTCCACCCTCTCGTACTACCGCTTTGCGGAATGAGATCATAAATTTTGAACAAAAGTACGATGAGTCATTCAGTGAATCTTGGGATCGTTTTAAAGATCTTTTAAGAAAATGCCCACAACATGGTTTTACCAAAGTTCATCAAATAAATACTTTTTACAATGGTTTAAGCATGAATGACCAAGATTCACTGAATAGTGCCTCAGGGGGTAATTTATTGGCTAAGACTTCCAATGCTGCTTGGGATATCATTGAGAACAAATCTCGTGTGCAAACCAAGAGTGTTAGGAACAATGTTGCTAGTGCTAGCACTAATGACAGTGACAAGCGATTAGACAAAATCACTACGCTTCTTGAATCGCTTGTCACCCACACCGTCAGCAACAACAACAGCAACAACGCCAAAAACGCTCAAGTGAACGCTGTCAGCCAACCTTGTGAGATATGCGGTGGTCCTCATTCTTACACAACTTGTACCGCCACCCAAGATTACCCTGCTGAGAATGTGAATGCGGCATATGGCACCTATCAACAACCTGCTTATCAAACAAAACCCCAAGGTGACCGTAACTTGCTTAGCTATCGCAGCAACAACTATATTTCACCACCTGGTTTTAATCCTAACAACCAAAACCAACAACAAAACCTCAACCGCCCTCCTCAACAACAACAAACTCGTACACCATACATCCCTCCTCACAAGCAGCAACAACCACAACAACGAAACACCCAAGTTTACCAGCAACCTGCTTATCAATCACCCGCATACACTGCTCCTTCGAACCAAACCCCCGCATCACATCAAGACATTGGAACCTACATGAGGACTAACGATGTGATCGTGGATAATCTCCAACAGGAAGTGCGCAACTTGAAAGCAGATCTGATGAAACAAGGGAATGATCTAAGAGCTGATATGAAGAATACTATGGATAGTCAAACGAATGACTTGAGGAACATGATGGCTAGTTTCTTCAACAGTAATCAACCCTCTTCTTCGGGTACTCTTCCGAGTAATACCGTTGCAAATCCAAGAGGGGAGATGAAAGCAATCACCACTCGAAGTGGCAAAGGTACCAAGGAACCCGAGCTTCCTATACCTCCACCGGTGGTTGTGACTAAGGAGAACGAGTCACCTGCTCCTATTCCTCATCCTTCTCCTTCCCCAACCTCTCCACCTCTTCCTTCTACCCCTCCTCCACCCAAGGATGTGAGTGATCCTATTCTACCAAAGCCTTCCTCTTCTTCCAATATACCTTATCCATCTAGGTTGAGGAAAGAGAAGCTCAAAAGCAAGGACGATATTCAGGTTTCGAACTTCCTTAAAATGTTCAAACAATTGACTTTCAATATCTCCTTCGCTGAGGCTCTCGCTCACATGCCTAAATATGCTAAAATGTTTAAAGATCTTCTGAGCGACAAGGAAAAGCTCCTCTATCTCGCCAACACCCAACTTAATGAGAACTGCTCTGCAGTACTCTTAAGGAAATTGCCAATCAAGCTTGGTGATCCGGGTCGTTTTCTTATCCCTTGCAAATTCCCGGGAGTAGAGAATTGCATGGCCCTAGCCGATCTAGGTGCCAGTATTAATCTCATGCCTCTAAGTGTTTGGAAGCAATTATCTCTCCCAGAGCTAGTCCCCACCAAAATGACTTTGGAATTGGCTAACCGTACGGTTGCTTATCCAGTGGGGATAGCCGAAGATGTCATTGTAGGAGTCGGCAAATTCACCTTCCCTGCTGATTTTGTTGTCGTCGACTACGAGATGGACCCCCGTGTACCACTGATTGTTGGTCGTCCATTCCTTAGGACCGGTCGCACTCTCATTGATGTTGAAGCCGGTGAGCTTATCATGAGAGTGGGTGACGATAAAGTAGTCTTCAACATGGGAAAGTTGTCCAAACAACCTTATTCCAACGAGAGTGTTAATTGTATTGACGTTCTGGATGAGGCTTGTGAAGCACACTTTATTGATGCTTGCAAAAGTATTCCTTCCTCTCTTCCCAATGTTGAGACCGTGTCCTCTATTGATTCATCATTGTCTCTATTTGGAGATAGTGATTTATTTTGGAACAATCTTGAAGATACCATGGGAGATGCGAATTTAGCTACTAATGATTCTCCTATCGATGGGGATGAAGATATGAATTTCTTTGACAATCTTCTCACCGAAGACAATCCTTCCCCTCCATCTCCCACGGTCATTGCTATCGATACTCTGACTTTGAAAACGCCTCCCGTCGAAAATCCTCCGGATTTGGAACTTAAGGAGTTGCCGCCACATCTCGAGTACGTGTTCCTTGACGACAAGAAGAAGTCACCCGTCATTATCGCTAAGGACTTGCAAGAAGAAGAGAAAACTCGTCTCATCGCTGTGCTTAAAGCTCATAAGAAGGCAATAGCTTGGAAAATTTCCGATATCCGCGGAATTGATCCGAACTTTTGTACTCACAAGATTCTCATGGAAGATGACTTCAAACCCACAATCCAGAGCCAAAGAAGGGTTAATCCTAAAATTCATGACGTCATCAAACAAGAGGTTATCAAACTTCTAGATGCCGGCTTGATCTACCCTATTTCGGATTCGCCGTGGGTAAGTCCCGTCCATTGTGTGCCCAAGAAGGGCGGAATAACCGTTGTTCCCAATGACCACAACGAGTTGATTCCCACTCGTCTCGTTACTGGGTGGAGAGTTTGTATTGATTATCGCAAGCTCAATGATGCCACGAGAAAAGACCACTTTCCTCTTCCCTTCATGGATCAAATGCTTGAGCGTCTAGCTGGTAATGATTATTACTGCTTCTTAGACGGTTTCTCCGGGTATTTTCAAATTCCCATCGATCCCAAGGACCAAGAAAAAACCACATTCACTTGTCCCTATGGAACATTTGCTTACAAACACATGCCTTTTGGTTTATGCAATGCTCCTGGGACATTCCAAAGGTGTATGATGGCTATCTTCCATGACATGGTGGAAGACACTATGGAAGTATTCATGGATGATTTCTCGGTCTATGGCGATTCATTCTCTGCGTGCCTTTCCAATTTGGAACGTATGCTCAAGCGGTGCGAAGACACTCGCCTAGTTCTGAATTGGGAAAAATGCCATTTTATGGTAAAAGAAGGCATCGTCCTAGGACACAAGATCTCGAAAGCCGGTCTTGAAGTAGACCGTGCTAAAGTCGATGTTATCGCTAAGTTGCCTCCACCTTCAACCGTGAAGGGTGTGCGAAGTTTTCTGGGTCATGCGGGCTTCTACCGTCGATTCATCAAAGATTTTTCGCACATCGCTCGCCCGATGACCCACCTCTTGGAAAAAGATACTCCTTTTATCTTTTCCAAAGAGTGCCTTGAAGCCTTTGACTCGCTTAAGGATAAGCTTACTAAGGCACCCGTCTTGGTCACCCCCAATTGGGAGCTGCCTTTTGAGTTAATGTGCGATGCTAGTGATTTTGCTATTAGAGCGGTTCTTGGACAAAGAGTGAACAAACACTTCCAACCGATCCATTACGCTAGCAAGACAATGACAGGGGCACAATTGCATTATACAACAACCGAAAAAGAGCTTTTAGCTATTGTCTATGCTTTTGAAAAATTCCGCCCCTATCTTGTCCTTTCCACCACCATTGTGTATACCGATCATTCCGCGCTGAAGTACTTGTTGACAAAGCAAGATTCCAAACCAAGACTTCTTCGCTGGGTTTTACTGCTCCAGGAATTTAAAATCGAAATTCGCGATAAAAAAGGAGCAGAAAACCTAGCCGCGGATCATCTCAGTAGACTTGAGGATCCTTACCAAGGGGATCATCCGAACAAAGAAATCAATGATTCTTTTCCCCTGGAGACCTTAATGTCTATAAACTCGACTGCTGACGAAACCCCGTGGTTTGCAGACATTGCAAACTACTTGGCGGGTGGCATCCTCGTCGACGGGTTAACATCCCAGCAAAAGAAGAAGTTCTTCAAAGACATAAAAACTTACTTCTGGGATGACCCGTATCTTTTCAAACAATGTGCTGACTTGATTATTCGCCGATGTGTTGATGGACCGGCAGCCTTCGAAATCCTTGATGCTTGCCACAAAGGACCCACTGGTGGTCACTTTGGTCCCAACTACACCGCCAGAAAAGTGTTTGATTCTGGATTTTATTGGCCCTCCATTTATCGTGAGGCTCACGATATGGTTAAAAAATGTGATGCTTGCCAGAAACAAGGCACGATCACACATAAAGACGAGATGCCTCAGAATTTCATTCAAGAGTGTGAAATCTTTGATGTTTGGGGTATCGACTTTATGGGGCCATTTCCTTCATCTAAAGGAAACAAATACATCCTTGTTGCCGTTGACTACGTCTCCAAGTGGGTTGAAGCCAAAGCTTTACCTACTAATGATGCAAGGGTGGTTTGTAACTTTTTGAAATCGCTGTTCGCTCGATTCGGCGTTCCTCGTGCTATTATCAGTGACCGCGGGACTCATTTTTGCAACGATCAATTTGCAAGAGTCATGGCAAAGTATGGTGTCAATCACCGTCTTTCCACCGCTTATCATCCCCAAACCAATGGGCAAGCGGAGATATCCAATCGTGGATTGAAGCGAATTTTGGAGCGTACTGTGGGAGAGCATCGTGCCGCGTGGGCCGATAAGTTAGATGATGCTCTGTGGGCTTTCCGTACTGCTTACAAGACCCCGATCGGTTGTACACCTTATCGTCTTGTGTACGGGAAAGCATGCCACCTTCCCATCGAGCTGGACCATAAGGCGCACTGGGCCTTAAAGTGGGCTAACTTCGACATCAACAAAGCTGGTCATCATCGCAAGATTCAACTCAACGAGCTCAATGAACTAAGGAATGAAGCTTATGAGAACTCGCTGATCTACAAAGAGAAGACGAAGATCCTCCATGACGCAAAAATCAAGAACCGAGAGTTCCATGTTGGTGATCAAGTCTTACTTTTCAACTCTCGGTTGAAGATCTTCTCTGGCAAGTTGAAGAGCCGCTGGTCTGGTCCATTCACCGTCGCCAACGTCTTTCCGTATGGGACCATTGAGCTTTCTCAACCAAATGGGTCCAATTTCAAGGTGAATGGCCAGCGTCTGAAGCTGTACTTTGGTGAGGACATCTCTCAGGAGATGATTCCATCCCTCACCACGTTCCCCATGAACTAATTTTGGGTCGAGTCAGGCTCGTGACTCGGTCATCAAAAACAAGCGCTCCTCGGGAGGCAACCCGAGTATCTATCCTATTACGTTTTAACCTCCTAAGTGTAGGGGGCCTGCATAGGTGTTTGTATTTTTGTGGTGATGTGATTACAGGGATGAATGCACTCTTGGAACCTTTGAAGAACCGTGCTCCCGTGTTATCCGAAATCCGGTTCTATCTCTCAACTATCGTGATTCAATTTTCTTCATACTCACATTTGAAACTGATCACTTTAGTCGTCTCTTCCTTAACTTGAGTTAACCAACGTGCACAATGTCATAAGTGTAGGGGAAACTTTTCCCACATGCTTAAACATTGAGGACAATGTTTATCTTAAGTGTAGGGGGGACTTCTATCGAAGTTTTAAGTGAACTTTTCCATGAAAATGCCTTCAATTAACCGGAAAATCATCTTTTTCAACATTTTTTCAAATTTTTAATTAACTTTGGCCATTTAGTCGTAATTTTTAAAATTTTTATCGTTACTTTCATATGTGTATATCCCGCAATAAAGTCAAAAATATTAATAAATGGTGTAGCTAGTTTTGAAATCTTTGACATATTAGGCCCGTTGCGTTTATTTTGACTCAACCCGAATAGACTTATCCAAGTCTATTCTAGCTAGTATCCTTAACCATGTTGACCTTAATTGGTTTATTAGGCTAAGTATCCACGAGTCTCATTACTTGAGATTTTAAATTGTGGAGGACGAGAAATGATAGAGTCAATTATAAGTCGGTGTTCTTGCGCAAGCTCACTTGGTGTAATTAATTGCCTATTCTCCCATCACTTGCTAATAATTTATCTGCAATAAGTAAGGTCTTACGATTTGAAAAGTTACTTAGCTTCTAGCCCAAGATCGTTTAAAAGTTGCTCGGTAATGACGAGAGTTCATAGCCAAGGCATAACTTATGAAGCGGGGCGCGAAGATTGGCGAGTCCGAAAAGGCCCTAACAAGGCATGAGGATTCAATTTTATTGCTGAAGATCCAAAGTGATGTGAAAAGCATTATTCCTAAAGTCAATATGAAGGATCAAGACTCACGACGAAAAGCAATCAACTCCCATAAAGATCATGGAGAAGTCTATCCGAAAAGACCCTAACAAGGTATGAGGATAAATAGATCCAAGTCCGAAAAGGAGGCGGATCGTTGTATCTCAAAATCCCAATTAGAGATTGAAGAAATAATCATGAAGTCGTGGTCAACAAAGTTGGAGTACCCCTCAAAAGTATCCAAGTGAAGAAACTCTATTATGATGAGAAGACCATTATCTCAAGAACGTCTCTCGAAGATATGAAGTATGAAGTACATGCCAAATATCGGCCCGAGAAAGGTCTCAAATCGTGAACCAAGTTATGCCAAGATATGAACTTTTTGATATCCCGAGAAGCAGTTTTAAGAGATTTTGTCCTTTAGCTAACTATTGATCAAATCGTCCTACTTTGCTTTCAGCCCTAATGAACTATCGAAATAAGTCCAAAAATGCATCTTCACGATCATTCTAAGACAAAAATAAAATATAAGAGATACACCTAGGAATAAGGGAGTTTAAGCATTTAATTAAGCCATGTGTGTAAGTGTTTGAATTGCTAACTTATAATAACAATGATCTCGTTTTTAAGCTTAGTTTGGGGAACGTGAAACTTGAGGGTGATAAATCTTCGCAGCACCAAAGCCCTAATGTAAGTCATCGAATTCTTTGCAAATTATTTCCATGTAGCTATTTTCAAGTGAAAATGGTTTTCTATCCCTTTGTTATCTTTGAAGTTTTATTTCTTTAAATTTTTGTCTAGTAGAATTTAAATAAGGCCAAGGTTGATTAATTATGAGAAAAGTGTAAACTTGCTTTATCACTAAGCATTGCATGAGGGCATGGCAATGGTTAAGTGTAGGGGATTTGATAGGTGTGTAAACACCCATCCTTTTACCACTTAATTCGGGCTAAAACGAGACCAAAACACGTATTTAATATCAATTGTTTGGAATTATGCGTGGTTTTTGTGTTTATTGTGTTTTCAGAGACAACCGGATGAATATTAAAGAAAACATGGGATTGCACGGGTTTTATCGAAGAAAAGGACTCAAGACGAAGTCTATTGTCCAAAAGGTGCAAAAGATTTGAAGTCATTGTGCCTATTTGAAGATTTATCGAAGAATAGAGCCAAAGATGAAAGATTCATTTATGTCGAAGAACTCGAGTCTATTAAAGATTATAAGACGAGTTGGAATTATTCACCGACACTTCTCAAATCCAAGTCGGAAACGTTTATTTAAAGACGCATGAAGACTTAAGAAGAAAGAAGAAAGAGAAGCCCAAATCAAAGCCCAATCAAAAGCCCATCAACACCATACACACGCCTATATAAAGCCTTCACCTCACAAATTTTCACACACTTAGTTTTAGACTTAGTTTTTAGTTTTTCATTCCTCTAGTTTTCTAGAGAGAGAAAGTTCCATACTTTCTCTCACTAAACTTTTTCTTTGTTTTTCATCTTTTAATTCAAAGCTTTCTTGTACTTTTGATTTCATTAATCTTAATCAAGTTTATGCTTTTAAGTTCTTTAAGCTTTTCCTACTTTTCTTGATTTGTCTAATCCTTGATCCGATTGTTGAAACCATTACGGTTGGGATTTTTGGACGTGTTCTTGACCTTCAGCTTAATCTTTCTTGTCCTTTTTAAGCTCTAGTTTGTGATTAAGCCGTAAGCTTTCCATACTTATCGGTTGATTGCTTGCCTATGCTTATTGATTTTCGGATTTCTTCAAAGTTTTAATCATTGAAAAGTTTTGTTTATTAAGTTTTAAAGTTTCTTGTTTTCAAAAGTTATCAAATTTAATCTTTTTTATGTGTTTAGATTTCGAATCACCTAGCTTATTTCCTTTGCTTATTGAGTTTTTAGCTTTCCACCAATTTCGGAACTGCATTCATCTCATCGCAATACAAGGGTTTTAACACATTCCGACGGGTCTTCTTTGCTTGGTATCGCAATAACCCATAAGGGGTTTTACTTTGCGATAGGTTGTAAACCCCCCTATTCCGATCTGGGATTGCGATCGCATATTGCGATCGCACATTCCGACGGGGTTTAGGTCCCTTTTCTAGTCGAAACTCTGGCCAATTTTTATTTGCAACATTCCGATCGTCCTCATTCCGACAGCATCATTGCGACAGTTTGGATTTTGAACATTCCGATGGTGGTTAACAAATATATTCCGATGGACCATTATTTTGCGCATTCCGATGCTTTTGACTTTTAGGTATTCCGATAGTAATAATTTTCAACATTCCGATAGAACAAGTTTTTAAGCATTTATTCAATTAAGTTTTCAAAGTAATTTTTTAATCTTTCCTTTACATTTTCAAGCACTCAATTTTAACTTGTCAATTTAGTTAATCTTCCAAAGTTTTAAAATTACTCAACGTCATTTACATTTAATTGTCATTAGTTTAAAAATAGATAAACAAACCAACTCCTTTTTAGTAACCAAGAACAAATCATTCCACTTGAGACCGAGATCAATTCGAGAGGATATCGAGAGTAAAATTGAACCAAGCAAAAACCATGTATCAACAAGTTATAACAAAAAGATGAAAAATAACAAAGAAAAGCTTGATTAATGCAACCTTGTTCCTACTCCTTGATTATCCCCAAACCACAAGTTCACTACACCTTGATAATCTTCTTATCAGGGTGTTATGAACACTTGTAATCCAAAAATTCCAAGGGCTTGAACCAAGAACTTAGCAAAATATCAAGTTTTAGGAAAATTGGCAATTTCTTGCACAATCTTTGAAAACAGGTTTTGAGCTTTCAAAATCACAAACATATATCACTAACAACAGAATAAAAAGATTGGCACTTGGGTTTCATCAACAATATCAAACACTATTTCATTAATTGGACATAGGATTTACAGATTTGTGAACAAAGGAAAAACCAAGAGCAAATGTAAATGTTGTGAGCCCTACGCCTTATATAGGCTACATGAATACTAGAAAAGCGGAAAAAATATAAACCCTAGTTGGTGAAGTCCCTGAAATGCCCTTGCTGAATTTGAATTTTCTTCGTATCATGTGAACTTTTCTTGGCATTTTGTTGATGTAAAGTTGGTGGAATTTGATCAAAGGGTTCACATGAAGCTTAAAATGTAAGCTTGATTGTGGATGATTGATTTTTCTGCCAAGTTTTTCTTCTTCCCCAAAAACGTGAGCAGGGCACCTTACATGTGACTTGTGTGGTGATGTGGCAAGAGGTTTAAGGGTGGGGATATGTTTATGTTGATTTAATCTCAAAACTAGACAAGATCATGGTCTAATTCATAGTAATTAAGAAATACCCAAAACGGATTAAGAACATGAAGAACAAGGTTTTAATATGTTTTTGTTTTTAAATAAGTGTGAACCGTGTGTTTAATTAACTAATAAAATTAGTTAATATTCAGTTGTGAGTGGGGTGTGACATGGAGAAAGGGTAGCTTGTGATTGGCTGGATGGAGTTAGTGGGACACGTAGAGTGTGTTGGTTGGTCAAGGTTTATTTGGATGTCTGCCAAGTTTGGTCCCTTGGCTTTCATTCTCCTTTCAATTCAACTTAAACCTTGCATAATCTGAATCCCTTTGATAATCAAGTTTCATTTCTTAGACTTTTGCCCCAAAACGTTTGCAAAGGTTTATCAAAGGACTTGTTTTGCCAATTCATGATATTTGAAGGACTGATTTTGGCATTTTCTTCATTCTTCAAGGTCTTGACTTGTTTGTTGACTTCTTGGAGGACTAAAAATGAGAAGTCTTCATAATGAGGGACCATTCTTGCCAATTCTTCAAAGTTAAGGGTCCTTTTTGTAATTTTGACAAACTTTAAGGACCAAACTTGTAATTATAAATATACAAGGGTTTAAAGTGTCAATTCTTCAATATTGGAGGACCCTTCTTGTACAATCTTCAATTCTTCAAGGGTTATTTTTGGAAAATCAACTCTAGGGCTTGGTTCATTGTGCGGCTTCGTTTCTCGTGTTCGTTTTTCTGGTTTCTTGTGATCTTTTGTCATTTTCTCAATATCCGTACCTAAAATACACATGGAACAAACACAATCATATATTTGGCATATTTCATGATATTTAATGCATTTTAAGCCTATTTTGGACGATGAGACTATGTATAAAAGCAGTCTCATCACACATGCCTTCTATAGTATGGTCCCCGAGGGCTATTGATGCGTGGTGTTGGTAACAAGTTTAAATTTATAAACACGAATTACCGGGTTGACTAAAAAGCACGGGCAAGTATAACCCTTTCGTTTGTGTATAGCTTTTATGTGGTAATACCGAGATCGTTCACGGGGATTTGGAAAACCTATGATTATTCTAAAATGAAACTATAATTGTTGATTGTAGCAATTGTTGACAAACAAATAACAAGTAAAAATGATGAGATTAATAATATGATTAAAGGTACACTTGGTAAAGACTAGTTTGAGCATTCGTAATGGTATGATTGTGATGACATGTTAACATATGATTATGATAATTAGATGGATAATCCAATCTATTGTTTTCAAAAGCTTTAATATTCGTCAAGACCTTGGTTAAAGAAAACAAGCATTAGACTCAATCACTCAATTCAAGAATTAATCCAATTTCAACACATTTGATTCACGGTCATTTCACGAACTTGCTAACACTTATAGTTATGTTTCTTGATAATCAAAACTTCTTAATAAATGATCAATACAAAAGATAGTCAATCATAGACAAACCGGCTATGACTTGTTGATAGAAAATAACCCTTTCGACCTATGAAATTTTTACCAACAAATTAAGTTTTGATAACAATTGTCACATGAAACATAAATATCAATGGATCATAGGAAAGCTTGACATTGATTTAAACATAAATCACAATCACAACCATCACTTCATACTACAAACATCATCCTACCAAGTGTAGAATGAAACTTAGCTACTCAAAAAAAATGATGAAATAAACTCAGAAATAAATATATTATAAGTCATAATCAAGAGTCTTACAAAGTGGAAAAATGTTACTAATGGTTAGGGTAATGATCCCTAAGAGTTTCGTGATAATAACTTTGCTTATCGGACTCAAAAAATGACTTTTCTAGCACCACCTTGTTCAAATCCGGGAATGGGAGTTTGGACAAGGATGAGAGAGTTTATTTGATGTAATAATGAGGAGATACTTGAGTTGTGAAAAGATATGTTGTTACATGACCCCAAGGGTCTTATTTATAAGCTAGTTGATGGCATGGAGTGAATGCATGGCTTGGAGCCAAAGACAAATACTTGGAGCCAAAGCATGTCTAGAAACTTCTTATGTGGTCTTGCACGGTGGACACATTTTTGCCTAGACAAATGTTGGAGGCAACTTCACTCATGATGGAGGCAAATCAACTCCCATTTGATGGTGGAAGCAAATCAACTCCCATGTGATGGTGGCAACTTCACTCTTGCTAGTGTCAAGTTGGATGTATGTTGATGGTGGCAACTTTCATGTTGAATATCTTTATTTGCTTCTTGGAAATACTTCTTCTTGCACCCGAAATTAATCGTCAAAGGCTTGTAACTTGTACACGGGTCTTGAACTTGACTAGGATTCTTCGTACTCGTACAATTCTTCATTTTTATGTTGTTTTATACTCCATTCCTGCAATTGTCTACACCAAGACTTGCAAACACGATTGGACACAAATATGCACAAAAGTATCATATAATTAACCAATATACATCATGTACAAAAGTACGGATAACGCTCCTAAAAACATGTTGGATTTAGGCGTTATCAATCCCCTCACACTTAAGTTTTGCTTGCCCTCAAGCAAGAAGAAAAGAAAATTAAATCCAAAGGTACATGTATCTTTACAAAAATTCGATGCAAGTCTACCAAGTACAAGTACAAGATAAAACTCATCGTCTTAAGCTTTTAAGGTTGAAAAATTGAGATATAAAGTCAATACCCATAAAAATCTAGAAAGTCTTTTATTTCTAACTATACTAATAACATATGTATTGAAGCAACATGTATCACGAGTTAGCACTTTGGCTAATCGATACCTTTTATTTCTTCTTCTTCCTTCAACTTCATAACATTATAGCTCACTGGCTATTTATTTGTCTTTTTGACTTTTTCTTTCTTTTTCTCTTTTTTTTTCTTTTCTTGGCTAAAACTCCTAGCCATGAATTAACATACTTACAAAGTTCATATTGTATTGACAAACATGGAACTTGCAACTTTCTCCTAATTTTTTCTTTATATGAGACTTTGACTTGAGTAATTTTGACACAAAAATACATCTCAAATTTTCAAAAATTACCGATTGGATAATTTCTTAATTTATTTATATACGTTGCTTGAAACTTTTTATTTGCGAGGGCAAAACAAGAACAAAAGTTTTTAAAATAGCCCAAAAATATGGCAATTAAGCATCTTTTTCTCGATTTCCCTACAACCCCCTCACACTTTAGTTTAGTATTGTCCTCAATGTGATAAAATTGAACAAAAGTAAGGGAATAAGAGAAAAACCAGAATCACGGGCATATCATGCATCATACAAGAGTTTTGTCTTCGCCTTCAACTTGCGGTACCTACAAAAAAAAAAAACACATAAAAATACAGAAAACACTCTATTTTTGGTTTTTATAGGTTTTTATAGGTTTTTATAAAAGCGACACATGCTACACCCCCTCATACTTAAGCAAAACATTGGTTAAAAATGTGGGGTGTAAGCATGAATTTATTTTAAAAAGGAAAATCACACTTAAAAATTTAAAATTTTAAAACACACGGGTTGCCTCCCGAGAAGCGCTTAATTTATTATTGAGTCATCAGCCTGACTCATACTTATTTTTATTTTTCTTTATTTTCTTTGTGCGGAAAATGTTCACTCCACTCATCATGGTATAGTTTAACACGGTGTCCATTAACAATGAAGCTTCCTCCATTCTTGTCATACAATTCAACATAACCGGACGGGTATCCATGTTTTACTATAAAAGGACCGTACCACTTTTGTTTAAGCTTGGGAGCTTTGAATTTATAGCGCATATTAAACAAGAGAACTTTATCTCCTTTCTTGAATTCTTTTCGGATTCGAAGTTTCTTGTCGTGATAAGCTTTGGTACGTGCTTTGTACAATTTCGAATTCTCATAAGCTTGGAGTCTTAATTCATCGAGTTCATGCAGTTGCAAGAATCGGTTTTCTCCAGCGATTTTGAGATCGGGATTACAGCTTCTCAATGCCCAATAAGCACGGTGCTCGATTTCGAAGGGAAAATGGCACGTTTTACCGTACAATAAACGATAAGATGTTGTGCCAATTGGTGTCTTATAAGCTGTTCGGAAAGCCCATAGAGCGTCGTCAAGTTTCTTTGACCAAACGGAAGGATTGTCCTTAACCGTTTTTTCGAGTATTCATTTTAAGGCTCTATTTGTATTTTCAACTTGTCCACTCGTTTGTGGATGATACGCGGTCGAAAAGCGATGGGTGACTCCATAACGCTTTAAGATTTTCTCCATTTGTTTGTTGCAAAAATGGGAACCTCGATCACTCGGCATTCCATAGCGAGAGAAAAGCTTTTTTAGAAAGTTGATTACGGCTCCTGAATCGTTCGTGGGTAAAGCTTCAGCTTCGGCCCATTTGGACACGTAATCAATAGCGACTAAGATATATTCGAACTTATGGGATTTGGGAAAGGGTCCCATGAAATCAATTCCCCATACGTCAAATATTTCGCTAACTTGGATGTTGTTTTAAGGCATTTTGTAACACCCCCAAATTTGTACAACTCAATACAGCGGAAGACTAGTTGGTGTTACGGGATAGCACAATACTCACATCATAGACAACGCATAAAAATCGCGTCGTTTAATAATAAAGCATTTCCATTCATAAATATCAAGTTCACATAGGTCCCAAGCCATAATCATTTCATACAATTTTACAAAGATTTGAATGGAAATTGTTATTTAAGTGCGGGCCATGAATTCTTGTCGTCTTCCCGAGAATTACCTTCAAGTACCTGAGATAAAACATGTTAAAAGAAAAGGTCAGCGATAACGCCGAGTGAATTCATAGAGTTTAATAAATTCCCTCAATATAACTTTGGTAAAAAATTATTACCAAAAATCATTTCGTACAAATCATTGTAATAGGCCATAAAATAGCCAAAGTCATTTTTATACAAATCCTTATCGAAAATCATAATATAGGCATTTGCCTTAAAAATCATTATACGAGCCAATGTCGTAAAAACATCATACAATACGTCTTACGACATTGTATAAAGTTAAATAAAAACCGTTATATGAATATGGTTATGAAAACCAAAACACAAACATAATATCAATAGTATGACCCCGTATTGCTAGTCAGGCAATACATCGTAATTCGGTGCATATAGTAGTATTTCGTTAACTGGTTTATTATAAGCCGCATGACATTGTTACCTTACTAAACCAAACAACGGGTAGCTAACCCGATACTCAATTTACCCATCTAAATTAGCGTGTCTTCACAAAGGTCACGCTATGGAAATCTTCTCATACATAAATTTGCTTACCAATCAATATGGCACGACGGGGATCAACCGTCAAGGCGCGAACTGGGGTGATCGTCCCCAAATAGTACTATTATATGCATAAGCGTCTACCAAATCCCGGTAGTTCACAATTCATGCTAATGGGACTTTTAGTGACATAACATAACTTTAATAATCCATTTAATTTCATCTATCGGGTCATTTAATCATTTATCGGGTAATACAATCGGGTCATACAATCATTCGGATCCAAATCAATAAACAAACAATTGGGACAAAAGGTGTCCTATTTTATAAAAACTAACATGTTATCTCCCTCGCGGGTTTATAAAACATTTCATAAAAACATTTAAAAGAGTGCGAGGCTATGAACTCACGTTGATGTGGGAAGGCGGGTTATCGGCAATTCGGACGTACGGTACGTGCTTCAATCACGAAAACCTAGACAAATAATACTTCGTCTTAGACTTTTGTCCAATGACTTTATAAAAATAACAATTATGTATACATATGATGATTTTATATATATGATGATCAAGTGGGTTTACATATTCTCTTTTACTCATTTTAGTGTTTATGTGTTGATAACTTTTATACTAGTTTTACCTATTTACATGTTTTAAGTCCAATAGGCCCATTACAAGCCCAATATATTATATTAGCCCAATTATACTTTTATTATCAGTATCACACTTTATATGTTGGGCCCAAATGGGTTAAGCCCAATAAATAAGTTTATAAGTGTTTTAGTCCATTTTATTGTATTATTAGTCCAATAACGTTAACTTAGCCCGTTAATGTCCGTATGTTATATAGTTCGGGTTTTATCGGTTTTTACTTGTTATATATGTTTATATATCAGTATATGAGTTTTAAAAAGTTTACATTAGACGGGTCCAACCGTCTAAGTTTTATTTAACAAAAACGTTAATTTTACGGTAATAGCCGAAAAAGTAGTAAAAATCATGTTTATAGTTTTATAACCTTTAAAACTTATCAAACTACCATTTTTATAAAATGTCCATTTATTTATCCTTATACATATTTATATAAATGCATTATATGAGTTAGTGGGTTTTAATTCACATTTTATACTATTTTTATTTGAGTGCTTATATAATACTATTATACTTTAATTTCCAAAATCTGATTTTTACTTTCATGTTCACCAAAACAGCCATATCTAGAGTTCTATATGGAGATAGAAGCTCAAATTTTTATGACATAAACTAAATGATATGTGCTCCATTTAGCTCTTTTATAACTACTGTTGAATCAGCCTCTAAGTATTTTATAAAAATCGTCCAAAACAGTAAACTCAGATTTGTACCCTAAACTTGTTTTGATCATATCTCACTCATCCTAATGATTACATTGCATGGCCAACTCTCACATGTGTACAAGACATATTACTTACTGTATATCCATTTGTTCATGCTATTTTATCAGTTCATGACATGGTTCTTTACTGTTTTATACAGCCATCATTTTTAAGCATGATTTTAACCTTTTTACATATAGTTTTTCATCTTTTTACCCATGATTATCAACACTTGATCCCCACACAACATTTTTATCATCATATATTCATCATATACATATACAATAAGAAAGAAAATACATGATTACATAATCAAAATAACAAGAGGATGGGGAGAACAATCTTTATACCACCAAAGTGATGAAATGATGAGCTTTTGGATGAACAAGACATGGTTTTGGGTAACCAATCTTATGAGATATCAACACCACTTCTAGGATCACCAAGTATTTGTAGATTCCTCCAAAAATCAGCCCTTGTTCTTCATGAAAACTCCTTGAGAAATCAGCCTCAAACTCCCTTGAAAACTCCTTTTTACATGTTAAGATCACCTCCAATCTTCATAACTTCAATGGGTTTTCATCATATGTAAATTATACATATGATTTATGGTTGAATCAAGATCAAATGGGGGTTATTTTGGATGAGTTTGGGACAAATTTTAGAGAGAGGGAGGAGAGTGTTTAGTGGTTTGCATGTGTTGAAATGAATGAAAATGGTTTGAGGTGGTGGTTTTGATGTTGGTTGCTAGTTTACAAGTAAACTAAGACATGTGTCTTAGCTTATCTTGTAAGCTTGACACCACATGGTGTTGTTAGCTTTGTTTATCCATGTGTGGGGGTGGGACAAGTATGTACTTGTTCCATCCCCATTAATTTACGGGTATTCCTCGATTCTAGTTTCCTCGATTTGCGTGCCCTCGGGTCGTTTTACGAAAAACGTTTTTATAAATTATGAATCAACGGCACAAAGCGAATCTAATAAAAATTGTCTCATCAAAAACGGAGTTCGAAAACGTAAATACGTAATCCTAAGGTTTCCGGTTTAGTCGTAAAGGATGTTAAATTAAAATCGTAAGTCCTAATCTCTTCTCGTAAATTTGTGAGTTTATGAACCAACACAAATTTAAAATCTCAAAATAATATTCACGGACAAATTTATTTTCTGAAATGTCGGACTATCACCAGAGACGGTGTATGTAAACGTAAGCACGTAACGTTGAATCCTCCGGTTTAGACGTAGTCGATGCTACTTCAAGACGTAAATCCAAATTACTTCCCAAAAATAAGTGAGTTCATATTATAACATTACAATAATGTTTTTAAATAATATTTGAGAATAAAATATCAACCATAAATTGACGGATTGTCACACATTTCGTCTCTTCGTGAGAGGCTACCAGTACGTTGGCAAGCATCACAATTTTCGAATAGAGTATAGGCCTCTTTAAAAATTGTTGGCCAATAAAACCAGCATCGAAACTTTTTTCGCGGTGGTGGAAGGACCATAATGTCCCCCAGTAGGGCCATGATGACATTCATCAAGGATCTTCCTTGTTTCCGTGCCGTAAACACATCCCCTAATCATTCCATCGGGGCATAACTTGAAAAGATAGGGTTCTTCCCAAAAATAGTGTTTTAGGTCGGAAAAGAATTTACATCGTTGGTGATAGGTTAAACCTTTTCTTAGAATTCTTCCAACGAGGTAATTTGCAAAATCTGCAAACCACGGAGATTCGTCCGTAGAGATTTTCATAAGAGTTTCATCGGGAAAATAATCGTCGATATCTTCGTCCCTTAAATCTTCTATATTTGGATTTTCAAGTCGCGACAAATGATCGGCTGCGACGTTTTCAGCTCCTTTCTTGTTTTGGATTTCGATGTCAAATTCTTGGAGTAGTAAAATCCATCTAATAAGACGCGGCTTAGCATCTTGTTTTGAGAATAGATATTTCAACACGGAATGATCGGTGAATACAATTGTTTTCAACAACACGAGATAGGATCGGAATTTGTCGAAAGCAAAGACTACGGCAAGTAGTTCTTTCTCGGTGATTTTGTAGTTGAGCTGCGCGCTATTTAGAGTTTTGCTCGCAAAGTGTATAGGACGTAAATGTTTTCCCTCACGTTGTCCTAATACGGCTCCTACAGCGAAATCGCTTGCATCACACATAAGTTTAAACGGTCGCGACCAATCCGGCGAAACCATGATCAGTGCATTCGTTAACTTGTCTTTAAGCTTGTCAAATGCCTTTATGCATTCTTCATTGAAATCAAAGACTATGTCTTTTTCAAGGATTTTGGTCATCGGTCTAGTGATTTTGGAAAAATCTTTTATGAATCGGCGGTAGAATCCCGCATGACCTAGAAAACTTCTAACGGCTTTAACGTTAGTGGGTGGTGGTAATTTGGATATCACTTTGATCTTAGCTTTGTCTTCTTCCAATCCGGCTCCGGATACTTTGTGTCCAAGCACAATTCCTTCAGTGACCATGAAGTGACATTTCTCCCAATTGAGCACGAGATGAGCTTGTTTGCATCGGATGAGCATGCGCTCTAGATCGAAAAGGCAAGACTCGAATGAGTTTCCGAAGACTGAGAAATCATCCATGAAAACTTCCATGGATACTTCGATCATGTCTTGAAAGACTGCGATCATACACCTTTGAAAAGTCGCAGGTGCATTGCAAATACCAAAAGGCATACGCTTATAAGCGAACGTTCCAAAAGGACACGTAAAAGTGGTCTTGTCTTGATCGGATGGTTCGATAGGTATTTGAAAATATCCGGAGCCATCGAGAAAACAAAAGAATTAGTTCCCCGCTAGTCTTTCCAACATTTGGTCCATGAATGGTAGAGGAAAATGATCTTTTCGTGTGGCATTGTTCAATTTGCGGTAATCAATACACACACGCCAACCGGTAACGGTTCTTGTAGGAACAAGTTCGTTATTTTCGTTGGTAACAACAGTCATTCCTCCTTTCTTAGGAATGCAAAGAATAAGACTAACCCAAGGACTATCCTCTATGGCATAGATGATTCCTGCCTCAAGGAGTTTGATGATTTCGGCTTTTACTATCTCCTTCATGTTTGGGTTAAGTCGATGTTTCCTCTCAATAACGAGTTTGGCATCATCTTCGAGATTGATCTTATATTTTAAAATTTTTGGGCTAATACCCAGTATATCGGATGTTTTCCAAGCAAATGCTTCTTTGTGGTTTTTGAGCATAGAAACGAGATGTTTCTTTTGATCTTCCTCGACCTTGGTTGAGATAATCACCGGAAGGAGTGAATCCTTCTCTAGATAAGCATACTCGAGATGTTCGGGAAGAGGTTTCAACTCAAGATCCTTCGGTGGATCATGAATAGATTTGTGAATTATAAAGTTCGATTTCGAAGGCAAAACTTCAAACGGCTTGTTTTCCTCTTCTTCGAGAGTTACTTCGGAATCAAGGGCCATGAATTCTTCGAATTCACGATCACGATCGATATCGCTAATCTTTTCTGAAGTTGTTTGGAATGGTGTGTTCTCATCAAGCGATGCGTCCAACTCTTCTTCTGTTACCTCATCGATAACATCCACGCGGAAGCATGTGTCATCATTGGAATGGGAGTGTTGCATAGCTTTATCGGCTAAGAATGTGACTCGATCGTCACCGACTCCAAGGTTGAGTTCTTTATTCTTCACACGAATGATAGCATCGGCGGTGTGCAAGAATGGTCGTCCTAAAATGAGAGGGACTTGATGGTCTTCCTCCATCTCAAGGATTACGAAGTCGGCAGGAAATATGAATTTGCCTACTTGAACAAGCATGTTCTCGGATATCCCAATGGGATATTGGTAGGTGTGGTTAGCCAAACGTATACTCATACTCGTAGGTTTCAAAGTATTGTTTGAAAGATTCTTGTATAATGAGTATGACATAAGATTGATACTTGCGCCTAGATCGGCCAAGGCGTGACATTCGATATTTTTGTTTAGGGTGCATGGTATGAGAAATCTTCCCGGATCTCCGGGCTTTGGTGGAAGTTTGCTTTGCAAGGCTGCAGAACATTCTTCATTCAAAAACGCAGCAGAGATTTGCTCCGTCTTACTATGGTTGCTCACAAGATCTTTGAGGAATTTCCCATAGTTGGGCATGCCTGTTAAGATATCAACAAGTGGAACGTTGATCTTAACTTCCTTGATCATCTTAAGTAATTTGGCATTACGAGCCTCCATCTTTTCTTTTCGTAGGCGTTGAGGATACGGAATTTTTGGTTCATACGCCTTCGGTGTGGGTATTAGAATGGGTGTGGGTTGTTTTGGGTTGGAAGGAGGAACGGTTTCTTCCTTCTGGGGCTCATCGGCCTCGTCTTCACTTTCATCGGCGAAAGTGGAAGCATTGTTGTTCGGGTTTTGTGGTGGATCATAACTCAGCCCACTTCTTGTGAATACGGCATTCACATGTTCATTACGGGCGGGTGGTGGGCGGTATGGTTTATCCGTAGATGGTTTTGGGTTTGTTTGAGTGTTGCTTAGTAGCGACCCACTTGGTCGATTGGCTAATTGATCGGTGATTTGACCGATTTTGGTTTCGAGATCATTAATGGTTGCGGTGTGGTGTCTTTGTCCTCTTTCAACGTTGGCTTTGAGATCGAAGAATTGGTTCTTAATGAACGTGTTTGTCGATTTTTGAGATTCTATGAAAGATAACAACGTTTTCTCTAGGGCCGAATCTTCGGGTTTCTTTTCGTTTGATGGACCAGAATTATCGTTCTCACGGGGTTGTGAGTTACGATTTTCATATTTGGGATACTCACGCCATATGCGGGGATTTCTACCGTAGTAGTTACCTCGATAACCACTTCCTCGGTATCCTCCTTGGGCGTAGTTTGCTTCTTGTGGCGGTTCTCTTATTGGTGTATCATCACACGCCGTGGATGGGTGTGGTCCTCCGTAAAGAGTACATTCGCCTCGCATCTCCTTCAGTTCGTCTTTGATGGTTTTGAATTGCCAGTCAAATTTAGATGTGAGAGCGTCCATCTTTTCCATGAGTTTGGAATTTTCGTCACTTTCAACGAAAGCAACGGTTTTCTTGAAAGGTTTGGTTCGGTTATCTTTGGACCAATCGAGTTTTAAGAGAACTCGGTCCTCGAGCAATTGATATGCTTCGTTGGGAGTCTTATAGAGAAAGAGTCCACCGGCGTCAAGGATTGCTTGTGTCGGCTCATTGAGACCATGATAAAAGATTTGGATGATTGTTCCTTTTAGTAAACCATGTCCATGACAACTACGAAGTAGGTCTTTCATTCGGTTCCACGCATCAATGAGTGTTTCTTGTGGAAGTTGGGCGAAACCTCGGATTTCTCCCATAAGTCTTTCGTACATGGCGGGTGGAAAGAAACGGCTAACAAAAGCGGTTCTCATTTGTTCCCATGTTTCAATGGTACCGGGCGTCAACTCGTTGTACCAAACTCTTGCATCTCCGGATAGAGATGATGGGAAGAGTTTGAGTTTTATGGCGTCTCCATCGACGTTGGCTCCATAACAGAACATGCCACATATTTCTATGAATTCGGATATGTGCTTATGTGGATCGCCTCGTGTACGGTCGTCAAATTGGCGGTCTTTGATCATTGAAAGGTGATGACCTTTCACGGTAAAGTTTTCTCCAAGCTCAACTTGAACAATAGCAGCATCGGGGGTAGGTGCTACTACTCGGTTGGATGCCCACATTGATTGATCGTCGGCCATTGGAAATGGTAGATCGTTAAATGGGTTGTAGACGACAAAGGCGTCTAAGAGATTATGAAATGGTGGGTTTTTGGTTTTTGAGATTCGGTTTTCAAAAGAAACAAAGGGGTGTTTCTTGCGATTTTTCTTTCGAGATCGGTGAATATAACGTTCGGGATCGGTGTATGGACTAAGCAATTCTGGACCGGAAGAACGTGTGTTCATTCAAGTCTTGAACGACTTTTGAAAAGGATTACAAGAAATAAAACAAAATCAAACAAAATATAACTAATAAGAAAATAAGTAAATAGGAAATTAAATAAACCAAACAAACTAAAAACATAAATTTTTTTATTTTTTTATTTTTTTTTATCTGGGAACCTTGCCGGCGGCAGGAGGGTATTGCCGGACGGCAAATATCCTACTGTTTGTCGTTACCGATGGCAGAGCTGGCTTGCCAGACGGCAAGTTGGCTTCCGTTTGTTGGTTGCTGGCGGCAATGGTCTCCTGTCATAAAAAATAAATTTTTTTTCTTTTTTTTTACTTTTGATTTTTGGTTTGTTTGCAATGAGGAAACTACAATGAGTTTGATTATAGGATAATTTTGGAACTAAGAACACAATCAAATTCCCGGCAGTGGCGCCAAAAACATGATGCGTGGTGTTGGTAACAAGTTTTAAATTTATAAACACGAATTACCGGATTGACTAAAAACGCACGGGCAAGTATAACCCTTTCGTTTGTGTATAGCTTTTATGTGGTAATACCGAGATCGTTCACGGGGATTTGGAAAAACTATGATTATTCTAAAATGAAACTATAATCGTTGATTGTAGCAATTGTTGACAAACAAATAACAAGTAAAAATGATGAGATTAATAATATGATTAAAGGTACACTTGGTAAAGACTAGTTTGAGCATTCGTAATGGTATGATTATGATGACACGTTAACATATGATTATGATAATTAGATGGATAATCCAGTCTATTGTTTTCAAAAGCTTTAATCTTCGTCAAGACCTTGGTTAAAGAAAACAAGCATTAGACTCAATCACTCAATTCAAGACTTAATCCAATTTCAACACATTCGATTCACGATCGTTTCACGAATTTGCTAACACTTATTGTAACACTCTCAATTTTCGTATCGGTACAGCGGAAGGGTCTTTTAGAGTGTTACGGGATAGCACAATAACTCCAATCATAGACAACACATAAAAATGGTTGTACAAGGTTTAACATACATTCATTCGATAAAAAGTTTTAAAGTGTACAACAGGTCCCAAATTACACAGGTCATTAAGTCTACAAAACATAGATCGAATGAACATTTTTATTAGTATGTGGGCCATCAGAGTCGATCTCCATCCGGATTACCTTCAAGCACCTAAGATAAAAACATGCAAAAATCATATCAGCAAATGCCGAGTGAATTCATAGAGTTTAATAAAACCGTTATATAAAACAATCGTTGAAATCAGAACACAAGTATAATATCAGAAGTAAGTCCTCGTATTGCTAGTCAGACAATATATAAATCAAGCATACATCTTAAACCGTCCATGAGACCGTAGCCTCAATATTACCATTATAGATAATATTATTATCGTTATTAGCATCGTATCATATCAGATATTTAGATTATATAGGATTCATTTGGATTATTATTAGCCGCATGACATTATTACCTTACTATCAAAACAACGGGCCGCGAACCCGACAAACAATTTGCCCATCTAAGTTAGCGTGTCGTCACAAAAATCACGCTATCTAAATCTTCTCATACATAAATTCGCTTACCAATCAATGTGGTACGACGGGGATCAACCGTCAAGGCGCGAACTGGGGTGATCGTCCCCAAATAGTACTATCATATGCATAAGCGTCTACCAAATCCCGGTAGTTTACAATTCATGTTAATGGGACTTGGAGTGACATAACCTAACTACTAATAATCCTTTTTATCTCTTTTATTGGGTCATAGCATCATTCGGGTCCATATCATTAAGCAAACCATCGGGACTACTTGTGTTCTATTTTATCAAAAACTAGCATGTTATCTCCATCGCGGGTTTACAAATCATTTTATAAAACATTTAAAAGAGTGCGAGGCTATGAACTCACGTTGATAATGAAAGGCGGATTATCGGCAACGGGCGTGCTTCGGTCACGGAAACCTATATAAATAATAATCGGTCTTAGACTTTTGTCCAATGACTTTATCAAAATAACAAATATTCATATGATGATTTTGTACATATGATGATGATCAAGTGGGTTTATATATTCTTATTTACTCATTTTAGTGTTTATGTATTGGTAACTTTTTACTAGTTTACTAGTTTTACCTATTTACATGTTTTAGGTCCAATAAGCCTATTATAAGTTCATTAACTTGTATTAATCCATTTTATACTTGTATTATCAGTATCTAAACTTTACATGTTGGGCCCAAATGGGTTAATCCCAATAAGTAATTTTATAAGTGTTTAACTTATTTAGTTAAATTATTAGTCCAATAATGCTAACTTAGCTCGTTAATGTCCGTATGTCATATAGTTCGGGTTTTATCGGTTTTTAATTGTATTAGATACTTATATATCAGTATATGACTTTTAAAAACTTTAATTAGACGGGTTTGATCGTCTAAGTTTTAATTGGCGAAAAACGTTAATTTTACGGTATTAGCCGAAAAGACGTAAAAATCATGTTTATAGTTTTTATAACTTATAAATCTTATTCAACTGTCATTTTTATAAAGTGTCCATTTATTTAACCTTATATATATTTATATAAATGAAATTTATAAGTTAGTGGGTTTTAATTTCACATTTTATACAATATTATTTGAGTGCTTATATAATAGTATTAAACATTAATTCTTCAAAATCTGATTTTTAGTTTCATCTTCACCATTTTTATCATATCTAGAGTTCTATAATGAGATAGAAGCTCATTTTTGGATGTCATAAACTTCATATTATGTGCTGAAAACAAGTAAGTTATAGCTACTGCTCATTCCATGTCTAACTATCCTTAACAGTCCCTACAAAACAAACTATTCAGATTAGCACACTCATCTTGTTTTGATCATATCTCACTCATTTTGATGATTTCATTGCATGGCCAACTCTCACATGTGTATGACATCTTATACTTACTGTAAATGGATTCCACCATGCAATTTTATCAGTTTAAGACTTGGTTACTTACTGTTTTTATACAGCCAACAATTTAAGCATGATTTTAGCCTTGTTTCTTATGGTTATTCATCTTTTTAAGCATATTTATCAACACTTGATCCCCACACAACATTTTTATCATCATATATTCATCATATACATATACAATAAGAAAGAAAATACATTTTATCTTTACAAAAATAACAAGAGAAATGAAAAAGATGATCTTCTTTACCAACCAAGATTATATCTTGTTTTTGGAAGACAACAGCTTGATGAACACCAAATATATCTCCAAGATCATCAATCACCAGGATAGTTTGTTGAGAAATTAGCCCTAGGACACAAGCAAATCACCTCCTTTGTTGTTAATATGGCCACCAATCAATCAAGGCTTCAAGGTTTCTCCATAATATGGCTAGATAACATGTAACTTGTGGCTAGAAAAGATCAAATGATGGTGTAGGATGGTGAAGTGGGACAGCAATGGGGTGGAGAGTGAGAGAGTTTTGAGTTGTTTACATGTGAAAAATGGAAGTAAATGGTTTAGCAAGTGGTTTTGTGATTTAGTGGGAGATGAGTAGCTTCAAAGTGAAGCTAAGCTTACAAGTGTAAGCTTATAGCTACAAGGGTGCCACATCAAGGGATGTGGTGTCCCTTTTGGTCGTCCCTTTTAGTTAGTGGGGTGGGATAAACTTGTTTTGTCCCATCCCGCTAATTTACGGGTATTCCTCGATTCAAGTTTCCTCGATTTGCGTGCCCTCGGGTCGTTTTTGATTGGTGTATTTTGTATACACCTAATAGCATGTTAATTTAGCATAATTGTATATTTATTTTTCGTTATACATGTACTTTTAATGTGTTTTGTGATTATTTAGGTTACGAGCAAAGTGGAATAAAAATGGACGCTTTATTAATTTTTTGGAGAAAAGATATTGTGAGCGCCGATAAATGAAGAAAAAATATTGAAGAAAAAGATTTGAGCGCGTCGCAATATTTTCGGTCATCTTTTATTTGTCCGGGCTTCGTTCGAGTAATTATTTATGTTGGGTTATTTTTTTTATTGGGCCAAAGTTATTATATGCCAAAAGAATAAAAGAAAGAAAAATAATAAAAAGGAAAAAAAATAATAACTTTTGGGCCCAATACCTAATAACGAGGAAAAAAACACACATCATACTACACAGCCGATTCATTAGACAAAGAAAAGAGAACTTGGGAGGACAAGTGGGGCCGCATAATAAACACATCCGAATATCATTCAAAAAAAAAAGAACTTGGAGATTGGACTTCTTGAGTAGTAGTCGACTGTTTCACAAACAGCCAAAAAGAAACAAAAGTGAAAAAAAAATAATTGGAGTGCAAGTGGGCTTGGTGGGGGTCGATCACAATAAAAAAATAGAGATGAAGGTCACACAGCGGATCGAGTGCACGGCTAATTTTGTTGTAATTCCTTCCGGTAACTTTATTTATGGTTTGATCATCACTTTTAGATTATTATATTTTTATTACATTGATTTATGATTTATTTATAAATTATTTTTATTGACTTAATATTATGTTAATTATTTTTGCAAGACAATTTATTATTAGTTAACGATTCATACTTATTTTATTTAGTTAAAAAAAGATGGTCGTTTAATCAATATGAGTTGTACCGAAATAAATTATTAAAACATAATTATTGGTTGGATTAATATAAGATTTACTATCGTGAGTCATCGATAAACATAATAAATGCCGACATTAATTCATTCATATTAAGTCAAATTAATCTTTGTAAACGAACTAAAAAGTTTCGATAATCGATAAATGTGACCAACCATAAATATTAGGAGCTGGAAGGAATTACATTTTTCTTTTAATTGTTTACATCCTTATTATATTTTTATAGCTTTACTATTAGTCTAATAATTATTTTAATTTTTAATCCGCATTTTTATTATTAAAAGTATTTTAGTTGTTAGATTTCAAAACCAAAACCTTTATTGATCAGTGATCACCCCAAAACTTAAACTAAAACCACATAGTCCTCGTGGATCGATACCCGCTTACCCTATCTAGTATAAGGTAATTAGGTTATTTTTTACCGGCACTTCGACGTCGATAAAAAATGTGGCGTTATTTTTGACCGGCACTTCGACGTCGATCAAAAATTTGGCGCCGCTGCCGGGGACTCAGTGAGCTTTTCGTTTAAGTTTTTGTTTATATTTTTCTTTAATAAAATACAAAAATACAAAAAGATTTTATTTTTCTTGTTCGTTTGTTTGTTTGTTTGTTTGTTTTGTTTATTGTGAGTGTGCAGGTTAGTGTATGCGCACACGTAGATCGGGACGTACATCACCGTTAGCTTACGATCCTGAGGTTGAGAAAAGTGCACGGTTAAGAAGGAAGACGTTTCGACAGTTTTCTACTAATCTTGATTTTTCAGGTTTAGCAGAGCTTTTCGCTGAAATGCCAGGTGACGAAGATGTTGGCGGAGGTGCTAGCGGCAATAGTAGCGGAGAAGAATCCCCACCACGGGGTGTTGATTCTTATTACAGGCCGGTGATCTTCGAGGATCCCTCGCCTATCGTTTATCCGGATCCGGTTAAAGGGGTTACAAGTAACTTCAAGATCCAGCCGAACCTCATAGCAATCTTGCCAGTGTTTAGAGGTCGTGAGGAGCCATACGCACATCTGCGAGAATTCTTCTCAATTGTTGACACACATCAGGTTAATAATATTACCAAGGATGAGGTAAGAATTCGCCTTTTTCCTTTTTCTCTTAAAGATCAAGCTAAGGACTGGTTCTCATCTCTTGAGCCAGGTAGTATTAACTCATGGTCTGAAACGCAATCTGCTTTTCTTGAGGAATTTTATTCTATAAGTAAAACTGCTGCCATTAGGAATAAGATTAAATCCTTTCGTCAAATCCCAGGCGAGCAGTTTCATGAAGCATTTAATAGACTTAAGGAGTTATTAAGAACATGCCCTCATCACGATGTTCCAAAATGGGAGCTTGTCAAGTCTTCTATGATGGGTTGGATTATAACAACCAACAATTTGTGATGGCCACTAGTGGGGGTATGTTTTTCTCGCGACCTATGGAGGAAGAATGGGAGTTTTTTGAAAAACTAAGCAAAGGTTCTAAGACCCAAGCTTCAGTGGATCGAAACAACCACCCATCTTCCGCCAATTATGTGTCTAACCAACGTGGTACAAATTCTGAAATTAGCGAGTTAAGTAAGAAAGTTGATCTTTTGTTGAAAAATATATGAAAAGGTGTTCCGAATGTGTCTAATGTGTCGCATAGTGGGTGTTCAATGTGTGGTGATCCGAGTCACTCTGTCGATAATTGTCAAAGTTAGGGGGCACCACCAAATGAGGAGGTAAATGGAGTCTATGGTGGTCGTCCACGAAATGACCCATTCTCCGAAAGTTATAATCCTGGATGGCGCAATCACCCCAACCTCCGTTGGAAAGATGAAGACAATCGCCCTAATAATGCCCAACAACAACACTATGGTTACAAACCAAGGTATGAGGGTGGCGATTCATCTAACTTCCAACAAAATTCTTACAATCATAGGCCACAACAACAATATCCAAATCAGGGCCAAGGCCAAGATGATAACCGTCTCTTGAACCTTGACCGAAAGTTTGATAGGCTTATGGATTCATTGTCTACCAACAATCAAGAGATTAATAGAAAATTTGAGGTCACTAATCAAAGACACGAGACCACTACTAAATCTATTGCAGCTCTTGAGAGACAAGTTGGTCAATTAGCGGATCAATTAAGCAAAAGAGATGAGGGAAGGCTACCGAGCTACCCCACCATGAATCCCGCACACAAGAAAAATGGAAATGAGCACGTGAATATGGTGACGTCTCTTCGAAACGGTAAAATCTACAACAATGACAAGGGAATTCCAAATTCTCCTGATGTCGAGGATTTCGTTACTGATGACGAAATTATTGTTGAAGGTAAAAATTCTGATAATGTTAAGACCGGTTCTGAGTTGGTAAATGATTTGTTAAATGATTTTCCTAAACCCACAACACCGAATCCTAAAGCTACTGAATCTCCCGAAGTTGGGGAGGGTGGTGTGTCCAGCACATCGTACCCCACGGCTTTGGAGAAATCGACATCTGCAAAGTTAGCTAAAAAGGGTCCTCACGCTGAGGATATGTGGGAGACTTTCAAGCAAGTTAGGATCAATCTCCCCCTTATTGATGCTATCAAGCAAATTCCTGCGTATGCCAAGTTTTTAA
The DNA here is from genome assembly GCA_025667525.1 of Glebionis coronaria. Classification (NCBI taxonomy): domain Eukaryota; kingdom Viridiplantae; phylum Streptophyta; class Magnoliopsida; order Asterales; family Asteraceae; genus Glebionis; species Glebionis coronaria. The sequence goes on from CM046878.1 coordinate 268,048,232, forward strand.
AGGACTTGTGTACTCAGAAGAGGAAGCTGAAGGCGTCTTTGCCTAAAAAGATTGACCTAACTGAGCATGTTCGTACAGTCTTATCTAGCTCTCTTCCTCCTAAATTCAAAGATCCTGGAGCACCGTTGATTTCAGTTGTGGTCGGAAATATTGCCATTAAGAAGGCGCTCCTTGATCTTGGTGCCAGTATCAACATCCTTCCTGCTAGTTTGGTTGATAAGTATGACTTAGGAACTCATCGTAAGACAGACAACATTATTTCCTTAGCCGATCGATCTACCAAAATTCCTAGAGGTATCTTAGAGGATGTTATTGTGAAAGTTGATGATTTATATTACCCAGTTGACTTCTTTGTTATGGACACCGAGTCACAATACAAAGATGTTCAACCAACTATTATCCTTGGGCGCCCATTCTTAGCCACGATATATGCTAGGATTAATTGTCGGACTGGCGCCATGGATATTGCATTTGGTAATAAAAGATAAGATTGAATGTGTTTAATTCTATGAATTCTCCTACGATGAATGAATGTTACCAAGTAGATGTGATTGATGAGGAAGTTCAAAAGCATGCATCCCGTATGCTTAAGGATGATCCTTTGGAATTATATCTAACTGGTGATAATGAGGAGATTCTTGATGTTGCTGAAGTTCTAGAGATTCAAGAGTGTTTGGTCAGTTCTTTGGACCATCAAAAACCACCTTGGTCGTATAAAGTGGAGCCCTTACCTTCTACTTTTGAAACGGCTACGAAGCCGTCTTTGGAGGTGCCTCCAACTCTTGAACTAAAACCTTTGCCATCTAATCTCAAATATGCTTTTCTAGGTCCTAACAATACGTTACCCGTTATTGTTGCTTCTGATCTTTCTGAATCACAAGAGGAAGCACTTCTAAAAGTGCTTTCCAAGTACAAAGCAGTAGTGGGATGGACGATTGCTGATTTAAAAGGGATCAGCCCTTCATTATGTATGCATCGAATTGTTACGGACCCAGATATTAAGCCAGCAAGAGATGCGCAAAGGCGTCTGAATCCTAATATGAAAGAGGTAGTCAAGACGGAAGTTCTTAAATGGTTAGATGCTGGTATCATCTATCCCATCTCGGATAGTAAATGGGTAAGTCCTACTCAAACGGTGCCTAAAAAGGTCGGAATCACCATTGTTGAAACCGAGAATGGGGAAAAACTCACAACCCGACCAGTTAATGGGTGGAGAGTGTGTATAGATTACCGTAAGCTGAATAACGCCACGTCTAAAGATCACTTCCCACTACCTTTCATTGATCAAATAGTTGAGAAGCTTTCTGGTAAGAAATTCTATTGCTTCCTAGATGGGTACTCCGGTTATAATCAAATACCCATCCATCCTGATGACCAGGCTAAAACTACGTTTACGTGTCCATATGGGACGTTTGTATTTCGAAGAATGCCTTTTGGCCTGTGTAATGCACCCGCTACCTTTCAGCGGTGTATGATGAGTATCTTTTCTGACATGGTTGGAGAATCTGTAGAGATATTTATGGATGATTTCTCCATCTTTGGTCAATCCTTTGAAAGTTGCCTTGATCAGCTTGAAAGTGTGTTAAAAAGATGCACCGAAACTAATTTGGTGCTTAGTTGGGAGAAGAGCCATTTCATGGTTCGAGAGGGAATTGTATTAGGGCATGTTGTGTCAGAAAAAGGATTTGAGGTTGACCGTGCCAAAGTTCAAGTAATTTTAATTCTTCCTCCTCCCACTACTATCAAAGGTGTGCCTTCTTTTCTTGGTCATGCCGGGTTCTACAGGAGATTTATTAAAGATTTTAGTGCAATATCAAAGCCTCTTTGTAATTTACTCTTAAAAGATGCACGCTTTTACTTTAATGAATCATGTCTTAAAGCATTCAATATGCTTAAGCAAAAGCTTGTAGAAGCCCCAATTCTACAATCACCTGATTGGTCGAAGCCTTTCGAGATCATGTGTGATGCGAGTGATTATGCCACTGGGGCGGTTCTAGGACAACGGGTCGATAAGAAACCCGTTGTGATCTTTTATGCTAGTAAGACTTTTTCAGAAGCTCAAATGAATTACACCACTACTGAAAAAGAGTTGTTAGCTGTGGTTTTTGCTCTTGAGAAGTTTAGGTCATATATTTGGGGGCATTCTAAGGTGATAGTATTTTCAGATCATAGTGCCTTAAGACATTTGTTGACTAAGAAAGAGACAAAACCGAGGTTGCTTAGGTGGATTTTGCTTTTACAGGAATTTAATCTAGAAATCCGGGATAAAAAGGGGTCAGAAAATGTAGTTGTCGACCGTTTGTCTAGAATTATTCCTCCGCCGTTCAACCCTTCTGATGTGATTAAGGAAAGCTTTCCGGATGAAATTTTATTTGAGGTTTCTAAGGTTCCTTGGTACGCAAATATAGTTAATTATCTAGCTGTTAAAAAGCTTCCGGATTTTTGGTCCAAGCAACAAAGAAAATACTTCTTCTCCCAGTTGAAGCATTATTTTTGGGAGGATCCGGAGCTCTATAAAGTGTGTGTTGACCAAGTTGTTAGGAGATGTGTTCCTGACCATGAGCATATGGACATATTAGCTCATTTCCATTCTTATGCATGTGGTGGTCACTTTGGTGCTACGAAAACTGGGCATAAAGTCTTACAAAGCGGTTTCTTTTGGCCGACTATATTCAAGGATGCCCAATCTTTTGTGAAAGCATGTATTCGTTGCCAACAAGTTGGTGGGATTTCAAGGCGTGATCAAATGCCTATGAATCCCATACTTGTTGTTGAGATCTTTGACGTGTGGGGTATTGACTTTATGGGACCATTCCCCACTTCCCATGGCAATGTGTACATTTTAGTGGCAGTTGATTATGTGTCTAAGTGGGTAGAGGCTGAAGCTACTAGAACAAATGACCATACTGTAGTTCTTAAGTTTGTTAAGAAAAATATCTTTTCTATGCATGGAATTCCTAAGGCTATCATTAGTGATGGGGGTTCCCATTTTAAGAACTTTAGATTTGGGAAATTATTGAAACACTATGGAGTTAATCATAGGATAGCTACCCCATGTCACCCACAGACTAGTGGACAGGTTGAAGTATCTAATAGGGAGATTAAGCGAATTTTGGAAAAGACCGTTCGTAGTGATAGGAAAGATTGGTCCTTGAGGTTAGATGATGCTTTGTGGGCATATAGGACGGCTTTTAAGACTCCTATTGGTATGTCACCGTACAAGTTGGTATATGGCAAGGCATGTCATTCACCGGTTGAGATAGAGCATAGGGTTGAATAGGCGATTAAGACTGTTAATCTGGATTTAGAGAAAGCGGGTAGTTCTAGGAAACTTCAATTATCTGAACTAGATGAGATTAGACGTGATGCCTATGAAAGTTCTAGGATTTATAAGGAGAAAACCAAAGCTTTTCATGATCGACACATCACCAAGAAATCGTTCTTGGTTGGTCAAAAAGTTTGGTTATTCAATGCTAGACTTAAGCTTTTTCCTGGAAAGTTGAGAAGTAAATGGACGGGTCCATACATTGTGACTCAAGTCTCTCCATACGGAGCCATTGAAATAAAAAATATGGTGGGTGGAGAGCCTTTTAAAGTTCATGGACACCGTTTAAAGCCGTATGTTGAGTTAGAAAGTGATAAGATGGAAAAGGTGGATGTGGTTTACTTGGAACCAACCCAACCGTCTCAATAGCTCATTTGAGTTATGTCTGGCTGAAGACGGTAAACTTAGCGCTTCGCGGGAGGCAACTCGTGATTTGTGGAACTTTGTGGGTGTGTTCATTACAAACCCTCACGAGACAAAACTCGTCCAGTCGGGCTACCGAGTGGTTTAAAGGCTTGTTGCATACGCTAAATGCAACCGTGATTCCTGCGAAAGTGAGTTAGGTTTTTGTTTTTTTGTGTGAGTTTGTCAAATTGATTTTTAACCAAAATTTCAATTTAAAGTTTTTGCATTAGGGACAATGCAATGCTTTAAGGGGGTGGCACATGTGTTACATGTTCTTGTATGAAATTTTGGTCAAAATGGGTTAAAATGTGATTTTTAGGAAAAATTGAAGATTTTTAAAATTTTTAAATCACATTATAAGAGTCTTGTGCTAATTAGAGGTGGAAGTTTCTTCTACACATATATGTTTGTTGAGTGTTTTCAGATCCTGAAGATTAGCTTGTGGATGATTTATTGGAGCAAGCTAGAGGATTTGGCCATAATTATCAGGTGCACCCGATTCCATTGTTTAATTTGGTTATTAAATTAATTTGGTTGTTTGCATGTAGTTAGGCATATGTGTAATTTAGATGATCAAACCACGCCAGTTGAATTCCCTCTACTTATCTTTGCTTAGATTGAGTAGAAAGTTTGAATAAATAATATGAAATATAGTAATGTAATAGTTGGGTTAGGACATTTAGAATTGATCTTATTCGGCTCGCCACCCGCGCACGGTGGCCTTAGAAAAGAGTTGGAGAACTGTCATAATTATTGGTGGTAGTCATATGCTGGGCTTGCCTATCTGATTCGTCACCCGCGCAAGGTGATACTTTAGTTGTTAGCATGGGTCAGACGCCAATTTTTATGATGGATAGCATTGCACTTAGCCGAGACAATTTTATGTGAAATAACCCAATCCTTGTATTGTTGTAATGAAATTAGGAAGATTAGTTTAATTTAGTGCATTGTATAATTATACTATGTGGTAGATAATTCCATCATGTGATGTACCAGTAGGCACGAAGTATAATTGTTCCCATTTTAATTAAACAGACTTAATTAACCGGTTCTCATGTGCCAATGTGTCTTACTATGCACCTATATGATAGATATTCATGTTTCTGAATAATTGGTCTTTATATCAACCTTGAAAGGAGTGTATAAAGCGTTCGGGATGACTTGTATAAGAAACGGTCCTTAATGGTTAAAAAAAGAGCTTATGTGTTATGTGAAAAAAATGTGAAAAAAGAATGAAAAAAAAATTGTGAAAGAAAAAAAGAAGAAGAAAGGAAGTAGAAGTATATAAGCTAAAGTATGATGGCTTATGATGTGCTCTTATGGTATAAAAACTTCAATGTCATAAAAGGTGTACGATATTCTTACCTCTTGTTTTAGATTAATGTTTATATTGATTATAGGTGTGCATTAGGTACGTTGGACACATGGTTAATTATATGAAACATAAAGTAAATGGAATTAATGGGAATGGTTATGCTAAGTGTTTAAGAAGGACAAAAATATTGGTAATCATTTTGGAATATTTGTCATGTAGGATGGTTATTAGTGTATTAGGTTGAATGTGATCTTTTTGATGAAATTTCAATAGTATGGTTAAAAATTATGAAATTAACATGCTTGTATATATATATATATATATATATATTTTATTTTTACTCGAGACGGTAAAAGGTTCAGTGCGAGGGGATCTGATTGGTGTATTTTGCATACACCTAATAGCATGTTAATTTAGCATAATTGTATATTTATTTTTCGTTATACATGTACTTTTAATGTGTTTTGTGATTATTTAGGTTACGAACGAAGTGGAATAAAAATGGACGCTTTATTAATTTTTTGGAGAAAAGATATTGTGAGCGCCGATAAATGAAGAAAAAATATTGAAGAAAAAGATTTGAGCGCGTCGCAATATTTTCGGTCATCTTTTATTTGTCCGGGCTTCGTTCGAGCAATTATTTATGTTGGGTTATTTTTTTTATTGGGCCAAAGTTATTATATGCCAAAAGAATAAAAGAAAGAAAAATAATAAAAAGGAAAAAAAATAATAACTTTTGGGCCCAATACCCAATAACCCATCGATGGATTATATATATATATACAATAGAGGAAAAAAAAACACATCATACTACACAGCCGATTCATTAGACAAAGAAAAGAGAAGTTGGGAGGACAAGTGGGGCCGCATAATAAACACATCCGAATATCATTCAAAAAAAAGAACTTGGAGATTGGACTTCTTGAGTAGTAGTCGACTGTTTCACAAACAGCCAAAAAGAAACAAAAGTGAAAAAAAACAATTGGAGTGCAAGTGGGCTTGGTGGGGGTCGATCACAATAAAAAAATAGAGATGAAGGTCACACAGCGGATCGAGTGCACCGCGATGTCCGGCTTATTTTGTTGTAATTCCTTCCGGTAACTTTATTTATGGTTTGATCATCACTTTTGGATTATTATATTTTTATTACATTGATTTATGATTTATTTATAAATTATTTTTATTGACTTAATATTATGTTAATTATTTGTGCAAGACAATTTATTATTAGTTAACGATTCATACTTATTTTATTTAGTTAAAAAAAAGATGGTCGTTTAATCAATATGAGTTGTACCTAAATAAATTATTAAAACATAATTATTGGTTGGATTAATATAAGATTTATTATCGTGAGTCATCGATAAACATAATAAATGCCGACATTAATTCATTCATATTAAGTCAAAATAATCTTTGTAAACGAACTAAAAAGTTTCGATAATCCATAAGTGTGACCAACCATAAATATTAGGAGCTGGAAGGGATTACATTTTTCTTTTAATTGTTTACATCCTTATTATATTTTTATAGCTTTACTATTAGTCTAATAATTATTTTAATTTTTAATCCGCATTTTTATTATTAAAAGTATTTTAGTTGTTAGATTTCAAAACCAAAACCTTTATTGATCAGTGATCACCCCAAAACTTAAACTAAAACCACATAGTACTCGTGGATCGATACCCGCTTACCCTATCTAGTATAAGGTAATTAGGTTATTTTTGACCGGCACTTCGACGTCGATCAAAAATTTGGCGTTATTTTTGACCGGCACTTCGATGTCGATCAGTTTTACGAAAAACGTTTTTATAAATTATGAATCAACGGCACAAAACGAAACTAATAAAAATTGTCTCATCAAAAACGGAGTTCAAAAACGTAAATACGTAATCCAAAGGTTTCCGTTTTAGTCGTAAAGGACGTTAAACTATGCACGTAAGCCCAAATTTAAATCCGTAAATTGTGAGTTCATCAACCAACACAAAAATAAGTTTCAAAATATTATACGAGAAAATAATTCACTACCTGAAAATGTTAGATTGTCACAACTTTTCCTCCTAAAAGGGATCAACGTCCTCGTGATCCATTTCATTTTGATGTCCGTTTCTTATTCAAATCAAAGAGGTACGGATATTTCTTCCACATTTCATCCTCTCCTTCCCAAGTATATTCCGGTCCATGCTTTGAATTCCATCGGATCTTGACAATAGGTATCCGACTTTGTTTAAGTTGCTTTACCTCACGATCCATAACCTCTACGGGTTCTTCGATAAAATGCAACTTCCCATCTATTCGAACCTTATCCAACGAAATTTTCTCATCACTCACTGCTAGACATTTCTTCAGATTAGATACATGGAATGTCTTGTGAACACCATGAAGTTCTGGGGGTAACTCTAGTTTATAAGCCACCAGACCTACTCTAGATAAAATCTTAAATGGTCCAATATAGCGGGGATTCAATTTTCCTCGCTTTCCAAATCTTATAACGCCTTTCTATGGCGATACTTTCAACATTACTCGGTCACCCACTTTAAACTCCATCGGTTTCTGCCGCACATCCACGTAACTTTTCTGTCTACTACGGGCAGTCAACAACCTATTCTTAATCTGAACTATCATCTCCGTAGTCTCCCGGATCAATTCCGGTCCCGTGAGCTGGGTATCCCCAACTTCACTCCAATATACAGGAGATCTACACTTCCTACCATACAAAGCTTCAAACGGTGCAGCCTTAATACTAGAATGGTAACTATTGTTATACGAAAACTCTGCTAAAGGCAAATGTTTATCCCAATTCTTACCAAAATCTAACACACAAGCTCTCAACATATCTTCTAGTGTTTGTATCGTTCTTTCACTCTGCCCATCAGTCTGGGGGTGATAAGCAGTGCTCATGTCGAGAATCGTTCCCAAAGATCTTTGGAGAGATTTCCAAAAATTCGATGCGAATCTAGGATCTCGATCTGAAATTATCGATACAGGCATTCCATGCTTGCATACAACATTCTCAAGGTATATATGAGTCAGCTTCTCCAGTGAGAACTGCTCTTTAACCAGAATGAAGTGTGCTGATTTGGTCAGTCTGTCGACAATAACCCAAATCGAGTTGTTTCTAGATGATGTTCTAGGAAGCTTGGTGATAAAGTCCATCGTAATTCGCTCCCACTTCCATTCAGGAATCTTTGGTTGTTAAAGTAGTCCTGATGGCTTTTGATGTTCAGCTTTGACTCTAGCACAAGTCAAGCATTGAAGAACATACATAGCAATATCAGCTTTCATATTCGGCCATCAGTACAACTTCTTCAAATCATGGTACATCTTATCAGATCCCGGATGAATGGAATACTTAGATTTATGGGATTCTAACATAATCAAATCTCTTAAGCCTCCAAACTTAGGTATCCATATACGACCTCTTAAGCATTTCACTCCAACAGCTCTAACCTCTAAAGGATCTCCTTCTCCTCGGAACCCTTCATTAACAAAATTTTCTTTCTTACAGGCTTCTATTTGCGCATTTCTAATTTGCTCAGGCAAATTATTGTGCACGGTCAAGACTAGAGAACGTACCCTGATAGGCTCTCTATCTTTCCTGCTTAATGCATCGGCAACAACATTGGCTTTTCCTGGGTGATATTTTATATCACAATCATAATCGCTTAACAACTCTATCCATCTTCGTTGCCTCATGTTCAATTCCTTCTGATCGAGAATATACTGTAGGCTTTTGTGATCGGTGAATACCGTACACTTGGTGCCATACAGATAATGTCTCCACAACCTAAGAGCAAAGACTACAGCTCCTAACTCAAGATCATGAGTAGTATAATTCTCCTCATTCTTCCTTAATTGCCTAGAAGCATAAGCTATCACTTTTTCTCGCTGCATCAAAACAGCTCCATCGCCTCTAAGAGATGCATCACAATACACTACAAAATCTTCACTCCCGTCGGGTAATGATAAAATTGGCGCACTACATAATTTTTGCTTCAATGTCTGAAATGCTCCATCTTCATCACTTCCCCAAACGAAAGGTTTATTCTTCTGGGTAAGCTTAGTCAAGGGTTTAGCTATTAAAGAAAATTCTTTAATGAATCGCCTATAATAGCCAGCCAATCCTAAGAACTGTCGCACTTCCGTTAGCGTTGTCAGTGCAGACCAATTCTTAATGGCTTCAACCTTTGCAGGATCAACATGAATTCCATCCTTGTTAATCACTTGACCAAGAAATTGCACAGAATCTAACCAAAAATCACATTTCGAAAACTTAGCATACAACCTTTCATCCTTTAACAAACTCAAAATAATTCTTAAATGTTCTCTATGTTCATCTTCATTCTTAGAATAGATTACAGTATCGTCAATAAACACAATCACAAATTTGTCCAAGTAGGGCTTGCACACTCGATTCATTAAATCCATGAAAACCGCAGGTGCGTTAGTTAACCCAAATGGCATTACTTAAAATTCATAGTGTCCATAACGAGTTCTAAATGCAGTTATAGGAATATCTTCTTCACGGACGAGAAGTTGGTGATATCCTGACCGCAAATCTATCTTAGAATACACACTAGATCCTTGTAGTTGATCAAACAAATCATCAATCCTTGGTAAAGGATATCGATTTTTAATTGTCAACTTATTCAGTTCCATATAATCAATGCACATACGGAAATATCCATCCTTCTTCTTAACGAACAAGACTGGAGCTCCCCAAGGCGACGAGCTCGGTCGAATAAAACCTTTATCAGACAACTCCTTAAGTTGCTCAGATAACTCCTTTAATTCAGAAGGGGCTAACTGGTTAGGCGCACGTGCCACCGGTGCATCACCAGGAATTAAATCAATTCGAAACTCTACTTGCCTTATCGGTGGAAGTCCGGGTAAATCTTTAGGAAATACCTCAGGAAATTCACAAATAATAGGTAAATCTTCCAATCGTTTCTCCCTAGACTCATTACCGGTCACTTGAGCTAAGAATAACTCGCAACCGTTCCTGATGTACTTTTGGACTTTAATAAACGATTTTCAAACGAGATTCACCTTGATTACCATCAATTACTAACGTTCTATTCCTAAGAGGAATCTTAACCTTCTTTTCTCCACATAAAATAGTAGCATTATTCAACGACAACCAATCCATACCAATAATAATATCAAAACTACCTAATTCTATCAACATCAAATCAATCGGAAAGGAATAGTTCAAGAGATTTAGAGAGCATCCTTCTAATAGCTTATTAGTTTTCACTAATTTACCATCAGCCAATTCCACCTCGTAACTGGTATTTATCTCAAAAGGTTCAATGTCAATAAGGGCACTAAATTTAGTGGATACAAAGCTCCTATCAGCACCCGAATCAAATAAAGCAACATCATAATGATTGTTGAGTAAAAACGTACCAGTAACGACATTCGGATCCTCTTTCTTCACCTCGATTGTTCCAAGTTGATAAACACCACCCTGGGGGTTTCTTCCAGGTACAATCGCTTTCAACTTGGGGCATTCCGATTTCCTATGACCTTCTTCATTACAGTTGAAGCAAATGGTTCCCTTCTTACACCTTTCAACCTTGTGTCCAAGCTTTCCGCAATTTCGGCACTTCCAGCAGTCGCCAGCATGCCTCTTGTTGCCACACTTAGGACATCTATCATCGTTGTGCGGTGTGTTGTTGGTAAGAGCATTTGCATTCCCCTTTCTCTGGTTCTGACGGCGATTGAAATTCTTCCTATTATCACCTATATCTACACGATCACCATCACCCTTTCTTTTCTCACCAACACGGGCTTCATCTTCCCTATCCTGAATTATCTGTCCAATGAGTTGGTAAGCCATTCGAACAGCATCATCAATGGTCAGTGGTTTCGATGATGTCACGTTCCCCCAGATATTCTTGGTCAACCCTTTGATATATTGTTCAATTCGGATCTCTTCGGGTTCCACCAATCGAGGACACAGCAAGGCCAACTCATGGAATCGGTTTGTGTAACTATCAATGTCCATACCTTTCATTCTCAGATGAATCAACTCTTGTTCTAACCTAATGATCACACTACGGGGACAGAATTCCAAAGTCATCCACTTCTTAATTTCAGCCCAAGGAGTAGCATTAGCAACATCAATACCCATGAAAGCAATTCTCCCGTTCCACCAAGTCAACGCACGACCTTTAAGAGTAGCCATAGCAAAAGTCACCTTATCTTCCTCCTTACACTTACTAATCCGAAATACCGACTCAATCTTCTCAATCCACTGGCTTAATCCTACAACACCTTCAGTTCCATTAAAAGGTAGAGGTTCACACTTCATGAACGTCACATAAGTACAGCCACCAACTTCAGGTGCATTAGTTCCAAGTCCTCCTATATTTCCTCCAGCATTAGCATTCACAATATTAGCATTCACATTCACATTAGTACCACCAATTCCACTACCGCCAGCTCCACTACCGCCAGCTCCACTACCGCCAGCTCCACTACCGCCAGCTTCATTTCTAGCATTTGCCATAAATTCAATCATAGATGTGGTAACTTGCTCCATAATAATCCTATGTACATCATCCTCAGTCACAGCTTTCTTGGGCGGCATAGTTCTATAATTTCACAATTTCAAAGTATTAAGCATTCACCCAACAAAGGGATTCATATAATATGGATTGAATTCAGAATCAAGATACAAATAAGGCACAATATGTAATTTAAGACAAGATGCATATTTCATTGGATTTGAAACGAAAGCATTGTCTTAGTTACATCCCATATCAAAGTTCTAGCACTATACATACTTAAAATTCGTGCCAGGTCTACTACTAACAAGTCGGTTCAGTCAAAGTTACAAAAGGTACAAAAGGTACAAAAGATACAAAAGATACAAAGGTCACTACTTAAACACAGACTGGTCTACTGAGAACCGCCAGATGGTCCATCATCCATCGTCTTCTGTATCTTTGTCGGACGATCACTAGACACATCTTCAGCTGGGCGCTTACGGATCACTCCTCTTTCAACCATGTCAGCATAAAATCTACTATTCCATCCCACAAATATATTCAACTCCTTCTCAGCTTTCTCACGCATCGCACGAGCTACATTCAGCTGAATCTCCATAGAATTCACCTTTTTCTTCATAGCAGCAAACTCACCACTTTCTAACACAGATAACCTCCTAAAAGCCTCATTCAAACCACGCTCTACATCAGTCAAATCCAAACTAAGCAATTCCCGCTCTTTCTCACCAACCTTAGTCTTCGACTCCAAATAAGCAACATGAGTCTGAACAACACCTAATCCAATCTCTGTCATGCTACTCTTAACACGGGAAGCATCTAAATCACGTCTCAAGGCCCATGGTGCAAGACCATCCATATGAGTAACCTCTCGAGCACTAGACGGCTCTCCTATCACATGTATACGAGTAGCAATACCATCAGTACCGTCAGGTGCATTATCATCCTCATCCTCCTTTGATTCAGAATCAGATTCAGACGATTCAGACATTTCATCCCTAGGTAGTTCAACCTCATAATCAGACAAATAAACTGGTGGGGGTAAGGGCTCGCCTTCTGGAACATCATAAGGGTAAATAAGCTCGGCTTCCTCATCATCATCAACCTCATCGTCTATACATATATCCTCCTCGACATCCTCGTCGTCAATCTCATCATCTAAATTATCTATCCCAATCTCTTCCTCTACCATATCATCCTGAGGGGCAATCTGATCTCCTAGTCCTATCTCGGGCTCGGGATCCTCAAATGGTTCCTCCTCATCATCATCCATATCATAACCTACTAAGTCTAAATAAGGATCATCATCTACATTAGGTTCGGGAATAGCATGGTTCTCTACAGGAATATTAGGGTCAGCCATGACAATCTGCATTTATATATATATCTCGTATTAGGATAACATACTTATTAAACAATTATATACTGAAATCATGATATATACATATATATAATTTAAATTATATATATCAAAATATATATCTTCTCAATAGGGCTTGTTGGTAACGTCGGAGATCTTTGGCACCGTTATAGTCAAAAGATTTTTCAAATATTTTCTCAAATGTTCATAGTTAAAAGATTTTGAAAAGTTTTGTTCAAAACCTTGGTTTTTAAAATCTTTTGTTCTCTATAACGAGAGCTCTGATACCAAACTGTAACACTCTCAATTTTCGTATCGGTACAACGGAAGGGTCTTTTAGAGTGCTACGGGATAGCACAATAACTCCAATCATAGACAACACATAAAAATGGTTGTACAAGGTTTAACATACATTCATTCGATAAAAAGTTTTAAAGTGTACAACAGGTCCCAAATTACACAGGTCATTAAGTTTACAAAACATAGATCGAATGAACATTTTTATTATTATGTGGGCTATCAAAGTCGATCTCCATCCGGATTACCTTCAAGCACCTGAGATAAAAACATGCAAAAATCATATCAGCGAATGCCGAGTGAATTCATAGAGTTTAATAAAACCGTTATATAAAACAATCGTTGAAATCAGAACACAAGTATAATATTAGAAGTAATTCCTCGTATTGCTAGTTAGGCAATATATAAATCAAGCATACATCTTAAACCGTCCATGAGACCGTAGCCTCAATATTACCATTATAGATAATATTATTATCGTTATTAGCATCGTATCATATCGGATATTTAGATTATATAGGATTCATTCGGATTATTATTAGCCGCATGACATTGTTACCTTACTATCAAAACAACGGGCCGCGAACCCGACAAACAATTTGCCCATCTAAGTTAGCGTGTCGTCACAAAAATCACGCTATGTAAATCTTCTCATACATAAATTCGCTTACCAATCAATGTGGTACGACGGGGATCAACCGTCAAGGCGCGAACTGGGGTGATCGTCCCTAAATAGTACTATCATATGCATAAGCGTCTACCAAATCCCGGTATTTCACAATTCATGCTAATGGGACTTTGAGTGACATAACCTAACTACTAATAATCCTTTTTATCTCTTTTATTGGGTCATAGCATCATTCGGGTCCATATCATTAAGCATACCATCGAGACTACTTGTGTTCTATTTTATCAAAAACTAGCATGTTATCTCCCTCGCGGGTTTACAAATCATTTTATAAAATATTTAAAAGAGTGTGAGGCTATGAACTCACGTTGATAATGAAAGGTGGACTAACTGCTACGGGCGTGCTTCGGTCACGGAAACCTATATAAACAATAATCGGTCTTAGACTTTTGTCCAATGACTTTATCAAAATGACAAATATTCATATGATGATTTTGTACATATGATGATGATCAAGTGGGTTTATATATTCTTATTTACTCATTTTAGTGTTTATGTATTGGTAACTTTTTACTAGTTTACTAGTTTTACCTATTTACATGTTTTAGGTCCAATAAGCCTATTATAAGTTCATTAACTTGTATTAATCCATTTTATACTTGTATTATCAGTATCTATACTTTACATGTTGGGCCCAAATGGGTTAAGCCCAATAAGTAATTTTTATAAGTGTTTAACTTATTTAGTTAAATTATTAGTCCAATAATGCTAACTTAGCTCGTTAATGTCCGTATGTCATAGTTCGGGTTTTATCGGTTTTTACTTGTATTAGATACTTATATATCATTATATTACTTTTAAAAACTTTACATTAGACGAGTTTGATCGTCTAAGTTTTAATTGGCGAAAAACGTTAATTTTACGGTATTAGCCGAAAAGACGTAAAAATCATGTTTATAGTTTTTATAACTTATAAATCTTATTCAACTATCATTTTTATAAAGTGTCCATTTATTTAACCTTATACATATTTATATAAATGAAATTTATAAGTTAGTGGATTTTAATTTCACATTTTATACAATATTATTTGAGTGTTTATATAATAGTATTAAACATTAATTCTTCAAAATCTGATTTTTAGTTTCATCTTCACCATTTTTATCATATCTAGCGTTCTATAATGAGATAGAAGCTCATTTTTGGGTGGCATAAACTTCATATTATGTGCTACAAATAAGTTAGTTATAGCTGCTGCTCATTCCATGTCTAACTATCCTTAACAGTCCCTACAAAACAGACTATTCAGATTAGCACACTCATCTTGTTTTGATCATATCTCACTCATTTTGATGATTCCATTGCATGGCCAACTCTCACATGTGTATGACATCTTATAATTACTGTAAATGGATTCCACCATGCAATTTTATCAGTTTAAGACTTGGTTACCTACTGTTTTTATACAGCCAACAATTTAAGCATGATTTTAGCCTTGTTTCTTATGGTTATTCATCTTTTTAAGCATATTTATCAACACTTGATCCCCACATAACATTTTTATCATCATATATTCATCATATACATATACAATAAGAAAGAAAATACATTTTATCTTTACAAAAATAACAAGAGAAATGAAAAGGATGATCTTCTTTACCAACCAAGATTATATCTTGTTTTTGGAAGACAACAACTTGATGAACACCAAATATATCTCCAAGATCCTCAATCACCAAGATAGTTTGTTGAGAAATTAGCCCTAGGTCACAAGCAAATCACCTCCTTTGTTGTTAATATGGCCACCAATCAATCAAGGCTTCAAGGTTTCTCCATAATATGGCTAGATAACATGTAACTTGTGGCTAGAAAAGATCAAATGATGGTGTAGGATGGTGAAGTGGGACGGAAATGGGGTGAAGAGTGGGAGATTTTTGAGTTGTTTGCATGTGAAAAATGGAATTAAATGGTTTAGCAAGTGGTTTTGTGATTTAGTGGGAGATGAGTAGCTTCAAAGTGAAGCTAAGCTTACAAGTGTAAGCTTATAGCTACAAGGGTGCCACATAAAGGGATGTGGTGTCCCTTTTGGCCGTCCCTTTTAGTTAGTGGGGTGGGATAAACTTGTTTTGTCCCATCCCGCTAATTTATGGGTATTCCTCGATTCTAGTTTCCTTGATTTGCGTGCCCTCGGGTCGTTTTACGAAAAACGTTTTTATAAATTATGAATCAACGGCACAAAACGAATCTAATAAAAATTGTATCATCAAAAACGGAGTTCAAAAACGTAAATACGTAATCCTAAGGTTTCCGGTTTAGTCGTAAAGGACGTTAAACTATGCACCTAAGCCCAAATTTAAATCCGTAAATTGTGAGTTCATCAACCAACACAAAAATAAGTTTCAAAATATTATACGACAAAATAATTCACTACCTGAAAATGTTAGATTGTCACACTTATAATTATGTTTCTTGATAATCAAAACTTCTTAAGAAATGATCAATACAAAAGATAGCCAATCATAGACAAACCGGCTATGACTTGTTGATAGAAAATAACCCTTTCGACCTATGAAATCTTTACCAACAAATTAAGTTTTGATAACAATTGTCACATGAAACATAACTATCAATGGATCATAGGAAATCTTGACATTGATTTAAACATAAATCACAATCACAACCATCACTTCATACTACAAACATCATCCTACCAAGTGTACAATGAAACTTAGCTACTCATAACTAATGATGAAATAAACTCAGAAATAAATATATTATAAGTCATAATCAAGAGTCTTACAAAGTGGAAAAATGTTACTAATGGTTAGGGTAATGCTCCCTAAGAGTTTCTTGATGATAACTTTGCTTATCAGACTCAAAAACTGACTTTTCTAGCACCACCTTGTTCAAATCCGGGAATGGGAGTTTGGACAAGGATGAGAGAGTTATTTGATGTAATAATGAGGAGATACTTGAGTTGTGAAAAGATATGTTGTTACATGACCCCAAGGGTCTTATTTATAAGCTAGTTGATGGCATGGAGTGAATGCATAGCTTGGAGCCAAAGACAAATACTTGGAGCCGAAGCATGTCTAAAAACTTCTTGTGTGGTCTGGCATGAATGTGGACACATTTTTGCCTAGACAAATGTTGGAGGCAACTTCACTCATGATGGAGGCAAATCAACTCCCATTTGATGGTGGAGGCAAATCAACTCCCATGTGATGGTGGCAACTTCACTCTTGCCAGTGGCAAGTTGGATGTATGTTGATGGTGGCAACTTTCATGCTGAATATCTTTATTTGCTCCTTGGAAATACTTGTTCTTGCACCCGAAATTAATCTTCAAAGGCTTGTAACTTGTACACGGGTCTTGAACTTGACTAGGATTCTTCGTACTCGTACAATTCTTCATTTTTATGTTGTTTTATACTCCATTCCTGCAATTGGCTACACAAAGACTTGCAAACACGATTGGGCACAAATATGCACAAAAGTATCATATAATTAACCAATATACAAGTACAATAGTACGGATAACGCTCCTAAAAACATGTTGGATTTAGGTGTTATCAGCTATGTCAATGGTTAGCGACCCGACTATATAGTCCATATCTGAAAGAATAAGGAATGCTATTTCTTTATCGTGCGAAAATTATGCGACCACCCTTCTTTGCATGAAATATTTTTCCCTTTCTACCATGTATATGGTTATGGGTTTATCCTTTTGTTTCTTCGCTTCACCCTTCTTCGTATCTGTGTTCTTCCTCCAGTCTCTTATCAGGTGGTTTAGCTTTCCTGCTTTAAACAGGCTCTGAATGTGCCCTTTTAATTGAATGCACTCATCAGTAGCATGTCCTTTATCATCATGGTATTCACAATGTTTTGTGTTATCCCGTTTATCTGTTGGTCCCATCATTGGGCTAGGCTTTGGAAAGCTTGCTCCTTCTGATAGGAATATCTCCCTGGAGGTTTTTTGTAGTGGGGTGAACTTGCTGTTGTTGATGTTGCGCCCTTGCTTTGCTGTTCCTTGGAAGTCCAACGTGCGAAGGATGTTTTGCCCATATGATTATTTCTTGGGCCGATCTTGGTATTTGTAGCCTGATGTCATCTGCCTGCTATATGCTGCTGCAATTTCTCCTTGGATAAATGCTCGGACCTTTTTCATTACCCCTTCGAATGTTGTCGGGGTTCTGTGGTTCAACTTTTTTATTAAGTCCGGGTTGATGATGCCTGCGAGGAATCCAGAAATTTTAAGAATCTTCGGGCAATCCTTAATCTGGTTGCATTCGGATTTGAAGCGCTCCATGAAGTCTTCAAGGCTTTCGTTCTGCCTCTACTTCACTCTCGCAAGCGAAACGGGTCTTTTGTCATACTTCTTCTGTTGCACATAATTTCTTCTGAACGCTCTCCTAAGCTCTTCGAACCCATTAATGCTCTTTCGTGGGAGACGTTCGAACCATGTCTGAGCATACCCGATGAGCGTTGAGTTGAACATGTGACACCACACGGCTTCTGGCCATTGTTCTATCCCTGCTTGAGATTCGAACACTTTTAGGTGATCATCTGGATTCGTCGTACCATCATAGGTCTTGACATTGGACGGCATGCGTCTCTTTTTGTTATCCTTGAAAGTAGTTATGCGCTCCGAAAACGTACTTCCTTTCTCTCGACACCATGTTAAGGTCCATTGATCTTCACCTTGTATCCTTGGTTTTTTGGGTGCCCTGCGGTGTCTTCTGTCGTAGTCAGAGGAATCAGAATCCTTAGTGGATGAAGGGGCGACCCTTTTATGGCGAGGATGGCGGTCGCTATAATTAGAGTCCGAGGAATCTTCACTTGAGGAATTCCTCCTGCTCGCCCTTCTAGTGCTCTTATTTCTTTCCTGAACTTGCAGATCCTGAGATGAATCTCTTTCTAAGGGGGGCAGTCTTCTAAGGACGCTCTGTCTACCCGTAGTGTCGGGCCCTAATCTGTCTTTCACGCTTGTGCGCCGATGGTCATTGACTGGTGTAATGAAACCGTCCTCTTCTTTTGGGTTCTCAGAACTGTCTGAGGACGATGCTTCTTCAATGAGAGGCGCATCCGAAGGAAATGTTGGGATCTCAATCGTTCTTTCTTTCTTTCTCTTTTCCTTTCTAGCTTCCTTGCTAGGTCTTGACCCTTCCATAGCTTTAAATTCTTATCAAAGTCTAGACTGATCCGAAGATCTCTTGTTGGATTCGCCCTCATCTGCGCCCTCATGAGTGGGATCAAAGCCTCATAATTTATAACAACATAGTCGCTCATACTCTGCTTCGTCAAGGGGGGAATTTCCGTCTCAGTTTGCGGATCTATCACAGCCCTTGTATCCAGAGCGTCCTTGTGGCCTTGATTCGGGATCTCCTGATAGGACGATGCGTTCCCAACTTTCTGTGGGGTAGAAGTGACTAGTGGAGAGAAAGATACTTGTAGTCCCTTCCCTCCACGACCTGGGTTATTAGGTTCAAAGCTTGAGTATGGACCTGTTGGATTCTTGGATCCCCCCTTTGGCGGGGGTGGGTTTGCGCCGCTTTTCGTCATCACTTTTTAGAGCTTAGTGTAGGGTCCCACGGATGGCGCCAACTTGTTGATACAAAAGTTGGATGGACCGAGCTTGACCCGAATTAGGCTTAATTCAGGGTATTGTGCACTCCGGCACTTGCACCAAGTGAAACTTATCTTGGGGACCTTGCGCACTATGTTAGGCTTACTGTGGGTTTGTGGCCCACGATTAGACTCTAGCGTGAGAGTAAGTAACCGATTTGAGTATATAGTGTTTAGGGTATTGTGTGTATCGTACCTTTGTGGAACCTATAGGGTTCCTTTTATACCCGAGAGAGTCCTGGTTGGGCTCTCCTACTCTTGCGGCCAAAGGAAGAGATAATGACCTAGAATAGTTTGATCCTTATCGCAGAACCAAGGCAAGTGTATATCTCTTCCCTTTAGGCGAATATATCTATATGACAGATTATATTCTTGTCTGATCCTGTCGCGCCGTGACAAGGACCTGGCTAAGTAATCAGCCATATGTGTGACTGTTAACAATAAGATTCAAGCTAACAAGAGGTGATCCGGAGGTCGGGGAGGATAAAATAGATGTTTAGACATTTTTAGAGAGAGAAAGATAAAACTTGAATGTAGTGCGTGTATTTAGAGAGAGAAAGGGAAATACACAAAATAAGAAGAATCCTCACCCCTCCATGGAAGTATGGAGGGGTATATATAGCCTTGACACGCACGAACTATTCTAACTTAACAAAACTAGTCCCTGCGTGTGTGGCTATATCAAACTAATGAAATTCCGTAAATGGAGCTCACATTTTAGGGCTAACAGTGACAACGGCTTATCGGGCCTCCTGGTTTGCACGCGCGCATCGCATAAGCATTCATTCCATTCCTGATGGATGCGGGTAGCACCCGTTAGTCATACTATCCAGCCCGACTAGGGACTATACGTCATCAAATACCATATTACTTTTAGGCATATTTTGCTTCAGAGTTTTATTCATTTTTCGATCCAAGATCAAGATTATTCCAACAAAGCCCTTTGCAATGACCCAGACAAAACCACCATAGCTAATGCTGTCAAACTCTTCCAAGAAATGGTTTCTCAACCAGACATAGTCACCTACAACTCTTTATGTAGAAACTAGAAGGGGGTTGAATAGTTTCTAGTTCATTTTCAAAACATTTCGGCTTAATCCACTGTGCGCGGTTCTTTATTGTACTCGCGGTTCTTTATCAATAAAGAATCGTCGGTCCATTTAGGGAACCGCCAACAGTGGATGAAACCATTTATTCAATGTTAAACTTAAACAATCCTTGGTATCAAATTCTTGATCAAGTTTGACTAGATATGAGATGTGTTTGATTGAAATATAAATACTACAAGTAAGAAAACACACAAACACATCAAATCAAGAGTACATCAAGCAATAGTCTAAACATTAAGCACACACGTACTAAGCATAAGCTTTTCCGCAACTAATATGTTTAGCCTAAGTGATGTACACTTGACCATAATCTAAACATGAAGCACACACGTACTAAGGCTTAACTTTTCCGCAACTTAGATGTTTAGATTATAAGATGCACACAACACACAAAAACATATAAACGCATCAATAAGAGTAAATACATAAATTTAAAGGAAAGTACCGACACGATGATTTATAGGTGTTCGGTCACGAAGCTCCTCTTCGCCCTACTCCACTCCTTGAGTACACCTTACTCGAGAGTTACTTCACTAGTCAACAAACTCCTTAAGGTGGATAAACCATACACAACGTCGCTTATCCAATTTCTGACTCTAAGTTAAAGTCGAGTCCTAATCTTAGGTAGGACCAATCTACACACGTCGCCTACTTCACCATTTTCTGATACAAGGATAGATGTCGAGTCCTAATCTTAGGTAGGACCAATCTACACCCATCTACACCGATCTTCACACTCGTTATGTTTTATGTCCCAACATAACAAACCTTGTGTTTTATGGCCTAAACACATAAACCTTATAGATCTAAGCACACAACACTTAGATATATGACTCTAACACTATATCCAAGTATTAACAAACTTGGATCTACACAACTAACACCTAATCCAAGGATACCCATCACTTGGATGTTCTACCCTCACAAACACATCCAAGTGAACCCAACACTTGGATCTTCTACATATATAGTAGGAAAAAAATGACTTGATCTAAAAGGAGAGATCTTCATCATGTTATGAACCCAACACTTTATGGTAATGAAAGTGTTTTTATCTTTGCACATGAGAGGATGAGAGGATGGAGGATAGAATCACATCTTAAACAAGATTAATCAAAACTAACTAATCAAGGAGTTTAAAGATGTTTGTGTAGAAACTGTGTAAAAAGGGTTGAAAGAAAAGCTGGAAATGATCCACTATTTATAGGACAAGAGTGAAACGGATCTATATACCCGCGGTTCCTTATCAATAAGGAACCTCGGCCCGCAGTTCCTTATCAATAAGGAACCTCGGCCTTGGAGTCTGTGCATTTTTGTCCTTTAGTGGGAATATGCCATCTGGGGTAGTTTATACCCTCAAAGGATATTCATTTGGTATATGGAATATCCCAAATTCAAATTTCTATTTTCTTTTTAATAAAATATTTTCTTAAAAATAAATTTAATTAAAAATTACTTTGTCACTTTATATAAAAGTGGGTTTTAAGAAAATACTAATCCTTGATCACTTAGTAAGGTTAATGACTTGTTTGTACATACCTTGAGTGATTCAGGCCGAATGTGATCTTGGAGGTGTCGAGATAAGTGTACAAATGTATTCTTGAGTGATTACGAGTACCTTAACATTTTACATAATGTATTGCGAATTATACGTTTGTCATCAAAAAACACAAAGAAATTATATCGACAAAACATTGTAATGTTTGCACTAACAATCTCCCCCTTTTTGATGATGACAAACAAGTAAACCACAACACATATTAGAATGTATAAGTTACTCGTTTACACTTACTTCTCCCCCTTTTGTCGAATCAAAAAGGTAGTCAACGTCTTTGAAGAAGAGAAGAACCAACGTCGAGAGAACACACATCCAAAGTGGCAGTCATCGATAACACGTCATTTGAAGAAGAGAAGAATTGACGTTACGAGAGCTTACATCCGAAAGGTAGTCTTTATTTGTAGAAGAGGAGGATTCACTTCGAGAGAGCATGCATCCAAAAATCTAATCATCCATTGTGGTTGTCTGTTGAGAAGCGAGAATCCAAACCGTAGACCCATCATCTAAAGATATTGAGCTTACGTCATCCTAGTGAAGCCTTCAATCAACATAGGTTAACCAAATCCATGCATAATAAAATGCTTATCTTCGAGATTCCAAAATTCATTACTTGCAAGAAGTTCGATGAATGCAATTTAAGTGAGTCAACGATCGCAAATGTAATGACTAGAAATCTTGCAAATGCTCCCCTTGATATGAGCTCCCCCTTGCTTGGGGCACCAATGAAGCAAGGATAGTGACAAGCTACAAAGAAGGGTTAGAAAAGTCCTACAAAACAAAGTTAGTAGACAAGAGCATATTTGAATAGCAATGTCACCCAAGCAGAATTAGCTTTAAACATCTTGAGTACAAAGAGACGGACTCAAGAGAAAGCTAAAACAATCTTAACTTTTAGAAGTGTGAAAAATATTACAAGTTAAGAAAAATAAGAGGGCTATTAGATAGAAAAGAGAACCGAACTTATTTTGGTGACACCAAAAAAAATATATAAAGAGGACTAAGATAAAAAAGAGATGTCCAATTTATAAGAGAAATATTGTCGAGAGGAAATACTCCACTTTAATATATTGGCATGAATACCAAACTAAAGAGAGTATGACATGGACAATAGAACAATTCCACATAGTCGAAAATAGATAAAGAATGACTATGATGGAAAAAGAAAATAAGGACGACAAACAAGTCGTTTGCACAAACAATGACAAGCATTGAAGAAAAAAGTATGCACGTGATGCTACAATCCCAAAAAAATTCCAAGGAGAGGATTTTGACAAGATCAAATCACAATTGATGGAATAGAGGTAGAGAAGAAACATCCATACCAATTGTAATGATAATATGTCAAAAGGTTAAAAGCTTAGAATTTTTGGAATCACCCAAGAAAATTCGAGATTTAACCAAGATCCTCTCAAAAGGTTAAAAGCTTAGAATTGTTGGAATCACCCAATTTAATTGTAAATTTTAACCATAATCAATTCTCAACAACGAGAAAAACAAAAAATTTCAAACCAAAGACATTGTGACCTTGAAAATAATTCCTTTTGAAATATCCAAAAGATTCAAATCGAGAATCAAGGTACGAAAATAAAGGAAAACCAAAAGCAGATAAATCGACGCTTACTAGATATAAGACATTATAGGCAAGGATGCTTATGAATGTCGACACCAAAAAGATGACTCAATGATATAGAGAAAGAGATCAAATAAGCCAAAGAATAGAATGACCAAGATGGATGGTGTTTAGCATACGATAAACTACATGCTCAAAGTTTTGTAGCTCTTCTCAATCATTGTGAATGTTCAAAGAACAATTACATGACGAGGAAAGGGTGAGGCTCGACTGGACTTAGTTTAGAAAGGATAGAAGAGAGATACTGAACTTAGAGAGGCATGATTAAAATAAATCGAGCGAGACTCAACAAGGAAGTTAAGGATAACTTCACAAAATAATTAAATAATAATATACCTTATTAGGTGATAGTGAAGTCTTGAAAGAAAACGAGAGAAGAGAAGAAAAGAGAAGAAAAGAAGGAATCTTCAAGAAAACTCGTTGACAAAAAACGAACAAAAGGGACTCACTGGCCGCAGTTCTTTAAATAGGTCCGCGGTTCATTATCAATAATGAGCCGCTAGGTTATTTGAGGAACCATGGACAGTAGGTGTCCAAAAACGATTATGGACTCAAAAGAAAATCACTTGGTCAAACAATTTAACATAAGATGCTAAATGGCTTGAAAGTCAATGCTTCGGATATGACTTTTAACAATTGCACTTGCAAGTTAAAATTACTTGAATATTTCGAAAGAAATATTTAAGTAGTCAATCTTACTAGGAGAGGAATTAGATTTAAATCTAACATTCCTTGACAACCGAGTGAGAAAATAAAGAAGAAAAGAAAGATCACAAGAACAACGAGATCTGATTGCAGTAAATTACTACTCTTGTTTTAGGAAAACAAAGAGCGTAAAGTAGGGAAAGTATTAAATACGACGGTTTAGGAAAACCGTGTACAAATGACCCTTATGAAGTGAAAGTTCGTTTCCCAAGGAGGTATATGTGTGTGAATAATTCGTAATTGGTTTGAGATTAATATTGGATAGAAGGGGATGAGAAAATAGAATGAAGAAGACGTGAAATTAATTACTACAACGACTAAACGTAAAACCGTAAAAATAGCTAAAATAAAAATTAATTCTAAAAATTCCCAAAAATTTACCAAAAATCAAAATAAATAAACTAAGAGTTTACCAATGATCAAAACTTTTTCAAACCTTTTAATTAATTAAATATTAATTTTTAAATGCTAATTAAAGCCCTAAAAATCAAAAAGCCCAAATAAAGATTTTTCAATTGGTAAACCTCTAAAATGACCTAAAAAGATTAAAAACTATTTTTAGAAATTTTTAAACTAAGAAAAACTATTTAAAATGATTTAAAAACTATTAAAACTTAAAATAATTATAAAAATTAATCTAAATATGATAAAATTATTCTAAGAGTTGTAAAAATCCTATTTTAATGTATTAAAGCTAAGAAAAATATAAAAAGTGCAAAAATGTGAAATTTGAAAAATAATAATAAAATAATATTAAAAACTCAAAAATTCTAAAAAATTCTAAAAACTTGCAAACTAGTTTATTTTAACCTAAATAATCAGAAAATGAAAGTGAAATTACCAAAATACCCCTAATGGGCCCCCAAATGGGCTAAAACCAAAAACAGTCAACACTAATGGGCTTTTGGGCCCAAAAAGTCAAACTAGGCCCAAATGACCTGAAAAAGCCCTATCTGACTCAAAATTTAATTGTAAGCACAAAAGTCTGAAGGCCCAAAAGCTGAAAAAGAGCTTATCACAGCTTAAATAACACACAGCTTATTCTTATTGGGCCAATAAGCCCATTAAGCAATAAGCTAATGCCATAAGCTCTGCTTAAACACACAACCTTCTTTTGAGATGCCTAAGAGATCTGTAAAAAGAAATTCTGAAAAAGCTCACTCAATAAGCCAGAAATAAGCAAAATAAAAATCCACTAAACGACAAAATAGTCGGGTTAGAGTTCTAGGGGGTTTCAGAAGCTCTGGTTTGTTGCAAAAGCTCACAAATAGCTTAACTAAGAATAATCAATCAAGAAAATCACAAAAAGCCAAGTAGAATAAGCTGTGTGAACCAATAAGCTGGCTGAAAGAGCCAAATAAGCTAGTTTTCTAGCAAAAGCTTAACCAAAAGACTTGTAACCTTCCAGACTTGTTATTAAGCTAAGAAAAATGATTTCTATTACAAAAGCCAAGTTGTTGCATGTACCAATAAGCAGTTCTCAAAAATAAGCCAAATTGTGCTTATTTGACCAAAAGTCAAAGTACTCCAAAGTTCACCAAATGATCAGGGATGGTATATGGGCTTGTTATAAGCAATTTTTGTGAAGAACTCAAGGAGGAGTCCTTGTGAATCAAGAGGTCAGTTGACCTTTTGATGACAGATTTTGGCAATAAGGGCTTAATAAGCCAGTTAGCTTATAAGCCAGATACAAGGCACACCAAATAGCAAAATTCACTCACAAGAAGCACATAAACAAGATCCAAGCAACAAAACCACAAGGCATACACTAGGATCACAAATGCAAGCACAAAATGAGGTGGTCACTTTGTTGATGCAAATGACCACTTCAGCCAACTTTGATAAGCTATAGCACCTTCAATAAGCCACCAAATTCAACAAGCAGATAATGCACAGATAGCTTATCACCTAAACTATTCCCAAACCTGATTTCAGACCTTAGATCCAACAAACAAAGAAGTTATTGGATCTGATGTGTTTGACCAATTTCAAAACACCTTTTATCAGATTTTTGCAAAACTTGAAATCTCTTTTCCAAACTTTCAGAAACTTAACCAATGACTAAAACTTGTTCAATATGACTTGCTTAGACTTCCCAAACCCTAAGAACCAAGGGCACAAGGCCACAAGGCCTTATGAACCAGTAATCCCAAACAATCCTTTAATAAGCACTTTTCAAACAAACTTCTTAATCCTTCAAACAACCTACTGATTTTAATGATCAAATAGCTACACTAGGTGACAACTAATATATACCAACCATAAAACACAAAGTACAAACACAAAATCACCAAATCACATATCAAAAGACAAATCGGACAATATCATGTGATTTTTTAGAGGAATCTTAACAAGAGCTTATACCTGTCCTCCACAACATCCTAGGAGGACCAGCAATGCTCCTTGGACCTTGTTCAACAACTAGAACAAGACCAAGGTACTTCAACAAGGGAGATGAATGACTGCCTTGGTTGATGTTTCAAAGTAGAAACTCAAGGACTTGATTTCTTCAACATAATGAACAAACAGCCCAACCAAATGCTCCAATCCCTTCACAAGCTTGGTGTCAACAAGCTTGTAAGAGCTTATAGCTTTTGGTCAAGGATTAGTACAAGATAAATAGCAAAATCAGAAACCACTTTTCAAGCTTTTTTCAAACTTGAAAACCTTACCAAACATAAACGTCCTTGAACCACAAGATTCAAGCACACTTATAACATATAATGGAACTCAGAATTACCCTTAAACAACACCAACTTTCAAAAACATAAAAAGGAATTACAATTTTCTCAAAATACTAACTTTTATAAAATTCAAAAAGGAATTACAATGTTTAAAAGGTAAAACTGGAACAAAGCTCAAGTTGAGGAGTCCTTATATAGGCCACAAAGGCTAAGATTACAATGAGAAAACCCTAGATATGAAGTCCCTAAAATGCCCTTGAATCTTCTAGATGAATTTTGATATTGAGCTGTCCAAATGCATCCTAGACGTTCATTTTAGCTTTCTAGTTAAGCATTGAGTCTTGGCTGTTGATTTGGCCACGTGTCTTGCCTTGGAGGTTAAGTTATGATGTGATAGGTGGACGTCTTGAATGGTGGGACCCTTTGGTAAGTGGGAGTGGGGGTTTTGGGTGTGGGATGAGTTTCTGCATGTGTGAATCAAGCGTGGGTAAGGTTAATTTGTATTTACCCTTTGTTTAAGTGAAGGTAAATCCTGGGTTCTTCATGGTGAATAGTAACTAGTTTGATCCGGTTTTGGTGGATTGTTTAGTTGTTTGGCGCAAAAAGTGTTTGAATGTTTCATTTGAACACCTTTGGCCCTTGTGTTTTGGTGAAATATGTAATCAAGTTTTTCAGCCACCAAAACGTATTCCCTTTGTTATAGAACTTTCTGATTTCACACTTTTGCCCCAAAACTTTGGCAAAAGTGTTTCAAGGGTTATTTTTGCCATTTTTGAATACTTGAGGGACTGATTTTGGACTTTCTTTATCTTCAAAGGTCTTCATAGTATCTTTGAGTTCATGAGGGACCATATTTGACAAATTAGAATTGATGAGTGACTAATCTTGTCAATTCTTCAAAGTTGAAGGACCATTTTTGTAATTTTGACAAACTTAAGGGACCAAACTTGTAATTATGAATATAAAAGGGTTTTAAGTGTCATTTCTTCATATTTTGAGGATCAATCTTGTACATCTTCAAGTCTTCAAGGGTTAATCTTGGATAAGTCATGAACTACGTCCCGGTTCTTTGTACGGCTTCGTTTCTCGTGTCCGTTTTTCCTTGTTTCTTGTGATCTTTTGTCTTTTTCACGATATACATACCTAAAACACACAAGTAAACAAATACAAGCATATATATGGTATTTCATGACATTTTAATGCATTTAAAGCCCGAAAAGAACGATGAGATCATGTATAAATGCCATCTCATCACTCCCCCATACTAAGCCATTGTCGTGCCCTCACGTAATGCTAGAATAAAGTATCTAAGCATCACCAAAATTCAATTTTATTACCCTTTATTGAAAAGTAAAAGACTTGCAACAATACTACGAAGATGTGTAAAGACATAATGTATGATTTTCATCACGAATGTGACTTTTAGGGTCAATGAATAGAAACAAGTGAATGTCCCTTAGAGTAAATTTCGTCATCCTTGATTGTCATACATTTCTTGCTAAGTGCAAAAACGAGATCATTGTTGGTACAAGTCACAATGCTAACACTACTCATACGTGTAAATTGTGTAATACTTTTTCTCCCCGCAATCCTAGTTATTATAAAAGGAAATGGGTTACTAGAATTTTTTAACTATTTGTCATGGATCACAAGTGATTTATGTTGACTTATTTGAGTATTTATTAGTCCGAAAGCAAAGTAGCACGATTTAATCGATAGTTAGCCGAAGGACAAAATCTTTTAAAACGGCTTCTCGTGTATCTACTTAAGTTCATATCTTGGCATAACTGGTTTTACGTTTTGAGACCTTTCTCGGACCGATATTTGGCATGTACTTCATACTTCAAATCTTGGGAAGACGTTCTTGAAATTATGGTCTTCTCTTCATATTTTGGAATTTCTTCACTTGATGTTTTTGAGAGATTCTTCATACTTGGACCACGACTTCATCATTTTTCTTCAATCCTTATTTTGGACTTTGATATATAACGACCCGCCTCCTTTTCGGACTTGGATATATTTATCCTCATACCTTGTAAGGGTCTTTTTGGATAGACTTTCTCCATGATCTTCAGGGGAGTAATTGCTTTTCTTCGTGTGTCTCGATCCTTCATATTGATTTAGGAATAATGATAATTCACATCATCTTGGATCTTTAGCAACAAAATAGAGCTCCTCATGCCTTGTTAGGGCCTTTTTGGATCTTCACCAATCTTCGCATCCCGCTTCAATAATTTATGCCTTGGCTATGAACTCTATTCAACCCCGGGCAACTTTTAAACGATCTTGGGCTAGAAGATAAGTAACCTTTCAAATCGTACGACCTTACTTATTGCAATTATTTTTATTCCTAATGCATTGATATTATGGAAGAAAAAGCCACAATTAAAAACATATGAGTTTTTAAAAGAACATTTTCATGTTCTACGTTTAGCATGATCACTTGTCTAACTCTATCACTTCTCGTTCTTCACTATATAAAGACCTCTAGTTAAAGAGACTCGTGAATACTTAGCCATGCAAGTCAAAATTAAGCCAAAATTTGGATTAGCTTTCATTAAGACTATATCAAATCAAAGTTTTGGGTTTTCAAGCCACCTATAGGATCTTGCACTTTCTTGGACTTTTTCAAGTTTAGAGAATGCATTTTATAGTTCCCTTGATAAGTGACTTTCTAGGATCAATTATAGGAACTTGCGAAAAGTTCTTGTTCTTAACCCGAATGAGCTAAGACTTTCGCGTTTGAAAGTTCCCTATATAAAAGTCTAGCAAAACTCGAATTGAGCGGGTTAAAGAATGTAAAGGGCTCCAAATGCCCATCAAGTCAAAAATTAGCTCTTATTCTACCCATCGGAAAATATACATTCGTGTCTTAAAAACATTTATTAAAACTAAGAAAAAAATTAAAATTTTGCTATTTTAGCCTTATTCTCAACAAAACAAAACAAAACATTGAAAGTTGGAAAACGTGAGGGCGTAGCAAAGCAAGTACCAATTCACCCCCCATACTAAAAGTAAACATTGTCCTCAATGTTTCGAGTCTAAAGGTGGAGCACCCCTATACTAGAGACGAAGAGTCAAATGCTTAGGATCTAGCATGGAAAGGGTGCTCAACAATATATCTAAAGCCGTTTATTAAGTATGCTAAAAGATAATTGTTAGAACAATAAATGATATGTCATGGATTCGTGAAAAACTTCTTCAAACAAACGATGGAGGCTCACGTAAACGAACACGAGAGTCTTCAATCGTAGATGATGATGATCTAGATAACACAATCACAAACAACCACGAGACAGCGAGTTGGAAGGGCACAAATCCCCTCTCATTATTTATTAGAAAGCATAAAAAGTATAAGCATGGGATCTCCCCCACGAGGCACCTCGTTTTTTATTACCGAGTCATGAGCTCGACTCGATCCCCTCAAAATGTGAACATTTAGGGAAAATCATGGTATGGTCAATTTTTGATGGGGCTTACATGATAAACAAGGCCCAAAAAGCAACCGGTATTAAGGACTAAGTCCTTTAATGATACAAAATACCGGGATCGAAGATGGCGTCTTCATTTTCATTGGATAAACAATTCAACGCCACTTCCACACGTGCCATAAACTCAAAGAGTTTGAAGAAAAGAGATGAGAAGTAGAAGGGTGGGACAATTGGTAAGACAAACTTTTGAGCTACTCGAGGTAGACTCGCACCAAGCAAATAGATGTAGTTTCCATTTATTGCATCGGTGGAAGACCGAGATTTCCCTTTATAATAGATTCCGGGATCGAATATCTCGTCCTCGGTGGACCAGGATGAGGGAACATAAGGGGCTTCCCCCATACTAAAACCACATAAAGCATCGTTAAAAGGAGTAGACGAGCTTGTAGCACTCAAAACACGTGGTAATGACGGAGTTAGATTTGTAGAAAAATCATATAAATCACATTTAAAATCTTTTCCTTTTTTACCTTTTAAACTCTCCTTATGAAAACCCTTTTTGATTATGTCGAAAATATTTGGTGTTTCTAAGATGATGTTAATCACACTAAAAATTCTCACATTTGAAAACCGTTTTGGTTTTGGTGGTGGTAAGTTCTCAAAACGTTTATCGACAAAGAAAACCTCCCCATCGGGGTCAACATATTCGTCATCCGAAATATCTTCCATAGAAACCGGCGACTTATCAACACTTTTCAAGAATATTTGTTCGAGGTGAGGCGAACGATTTTTCAATTCAAGTATTGACGGTTTCTTCTTTGTAGGATTTACACTCATAACCTCCACCGGCGGAGGAAATGGTAAATTGTTTTTGGCGACATTTCCTAAAACTCTTGGTGAAAATTCTTTGCAAACGACATTGGTTGAATCACCATGGCTTAAAGTTGTAATAGAATAGACATAAGAAAGATTGGAGTTTTGTGTTGCATTGATGACAAGTTCCTCCTCATTGAAACGAAGGGTGATTTTTCGAGCATGAACATCAATAAGTGCTCTTGATGTATCCAAAAATGAACGACCCAAAATGAGAGGAACTTTTCGATCGATAGGAATGTCTATAATGATAAAGTCAACGGGATAGTAAAACTTTCCGACTTTAACGAAAACGTCCTCGGCTACTCCACATGCTAAAATCGTAGAATGATCGGCCATCTCGATAGACATGTTCGAAGGAGTAAGATCCGGAAGCGAAAGCGATTTGAAAATCTCAAGAGGCATTAAATTAATACTAGCACCAAGATCGGCCAAGGCGTAGCATTCCTCTATATCTTGAATTGCACATGGAATCAAAAATTTACCGGGATCACCGACTTTTTGTGGTATGCGGCTAAGAAAAACCGATGAACAACTAGACGATTGTTGTAACTTCTCTTTGTTGTTTAGCATACCTTTGAAGTTTGCGGCAAATCGAGGCATCATGATAAGAGCGTCGGCATAACTTATGTTAAAATGTATGTCACGAAACATTTTCATAAAAAGCTCAAATTGATAATTATTCCGTTCTTGTGCCTTTTCCTTGTCACGTCTCGAAGGGTAAGGTAAGGGTGGTGTGGGTTAGACATTAGGCAACGGCCTTGGAATCTCGGGTTCCATGATTGGTATTGGTTCAACCGTAGGTGTGGTTTGAGCGGTACTTCGTAGACTTGTGATATGCTCCTTTTCGACCATCACCTCGGGTTCTTTCTCGATTTCCTTCTCTGTAGAAGTACTTGAACGAGAGATTGGTTCCTTGAAAGTTTTACCACTTCGTGTAGTAATAACCTTCATTTCTCCCTTCAGGTTTGCAATGGTATCACTAGGAAGACCACCCGAGGAAGAGGGTTTACACATGATTGCTTCAAACATTTTTGCCATTCGTTCTTCAAATTTTGATTGCCTTAAATCCGCTTTTAACAATTCTTGCTTAATCTCATGTTGTCCTTGTTCCATCTTTTGTTGATTTTGTTGAAGACGTTGAACATTTCCTTCCATTTTATTAGCATGAGTTTTAAGTTCATTAGGAAGTTCGTTTTTAAGCTCGTTTTTCAACTCGGATCTTAAGCTAATCATCTCACGTTGCATGTTATCAAATTTAGCATCATTTGCTTTAGCATAATCCAAAAATTCGCCTTGAAGATTTTTAGTGTGAGCATTTTGAAAACCTTGTGTAGTGTTTTGAAAATCACGATTTTGGTTTTGATTAGTAACTTGTCCATTCCCACTTTGATAATTCCCTTTGTTGTAGTTACGTGAATTACCTTGATAACCACCATTTTGGTTGTTGTTTCGATAGTTATTAACATTTTGATTTGGTGGAGCTTGATTTGGGCGGGAACCTTGGCCGTTTTGGTTGTAAGTTCCCGTTGCTACGTAAGCACTCGAAGTGTTACCACTGGCGGTAATGCACTCGTAAAGATCATGAGCTCCACCACAAGACAAACAACTCTATTCAACCGCTTTAACCGAAGCGGAGTTCAAAGCATCTTGTGCTTTCCAATGAGTCATAAGATTTGAAAACCTATCAAAAAACCGATTTTCCTCATTAGCTTCATCATGTAAGGCATTAATGCTATGAGACGATGACGACGATGACGAACCCATATTGGCAAAACTCGGTGTGTTACGAGGGTTGTAAACCTTAGATCTATTCTCGATAATCTTTAAAGCTTCATCGGTCATTTTGCACAAAAAATTACCACCCGCGGCGGCATTCAAATAATCTCGTTCATGATCATTAAGCCCATTATAGAAAGTATCTATTTGATGTAATTCCGAAAAATCATGGTGTGGACATTCATGTAACATTTCCTTAAATCGTTCCCATGCCATTGAAAAACTCTCATTATTTCGTTGTGTAAACCTTAAAATCTCATTTTTCAAATGTGTTGTTTTAGATGGTGGAAAAAATTGGTTCACAAACTTAGAAACGAGATCATTCCATGTCAAAATCGAATTTGGCGGTTCTTTCTCGAGCCAAATTTTTGCGGGTCCATCTAACGAGTATGGAAACAACATCATCTTAATGGCGTCATGTGGAACATCCTTAAACTTGCTAGTTGCGGTGAGACGATTAAAATTCCTTATGTGGTAATGCGGGTTGTCTTTCTCGTGACCTCTAAACTTATTTGCTTGCAACATAGACATTAAACCCGTCTTAATCTCGAAATTCGCCGCAAGGAGAGCGGGAATCACAATGGCTTCTCCAAAACCCTCGGTGGGTGCTTGAAGCAACTCCATCATAGTACGATTAGCCATGACGACTTCTTGTTCTACAATAGGTTCAACAATTGGAGTTTGTTCTTCAATCAAAGGCTCTTGATTTCCTTGATTTTGACGACGTTTACGAGCTCGTTTAGCTTGACTACGAGTTAGCATAAACTTCACGTAGAATGGGAGGTGAGCAAAGAAGATTCTTTTTGGGTGTTTTGGGAATTTTCAATTTTTTTGTGTTTTTGATTGTTTTTAATTTTTTTGGATTTTGGTGTATCTTTGTAGACAACAATCTACCGAATCTCTCCTCGAATCAAACTCTTGATTAAAGAAGCCTCAAAAGAATGAAAACGATCACGTGGAGTGAACGCCTTCGAATGACTTTAGAACTTTGGTAAAAACCAAATTGTTCAAGAGGGTTTAATCACAAAGAAAACCAAGCAAATATATATGATACGTAATAATACTTTGGGCGGCAAAACCCTCGATTAGCCTTCAATCTCAAAATACTCACAAGCAAGCAGGGAAACGAGGCGGCGCGAAGCACTTAAGAGCCTTTTTCCTTAGGGTATATTTTATAATACCCGCCTTATACCCACCTTATAGTTCGTATTTTTCAAAATCGAGCTTCGCGAAAGTATTTATCTATTTTTGCCTTTTTCTTTTGTTTGAGATCCGAATACAATAATTAGGAGATCAAATCCCAATTAAGGTTGTGTTTTCACACTTTTAGAGATATTTTGTATTGATTATGATACTTAATACAATATAGTAATAATAATTTCACAAGAAAAACGAAAAAACCGATAATACGTATTAGTAGATTTCTACTAATACAAATACTATTTATGGTTAATATTAAAAACAACAAGACAAATTAATCACGACACACCTCCCCGGCAGCGGCGCCAAATTGATTGCAGTAAATAACTACTCTTGTTTAAGGAAAACAAAGAGCGTAAAGTAGGGAAAGTATTAAATACTACGGTTTAGGAAAACCGTGTACAAATGACCCTTATGAAGTGAAAGTTCGTTTCCCAAGGAGGTATATGTGTGTGAATAATTCGTAATTGGTTTGAGATTAATATTGGATAGAAGGGGATGAGAAAATAGAATGAAGAAGACGTGAAATTAATTACTACAACGACTAAACGTAAAACCGTAAAAATAGCTAAAATAAAAATTAATTCTAAAAATTCCCAAAGATTTACCAAAAATCAAAATAAATAAACTAAGAGTTTACCAATGATCAAAACTTTTTCAAACCTTTTAATTAATTAAATATTAATTTTTAAATGCTAATTAAAGCCCTAAAAATAAAATTAATTATCAAAAAGCCCAAATAAATATTTTTCAATTGGTAAACCTCTAAAATGACCTAAAAAGATTAAAAACTATTTTTAGAAATTTTTAAACTAAGAACAACTATTTAAAATGATTAAAAACTATTGAAACTTAAAATAATTATAAAAATTAATCTAAATATGATAAAATTAATCTAAGAGTTGTAAAAATCCTATTTCAATGTATTAAAGCTAAGAAAAATATAAAAAGTGCAAAAATGTGAAATTTGAAAAATAATAAAAAAATAATATTAAAATAATATTAAAAAACCCAAAAATTCTAAAAAATTCTAAAAACTTGCAAACTAGTTTATTTTAACCTAAATAATCAGAAAATGAAAGTTAAATTACCAAAATACCCCTAATGGGCCCATAAATGGGCCCCCAAATGGGCTAAAACCAAAAACAGTCAACACTAATGGGCTTGTGGGCCCAAAAAGTCAAACTAGGCCCAAATGACCTGAAAAAGCCCTATCTGACTCAAAATTTAATTCTAAGCACAAAAGTGTGAAGGCCCAAAAGCTGAAAAAGAGCTTATCACAGCTTAAATAACAAACAGCTTATTCTTATTGGGCCAATAAGCCCATTAAGCAATAAGCTAATGCCATAAGCTCTGCTTAAACACACAAGCTTCTTTTGAGATGCCTAAGAGATCTATAAAAAGAAATTTTGAAAAAGCTCACTCAATAAGCCAGAAATAAGCAAAATAGAAATCCACTAAACGACAAAGTAGTCGGGTTAGAGTTCTAGGGGGTTTCAGAAGCTCGGTTTTGTTGCAAAAGCTCACAAAGAGCTTAACTAAGAATAATCAATCAAGAAAACCACAAAAAGCCAAGTAGAATAAGCTATGTGAACCAATAAGCTGGCTGAAAGAGCCAAATAAGCTAGTTTTCTAGCAAAAGCTTAACCAAAAGACTTGTAACCTTCCAGACTTGTTATTAAGCTAAGAAAAATGATTTCTATTACAAAATCCAAGTTGTTGCATGTACCAATAAACAGTTCTCAAAAATAAGCCAAATTGTGCTTATTTGACCAAAAGAAAGTACTCCAAAGTTCACCAAATGATCAGTGATGGTATATGGGCTTGTTATAAGCAATTTTTGTGAAGAACTCAAGGAGGAGTCCTTGTGAATCAAGAGGTCAGTTGACCTTTTGATGACATATTTTGGCAATAAGGGCTTAATAAGCCAGTTAGCTTATAAGCCAGATACAAGGCACACCAAATAGCAAAATTCACTCACAAGAAGCACATAAACAAGATCCAAGCAACAAAACCACAAGGCATACACTAGGATCACAAATACAAGCACAAAATGAGGTGGTCACTTTGCTGATGCAAATGACCACTTCAGCCAACTTTGATAAGCTATAGCACCTTCAATAAGCCACCAAATTTAACAAGCAGATAATGCACAGATAGCTTATCACCTAAACTATTCCCAAACCTGATTTCAGACCTTAGATCCAACAAACAAAGAAGTTATTATATCTGATGTGTTTGACCAATTTCAAAACACCTTTTATCAGATTTTTGCAAAACTTGAAATCCCTTTTCCAAACTTTCAGAAACTTAACCAATGACTAAAACTTGTTCAATATGACTTGTTTAGACTTCCCAAACCCTAAGAACCAGGGGCACAAGGCCACAAGGCCTTATGAACCAGTAATCCCAAACAATCCTTTAATAAGCACTTTTCAAACAAACTTCTTAATCCTTCAAACAACCTACTGATTTTAATGATCAAATAGCTACACTAGGTGACAACTAACAGATACCAACCATAAAACACAAAGTACAAACAAAAAATCACCAAATCACATATCAAAACACAAATCAGACAATATCATGTGATTTTTTAGAGGAATCTTAACAAGAGCTTATACCTGTCCTCCACAACATCCTAGGAGGACCAGCAACGCTCCTTGGACCTTGTTCAACAACTAGAACAAGACCAAGGTACTTCAACAAGGGAGATGAATGACTGCCTTGGTTGATGTTTCAAAGTAGAAACTCAAGGACATGATTTCTTCAACACAATGAACAAACAGCCCAACCAAAGGCTCCAATCCCTTCACAAGCTTGGTGTCAACAAGCTTGTAAGAGCTTATAGCTTTTGGTCAAGGATTAGTACAAGATAAATAGCAAAATCAGAAACCACTTTTCAAGTTTTT
This sequence comes from Glebionis coronaria, assembly GCA_025667525.1. Taxonomy (NCBI): domain Eukaryota; kingdom Viridiplantae; phylum Streptophyta; class Magnoliopsida; order Asterales; family Asteraceae; genus Glebionis; species Glebionis coronaria. The sequence goes on from CM046878.1 coordinate 268,085,579, forward strand.
TCAAACTTGAAAACCTTACCAAACATAAACGTCCTTGAACCACAAGATTCAAGCACACTTATAACATATAATGGAACTCAGAATTACCCTTAAACAACACCAACTTTCAAAAACATAAAAAGGAATTACAATTTTCTCAAAATACCAACTTTTATAAAATTCAAAAAGGAATTACAATGTTTAAAAGGTAAAACTGGAACAAGGCTCTCTCACAAGTTGAGGAGTCCTTATATAGGCCACAAAGGCTGAGATTACAATGAGAAAACCCTAGCTATGAAGTCCCTAAAATGCCCTTGAATCTTCTAGACGAATTTTGATATTGAGTTGTCCAAATGCATCCTAGATGTTCATTTTAGCTTTCTAGTTAAGCATTGAGTCTTGGCTGTTGATTTGGCCACGTGTCTTGCCTTGGAGGTTAAGTTGTGATGTGATAGGTGGACGTCTTGAATGGTGGGACCCTTTGGTAAGTGGGAGTGGGGGTTTTGGGTGTGGGATGAGTTTCTGCATGTGTGAATCAAGCGTGGGTAAGGTTAATTTGGATTTACCCTTTGTTTAAGTGAAGGTAAATCCTGGGTTCTTCATGGTGAATAGTAACTAGTTTGATCCGGTTTTGGTGGATTGTTTAGTTGTTTGGCGCAAAAAGTGTTTGAATGTTTCATTTGAACACCTTTGGCCCTTGTGTTTTGGTGAAATAGGTAAATCAAGTTTTTCAGCCACCAAAACGTATTCCCTTTGTTATAGAACTTTCTGATTTCACACTTTTGCCCCAAAACTTTGGCAAAAGTGTTTCAAGGGTTATTTTTGCCATTTTTGAATACTTGAAGGACTGATTTTGGACTTTCTTGATCTTCAAAGGTCTTCATAGTATCTTTGACTTCATGAGGGACCATATTTGACAAATTAGAATTGATGAGGGACTAATCTTGCCAATTATTCAAAGTTAAAGGACCATTTTTGTAATTTTGACAAACTTAAGGGACCAAACTTGTAATTATGAATATACAAGGGTTTTAAGTGTCATTTCTTCATATTTGTAGGATCAATCTTGTACATCTTCAAGTCTTCAAGGGTTAATCTTGGATAAGTCATGAACTAGGGCCCGGTTCTTTGTACGGCTTCATTTCTCGTGTCCGTTTTCCTTGTTTCTTGTGATCTTTTGTCTTTTTCACGGTATCCATACCTAACACACACAAGTAAACAAATACAAGCATATATATGGTATTTCATGACATTTTAATGCATTTAAAGCCCGAAAAGAACGATGAGATCATGTATAAATATCATCTCATCACTCCCCCATACTAAGCCATTGTCGTTCCCTCACGCAATGCTAGAATAAAGTATCTAAGCATCACCAAAATTCAATTTTATTACCCTCTATTGAAAAGTAAAAGACTTGCAACAATACTACGAAGATGCGTAAAGACATAATGTATGATTTTCATCACGAATGTGACTTTTAGGGTCAATGAATAGAAACAAGTGAATGTCCCTTAGAGTAAATTTCGTCATCCTTGATTGTCATACATTTCATGCTAAGTGCAAAAACGAGATCATTGTTGGTACAAGTCACAATGCCAACACTACTCATACGTGCAAATTGTGTAATACTTTTTCTCCCCGCAATCCTAGTTATTATAAAAGGAAATGGGTTACTAGATTTGTTTAACTATTTGTCATGGATCACAAGTGATTCATATTGACTTATTTGAGAATTTATTAGTCCGAAAGCAAAGTAGCACGATTTAATCGATAGTTAGCCGAAGGACAAAATATTTTAAAACGGCTTCTCGTGTATCTCCTTAAGTTCATATCTTGGCATAACTCGTTTCACGTTTTGAGACCTTTCTTGGACCGATATTTGGCATGTACTTCATACTTCAAATCTTGGGAAGACATTCTTGAAATTATGGTCTTCTCTTCATATTTTGGAATTTCTTCACTTGACATTTTTGAGAGATTCTTCATACTTGGACCACGACTTCATCATTTTTCTTCAATCGTTATTTTAGACTTTGATATACAACGACCCGCCTCCTTTTAGGATTTAGATATATTTATCCTCATACCTTGTAAGGGTCTTTTTGGATAGACTTTCTCCATGATCTTTAGGGGAGTAATTACTTTTCTTCGTGTGTCTCGATCCTTCATATTGATTTAGGAATAATGATAATTCACATCATCTTGGATCTTTAGCAACAAAATAGAGCTCCTCATGCCTTGTTAGGGCCTTTTTGGATCTTCACCAATCTTCGCATCCCGTTTCAATAATTTATGCCTTGGCTATGAACTCTATTCAACCCCGAGCAACTTTTAAACGATCTTGGGCTAGAAGCTAAGTAACCTTTCAAATCGTACGACCTTACTTATTGCAATTATTTTTATTCCTAATGCATTGATCTTATGGGAAGAAAAAGCCACAATTAAAAACATATGAGTTTTTGAAAGAACATTTTCATGTTCTACGTTTAGCATGATCACTTGTGTAACTCTATCACTTCTTGTTCTTCACTATATAAATACCTCTAATTAAAGAGACTCGTGAATACTTAGCCAAGTTGTTGCATGTACCAATAAGCAGTTCTCAAAAATAAGCCAAATTGTGCTTATTTGACCAAAAGTCAAAGTACTCCAAAGTTCACCAAATGATCAGGGATGGTATATGGGCTTGTTATAAGCAATTTTTTGTGAAGAACTCAAGGAGGAGTCCTTGTGAATCAAGAGGTAATTTGACCTTTTGATGACAGATTTTGGCAATAAGGGCTTAATAAGCCAGTTAGCTTATAAGCCAGATACAAGGCACAACAAATAGCAAAATTTACTCACAAGAAGCACATAAACAAGATCCAAGCAACAAAACCACAAGGCATACACTAGGATCACAAATGCAAGCACAAAATGAGGTGGTCACTTTGCTGATGCAAATGACCACTTCAGCCAACTTTGATAAGCTATAGCACCTTCAATAAGCCACCAAATTCAACAAGCAGATAATGCACAGATAGATTATCACCTAAACTATTCCCAAACCTGATTTCAGACCTTAGATCCAACAAACAAAGAAGTTATTGGATCTGATGTGTTTGACCAATTTCAAAACACCTTTTATCAGATTTTTGCAAAACATGAAATCCCTTTTCCAAACTTTTAGAAACTTAACCAATGACTAAAACTTGTTCAATATGACTTGTTTAGACTTCCCAAACCCTAAGAACCAAGGGCACAAGGCCACAAGGCCTTATGAACCAGTAATCCCAAACAATCCTTTAATAAGCATTTTTCAAACAAACTTCTTAATCCTTCAAACAACCTACTGATTTTAATGATCAAATAGCTACACTAGGTGACAACTAACAGATACCAACCATAAAACACAAAGCACAAACACAAAATCGCCAAATCACATATCAAAACACAAATCAGACAATATCATGTGATTTTTTAGAGGAATCTTAACAAGAGCTTATACCTGTCCTCCATAACATCCTAGGAGGACCTGCAATGATCCTTGGACCTTGTTCAACAACTAGAACAAGACCAAGGTACTTCAACAAGGGAGATGAATGACTGCCTTGGTTGATGTTTCAAAGTAGAAACTCAAGGACTTGATTTCTTCAACATAATGAACAAACAGCCCAACCAAATGCTCCAATCCCTTCACAAGCTTGGTGTCAACAAGCTTGTAAGAGCTTATAGCTTTTGGTCAATGATAAGTACAAGATAAATAGCAAAATCAGAAACCACTTTTCAAGCTTTTTTCAAACTTGAAAACCTTACCAAACATAAACGTCCTTGAACCACAAGATTCAAGCACACTTATAACATATAATGGAACTCAGAATTACCCTTAAACAACACCAACTTTCAAAAACATAAAAAGGAATTACAATTTTCTCAAAGTACCAACTTTTATAAAATTCAAAAAGGAATTACAATGTTTAAAAGGTAAAACTGGAACAAGACTCTCTCACAAGTTGAGGAGTCCTTATATAGGCCACAAAGGCTGAGATTACAATGAGAAAACCATAGCTATGAAGTCCCAAAAATGCCTTTGAATCTTCTAGACGAATTTTGATATTGAGCTGTCCAAATGCATCCTAGACGTTCATTTTAGCTTTCTAGTTAAGCATTGAGTCTTGGTTGTTGATATGGCCACGTGACTTGCCTTGGAGGTTAAGTTGTGATGTGATAGGTGGACGTCTTGAATGGTGGGACCCTTTGGTGAGTGGGAGTGGGGGTTTTGGGTGTGGGATGAGTTTCTGCATGTGTGAATCAAGCGTGGGTAAGGTTAATTTGGATTTACCCTTTGTTTAAATGAAGGTAAATCCTTGGGTTCTTCATGGTGAATAGTAACTAGTTTGATCCGGTTTTGGTGGATTGTTTAGTTGTTTGGCGCAAAAAGTGTTTGAATGTTTCATTTGAACACCTTTGGCCCTTGTGTTTTGGTGAAATGGGTAAATCAAGTTTTTCAGCCACCAAAACGTATTCCCTTTGTTATAGAACTTTCTAATTTCATACTTTTGCCCCAAAACGTTGGCAAAAGTGTTTCAAGGGTTATTTTTGCCATTTTTGAATACTTGAGGGACTGATTTTGGACTTTCTTGATCTTCAAATGTCTTCATAGTATCATCAGGGACCATATTTGACAAATTAAAATTGATGAGGGACTAATCTTGCCAATTCTTCAAAGTTGAAGGACCATTTTTTTAATTTTGACAAACTTAAGGGACCAAACTTGTAATTATGAATATACAAGGGTTTTAAGTGTCATTTCTTTATATTTTGAGGATCGGTCTTGTACATCTTCAAGTCTTCAAGGGTTAATCTTGGATAAGCCATGAACTAGGGCCCGGTTCTTTGTACGGCTTCGTTTCTCGTGTCCGTTTTTCCTTGTTTCTTGTGATCTTTTGTCTTTTTCACGATATCCATACCTAAAACACACAAGTAAACAAATACAAGAATATATATGGTATTTCATGACTTTTTAATGCATTTAAAGCCCGAAAAGAACGATGAGATCATGTACAAATGCCATCTCATCAAGATCCAAGACCCAAAGAAAATCATGTTGAAAAACATAAAAGGAAATACAAGAAAATAAAGATAATACAAAGATGTATGAAACAGAAGTCTAAAACATAAGCATAATTTTAATCTTAGTTACACTAGAATTCTAAGATTTTCTTAAATTGGATGTCTTAGCAATAATCAAACCACATGCTTAAATGAAAGACAATGTGGTGGCGGAAATTGGTGGAGAAGGCTTGGTGATAATATTGTAATTCAACTCATAATAGATATAAGACATGACAAGATGTTGATATTGACAACAATGAAAATATGTTCCATGATGCATGACATAATCATGTGATGGAGTAAGAACAAAAAAGGGAAGTGGTGGAAAAAGAGAGTTTCCAAAATCAATTTTTTAGAAGGAGAAAAGATTTAATGAATTTGGATTGAAAGAGAGTTTAGAAAAAAATGGATAATCAAGGCTTTCATTTGTGAAAAATACATTTTGCTTTGGTGTGAAAGAGATTTCAAAATGCTTTGGGTTAAGAAGAGAAAGCACAAGATATTTTGGGAGTGACCAAAGGTTTGAAACAAGGATTCTAAAAGGTGATGGAACAATTAGGAAATTTTGGAAAACCCGTTTTTAAAGGTGTCTGCCCGCGGTTCCTTATTTCTCCATGCGGTTCAATAAATATATTGAGTCGTGTATAATTAAGGAACTGCCCACAGAGGGTGTGTTTTGGAGGATAAGGGAATTTTTCCAATTCAGCAAATCCTAATATTCTAGTCTAATTTATCATAAATCCATGCTTAAGAGCAATAAAAACTAGAACATACATAAAGGAAAAACACATAGGTTTAACTAGCACGTAGGAAGAAGGCAAACCTAATGGATACAAAAGAAAAAGACTCCTAATGACATAAAAAGTTCATTAAAGTAAACTATCATTAGTCATATTTAGGAAGAGCCATTTAATCAATTTAGATAATGAGTATGAGACTATCACTAGAGGTGCTCAATTTAGGCTAAGCATGACCATTTTTACGAGTTATATAATAACTCAACTTCCCACATGGATGTAATTCAACTGTTAGGTCAAATTAAGATTCTAGTGCAATAAATTCTCTAGTAGTCATTCTCAAGTTAGACAAAATGAAATTCCTACATTTGCCTAATAAAGTGTACCAAGGATGAAGAGTGTACGACGACACAATGCACAACCTAATGAGGGTTAAGAATGCACCATTGTATAACTTGTCAAACAAGTCTAGTTAAGGTTATTTACCTTAATAGGACTTGAGGCCAATAACATTGAAATGTATAAACAACATTTACAAAAAACAAAAGAATACTCTTGATTGGTCTTTCGTAAATGACACATTTACAAACTGCATTGCAATGTAAATTACTTGAGTATTTCGGATGAAACATCCAAGTTGTCAAACCGACTCCATTGTGCATATTAAACAAAAATAGTCTAATAATTTAAACAAGTAGATTCAATATACCATCATCAACACAAGAGTGAGTTATGATCCGATGTATATTATTAAAAATCCACATTCATGTCTACACTAAAAAACATGTCAATTATATTCGATAATGATATCAATCATAATTTGAATAATGAATTGATATATGTTCGAAATCTTTCTTGATTCCCACTAACACTCCTTTAAGAGAAAATAGCTATGATTTTCAAAGGGTGTTTCATGTTTTATATTGAGACATTAATCTACTTGAACTAATAACACAATGATCAAGTAAGACAACCCACATCAATAGATTTGACAAGCTCCCAAAGCTTTCAAACCTAAGAGTGTTAAAGAACATGCCAAGGTGTACAAGATGTTTATGTAACATTTGTAAACCAAGAGATGTTAACCCTATATGAAATGCACACACAAATAGACAACTAAGTAACACTACTATCAGTAGTAATGATCACTTAAGAATGTCCAAAGACAAAAAAAACACAAAAGCATTCGTCTTTGTTTTGAGTGTTAGATACACCAAAGTGTATGATGAGACTGCTTTTATACATAGTCTCATCATCCAAAATAGGCTTTAAATGCACTAAATATCATCAAAAATGCCAAATATATGCTTTTGTTTGTTACTTGTGTATTTTAGGTACGAATATTGAGAAAATGACAAAAGATCACAAGAAACATGCAAAAACGAACACGGGAAACGAAGCCGCACAAAGAACCAAGCCCTAATGAAGATTTTCCAAGAAAAACCTTTGAAGAATTGAAGATTATGCAAGAAGGGTCCTCCAATATTGAAGAAATGACACTTTAAACCCTTGTTTATTCATAATTATAAGATTGGTCCTTAAAGTTTGTCAAATTTACAAAAAGGACCCTCTACTTTGAAGAATTGGCAAGAATGGTCCCTCAATAATGAAGACTTGTCAATATTAGTCCTACAAAAAGTCAATCATACAAGTCAAGGCCATAGTCTATGAAGAAAATGCCAAAACAACCCTTCAAGTATCAAGAACTGGCAAGAAATACCCCTGAAAATACTTTGGAAAAGTATTTGGGGCAAAAGTGTGAAAATGGAAACTTCATTAACAAAGGAAATCTGTTTTTATACCATTTATCACAAAGTGAAGGAAGTAGAAGAAATGAAGGACTGAAATGGGCAGACAACCAAAGATACCTAGACCTCTCACCTTGTGACACGTGCCCCACTACCAGATTTCAGCCAATCACAACTCACCTCCTTGCCACATCACCCCAACCCACTAACCCGGTTTAAACTTATTTAATTAAGTTTAAATTTACGCGGTTAACACCTTTTTAAACCCAAATCAATATTAAAACATGTATTATTCACTCAAGAACACGAATTGGGTTTACTTAATCTACTTGAAATTAAACCACCAAATTATCCAGAAATGTGGTTAAGGTCATCTTAATCACATCCCAACTTTAAAAACCTTTGCCACATCATCCCATTGTCACATGATAAACCCTTTGTTCCACTCTTTTGAAGAAGATGCCAAAAACCTTGCCACATCCAACGTCCAAGATCCTAGCTTGAAACTTAAGCTTGTTTTGAGCCTTTGATGCAATTCCAACAGCTCACCCATCAACAAACAGCCAAAATTCCATCACATAATTCCAAGTTTTAAAAGTCTTCAAGGGGCATTTCAGGGACTTCACAATTAGGGTTTTACGTTTTTCTTGCATTTCTAGAACCCTTGTAGCCTATATAAAGGCATTTAGGCTTTACATTTCAGTTTGCTCTTGGTTTTTCCTTTGTTCAAAATTCTGTAAATCCTACTTCATGTTTAATGAATTGTGTTTGAATGTTTGAAGAAAACCCAAGTTCCAATCTTTTATTCTGTTTGTTATAGTTATATGTTTGCTAAACTTGAATCTCAAAACGTTTTTCAAGCTTTGTGCAAGAAATTGCTCAAAGTTCAAAATCCTTGATATATTGCTAAGTTCCTTGGTACACCTTGGAATTCTTGGGCTATAAGTGGATCATAGCATCCTGATAAAGTGTTATCAAGGTGTTGTGAGGCTTATAACTTGGGGATAATCATGTGTGGGGTACAAGGGTTTCATCAATCAAGATTTGTCACCTTTCTGTTTTTATATTTATTCTTCTAACCTTGTTCTATCTTAGCAGCCTGATATTGGAAGCTTGTGCCTTGTTTTGCTAGGCACATCAGCTCAAACATACGTGGGTATGGATGTACATCCATGAGGTTTGAACCCTTAATCTCAAAATCTGTCAAGAAAGTGGATATTTGTGATATTTGAGTTTTACTTGTGTATGTGTTGATCTTGTGCTCCAAATCTTGTTGTTTGTGTTTAAGATTGATGTTTTGATGCTTATGTATGCATGTGCTAACCTGGATTCAACTTTTGATTTGAAAATCTTGATTTGAAAATATAAAGGGGTGTTTGGGTCAAGTGCATATTGAAGTTATTGAGTTATTGGTTAAGTGTTTGTTGTTGTATGGTACTTTGTTTAAGAAGTGTAACAGAGTGATAATCTGCAAGTTCTATGCTTTTGAACACATAAATCAATCATATGCTTATAAAATCTTGATTAGTTGATATTTTGGACTATGATTTGGTGCACACCTAGTTCTAGGCTTAGACTTAGGATAAAAAGTGATAAATCATATCCAACATAACCTGTTAAGAAGATTTAAGTGTTTGAATTTGGCTGTGTGGTCAAGTATATCAGCAATTGTCAAAACTGCATGTTCTTTGTTCATCAGTAACTTTTAAATGCTTGAATCTTGATCTAGACTTTGAATCAGTGCATGAAACTTGTTTATATTTGTTCATTTGAATTTATTATAGCTTGTGTATGCATTTGGTGAAGTTTGGCTGGCTGATTTTTGCTAAAAGTGCTTATTGAACCAATACTACTTATTGTTCATATCTGGGTTAGGTCTGTGGATGTTTTAAATTAACTGCACTGATTGGCTAATTGGAATTGTGTTTTTGTTTCTTATATTGACTCCTTATGATTAACTGATCATTTGGGTGCCTTTTCTTAACTTGAACCCACAAAAAAGTCACATAAGACAAAAAGTCAATTTCGTCAAGCAGGGGGAAAAGTTCCCACTGCTCAACCTCCAAAACTAGCCCCTGCTAGTGTAAAACATCAAACAGCTTATTCATAAGCCATATTGGCTTATCCAGACTTGCAGCAACTTATTTTTGTGATAGATCTTCCTTATTTGACCCATTTATTTGATCTAGAGCTTATTAGACTTTGACTTTGACTTTTTACTAGAAAACTCATTAAGTTGACTTTTACATAAGAGCTTATTTGCTTATTCTGGCTTATTACTTGTGCTTATTTGAAAACTTTTTGATTATTTTGCTTAATTAAGTCATTTAAAATCTTTTAAAAGTTGAATCAGCACTTGAGGTGGTCTAGAACTCAAAAACGACTATTTTGTCGTTTTGTGAAGAGAGCCTTGGCTTATTTCAGGCTTATTTCTTGTGCTTTTTCCAATTTTCTTTTTACAGATCTCTTAAGTAACTCAAAAGAAGCTTGTGTGTCAAATTTGAGCTTATGGCATCAGCTTATAGCTTAATGGGCCAAAAAGCCCATTAAGAATAAGCTGCTTTGAAATAAGCTAGCTTAAACACATTTCCGGCATTTGGGCCTTCAGAGTTTTGTTCTTAAAATCAAACTTTAAGTCAGATAGGAGATTTTGGGCTTATTTGGACAACATTTTTCTTATTGGGCCTATTTCAAGCCCATAAAGGGACTGTTTGGACTTTTAGTCCATTTTAAGGCCCAATAAGGGTATTTTGTAATTTCAACTTCATTTTTGTTTTATTTAGGTTAAAATAAACTAGTTTGCAACTTTTTATAATTTTTTATAAATTTTGGATTTTTATTAATATTTTATTATTATTTTATTATTAAAAATTAAAATTTAGATTTTTCAAAGTTTTTCATTTTTCTTAGTTCAAATACATTAAATTAGGAATTTTACAATTTTTAGAATATTTTTATTGTCATTAGATTAATTTTTAGAATTATTTTCAGTTTTAATTGTTTTTAAATAGTTTTAATTAATTTTAAAATTTTCAAAAATAGTTATAAATTTAGTTAAGTCATTTTAGGGTTTACAAGTGAAAAATCTCATTCTGGGCTTTTTGTTAGTTAAATTGATTTTTTGGGCTTTAATTAGCATTAAAAAATTATTATTTAATTAAATAAAAGGTTTGAGTGATTTTTGATTTTTTGTGAACTCTAATTACATTTTTTAGGATTTATTGAAATTTTCTAGGAATTTTTAGGGTAAATTTTTAATTTGGTCACTTTTTACGGTTTTACGTGCACGACTATTCGTCTTAGTTTAATTCATAATCGTAACCGTCATTCTCTTCTAATCTCTTTTCTTCTTTTCATTTCTCATCAATATAATCACAAACCATTAATCATCTCTCTACACAACACACAAGCCTCCTTGAGAACGATCCCCACTTTGGGTCATTAGTGCTTGGTTTTCCTAAACCGACACTTAATACTTGCCGGTTTTACCTCCTTTTCTTAAAGGTGTGTAAAATCACTACATCAGTGTACATAGCTTGATTTTATTTGAAAATAGTTTTCGACCCATTTCAAAATTTAATTAAGTTCAACACTTTAAAATATATTAATTATCAAATATATATCAACAAGAGATGTCCAAATTAATATAAAAGAGTAAAAGACAAGTTTTACGACAAACCGAGACTCAATACTTTGGACAAAAGTATAGAACTTAGAAGACATCCAAAATTTAAAGTTTGAACAAAGGTTTGGAAGCATTTTTAATTGAAAGGAAATTCAATTACGTTCGAAACGGCTGGTGGCACGACTTCTAGGACTTATGGTTGATTTTATATGATTTTTCAAAGATTGCAAAAATTTGTGTCGGACTGACTGTGGTTCCTTATTGATAAGGAACCGTAGGGAACAATTAAAGAACCGTGGTCAGAGGAAAAAAAGTTGGTTTTTGACCAAAATCATTTGGTAAATTTTTGGAATGACTTAGGACTCTAAAAATCATTATAGACACATAGAACTCGTATTTTAGAGTTAATTATGACACAAAAGATTTTCATACTTCCAAACATGAAAAGATTTATTATCAAGCCATTATGCAAAGTTTATTTAACACCAAAACTTGTACGAATGAAACAACAAAACACATTTCATAAGTAAGCACTCTTCATGAACAATTTGATACAAGGATCGTCTCTATTTTTAAAAGCCGTTTCCACTTTTAAAAACCGTTTGTTTTGAAAACGATAGCAAAGATCGATCCAAGCTTTAAAGCACAATATACTTCAAAGATCTTGAATAACCACGCTCTGATACCAATTGTAGAAACTAGAAGGGGGGTTGAACAATTTCTAGTTCATTTTCAAAACATTTCGGCTTAATCCATTTTGCGCGGTTCTTTATTGTACTTGCGGTTCTTTATCAATAAAGAACCGCTGGTCCATTTAGGGAACCGCAAACAGTAGATGAAACCATTTATTGAATGTTAAACTTAAACAATCCTTGGTATCAAATTATCGATCAAGTTTGACTAGATATGAGATGTGTTTGATTGAAAGATAAATACTAAAAGTAAGAAAACATACAAACACATCAAATCAAGAGTACATCAAGCAATAGTCTAAACACTAAGCACACACATACTAAGCATAAGCTTTTCTGCAACTAATATGTTTAGACTAAGTGATGTACACTTGACCATAATCTAAACATGAAGTACACACGTACTAAGCCTTAACTTTTCCGCAACTTAGAAGTTTAGATTATGAGATGCACATAACACACAACAACATATAAATGCATCAACAAGAGTAAAGACATAAATGTAAAGGAAAGTACCGACACGATGATTTATAGTGGTTCGGTCACGAAGCTCCTCTTCGCCCTACTCCGCTCCTCGAGTACACCTTACTCGAGAGTTACTTCACTAGTCAACAAACTCCTTAAGGTAGAGAAACCATACACAACGTCGCTTATCCAATTTCCGATTCTAAGCTAAAAGCCGAGTCCTAATCTTAGGTAGGACCAATCTACACACGTCGCCTACTTCACCATTTTTCGACACAAGGCTAGATGTCGAGTCCTAATCTTAGGTAGGACCAATCTACACCCATCTACACCGATCTTCACACTAGTTATGTTTTATGGTCCAATATAACAAACCTTATGTTATATGGCCTAAACACATAAACCATATAGATAAAGCACACAACACTAGATCTATGACTCTAACACTATATCCAAGTATTAACAAACTTGAATCTACACAACTAACACCTAATCTAAGGATACCCATTACTTAGATGTTCTACCCTTACAAACACATCCACGTGAACCCAACACTTGGATCTTCTACATATACATAGTAGGAAAACAATGACTTGATCTTAAAGGAGAGATTTTCATCATGTAATGAACCCAACACTTCATGGTAATGAAAGTGTTATTCTCTTCACACTTGAGAGGATGAGAGTATGGAGGATAAAATCACATCTTAAACAAGATTAATCAAAACTAACTAATCAAGGAGTTTAAAGATGTTTTTGAAGAAACTGTGCAAAAAGGGTTGAAAGAAACGCTGGAAATGATCCACTATTTATAGGACAAGAGTGCAACAGCTCTATATACCCGTGGTTCCTTATCAACTAAGGAACCTCGGCCTGCGGTTCCTTATCAATAAGGAACCTCAGCCTTGGAGTCCGTACATTTTTGTCCTTTAGTGGGGATATGCCATCTGGGGTAGTTTATACCCTCAAAGGATATTCTTTTGTCATATGGAATATGCCAAATTCAATTTCTATTTTCTTTTTAATAAAAAAATTTCTTAAAAATAAAGTTACTTAAAAATTACTTTGTCACTTTGTATAAAGTGGGTTTTAAGAAAATATTAATCCTTGATCACTTAGTAAGGTTAATGACTTGTTTGTACATACCTTGAGTGATTCATGCCGAATGCGATCTTGGAGGTGTCGAGATAAGTATACAAATGTATTCTTGAGTGATTAAGAGTACCTTAATATTTTACATAATGTATTGTGAATTATATGTTTATCATCAACAAAACACAAAGAGATTATATCGACAAAACAGCGTAAGTTGGCTCAAAGCCACTTTGCTGAGAAAAGAGATGCTTGATAAATACATCTCTCCAGATGTTGAAACCTTTAATGTATTAATCAATACATTTTGCATTGTTGGTAGGCTCCAAGTAGCCTGCCATGTTATCTACATTATGCATGAAAGAGGTATTTTTCCAAACATTGCAACATACAATTTACTTATAGATGCTCACTGTGTGAAGAAACAAATAGACGAAGCTCAGTCACTTTTTAATTTAATGGTGTCAAATCATCTCACCCCTGATACTGCTACCTCAATAGTTTGTTACAGGGCTACTTCAATTATGATACGGTGAACGACGCCTTGCTTATTTATCATGAAATGAATGAAAAAAATTTAAGCTCAATCGTGTCACTTATAATCTCATGATACTGAGCTGCTTCTGGGCATCTCATTTTGGAGATGCGTACAAACTTCTTGATGACATGTTCGCACAAGGTCAAATGTTGGATGCTTACACTTACTATGGAATTTTACATGATCTTTTAACAAAACGTCAATTTGAATCGGTCATATCCGTGGTTCATTTACTTGGTGATGATAGCAAGCTAAATTCAGATATGTCCATCCTAGAGTTACTTTTGGATGGTGCGATTAACCATGGGAAATTTGATTTTACAATGGAATTTTTCAAGGGCCTAAGTGCCAGAGGTATAAAACTAAGACCCGAAATATATACTATGATGATTACTGGTTTTTGTGAGGGAGGTCTTGTAAATGATGCAAAACTGTGGTTTCGTGAAATGGAAGAGAATCATTGTTGGCCTACTACTGATGCTTAAAATTACCTCCTTCAAGGATATCTGAAGAACAAGTGCTATGATGATGTAAAGATGCTTCTACGTAAAATGAAGAAACACGGCGTCCATCATTATCTTTATGAGTCAACGTTGTCAATGCTAGAAGCAGTCAGATTACTGGATGCCACTTTGTCAAAGTGGATTGATAAGTAGTCTCGTTATGCTTCCTGGTCGGATGTAGCTACTGCCACGAGTTTCATATGTAATCTGCTGATGTCATAGCTTGATCATATGTTTACTTTTTAGAACTTTGCAATGTGTTTGGTTTTATGAACTAGTTCTCTTTAATAGATTTGTTTCAGTATCTAATGTTGTGCTCTCAAGGGTGATGAGTCTAGAAGCATTATAAGCCAGAGCGATACGGCATAAAGCTGAACAAGTTGAACATATTTGATTTTGATAGAAAGAAGGGGTAATTATTGAAATGCTCCAAGATTGTCACTCATTTGTTTTTATACACCGACAAAATGAAAATTTCTCAAAATGTTGTAGCGACTTATGCAACTTAATAAAAAATTAGAAAAAATATACTTTATTCTCTATGAAAAATATTACCTTGTGTAAGAGAAAACTTCTTTGTGTAAGAGTTTGTTTTTATTCAACATCTTTGAAATTTTTATGTGACTTCTATTCAAAAAATATTTTATTAAAGAAATAAAAAAACCATTTTGATATATTTAATTTAATCTTTTTTTATGCGACTTATACTATGATTAGACATTTATTTAACAAATTTGTAAGATTTTTGTTTACAAAATCGAGTGTTGTCCCATATTTGTGATGATTAAACAAGAAAGAAAGGTAGATAAAAGATGAATTCTAGAGAGAGAAGGTAGTGAGAGAAAGTAGAGAGAAGGTGGATAAACTAGGTTAATATTAGATTAAGAAAGAGAATAAAAATGAACAACCAACCTCTCCTTACATGCAGGGAGAGGTTTATATAGCCTTGCCTACATGTGGCATGATGGGCTATATGATAATGGGTCGGGCTTTCCTTTTGGGCTTTGGTTACTTGTGAATGAACCTTAGCTTAAAGTTAAGCCCGTAATACACGACTAATCTACTACCTATTACAACGTTCTAATATACGATACATAATAAACATATGACCGAGCATTCTTATTTGACTCAATATTTTGAGGCTAACAATCTCCCCCAATGAGAGGTCATTACCCTTTGTGAGAGGTCATTACCCTTTGTCATTTGGAGAATTGTAGAGTTTACTAATCCCGCCATAAATGAGTCTTGAACGTGTAATAGTAGTCTTGTTTCTTCATGTTGTGATCTTTTGAGCCTTGGTAGTTGTCTTTCGACTTTGTCTTTAATCTTGAGATCTTCAAATCATCCTTGACTTATCTTTGCCATCTTGTGATTTTGTGTCTTCATCCACATGCTCACACAATTAATTGTTGAATATATCTTCAGGCACGAGTATGTGTTTTTTGAATCTTTGACTTTGTTGAGTACATCGTGACGCCACCTTCTTGAGTCAAAACATAGACACGGACTGAATGGCTTTGACATTCGTCCTAAATCGGTAGCGTTTTACCTCCGGTCGGTGAAGACCGTTATATGATATTAAATATCGTACCTGTGATAGGTAGATCCAATTAAGAATCTCCTTGACAGGGTTTCGTGGCAGTACTAGCCGTTCTCTTTACTCGACCGTCTCAAAGCAAGACTGCGAACATAAAGAGTGAATCAATTGGATAAATACCCGCTTGATTAAAGTCGTCAATTCAAATTCCTGGAACAAGTGTGATTGATAAAGAATCTTATCGTTGTTGCTTTCCAGTTGACACAAGCTTGATTCATAAGAATCTCACTAGTCACCTATCGTAGCGCTCTTTGAGGTTGACGCTAGAAGGATTTCCATCCGTCACTGTGAATATTAATGAATATCACTCTGAATGTTCTGGCAAGACCATAAAGATAATGCGTAGAAACCTAAAACAAGTTTGAATCAATTCAGAATCAAGCCACTGTTGCTTTTCAGTTTTTACACATGTTCAATTCATAAAGAATCTTACATATGACCTACCGCAGTGCTATTTGATGTTAACACTGGAAGGATTTCCACTCATCATTGTGAATACTAAGTAGTATCACTCTAAGTGTTCTAGCAATATCATAAGGATATGGCGTAGGACTCTCTTGTTCGTCATCCGTGTGTCCAGTGGCGGACGCAAGATTTTAATTTATATGTAGCACCATTGTTGGTTCGTTGCGCGAATTTTTTTTCATTTTAATTATTTGTATAATAGGATAAAACTGGTTTTTTTAATATTTTAGTTCATACATCCTTTAAATTTAAACATATTATGTAAGAAATTTTTTTTTGACTGATGAATAAAACTAAATGTTTTACAAGAAATTACATATTCTAATAGATTTTTAAATGGACAGACCACATAAACATTTTGAGCAAGAAAACTTATACAACTTAGTTAGACTCTATAGCCCATCTTTGTGACCCAAATGAGACAATCAAACAAATGACAAAAAGTTAGAAAGAAGACAAAAAAAACATTTATTTTTAATATTTTAATGAACATTACGTTTCATCATCTTCAACATTGTTCTCTTTCAAACCTCACAGCCATATCTTAAAAAAATGGGTGTAGCACTTTTAAAAAATCAGAAAAAAATTCAATAAAATTACTCTCCGTCAACGAAAACTATGTGTGGCACGTGCTACACGTGGCCCGTGTATAAGTCCGCCCCTGCGTGTGTCCTAACGAGATTTGATTGATCTCTTGGCTTTAGACTCGATTTGTGCACTTTTAGTGGTCGGAGGCTGGAGCAAATGCCACCTATTCAATATCAACTATCTCGGAATGAGAAAGCTAATAGAAGTCATGTTGTTCTCCGTGACAATAAAACAAACTTCTTTTGGGAGAAGCCTGAGTAGCTAGGAAAGGGTTGTGCTTCACATCACTGGGTCCATGATGAGTTGTCTTCATGATGTGTTGACCCGGTTTCTGCCTAAGTTGTATGGAGGGCTTCTTTCTTTACACCATTTATCCTTACATTTCTTTTTCATTCTTCAACCCCTTCAATGCTTACCAAGACATCATTAATAGCACCTTGTTGTGATTGTTCCAGTGCTAGCATCAGTACTTAGTCGGCATTCAGCTACGTTCACATTCTACTCCATCTTTCCTAATTAATCTATTGGATTGTCCTTGGGAAGATCCCTCCGGTTCTGGTTGGATCATAGGACTTAAACCTAACCACCCTTTTGACACCAATAACGTCGTGAATTAAAGATGTTGTGGGTATTGATCGTAACCATGAAAACCATTTTAAATTCTAACAAAGTGTTTGAAAAACATTTAACACCGTGCTAGTTTTGTCGTTTCAGAAATGCTCCCCTTCACATGTGCATCGATAATCGAAAGTGTTTCGCACATGTAGGTAAGAGTTAAAGTGCTTGAGTCTTATATAAGATCACATTTTAATCACATTTTCTCCCCCTATCTCTAATATATAAAATCTTTTGATATTAGAGATACCAAATTTGATTAAAATATATTTTGAAAGAATAGTCTTGAAAATCTTTGGGAGAAAGATGTGTCAAACTTTGCATGAAGTTGAAATGCTCCCCCTCAAAAATTGATCCAATTGAATTGTCATTGTGAGGATATGATCCACATTTCGCTTTTTGAGGATGGGAGTTGTTGAACACACAATTTTTGAAAGATTTTGAATAATCATTGATAAATTATTGAAAAATTTGTGTCCAACGCTTTTTGAAAAATCCTATTTCTTTTTGGCGAAGAGGTTTTTTCTAAATCTAAACTTGAGTTCATAGACGTTGAATGTCTTGACGAATCCACTCAAGTGTAAGAATATTTCTCTTCTTTTGCTGAGGGTAAGGGTACTAAAGCGTACACTCCCCCGTGAATATAGAACCAGGTTGCAATCTGAAAGTGATTACAAGCCATTGTGTTGAGCTCAAAACATTGAATGTTTTGTGACAAGCTCAACCCAAGATAGATTGCTCTACCCGTTATGTGGAAATATTGTCCAAAATAGACATTTTCCTTTATTAAAAGTAGAAATGACATGTTTTGAAAAATATTTACAACATTCATTCGAGCTTTATGTACACACCCGTGTCATTATTGAGCGACATTTCTAGGCACATCCATATTATCGATACTAAAAGACATGTCGAGAAGAATATTTTTGTATTTTAAAAGATTTTAAATTTTGTGTTTTGTTTTTATATTTTTGTATTTTTCTTTTTCAAAGATATTTACAAGTAGATGTTTGATAGATAAATCAAGCAGGCACCTTTGCCAGAATCTACAGGTCTTCTAGAGTCAAACATCTCATACCAATTTACCTAACGAGGTACTCAAACCTATCTTTCGACAGAGCTTTCGTAAACAAGTCGGCTAATTGGTAATCTGTTCCAACAAAGTATAATTCAACGATACCTCTTTCAACTTGTTCCTTTATGAAAGGACATCGGACATCAATGTGCTTCGTGCGGGAATGTTGTACCGGATTGCAGGAGATGGCTATGGCCGACTTTGAGTCACAATACATAGGTACTTTATCAAAGTAAAAGCCATAATCCTTGAGTTGTGTTCTCATCCATAGAACTTAAGCACAACACGCAGATAGAGACACATACTCTGCTTCGGCTCATGAAAGTGACGTGCAATCCTGCTTCTTGGAAGACCATCCCACAAGCTTATCTTGACCTAGAAATTATGCACCACCAGAAGTACTTTTTCGTGTATCAAGACACCCTGCATGATCAGAATCTGAATAGGCCGTTAGAAAGAAACTGGTTTCCCTCGGATACCAGAGTCCCAAATGAAAGGTACCGAAAGATCAGTTTAACCTCCTTGAGGTGCTTTTCAGTGGGTCGTGCTTGATATCGTGCACAATAACACGTAGCATGTGAAATATCAGGTCTGCTTGCTGTCAAGTACATGAGGGAACCGATCATGGAACGATATCTCGTTTGATCTATGAAATTTCCCTCCAAGTCAGCATCTAGAGATGTGGTTGATAATGGTGTCCCAACGGGGTCATATGAAGTCATACCATGCTTTTTGATTATCTCTTGAAAATACTTAGCTTGGTTTATAAAGATACCACTTGGGGATTGGTGAACTTGAATTCCTAGAAAGATTTTTAGTTCGCCCATCATTGACATTTCAAATTTGTTGTGCATGACTTTTTCAAACCATTTTGAAAGTTTTGGGTTTGTAGACCCGAAAATAATGTCATCAACATAAATCTGCAGGAGCAAAATGTCATCCCCATATTTATAAGTGAACAGAGTTAGATCAACGGAACCTTTTGAGAATTGGATACCAGAATTTCGAGAGCTCATCGTACCACGCCCTTGGAGCTTGCTTGAGTCCATAAAGTACTTTGTGGAGACGATACACCTTGTCAGGATAATGAGGATTAACGAATCCTTCCGGCTGCGTAACATAGACTTATTCCTTCAAAGGACCGTTAAGAAATGTTGTCTTCACGTCCATTTGATAAACAGTGAATCCCTTATGTGCAGCATAAGCAAGGAAAATCCTGACCGCTTCCATACGAGCAACTGGTGCAAATGATTCGTCAAAATCAATTCCCTCTTTCTGGCCATACCCCTTAGCCACTAGCCTAGCTTTGTTCTTGATGATTGTGTTTTCTTCATCCATCTTGTTTTTCCAGATCCAACGAAGAATTAAAGGAATCACATCGTATGGTCTGTCAACAAGTTCCCAGACTTTAAGTCTTTCAAATTGTTGAAGTTCTTCCGTCATCAGTTCAATCCAAGCATGATCAGCCATGGCTTCTTTGATGTTTTTCGGTTAAGTTGTACTCACGGCGAGTGCGAACATACAAACATCGCCATAGGTTGCTAGTTGTCGTCTTGTACGAACGGGCTGTGAAGGGTTTCCAATGACTTGAACCAAAGGATGTTCTCGGGTCCAATGATTTGTTGAAGGATGTCGTTGATAGAACGTATGCATATTAGACGGATCAACATGGCGAGTAGAAGACTCTCCAATTTCGTGTACCGGTGTACCGAATGGGTTGTGAAAATTGTCATCGTCAGATAATGCGTCGTTTGTTTGATTTATGTTCTCTGGAGCAATGACAGTAGTTGTGTATGTTGTAGGATCGATTGTTGAATTGATATTCCGAGGAGGTAAATCTGCAGTAACCCGTGTTGAAGTAGATGAGGTTGTATCCTTTTATTGACGATCATCGGTATCATCATTCTTATCATGAGTGACAGCGGAAGACTTTGATACAACATGTTTCTCCCCCGTGAAATAGTCATCAAACATTGGTCCATATAACATTTCCAACTCTTCAAGTGTCGTGTCCACTGTCATATCTGCTCTAGGAACATGTTCAGGAACCAGCTTTGAACTTGACGGTTCATTGTTGTGGTCTTGAGTTCCGAGTTCCGTGCGGTTGTGCACAGAAGTCTTTTGTCGTTGTGGATCGGGACTTAAACTTTTTGTTCAAGTGCCATTTCTTGCAATTCATCAAATCTGATATGAATAGTCTCAACTATCAATTTTGTTCTCTTGTTGTACACTCTGTATCCCTTAGACTGAGTTGCATATCCCACTAAAATGCATGCATCACCTTTCTCTTTCATCTTGTCCAGATTTTCACCATCTTGAATAATGTAACACGTACATCCAAAAACATGAAGGTGTTTGAGGGAAGGGTTGCGATCATTAATTATGTGATATGGTGTCTTTTCGTGTCTAGGGATAATTAAGGACCGGTTTTGTGTGTAGCATGCGGTTGATACGGCTTCGGCCCAAAAGAATAATGGTAGTTTTGAAGCAGATAATAATGTTCGAGTAGCCTCAACTAAAGTACGGTTTCGTCTTTCAACTACACCGTTTTGTTCAGGTGTTCTTGCAATAGATGTTTCGTGTTCAATCCCTTCGGCTTCAAAATACTTCTTCAGAGTTGAATTCAAGAATTATGTGCCTATGTCAGTGCGTACCACTTTTACTTGATCTTGAAGACCACGTTGTATCATCTTAAGGAAGTTAATGAGAACCTCAGGTGTTTCATCCTTGGACCGTAAGAAGAGGGTCCACGGGTACCTTGAGTAGTCATCAACAATTACTATAACATATTTCTTCCTATTGATGGTTTGAACACGCATGGGGCCACACATATCTATATGAAGAAGATCTAACCGTCCTTTAGAGCTTGGTGTAGTCTTTGTCTTGAAACTACTCTGTTTAGCTTTACAAAGCTCACAAGAAGAACAAAGATGATCTT
Source organism: Glebionis coronaria (assembly GCA_025667525.1). Taxonomy (NCBI): domain Eukaryota; kingdom Viridiplantae; phylum Streptophyta; class Magnoliopsida; order Asterales; family Asteraceae; genus Glebionis; species Glebionis coronaria. The sequence continues at coordinate 268,107,332 of CM046878.1, forward strand.
TGATGAATTTCAAGTTAGGAAGGCCTCGCACAATATCTTTCTTGGAAAGCAAGTTGATGGTATCAAAGTTAATATGAGATAAACGTTGATGCCATAACCAAGCTTGAGTCGTTGAAGCTTTAGCGATGAAATAGACTAGAGTTGAAGATGTGGAGTCTTGTAGTGAAATAGTGTAGAGATCAGTACCCCGTGTTCCTGTAAGTAAGTCATTCCCAGCATAATCACAAACAAAACATGTCTTCTTTCTAAAAGCAACCTCCAAATCCGCATCACAGAATTGACCAACCGATAAAAGATTATGATTGAGCCCTTCGACATAGTAAACCCTTTTGATAGTGATATTTCCCTGAACCAAGTCTCCATATCCTAGGATCGGTGCAAATTGATCATATTCGAATCGGACCGTACCCAGGAACTTCTCCACGAAGTTAATTAGAAGCTTGAGATTCCCCGTCATGTGCTTCGTGCATCCGGAGTCCAGTATGAAGAGAATTATTTCGATCACCTACAGAATAATTAGAACACGATGGAGCATTTGCTAAATTGGAATCCATGTTAGTTGTGATTTCTGATTCATTAGTTTCCCTAGTTTCATCACTTAGAGGCACACTAACGCTCGTAGTCACATTTTCTGTCCTAACCTTAGGCATCCATTTATATCCTGGAGGACATTGGTTAGCAAACCACCATTTCCAAGACTTGCTAGCAGACTCATATAATTCCCTAGTTTTGCTTCTAGGGTTCTTAGTGGTGGAGTCTGATGCAATACTTTTCTCAGGGAGGGGGGGGGGGGGGGGTTGCACCAGAATGGTTTACTTTGCGTTTGGGTTTTCTAGCACTAATAGGCATCACAGTTTGCTTCTTAGTTCTAGTAGCTACGCTTTTGACATTATTCGAAACACACATAGCATGATTGGCATTAGCACACTTTCCACATTTCACACAAACAAACTTAACATTCAAAGCATTCAAAGTCGAACCATTTAAATCGTCATTACACGCGATTACAGACGTTTTATTCTTAGAAACATTGAAAATCCTAGGGTGGTCTTCTACTGTCTTCATATTCCCTTGACTTTTGTGTTGCCAAACCTTTTCATTCATGCGAGTGTTCTTAAGCTGGGGCCGGCTAACACTATCAGTGGGGACTACTCTTGTAGTAAAAGACACACGTCTATTAGTGTTTCTAGAAGTCTGAGGTGATTGACTTTCTTTGTTGTGTGTAGGTGTAGTGGCCAATCTATACATCCCTGGTTTAACCACATTTGTGTTCTTAATGCTTTGTGATCGAATATGTGTTTTGGGAGTGTTTTGTAGTAACCTATCCGTCCCATCCGTCTTGGGGGCTAATAGGTGTGTAAACACCCATCCTTTTTACCACTTAATTACAATAATAACCGAGCCAAAATGTGTATTTTATGTCTTTTATGTCGGAATTATGCGTGGTTTGTGTTTTTGTTGTGATTTAGGACGAAATTGTGAAAAGTGGAGAAAACACAGCATTCAAGGGCTTTTATTGAAGAAAAAGATGAAAGACAAAGTCAAGAAGTCAAGAGTGCAAAAAGAACGGAAGTCCAAGACCAATTCTGAAGATTTATCGAAGAAAAAGTCAAAAGACGGAAGTTTACTTAAAGCCGAAGAACTCAAGTCTATTTTATTGAAGAATTAAAAGACGAGTTCAAAGAAATCCCGAGCCAAAAGTCATTAAAGTCCAAGATTAAAGAAGATTTAAAGGCTTAAGGACTAATGGTGCAATTAACAAGAGATTAAGAAGAGAAGGACTAAGCATGCAATTAAGGAGAAAGGAAAGAGGGGAGGAAGCTTCCTAAGCATTCCTTAATCCTCCCCTATATATAGTCATTAGGATTAATCTTTTCATTTTTGTTGGCTAATAGTGACAATTAGTTCTTCCACTTTTAATTACCTTGTCATTTAATTACTTGTCAAATTTAAATACTTGTCTTGCACCTTAATTACCATTAATTTCAAGTAAGTGTTCTTTTAATTCTTGCTAATCTTTATCTTTATTGTTTGATCTCATCCTACCTTTCTTTAATCTTTGTTTTTCATGTTTATGTTCATGTTCATGTTCTTATTTTGATCAAAGTGGGTTTTGATTATCTTGATTAGTTTTGTGAGTTTGATTGTTTTGGATTGATTGTTTATGATTAATAGATGTTTATTTGTTAGTTTGATTTAATCTTGAGGTTGATTTTGCTTAATTTTTATCTAGATCGTGTATATTTCTTGTTCCCTGTTCTTCGGGGTGTTTGTTTGCTGTTACTGTATCTTCCCTGAAGATTTCCGAATAGGAAAATTATTCGGGATAGGCCAAATATTCTGAATAGGGAAATTATTCGGGATAGGCCAAATATTCTGAATAGGGAAATTATTCGGGATAGGCCAAATATTCTGAATAGGGAAATTATTCGGGATAGGCCAAATATTCTGAATAGGGAAATTATTCCGAATAGGGAAATTATTCCGAATAGGGAAATTATTCCGAATAGGGAAATTATTCCGAATAGGGAAACTTATTCCGAATAGGGAAACTTATTCCGAATAGGGAAACTTATTCCGAATAGGAAACTTATTCCGAATAGGAAACTTATTCCGAATATGAAACTTATTCCGAATAGGAAACTTATTCCGAATAGGGCAAATATTCCTAATAGGGAAATTATTCCGAATAGGTAACTTATTCCGAATAGGTAACTTATTCCGAATAGGCCATGTATTCCGAATAGCAAAAATATTCCGAATAGAGAGGATTATTCCGGATAGGTGACATATTCCGAGTAAGCCATTTATTCCGAATAAGGGTATTATTCCGGATAAGCTGATTTTCAGGTTCTTTAATTTCAGTTTTTAATTTTCTGCTTTTTAATTTCGAGCTTTATTTTTCCCGCCTTTTTCCTTACTCGCACTTTAAGTTTATTTGCCTTAGATTTATTTTAGCCTTGCCTTAGTTTAAGATTTAGTTTTAGTTGCGTTTTAAGTTTGCCTTAGTTAGTTTTAAGATTGCTTTATTTACATTTAGTGCCCTTTAATTTTAGTCACGCTTTTAAATACTTGCACCATTTACTTTAAATTAGAGTTAGATTTACTTTAAAGTCATTTATTTTAATTGTCTTGCACTTTTAATATACTACAACGACACAACTTTTGTTTCACCAAAGAACAGCAGAGTCGCATAGTTAATCTAGATCAATTCGATTAGACCAACACAACGAACTTAATTTTTATACGGGGTGTCAAAAGCCATGTATCAAATGGCGCCGCTGCCGGGGATCTTGTGTACGATTCGTCTTTGTGGAGATTTGTTGATCGTTGATTTGAAGACCCTTTCCGTCCTCAGAAAGTTTTGTTATTTTTTTTATTATATAGTATGTATCGTTTTTCTCGTTTTTTGTGAATAATATATTATATTACGTAGAACAATGAATTTACATATCTTTCAAATAAGGCCTTAGTTGGGATTTCATCACCTAGCTATTGTAGTCGAATCCAAAACAAAAATAATAGGCAAAATAGATAAATACTAATAAGAAGTTTGAACTCGATTTATACAAACTATAAGGTGGGTATAAGGCGACGTGCTATAAAAGGCCGTCTAAGGAAAAAGGTTTTTAAGTGCTTTGTGCCACCTCGTTTCCGCGCTTGCTTGTGCGTATATTGAGAGGGACAACCTATTACTGGTTTGCCGACTCAAGTAGTAATAAATCTTATTTTTGTAGTTTACTTATTGAACCTCGAGACGTTTAGGTTTTCACCTATCGTTTCAAAGTCGACCGAGGGTAATTTACTTCCATAGTAGTTATCCTTATTCCTTGTTTTTATCGATCATTATTGATTGAGCAATACCAAATAAAATACCAAAAATAATCTTCTTCTTGTCTAATTTCTTTTCTTCAATCCTCTAAATTCTCGTCTTTGTAGTGTATGCAATTACGATCTTCTCGTCTTGTGATTGATTTTAATAGGCTTGAAAATATTCCTCGTAGACATAGAAATCGTCAACAACGAATAGTGGAACCCGAGCTTCCACCTATTGTTGTAGAGATGGCCGATAACCGAACGATAGAGGAATTGCTCCGTGAACCCACCGAAGGGTATGGGGAAGCAATCGTTGTGCCGGCTATTTTGGCGGATCATTTTGAGATTAAGACGGGTCTCTTATCGCTCATTCGTGCCGACCAATTTCGTGGCAATGAGACCGATAGCCCGCATTCTCACATACGGAATTTTAATCGAATTACCTCGACTCTCAAGTTTAGAGATGTGCCGAATGACGCGATTAAGCTCATGCTTTTTCCGTACTCGCTCGAGGGTAATGCTAAGATTTGGTATAAGAAAGAACCACCGGGTTCGATCTTAACATGGGATGATTTAGTGTCTAAGTTCATGAATTATTTCTTTCCACCATCTATGACAACACACTTTAAGAACGAGATCACTAGATTTGAACAAAAAGTGCATGAATCATTTGGGGTTGCATGGGAAAGATTTAAAGATTTGTTGAGACAGTGTCCACACCACGGTTTCTCGGAATTGCATCAAATTAATACTTTCTATAATGGGCTAAATATGATTGAACAAGATTCTTTAAATGCCTCCGCGGGTGGTAATCTTTTAAGAAAAAATCCGAGAGACGCGTGGAGAATAATTGAGGATAAGTCTAGAGCACAATATTCACGAAACACACCGGTTGTTTCCAATGTGAATTCATCTAATCCCGAGATTGCTAGATTGGACTCAAAGATTGATAGTGGATTTGCGACTTTGTTGAGTGAGATTAGGAAGAATCCTCATGGATCCATTAATATGGTTGAGAATGTTTGTGTATCATGTGGTGGAACACATCCTAATCATGCTTCTTTAACCACGGGGTTTGATCAAGCTAGTGCTTTTGCCACGACGGGAACTTATGGCTCCAACGGTCAAGTTCCTCGTCAAAATCATGTTGCTCCACTGGGTTTTCCGCTGGTTCAAAATAGGTACAACAATGGAAACAATGGGAATAATTTTAACCGTGGTAACCAAGGGAATTTTAATCAAGGAAATGGGTTTAATGCTAATCAATACAATCAAGGTTTTCAAGGGAATAACCAATATGATTTGTCAAGCTACATTAAGTCAAATGAGGCAAATTTGAAAGCTTTTCAAAATAACATTCAAGGACAAATGGCAACTTTGAAAAATGAGTTTCAAAATACGATTAAAGGGCAAAACAATAAGATTGAGCTTAACCAACAAAGACTTGAACAAAACCAAAACCGTTTTGAGCAAAGATTAGAGCAAAGTCATAATCGTATGCCACAAAGTTTGGAACAAGGTCAAAATAAATTGCTTTCGATGTTTGAGGGATTCATGTCTAAACCGTCATCTTCTTCGGGTTGCTTACCTAGTAATAGCATTCCAAACCTGAAGGGAGAGCTTAAGGCCATAACCGTTTATGATGATTGTGAGAATTTAGATGAAGTGATTGAGTTTAAGCCTCCACCTAAGGAAACTTTGCTAGAAGTCACTAAGGCTACTTTGAATGTGATTACTACCTCGGTTTTCTTTGATTTCTTTCCCGAGAAGTATAAAGATTCGGGTCAATTCTTGATACCTTGTGTTTTAAATGAGCTTGGGGTTTGCAAAGGCCTAGCCAATCTAGGAGCTAGCATTAACATAATGCCCCTAGCCCTTTGGAAGACTATTGACTATGCACCACTTAGTACCACTCGTATGATCATTGAGCTTGCTAATGGAACCACCACTCGACAGGTTGGTATAGCGGAAAATGTCATTATGAAAGTGGGGAATTTTTTTTACTTAGCCGATTTTGCAATAGTTGATTATGAGACCAATCCTCGTGTGCCTATTATTTTAGGACGACCATTTTTGTGCACGGCTGAAATTCAAGTTGATATGAGGAAAGAGGAAATTAAATTGTTTTATGGAGATAAAATCATTGTTTTTAAACCATAAAAGATTCCAAGATTTGCTCCTAAGAAAGTTGAAAGTGTTAAACTTGTTGAGACAATTGAAAGTAACAAGAAAGCTCTTTTTGATAAAGGTGTTTTTCCAATTTTGGAAACTCCATTTTGTGAAAGTAAAAAGTTAAATTCAAATGAAGAAGCTTGCTTTGTTGAAACATGTTGTAACCTTTCCTCATCTACACTTACTCCACACGAGGAGGATAGTGCTAAGATTGAAAAACAAATTGATGATTACTTAAGTGAGCCATTTGATGCTAGTGAGTTTGTTAGTGAGAATTTTGATCCCGAGAGTGATATTGCTCTAAATGAACAATCTTTGAAAATGGACTTGTTGTCCCTAATATAATGTTTGTAATTGTTGTCCCTAATATAATGATTGTATAATCACGAATTTAAAGAAAGAAAGGTAGAAATGAGATGAATTTTAGAGAGAGAAAGTAGTGAGAGAAAGTAGAGAGAAAAAGGTTGGAACTTGTGGAATGTTAGATTGAGAAGTGAGAATACAAATGAACCAACACCCTTCCTAACATGCTAGGAAGGGTATATATAGTCCACCCACATGCGGGCTTCTTTATGGACTATATGGTTTGGGCCGGGCTTTCCTTTTGGGCTTTAGTTACTTATCAATGAACTTTAGCCTAAAGTTAAGCACGTATAACACGACTAATATACTACCTATTACAACGTTCTAAAGTACGATACATAATAAACATATGACCGAGCATTCTTGTTTGGCTCAATTTTTTGAGGCTAACAATCTCCCCCAATGAGAGGTCATAAACCTTGGTCATTTAGGAAATTTGTAGAGATTACTAATCTCGCCATAAATGAGTCTTGAACGTGTAATAGTAGTCTTGTTCCTTCATGCTGTGATCTTTGAGCCTTTGTCGTTGTCTTTCGACTTTGTCTTTAAGCTTGAGATCTTCAAATCATCCTTGACTTGTCTTTGCCATCTTGCGATCTTGTGTCTTCATCCACATGCTCACACTATTAATTGTTGAATATGTCTTTAGGCATGAGTATGTGGTTTCTGAATCATTGACTTTGCTGTGTACACCGTGACGCCACCTTCTCGAGACAAAACATAGACACGGACTGAATGGCTTTGACATTCGTCCTAAATCGGTAGCGTTTTACCTCCGGTCGGTGAAGACCGTTATACAATATTAAATATTGTACCTGTGATCAGGTAGATTCAATTAAGAATCTCCTTGACAGGGTTTCGCGGTTGTACTAGCCGTTCTCTTTACTCGACCGTCTCAAAGCAAGACTGCGAACATAAAGAGTGAATCAATTGGATAGATATCCGCTTGATTAAAGTCGTCAATTCAAATTCCTGGAACAAGTGTGATTCGTAAAGAATCTTACCATTGTTGCTTTCCAGTTGACACAAGTTTGATTCATAAGAATCTTACAAGTCACCTACCGTAGCGCTGTTTGATGTTGACGCTAGAAGGATTTCCATTCGTCACTGTGGATATTAATGAATATCACTCTGAATGTTCTGGCAAGACCAAAAAGATATTGCGTAGAAACCTGAAACGAGTTTGAATCAATTCAGAATCAAACCACTGTTGCTTTTCAGTTTTGCACATGTTCAATTCATAAAGAATCTTGCATATGACCTACCGCAGTGTTGTTTGATGTTAACACTGGAAGGATTTCCACTCATCATTGTGAATACTAGGTAGTATTACTCTGAGTGTTCTAGCAATATCACAAGGATATAGCGTAGGACTCTCTTGATCTTCATCCGTGTGTCCTAACGAGATTTGATTGATCTCTTGGCTCTAGACTCTATTTGTGCACTTCTAGTGGTCGGAGGCTGGAGCAGATGCCACCTATTCAATATCAACTATCTCGGAGTGAGAAAGTCAATAGAAGTCGTGTTGATCTCCGTGACAATAAAACAAACTTCTTTTGAGAGAAGCTTGAGTAGCTAGGAAAGGGTTGTGCTTCACATCACTGGGTCCATGATGAGTTTGTCTTCATGATGAGTTGACCCGGTTTCTGCCTAAGTTGTATGGAGGGCTTCTTTCTTTAGACCCTTTATCCTTACATTTCTTTTTCATTCTTCAACCCCTTCAATGCTTACCAAGACATCATTACTAGCACCTTGTTGTGATTGTTCCAGTGCTAGCATCAGTACTTAGTCGGCATTCAGCTACATTCACATTCTACTCCATCTTTCCTAAGGACTTCTAATAATCTATTGGATTGTCCCTGGGAAGATCCCTCCGGTTCTGGTTGGATCATAGGACTTAAACCTAACCACCCTTTTGACACCAATAACGTCGTGAATTAAAGATGTTGTGGGTATTTGATCGTAACCATGAAAACCACTTTAAATTCTAACAAAGTGTTTGAAAAATATTTAACACCTTGCTAGTTTTGTCGTTTTAGAAAAGCTCCCCCTTCACATGTGCATTAAAATGCGAAAGAATTTAAGTAGACATTTTGCACATGTGGGTAAGAGTTAAAGTGCTTGAGTCTATAGATCACATTTTAATCACATTTTCTCCCCCTATCTCTAATATATAAAATCTTTTGATATTAGAGATACCAAATTTGATTAAAATATATTTTGAAAAATAGTCTTGAAAATCTCCGGGAGAAAGATGTGTTTTTCTGTTGCATGAAGTTAAAATGCTCCCCCTCAAAATTTGATCCAATTGAATTGTCATTGTGAGGATATGATCCACATTTCGCTTTTTGAGGATGGGAGTTGTTGAACACACAGTTTTTGAATGATTTTGAATATCATTGAAAAATTCTTGAAAAAATTATGTTCAACGCTTTTTGAAAAATCAATTCTTTTTGTCGAAAGGTTTTTCTAAAGCATAAACTTGAGTTCATAGACTTTGAATGTCTTGACGAATCCACTCAAGTGTAAGAAGATTTCTCTTCTTTTGCTGAGGGTAAGGGTACTAAATTGTACACTCCCCCGTGAATATCGATCCGGGTTGCAATCTGAAAGTGATTACAAGCCATTGTGTTGAGCTTAAAACGTTGAATGTTTTGTGACAAGCTCAACCCGTGATAGATTGCTCTACCCGTTGCTTGGAAATATTTGTCCAAAATAGACAATTTCCTTTATTAAAAGAAGAAATGACATGTTTTGAAAAATATTAACAACTTTCATTCGAGCTTTATGTACACACCCGTGTCGTTATTGAGCGACATTTCTAGGTACGTCCATATTATCGATACTGAAAGACATGTCGAGAAGAATATTTTTGGATTTTGAAAGATTTTTGAATTTTGTGTTTTGCTTTTATGTGTTTTATATTTTTGTATTTTGCTTTTTCAAAGATATTTACAAGTTGATGTTTGATAGATAAATCAAGCAGGCACCTTTGCCAGAATCTCCAGGTCTGCAGGAGTCAAACATCTCATACCAATTTGCCTAACGAGGTACTCAAACCTATCTTTTGACAGAGCTTTCGTAAACAAGTCGGCTAATTGGTAATCCGTTCCAACAAAGTATAATTCAACGATACCTCTTTCAACTTGTTCCTTTATGAAGTGGTATCTGACATCGACGTGTTTCGTGCGGGAATGTTGTACCGGGTTGCAGGAGATGGCTATGGCAGACTTTGAGTCACAGTACATAGGTACTTTATCGAAGTGGAAGCCATAATCCGTGAGTTGTGTTCTCATCCAAAGAACTTGAGCACAACACGCAGATAGAGACACATACTCCGCTTCGGCTGATGAAAGTGACGTGCAATCCTGCTTCTTGGAAGACCATCCCACAAGATTGTCTTGACCTAGAAATTGTGCACCACCAGAAGTACTTTTACGTGTATCAAGACACCCTGCATGATCAGAATCTGAATAGGTCGTTAGAAAGAAACCGGTTTCCCTCGGATACCAGAGTCCCATGTGAATGGTATTCTTAAGGTACCGAAAGATCCGTTTAACCTCCTTGAGGTGCTTTTCAGTGGGTCGTGCTTGATATCGTGCACAATAACACGTAGCATGATGAATATCAGGTCTACTTGCTTTCAAGTACATGAGGGACCCGATCATGGAACGATATCTCGTTTGATCTATGGGTAATCCCTCCAAATCAGCATCTAGGGATGTGGTTGATAATGGTGTCCCAACGGGGTCACATGATGTCATACCATGCTTTTTGATTATCTCTTGACAATACTTAGCTTGGTTAATGAAGATACCACTTGGAGATTGGTGAACTTGAATTCCTAGAAAGAATTTTAGTTCGCCCATCATAGACATTTCAAATCTGTTGTGCATTACTTTTTCAAACCATTTTGAAAGTTTTGGGTTTGTAAACCCGAAAATAATGTCATCAACATAAATTTGCACAAGCATAATGTCATCCCCATATTTATAAGTGAACAAAGTTAAATCAATGGAACCTTTTGAGAAACCTTTGGAGACCAGAAATTTCGAGAGCTCGTCGTACCACGCCCTTGGAGCTTGCTTGAGTCCATAAAGTGCTTTGTGGAGACGATACACCTTGTCAGGATAATGAGGATCGACGAATCCTTCCGGCTGCGTGACATAGACTTCTTCCTTCAAAGGACCGTTAAGAAACGCCGTCTTTACGTCCATTTGATATACAATGAATCCTTTATGTGCAGCATAGGCAAGAAAAATCCTAACCGCTTCCATTCGGGCTACTGGTGCAAATGATTCTTCAAAATCAATACCCTCTTTCTGTCCATACCCTTTAGCCACTAGCCTAGATTTATTCTTGATGATCGTTTTCTCTTCATCCATCTTGTTTTTCCAGATCCATCGAAGATTTAATGGTGTTACATCGTATGGTCTGTCAACAAGTTCCCAGACTTTAAGTCTTTCAAACTGTTGAAGTTCATCCGTCATCGATTCAATCCAAGCATGATCAGCCATGGCTTCTTTGATGTTTTTCGGTTCAGCAGTACTCACGGCGAGTGCGAACATACAAACATCGCCATCGGTGGCTAGTTGTCGTCTTGTACGAACGGGCTGTGAAGGGTTTCCAATTACGTGAACCAAAGGATGATCTCGGGCCCAATGATGTGTTGAAGGATGTCGTTGATAGAACGTATGCATATTTGATGGATCAACATGACGAGTAGAAGACTCTCCAGTTTCGTGTACCGGTGTACCGAATGGGTTGTGAAAATCGTCATCGTCAGATAATGCACCGTCTGCTTGATTTGTGTTCTCTAAAGCAATGACAGTAGTTGTGGATGTTGTAGGATCGATTGTTGAAGTGATATTCTGAGGAGGTAAATCTGCAACAACCCGTGTTGAAGTAGATGAAGTTGTATCCTTTTGTTGATGATGATCGGTATCATCATTCGTATCATGAGTGACAGCGGAAGACTTCGATGCAACTTTTTTCTCCCCCGTGAAATATTCATCATACATTGGTCCATATAACATTTCCAACTCTTTAAGTGTCGTGTCCACTGTCATATCTGCTCTAGGAACATGTTCAGGAACCAGCTTTGAACTTGACGGTTCATTGCTGTGGTCTTGAGTTCCGAGTTCCGTGCAGTTGTGAACGGAAGTCGTTTGTCGTTGTGGATCGGGACTTAAACTGCTTTGTTCAAGTGCCATTTTGTAGCTTACTTGTGAAACCCCTGAGACACATATTTCTCTGATATCTGTTTCTTTAGCAACCAAACTCTGAGAGTGTCTTTTGTTGAACGGTATGTGTATGGAAAACCTTTATGTTCTTGTTGAACCGTTACTTTATTACCTGCACTTTCATCAGTAGTTTGTATGCTTGCATATGGGTTAGCGATATCTTGATGAGAACCATGTGGGGGTTCACCTTGAACCTTTTTCGTGCTAGAGGGAAATATCTTTCCAGTAGGAACCCATTTAGGACCAGTTGTTTTGAAGATTCTACCTGTTGGTGTCCACTTAAGACAAGGTCTAGGAAACGTAGTTTTCTCACGCACAGCGGAAGAGTTAATTGGATAAAATCTATTTCCTATAGGGTTCTGTCTTTGAGAGACTCTAGCTTTTTGGTTCACCTTGTCCAGGACTTTCGTGATACAATCATCATGAATGGTATTAAACACACATTTGTTACATTTCGTGCAAACAAAGTGCTTAGCATCTGAGAAGGATCTAGTGTTCCTAGGATAGGCTGATTTGGGCACATCATAGAAGGGTCTAGAATTCCTGGATGTGTGATTAGCGCTCCTAGGTTTCGGTTGGTCCTATCTCTTGCTTGTGTTTTTGTCTTAGCATCCTCTAGATAGCTTTTATGACCCGTGTCATTTGAACTACTCTGAGGCAAGTTCTTGGAGCTATTTCTAGAGTTGCTTGAAGCATTCATGTGATTGGGTTTAGCATAAGCAAAATTTATTAAGGGGGATCTAGATGGTGGAGTGACTGTTTTTGGCAAATTGCTACGCACGTCAACTTGGGATGCAAACCTCGAGTTTGATGTTTTGGGTCGTTCAGATTTAAACGCATTCGGTTGTCTAGCAACTGAGCGATTTCTGAATGGTTGAGTAGGAGGTTTCCCCAAGATAGACTGATTTGCTAACTTAGTATCCACACTATTTCCTTTTAGCTTCCTTAATTCATTTTTCACTGCTGTTAATGCAAAAACCTTTTCCTGAATCTGAGCTTTCAATTGCTCATTTTGTAGAAGTAATTGAGCGACACGTTGTTCTAACTTAATGTTTATATTATAGAATATGTCGTTATCAGCATTCGCGTCATTACTATCTACAGTGTCGATAGATTGCACAGATATTTCACTTACTGAAGCAGGCGGAGGACTTGGATTTTGAGAAGCCAACTTTGATTCTAACAAATTTATTTGTTTCACAAAATGTTCTTTTTCTGCATTAGAATCTTGAATCTTACGATCCAGTTTTTGTTCAAGAACAATGTTTGCTTTTTCAAGTTTTTCAAAATAAGATTCAAATTTGTCATTTTTCTTTAAAAACTCGAGTTTGGCATCCTCAAAATCTTTTGTCTTTTGAGCTAACATAGTTTCAAGCTCATGAATCTTAGAATCAGTATATTGATGATCATCATACATAGCATTTAATTGTACCTCAGCCATTTGCTCCTCATCATATATGGGTCTGATATCTGCATCATCGGTTGCTTGATCATTCCCTGAGTTGTTGCTGGTATGCTGCTTTTCTGGTTCTGTCCCGCTACTTTCTGTGCCAATCGAACAAGCATCCAATGTTTGACCATCATCTACATTGCTCTCGTTCTGCTGCATTAATCTGTTATTCACCCTTCTTTCAACTTTTAGTTTATGACTTGTTCTTTCAGCAATGGACTTCCTTATAGCACTCATGTGTTGAAGAAATGTCTCCTTGAATTCTTGAACTTCTAACCGAGTATATTCAAAGAAGTATTTGTTGATGAATTCTCGATCATAGTGTATAGAGACCTGTGTATCAAAGAATTGCTGAAACTGATTCTCGAGAACCAAAACCGCATCTATGGATTCATCATTGGCAAGTTGTTGTTCAAGGTGATCTACATTTAGTAGCATTATGCTTGTGAATTTCTCAACATCTTGTCCAGTGAGTGACATGAATACCCGTTTGAATCCAAGTTCGACGCGAGTGCCTTTTAAATCGTCATTTGAAAGAACTTGAAGGTGTGACTGGAGTGATCTAAAGTGTGTCATGCATCGTTCTTTTGCAACCGACATCTTCGATTTGAGTGCATGCACATCTTGAGTTACGGAATCCATAATGGGTGACACAGTTGATGATTTGACTTTGGATCTTAAGTAGATATGGTGTGATTGGTTTGTGGTTTCAATTTCGAAAATTCCGATTTTTCCCAGTCCGACAATAAATTCCTCAGTCCGACAAAACGGTAAACTGAAAAATTTGTCTTACCAAATTTGGAAATCAAGTCCGAAATAGCCAAAAACTAATAGGGAAAAATTTTGAAAAATGAAAAATTTTGACAAAAATAAAACCTAAAAATGGCCTAAAAATTTAAATTTGGTCCGAAAATTTGAATTTTTGGTCGAAAAATTTTTCGCATCGCCAAAATTTGAAATCGAAGCATAAGTGGCCTAAAAATGGTCTAGGAAAAAATAAATTTTAAAATGGTTTTCCCGCCAAAAAACGTTTTTTTATTTTTATTTTTTTTTTTTTTTAATCTTCGTGTAAACGATATTACGAAACTAGTCTAGATGGTGGCTAAGTCGAAAAAATACTCAAACAAAATTTAGCTAAACAAGTCATCGGAATGTCCATCGGAATGTGCCATCGGAGTGTGCCATCGGAATGTTGGTCGGAATGTCCATCGGAATGTTCATCGGAATGTAGCTTAGATCGCAATGCACTGTCGGAATCCCAGATCGCAATGTGTACTTGTCGAAATCCTTCAGATCGGAATGTTCAGATCGCAATGTGTACCTATCGAAATCCCAGATCGGAATATTCAGATCGCAATGTGTACCTATCGAAATCCCAGAACGGAATATTTAGATCGCAATAATCTGTCGCAATAACACCTATCGCAATGGGGCTGTCGCAATGTGGGCAGAGTAACGTTTCAAGATTGCCTTAAATCCGTTGCAATCCAGATCGCAATAACGATCGCAATAAGCGCCGGAATAAGGGGGCTATCGCAATACTGATCACAAAGTAAAACCCTAGGGTTATTGCGATCAAAACCGTACTTACCTTTTCCGAAATTGTAGCTGTCGCAATAAGGGACCTTTTTTCCAACTTTATAGGCAACGATTTTAGCAACTTTTAGGCAACAAATTTAGCAACTTTTAGGCAACAAGATCGTGTTTTTAACCAAACCAAAACAACCAAATCTCTACAACAAGATTAAAGAAGTTATACGATTAAGAAACACAATCAAAAACAAGAAAAATCTTGAATTCGAGGAAAAATATGGATCAAATCAAACGGATCATATGAAAACACAACAACCAATCACAAAACTACCCCATGGCGATTGATACCAAATGTTGTCCCTAATATAATGATTGTAATTGTTGTCCCTAATATAATGATTGTATAATCACGAATTTAAAGAAAGAAAGGTAGAAATGAGATGAATTTTAGAGAGAGAAAGTAGTGAGAGAAAGTAGAGAGAAAATGGTTGGAACTTGTGGAATGTTAGATTGAGAAGTGAGAATACAAATGAACCAACACCCTTCCTAACATGCTAGGAAGGGTATATATAGTCCACCCACATGCGGGCTTCTTTATGGACTATATGGTTTGGGCCGGGCTTTCCTTTTGGGATTTAGTTACTTATCAATGAACTTTAGCCTAAAGTTAAGCCCGTATAACACGACTAATATACTACCTATTACAACGTTCTAAAGTACGATACATAATAAACATATGACCGAGCATTCTTGTTTGGCTCAATATTTTGAGGCTAACAGGACTCATTTTCACTCTCTTCTAAGGATCATGTTGATGTTCCTAAGTCACAATCTTCCATTGAAGAGCCTTTGATTCCTAACTTCACACCGAGTGAGGTTAGTAACTATTCATGTGATAAGTTCATCGATGAACTTTTTGCTATCATTGATCCACTTCCACGGGGAAGTGAAGACATTTCCGATCTCGAGATCGAACGTGATTCTCGTGTTTTACCTACCATTCTCGAGGAATTCGCCGATGAATTGCCTTTAAATGAGAATGATGATCTTGTATCCGAGTGTGATACACTCGATACTTTGTCGGATATTTCTTGTGATGACAAGGATGATGACACTTTTGTGACCTACTCAAATCCTCTCTTTGAAGCTTCATTGAACAATAACCCATTGTTTCAAGAGGATTTTGAGAGCATCATACCTCCTACATCTCACAACCTTTGTGATGATGATCTTCTCATGAAGGGGATTTATGAGTTTCTTTATATAGACATTCCTTCGGAATTTGAGGAAGAGTCTAATGACGGTGATGAAGACTCTTGGTTTGATCACCCGATTTATGATGATGATAATGTTGACCCGGAGGGAGAAATTACTTTTGCTCCTATTATCCTTCCCACTCGCTTTGATCTTAATGTGCGGGTTTTTCATGCGACTCGTTTCGAGTACCATGACCCCTTTATTCACATTCTTAAGAATGATAAGGTCAACAAAGTCATGCAAGTTGAAACCACTATGGTTGAGACTTTTGTACCACCATTACCATGTGCTTTATATGACTTAGGATTAGCATGGGGGGACGACACCTTGTTGTCTATTCCTTTCTCCACTGAGGACGAGGTATTCGATCCCGGAATCGTTGATTTAGGGAAATCTCGGCCTTTCACAGATGCAATAATTGAAAGACTTTTTAATCATCTTGGTGTGAGTTTATCTCGGGGAGCATGCTACATCCATACCATTGTTTGTGACTACCATCTCTTGTTATAGATTTGTGTTAGAGTTTTATCCTTTCGTTTGTCATCCGACAACGAGGATGTAATCTTTGACCCCCGGCATCGTGCTTCATGTTGGTTTCTACTCCAATATGCCGGTTTTCACCACTTTCCCTAAGGACCAATGAATGCGGGGATCGAGTCGAGCTCATGACTCGGTGAACAAAAACGAGGTGCCTTGTGGGGGAGTCCCATACATTCTATCTTCTTTCTATTTTCTAACACTAATTAGGCTTGATCTTTCAAGCTCGTGCTCGTGTTTTGTTGTCTTGTGAATCTTAGGTATGACCCTAATATCTGAAGGTCACGTGTTCGGTTTTTGCCGGTCCACTTGATCTTCCATTCTTTGAATGCCAAAAAGGGGCACACTCTTTACCCTTGATTTTTATCGACTAACGTTTTATCTTGAGGCATAATTAATAAACGGCTTATAGATTTGTGTGCTCTTTCCATGCTAGGATTTTGCATTAGACTTTTCGTATTTTAGCAAGGGGGTGTTACTCTTGAGCTAAGAAACATTGAGGACAATGTTTGGTTTTAGCATGGGGGAGTCAATCGATATAATCGCTTGCAATTGATTTTGTCGTGTCCAAACGTAATCTTTTTCTCATTTTTCAATAAAGTTTTAATTTTTTTTGTAATTTTTAAGTTTTAATAAATAAAATAAGTGCTTTTGACACGAATGTAGGCTTTCCGTTGGTGAAAATAAGAATAGTTTTTGACTCGACTCGGTTTTTAACCTTAGCTTTTCCTTAACGTATTTGAATTAAGTTTTGCTAGGCTATTATATAGGGAGCTTTAAAACGCGAAAGTCTTAATTCATACGAGTTAAGAACAAGAACTTTTTGCAAGCTCCTATAATTGATCCTAGAAAGTCGTCTATCAAGGGAACTTTAAAACGCAAATTCTAAAACTTGCAAGAGTATAAGAAGATTCAAGATCCTATAGATGACTTGAAAACCCAAAACTTTGATTTAATAGGCTAAGTATCCATTGATTTCACATTTTTGAAATTTTACAATATGGAGAACAAGAGATGATAGAGCCAATTATAAGTTTGGTATTCTTTCGGGAATTTATGTGAGTTAATTATAAGCCTATTCTCCCATCGCTTGTTAATAAATTTATCTGCAATAAATAAGGTTGAACGATTTGAAAAGTTACTTAGCTTCTAGCCCAAGATCGTTTAAAAGTTGCTCGGTATGGATTAGAGTTCATAGCCAAGGCATAAATTATTGAAGCGGGATGCGAAGATTGGCAAGTCCAAAAAGGTCCTAACAAGACATGAGGGCTATATTTTATTGCTAAAGATCTCAAGTGATGTGAAGAATCATTTATCAAAAATCAATATGAAGGATCGAGACACACGACGAAAAGCAAATACTCTCCTAAAAGTCATGGAGAAGTGTATCCGAAAAGACCCTAACAAGGTATGAGGATAAATAGATCTAAGTCAAAAAGGAGGCGGATCGTTGTATATCAAAGTCCAAAATAAAGATTGGAGAAAAATGAAGAAGTCGTGGTCCAAGTATGAATCTCTCAAAACTTCAAGTGAAGAAATTCCATTATGAAGAGAAGACCATAATTTCATGAACGTCTCTCAAGGTTTGAAGTATGAAGTCGCTGCCA
Source organism: Glebionis coronaria (assembly GCA_025667525.1). NCBI lineage: Eukaryota > Viridiplantae > Streptophyta > Magnoliopsida > Asterales > Asteraceae > Glebionis > Glebionis coronaria. Next base: position 268,125,310 of record CM046878.1, read on the forward strand.
AATATCGGTCCGAGAGAGGTCTCAAATCGCGAAGCGAGTTATGCCAAGATATGAACTTTATGAGATCCCGAGAAGCAGTTTTAAAAGATTTTGTCCTTTAGCTAACTATTGATTAAATCGTTCACTTTATTTTCGGCCTAAATAACTATCGAAATAAGTCAAAAATGCATCCTCGTGATCATTCAAGACAATAATAAAATATAAGAGATACAACTAGGAATAAGGGAGTCTAAGTGAATAATTGGCCCACATGAGTTCGTGTTAGTTTACTAACTTATAATAACAATGATCTCGTTTTTAAGCTTGGTTTGGAGAAAGTGAAAACTTGGGGATGATGATTATTCATGACATTTCCAAAACCCAAGGTATGTTTTTTATTTCTTTACTTTGAATGTTTATAGTTTTCTATCTCTTTAATAAAGGCCACTATGGATTGATTATGATGAAAAATGTAAACGTGCTTTGTAACTAATGCATTGCATGAGGACATTGCAATGGTCAAGTGTAGGGGATTTGATAGGTGTGTAAACACCCATCCTTTTTACCACTTAATTACAATATAACCGAGCCAAAACGTGTATTTTATGTCTTTTATGTCGGAATTATGCGTGGTTTGTGTTTTTGTTGTGATTTAGGACGAAATTGTGAAAAGTGGAGAAAACACGGCATTCACGGGCTTTTATTGAAGAAAAAGATGAAAGACGAAGTCAAGAAGTCAAGAGTGCAAAAAGAACGGAAGTCCAAGACCAATTCTGAAGATTTATCGAAGAAAAAGTCAAAAGACGGAAGTTTACTTAAAGCCGAAGAACTCAAGTCTATTTTATTGAAGAATTAAAAGACGAGTTCAAAGAAATCCCGAGCCAAAAGTCATTAAAGTCCAAGATTAAAGAAGATTTAAAGGCTTAAGGACTAATGGTGCAATTAACAAGAGATTAAGAAGAGAAGGACTAAGCATGCAATTAAGGAGAAAGGAAAGAGGGGAGGAAGCTTCCTAAGCATTCCTTAATCCTCCCCTATATATAGTCATTAGGATTAATCTTTTCATTTTTGTTGGCTAATAGTGACAATTAGTTCTTCCACTTTTAATTACCTTGTCATTTAATTACTTGTCAAATTTAAATACTTGTCTTGCACCTTAATTACCATTTAATTTCAAGTAAGTGTTCTTTTAATTCTTGTTAATCTTTATCTTTATTGTTTGATCTCATCCTACCTTTCTTTAATCTTTGTTTTTCATGTTTATGTTCATGTTCATGTTTTTATTTTGATCAAAGTGGGTTTTGATTATCTTGATTAGTTTTGTGAGTTTGATTGTTTTGTATTGATTGTTTATGATTAATAGATGTTTATTTGTTAGTTTGATTTAATCTTGTGGTTGATTTTGCTTAATTTTTATCTAGATCGTGTATATTTCTTGTTCCCTGTTCTTCGGGGTGTTTGTTTGCTGTTACTGTATCTTCCCTGAAGATATTCCGAATAGGAAAATTATTCGGGATAGGCCAAATATTCTGAATAGGGAAATTATTCGGGATAGGCCAAATATTCTGAATAGGGAAATTATTCGGGATAGGCCAAATATTCTGAATAGGGAAATTATTCGGGATAGGCCAAATATTCTGAATAGGGAAATTATTCCGAATAGGGAAATTATTCCGAATAGGGAAACTTATTCCGAATAGGGAAACTTATTCCGAATAGGAAACTTATTCCGAATAGGGCAAATATTCCGAATAGGGAAATTATTCATAATAGGCAGCTTATTCCGAAAGGAAACTTATTCCGAATAGGGCAAACATTCCGAATAGGAAACTTATTCCGAATAGGTAACTTATTCCGAATAGGTAACTTATTCCGAATAGGCCAGGTATTCCGAATAGCAAGAATATTCCGAATAGAGAGGATTATTCCGGATAGGTGACATATTCCGAGTAAGCCATTTATTCCGAATAAGGGTATTATTCCGGATAAGCTGATTTTCAGGTTCTTTAATTTCAGTTTTTAATTTTCTGCTTTTTAATTTCGAGCTTTATTTTTCCCGCCTTTTTCCTTACTCGCACTTTAAGTTTATTTGCCTTAGATTTATTTTAGCCTTGCCTTAGTTTAAGATTTAGTTTTAGTTGCGTTTTAAGTTTGCCTTAGTTAGTTTTAAGATTGCGTTATTTACATTTAGTGCCCTTTAATTTTAGTCACGCTTTTAAATACTTGCACCATTTACTTTAAATTAGAGTTAGATTTACTTTAAAGTCATTTATTTTAATTGTCTTGCACTTTTAATATACTACAACGACACAATTTTGTTTCACCAAAGAACAGCAGAGTCGCATAGTTAATCTAGATCAATTCGGTTAGACCAACACAACGAACTTAATTTTTATACGGGGTGTCAAAAGCCATGTATCAGGGGCAAACGCAGGTTTTTCAAATGAAAAATTAGAGAAAACATATGGTTTTCCCAAGACAAAGGGTCTAGTCACTTTTTGCGCATTGGGTTGTCTTACAACAGGTTTCTTAACACTAGGTTCCACAATTTTCCCACCCATCTTAGCAATGAGTTTCTTCAACTCTGCTATCGCTATTTCCCTGTCTTGTAACTGAGCTTTCAACCCTTTAATTTCCAAACTCTGTTCATTCATTTCTCGAAATGTTTTGGAAAGTTTTTCTTGCAAGTTATTATCATGTGGAAAACTACCAACGTCTTTTTGCAAAGCAAGTTCAAGAGAATAACAATGTTTTTGAAGGAAATCAGTTTTGTGTTGAAGTAACTCAAAAGCCTTTTTATCAACATTTTCTTTACGTTTCAAAAGCTTAAGTTCAAGACGCTCACATTCTTTGATTTTATCAAGATATTTGCATGCAACATCAGAATATTCATCGATATCAGCACAGGATTGAAGAGTAACACACAAAATATCTTTAGAGAGACATTCTTCTAAGAGTAGATCATATTCGTTTAAAAATTCTGATTTGTCATTTTGAAGTTCATCAATTTCTTTTTCAAGAGTCTCAACATATTTCAAATCATCAAACATTTCAGACCGAATCAAATTTTCAAACTCAAGAACATGTTCTTTTATTATCTTCGTATTTGGTATTAAGAGTTCTTTCACAAGCACAGTTATGTCGTGAGGAATCTCGGTTTTCCACTTATCCTTTTGACGTTTTTCCCAATCGCTTTGAACAATTGATTGAACATTATCAATGTGGTGTTTAAGAAAACCAAGTGTTTTTCTACTTTTACTTTTAGAAGCATCAAGAGGCAAATAGTATATATATTTGAAAACATTAGTTTTCCACTTCGTGGCAAAAGCTTTTTTCCATCGAATTCTTCTTTGTTTAGATTCTAAAAACAATTCCTCACGAGACTTCTGTTTTTGTGGAGTAAAAAGACCATAAAGACTGTTTAGATAAGCATAGTTATATGGTTTCACAAAATCTTTATTGACCGGTGATCTACTCTCCTCATCCCAAAGGGACGTCTCGTCACTATCGAGGTTAGCTACAAGGCAATCATGATCGGTTCATTCGGACTCATCAAGATATAAATGGGGGTTCGCAACTTGAGCTTGTTCGAGGTACTTTGGACTCGCAAAACTAGGCTGACCCTTGAAAAACGACCGAGGTGCTATCATTCTGACGGTTTTAATAGAGTCATGTGTATTATAAACAACTTTTTCAAAAAATCGACTTGTTTCGAGATCCTTTAGTTTTTCAGTATCTTTGCTTTGTCTATTTTTGAAATCTTGTTTTAATGTTTTAATCTCTTGTTTCTTTTCGTCAAGAATTTTAGCAGAATCGGTGGTATTCATAGAAAGCCTTTGTTCAAGTTCATTAACTTTTGTTGTGGCAAGGTACGTTTTTTGACGTTCATCACTTAATAAGACATTAAATTGACGTTTTTCTTTAGTTAATAAAGCTAGAGCTTCGTTGTATTTATTTTCTAAATCGATCTTTTTAACGTTGATGACACGACTTTTGTACCCCTCAAGCTCTTTGGTCTTTTGAAGCAGCTCAGCCCTATAACTATCAATTGTCTCACTAGATTTTATAAGAGCGGCTTTGCTTTCTTCAAAGTTCTGAGTGAGCGCTGCGTTTTCCTTCTTTAATTGCTTTTGACTCTTTCTATTTTCATTGACATCTTTTTGTAAACTAAAAATTAAATTAGAAAGCGCGACACGCTCCTCGTCATCATACTCATTTGCATGTTGATCATCCTCAAACTCATTATTGCACATGTCTGATGAATCGGGTGTGGTATTGCTATCAACCGTTTCCATCATACACGTGTCAGTAATTGTTGTTGGTAGATCACTATGCTCATGTGTATCACCATACACATTATACTCATCATCGTGTTGTACCTTATCAACTGCATCGGTATCAAAGATTTGACCATTGTCATCTTCAGTGACGTTAAGGACCTCATGAATCTTTTCCATGTATGAATAATGTGCCTCGAGTTCTTGGTCGGAGAGTTCATCATCTGTGTCGTCAAGCATTTCTCCTTCCTCAGCTGATAACTTGATTCCAGCTTCCAGTTTCTTGCATAGCAACATCTTTTCCTTATGATAACCATAATCTTTCACCCTCTTTGGCTGCCTGCATTCCCTAGCCAAATGCCCAAAACCTTTGTAGTTAAAACAATGAATCCAACTTTGTTGCACAACTTGAGTACCAACAGTTTCCCTGTTTCCAACAACAGTAGCCACCCTCTGATTATCATACTTAGGTTGTCGATCATACTTTGGAGGACTCTCAGCACGTCTTCGTGAGTCATACCTTGGAGGACTCTGTGCATAGGTGTTCCTAGGGTTTGAAGATGTTCGAAGGTTGTTGTTGGTGGGTTTGTAGATTTTCTTGTATTGCTTCATAATGAAAGCCATTTGTTGCTTGAATTCCCTATCCTTTTGAGCTACGTCTTCATCGTTGTCTTCTTCGGATGATTGCTCAAGTGTGGGTGATGGTGCTCTTGCAACTTCTTTGCCTCGGGATCGTGTTGGAGCATGTGACTTGGAGACAGTGGATGATCGTGGTGATGATGATTGAGTAGAGTAGGTCTTTGAAGTACGAGAGTGATAATCTGGGTAATGTTGAGTGATAATCTGGGTAATGAGTGATAATCTGGTAAGTGGACTGGAAACCTTTGAAACTCGTTCAGCTCGAAGTTCATTTGCCTCATTTTGAAATTGTTTCAAAATGTCAAAGAGCTTGTGATATGAAACTTCGTCTAACATTTGTTGTTGTTTCACCAAGGTGACAAACCGTGTCCAATCTGGTTGAAGTTGCTGTAGAAATTGGACATTGACTTGCATGATGGAAACTTGCAAGTTGTTTCGGGTCATATCATTCATCATCTTGTAGAATCGGGAGTAATAAGAATCAATTGATTCCCCATCCTTTGATGTAAACTTTCTAAAGTTCCAAAACATCTTAGTTTTCACATCTTGTTTGTTAAGTGATTCACCTTGTTGCAATCTTTCAATAGCCGTCCATATTTCTTGAGCAGTAGGGCATGCATCAACCGTGGAATAAATATCATCTCCAATTCCACTGAGAATTAAGTATATTGCTTCCTTCTCTGCATCAAACCAAGCACGGTTCTCTGGTGTGAGGTCGTTCCTCTTTTCATCACGTTCATAAGTTGGTTGTTCTTCAGTAGTGTCTATGGCTGGTACTCTAGGAACTTGAATCCTTGAGAGTTTATAGGGTCCTTCTAAAATACATTGCCTTAAAGCATCACCGTTAGGTTTTGTCTCAAGAGAACGTAGAAAACGGGATTGCCATTGATCATATCGACCTGACACAAGCATTGGTGGTCTCTCTTTGTTACCCACCACCATTATGTTGTTGTTCGTCACACGATATTCGACAGTAGAATCTATCTTAAAATGTGTTGACGTAACAAAGGACCTTAAGTAGATGTTTTAGTGATTGAGTTGTGGATGAAATTCCGAAAAATCTGATTTTTTCTCAATCCGACAATAAATTCCTCAGTCCGCCAAAACGGTAGACCAAAAATTTTGTATTTTCCAAATTTTGAAATCGAGCTAGAAATAGCCTAAAACTAGTATGGAAAAAATTTGAATTTATTTGACGGGAAAATTTTAACTCTTTTTTTTCGTGTAAACTATGTTCCGAGACTAGTCTAGATAGTGGCTAAGTCTAAAAATTGCTCAAACAAACTTTAGCATCGCAATGTCACTCGTCGCAATACAACCCATCGCAATGTACCCTCTATCGCAATGTCTGTTATGTCGCAATGTTCCTTCTATCGCATTATCCCTTCTATCGCAATGTTCTATCGGAATGTTCACTCTATCGCAATATCCCTTCTATCGTAATATGCCTGTATCGGAATACCCTTACTATCGCAATGTCTCCACTATCGGAATATGAAGTCTATCGCAATGTGGCAAATGAAATTTTGACAGAGTAACGTTTCACTTTTCCTTAATTCTGTCGCAATCCACGATCGCAATCCACGTCGGAATCAGGGGTATCGCAATAACTGATCGCAAAGTAAAACCCTAGAGTTATTGCGATCAAACTGTCCTTTCTTGTACTTTCCGATGGAAACTCTGTCGCAATGGAAGAATAAATTTCGCAACTTTGAGCAAGAAATTCGTGTTTTTAACCAAACCAAAATACCCAAATCACTACTACAACTATATAGAAGATTTGTAGCAAGATTTAGAACACAAAAAACAAAAAAAAAAATTGAATCCGAGATGATTTATGAATTAAATCATTCGAATCAAACACAATAACAACAACCAATCATAAATCTACCCCGTGACGATTGATACCAATTGTTGTCCCATATTTGTGATGATTAAACAAGAAAGAAAGGTAGAGAAAAGATGAATTCTAGAGAGAGAAGGTAGTGAGAGAAAGTAGAGAGATGGTGGAGAAACTAGGTGAATATTAAATTAAGAAAGAGAATAAAAATGAACAACCAACCTCTCCTTACATGCAAGGAGACGTTTATATAGCCTTGCCTACATGTGGCATGATGGGCTATATGATAATGGGTCGGGCTTTTCTTTTGGGCTTTGGTTACTTATGAATGAACCTTAGCTTAAAGTTAAGCCCGTAATACACGACTAATCTACTACCTATTACAACGTTCTAATATACGATACATAATAAACATATGACCGAGCATTCTTGTTTGACTCAATATTTTGAGGCTAACATCGAGTAAATTTATACGACTGGTACAAATTTTTTAATAATAAATAGTACTATGATTAAATATGCGAAAGATAGATATTTGTAAGAGTTAATTTTATTTAACCTCTAAGTAATTTTCATGCGAATTTTATTTTTATTATTTTAAAAAAACAAAAATATTTTTTATAAAAAATACAAAAAGTATATTTTTTACAAACTAAAAATATCTTTATAAAAAACTGGACTAAATATTATTTAAAAAAATTATAAAGAAAGTTTACAAAAAAATATTTGTACCTTTTTTATAAAAAACATTTTTTATATAATTTTTATTATATATAATAGTTTTTTAAATGGTTTTTAAAAAAAATCGTACAAATATTTTTTTAATAAATGTTTTTGTAGAAAAATATCTTTTAAATAATATTCTGTATTTTATTAAAAATATTTTTAGTTTTTAAAAATATAATTTTTTCACTTTTCATGAAAACAATATTTTCTTTTAAAAAAATTATATTTTTTTTTAAATAGTACAAGTCACATGAAAATTACTTAGATGTTGCATAAAATAAACTCTTACAAATATCTATTTTTTGCACATTTAATCATAATATTATTTATTATTAAAAAATTTGTATAAGGCGCATAAAAAGTACTCTTAGATTTTGTAAAAGGAAATCTTACACAATTGTAAAATCAATGTCTAACCATAATACAAGTAATGTTTAATATCTACTTTTTGCACATCCAATCATAATATTATTTATTATTAAAAAATTGTATAAGTCGCATAAAAAGTACTCTTAGATTTCGTAAAAAGAAATCTTACACAATTGTAAAATCAATGTCTAATCATAATACAAGTCAATATTTAATCATAGTACAAGTCGCATAGGAAACATTAAAATTAAATAAATTAAAAAGATATTTTTATTTTTTAAATAAAAAAATTATTTTTTAATACAAGTCATATAACAATTTCAAAGAAGTTACAAAAAAACAAACTCTGACACAAATGTACTTTTCTATAACACAATGTACATTTTTCTTGCACATGTCATAGAGAACAATGTACATTTTTTTAATTTTTTGCTGAGTCGCATAAGTTGCATAAATCACATAAGACATTTTAGAAAATTCTCATTTGATTAGTGCAAAAAAACATATGGGTGGCAAGCTTAAGAAATTTCAAGAATTATCCCTAGAAAGAAAGGCTTCCTGAGCATTTTGCTTATGCTTAAATGCAGGTATGCCCCCACATTATCTAGTTGGCTATTGACTTATTTAATTTGCAAAAGCTGATTAGCTGACATTTTGAGTTTATCAACTGAAGCTTATCGCTTATCTATGTAAATAACATCCAAAATATAAGATTATTGACTTCTCTAAACTCAAATAAGCTCATAAGCTGGCTAAGTAGCTAAATCCAAACACCTCCTTTTAAGAGTTAAAGTTTTGTTAAATTTGCATAACGTGAGAAACAACTATATCTCTATCTCTACTAATATATCCAGATTTTGAAACCTTTAATGTATTAATCAATACAATTTTCATTGAAAGCAAGCTCCAAGTAGCCCGCCATGTTATCTACAATATGCATGAAAGAGGTATTTCTCCAAGCCTTCCAACATACAACTTACTTATAGATACTCACTGCGTGAAGGGTGAAATGGATAAAGCACGGTTGCTTGTCAATGATATGGTTTCAAATCACCTCTCCCCTGATACAGCTACTTATACCAGGTTGTTAAAGGCTACTACAATTATGGTACGATTGACGACGATATGCTTGTTTATCGTGAAATGATTAAAAAAGGTTTTAAGCCCAATTTCATCACTTACGATCGCCTGATACTAACCTGCTTCTTGGATGATCGTTTTGGAAATGCGCATAAACTTATTGATTACTTGGTCGCGCAAGGTCAAATGCTGGATACTTGCACTTATTGTGAAATTTTAAATGAACTTCTAACAAAACATAAACTTGAAGCGGCCATCTCCTTGTTTCATTTACTTTGTGATGATAGCAAACTAAATTCAGATGTCTATCCTAGAGTTACTTTTGGATGGTGCAATTAACCATGGGAAGTTTGATTTTGCAAGCGAAGTTTTCAAGGGCCTAAGTGCCATAGGTATAAAACTATGACCCGACATATATACGATGATGATTTCTTCTTTTTGTGAGGGAGGTCTTGTAAATGATGCAAGGCGTTTGTTTCTTAAAATGGAAGAGAATCATTGTTGGCCTACTACTGGTACTTACAATTACCTTCTTCAAGGATATCTGAAGAACGAGTGTTATGATGATGTAAAGATGCTTATATGAAAAATGAAGGAACACGGCGGTCATTATCTTATGAGTCAACGTTGTCAATGCTTCCTTATTCAGAAGGAGACGAGTCATTGGATGTCACTTTATCAAATTTGATTAATATGATAGGAAGATATTGACCTCCCTTGATAATCTGATTAGACAGCAGTCTCTTTATGTTTCCTCATCGACTGTAGCTGCTGGCACGAGTCTCATATGTAATATGTTGATGTCATATTTGATCATATGTTTACTTTTTAGAACTTCGCAATGTGTTGGGTTTTATGAACTAGTTCTCTTAAATAGATTTATTTCAATATCTTATGTTGTGCTCTCAACGTAGATGAGTCTAGAAGCATTATAAGCGAGACGGATAGGGAATAAAGCTGAATAAGTTGAACCCAAGATATGAATTTGATACAAATCGAATTGAAAGAATGGCTTCCCCGGGCATTTTGCTTGTGCATAAATGTAAGTATGCCACACCTTTATCTAGCTGTATATTGACTTGTTCAATTTGGAAAAGCTGATTACTGTTAGATCATAAACTTGATTTGGTCACTGAAGGCCGCTGAAAGCCAGAGCTCATACAGGAATGTCGAAGAAGGGACCATAGAAAATATCTATGAAAATAGATAAGTATGATAAAATATCATTATGAAATATCTAGAATAATACTAGATATATCTACTTAAACTTACCTAGGTTAGATAAGTATTATGGAGAAGATGTAAGAAGTCTCCATGGAAATATCTTGTATCCAAAAAGTTCTGTGGACTAGTATAAATAAGAGATGTTTGTAAGCATTTGTAACTTGTATCGAAAAGTAGCAAAGTCGAGTAATAAAAGTTACTTTCCAAAACCTTATCTCTTCCTCCATTATAAGCCTAAAAGGCCCCAACGTTTGTCTCCCAACAAACTGGTATTAGAGCCTCGCTTAAGATTAAGATGTCAGATTCAATGAACTTGATCCAATTTTCTCTTCTTACCAAAGATAACTATGGTACTTGGTGTATACGAATGAAGGCATTACTCGGTTCACATGATGTGTGGGAGATAGTCGAGAAAGGTATTGAGAAAGTTGAAGATGAAAACTCGTCGAGTGCTGCCCAAAGGGTAGATCTATAGAAGACGAGAAAGAAGGATCAAAGAGCTCTTACTCTCATCTATCAATGTCTTGATGATGTGATGTTTGAGAAAGTTGTAAATGCAATCACTTCAAATGAGGCGTGGGAGATCCTTTAAAATACTTTAAAAGGAATTGATAAGGTGAAGAAGGTACATCTTAAAACTCTTAGAGAAGAGTTCAGAAAACTCCAAATGGAGGAATCCGACACCATTTCAGATTGTTTCACTCGGGTGTTGACCATTTCAAATGAAATGAAGAGAAATTGTGAAAGCTTGACTGACACAAGGGTGATAGAAAATATTCTTCACTCTTTGCCACCAAGCTTTAATTACATTGTTGTGGTCATAGAGGAGTCGAAAGACGTCGACTCTATGACCGTCGATCAACTCATGGGATCTTTACAAGCCCGTGAAGCGAAACTGAAGAAAACAAAGGGGAAAGAATCCTTGGAGCAAGCTCTATACTCAAAGGTCTTTTTCAAAGAAAGAGAAAAGAGTTTTTTACAAGGACGAGGACGCGGTACTTTTCAGGGACGAGGACGAGGAAGAGGAAGAGAATATGTTTATAAGAAAGATGAGAACCAGTGGTCTCCAAGTAGGAGAGGTCGTGGAAGTGGATACCAATCTCAAAGAGGAGGTAAGTCTCCAATAAAATGTTACAATGGTCTAAAATTTGTCCATTATGCTAGTAAGTGTACTAGCTCAAAACAAGTGGAAGAAAAGGAAAATCTTATGGAGGTAGAAAACGAAGACGAGCTTACTTTGCTAATAGCGAGACATGGCGATCAAGAAGAGAGGACAAAACCATGACATATAGATTTTGTTGTCAGTAACCATATGACGGCTAAAGAAGACTTGTTCGTGGAGATGGAGAAAAGTAAAGGCAATGTCACCTTTGGATACGAGTCAAAGGCACGGGTGAAAGGAAACGGTAAAATACTTATCCGAGCTAAAGATATAAGTCACCAATATATTTCGAATGTATACAATGTGCCTAGCATAAAAGTTACAGTTTAAGCGTAGGACAACTCAGAGAAAAACTATGATATTCACTTCAAAGATCGTAGTGCTACAATAAGAAATCTCGAAGGAAAGCTCATAGCAAAAGTGCCTATGACTAAAAACCGAATGTTCATTTTGAACATTCAGCATGATGAGGCCAAGTGCTTAATGAGTTGTTTGAAGGACCATTTGTGGCTTTGGCACATGAGGTACGGGCACTTAAACTTTATTGACTTAAAGTTATTGTCTACTAAAGTAATGGTGAAAGGGTTAGATCAAATTGATCATCCCAATCAAGTGTTAAGGATGTCTTCTTGGGAAGCACGTAAGGAGTCTGTTTCCAAAGGAAGCGACGTCAAGAGTTAAGGAGCCTCTACAACTAATTCACACGGATTTGTGCGAACCCATTACCCCATCTTTTCATGGTATGAATCTCTATTTTATGCTTTATTAATGATTATTCAAGAAATACTTATTTCTATTTCTCAAAAAGAAAAATCTCAAGCTTTTGAAACTTTTAAAAATTTAAAGCTATGGTTGAAAAGGATAAAGGTTTAAAGATTAAATCCATGAGGTTGAATAGAGGTGGAGAATTCTTATCAAAAGAATTTGATCTGGAGATTTCTAACGGCTCCTTACTCCCCACAAAAAAACGGAGTGGTGGAGAGAAAGAATAGAACCATTCTCAATATGGTCTGAAGCATGTTGAAAAGTAAGAAGATGCCAAAGGAGTTTTGGGTCGAAGCAGTTGATTGTGCGGTGTATCTATTAAACGGGTGTCCTTCGAAGAGTTTAGACAACAAAACTCCATAAGAAGCATGGAATGGGATAAAGCCTACCCTATCTTATCTAAGGATATTCGGGAGCATAGCGAATGTCCACGTTCCGAGCCAAAGGCGAATCAAGCTTGATGATAGAAGTGAGAAGCATGTGTTCATTGGTTACGACAAGCAATCAAAAGGTTATAAGCTCTACAACCTGGCCAAAAGGAAGGTGATAGTGAGTAGAGACGTGGAGTTCAATAAAGAAGGATCATGGGATTGGAGCATTAAGGAAACTGAAAGGTATGACTTTCTTCCTATAACTAATGAAGAAGAAACAAGTGAAAAAGTTCAGCAACCTGAAAGTCCAACTCCAACTCCAACCCAAGGTTCGCCAGCAAGTTCAAGTAAAGGAGAGCCTAAGACAAGAAACTTACGGGAGCTCTACGAGGTAACTAAAGAAATACCTCTTCTCTGTTTATACGCTGACTGTGAACCTTTATTTTTTGAAGAGGCCATGAAAAGCAAGAAATGGAGACAAGCCATGGACTAGGAGATAAATTCCATAGAAAATAATGGTACATGGGAGTTGACGATCCTTCCGAAAGGCCAAAAGGCTATTGGACTCAAGTGGTGTAGAAAACTACATGGGGGGTTGAATAGTTTTTACCAATTAGTTTTAATTACTTTGAAACTTTTTGTGATTATTAATGGATATAGATGAAGTGTGACTAGAAAAGTAATAGACGTGAAGTAATAAATAAACAAACCACAATACACAATGATTTATAGTGGCTCAGCCTAGAAAGATCTCACTTATCTTGCCCTTACTTCCACTCCTTGAGTATCCACTCAAGAGTTCTACTTCACTAGTAAACGAATCTCCTTTACACCGGTGGATAAACCTTTACACTTATGCTTACAATCTTTAATGACACCTAATCTAGGATGTCGTGTTCTTTACAAAGGCACAACAATGCCTTATACGCTATATACTTGTGGTTTACAACACCAACCACACTATTACACAATTAGGTAGAAGAATGGGTACAACAATGGTGATTGCGTAGGTAACAATTAACACATTCACACAAAGTGAAGCATTGAAGGATCAAAGCTTAGAATAGAGATTTCTCGTAACGATCTTGAAATGTGAAAAGATCTAAATTAAAAGAGACAAGAGAATAGACAAGAGTGAGGTTAGAGAGTTAGATGTATGTAGAGAGATTAGAGAGAAAAGATAGAAGATAGTAAAGTTTAAGCTTGGACAAAGCTTGGTATTTATATGCACAACATCAGACACATACGGAACACGTCGGCCCCCTACCCAGGGGTCCGCCTAGTTCTGCCATGTCTGATTTTTGTTGCCTCATAAATGTTTGTCTACGATCACAAGCAAACAATGTATGTAGCCTTGGTTGACTTTATATGTCTGGTGGAAAGAGGTAGAAGTCAACTTTTTGTCCATTTTTAATTTTTCCACTTAAGTTATATAAGTTTTATTAACTTTTATAAAAGTTTAGAATATAAGTTCATGGATTTAAAAGACTTATATGTTGCTTGTAATTTAAACACAAAAATATGTTTGATGTTTTGTCATTAACAAAACATTAAGTATGATTAAAACGTAAATATCGTTTTAGTGCGATATTTACATTTACAAGTGGGTATATAAGGCCAAGAAGAACGCCAAAAGAGAAGTGGAAACGTACAAGGCAAGAGTAGTAGTAAACGGCTACAAGTATAAGCAAGGGATAGACTATGAAGAGGTATTTTCTCCTGTTGCTCGCTTAGAAACTATAAGAATGATTATTGTTATTGATGCTCAATATAGGTGGAAATCCCATCAAATGGACGTGAAGTCAGCATTCCTGAATGGATTTCTAGAAGAAGAAGTTTATGTGGAGCAGCCACGGGGATATGTTTTCAAAAGGCAAGAAGGTAAAGTGCTAAGATTGAAGAAAGCCTTATATGGTCTAAAGTAGGCATCCCGAGCTTGGAATACTAGAAATGACAAGTGTTTCCACGGGCATGGTTTTACAAAATACCTAAGTGAATATGAACTTTATGTGAAATTTGAAAATAGAAGTATATTGCTCGCCTGCTTTTATGTGGATGATTTGATATTTACAAGAAATTCACAAAGTATGATGGATGAGCTCAAAAAGTCAATAACCAGAGAGTTCGAGATGACTGACATAGGACTTGTGTCTTATTATATTGGCATCTAAGTGAATCAAATAGACGAAGGAATATTCATATGTCAAGAAATATATGCCAAGGAGATATTGAAGAGGTTCGGCATGAAACAGTGCAATCCCGTTGGCACCCCCTGTCACACCCCACCATGGCGAAATATGGGGCGCAAGCTATGGATATCATCACAACAATAGTGTGTCTATAGAGAGAACTAAATGAAATAGAAATTTCATAAATGGTAACACAAATGTCATGACAATATCTCAATAACATACAGGAGTCTAGGCAAGTAGGTAAAAGTCCCACCTCTTACCAAAGACAAAAAAATAAATTAACAATCAACATATAGGTGTTCATAGTATCACTTATACAAACATTAAATGAAAAACGAAGAGGAAAGGGTATCTCCTCCTAAATGCAATCCTATGGCAGCTCCAGTCCTAGCCACTTCTATTCTCACGATTAACCATATTATCACCTGAAAGAGACACTAAAACAAGTCAACATAATGTTGGTGATAGTCATAGGTTTAGACTTCAACACCAAAATCAAGTACAATATAGCTGTGAATAAACATCATTCATAAAACATATATGTATATGGACAATGTGATACTAACATGCATTAACTATTTAATATTAAGCGCTTATTCTATCCCTCCTAGGCTCCAAGCCTTTCCTACCTTCCTCCATTGGTATATTAGGCACCCATACACCTATGAACCAATCCCCAAGACCCCGTGTTGTCCCCAAGGCCCCGCCTTGTCACCCTTGATATCAAGTTATACTTAAATAAATTAAGTAAATCACATAGCAGTTAAGTGCATAAGTAAAACACGCAAGTCCAAACACCAAAACATAAAAAAATTCACAGCAAATTATTTATAAAACAAGTATGTGTCTCTTCCATCCCATATGAAATTAAAATCATTTAAGATATGGGACTATGAAACTCACCTGATCAAGCTTCTCCAAATTCCAGCACACTAGCAAAAAGCTAAACAAACAATACACACTATCAAGACATGAACCAATAACTAAATGGCTCATCAATCTATGATGGATGTCCAACCCTCTCCCACATTTTAATCTCATTTATATGCTATAAGCATCCCAGTACGCCCCTCTATAAAGCCATTAACTTAGTTAAGTTCATAATCTATCCCGTTAACATTTTACCCAAAACAGTCCTGATTTTTATACCACAAACTATGAGTCAAACACCCACTTAACCAAACCCATACTTTCTGTAAAAGAAACCATATTCCCTTAAATGTTTTATCTAACCCTCACAATTGGCCCCAACCTTAAATCTACTATTAAGGCCCTGATATATACATATATACTTTTACCTATCCAGAATTTACTAATTTTGAACATATGAAAAGTTTGTTATGATCAGAGGGTCTTACCCTATCCCATTTACTTAGACCTCCACCAGATCTTTTAATTAATATATAAAATAAGTCTCATGTTCATTTTAAGGTCCGATTATAATACTAAGTACCATAACCAACTTAAAACATTAATTATAAACCGGATGATCCAAAACTGTTTTGGCATCCGATTGTTGTAACATGTTTTTGACCCACTTCCCTACCTCTAATTTAGTTCTCGTTACTTTCATTCAAAAGATAACTCAAATAACTTTCCAGGGGTACTTGGATCGCAATTTAAAAGTTTATCAGACTCTAGATATGATCAAAACAAGTGACTTAAAATTCTGCCCAGTTTTTAAAAACGAACTTAACCCAATTAGTCTAATTAATTATCGTCATCATGTTTATTTATGAAACCTAATTAATCTACTTGATTATATTATTAAAATACATATTTTAATTTAAACTTAACCCTAGATCCATCATGTATTGATTAAAAATGCTTTAATAATAATTAAATTGAAAAGAGGAATAAAGGTTTTACCTTAAAATTAAGGGAAAATCACTCAAAAATGTAGTAAACTTACCACTTTTTATGGTTGTGTGTAGTAAACTATTTTTTTTCTCATTGTGTGTATTCAACTTTTTAATTTCGGTCATTATGTGTATTTTGAGACGATTCTGTGTTGTAAAATTACCACTTTACCCTTCAAAATTTGAAAAAAGTAGGGGTAAATTGGTCACAAAATACACACAATGATAAGAATTTGAATGCTTAATACACACAATGAGAAAAAATTAGTTTAGTACACACAACCATAAAAAGTGGTAAGTTTACTACATTTTTAGGTGATTTTCCCTAAAATTAATGGAAGAAGAAAAATTAATAAAAACCCTAATTCTCCATTGTAGTCGACGTGTGTTTTTTTCTCCAGGAGATTTTGAAGTGTTTTTGGTTAATAACAATCCTTATATACTTAACCAAGAGAATGCTTGCCCAATTACAAAACCCACTTTCCTTTTTTTCTTTTCATTTTTTCTTGCGTTTGATTTTGGCCGACTAACACCCTCTTTATTTTTTATTTTCTTTTACTATTAAATAATGTATTAATAACATTACCTTAATTTACCTTAATTTATTTCAGCTCCTAAAGTTCCCAAAACCCCACAACCATAAAACTAGTCAATTCTAAGCGTATACCGTAAAAGACGTAAAATATACACTTTTATGAAAACTCTTAAATAAGTTATTAATTAAATAACTAAGTCCCAAATGACTTAAAACTAACCCGTAAATTATTCCCGAGACTAATTCCATAGTCCGTGGCCTCTAAACGATAAACCCTAAATCGTAAAAATACAACTTACTATAATACATATATGTATACGTAAAAACACCAAAATAACTCCATTTCATTTCATAGTCACTATATTGTGAACTTGTGATCATGCAATAAACATACATCGTTTCGTATACAGAGTACCCCGTACCCTTGAATGATGTCCAAACCACCCTCCATTCACCCCTAAATAATTACGTAAGCACATAAAACACATAGTCACACAAAATACCCTAAAAATAAGACTAAGTGACGAACCTCAAAAACTAAGGTTGTCACATCACTCCCTCCTAATAGAAATCTCGTCCCGAGATTCATTCCTTAGGATCATCATTAGCAAATAGTTGAGGATACTTGTTCCTCATAAACTCCACTCGTTCACACGTGAACTCTGGTCCACGTTTCGAATTCTATCTAACCTTAACTAACGGTATCTTACTTCACTTTAACGTCTTAGCTTCATGATCCATAATCTCTACCGGCTCTTCAATGAAATGAATAATCGTATCTATATAAATGTGTTCCAACGGTACTTGCAAGTCGGTTCTTTCTAAGCATTTCCTCAAGTTTGATACATGAAATACATCATGCACACTGCTCAACTCTTCCGGTAATCTCAACTCTTTCAAGGATTTCGAATGGACCCACGAACCTCGGTGCTAACTTCCCTTTCTTCCCAAACCGCGTCACTCCTTTCCATGTGAAACCTTTAGCATAACCTTATCTCCAAGCTCAAACTCCAACGGTTTTCGCCTCATGTCAGCATAGCTCTTTTGTCGGTATCCCGTCGTCTTCAACTTCTCCTTAAGCACTGTTATCACATCCGTAGTTTCTTGAACCAACTCCCGTCCAATAAGCTGATTACTTCCAACCTCAGCCCATATTAACGGCGATCCACATTTCCTACCATAAAGTGCCTCGAACGGTGCACATTCTATACTAGTATGATAGCTATTTTTTACTCAGCCAACGCTAAATGAGTCTCCCAACATCCTCCGAAGTCTATCACACATGCCCTTAGCATGTCTTCTAGTGTTTGTATGGTCCTTTCACTCTGACCATCCGTCTGCAGATGATAGGTTGTACTCATATCCAGCCTTGTACCCAACACCTTCTGCAATAATCCCCAAAACCTAGAAGTAAACCTACTATCTCTATCTGATATGATTGACAATCGCACTCCATGTTTTGCCACTACATGTTCCATGTATTTCTTTGCAAACTTCTCCATCTTGTCATCCTCTCTCATTGCTACAAAATGTGCAGACTTAGTCAGTCTGTCCACTATTACCCAAATCATATCATTACCACTGTTAGACCTTGGCAGTTTAGTAATGAAGTCCATGGCAATGTTCTCCCTTTTTCCACTCGGAATCTCAGGTTGTTGTAGTAATCATGATGGTCTTTGATGTTTAGATTTTACCTTGGCACAAGTCAGACACTCACTGACGTGCAAAGATACATCTTTCTTCATTCCTGGCCACCAATACATATCTCTCAAGTTCTTATATATCTTGTCAGCTCCTGGATGTATTGAATACCTCGTCGCATGAGCTTCATCCAATATAACCTTCCTTGTATAGCCAACAATGGAACCCAGATTATGTCCATGAACTGGTCCATACTGCGTAGATTCTCTTCCTTCAGTTTCTCTTCCTTAGTAGCTCCTACTTGTGCTACCCGGATCTTATCCTTAAGAGTCGACTGAATAGTCATACTCATTTCCCTTAATCTCCTTGGTTGTATCCTCTCCTTTCTACTTAAGGCATCAGCCATCACATCTCTGCTTGTCCATCCAAGGTACGAAATAGCTAACCATCCTTCCTACTAACAAGTACTACTCCCTTCTCTAGGTGAACGTTCTATTGTTCCTGATTACTAACCTCTAGCTCTAACAATTTTCCCTTTAATATCACTCCACTATCTCGACAATCTCTTGATCCCTCAAGCCATTCTTCCTCCCTACTACTTTTCGCTTGTCTTCTCCACAATCTAAAATTCCATACCATCTTTCATCTCGTCTTCAGCCTATAATTTAGGCGATCCTCTTTTATTCCCTACATTCTCATCAATGAGGAATGCGCCCCTCTCACTGGTGACTCTCTTTTTGTAGAAGAATTCTTTCTAATAAAATGTGTTCTCCAACTATCTCTAAACCTCACGCCAATGCTCTAGACGTCTTTCTCAATTATCCCTATAGTATGCTCATACCAACCATTAGTCTATCAATGGTATACTACGCTTGATTCCCATCGTTTCTTCCTTTGCCATAATCCTTCATAATGCATTCCATACCTATTAGGCTAACTTTTACGCAAAACATCCTATTCCATCACACCCGTACGCAATCCTTCCAACTTCTCAACTACGTGACTTCTCATTCTTCTTAGAATATGGGATGAATTAGTCAGTCTATCAACTATCACCCAACTCTCATCGTACTTATTCTTCCACCCCATTATGTATCCCCTCTACCATCTTCGTCCTTACACCGCCCTTTCTAAGCTACTCCTAGCTATGTAGGAAGTATAACCTATGTCCCTTTTCTCCATATGATTGTCCAAGCCACGCAACACAAGTGTTGATGCGTTCTTTGCTTTAGATATCTCACTCGTGCAACTAACATCTTTCATCTAACCCATCTTAACACGTCATCCATATAGCTCAAATTTTGTAATAGCTTCACTTCCTCTCCTACTCCATGTCTCATTGACTATGCTTGCTTTTCCTAGGTGATACATGGCCTTGCAATTATCGTCACCACCGAAATTCATCCATCACCTATGCCTAATGTCCAATCAAGTGATTGAATGTGTGTTGGAGACGTTCATGATCTGTATGAATCATTCTCTACGTCTCGTACACCAAATGTCTCTAGCATTCTAGGCAGATCTACCAACCCAGCTCCGCTATCTAGTCTTATGTAGTTCTTCCAAACTTTCAGCTCCTGCAACGTACAAGCAATCGCCTTCCTTCGTCGTCCTCGCACGCATCCAAATCCTTGCTCCACGTATCTCATCCTTCACGAATTTGTCCAGTCCTTTCGATAATGTCAAGATCGGCTCATCACTTACGATAGTTCTTTAGTGTCCAAACCGCTTCCTCATCTTGCTTCACCTCCAATCCATTAACTTAATCTTGTAGGCGCAATCAAGTCTTTCATATGACTACATCAATGCTCTCAATCAATACGAAACCAAAACTACATCTAAAATCCACCAGATACGATCGACAAATCAAACACACGGTTAACTAACGACATTTCGCGTGCACGAGTTAAAACTAGTTAAAAACCACGATACTCAAAAAGAACACTCAAACCCAAAACATGTACCAATTCAAAATGACTCTTGAAAAACAAACAAATGACTCAAGTAACATCCAACGGTAACCAAAACATATTACAACTCTCGACATATTATTAAAACCTTGCACAAAATGACTTTTTCCCAAAAGAAATACTTTTTCTTTACCTCTCCACAAGTATGTGACTCATACCATTTGTAAATAACGCTCTAGATGATATCAAGACTCAACTCAAATACTAAGTACCCCCAAACATCCCAAATCATAAGTTTAAAAACTATTATTTAAAATTCAACCTTGAACCCGACACTTGTACAAAAAATCCGACCAAGCTACTGACCTCCCATGACTATACGTTCTGAATATTTGAAAAGTACGTTCTGAGTACATAAATTTAGGCTTTTGAATCACCAAAAAAGCTTTAAAAGTGAATAAGTTATGACCAAAACAATTTTATATCAGTTGTTTTTTAAACCAAAGAATCATCTTAGTGATTAATGTAATCCTCTTAAATGAAGAAATAATTTTATGTGAAATTTTCATGAACTTAATTTAGGCTTGTATTCATAAATAATTATAAATGACGTAAATTCGGTTAAACTCACTTATATGAAATATTTAAGCAGAATAATTTTACTTTACTTTATTTTATAGAAGGTCTTTTAGAATTTCAAATAAATAAGTGTTGATTTTATATTAAAATTTTATGTTAAATCTTGTTTCAAGCACGACTCCAACACTTTACCCTTATTTTACCGAACTACAAACACTATCTTAACTCTATAATAGCTTTCAAAATCTTTTTCAATATACCGTCTAAAAGAAATATAAGACTCAACACAGAAGATATCATTATCCCAAAAGAAATATCAAGCTATTTTAATAGCCTTAACACCAAAAATACCATTTTAAAACGGATACGTGAAATATGAACTCGAAGAATACGCTACAACGGAGGTTGAATATCTAAAAGAGAAGCGAGCTAGCAAACCCTCCTAAGAATACAATCGATAATGGTAGGGGATCATACATATATAGGCATATTAGGATACATATACTTAAATCCGTCCAACATATACTATACAAGCATGTATTAACCCTCTTTCTTGCAATCATGCTTAGGAATCTATTGAAGTTGTGGTACTTGTATAAGTATGTTGCGCATCATACTTATACAATTACCCTTTCCCCAATGCATTCCCTCCTATCCTATGATGACACTTATAAGAAATTAATACTACACATAACACACAAATCCATCTATTCACATAATCACACAATCACATAAACTAAGGTTCAAAACTTCGTTTATTAAAATAACATAGTCTAGCTAAACAGCATAGACATAATCCAAAACGAAAACATCATCAATATTAAGTCAAGTTGCCCGTAAGAGTGGAAAACAGCTTAAACTACTTAAACAAATAGCTGTTGGACGCGCACCTAATCCCAGTAATCTTAAACCACTATGAATCTCTTAGGGGGCATGACTTAAACACAAAAAGAACATACTATACATCAGATATACAAAAATAACTCAGCAATTATTGTGAAAATAACACAAAAGACGGAAACTACCGTTTACCAAATTATGTACTATAATGTACAACTAAAGCAACATACAACAATGACTAGCGCTGACGACTAAGGTTCAACCCGCACTAGTCAAAACCCAAAAAGAAAATAACACACAACTAAATATGAACGACTATGGTTCAACCCATACTAGCCTAAAATTCAAGAAAAACAAGTGACTAAGTATGAACGACTATGGTTCAATCCATACTAGTCAAAACTCAACAGAAAACATCGCAAATAAGAATTTACAATATCCAGAAATATATCAATCAAAACTATGCACACATATTCCTATGACGCCTATATGCAGGGATCTTAACTCTATCAATATAACATTTTCGGAAACATTCGTTATTTCATTAAATAAGATTTTCAGGATTATCGTTTTTAATTCCGTAAATGTTAGTTTTAAGTTTTTGTAATCTTTTTATTTTAAGAATTAATAGTTCATAAGAAGTTGAATGAGTTGAACCCAAGATTTAAATTTGATACCAACCCAACAGAAAGAAAGGTTTCCTGAGAATTTTGCTTGTGCTCTCATTTTATCCAGCTGGCTATTGACTTATTTAATTTGGAAAAGCTGAGTATTAGCTCACATATTGAGCTTATCAACCGAAGCTTCTGGCCAGAAAGAAAGGTTTCCTGAGAATTTTGCTTGTGCTCCCACTTTATCCAGCTGGCTATTGACTTATTTAATTTGGAAAAGCTGATTATTAGCTCACATATTGAGCTTATTAACCGAAGCTTATGGCTTACATGTGTAAATAACTTCCAAGATATGAGATTATTGACTTCTCCAAACTCAAATTAGCTCATAAGCCGGCTAAGTAGCTAAATCCAAACACTCCTTTTGAGAGGTAAAGTTTTGTTAAATTTGCACAACTTGGCAAACATTTCTATCTGTATTACTTATATAAAGTATTTGAGACTATTTTAGTTAGGGCATTTTCAATGCATTATTTCATTATGAGTTTAATATAATAAAACATCAACAACTCTTTGTTTTTCATCAAATTTATACAATGCATTTAATCTCTTAATAGTATTTTAGAAAATTTATGAAAATACTATATAGATAGAAGCATAAGTGGAAAAATGGACCCAAAACAAATAAGATGCTCACTTGTAGAGACCTCGGTACGATGCGTCGTGGGTTGTGTTTTCCTCACGGCGCGAGCTAAAAACACAGGTGGCTACACTGTATATGGCATTTTGGGGTGTCGCGTCGAAATAGGCAGCTCAAATGATGGGCATAGATGCGAACGACGACACCACCACTGTACTGTGAGTCGCGTTTTCGCTCGCGCAGTGAGAAAATAATATATTTTTTTATTTCAACCGTTTAATAATGGCTATTTTTTAGATTTGTAATGTAATTTCTATTTTTATTAATAAAATATGATGTTCTTATTTTAAAATAAATTGTTTTATTAAATTTATAAAAAAAAATCACCATAACACCAGAAAGTGTGATGTTAACCAAGGAGCTATCTTTTGATGTTATGATGGGTTTGGTGTACCTACCGATGACGTGGAGTCCTTGCAATGCATTAATCGTTGAAGACAAACTATATACCATGACACCTTGGCCCATTATGGATGGCCTAAAAGCCTAATCATTAATAACCTCAACTACACTTCTTCCATTGCTATTTTTGGGCAAGTTTACCATTCGCTTGAAAAAAGATCCACCATTGACAGGTGGCAAAACCAACTGAACCCACTTGAAAATGTTTCTTTAAAGAGAAATGCTACACCCACACCCTTTTTACAAAAATAAATCCACTTATGCATGTGGCAAGTTACACATAAGAGTGTGGATTTATTTTTGTAAAAATGGTGTGATTATAGCATTTCTCTTCTTTAAAACTGGTTCCGGTTTTCTTTTTCGATTCAGATCATGAACCGGTTTTTTTGCAACCTCTGATCCTGGTTAAGAAAACCGTTTGCTCAACCTAGATGGTAAGTTTAGAACAAGCTGGAAATTTTCTATTTTACCTACTTTGAGCAGAGTGCATGGGACACAAAATTATAAGACCCTGAAAGGCCCTAAGATGCTCATAATGTAGAACTATCACATGAATGACGGCTTAACAAACATCCATAAAAACAGACTTTACAACTCAGAGGGTGTTTGTTTTAGCTTATATAGTGGGCTTATAAGCTTATTAGCTTATATAAGCTTATAAGCCGAAATCAAGTGTTTGGTTAAGCTTATATAAGTGGGCTTATAAGCTTATATGTGGGTGTTTTGGTAAGCCATAAAAGTGAGGCTTTTATAACAAAAGGTGGGCTTACATAACAATAACATATAAAAAGACCTTTATACCCCACATTTAATAACTACATCATTTAATAATCATGGACTTTTTTGTCATTTAACTTATTAATTTTGATAAGCTAAACCAAACACTAAATTTAGGCTTATAAGCTTATGATATATAAGCCATAAATGGCTTATATAATATAAGCCTAATTCAACTCATAAGCTTAACCAAACACCCCCTCAACACTACCATCAACAAAATAATAATTAATCCACCAAATATTACTCAAACATTTGCTTACAAATTTCGTCAAAGCCTAAGATCAGATGACTTTTCTAGATATACTCGCCATAAGCAAAAGTACTATATGAAGAAAAATTCCACACTACAAAATCTGCCAAATATCAGTTGGACCATTATAGCATTGAAAATTACACAGCATAACTTACGCAAAACTAATCCTCGTCAGATGAACTTTCTTCTTGTCTTCCGAAATCGTCCGTTGCTTCAGGTTCATCCTGCACACATAAATCATAATCAGATATTAAGTATTTGTGCTGCGGACAAGAAGTATATACTCCCTGTTTTTTTTTTATCTTTCCTTTGAGCAGAATAATAATTCCAGAATAGAACACTGAACCTCACACCTTTGGTCCCCTCGTTCTTTGAGGTGACAGCTTCAACCCATGTCCTTACGAATGGGCCGATTTGGTTTATGTTTAATAGTGATTCATATAGGTTACAGGTAAAATGCAAAAAGTTGGTCAAACAAAATGTATCTGAATGCATAAAACTTTCCTAATCATTACAAGATTAACACTATAATTGATTATATTAACTTTGAAATGTTTGGACAAAAGGTGTTTCGGGTTTGACATGTACACGTTAATGTACATGTTTTGGGCCTTTGACCCACATGCTGAACCCTTCCATTTTACACCTACAAGTGGTATGATAGCTACCAAAATATTTAACCAGCCATTGTTCTGATTACGTATTAATCAATGTTTTCTCCTTTTGGGTACATTGACTCAGTTTAGATTTCATTAAATGTTGACATGAATATTTAACAAAAACCAGAGACTGTTTATTAGAGTAGAAATTTTAGAAGTTGTATATAAACATATAATAAAAAGAATAGAAGGAAAATCTCTTACAGCTGCCTTATCCCAGTCCTTTAACTTAGACGTTGTAAGCATATAGTTATCACGTAAAGGAGCCCAAGCAGGACCTTCTCCATCGCCTGCATTTCCACCCTGTAACGCAAATAAAAGATGGGGAGTGAGCAATCACTCACACATTGAAATATATACACACAGAGATGATGAAGCATTACCTTAGCATCTGATGCTGATGGACCTTTGCCTAACTCAGAAAAAAAGGCTTCTTTCCTCCGTTTTTGAATCACTGAAAAATCATAGAACATTACATCAATCATCTTTAGAAGTTACTATATACAATTTTACAGTAGATGAAGCGATTACTATACATCAAATTATAAACGAGTAAATCTCGATAAACAGGTCAAATGGTTCACAGGGGTGGCTCAAGCTCTTCGGGGGCCTAAAGCGAACAATGTAAAACGGGGCTTTTAAAAACAATTATAAAAGACTACATATCGTATGCTTAATATCAAATTTATTTGGTATAATAGTTCATATTTAACCCAATGAACTCGTCTTTGTTCTTAGTGTTGTCAATCTCCATTAGTTTTCTACTAGTCGTAATACAAAACACCTCGTTTAAATTAGAAAAATCTGCATAAAGGTTGTCACGATTTTGTTCGGGTTTCTAAGGGGGGTTTAAACGGTGTTTATAGAATGGCCTCAGGTAGATAAAGGTGAGCTTATGAATGGCAATATGACGGTAAATGAACTGAACAGTGATAGTCTGGAATTGGAATAGATGAAAGATGAGAAGTTAAAACATTTGTGTTCCATGGAAGTACAAGAAAAGGGAACTCATAGTCAGAGATGCGATAGAAAGTGCTTTAGTTTCTCAATAGAGGCCACAAGGTGCCCTCAACTCGGATGAGTGAACAGTTGGAATGTAACTTATCACCCAACACGTTAAAACAATAACCTGATTACAGTTATCAAACTAGTCAAGCCATAAAACCTATAAAGGAACCAAGCAGACGGCCTGATTTAAAAGAGTCCAAAATGGACGTTTGATTCTGGATCCATCCAGTACATTATTCACACCAGTTGTACATGATTAGTAGAAATGTTAAAAACCAAGTGGCATAAATAATGTAGACTAGTTCTTTGTGTTTCGTTTTCAGCTGGCACTTGATGAAGTACATTTCGAGATGTCACCTTTTATATAGAATACTTGGTAATCTAACTGGCAATGTCTACTTCAAGTATATCAATTACTCACCCTACTTGAGTTGGGTCTCAAAACCCTTAGTGTGCTTATATCTCCTCCAATGATTAAGTAATAAGCATCTAAATTTGGTTAAGAGTTGAAGATGCTTAATTGTGAAGAACAATGCATGGTTATGGAATCTAGTGCAAGCTATAATACTGTAAATGATTTATGTCACTTGTTTTTTTGGAATTTCCACTACTGACTAATGGCTTTGGGTCCCCTAAAATGTCAATATTGAGATGGATTTCAAGTGGGTCACGCTGTTGTTTGTACGGGTGTGGCAGATGTTGCAGGTCTGCATTTTTAAGGTTTCAATTATTTGGGTCTGCATTTCTGTCCTACTGTAACTGTTGGTTCGCTGCTGATATTTTTTAGGGTGCTTGGCAAGTGCAGATGTGTACTAGGGTGTTTGGCAGAAGTGCAGGGCTGCAAGTTTAAGGCTCTGTGTCATGGTCTGAATTTCTGTTTTGAAGTACTCTGCAATTACATCACTTTGGCCAGCAATCCATCTCATAATAATATCATAACTCTTTTAAGACTTTCTATTCAAACGCAAAAAACTCAAGATTATGAGAAGCTACTAAAGTGAGGCTGATTGGGAACCATATATGGAAAGAAGTGAAAAGTGAACATCTCAAATTCCAGTGTTGAGGTACTACATAGCTTGGAGCGGGGTTTAGTCGATTTCTATACACTATTCTTCCACATAAATGGTTTACCCATTTTTGCTCAAGAATCAGATAGGTCGCTAGCACACAGAGGCCGAAAAGGTTAAAAATTTGAGCTCCTAATCGTTACACAATCGTACACATACACGCACAATGTTAGATAAAGTTGGGAGGCTAAAGCCCTAACTTTACTAGCCTTACTGATAAGAGCTGGATCGATACTAAGATAACAGAATAATAAAGATAGAATAATCGACGTTTGAGAGGTCGAATAAGCTCTCCCAATAATTGACACGAAATCAATAATCCATAATAATATTCAGCATGATGAGATTACAGCCCTGATCACCCTATATAGTAATACTATTCTTGTAGAACAAGTCGGATCGTAATCTTTTCCTAAATAAAACATATCTAATAAATAAAACTATTTTAACACTTAATTTATAATAATGCCATAAATATAATCCCAGGGTCGTATCATTACTCCGCCCGCAAAAACACCTTGTCCTCAAGGTGTTCCTTGAAAATGTCCGCTGTGAGTAATTCCAGGATCCCAAACTCTCCTTTGAACAACTCTCATTGCATGTCGGTTAGCACGAACCTCAAAAAGTTGGGCCACGTTATTTATCAGCCAGCTTTTATTCCAATTTTTCCGTGATTGATGGTAAGTGATCCCGGGATTCCATGTTCTTCTTTCTTCTACTCTCCCTGGATCACAAATAAGCGCCTCAAAAGCCCTTAAATCAATTCCAACAGCAAGTTTTTCCAACTCTGCACCAAAAATCTGTCCACCCATTTGTTGTTTCCTTTCCGCATGAGAAGGCACGTCCCCTGCCCAATTCGGGTTCATGTGGTCTTGGTTATTTTCTGATTCCGGAACACCAATGTGTTTTGAATCCAAATTCTGAAGTATAACGTCTGTTTGTGGTGGGTTTTCCCCGCCATATCCATCAGCAACATCAGAACCTGTGACATGAACACCTTTAAAACCCATGTCTTTCAGCTCCTCCTTTACCTCGTCGCTACTGGTATAACTTTTCCCACTATTTTGTTCAAAGTGTGGGGTATTTTGAACCGATTTTGAGGATACCTTGGTTGTAACTGGTTGAGTACGATATATCAGTTGCTGATATAAATCACCTTTTGTAAACCGAAACCGATCTAGTAATTCTTCCTTTAGGTGATCCCAAGACTCAAATGGTTCATGTTGTTCATACCATCGATACCACGCTAATCCTTCTCCTTCTAAACATAGTGTGGCTGCTCGAAGTCGTTCCCGACGAGTGATACCATGAATCTCAAAATAGCGCTCCACCCTGTAAATCCACCCATGAGCATCATCACCCTCAAAGATTGGCATCTTGAGCTTCCTCATTCGGTAATCAGATCCATTAGTTCTGCCTCCTCCACTACCATTACCAGGTTGAAAAAATATGCCATCCATTCCAGTGTGCTTACTCCTGTCATCTGGTTGAGTATGACCAGGGAATTTTTTGGTCATGTAAGGGAACCCGAGATCATCAAACTGCTGTTCTGGTTTGTTCACCCCCTTCGTCTGGTCGGCAAATAACTCGGATGAACTTTCATGATGATGAATTCCTGAAGTATTCTTGATCACTGAATTTGTCCCCTTTGCACTTTCAGTTGACTTTAGAATTGCCTCTAGAATTTTTTCCATTCTCTGTTCCATTGCTGCAAATTGTTCTTGTGATTCTAACCTAGCAGCAACAAACTTTTCATCAATATTCTTCCTATCCTCAGCCATTTGTTCTTTAATCTGAGCGATATCTCCTTCAATGGTCTCAACCCTCTTGATGGTGGCGGCCATTACGATCACTTCCTTTTTCTTTTTTTTTCTTTTTTTTTTTTTTTCACAGAACCCTAAAATCGATTGCTCTGATACCAATTGATAAGAGCTGGATCGATACTAAGATAACAGAATAATAAAGATAGAATAATCGACGTTTGAGAGGTCGAATAAGCTCTCCCAATAATTGACACGAAATCAATAATCCATAATAATATTCAGCATGATGAGATTACAGCCCTGATCACCCTATATAGTAATACTATTCTTGTAGAACAAGTCGGATCGTAATCTTTTCCTAAATAAAACATATCTAATAAATAAAACTATTTTAACACTTAATTTATAATAATGCCATAAATATAATCCCAGGGTCGTATCACTTACCCTTGAGCCACCAGTGATAGTTCAAAATTTTGAGAAATACACACTAAAATGCCAACGGCTCACCCAACCCGACCCCCTTTGATGTATGCTTAAATTGACCATTTTAGCCCAAATCCAATTTGACCCATTACTAAACCAGCCTTTCTTGTGAACTCTAACATATAGTTGCAAGAAATCATAGCAACTAAATTAAATTAGTTCTAAAGACGCTGCTCTAATAACAAGATTCAATACTTATAAACAGGCATTGCAAAAGGTAACAGTTCTCAATTTTCAATATATAACTTTTAGCCTACCTGACATACTAAATTTGTAACTTTATTAATAAAGCACTCCTAACTACCCCTATAAAGAAACATCAGCTAGCGCTTCGTTAAAAGCCCATAGCAAGCATATAAGACCAAAGCTACATCTGAAGCTTACAGCAAAGTATACAAAAAATTGAGCTACATTACTACTTCATGAGCAAAGAGTTACACTGAACAACAGAGACCACCAAAGTTTCATTTCATATAAATAAAAGTTAACAAGAGGGAGACTATATTATTTAGTTATGCATACCTTTAGCATCTTTAGACCTTAACGGATTCAAACCTTTCTGCGAACTTTGAGCCTTGCTAACCTATAAACAACCAGCAAAATAAGATTGATTCCAAAAAAATGTAGTTCATAACTGTGAAAGAAACCTTGAAATTACTATCAAATACAGAGAACAGTTACTCACAGCATTAAATAACTTCACCACTGAAATTTCCGACATGACATGTCAAAATGTAAACAGTTAGTCAGCGGATATCAATAACAGAAAAGTTTGTAAGTATAACTTATCAGATGATATACAGTTACCTCCTTTTGTAGCAACTCCAATGAGTAGTTTTTCATGTGTGACCGAGAAGGACTCAGGCTTTACATGTCCCTTCTCTCCTAACTTTATACCCAAAAAAATCCAATGCAAATTGTTAGGAAAGCGACCTATACAGTTATACATCAAATGGCATGTATGTATACCCAACTAGAAAGGAATTACCATGGTTTTTTCTTTCTTTGCATCACCCTTAACTTTCTTTTCTGCAGCCTCTTCCGCAAGCTTTTTTACCACAAGATTCTTGTGAGCGGATAATACAGGACCCTACAGCAACAAAAAGAAAATGAATAAATGAAGAAAAAAGAAACATAGTTACAGAGTCTATCTATCTTGGACCTACATGATCCGTTACAAAATTGATCTAGTAATAGTGTCATACATTGAAGAAAAGGATTATAAATTCAAGCACATGAAATCGAAACACTTACCAGTACATCATCTGTCCCACTTCTACTTACTATCTTCTTAAAGGCCTTTTTAAAAGATGTCGATCCTTCAGAAAATTTCATAATCCCGTGTTCAATTATCCCTTCTTCATCATCAGAATTATCATTGCCAGCATCAACCTTCTTATCATCATCCTCGTCCCCATCCACATCCCCATCCACATCCTCATCGTCATCATCATCCATTTCTTCATCTGATACTTTTTCATGATCCTTCTCAATTTCAATATATGCCTGCTTCTTTTCTTTTCTATTTTCAATATGTGTCTGCTTCTTTTCGTATTTCACTGGAGGGGCAGGCTCCTCCTCTTCTACTATATCATTCTCATCATCACTATCATCCGAATTATAATCTCTTGCCCTTTTGCGGAAAAGTTTTTTCGTTTTTGCATCCATTTTAACCTTCTGTCCGCTGCCCCCGTGATGCACTTTCATTTTCTTCTTCCCTCTACCCTTTTTGTGCCCTATGTTTCTCTTCCGCAAGCCTTTTCCAGCTTCGTGCATTTGAACTTCTTCAGCCATTTATTAATCCCTTTGCTTTATATCAAAGCCTAACCAATGAAAATTTTTGAATCAGTTTTTTTTTTTGGGTAAATGGTTTCCCGGGTAAATTAAATTTTTGAATCAGTTAAGTAAAACAAAATTAGTAAAGCTTCTCAATGTCAACAATTAGAATTCCTAGTTGGATATTGTACACTATGAGAAATCAATTGCCAATTGCCGTAATACCAATTGCCGTCATGCTTAAAAATAAACTAATGCTTACAAATAAGCATAAATTCAAGTCATTTTGGTGATATCCATGAACCACATTCCATATGATTAATCAAAAATAACACCCGGTTCAACGTACGAGCACTGTTCAGTGAGTTGACTTAGAACCCAAACAATGTCCCGATTAGCTATAACACCAAACTAATGTTAAGACAACGTCCGAGCACGTACTCTACAACAGAGCTCAATTTTAACAACTACAAAAGACCTAAAGTTACTAACTAAACCTATAAGTATAATAAAACAATGGTATTGTTCAAATTCCCCAATTGACAGATTATTTTGACGCGTACATTGGAGTGTACTATTTATACAACGACTCTACACACCAATGTGTTAGCCACTTCTTTCTCTATAACTTTCAAAATTCATAACAGTTTGTAGATGATTAATCCATCATCTGAGATTTTAACCTAAAACCAAGAACTAGAAGACACAACATTGTCCCGGAGGAATAATAATTTAGAATTAAAAATAGCTACCTAAAGCCAGTAATCATTTTAGAATGATGCTTTTGCGGGGATTTGGAATCAGTCCTGAGTTTGGTTCCAATTCCAAATCTCTGTTTATTTATCAAAGGATTAAAAAGCTAAATAATGGCAAACGAATTAATGCCCTTTATTCATTTTAACCAAGAACCAGATACAAATGTATGTAGAAAAATGAATATGATATAGATTTTCGCAAACTCGCCCCATAGAAGTCCGATCTGACCCGATACTAAAACCAAACTCCCCGCTTATTAAGCTACTCAATCACATAAAGAAAATAAGTTCAAAAACACTAAAATCCTACTGAAAAGAAATCAAGACATGCTTCAGCTTCAAAACTTTAAATAAAAGACAACTAATTTTATTTTTTGCTTAAGCTTATGAGCTTATTTGATTTCGGTTTATATTCCATAAGCTCCAATTTTATGTCTTATTTTGAGAGTTATATAGTTTTATTACGATATGATAAACTTATATAAGTCTGAAAATAAGGTTGAAAATGGGACTTATAATAAAAAAAGCCGAAAACCAATAAGCTCACAAGCCGACAGATAAGCTTAAAGAAAGACTAGTGAAAAGTGGTTAATTTAAGAAATAAGCAGGTTATCTAGTAAAATATAAAAGTAGATGATATACAATTCCAAACAGCCTCTTAATTAAAACCCAATAAGTAGAAAAAATGTGTGTTACCTGTAGAAGAAGAAGAAAGTGGAGGCAATGAACGAGCGAGGAAGAAAAAGGGTATGTGGTTATGTTTTGTCAACTGCTAACTAAAGTAGATGATAGATGATGGGTTTATTTCTAGGGTTTAAGCAAGGGTCTCTTTTTTATTTTTCCCTTCTTTTTCATAAAATGCTAGTAGTATTTTTCTACAATTAAATTAATTAAAAAACTTTTATATAATAAAAGAATTAAAGAAAAATTTAAAGTTTTTAACATAAACTCATAATATATCCGATGAATTACTCGTAAGAGTGTGATTTGTCAAAAATGTAAATTACATCTATAGTTGATACTCGGGAAATATTACATCATACCTGGTACACTTGGACGGATGGTGCAAATAGTTTTACGGCCTAAAAGGAAGGATATTTTGATCGTTTTGCTTATACAGTTATTATACAGTTATGTATTTTGCATTTGATAATAAAAAAATTTCAATAAAATTTTAATTTTTAAAAGATAATTTTTTTGGAAACCGTTTTTTTCGGAAAAATATTTTTTTTTTAAATAATTTTTTTGAAAAAGTATTATAATTTCAAATATTTTCTTTGAAAAAAAAAATTTCTTTCAAAAAATAATTTTAATTTAAAAAAATTGATACTAAAAAAATTTAAAAAAAATGAATTATTTAAGGGTTTCGAAAATTATTTTAAAAATAAAAATAAAACGACGTAAACTCTAAACTTCAAACGACGTAAATTAAAGTTTAAAGTTTATTACAATAAAATTTAATTTTTGCATTTAAATTAATTTATTTGGTATTAAGTGTACTTAAAAAGACGTAAGAAATAAACTGATTTTGCATTTAAATTATACTTTTTTAAATATTTTTTCCCAAAGAAAAGGTTTGAAAATGAAATATTCGTAGAAACTAAAAGGGGTTAAATAGTTTCATAAAATTTACTTGTTAAATAAGGGTTTAAAAAAAATCCTTTTCAAAAATTTAGACTTAAGCAAATATGTAAAAAAAATTATACACAATATGGATAATGGATAGTGCAACTAAAGTAATAATCATAAGTATATGCAAGTAATGAATAAAAAATATAAAGAGATAATGAAAAGAAAGATCAAACCAAACACTAAGGATTTATAGTGGTTCGTCAATGAAGCTCACTCCCCGTTCCTACTCCACTCCTCAAGTACTCCTTACTCGAGAGTTCACTAATCAACAAGCCCCTTAAGGTGGAGAAACCGTACAAGTCGCTTAACCAAATTCCGACTCTAAGCTAAAAGTCGAGCCCTAATCTTAGCTAGGACCAATCTACACCAATATACTTTAAGGACTAAGTATTAACCACACAGCATATACAACTTCCAAATAGACACAACTACTTGGATCTTCACAGCAACAACACAAGAATGAAAATTAAATGCTTGATCTCCAATGGATCTTTGAGGTAGACACAACACTTCAATGATGAAAGTGTTCTTCTCTTTGCACTTGAGAGGAAGAGATGGGAAGAGAAAGATTCACTTCTAAACAAGTAGTAATCAACCAAATAATCAAGGATTTGAATGATTAAAAAGGTGTATTGAATCTTGAAATTTGTGTGCAAAAGAGGTGAAGAGAAAATCTGAGAATCGTCCAATATTTATAAGACAAAGCTCCAACGGCTCTTTCTGGGCGTGATTCCTTAAAGGTGCTTGCGGTTCCTTATCAATAAGGAACCGCACACCTATTTAAGGAATCGCCGGAGTAGACACTGCTCCCTTTTGTCTTTTAGTGGTGCAGTCACATCTGGTGGAATATTTATCCTCAAAGGATATTCCTAAACCATATGGAGTATGCCATTTTCAAATTTTTAAATTTATAATTTAATAAAACATTTTCTTAAAAATAAAGTTTAATAAAAACTTTTGTCACATTTAATCAAAGGTGAGTTTTAAGAAAAATTAAATCTTTGATCACTTAGTTAGGTTGAAAACTTGTTTAATCATACCTTAAGTGATTATGGATGAAATGAAATGTTAGCCGTATTTAAAGTGATGGTCATATAATATACCGTTGCGAATCTCGTGAAAAATACTATTCAACGGTGTCGAGAGTTCTTAGTTATTAATGTTTATGTAACAGGAATTAGTCCCGAACACACAAATGAGGAAGGCCTCCTAA
Source organism: Glebionis coronaria (assembly GCA_025667525.1). Classification (NCBI taxonomy): domain Eukaryota; kingdom Viridiplantae; phylum Streptophyta; class Magnoliopsida; order Asterales; family Asteraceae; genus Glebionis; species Glebionis coronaria. The sequence goes on from CM046878.1 coordinate 268,160,403, forward strand.
ACACTTACTACTTAGTATAAAAGGCCTCCTAAGCCTCATTTGTGTGTGTGTTTTCAATTTCATTTGTTTTGTAGAGAGAAAAACGTATGTGTTTCTCTCACTAGGAATTCACAACCTTGTTTTCTCTTTTCCTTCATCTAATCTAATCTTTCTTTTTTGGTTTAATCTTCATCTTTATTTCTTGTTCTTATAAGTCGTGTGTTACAATCCAACAAGTGGTATCATTCGCCAAGGGATTCGTATTTAAGCATTTCGTGTGATTTTGATTGTTTTTCGCCAAAACATCAAAAAAAATTCGTGTTTGATTGTGTTTCTAAGTCGTATACCTTCTTTAAATCGTGTAGTAGTGATTTGGGCATCTTGGTTTTGGCTAAAAATCAAGTCTTTTGGATCAAAAGTTGAGAAATTTCTTGTTTTTTCATCATTCTGAAGTTCTTGCAAGTATCACCATCGGAAAGTACAAAGGGAGTGAGGCCAGATCGCAATAACCACTAGGTTCTACTTTGCGATCTAAGGATTTCGATACCTTATTCCGACGTGACATTCCGATCGTACATTGCGATCTGGGGATTCCGACGGTCTTAAGGGTTTTGTGAGTCGTTACTCTGTCCAATTTATTTTGGCTATATTGCGATCTAGATCTAGATATTCCGACAGGTAAACATTCCGACAGGTAATCATTCTGACAGATCCCACATTCCGATCTAAACGTTCCGATCTACACATTCCGATCTAGACATTACGATACAAACAACATTGCGACAGATCAACATTCCGACAGATCCATCATTCTGATCGAAGGACATTCCGATAGTGGGACATTCCGATAGAGGGACATTCCGATCGTAGGACATTCCGATAGAAGCACATTCCGATACAATATTCCGATGGGCATTCCGATGGAAATTTTGTTTGAGTATTTTTTAATCTTAGCCACCATCTAGACTAGTCTCAGAACATAGTTTACACGAAGATTAAAAAAAATAATAATAAAAAAAAGAGTTAAAATTTTTAGGTCAAGTTAAATCAAATTTTTTCCCTACTAGTTTTTGGCTATCTCGAACTCGATTTCAAAATTTGGCGATTCACAATTTTTTCATCTTACCATTTTGTCGGACTGAAAAAAAAATCGGAAGTTTCGGAATTTCAACAACATCACACGCTTTCTACGAATTGAGATCATGTTGTTCACACGAATTCTACGATGACGTCTCAACAAGATATTTATGCTGCGGGTACTGAGAATCGTCCACCCATGCTTACCAAGGAGAACTACACTACATGGGCTAGTCGTCTCCTTCGTTATGCAAAATGTAAACCTCTGGGAAAGTTGATTGTCAACTCGATTCAAAAGGGTCCGTATGTTAGAAGAACAATTATTGTGCCTGGGGATCCTACGAATGCTAACCCAGTGGCTGACTCTAGTCATGAGCAAACGGATGAAGAATTAACTGAAGCTGAATCCAAACAACTCGACGCTGATGATCAAGCAATTCAAGTCATTCTTATGGGACTTCCTGAAGATGTTTATGCTGCTGTCGATAGTTGTGAAACCGCACACGAGATGTGGCTTAGGATTCAGAAAATGATGAAGGGCAGTGAAATTGGTTTACAAGAAAAGGAAACTAAGTTGCTTCGTGAATGGGAGAAATTTACGTCTACTGAAGGGGAACAAATTGAACCTTATTATCATCGTTTTTCAACCCTCATGAACCATCTTAGAAGAAACAAACATGAACCTGCACAAATTGCTGCCAACATCAAATTTCTTGATAATCTTCCTTCTGAATGGTCACGATATGTCACTCTTGTCAATCAAACCAAGGATCTTCATGTCGTGGACTACACTCAAGTTTATGACTATTTGAAGATGAATCAAGATGAAGCTAACAAAGTTAGGGCAGAAAGACGTGCCAAGACACAAGATCCATTGGCTTTTATGGCAAACTCTCCATCATCTATGTCATATCCCATGGTACCCTACCATCAACCCTCATCAAGTAACTTCCTGCCACAACAACAACAACAACAACAACTCACCGCTTATGGATATCAACATCCTGCTGCTATGAATTACTTACAACAACCCATTGCCTGTTTTGATGACATCACCGATCCTACTCATGCTATTAATACTGGTCTTGCCCTACTTGCAAAGGCATTCAAATTCACCATTAACCCCACCAACAACAATCAGAGAATCTCCTCGAACACTAGAAATAGGCAGATTGCTCAACCGTTCATGAATGCGAATCAAGATCGCCAATTGGTAGTTGCTGGAAACACGGGGACTCAGTTTCAACAATATGGTCAGAATGCTGGGCAGACCGTTGGCAATGCAGGAAATCAGTATGGTCAAAACCGTGGTCAAAATCCGGGTGTTCCGAATGTGGGTAATCAGAATGGGTTAATAGTTGTGTCAACGGTTGGTAACCAGATGGGAAACATTGTGGCTGCAAGGGCTGAGAATACTGGTACGGGAAATGGAAACAACAATCGTCAGGTTCAGTGCTACAACTGTAGGGGATTTGGTCATTATGCTAGAGATTGTACAGCCAAAAAGAAGAGGGATGCTGCTTATCTTCAGACTCAACTTCTCATAGCACAAAAGGAAGAGGCATGGATTCCACTTCAAGCTGAGGAATTTGATCTTATGGCTTCTGCTGCAGAATATGACGAGGAAGAAGAGGTGAATGCCAACTACATCTTGATGGCAAACTTACAGCAAGCATCAACCTCAGGAATGCATGATGACAGAGCTCCCGTCTATGATTCAGACGGTCCCTCTGAGGTACACCCAAGTTTTGATGATAATGATATATATAATATGTCTAATCAGGAGGAAGAGTATATTGAGATGCTTGAGCCCTATATTGAGACACACGAGGATCAAACGAATAATAGTGTTAATGCAATAATGACTAAAAACGTTACTTGCATTTTTCGGTCTCGCTTAGTTTTGGTTACGACAATATGTAAAAACAAGCATTTACGAAAACAACGAAAAACGAATTCTTGAGTTCAAGTATTTTTCATTTTACCCATTTTCACTTAAGGTATGGATAAACAAGTACTAACCTTAATCAAGTGATCAAGTGATTTAATCTTTTCTTAAAACTCACTTTTTATTAAATGTGACATGTTTTTATTAAACTTTATTTTTAAGAAAATGTTTTATTAAATTAATTATTTGAAATTTGAAAATGGCATATTCTTATTCTGTTAAGAATATCCTTTCAGGATATTTTTATACCTAGATAAGACCTCCACCACTAAAGGACAAAAAGGAGCGGAGTCTAGTCCGGCGGTACCTTAGCGCCTAGGCGGTACCTTATCGATAAGGTACCGCGGGCTGCGATAAGGTACCGCGGGCAGATATAGCCGTTGGCTCCTTTATCCTTTAAATAGTGGACCATTCTCAGCTTTTCACCTCACCTATTTTGCACATTTATTTCCATATTCAAACCCCTTCTTTAATCACTCAAATCTTTGATCATTTGTTTGATTATTACTTGTTTAAGAAGTGAATCTTGTTCTTCCATCCCTTCCTCTCCAAGTGCAAAGAGAAGAACACTATCCTAGTGAAGTGTTGAGTCCACCACCAAAGATCCATTGAAGATCAATTTTTTATATACTTGTAGTTGTGTCATAGTTGTGAAGATCCAAGTAGTTGTGTCTATTTGGAAGTTGTGTATGTACTAAGTATAGTTGTGTAGATTGGTCCTAGCTACGATTAGGGCTCGACTTTTAGCTTAGAGTCGGAAATTGGTTAAGCAAGGTGTACGGTTTTCTCCACCATAAGGAGCTTGTTGTGTAGTGAACTCTCGAGTAAGGAGTACTCGAGGAGTGGAGTAGGAACGAGGAGTGAGCTTCGTTGCCGAACCACTATAAATCTTTGGTGTTCGGTTTGATCTTTCTTTACCCTTAACTCTTTACATTCCTTATTCTTTTTGCATATACATGTGTTAATATTAGATTAGCTACACTATAATTCTTTATTCTTTGTGGATATATTTTTGTTAGTATTAGCTTAGCTACACTATCATTGTTCATATTTGTGCATAAGAAGATTTCACATATTTCCTCAAGCCTAAGTTTTTTGAAAAAGGATTTTTGGAAACCATATTTTAACAAGTAAATTATAAGAAACTATTCAACCCCCCCCCCCCTTCTAGTTTCTACAATTGGTATCAGAGCGGGTTGCTCAAGAATTTTTAAAGTATATTGTATTTTAAAACTTGAATCGATCTATGGATTCCAACAAGTACCTAGAAGGGCAATCTATGCAAAGACCACCACTTTTTGAAACCGATAGTTTTATTTATTGGAAAAATAGATTTGAAACTTATGTGAAATCAAATGATTTAGATCTTTGGCATGTTATTACCAATGGTGATTTTTTACCCTTTCAATTTAATGAAGTTTCTAAAACAAAAGAATTAGTCACTTTTGACAAAGCTAATGATGATACTAAAAAGAAACTTTCAAAAAATAATGTGGCTAAAATGGTGATTTATAATGCTTTGCCTAAGAAAGAGTATGAAAGAATTTTTATGTGTGAAACCGCTAAAGATATTTGGAACACTCTTTTAGTAACCCACCAAGGTAATAGCCAAGTCAAAGAAAGTAAAATCGATCTTCTTGTCCAACAATATGAACAATTTGTCATCTTAGAAGATGAAACTATTGATAGTGCATTTGTTAGGTTTAACACCATTATTACTAGTCTAAAAGCACTTGATGAAGGTTTTTCTAGCAAGAACAATGTTAGGAAGTTTCTAAGGGCCTTACATCCAAAGTGGAGAGCAAAAGTCACGGCTATTGAAGAGTCAAAAGATCTCTCAACTTTATCACTCGATGAACTCATAGGAAACTTGAAGGTTCATGAGATGATAATTTTGAAGGACTCGGAATTAGTAAAAACCAAGAGTGAAAGGAAATCTCTTGCACTTAAAGCCAAGAAGGCACAAAGTGACCATGATAGTTCCTCGGAAAGTGATGACGAGGAGTATGCATTGGCGGTGAGAGATTTCAAGAAGTTCTTCAAGAGACCAGGTCAACACGTTAGGCAACCAAACGATGACAAGAAACCATTGTCAAAGAATCGGTTTGTCAAGAACGAAAAAGGTGATAGGAGTTGCTTTAGATGTGGTGATCCAAATCACTTCATTGGTGATTGTCCAAAGCCCGCTCGTGATAAGAACCACACGGCATTCGTTAGTGGCGCTTGGAGCGATAGCGGTGAAGATGATGATGACAACCCCAAAGAGGAGAAATGTCTTATGGCTCACACTTCTAAAGAGGTACATTCCGAAACCGAATATTATAGCAATGATAGTTCCACTTTAGATGATATTGAATTTGAAGGCAAATATGATAGCTTACACAAACTTAGTCTTAAATTCATAGAAAAGAATAAAACCTTAAAATCAACCAAAACTAAGCTTGAAAATGAGATCAATGAACTTAGGGAGAAATTGGCTAAACTTGAGAAAAACAAAGAGGTTGATTTAGGTTGCTTAAGTTGTGAGAAACTTAGATTAGAGAATGATGATCTCAAGAGCACCTCCATTAAATTGGAAAAGTTCATGAAAGGTACTAGTGCTCTTGATGATATGTTAAACAAACAAGTTCATTCTAAGGAAAAACTTGGTCTAGGTTTTAACTCAAATGAAGCCTCAACTAGTGAACCAAAACAAGTCAGGTTTTCACAGAAAACACCTTCTGGACGCGGTTCCACATTGTATGGCGCGGTTCCTTATCACTATGGAACCGCGGCCATAGATAAGGTACCGCGGCCAGAAGTTGATTTTTGTGAAAACTCTGAACTTTCTGAAAAATCTAAGTTAAATGAAAAACCAAAGCATCTTACTGTTAATAAGGTTCAATTACCCATACTTGACGACAATGCTATTAGTAAGTTCTATAAGCCGCTAAGTAAACTTCTCATGGGAAATAGAAGTTTATCTAGACTATCTTCTACTCCACCTAGAGTATGGAATGAGTCTAAGCCTAGAAGTAGAACGACAACGCCTACAAGAGATAATCAAAACAACTCACGACCTAGAAGTAAAACTCCAACACCTAGAAAGAATAATAATAACTCTAAACCTAGATCAAACACACCTAGGAGAAGTAATGAACAACAAAATGGTTACATGAATTACTACCCTCCTCCATTTTGTTCTCCATGGGGAATCCCCACCTCATTCATACATCCCAACCAAATGCAAGGGATGTTTGGAACTAACAATTTTGGACCCATGAGATATTGGGGACCAAATGTTTGATCTTGTGTATTGTTACCTAGATATGCTTGGGAATTGATTTGGAGCCCGATGAGTGGATTAAGGATAGTGGATGTTCTAATCACATGACGGGTAATCGAAGTTTGTTCTCGCATTACAAAGCATATGATGGAGGTAACGTCACATTCGCTAGTAGTCTACGTGGTAATATCATTGGCAAAGGTACGGTTTCCCTTGACTCCATGACCATTGAAAATGTTGATCACGTAGATAACTTAGGTTTTAACCTTTTAAGTATAGGTCAAATTTGTGATAATAAGTGTAAGGTCATCTTTTCGGAACATGACAGTGAAATCGTAAAAGATGGAAAAGTCATTGGAAAAGGTGTTAGAAAGCATGAGCTTTATGTCATGAAGGTTAATAAGAAGTCAAAAGACAACATATGTCTTGCAACTATAGATGATAGTTCTACTCTTTGGCATAGGAGTTTAGGTCACGCTAATATGCGTTTAATTCAATCTTTAGTCTCTAAGGAGTTGGTAAGACACCTCCCCAAGATTAAGTTTGATAGTCACTTTTGTGATGCTTGCAAAGTTGGAAAGCAAGTTCACTCAAGTCACAAAGCCAAGAATTTGGTTTCGACCTCTCGGTGCTTAGAGCTCCTACATATGGATCTCTTTGGACCTTCCACCATATGGAGTTATGGAGGTAATCTTTATACCCTAGTTATAGTTGACGACTATTCTAGATTCACTTGGACTAGATTTTTGGCATCTAAGAATGAAGCTTTCGATCACTTCGAAATCTTTAGTCGGAGAATTAAAAATCAACTAGGATGTTCAATTGTTTCTATTAGGACGGATCATGGTAGGGAATTTGATAATGAAGTGCAATTTGGTGCCTTTTGTGAAGCTCATGGTATTACCCATAACTTCTCGGCTCCTCGCACTCCACAATCAAATGGGGTAGTTGAAAGGAAGAATAGGACTCTCCAAGAGATGAGTAGGACGATGTTAAACGAGCAATCTTTGCCTCAAAAGTTTTGGTGCAATGCCGTAGATACATCGACTTATATTCTCAACCGAATTCTTATTCGACCTTTCCTAGGAAAGACCCCCTATGAGATTCTTAAAGGTAAGAAACCCTCATTAGAATACTTTAGGGTGTTTGGAAGCAAGTGCTTTATCCTCAACACCAAAGACTACCTTACCAAGTTTGACCCAAAGTCTTACGAAGGTATCCTTTTAGGTTATTCCCCAACTAGTAAGGCCTACATAGTCCTAAATAGAACCTCAAGGGTTATTGAAGAATCACTCAACGTAACCTTTGATGAAACCCCTCCTTCACCCAAGACACCACCATTGGTTGATGATGACTTGGATGAATTAGAAGTAGTTAAAGCCAAAGAGGTTAGAAAAATAAGAGTTGAAGACCTTAGTGTTGAAAAGGAAGTAAACATTAAGGAGTCTAGGGATCATACTCTTAATAATGTCATTGGTGACTTAAATCAAAGGACCCTAAGATCTCAAGTCCAAAACCAAAGCAACTTCTTTTGTTTTGTCTCCTTGATTGAACCTAAGAATGTTAAAGAAGCTTTGACGGATGAGAGTTGGGTCATTGCGATGCAAGAAGAATTGAATCAATTCGTTGCCAATGATGTTTGGGAACTTGTTCCTCCACCTAGAAGTTCTACCATTATAGGAACCAAATGGGTATTTAGGAATAAGCTAGATGAGAATGGTGTTGTGTCTCGTAACAAGGCTAGACTTGTAGCTCAAGGCTATAATCAACAAGAAGGGATTGATTATGACGAGACATATGCACCGGTAGCTAGATTAGAATCAATTAGAATCCTTTTAGCCTACGCTTGTGCCTTAGATATTAAGCTTCAACAAATGGATGTAAAGAGTGCATTTCTTAACGGTTTGATCAATGAGGAGGTATATGTGGCTCAACCTCCCGGCTTCATTGATTTTGAGAAACCAGACCATGTTTACAAGCTTAAGAAAGCACTTTATGGACTCAAACAAGCACCCAAAGCTTGGTATGATAGACTTAAAGCGTTTCTTGTTAAACATGAGTATACCATGGGTATGGTAGACAATACACTCTTTACAAAGAAGAAAGGTCCTCACCTCATAATCGTACAAATATATGTTGATGACATTATATTTGGCTCAACTTGTCAAGAATTGTGTGATGACTTTGCCAAAATCATGCATGATGAGTTTGAAATGAGTATGATGGGAGAAATTAACTTCTATTTAGGACTCCAAATTAAACAAATGGACGATGGTATTTTCTTTAGTCAATCTAAGTACGCTAAAGAAATGCTAAAGAAATTTGGATTAGAAGATTCTAGACCAATGAAGACCCCTATGGCCTCGGATACTAAACTCACCGTAGATGATGATTGTGAGTCGGTAGACAACACCAAATATAGAGGTATGATTGGTAGTTTGTTGTACCTAACGGCAAGTCGACCGGATATCATGTTTAGTGTTTGCCTTTGTGCTCGCTTCCAAGAGGCTCCCAAAACCTCTCACCTTGAAGCGGTTAAGTGTATATTCCGATACATTAAAGGAACCATACATTTAGGATTATGGTATCCTAAAGGGACCGGCGTAGAAACCATTGTCTACGCGGACTCGGATCATGCGGGAGACTATGTGGACCGGAAAAGCACTAGTGGAGTTTGTACCTTCATGGGTTGTTGTTTAACTTCTTGGTTCTCCAAGAAACAAACCGCTCTTGCGATATCCACCACGGAAGCCGAGTATGTGAGTGTCGGTAAAGCATGCCAACAAGCTCTATGGATGAAGCAAGCGTTTGTTGATTACGGGATTTCTCTTGATGATGTTCCCATCATGTGCGATAATAAAGGCGCTATAGACCTAAGCAAGAATCCCGTGCAACATTCGCGAACCAAACACATAGAAATTAGACACTATTTCCTTAGAGATAATGTTCAAAAGGGGAACATTACTATCGAAAAGGTGCCATCCGAGGACAACTTAGCCGATATCTTCACTAAGCCACTTAAGAGGGAACCTTTTTATTACTTGCGTCTAGGTCTAGGATTAATGGAACATCTTCCTCAAAATTTTTTTCTTCTTGTGTGTTTTCTCTTACCACCTTGAGTCCTTGAGTCTTTTAAGATTCTTTTGAAAAATCTTCTCATCTCCTTTTCAAAACTCTCAAAGTCTCTTTCGAAAAAGGTTGAGAAACTCGTTTGACATTGTTAATTCAATCTAAAAATGATTTTTCATAGACTCTCGCTATTAATATAGAGCTTACATAATTCATATGTATGATTCTCTCAAACATAGCAAGAACAAGATTGAATCATGGAGGATCATTGTGTCATAAGGTCTTGTCTTACACACCTCCTACATTGATTTTTTTTTATCAATGTATTTTGGTCAAATCTCTATTTGGTAAGTTTGCATATACTTTCCTTGTCTATCTTAGCTTTTAAGCACATCCCTATGATAAGTTAGACTAGAAAAATAAGATTTGCTGAAAAATCTTTCTCCAAACACCAAACCCTGCTTCTGCAGGCGGTTCCATAAGTGAGCCGCGGTACCTTATTGATAAGGTACCGCCACCATAGATAAGGAACCGCCTACAGTGGCCTTCCTTTTCGGGTTTTTGTCTGAAACTCCAGATTTGCTCCAACCTTTTCGAGAATCTTTGTTTCAAACCCTTTGACCACCCCAAAAATACCCTAAGCCTTCCCTATTTAAACCATAAGCATTTTGCATTCTTCACATCCAAAATGTCTTATTATCCAAATGAAAGCCTTGAATCTCCTCCATTTTCTCCAATTGCTTTCAATCCAAACCCACCCAAGAACACTCTTAATCACATTTCTCCTACCAAGAATGTTGATTGTGGAACTTCCTTTCTTCCACCACCACCCTTTAGTGTTCTTCCTCCTTCTCATGATAATGTCATGCACCATGGAACATATTGTCATTGTTGTCAATATCAACATCTTGCTATGGCACACATCTATGAGGAGTTGAGCTACATTAAGAGTCTCTTAATCAAGCCTCCTCTTCATTTTGATTATGAGATCTCCAACAAGCCACCACCACCACCCTCTGCTATTACCTTGTCTTTCATATAAGCATTGGTTGCTTATCCTCAAGACACCAAATTCAAGCAAAAATCTTAGATTTCTAGAATAACTAGGATTAGATTTATGCTTTTGGCTTGTTTTTTTTTCATACTTCCTTGTATGATGTTTCTTTAGTAACCTATCTTGGATCTTTGTCATTATGTTTTCTTCTCTTTTAATTTTTTTTGTGACCTATTGCTATATATTGTTGGTTGTTTCTTTTGTTCAACTAACCCTTCTATGTAGCTTGTCACCATATCTCGATTCCCCGGTGCCCCAAGCTAGGGGGAGTAAGCACCAAGGGGGAGTCTTTGCAAAGTCGTTTCTTCAACACCGGCTCACGCAACCTTTTTTGCTTCGACAAAGGGGGAGAAATGAATAAACTCGTCTTCGAAAATCTTGTTTTTTTGTGTGATTGAGTTTATGTATTGTCGGAATCAAAAAGGGGGAGATTGTTTATGCAATAATGACTAAAAACGTTACTTGCATTTTTCGGTCTCGCTTAGTTTTGATTACGACAATATGTAAAAACAAGCATTTACGAAAACAACGAAAAACGAATTCTTGAGTTCAAGTATTTTTCATTTTACCCATTTTCACTTAAGGTATGGATAAACAAGTACTAACCTTAATCAAGTGATCAAGTGATTTAATCTTTTCTTAAAACTCACTTTTTATTAAATGTGACAAGTTTTTATTAAACTTTATTTTTAAGAAAATGTTTTATTAAATTAATTATTTGAAATTTGAAAATGGCATATTCTTATTCTGTTAAGAATATCCTTTCAGGATATTTTTATACACAGATAAGACCTCCACCACTAAAGGACAAAAAGGAGCGGAGTCTAGTCCGGCGGTACCTTAGCGCCTAGGCGGTACCTTATCGATAAGGTACCGCGGGCTGTGATAAGGTACCGCGGGCAGATATAGCCGTTGGCTCCTTTATCCTTTAAATAGTGGACCATTCTCAGCTTTTCACCTCACCTCTTTTGCACATTTATTTCTAGATTCAAACCCCTTCTTTAATCACTCAAATCTTTGATCATTTGTTTGATTATTACTTGTTTAAGAAGTGAATCTTGTTCTTCCATCCCTTCCTCTCCAAGTGCAAAGAGAAGAACACTATCCTAGTGAAGTGTTGAGTCCACCACCAAAGATCCATTGAAGATCAATTTTTATATACTTGTAGTTGTGTCATAGTTGTGAAGATCCAAGTAGTTGTGTCTATTTGGAAGTTGTGTATGTACTAAGTATAGTTGTGTAGATTGGTCCTAGCTACGATTAGGGCTCGACTTTTAGCTTAGAGTCGGAAATTGGTTAAGCAACGTGTACGATTTTCTCCACCATAAGGAGCTTGTTGTGTAGTGAACTCTCGAGTAAGGAGTACTCGAGGAGTGGAGTAGGAACGAGGAGTGAGCTTCGTTGCCGAACAACTATAAATCCTTGGTGTTCGGTTTGATCTTTCTTTACCCTTAACTCTTTACATTCCTTATTCTTTTTGCATATACATGTGTTAATATTAGATTAGCTACACTATCATTCTTTATTCTTTGTGGATATATTTTTGTTAGTATTAGCTTAGCTACACTATCATTGTTCATATTTGTGGATAAGAAGATTTCACATATTTCTTCAAGCCTAAGTTTTTTGAAAAAGGATTTTTGGAAACCATATTTTAACAAGTAAATTATAAGAAACTATTCAACCCCCCCTTCTAGTTTCTACAAATAGTAATATTATTTCGAATGAGCCTTGTGTGGACCTTAGTATGGATCAAGTTGCTCAGCCTACAACCCTTCCTGATGAGACACATGCGTATTATAAATCTATATTTGATAAGCTTGCTAAGGATGTAGATCATGCTACAGTGGTTAATAATAAGTTTAGAGATACTAATGCCAAATTGACCACTGAGCTTGCGGGATATAAGGAACGGGAGAAAAGTTTGAGATTCATCATGCTAAAATCAAGGAACTTGAACAAGTTCATGCTACATCGGTTTATCAAGAAAAATGCACCACTAAGAAATTAAATGCCTTACACTTAAGTAGTGCTAAAAAGATAAGCGAATTGAATGATGAAATCACTTCTCTTAATAAACAGCTTTCAACTGAAAAATCTATTATTTTGGATTTAAAAGAAGAACGAAAAAAGCTGAAACATGATTTCAAAATTCGAGAAGACGGACTTCTTGAAGATTTTTGCAAAGCTCATGATAGGATTAGAGTATTAGACAACCTTTTAGTAAAACGTGGCCAAACTATGCAGACGATAAATATGCTCGCACCAAAAGTGAATGAGATAAATTACACTCGATACAAATTGGCTTTAGGTTGTCCTCTTCCCCCTAATCCCGGATACCTTAAGCAAGTTCAGGCCATTAATGAAACTTTATATAATGGTAGTGTGCTATTGTCTGATGAGCATGATCCTCCTAGTGTGCATGATTCCGCGGAAACTACTGAACTTGCTGTAGAGACTCGTTTAAGAATGAAAAAGCTTGATAAAGAAGTGATACCCGTTTATTATCCGAAAGTTAATCCTCCAACTGTTTTTGTACGGTCAAAACGAGTACTGAAATGCTTTTGCTACCAAGTGAGGAATTGTCTGATGACCCTCCTAAACCGAGTATCACTCGCCGATTTCTAAACGAGCTTAAAGATAACTTTGTCATCCTTAAACGTGTTGTTAATTCAAAAATAACTGGAGGTAATTTTACATCACCTGTTCAGATTGAGGTTCAGAAAATTCTTCAAAACGATATTAATCCGATTATTAATCAAGTTGATGCTCGGTTAGGAAATTTGGAAAACGCTTTTCTAAAAGAATTAGCCAACTTTGTTGAAGACTTTAAATCTTTGACGAAGGAAGCTGATGAATCTCTTGATAAAATCAAAGTTTTGGAAAACGATCTTGAACGCCTCTCTGAAGCTCGTGATTGTATTGATAGTAGCCCTGTTGAGTTAGGTACCTCTATGTCGCATAATGAAAACCTCCAAACTGAGCTTGATCTTATGAAAGAAAAAATGGAATCTTATGTCATTAAAAAGGATAAAGAATTCACCGATCTTTGGAATAAATTTGTCAAAAAATGTGATGAATGCAAATATGACAAGATTTCGTATGAAAAAGCTCACAATGAAATGCAACAAACTATTGCACGGTTGCAGGCTCAGTTAGGAGGGGTTTCGGAAACGAATTTGGCCTCGTCAGGGTTAGAGAGTGCTAGTGGTGGTAATGTTCAGAAGCTTAAGGCTAAGATTGCAGATTTAGAATCTGTTGTTGTTTCATATAAGCGAGCTGTTGAACAAAGTAAGTCTGTCTATCAGAAACTTATTGATAAAATCTGTGAGAACTGTAAGTTAAAGGCCTTGTTAAAAGATAAGACTTCTGAACCTAGCTCGATTGTGGATACGATGATCCAGAAACCAGCAACCTCGGGACCCACTCGTATTGCTGTGACACCTTTTCCCAAGGTTGCTGGAACGAAAACTGCTGTGATTTACCCAGGAATGTTTCGTGTTAGTTCTCCCTCTGTGCCTAGCAAACAACGTAAAGCAAGCGTTAGGACAAAACCGATCACTATAACTCAACCACAAGTTATTGATTTAAAAAGTGCTAATTCTAATAGACGCGTGTCTTCTTCTACAGGAATAAACAACTACACTAAGAGCAGAAGGCCACAGCCTACGAGCAATACAAGGAATGATAGGGTCCCTTTTGCCTCTAGAAGTAGTCGCCCCAAGATCAATAATGTGGAAGTAGAAGAACACCCTAGGAATTTACCGCTTTTTAATCATAATCAGAAACCTAATTCTTCTGAATGTAATGACTTTAAGCTTGCTATTCGGAATGAAAAATTTGAAGTTATTTGTGCTAAATGTAATAAATGTTTCTTTATTTTTAGTCATGATGCTTGTGGTTTGACTATGAATGGGTTGAATTATGGTGGTTACACTCGAATTGACAAGCTGTCAGTCAATAAACAACAACGCACTCCTAAGGCTAAGGTGTATGTTCTGAAAAGTACGCATGTAGGGTCCACATAAAGTCTTGCTAAGCCTAGTAGCCCTAGATTCACCTCTAAATGGTTGCCTACTGGTAGACATTTTGACTGTAGTGGCAAAATTATCGACACTAGTAGATCTCATACTGACAGTGAAACGTCAGTATGTGATACGACTTAATTATCTTCTAACCCTTCAGGAACCTATTTCATCGGTTGCCAAAATATTTTCTTCTCTTATCATTAGCAGGCTGTTGAAATTTGTCTCTGGTGCGTGGATTCACGCTGTTCCAAACATATGACTGGGAATCGAAGTCTTCTCAAAAACTTTGTATGGCGTTTCATGGGAACTTTTCGATTTGGAAATGATCATGTTACGGCAATTCTAGGATATGGTGATCTTCATTGGGGAAATATAATCATCACCAAAGTCTCTTTTGTTGATGGCTTGGGACATAATTTGTTCTCGGTTGGGCAATTTTATGACTCGGACTTGGAGGTTGCTTTCAGAAGTCATACATGTTTTGTAAGAGATCTTGAAGGAATTGATTTGTTGAAAGGAAATCGTACCACCAACCTTTACACCATTGATCTTTTTCAAATGTCTGTTGCTTTCCCAATTTGTCTCATGGCCCGAGCTACATCAACAAAGTCATGGTTATGGCATCAAAGGTTATCTCATCTCAATTTCGATGCCATCACCCAACTTGCGAAAGATGATCTTGTTACCGGTCTTCCAAAGTTTAAATATACAAAATACCATCTTTGTCCTTCATGTGAGCAAGGTAAAAGTAAGAAGAAGCCTCACAAACCCAAACCTGTTCCCAACTCAACGAATATGTTACATCTCCTACATATGGATTTGTGTGGCCCAATGAGAATCAAAAGTATTAATGGAAAGCGGTATGTCCTTGTCATTGTGGATGACTATTCTCGTTACACATGGGTTCATTTCTTGCTTCGAAAGATGAAACACCTGATGTAATTATTAATTTCCTGAAGAAAACATCAGTGCTACTTCAAGCCCCTGTTGTCATTGTAAGAACGGATAACGGTACAGAATTCACCAATCAGAAACTGAAAGCTTATTTTGACGAAGTTGGGATTTCTCATCAAACTTCGGCTGTAAGAACTCCAGAGCAGAATGGAGTTGTGGAACGGAGGAATCGTACGTTAGTTGAAGCTGCTCGGACGATGCTTCTCTCCTCCAGTGCACCGTTATTCCTTTGGGCTGATGCTATAGCAACTGCATGTTATACTCAAAACCGCTCCATTATTCACATCCGCTTCAACAAAACATCTTATGAGATCATTAATGGAAGAAAACTGGATATTTCATTTTTACATGTCTTTGGTGCTTTATGTTATCCGAAGAATGATCGTGAAGATATCGGTAAACTTGAACCTAAAGGTGATATTGGCTTTTTCATTGGTTATTCATCAACTGCTTGTGCTTACAGGGTTTATAATCGAAGGACAAGAAAGGTAATGGAGACTATGAATGTTACCTTTGATGAACTCTCGGGTATGGCCTCTCAGCATAGAAGTTCACATCCCGAGCTTCAAGGTCAGACTTCTGGACACGTAAGTTCAGGACTCGCGCTTCAATTTGCACCGTCAGCAATCTCATCGTTACAACCATCGGAACGTGACTTGGAAGTTTTATTTGGGCCAATCTATGATGAATTTATGGAGGGTCCTTCGTCATTTGGTGTTCCTCAAAATGCCCCGGATGCACCTTCTACGATAGTTCAAGAACCTCCGGTTGCATCTACACCATCGGCATCTACTTCTGCACCATCTACGTCAACCTCAACCATATTGCCTTCAAATATTCTAACCACTTCTCCGACTGCTGACGCAACTCAACAACATTCTCAGCAAATTCCAAATCATGTTCATCTTTAGAATGAAATTGTTGCTGAAAATGCAAACAATGCGATGCTCAACGAACATGAGTTTGTTAACCCATTTGCGGCTTCCACAAGTACTACTCAGCCTTCAACATCATATGTGGATCCGTCGAGCTCGCATCAAGTTTCTCATACACTTCCACATGAACACAAATGGACTAAGAATCACCCTTTGGTTCAAGTGATTGGTAATCTCTCACGACCGGTCTCAACACGAAATCAGCTGCGTACCGATGGTGATATGTGTATCTATGCACTATCAGTCAGCACAATGGAACCAGCAAGTGTGAAAGAAGCACTGACCGATGCATCATGGATTGAGTCTATGCAAGAAGAAATTAATCAGTTCATCCAGCTTGATGTATGGGAGTTAGTACCTCGACCGGACAATATCGACCCCCTTACTCTCAAATGGTTATTCAAAAACAAGATGGATGAGGAGCAAACGGTCATTAGGAACAAGACTCGGTTAGTTGTGAGAGGTTATAAACAGAAGGAGGGAATTGACTTCGCAGAATCCTTTGCCCCGGTTGCTCGGATGGAAGCTATAAGAATTTTCTTGGCATACGCTGCACACAAATCATTCACAGTGTATCAAATGGACGTGAAGACGGCTTTCTTGCATGGGCCGTTAAAAGAAGATGTGTATGTATGTCAACCTGAAGGTTTCATTAATACCGAACATCCAAGCCATGTCTACAAGTTGAAAAAGGCAATTTATGGTTTGAAACAAGCACCGAGGGCATGGTACGACGAATTATCATCATTTCTTCTCCAAAATCACTTCAGCAAAGGAACTATTGATCCAACGTTGTTTATCAAGCACTACGGCAACGACATCTTGGTGGCTCAGGTCTATGTAGATGATATTATATTTGGTTCTACTAACCCAAAATATTCTATATTATTTGCCGACCTTATGAAAAGTCGATTTGAAATGTCCATGATGGCGGAAATGACGTTTTTTCTTGGTCTCCAAGTTCACCAATCCCCCTGTGGTATTTTCATAAATCAGTCCAAGTATGTGCTTGAGATTCTAACGAAATTTGGTATGGATAACTGTGATCCTATTGGTACTCCAATGGACACTAAACACAAGCTTGATTTGGATAAGAAAGGGACATTTGTAGATGCTACAAAATACCCAAGTATGATCGGGTCCCTTATGTACTTAACCTCAAGCAGATCGTACATTGTGCATGCTACTTGTTTATGTGCTCGGTACCAGGCTAAGACAACCGAGAAGCACCTCAAGGAGGTTAAAAGGATCTTTCGTTATCTCCGGGGAACCATTAACATGGGTCTCTGATATACGAAGGATTCTAGTTTTAATCTTACTGGTTTTTCAGATGCCGACCATGCAGGGTGTCATGATACATTCAAGAGCACTTCCGGTGGGGCACAATTCTTAGCTGAGAAGCTAGTGAGCTGGTCATCAAGAAAACAAGACTGTACGGCGTTGTCCACCGCAGAAGCAGAATATGTGTCTCTATCCGTGTGTAGTGCTCAAGTCCTTTGGATGAGAACACAACTCACGGATTATGGCTTTCACTTTAACAAAGTCCATATTTATTGTGATTCACAATCAGCCATAGCCATATCCTGCAACCCGGTCCAACACTCCAAGACCAAGCACATAGCTGTCCGATTCCATTTCATTAAGGAGCATGTGGAAAGAGGAACAATCGAACTGTTCTTTGTCAAGACGGACTACCAACTAGCCGACATCTTCACCAAAGCTCTTTCTCAAGACAGATTTGAATTCTTGGTTCGTCGACTTGGTATGCGTAGTTTCACTCCTGATGAACTTGAACGTCTTGCACATTCGCAGTAATCTTGTATATATTTATCAGAAAATCAAAATACAAAAATATAAAACCTATAAAAACGAAATAAAAAATGAGAAAATATTTCAAAAATACCAAAAATATTCTTCTCCGACATGTCTCTCAGCATCGATAATATGGACATACTTAGAAATGTTGTTCAATAACGATACGGGTACGTACATAAAGTTCGAATGAGAGTTCAAAGGTTTTCAAAACATGTCTTTTCTATTTTTCTTCTCATAATGGCTTATAGTCACATGTCAGACTATAACCCGGTCCCCAAAAGAAAGGAAATTCGTTGACTTATCCTCAACAACGAGAAATTCGTTTTTCTCGGTCATGAGCTTTTATCAAAACATTCAAAGTTTTAAGCTCATGAACCCAATTTTCATGGATTTTTAAGCACAATTTTTCAAGGTATTTCAAAAACAATGTGCTCATATACTCCCCTATTTAAATAGAATCTCTTTTCAAGGGGGAGTATAATGATTTCATAAACATTTGTTCCAAAGTTTTATGACACATTATTCTCTCCATGTTTCATCACTAATTTCACAAAAATTCCAATTTCATGCATTTTTTGAGGGGGAGAATAGTGATTAAAATGTGTTATCTTGGATAAGATCTTTGATATAAGTGCTTTCTCTTCCTAATATGTGCAAAAACCTTTCCTTTGTTGATGCACATATGTAGGGGGAGCATTTTGGGTGATTCAAAAAACCTTCAAGGTGTAAACTCTGATTTCTTCAACACCTTGATTGCTTTTTCAACAGGTTTTTCTGGTTTTGATATCTATACCCTTCAACACATTAATTCACGACGGTATTGGTGTCAAAAGGTGGTTAGGTATTCGTCCTATGATCCAACCAGAACCGGAGGGATCTTCCCAGGGACAATCCATTAGAAATTAGATGTCCTTAGGAAAGATGGAGTAGTTGAGTGTACGGGAAAAATGCCGACTAATGACTTAAGCTAGCACTGGAACAATCACAACAAGGTGCTAGTTATGACGTCTTGGTAAGCATTGAAGGGGTTGAAGAATGAAAAAGAAATGTAAGGATAAAGGGTGTAAAGAAAGAAGCCCTCCATAAGGCAGAAACCGGGTCAATACATCTACTATCAGAATCACGTTGATGATTTCTGGTATTGAAGACAAAGATGATGCGATGCACAACCCCTCCCAGCCTACTCAAGCTTCTCTCAAAAGAAGTTTGTTTTATTGTCACGGAGTTCAACTCATTTCTATCGACTTTCTCACTCCGAGATAGTAGATATTGAATAGGTGGCAGTCTGCTCCAGCCTCCGATCACCAAATAAACGTGCACATATAGAGTCTAGAGCCAACGAGATTCATCAAAAATCTCATTAGGACACTTACTCCTTATATCAATTGTTGTTCATCATTAGAACACAAGCGATAATTTACAGAGTCCTACGCTTTATCCTAGTGGTATTGCTAGAACATTCAGAGTGATACTCTCTAGTATTCACAGTGATGAATGGAAATCCTTCCAGTGTTAACATCAAACAGCACTGCGGTAGGTCATATGTACGATTCAGTTTGAATTAAACATATGCTAACCGGAAAGCAACAGTGGTTTGATTCTTAATTGATTCAAACTCGTTCCAGGTCTCTATGCAATATCTTTATGATCTTGCCAGAACATTCAGAGTAATACTTTTCAGTATTTACAGTGACGAATGGAAATCCTTCCAGTGTCATCATCAAACAGCATTGCGGTAGGTAACTTGTGCGATTCTATATGAATCAAACTTGTGTCAACTGGAAAGCAACGATGGTTTGATTCTTAATTGATTCAGACTTGTTCTAGGAAAGTGAATTGACGACTTAATCAGCAGAATGGAACTGCATGATTCACTCCTTACTTTGAATTATCTTTCGATATATTCAAGTATTGAGAACGGCTACCACAGCTGGAAATCCTGTCAAGGAAGTTCTTTGAACTTACCTGATCACAGGTACAATATTCGTACTGTATAACGGGAAACCGGTGGAATGCAAACGGTGGCGTTATCTCAAGAGTCGCAATTCAAGGCCACATATTCAGGATTATTGAAGAAAGCTCAAGAACATCTAAAGACAAAGACTTCCGCTACTCTGATGATCAAGGGAGATTGTTTACAAGCCTTCAAGTCAACACAAAACATGAGTATGTGGAGAAAGACACAAGAACACAAGCTGCAAAGATCAAAGATCCAAGATCACAAGTCATGAAAGGAACTATGAAAGAACTCTCAAGACAACGAGCTTCAAAGTCTGCAACACCAACAAAGTGAAGTCACATATTACATGACCACCCCTTAGGGGGAGATTGTTAGCCGTATTTAAAGTGATGGTCATATAATATACCGTTGCGAAGCTCGTGAAAAATACTATTCAACGGTGTCGAGAGTTCTTAGTTATTAATGTTTATGTAACGGGAATTAGTCCCGAACACACAAATGAGGAAGGCCTCCTAAACACTTACTACTTAGTATAAAAGGCCTCCTAAGCCTCATATGTGTGTGTGTTTTCCATTTCATTTGTTTTGTAGAGAGAGAAACGTATGTGTTTCTCTCACTAGGAATTCACAACCTTGTTTTCTCTTTTCCTTCATCTAATCTAATCTTTCTTTTTTGGTTTAATCTTCATCTTTATTTCTTGTTCTTATAAGTCGTGTGTTACAATCCAACATGAAAAATACTTGAACTCAAGAATTCATTTTTCGTTATTTTTCGTAAATGCTTGTTTTTATATATTGCTGTAATCAAAACAAAGCGAGACCGAAAAATGCAAGTAACGTTTTTAGGCATCATTGCATTAACAATCTCCCCATTTTTTATTCTGACAATACATAAACTCAATCACATGAAAAACAAGATTTTCGAAGACGATTTTATTTCTAATAAGTGTGAAAACACTTATCCTTTTACCACTTATTTCCAATAATAACAAGACCAAAACGTGTGATTTATGTCGTAAAAGTCGGAATTATGCGTGGTTTGTGTTTTTATTGTGTTTTAGGACCAAAATATGAAAAAGGAAGAAAACACGGGCTTTCACGGGCTTTTACTGAAGAAAACGGGAAAAAGATGAAGTCAAAAGATCAAGAGTGCAAAAAGAACGGAAGTCCAAGACCTATTCTGAAGATTTATCGAAGAAAAAGTCAAAAGACGGAAGTTTAACGAAGTCGAAGAACTTAAGTCTAATAGAAGAAGAAAATTAAAAGACAAGTTCAAATCCCGAGACCACAAAGACGAAGAATTAAAGTCGAGTCGAGAAAACGTGAAGAAAGCAAGAGAGAAGAGGCAACACATGCACTCCTTCCACCTTCCCTATAAATACCCTCCTAATAGTCATTAGGAGGGTGGTTAGATTTTTTTTAGTTAATTTTTCACTTTTTAGTTTTAAGAGAGAGAAAGTCTTAAACTTTCTCTCACTAGTTCATCTTTTACTTTTAATCTTTCAAGATTAACTCTTTGTATTGCTTATTTCATTAATCAAAGTTCTATTTTAAGCTTTTATTTCTTAATCTCATTCTACTTTTCTTTGATTTAAGATTGATTTTGGTGTGATTATCATGTGATCCGTGTTGTTCTAATTGATTTCATGCTAAAAAGTTAATCTTTTGATCATTTTATGAGATTTCATTTGATTAAGCTCTAAGACTTTAGTGCTTATTGGCTTATTTTTATGATCATCTTATTTTTCTTATTAAAAAGTTTATTAAAAAGTTGATGTTTTTATTGTTAGATCCAAAAAGTTGTTTGATTTCGGGTTGATAAGTTGATTCTAGTGCTTATTTGATCCGTTTTAAGCATTGATTCGGGTTAGTGTTGTGATAAGCTCTCAACTATAGCTTATTAACTTACTAAACCGATTTCCACAATTTTAGGAGGAGGTATAACCTCTTGTTCCGGTTGGCCCCTTTTTCCGAGCATCACCTCCCCCACATTCCGATTGAACCCAATCGGAAGAGGGCTTTGCTTTCCGATTGGCACCCCACAACCATTCCGACAAGGACCCATCTTCCACATTCCGACGGGATCACTTCTCCGCATTCCGATTGGAGTGGTGTTGAACATTCCGATTGTGTTACCTCTTTCTTTTATTCCGATCAAGGTCTTATTGTCCATTCCGATTGGCTGTATTGTTTAGCTTTCCGATTGTAGCAATTGCGTCATTCCGATCTCAACCATTCCTTGATATTCCGATTGGAATTTTCCTGGCATTCCGATTGATTGCTCCACCTACATTCCGATCTACCGATCGGAAAACATTCCGATCGGGGACCTTTTTGGGTTGTTTCGATATCACTTTCATATAGTACCTTTTATTTTTCTGAAAATTCTCCAAGTGTTAGTTTTATTTAGTGAGTTAGCATTTTTCATTGTCACCTTTAAGTTTTATGCATTATTTTACTTTTGATTTCAATAGTAATCTTTTAACTTCCATTTACGCAACGACACCTTAATTACTTGCAATTAGTTTAAAACAAATCAACCAAACCTTTGATCCACCAAAAGACGATTGAGTCGCACTTTAGACCGGTTTTCAATTCGAAAAGATTCGGACGATAATATTTTCATACCTAGCCAAAAGCGAAGTATTAAATGGCGCCGCTGCCGGCTCTTTTCGTTAAGATAAACGGTTTCTAGTGAGAGACGCATTGAATTTTGGGATCCGTTCTTTGAAAGTTATTTTCATTGCTATAAAATTTCCAAAAATCCATAAAAATTATAAAACTTTTCAAAAACACAAAAACATTAAAAAATCTATAAAAACCAAAAATATTATATTCCTTGTGTATATTTTTCTTCTGCAGGTGCATGCGTACTAGATCTACAAACTATTCTGAGCCCGAGAATCTTGAAGATTTAGATATGGCTGGTGTTAACAACAACAACAATAATCACCCACCTCAAAATAATTTGAATAACAACCACAACAATAACAACAACAACAATGTCCTTCTACCTGATTTACGAACCATGGAGGAATTGTGCCAACCCACCATGAACGGACGCGGAGGCCCGATTGCGCCAATGCACGTCACGGCTCAGGAGTTTTCGTTGAAGCATCATATGATACAACAAGTGCAAACGAACCCGTTTCGTGGAATTCCGGATGATGATGCCAACAAACACCTCGACAAATTCATTACTATTACCCAAAGCATGAAGTGCCCCGGTGTTTCTATGGATGACCTTCGCCTTCAACTTTTTCCACACTCGCTTTCTCACCATGCCGAAAAATGGTTTGACCGTCTTCCAAAGAATTCTATTCATACATGGAACGACATGACTCAACGCTTTTTATCGCGCTACTTTCCCCCATCCATGGTCACTAGCCTTCGTAACCAAATCAGTGGATTTATGCAAGAGAATGATGAATCGCTTTTCGATGCTTGGGAACGTTACAATGATTTGATCGACCGCTGTCCTAATCACAATATGCTCCCCGTCACTCTCATTGACACCTTCTACAATGGTCTCACCTTTCGTGATCGTGACACGATCAATGCCGCCGCCGGTGGTACTTTTATGAAAAGGAGACCAGAGGAGTGTCGAGAGTTGATTGAAAACATGACTACTCACCACAAGAATTGGGATTCATCCGCATCCTCAAGATCTAACTCGAGAGTCAATGTTTCTTCTACTTCCTCCAATCCTGAAATGTCTGAAATTTCTCGCCAACTCGCTGAAATGAACAAGAATTTCATGGCCATGGCCACAAACCATTTTCAACAAGCTAAAGCCGTTGCTATTTCTTGTGACACATGTGGTGGCCCTCACTCTTATAATGATTGTCCTTCTACCCATAGCAATTATTCTGAAGACGTTAACGCAGCATACGGCACTTATCCCACGGGAGGCTATCAAGCCCGCCCTCAAGGAGACCGTAACTTGCTAAGTTATCGCTCCAACAATTATCTTGCTCCCCCCGGGTTCCCTCCTGCAAACCCAAACCAACAACAAAGCTACAATCAATCCCAACCTCGTGCAAACAATCAGTATCAATCCCAAAGAAACCCATACCCAACTCAAGGAAATTCTCAAGCTTACCAGGCTCCACCTCTCAATCAACCGATGGCAGTGAATCCAGAAGTCGAGACATTCATGAAGACTAATCGGGAGTTGGTGATGAATCTTCAGAGTCAAGTCCGCAACTTGAAGGGAGAAATGGCAAAGCAAGGGAACGATATTCGAGCCGAGCTAAGGAATGATATGGCCAAACACAATGATACAATGAATGTAAACATGCAAAACTCTTTTAACAATCAAGCTCTTCATCTTCGTGATATGATTGGTTCGCTTATCCAAAGTAATCAACCCTCTGCTTCGGGTACTCTTCCGGGTAATACCGTTGCAAATCCGAGAGGGGAGATGAAAGCAATCACCACTCGTAGTGGAAAAGGTTATATGGAACCCGAGCTTCCTACACCTCCACCCGTGATTGTGAACAAGGAAAAAGAGCAACTTTCTTCACCTCCTTCACCTTCTATCCCCATTTCCCCACCACCCGTGGTTGTGAGTGATCCTATCCCCTTAAACCCTTCTTCTTCATCCAATATACCTTATCCTTCAAGGTTGAGAAAAGAGAAGCAAAAGAGCAAGGATGATATTCAGGTTTCGAACTTCCTTAAAATGTTCAAACAACTGAATTTTAACATCTCCTTTGCCGAGGCTCTCGCTCACATGCCCAAATACGCTAAGATGTTTAAAGATCTTTTAAGTGATAAAGAAAAGCTTCTTGACATTGCTCAGACCCAACTTAATGAGAACTGCTCCGCAGTGCTTTTAAGGCAATTGCCCACCAAACTTGGTGATCCGGGTCGCTTCTTGATTCCTTGCAACTTCCCGGGAGTAGAGAATTGCATGGCCCTAGCCGATCTAGGTGCCAGTATAAACTTAATGCCTTTAAGTGTTTGGAAGCAATTATCTCTCCCCGAGCTAGTCCCCACTAAAATGACTTTGGAATTAGCCAACCGTACGGTTGCTTATCCAGTGGGGATAGCCGAAGATGTCTTCGTTGGCGTTGACAAATTCACCTTCCCGGCGGATTTTGTCGTCGTTGATTACGAGATGGATCCCCGTGTTCCATTAATCGTTGGACGTCCATTTCTGAGGACCGGTCGCACTCTTATTGATGTAGCCGCAGGCAAAATAATCATGAGAGTTGGTGATGACAAAATTGTCTTCAACATGGGTAAGATTTCTCAGCAACCTTATTCGTATGAGAGCGTTAATGCTATTGATGTTCTCGATGAGGCCTGTGAAGAACATTTTCATGATGCTTGCAAAAGTACTCATTCTTTACCCAATGTTGAGACCGTTGCCTCAATTGCTCCAGCATTGACTCCTTTTGGAGAAAGTGACTTGGATGACTTCGAAGCTAGCTTGGGTCCTCTCGATATTAAGTATGATAATTTGTCCACAAATTGGGATGAAGACATTAGTACTATTGAGAAACTTCTCAATGAGGACCCATTCTCTCCTCCTGCTCCTAAAGAGGTGACTAATGATGATCCATCGTTAGTTTCACCATCTATTGAGGATCCTCCTACTCTTGAGCTTAAGGACCTACCGCCTCATCTTGAGTACGTTTTTCTGGAAGACGACGAGAAGCTACCGGTCATCATCGCAAAGGATCTGAAAGAAGACGAAAAAGAACGACTTGTCACTGTGTTGAAGAAGCATAAACGCGCTATCGCTTGGAAAATCTCGGACATCCGTGGAATTGATCCTCATTTCTGCACACATAAAATTCTCATGGAGGACGACTTTAAGCCCACAATTCAAAGTCAACGAAGAGTGAATCCTAAAATCCATGAAGTCATCAAAAAAGAGGTTATCAAACTTCTTGATGCGGGTATGATTTACCCTATTTCGGATTCACCGTGGGTTAGTCCAGTCCATTGTGTGCCTAAGAAAGGCGGAATCACCGTTGTGCCCAATGCAAACAACGAGTTAATTCCTACCCGTCTCGTTACTGGGTGGAGAGTTTGTATAGACTACCGCAAACTCAATGATGCCACGAGAAAGGATCATTTCCCTCTACCTTTTATGGACCAAATGCTTGAACGTCTAGCTGGTAATGAATATTACTGCTTTCTGGATGGTTTCTCGGGTTATTTTCAAATACCCATCGATCCCCAAGATCAAGAGAAGACAACATTCACTTGTCCCTACGGCACATTTGCTTATAAACGAATGCCTTTTGGCTTATGCAATGCCCCCGGGACTTTCCAAAGGTGCATGTTGGCTATCTTTCATGATATGGTTGAGCAAACCATGGAAGTCTTCATGGATGATTTCTCGGTCTTCGGGGATTCCTTCTCTGCTTGCCTTGCCAATTTGGAACGTATGCTTAAGCGGTGCGAAGACACTCGCCTTGTTCTGAATTGGGAAAAATGCCATTTTATGGTAAAAGAAGGCATTGTGCTAGGACACAAAATCTCTAAAGCCGGTCTTGAAGTCGACCGTGCTAAAGTGGATGTCATAGCCAAATTACCTCCACCTTCAACCGTGAAGGGTGTGAGAAGTTTTCTGGGTCATGCGGGTTTCTATCGTAGATTCATTCAAGATTTCTCTAAAATCGCTCGCCCGATGACCCACCTCTTGGAAAAAGATACTACTTTTATCTTTTCTAAAGAGTGTCTCGAAGCCTTCAATCTTCTCAAGGATAAGCTAACTAAGGCACCGGTCTTGGTTACCCCTAATTGGGAGCTGCCTTTTGAATTGATGTGCGATGCTAGCGACTTTGCTATTGGTGCGGTTTTGGGCCAAAGAGTGAATAAACACTTCCAACCAATCCACTACGCTAGCAAAACAATGACAGGGGCTCAATTGCATTATACGACAACCGAAAAAGAGCTTTTAGCTGTTGTGTATGCTTTTGAGAAATTTCGCCCCTATCTTGTTTTATCCACCACCATCGTTTACACGGACCATTCCGCGTTGAAGTACTTGATGACTAAGAACGATTCTAAGCCAAGACTTCTTCGCTGGGTTTTGCTCCTTCAAGAATTCAACATTGAAATTCGTGACAAGAAGGGAGCCGAAAACCTGGCCGCGGATCATCTGAGTCGACTTGAGGATCCATATCAGGGGGATCATCCGAACAAAGAGATCAATGACTCTTTCCCCCTGGAGACTCTAATGTCCATAAATCTCAATCTTGATGGCACCCCGTGGTTTGCGGACATTGCAAACTACTTAGCGGGTGGTATTCTCATCCAAGGGTTAACATCCCAACAAAAGAAGAAGTTCTTGAACGATGTTAAGACTTACTTTTGGGATGACCCTTATCTATTCAAACAGTGTGCTGATCTGATTATTCGTCGATGTGTTGACGGACCGGCAGCTTTTGACATTCTTCAAGCTTGCCACAAAGGACCCACCGGTGGTCACTTTGGTCCCAACTACACCGCTAAGAAAGTGTTTGATTCTGGATTCTACTGGCCCACCATCTATCGTGACGCTCACGAAATGGTTAAGCATTGTGATGCTTGCCAACGTCAAGGCAAGATCACACATAAGGATGAGATGCCTCAAAATTTCATACAAGAATGTGAAATCTTTGACGTATGGGGCATCGACTTTATGGGGCCATTTCCATCATCTAAAGGGAACAAGTACATCCTCGTCGCCGTCGACTACGTCTCTAAATGGGTTGAAGCTAAGGCTCTTCCTACGAATGATGCGAGGGTGGTTGTGAACTTTTTGAAGCAGCTTTTCGCTCGATTTGGCGTTCCTCGTGCTATCATCAGTGACCGCGGGACTCATTTTTGCAACGATCAATTTGCAAGAGTCATGGCAAAGTATGGTGTCAATCACCGTCTTTCCACCGCCTATCATCCCCAAACCAATGGGCAAGCCGAAATTTCCAATCGTGGCTTGAAGAGAATTTTGGAGCGAACTGTGGGAGAGCATCGCGCCGCGTGGGCCGATAAGTTAGATGATGCTCTGTGGGCTTTCCGTACTGCCTACAAGACCCCGATCGGTTGTACACCCTATCGTCTTGTGTATGGGAAAGCCTGCCACCTACCCATCGAGCTGGAACACAAGGCGCACTGGGCCTTGAAGTGGGCTAACTTCGACATCATCAAAGCTGGTGATCATCGCAAGGTTCAACTCAACGAGCTAAATGAACTAAGGAATGAAGCTTATGAGAACTCGCTGATCTACAAGGAGAAGACGAAGATGATCCACGATGCTAAAATCAAGAACCGAGAGTTCCACGTTGGAGATCAAGTTCTACTCTTTAACTCTTGGTTGAAGATCTTCTCTGGCAAGTTGAAGAGCCGCTGGACTGGTCCATTCACCGTCGCCAAAGTCTTTCCGTATGGGACCATTGAGCTTTCTCAGCCGAATGGGCCCAATTTCAAGGTGAATGGCCAGCGTTTGAAGCTGTACTTTGGTGAGGACATCTCTCAAGAGATGATTCCATCCCTCACCACGTTCCCCATGAACTAAAATTGGGTCGAGTCGGGCTCATGACTCGGTGAACAAAAACAAGCGCTTCTCGGGAGGCAACCCGTGTTCTATCCTTTACTGCTTTCATAATAAGTGTAGGGGGAGCCCCGCATATGTTTGTTGTCTTGTTTCTTGTGCTGTGCAGGGATTTAAGCTTCAGAGAGCATCTTGATGACTTTTGACGAACCGTGATACCGTGTTTCCCATCTTCCCGGTTCTATCCTAAACTCTTGTGATTCAATATTTCATATTCTATATGTTCACATTGAATTCACTTTAGTTGTCCTTTCCTTAGCAAGATTTAAACAAAGTGCACAATGTCCTAAGTGTAGGGGAGTTTACTCCCACATGCTTAAACATTGAGGACAATGTTTATCTCAAGTGTAGGGGGGACTTCTATCGAAGTAAGTGGTCTTTTCCATGAATTTGCCCTCATTTTAATCGGAAAATTTGATTTTTCGACATTTTTCAAAATTTTTAATCTATTTTGGCCTAGTTGTATAGTTGTATTTGCCTTTGTTATGTTTCCTTTGCTAGAATAAATTTTTAATAAAGTGGTTTTAGATTTTTCTTAGTCGTGAACATTTTGACTCAACCCGAGTTTACTTGCCTAAGTTTACTCTAGCTAGTATCCTTAACGTGTTTAAGTCAAGTTTTGCTAGGCTTTTATATAGGGAGCTATAAAACGCGAAAGTCTTAACTCTCACGGGTTAAGAACAAGAACTTTTCGCAAGTTCCTATAATCGATCCTAGAGAGTCGTTTATCAAAGGGACTTTAAAATGCGATTTCTAAACTTGAAAAAGTCTAAGAATTTGCAAGATCCTATAGGCGACTCGAAAACCCAAAACTTTGATTTAATAGGCTAAGCATCCACGAGTCTCATTACTTGAGATTTTAAACTGTGGAGAACGAGAGATGATAGAGTCAATTATAAGTTCGGCATTCTTTCGTGAATTTATGTGAGTTAATTATGAGCCTATTCTCCCTCCGCTTGCTAATAAAGTAATCTGCTAATAAATAAGGTTGTACGATTTGAAAAGTTACTTAGCTTCTAGCCCCAGATCGTTTAAAAGTTGCTCGGTAATGACGAGAGTTCATAGCCAAGGCATAACTTATGAAGCGGGGCGCGAAGATTGGCGAGTCCGAAAAGGCCCTAACAAGGCATGAGGGCTACATTTTGTTGCTAAAGATCCAAAAGTGATGTGAAGAATCATTTATCGAAAATCAATATGGAGGATCGAGACACACGACGAAAAGCAAGAACTCCCCAAAAGTCATGGAGAAGTCTATCCGAAAAGACCCTAACAAGGTATGAGGATAAATAGATCCAAGTCCTAAAAGGAGGCGGATCGTTGTATATCAAAGTCCAAAATAAAGATTGGAGAAAAATGAAGAAGTCGTGGTCCAAAGATGAAGAATCTCTCAAAAACTTCAAGTGAAGAAATTCCTATTATGAAGAGAAGACCATAATTTCAAGAACGTCTCTCGAAGATTCGAAGTATGAAGTCGCTGCCAAATATCGGCCCGAGAAAGGTCTCAAATCGCGAACCAAGTTATGCCAAGATATGAACTTTCTGATATCCCGAGAAGCAGTTTTAAAAGATTTGGTCCTTTAGCTAACTATTGATTAAATCGTGCACCTTATTTTCGGACTAAATAACTATCGAAATAAGTCAAACAATGCATCCTCGTGATCATTCAAGACAAAAATAAAATATAAGAGATACACCTAGGAATAAGGGAGTCTAAGTGAATAATTGGCCTACATGAGTTTGTGTTAGTTTGCTAACTTATAATAACAATGATCTCGTTTCTAAGCTTGGTATGGGGAACGTGAAACTTGAGGATGATAAACGTTCATGGCCGCCAAAACCCAATGTAAGTTTTTTTTTTTTTTTTTTTCGTTACTTATTTCTATCTTTTATGTTTAGTATTTAATAAAGGCCAAGGTGGGTTATTTATGATGGAGAATGTAAACCGTGCTTTAAAATTAATGCATTGCATGAGGGCATTGCAATGGTCAAGTGTAGGGGATTTAATAAGTGTGAAAACACTTATCCTTTTACCACTTATTTCCAATAATAACAAGACCAAAACGTGTGATTTATGTCGTAAAAGTCGGAATTATGCGTGGTTTGTGTTTTTATTGTGTTTTAGGACCAAAATATGAAAAAGGAAGAAAACACGGGCTTTCACGGGCTTTTACTGAAGAAAACGGGAAAAAGATGAAGTCAAAAGATCAAGAGTGCAAAAAGAACGGAAGTCCAAGACCTATTCTGAAGATTTATCGAAGAAAAAGTCAAAAGACGGAAGTTTAACGAAGTCGAAGAACTTAAGTCTAATAGAAGAAGAAAATTAAAAGACAAGTTCAAATCCCGAGACCACAAAGACGAAGAATTAAAGTCGAGTCGAGAAAACGTGAAGAAAGCAAGAGAGAAGAGGCAACACATGCACTCCTTCCACCTTCCCTATAAATACCCTCCTAATAGTCATTAGGAGGGTGGTTAGATTTTTTTTAGTTAATTTTTCACTTTTTAGTTTTAAGAGAGAGAAAGTCTTAAACTTTCTCTCACTAGTTCATCTTTTACTTTTAATCTTTCAAGATTAACTCTTTGTATTGCTTATTTCATTAATCAAAGTTCTATTTTAAGCTTTTATTTCTTAATCTCATTCTACTTTTCTTTGATTTAAGATTGATTTTGGTGTGATTATCATGTGATCCGTGTTGTTCTAATTGATTTCATGCTAAAAAGTTAATCTTTTGATCATTTTATGAGATTTCATTTGATTAAGCTCTAAGACTTTAGTGCTTATTGGCTTATTTTTATGATCATCTTATTTTTCTTATTAAAAAGTTTATTAAAAAGTTGATGTTTTTATTGTTAGATCCAAAAAGTTGTTTGATTTCGGGTTGATAAGTTGATTCTAGTGCTTATTTGATCCGTTTTAAGCATTGATTCGGGTTAGTGTTGTGATAAGCTCTCAACTATAGCTTATTAACTTACTAAACCGATTTCCACAATTTTAGGAGGAGGTATAACCTCTTGTTCCGGTTGGCCCCTTTTTCCGAGCATCACCTCCCCCACATTCCGATTGAACCCAATCGGAAGAGGGCTTTGCTTTCCGATTGGCACCCCACAACCATTCCGACAAGGACCCATCTTCCACATTCCGACGGGATCACTTCTCCGCATTCCGATTGGAGTGGTGTTGAACATTCCGATTGTGTTACCTCTTTCTTTTATTCCGATCAAGGTCTTATTGTCCATTCCGATTGGCTGTATTGTTTAGCTTTCCGATTGTAGCAATTGCGTCATTCCGATCTCAACCATTCCTTGATATTCCGATTGGAATTTTCCTGGCATTCCGATTGATTGCTCCACCTACATTCCGATCTACCGATCGGAAAACATTCCGATCGGGGACCTTTTTGGGTTGTTTCGATATCACTTTCATATAGTACCTTTTATTTTTCTGAAAATTCTCCAAGTGTTAGTTTTATTTAGTGAGTTAGCATTTTTCATTGTCACCTTTAAGTTTTATGCATTATTTTACTTTTGATTTCAATAGTAATCTTTTAACTTCCATTTACGCAACGACACCTTAATTACTTGCAATTAGTTTAAAACAAATCAACCAAACCTTTGATCCACCAAAAGACGATTGAGTCGCACTTTAGACCGGTTTTCAATTCGAAAAGATTCGGACGATAATATTTTCATACCTAGCCAAAAGCGAAGTATTAATTTCATTTCTCCCACTTTGTCGAAGCAAAAAGGTTGCAAAAGTCTTTGTATAATAGAAGAATCGGACTTTGCAAATGCTCCTCCTTGGTGCTTACTCCCCCTTGCTTAAGGTACCAAGGAATCGAGCTATGGTGACAAGCTACATAGAAGGGTTAGAAGAAGAAAAGAAACACCCAACAAGATATAGCAATGGTCACATAATAAAAGAAATAAGAGAAGAAAAAGAGAACCAAGATCCATAAAAGTCATGTTAAAAGAAAACATGAAAAAAGATACAAGGAAACAAGTCATGCAAAGATGTATGAAAAACAAGCCAAAAGAAAAGCATAAATCTAATCCTAGTTAGAACTCTAAGATTTGCTTGAATTATGCGTCTTGGTAGTAAGAAATCCACATGCTTAAATAAAAGATAAGGTGGTGACGGAAGGGGTGGTGGCTTGGTAATTGTCTCATAGTCATAGTGAAGAGGAGGCTTGACTAGGAGACTTTTGATGTAAATCAACTGCTCATAGATATTCGCCATAGCAAGATGTTGATATTGACAACAATGGCAATATGTCCCATGATGCATGACATTATCATGCGAGGGAGGAAGAACACAAAAGGGTAGTGGTGGAAAAGAAGAGGTTCCACAATCAATATTCTTAGAAGAAGAAATTTTATTTTGAGTGTTCTTGGGTGAATTTGGATTGTAAGAGACTGGGGAAAATTGAGGAGAATCAAGGCTTTCATATGATGAATAAGACATTTTGATTTGAGAAAGAATGCAAAATGCTTAGGGTTAAGTAGAGAAAGCACAAGATAATTTTCGGGTGGTCAAAGGTTTGAAATAAAGATTCCAAAAAGTGTTGCAGCAAATTTGGAGTTCCAAGAAAACTCAAATTCGTAGGCTGCTGCATGCAGTTCTTTATCTCCACCTGCGGTTCCTTATTGATAGAGAACCGCGGGTTATTTAAAGAACAACCCACAGAGGGTGAGTTTTGGGGGATAAGGAGAATTTTCCAATTCAGCAAATCCTAATTTTATAGTCTAACTAATCATAGAGACATGCTAAAAAGCAATTATAGACTAAGAAAACACACAAGAACTCAACAAACACGACTTTGACCAAAATACATGGATTTAAAATAAAATCGATGTTGGAGATGTGTTAATCTAGACACATAGTCATGACACAATGATCCTCCATAGTTCAATTTTGTTCTTGCTAATTTGAGAGACTCATACATATGAATTATATATGCTCGATATCAATAGCAAGAAGCCATGAAAAATGTTTTTAGATTGAATTAACAATGCAAAAACATTTCTCGACCAATTTACAAAGAACTTTGAGATATTTGAAAAAGAGAAAAGGAATTTTCAAAAAGAGTTTAAGAGACTCAATAACTCAAAGAAAGAAAAGACTCAAAAGAGAAAAAAGACTCGATTAAGAAAATGCGCAATTGAGGTATATTTTCATCAAACCTAGACCTAGACGCAAGTAATTAAAAGTTACCTCTTAAATGGCTTAGTGAAGATGTCGATTAAGTTTTCTATCGATGGTACCTTCTCAATCGAAATGTTCCCATTTTGAACATTATCCCTAAGGAAATGGTGGTGAATCTCTATGTGCTTAGTTCGCAAATGTTGCACGGGATTCTTACTAAGGTCTATTGCACCCTTATTATCACACATGATGGGAACATCATTGAGTGTAATCTCGTAATCAACAAGCGCTTGCTTCATCCATAGAGCTTGTTGACAAGCTTTTCCGGCACTCACATACTCGGCTTCCGTGGTGGATATAGCAAGAGCGGTTTGTTTCTAGGAGAACCAAGAAGTTAAACAACAGCCCATGAAGGTACAAACTCCAATAGTGCTTTTTCGGTCCACATAGTCTCCCGCATGATCTGAGTCCGAGTATACAATGGTTTCTACGCCGATCCTTTTAAGGATACCATAATCCTAAATGTATAGTGCCTTTAATGTATCGGAAGATACGCTTAACCGCTTCAAGGTGAGAGGTTTTGGGAGCCTCTTGGAAGCGAGCACAAAGGCAAACACTAAACATGATATCCGGTCGACTTGCCGTAAGGTACAAGAAACTACCAATCATACCTCTATATTTGGTGTTGTCTACCGACTCACTATCATCATCTACGGTGAGTTTAGTATCCGAGGCCATTGGGGTCTTCATAGGTCTAGAGTCTTCTAATCCAAATTTCTTTAGCATTTTTTTAACATACTTAGATTCATTAAAGAAAATACCATCGTCCATTTGTTTAGTTTGGAGTCCTAAAAAGAAGTTAAGTTCTCTCATCATGCTTGTGACAATCCGTCAATTTGAGGTCGTTATTTTATTCTCAAGTATTATTTATAATCATTGTTTTATTGTTAGTTTATGAACTCACTCACTTTTGGGAAGAAATTTGGGTTTACGTCTTAAAGTAGCATCGTCTACGTCTAAACCGGAAAGCTCTACGTTAAGTGTTTACGTTTACCTACTCCCTTTTTATAATAGTCCGACATGTCAGGTAGTAAATATATTCTCGTATATTATTCCGAAATTTTATTTTATGTGGGTTCATGAAAACACATATTTACGGGATGAAATTAGGGCATACGTGCATAATTAAACGTCTTTTACGATTAAACCGGGAACCCTAGGTTTACGTATTTACGCTTTTGTGCTCCGTTTTTGGTGAGACAATTTTTATTAGAATCGTTTTGTGCCGTAGATTCATAATTTATAAAAACGTTTTTCGTAAATCGACCCGAGGGCACGTAAATCGAGGAAACTAGAATCGAGGAGTACCCGTAAATTATGGGGATGAAACAAGTTTACACTTGTCCATAATGGGTGGACACAACACCTCTTTGGTGTTCAAACCTTATGCATCCATGAGACACTTGTCTCATGCATGCACCAAACCACTTAAACCACCAAAACCATCAACCCTTCACACATACACCTCATTTTATTATGTGTTTGTAAAAAGTTTTCTCCATCTCTCCCTTTTCTCTCTCTTTGCCATCCAACACCACCACCCAATTCACCATCATCATCAATTTTTACCCTACAACTAGTTCTATATTCAACATATGTTGATAACCATTTAAAAAGATGATGATTTGAGGTGGTTATAACTTGTGAAAAGGAGTTTTCATAGAGTCAAATGGCTGATTTTCAATAGGAGTAGATATATTTGAAGATCACAATAAGTTGTTTCAAAGAGCTAAAGATTTGGTTACAAGTTGAAGCTTGGTTCATCAAAATCTCAACCTATTCCATCACTTTGGTTGATATAAAGATTGTCTTCCTACCATCATCCTACTATTTTTGTAAATGTAGTTGTCTACTTACTACTAAATGTATATGTAAGAGATCTATGAATAATGATCAAGTGATTTCATGGGGATTTTATGTCATTAGATTAAGTTGATGAGGCTAAATCTACAAGTAAAAGTTGTTAAAATCTTGACTAGTTAAGTAGGCTGTAATAAACAGTAACTTTCAATAACTTTACTTGGTTAAATGGATGAGGTTATTGGATATACATATAGATAAATGATTTTTACATAAGTGGTGAATTGGCCATACAATGGAATGTTAAAAATGAGCAAGATATGTCCAAAATACTTTTGTGGTACTAATCTGTCTGGTCTGTTTTGGAAAAATTATTACAAATACTTAGAGGCTGTTTGAGAAGGAGCTATAGTAGATTTATTTGTAGAACATATCATTTAGTTTATACAGTAAAAATTTGAGGTTCCAATTCATTGTAGAACTCAAGATATGATCAAAATGATGGACTTGAAATTTTACATCAGATTTGACCTTAAGATATATAATATTAAAAAGGCACTAAAAGTTGAATACTATATAAAATAAGTATGTATAAGTTAATTAATTGATATAACTAATATAAAATATGTTTATACACTATAATAAGTAAATATTACATTTTACAAAAATAAAACTCAAATGTTTTCTAAATTACAAACTATATATAGATTTTTACGTCTTTTTGGCTAAAACCGAAAGGGTAGCATTTTTGTCAAATAAAACTTAGATGGTCGGGCCCGTCTAATGTAACATTTTTATAAATTACATACTGATATGTAAACACACTTGACAAGTAAAAATTGACAAAATCCGAGCTTTGTAACATATGGACCATAATGGGCCAATTTAGCCTTGTTAGACCACTAGGCCCAACTAGTTTGGATTAATATTATTGGACTTACTCATGGGATTAACCCACTTGGGCCCAACATATGAGTATAGGCCTGGTCTTAAAAAGATAAATGGACTAATATAATGTATTGGACCCTTAATGGGCTTATTGGGCCTTAATATGTAAATGGGCTAAAACTAGTATAACTAGACTAAGTTAACTAGTACCTAACAACTAGCAATGTTGTATAGGAAATAAAACCCCACTTGATCATCATGTTATGACATCATTACATATACATAACAACTTTTATAAAGTTATTTGATGATAGTCTAAGACCGAGTATTATTTGTTTAGGTTTCCGTGATCGAGGTACGTACCGTACATCCTAATTACCGATAACCCGCCTTTCCCAACCAACGTGAGTTCATAGCCTCGCACTCTTTTAAATGTTTTGTGAAATGTTTTATAAACCCACGAGGGAGATAACATGCTAGTTTTAATAAAGATAGAACACAAGTGGTCCTGATTGTATGTTTATTGATATGAACCCGATTGATTGAATGACCCAATGAATGATTGAAATGGATTATTATTAGTTAGGTTATGTCACTATAAGTCCCATTAGCATGAATTGTGAACTACCGGGAGTGGTAGATGGTTATAATAGTACTATTCGGGGAAGATCACCCCAGTTCGCGCCTTGAGGGTTGATCCCCGTCGCGCTACATTGATTGGTAAGGGAATTTACGCATGAAAGGGATATATTTAGCGTGATTATTGTGACGACACGCTGTTTTAAATGGGCACATAAAATCTGGGCTAGCTACCCGATATATTTTATAGAAAGGTAACAATGTCATGCGGCTTATAATAATCTGATAATAATAATGATAATGGTAACACTGAGGCTGCGGTCTCAGGAATAGTGTATGATATATGATTTGGATTATAATATATTGTCTGACTAGCAATATGGGGTCTTATTTATTATTATACTTGTATTCTGGTTTTACATAACTATTTTATATAACAGTTTTATTATAATATAAACAACGTTATAAAACGTATTAAAGGGTGCTGATACGACAATGATTCGTATAAAATGTGTTTTTGGTCTAAGTTATGATTTACGGCAATGATTCGTATCAAATGCTTAAGGCCTATGTTATGATTTACGACAATGATTCATATAAAAATGTTTTTGACCTATGTTATGGTCTATGACAAAGAGTTGTAGAAAAATGTTTTTCGGTAATGATTATATACCAGTTTTATGTTAATGGTTATTATTAAACTCTATGGACTCGCTCAGCGTTTCGCTGACTTTTAACATGTTTTATCTCAGGTACTTGAAGGTAATTCTCGGGAAGATGACAAGAGTTTATGGCCTGCATTTAAATAAAAAATTTCCATTCAAATATTATGTAAATTTGTAAGACATATTTTGACCAGAGGACCTATGTAATTTGATATTTATGAATGGAAAATGCTTTTGTTATTAAACGACGCGATTTTTAAGCGTTGTCTATTATTTGAGTAATGTGCTATCCTGTAACACCAACGACTCTTCCGCTGATTTGAAACATGAATATTTGGGTGTGTTACAGTTTGGTACCAGAGCTCACGTTATAGAGAACGAAAGATTTTTAAAACCAAGGTTTTGAATAAAACATTTCAAAAATCTTTTAACCATAAATATTTTTAAATAAATACTTTGAGTAAAATGTTTAAAAATCTTTTGACTATAACGGTGCCGAAGAATTCCCGAGTTACCGACAAGGCCAGACTGAGAAGTGTTATTTTAATATATATAACTTGGATTATATATATGTTGTAATTTGATTACACGATTGTTTAATGATTATTCTAATACTTAGACGAGATATTTATACGACGTAGATTGTCACAAGGAACCCTAACTCCCCTAGCAAATCAATCGAAGCTAATCCTGTAGGAAATCTAGCTATTCTAGTTATAAACCAAGTTGTGGATGTTTATGATCCCAACAAAATGGTTGATATTTGTAGAAATGTTGATATTAGTTGATTGTGATATTGAGGATGAATTGTCGAGATTAAATCTGATATCGATGTCATGACGATCTTTCCTTATAGAGTGGAGTTTGACAAAACCTCACCACCTAGAAATGTGTCATTTTATTCGGTCTCACCCAATTCTAAAATTGAAATCGAAAAGGTAAATGTTGCACCTGAGGCTGTCACTGGAACCATTACCCAAAAGCCTCATGCCACCAGTACCTTTCCGAGAAGTCTAATTGAATGTGTGAGTCATTTCATACTAGTACTCATTTGATAATTATTGTTATAAGAGCTATAGAATTGGAAATTAAGTGTTGTTCATATCGAACTTCTATTGCCCTTCCAAGGTCTAAGAATATGGTTGAAAGTATTGGAGAATGAGGTAGAATGTCGCGTTGAGTATAAGTTGGTTGAAACTTGAATAAAGTCAAATTTAACTCGTATGGAATACGAGATTATTAAGAGAAAGTCGTTAAGTCATGTGGTTGAATTATAAGGTTTTGAATGACTGTTGGTTCATGTTAAGGGTTGTTCCTAGGCCATTGTCCAATGACGAGGATGCCTAGTGTCCAAGAAATAAATTGAATAAATCTTCTTCTGAATTGGGACCGATGGATCTTCCGGGACAGGTGGAACACCTAATGACTCTTGTAGATTAGTATTCATTGTAGTATCTTTTAAAACCCCTAACTTAACTAAGACATCAGTTGGTAGGATAAGTCCTTGGAATTGTATGACATGGCGACACGTAATGTG
Source organism: Glebionis coronaria (assembly GCA_025667525.1). Lineage (NCBI taxonomy): Eukaryota > Viridiplantae > Streptophyta > Magnoliopsida > Asterales > Asteraceae > Glebionis > Glebionis coronaria. The sequence continues at coordinate 268,199,706 of CM046878.1, forward strand.
TTGCGGTACAATTTTTGACTTGTTTGTGATTAATGAAAAGACTATCTTTGATTGCTAAACTCTACATGTATCGATGTTATTTATATTTTCTTGCTTCATCCTAATGATCGCATTAGTGATGCAACCATTGAACAAGTACTCATTTCGGATAGAGTTGCGTTGTAGATTCTTCTCTTTTTATTCTTGAGTGTCATCGAGGTCATGAACCTCATGATTATTTGGCTAAGCTCATTTCCTATCATATTGTAATTAGTTCTTGGTGAACAACTCTTCATCACCCTTTTGCAGATCACTCATTGTTTTTATAAGTAATGCAATACCATCTGGGGAAAATATGAAATTCTTACTTTCATATGAGTTATTTAAATCGGTACTATTAAGTAACTACTATCAAAATAAAGTTTTTATTAAACATCTTGTAAAAGAAATACTTTCATAATGATGAACATTTCGGTAAAATCATTTTTATATTTATTTCATAATTAAACATGAATATATATTTTAAGCGTGATGACAAAATTTTGACGAACTGAGTACTGCATCGTTAATCCTAAGTTGTACATAGAAGCGCGCCTACGTATAATTTGGAAGGGACCATGCAAGGCTGATTAGTAGTCACCATGAAATTATAAACACTACATTTTTCTTTGTAATTGTGAAGGATCAAATTTTTATGAGATCTGCAAGAAGTGCAAAATAGGGAGATATAGTTAGGAACGCCTACATATGTGCCCGTACCATTTTCCAAATCAAATTTACTCGTCTGTGGATATTGTCTTATTTGACAATTGAACTCCCCTTCTTGTCCAATTCTCTCATGGTGAGATTCTTTGGAATATTTCTAATTATCAAGTGTTGATATCCGACTAGGTGTATCGACGTTCTTATCATTTCTTTTGATTAGATTCCATCTGAATGACATGGGTAACGATCCGAGGTGCTTCCGGATGCGTAAAAAAATCATGAAAACATAGGATATTTCCATGTTCGTTAATGTTTTTGTCTTTATCTGATTTGAAATTCTCTCGCGTAAATCATGCGTTGACCTTACTCTTTTAATGTTAGCTATGTCTCCAGACATCCTTTTTGTGAAGGGCTACGAGTTATTCCTAGTCTTTTGAGAAGTTCTCATCTTATCAACGGTAATGAAACTGGAAGGTTGGTAGTGCCATTGGAATGGATTGGTTGATTATGACATGATGTCATTGTCTTAAATGATGGGAACACAAGTAGAATTCCTGTTAGAAATACGTTTTAACGTATATTAGAAGTATCGGTCACTCCACAATATGATTTATGTTGTAATAGCTCGTAGTTAACAAATAGTCATTAGTTGCTTATTAACTTAAGTAAGAACCGGTCCATGGGCTTGTCATGGACCGGCCCAAGCCCAATGTTAGGCTTGGAGTATAAATACCCCTTTCCACTATGGAAAGGGGTTGGTTGTTGTTTCATTTGCACTTTCATATTAATAAAATCATACACACTTTCTCTCACTTTCTCTCTCTAGTTTCTCTCACTAGAAAACATCAACCCACTTCATAGATTCATAGGTTATCAATATTCTACATTTGGTATCAGAGAGCTATGGGGTGATTTAAGGTAAGGATTGTGTTGCTTTTTTAGTTTTTGAATCAATTAGTGATCTTTAGAAAAAATCAATCTTGAATCTTGTTGTTTTTGGTGTTTTTGTTATTGGGATTGATTGATAAGGATTGGGTTTAGCTTATTTTGGTAAAAATCATAAAACTTTTTGTGGTTTTGGATCAAAAATCGGAGTTAAAAGCTGTTTTTTAAGTCTCGGAAACATTTTTTCCAGAACATTCCGAATAGGGATTCCGAATAGGAAGATTTTCAGTATAGAACGTTTATTCCGAATAGGGATTCCGAATAGGAGAAATATTCAGAATAGAAGAAGTTTCCGCATAGACTTTCCGGATAGAAGGGTTTTTCCGAATAGCAGTAATTTTTCCAAATAGCAGAAATCTTTCCGAATAGCCAAAAACTTTCCGAATAGCCTATATTTTTCCGAATAGCCAGTATTTTTCCGAATAGCCAAAATTTTTCCGAATAGGAGAAATATTCCGAATATCTTTCCGAATTGCCCATCATTCCGAATAGGAGGTTTTTTCCGAATAAGCCAAATTGCCAGATATTCCGAATTGAAGAAATATTCCGCATAAGGGTTTTTCCGCATAAGGGTTATTCAGCATAGAGTTTATTCCGAATAGGGCATTTTCAGCATAGGATTATTCCGAATAGGTATTATTCCGAATAGGGTTTATTCTGAGTTTGGGTTATTCCGTATAAGCAAGTTCAAGGGGTATTTGAGTTTTTTCGACGATCTTTAGTGGATTTAATCTTGAGTTCAACCAACACAACACAAATTCTCAACCTTTCTTCACTGCTCGATCAACCGATAATCTTTGAGTCTGTTAAGTGATCACAATGAATCCAAGTTCATTAATGCCTCAGATGACATCTCTTACGGATATCTCGATCATAACGGGGACTGATAGTCGTCCACCGATGCTTATTAAAGAGGTGTTTGAGGCATGGCAGGGCCGTATGATGCAATACTTGAAGGGCAAACCAACATACGGAAGGCTTATGGTCAAATCGATTTTGAATGGTCCACTCGACTATGGTACCATTGTGGCAAATAACGTGTCTCGACCAAGAGAATATGAAGAACTCACACCGGCACAACAACTCATTGCTGATGCTGATGAAAAGGCTCTACAGACACTTCTCCAAGCTCTTCCGCATGATATTTATCGTATGGTTAGTCAATATACAGTTGCCAAAGATTTATGGGAACGTCTAAAGGTGTTGTTACAAGGTACGTCTCTCACCAAACAGGAAAGGGAGTGTCAGCTGTATGATCTGTTTGATAGATTCACGTACAGCCCAGGGGAAACACTACACGATTATTACTTCAGATTCACTACTCTGATGAATGATCTGAATGTATACAATCTCGTGATTGCTCCATTCCAGGTTAACACCAAGTTCTTGAATACTTTACCTCAAGCTGAATGGGGTGAGTATATTACCGATGTGAAGTTAACCCGGGATTTGCATAAGTGCAACTTAGATCAAATCTATGCTTTTCTTCAGCAGCATGAGAAGCATGTGATTATGCACCGTTCTCCTCGCGGTATGTACCCAGATTCCTTAGCTTTGATGGCGAATCAACCAAGCTTGTCACACAACAACACACCTTATATCTTGGGACATCAAGCCTATCATCCATCACCTTATATGACACCCACCTTCCCACAATACTCGATTCTACCGCAACCACCCACCTCACATCAGCAACAATATCGGTTCAATGCACCTTCACCACAGTATGCTTCACAACTTCATCCAGCAAATGTTGCACCTTATGCTCAGCCTTCATATTCTTCTCATCAAGAGAATGCAACATATCTAACAAGCTACCCTGATCAAATGAGTATTCCTTCTACTGATTATGCAGCTCATCCAGATCAAGCACTGTATTGTGATGATGAGGAAGTCCCCGTTCCTGTATTCCAATAAGGAGCTGACCCAGTTGAAGTGCTAACTACTATGTCTGCTTATCTCACACGAACTTTAAGCAAACGAGGATACAAAGGATCAGCTCCTACCAACAATCAGTTGAGGAATTCATCCAATTCTCGTCAACAAGCTACTATTGAGAATGGCAGGGTCATGGTTCAGCCTATTCAACCATATCAGGGGAGACCTACCACATCAACCACCAATGCTCGCACGGTCAATAAGGCACCAATGGCTAATCCTGCTCCACGGGCTAACTACACGGGCAAGTTGCGAATGATTACATGTTACAACTGCAAAGAAGAGGGTCACATGTCCAGGGATTGTAAGAAACCCAAGAGGAGAAGGGATGGACAATGGTTTGTAGAAAAGATCTATCTGGTAAATGCTCAAGCACAAGGAAGGGAACTTGATGAAGAGGAGCTTGCATTTCTTGCTGATCCAGGGATTGCTGAACAAGACGTTGTCACTACGCAGAATGCAGCTTACCAAGCCGATGATCTTGATGCGTATGACTCCGACTGTGATGACTTTCAATCTGCTAAGGCTGCTCTCATGGCAACTATCTCCAGCTTAGGGCCAGAAAAGAGATCTGAGGTACTTATTAATACCACCGATAATACCACTGATGCTAGTATTCAACCACATCAAGTTGTGCAAGAGAGTGCTGACTCGAATGAATCTTCGGTGGTGAGTCTTTCAAATGAGGAGACAAACAATGATAGCAATATCAATGTGAGTCCCCAGACTTTGAGTGAATCACAACCGGGACCCATTTCGCAAACGCCTACTCCTGCTCAACAAGATTTGGTCATGGTTCCTGCTACATTACTTAGCCAAATGAATGCTGCACTCTTAGAAACCTTAGCTAAGAATAAGAATTTGTCTGATGAGCTTACCTTAAGCAACGAGAAAGTTCAAACCTTGGAATTAGTGCTTCATCTAGTGTTCTAACTAATCTCGAATATGATCATTTTAGAAACAAACAAATAGGTCACTTGCAAGAAATCGAAAACTTAAGAGCAAATTTGTCTAATGAACTTAAAGAAAAGGAGTTAGTGGTCACTAATTTTCAAAAACTTCAAACAGATTTTGAATCACTCGAGTCTAAGAAGAATGAAATGGAGATTAATGCTACTAATAAGATTAGAAGTCTAGATTATTTGCTTTTAAGACAATACGCTGCTTCTCAACTAGTTCACTTATTTGATGCTTCATTTAGAGAATTTAACTTATCACGTCTAAAAGGCCTTCCCCCTAATCCACGGTATGCAAAACAAGCTTTAAGACATAGTCCTAGACTTTATAATGCAACTCAATTAGGATTGGCTTTAGACCCGATTGTTTTTCCCAATGATCAAACAAGTAAGGATCTAGTTGATGAGGATCGGTCATACAATTCTGCAAAATATCCCGAGTGTGATTATTTTAAATTGAATAAGGAGCTTGCAAAAACGGATTTTAGAATTCGATTCCATATGGACAAAGATCTCATCACAGCACCAACCTACATATTAGATGAAGAAAACCCTAGTACTTTTCCTACACTTGTCAATATGGAAGGTCCTAAGGAAATTCCAAAGGATCTTCCACCAGTTAGCACTGTATGGTTAAACTTGCAAGAGATTAATCAATACTTTACTAATTTTGACAAGGTCATTTTGGAACGTACGACTTCAAATGGCCTAAACGCCGGAGAATGGGCTTTCGAACATATGAACGAGGTGTTTAAAACTGAGATCAATCCGTTTGTCGAAAGTCTAAAAGGAATTTTTGCATCTCTTAAGGAAAATCTTGTGTTTGAAATTGGTGAAGTTCAGAAAGTGTTTTATGAAATGGACACCGCTTACGAACTACAACTAGTTGAAAAAGAAAAGATTTTAACCGAATATGACCGATTCTTGTCTGCAGTAATCTCGTGTGATGTGCTTAATACTGTAAATGTTAATTTTTCGAATGAGCTTACATCCGCCATGATTAATTGTGATGCTGTGAATATTTGAAATGATATTTGTGATGATGTTTGTGATCTTTCTGTAAATGTTGCTGATACTGTAAATGAGGTAGATAATCATTCTTGTCACGAATCTAAAGCTGAGTTTTTAAAGCTACAAGATTCTTACAATTTACTTTCAAAACGCTTTAATCAACTAGAACAACATTGTATATCTTTAGAATTAAAACAACAAACTCAAAATGAGAATCTGTTGATATCAAATGTTTGTGAAAACGGTGTTGAGACGAGTGACAAGATGATTGCAATTGTTAAGACATTAGAGGAAGAGATAATGAGATTGAAGAGAGATGTGTCATCAAATGAAACACTCAAAATGGAACTAGAGGCTGCAGAGTCCAAAAACTAGGTCTTAGAAATTAGACTTTCGTCTGTTCTAGGGGAGATGGATCGGACAAGACAGGGACTATCCGCTCTTTATGGTTCACTAGAAGAACGCTTCGCTTTTAATGCGGCACAGCAACAATATTATGTTGAACAACTGAACCAAAAGTGCGAGGAAATCTCTGACTTGAACATCCTGCTCATTGACAAAATATGGTTTTGGCCGAGTTAAAGGAGACACTTCTTGTCACCCGACAAGAAGTTGTTGATAACTTAGCTACCAGCTCTGCACCGTCCACTAGTGCTCCAACAACCAAGTCAGTAGTGCTTTATAAGAATCCGCTTCATAAGAGAAACCCGGTTACCTACGATGATTATATGAAGAATGCCATTAAGCATGTAGATCTTGTTAGGGATATTTTAGACGATCTTTATGCCTTAGATCCCTCAAGTAGCTACTATTATTCGGCTCATGAATATATTAAGCGAGTTCAGTATTGCTTAGCATATTTGAAATACATAGGTACACCAGGTTCTGCACTACTTAATAATAGGCCCATTGCTGTAACTCCATTTAATAAGACTCCAGGAGCAAAACCGTCATTGGCACAATCAAGTAAGGCACCTTTAAAATCTGTTGCTAATATTCCCACTTTGCCTTCTACAGGATTAAAAGAGACTACTAAGGCTAAAGGATCGCCACTCAAGAAAGATAAGATCAAGCCCTCCACTAGTAGTGCCACAAAGAAGAAAGTAGAAGTTCACAATAGGAATGCTAGTTCAGTTTTAAATAAAAAGAATCATGTTAAGACTAAAAGCTCTGCGCCTGTGCAGCAGCCTAAACCATTCGTGAATTCTGATTTGAATTGTTGGAATTGTAATGAATGCATGTTTTCCCCGCGTCATGATTTGTGTCTGATTGATCACGTGAATGAAATGAATGCTATTAAGAATGGTCTTGAATGGAAGCCAACGGGTAGAACTCGTGCCCAAGTTGGCTGGCAATGGCGTCCCACTGGTAGGACCTTTACATTAGATGGAAAAATGTGCCTTTAACTAAGAATGCATCCATTGAGGTTAGGTCTGAGCGTCCTTTAGTTAGGAACACTCGCACTCAAGTATGGAAACAGCGCCCTTTAATTAGGTCAGCCCCCACTATAGTGCCTATCAGTGAAGAAATACCTCAGGATTTAAGCCAACTAGAATCTACACCACCAATTAGGAAGCAAAAGGCTAGGAAATCTAAGAAACCTAGAGTTAGAAAATCTAAGATTATTAAATCTGTACCTGCTAATAACAAGGAACACTCAGATTCCGATACCTCTACATTGTCTTCGTGTGGTGATATTTTCAGGTGGTCCAAATCATCCTGTGGTATTTGGACTCCGGTTGTTCAAAACATATGACCGGAAATCGCTCGATGCTCCGAAATTTCGTCAGCAAGTTTCTTGGTACGGTTAAGTTCGGGAATGATCATATAGCAAAGATTATGGGGTATGGTGAATATCAGATTGGAAACGTGACGATTTCTAGGGTATACTATGTAGAAGGTCTTGGTCATAACTTATTCTCAGTAGGACAGTTTTGTGATTCCAACCTTGAGGTTGCTTTTCGACAACACACTTGTTTCATCCGCAACTTGGAAGGAAAAGATTTGTTGAAGGGATCTCGTGGTGCAAATCTTTATACTTTGTCCTTACAAGACATGATGGCCGCCTCTCCAGTATGTCTTCTCTCTAAAGCATCTAAGACCAAGTCATGGTTATGGCATCGCAGATTATCTCATCTTAACTTTGATGCTATTAATCATCTGGCTAAAAACGAATTAGTTCGTGGTCTTCCAAAGCTTAAATTTCACAAGGACCATTTATGTTCCGCGTGTTCAAGAGGGAAAAGCACCAAGAAATCTTACAAACCCAAAGCTGAAGACACCAATCAAGAAAAACTTCATCTTTTGCATATGGATCTTTGTGGACCAATGAGAACTGAAAGTGTGAGCGGTAAGAAATTCATTCTGGTAATTGTGGATGATTTCTCCAGGTTTACATGGGTTAGATTTCTACGTACAAAGGATGAAGCACCGAAGGCTATTATCACCTTTCTGAAATTCATTCAGGTACGTTTGAATACCACTGTCCGCCGTATTCGTACAGACAATGGTACAGAGTTCGTCAACCAGACTCTTCGTGATTATTATGAAGGAGTTGGTATATCACATGAAACATCCGCTGCACGCACTCCACAACAAAACGGTGTCGTTGAAAGACGGAATCGTACACTTATGGAAGCTGCTAGGACCATGCTTATTTATGCGAACGCTCCATTGTTCTTGTGGGCAGAGGCTATTTCTACTGCATGTTTCACCCAAAACCGTTCTATCCTTCGGAAACACCATGGAAAAACACCTTATGAGCTTTTACATGACCGTAAACCCGATGTTTCATTTTTCCATGTGTTTGGTGCTCTTTGTTATCCAAACATCAATAGTGAGAACTTGGGTAAGCTTCAACCGAAAGCCGATATAGGTATTTTCATTGGTTACTCACCGTCCAAGAGAGCATACCGAATCTATAACCGTCGTCTTGGCAAGATTGTAGAAACTATGGACGCAGATTTCGACGAGCTGACAGCGATGGCTTCTGAGCAACACAGCTCTGAACCCGCGCTTCATGAGATGGGAACCGGTGCTATTAGTTCCGGATTAGTTCCCAATAATCCTACTTCTACATCATTTTTACCACCATCAAGGCCCGAGTGGGATAAACTGTTTCAACCGTTGTTTGATGAATTCTTCGATCCCCCGACTGATGAAGTTCCAGCACCTGTAGTAATTGCTCCAATACCTGAAGTGGTTGCTCAAGTTAATGAACCTTTATCTAATGCATCTACAATTCACATTGAACCGGATGCACCTTCACCAAGTGATTCTCAAACTACACCTGAATCATCACCCCTACTTGTGCCTAATGATGTGGAAGAGGATTCTACTGATCACGACTTGGAATATGCTCACTTGCAAGAGCTTCCTTTCTTTGGTGTAGCGATCTCTGAAAACCCTTCAGCCGCGTCTACCTCAGAAGAAGCTCCTTCTATTGTTCACTCCAGACCACCTAGGATTGAAAACCATAGCACTAAATGGACAAAAGATCACCCAATTAGGAATGTTATTGGAGATCTAGATCGACCAGTCTCTACACGCCATCAATTACAAGAGAGTGCACTATATTGTTACTTTGATGCATTTCTCTCTGAAGTTGAACCCAAAAATTGGCAGCAGGCTATGACCCAATCATCTTGGATTGAAGCTATGCAGGAGGAACTAAACGAATTCCAATGACTTGAAGTATGGGAATTGGTTCCTCGCCCTGACAAGGTTAACATCCTTACTTTGTTATGGGTTTATAAGGTTAAACTTGATGAGATGGGTGCGGTATTGAAGAATAAAGCTAGATTGGTCGCTAGAGGATATAAACAAGCCTTGGGTATAGACTTTGAGGAATCTTTTGCTCCTGTGGCTAGATTGGAGGCGATTAGACTATTCCTGGCGTTTGCTGCTCATATGAACATGATCGTCTATCAAATGGATGTGAAGACGGCATTTTTGAACGGTGAACTAAGGGAAGAAGTTTATGTTAGTCAACCGGATGGGTTCGTCAGTACGGAGTCTCCTAATCATGTGTACAAGCTTAATAAGGCTCTCTATGGGTTGAAACAAGCTCCACGCGCGTGGTATGATCTCCTGTCAACATATCTCATGTCGGAAGGCTTCTCCAAAGGCAAAGTGGACCCCACTCTATTCACTCTCAAGGAAGGCAACGACATGCTTCTGGTACAAATTTATGTTGATGATATAATATTTGCTGCCACTAACATAGAATTGTCTAATCAATTTGAGAAGATAATGTCCACACGCTTTCAGATGTCGATGATGGGAAAAATTTCATTTTTCTTAGGATTACAGATTTCTCAGAATCCCAGAGGCATCTTTATTAATCAATCCAAATATGCTCTAGAATCTCTTAAGAAATATAACTTTGAAAATTGTGACCCCGTAGACACTCCAATGGTGGAGAAATCCAAGTTAGATGAAGATAGGAATGGGACTATTGTCGATCCAAAACTTTACCGTGGGATGATCGGCACCCTTCTATATCTGACTGCTAGCAGGCCTGATTTGCAATTTGCTGTATGCATGTGTGCCCGGTATCAGGCTCGGCCTACCGAAAAGCACCTACATGTTGTGAAAAGGATCTTCGGTATCTAAAAGGAACACTTCATCGTGGTCTATGGTATCCGAAAGATTCCTCGATTGCTTTAATATCATACGCAGATGCCGATCATGCTGGATGTCAAGACACGAGGCGTAGCACTTCTGGATCTGTGCAACTCCTTGGAGATACATTGATCAGTTGGTCTTCAAAAAGGCAGAAAAGCGCTGCAATATCAAGCACGGAGGCTGAATACATCGCCATGTCCGGTTGTTGTGCTCAAGTCCTTTGGATGAGATCACAATTAACTGACTACGGTTTGGGATTCAACAAAATCCCGATGTATTGTGACAACAAGAGCGCCATTGCCCTTTGCTGCAACTATGTTCAACACTCCCGGGCCAAGCACATAGACATTCGCTACCATTTCATTAAGGAGCAGGTGGAGAACGGAGTGATCGAGCTGTATTTTGTCACTACTGAGTATCAGCTGGCGGATATGTTCACCAAAGCCTTAGATCGAGGACGAATCGAGTTTTTGATCGACAAGCTTGGCATGAAATCATTCACTCCAGCGACTCTCAAAGAGTTGGCAGAAGAATCAGCTGAATAGTCGTGGTAAACTATTCAGAGTATCCTTTGTTCGTGATCATGTATATTATAGTAAATATATAAACCACAAAAAGAAAATACAAAAATATAAAACCAAGAAAAACCATAAAAAATATAAAACCTAGAAAAACCATAAAAATTATAAAATCAAGAAAAACCAAAAAGATTTTTCGTTTAAAACGGGCATGTATTTTAGTACGGTAATATTTACGGCCTTAGAAATGTCGATTAATATTGACACGGTGCCATAAATAGAGTCCGTATAAAAGTTGTAATGTTTTAAAACATGCCCATTATGGCTTGTAGTTATTTCAGACTGCAACCCGGTTTTCATATTAAAGTCACGTATTTCCTTGGAAAACGTTGGCTCACAACGGGAATTAATTTTCTCGGGCGTGATTACAAGCCAAATCATGCAAAGGGATCAAGTTTACTTTACAACTTGGTCTAACACAAATTAGTGTACGTCTCAGTGCATTAATTTGTTAAAATAAGAGAAATCTTATTGACACCACGAATCAAACTTTTTCAAGATATCAATTGGGAAATGTTTTTCATCATCATGTGCCTCGTTAAACAATGACTACAGCTCTTTAAATAGAAAACGGGTCATCGTTTAAGGGGGAGAAAATGTTTCATCATCTTTCACATCAAAAAGATCTTCAAAAGTTTTCAAGGATACTCACAAAGCTTAATGGTTAATGGTTGGATTGCTTTGGCATTTGTCTTGTTGTTGCTTATAAGCTTGTCATGAATAGTTTTGTGCTTGTGTTAAGATAGGATAATCACAAAGGCTAGGGTAATTAACATAAGATAGGTCACAACGACAAGATTTAAAACTTGGAAAAACAAAAGAACTTTGTTTGTTGAAAGTAGAAAAATTGAGGGGGTAAAGTTGACAATAGGTCAAACTTGTAAAAAATTTGACCTAGTCAAATTCACCCACTCCCGTTCCCTTTCTTCTTTCACTGTTTACTCTATCTTTGCCGCCACTGACAAACAAACACACAAACACTTACGGAAATCAAACAAACACGAATTCAATCCATCATTTTCTAGATCAAGATCTCTCAAAAGGTATTTGTTTTAATCACACGGAGATCAACACGTTATCTATTGGTTTATTCACTCCGAATAGACTGGTATTGAAAAGGTGGCACTCCTCTCCAGCCATCGCTCACTAAATCAAAACGCACAATCGAGTCTAGAGCCAAGAGATCATCAAAAGTCTCATTAGGACACTTTCCATTTATTCCTTGCTTTCTCACACACTGTGAAAAGTAAGAGATTTTCATGAGTCCTACGCAGTATTCCTGTAATATTGCCAGAACATCCGAGTAATACGCAAGTATTACAATGAAGATGGAAATCCTGCTTGAGCCAACATCAAACAAGCTCATGGTAGGTTACACGTGCGGTTCTTTTAGAACCAATCTTGTGAAAAACTGGAAGGTAACAGTGGTTTAATTCTTAATTGAATTTAAACTCGTTCCAGGCCTCTTCGCATTATCATATGATCTTGCCAGAACACTCAGAGTGACTCTTTATTGACCACAGTGACGAGTGGAAATCCTTCTAGTGTTAACATCAAACAGCACTTGGTAGGTGACGTGCAAGATTCTTTATGAATTGAGCTCGTGACAACTGGAAAGCAACGATGGTGAAAATCTTAATTGAAATTCACTTGTTCCAGGTTTCATGAATTGACGGCTTCAAATCACAAGGATAATTTATCCAAGTGATTCACTCTTTATGTTCGCAGTCAGCTTTGGACGGTCGAATAAAGAGAACGGGTTTACCCGCGAAATCCTGTCAGGAAGTTACTTAATTGAAACTATCCATCACGGGTACGATATCTAATATCGTCCAACGGTCTTCACCGACCGGAGGTAAAATGCTACCGAATTAGAATAAAATGTTCAAAGCCATTTTATTCGTGTCGTTGCTGTGTACCTGTTAAAGACGGTGGCATTGCTGTGTACCTGTTGAAGACGGTGGCGTTGCTGTGTACCAGTGAAGACGGTGGTGTTGCGGTGTACCTGTAAAAGTCGTTCCCACATGCTTATGTCTTTTGCGACAAAGTTCAGCAAAAATTCAAGAAAGTACAAGATAAAGTCTTCCGCTGTACCAAACTCTGAAACTTTCGAGAATTCAACAAAAAGACATAAGTGTGTGGAACATGGAGTCACGAGGAGGCAAATTCACAAGAGAGGCAAAGATCGCACGTGAAAGGCCAAAGAACAATGCTCTCAAGCCAAAGCCAAAAAGATCAAACCAACATATTCACAACAAAAGAAAGAAAAGAAGAAAAGACTACGAGCTAAAGAACGAAGACTTAGTATAGTATGCTAGGTTTAGAACTTTGTAAACGTGGAGTGACCTCCCTTAGGGGGAGATTGTTAGAAATACGTTTTAACGTATATTAGAAGTATCGGTCACTCCACAATATGATTTATGTTGTAATAGCTCGTAGTTAACAAATAGTCATTAGTTGCTTATTAACTTAAGTAAGAACCGGTCCATGGGCTTGTCATGGACCGGCCCAAGCCCAATGTTAGGCTTGGAGTATAAATACCCCTTTCCACTATGGAAAGGGGTTGGTTGTTGTTTCATTTGCACTTTCATATTAATAAAATCATACACACTTTCTCTCACTTTCTCTCTCTAGTTTCTCTCACTAGAAAACATCAACCCACTTCATAGATTCATAGGTTATCAATATTCTACAATTCCCCTAAAAGATAAGATGTTGATTATCAAAAGTGATCTAAGTAATTCCCGATGGGTGACTGTATCCTGCATTTAGGCTTGGAAGTATACCATGAATGATGGTGAACTAGTCATAGATCTAACGATCTAGAAAGAACCTCAAGTGAATTTATTAAAAGATGTTCCTTATATCTGAGACTTTCTGAGGTATTTGCTGATGAATTACCTAGACTTCCGCCAATAAGGCAAGTTAGATTTGGTACTGATTTTATTCCCGGTGCTGCACCTGTGGCATGTGCCCTGTACGTCAGCACCATATGAATCAAAAGAGTTACCGTGCAACTGAGAGAGTTGCCAGAAAAAGCTTTTATTCTACTGAGCTCGTCATCATGAAGTGCTATGGTATTATCATTCCATATATTCATTAATTACCATGAACTGAATAAATTGACGATCAAAATTGATATCCATTACCCAAGATGAAAGATTTGTTCGATCATTTACAAGGTTCTAGCGTATATTCAAAAGTTTGATCTACGGCATGGTTATCATCAAATTCGCGTCCGCAAAGAAGATTATCTATTTCAATCACTACATCCAGAACTCGTAATGAACATTATGAGTTTCATGTGATGTCGTTTGGATTGACCAATGCACATGTATCATTCATAAATTTGGTGAATCACGTGTGTAGGTTGTAATTTGATAAATTCATGCTTGTGATCATTAAGGACCATCTGGTTATTTCCAAGAATGAGAAGGAGCTTAGTAATCATATGTAGACTACCTTGATCTAGTTGAGGTGTGAAACATTGTGTGTTAAATATTTAGAGTGGAATGTTAGGCTTGACCCCTTACATTCTTTGACCCTGTGATTAATGGTAGTGGAATCTATGTTGACTCTTCAAAGATCGGAGCCATTAAGGCTTTGGGTTATACCAAAAAGGAAGTGCGAAGAGGTTTTGACATATATTTATCGAAGGATTTTTAAGGAATTAATCCCTTATACCCAGATCATTTAACTAAACTCCCTTAGGAGTAGATGTTTGTGTATACCTCAAGAAAACCTAAGATGGATTGAGGAAACCATATAACCCATAACATGGAATTTGGAACGACAATTTTTGCTCTTCAACGAAGAAAATTTTGACCAAAGTATAAACAAAGATTTTTCGAACATATACGGATCTTATTAATTATTTTCGATAAACCAACAAAAATCGTGTTATCTAAATTCAAATTTATTATGAACATTTTTCTATAATTGGACGAACTAAGAAAATTAAATTTTTTACGTTTACGTTTCATAAAATTAAATATTTATTATTTAATTACTTGTAATATTTATCGATGCTTTAAACATCGGACGGAGCAAAACTAATAAAGATAATAGTTGAGACGATATGAAGAAAGAGTTTCTGAGTGATTATGGTCATGATATTTATTTCATCGGGGAAAGTGAATGTAACTGCTGACGCATTATGTAGAAAGGATAAAGAACCAATTAGGATGTGTTCCTTAGTAATGATCGTGCATAATAATTTGCCCGAGCAATTTAGAAATAGCCGATGCTTGTAAAAAGGATAATATAGATGATGAAGGGTTTCACAGATAATGAGAACCATTAGAAATAGGAGCCGATGGCGTTAAGTGTTTAAAAAGTTCGTTTGTGGTGGCCTAAAAATGGAGGATTTTGAGATTTACTCATGTCAGAATCTCACAAGTTTAAGTATTCTATTCATGCTATTTCGGATAAATTGTATCTTTATCTAAAGAAGTTGTACTGATGGCCAAATATGAAAGCTGACATCGCCACATACATTAGTAAATATCTGACTTTTGCGAAGGTCAAGGCTGAACACCAAAATCCATCAGGATTGCTTTTACAGCTTATTATTATTCCTGTTTGAAAGGGGATAGAATCACCATGGATTTTATCACAAGTCTTCCAAGGTCATCATTTGGAGTTGATTCGATTTGGGTCATCGTCTACAGACTGACCAAATCTGCACATATCATTCCAACTAATGATAGGTTCTCGATGGAGAAGTTGACTTGATTGGAGTTGTGTAAGCATGGTGTGCTTGTATCGATCATCTCTATCAAGATCCTCGCTTTGCATCGAATTTCTGGAGATTCCTTCAGAAGTCATTGGGAAAGAATCTTGATAAGAGTACTGCTTACCACCCACAATCGAGGGGACAAGGTGAAGGAACGATACAAACACTAGAAGTCTTGAATTGTGCATGTATGATTGACCTTTGGTAATGAACAGGATAAGCACTTTCCTTTGGATAGGTTATCATTGATAAGTATCGCTTTAGGATTGAGACTGAACCTTGCGAGGATCTATATAAAGAAAAGTTTAAGAGCATCTGTAGGCAGGAGTTGGGATGAAGTTACCCGACCCGCGAGACCTGAAATGATTGTGGAAATTAGGATCTGATTATCAACTGCCGGTAGTGGACAGGAGGTTAGGTGAATATGAAATGTAGATCTTGAAGTGCAGGATGGGTAGCAAAGTTATGACGAGAATTTTCACCGTGGAAAGGTGAATTGATGATCTAAAAGATCGTGGGAAGCTAAGTCCCCGTTGTATGGGACCATTGAGACAATTTAAAGAATTGGTCTGAGAGGCATATAAGCTAGACTACCCTAGGACTTCAAGGGCTGCATGGAATATGTTCCGTATATCAAACTTGATAAAATGTCTATCAAGTGAAAATCTGATAATTTCTTAATGAAGTTTGGGTCGGCGAAAAGTTGCATTCATCGAAAACCCGTGGACATCATGGAAAGAGAAAGTAAGTCAACTTAAGCATGACAGTATTCCCATAGTTATGTTGATGAAACTCGCGTATTATAATGAATTATGTTTTAGAGAAAAGACCGAATGTGGAGGAAATGCCAACATGTCTTTAACTCTATAAGAAACAAGCAGTAAGATGAATTGATCTTTGAGGACAAAGATCCTCTTTAGGGGGAACTGCTGTGACAATCCGTCAATTTGAGGTCGTTATTTTATTCTCAAGTATTATTTATAATCATTGTTTTATTGTTAGTTTATGAACTCACTCACTTTTGGGAAGAAATTTGGGTTTACGTCTTAAAGTAGCATCGTCTACGTCTAAACCAGAAAGCTCTACGTTACGTGTTTACGTTTACGTACTCCGTTTTTATGAAAGTCCGACATATCAGGTAGTAAATTTATTCTCGTATATTATTCCGAAATTTTATTTTATGTGGGTTCATGAAAACACATATTTACGGGATGAAATTAGGGCTTACGTGCATAATTAAACGTCTTTTACGATTAAACCGGGAACCCTAGGTTTACGTATTTACGCTTTTGTGCTCCGTTTTTGATGAGACAATTTTTATTAGAATTGTTTTGTGCCGTAGATTCATAATTTATAAAAACGTTTTTCGTAAATCGACCCGAGGGCACGTAAATCGAGGAAACTAGAATCGAGTAGTACCCGAAAGATGATGGGGATGAAACAAGTTTACACTTGTCCCACACCCATAATAGGTGTACACAACACCTCTTTGGTGTCAAAACCTTATGCATCCATGAGACACTTGTCTCATGCATGCACCAAACCACTTAAACCACCAAAACCGTCAACCCTTCACAGATACAACTCATTTTCTTATGTGTTTGTAAAAAATTTTCTCCATCTCTCCCTTTCGCTCTCTTTGCCATCCAACACCACCACCCAATTCACCATCATCATCAAATTTTACCCTACAACTAAATCTATATTCAACATATGTTGA
The DNA here is from genome assembly GCA_025667525.1 of Glebionis coronaria. NCBI lineage: Eukaryota > Viridiplantae > Streptophyta > Magnoliopsida > Asterales > Asteraceae > Glebionis > Glebionis coronaria. Next base: position 268,216,899 of record CM046878.1, read on the forward strand.
TAGCCATTTAAAAAGATGATGATTTGAGGTGGTTATAACTTGTGAAAAGGAGTTTTCATGGAGTCAAAGGGCTGATTTTCAAGAAGGAGTAGATATATTTGAAGATCACAATAAGTTGTTTCAAAGAGCTAAAGATTTGGTTACAAGTTGAAGCTTGGTTCATCAAAATCTCAACCTATTCCATCACTTTAGTTGGTATAAAGATTGTCTTCCTACCATCATCCTACTATTTTTGTAAATGTAGTTGTCTACTTACTACCAAATGTATATGTAAGATATCTATGAATGATGATCAAGTGATTGCATGGGGATTTTATGTCATTAGCTTAAGTTGATGAGGCTAAATCTACAAGTAAAAGTTGTTAAAATCTTAACTAGTTAAGTAGGCTGTAATAAACAGTAACTTTCAATAATTTTACTTGGTTAAATGGATGAGATTATTGGATATACAGATAGATAAATGATTTTTACATAAGTGGTGAATTGGCTATATAATGGAATGTTAAAAATGAGCAAGATATGGCCAAAATATTTTTGTGGTACTAATCTGTCTGGTCTGTTTTGGACGAATTATTAAAAATACTTAGAGGCTGTTTGAGAAGGAGCTACAGAAGAGTTATTTGTAGCACACATCATTTAGTTTATACAGTAAAAACTTGAGGTTCCAATTCATTGTATAACGCAAGATATGATCAAAATGGTGGACTTGAAATTTTACATCAGATTTGACCTTAAGATATATAATATTAAAAAGACACTAAAAGTGAAATACTATATAAAATAAGTATGTATAATTTAATTAATTGATATAAATAATATAAAATATGTTTATGCACTATAATAAGTAAATATTACATTTTACAAAAATAAAACTCAAATGTTTTCTAAACTACAAACTATATAGATTTTTACGTCTTTTCGGCTAAAACCGAAAGGGTAGCGTTTTCGCCAAATAAAACTTAGATGGTCGGACCCGTCTAATGTAACATTTTTTTAAATCATATACTGATAATTAAACACACTTGACAAGTAAAAATCGACAAAACCCGAGCTTTGTAACATATGGACCATAATGGGCCAAATTAGCCTTGTTGGACCACTATGTCCAACTAGTTTGGTTTAATATTATTAGACTTACTCATGGGCTTAACCCACTTGGGCCCAATATATGAGTATGGGCTGGTCTTAAAAAGATAAAGGGACTAACATAATGTATTGGACCCTTAATGGGCTTATTGGGCCTTAATATGTAAATGGGCTAAAACTACTATAACTAGACTAAGTTAACTAGTACCTAACAACTAGCAATATTGTATAAGGAAATAAAACCCCACTTGATCATCATGTTATAACATCATTACATATACATAACAACTTTTATGAAGTTATTTGACGATAGTATAAGACTAAGTATTATTTGTTTAGGTTTCCGTGATCGAGGCACGTACCGTACATCCTAATTGCCGATAACCCGCCTTTCCCAACCAACGTGAGTTCATAGCCTCGCACTCTTTTAAATGTTTTGTGAAATGTTTTATAAAACCACGAGGGAGATAACATGCTAGTTTTAATAAAGATAGAACACAAGTGTTCCTGATTGTATGTTTATTGATATGAACCCGATTGATTGAATGACCTAATGAATGATTGAAATGGATTATTATTAGTTAGGTTATGTCACTATAAGTCCCATTAGCATGAATTGTAAACTACCGGGAGTGGTAGACGCTTATGCATATAATAGTACTATTTGGGGAAGATCGCCTTAGTTCGCGCCTTGACGGCTGATTGATAGGTGTGAAAACACCCATCCTTTTACCACTTATTTCTTGCTAAAACGAGACCAAAACACGTATTTAATATCATTTGTTTGGAATTATGCGTGGTTTTTGTGTTTATTGTGTTTTCAGAGTCAACCGGGTGAATATTGAAGAAAACATGGGATTGCACGGGTTTTATCAAAGAAAAAGACTCAAGACGAAGTCTATTGTCCAAGAGATGCAAAAGATTTGAAGTCATTGTGCCTATTTGAAGATTTATCGAAGAATAGATCCAAAGATGGAAGATTCATATATGTCGAAGAACTCGAGTCTATTAAACAAAAGATTATAAGACGAGTTGGAATTATTCACCGACACTTCTCAAAATCCAAAGTTGGAAACGTTTATTTAAAAGAAACGTAAAGACTAAAGAAGAAAGAAGAAAAGAAGCCCAAAACAAAGCCCATTCACAAGCCCACAAGAGACGCCTATAAATAGGACTTCACTTCACAAATTTAGAGGCTAGTTAGTCTTTGTTTAGTTTTAGTTTTTCATTCTCTCTAGTTTTAGAGAGAGAAAGTTCTCAACTTTCTCTCACTAGTTTTCATCTTTCTTTCTTTCAAGATTAAACCTTTGTATTGTTTTTCATTAATCAAGTTTAAATTCAAGCTTTTAATCTTTAATCTCATTCTACCTTTCTTGATTTTAGTTAACTTTTGGTGCAAAATACATTTGATCTGTGTTGTTCATCTATGTTTTCGTGCTTAAAAAGTTAATCTTTTTATGTTTCCTTAAGTTTCTATACGAATAAGCTTTAAGATCTTTGTGCTTATTGGCTTATTTGTAAGTTTAGCTTATTTACTTTTTAAAGTTTTCGTAAAAAGTTCATCTTTTTATTGTTTGATTTATGAGATTGCTTATTTTAAGTTTAGATAAGTTGTTATTAGTGCTTATTTTGTCCTTTTTATTATTGATTCGTTTTAGTTTTAGTTTGAGCTTATTATTATAGCTTATTACTAGCTTTATTTCGAATCCCTTAGAAATCGGAAAGGGTCTAAACCCCTTTCCGATCGCATCATTCCGACCACCACCTGCACCCTCTTTCCGATCACCCAATCGGAAAAGGGTTTAGTGTATTCCGATTGAAGCATCAATATTCCGATCACTGTTGATCGGAATAGGGTTTATTATTCTGACGGTGGCCTTGTTTATTATTACGATTATACTTGTTCATGATTATTCCGATTTGCACTTTTTGTTGAGCATTCCGATTAGAACCTTTCTCCCATATTCCGATTAGACTAAGTTTTCAATTATTCCGATTGGGAGTGTTTTCTAACATTCCGATTGGGTCTTTTTGTGAACATTCCGATTTGGACTTTTATTCAATATTCCGATCATGTTGATTTTAGTGGATTCCGATTGAGGTTATTTTGGTGTATTCCGATCTGAACATTTTTGGGTATTCCGATTAGCTTTATTTGGTAATATTCCGACGAGGGTGTGTTTAACATTCCGATCAGTCTCCCCTTTACATATTCCGATGGTTTAGTTTTTCGTTTTTACAAAGTTTTCAAGTGTTAGTTCTATTAAGTGTTCTAGTAATTTTCTAATCTTTTTCTTTACGTTTTCAAACATTTAGTTTTAACTTGTTAATTTAGTTTAATCTTTTAAAGCTTTAATATTACTCTTCGACACTTACTTATTTGTTATTAGTTTAAAATAGATAAACAAACCAACACCTTTTTATTAACCAAGAACAAATCATTCCACTTTAAACCGTGATCAATTCGAGGAGACCCCGAGATTAAATCTGAAAAATATAAAATTTTCATAAACAAACCAACACCTTTTTATTAACCAAGAACAAATCATTCCACTTTAAACCCGTGAACGTTACTTTTTCATAAATTTTTTTTTCAAAAACCCTAAAAAATATAAAATTTTCAAAAATCATAAAAATTAAAAAAAACATAAAAACCAAAAATATTTCTGCTTTGTTTTTGCCTTGTTAGTTCTTTTGCAGGTGCATGCGTACACGATCCACGTCTTATCAAGAGCCCGAGCCTCTCGAAGACTTACACATGGCCGGTGTACAAAACAACAACAATAACCCACCTCTCAACAACAATAATAACAACAACAATAATAATCCACCTCTCAACAACAATAATAACAACAACAATAATAACAACAACAATGAGCCTCTACCAGACAATCGCCCGATGATTGAACTTCTGCAAGCACATGTAGATGGCAACAACGATCCAATTGTCATACCCGCGATTGCTGCCAACAATTTTGAGCTCAAATCCGGTTTTATCCAGATGGTCTCTGCTCAACCATTCTTGGGGCGTACCATTGATGATCCACATGACCACATCAAGAGATTCTTGCAACTCACGAATACGGTCAAATTCGATGGTGTTCCACAAGAGGTAATTCGTTTACAACTTTTTCCCTTTTCTTTAGAGGGACAAGCCCGACATTGGCTTGCTAAGGAACCGCCACAAAGTATTCTGACGTGGACGGATTTGGAGACCAAATTTATCAACTACTTTTTCCCACCCTCTCGTACTACCGCTTTGCGGAATGAAATCATTAATTTTGAACAAAAGTACGATGAATCTTTTAGTGAATCTTGGGATCGTTTCAAAGATCTTTTAAGAAAATGCCCACAACATGGTTTTACCAAAGTGTACCAAATTAACACTTTTTATAATAGTTTAAGCATGAATGACCAAGATTCACTAAATAGTGCCTCGGGGGGTAATATTTTGGTTAAGACTTCCAATGCTGCTTGGGATATTATTGAAAATAAGTCTCATGTGCAAACCAAGAGTGTTCGGACCAATGTCGCTAGTGCTAGTACTAGTGACAGCGATAAGCGACTTGACAAAATCACTGCGCTTCTTGAATCGCTTGCTACCCAAACCGCCAGCAACACCAACAACATCAACGCTAAAAACGCTCACGACGCTCAAGTCAATGCTGTTAGCCAACCATGTGAGATATGCGGGGGTCCTCACTCTTACACCACTTGTACCGCCACCCAAGACTACCCTTCTGAGCATGTGAATGCAGCATACGGTACCTATCCTCCGGCCACTTATCAAGCTCGTCCTCAAGGAGACCGCAACTTGCTTAGCTACCGTTTGAACAACTATCTCTCACCGCCCGGTTTTCCTCCTAACAACCCAAACCAACAACAAAACCTCAATCGCCCTCCTCAATAACAACAACCTCGTACACCATACATACCACCTCACAAACAACCATATCCACCTCAAAGAAACAACCAAGTTTACCAACAACCTGCTTATCAACCACCCGCCTACAATGCTCCTTCCAATCAACCCACCGCATTACCTCAAGATATTGGAACCTACATGAGGAATAATGATGTGATCGTGGACAATCTTCAGCGGGAAGTGCTCAACTTGAAAGCAGACATGGTGAAACAAGGAAACGATCTTCGAGCTGATATGAGAAGCACGTTGGCAAGTCAAACGACTGACTTAAGGAACATGATGTCTAGTTTCTTCCAAGGTAATCAACCCTCTTCTTTGGGTACTCTTCCGAGTAACACCGTTGCGAATCCAAGAGGGGAGATGAAAGCAATCACCACTCGCAGTGGCAAAGGTACCAAGGAACCCGAGCTTCCTATACCTCCACCCGGTGATTGTGACTAAGGACAACGAGTCACCTGCTCCTATTCCTCATCCTTCTATTTCCCCAATTTCTCCACCTCTTACTTCTACCCCTCCTCCACCCAAGGATGTGAGTGATCCTTCGATCCCAAAGCCTTCCTCTTCTTCCGATATACCTTATCCCTCAAGGTTGAGGAAAGAGAAGCTCAAAAGCAAGGACGATATTCAGGTTTCAAACTTTCTTAAAATGTTTAAACAATTGAATTTCAACATCTCCTTCGCTGAGGCTCTCGCTCACATGCCTAAATACGCGAAAATGTTCAAAGATCTTCTTAGCGACAAGGAGAAGCTTCTTGATATTGCTAACACCCAACTTAATGAGAATTGCTCTGCAGTGCTCTTAAGGAAATTGCCAACCAAGCTTGGTGATCCGGGTCGTTTCTTAATCCCTTGTAACTTCCCGGGAGTAGAGAATTGCATAGCCTTAGTCGATCTAGGTGCCAGTATCAACTTAATGCCCTTAAGCGTTTGGAAGCAATTATCTCTCCCTGAGCTAGTCCCCACCAAAATGACTTTGGAATTAGCTAACCGTATGGTTGCTTATCCAGTGGGGATAGCCGAAGACGTTTTTGTAGGAGTCGACAAATTCACTTTTCCTGCCGATTTCGTTGTCGTTGACTACGATACGGACCATCGTGTGCCATTAATCGTTGGTCGTCCATTCTTGAGGACCGGTCGCACTCTCATCGATGTTGAAGCCGGTGAGCTTATCATGAGAGTGGTTGACGATAAAATCGTCTTCAACATGGGAAAGCTTTCTAAACAGCCTTATTCATACGAGAGTGTTAATTGTATTGACGTTCTTGATGAGGCTTGTGAAGAACACTTCAAAGATGCTTGTAAAAGTATTCCTACCTCTCTTCCCAATGTTGAGACCGTTTCCTCTATTGATTCATCACTATCTCTATTTGGAGAAAGTGATTTCCTTTGGAAAGATTTGGAAGCCACCATGGGAGATGTGAACTTAGAACATGACGATTCTCCCACCGATTGGGATGAAGATCTTCGCCTCATTGAGAACCTTCTTAAAGAAGACAATATTTCTCCACCATCTCCCAAGGATATTGCTATCGATGAACCGACTTTGAATACGCCTACCATCGAAAATCCTCCGGATTTAGAACTAAAGGAGTTGCCGCCCCATCTCGAGTACGTGTTCCTTGAAGATAAGAAGAAGTCGCCCATCATCATTGCTAAGGACTTGAACGAAGAAGAGAAATCTCGCCTCATCGCCGTGCTTAAAGATCATAAGAAGGCAATTGCTTGGAAAATTTCCGATATCCGCGGAATTGATCCGAACTTTTGTACTCACAAGATTCTCATGGAAGATGACTTTAAACCCGCAATCCAGAGCCAAAGAAGGGTTAATCCTCGCATTCATGACGTCATCAAACAAGAGGTTATCAAACTTCTTGATGCCGGCTTGATTTACCCTATCTCGGATTCGCCTTGGGTAAGTCCAGTCCATTGTGTGCCGAAGAAGGGCGGAATAACCGTTGTTCCCAATGAAAACAACGAGTTGATTCCCACTCGTCTCGTTACTTGGTGGAGAGTTTGTATTGATTATCGCAAGCTCAATGATGCCACGAGAAAAGATCACTTTCCTCTTCCTTTCATGGATCAAATGCTCGAGCGGCTAGCTGGTAATGACTATTACTGCTTTTTAGACGGTTTCTCCGGGTATTTTCAAATTCCCATCAATCCTAGGGACCAAGAAAAGACCACATTCACTTGTCCCTATGGAACATTTGCTTACAAACGCATGCCTTTTGGTTTATGTAATGCTCCTGGGACGTTCCAAAGGTGTATGATGGCTATATTCCATGACATGGTGGAAGACACTATAGAAGTATTCATGGATGATTTCTCGGTCTATGGCGATTCTTTCTCTGTTTGCCTTGCCAATTTAGAACGCATGCTTAAGCGGTGTGAAGACACTCGCCTTGTTCTTAATTGGGAAAAATGCCATTTCATGGTAAAAGAGGGCATCGTGCTAGGACACAAGATCTCCAAAGCCAGTCTTGAAGTAGACCGTGCTAAAGTCGATGTTATTTCTAAGTTGCCTCCACCTTCAACCGTGAAGGGTGTGAGAAGTTTCCTCGGTCATGCGGGCTTCTACCGTCGTTTCATCAAAGATTTTTCTAAAATCGCTCGCCCGATGACCCACCTCTTGGAAAAAGATACTCCTTTTATCTTTTCCAACGAGTGTATTGAAGCCTTCAACTTGCTTAAGGATAAGCTGACTAAGGCACCCGTCTTGGTTACCCCTAATTGGGAGCTGCCTTTCGAGTTGATGTGCGATGCTAGTGACTTTGCTATTGGAGCGGTTTTGGGCCAACGAGTGAACAAAAACTTCCAACCGATCCATTACGCTAGCAAGACAATGACGGGGGCTTAATTGCATTATACGACAACCGAAAAAGAGCTTTTAGCTGTTGTCTATGCCTTTGAAAAGTTCCGCCCCTATCTTGTCCTTTCTACCACCATCATGTATACCGATCATTCCGTGTTGAAGTACTTGTTGACTAAGCAAGATTCTAAACCAAGACTTCTTCGCTGGGTTTTGCTACTCCAAGAATTTAAAATCGAAATTCGCGATAAGAAAGGAGCTGAAAACCTAGCCGCGGATCATCTTAGTAGACTTGAGGATCCTTACCAAGGGGATCATCCGAACAAAGAAATCAATGATTCTTTTCCCCTGGAGACCTTAATGTCTATCAACTCGACTTCTGATAAAACCCCGTGGTTTGCGGACATTGCAAACTACTTGGCGGGTGGAATTCTCGTTGACGGGTTAACATCTCAACAAAAGAAGAAGTTCTTCAAAGACATTAAGACTTACTTTTGGGATGACCCGTATCTATTCAAACAATGTGCTGACCTGATTATTCGCCGATGTGTTGATGGACCGACAGCTTTAGAAATCCTTGACGCTTGCCACAAAGGACCCACCGGTGGTCACTTTGGTCCCAACTACACCGCCAAAAAAGTGTTTGACTCGGGATTTTATTGGCCCACCATTTACCGTGATGCTTACGAGATGGTTAAACGTTGTGATGCTTGCCAAAAACAAGGCAAGATCACACATAAAGACGAGATGCCTCAGAATTTCATTCAAGAATGTGAAATCTTTGACGTTTGGGGTATCGACTTTATGGGGCCATTCCCTTCCTCTAAAGGAAACAAATACATCCTTGTAGCCGTTGACTACGTTTCAAAGTGGGTTGAAGCCAAAGCTTTACCTACTAATGACGCAAGGGTGGTTTGTAACTTTTTGAAATCGCTATTCGCTAGATTCGGTGTGCCTCGTGCCATTATTAGTGATCGTGGGACTCATTTTTGCAATGACCAATTCGCAAGAGTCATGGCTAAGTATGGTGTCAATCATCGTCTTTCCACCGCCTACCACCCACAAACTAATGGCCAGGCTGAAATCTCTAACCGAGGATTAAAGCGAATTCTTGAAAGAACCGTGGGAGAGCATCGTGCCTCATGGGCTGATAAACTTGATGATGCTTTGTGGGCTTTTCGTACCGCTTACAAGACTCCGATTGGTTGTACACCATATCGTCTCGTGTACGGGAAAGCATGCCACCTCCCCATTGAGTTAGAGCACAAGGCTTACTAGGCCTTGACGTGGGCTAATTTTGATATCAACAAAGCCGGTGACCTACACAAGATCCAACTCAATGAGCTGAATGAACTCCGTAATGAGGCTTATGAAAATTCTTTGATCTATAAGGAAAAGACTAAGCTCATTCACGACTCTAAGATTAAGAACCGAGAGTTCCAAGTTGGAGACAAAGTTTTACTTTTTAACTCTCGGTTGAAAATCTTTTCGGGCAAGCTGAAATCTCGTTGGTCAGGCCCATTCACCATTGCCCAAATTTTTCCATATGGTACTCTCGAGCTCGCTCAACCTAATGGACCTAATTTTAAGGTGAATGGCCAACGAGTGAAGTTGTACTTTGGTGAGGACATCTCTCATGAGATGATTCCATCCCTCACCACGTTCCCCATGAACTAATTTTGGGTCGAGTCAGGCTCGTGACTCGGTTATCAAAAACAAGCGCTCCTCGGGAGGCAACCCGAGTATCTATCCTTTACCGTTTAACCTCCTAAGTGTAGGGGGACCTCTATAGGTGTTTGTCTTTGTGTGGTGATGTGATTACAGGGATGAATGCACTTTTGGAACCTTTGAAGAACCGTGCTCCCGTGTTATCCGAAATCCGGTTCTATCTCTCAACTATCGTGATTCAATTTTCTTCATACACACATTTGAAATTGATCACTTTAGTCGTCTCTTCCTTAGCTTGATTTAACCAACGTGCACAATGTCATAAGTGTAGGGGAGATTTTTCCCACATGCTTAAACATTGAGGACAATGTTTATCTTAAGTGTAGGGGGGACTTCTATCGAAGTTTTAAGTGGACTTTTCCATGAAAATGCCTTCATTTAACCAGAAAATCATCTTTTTCAACATTTTTCAAATTTTTTATTAACTCTGGCCATTTAGTCGTAATTTTTAAATTTTTATCGTTGCTTTCATATGTATATATCCCGCAATAAAGTCAAAAATATTAATAAAGTGGTGTAGCTAGTTTAGAAGTCTTTGACATATTAGGCCCGTTGCGATTATTTTGACTCAACCCGAATAGACTTATCTAAGTTTATTCTAGCTAGTATCCTTAACCATGTAGACCTTAATTGGTTTATTAGGCTAAGCATCCACGAGTCTCATTACTTGAGATTTTAAATTGTGGAGAACGAGAAATGATAGAGTCAATTATAAGTCGGTATTCTTGTGCAAGCTCACTTGGTGTAATTATTTGCCTATTCTCCCATCACTTGCTAATAATTTATCTGCAATAAGTAAGGTCGTACGATTTGAAAAGTTACTCAGCTTCTAGCCCAAGATCGTTTAAAAGTTGCTCGGTAATGATAAGAGTTCATAGCCAAGGCATAACTTATGAAGCGGGGCGCGAAGATTGGCGAGTCCAAAAAGGCCCTAACAAGGCATGAGGATTCAATTTTATTGCTGAAGAACCAAAGTGATGTGAAAAGCATTATTCCCAAAATCAATATGAAGGATCAAGACTCACGACGAAAAGCAATAAACTCCCATAAAGATCATGGATAAGTCTATCCGAAAAGACCCTAACAAGGTATGAGGATAAATAGATCCAAGTCCGAAAAGGAGGCGGATCGTTGTATCTCTAAATCCCAATTAGAGATTGAAGAAATAATCATGAAGTCGTGGTCAACAAAGTTGAGTACCCCTTAAAAGTCTCCAAGTGAAGAAACTCTATTAACGATGAGAAGACCATTATCTCAAGCACGTCTCTCAAGATATGAAGTATGAAGTACCTGCCAAATATCGGCCCGAGAAAGGTCTCAAATCGTGAACCAAGTTATGCCAAGATATGAACTTTTTGATATCCCGAGAAGCAGTTTTAAGAGATTTTGTCCTTTAGCTAACTATTGATCAAATCGTCCTACTTTGCTTTCAGCCTAAATAAACTATCGCAATAAGTCCAAAAATGCATCTTCATGATCATTCTAAGACAAAAATAAAATATAAGAGATACACCTAGGAATAAGGGAGTTTAAGCATTTAATTAAGCCATGTGTGTAAGTGTTTGATATGTTAACTTATAATAACAATGATCTCGTTTTTAAGCTTAGTTTGGGGAACGTGAAACTTGAGGGTGATAAATCTTCGCAGCACCAAAGCCCTAATGTAAGTCCTTGATCTCTTTGCAAGTTATTTCCATATAGCTATTTTCAAGTGAAAATGGTTTTCTATCCTTTTGTTTGCTTTAAAGTTTTAATTTCTCTTAGTACTTTAATTTTTGTTTAGTAATATTTTAATAAGGCCAAGATTGATTGATTATGAGAAAAGTGTAAATTGCTTTATCACTAAGCATTGCATGAGGGCATGGCAATGGTTAAGTATAGGGGATTTGATAGGTGTGAAAACACCCATCCTTTTACCACTTATTTCTGGCTAAAACGAGACTAAAACACGTATTTAATATCATTTGTTTGGAATTATGCGTGGTTTTTGTGTTTATTGTGTTTTCAGAGTCAACCGGGTGAATATTGAAGAAAACATGGGATTGCACGGGTTTTATCGAAGAAAAAGACTCAAGACGAAGTCTATTGTCCAAGAGATGCAAAAGATTTGAAGTCATTGTGCCTATTTGAAGATTTATCGAAGAATATAGCCAAAGATGGAAGATTCATATACGTCGAAGAACTCGAGTCTATTAAACAAAAGATTATAAGACGAGTTGGAATTATTCACCGACACTTCTTAAAATCCAAAGTCGGAAACGTTTATTTAAAAGAAACGCGAAGACTAAAGAAGAAAGAAGAAAAGAAGCCCAAAACAAAGCCCATTCACAAGCCCACAAGAGACGCCTATAAATAGGACTTCACTTCACAAATTTAGAGGCTAGTTAGTCTTTGTTTAGTTTTAGTTTTTCATTCTCTCTAGTTTTAGAGAGAGAGAAAGTTCTCAACTTTCTCTCACTAGTTTTCATCTTTCTTTCTTTCAAGATTAAACCTTTGTATTGTTTTTCATTAATCAAGTTTAAATTCAAGCTTTTAATCTTTAATCTCATTCTACCTTTCTTGATTTTAGTTAACTTTTGGTGCAAAATACATTTGATCCATGTTGTTCATCTATGTTTTCGTGCTTAAAAAGTTAATCTTTTTATGTTTCCTTAAGTTTCTATACGAATAAGCTTTAAGATCTTTGTGCTTATTGGCTTATTTGTAAGTTTAGCTTATTTACTTTTTAAAGTTTTTGTAAAAAGTTCATCTTTTTATTGTTTGATTTATAAGATTGCTTATTTTAAGTTTAGATAAGTTGTTATAGTGCTTATTTTGTCCTTTTTATTATTGATTCGTTTTAGTTTTAGTTTGAGCTTATTATTATAGCTTATTACTAGCTTTATTTCGAATCCCTTAGAAATCGGAAAGGGTCTAAACCCCTTTCCGATCGCATCATTCCGACCACCACCTGCACCCTCTTTCCGATCACCCAATCGAAAAAGGGTTTAGTGTATTCCGATTGAAGCATCAATATTCCGATCACTGTTGATCGGAATAGGGTTTATTATTCCGACGGTGGCCTTGTTTATTATTACGATTATACTTGTTCATGATTATTCCGATTTGCACTTTTTGTTGAGCATTCCGATTAGAACCTTTCTCCCATATTCCGATTAGACTAAGTTTTCAATTATTCCGATTGGGAGTGTTTTCTAACATTCCGATTGGGTCTTTTTGTGAACATTCCGATTTGGACTTTTATTCAATATTCCGATCATGTTGATTTTAGTGGATTCCGATTGAGGTTATTTTGGTGTATTCCGATTTGAACATTTTTGGGTATTCCGATTATCTTGATTTGGTAATATTCCGACGAGGGTGTGTTTAACATTCCGATCAGTCTCCCCTTTACATATTCCGATGGTTTAGTTTTTCGTTTTTACAAAGTTTTCAAGTGTTAGTTTTATTAAGTGTTCTAGTAATTTTCTAATCTTTTTCTTTACGTTTTCAAACATTTAGTTTTAACTTGTTAATTTAGTTTAATCTTTTAAAGCTTTAATTTTACTCTTCGACACTTACTTATTTGTTATTAGTTTAAAATAGATAAACAAACCAACACCTTTTTATTAACCAAGAACAAATCATTCCACTTTAAACCGTGATCAATTCGAGGAGATACCGAGATTAAATCTGAACCCAATCAAAAACGAAAGTATCATTGATCCCCGTCGTGCCACATTGATTGGTAAGCGAATTTATGTATGAGAGGGATATATTTAGTGTGATTATTGTGACGACACGCTGTTTTAAATGGGCACATGAAATCTGGGCTAGCTACCCGATATATTTTATAGAAAGGTAACAATGTCATGCGGCTTATAATAATCCGATAATAATAATGATAATGGTAACATTAAGGCTGCGGTCTCAGGAAGAGTGCATGATATATGATTTGGATTATAATATATTGCCTGACTAACAATATGGGGTCTTATTTATTATTATACTTGTGTTCTGGTTTTACATAACTGTTTTATATAACAGTTTTATTATACTATAAACAACGTTATAAAATGTATTAAAGGGTGCTGATACGACAATGATTCATATAAAATGTTTTTTTGGCCTAAGTTATGATTTACGACAATGATTCGTATCAAATGCTTAAGGCCTATGTTATGATTTACGACAATGATTCGTATAAAAATGTTTTTGACCTATGTTATGGTCTATGACAAAGAGTTGTACAAAAATGTTTTTCGGTAATGATTATATACCAGTTTTATGTTTAATGGTTATTATTAAACTCTATGGACCCGCTCAGTGTTTCGCTGACTTTTAACATGTTTTATCTCAGGTACTTGAAGGTAATTCTCGGGAAGATGACAAGAGTTTATGGCCCGCATTTAAATAAAAAATTCCATTAAAATATTATGTAAATTTGTAAGACATATTTTGACCCGAGGACCTATGTAATTTGATATTTATGAATGGAAAATGCTTTGTTATTAAACGACGCGATTTTTAAGCGTTGTCTATGATTTGAGTAATGTGCTATCCCGTAACACCAACGACTCTTCCATTGATTTGAAACATGAATATTCGGGGGTGTTACAATGCTCATTTCAAACTCATCATGCATGATTTTGGCAAAGTCGTCACACATACTTTGACAAGTTGAACCAAATATAATGTCATCAACATATATTTGTATGATTATGAGGTGAGAACCTTTCTTCTTTGTAAAAAGTGTATTGACTACCATTCCCATGGTATACTCATGTTTTACAAGAAACGCTTTAAGTATATCATACCAAGCTTTAGGTGCTTGTTTAAGACCATAAAGGGATTTCTTAAGCTTGTAAACATGATCCGGTTTCTCAAAATCAATGAAGCCGGGAGGTTGAGCCACATATACCTCCTCATTGATCAAACCGTTAATAAATGCACTTTTTACATCCATTTGTTGAAGCTTAAAATTTAATGCACAAGCATAAGCTAAAAGAATCCTAATAGACTCTAACCTTGCTACCGGTGCATATGTCTCGTTATAATCAATCCCTTCTTGATTGATTATAGCCTTGAGCGACAAGTCTAGCCTTTTTACGAGACACAACACCGTTCTCATCTAACTTATTCATATATACCCACTTGGTTCCTATGATGGTAGTACTTCTAGGTGGAGGAACAAGTTCCTAAACGTCATTATCAATGAATTGGTTCAATTCTTCTTGCATGGCGATGACCCAAATCTCATCCATCAAAGCTTCTTTAACATTCTTTGGTTCACTCAATGTGTGACACCCCAGGTCGGGTCAAAATATACGGAATTATCAACGGAGATGTCACAAGGTGGATCGATAGCACATAGTTCATAGAGCATAAGATAAGAGATTATTCAAAGCACATTACATGGTCATTGTACAAATTTATAAAAAAATTGTCTTCAACATGATAAAAGTAGATTGTTTATTATTCCCCAAATAGAACCCTTGACGAGTCCTACAATGCAGATTACAATGATGCTTGAGTCCATGCACACACCACGTACTAACTTCATTTTCCTAAGAAAAACATGCTTAGAGGGTCAACATAAAGTTGGTGAATTTATAGGTTTAATAATAATTCGTTTGGACATACATTAATCATAGAAGTAACAATGCACAAAGCATTTTTACTAAAAGTTAGATTACATTTTTTATTACTTGAAATCGAAGCTTAACCTTCCATAGTCCTCAACAGATGAGAACTTGGTGTCCTACAAAAAGACACCCAAACCCAGTTCCAACATGGTATACATCTGTTCACCCGACCAAGGGACAGTGAGCATGACTCACCCATATGGGGATGGTCAATCCCAAATAGATCTATTCATAACATTCGGGCAATTACAATAATTTAACAGTTTCTATAATAGTCAGTCGTAGTCAAGTTTATACAATTTCGTTATGTCCAATAAAATAGTTGCATGTTTTCTCCCCCGTAGAGGAAAAGTTTATCAATAGTTTATATGGGGCTGTAAACTCACTTGGGAGTTGGCAAAAGCTGTATAATATGAATATCCAAATAATGCTCACGCCACAAGTTATGCCTAATCAAATAATACAGTCTTAATAGATAATACAAGGAACGTATGTGTATGCTTATACAGATTTTTAATCAGTAAGTATTAACATCCCTTTCATACCCCGACCGTCACAACTTTTCCGTCGGCTAGTTCTACAATATAGTAGGGGTCTAAAACTGATGGAGTGACTTCCAGTATTTTACTAAATACAGTAGATATAAAGTTTGGTCTGCCCCAGTGTCAAACAAGACAGATGCATATCATTGGTTTAGTAAAAACGTACCGGTGACGATGTTGGAATCCGGATTGGCTTGGGCATTGCCAACCATGTACACTTGTGATGAAGTTCCCTTGTTGTCCTTCTTCTAGTTGGCCAACTTGGGATAGTCGGGTCTCACGTGTCCAGGGGTTCCACATTCATAACACACTACGGTTCTCTTTGGTCCACTGTTGCTTCCACCTATGGGGTTTTGGTTTCCCTGTTGCCCACTTCCGCTTTGATAAGTGTGAAAACACTTATCCTTTTACCACTTATTTCCAATAATAACAAGACCAAAACGTGTATTTTATGTCATAAAAGGCGGAATTCTGCGTAGTTTGTGTTTTTATTGTGTTTTAGGACCAAAAGATGCAAAAGTAAGAAAACATGGGCTATCACGGGCTTTTATCGAAGAAAAAGACTAAAGACGAAGTCGAAAGATCGAGAATGCAAAAAGAACGGAAGTCCAAGGCCAATTCTGAAGATTTATCGAAGAAAAAGTCTAAAGACGGAAGTTTAATGAAGTCGAAGAACTCAAGTCTAATTTTAGAAGAAATTTATAAGACAAGTTCAACTTATATCGACAAATCCCGAGACGACATCGAGAAAGACAAAGAAATTAAGTCGAGTCGAGTCGAGAAGAATGAAATTAGATATTGCTTAAGCATGTAATCTCCCCACCTCCTATAAATATCCTCCTAATGTGTCATTAGGAGGGTGTTAGGTGGTTAATTTTTTAGTAGTTAATTTTTAGTTTTTAAGTGTTTTATTTTTTCTCTCTAGTTTTTCTTTAAAAACTTGTTAATCTTTACATGAATCTTGTAATCTTTTGATATTCATCTTTAATCAATCAAGCTTATTTTCTTAATTCTCATTCTATCTTTCTTAATCTTTTTCTTAATCTTGATAATCATGTAGTTAATCTCATCTCTTTGATTATGTGATTGTTTTATTCATGTGATTGATCTTGTAGTTTTGATGTGGTGGATGTTTTGAGCTTATTGTGGTATTTGATCTTCTAGTGTTTGGCTTATTCTTGATTAAGTTGTTTTGATAGATTAATAGGATTGCTTATTAGTTGATTTTAAATGTTTTGATTAATTAGTGTTTTATAGTTTTTAATTTGTGGCTTATTTAGTTCTTCTTAAAACTTATTTGGTTAAAGTTTTGGTTAATTGCTTATTTGGTTTGTGCTTATTGGTAGCTTAATCGTTAAGTTTGGTTGTTACTGATAATTCTTGTCTGCGTTCTATCATTTTCGGAAAAGGGTTTTGTTTCTCTGAAAATACTCCTTTTTCTGAAATTGCTGTTATTCTGAAATTCCATTCTATGAATTCATCATTTCTATGAAAAGTCATTATTCCGAAAATCCATTTTTATGAAAACCTTCTTTTTCCGAAAAAACCAATTTCTCTGAAATGAATATTATTCCGAAAACCATCATTTTATTGAAAACATCTTTATTCCGAAAATCTATTTTCTCTGAAAAGTCAGTTTTTCCGAAAATACCCTTTTTTTCTGAAAATCTCTTTTTTCCGAAGAATCTCTTTTTCCGAAAAGACAGCTTTTCCGAAGATCATCATTTTTTTGAAAAAGATCATTATTCCGAAGATACCTATTTTTTTTGAAAACACCATTTTTCCGAAAAAGCTCATTATTCTGAAAAGCCAATTATTCCGAAATTCCTTTTTTTCGGAAAATCTTGTTATTCCGAAGAAACCATTTTTCCGAATTTGTCTTTATTCCAAAGATGTCAATTTTCCTGAAATTTCAATTATCTTGTTTCAGACTTAGTTAAATTTTTAGTTTTCTGAATTGTTTCTATTTTCTAAACTTTAATTTTTCCCACCTTTTTACTTAGCATTGTTTTAACTTGTTTTATCTTAGATTAAATTTTCAAGCTTTCAACGACATTTTTATTTTTAGTAGAATAGATAACCAAACCTTTTTATTTTCCACCAAGAACAATTGAGTCGCACTTTCTACCAATAATCAATTCGAAAAGATCGGTTTAACGAACTTTCATACGAGCTTAAAAACCTTGTATTAAATGGCGCCGCTGCCGGCTCTTTTCGTTAAGATTAAAGGTTTTAAGTGAGAGACGCGTTGGATTTTGGGATCCGTTCATCTTTGAACGTTATTTTCCTTGCTTTAAAATTTTTAAAAAATCCATAAAAATTAAAAAATTTTCAAAAAAATACAAAAAAATACAAAAAAATAGAAAAACATATAAAAACCAAAAATATTTCTTGTCTCTTTTGTTTTTCCTTTTGTAGGTGTGCATGCGTACTCGTGCTCGTAAGAAGAAAATAGCTCAAGCCGAAGTCATTACTCCACCTATTGTCACCATGGACAATCAACCAATGATCGAGCTTTTGTAATCGCACGTAGAGGGCAACACCGATGCTATTGTCATACCCGAGATTGGAGCCAACAACTTTGAGCTTAAATCCGGCTTCATTCAAATGGTCTCTGCTCAACCCTTCTTGGGGCGTTCAAATGATGATCCTCATGACCATATTAAAAGGTTTCTTCAACTCACAAATACGGTTAAGTATAATGGGGTTTCACAAGAAGTAATTCGCTTGCAACTTTTTCCTTTCTCCTTAGAGGGACAAGCCCGACATTGGCTTGATAAGGAACCGCCACAAAGTATTCTTACGTGGACGGATTTAGAGACCAAATTCATTAATTACTTTTTCCCACCTTCACGTACTACCGCTTTGCTGAACGAAATCATTACTTTTGAACAAAAGTACGGTGAGTCATTTAGTGAATCTTGGGACCGTTTTAAGGAACTTTTAAGAAAGTGTCCACAACATGGTTTAATAAAAGTACATCAAATTAATACTTTTTACAATGGTTTAAGCATGAATGACCAAGATTCATTAAATAGTGCCTCGGGGGGTAACATTTTGGTTAAGTCTACTAATGCCGCTTGGGATATTATTGAGAACAAGTCTAGAGTGAAAACCAAGAGTGTTCGGACCAATGTGGCTAGTGCTAGCACTAATGAGAGCGACAAGAGAATTGATAAGCTTACTTCGCTTGTTGAATCACTTGCTCTCTAAGCCGCCAATAATACCAAAGCTATTACTGCCCAAGCTAGTGCTTTGACTCAATCATGTGAAATTTGTGGGGGATCTCACTCATACACCGATTATCCTTCAACTCACGACAATCCGGAAAATGTGTATGCCGCCAACGGTACCTATTCTACAGGAGGCTATCAAGCACGTCCTCAAGGTGACCGCAACTTGCTCAGCTATCGCTCAAACAACTTTCTTTCACCACCCGATTTTCCAACCAACCTCAGTCGTAACAATCAAAACCAACCACGTGCTCCAACTCCATATCAAAACCAAAGAAACCCATATCCACCTCAAAGAAACAACCAAGTTTACCAACAACCTGCTTATCAACCACCTGCCTACCATGCTCCTCCCAACCAACCCACTGCATTACACCAAGAGGTTGAAACCTACATGAGGACTAATGATGCGATGGTGAAGCAAGGGAATGATCTTCGAGCTGATATGCGAAACACTTTGGCAAGTCAAACGAATGACTTGAGGAACATGATGGCTAGTTTCTTCCCAAGTAATCAAGCCTCTGGATCGGGTTCTCTTCCAAGTAATACCGTTGCTAATCCAAGAGGGGAGATGAAAGCAATCACCAATCACAGTGGAAAAGGTTTAAAGGAACCCGAGCTTCCTACACCTACACCGGTGATTGTGACAAAAGAAAACAAGTCTACTTCTCCGTTTCCTCCACTTTCTATTCCTCCAACTTCTACTTCTCCAATTCCACCGCCTTCTACTTCTCCAATTCCACCGCCTTCTACTTCTACCCCTCCACCACCCAAGGATGTGAGTGAGAATTCCATTCCAAAGCCTTCATCTCAACCCAATATACCTTATCCCTCAAGGTTGAGGAAAGAGAAATTGAAGAACAAGGATGATATTCAGGTTTCTAACTTTCTCAAAATGTTTAAACAACTGAATTTCAATATCTCCTTTGCTGAGGCTCTCGCTCACATGCCGAAATATGCTAAAATGTTTAAAGATCTTCTCAGTGATAAGGAGAAACTCCTCGATATCGCTCAGACCCAACTTAATGAGAATTGCTCCGCAGTACTCTTAAGGAAATTACCAACCAAACTTGGTGATCCGGGTCGTTTCTTGATTCCTTGCAACTTCCCTGTGGTAGAGAATTGTATGGCCCTAGCCGATCTAGGTGCTAGTATAAACTTAATGCCATTAAGTGTTTGGAAACAATTATCTCTACCCGAGCTAGTCCCCACACGAATGACTTTGGAATTAGCTAACCGTACGGTTTCTTATCCGGTGGGGATAGCCGAAGACGTCTTCGTTGGTGTCGACAAATTCACCTTTCAGGCGGATTTTGTTGTCGTTGACTACGAGATGGACCCACGTGTTCCATTAATCGTTAGACGTCCATTCTTGAGGACCGGTCGCACTCTCATCGATGTAGCCGCGGGCGAATTAATCATGAGAGTTGGTGATGATAAAATTGTCTTCAACATGGGAAAACTTTCTAAGCAACCTTCTGAAAACGAGAATGTTAATTTCATTGACGTTCTTGATGAGGCTTGTGAAGAACATTTTAAAGACGCTTGTAAAAGTGGTTCTTCTTCTCTTCCTGTTGTTGAGACCGTTGCCTCTATTGCTCCATCACTAACTCCATTTGGAGAAAGTGATTTCATCTTGAAAGAATTTGAAGCAACTTTGGGAGACGTGGACTTGCAATATGACGATTCTCCCTCCAATTGGGATGAAGACATTCGTACCATTGATAAACTTCTCAATGAGGAACATATTTCTCCACCATCTCCTAAGGATATCTCTATCGATGAACCGAATTTGACTACGCCTTCCATCGAAAATCCTCCGGATTTAGAGCTTAAGGACCTACCGTCTCATCTCGAGTACGTTTTCCTTGAAGATAACAAGAAGTCACCCGTCATCATCGCTAAGGACTTGAAAGAAGAAGAAAAATCCCGACTTATCGCCGTGCTAAAGAATCACAAGAAAGCGATTGCTTGGAAAATCTCCGATATTCGTGGAATTGATCCTCACTTTTGCACACATAAAATTCTCATGGAGGACGACTTTAAACCTACTATTAAAAGCTAAAGAAGGGTGAATCCTAAGATCCATGACGTAATCAAAATAGAGGTTATCAAACTTCTTGATGCGGGAATGATCTATCCTATCTCGGATTCACCATGGGTTAGTCCCGTCCATTGTGTGCCTAAGAAAGGCGGAATCACCGTTGTACCCAATGAAAACAACGAGTTGATTCCTACTCGTCTCGTTACAGGGTGGAGAGTTTGTATAGACTATCGCAAACTCAATGATGCTACGAGAAAGGATCATTTTCCCCTCCCTTTCATGGACCAAATGCTTGAACGTCTAGCGGGTAATGACTATTACTGCTTTTTAGACGGTTTCTACGGGTATTTTTAAATTCCCATCGATCCCAAAGACCAAGAGAAAACCACATTCACTTGTCCTTATGGAACATTTGCCTACAAAAGAATGCCTTTCGGCTTATGCAATGCTCCTGGGACCTTCCAAAGGTGTATCATGGCTATCTTCCATGACATGGTTGAAGAAACTATGGAAGTCTTCATGGATGATTTCTCGGTCTATGGTGATTCCTTCTCTACTTGCCTTGCCAATTTGGAACGCATGCTTAAGCAGTGTGAAGACACTCGCCTTGCTCTAAATTGGGAAAAATGCCATTTCATGGTAAAAGAAGGCATTGTGCTTGGATATAAAATCTCAAAATCCGGTCTTGAAGTTGACCGTGCTAAAGTGGATGTCATAGCCAAATTACCTCCACCTTCAACCGTGAAGGGTGTGAGAAGTTTCCTTGGTCATGCGGGCTTCTATCATCGATTCATTCAAGATTTTTCTAAAATCGCTCGCCCGATGACCCACCTCTTGGAAAAAGATACTCCTTTCATCTTTTCCAAAGAGTGTCTTGAATCCTTCAATCTTGTTAAGGATAAGCTAACTAAGGCACCAGTCTTGGTTACCCCTAATTGGGAGCTACCTTTTGAGTTGATGTGTGATGCTAGCGACTTTGCTATTGGAGCGGTTTTGGGCCAAAGAGTGAACAAACACTTCCAACCAATCCATTATGCTAGCAAGACAATGACGGGGGCTCAATTGCATTACACCACTATCGAAAAAGAGCTTTTAGCTGTAGTGTATGCTTTTGAAAAATTTCGCCCCTATCTTGTCCTTTCTACCACCATCGTGTATACCGATCATTCCGCGTTGAAGTACTTGTTGACTAAGAAAGATTCTAAGCCAAGACTTCTTCGTTGGGTTTTGCTCCTTCAAGAATTTAAAATCGAAATTCGTGACAAAAAGGGAGCGGAAAACCTAGCTGCGGATCATCTAAGTAGACTTGAGGATCCGTATCAAGGGGATCATCTGAACCAAGAGATCAGTGACTCTTTTCCCCTTAAAGCCTTAATGTCTATCAACTCCAATCTTGATGACACCCCGTGGTTTGCAGACATTGTAAACTACTTAGCGGGTGGAATTCTCAAGGAAGGGTTAACGTCCCAACAAAAGGAAAAGTTCTTTAAAGACATTGAACACTATTTCTGGGACGACCCTTACCTTTTCAAACAATGTGCTGATCTGATTATTCGTCGATGTGTTGATGGGCCGGCAGCGGTACAAATCCTTGATGCTTGCCATAAAGGACCCACCAGTGGTCACTTTGGTCCCAATTACACCGCGAAGAAAGTATTCGACTCTGGATTTTATTGGCCCACCATTTATCGTGACGCTCACGACATGGTTAAACATTGTGATGCTTGCGAAAGACAAGGCAAGATCACACATAAAGATGAGATGCCTCAAAATTTTATACAAGAATGTGAAATCTTTGATGTATGGGGCATCGACTTTATGGGGCCATTTCCATCATCTAAAGGGAACAAGTACATCCTCGTAGCCGTTGACTACGTTTCTAAATGGGTTGAAGCTAAAGCTCTCCCTACGAACGATGCGAGGGTGGTTGTGAACTTTTTGAAGCAACTTTTTGCTCGATTCGGTGTTTCTCGTGCTATAATCAGTGACCGCGGGACTCATTTTTGCAATGATCAATTTGCAAGAGTCATGGCTAAGTACGGTGTCAATCACCGTCTTTCCACCGCTTATCATCCCCAAACTAATGGGCAAGCCGAGATTTCTAACCGCGGATTGAAGCGAATTCTGGAACGTACTGTGGGAGAGCATCGTGCCTCGTGGGCCGATAAGTTAGATGATGCTTTGTGGGCTTTCCGTACTGCTTATAAGACCCCGATTGGTTGTACACCTTATCGTCTTGTGTACGGGAAAGCATGCCACCTCCCTATCGAGCTGGAACATAAGGCATACTGGGCCTTGAAGTGGGCTAACTTCGACATCAACAAAGCCGGTGATCTTCACAAGATTCAACTCAACGAGCTTAATGAATTGAGGAATGAAGCTTACGAGAACTCATTGATCTACAAGGAGAAGACTAAGATCATCCATGATGCAAGGATTAAGAACCGAGAGTTCCACGTTGGTGATCAAGTCTTACTTTTTAACTCTCGGTTGAAGATCTTCTCGGGCAAGTTGAAGAGCCGTTGGTCTGGACCATTCACTGTCGCCAAAGTCTTTCCATATGGCACCATTGAGCTTTCTCAACCAAATGGGTCCAATTTTAAGGTGAATGGCCAGCGTCTGAAGTTGTACTTTGGTGAGGACATCTCTCATGAGATGATTCCATCCCTCACCATGTTTCCCATGAACTAGTTTTGGGTCGAGTCAGGCTCGTGACTCGGTTAACAAAAAGAAGCGCTTCTCGGGAGGCAACTCGTTGATCTATCCTTTACCGTTTTTATAATAACTGTAGGGGGGAGCCCCATATGTGTTTGTTGTCTTATTTCTTCTTCTGTGCAGGGATTAAAAGCTTCAAAGATCCATTCTCGATAACTTTTGACAAGCCGTGATCCCGTGTTCCCGTCTTCCCGGTTCTATCCTAAAACTGTCGTGATTCAATATTTCATATCTTATATGTTCACATTGAAATCACTATAGTTGTCCTTTCCTTAGCAAGATCTAAACAAAGTGCACAATGTCATAAGTGTAGGGGAGTTACTCCCACATTCTTAAACATTGAGGATAATGTTTATATCAAGTGTAGGGGGGACTTCTATCGAAGTAAGTGGTCTTTTCCATGAATTTGTCCTCATTTTAACCGGAAAATTTGATTTTTCGACATTTTCAAAATTTTAATCTATTTTGGCCTAGCTGTATAGTTGTATTTTCCTTTGTTATGGTTATTTTCTTTCCTTGCTAGAATAAATTTTCAATAAAGTGGTTTTAAATTTTTCAAAGTCGTGAATATTTTGACTCAACCCGAGTTTACTTATCTAAAGTTTACTCTAGCTAGTATCCTTAACGTGTTTAAGTCAAGTTTTGCTAGGCTTTTATATAGGGAACTTTAAAACGCGAAGGTCTTAATTCTCACGGGTTAAGAACAAGAACTTTTCGCAAGTACCTATAATTGATCCTAGAGAGTCGTTTATCAAGGGAACTTTAAAATGCGATTTCTAAAACTTGAAAAAGTCTACGAATTTGCAAGATCCTATAGATGACTCGAAAACCCAAAACTTTGATTTAATTGGCTAAGCATCCACGAGTCTCATTCCTTGAGATTTTAAATTGTGGAGAACGAGAGATGATAGAGTCAATTATAAGTTTGGTATTCTTTCGTGAATTTATGTGAGTTGATTATAAGCCTATTCTCCCATCGCTTGCTAATAAATTTATCTGCACTAAATAAGGTTGTACGATTTGAGAAGTTACTTAGCTTCTAGCACAAGATCGTTTAAAAGTTGCTCGGTATTAATTAGAGTTCATAGCCAAGGCATAACTTATTGAAGCGGGATGCGAAGATTGGCGAGTCCGAAAAGGCCCTAACAAGGCATGAGGGCTACATTTTGTTGCTAAAGATCCAAAAGTGATGTGAAGAATCATTTATCGAAAATCAATATGAAGGATCGAGACACACGACGAAAAGCAAATACTCCCCAAAATATCATGGAGAAGTCTATCCGAAAAGACCCTAACAAGGTATGAGGATAAATAGATCCAAGTCCTAAAAGGAGGCGGATCGTTGTATATCAAAGTCCAAAGTAAAGATTGGAGAAAAATGAAGAAGTCGTGGTCCATGTATGAAGATCTCTCAACACTTAAAGTGAAGAAATTCCTATTATGAAGAGAAGACCATAATTTCAAGAACGTCTCTCGAAGATTTGAAGTTTGAAGTCGCTGCCAAATATTGGCCCGAGAAAGGTCTCAAATCGTGAAGCGAGTTATGCCAAGATATGAACTTTATGAGATCCCGAGAAGCAGTTTTAAAAGATTTTGTCCTTTAGCTAACTATTGATTAAATCGTCCCACTTTGTTTTCAGCTTAAATAACTATCAAAATAAGTCAAACAATGCATCCTCGTGATCATTCAAGACAACAATAAAATATAAGAGATACACCTAGGAATAAGGGAGTCTAAGTGAATAATTGGGCCACATGAGTTCGTGTTAGTTTGCTAACTTATAATAACAATGATCTTGTTTTTAAGCTTGGTATGGGGAACGTGAAACTTGAGAATGATGAACATTCATGACTACCTAAAACCCCAATGTAAGTCTTTGATTTCTTTACTTGTTTTGTTCTTTTAGTATTTAGTATTTAATAAAGGCCAAGGTAAGTTATCTATGATGAAAAATGTAAACCGTGCTTTGAAATTAGTGCATTGCATGAGGACATTGTAATGGTCAAGTGTAGGGGATTTAATAAGTGTGAAAACACTTATCCTTTTACCACTTATTTCCAATAATAACAAGACCAAAACGTGTATTTTATGTCGTAAAAGTCGGAATTATGCGTGGTTTGTGTTTTTATTGTGTTTTAGGACCAAAAGATGCAAAAGGAAGAAAACATGGGCTATCACGGGCTTTTATCGAAGAAAAAGACTAAAGACGAAGTCGAAAGATCGAGAATGCAAAAAGAACGGAAGTCCAAGGCCAATTCTGAAGATTTATCGAAGAAAAAGTCTAAAGAAGGAAGTTTAATGAAGTCGAAAAACTCAAGTCTAATTTTAGAAGAAAATTATAAGACAAGTTCAACTAATATCGACAAATCCCGAGACGACATCGAGAAAGACAAAGAAATTAAGTCGAGTTGAGTCGAGAAGAAAGAAATTAGATATTGCTTAAGCATGTAATCTCCCCACCTCCTATAAATACCCTCCTAATGTGTCATTAGGAGGGTGTTAGGTGGTTAATTTTTTAGTAGTTAATTTTTAGTTTTTAAGTGTTTTATTTTTTTCTCTCTAGTTTTTCTTTAAAAACTTGTTAATCTTTACATGAATCTTGTAATCTTTTGATATTCATCTTTAATCAATCAAGCTTATTTTCTTAATTCTCATTCTACCTTTCTTAATCTTTTTCTTAATCTTGATAATCATGTAGTTAATCTCATCTCTTTAATTATGTGATTGTTTTATTCATGTGATTGATCTTGTAATGTGGTGGATGTTTTGAGCTTATTGTGGTATTTGATCTTCTAGTGTTTGGCTTATTCTTGATTAAGTTGTTTTGATAGATTAATTGTATTGCTTATTAGTTGATTTTAAATGTTTTGATTAATTAGTGTTTTTATAGTTTTTAATTTGTGGCTTATTTAGTTCTTCTTAAAACTTATTTGGTTAAAGTTTTGGTTAATTGCTTATTTGGTTTGTGCTTATTGGTAGCTTAATCCTTAAGTTTGGTTTTTACTGATAATTCTTGTCTGCGTTCTATCATTTTAGGAAAAGGGTTTTGTTTCTCTAAAAACACTCCTTTTTCTGAAATTGCTTTTATTCCGAAATTCCATTTCTATGAATTCATCATTTCTATGAAAAGTCATTATTCCGAAAATCCATTTTTATGAAAACCTTCTTTTTCCGAAATAACCAATTTCTCTGAAAAGAGTATGTAGAAACTAGAAGGGGGGTTGAATAGTTTCTTATATTTACTTGTTAAAATGTGGTTTCCAAAAATCCTTTTTCAAAAACTTAGGCTTGAGGAAATATGTGAAATCTTCTTATGCACAATATGAACAA
This sequence comes from Glebionis coronaria, assembly GCA_025667525.1. Classification (NCBI taxonomy): domain Eukaryota; kingdom Viridiplantae; phylum Streptophyta; class Magnoliopsida; order Asterales; family Asteraceae; genus Glebionis; species Glebionis coronaria. Next base: position 268,243,936 of record CM046878.1, read on the forward strand.
TGATAGTGTAACTAAACTAATACTAACAAAAATATATCCACAAAGAATAAAGAATGATAGTGTAGCTAATCTAATACTAACACATGTATAAGCATAAAGAATAAAGAATGTAAAGAGTTAAGGGTAAAGAAAGATCAAACCGAACACCAAGGATTTATAGTGGTTCGGCAACGAAGCTCACTCCTCGTTCCTACTCCACTCCTCGAGTACTCCTTACTCGAGAGTTCACTACACAACAAGCTCCTTATGGTGGAGAAAACCGTACACGTGGCTTAACCAATTTCCGACTCTAAGCTAAAAGTCGAGCCCTAATCGTAGCTAGGATAAATCTACACAACTATACTTAGTACATACACAACTTCCAAATAGACACAACTACTTGGATCTTCACAACTATGACACAACTACAAGTGTATAAAATTAGATCTTCAATGGATCTTTGGTGGTGGACTCAACACTTCACTAGGATAGTGTTCTTCTCTTTGCACTTGGAGAGGAATGGATGGAAGAACAAGATTCACTTCTTAAATAAGTAATAATCAAACAAATGATCAAAGATTTGAGTGATTAAAGAAGGGGTTTGAATCTGGAAATAAATGTGCAAAAGAGGTGAGGTGAAAAGCTGAGAATGGTCCACTATTTATAGGACAAAGGAGCCAACAGCTATATCTGCCCGCGGTACCTTATCTTAGCCCGCGGTACCTTATCGATAAGGTACCGCCTAGGCGCTAAGGTATCGCCGGACTAGACTCCGCTCCTTTTTGTCCTTTAGTGGTGGAGGTCTTATCTGGATATAAAAAATATCCTGAAAGGATATTCTTAACCAAATAAGAATATGCCATTTTCAAATTTCAAATAATTAATTTAATAAAACATTTTCTTAAAAAGAAAGTTTAATAAAAACTTGTCACATTTAATAAAAAGTGAGTTTTAAGAAAAGATTAAATCACTTGATCACTTGATTAAGGTTAGTACTTGTTTATCCATACCTTAAGTGAAAATGGGTAAAATGAAAAATACTTGAACTCAAGAATTCGTTTTTCGTTGTTTTCGTAAATGCTTGTTTTTACATATTGTCGTAATCAAAACAAAGCGAGACCGAAAAATGCAAGTAACGTTTTTAGTCATTATTGCATTAACAATCTCCCCCTTTTTGATTCCGACAATACATAAACTCAATCACACAAAAACAAGATTTTCGAAGACGAGTTTATTCATTTCTCCCCCTTTGTCGAAGCAAAAAGGTTGCGTAAGCCGGTGTTGAAGAAACGGACTTTGCAAAGACTCCCCCTTGGTGCTTACTCCCCCTAGCTTGGGGCACCGAGGAATCGAGATATGGTGACAAGCTACATAGAAGGGTTTGTCGAACAAAAGAAACAACCAACAATATATAGTAATAGGTCACAAAAATTAAAAGAGAAGAAAACACAAAGACAAAGATCCAAGATAGGTTACTAAAAGAACATCATACAAAGAAGTATGGAAAAAGAAACAAGCCAAAAGCATAAATCTAATCCTAGATATTCTAGAATTCTAAGATTTGCTTGAATCTGGTGTCTTGTGGATAAGCAACCAATGCTTATATGAAAGACAAGGTAATAGCGGAGGGTGGTGGTGGTGGCTTGTTGGAGATCTCATAATCAAAGTGAAGAGGAGGCTTGATTAAGAGACTTTTGATGTAGCTCAACTCCTCATAGATGTGTGCCATAGCAAGATGTTGATATTGACAACAATAACAATATGTTCCATGGTGCATGACATTATCATGAGAAGGAGGAAGAACACTAAAGGGTGGTGGTGGAAGAAAAGATGTTCCACAATCAACATTCTTGGTAGGAGATATGTGATTAAGAGTGTTCTTGGGTGGATTTGGATTGAAAGCAATTGGAGAAAATGGAGGATATTCAAGGCTTTCATTGGGAGAATAAGACATTTTGGATGTGAAGTAATGCAAAATGCTTATGGTTTAAATAGGGAAGGCTTAGGGTATTTTTGGGGTGGTCAAAGGGTTTGAAACAAAGATTCTCAAAAATGTTGGAGCAAATCTGGAGTTTCAGACAAAAACCCAAAAAAGGAAGGCCACTATAGGCGGTTCCTTATCTAGGGTGGCGATACCTTATCAATAAGGTACCGCGGTTCACATATGGAACCGCCTGCAGAAGCAGGGTTTGGTGTTTGGAGGAAGATTTTTCAGCAAATCTTATTTTTCTAGTCTAACTTATCATAGGGATATGCTTAAGAGCAAAGATAGACAAAGAAAACATATGCAAACTTACCAAATAGAGATTTGACCAAAATACATGGATTAAAAAATCGATGTAGGAGGTGTGTAAGACAAGACCTTAAGTCATGACACAATGATCCTCCATGATTCTATCTTGTTCTTGCTATGCTTGAGAGAATCATACATATGAATTATGTAAGCTCTAGATTAATAGCGAGAATCTATGAAAAATCATTTTTATATTGAATTAACAATGTCAAACGAATTTCTCAACCATTTTGAAAGAGACTTTGAGAGTTTTGAAAAGGAGAGGAGAAGATTTTTCAAAAGGAGTTTAAAAGACTCAAGGACTCAAAGTGGTAAAAGAAAACACACAAGAAGAAAAGAATTTAAGGAAGATGTTCCATTAATCCTAGACCTAGACGCAAGTAATTAAAAGGTTCCATCTTAAGTGGCTTAGTGAAGATATCGGCTAAGTTGTCCTCGGAGGGCACCTTTTCAATAGTAATGTTCCCCTTTTGAACATTATTCCTAAGGAAATGGTGTCTAATTTCTATGTGTTTGGTTCGCGAATGTTGCACGAGATTCTTGCTTAGGTCTATAGCGCCTCTATTATCGCACATGATGGGAACATCATCAAGAGAAATCCCGTAATCAACAAGCGCTTGCTTCATCCATAGAGCTTGTTGGCATGCTTTTCCGGCACTCACATACTCGGCTTCCGTGGTGGATATCGCAAGTGCGGTTTGTTTCTTGGAGAACCAAGAAGTTAAACAACAACCCATGAAGGTATAAACTCCACTAGTGCTTTTCCGGTCCACATAGTCTCCCGCATGATCCGAGTCCGCGTAGACAATGGTTTCTACGCCGGTCCCTTTAGGATACCATAATCCTAAATGTATAGTGCCTTTAATGTATCGGAAGATACGCTTAACCGCTTCAAGGTGAAAGGTTTTGGGAGCCTCTTGGAAGCGAGCACAAAGGCAAACACTAAACATGATATCCGGTCGACTTGCCGTTAGGTACAACAAACTACCAATCATACCTCTATATTTGGTGTTGTCTACCGACTCACAATCATCATCTACGGTGAGTTTAGTATCCGAGGCCATAGGGGTCTTCATTGGTTTAGAATCTTCTAATCCAAATTTCTTTAGCATTTCTTTAGCGTACTTAGATTGACTAAAGAAAATACCATCGTCCATTTGTTTAATTTGGAGTCCTAAAAAGAAGTTAAGTTCTCCCATGATACTCATTTCAAACTCATCATGCATGATTTTGGCAAAGTCATCACACAATTCTTGACAAGTTGAGCCAAATATAATGTCATCAACATATATTTGTATGACTATGAGGTGAGGACCTTTCTTCTTTGTAAAGAGTGTATTGTCTACCATTCCCATGGTATACTCATGTTTAACAAGAAACGCTTTAAGTCTATCATACCAAGCTTTGGGTGCTTGTTTGAGTCCATAAAGTGCTTTCTTAAGCTTGTAAACATGGTCCGGTTTCTCAAAATCAATGAAGCCGGGAGGTTGAGCCACATATACCTCCTCATTGATCAAACTGTTAAGAAATGCACTCTTTACATCCATTTGTTGAAGCTTAAAATCTAAGGCACAAGCGTAGGCTAAAAGGATTCTAATTGATTCTAATCTAGCTACCAGTGCATATGTCTCGTCATAATCAATCCCTTCTTGTTGATTATAGCCTTGAGCTACAAGTCTAGCCTTGTTACGAGACACAACACCATTCTCATCTAGCTTATTCCTAAATACCCATTTGGTTCCTATAATGGTAGAACTTCTAGGTGGAGGAACAAGTTCCCAAACATCATTGGCAACGAATTGATTCAATTCTTCTTGCATCGCAATGACCCAACTCTCATCCGTCAAAGCTTCTTTAACATTATTTGGTTCAATAAAGGAGACAAAACAAAAGAAGTTGCTTTGGTTTTGGACTTGAGATCTTAGGGTCCTTTGATTTAAGTCACCAATGACATTATTGAGAGTATGATCCCTAGACTCCTTAATGTTTACTTCCTTTTCAACACTAAGGTCTTCAACTTCTGTTTTTCTAACCTCTTTGGCTTTAACGACTTCTAGTTCATCCAAGTCATCATCAACCAATGGTGGTGTCTTGGGTGAAGGAGGGGTTTCATCAAAGGTTACGTTGAGTGATTCTTCAATAACCCCCGTGGTTCTATTTAGCACTATGTAGGCTTTACTAGTTTGGGAATAACCTAAAAGGATACCTTCGTAAGACTTTGGGTCAAACTTGGTAAGGTAGTCTTTGGTGTTGAGGATAAAGCACTTGCTTCCAAACACCCTAAAGTATTCTAATGAGGGTTTCTTACCTTTAAGAATCTCATAGGGGGTCTTTCCTAGGAAAGGTCGAATAAGAATTCGATTGAGAATATAAGTCGATGTGTCCACGGCATTGCACCAAAACTTTTGAGGCAAAGATTGCTCGTTTAACATCGTCCTACTCATCTCTTGGAGAGTCCTATTCTTCCTTTCAACTACCCCATTTGATTGTGGAGTGCGAGGAGCCGAGAAGTTATGGGTAATACCATGAGCTTCACAATAGGCACCAAATTGCACTTCATTATCAAATTCCCTACCATGATCCGTCCTAATAGACACAATTGAACATCCTAGTTGATTTTGAATCCTTCGACTAAAGATTTCGAAGTGATCGAAAGCTTCATTCTTGGATGCCAAAAATCTAGTCCAAGTGAATCTAGAATAGTCATCAACTATAACTAGGGTATAAAGGTTACCTCCATAACTCCGTATGGCGGAAGGTCCAAAGAGATCCATATGTAGGAGATCTAAGCACCGAGAGGTCGAAACCAAATTCTTGGCTTTGTGACTTGAGTGAACTTGCTTTCCAACTTTGCAAGCATCACAAAAGTGACTATCAAACTTAATCTTGGGGGGGTGTCTTACCAACTCCTTAGAGACTAAAGATTGAATTAAACGCATATTAGCGTGACCTAATCTCCTATGCCAAAGAGTAGAACTATCATCTATAGTCGCAAGACATATGTTGTCTTTTGACTTCTTATTAACCTTCATGACATAAAGCCCATGCTTTCTAACACCTTTTCCAATGACTTTTCCATCTTTTACGATTTCACTGTCATGTTCCGAAAAGATGACCTTACACTTATTATCACAAATTTGACCTATACTTAAAAGGTTAAAACCTAAGTTATCTACGTGCTCAACATTTTCAATGGTCATAGAGTCAAGAGAAACCGTACCTTTGCCAATGATATTACCACGTAGACTACTAGCGAATGTGACGTTACCTCCATCATATGCTTTGTAATGCGAGAACAAACTTCGATTACCCGTCATGTGTTTAGAACATCCACTATCCTTAATCCACTCATCGGGCTCCAAATCAATTCCCAAGCATATCTAGGTAACAACACACAAGATCAAACATTTGGTCCCCAATATCTCATGGGTCCAAAATTGTTAGTTCCAAACATCCCTTGCATTTGGTTGGGATGCATGAATGAGGAGGGGATTCCCCATGGAGAACAAAATGGAGGAGGGTAGTAATTCATGTAACCATTTTGTTGTTCATTATTTCTCCTAGGTGTGTTTGATCTAGGTTTAGAGTTATTATTATTCCTTCTAGGTGTTGGAGTTTTACTTCTAGGTCGTGAGTTGTTTTGATTATCTCTTCTAGGCGTTGTCGTTCTACTTCTAGGCTTAGACTCATTCCGTACTCTAGGTGCAGTAGAGGATAGTCTAGATAAACTTCTATTTCCCATGAGAGGTTTACTTAAAGGCTTGTAGAACTTACCAATAGCATTGTCGTCAAGTATGGGTAATTGTACCTTATTAATAGTAAGATGCTTTAGTTTTTCATCTAACTTAGACTTTTCAGTAAGTTCAGGATTTTCACAAAATTCATCTTCTGGCCGCGGTACCTTATCTATGGCGGCGGTTCCATAATGATAAGGAACCACGCCATACAATTTGGAACCGCGTCCAGTGGGCATTTTTTGTGAAAACCTGACTTGTTTTGGTTCACTAGTTGAGGCTTCATTTGAGTTAAAACCTAGACCAAGTCTTTCCTTAGAATGAACTTGTTTGTTTAACATATCATCAAGAGCACTAGTACCTTTCATGAACTTTTCCAATTAAATGGAGGTGCTCTTGAGATCTTCATTCTCTAATCTAAGTTTCTCACAACTTAAGCAACCTAAATCAACCTCTTTGTTTTTCTCAAGTTTAGCCAATTTCTCCCTAAGTTCATTGATCTCATTTTCAAGCTTAGTTTTGGTTGATTTTAAGGTTTTATTCTTTTCTATGAATTTATGACTAAGTTTGTGTAAGCTATCATATTTGCCTTCAAATCCAATATCATCTAAAGTGGAACTATCATTGCTATAATATTCGGTTTCGGAATGTACCTCTTTAGAAGTGTGAGCCATAAGACATTTCTCCTCTTTGGGGTTGTCATCATCATCTTCACCGCTATCGCTCCAAGCGCCACTAACGAATGCCGTGTGGTTCTTATCACGAGCGGGCTTTGGACAATCACCAATGAAGTGATTTGGATCACCACATCTAAAGCAATTCCTATCACCTTTTTCGTTCTTGACAAACCGATTCTTTAACAATGGTTTCTTGTCATAGTTGGGTTGCCTAACGTGTTGACCTCGTCTTTTGAAGAACTTCTTGAAATCTCTCACCGCCAATGCATACTCCTCGTCATCGCTTTCCGAGGAACTATCATGGTCACTTTGTGCCTTCTTGGCTTTAAGTGCAAGAGATTTCCTTTCACTCTTGGTTTTCACTAATTCCGAGTCCTTCAAAATTATCATCTCATGAACCTTCAAGTTTCCTATGAGTTCATCGAGTGATAAAGTTGAGAGATCTTTCGACTCTTCAATCGCCGTGACTTTTGCTCTCCACTTTGGATGTAAGGCCCTTAGAAACTTCCTGACATTGTTCTTGCTAGAAAAACCTTCATCAAGTGCTTTTAGACTAGTAATAATGGTGTTAAACCTAGAAAATGCACTATCAATAGTTTCATCTTCTAAGATGACAAATTGTTCATATTGTTGGACAAGAAGATCGATTTTGCTTTCTTTGACTTGGCTATTACCTTGGTGGGTTACTAAAAGAGTGTTCCAAATATCTTTAGCGGTTTCACACATAAAAATACTTTCATACTCTTTCTTAGGCAAAGCATTATAAATCACCATTTTAGCCTCATTATTTTTTGAAAGTTTCTTTTTAGTATCATCATTAGCTTTGTCAAAAGTGACCAATTCTTTTGTTTTAGAAACTTCATTAAATTGAAAGGGTAAAAAATCACCATTGGTAATAACATGCCAAAGATCTAAATCTTTTGATTTCACATAAGTTTCAAATCTATTTTTCCAATAAATAAAACTATCGGTTTCAAGAAGTGGTGGTCTTTGCATAGATTGCCCTTCTAGGTACTTGTTGGAATCCATAGATCGATTCAAGTTTTAAAATACAATATACTTTAAAAATTCTTGAGCAACCCGCTCTGATACCAATTATAGAAACTAGAAGGGGGGGGGGGGGGGGTTGAATAGTTTCTTATATTTACTTGTTAAAATGTGGTTTCCAAAAATCCTTTTTCAAAAACTTAGGCTTGAGGAAATATGTGAAATCTTCTTATGCACAATATGAACAATGATAGCGTAACTAAACTAATACTAACAAAAATATATCCACAAAGAATAAAGAATGATAGTGTAGCTAATCTAATACTAACACATGTATAATCATAAAGAATAAAGAATGTAAAGAGTTAAGGGTAAAGAAAGATCAAACCGAACACCAAGGATTTATAGTGGTTCGGCAACGAAGCTCACTCCTCGTTCCTACTCCATTCCTCGAGTACTCCTTACTCGAGAGTTCACTACACAACAAGCTCCTTATGGTGGAGAAAACCGTACACGTCGCTTAACCAATTTCCGACTCTAAGCTAAAAGTCGAGCCCTAATCGTAGCTAGGACCAATCTACACAACTATACTTAGTACATACACAACTTCCAAATAGACACAACTACTTGGATCTTCACAACTATGACACAACTACAAGTGTATAAAATTAGATCTTCAATGGATCTTTGGTGGTGGACTCAACACTTCACTAGGATAGTGTTCTTCTCTTTGCACTTGGAGAGGAATGGATGGAAGAACAAGATTCACTTCTTAAACAAGTAATAATCAAACAAATGATCAAAGATTTGAGTGATTAAAGAAGGGGTTTGAATCTGGAAATAAATGTGCAAAAGAGGTGAGGTGAAAAGCTGAGAATGGTCCACTATTTATAGGACAAAGGAGCCAACGGCTATATCTGCCCGCGGTACCTTATCTTAGCCCACGGTACCTTATCGATAAGGTACCGCCTAGGCGCTAAGGTACCGCCGGACTAGACTCCGCTCCTTTTTGTCCTTTAGTGGTGGAGGTCTTATCTGGATATAAAAAATATCCTGAAAGGATATTCTTAACCAAATAAGAATATGCCATTTTCAAATTTCAAATAATTAATTTAATAAAACATTTTCTTAAAAAGAAAGTTTAATAAAAACTTGTCACATTTAATAAAAAGTGAGTTTTAAGAAAAGATTAAATCACTTGATCACTTGATTAAGGTTAGTACTTGTTTATCCATACCTTAAGTGAAAATGGGTAAAATGAAAAATACTTGAACTCAAGAATTCGTTTTTCGTTGTTTTCGTAAATGCTTGTTTTTACATATTTCCGTAATCAAAACTAAGCGAGACCGAAAAATGCAAGTAACGTTTTTAGTCATTATTGCATTAACAGAGTATTATTCCGAAAACCATCATTTTACTGAAAACATCTTTATTCCGAAAATCTATTTTCTCTGAAAAGTCAGTTTTTCCGAAAATACCCTTTTTTCTGAAAATCTCAATTTTTTTTGAAAAGACAGTTTTTCCAAAGATCATCATTTTTTTTGAAAAAGATCATTATTCCGAAGATACCTATTTTTCTGAAAACACCATTTTTCCCAAAAAGCTCATTATTCTGAAAAGCCAATTATTCCGAAATTCCTTTTTTCTGAAAATCTTGTTATTCCGAAGAAACCATTTTTCCGAATTTGTCTTTATTCCGAAGATGTCAATTTTCCTAAAATTTCAATTATCTTGTTTCAGACTTAGTTAAATTTTTAGTTTTCTGAATTGTTTCTATTTTCTAAACTTTAATTTTTCCCACCTTTTTACTTAGCATTGTTTTAACTTGTTTTATCTTAGATTAAATTTTCAAGCTTTCAACGACATTTTTATTTTTAGTAGAATAGATAACCAAACCTTTTTATTTTCCACCAAGAACAATTGAGTCGCACTTTCTACCAATAATCAATTCGAAAAGACCAGTTTAACGAAATTTCATACGAGCTTAAAAACCTTGTATTACGCTTCCACGAACATTGGACTTGCCCTTGCTGCTGTTTCCGGGATTGTTATTGGGTCTAACCGAGGTAAAAACATTTGCTTGACATTCACGAGCAAAATGGCCTTGTTGGCCGCACTTGTAGCATCCCTGGCATTGACCTCCAGCAACATGGTGATAGTTGCATTTTGGACACTTAGGCTTGGAACCTGAGTAGCCCTTTGTGCTGGTTGTGGGAGTAGTACCATAAGTTTTCCCAACGTCTTGTTTTTTGGAAGGCTGCTGGTGTTAGCCACGGGAGCTTTCATCCGACTTTCTCTTATTCTCTGTTTGCTTTTCGGACAAATTGCGGGCTCGCTTGTTGATCAGCTCAGTCGCGAATTCCATAGCACTTTCAACGGTAGTGGGTCGTGATGCTAGCACACTGTCATGAATGTTGTCAAGGAGTCCGCTGACATACTTCTCAATCTTGTCGCTTCTTTGAGGGAACATTCTTGTACACATCAAGCTTAACTCTTGAAATCTTTGGTTGTACCAAAGGATGTCATTGTTTTTGCATTTTAGATCCCACAGTTCGATTTCCAACTTCTTCATTTCTCCTCTAGGACAGTACTTCTCAGTCATCCTCTCCTTAAGGTTGGCCCATGTGAGAGTATAGGCAGTGTCATGTTCAAGGGTAGCGACAACAGAGTTCCACCAGGTAAGGGCGCTCTCAAGTAGTGTGCATGTGTCAAACTTGAGTCTGTTCTCGTCAACACAAGCGCTGGTGCGGAAAACTGTCTCTAGTCTTTCAAACCATTGCATCAATTCAACAACTCCTTCTTTTCCTCGGTAGTATGAGGGTTGCATTTCAAGAAGTCGGGGTAAGAACAACCCATATTAGCATTGTTTCTGCGTAGATTGAGGTTTGGTTCATTGTTCACATTTGGATCAGCTTCTCTGGCTGCCATAGCTGCTGTAATGCCTTCACTTATCATTTCCCTGAGTTGAGTAGCGGTGAAATTTTGAGTAGCTTCAGGAAGTTCAGTATTAGCGGCGTTTGAAGTGGTTGCATTATTGGGATTTGATCGAGTAATCACCATTTGTCTATAATCATACACAAAATGAGATTATTATCTCAAGTGTTAGTACAGTTTTTATATTATTTACACGGGGAAAATTCATGCATTGATTTCATAACAAATTGGATAACCTGTCAAGATTTCATAATATAATACATTGCATAACAGATATAACATAAGAAAATGATTACATGCAAATTTCCTTAAGGAATTAAACATTCATCAGGCATAGCAAATCCGAGACAAGGGCTTAGCTAGCCTTGTCCTGGGTAGTGGTACACATTGTCTTAAGTACATCATATCCAAAAACACATGTCCAAAAAGAAAAGGTACAATACAGGATTACATCACAAAAGCTGAAAAGAAATAAAAGTACAAAATTCCTATACCATGATAGCTAGGGTACAACCATAAGGTGATCATGATGTACAAGAAATCTAGTACATCTACTCTACTCCTGCCTAGGTGGTCTGCTGGATGAGGCTGGTGCTGGTGGGGCTAGTGAAGCTGTAGATGCTCTCCTGGTACTCCATAATGTCCGAACTGTCGCTCGGGCCTCCTTAAGCATACAGAATGCTGTCAGCAGCTGGGTCCTAAGTCTGTCGACGGCCCCTCGAAGATAAGCCATCTCTGCAGTAACCCCATCGTGTCGGACGGTGGCAAGGTCAAAGAAAATAGACAGGGACTGCTCTTGAGCAGATAGAGCAGCATGGGTCTGATGCTGAAGACTCTCCATGACCTGAATACGCTGGTGGAGACGATAGTTCTCCTCCAATAGCCACTCTAATGCCTCGTCGGTCCTAGCCTGAACACCTCTGGCTGTCTGGGCTTCTCCCCTCATAGTGTGAGTGAGAGAGTCGATACGCTCATGGATGGTAGTGTAGCCCAATTGACCTGCTGTCAACAGGCTGCGAAGGTCTGATATCTCCCGCTCCTGGCGTACGGCCAGTGTGGCGATCTGGGCCTGGACAGGATCGGCATGTCCCGCCCTGGAGCCCTCCTCGATCTCGAAAGTGGAGTCGGGTATAGACTCGGGAAAATAGCCCGGTGGTAATGATGAAGGTACAGAAGATGGTAGGTCAGGAGATACCCGGTCCTCCTCCATAGAGGTGGGGACCAGTATAGCTGATTTTAGAACAGAAAAAGGGTCCTCGGGAAGTACAGCTTCGATAGTCTGGTCATCCTCTGAATCCGAGGCTGATAACCATCCACATTGTACTGATCGTGGAGATGAAGGGATAGCTGGAACAGGGGCTACCACTGGTAGGAGAGTCAGAGGTGCAGTAGGCGGAGTCATGATGCTCTGAAAATAATATTATTTTAAATTTGAAGTAAGTATAAGCTTACAAACAAAGGAAAAATATTATTTTTGGTTACAAGTTTTATGAAGTATATCCCATTTAAACAATCATCACAATGTTTTAAGGTTATATATATTAATATTTATATATATATATATATATATATATATATATATATATATATATATATATATATATATATATATATATATATATATATATATATATATATATATATATATATATATATATATATATATATATATATATATATATATATATATATATATATATATATATATATATATATATATATATATATATATATATAAAATCATTTAACCAGTTTATTTAACAATCAAAACATACTTAATTCACATAGCACAAAATGCCCTACGATCTACATGCTTAACTAATACGGTCCCAAAAAAATCCCAAAAGATTTTTATAAAGTTATAGTCCAGTTTTAAATAAAAGAAAAATCACTTTATTTTTATTTTATTTAAAAATTTATCTGGTTCTCTATAACTAATGCTCTGATACCATTCTCTGTGACACCTCAGGTCAGGTCAAAATATGCGGAATTATCAACAGAGATGTCACAAGGGTGGATCGATAGCACATAGTTCATAGAGCATAAGATAAGAGATTATTAAAAGCATATTACATGGTCATTGTACAAATTTATAAAAAAATTGTCTTCAACATGATAAAAGTAGATTGTTTATTATTCCCCAAATAGAACCCTTGCCGAGTCCTACAATGCAGATCACAATGATGCTTGAGTCCATGCACACACCACGTACTAACTTCATTTTCCTTGGTAACTTTAGTAAGAAAGGTATTACTCATTATGCTTTCTTAATTTTTACTTGCATGCATTAACATCCACCTATAAACACATGTAACAAACTTGTTAAAAATCAAGATTTGATAAAACCATGACCATCTAAGGTCACGGCATATTTGTGAATACCATTTGCGTCGTTTAAAAAAAACTTTTGATAAAGAAACCTATGACTAGTATTCTATGTTTAAACTTGATTAAAAATCATATGAATCATTTTATGAATTTAAATGTAGCCGTGGGTTACAAATCTCACTTTTTGGGATTTTGGTTAACTAATAATCATAAATCTCATAAGTAAACTTGTGTAACTCAAAAACCATGAAAAACCATGACCTTAAAGGTCACAACATAATTAAATGGACATCTATGATTTATGTACTAAGTTTCAAATTCCTTTTGGAGAGGACGAGACTTTAGCCCAAGTACTGCTTGACTTAAGAAAGAAGAATTCAGCTGAGAAAACAAAACAAGCAGAGGCAGAAAAGAAGACACAACAAGAAGTTCTTGCCAAAAAGGATCAAACTAAAGGTAAGAAAGTTCAAGCTTCACACTCTACTAAAGGTATAGTTATTCAACAGCAAGCTGATGAGGAAAGACCTTCCAAGCTGAAGAAGAAGCTACCTAAGATTAATCCAAAGGATAAGGGGAAGAAGCAAATACTATCAGAATCTGAAAATGAAAATAAGACCCCATATAGCTAGTCAGACAATATATTTAAACCATGACCTTTTGGTTAGCCTTATAAGGCACACACTAGGTGGAAGGAGAAGAGATGTCTTGGTATTGGGAAAGCCAACACTTGGCATGTTATCTCTTACCAAGGCAATCATGCCTTTTTTCCTTGTGATTCTCTCTTCCCTTTAAGCCGAAAACACACACACTCTTCATTCTTTCACATGAAAATCTAATCTCATTCTCTCATCTCTTTTCTCTCTCAAATCATACGGCTTTAAGACATATACATCAAAGAACATACATTAACTTCACTAGATCTTTGTCTCATCTTAACTACTAATCATTTAGTAGTATCTCCACCTTTGGAATCATTATAGCAAGCCCTAGCCAAATCCTTAAGGGTCACGGCTTGTTTATAGTTAGGATTTTCATCTTCATCAAGATTAGATCCATAATCTCCTTTGTTCTCTAGATCTTCCTTGGTAAGTTTAGAAAGAAAGGTATTACTCATTATGCTTTCTTCATTTTTACTTGCATGCATTAACATCCACCTATAAACACATGTAACAAACTTGTTAAAAATCAAGATTTGATAAAACCATGACCATCTAAGGTCCCGACATATTTATGAATACCATTAGTCATGGTTAAAATTTTTTTTGATAAAGAAACTTATGACTAGTATTCTATGTTTAAACTTGATTAAAAATAATATGAATCATTTTATGAATTTAAATGTAGCCGTAGGTTACAAATCCCACTTTTTGGGATTTTGGTTAACTAATAATCATAAATCTCATAAGTAAACTTGTGTAACTCAAAAACCATGAAAAACCATGACCTTAAAGGTCACGACATAATTAAATGGACATCTATGATTTATGTACTATGTTTCAAACTCCTTTTGGAGAGGATGAGACTTTAGCCCAAGTACTGCTTGACTTAAGAAAGAAGAATTCAGCTGAGAAAACAAATCAAGCAGAGGCAGAGAAGAAGACACAACAAGAAGTTCTTGCCAAAAAGGATCAAACTAAAGGTAAGAAAGTTCAAGCTTCACACTCTACTAAAGGTATAGTTATTCAACAGCAAGCTGATGAGGAAAGACCTTCCAAGCTGAAGAAGAAGCTACCTAAGATTAATCCAAAGGATAAGGGAAAGAAGCAAATACTATCAGAATCTGAAAATGAAAGTTATTCAGATGAAGATATAAGCAAAGTCATGTACAGATTTAATCAATTAGACCATGATGAGGAATATGCTCTTAGAATGCAAGCTCAGATTCATGAAGAAGACTTACAAGAAGAACTTGAAGCTAAGCAGCATTTGCTAGAAGCTAAGAGAATACAGCAAGAATGGAACATACAAGAGTATGATAGGATTCAAGCTGAATTACATGCAAGTGAGCTTCTTGCAGACTCATTGATAGCTGAAGAGAGAGATGCTTATGATGAAGAAGAGAAATCAAAGTTGATTGATGATCTGGTAAGGGAGCAACAAAGGTTCTTTGCTGAAAAGAGAAGAAGAGAAAAGATTAAGCCTCCAACTACTATGCAGATTAGGAAACAAATGATGAACTTTCTCAAAAAGGTTAAGGGTTTCACTCATATTCAGCTGGTCAAGAAATTTTTTGAAGAAATCAGGACTTTGTATGAGCAAAATAAGAGAACTGAATTGAATTTTGTTGAGATTGGATCTGAAGTAGATAGAATGGCTGTTGAAAGACATAGAAGACATCTGCAACAACAAAGACAATTTGGAAGCAATCCTAGAATTGAGCCAAGTACTGCTGAACCTACAACTACATCTCCAACTATTAAGACCACTTATGTGAGGAAAAATAGAAAGGAGAAGGTAAGTTCAAAGGAGGAAGAGACTGCTCAAAGAATGAATAAAGGAGATTAAGCTCAAGATATTGCTCAGACTGAAAATGTACAAGCAGTACATACACAGTCAACAGTACATACTGAAGAGACGGTACATACAAACTTGGAAGAGGGTTCAACAGAATTTGAGGGAACCTCCAAGGGTGTTAAAAGAAAAAGATCAACAAAGAGAAAGAAGAAAGCCAAGAGGGATAAGTCAATAGTAAAAGATAGTGATGATGATGAGAGCTTGAAGAAGTACTTGAAGATAGTAAAATTTGAAGATCAATGTATTGATACAAACATTTTTGGAAAGAGATCATCTATTGCTAGATGAATATACTCTATGGATCAAGGACTTGAAGCTCATGGAATTCAAAGAACTGGTGGCACAACAAGGATATTCAGACTTTTGGAGGATATTCTTCACATTCTTGACAGACAAGATATTCAGGATCTTTTCAGGTTAGTTTAAGAAGCCAGTGCAGGTAAAACTGAAGTATCACTATTATATAGGGAATTTCTCTTCATGTATGAACCACACAATTGTGATCAAGAAATGTTGAAGGTATTAGAGAATCAGGTTCCTAGTTACTGGATATATTATAGGTCACGTGGATTACATATTTTGGATATAGATGATGTTACATACTATATGCTACAAGAGAAGAAGACAAAACAAGAAGTTCTTGCCAAAAGAAAACACACACACTCTTCATTTCATACTTATCAAAGAATCTGACTCCCTATCCAAGTTGGCAATGACCAACCTTAAGGAGATTGTGACCAAACATGGAGTACCAGTCTCAATAATCTGTGATCGGGACAGTAGATTCATTTCAAACTTTTGGAGGGCTCTCCAACGAGCCCTGGGTACCAAACTGGATATGAGCACCACCTATCATCCACAAACAGATGGTCAGAGTGAACAAACCATCCATACCCTAGAGGACATGCTAAGGGCATGTGTGATTGATTTTGGAAATGGTTGGGTCGAGCATATACCCTTGGTTGAATTCTCCTACAACAATAGCTACCACGCCAGTATCAAGGCCGCCCCTTTTGAAGCCCTCTATGGCCACAATAATGGTTATTATTAAACTCTATGGACTCGCTCAGTGTTTCGCTGACTTTTAATATGTTTTATCTCAGGTACTTGAAGGTAATTCTCGGGAAGATGACAAGAGTTTATGGCCCGCATTTAAATAAAAAATTCCATTAAAATATTATGTAAATTTGTAAGACATATTTTGACCTGAGGACCTATGTAATTTGATATTTATGAATGGAAAATGCTTTGTCATTAAACGACGCGATTTTTAAGCGTTGTCTATGACTTGAGTAATGTGCTATCCCGTAACACCAACGACTCTTCCGCTGATTTGAAACATGAATATTTGGGGGTGTTACAATGCTCATTTCAAGCTCATCATGCATGATTTTGGCAAAGTCGTCACACGTACTTTGACAAGTTGAACCAAATATAATGTCATCAACATATATTTGTACGATTATGAGGTGAGAACCTTTCTTCTTTGTAAAAAGTGTATTGTCTACCATTCCCATGGTATACTCATGTTTTACAAGAAACACTTTAAGTATATCATACCGAGCTTTAGGTGCTTGTTTAAGACCATAAAGGGATTTCTTAAGCTTGTAAACATGATCCGGTTTCTCAAAATCAATGAAGCCGGGAGGTTGAGCCACATATACCTTCTTGTTGATCAAACCGTTAAGAAATGCACTTTTTACATCCATTTGTTGAAGCTTAAAATCTAATGCACAAGCATAAGCTAAAAGAATCCTAATAGACTCTAACCTTGCTACCGGTGCATATGTCTCATCATAATCAATCCCTTCTTGTTGATTATAGCGTTGAGCTACAAGTCTAGCCTTGTTACGAGACACAACACCGTTCTCATCTAACTTATTCATATATACCCACTTGGTTCCTATGATGGTAGTACTTCTAGGTGGAGGAACAAGTTCCTAAACGTCATTATCAATGAATTGATTCAATTCTTCTTGCATGGCGATGACCCAAATCTCATCCATCAAAGCTTCTTTAACATTCTTTGGTTCACTCAATGTGTGACACCCCAGGTCGGGTCAAAATATACGGAATTATCAACGGAGATGTCACAAGGGTGGATCGATAGCACATAGTTCATAGAGCATAAGATAAGAGATTATTCAAAGCATATTACATGGTCATTGTACAAATTTATAAAAAAATTGTCTTCAACATGATAAAAGTAGATTGTTTATTATTCCCCAAATAGAACCCTTGACGAGTCATACAATGCAGATTACAATGATGCTTGAGTCCATGCACACACCACATACTAACTTCATTTTCCTATGAAAAACATGCTTAGAGGGTCAACATAAAGTTGGTGAATTTACAGGTTTAATAATAATTAGTTTGGACATACATTAATCATAGAAGTAACAATGCACAAAGCATTTTTACTAAAAGTTAGATTACATTTTTTATTACTCGAAACCAAAGCTTAACCTTCCATAGTCCTCAATAGATGAGAACTTGGTGTCCTACATATAGACACCAAACTCAGTTCCAACATGGTATACATCTATTGTCCCGGCCAAGGCACAGTGAGCATGACCCACCCATATGGGGATGGTCAATCCCAAATAGATCTATTCATAACATTCGGGCAATTATAATAATTTAACAGTTTCTATAATAGTCAATCGTAGTCAAGTTTATACAATTCCGTTATGTCCAATAAACTAGTTGCATGTTTTCTCCCCCGTAGAGGAAAAGTTTATCAATAGTTTATATGGGGCTGTAAACTCACTTGGGAGTTGGCAAAAGCTGTATAATATGAATATCCAAAATAATGCTCACGCCACAAGTTATGCCTAATCAAATATTACAGTCTTAATAGATAATACAAGGAACGTATGTGTATGCTTATACAGATTTTTAATCAGTTTATTAATGCTACAATATTTGTCTAATTAACTGTAGTACAAGTATTAACAATATCCATTTAAACTTGTAATTAAGTTTCATATTTAAGTAAACACAAAATGTTTTACTTATAATATTAGTTCACGTCTGTAGTACATGTATCAATAATAATAACCATTTAAACTTATATTTAAGTTTCATAATTTAAGTAAACGTAAAATGTTTTACTTATAATATTAGTATACATACTTGCATTTAATTTATTTTACGTTCATATAATTTTATTTCCTAAAAGTATATGAGTACATGTATTAATAATACATATCCATATTGTTTATACAATTTACTTCATAAAGCAAAATATAAATATTTTATTTTTGTAAAGTAAAAATATAAATATTTTATTTAACTTTAAAGTTCCCATAAATTATTTAACGTTTATAAAATAATTTATAAATTTCAAGTTTAAGAATTTATACTTTAAATCCTTATGGTTTAGGGTTTATTTAAGTTTTACTAAATTTAAAATAAAATTAGGGTTAGGGCTAGTTTAAGTTTCAGAATATGGCAAAACTAGTCCCTCTATGTTTTAAGTAAAGTAAAACTTTCGGATTTTACACTTTTAGTACCTAGGGCTTGTTATACTTTCGGGTTATGGCAGTTTTAGTCCTCCTAGTTATAACTAGGTTTTATAAATTTTATAAAATGACAAAAACAATCCCTAGGGCTTCTTTATTTTTCGACTTATTACAAAAGTGGTCCTTAGGGTTATGAAATGACAAAAAAAACTGTTAGAAACTTTCCAAAATGGTCCCTAGGGTTTAATATGCCACGGATGGTATTTATTAAACACTAGACTTTCGGATAATTACATTTTTAGTCATTGTGTTTAATAGTTTATCAAAACAAGTTTCAAATGTCACGGTTTTAGTCCTTAAGTTTCATAAATTATCATTTTAGTCCAAACGTTTTTATATGTTATATTTTATTATAAAAACTTTTATTTAAATAATCCAAAACATTGAATGGGCTCATTAAATGGGCTAAAATATCTAATGGGTCATCTAGTGGGTCTAATTACATTTTAAGTCCACTAATTTGTTAAATGGGCCTTTAAATCATTTATTGGGCTTAAATGTATTTATAAGTCCATTAATTAGTTAAATGGGCCTAAATACATTCTTAAGTCCATTAGGGTACTAAGATTTGTTAAAGGGGCGTATTGGGCTCATTTAGTCTTGGGCTAATGTTGCATGGGC
Organism: Glebionis coronaria; assembly: GCA_025667525.1. Taxonomy (NCBI): domain Eukaryota; kingdom Viridiplantae; phylum Streptophyta; class Magnoliopsida; order Asterales; family Asteraceae; genus Glebionis; species Glebionis coronaria. The sequence goes on from CM046878.1 coordinate 268,263,530, forward strand.
TTGATTAGTCCATCAATACTACTTTTTCATTTTATGTAAGTAATAGTCCAGGTTTTCTCATAAGCTTATTATTAGCTTATCAAATTCAAGTTATAAGTCCTAATAAAATAATAAAACCCATGGTTTGTTTTATTTGATGTACCAAATAAGATCTAGATTTGTTACAAGGTTGCATGCAAGTCATAAGCTTTAATATGAGCTTATAACCCACGGCTATATTAAGTTATAGCTTATTAAGAAAAGTCAAGACTTGTTTTAAGGTTACATGTAATTATAAGTGTCCCAAAATAAGATCTAGCTATGTACAAACCAAGAAATCAAATCATAAGTCCATGTATACATATATATAGCCCAAGGCTATAATTTTAATCTTGGTGTTTCCAAGATGATATTTTTAGCTAGTTTTATGTTTTATAATTATTCATAAAGTCCAACATAATTATCTAGGCTTATTGCATGTTTCCAAGGTTACCATGAATCCAAGAAAACAACATATAGCCCACGGTTATATTGTTTTTCCCCAAATGTTCCCATAAGATCTTTATGCTTGTTTTATGTTTATTATGTTAAGTTAAGTTCTTAACACTAGATCTAGGTTTTACATAGACATGCATGTACATTTAAAATCCATCCAAGGATATATATATATATATATATATATATATATATATATATATATATATATATATATATATATATATATATATATATATATATGTATATATATATATATATATATATATATATATATATATATATATATATATATAGCCGACGGCTATATTTATACACATAAAGTGTTTTAGTGATTTTTAGTAGTTCATTATGCATGTATAAATACATATTCCATTGTTTAAAACTTAGTACATAAATCATAGATGTCCATTTAATTATGCCGTGACCTTTAAGGTCATGATTTTTCATGGTTTTTGAGTTACACAAGTTTACTTATGAGATTTATGATTATTAGTTAACCAAAATCCCAAAAAGTAAGATTTGTAACCCACGGCTACATTTAAATTCATCAAAAGATTCATATGATTTTTAATCAAATTTAAACATAGAATACTAGTCATAGGTTTCTTTATCAAAAGTTTTTTTAACCATGACTAATGGTATTCACAAATATGCCGTGACCTTAGATGGTCATGGTTTTATCAAATCTTGATTTTTAACAAGTTTGTTATATGTGTTTATAGGTGGATGTTAATGCATGCAAGTAAAAATGAAGAAAGCATAATGAGTAATACCTTTCTTGCTAAAGTTACCAAGGAAGATCTAGAGAACAAAGGAGATTAGGGATCTAATATTGATGAAGATGAAAACCCTAACTATAAACAAGCCGTGACCCTTGAGGATTCGGCTAGGGCTTTCTATAATGATTCCAAAGGTGGAGATACTACTAAATGATTAGTAGTTAAGATGAGACAAAGATCTAGTGAAGTTAATGTATGTTCGTAGATGTATATGGCTTAAAGCCGTATGATTTGAGAGAGAAAAGAGATGAGAGAATGAGATTAGATTTGCATGTGAAAGAATGAAGAGTGTGTGTGTTTTCGGCTTAAAGGGGAGAGAGAAGGGCAAGGCAAAAAGGCATGATTGCCTTGGTAAGAGATAACATGCCAAGTGTTGGCTTTCCCAATACCAAGACAACTCTTCTCCTTCCACCTAGTGTATGCCGTGTAAGGCTAACCAAAAGGAGAGTGGGCTTGGACTTGGGCTTGTTGTGGGCTTGACACAAAAGAGAATAATGATCTTGGGCTAGTCCAAGAAAGTGTAAGTATGCCTATAGTATGCGTACATACATACACGGCTACATATACATTGTGTAGCATGTTTTCCAAATTTGTTAAGTGTTATATACTCAAATGTTGGTTATAAATTTTATTACTTATTCTCCTAGTTTTTAAGTACATGATTTAAGTTATGTAACTTATTACGATAGAATAGGATTGTAAAAGTATAAGTACACAATGGACAAGTTCACACACATCTTATAGAAATAAAACATATGATAGAGTGTTCTAGGATTATTGGGTGATACTTTATTATATTCAATCATGGTAAAATCATGGATTTTACAGCACCACCCTGTTATTTTAGCTTTGTCCTCAAAACTACTAAAAACGTAGTTATCTTTTAAGTGAAAATATGTGGGTACTTGGCTTTGAAGATGTCTTCTCGTTCCCAGGTGTTCTCGGGGCCTCTCTTCGAGTCCCATCGCACTTTGATCAACGGGATGCGGCTACGTTTCAATTTCTTGGTTGCTCTCTCCATGATTTCCACTGGTTTCTCCGTGAATTGGAGTTGGTCTTCGATCTGGACTCCTTCTAAGGGCATAACCAAAGGTTCCTCAGCACAGCACTTTTTCAGATTAGATACATGGAAGGTGAGTGTATCCGACTTAATTGTGGTGGCAGCTCCAAACGGTAAGCCACTTCCCCGACCTTGGCTACCACTTTGAAAGGGCCCACATATCGTGGATTTAACTTTCCATGTTTTCCAAATCGTATAACTCCCTTCCATGGTGACACTTAGCATGACGTGATCTCCTACTTTGAACTGCATGGGTCTGCGTTTCTAATCCGCGTAGCTCTTTTTTCGATCGCGAGCAGCTTGCAGTCTCTGTTTTATAAGGACAATTCTGTCGGTTGTCTCTTGATCAATTCAGGCCCAGTGAGTTGGAACTCACCCACTTCTGTCCAGCACACAGGAGAGTGACATTTCCGTCCATAGGGGGCTTCAAAAGGGGCGGCCTTGATACTGGCGTGGTAGCTATTGTTGTAGGAGAATTCAAACAAGGGTATATGCTTGACCCAACCATTTCCAAAATCAATCACACATGCCCTTAGCATGTCCTATAGGGTCTGGATGGTTCATTCACTCTAACCATCCGTTTGTGGATGATAGGCGGTGCTCATATCCAGTTTGGTACCCAGGGCTCGTTGGAGAGCCCTCTAGAAGTTTGAAGTGAATCTACTGTCCCGATCACATATTATTGAGACTGGTACTCCATGTTTGGTCACAATCTCCTTAAGTTAGGTCATTGCCAACTTGGATAGGGAGTCAGATTCTTTGATAAGTATGAAATGAGCAGACTTGGTGAGTCGATCGACTATCACCCAGATGGCATCATATTCGTTTGATGATTTTGGGAGTTTGGTAACGAAGTCCATGGTGATATTTTCCCACTTCCATTCAGGTATCTCAGGCTTTACCAATAAACCTGAGGGTTTTTGGTGTTCTGTCTTGACACTTGAGCATGTCAAACATTTTTGGACGTAAGTGGCGATGGCAGCTTTCATGTTTGGCCACCAGTATAATTTCCTCATATCTTGATACATCTTTTCCGATCCAGGATGTATAGAATATTTGGACTTATGTGACTCGTGCATGATTACGTCCCTCAAATTCCCATAACGGGGTAGCCAACTCCTCCCGTGTAAGCACAAAGTTCCATCCGCCCTCAGTTCCAGTTTCTCTTTGGAGAGGCCGGTTCGAAGCATTCCTCCAATGTCTTCTTTCTAGAGCTTTTCGGGTCTCTGCGCTTGAGTTTGTGCTTCTAGAATTTGCTTGGGCAGGTCAAGATTAATGGTCATGGTTAAGGCTCGAACCCTCATGGGTGGATCTTTATCCTTACGACTTAATGCATCAACAACTACGTTTGCTTTACCTGGGTGGTATTTGATTTCACAGTCGTAGTCGCTTAGCAGTTCGATCCAACGACGTTGCCTCATATTCAGCTCTTTCTGATTTAGTATGTGTTGCAAAATTTTGTGGTCAGTATACACCGTACACTTTGTCCCGTATAGGTAATGCCTCCAAATTTTTAAGGCAAAGACTACAGCTCCAAGTTCTAAGTCATGGGTAGTGTGGTTCTTCTCATGCTTCTTCAATTGCCTAGAAGCGTAGGCAATTACTTTCTTTCTTTGCATCAATACTGCCCCCAATCCCTTGTATGATGCATCACAATATACCTCAAAGTCATCATTGCCCTCAGGCAAAGATAAGAGAGGCGCATTGCATAGCTTTTGTTTTATCAACTGGAAAGCTGATTCCTCCTTTTCTCCCAAATTAAATTTCACTCCTTTCTGAGTGAGCTTGGTCATTGGTTTGGCTATCTTGGAGAAGTCTTCGATGAATGTGCGGTAGTATCCGACAGGGCCTAAAAATTGGCGGATCTCTGTCAGTGATCTAAGAGATGTCCAACTCTTAACGGACTCAATTTTTGCAGGATCTACGTGGATACCATCGCTGTCAATGACGTGACCTAGGAAGTGGACTCTAGATATCCAGAACTCGCATTTGGAAAATTTTGCGTACAACTGCTCTTCCTTGAGTACTTTCAATTCTTGTGTCAGGTGTTCTGCATGGTCTTGCTTGTTCTTGGAGTAGACAAGTATATCATCGATGAAAACTATCACGAACTTATCCAGATAAGGTCTACACACCTGGTTCATGAGGTCCATGAATATTGCTGGTGCGTTTGTTAACCCAAAAGGCATAACTCGGAATTCGAAATGACCGTAATGAGTCCTGAAAGCTGTCTTAGGAATATCCTCTTCCCGGACTCTTAGTTGGTGATATTCAGATCTCAGATCAATCTTAGAATACATACTCGATCCTTGGAGTTGATCGAGTAAGTCGTCGATGCGAGGTAATGGATAACGATTCTTTACTGTTAGTCTATTCAATTCCTGGTAATCGATACACATCCGAAAAGAGCCATCTTTCTTATTGACAAATAGAACAAGGGCTCCCCACGGAGAGAAACTAGTCCTAATGAATCATTTTTCTGATAGTTCCTGGAGTTGTTTGGCTATTTCCTTCAATTCTGATGGTACTAACCGGTAGGGGGCCTTAGATACAGGTGCAACCCCAAGAATCAAATCAATTTGGAATTCTATTTGTCGCACTGGAGGCATACCCGACAATTCATCAGGAAATACTTCAGGAAAGCCTCGGACAATTGGTACGTCCTCGATCCTTTTTTCCTCGGGTTTGTCTTCTTCATCAATTTTGGAGAGGTGTGCTAGGAAGATGGGGCATCCTTTGACCAAGTATTTCTGGACTTTGGTGCAAGAAATGACACTAAGTCTAGTTTTGATTATATCGGGGTTACCATCCCCTCGTATAATCAAGGTTTCATCTCCCCAAGGTATACGAACCAGTTTTTGATCGCATATGATAACGACACGATATTTTGCTAACCAATCCATGCCAATAATGACATCAAAGCTACCAAGACTTACCGGAATCTGGTCGATGCTAAACGGGTGATTGGAAAGGTTTAAGGTACAACTTCGAATGATGGTGTCGACCGTCACAACTTTTCTGTTGGCTAGTTCTACAGTATAGTAGGGGTCTAAAACTGATGGAGTGACTTCCAATATTTTACTAAATACAGTAGATATAAAGCTTTGGTCTGCCCCAGTGTCAAACAAGACAGATGCATATCGTTGGTTTAGTAAAAACGTACCGGTGACGATGTTGGAATCCGGATTGGCTTGGGCATTGCCAACCATGTACACTTGTGATGAAGTTCCCTTGTTGTCCTTCTTCTAGTTGGAAAACTTGGGATAATCGGTCTCACTTGTCCAGGGGTTCCACATTCATAACACACTACGGTTCTCTTTGGTCCACTGTTGCTTCCACCTATGGGGTTTCGGATTCCCTGTTGCCCACTTCCGCTTCCACAAACATTGGACTTGCCCTTGCTGCTGTTTCCGGGATTGTTATTGGGTCTAACCGAGGTAACAACATTTGCTTGACATTCACGAGCAAAATGGCCTTGTTGGCCGCACTTGTAGCATCCCTGGCATTGACCTCCAACAACATGGTGATAGTTGCATTTTGGACACTTAGGCTTGGAACCTGAGTAGCCCTTTGTGCTGGTTGTGGGAGTAGTACCATAAGTTTTCCCAACGTCTTGTTTTTTGGAAGGCTGCTGGTGTTAGCCACGGGAGCTTTCATCCGACTTTCTCTTGTTCTCTGTTTGCTTTTTGGACAAATTGCGGGCTCGCTTGTTGATCAGCTCAGTCGCGAATTCCATAGCACTTTCAACGGTAGTGGGTCGTGATGCTAGCACACTGTCATGAATGTTGTCAGGGAGTCCGCTGACATACTTCTCAATCTTGTCGCTTCTTTGAGGGAACATTCTTGTACACATCAAGCTTAACTCTTGAAATCTTTGGTTGTACCAAAAGATGTCATTGTTTTTGCATTTTAGATCCCACAGTTCGATTTCCAACTTCTTCATTTCTCCTATAGGACAGTACTTCTCAGTCATCCTCTCCTTAAGGTTAGCCCATGTGAGAGTATAGGCAGTGTCATGTCCAAGGGTAGCGACAACAGTGTTCCACCAGGTAAGGGCGCTCTCAAGTAGTGTGCAGGTGGCAAACTTGACTCTGTTCTCGTCAGCACAACCGCTGATGCGGAAAACTGTCTCTAGTCTTTCAAACCATTGCATCAATCTAACAACTCCTTCTTTTCCTCGGTAGTATGAGGGTTTGCATTTCAAGAAGTCGGGGTAAGAACAACCCCTATTAGAGTTGTTTCTGCGTAGATTGAGGTTTGGTTCATTGTTCACATTTGGATCAGCTTCTCTGGCTGCCATAGCTGTTGAAATGCCTTCACTTATCATTTCCCTGAGTTGAGTAGCGTTGACATTTTGAGTAGCTTTAGGAAGTTCAGTATTAGCGGCGTTTGAAGTGGTTGCATTATTGGGATTTGATCGAGTAATCACCATTTGTCTATAATCATACACAAAATGAGATTATTAGCTCAAGTGTTAGTACAATTTTTATATTATTTGCACGGGGAAAATTCATGCATTGATTTCATAACAAATTGGATAACCTGTCAAGATTTCATAATATAATACATTGCATAACAGATATAACATAAGAAAATGATTACATGCAAATTTCCGTAAGGAATTAAACATTCATCGATCATAGCAAATCCGAGACAAGGGCTTAGCTAGCCTTGTCCTGGGTAGTGGTACACATTGTCTTAACTACATCATATCCAAAAACACATGTCCGAAAAGAAAAGGTACAGTACAGGATTACATCACAAAAGCTGAAAAGAAATAAAAGTACAAAAGTCCTATACCATGATAGCTAGGGTATAACCATAAGCTGATCATGATGTATAAGAAATCTAGTACATCTACTCTACTCCTGCCTAGGTGGTCTGCTGGATGAGGCTGGTGCTGGTGGGGCTGGTGAAGCTGCAGATGCTCTCCTGGTACTCCATAATGTCCGAACTGTCGCTCGGGCCTCTTTAAGCATACAGAATGCTGTCAACAGCTGGGTCCTAAGTCTGTCGACGGCCCCTCGAAGATAAGCCATCTCTGCAGTAACCCCATCATGTCGGACGATGGCAAGGTCAAAGAAAATAGACAGGGACTGCTCCTAAGCAGATATAGCAGTATGGGTTTGATGCTGAAGACTCTCCATGACCTGAATACGCTGGTGGAGACGATAGTTCTCCTCCAATAGCCACTGAAATCCCTCGTCGGTCCTAGCCTGAACACCTCTGGCTGTCTGGGATTCTCCCCTCATAGTGTGAGTGAGAGAGTCGATACACTCATAGATGGCAGTGTAGCCCAATTGACCTGCTGTCAACAGGCTGCGAAGGTCTGATATCTCCCGCTCCTGGCGTGCGGCCAGTGTGGCAATCTGGGCCTGGACAGGATCGGCATGTCCCGCCCCGGAGCCCTCCCCGATCTCGAAAGTGGAGTCGGGTATAGACTCGGGAAAATAGCCCGGTGGTAATGATGAAGGTACAGAAGATGGTAGGTCAGGAGATACCCAGTCCTCCTCCATAGAGGTGGGGACCAGTATAGCTGATGCTGGAGCAGAAAAAGGGTCCTCGGGAAGTACAGCTTCGATAGTCTGGTCATCCTCTGAATCCGAGGCTGATAACCATCCACACTGTACTAATCGTGGAGATGAAGGGATAACTGGAATAGGGGCTACCACTGGTAGGAGAGTCGGAGGTGCAGTAGGCGGAGTCATGATGCTCTGAAAATAATATTATTTTAAATTTGAAGTAAGTATAATCTTACAAACAAAGGAAAAATATTATTTTTGGTTACAAGTTTTATGAAGTATATCCCTTTTAAATAATCATCGCAATGTTTTAAGGTTATATATATATATATATATATATATATATATAATCATTTAACAGTTTATTTAACAATCAAAACATACTTAATTCACATAGCACAAAATGCCCTACGATCTACATGCTTAACTAATACGGTCCCAAAAAAAATCCCAAAAGATTTTTATAAAGTTATAGTCCAGTTTTAAATAAAAGAAAAGTCACTTTATTTTTATTTTATTTAAAAATTTATCTGGTTCTCTATAACTAATGCTCTTATACCATTCTTTGTGACACCCCGGGTCAGGTCAAAATATGCGGAATTATCAACGGAGATGTCACAAGGGTGGATCGATAGCACATAGTTCATAGAGCATAAGATAAGAGATTATTCAAAGCATATTAAATGGTCATTGTACAAATTTATAAAAAAATTGCCTTCAACATGATAAAAGTAGATTATTTATTATTCCCCAAATAGAACCCTTGACGAGTCCTACAATGCAGATTACGATGATGCTTGAGTCCATGAACACACCACGTACTAACTTCATTTTCCTGAGAAAAAACATGCTTAGAGGGTCAACATAAAGTTGGTGAATTTACAGGTTTAATAATAATTAGTTTGGACATACATTAATCATAGAAGTTACAATGCACAAAGCATTTTTACTAAAAGGTAGATTACATTTTCTATTACTCTAAACTGAAGCTTAACCTTCCATAGTCCTCAATAGATGAGAACTTGGTGTCCTACAAAAAGACACCCAAACCCAGTTCCAACATGGTATACATCTGTTGTCCCTGCCAAGGCACAGTGAGCATGAATCACCCAGACAGGGATGGTCAATCCCAAATAGATCTATTCATAACATTCGGGCAATTAAAATAATTTAACAGTTTCTATAATAGTCAATCGTAGCCAAGTTTATACAATTCCGTTATGTCCAATAAAATAGTTGCATGTTTTCTCCCCCGTAGAGGAAAAGTTTATCAATAGTTTATATGGGGCTGTAAACTCACCTGGGAGTTGGCAAAAGCTGTATAATATGAATATCCAAATAATGCTCACGCCACAAGTTATGCCTAATCAAATAGTACAGTCTTAATAGATAATACAAGGAACGTATGTGTATGCTTATACAGATTTTTAATCAGTTTATTAATGCTACAGTAATTTTCTAATTAACTGTAGTACAAGTATTAACAATATCCATTTAAACTTGTAATTAAGTTTCATATTTAAGTAAACACAAAATGTTTTACTTATAATATTAGTTCACGTCCGTAGTACATGTATTAATAATAATAACCATTTAAACTTATATTTAAGTTTCATATTTAAGTAAACGTAAAATGTTTTACTTATAATATTAGTATACATACTTGCATTCAATTTATTTTACGTTCATATATTTTTATTTCCTAAAAGTATATGAGTACATGTATTAATAATACATATCCATATTGTTTACACAATTAACTTCATAAAGAAAAATATAAATATTCTATTTTTGTAAAGTAAAAATATAAATATTTTATTTAACTTTAAAGTTCCCATAATTATTTAACATATAAAGTAATTTATAAATTTCAAGTTAAAGAATTTATACTCTAAATCCTTATGGTTTAGGGTTTATTTAAGTTTTACTAAATTTAAAATAGAATTAGGGTTAGGGCTAGTTTAAGTTTCGGAATACGGCAAAACTAGTCCCTCCTTGTTTTAAGTAAAGTAAAACTTTCGGATTTTACACTTTTAGTACCTAGGGCTTGTTATACTTTCGGGTCATGGCAGTTTTAGTCCTCCTACTTATAACTAGGTTTTATAACTTTCATAAAATGACAAAAATAGTCCCTAGGGCTTCTTTATGTTTCGGCTTATTACAAAAGTGGTCCTTAGGGTTATGAAAAATGACAAAACAACTTTTAGAAACTTTCCAAAATAGTCCTTAGGGTTTAATATGTCACTGATGGTATTTATTAAACCCTAGACTTTCGGATAATTACATTTTTAGTCCTTGTGTTTAATAGTTTATCAAAACAAGTTTCAAATGTCATTGTTTTAGTCCTTAAGTTTCATAAATTATCATTTTAGTCCAAAAGTTTTTATAAGTTATATTTTATTATAAAAACTTTTATTTAAATAATCCAAAACATTAAATGGGCTCATTAAATGGGCTAAAATATCTAGTGGGCCATCTAGTGGGCCTAATTACATTTTAAGTCCACTAATTTGTTATTGGGCTTAAATATATTTTTAAGTCCATTAATTAGTTAAATGGGCCTAAATACATTCTTAAGTCCATTAAGGTACTAAGATTTGTTAAATGGGCTTATTGGGCTCATTTAGTCTTGGGCTAATGTTGCATGGGCTTGATTAGTCCATCAATACTACTTTTTCATTTTATGTAAGTAATAGTCTAGGTTTTCTCATAAACTTATTATTAGCTTATGAAATTCAAGTTATAAGTCCTAATAAAATAATAAAACCCATGGTTTGTTTTATTTGATGTACCAAATGAGATCTAAATTTGTTACAAGGTTGCATGCAAGTCATAAGCTCTAATATGAGCTTACAACTCACGGCTATATTAAGTTATAGCTTATTAAGATAACTCAAGACTTGTTTTAAGGTTGCATGTAATTATAAGTGTCCCAAAATAAGACCTAGCTATGTAAAAACCAAGAAACCAAATCATAAGTCCATGTATACATATATATAGCCCATGGCTATAATTTTAATCTTGGTGTTTCCAAGATGATACTTTTAGCTAGTTTTATGTTTTATAATTATTTATAAAGTCCAACATAATTATCTAGGATTATTGCATGTTTCCAAGGTTACCATGAATCCAAGAAAACAACATATAGCCCACGGCTATATTGTTTTTCCCCAAATGTTCCCATAAGATCTTTATGCTTGTTTTATGTTTATTATGTTAAGTTAAGTTCTTAACACTAGATATAGGTTTTACATAGACATGCATGTACATTTAAAATCCATCCAAGGATATATATATATATATATATATATATATATATATATATATATATATATATATATATATATATATATATATATATATATATATATATATATATATATATATATATATATATAGCACACGGCTATATTTGTACACATAAAGTGTTTTAGTGATTTTTAGTAGTTCATTATACATGTATAAATACATATTCCATTGTTTAAAACTTAGTACATAAATCATAGATGTCCATTTAATTTTGCCGTGACCTTTAAGGTCATGGTTTTTCATGGTTTTTGAGTTACACAAGTTTACTTATGAGATTTATGATTATTAGTTAACCAAAATCCCAAAAAGTGAGATTTGTAACCCACGGCTACATTTAAATTCATAAAATGGTTCATATGATTTTTAGTCAAGTTTAAACATAGAATACTAGTCATAGGTTTCTTTATCAAAAGTTTTTTTAACCATGGCTAATGGTATTCACAAATATGCCATGACCTTAGATGGTCATGGTTTTATCAAATCTTGATTTTTAACAAGTTTGTTACATGTGTTTATAGGTGGATGTTAATGCATGCAAGTAAAAATGAAGAAAGCATAATGAGTAATACCTTTCTTGCTAAAGTTACCAAGGAAGATCTAGAGAACAAAGGAGATTAGGGATCTAATCTTGATGAAGATGAAAACCCTAACTATAAACAAGCCGTGACCCTTAAGGATTTGGCTAGGGCTTGCTATAATGATTCCAAAGGTGGAGATACTACTAAATGATTAGTAGTTAATATGAGACAAAGATCTAGTGAAGTTAATGTATGTTCTTTGATGTATATAGCTTAAAGCCGTATGATTTGAGAGAGAAAAGAGATGAGAGAATGAGATTAGATTTGCATGTGAAAGAATGAAGAGTGTGTGTGTTTTCGGCTTAAAGGGGAAAGAGAATGGCAAGGCAAAAAGGCATGATTGCCTTGGTAAGAGATAACATGCCAAGTGTTGGCTTTCCCAATACCAAGACATCTCTTCTCCTTCCACCTAGTGTGTGTCGTGTAAGGCTAACCAAAAGGGGAGTCTGCTTGGACTTGGGCTTGTTGTGGGCTTGACACAAAAGAGAATAATGATCTTGGGCTAGTCCAAGAAAGTGTAAGTATGCCTATAGTATGCATACATACATACACGGCTACATATACATTGTGTAGCATGTTTTCCAAATTTGTTAAGTGTTGTATACTCAAATGTTGGTTATACATTTTATTACTTGTTCTCCTAGTTTTTAGTACATGATTTAAGTTATGTAACTTATTACAATAGAAAAGGATTGTAAAAGTATAAGTACACAATGGACAAGTTTACACACATCTTATAGAAATAAAACATATGAGAGAGTGTTCTAGGATTATTGGGTGAAACTTTATTACATTCAGTCATGGTAAAATCATGGATTTTACACAATGAGACAAAACAAAAGAAGTTACTTTGATCTTGGACTTGATATCTAAGGGTCCTTTAATTAAGGTCGCCTATGACGTTTTTCGAGAGCATGATCTTTAGACTCCCTAATGTTTACTCCCTTTTCAACATTAAGGTCTTCAACTCCTATTTTTCTAACCTCTATGGCTTTAACTATGTCTAGTTCATCTAAGTCATCATCTACCAAAGGTGGTGTGTTAGATAAAGTTGGTTTTTTCATCGAATGTCACGTTGAGTGATTCTTCAATTACACCCGAGGTTCTGTTGAGGACTATGTAGGCTTTACTAGTTTGAGAAGAACCTAAAAAGATACATTCGTATGACTTTGGGTCGAACTTAGTAAGGTAGTATTTGGTGTTGAGAATTAAGAACTTGCTTCCAAACACCTTAAAGTATTTCAATGAGGGTTTCTTACCTTTAAGAATCTCATAAGGGGTCTTTCCTAGGAAAGGTTGAATAAGAATTCAGTTGAGAATATAGGTCGATGTGTCAACGACATTGCACCAAAATTTTTGAGGCAAAGATTGCTCGTTTAACATGGTCCTACTCATCTCTTGGATAGTCCTATTCTTCCGTTCGACTATCCCATTTGATTATGGAGTGCGAGGAGCCAAGAAGTTATGGGTAATACCATGAGCTTCACAAAAGGCACCGAATTGCACTTCATTATCAAATTTCCTACCATGATCCGTCCTAATAGAAACAATTGAACATCCTAGTTGATTTTGGATCCTTTGACTAATGGTTTCAAAATGATCGAAAGCTTCATTCTTAGTAGCAAAAAATCTAGTCCAAGTGAATCTAGAATAATCATCAACTATAACTAGGGTATAAAGGTTTCCTCCATAACTCCGTATGGCGGAAGGTCCAAATAGATCCATATGTAGGAGCTCTAGGCACCGAGAGGTCGATACTGAATTCTTGGCCTTGTGACTTGTGTGAACTTGCTTCCCAACTTTGCAAGCATCGCAAAAATGACTATCAAACTTAATCTTGGGGAGATGTCTTACCAACTCCTTAGAGACTAAAGATTTAATTAAACGCATATTAGCGTGACCTAATCTCCTATGACAAAGAGTAGAACTATCATTTAAAGTCGCTAGACATAAGTTTTCCTTTGAATTCCTATTGACCTTCATGACATAAAGCCCATGCTTTCTAACACATTTTCCAATGATCTTTCAATCTTTTAGGATTTCACTATCATGTTCCGAAAAGATAACCTTACACTTATTATCACGAATTTGACCTATACTTAGTAAATTAAACCCTAAGTAATCTACGTGCTCAATATTTTCAGTAGTCATGGAGTCAAGAGAAACCGTACCTTTGCCAATGATGTTACCACGTAGTTTACTAGCGAATGTGATGTTACCTCCATTATATACTTTGTAAGATAAGAACAAACTTCGATTACCCGTCATGTGTTTAGAACAACCACTATCCTTAATCCACTCATCGGGCTCCAAATCAATTCCCAAGCATATCTAGGTAACAACACACAAAATCAAACATTTGGTCCCCAATATCTCATGGGTCCAAAGTTGTTAGTTCCAAACATCCCTTGCATTTGGTTGAGATGCATGAATGGAGGACACATACCCCATGGAGAAAATATTGTTGAAAATTATTCCAGTTCATATGAGCATTTTGATGTCCATTGTTTTTCTTAGGAGTCTTTGATCTAGACCTAGAGTTATTATTGTTTCTAGGTGTTGGGGTTTTAGTCCTAGGTCGTGACATAGAGTGATAATTTCTTTTAGGTGTTGGTATTCTACTTCTAGGCCTTGAATCATTTTATACTCTTGGAGGAGTAGATGATTGTCTTGATAAATTTCTCATTCCCATTAAAGGTTTACTCAAAGGCTTGTAGAATTTATCAAGGTCCTTTTTATCAATTATGGGTAATTTAACATTGTTAACCACAAGATGTTTTGGCCCTTTACCTAAAATAGACTTTTCAGAAAGTTGTGGATTTTCACCAAATTCATCTTCTATCCGCAGTTCCTTATTGCAACCTGCAGTTCCATATTGATATGGAACTGCCTCATATATTGGCGAACCGCGGGCAATGGGACGTTTTTCTGAAAACCTGACTTGTTTTGGTACACTAGTAGCTTCATTAGTGTTAAATCCCAACCCAAGTCTTTCCTTAGAATGAATTTGTCTACTTAGCATATCGTCAAGAGCACTAGTACTTTTCACGAATTTTTCCAAGTTACTGGAGGTGCTCTTGAGATCTTCATTCTCTTGTCTAATACTTTTACAACTTAGACAACCTAAATCAACTTCTTTATTTTTCTCAAGCTTAGCTAATTTATCTCTTAGCTCACTAATCTCATTTTCAAGCTTGGTCCTAGTTGATTTTAGCAATTTGTTCTTTTCAATGAATTTTAGGCTTAGTTTGCATAGGTATGTTGATCCATTTGATTGGATCTATATTCTGTTAAGAACTAGTATAGTAGTTTGTAATCAAACTAAAACACTTTGAGAACTCTTACTCAAACTAAATAAGTTATGCGGAATCTAACTTATAAAGCACAAAAGAACATAATTACTTTTAACTATTCGATTCTCTTATTAATCGACTTGAATGAGGTACATGAATGACATTGTACCTTGATGAGATGGCATTTATACATGATCTCATCGTTCTTTTCGGGCTTTAAATGCATTAAAATGTCATAAAATACCATATATATTCTTGTGTTTGTTTACTTGTGTATTTTAGGTATGGATATCGTGAAAAAAGACAAAAGATCACAAGTTACAAGGAAAAACGGACACGAGAAACGAAGCCGTACAAAGAACCGGGCCCTAATCATGGAATTTTCAACAAATACCCTTGAAGACTTGAAGACAAACAAGATTGATCCTCATTTATTGAAGAAATGACACTTAAAACCCTTGTATATTCATAATTACAAGTTTGGTCCCTTAAGTTTGTCAAAATTACACAAAAGGTCCTTCAACTTTGAAGAAATGGCAAGAATAGTCCCTCAACAAATCAAAATTGCCAATAATGGTCCCTCATAAAGTCAAAGATGCAATGAAGACCTTTGAAGATCAAGAATGTTCAAAATCAGTCCTTGAAATATCTCAAAATGGCAAAAAGAACCCTTGAAAACCCTTTTTGAAAAGTTATGTGCCAAAATTGCCATATGGTGAAAGTTGATACAAGCTTAAATGGGCGCTGATGGACTTTTTACCACAAATGCAAAAAGAAAGGAAAGAGGAGGGCTAAACTTGTGCAAATGAAACTTTCAAACACGTTTTTGCGCCAAACAACATAACACTCCTACAAAAACGGATCAAACACAAGTACTATTCACCTTTACAGCCCAGATTTTACACAACTTAAATCAAAGGGTAAAAACAAATTACCCAGGCACACGTTTGATTCACATGTGCAGAAACCTATCCCACACACAAAACCCTCATCTCCACTCACTATGGACCCCACCCCAATTCCCTTTCCACCAATCAGATTTCAACTTGGCCTCCAAGCTTAGCCACGTGTCAAGATCAACAGCTGAGAGCCTTTGCTTGATCACAAAGCTAAAATGAACGTGTAGGATCATTTTGGACAGCTCAACAACAACAAACGTACTGAAGGACTTAGGGCATTTAGGGAATTTCACATCTAGGGTTTGTGAACAGTGTAGCCTTAGCATTTGCCTATATAAAGACTCCTCAACATGTGAGAGAGCTTTTGTTCCAGATTTTAGCTTTTAATCTTTGTAATTCCTTTTTATGAAATAAAATTTGATTTTCAGAAATTTTGAGAAATCTTGTTCTTGTTTATAAAAGTTTGGTGTTTGAGAAGCTAAAATCTGAGTTCCATTTATATGTTTGAAGGTTTTTGAGGCAAGGTTTTAAGTGATAAAACTTGTGCATCAAAAATCAGAAAGTCCTTGTTTATTTGATCTCACCCTTGTGTTTGTTCATCTTAGCAGCATTGGAAGCTGGTACTTGTTTTGCTAGTACCTCAGCTCAAACAATCCAGGGCCTGGATGTAGGTCTTGGAGGTTTGCACCTTCTTCCCTTTTCATTTTCTCTTTAAGTTTCTGAATATTTGTGATTTTTGTGGATTTGTGCTTGAATCTGTGTTATTGTGGATGTTTATTGTTGATTTGGCTTGGTTTGATGTTAATGAGGTGTTATTGATCTGATTTGTGGGTTGAATCTTAATGATCCTTTGAAAATTTGTGAAAATAAGTTTTAAAAGGGTGTTTGGGATTACTGCATAAGTTGGATTTGAGGTTTGTTAAGTTCTTGTGTGTTGTATGCAAGTATTGGTATCTGTTATTTGGGAGCATATGTGCATCTGTTTGCAGGTTTTGTGGTCTTAAACACATTGATTCATAGATTGGCTCTAAAATCTTCATAACTTGGTAAAATTGGCTAGGATTTTGAGGACACCTAGATCTAAGCATAGGTTAAGGGTAACAAGTGCTAAATCATAGCTAATCACACCAGGGTAGAGGGATTTGAGGCTTGAAATTGGATCAAGTGTCAAGTATATCAGCAAACTTGTTTCTGCATATGTTCTTTGTTCATCAGTAACTTTTTGTGCTTTGATCTTGATATTTACTTTGATTCAGTATTTGATTCTTGTTGCTTTGTGTTTATTGATAGTTTATATAGCTTGTGTGTGCATCTGGTTAAGTTTGGTTGGCTTATTTTGCTGAAAACTGCTTATTAAGTGCTTAACTGCTTATTTGCATATCTGGAGCATATCTGTAGACTGTTTGGCTTATTGTGGCTTATTGTGTGGATCATTTTGTGATTTTATTGTTGCTATTGACTCCTTGTGGTTCACTGATCACAAGGGTGCCTTTGTTTCCAATTGAATCAAACCAGAACTCTCAAATAAGCTTGGTCAATGATTGTAGAGTTTTACTACTCTTTAGGAAAAGAGCGTAAATAGCGGTAAGTATCGACGAGTGATTTAGGAAAACCACAAGTAATGACCCACAATCAAATAAGATGAGAGAAAGTTCGTTTCCCAAGGAGGTATATGTGTGTGTTCTAATTTGTATTTATTTGAGATTAATATTAAGAGAATGGGGATGAGAAGATGAAAGACGGTTACGTTAAAATTAAACTACGACGAAAAAGACGTAAAACCGTAAAAAACTACTCAAATTAAAAATTTTATACTACTAAAACCAAAAAAAAACAAAATCAATAATTAAAAAGACTATAAGAAGTCTAAAATAATATAAATAAAGATAAAAATCCAACAAAGATATTTTAAAACTTTTTATTAATTAAATAATTAATTTTAAATGCTAATTAAAGCCCTAAAATTAAATTTAACTAATTCAAATGTCTAAAATATGATTTTATTGAATAATCACTTAACTTATATTATTAGAAGACTAAAAAGTAATTTTCTAAAAATTAAAAGCTACTAAAACTATTTTTAAAATCCTAAAAATGATTTAAACTAATTAAAAACTAATTAAACTTAAAATAATTATAAAAATAAATCTAAAAGTGATAAAAATATTCTAAAAATGGAAATAGTCCTAATTTATGACAAAGAACCTAGGAAAAATGAAAAAGAAGGAAAAAGAAAATTTTGAAAATTAAATAATAAAATAATATTAAAATAATGCTAAAAATAAAAAGTTTCTAAAATTTGAAATAAAAAATTTCTAAAAATCCTAAATAATATAATTAAGAGAAAAACACTAATTAGAGCTTCAAAACCTTCTTTAATAATTTTATAAAAATCTTTAAAGTTTATAAAAAACCTTAAAATATTATAAAATTAAAAATAAATGTTTTTGAAACCAAAACTAGATGTAAACCTCAAAAATATATTTTAAAAACTAAAAACTATTTTTCCTAAAAATAAAAACTATTTTTGGTATTTTTTATTGATTTTCTAAATTACGTCTATTAATTAATTCCTAGAAAATAAACTAATAAAAGGAAAATTATGAAAACTATCTTGAAAAATCCACAACCCTATTAACTACCTAAGAAAAATAAGCTAAGAAAGATAAGCTTGATAAATAAGCTGGAATTAAGCTCAAAAGCTACGGCTTTATTAAATAAGCTAAAAATAAGAAACGGGTTAAATAACTATGGAAACCACAATTCTCAATCAAAGTCCCCAGGGCGCATTGGTAAAGTATGTGTGTGTTGAGTGTGGAGACCAGGGTTCGAGTCTTGCTAACCCCCTTTTTGGACGATTACTTTTTTTTTATTTTTTTGCTTTTTTTAACTTTTGCAAATCAATCCAGTAACCTTAGCAAGCTTAATCCAATTCCACTTTCCTTTTTTAACCAAATTTCAAACACAATGATTAATCAAAACGTGGCCAAATTGAGTAGAGCACTTAGCAGATTATGCTAGTGTTTTGCTTATGGATTATAGCCAAGAGGTCTTGGGCTATTGGCTTGTTTGATGCTTGTATATTGGTGACAGTGGCACCCTTGTGCTCATAGAAGCACAAGGAGTCAATACTTAGCAAGAAACAAGCAAATTGCACACAAAAGATAAGCAAATCAAGCACACCCTAGCCTATGCAGTCTCTGTGACAGATTATGCAGATTAGAGGGCTTTTATGCTTCTAGTATGCAACTAAGTGAACTTTGATGCTCCAAACTAAACTCACAACCTCACAAATAGATGCACAATCAATGACAACAGCTTACTTAGCCTAAACCTTAACAGAATTCAAAATCAAGCAACAAAATCTCACAAAAATTCAAGCAGATTAGCAATATGCAGATTTTACTTTACTCTTTCCTTTTTAAACTCAACAAAATTGCTTTAAACTTGCACCAAACTAATTTACCAGTTAACTAGCAACCTATCTCTACCTTTTTTTAAAACTTTAACACCTTTTATAATGCTCAAATCAAATAATTACCCTGCTAATCCCTGTTGCCAAACAACCTTTTAAAATCTAAATCCAAGATTTTCAAATCAAAACCCTAACAAAACTTGTTTAAACTGTTTCAAATAGCATCAATCATGTGTCATAACACAAAATAACAACAATCAAACACCTTAAACACTCAATAGCCACAAATCAAACCAGATGACATAAAACTCCTTTTTCTGAATTTTTACAAGGTAAAAGGATTTACCTTAGGGTCTTAACCTCCAAGACCCTGGAGGGTGTATAACCCTCCTCCAATCCAACTCGGGTTGGAGCAGAACTGAATCAACAGGCCTTGAACACCTGCTAAGAAGAAATCAAAGAGCAACAAACAAAATACACACAATATTTTATAACCTGTTTTAACTTTATTACCTTTTTTAAAACCTTTCCAAAATCTTTTAACAAAACTCTCAAACACGTTTTCTAGGATACCCTAACACCAATAACTATGATTGCTTAACACAGATCCTTGAATCAAATTCCAACCAAAATTCTTCCAAATTTCAGAAAACTTAAACACTTTTTGAAACACAAATTTCTTAACCAAACTACAAACTTGGAACTCAGAATTCTTCAATAACTATACCAACTTTAAACACTAACAAAAAGGAATTAAATTTGCTTAATAACAAAAAACCAACTTTTATTATATTTAAAAGGAATTACAAAGTTTTATTGAAGAAAACTGGAACAAGGGCTTCACACATTCTGTGAGCTCCTTATATAGAGACCTAAGAACAATCTAGAATAGAAAATACAAAACCCTAATCACTAGAAAATCCCACAATTGCCCTTGACGATTTTTGGTGAATTCTGTTCAAATTTGATCTCAACCCTTTAATTTTGCGTTGTGAGTAAGCCTTTCATCTTGGACGTTCATTGTGGACACGTCATTTCCTTGGGGACAAAGGAATGATGCTATTGGATGAGAGGGAATTGGGGGTTTGGGACCACAGGCGTGGGAAAGGGATTTGGTGAGTGGGATTAGTTTTGGTGCGTGTGAATCACTCGTGGCCAGGTTTAATTGGGAATTTACCCAGGATAAGTGGTGGTAAGTTCTGGGTTGGGTAAAGATAAACAGTAAACCTGTTTGATCCTAAAAAGGGGGAAAGATTATGTTAACCGCCAGTTTTGGGTTTGAATGTTTGGGGTTGGCATATTTGGCCCTTGGGTTTTGAAGTTTTTGGCATTCAAAGTTTTCCAGCCCTAAAATCTTCTTTCCTTTGTTAATAAGTTTCACCTTTTTACACTTTTGGCACCAAACTTCACAAAAAGGTTTTCAAGGAGTATTTTTGCCATTTTGAGTTTTTTCAAGGGCTGAACTTGGACAATGATGATCTTCAAAGGTCTTCAATGTGTCTTAATCTTCTTGAGGGACCATATTTGACAATTTGAATTTGTTGAGGGACTATTCTTGCCATTTCTTCAAAGTTGAAGGACCTTTTTGCAATTTTGACAAACTTAAGGGACCAAACTTGTAATTATTAATATACAAGGGTTTTAAGTGTCATTTCTTCATTCATTGAGGATCAATCTTGTTTTGTCTTCAAGTCTTCAAGGGTATTTGATGAAAATTCCATGATTAGGGCCCGGTTCTTTGTACGGCTTCGTTTCTCGTGTCCGTTTTTCCTTGTATCTTGTGATCTTTTGTCTTTTTCACGATATCCATACCTAAAACACACAAGTAAACAAACACAAGCATATATATGGTATTTTGTGACATTTTTATGCATTTAAAGCCCGAAAAGAACGATGAGATCATGTATAAATGCCATCTCATCACTCCCCCATACTAAGCCATTGCCGTGCCCTCACGCAATGCTAGAATAAAGTATCTAAGCATCACCAATCAGCTTATCAATAAGCTATAATAGCTTATTTTAACCAGCAACAACTTTGTTTTTGTAATAGGTGCTCATATTTTGACCCATTTGTTCATCCTGGAGCATTTGGGTGGTTGACTTTTAGGTTTGACTAGAAAACCAAGTTCTTTGACTTTTACATAAGTTCATTTGTGCTTATTCTGGCTTATTTCTTGTGCTTATTGGATTTTTGTTGATTGATATTGCTTATTGAGTCCATTTAAAAGCTTTTGCAAGTTGAATCAGCTTCTGAGGTTGAGTATTTCTCAAAAACGACTATTTTGTCGTTTTGTGGAATTTTGCTTTTCTATTTTCTGGCTTATTGAGTGAGCTTATTGAAAATTTCTTTTGACAGATCTCTTAAGCATCCAAAAAGAGGGTTGTGTGTCAAATTAGAGCTTATGGCATTAGCTTATGGCTTAATGGGCTGAAAAGCCCAATAAGAATAAGCTTTGTGTTCAATAAGCTGTGATAAGCACATTTTCAGCTTTTGGGCCTTTAGAGTTTTGTTCTTAGAATTAAATTTTAAGTCAGATAGGGCTTTTCCAAGTCAATTGGGCCAAGTTTGACTTTTTGGGCCCAAAAGCCCATTTGTGTTGACTGTTTTTGGATTTGGCCCATTTGAGGGCCCATTAGGGGTATTTTGGTAATTTCACTTTCATTTTCTGATTATTTAGGTTAAAATAAACTAGTTTGCAAGTTTTTAGAATTTTTTATAATTTTTAGATTTTTAATATTATTTTATTATTATTTTTAAAATTTCACATTTCCCAACTTTTTACATTTTTCTTAGGTTAATTACATTAAAATAGGAATTTAGCAACTTTTAGAATAATTTTATCACTTATAGATTAATTTTTATAATTATTTTAAGTTTTAAATAGTTTTTAATTCATTTTAAATAGTTTTTATTAGTTTTAAAATTTCTAAAAATAGTTTTTAATCATTTTAGGTCATTTTAGAGGTTTATCAATTGAAAAAATCTTTATTTGGGCTTTTTGATAATTTATTTGATTTTTAGGGCTTTAATTAGCATTTAAAAATTGAATATTTAATTATTTAAAAGGTTTGAAAAAGTTTTGATAATTGGTAAACTCTTAGTTTATTATTTTTGATTTTTGGTAAATTTTTGGTAAATTTTAGAATTTATTTTTATTTTTGTGGTTTTTAAGCTTCTACGTTTTAACTTTCTAATAGTGATTTTGCGTTAATTTTTATTTTTACGTCTTCGTCATTTTCTCTTCTAATCCCCTTCTAAACCAATCATTAATCACAAACATTTGGCAAGTTTTTCACACACATATACCTCCTTGGGAAACGAACTTACACACCATTAAGGGTCATTAGTGTTGATTTTTCCTAAAGTCATCACTCGATACTTACCGCTTTTACGCCTTTTTCCTAAAAGGTGTATTTTACCACAATCAATTTGGCGCCGCTGCCGGGGAGGTGTGTCATGATTAATTTGCATTGTTGTTTTTAATAATAACCAAATAGTATTTGTATTAGTAGAACTCTACTAATACGTATTATCGGTTTTCTTGGTTTTTCTTGTACAAATATTATTACTATATTGTATTAAGTATCACAATAAATTTACAATATCTCCAAAAGTGTGAAAACACAACCTTAATTGGGATTTTATCTCCTAATTATTGTATTCGAATCTCAAACAAAAAGAAAAGGCAAAAATAGATAAATACTTTCGTGAAGCTTGATTTTGAAAAATACAAACTATAAGGTGGGTATAAGGCGGGTATTATAAAATATACCCTAAGGAAAAAGGCTCTTAAGTGCTTCGCGCCGCCTCGTTTCCCCGCTTGCTTGTGAGTATTTTGAGATTGAAGGCTAATCGAGGGTTTTGCCGCCCAAAAGTATTATTACGTATACTATATTTGCTTGGTTTCTTTGTGATTAAACCCTCTTGAACAATTTGGTTTTCACCAAAGTTCTAAAGTCATTAGAAGACGTTCACTCCACGTGATCGTTTTCATTCCTTTGAGGCTTCTTTAATCAAGAGTTTGATTCGAGGAGAGATTTTGTAGATTGTTGTCTACGAAGATACACCAAAATCCAAAAAAATTAAATATCATCAAAAACACAAAAAAATTGAAAATTCACAAAACACCCAAAAAGAATCTTCTTTGCTCACCTCCCATTCTTCGTGAAGTTTATGATCACTCGTAATCAAGCAAAACGAGCTCGTAAACGACTTCAAAAGCAAGCCAATCAAGAGACGTTGATTGTTGAAGAACCTCCAATTGTTGAACCTATTGTAGAACAAGAAGTCGTCATGGCTAATCGTACTATGATGGAGTTGCTACAAGCACCCACCGAGGGTTTTGGAGAGGCTATTGTAATTCCCGCCATCCTTGCGGAGAATTTCGAGATTAAGACGGGTTTAATGTCGATGTTGCAAGCAAATAAGTTTAGAGGTCACGAGAAAGACAACCCGCATTACCACATTAGGAATTTCAACCGTCTCACCGCCACTAGCAAATTTAAGGATGTTCCACATGACGCCATTAAGATGATGTTGTTTCCATACTCGTTGGATGGACCCACAAAAATTTGGCTCGAGAAAGAACCGCCAAATTCGATTTTGACATGGGCCGATCTCGTTTCTAAGTTTGTGAACAAGTTTTTTCCACCATCTAAAACAACACACTTAAAAAAATGAGATTTCACGATTTGTGCAACGTAATAATGAAAGTTTTTCAATGGCATGGGAACGATTTAAAGAGATGTTACATGAATGTCCACACCATGATTTTACGGAATTGCATCAAGTGGATACTTTTTATAATGGGCTTAATGATCATGAACGAGATTATTTGAACGCCGCCGCGGGTGGTAATTTTTTGTGCAAGACGACAAATGAAGCTTTACAAATCATTGAAAATAGATCTAAGGTTTATAACCCTCGTAACACACCGAGTGTTGCCAATATGGGTTCGTCATCTTCGTCACAATCGTCTCGTAGCATTAATGCCTTACATGATGAAGCTAATGAGGAAAATCGGTTTTTTGATAGATTTGCTAATCTTATGTCCCATTGGAAGGCTCAAGAAGCTTCCAATTCCGCTTCGGTTAAAGCGGTTGCTAAGAGTTGTTTATCTTGTGGGGGAGCTCATGATCTTTCCGAGTGCATTACCGCGGATAGTAACACTTCGAGTGCTTATGTAGCAACGGGAACTTACAACCACAACGGCCAAGGTTCCCGCCAAAATCAAGCTCCACCAAACCAAAATGTTAACAATTATCGAAACAACAACCAAGGTAATTACCAAGGCAACACACGCAATTACAACAAAGGGAATTATCAAAGTGGGAATGGACAAATCTCTAATCAAAACCAAAACCGTGATTTTCAAAACACTACACAAGGTTTTCAAAATGCTCACACTAAGAATTTGCAAGGAGAATTTTTGGATTATGCAAAAGCAAATGATGCTAAATTTGATAATATGCAACGTGAGATGATTAGCTTAAGATCCGAGTTGAAAAACGAGCTTAAAAATGAACTTGCTAATGAACTTAAAACTCATGCAAACAAAATGGAAGGAAATGTCACACGTCTTCAACAAAACCAACAAAAGATGGAATTAGGACAACATGAGATTAAGCAAGAATTATTAAAAGCGGATGCTAGGCAATCAAAATTTGAGGACCGAATGGCTAAGATGTTTGAAGCAATCATGTGTAAACCCTCTTCCTCGGGTGGTCTTCCTAGTGATACCATTAACAACCCGAAGGGAGAAATGAAGGTTATTACTACACGAAGTGGTAAAACTTTCAAGGAACCAATCTCTCGTACAAGTACTTCTAAGGAGAAGGAAATCGAGAAAGAACCCGAGGTGATGGTCGAAAAGGAGCACATTACAATCCCACGAAGTACCGCTCATACCACACCTACGGTTGAACCAATACCAATTGTGGAACCCGAGCTTCCAAGGCCTTTGCCTAATGACCAACCCACACCACCTTTACCCTACCCTTCAAGACGTAACAAAGAGAAAGCACAAGAACGGAACAATTATCAATTTGAGCTATTTATGAAAATGTTTCGTGATATACATTTTAACATAAGTTTTGCCGACGCTCTTATCATGATGCCTCGATTTTCCGCAAACTTCAAAAGTATGCTAAACAACAAAGAGAAGTTACAACAATCGTCTAGTTGTTCATCGGTTTTTCTTAGCCGCATACCACAAAAAGTCGGTGATCCCGGTAAATTTTTGATTCCGTGTGCAATTCAAGATATGGAGGAATGCTACGCCTTGGCCGATCTTGGCGCTAGTATTAATTTAATGCCTCTTGAGATTTTCAAATCGCTTTCGCTTCCGGCTCTTACTCCTTCGAACATGTCTATCGAGATGGCCGATCATTCTACGATTTTAGCATGTGGAGTAGCCGAGGACGTTTTCGTTAAAGTCGGAAAGTTTTACTATCCCGTTGACTTTATCGTTGTAGACATTCCTATCGATCGAAAAGTTCCTCTCATTTTGGGTCGTTCATTTTTGGATACATCAAGAGCACTTATCGATGTTCATGCTCGAAAAATCACCCTTCGTTTCAATGAAGAAGAACTTGTCATCAATGCAACACAAAACTCCAATCTTTCTCATGTCTATTCTATTGCTACTTTAAACCATGGTGATTCAACCAATGTCGTTTGCAAAGAATTTTCACCAAGAGTTTTAGGAAATGTCGCCAAAAACAAATTACCATTTCCTCCGCCGGTGGAGGTTATGAGTATAAAGCCTACAAAGAAGAAACCGTCAATACTCGAATCGAAAAATCCTTCACCTCACCTCGAACATTCATTCTTGAAAAGTGTTGATAAATTGCCGGTTTCTACGGAAGATCTTTCAGATGATGAATATGTAGACCCCGATGGAGAGGTTTTCTTCGTCGATAAACGTTTTGAGAACTTGCCACCACCAAAACCAAAACGATTTACAAATGTGAGAATTTTTAGTGTGACTAACATCGTCTTAGAAACACCAAATATCTTCGACATAATAAAAAAGGGTTTTCATAAGGAGAGTTCAAAAAATAAAAAAGGGAAAAATCTTAAATGTGATTTAATTGATTTTTCTACAAATCTAACTCCGTCATCACCACGTGTTTCGAGTGCTACAAGCTCGTCTACTCCTTTTGACGATGCTTTGTGTGGTCTTAGTATGGGGGAAGCCCCTTATGTTCCCTCATCCTTGTCCACCGAGGACGAGATATTCGATCCCGGAATTTCATGTAAAGGGAAATCTCGGTCTTCCACCGATGCAATAAATGGAAAATCTTTCTATTTGCTTGGTGCGAGTCTACCTCGAGTAGCTCGAAAGTTTGTCTTACCAATTGTCCCACCCTTCTACTTCTCATCTATTTTCTTCAAACTCTTTGAGTTTATGGCACATGTTGAAGTGGCGTTAATTTATTTTTCCAATGAAAATGAGAACGCCATTTTCGACCCCGGTATTTTGCATCATCCAAGGACTTAGTCCTTTATACCGGTTGCTTTTTGGGCCTTGTTTATCATGTAAGCCCCATCAAAAATTGACCATACCATGATTTTCCCTAAATATTCACATATTGAGGGGATCGAGTCGAGCTCATGACTCGGTAATCAAAAACGAGGTGCCTCGTGGGGGAAGTCCCATGCTTATCTTTTATGCTCACTATTCACTAATAAGGGGACTTGTACCCTTTCAACTCGTTGTCTCGTGGTTGTTTGTGATTGTGTTATCTAGATCATCATCATCATCTATGATTGAAGACTCTCGTGTTCGTTTACGTGAGCCTCCATCGTTCGTTTGAAGAAGTTTTTCACGATTCCATGACATATCCTTTATTGTTCTAACAATGATCTTTTAGCATACTTAATAAACGGGTTTAGATATATTGTTGATCACCCTTTCCATGCTAGATCCTAAGCATTCGACTCTTCGTCTCTAGTATGGGGGTGCTCCACCTTTAGACTCGAAACATTGAGGACAATGTTTACTTTTAGTATGGGGGGTGAATAGGTACTTGCTTTGCTACGCCCTCACGCTTTCCAACTTTCAATGTTTTGTTTTGCTAATAAGACTAAAAATGGCCAAATTTTAAAATTTTTTCTTAGTTTTCATAAGTGTTTTTAAGACACGAATGTATATTTTCCGATGGGTAGAATAAGAGTTAATTTTTGACTTGATGGGCATTTGGAGCCATTTACATTCCTTAACCCGCTCAATTCAAGTTTTGCTAGACTTTTATATAGGGAGCTTTAAAACGCGAAAGTCTTAATTCATTCGGGTTAAGAACAAGAACTTTTCGCAAGTTCCTATAATTGATTCTAGAAAGTCACTTATCAAGGGAACTATAAAACACATTCTCTAAACTTGAAAAAGTCCAAGAAAGTGCAAGATCCTATAGGTGGCTTGAAAACCCAAAACTTTGATTTGATATAGTCTTAATGAAAGCTAATCCAAATTTGGCTTAATTTTGACTTGCATGGCTAAGTATTCACGAGTCTCTTTAATTAGAGGTCTTTATATAGTGAAGAACGAGAAATGATAGAGTTAGACAAGTGATCATGCTAAACGTAGAACATGAATGTGCTCTTTCAAAAACTCATATGTTTTTAATTGTGGCTTTTTCTTCCCATAAGATCAATGCATTAGGAATAAATCATAATTGCAATAAGTAAGGTCGTACGATTTGAAAGGTTACTTAGCCTCTAGCGCAAGATCGTTTAAAAGTTGCTCGGGGTTGAATAGAGTTCATAGCCAAGGCATAACTTATTGAAGCGGGACGCGAAGATTGGCAATCATCCAAAAAGGCCCTAACAAGGCATGAGGAGCTCTATTTTTTGCTAAAGATCCAAAGATGTTGTGAAGTATCATTATTCCTAAATCAATATGAAGGATCGAGACACACGACGAGAAGCAATTACTCCCCTAAAGAATGGAGAAAGTCTATCCAAAAAGACCCTAACAAGGTATGAGGATAAATATATCCAAGTCCGAAAAGGAGGCGGATCGTTGTATATCAAAATCCAAAGAAAAGATTGAAGAAAAATGATGAAGTCGTGGTCCATTATAAAGAATCTCTCAAAAACGTCAAGTGAAGAAATTCCAAATATATGAAGAGAAGACCATAATTTCAAGAACGTCTTCCCAAGATTTGAAGTATGAAGTACATGCCAAATATCGGTCCGAGAAAGGTCTCAAATCGTGAAACGAGTTATGCCAAGATATGAACTTAAGGAGATATACGAGAAGCCGTTTTAAAAGATTTTGTCCTTCGGCTAACTATTGATCAAATCGTGCTACTTTGCTTTCAGACTAATAACTACTTAAATAAGTCAATATGAATCACTTGTGATCCATGACAAATAGATAAAAAATGCTAGTAACCCATTTCCTTTTATAATAACTAGGATTGCGGGGAGAAAAAGTATTACACAATTTGGACGTATGAGTAGTGTTAGCATTGTGACTTGTACCAACAATGATCTTGTTTTTGCACTTAGCATGGAATGTACGACAATCAAGGATGACGAAGTTTACTCTAAGGGACATTAGCTTGTTTCTATTCTTTGACCCTAAAAGTCACTTTTTGTGATGAAAATCATACATTATGTCTTTACACATCATCGTGGTATGTTACAAGTCTTTTTACTCTTCAATAAAGGTTAATAAAATTGAACTTTGGTGATGCTTAGATACTTTATTCTAGCATTGCGTGAGGACACGGCAATGGCTTAGTATGGGGGAGTGATGAGATGGCATTTATACATGATCTCATCGTTCTTTTCGGGCTTTAAATGCATTAAAATGTCATAAAATACCATATATATGCTTTTGTTTGTTTACTTGTGTATTTTAGGTATGGATATCGTGAAAAAGACAAAAGATCACAAGTTACAAGGAAAAACGGACACGAGAAACGAAGCCGTACAAAGAACCGGGCCCTAATCATGGAATTTTCAACAAATACCCTTGAAGACTTGAAGACAAACAAGATTGATCCTCATTTATTGAAGAAATGACACTTAAAACCCTTGTATATTCATAATTACAAGTTTGGTCCCTTAAGTTTGTCAAAATTACACAAAAGGTCCTTCAACTTTGAAGAAATGGCAAGAATAGTCCCTCAACAAATCAAAATTGCCAATAATGGTCCCTCATAAAGTCAAAGATGCAATGAAGACCTTTGAAGATCAAGAATGTTCAAAATCAGTCCTTGAAATATCTCAAAATGGCAAAAAGAACCCTTGAAAACCCTTTTTGAAAAGTTATGTGCCAAAATTGCCAAATGGTGAAAGTTGATACAAGCTTAAATGGGCGCTGATGGACTTTTTACCACAAATGCAAAAAGAAAGGAAAGAGGAGGGCTAAACTTGTGCAAATGAAACTTTCAAACACGTTTTTGCGCCAAACAACATAACACTCCTACAAAAACGGATCAAACACAAGTACTATTCACCTTTACAGCCTAGATTTTACACAACTTAAATCAAAGGGTAAAAACAAATTACCCAGGCACACGTTTGATTCACATGTGCAGAAACCTATCCCACACACAAAACCCTCATCTCCACTCACTATGGACCCCACCCCAATTCCCTTTCCACCAATCAGATTTCAACTTGGCCTCCAAGCTTAGCCACGTGTCAAGATCAACAGCTGAGAGCCTTTGCTTGATCACAAAGCTAAAATGAACGTGTAGGATCATTTTGGATAGCTCAACAACAACAAACGTACTCAAGGACTTAGGGCATTTAGGGAATTTCACATCTAGGGTTTGTGAACAGTGTAGCCTTAGCATTTGCCTATATAAAGACTCCTCAACATGTGAGAGAGCTTTTGTTCCACATTTTATCTTTTAATCTTTGTAATTCCTTTTTATGAAATAAAATTTGATTTTCAGAAATTTTGAGAAATCTTGTTCTTGTTTATAAAAGTTTGGTGTTTGAGAAGCTAAAATCTGAGTTCCATTTATATGTTTGAAGGTTTTTGAGGCAAGGTTTTAAGTGATAAAACTTGTGCATCAAAAATCAGAAAGTCCTTGTTTATTTGATCTCACCCTTGTGTTTGTTCATCTTAGCAGCATTGGAAGCTGGTACTTGTTTTGCTAGTACCTCAGCTCAAACAATCCAGGGCCTGGATGTAGGTCTTGGAGGTTTGCACCTTCTTCCCTTTTCATTTTCTCTTTAAGTTTCTGAATATTTGTGATTTTTGTGGATTTGTGCTTGAATCTGTGTTATTGTGGATGTTTATTGTTGATTTGGCTTGGTTTGATGTTAATGAGGTGTTATTGATCTGATTTGTGGGTTGAATCTTAATGATCCTTTGAAAATTTGTGAAAATAAGTTTTAAAAGGGTGTTTGGGATTACTGCATAAGTTGGATTTGAGGCTTGTTAAGTGCTTGTGTGTTGTATGCAAGTATTGGTATCTGTTATTTGGGAGCATATGTGCACCTGTTTGCAGGTTTTGTGGTCTTAAACACACTGATTCATAGATTGGCTCTAAAATCTTCATAACTTGGTAAAATTGGCTAGGATTTTGAGGACACCTAGATCTAAGCATAGGTTAAGGGTAACAAGTGCTAAATCATAGCTAACCACACCAGGGTAGAGGGATTTGAGGCTTGAAATTGGATCAAGTGTCAGGTATATCAGCAAACTTGTTTCTGCATATGTTCTTTGTTCATCAGTAACTTTTTGTGCTTTGATCTTGATATTTACTTTGATTCAGTGTTTGATTCTTGTTGCTTTGTGTTTATTGATAATTTATATAGCTTGTGTGTGCATCTGGTTAAGTTTGGTTGGCTTATTTTGCTGAAAACTGCTTATTAAGTGCTTAACTGCTTATTTGCATATCTGGAGCATATCTGTAGACTGTTTGGCTTATTGTGGCTTATTGTGTGGATCATTTTGTGATTTTATTGTTGCTATTGACTCCTTGTGGTTCACTGATCACAAGGGTGCCTTTTTTTCCAATTGAATCAAACCAGAACTCTCAAATAAGCTTGGTCAAATAGTCAAAGCAGTGGGAACTCCTTTCCCCTGCTGGTTGCCACTGATAGTGCATTTTTGGTGTCAGCTTATCAATAAGCTATAATAGCTTATTTTAACCAGCAACAACTTTTTTTTTGTAATAGGTGCTCATATTTTGACCCATTTGTTCATCCTGGAGCATTTGGGTGGTTGACTTTTAGGTTTGACTAGAAAACCAAGTCCTTTGACTTTTACATAAGTTCATTTGTGCTTATTCTGGCTTATTTCTTGTGCTTATTGGATTTTTGTTGATTGATATTGCTTATTGAGTCCATTTAAAAGCTTTTGCAAGTTGAATCAGCTTCTGAGGTTGAGTATTTCTCAAAAACGATTATTTTGTCGTTTTGTGGAATTTTGCTTTTCTATTTTCTGGCTTATTGAGTGAGCTTATTGAAAATTTCTTTTGACAGATCTCTTAAGCATCCAAAAAGAGGGTTGTGTGTCAAATTAGAGCTTATGGCATTAGCTTATGGCTTAATGGGCTGAAAAGCCCAATAAGAATAAGCGTTGTGTTCAATAAGCTGTGATAAGCACATTTTCAGCTTTTGGGCCTTTAGAGTTTTGTTCTTAGAATTAAATTTTAAGTCAGATAGGGCTTTTCCAAGTCAATTGGGCCAAGTTTGACTTTTTGGGCCCAAAAGCCCATTTGTGTTGACTGTTTTTGGATTTGGCCCATTTGAGGGCCCATTAGGGGTATTTTGGTAATTTCACTTTCATTTTCTGATTATTTAGGTTAAAATAAACTAGTTTGCAAGTTTTTAGAATTTTTTAGAATTTTTTATAATTTTTGGATTTTTAATATTATTTTATTATTATTTTTAAATTTCACATTTCCTAACTTTTTACATTTTTCTTAGGTTAATTACATTAAAATAGGAATTTAGCAACTTTTAGAATAATTTTATCACTTATAGATTAATTTTTATAATTATTTTAAGTTTTAAATAGTTTTTAATTCATTTTAAATAGTTTTAAAATTTCTAAAAATAGTTTTTAATCATTTTAGGACATTTTAGAGGTTTATCAATTGAAAAAATCTTTATTTGGGCTTTTTGATAATTTATTTGATTTTTAGGGCTTTAATTAGCATTTAAAAATTGAATATTTAATTATTTAAAAGGTTTGAAAAAGTTTTGATAATTGATAAACTCTTAGTTTATTATTTTTGATTTTTGGTAAATTTTTGGTAATTTTTAGAATTTATTTTTATTTTTGTGGTTTTTAAGCTTCTACGTTTTAACTTTCTAATAGTGATTTTGCGTTAATTTTTATTTTTACGTCTTCGTCATTTTCTCTTCTAATCCCCTTCTAAACCAATCATTAATCACAAACATTTGGCAAGTTTTTCACACACATATACCTCCTTGGGAAACGAACTTACACACCATTAAGGGTCATTAGTGTTGATTTTTCCTAAAGTCATCACTCGATACTTACCGCTTTTACGCCTTTTTCCTAAAAGGTGTATTTTACCACAATCAATTTGGCGCCGCTGCCGGGGAGGTGTGTCATGATTAATTTGCATTGTTACAAAGATATATTCGTCCTAATCAATATAGCAGTACTTACTTTATAAGTAGCAGTACTTACTATGTACCGCCTTAACACTAACGGTACTTGCATAATACTAACAATACTTAAATTACACTGACGGTACTTGACACTTAACAAATAATTCCCAACAATCCTCCCCTAAACAAGAATGATAACTTGTTGTCTTCTGGTTTCTCTTGTACTAGATGTATTTAGAATACATGTCTTTAGTCTTTCCTTCATCCTTGGATTGAACTTGGTAATCTGTATTTGTATCCAACTGAATGTAGCCAAACACTTCAATATAGATCTTCTTCTGATAAGATAATCTTCAAACAACATGAATATCATCTTTGTCTTCAAACTATGATCTTCTAGTGTCTTGTAAACATTCATTTATCTTTGCAACATCAGTAATTGTCTTCTTGAGTTAAATTTATGAACTCTGAATCATGAACTTTAGTCTTGATTTGATAAGACAAAACCTTCTAAGTATTTTCCTTCTTGAATACTTCTTTGCTTGTAATCTTCATACCTGAAATAAAACAGTTAACAACAAAAACCAATCTGTATTGGCTTCATGATTTTTAGCAAATCATCAGCTATCAACAGATTTGATATATTCTTTACCAGTTAGCCGTACACTTTGGAATAGCCAATACTTTATTCATGAAGAATAAGGTGTACTGATAACCCTACAAATTTTGGTAAATTATCAACCATCAACGGATTTGATGAAGTCTTTACCTAGTACCGTTTGTCTAGGACTAGCCAACTCTTTTTCTCGAAACAAGGTGAGTCAGAACCATATAGTTTTTAACAAACTACCAACTTTCAACGGATTTGAGAAGTCTTTACCATAAACCGTTTGCTTATGGACTGCCAGTTCTTATGTGTGTTAGACATGGTGAACTGAGAACCATTTGTGAAGTGTAACTGAAAGTCAAACACTTAAGGCTCTTTCTCAGCTTCTTCCTCATCTTTCAAATCCTTGATTTGTTGTTTAACCATTCTGATCAACTCCAAAGCATCAACAGATTCTTCTGTAACTTCTAATTGTTGTTCCAACATCCTTTCCAACAATCTTCTTTTGAATGGGTAACTCTTCTCTTGTAGCATATAGTATGTAACATCATCTATATCCAAAATATGCAATCCATATGACCTATAATATCTCCAGTAACTAGGAACATGATTCTCTAATACCTTCAATATTTCTTGATCACAGTTGTGTGGTTCATACATGAAGAGAAATTCCCTATATAATAGTGATACTTTAGTTTTACCTGCACTGGCTTCTTGAACTAACCTGAAAAGATCCTGAATATATTGTCTGTCAAGAATGTGAAGAATATCCTCCAAAAGTCTGAATATCCTTGTTGTGCCACCAGTTCTTTGACTTCCATGAGCTTCAAGTCCTTGATCCATAGAGTATATTCATCTAGCAATAGATGATCTCTTTCCAAAAATCTTTGTATCAATACATTGATCTTCAAATTTTACTATCTTCAAGTACTTCTTCAAGCTCTCATCATCATCACTATCTTTTACTATTGACTTAGCCCTCTTGGCTTTCTTATTTCTCTTTGTTGATCTTTTTCTTTTAACACCCTTGGAGGTTCCCTCAAATTCTGTTGAACCCTCTTCCAAGTTTGTATGTACCGTCTCTTCAGTATGTACTATTGACTGTATATGTACTGCTTGTATATTTTCAATCTGAGCAATATCTTGAGCTTAATCTCCTTCATTCATTCTTTGAGCAGTCTCTTCCTCCCTTGAACTTACCTTCTCCTTTCTATTCTTCCTCACATAAGTGGTCTTGATAGTTGGAGATGTAGTTGTAGGTTCGGCAGTACTTGGCTCAATTCTAGGAGTGCTTCCAAATTGTCTTTGTTGTTGCAGATGTCTTCTATGTCTTTCAACAGCCATTCTATCTGCTTCAGATCCAATCTCAACAAAATTCAATTCAGTTCTCTTATTTTGCTCATACAATGTCCTGATTTCTTCAAAAATTTTCTTGACGAGCTGAATATGAGTGAAACCCTTAACCTTTTTGAGAAAGTTCATCATTTGTTTCCTAATCTGCATAGTAGTTGGAGGCTTAATCTTTTCTCTTCTTCTTTTTTCAGCAAAGAACCTTTGTTGCTCCCTTACCAGATCATCAATCAACTTTGATTTCTCTTCTTCATCATAAGCATCTCTCTCTTCAGCTATCAATGAGTCTGCAAGAAGCTCACTTGCATGTAATTCAGCTTGAATCCTATCATACTCTTGTATGTTCCATTCTTGATGTATTCTCTTAGCTTCTAGCAAATGCTGCTTAGCTTCAAGTTCTTCTTGTAAGTCTTCTTCACGAATCTGAGCTTGCATTCTAGGAGCATATTCCTCATCATGGTCTAATTGATTAAATCTGTACATGACTTTGCTTATATCTTAATCTGAATAACTTTCATTTTCAGATTTTGATAGTATTTGCTTCTTCCCCTTATCCTTTGGATTAATCTTAGGTAGCTTCTTCTTCAGCTTGGAAGGTCTTTCCTCATCAGCTTGCTGTTGAATAACTATACCTTTAGTAGAGTGTGAAGCTTGAACTTTCTTACCTTTAGTTTGATCCTTTTTGGCAAGAACTTCTTGTTGTGTCTTCTTCTCTGCCTCTGCTTGTTTTGTTTTCTCAGCTGAATTCTTCTTTCTTAAGTCAAGCAATACTTGGGCTAAAGTCTCATCCTCTCCAAAAGGAGTTTGACTTTCTAGTAAAGGATGATCACCAACGTTACTTGCAATCAGCTTAGTTGGCTTAGCATTACTTGGGTCTTCAACAATGTCAGCAGTACTTGCAGTCAACTTATTTGGCTTAGCAGTACTTGGATCTTCAACAATGTTAACTTTACCAATATTAGACACACTTGTTTCTTCAATCACTTGTGTATCTCCAAATACCCTTTCTTCCATTGAAGCCATCATTTCAACTTGCACCTCTTCAGTCTTGTCTGATCCATTGCTCATTCTTGATCTAGACAGTACCTGCAAAGACTGTTTCCTTTGAAACCATATTTGTCTTTGTGGTGGTGGAGTTGAAGATACAGGAAACTGAATATTAATTTCCTCCAACTTCTCATAGAAAGTACTCCAATTCACTTGAAGTGGTGATTGAGGTGTTGGTGCTGGCCGAGTTACCGTCACTTCTTCAACTTGTGGCTCCTCCTGAGTAGGCTGTCGTTCTTCCTGTTGAATCTCTATATTTGTAGGTTCATCCACACCAGTCTCTAAACCAGTTCCATCTTCATAAGTCCCCATGACATCTTTATCCAGCTCAAAATTGATGTCATTTCCAGAGATCCTTGTTTGATTATTAAAAGAAGGCGGGTGTTCTTCATAATTCTTCCCCTGTTTGGTTGCATTCAGTTGCCTTTTCTTGTGGTTTCTGAATCTTTGTTTTTTGATTGCAGCCTTCTGAATAGATCTATGTTGCCTCATCCAAGGTGATACCTTGTTCCTCAATTTGATCAGGCTAGCTTCTAATTCAGCAATTTTCTTGTCTTGAACAAGTTTTGCTTTCTACAACACCTGTACCTGTTGGGACAAACTAGTACAAAAAGCAGTAAAATTTGCAACATCCACCACCTCTGGTGCTTTTGCCGGTGGTGAACCACTAGTAGCAATAGAAGTAGCAGGTGTATGGATCATCTCATCATTGTTTGGTGGAGCACCAACATTGTGAGAAGAAGATTGTGAATCTTCTAGGGAATGGGAACTCTGGTGAGAAGGAGTTTGCTGAGAAGCACTAGCATTGCTAGGTTCCTCACCTTCTTGATTGGCAGGTTGGGCTAACATATGAGCAAACAATGGTGTAACTATTCCTGTAAAGGAATTTCCTTTTTGGTCAAGAAAGAGAAAGTTCTCTTTGTGAATGTAGGAACATCCCATTTATCAGTTAACTATGGTAGGTTATGTATTTGGTCACTAACTAAAGTCTGAATGAATATAGGATATCATCAAAAACTTTTTAGTTCCTTCCAAATTCCTAGTCATGCCTTCAAAAATTAATCTTGAAAAATTAAAAACCCTGTTATTTGCTAGACAAGTACCAGCTGATGCCATTGCAGCAGGAATTTGATCAAAAGATATACTTTTAGAGCTTAAACAGTGAATAATAGCATGAATTTTTTTTCCATTGAGGTGAAAATAAAGCTTTAAAGAAAGTAAGACTTTCCCTACCACTCTCATAGCCCATGGCTGCAAGGCCATCATGAATCTCTGTGTTATTAAGCATACTAAGTCCATTTTCATCATTTAATCTCAAACTTGCCCTTAGCAGTACCTCAGTTACATATATATTTCTATGATTCACCCTAGCCTTAATGCAAGGTTGATCAAACCGAGTACCTAACACAGCAGTGTTCCAAAATTGTTCAACAATGGAAATAGAGACAATGGGACTTACAGTGAGTGTAAAATGAACATGACTTCAAGATAAGAAACCAAGAATCTCATGGAATCCAAGAGAGTCATCATTCATAGGAAGATTCGCAACCAAATTATGCTTAGAGATCACTTGTAAAGCAGCCATTAGTATTTTTGATGATCGAAAAATTAGAGAGAAGGTTATAGAATCAAGAGATAAAAATAAAAGATTAGGTGAATCAATTGTGAAATTGGAGTAAGTATTTAAGTAAATAACAAACCCAAGCGCGAAGAAACTGCCAAATTTACAAAAGAGACCCTTAACGGTACAACGGACATGTAGCGGTACATGGAACATACTCGGTACTTGAATTTATGTTGGCGGTACTTGGAGTTATAACGGTACCTCACAATTTTGACCAGTTCATGCTTTCCACTATCATTGTAACCTCTTTTATCTTTTTCTATCACCCTGCAATCACATCAAAAACACAAAACATAGACTATACAATAAAAATTAGTATAACAATTTGTACAGCTATTACCTCCCCTCAACATATGCAGCAGTCTATTGGTTGAGCATACCAATATGTGTTACCAAGAATTCAAATCTCTTTGCATCAAATGCCTTGGTCAACAAATCAGCTACATTGTTGTCTATATGAATCTTCAAGACTTGAATAAGCTTCTTGTCATAGGCATCTCTTATAAAGTGATGTCTTATTTCAATATGCTTGGTCTTGGAGTGAAATACTGGATTCTTGACAATATATATAGTACTTTCATTATCAATGTAAATCTTGGTGTTCATGAAGTTAAACCCATAATCTAACAATTGATTTTGAATCCAAAGTACTTGTCCACAACAATGAGTAGCAGTTACATATTCAGCTTCAGTTGTAGAAGTAGCAACAATGGTTTGCTTCTTACACTGCCATGATATGAGTCTTCTGCCTAGGAATTGACAACCTCCTGTTGTGGATTTCCTATCATGATTAGCTCCAGCATAATCACTGTCTGTGTAAGCTTCCATTTCAAAGGTGGAATCTCTAGGATACCATAATCCTAAATTGGGTTAACTTTTAAGATACTTAAAAATCTTCTTCACAACATGTAGATGTGAAACCTTTGGATTGACTTGGAACCTTGAACAGGCACACACAACAAACATAATATCTGGCCTTAAAGCAGTAAGATACATCAATGAACCAATCATTGATCTGTATTGATGAATATCAACATTTTCTCCATTTTCATCTTTTGATATAGACTTCTTAGCTTCAAAAGGTGTGCTTGTACTCCTTGTATCCATACATGAAAATTTCTTCAAGATTTCAGGAACATACTTATCTTGGCTGATAAATATTCCATCTTTACTTTGTTTGACTTGCAGTCCCAAAAAGAAAGTTAGTTCTCCCATTGAACTCATCTAAAATCTTCCTTTCATCAAAGCCTCAAACTCTTCACACCATGACTTCTTGGTATAACCAAAAATGATGTCATCAACATAGACTTGAATTAGAATAATATCCTTAGCATTCTTCTTGATGAACAGAGTTTTGTCAATGGTCCTTGTCCTATATCCATGCTCTAACAAAAAATTGGATAAAGTTGCATACCAGGCCCTAGGAGCTTGATGCAGACCATAAAGTGCTTTGATAACCTTGTAGACTCTATTGGGGAATTTAGGATCTACAAAACCTGGAGGTTGTGAGACATATACCTCCTCTGAAATGGTACCATAAAGAAAGGCACTTTTCACATCTCTTTGATAGACTATAAAACCCATATATGATGTAAAGGCCAAAAATAACCTAATGGCTTCTATCCTTGCCACTGGTGCAAAAACCTCATCATAGTCTATCCCTTCTTCCTGTCTATAGTCTTGAGTGACAAGTCTTGCCTTGTTCCTCAGAACAACTCCTCTTTCATCTTTCTCTTTCCTGAAAACCCATCTAGTACCAATTACTCTCTTACCTGAGGGAAGATCCACAAGAATCCAAACTTTTTGTAGCTCAAATTGTGTTAATTCTTCTTTCATGCATCTACCCAACTTTCTTCATCAAGATCCTAAGAAATGTTTTTGGGCTCTACTTGTGATAAGAAACAGGCAAAAAAACAATGCTGAGTATCTTTATGATTAGTTCTCTGCTGTTGTTTGACATAACTCACAAGTGCATGAGTTTCAGTATTGGTTTGAATTTGTCTTCTGGTTTGTACAACAGACTTGGGATCTCTAATAATCTATGTAGTAGGATGGTTGTTGTTGACTTTATGAGTGGGAATAGAACTGACTGGAATTTCTTTTTCTAAATTGTTGAAATCAGTTACTGCACCCTGCTCATCATAGGAAGCTTTGGAGAAGATTCCTTCAGCTGGACTAGTATACACGTCTTCATCATCCATAGCTTGTAAAATCTCTTCTAATGAATCAACAGACTTAACAGATTTTGGCTTAACAATACTTGTAGATGAAGTACCGCTAGGTGTAGTATGTACTGCTGTGTGTTTTGACTCAAAAGATTCTTCTCCTGAATGCTTATTAGCAGATGCAACATTCTTTTCTTGATCTTGAAGCCTCTGAAGCTCTTGGGAGGCTTGATCATCTTTTGATGGCATGGTTTGCTTCTTGGGAGTAGAAGATATGGGAGTAATAGTAGGCATATTGGGAACATAGATATGAACATCATCATCTGATGAAGAAACTTCTTCTTGAGTACCTGTATTAGTTGCACTAGACTCCTCACCTGCATTGTTAGTTTGACAATCCTTTTGCATAGAATAGTAATCCATGGAGTTAGTTAGATAATCTGTAACACCTCCAAATATTCATACTTTAGTTCAACGGAAGAGTCGTTGGTGTTACGGGATAACATATTACTCAAATCATAGACAACGCTTAAAATCGCGTCGTTTAATAATAAAGGATTTTCCATTCATGAATATCAAATTTGTTGATACCAAACTTAGATCGATTAAGCTTGTGTATACGAGATTAGATCAAGTAATACACGTAGAGAAACTTTGTTTATGTATAAAGTAATCTAAGTGTTATGCGGAATTAACACATAAACAAGAACACACAAAGATGTAAACAAACTTCACTTGATTGATAATAACGAACTTGCTTACAATGAAAGTGTTTAATGTATGAAAACTTATATTGAAACATAACCTAAAGGTCTTCTTTTATAGACATAAGAAGCCTTGTACAAGAGTCTACATATCAACTATTCTAGGTAAAGATAATTATAGAAAATACAATGTTGAACTTATCTTTACTAGAAACAAACTAGAAACAATATACGTGTAGACTATATCTTCCTATCAGTGCTTGTCTTCAACCTATCAACGCTTGACTTCTTCTTGTCAACGCTTGATCTGTCAGCGTTTGTTTTCTTCCTATCAACGCTTGTTTTCCTCTTGTCAGCGCTCAAGTGGACTGGCTACATTTTATTCCCAACAATCCTCCCCTAAACTTGATATCTACTCTAGTAATCAAGTTTCTGAATAAGTATTAAGAACTAGGAGGAATCTTACAAACTTGATCATATTGGTAATAAATATGTCTGATCAAATCTTTGGCCACATCACTTGAATAATCAATCTCCAGCTGTGTTGTCTTCATCTTCTCCAAAACTTCTTTGGACATGGAATACTGACCATCTACAAGTAGATACTCAGCAAACTTTGTAGAGCTCAAGTAGTACACACCATCAGCTGAATACAAACGCCATTGAATACCACTGAGATCATCTTCAAGATCCTTCTAAACAGCAGGATCTTCATCTCTTGGCCCACACATTCTCTTGAATGTTGACCAAAGTTTTATTGCATTGACTGAAGTAGGAGCTTTAGTCTCATATTTGGCCTCCAATAACGTCCAAAGGTCTACCAAGTCTTCTCTATCAACACTTGCAAACAAAGATATAAGAGTGGTAAATGTGTGTACCTCTTTCCCATACCTGCCAATCTTCCAAAACCCACTTTCATCTTCTTCATAGCTTATAATAGGGTTTCTGGATTCAAGAGGTAACACTTGTACCATATCTGAAGCTTCCAATGGTGAGAGCTTGATGCTCCTTCTTATAACAGCTTCACTAGGCACCAATCTATCCATATCTTTTGGAAACTCAAGAGAAACTCCCTTCTTTAAAGGTCTTGGAACAATCATTGCATTCTTGAGCTCCATCTCTTCTGCAAGTTCTTCTTTCCTTTCATCAGAAAGAAGTCTTAGAGTGTTTTCTTCCTGCACTCTTGCCCAAATGGGATAAGCCTTGTACTCCAACTCTTCAAAGGATAATCCCAACAATTTCTTATAGGTCCATCCTGTTCCATGACGCCTGAGTAGCATGTAGTACAGCTCCCTTCTATCCCTTTTTAGCATTGAGAGAATATTGCTAGCTTTGTGTTTCAGAATTACCTTGTAGTCTTTTTGGACTCTTAGAAGAATCTCCAAACCCCATATTTGGTCTGAAATAGTCAAATCTGGATTCTCCATACATCTATCTTCCCAAGCATGGTACATCTGAACAACC
The DNA here is from genome assembly GCA_025667525.1 of Glebionis coronaria. Lineage (NCBI taxonomy): Eukaryota > Viridiplantae > Streptophyta > Magnoliopsida > Asterales > Asteraceae > Glebionis > Glebionis coronaria. Next base: position 268,305,380 of record CM046878.1, read on the forward strand.
TCTGGCATATCAAAATCTACTTGCAATTTCAACTCATTCAGCTTCTCTCTTGCCAAATCATCACCATACTCAAGTCTTTCTGGTTGTTCTATTATCATCACACTTGAGTCTGAACTAGCTTCATCACTTCCTTCTTGTTCCTCTGAAGTGACAACAAATGGTGATTCACCAACCTTCTTTCTTTCTTGTTCCACAAGTTGTACAGCCAACCTTCTATCAAACTCTACCTGTGCTGCATCCTTTGGAACTTCTACTTCTACCATTTTTCCTTTACCCTTATCTATTGGATCAATGATGGGTAAGGATGATGGTAATACCTGTGAAGATACATCTTTGATGATAGCTGATGACTGGAATACATCAACCTCATCTGCAGGTCTGTCAACGCTGAATTTGCTTGTGTTAGCGCCCAAATTACTCATGTCAGCGTTCAAACTTTGCTTGTCAACGCCCAAATTACCTGTCTCGGCGCCTCTTGTAATTTGCTCCAACATAGTTGTAAAAGACAAGTCTAAACTTTTAGGAGTTACCAGAGATCTAACAAAACCTGGTTGCTTCTTCAAACTAGTTAGGGCTTCAGCAACACCCAAAGATTCACCATCATGTGAGCCCTTATCACTCACATTAATCTGCTCATCCTCCCTTTTGGAAGATTCCTCCATCCCACGCCTTGTGCTAGCATTCTCCAAAATAACAATCCTCTCCCTCAATTTCTTGAGTTCAAGGCCTTGTGTACTGACAATTTGTACCAAGTCTGCATTTTGCTTTTGCAAGCTAATGCAGAAAGCCGTCATATCCATTAATGTCATTGGTTCCAATATGCCCTCCTCTAAAATGGGTATTTGACCTCCCAAGGTAGATTCATTGGGCATGGATGAGGTCTTAAAGATGTTAGGACTGTCTTGGCCTGCATCTAAGCCAGAACCAATAGTCCCAGCCTCATCCATAGCACCAACCACACGTGTGGTGGTGGTTCTCTCTGCTACATGGCTAGGACCACTAGAGGAGAACACTCCAGTAGTCATTTGGAATTTTTGTAACCTATATTGTGGTGGGGTAGAAGATGATGTAGATTGGGTGGATGTGGGAGGGTTAAGGGGTGTTTGGGTCTGTGAAGGAAAGGTGTCAACGTTTGGATTAGGTGTGTCAACGCCAACATTTAATGTGTCAGCGTCAAAGGGTTCTTGGTTAATTGGCATGTGTTGAGGTGAAGGTAAAGGTTCTGGTATTGGGTCAAGTTGTGGTTGAGGGTCTGGTTGGGGTTGTGCGGCTGCAATAACAACAAGCATAACTGGCGTGAGGGGTGAGTCACGGTGAGGGGGTGAGTTCATCTTTGCAAAAATAGCTTTCTTTTGCACAGGGATCTCATAAAAATCATCATGATCCCTTGTGCAATAATTTTGGACATCAAAAACCATTTGTAAAAATCTGGGATAAGCTAAAGTCATCTTACTCCCTTTTTTTTACACATGCCATCAAAAATCATTTTAGAATAATTAAACTTTTGCCCACGTGCAATGCACACAATAGCACTAGCAATGGATCTATTAATCTCATTGAATGCAGTACACTTGGGACTCAAACATTGTAAGATGACATGTATGAGGTACTTCCAGGCTGGGGGAAACTCTTGTTTATGATATTTGTTTAAAGTTCCCTCATCAGGGAAATGATAACCCAAAGCCCTTAGTCCTTGTTCTATTTCATGAATGGGAAGGGTGGTTATACCATCTGCATCGTCAAGATGCAAAGCTTGGTGAACCAAGGCTTCAGTAACCACCCATGTACGCCCATGAACAATAGATGCTAATGTAGTCACTTTATTAACTGTTGAGGAACTTACAGTGTTCCAAAACTGTTTAATATGTGTGACAGAGATGAGAGGAGCATGAGAAAGAGCATACCTAATGGGGGATGCATTCAAATACGCCACCATCTGGGTGTATTGGGGAAACAGAGCATCATCAGCGTCCAAATATGCTATCATGTTTTGTTGACTCCTGAATCCCAATACTAAATCACTTGGTTTAAATTTTGGTGCCATTGTTAAAAGCTGTTTGTGAATGATTTAGAAAGATGAATTATAAGAGAAAATGGTTAGACAAGAATAGTAGATACCCTGTTTAAAAATAGGAGCCAAATATATAGGAGAGATACATGTATGTGATTGGTCAAAAATGAGGCAACTATTTTCAAAATATCATGATGAAAATATTGAAAAGAAAATAAGTTATCTCATGCATTAATTAAAAGTTATCTGCTCCCAAAATTATGGCCCCAAAATTAGTCAAAAATAACAACTGGGTAGGTCCCAATGGGTATCAACGGTCAAAAATAACCCATCAACGCCCAACGACTATATTCTTGTCAACGTTTGCCAAAGCCATGTCGGCGTCTAAATTGGTCATAACAACGCTTGGAAAAATACTTGTCAGCGTCCAAAAATAAAAATATTAAAAATGAAAAAGGACCTTAACAAAGTAATTTATCCTAGTGAAGATAACCTATAAGTCGATAATTATTATAGGGCGGCAAGCACTGTCTAGTTATGCACACTTGCTTATGCAAGATAGACATAACAGTCCTCTAGTGTCCCTTGCTAACCAAAACTCTTAACAACTAAGTTATCTCATAAAATTCCTTGTTACTCCCAGGTAAAACCCATGATAAAATCATTCCCAAGTCTCCCAACAGACCACAACCAATTTTAGGCCAAAAATGTCTTGGCAGCATGCATAGTATATCAACTTTGCATGTTACAGTGCCTCATGATTTAGTAAAACTAACTCATACTCACTTGTGGACACAATCTAGAATTATGATAAGAGTATCATAAGGATACCCAAAAATCCAAAAGGTTCCTAAAACCTCCCCTTAAACTGTGATACATATGTTGCTCAAAAATATGCATGAACATAAAAATTTATGTCAAGATAGGAATATAAATATTCCAACCATCATCCATAAATAAAAACATGCTCAAATGATTCTCCAAGGATCCATAAGCAACTCTGTGTCCAATGGTATAATGCTAACACCACCTGCACATTTAGATTATAAACCACAAAACTAACATTGTTGCTGACAACGTCCCGATAACACTTGTCAGCGTTAAGGAAACCTTTTTCAGCGTTAGACAAATATATTGCTGACAACGTCACAATAACACTTATCAGCGTTAAGGTAACCTTTGTCAGTGTTAGAAAAATACAGTGGAAAATCTAAATCCTCAAAAAGACCAATAACAATGCATTATCCTGTACATACTTTTACAATAAGCCCCAAAACACATATTATGTGAGATTGATCATTCTAATACTTGTTACCAAGTATTGAAACCTTCCAACATCAAAAGGTTTAGTTAATAAATCAGACACATTTTCTTCTGTGTCAACCCTATCTGGTTGTATTAAACCCTTTTCAAAACAATCTCTTATAAAATGATGTCTAATTTCTATGTGTTTTGTTTTAGAATGATGTACAGGATTTTTAATAATGCATAAGGTGCTGTTATTGTCAACAAATATCTTGGTATGCATGAAATTATACCCATAATCCAACAGCTGGTTCTGAATCCATAAGACTTGTCCACAACAAGCAGCTGTAGCAACATACTCTGCTTCAGTTGTAGAATTGGCCACCAATGTTTGTTTCTTGCATTGCCAAGATATCAACCTACTCCCAAGAAACTGACATCCACCAGTTGTGGATTTTCTATCAAACTTATCACCTCCATAGTCACTGTCTGAATATGCAATAAGTTCCAATGGTGAATCTTTAAGGTACCACAAGCCAAGATCTGGATAACATCTAAGGTACCTAAATATTCTCTTGACAGCATAAAGGTGACATTCTTTGGGAGTCACGTGATGACGTGCACATGCACACACAGCAAACATGATGTCAGGTCTAGAGGCTGTGAGATACATCAATGAACCAATCATTGATCTATAGTGCATGACATCCACATCTTTTTCATCTCCAACTTTTCCCCAAGGGTGTTCTCTATCCATAGGAGTAGTAGCCCTCTTTTCATGTGGAGAAAAGCCAAACTTCTTCAAGATCTCTACTACATACTTATCCTGAGAGATGAAGATACCATCTTCTTTCTGCTGAACTTGTAACCCTAGAAAGAAGTTCATCTCCCCCATTGCACTCATCTTGAATTTATCTGTCATAAGCTTGGAAAAGTCTTCACTCATCTTTGGATTGGTGGAGCCAAAGATGATATCATCAACATAAACCTGAACAAGTAAGACATCCTTACCAGCCTTCTTTGTAAATAATGTCTGGTCTATGGTGCCCCTTTTGAATCCATTTTCCACAAAATAAGTGGAAAATGTGCCATACCATGCTCTTGGGGCTTGATGAAGTCCATACATAGCCTTCTTGACTCTATACACCTTGTCTAGATTCTTTGGATCTTCAAAACCAGGAGGCTGCATAACATATACCTCCTCAACAATTGTTCCATAGAGGAAGGCACTCTTCACATCCATTTGATAGACAGTGAAGCCCATGCAGGAAGCATAGGCTAGAAATATCCTTATAGCTTCAATCCTTGCAACTGGTTCAAAGACCTCCTCATAGTCTATCCCTTCCTCTTGTGTATATCCCTGAGCCACTAAACGTGCCTTGTTTCTGACCACAATGCCTCTTTCATCTCTCTTGTTTCTAAGAACCCATCTTGTCCCAATAGGTCTGACATACCTGGGACAATCAACCAGCTCCCAAACATCCTGAATTGCAAATTGGTGAAGCTCATCCTGCATTGCTTCCACCCAACTTGGTTCTTTGAGAGCATCAAAAAATTTCTTGGGTTCCTGTTGTGACAGAAAACAGGCAAACAAACATGCTTGAACAAGAGGGGTATCAACCTTCTTGTGTATATTGGCAATAAATCCACCAAGATTCTGATGAGATCTTCTAGTCTGAATAGGAGTCATGACATCCCCAATAATTTGTGAAGGGGGATGATTCTTCATTGTAGAAGTGAGAACTCCTCCCTCAAAAAGTCTGTTGTCTTCAATCTCATTATCCATGTTGCCAATATCTTCTTCAGACTCTCTTCCATCAATAGTTGTATGAACCTCATCATGTAAATTTGAAGGTTCACCTTGTTCAAAATTAGAAGAGAAGATATGCTCAAAAGTGTTGTCAACGCCTGAACCAATATTGTCAGCGTTTGGGTTATCAACGCCTGAAATGTTGTTGTCAACGTTTGAGCCATCAATGCCTGAATTTGTCCTGTCAGCGCCAGATTTGCCTTTGTCAGCGCCTGAAGGACCATGCATGTTGTTAACTGGTGGTACTTGGGGACCACCATTTTCCTTTCCAGCAGCAGCAGCAGTAGCAAAAGCATCCGTTCATATGGGAATTGTGACATACTCTTGTATGGGAGATGACTTGTCTACTTGTGATCCAACCTCTTCATTAACCTGTATACCTGAAACATCAACAATTGGTTCTTCCACAACATTTGAAGTTACCTTCACGATGTCTGGATTAGTAACAGGCATATAATTCAAAGTCCTAGATAGAGGTTCCAAGTCAAACAACCAATTTGGACCACTTTCAGGATCACTAGGTTTACTCTCTAAAAACCTTACATGTACTATCTCAAGTATACATTTTTCCTTCTTAAGGTAAACCCTATATCCCTTGCTCTGCACTGAATAACCCATGAAATAGCCTTCATCACCTTTTGCACTAAATTTACCTAAGGCATCACTAGGATCAAGTACAACTACATCACAACCAAAAGGTTTAAGAAAACCAATATTAGGTTTCCTTCCCCAAAGTAACTCATAAGGTGTTTTGTTCTGTATCTTGTTGACCAATGCTCTATTATGAACATAACAAGCTGTATTCACAACCTCAGCCTAAAAAGCTTTGGGAAAGTGAGCATCAACCAACATAGTCCTGGCTGCTTCAATTAGGGTTCTATTCTTTCTCTCAGCAACCCCATTTTGCTGTGGGGTTCTGGCAACACTAAACTGCCTAGTAATCCCTTTCTTGGCACAAAAATCATCCAACAGTTTATTTCTAAACTCACCACCATTATCACTCCTAAGCATTTTAACTTCATAACCAGTTTTCTTTTCAATCTGAGTAATAAAATCAATTAAAGTATCAGCAGTGTCACTTTTCATAGCTAAAAAGAAAGTCCAAGTAAACCTAGAAAAGTCATATGTGATGACAAAGCAGTATGATTTACTATTCAAGCTTTCTATATTAGTTGGACCAAATAGGTCCATATGCAGCAAGTGAAGTGGTTTAGAACTAGAGTGCACCTGTTTAGACTTAAATGAGACCTTGTGCTGCTTGCCTTTAAGACATGCAACACAAGAGTGGTCATTGTGGAAAGCCTTTTCAGGCAAACCATCAACCAAGCCAAGTCTCACAAGCCTGTTTATATTCTTAAAGTTTATGTGCCCTAGTCTCCTGTGCCATAGATTACTCTCATCAACTGAAGCTTTAGCATAAAAACATGACATATTATTATTCATCCTAATCGCATTAAGATTCACATTATAAATGTCTTTATGCCTAGGTGTTCTATAGTCAATATATTTCTCATCTGGGATTTTATAATCCTTGCTTAACACCAAGCATTCAGTATCAGTAAACAAAACTTTATTTTTGTTATCACAAACTTGTGATACACTAAAAAGATTGTAATCAAGTTCCTTTACTAGAAACACGATTTGAAACCGCAAGTTCTTGGTGAGAAGAGTTCCTTTGCCCGTGATAGTTCCATATCCGCCTCCAAAGTAAACCATATCACCATCCTTAATGGTAGTGAAGTTAGTTAAATAATCTTCCTTTCATGTCATGTGCCTGGAGCATCCACTGTCCCAATATCCATAATCATTGACCTGTTTTTGAATGCCCTGCACATAAAGAAAACAAATTAGTTTTCTTTGGGAACCCAAGCCTGAGCAGACTTGGATTCATCTAGTTGTTCAACAAGAATAGACTTAGTTCTCATAACAACCCCTTGTTCATCCCTCTTTGGATGAAATACCCAGTTAACCCCAATTGGTTTTGTAATGACCTTTGAAATATAATTAAATCTGTTGCAGGTCATAGAAATCCCATTAGAATTAGGGTTTTGATCTTGCTTAGGTCTCCATGTCAAACTAGAAGAAGCTTTAGACCCCTTACCCTGTGGTTGCAAATATTTAGGTCTGGCAACGTTTCTGTCAGCGTTGGATTTGGTCTTGTCAACGCTGAAATTACCCTTGTCAGCATTGAACCTAGGGTTTGCTACAGAAACCCATTGCCTATTAGACCAAGTATTGGTCTTCTGAAATGGTCTTTTTCCATGAGTGTTAGACCTTCTAGTGAAGAATGAGGCTGGTCTACAAACTTGTGGACTTTGCTCCACAAAAGTTTTGGGTCTGACAGTGTTTGACTTTTTAACAGCATTGACCTTGGAAGCGTTGACACACTTATATGCTAAATGTGAAAAGCTACCACAAGTGTAACAGGCTTTTCTAGACACAACCTTAGGTCTAGAAGAAAATAAACCTGTTCCATCATTACTAACTTGGCTTTTAGGTGACCTAGTATTTCTATACATTTCTGCATACTTAATGCTAGGTTTTCTAACAGTGTTTGAGCCAAGGTCAACAGTCTTGCCAGTGATTGGGTTTGTTACCTTAATAGGGGTTGAATCATTAGGACTATCACAGAGCATGCCACCCTTGACAAATAAGGTAGGGTTGGCTTTCTTCCATTCATTCAAGTCAGTCAACTTTTGCCTATACTCTTCAACTGGGTTAAGGACTCTTGGTGGAGGAATAAATTCCTCTTCTTGGAGTTCTGGTAAACCAGTCCAAGATAAGTCCTTTCTTTGGACACCATAGAAGTCCCCAGCTGGTGGTGAAACAACAGTATAGTCTTTCATCCCAATCCCAGTCATGTCCTTAGGATCCCTTTGTTTATTAACACATTCTCTTAGGGTTTCTGAGGCCTTATCAAATCTCTAAATTTTAAGGTCAACATTGTCCTTATTCTTGATAGCCTCATCTAACTTAGCCTGTAATTCAGCATTGACCCTTTCCATGATGTTTCTAACATCATTACTAGCATTTAAATCATGTTTTAAGATATTTATTTTATCTTTTAGATCAAATTCCATTTTCTTATACTCCTCAACTGTCTTTTCAGTTTGAGTGAGAGCAATTTGATAGTTAGACAACTTGTATCTCTCAGTACTCACATCACTTAACAATCTTAAAATCTCTTTGTTAAGTTTTTCAGTATTTAAACGACAACCCTTACTACAAAAAGCATCATCGTATACCTCATTATCTGATGAAGAGGAGGAGTGTGCCATGAGAGCATATTGAACATGCTCTTCTTCTTCTATTTCAGCAACCAAAGCTTTATACTCTTCACCATCCTTAGCCAAATAGCTCCAGTCCCATCCAATACCATCAATTTCTTGCACTGCTACCATGGCCTTAGGATCCTGAGCCTTAACAATTTGGCTTGAGGGTTTTCCAGCATCAGATCTTCTTGGAGATCTACATTCTTTCATAAAGTGCCCCATACGATGACAATTGTAGCACTCAACCTTGGATTTATCAAATCCAGCAGTGTCCTTTACATTAAAGGTCATCTTCTTCTTAAACCTTCTATTCTTCCTGTTTGCTCTTATACTAGCAAGAGCCATGTTCCACTTTATATCCATCTCCTCCAAGTACTCATCACTTATTTGCTCAAGGTCCTCATATGTAATCACTGAACCATTGGGCAAAGAAGCAATGTAAGCACACACAGAATCCAGATCTAAACCAGCAGGCTTGACTCTTGGTGAGTCAATTTTGTATGTGTCAGCGTCTGAATGTGAGGCGTTGACAAGACATGTTCCAGTGTTGACACATGATGATCTTGTAACTGGGTGCATGTATGAGTCCTTTTGATCAAATTGACCTTCACTATGTGAGAAGAAGGCCATGTTACTATTGGTAGACTTACTTCCATGCTCCAAAAGAGTTTCATTCTCCAACAGCCTCAGTTTGTTGTAGATATCATCAAAAGTAGAACTTTTGTGAGTGTTATTGGCAAGTATAGATCTTGCCTCAATCTTCCACGCATTACCAAGGCTTTTAAGAAAAGTGGCAATAATATCAACATCACCAACTTGTTTCCCCATGAAGGACAGCTTGCTTGTAATGTCAAGCAGTCTGCTTCTCACACTACTACGTTTCTCATTAGGTTGAGCCTTAAAAACAGCATACTCATGCATGAGTTGCTTCTTCTTCTCTTCCTTAGTATCATCATTACCACCATATGCAACTTCAAGATCTGCCCAAAGGTCTTTTGCAGACTCATAACCTCTGTATTTGTGCTGATTCTCTTGTCCCAAAGAGAGTTTCAGAATGTTTAGGGTTTTCATATCAACCCTTTTCTTTGCTATGTCTTCAGCAGACACAGCTCTACCATCATCAGGTTTTTCTTTCTTATCTGCTTCTGGACATCCAGCAACAACTGATCTTGTAGCAATGGCATCAGCAATCTTTTGAGCTTTATTGAATGTGTTTCCATATTCAATAATCTCCTAGAGAGTGTAGTCATAGATTCCCAGATATTTCTCAAAGTTGAACTTCCACAGCTCAAAGTTGTTTGCATCAAGCATGGGAATCTTGATGTTTGGTAAGGATGACGAGGAGGTTACTTCTGGATTTGACATGATCTTTTTAGGGTTTTGTGAAAATAAGGGTTTTGGTGATTTTAGGGTTCTTGTGTTCTTTAAGATCAAAAGTTTCTCAAAAAGCTCTGATACCACTTGTTGATCCCAAACTTAGATCGATTAAGCTTGCGTATACGAGATTAGATCAAGTAATACACGTAGAAAAACTTTGTTTATGTATAAAGTAATCTAAGTGTTATGCGGAATTAACACTTAAACAAGAACACACAAAGATGTAAACAAACTTTCACTTGATTGATAATAACGAACTTGCTTACAATGAAAGTGTTTACGTATGAAAACTTATATTGAAACATAACCTAAAGGTCTTCTTTTATAGACATAAGAAGCCTTGTACAAGAGTCTACGTATAAACTATTCTAGGTAAAGATAATTATAGAAAATACAATGTTGAACTTATCTTTACTAGAAACAAACTAGAAACAATATACGTGTAGAATATATCTTCCTATCAGTGCTTGTCTTCAACCTATCAACGCTTGACTTCTTCTTGTCAACGCTTGATCTGTCAGCGTTTGTTTTCTTCCTATTAACGCTTGTTTTCCTCTTGTCAGCGCTCAAGTGGACTGGCTACATTTTATTCCCAACAAAATTTACATAGGTCCCAAGTCATAATATTTCATACAATTTTACAAAGCATTTGAATGGAAATTGTTATTTAAGTGCGTGCCATAAATTCTTGTCGTATTCCCGAGAATTACCTTCAAGTACCTGAGATAAAACATGTTAAAAGAAAAGGTCAGCAAAAACGCCGAGTGAATTCATAGAGTTTAATGAAATCCATTAATATATCATCGGTATAAAATTATTACCGAAAATCATTTTGTAGAATTCTTTGTCATAGGCCATAAAATAAGCCAAAAACATTTTATACAAATCTTTGTTGTAAATCATACTATAGGCTTTTGCATTCAAAACCATTATACGAACCAATGTCGTAAAAACATCATACAATACGTTTTATAACGTTGTATAGAGTTAAATAAAAACCGTTATATGAATATGGTTATGTAAAACCAAAACACGAGCATTATATCAATAATAAGACCCCGTATTGCTAGTCAGGCAATATATCGTAATTCAATGCGTATAGCAGTATTTTCGTTATTGGATTATTATAAGCCGCATGACATTGCTACCTTAATATGACAAACAACGGGTAGCTAACCCGAAACTCATTTGCCCATCTAAAACAGCGTGTCGTCACAATAATCACGCTTATATAAATCTTCTCATACATAAATTCGCTTACCAATCAATGTGGTACGACGGGGATCAACCGTCAAGGCGCGAACTGGGGTGATCTTCCCCAAATAGTACTATTATATGCATAAGCGTCTACCAAATCCCGGTAGTTCACAATTCATGCTAATGGGACTTTTAGTGACATAACCTAACTAATAATAATCCATTTTGCTTCATTTATCGGGTCATATAATCATTCATCGGGTCATACAATCATTCGGGTCCAAATCAATAAGCAAACAGTCGGGACAACTGGTGTCCTATTTAATTAAAACTAACATGTTATCTCCCATGCGGGTTTATAAAACATTTAAAAGAGTGCGAGGCTATGAACTCACGTTGATTGGGAAAGGCGGTTATCGGTGATTTGGATGTACGGTACGTGCTTCAATCACGGAAACCTAGACAAATAATACTTGTCTTAGACTCTTGTCCAATGACTTTGCAAAAACAATGACTATGTATATATATGATGATATTATAAATATGATGATGATCAAGTGGGATTGTACATCTTTATTCACTCATTATAGTGTTATGTGTTGGTAAATTTTTATACTAGTTTTACTAGTTTCAATCCAATTTCATATTAAGGCCCAATAAGCCATTTAAAGTCCAATACTTTATATTAGTCCATTTATACTTTTTAATATCAGGCCTTTACTCATATGTTGGGCCCAAGTGGGTTAAGCCCAATGAGTAAGGCTACTTTGTCCCGTTAATGTCCATAAGTCATAAAAGCTCGGGTTTTATCGGTTTTTAATTGTCAAATGTACCTATACATCAGTATATGAGTTGTAAAAATTTTACATTAGACGGGTCCGACCGTCTAAGTTTTAATTGACTAAAACGTAAATTTTACTGTTTTAGCCGAAAAGACGTAAAACTTATGTTTATAGTTTTATAACTTATAAAACTAATCAAATTTCCATTTTTATAAAATGTCTCATTTATTTATTAATGTACATATTTATTTATATGTAATATATAAGTTAGTGGGTTTTAAATTTACATTTTATATTATATTCACTTGAGTGCTAATATTATACTATATACTTTTATTTCACAAATCTGATTTTTATTTCACTTTCACCATTTTTACCATATATTGAGTTCTACAAGGAGATAGAAGCTCATTTTTGGGTGACATAAACTACATATTATATGCTACAATTAACTTAGCTTTAGCTACTGCTCAATCCAACTCTAAATGTCCCTAACAGTCCGTCCAAAACAGACTACTCAGATTTGCACTTCAATTTTGTTTTGATCATATCTCACTCATTATAAAGATTCCATTGTATGTACAACTCTCACATGTGTACAAGTATTATAACTTACTGTATATTAATTCATCTATGCCATTTTATCTGTTTAACATAGGTTTCTTTACTGTTTTATACAGCCTACATTTTTAGCCATGATTTTAACATCCTTTCAAGTAGATTTTAATCTTTTTAATCAAATCTATCAACACCAAATCCCCATATAATACTTTTGATCATCATTCATCATTATATACATATACATAAATGAAGAAAATACAAGATTATATATTCAAAATAATAAGAGGATAGGAAGAAACAATCTCTATACCACCAAAGTGATGAAATGATGAGTTTTTGGATGAACAAGACTTGGTTTTGGGTAACCAATCTTATGAGATATCAACACCACTTCTAGGATCACCAAGTATTTGTAGACTCCTCCAAAAATCAGCCCTTGATCTCCATATAAACTCTTTTTTAGTTGTTAAAATCACCTCCAATCTTCATAACTTCAATGGATTTTCATCATATGTAAATTATACATATGATTTATGGTTGAATTTTTTATCTAATGGGGTGTTTTTGGGTGATATGGGACGTTCATAGGGATCCAAGAGAGTTTGTGTGTGGTTTGCATGTATGAAATGAGAGTTGATGGTTTAACTTGGCTAGTTTTGTTAGTTTAGTGGTTTGTGCATGCACTAAGGACAAGTGTCCTTAGTGTGTGTGTATACTTGACACATTTTGGTGTGTTGGTTAAGCTTTGGCCACCACATGTATGGGGGTGGGCAAGTGTAAACTTGTCTCATCCCCATTAATTTACGGGTACTACTCGATTCTAGTTTCCTCGATTTACGTGCCCTCGGGTCGTTTTACGAGAAACATTTTTATAAATTATAAATCTACGGCACAAAACGTATCTAATAAAAATTGTCTCATTAAAAACGGAGTTCAAAAACGTAAATACGTAAACCTAGGGTTTCCGGTTTAATCGTAAAAGACGCTAAATTATTCATGTAAGCTCTAATTTCTTCTCGTAAATTTGTGAGTTTATGAACCAACACAAATTAAAATTCCAAAATAATATTTGAGAATAAATTTATTTCCTGAAATGTCGGACTGTCACAACGACGGTGTATGTAAACATAAGCACGTAACGTAGAGTTCTCCGATTTAGACGTAGTCGATGCTATTTTAAGACGTAAACCCTTATTTCTTCCCAAAAGTGAGTAAGTTCATCAATTAATAATAAAATAATGATTTTTAAATAATACTTGAGAATAAAATATCAACCATAAATTGACGGATTGTCACATCATTTACCCCTAAACAGGATCTTTGTCCTCAAAGATCAACTTATCTTACTACTCGCTTCTTATAGAGTTAGAGCCATGTGGGTATTTCATCCACATTCGGTCTTTTCTCTCAAGTGTAATTCATTACAATACGCGAGTTTCATCAAACGTAACTACGGGAATACGATCAGGCTTAAGTTGACTTACTTTCTATATCCATGATGTTCACGGGTTTTTGATGAATGCAACTTTCCTCGATCCAAACTTTACTAAGAAACAATCAGATTTTCACTTGATAGACATTTTATCAAGTTCGATATACGAAATATAATTCACACAACCCTTGAAGTCCTAGGGTAGATCCAGCTTATATGCCTTTCAAACCAATTTATCTCAATGGTCCCATATAACGGGGACTTATTTCCCATGATCTTTCAGATCATTAATTCACTTTTTCCATGGTAAATTTTTTTGGCATAACTTCGCTATCCATCCTGCACTTCAAGGTCCACATTTCATATTCACATAAGCTCCTGCCCATTACCGGCAGTTAATAATCAGATCCTAATTTCAACAATCATTTCAGGTCTCGCGGGTCGGGTATTTTGTAAGGTTAGGTTTGTCATCATAGGCAACCTTAAACCTAAAATACATGTTCAACTCACAATGAGTGTATGTCGGGGGTCTTCATCCCAACTCCTGCTTACAGTTGCTCTCATATTTAGATCCACAAGATTCGATCTCGATCCTAATACGATAATTATCAACGATAATCTCTCTAAAGGAAATCGATTATACGGTTTATTACCAAAGGTCAATTATTCAGACATAAAACAAGACTTCTAGTGTTTTGTATCGTTACTTTACCTCGTCCCTTCGATTGGGATGGTAAACAGTACTCTCATCAAGGTTCGTTCCCAATGACTTCTGAGCAAATCTCTAGAAATTCGATGCGAAGCGAGGATCTTGATAGAGATGATCGATACAGGCACACTATATTTACACAACTCCTTTAAATACAAAAAAGTCAATTTCTTCATCGAGAATCTATCATTAACAGGAATGATATTAGTAGATTTGGTCAGTCTGTCGACGATGACCCAAATCGAATCAAATTCAGATGATGACCTTTGCAATAGTTAGACGTTTACTAATGTATGAGGCGATGTCTGCCTTCATAATTTGCCATCAGTACCACTTCTTCAGTTAAAGATACACTTAAATCAGAAATGACATGAATAGAATACTTAAACTTATGAGAATCCAACATGACTAAATCTCGAAATTTTTCCATATTTAGGCAACCACAAGTGGCCTTTAAAACATTTAACGCCATCGGCTTCTCAATTCTAATGGTTCACATTAGCCGCGAACCCCTTTTATTATTTGTATTATCCTTTTTACAAGCATCGGCTATATTTAAATTGCTCGGCAATTCATTTTGCACATTCATTACTAAGGAACACACCCTAATGGATTCTTTATCCTTTCTACATAACGTGTCAGTAATTACATTCACCTTCCTGATGAAATAATTATCATGACCACAATTCATTCAGAAATTCTTTCTTCATACTTTCTAAGTTTTAGGTTTGTCTCAACTATCATCTTTATCAGTTTTACTCAATCCGACGTCTAAAGCGTCGATAATTATTACAAGTAATTAAATAATAAATATTTAATTTTTTATGAAACGTCAACGTAAATTTATTTTTTTTAAATTTCTCATTTATAGAAAAATGTTCAAAATAAAATTTGAATTTAGTTAACACGATTTTTGTTGATTTATCGAAAATAATTAATAAGATTCGTAAATGTTCGAAAAATCTTTGGTTATACTTTGTTCAAAATTTTCTTAGTTGAAAAGCAAAAATTGTCGTTTCAAATTTCAAGTCATGGTTTAAATGTTTTTCTCAATCCCTCTTAGGTTGTCTTGAGTTACACACAAACATTTACCCCTAAAGAAGTTTAGTTAAATGATTTGGGTATAAGGGAATGATTCCTTAAAAATCCTTTGATAAAATATCTGTCAAAATATTTTTTCACTTTCTTTTTGGTATAACCCAAAGCCTTAAATGGCTCTAATTTTTGAAAAGTCAATATAGATTCCATTATCTTATTAATCACACGGTCAAATAATGTAAAGGATTAAGTCTTGAATCACATGTTAAATATTTAAGGTACATGTTTTCATTACTCGGCCAATTTATGGCAATTTATAAATAATTATTAACTCCTTCCTATTCTTATGAACAAACAGATGATCCTTAATGATCACAAGCATGAATTTAGCAGATTACAGCCTACACACGTGATTCACCAATTTATGGATGCTACATGTGCATTGGTAAATCCAAACAACATAACATGAAACTCATAATGTTCATTACGAGTCCCGGATGTAGTGATTGGAATATATAATCTTTTTCGCGGACGCGAAGTTGATGGTAACCATGCCGTGGATCAAATTTTTGAATATACGCTAGAACCTTGTAAATGATCGAATAAATCTATCATCTTGGGTAATGGATATCGATATCGATCGTCAATTTTCTTAGTTCACGGTAATCAATAAACATAAGGAATGATAACACCATAGCTCTTCATAATGACGAGCTTGGTAGAATAAAAGATTTCTCCGACAACTCTCTCAGTTGTAAGGTAACACTTTTGGTTCAGATGGTGCTGAAGTACAGTGCAAACGCCACGTGTGCAGCATCGAGAATATAATCAATACGAAATTCAACTTGCCTTAATGGCGAAAGTCTAGGTAATTCACCAGCAAATACCTCCTAAAGTTTCAAATAACATGAACATCTTTTTATACATTTACTTTAAGTTCTTTCTAGATTACAAGATCTATGACTAGTTCATAACCATTCACGGTATAATTTCAAGTCTAAAAGCAGGATATGATCATCCATCAAGAATTATTTAGATCACTTTCGATAATCAACATCTTATCTTTTAGGGGGATTGATATGAGTGATTTTACTCATATCATTTGTATCTAAAAACAATAAATAAATGCATAAATTGTATCAAAAATACCTTGTATATGCTTGTTTGTTGTTTGATGTGTGTAAGTACCAAAGTTCGCGAAAACCGGCGAAAACGACACGAGAATGAAGTAAAATCGAGGAAGCCAAAAATCAAGTCGATTTATTATGGGATTTAACTTTATCAAAGACAAATGGACTTTGTGGGTCCCACATTTGGATTATTGGGCTAAAAAGCCCAATTATGGAAACAAGCATCCATTTTTGAGAAATAAATCCGTTACAAGGCCCATATAACTAAGTAATGGGACGGATTGAAATACAAAGCCCAATTTCGGACACAAAGCCCAAATACAAGGCCTATTAGGTTTTCAGTTTGGAGAAATGAGTTAAAAAATTATAAACAATTCTTGTTTATTACTTTTTGTCAAGACGTAACTCACAGAAAACCACACCACACGTTTTTCTTTGATGATATCAATGTCTATCACCTTTTTCACCTTCTTCCCCAAATAACCAAAATAACCAGAACCATTATTCACTGTTTACCCTAAAAACCCTAGCCTAAAATAAATAATTGTCTTTTTGGTTTATCTCACTCGTGTGATTCACACGAGTTATTAATTAAATCCCCCCTTTTTTCCGGTGATATAAGATGGAGAATAAAGCAACGTGGCACCTTTTTATTGGCTGTAACAACGCATGTCTCACAATCCACCAATCAAGACAAGCCAAGTCAGCCACAAACTAGCACAACTAGCACACTGGATTGCCACGTTGGCAATCCGTGTGCTAGATTGGCTATTATCAACCGTAGATCAATTTTAAGAAGAAAGAGAAGAACGAAGATGCCATTTGGACGGCTGAGATCAAGATATCTGCTCAACAAACTCTCCACAGTAGGCCTTGGGTTGGCCTATAAAAACCCCCAAAATAATTGTAATCTGGATTCCATTTTTTTACTTACTGTTATTATGCTTAAATAGTTTTAGGTTAAAATTGTATTTTATTTTTCTCAGTATTGTAATCACTGCTTTTGATTAATAAAAGTTTCGTTTGGATTTGTATCAATTCATGATCTTCTATTTTCTGTTAAAAGTTAATCGCAATCTCTCTTTTAATCTTTAACTAATTTGGTATAATAAGCTGAAAAGTTAATTGATTAAGCTAAAAAATAGCTTATTTTAATTAATTAAGTAAAATAAGTGGAAACAAACTTCACCAATGGAAGTTCATGGTAAAATGGTTCGAGTTTGTTCAACCGATTCGAGATGATGTTTGGATGTTCGTTTGGTGTTTTATGGTGTTGATACGGTTCATTTAGCCAGCTCAGCGATGCGCTACTTCCCAAAGGATATCTACACTAGGTTTTAATCCTGTTTTATTTCATGTTATTTATATGATTTTGAATGAATCGTGTAATTGGTTTAAATGAGTTAAATGATAGATTGATTAGGGTTTTATGGTTCTATTTTATATAGTTTGTGAATCTGTTTGTTATGATGTCTATTTTAGTAGTTAAATAATCTGTTCTTGTAGTATATAGTTCATAAGATTGATTTTGAATGATATTTGTAAACTGCTTGTGTTCTAGATTATATATGATGATAAACTGCTTTTGAGAGTTCACTTATTTGATTTGGTTTATTGTTATAGTTTATTCCTGTTTAGGTGTATTTGGGCATTCTAGATCCGTTTAGTTTAAAGGAGATCTGTTAATCTGTTATTGTTGATTTATGAGCTTATATCTGCTGACTGGATTTGTTAATTGCCGAGTTTTAAGTTATCATTCAACTAGTATGGTTACTGACTGGTTCTCGTTTCTTGAATGGTTCGAAGTAGCGTTTAAATCTGCTTATGTAATGGACTTGGAGACTTTATATCTTGGCTAAATTAGTTGATGTCTATCAAGAGCTTTTGCTGTAAACATCGAAATAAGTTTTTGTTCTGCATTATGTGAATGTTAGTTTTTTCATAAGACGTGTAAGAGTTTTATTTGCTAATTTGTTTCTTGAGTTTGGTTCAAATATATTAGATTTGTAAGAATAGTTGGCTGATTAATTTCAATTTGTTGTAATATCTTAGTGACTATAGAACTGTGTTTGTTTAGGCCTGAGATGATTTTCTGAATTTGTATTGTTTGATCGCTGCTTAATATATTTTGTTAGTTTCTAAATTGCTATCAGATTCACTGATCTGATTAGCTCAAAGCTGATTAACTTATCAGTTTTCCATATATTTCAGAGAAGTAGTCACTCCTGTGACGTCTTCCTAAGTTTCTGTCGAAAAATAATAATAACCAAAAAGAATATGGCCCTTGTGGGTCTCGAACTCGTGACCTCACGGTTCAAGCCAAGTGACCTAACCATCTGAGCTAACTACTCTTTTGGTTTTAATTTCAGTCAAAGTTATTAATATAGCTAGTAGTAATTGGCTGTCAGCTTTAATTCCTATATTAATACATAGTTTACATTTGTTAAATTTATATAATTTGTTTAGAATTAATTTTTATAAAGTTTAAATAAATAAATAAATAAAATAAAAATAAATTGTTTTATTAATTTTCAGAAATTTAATTAGTTAGTAAAAATTAGTTTTTAAATAATAATTAGATTTTAATTAATTTGGATTTTAAATAAAATGGTTTCATAAATAGTTTCTTTTTAGTGTAAAAGTATTTTAACTGAATAAGTTTTTTATTAAATAGAATTTTAAATTAGTTTAAATTTTTAAGTAGTGTTGATTTTAAATAATTGTATTGTTATTAAATTAAATTAATTTCGGGTTACGATTCATGCACTTTAGGATTAAAAATTGGTAGAAATAATTCTAGTTTTAAATACCGTCAAACCATTCAAATAAATTGTCCAAGTCAAAACAAAACGTCTCAAATTCACTCGATCTTCGTGTACAACGAACTTGGTTCAACAACGAGTGTTTAATTATATCCGTATTTGGTAATTTTAGACTATTACTTTTTCCTAAAGGTAATTTTCTAATTTACCCTATAACGTATCTAATTATCACATATACTATCACGATCACATCAAAAATTTTGGCGCCGCTGCCGGGGATCTTGTGTATGATTCGTCTTTGTGGAGATTTGTTGATCGAACACCCTTTCCGTCCTCGGAAAGTTTTGTTATTTTTCTATTATATAGTATGTATCATTTTTCTCGTTTTTTGTGATTAATATATTGTATTACGTAGAACAATAAATTTACCTACTTTTCAAATAAGATCTTAGTTGGGATTTCATCACCTAGCTATTGTATTCGAATCCAAAACAAAAAAAAGGCAAAATAGATAAATACTAATAAGAAGTTTGAACTCGATTTATACAAACTATAAGGTGGGTATAAGGCGACGTGCTATAAAAGGACATCTAAGGAAAAAGGTTTTTAAGTGCTTTGTGCCACCTCGTTTCCCCGCTTGCTTGTGCGTATATTGAGAGGGACGACCTATTATTGGTTTGCCAACTCAAGTAGTATTAAATCTTATTTTTGTAGTTTACTTATTGAACCTCGAGACGTTTAGGTTTTCACCTATCGTTTCAAAGTCGACCGAGGGTAATTTACTTCCATAGTAGTTATCCTTATTCCTTGTTTTTATCGATCATTTTTGATAGAGCAATACCAAATAAATATACCAAAAATAATATTCTTCTTGTCTAATTTCTTTTCTTCAATCCTCTAAATTCTCGTCTTTGTAGTGTATGCAATTACGTTCTTCTCAACTTGTGATTGATTTTAATAGGCTTGAAAATATTCCTCGTAGAAATAGAAATCGTCAACAATGAATAGTGGAACCCGAGCTTCCACCTATTGTTGTAGAAATGGCCGATAACCGAACAATGGAGGAATTGCTCCGTGCACCCACCGAAGGGTATGGGGAAGCAATCATTGTGCCGGCTATTTTGGCGGATCATTTTGAGATTAAGACGGGTCTTTTATCGCTCATTCATGCCGACCAATTTTGTGGCAATGAGAGCGATAGCCCGCATTCTCACATTTGGAATTTTCTCCGAATTACTTCGACTCTCAAGTTTAGAGATGTGTCGAATGACGCGATTAAGCTCATGCTTTTTCCGTACTCGCTCGAGGGTAATGCTAAGATTTGGTATGAGAAAGAACCACCGGGTTCGATTTTGACATGGGATGATTTAGTGTCTAAGTTCATGAATTATTTCTTTCCACCATCTAAAACAACACACTTTAAGAACGAGATCACTAGATTTGAAAAAAAAAGTGCATGAATCGTTTGGGGTTGCTTGGGAAAGATTTAAAGATTTGTTGAGACAATGTCCACACCACGGTTTCTCGGAATTGCACCAAATCAATACTTTTTATAATGGGCTTAATATGATTGAACAATATTCTTTAAATGCCGCCACGAGTGGTAATCTTTTAAGAAAAACTCCGAGAGACGCGTGGGGTATAATTGAGGATAAGTCTAGAGCACAATATTCACGAAACACACCGGGTGTTTCCAATATGAATTCATTTAATCCCGAGATTGCTAGATTGGACTCTAAGATTGACACGATTTTGAATGAGATTAGGAAGAATCCTCATGGATCGATTAATATGGTTGAGAATGTTTGTGTATCATGTGGTGGAGCACATCCTAATTATGCTTGTTCAACCACGGGGTTTGATCAAGCTAGTGCTTTTGCCGCGACGGGAACTTTTGGCTCCAACGGTCAAGTTCCTCGTCAAAATCATGTTGCTCCACCGGGTTTTCCACCGGTTCAAAATAGGTACAACAATGGAAACAATGGGAATAATTTTAACCGTGGTAACCAAGGGAATTACAATCAAGGAAATGGGTTTAATGCTAATCAAAACAATCAAGGTTTTCAAAGCAATAACCAAAATGATTTGTCAAGCTACATTAAAACGAATGAGGCAAATTTGAAAGCTTTTCAAAATAACATTCAAGGACAAATGGCAACTTTGAAAAATGAGTTTCTAGATACGATTAAAGGGCAAAACAATAAGATTGAGCTTAATCAACAAAGGCTTGAACAAAACCAAAACCGATTTGAGCAAAGATTAGAGCAAAGTCAAAATCGTATGCAACAAAGTTTGGAACAAGGTCAAAATAAATTGCTTTCGATGTTTAAATCTTTTATGACCAAACCTTCCTCGTCTTCGGGTGGCTTACCTAGTAATACCATTCCAAACCCGGAGGGTGAGATGAAAGTTATAACCACACGTAGTGGGAATGCTTTAGACGGACCTTTGCTTCCACATGTGAGTACCTCTCCGGTGAGGGAAGTGGAGAAAGAACCCGAGGTGGTTAAAGAAAAGGAAATTCCTATTCCACCAAAGGTTGACCAATTGCCTATTCCGGAACCCAAGCTTCCGAAGACTAAACCCACACTACCCTACCCTTCGAGACTTAACCAAGAGAAGCTCCGCGAAAAGTCCAATGCTCAAATGACTACTTTTTTAGAGATGTTTAAGAATCTTTATATTAATGTTAGTTTCGCGGATGCATTGCTTTACATGCCTAAGTTTGCTTCGACTATTAAGAAATTAATGAACGATAAAGGGAAATTGGTTGAAGTGTCTACATCCTTAGATGCTAATTGTTCCACGGTTCTTACACAAAAGCTTCCCAAAAAGCTTGGAGACCCGGGCAAGTTTTTGATACCATGTGATTTCCCTAATATGGAAGAATGCTTAGCATTAGACGATCTTGGTGCTAGCATTAATTTGATGCCTCTTTCCGTGTGGAAAAGGTTATCACTTCCCGAGATTACACCTACTAAGATGACTCTCGAGCTAGCGGATCGATCGATCGCCTTACCAAAAGGTATAGCCGAGGATGTGTTTCTCAAAGTAGGGAAACTCGTCTTTCCAACAGACTTTGTAGTTTGCGATTATCCCGAAGATTCTCGTGTACCACTTATTTTAGGAAGACCGTTTTTGATGACGACTAGTGCTTTAGTTGACATGAAAGCGGGGAAATTGACTTTAAGAGTTGATGATGAAAATATCACGTTTGATATTGGTTGATGAGACTGCTTTTATACATAGTCTCATCGTCCAAAAAGGGCTTAAAATGCATTAAATATCATCAAAATACCCATATATATGCTTGTGTTTGTTGCTTGTGTATTTTAGGTACGGATATTAAGAAAATGACAAAAGATCACAAGAATCATGCAAAAACGAACACGGAAAACGAAGCCGCACAATGAACCAAGCCCTAATGAAGACTTTCCCAAGAAAAACCCTTGAAGATTTGAAGAATTATGAAGAAAGGTCCTCCAATATGGAAGAATGAACACTTTATACCCTTGTATCTTCATAATTACAAGATTGGTCGCTAAAGTTTGTCAAAATTACAAAAAGGGCCCTCCACTTTGAAGATTTGACAAGTTTAGCCCCTCAACAAAGCTAAATTGTCAACCATCATCCTCCACAAAGTCAAATATATCATGAAGTCCTTCAAAGTACAAGAAATTACAAGTTTGGTCCTTTGAATATCCCAAAATTACCAAAAGGACCCTTGACTTTCAACATTTGGCAAGAATGGTCCCTCCTAAATGAAGACTTGGTAATTTCAGTCCTCCAAAATGCCAATTATACAAGTAAAGACCATAATCCATCAACAATATGCCAAAACAGTCCTTCAAAAATCACAAAATGGCAAGAATTACCCCTGAAATCATTTTAGTAAACTTTTTGGGGCAAAAGTGTGAAGAATGAAAAGTTGTTACAAAGGGAATAGGCGTTGACAGGTTTTTCAATGGAAATGACAAGTTTAGCAAATATGGGGGTTTGTTTGTGGCCGACAACCATTATTACCTAGACCAACCACATGCTGCAACCTCACCCCACTCACCACTTCCACAAATCACAACACTCCACCCCTCCACATCAGATTCCACTCACCCCATTTATTAACTAATCTTAACTGATTAGTTTAAGTTGGTGCCTAAACACATGGTTTAAAAACAAAAACATATTAAAACCACCACTATTCACATGATGAACACATTTGGGTATTTTTAACTGTGTTGTAATTAGAGGTTAATCTGCTCCAGAATGATGATTAACCATCCCATAAACACATCCCAAACCTTAAACATGACACCCCACCAACCAACAGCCCCACACAAGATTCCCCTGCTACACTTTGGGAGAAAATGACAAAGGCTGCCAGTCATCCAACGACCAAGCTTCTTGCTTCAAACTTAAGGATCTTGTGAGCCCTTGATCAAGTTCACATGCTTGCCAGCTCCACAAACAGCCAAGAATCCATCACATGATTCCAAGATATTCAAACTCCACAAGGGCATTTTTGGGACTTCAAGCATTAGGGTTTAGTGTTTTTATCTGTTTCTAGTTCACATGTAAGGCTCTATATAAAGCCATAGGGTCTCATTTGCACAACTGCTTTTGGTTTTTCCTTGTTCAACTACTTGTAAATCCTCTTTTCTATTAATGAAAGTGTGTTGAGTTTTGTTGAAGAAAGACCAAGTGCCACCTTATTTTAAACTTGTTTATGATATTTGTTAACTGTAATTAGACCTTAAAACGTTTTTTAAACCTTGTGTAAAAAATTACACATTGGATCAAGATTTGATATTTTGCTAAGTTCTTGTTCAAACCTTGGAATTCTTGGGTTATAGGGCTGATCATAACATCCTAATTGTGATATTAAGGTGTGGTGAGGCTTATAACTTGGGGATAATCAAGTGTGGGGTAACAAGGTTGCATCAATCAAGTTTATTTTCCAAAAAGTCACCTTTCTGTTTTTGATTTTTGCTTGTAACTTTGTTGAATCTTAGTAGGGTTGTTATTGGAAGCTTGTGCTTGTTCTTGTTAGCACATAAGCTCATAAATTCGTGGGTGTGGATGTACATCCATGAGGTTTGTCTTGAAACCTTAAAAATCTGATAGAAATTGGATTTTTTGTGGATTTGTGCTCTATTGTTGTTCTTGTTGTTTTCTTGGCTTAAATCTGCTTAGTTTTGCATGATAATGTTGTTTATATGCTAGATTGATCATTGGGTAAACTGAATCACACTTTTTCTTGTTTAAAATTTGCTTTGAAAAGTTAAAAGGGTGTTTGGGACTACCTGTTTAAGTTCAAATCTTGTTATTGTGTTGTGGAAAGTTTGTGTTTGTACTCTATATTTGATATATGCTTGGTTGAGAGTGTTTTGCTACAAGTTTTTGGGTTTGAAACTTCAAATCATACAATCTGCTATAACTTGTTGGGTTTAACTATTTTTGACCTAAGATTTTGGTGAAATCTAGTATTTGTGCATGCTTAGGGTTGAAAGTTGTTAAAACATCATTATTATAACTTATTTGATAGATCTTGAGGTTTGAATCTGGCTTATTGGTCATACATCAGCAAAGTGTAAAACTGCATGTTCTTGTGTTCATCAGTAACTTAAGGTGCTTGAATCTTGCTTAATACTTTGAATCATTGCATGAAACCTGTTTAGACTTGTTGATTTGAGTTTATAATAGCTTGTGTATGCATTTGGTTGAGTTTGGTTGGCTGAATATTGCTCTAAGTGCTTATTGAACCTGTTCTGCTTATTTGTTCATGTCTGTGCTAGATCTGGTGCTTTATTGATTAAACTGTATCAATTGGGTGATTGTGGTTGTGATTTTTTGATTGTTATTGACTCCTTTTGATCCAAAGATCATTTGGGTGCCTTTGTGAAATCTGAATCTCAAACAAAGTTCACTAAAGACAAAAAGTCAAACAAGTCAAGCAGTGGAAAAAGTTTCCACTACTCAACACCCAAAACTAGCCCCTGCTAGTATTATTTTGTCATCAGCTTATCAATAAGCTATTTTAGCTTATCCAGACCTGCAACAACTTATTTTTTGTGATAGATCTTCATTATTTGAGCCATTTGATTAGACCGGAGCTTATTGGACTTTGACTTTGACTTTTTGCTAGAAAACCAACTTATTTGACTTTTACATAAGTGCTTATTTGCTTTTTCCAGCTTATTGAGTCAACTTATTTGAAAACTCTTTGTTGATTTTGCTTACTTAAGTCATTTAAAATCTTTAGAAACTTGAATCAGCTTTTGGGGTGGCCTAGAACTCAACAACGACTATTTTGTCATTTTCTGTAGATTGCTTATTGCATTTTCAGGCTTATTCCTTGGGCTTATTTCAAATTTCTTTTTACAGAAGTCTTATTTAGGACAAAAGAAGCTTGTGTGTCTAATTTGAGCTTATGACATTGGCTTATAGCTTAATGGGACAAAAAGCCCACTAAGAATAAGCTGTTTGGTATAAGCTAGCTTATTTCACACTTTCAGCTTTTGGGCCTTTGGAAAAAGTTGTTTAAAATCAAATTTTGAGTCAAGTAGTGCTTTTTGGGCTTATTTTGGACACTTTTTCATTTTGGGCCAAATTTAGCCCATTAAGTGATCTGTTTTGGGTTTAGCCCATTTTCTAGGCCCATTAAGGGTATTTAGGTAATTTCACTTTCATTTCTGAGTTATTTAGGTTAAATTAAGCTAGCTTGCAACTTCTTAGAATATTTTATAATTTTTGGATTTTTAATAATATTTTAATATTATTTTATTGTTAAAAATTAAAAGTCTGATTTTCTAAGTTTTTATATTCTTCCTAGATTGTAGAAACTTAATTAGGAATTTTGCAACTTTCCAAATATTTTTAGGGTCTTTTAATTATTTTCTAAAATTAATTTAGGTTTTAATTGATTTTAATAGTTTTTAATTGTTTAAAAATAGTTTTAAGTGGTTTTAAAATTTTGAAAAATACTTTTTAGCTTAATTAGGTTATTTTAAAGGTTTACAAACTTTAAGATCTTGTTTTGGACTTTTTAATAGTTAATATTGATTTTTAGGGCTTTAATTAGCATTAAAAAGTTAATATTTAATTAACTAAAGGTTTTGGCAAGTTTGGATTTTTTGTAAACTCTTAGAATATTTTTGTGGATTTTTAATAATTTTTAGGAATTTTTAGGGTAAATTTTTAATTTTGGTGCTTTTTACGGTTTTACGTGTAAACCTTTTTCGTCTTAGTTTAATTCGACATCGTAACCGTCATTCTCTTCTTACTTCATTTCTATTTTTCTTTCTCACAAATATAATCACAAAGATAATCAATTCATTACACACACACTAAGCCTCCTTGAGAACGATCCCCATTTAGGGTCATTTGTACACGGTTTTCCTAAATCGTCGTACTTAATACTTGCCACTTTTGCTCTCTTTTCCTAAAGAGTAGTAAAACCACTACATCATTGGTCATATCTCTAAATATTCTTCCAAGTATTACGAGGAATCAATGAATCAAATCTATGTGATTGATGTTGCTTGTGAAGAATATTCTCAAGAAGTGCTTGGATTCTCGGCTTCTTCTAAAAGTGGCAATCCCACTTTGTCGAATCCTATTATCTCTTTGGCTAAACCTCCACTCACTCCATTTGAGGGAGGTGACTTCGTTCTTGAAGAGCTTGAGAATAATGGTTATTCAAAAATCGCTGCCGGGGAGGCGTGTTTTGTTTTGATTTGGAATTGTTGTTTTTATATACTAACTAAAATAGTATTTGTATTAGTAGCACTCTACTAATACGTATTATCGGTTTTCGATTTTTGTGTGAATGCTATTACTATATTGTATACGTAGAACAATAAATTCACAAGTACTCTAAATACGTGAGAAATCACAACCTTGACTTGGGAGGTCATTACCCAATCATTGTATTCGAATCTCAAACCAAAGAAAAAGGCAAAAATAGATAAATACTTTCGTGAAGCTCAATTTTGAAAAATACAAACTATAAGGTGGGTATAAGGCGGATATTATAAAATATATCCTAAGGAAAAAGGCTCTTAAGTGCTTCGCGCCGCCTCGTTTCCCCGCTTGCTTGTGAGTATTTGATTTTGAGAGCTAATCGAGGGTTTTGCCACCCAAAGTATTACTAAGTATCATATATATATTTTCTTGGTTTCAATTGATTAAACCCTCTTGAACGTTTTGGTGTTCCACCAACGTTCTAAAGTCATCGAAGGCGTTCACTTCACGTGATCGTTTTCATTCCTTGAGGCTTCTTTAATCAAGAGATTTGATTAAGGAGGAGATTTGTAGATTTGTGTCTACTTAATACATTCACCAAAATCCAAAAAGGTTAATATAATCAAAAACCACAAAAAATTTGAAAAATACAAAACACCAAAAAGAATCTTCTTTGCTCGTCCCCTCGTTGTACGTGACGTTTATGCTAACTCGTAATCAAGCAAGACGTGCACGTAAACGAAAGAACAAAACTCCCACTTCTAATCTTTATAGTGAGGAGTCTCCTATTGACGAACCCATTGTAAGAGAAGCACCAACCATGGCGAATCGAACTATGATGGAGTTACTTCAAGCACCCACCGAGGGTTATGGAGAGGCTATTGTGATTCCCGCTATCCTTGCGGAGAATTTTGGGTTTGTTGTCGATGATCCAAAACAACAAATTCCGAGGTGATGAGAAGGACTCGATTAAGATGATGCTTTTTCCGTATTCTCTAGAGGGGCTCGCTAAAATTTGGTTAGAGAAAGAGCCACCCAATTCTATATTGACGTGGAAGGATCTCGTGTCTAAGTTTGTGAACCAATTTTTTCCGCCCTCTAAGACTACGCACTTGAAAAACGAGATTTCAAAATTTTCACAAGAGTTTAATGAAAGTTTTTCAACGGCTTGGAATAGGTTTAAGGAGATGTTACATGAATGTCCTCATCACGGTTTTTCCGATTTGCATCAAATTGACACGTTTTACAATGGACTTAATGATCATGAAAGGGATTATTTAAATGCCGCCGCGGGTGGTAATTTTTTGTGTAAAATGGTTGAGGAAGCTTTGGTAATAATTGAGAATAGATCTAAGGTGTATAGTCCTCGTAGCACGTCTAGTGTTCGTAAGGCTTCGTCTTCGGCTTCTTCTTCTTTGTCTACTACCATCGATGCTTGCCAAATTGAGGCGAACTTGGAAAACAAGATTTCTGATAAGCTAAAAGGGCTTTTGATTGAGTTTAAAGTTGGTGAACCAAGTGCTCCCGCTACGGCTAAAGCGGTTGAGGTTTCGTGCATGTATTGTGGTGGAGGTCATGATTTCTCCGAGTGCATTACCAACGGTGGTAACACTTCGAGTGCCTACGCGGCCACGGGAAATTACAACCAAAACGGTCAAGTTACCCGCTCTAATCAATTGACTCCACCGGGTTTTGGTTCAAATCAAAATGCTAACAACAACTATCGCAACAATCAAGTTTGTTTCAAAAACAATTTCAACAAGGGAAACTATGGTAATCAAGGGGCTAATAATCAAGTTTCAAACAAAAATTAAAATGATTTTCAAAACAACAACAATGGTTTGCAAACGTTAAAAGATCTTCCAAATGAATTTGTTGAATACGCTAATGGGAATGATGCTAGGTTTGACAATATTCAAAGAGAAATCATTAGCCTAAGATCCGAGTTTAAGAACGACTTGAAGAAAGAGTTGAAAATGAGTTAGCTAATGAACTTAAGATCCATACCAACAAGATGGAAGGAACCGTAACTAGGTTACAACAAAACCAACAAAAAATGGAACAAGGGAAACATGAGATAAAACAAGAAATGGTTAAAGCCGAGAAGAGGCAATCCAAGTTTGAAGATAAAATCTCATCTATGTTTGAGGCAATTATGTGTAAACCGTCTTCGAGTAGTCTTCCTAGCAACACCGTATCAAACCCTAAGGGTGAGATGAAAGTGATTACCACACGTAGTGGTAAGACACTTAAGGAACCGACTCCTCAACCAATTGCTCCTTCGGAGGAAGCAATTGAGGAAGAACCCGAGGTGGTGGTCCAAAAGGAGCATGTCCCAATCCCACGAAGTACCACTCATGCCACACCTACGGTTGACCCATTACCAACATTGGAATCCGAGATTCCAAAGGCTATGCCTATACCTCAACCCACACCACCTTTGCCCTATCCATCGAGACTTAGAAAGGAGAAACGACAAGAGCGCGACAATTACCAATTTGAGCTTTTTATGAAAATGTTTCGTGGTTTGCACTTTAATGTGAGTTTCGCCGATGCCTTGGTCATGATGCCTCGATTTGCCGCTAACTTTAAGAGTATGTTGAACAACAGGGAGAAATTGCATCAATTGTCTAGTTGTTCGTCGGTTTATCTTAATCGCATACCTCAAAAAGTCGGTGATCCCGGTAAATTTTTGATCCCTTGTGCTATCCAAGATATGGAGGAATGATTCGCCTTGGCCGATCTTGGTGCTAGCATTAACTTGATGCCACTTTCAATATTCAAGTCGCTCAATCTTCCTAATCTTACTCCTTCACTAATGTCTATCGAGTTGGCCGACCATTCCACGATTCCCGCACGTGGTTTGGCGGAACACGTTTTTGTGAAAGTGGGGAAGTTCTACTATCCCGTAGACTTTATCGTTGTTGATATCCCCACGGATCCTCAAGTTCCTCTCATTTTAGGTCGTTCGTTTTTAGATACGTCTATGGCTTTAATCGATGTTCATGCTAGAAAGATCACCTTATGTTTCAACGACGAGGAACTTGTTATAAACGCAACTCAAAACTCTCAAGTTTCTCATGTTTATTCTGTTGCAACCATAAACCTCGTTGATATGATCGACGTGGTTTGCGAGGAATTTTCACAAGAAGTTCTAGGTTTTGGTGATGAAGAAACTAGTGGCAATCCCACTATGTTAGATCCAATTCTTGATAATTCGACACCAACCTTCACTCCATTTGAAGGTGGTGGTTTTACGTTGGAAGAATTCGATGTTCCACGTACTTGTAACGAACGATGAGGACTTCTCGATTATCAAGGATTTTCTTAACGATTTCCCATTTCCTCCACCCGAGGAGGTTATGAGTATCGAGCCCAAATCTTCACTTGAGGAACCACCTATCCTCGAGTTGAAAGATTTACCTCCTCATTTCGAATATGTCTATTTGGAGGAGGGCGACAAGTTTCCGGTTATTATTGCGAAAGAACTTTAGGATGATGAAAAAACCGCACTTGTCGATGTTCTAAAGGATCACAAAGGGGAAATTGCGTGAAAGTTATCCGACATTAAGGGAATCGATCCCAAATTTTGTACCCACAAAATCTTAATGGAGGAGGATTACAAGCCCGCTGTCAAAGAAGGGTGAACCCCAAAATTCACGACGTCATCAAAAAGGAGGTCCTTAAACTCCTTGACGCGGGAATGATTTACCCTATTTCCGATAGCCCTTGGGTGAGTCCTATTCATTGTGTCCCTAAGAAGGGAGGAATGAACATTGTGCCAAACGATGCCAACGAGTTAATTCCCACTAGACTCGTGACCGGATGGAGAATGTGCATTGACTATCGAAAGTTGAATGAAGCCACTCGAAAAGACCATTTTCCCTTGCCCTTCATGGACCAAATGTTGGAGCGTCTTGCGGGAAACGATTTCTATTGCTTTTTAGATGGTTTTTCCGGTTACTTCCAAATCCCCATCGATCCTCGTGATCAAGAAAAAACTATGTTTACGTGTCCATATGGAACGTTTGCCTATCGTAGAATGCCATTCGGACTTTGCAATGCACCGGAAACCTTTCAAAGGTGCATGATGGCTATTTTTCATGATATGATCGAGAAGACGATGGAAGTCTTCATGGATGACTTTTCTGTGTTTGGTAATTCGTTCACTTCGAGTTTGTCGAATCTTGAGAGAATGTTGAAACGTTGTGAGGAAACCAACCTTGTCCTCAATTGGGAAAAGTGTCATTTTATGGTTAAGAGTGGAATCGTCTTAGGGCACAAGGTCTCGAAAGCGGGGATTAAGGTAGATCAAGCTAAGGTAGACGTCATCGTCAAATTACCTCATCCCAAAACCGTTAAGGGAGTTAGGAGTTTCCTAGGCCACGCGGGCTTTTATCGTCGATTCATCAAGGATTTTTCAAAGATCTCTCGACCCATTACACATCTTCTTGAAAAAGAGGCACGTTTTGTCTTTGACGAAGATTGTGTACGAGCCTTTGAAATCCTTAAGAGGAAACTTACCGAAGCTCCCATTCTAGTTGCTCCCAATTGGAACCTCCCCTTTGAGCTCGTATGTGATGCTAGTGATTACGCTATTGGGGCCGTATTGGGGCAACGTCATGAAAAGCACTTCTTGCCTATTCACTATGCTAGCAAGACGATGACCGAAGCTCAACTTAAATACACTACAACGGAGAAGGAGTTCCTTGCCGTGGTGTATGCATCTGAGAAATTTCGACCTTATCTCGTCTTGACGAAATGCATAGTGTATACGGATCATTCGGCTATCAAGTATCTTATGGCTAAACAAGATGCAAAGCCAAGATTACTTCGTTGGATTCTCCTCCTTCAAGAATTTGATCACAAAATTGTTGACAAAAAGGAGCCGAGAATCTAGCGGCCGATCATCTTTCTCGTTTGGAAGATCCTCACCAAAGTATTTACGAGCCCAAGGAAATCACCGAAACATTTCCGCTCGAGACACTTGGTGTAGTGAATTCTAAGCTTGATTCTTCCACCCCATGGTTTGCGGACTTTGCAAATTACCATGCGGGTAACTTCATCATCAAGGGTATGACGACTCAAGAAAAACGAAAATTCTTTCGTGACGTCAAGTTCTACTTTTGGAACGACCCTTACTTGTTTCGAACTTGTGCGGATCAAATCATCCGACGTTGTGTATTTGGCACCGAAGCTTCTAATATCCTTAGAGCTTGCCATGAGGGACCCACAGGAGGTCACCACGGTGCTAATCTCACGGCTAAGAAGGTGTTTGATGTCGGCTTCTTTTGGCCTACTATTTACCGAGATGCACAAGATCTTGTGAAGTCATGTGATTCATGCCAACGACAAGGAAAAGCTTCACAAAAAGATGAAATGCCACAAAATATCATCCAAGTGTGTGAGATCTTTGACGTTTGGGGTATAGACTTTATGGGGCCGTTCCCATCATCTCGTGGTAATAAGTACATCCTCGTTGCGGTTGACTACCTATCTAAGTGGGTGGAAGCTAAGGCTTTACCCACCAATGATGCTCGTGTGGTAGTCAAGTTTTTGAAAAGTTTGTTTTCTCGGTTTGGAACCCCTCGTGCGATCATAAGCGATCGTGGAACCCATTTTTGTAACGACCAATTCGAAAGGGTCCTAAGGAAATATGGGGTTACACATCGGCTTTCTACGGCTTATCACCCACAAACGAGTGGGCAAGTCGAGGTTTCAAACCGAGCGTTGAAGAGGATCTTGGAGAGATCCGTTGGGGAAAACCGACAATCTTGGTCGGATAAGTTGGACGATGCTTTATGGGCCTTTAGGACCGCTCATAAGACGCCCATTGGGTGCACTCCCTATAAGCTTGTGTATGGGAAAAATTGTCATTTGCCAATCGAATTGAAACACAAGGATTATTGGGCCCTAAAGCATTGTAATGATGATATGGAGACAGCGGGAAAACACCGGAAAATGCAATTAAATGAATTGGATGAATTGAGGGACATTGCTTATGAAAATTCATTGATTTACAAAGAAAAAACTAAAAAGTTGCATGATTCTAAAATTAAAAACCGGGTTTTTAACATTGGGGATCGAGTTTTGCTTTTTAATTCTCGTTTGAAAATCTTTTCCGGTAAGTTGAAATCCCGTTGGTCCGGTCCATTCACCGTGACTCAAGTATTTCCATATGGGACCATCGAGCTAGCTCAAAATGATGGCCCCAATTTCAAGGTGAATAGACATAGGTTGAAGCACTACTTTGTCGGGGAAGTTCCATCCTTGAACTACCTCGACCAAATCACTTTCCCTAATGATAATTAGTATTGAGGGGATCGAGTCGAGCTCATGACTCGGTAATAAAAAACGAGGTGCCTCGTGGGGGAATCCCATGCTTATCCTATGTATATATTATCGCTTTCTAATGTAGTAACATGTAGGGATTTGTGCCCTTCCAACCTTTGTTCCGTGGTTGTTTGTGAATTGTGAACTTTAGATGATCATTATCTTCACGATTGGAGCCTCTCGTGTTCGTTTTATGGGAGCACTCGATCGTTTACTTTGAAGACTTTCTCAATATCCATGATATATCCTTTTGATGTTCTAACCTTAGGTTTATAGCACACCTCATAAACGGCTTTAAATTTAACGGTTACACCCTTTCCATGCTAGATTAGGCATTCGACTACGTCTCTAGTATGGGGATGTTTGCACCCCTAGACTCGAAACATTGAGGACAATGTTTAACTTTAGTATGGGGGGGGGTGAATAGATACTTGCCTTGCTAAACCTTCACGCTTTCCAAAGTTTATCTTTTTTGTTTATCGTTTTGTTGCAAAATAAGGCTAAAAATGGCCAAATTTTAAATTTTTTCTCATGTTTTATAAGTGTTTGAAGACACGAATGTAGGTTTTCTGATGGCGAGAATAAGAGTAATTTTTGACTCGACCGTGCGTGTTGAGCACTTAGCTTGGATTCCTTAACAACACATTAGGCTAAGTCTCTTAAATGAGGACGAGAAATGATAGGGTTAATTATAAGTTACTATGCTAAACGTAGAGTACTCATATTCTTTCAAAAACTCATGTGTTCTCGTTGTTTGCTTATTCTCCCTTCGCATGTAAGTATTTTTTGCTTAATAAATATTGACTTAGCGGTTTAGTTGGGATTGTTGGGTTTCTAGTATTTTCTAGTAGCTTCCGTGTAATTAAATTGGGAAGATATTTAGGTATCGCCAGCGTCACGGTTTTGAAGTATTGGCACCCGAATAATCAAAAGCTTCACCCAATAATAAGATTTCAAGTGCTCACCTAAATCAAGCAAACAATTTGAAGCCCCACAAGGACGAAAAATCTATGCAAAATTTAAAGTGAATCAAGCCTTAATCTTCGAAGCTTTAAAGATCCAAAATTCGCCTTAGCGTGAGGATATACGTCTTTGGCTAATAGAACTACCGATGAGGTGGATAATAAAAGGCAAGGCAAGACCGAAGTCATAATAAAAGCTTCATGGCGAAGTTGAATAAAAGATGGAGGTAAACCAAAGATAATAAGGTCCTTCCGTTAGGGGGCGTATAAAAGTCTTGGTAATAAGTCTCATGTTCAAAACCGTTATAAAACCGTGTTTATCGATCCTTCTTGTTGACTTAATTTTTTGACATCGTTGTCTATTGGGAGGGGTTATTTATTTGATGGTCTTGGTTACACCGTTAGGACTCTATTTTTAGACCTAAATCTCTATTATCGCATTAGTCAAACAATGTATCCTCGTGAAACATTCAAGACAAAATAAAATATAAGAGATACAACTTAGGAAAATGGGAGGATAAGTACGTGATTAGGGCATATGAGTAGTGTTAGCATTACTAACTTATAATGAAAATGATCTCGTTGCACGCTTGGCATGGAATTGGGGTGAAAATCGAGGATGATGAAATTATTTCTAACGAAGCATTCACATGTTCTTATTCTATGAACCTAAACGTCCCATTTTGCGATGAAAATCATATATTATGTCTAAAACGCAAGTAGTAGTAGCAATAGTAGTAATGTAGCTAGTTGTCATTCAATAAAGTGAATAAAAATGAATTTTGGCGGTGCTATGATACTTTATTCTAGCATTGCGTGAGGGCACGACAATGGTTTAGTATGGGGGAGTGATGAGACTGCTTTTATACATAGTCTCATCGTCCAAAAAGGGCTTAAAATGCATTAAATATCATCAAAATACCCATATATATTTTTGTGTTTGTTGCTTGTGTATTTTAGGTACGGATATTGAGAAAATGACAAAAGGTCACAAGAATCATGCAAAAACGGACACGGAAAACGAAGCCGCACAATGAAGCAAGCCCTATGAAGACTTTCCCAAGAAAAACCCTTGAAGATTTGAAGAATTATGAAGAAAGGTCCTCCAATATGGAAGAATTGACACTTTATACCCTTGCCTTCATAATTACAAGATTGGTCCCTAAAGTTCGTCAAAATTACAAAAAGGGCCCTCCACTTTGAAGATTTGACAAGTTTAGCCCCTCAACAAAGCTAAATTGTCAAACATCATCCTCCACAAAGTCAAATATATCATGAAGTCCTTCAAAGTACAAGAAATTATAAGTTTGGTCCTTTGAAAATCCCAAAATTACCAAAAGGACCCTTGACTTTCAACATTTGGCAAGAATGGTCCCTCCTAAATGAAGACTTGGTAATTTCAGTCCTCCAAAATGCCAATTATACAAGTAAAGACCATAATCCATCAACAATATGCCAAAACAGTCCTTCAAAAATCACAAAATGGCAAGAATTACCCCTAAAATCATTTTAGTAAACTTTTTGGGGCAAAAGTGTGAAGAATGAAAAGTTGTTACAAAGGGAATAGGCGTTGACAGGTTTTTAAATGGAAATGACAAGTTTAGCAAAGATGGGGGTTTGTTTGTGGCCGACAACCATTATTACCTAGACCAACCACATGCTGCCACCTCACCCTACTCACCACTTCCACCAATCACAACACTCCACCCCTCCACATCAGATTCCACTCACCCCATTTATTAACTAATCTTAACTGATTAGTTTAAGTTGGCGCCTAAACACATGGTTTAAAAACAAAAACAGATCAAAACCACCACTATTCACATGATGAACACATTTGGGTATTTTTAACTGTGTTGTAATTAGAGGTTAATCCGCTCCAGAATGATGATTAACCATCTCATAAACACATCCCAAACCTTAAACATGACACCCCACCAACCAACAGCCCCACACAAGATTCCCCTGCTACACTTTGGGAGAAAATGACAAAGGCTGCCAGTCATCCAACGACAAAGCTTCTTGCTTCAAACTTAAGCATCTTGTGAGCCCTTGATCAACTTCACATGCTTGCCAGCTCCACAAACAGCCAAGAATCCGTCACATGATTCCAAGATATTCAAACTCCACAAGGGCATTTTTGGGACTTCAAGCATTAGGGTTTAGTGTTTTTATCTGTTCCTAGTTCACATGTAAGGCTCTATATAAAGCCATAGGGTCTCATTTGCACAACTGCTTTTGGTTTTTCCTTGTTCAACTACTTGTAAATCCTCTTTTCTATTAATGGAAGTGTGTTGAGTTTTGTTGAAGAAAGACCAAGTGCCACCTTATTTTAAACTTGTTTATGATATTTGTTAACTGTAATTAGACCTTAAAACATTTTTTAAACCTTGTGTAAGAAATTACACATTGGATCAAAATTTGATATTTTGCTAAGTTCTTGTTCAAACCTTGGAATTCTTGGGTTATAGGGCTGATCATAGCATCCTAATTGTGATATTAAGGTGTGGTGAGGCTTATAACTTGGGGATAATCAAGTGTGGGGTAACAAGGTTGCATCAATCAAGTCTATTTTCCAAAAATTCACCTTTTTGTTTTTGATTTTTGCTTCTAACTTTGTTGAATCTTAGCAGGGTTGTTATTGGAAGCTTCTGCTTGTTCTTGTTAGCACATAAGCTCATAAATTCGTGGGTGTGGATGTACATCCATGAGGTTTGTCTTGAAACCTTAAAAATTTGATAAAAATTGGATTTTTTGTGGATTTGTGCTCTACTGTTGTTCTTGTTGTTTTCTTGGCTTAAATCTGCTTAGTCTTGCATGATAATGTTGTTTATATGCTAGATTGATCATTGGGTAAACTGAATCACACTTTTTCTTGTTTAAAATTTGCTTTGAAAAGTTAAAAGGGTGTTTGGGACTACCTGTTTAAGTTCAAATCTTGTTATTGTGTTGTGGAAAGTTTGTGTTTGTACTCTATATCTGATATATGCTTGGTTGAGAGTGTTTTGCTGCAAGTTTTTGGGTTTGAAACTTCAAATCATACAATCTGCTATAACTTGTTGGGTTTAACTGTTTTTGACCTAAGATTTTGGTAAAATCTAGTATTTGTGCATGCTTAGGGTTGAAAGTTGTTAAAACATCATTATTATAACTTATTTGATAGATCTTGAGGTTTGAATCTGTCTTATTGGTCAAATACATCAGCAAAGTGTAAAACTGCATGTTCTTGTGTTCATCAGTAACTTAAGGTGCTTGAATCTTGCTTAATACTTTGAATCATTGCATGAAACCTGTTTAGACTTGTTCATTTGAGTTTATAATAGCTTGTGTATGCATTTGGTTGAGTTTGGCTGGCTGAATATTGCTCTAAGTGCTTATTGAACCTGTTCTGCTTATTTGTTCATGTCTGTGCTACATCTGGTGCTTTATTGATTAAACTTTATCAATTGGGTGATTGTGGTTGTGATTTTTTGATTGTTATTGACTCCTTTTGATCCAAAGATCATTTGGGTGCCTTTGTGAAATCTGAATCTCAAAAAAAAGTTCACTAAAGACAAAAAGTCAAACAAGTCAAGCAGTGGAAAAAGTTTCCACTGCTCAACACCTAAAACTAGCCCCTGCTAGTATTATTTTGTCATCAGCTTGTCAATAAGCTATTTTAGCTTATCCAGACCTGCAACAACTTATTTTTTGTGATAGATCTTCATTATTTGACCCATTTGATTAGACTGGAGCTTATTGGACTTTGACTTTGACTTTTTGCTAGAAAACCAACTTATTTGACTTTTACATAAGTGCTTATTTTCTTTTTCCAGCTTATTGAGTCAACTTATTTGAAAACTCTTTGTTGATTTTGCTTAGTTAAGTCATTTAAAAGCTTTAGAAACTTGAATCAGCTTTTAGGGTGGCCTAGAACTCAAAAACGACTATTTTGTCATTTTCTGTAGATTGCTTATTGCATTTTCAGGCTTATTCCTTGGGCTTATTTCAAATTTCTTTTTACAGAAGTCTTATTTAGGATAAATGGCTTATAGCTTAATGGGCCAAAAAGCCCATTAAGAATAAGCTGTTTGGTATAAGCTAGCTTATTTCACACTTTCAGCTTTTGGGCCTTTGGAAAAAGTTGTTTAAAATCAAATTTTGAGTCAAGTAGTGCTTTTTGGGCTTATTTTGGACACTTTTTCATTTTGGGCCAAATTTAGCCCATTAAGTGATCTGTTTTGGGTTTAGCCCATTTTCTAGGCCCATTAAGGGTATTTAGGTAATTTCACTTTCATTTCTGAGTTATTTAGGTTAAATTAAGCTAGTTTGCAACTTTTTAGAATTTTTTATGATTTTTGGATTTTTAATAATATTTTAATATTATTTTATTGTTAAAAATTAAAAGTCTGATTTTCTAAGTTTTTATATTCTTCCTAGATTGTAGACACTTAATTAGGAATTTTTCAACTTTCCAAATATTTTTAGGGTCTTTTAATTATTTTCTAGAATTAATTTAAGTTTTAATTGATTTTAATAGTTTTTAATTGTTTAAAAATAGTTTTTAGTGGTTTTAAAATTTTGAAAAATACTTTTAGCTTAATTAGGTTATTTTAAAGGTTTACAAACTTTAAGATCTTGTTTTGGACTTTTTAATAGTTAATATTGATTTTTAGGGCTTTAATTAGCATTAAATTGTTAATATTTAATTAATTAAAAGGTTTTGGCAAGTTTGGATTTTTTGTAAACTCTTATAATATTTATTTGGATTTTTAGTAATTTTTAGGAATTTTTAGGGTAAAATTTTAATTTTGGTGCTTTTTACGGATATACCTGTACACCTTTTTCGTCTTAGTTTAATTCGACATCGTAACCGTCATTCTCTTCTTACCTCATTTCTATTTTTCTTTCTCACAAATATAATCACAAAGATAATCAATTCATTACACACACACTAAGCCTCCTTGAGAACGATCCCTATTTAGGGTCATTTGTACACGGTTTTCCTAAATCGTCGTACTTAATACTTGCCACTTTTGCTCTCTTTTCCTAAAGAGTAGTAAAACCACTACATCATTGGTCATATCTCTAAATATTCTTCCAAGTATTACGAGGAGTCAATCAATCAAATCGATGTGATTGATGTTGCTTGTGAAGAATATTCTCAAGAAGTGCTTGGATTCTCGGCTTCTTCTAAAAGTGGCAATCCCACTTTGTCGAATCCAATTATCTCTTTGGCTAAACCTCCACTCACTCCATTTGAGGGAGGTGACTTCGTTCTTGAAGAGCTTGAGAATAATGGTTATTCAAAAATCGATAAGGAAATTGATGATTACCTTAGCACACCATTTGACCCTAGTGAGTTTGATAGTGAGAATCTTGATCCCGAGGGAGATATTGCGTTAATTGAAAAATTGTTGAATATGGATCCTTTTGAATCACCACCTATGGAATTAAAAGTTGTGAGTGAAAATGAAACTAAAGTGAAAACATCTATTGAGGAAGCACCCGAATTAGAACTTAAGGAACATCCCACTCATTTGGAGTATGCTTTT
This sequence comes from Glebionis coronaria, assembly GCA_025667525.1. Taxonomy (NCBI): domain Eukaryota; kingdom Viridiplantae; phylum Streptophyta; class Magnoliopsida; order Asterales; family Asteraceae; genus Glebionis; species Glebionis coronaria. The sequence goes on from CM046878.1 coordinate 268,345,275, forward strand.
CTTGAGGGAACGGATAAGTTACCGGTGATTATTGCTAAGGGATTAAAGGAAAATGAAAAAGATGAACTTATTAAGGTGCTTAAGAAACATAAACGGGCCATTGCATGGAAAATCTCCGACATTAAGGGTATAGATCCAAAATTTTGTACTCATAAAATTCTAATGGAGGATGATTATAAACCCGCTATCCAAAATCAAAGAAGGGTTAATCTAAAGATTCATGAGGTGATCAAAAAGGAAGTCACTAAACTTCTAGACGTCGGAATGATCTACCCTATCTCGGATAGTCCATGGGTTAGCCCCGTGCATTGTGTTCCAAAGAAAGGAGGAATGACGGTTGTTACTAATGAGGATAATGAATTGATTCCTACTAGACTTGTGACCGGTTGGCGTGTTTGTATTGACTATAGGAAACTTAATGATGCCACTAGGAAGGATCATTTTCCATTACCTTTTATGGATCAAATGTTAGAGAGACTAGTGGGGAATGAATTCTATTGCTTTTTGGATGGATTTTCCGGCTATTTCCAAATACCCATTGACCCTCGTGATCAAGAAAAGACTACGTTCACTTGTCCTTATGGAACATTTGCTTATCGTCGCATGCCTTTTGGACTATGCAATGCTCCAGGGACGTTCCAAAGGTGTATGATGGCCATTTTCCATGATATGATCGAGAAAACCATGGAAGTCTTCATGGATGACTTTTCGGTTTTTGGGGAATCTTTCACTTCATGTCTCTCTAACCTTGAAAGAATGTTGCAACGTTGTGAGGAAACGGATTTTGTGCTTAATTATGAAAAATGTCACTTCATGTGCAAAGAGGGAATTGTGTTAGGACATAAGATCTCTAAGGCCGGTATTGAGGTTGATAGGGCTAAAATCGACGTGGTTGCCAAATTACCTCCACCCACCACCGTTAAGGGAGTTAGGAGTTTTCTCGGCCATGCCGGCTTCTATAGACGTTTTATACAAGACTTCTCTAAGATAGCTCGGCCTATGACCCATCTTTTGGAAAAAGAGACTCATTTCATCTTTTCGGATGAGTGTATTCAAGCCTTTGAGATGCTTAAAAGTAAATTAACCGAATCTCCAATCTTAGTTGCTCCGGATTGGGACCTACCTTTTGAAATTATGTGTGATGCTAGTGATTACGCGGTAGGTGCGGTTTTAGGGCAACGTAAGTCAAAACATTTCTTGCCTATACACTATGCTAGTAAGACTATGACGGATTCTCAAACAAAGTACACTACAACGAAAAAGGAGTTACTTGCCGTTGTGTATGCTTTTGAAAAGTTTAGACCATATCTCGTCTTGTCTCAAACCATAGTGTATACGGACCACTCGGCTATCAAATATCTTCTTAATAAACAAGATGCTAAGCCGAGGTTGCTCCGGTGGATTCTCCTCCTTCAAGAATTTAATGTCAAAATTCTAGACAAAAAGGAGCCGAGAATCTTGCGGCCGATCATTTATCTCGACTTGAGAATCCTCACCAAAGCGATCGAGAGAACAAGGAAATCAATGAAACATTTCCTCTCGAGACGCTTGGTATGATTGCTTTTCGTGGTGATGATAGTACCCCATGGTTTGTGGACATCGCAAATTACCATGCGGGGAAATTTGTGATCAAGGGTATGTCGTCCCAACAAAAACGAAAGTTTTTCAAGGATATATCCTATTACTTTTGGGACGACCCCTATCTGTTTCGTGTGTGCGCGGATCAAGTGATTCGTAGGTGCGTGTTTGGCAAAGAAGCTAAAGATATCCTTAAATCTTGTCATGAGGGACCCACTAGGGGACATCATGGTGCCAACGCCACCGCGAAGAAAGTCTTTGATGCCGGCTTCTTTTGGCCTTCCATATATCGTGATGCCCAAGACTTGATCAAGACCTATGATGCTTGTCAACATCAAGGAAATAACTCACAAAGGGTTGAAATGCCTCAAAACATTATTCAAGTTTGTGAAATCTTTGACATGTGGGGGATCGATTTTATGGGGCCATTTCCATGTTCGAAAGGAAATAAATACATTCTCGTAGCCGTGGAGTATTTGTCTAAATGGGTTGAAGCTAAGGCTTTGCCTACGAATGATGCTCGAGTTGTGGTGAAATTTTTGAAACAACTTTTTGCTAGGTTTGGAACTCCGCAGGCTATTATAAGTGATCGTGGGACCCATTTTTGTAATGAACAATTTGAAAAAGTTCTAAAGAAATATGGTGTCACTCATCGACTTTCTACGGCTTATCACCCTCAAACGAGTGGTCAAGTGGAGGTTTCAAACCGAGCTCTTAAAAGGATTTTGGAGTGTTCTATTGGAGAAAATCGCACTTCATGGTCGGATAAATTGGACAATGCATTGTGGGCTTTCCGTACGGCTTACAAGACGCCAATTGGTTGTACACCATTTAGGTTTGTCTACGGAAAGGCATGCCACTTGCCAATTGAACTCGAACATAAGGCGTATTGGGCTCTTAAGCATTATAACTTTGATTTGAGGACCGCGGGTGATCATCGCAAGGTTCAATTGAATGAACTAAGTGAATTAAGGGATCAAGCTTATGAAAATTCTTTGATCTATAAAGAGAAGACTAAGAGGATTCATGACTCTAAGATCAAAAACCGCATTTTCAATGTTGGTGATCAAGTCCTCTTATTCAACTCTAGACTTAAGATTTTCTCGTGCAAGCTTAAATCCCGTTGGTCCGGACCATTCACCATTACACAAGTTTTCCCTTATGGCACCGTTGAGCTAGCTCAAAAAGACGGACCTAACTTTAAGGTGAATGGTCATCGTGTGAAACACTACTTTGGAGGGGACATACCTACGGAGGTTGTCCCGGATCTTCAAACTTTCACTGAGGACCAATGAATGCGGGGATCGAGTCGAGCTCATGACTCGGTTAACAAAAACGAGGTGCCTTGTGGGGGAGTCCCATACATTCTATCTTCTTTCTATTTTCTAACACTAATAAGGCTTGATCTTTCAAGCTCGTGCTCGTGTTTTGTTGTGTTATTAATCTTAGGTATGACCCTAATATTTGAAGACTCTCGTGTTTGGTTTTTGCCGGTCCACTTGATCTTCCGTTCTTTGAATGCTAAAAAGGGGCACACTCTCTATCCCTTGATTTTTATCGACTAACGTTTTATCTTGAGGCATAATTAATAAACGGCTTATAGATTTGCGTGCTCTTTCCATGCTAGGAATTTGCATTCGACTCTTCGTGTTTTAGCAAGGGGGTGTTACTCTTGAGCTAAGAAACATTGAGGACAATGTTTGGTGTTAGCATGGGGGAGTCAATCGATATAATCGCTTGCAATTGCTTTTGTCGTGTCTAAACGTAATTGTTTTTCTCATTTTTCATAAAAATTTTAAATTTGTAGTGTTATTTTTAAGTTTTAATAAATAAAATAAGTGCTTTTGACACAAATGTAGGCTTTCCGTTGGAGAAAATAAAAATAGTTTTTGACTCGACTCGGTTTTTACCTTATCTTTTCCTTAACGTGTTTAAATTAAGTTTTTCTAGGCTTTTATATATGGAGCTTTAAAACGCGAAAGTCTTAACTCATACGGGTTAAGAACAAGAACTTTTCGCAAGTTACTATAATTGATCCTAGAAAGTCGTTTATCAAGGGAACTTTAAAACGCAATTCTAAAACTTGAAAAAGTATAAGAAGATGCAAGATCCTATAGATGACTTGAAAACCCAAAACTTTGATTTAATAGGCTAAGTATCCATTGATTTCACATTTTTGAAATTTTACAATATGGAGAACAAGAGATGATAGAGTTCAATCATAAGTTTCTAAAATTAACTCTTCTTTGTGCAAGTATTTTTGTGTTTGATTTAATCTCCTCGTATTTACTTTCCACACTTGAATAATAATTGCTTAATAAATGAAGTTTTTAGCGGTTTAGGCTTGATATCTTAACTCGTAACTCCTTCTTTTTCTTCCCTTGTAATTAAAGTGAGAACACATTAAGGGTGTCAGCGTCATGGACTTTTGATCATAGGATTGCAGAAATTTGGCTCACTATAAATATCATATTAATAAAGAAGAATAAATAAAAACATGTTCTCTAGGAGCCTTCGGTGGGAGTCATGTAGCATTAACCTTGTCATTAGAGCCTTAGGGTGTATCGCAAGGGGACGTGTTGAATAAAAATTGCTTCATCATCATGAGCCATAAGGTGGGATGGTGATGTCAATTCCCTTATTTTTGTCCAAGGAGCCTTCAGGTGTGGATTTTAAATAAGGAGCACAATTGCATCTTAAAGAGCCACAAGGTGTTATGATGTAGTTGCTGCTAACTCCATTAATAAGGTCATAATTGACTTTGGAGGTTTTATTATTGCTTTAAAGTAGTCCTATTAGCCAAATTTCGGGTCCGGGGATTTATCCCTCAAATCGTGTTAAGTTATCCTTGATGTGGGCTTTCTTTAGTGACAACGGTTTTTGAAGTCGAGGTTAGGTTTTAAGTGTTGAGTTTACACCGTTCTTGCCTTCATTTTTGACTAATAAATATCAAAAATAAAGTCAAATGAGCCTTTAGGTGAATGACAAATAAAATCTAGAGATACAATTAGGAATAATAGGAGATTGAGTTTAACACAAATTACTTGTATGAGTTTGTTTAATTTTGGGGCTTATGATTGACAATGATCTTGTTTTTGCACTTGGCATGGAAAAGTGAAAAGTCGAGGACGATGAATCTATTTGAGTTTTATGATCCTAAAAGTTATTTTTCAAATAATGAAAGCAATACATTATTTCTTTGCAAAATAAAATGTCAAAAGTTGAATAAAAGTGTAGTTAGTGTTTTAATTTATCATTGCATGAGGACACGACAATTGCTTAGCAAGGGGGAGTTTGATATGAGTGATTTTACTCATATCATTTGTATCTAAAAACAATAAATAAATGCATAAAATGTATCAAAAATGCCTTGTATACGCTTGTTTGTTGTTTGATGTGTGTAGGTACCAAAGTTCACGAAAACCGGCAAAAACGACACGAGAATGAAGTAAAATCGAGGAAGCCAAAAATCTAGTCGATCTATTCGGGGATTTAACTTTATCAAAGACAAATGGACTTTGTGGGTCCAACATTTGGATTATTGGACTAAAAAGCCCAATTATGGAAACAAGCATCCATTTTTTAGAAATAAATCCGTTACAAGGCCCATATAACTAAGTAATGGGACGGATTGAAATACAAAGCCCAATTTTGGATACAAAGCCCAAATACAAGGCCTATTAGGTTTTCAGTTTGGAGAAACGAGTTAAAAAATTATAAGAAATTCTTGTTTATTACTTTTTCTCAAGACGTAACTCACACAAAACCACACCAGACGTTTTTCTTCGATGATATCAATGTCTATAACCTTTTTCACCTTCTTCCCCAAATAAAAAATAACCAGAACCATTATTCACTGTTTACCCTAAAAACCCTAGCCTAAAATAAATAATTGGGGCTTTTTGGTTTATCTCACTCGTGTGATTCACACGAGTTGTTAATTAAATCCCCACTTTTTTCCGGTGATAGAAGATGGAGAATAAAGCAACGTGGCACCTTTTTATTGGCTGTAACAACGCATCTCTCACAATCCACCGATCAAGACAAGCCAAGTCAGCCACAAACTAGCACAACTAGCACACTGGATTGCCACGTTGGCAATCCGTGTGCTAGATCGGCTATTATCAACCATAGATCAATTTTAAGAAGAAAGAGAAGAACGAAGATGCCATTTGGACGGCTGAGATCAAGATATCTGCTCAACAAACTCTCCACAGCAGGCCTCGGGTTGGCCTATAAAACCCCCAAAATAATTGTAATCTGGATTCCATTTTTTTTACTTACTTTTATTATGCTTAAATAGTTTTAGGTTAAAATTTTATTTTATTTTTCTCAGTATTCTAATCACTGCTTTTGATTAATAAAAGTTTCGTTTGGATTTGTCTCAATTCGTGATCTTCTATTTTCTGTTAAAAGTTAATCGCAATCTCTCTTTTAATCTTTAACTAATTTGGTATAATAAGTTGAAAAGTTAATTGATTAAGCTAAACAATAGCTTATTTTAAATAATTAAGTAAAATAAGTGGAAACAAACTTCCCCACTGGAAGTTCATGGTAAAATGGTTCGAGTTTGTTCAACCGATTCGAGATGATGTTTGGAGGTTCGTTTGGTGTTTTATGGTTTTGATACGGTTCATTTAGCCAGCTCAGCGCTGCGCTACTTCCCAAAGGATATCTACACTAGGTTTTAATCCTGTTTTATTTCATGTTATTTATATGATTTTGAATGAATCGTGTAATTGGTTTAAATGAGTTAAATGATAGATTGATTAGGGTTTTATGGTTCTATTTTATATAGTTTGTGAATCTGTTTGTTATGATGTCTATTTTAGTAGTTAAATAATATGTTCTTGTAGTATATAGTTCATAAGATTGATTTTGAATGATATTTGTAAACTGCTTGTGTTCTAGATTATATATGATGATAAACTGCTTTTGAGAGTTCACTTATTTGATTTGGTTTATTGTTATAGTTTATTCCTGTTTAGGTGTATTTGGGCATTCTAGATCCGTTTAGTTTAAAGGAGATCTGTTAATCTGTTATTGTTGATTTATGAGCTTATATCTGTTGACTGGATTTGTTAATTGATGAGTTTTAAGTTTTCTTTCAACTAGTATGGTTACTGATTGGTTCTCGTTTCTTGAATGGTTCGAAGTAGCGTTTAAATCTGCTTATGTAATGGACTTGGAGACTTTATATCTTGGCTAAATTAGTTGATGTCTATCAAGAGCTTTTGCTGTAAACATCGAAATAAGTTTTTGTTCTGCATTCTGTGAATGTTAGTTTTTGCATAAGACGTGTAAGAGTTTTATCTGCTAATTTGTTACTTGAGTTTGGTTCAAATATATTAGATTTGTAAGAATAGTTGGCTGATTAATTTCAATTTGCTGTAATATCTTAGTGACTATAGAACTGTGTTTGTTTAGGTCTGAGATGATTTTCTGAATTTGTATTGTTTGATCTCTGCTTAATATATTTTGTTAGTTTCTAAACTGCTATCAGATTCACTGATCTGGTTAGCTCAAAGCTGATTAACTTATCAGTTTTCCATATATTTCAGAGCAGTAGTCACTCCTGTGACGTCTTCCTAAGTTTCTGTCGAAAAATAATAATAACCAAAAAAAATATGGCCCTTGTGGGTCTCGAACTCGTGACCTCACGGTTCACATCCAAGTGACATAACCATCTGAGCTAACTGCTCTTTTGGTTTTAATTTCAGTCAAAGTTATTAATATAGCTAGTAGTAATTGGCTGTCAGCTTTAATTCCTATATTAATACATAGTTTACATTTGTTAAATTTATATAATTTGTTTAGAATTAGGTTTTATAAAGTTTAAATAAAAAAATAAATAAAATAAAAATAAATTGTTTTATTAATTTTCAGAAATTTAATTAGTTAGTAAAAATTAGTTTTTAAATAATAATTATATTTTAATTAATTTAGATTTTAAATAAAATGGTTTCATAAATAGTTTCTTTTTAGTGTAAAAGTATTTTAATTGAATAAGTTTTTTATTAAACAGAATTTTAAAATAGTTTAAATTTTTAAGTAGTGTAGATTTTAAATAATTGTATTGTTATTAAATTAAATTAATTTCGGGTTACGATTCATGCACTTTAGGATTAAAAATTGGTAGAAGTAATTCTAGTTTTAAATACCGTCAAACCATTCAAATCAATTATCCAAGTCAAAACAAAATGTCTCAAATTCACTCGATCTTTGTGTACAACGAACTTGGTTCAACAACGAGTGTTTAATTATATCCGTCTTTGGTAATTTTAGACTATTACTTTTTCCTAAAGGTAATTTTCTAATTTACCCTATAACATATCTAATTATCACATATACTATCACGATCACATCAGGGAATCTACTCGAGTTCCCATCAATTAAAAAAATGTCGTCATGTCATAATCAATCAATCCATTCTACTGGCACTACCAATTTTCCAGTTTCATTACCGTTGATAAGATGTGAACTTCTCAAAAGACTAATAATAACTCATAATCCTTCACAGATTCAAGGGTATCTGGAGACCTAACTAAAATTAAAAGAGTAAGGTCAACACATAATCTACGCGAGAGAATTTCAAAACAGATAAAGACGGAAACATTTAACGAATATGAATATATCCCATGTTTTCATAATTTGAGTACGCATTCGAAAGCTCCTCGGATCGTTACCCAGGTTATTCAAATGAAATTTAATCAAAAGAAATGATAGGAACATCAATACATCCAGTCGGGTATCAACACTCGGTAATCAGATACTTTTCCAAACAATCTCACCACGGGAGAATTGGTCAAGGAGGGGATATCAATTATCAATTAAGACAATTTCCACAGATGATTAAATTTGAATTAGAAGAATAAATGGTACCGACACATATGTAGGTATCCCTAACAATATGTCCCTATTTTTGCACTTCTTGCAGATCTCATTAAATTTAATCTTTCAAAATTTCAAAGAAATGTAATGTTTATTAACAATTTCATGGTGACTACTAATCAGCCTTGCATGGTCCCTTCCAAATTGTACGTAGGCGCGCAACTATATACAATTTTAGGATTAACGATGCAATACTCATTTCGTCAAAACTTTGTCATCATGTTTATAATAAAAACTAATTCCATGTTTAATTCTAGAATAAGAATCAACATGAATTTACAGAGATGTTCTTTGTTATGAAAACAATTAAGTTTTCCAAGGTGTTTCATAAACAACTTTATTTCGATAACGATTACTTATAAGTCTCACTTTAAATAATCCATATGGTGATGAAAATCCAATTTTTCTCAAGGAATACTGTTTTAACTTATAAAAACAATGAGTGATCTGCAAAAGAGTGGTGAAAAGTTGTTCACTAATAACTAATTACAATATGATAGGAAATGAGCTTTAGCCTAATAATCATGAGGTTCATGACCTCGATGGCACTCAGGAATACAAAGAGAATAATCCACAACGTAACTGAATTCGAGATGAGTACTTGTTTAAATGGTTGCATCACTAATGTGAACATTAGGATGCAACAATAAAAGATAGATAACATCGATAAATGTAGGATTTAGCAATCAAAGGTAGTCTTTTCATTAATCACAAACAAGTCAAAATTGTACCGTAACACATTACGTCTCACTATGTCATACAATACCAAGAACTCGTCCTACCAACTGATATCTCAGTTAAGTTAGGGATTTTTAAAAGACACCACCACGAATACTAATCTACAAGATTCATGGGGTTCCACCTGTCCCGAAAGATCCATCGGTCCCAATTCAGAAGAAGATTTCTTCAATTTATTTCTTGGACACTGGGCATCCTCGTCATTGGACAATGGTCTAGGAACAACCTTTAACACGAATCAACAATCATTTAAAACCTTATAATTCAATAACAGGATTCAACAACTTCCTCTTAACAATTTCATATTCCATACGGGTTAAATTTTACTTTATTCAAGTTTCAACCAAATCATACTCAATGCGATATCCTACCTCATTCTCTAATACTTTCAACCTTATTTTTAGACCTTAATAGGGCAATAAAAGTTCGATATGAACAACACTCAATATCCAATCCTATAGCTCCTTCATCAATAGTTATCAAATGAGTCACTAGTATGAAATGACTCACACATTCAATTAGACTTCTCGGAAAGGTACAAGTGGCATGAGGCTTTTGGGTAATGGTTCCAATGACAGCCTCAAGTGCAACATTCACCTTTTCGATTTCAAATTTAAGAATTGGGTGACAACGAATCAGATGACACCTTTCCAGGTGGTAAGGTTTTGTCAAACTCCACTCTATAAGGAAAGATCGTCATGACATCGATATCAGATTTAATCTTGCCAATTCTTCTTTAATATCACAATAAACTAATATCAACATTTCTACGAATATCAACCATTTTGTCGGGATCATAAATATCCACAACTTGGTTTAGATCTGGAATAGCTAGAATTCCTAGAGAAATAGCTTAGATTGATTTGCTAGGGGAGTTAGGGTTCCTTGTGACAATCTACGTCATATAAATACCTCGTGCAAGTATTAAAATAATCATCAAACAATCATGTAATCAAATTACAACATACATATATATTGTGACAACCCTAGATTTTTGGATTTGTCACTTTTGACTGTTTGACCTTAATTATGTGCCGAGTGTGCGTTTATGTGTTATATGTTTGTGTTTGAGACTTTGACTTGGGTTCAGACATCGTTTTTGTAGTACGTGGTACGATATATGATGATACGATGGGAATAGTTCATGCTCATGAGTTTAGATGGATGTGACTATGAAGTGATATGACGTTTTTAGGTCATTTTATGTGAATGTAAATAGCTATGGGTATTATATTGTTATTTTACTTTTCGGTGTACGTATTTAATATTGTGTACGTAATGTTATTACGTAATTATATATGTAAGCATTTAGTGGTATAGGTTGTAGTAGTTTAAGAGTTATAAGTTAGGGATTTTATAAGAATGAAATTATTTAAAAAATAGAATTTATATATTTTTAATATAGTAGTTTAATTTATTAGTTTAAAGGTTTAGGTGTAGTTAATTAATTAAAGAATAAATAAATAAATAAATAATGAATATAAATAAGGAGATATTAATTAAAAAAACGAATTTAATAATTAAATAAAAAAAATTTATATTTTTGGAAAATTTTGTGAAATAGTCGGCAAAGGAAAAAAATGAGAAAAAGAAGGGGGCTTTTTGTATTGGGCTTGAACTAGTAGTATATACTATATAAATAGATTTGATAAAAAAAAACAAATACAATCAACGAATGAAAAAAAATGCAGGAAGGAAAAGGAAAAAAAAGGGGAAAAGTTAGGGATCTTGAAAAGAAAAAAAACATGGTTTTGATCATCTAAAGGTATTGATCTTTTTTAAATTCTTGTTCCTATTTAATTAATTATGTTAGAATCATGTTAATAATCATATGATGGATTAGGATTTTTAATTTTCTAGAGTTAAAATAATTTAGGGCTTGAATTTGGTAATTAATGAGGGATTTTTAGGGTTTAAAATCGTTTTTTTAGGGTTTAAATCGGATTACACAGAAACTGTCGCTAATCTGCCAGAATTCATCGCTAAACTGTCAGAATCCGTAGATTTTAGGTAAAATCGTTTTGGTCATAACTTATTCGTTTTTAAAGCTTTTTGGGTGATTCAAAAGCCTAAAATTATGTATTCAGAATGTACTTTTCAAATTATCAGAATGTATAGCCTATGGAGGGCAGTAGCTTGGTCGAATTATTTGTACACGTGTCGAGTTCAAGGTTAATTTTCAGACAACGTGGTTTAAAATCGTGTATTGGATATTTTGAGATAGTGTACACTTAGAGGGCTATCATGGGGCTGATTTGGGAAGTATCCATCATAGGGATTATTACATTGATGAAGGATTAGAGTTCCAGAGTCAATGTTGACTTGTGTATTATTGTATTGTGTGCTTTAGATAATTGATTGTTTGTGAGGAGAATTTGGATTGCTTTTCGTAAGGTGAGTTCATAGTCCCATTTTCACTGAGTTTTTTAATGTTTTCTTCTAGTATGGGATAGAGATGACACTTGTGGTGTTCTTAAAATGTTTTGGTACTATATTTTTTTAAATGTTTGGACATAGATGTGTTATTGTGTGACTTGCGTGCTTATGTGTTCTCAAATGTGCTTTGATATGTGCTTTGATATGTGTTCTGATATGTGAATCTTGATTGTGTTATGATTGGGATTGGTACATAGATGTATGGGCGTCTATGGGACCAGTTGTGATGTGTGTGGAGCGTGGGGCACGATCCGTCCTGAGTTCTTGGTTCTGAGTTCTTTGTTCGTGGGGCACGATCCGTCCTGAGTACTTGTGCATCGTCTCTTCAGAGGCAAGATATCTCGACGTGGATATAGTTCATCTTCCACAGGTGGTGTGGGAAAGATCCGGATAGTGTGGTGTGTGTTCTTGTGTGTGTGACGGGATACTTCTTGATTGTTATAGTGTGCTTTGTAAGTTGTAGATGTGATCGGTACTTGCTTTAAGTTTTGTTGTGGATGCATGTAACATGATTATCACATTATGGTCCATTACTATAAATTGTTTTTCTTCAACTTATTTACAACGGTTGTCAAGGTTTCTTATGGTGTTCTAGATAACTTACCTATGTTCTCACCAAGTTTATGTTGACAAATTTTAGTGTTATTTTTAGGTGAGGTAGTTGTGCAAGATGATGTTAGAAGTGGCTAGAGTATAGAGGCTGCTAGGATTGCATTAGGAGGAATCCCTTTCCTCTTAGATTTTATTTTGTCTTTTGATTTAGTAAATTGTTTGATACCTATATGTTTGATGTGTGTTATTTAAATGTCTTTGGTAAGAGGTAGGCATGTTACCTACTTACCTAGACACATGCATTATTTGAGATATTGTCATGACATTGTGTCACTTTTTTATGACATTTCTATTTCATTTAGTTAACTCTATAGACACGTTATTGTTGTCATGATATCCATACGTCGCGCCCCATATTCCGCCATGGTGGGGTGTGACAGAATGGTATCACAGACAATGGTTATAGAGAATTAGGTTACCTAGTCGTGTAGTCTAGTCTATAGCTTAAGGGTCCCTGCATATAGGCGTCATAGGAGTATGTGTGCATTTTTTATTAATTAATGTGTTTGGATGTTATTTATTGCGATGTTTTGACTAGTATTAATTAAACCATAGCAAGTTCATATTTAGCTACATGTTACTTTATTTACGAGTTTTGACTAGTGCGGGTTGAACAATAGTCATATACACTAGTCATTGTTGGATTTCATTTAATTATGCTTTCATGTTCTTTATACATTTTGAATTTTGTCTACGCGGGTTCAGCTGGACTACGAGTTTATGAGTTTCATGCATTGGCTATGTTATTTTGATACATGTAATTTTGGACCTTATGTTATGTTGTGGATTATGTGCTTATATGAGTTGTAGGATCTGTGTGATTATTTGAGTTGGTAGACTGATGTGTTATGTGTAGTATTAATTCTTATAAGTGTCATCATAGGAGGGAGTGCATTAGTGAATGGGGACTTGTATAAGTATGGTGGCCAACATAGTTATACAAGTACCACGACATCAATGGATTCCTAAGTATGGTTGCATGAATAGGGTTAATACATGCTTGTATAGTATATTTTGGATGGATTTGAGTGTATGTACGCCTATGCCCATATATGTATAATTCTTTTCTACTAATCGATTATATTATTGGGAAGGTTTGTTAGCTTGTTTCTCTTTGAGATGTTCAACTTTCGTAGTAGCGCATTTATCGAGTCCTCATTTCACGTGTTTGTTTGTGCGGTACTTTTGGTGTGAAGGCCATCGAGATGGTGGAGATTTTTTTTATTTGGATAACGATATCTTTTGTTTTGAGTCTTACAAGGTGTGAGACCCCCAAAATCTGACAAGGAACACGTAGGCAACATGGGGTTACCACGTCATGGTACAAGAAACAATAAAATACTGTCGACACAAGTTGACATAATAAAGACATATACATTACATCAAAAACATCAGAGTTTTTTTTATACAAAGGTCCCATAGTTTTATAAGTGGATAAATCTATTATTTATACATGGTTTTGTAATATATAGTTACCAAAAATACAAAATAAACTTCTATGAGCTTTTACTAAAATCAAACTTTAAAAATAACACATAAATCTCCATGCTGCGAAAATATCTTATGGGCTCCCATCCTTAGCAAAATTAAGCATTAGTATTACCTGAGAAATAACATGTAAAAAGGTCAACATAAAGCTGAGTGTAATTCATAGGTTTAATAAGTAGTGATGTGGAATACAAACATAAATTCTATAAGAATAGCAACATGATATGATTTAGTACCGTCGTACAAAATCATTAATGATTAATTACTGCAATAGCTCACGACACCGAAGCTTTAACATAACAGTTTTACCCCTAGTAAGTATCTAGTCAAAATACTTAGGTAGTCAAATGTAAGTGCGTCAAGGTAATCGGGACGGGGATTGTCAATTCCGATGGATCCATCCAAAACAATCGCGCTTGCAAAATGTGAATTAACGGTTCATGATGTAGGGGCTTTTTAACTAAGGTACTAATGCAATAAGTAAATATGTAATCTGCGGAAGCATACAGTTCTCGGATAGCAAACTAAAAGTTTTAAATGATTGTATTCCACGCATGTTATTCTCACCCCGCAATTTGTAACAAAGTATATAAGAAAAGGGGCTATGAACTCACCTTAAGCCGCAAGATCAAAAGATGCGATAGAAATCGACGGGAGAACCAAAAGTTTCTTAGGAACCACCTAGAAACGAATTATGCGTCTTAGGCATATGTGTAAAATGGAATGAATGCACATGATTATACTTGATTCATACAGATTAGGCATTGTACATAGGATTTTCAAAAGTCAAAAAGTCAAACTTCCCAAAAATAGTAAGTTCCCGACACTTTTAAAGACGTTGCTTCAATAGTTTTACTAATTTGGCCGAAACTTTATTCGACTTGCAAAAATCATAATTCTCAAAACGTAAATCGTTAAGACTACTTCTTTACATCCCTAGAATCCTAAAAGAGTCTACTTTTCTGTAACAATTACCATAAAACCATAAATGTTGATACAAAAGTTGGGTGATCCTTGCTAGACCCGAATTAGGCTTAATTTAGGTTGGCTGGACTCCAGCTCCTACACCAAGTGAATTATCTGGTTGGGATCCTGCACACTAAAACAGCACGCGTTAGGCTTACCGTGGGAATGTATCCCACGATTAGACTCCAGCGTGAGAGTAAGTAATCGGTTAGGGTTATAAGAATCGGATGAGATGTGAGTGTGTAGAATGTAATACCTTTGTGGAACCCTTGGGGGTTCCTTATATAGGCAGTGAAACCCTAATGGGCTATCACTGATGCTTCGGTCCCAAGGAAAGGATAAATACTAGAATTAGATTGATTGTTATCTTTTAATTTATGGTGAGTGAATATCCTCTCCTTTGGGATAAATCCTAATCATAGTAGGAGTATGATTCTATCTAACCCTGTACCGGCCATACCGGGCCGTGGGCTGCACACGTGTGTGCGGTTACTGTCATCTAAGCCCATAGGCTTAAATAACATTAATCCCACCCATCCGTGATGGGCCGGATACGGGTAGTACCTGTGGGCCGGGTTCATGACCCGACTGGAGACTATACGTCATCATGTCCCCCCCAGTCTAGTTGTTACAGCCGTAGGCGTAACCTCTAGACTATCAAGATGCTCCCCGGACGTACCAAGAAAGATCCGTAGGGAATAATAAATTTTTTAAAAATTTGTTTTGGCCACACGTGGCAACCTGATTTAGGAATTTATTCCAAGGATACCTCAGCCGCACGTGACGACAGAGACAAATTAAATGTAGCATTGAATATGGTCTTACGTAAGACCGCATATCCCGACACAATTGACTGTTCACCTGCCAATTGAATGACAAAGTGCAAACAGTCAGAACCTCGAGCGGCGCGAACTACTGAGTCAGAAGTGACCCGTGGGTCCCACCTGACTGTTCATTTGCCACTTACTCCCCAACCACACGATTTAGGATAGTGGCAAACACGTGTCATGTATCCAACAGACCATGACTTGCAAGGCAACCCTATAAATAAGTCACCCCTACGTCTGTATGTAACACACAGTCTTTTCCTTCATTTCTGCCATTAAAGCTTTCCTTCTTATCACCACCTTCTTATGCACGGATCCTTTCCTACGCAGGTTAGAATACCATGCCCTTATTTTTTAATTTAGTAATGGATCAAAGAAACAACCCCTCTATTGGATCCGTGCTCAACATAATGACCCAGGAGAATTGGACCACTTTTACACTGATTTCTTCATTCCTAGCAACCTACACCCTTCTCTCCCTGGTGCAGGGGACCTCATAACTGAGGCGCCCCAGGGAAAGATTGGCCTATACACCCGTCTGTTCGATGCGGCCAACTACCGCATTCCTTTCACTCGTTTCCTCGTAGATCTCTTAGGATATTATGACGTACATATTACCCAACTACACTGTATAGGCGCATGTAAGATTATCCAGTTCAAAATCCTTTGTCGTACAAGAAGAATCCCTCCTACCGTAGAGTTATTCAGGCTATTTTATACCCCTAGTTTAGTAAATGGTTGGCTCTCCTTTAAGAAACGATCCCCCAACAGCCCTACAGCCCATAATAAGGCCATGGATTCGCTGAAAAATTGGTACGACCATTACGTTTTCATCGACTCAATAGTGTGGCCGGCTGATTTCGTTTTTAAACATAGATTATCTCCTGACCCTCCTCCGCGCGCTGGTACATATAATCCCCAACATTCCCAAGAAATAGATAGGAATAGGACAGGTTTCCATAGGAATCTACCCGAATCATTCCTTTGTTTTCTAGGGATTAGCCGCAATTACTTCGGCTCATCCAACAGATATCCTGTGTTTTGGAGGAGGCGTGGTGAAGGTAGGTATAGCATCCGCACATCAAAGACGTACATACACCTATTGGCTATAACTAACATACTTTGTTTGTTTTGGCAGAAATGAACTTCTTTGGAATCCTTCGTCAGGGTGATACAAAACTTATACCAGAGGGAGCCCGTCCTAGACGTGAGAATGAGCTACCCCTCCTCGAGCATACCCAGAACGTGACAGTTTCCCTAGCAGCCGTACCAGACCCCCATTCTGACGAATAAGAAACAACACTCTTGATAACCCCCGTGGATTTTGACAACGAAGACGGTGACAACCTGATGTTGGAAGATGAAGTCGGGCCCTCCTCTCCGCCTAAGACCGCTACCCCCGTACACGGGGAAGACCAAGGTGACAACATTGAGAGGACCACCTCCAGTCTTCGCCAAATGTTGGGCGATGACGAGGAGGAAGTGCAACAAGTAGAGGAAGAGTAAGAAGAAGGGGAAGCCCAACCCGCCCCCAAGCGTACCCGTAGGAAGAACAAGCGGGTAAGAAGAGTTGTTCAGGCTGAGGTCGGGGAACACAATGCCCCTCCAAAAAACTACGCGAGGATCACCCCCGCTATCAGTCTGTTGAGAGCACCACCTAAGCTTCCGAGACGGTGCGGGCTGCACCCGTGGATCCGGTCGTGCCGTTAACCAATGCCGAGCCAGTCACTCAAGTTCCCCCCACTACATCAGAGTTAGAAAGAACCAATTTGTAAGTCTACCGCATTTGTTTGGTCAAAATATCCATTATCCAAGTAAGAGGTACGGACTTCCACAAACAATATTTAATACTTATTCAAATTGTTACTTGCAGAGATGAACAAGCTAGTGCCGCACCTCCCCAAGATGCACGGAAGGGGAAGGAGATGGAGAAGGAGAAGGAATCTACCCCACACACGGCCGCGACCAGGTCTGGCCCAGCCTTTGAGGACGGTACCTCCACCGCTTCTCAAGAGGTCCCGGCGTCCGTCCCTCACACACAGTTCAACCCCGACTGGAAGATCACCACCGCTTCACGGATGAGACAGGCCGAAGAATGCCGTGATTATCTCAATAACTGCATCCCTCCTGGTCTGGTAAGAGATGTAAATGCACTAAACCATGTGGATCTAGTGGATGAATACAACGGTGCCTTGGTTCACCAGATGGCCATGGGCACTTCCATGCGGGTAAGATTTAAGGCTGCCTTAGAGCATGTTGATTCCTTGAAGAGGAAAGTTGGTCGAAGAGAGAAGATGATCGAAGACAATGAGGCCCAGATTGCCGCCCTCCAGTCCCAGCTTGCTACCGCTGAGGCTACTATTAAAGAACAAGCAGCACATGCCAATGCTCATGACCAACATGTAGCCGAGCTTGAGACTGAACTTGAGGCTGCAACAACTAAGGTATGTATCCGCATCGCATCAGGCCTACGTCACACTATCCTGCATCCTAATACTTGATGTGTCACATACAGGTGACCGCGGCAGAAGCTTCAGCTAAGTCCTCTTCTGACCAAGTGTCCATACTCACAAAGAATCTTGAAGACGCACATGCATTGATCTAGGGTGAGGAAAAACTGAAAGAGGAGCTTGCTCATGAGAGGGTCGTGGCCGAACAATTGAAGGAGGCGTCCACCCAAAAAGACGTACTGGTGAATGCCCTTACCTCCGAGTGTGATGATGTGTTGTACCCCCAACTACTAACAGCCATTGCCGGCCGCAGGTGGATGGTGGATCATGGGACGCGCTTGGCCGTCATGAAGGTGTTGGAGGCCCCATAATTTGTTCAACAGTTTTCAGACCTCGTGTCGGATGGCATCGATCAAGGTCGTCATGAAGGGATGGTCATGGCCGCAGAGCTAATAAGGAAGAAACAAAACCTCACAAAGCATGCCTTCTTCAATACTGGGGCCGCTGAGAAGATGACTGCCTCTATGGCCGCTATGCGAGATCTCAACTACCCCTTCCTGGCCGAGCTGGAAGCCACAAAAGATGCATCAAATAAGGAGATCATGGAGAAACTAAGTCTTGGTGACTTTTCTCAGGATGAGGGACATTCCTGGACCCCCTTCACTCCCTCCCCCAGCCAACTCACTCTCCCTATTTATGAAGACATGACCCGGATCGTTGTCGGTGAACAGCCATTAAGTGAGGTGCTGGAGATGAATGCGGCTCAAGCTCTGGAACGGAAGGGACGTGGTGAGGTATTGCCCCGCCTAGCTGAGGAGCAATGGGAGATAGGTAGGTTTCTCCCCTCCATGTAGGGTGTTCCTAAATTTGTTATAACTCCTGTATAATTTGGTCTGTAACCTTAAATATTTGTCCGTGGATGTCCACGGCATTTTATCCTTTTGTAACATTATTGCAAACATGTAGAATAATATTTATAAGTCCGTGGTGGTCACGACAGTTTTGATAATTGGAAACTTGTTTATTTTCTTTTTAGATATCATGTATCTGTGTCGCATGACGTGTCACGTCTTACCTAGAATAAAACCAAGTCTATATTTTACTAGACGTGCGACGTGCGTCTTTACCATGCAAGGCACTATGTAAGCGCGACATATGGAAACTTACCACAACGTCTTGTGAGTAAGGTGTCTAGTAAGGATTCATAATTCGCGTCACTGGGGTTGCATCCCTGATAGGTGTGAAAACACCCATCCTTTTACCACTCATTTCTTACTAAAACAAGACCAAAACGCGTGTTTAATATCATTTGTTTGGAATTATGCGTGGTTTTTGTGTTTATTGTGTTTTCAGAGTCAACCGGATGAATATTGAAGAAAACATGGGATTGCGCGGGATTTATCGAAGAAAAAGACTCAAGACGAAGTCTATTGTCCAAGAGATGCAAAAGATTGGAAGTCAATGGGCCTATTTGAAGATTTATCGAAAAAAAGGACCAAAGATGGAAGATTTACATATGTTGAAGAAACTCAAGTCTATTAAATGAAGAAATTAAAAGACGAGTTGAATTTAATCGTCGACAAATCCCGAATCAGAATCGAAAATGTCAACTTTTCTGAAAAGACGAGAAGACAAGAAGAGAGGAAGAAAGCCCAAATCACCCACCAACCACTAGCCTATATAAGGAAAACCCCTCACACATTTGGCACTAGTTTTTATTGAGTTACATTTTCTCCTAGTTCGTAGGAAGAACCATCTCCCTTAATGAGTGGTTTTCATTTTCTTTGATTTCTTCTTGAATCTTGTAAGTTTAATCCTTCCATTTTGTTTGTTGAATCTTAATCATCAATACAAGTTTACATTTAATCTTTCTATCAACTTGTTCATCCTCTCTTTTTATTCAAAGTTTTAAAGTTCTAGTTTAGTTGATTTTGATCTTCAAAAGTTAATGAGTTTTGTGTTTTTATGCTTGGGATTTGATGTTTATGGTTAGTAGAAGATTTGTTATCAGTTTTGTTTAAGATTTGGATAAAAACTTGGTTATTTTTTATTAAATTCGTGTTTCCCCTGTTCTTGTGTCTGTTACTGTTCTTCATTCCCAGTAAATTCCGGATAGTCTGCTTATTTTGTCTCTTACTCGGAATATTTATTTATTCCGGATAGTCTGCTTACCTTTTCTTCTATTCGGAATGTTTGTTTATTCCGAATAGGCCTAAATATTCCGCATAGTCCTACTTATTCCGTATAGTGTAAAACATTCCGAATAGGGCTAAATATTCCGCATAGCTTGATTTTCCCGCATAGAGTAATTTATTCCGAATAGCCATCTTCATTCCGAGTAGCATTTATTCCGAGTAGGAGCATTTATTCCGAGTAGGACTATTTATTCCGAATAGTTAGAATATTCCGCATAGTTCATTATTCCGAATAGCAAGTTTTATTCCGGGTAGCCATTATTCCGCATAGTCTTGATTATTCCGGATGGCACAATTATTCCGAATAGAGGAAGTTTTCAGTAAGGGTATTTTTCAGCTTTATCGTTTAATTGTTTAATTTTTCAAGTTTAACTTCATTAACTGTTTTTGGTTTCAATCTTTATTTACTTCATTTCTTTATCTTTTTAATAGAATAGAAAACCAAACCCACCATTTGTCACCAAGAACAAATCATTCCACTTTGAGCTGTGATCAATTCGAGGAGATACCGAGAGATTAATCTAGAACTCAACCATATAAATCTCTTGTATCAAATGGTGCCGCTGCCGGCTCTTCTCGTTAAGATCAACAGTTTTTTGTGAGAACTTGGATTTTGGGATCCGTTCACCGTGAACGTTACTTTTTCATAAAAATTTTCAAAAACCCAAAAAAATATAAAATTTTCAAAAATCCTAAAAATTAAAAAAAAAACATAAAAACCAAAAATATTTCTGCTTTGTTTTTGCCTTGTTAGTTCTTTTGCAGGTTCATGCGTACACGATCAACGTCTTATCAAGAGCCCGAGCCTCTCGAAGACTTAGACATGGCCGGTGTACAAAACAACAACAATAACCCACCTCAAAACAATAACAATCCACCTCTCAACAACAATAATAACAACAACAATGAGCCTCTACCGGACAATCGCACGATGATTGAACTTCTGCAAGCACATGTAGACGGCAACAATGATCCAATTGTCATACCCGCGATTGCAGCCAACAACTTTCAGCTCAAATCCGGTTTTATTCAGATGGTCTCTGCTCAACCATTCTTGGGGCGTACCATTGATGATCCACATGACCAAATCAAGAGATTCCTACAACTCACGAATACGGTCAAATTCAATGGTGTTCCACAAGAGGTAATCCGTTTGCAACTTTTTCCCTTTTCTTTAGAGGGACAAGCCCAGCATTGGCTTGCTAAGGAACCGCCACAAAGTATTCTTACGTGGACGGATTTGGAGACCAAATTTATAAACTACTTTTTCCCACCCTCTCGTACTACCGCTTTGCGGAATGAAATTATCAATTTTGAACAAAAGTACGATGAATCTTTTAGTGAATCTTGGGACCGTTTCAAAGATCTTTTAAGAAAGTGCCCACAACATGGTTTTACCAAAGTGCACCAAATTAATACTTTTTATAATGGTTTAAGCATGAATGACCAAGATTCACTAAACAGTGCCTCGGGGGGTAATATTTTGGTTAAGACTTCTAATGCCGCTTGGGATATCATTGAGAATAAGTCTCGTGTGCAAACCAAGAGTGTGCGGACCAATGCCGCTAGTGCTAGTACTAGTGACAGCGACAAGCGACTTGACAAAATCACTACGCTTCTTGAATCGCTTGCCGCCCAAACCGCCAGCAACACCAACAACATCAACGCTAAAAACGCTCACGACGCTCAAGTCAATGCTGTTAGCCAACCATGTGAGATATGCGGGGGTCCTCACTGTTACACCACTTGTACTTCCACTCAAGACTACCCTTCTGAGAATGTGAATGCAGCATACGGTACCTATCCTCCGACCGCTTATCAAGCTCGTCCTCAAGGTGACCGCAACTTGCTTAGCTATCGCTCAAACAACTTTCTTTCCCCGTCCGGTTTTCCTCCTAACAACCCAAACCAACAACAAAACCTTAATCGCCCTCCTCAACAACAACAACAACCTCGAGCACCATACCAACCACCTCACAAACAACCATATCCACCTCAAAGAAACAACCAAGTTTACCAACAACCTGCTTATCAACCACCCGCCTACAATGCTCTTCCCAACCAACCCACCGCATTACACCAATATATTGGAACCTACATGAGGACTAATGATGTGATCGTGGACAATCTCCAACGGGAAGTGCTCAACTTGAAAGCAGACATGGTGAAACAAGGGAACGATCTGCGAGCTGATATGAGAAACACTTTGGCAAGTCAAACGAATGACTTAAGGAACATGATGGCTGGTTTCTTCCAAGGTAATCAATCCTCTTCTTTGGGTACTCTCCCGAGTAACACCGTTGCGAATCCAAGAGGGGAGATGAAAGCAATCACCACTCGCAGTGGCAAAGGTACCAAGGAACCCGAGCTTCCTATACCTCCACCGGTGATTGTAACTAAGGAAAACGAGTCACTTGCTCCTATTCCTCAACCTTCTATTTCCCCAATTTCTCCACCTCTTACTTCTACCCCTCCTCCACCCAAGGATGTGAGTGATCATTTGATCCCAAAGACTTCCTCTTCTTCCGATATACCTTGTCCATCAAGGTTGAGGAAAGAGAAGCTCAAAAGCAAGGATGATATTCAGGTTTCGAACTTTCACAAAATGTTTAAACAATTGAATTTCAACATCTCCTTCGCTGAGGCTCTCGCTCACATGCCCAAATACGCATAAATGTTCAAAGATCTTCTTAGTGACAAGGAAAAGCTTCTTGATATTGCTAACACCCAACTTAATGAGAATTGCTCTGCAGTGCTCTTAAGGAAATTGCCAACCAAGCTTGGTGATCCGGGTCATTTCTTAATCCCTTGCAACTTCCTGGGAGTAGAGAATTGCATGGCCCTAGCCGATCTAGGTGCCAGTATTAACTTAATGCCTCTAAGCGTTTGGAAGCAATTATCTCTCCCTGAGCTAGTCCCCACCAAAATGACTTTGGAATTAGCTAACCGTACGGTTTCTTATCCAGTGGGGATAGCCGAAGACGTCTTTGTAGGAGTCGACAAATTCACTTTTCCTACCGATTTCGTTGTCGTTGACTACGACATGGACCCTCGTGTGCCATTGATCGTTGGTCGTCCATTCTTGAGGACCTGTCTCACTCTCATCGATGTTGAAGCGGGTGAGTGATAGGTGTGCAAACACCCATCTTTTCTACCACTTAATTACAATAATAACCAGACCAAAACGTGTATTTTATGTCTTTTATGTCAGAATTATGCGTGGTTTGTGTTTTTGTTGTAATTTAGGACGAAATTGTGAAAAATGGGGAAAACACGGGAATTCACAGGCATTCACGGCTTTTATTGAAGAAAAAGATGAAAGACGGAGTCGAGAAGTCAAAAGTGGAAAAAGAACGGAAGTCCAAGACCAATCCTGAAGATTTATCGAAGAAAAAGTCAAAAGACGGAAGTTTATCAAAAGCCGAGAAACTCAAGTCTATTTTATTGAAGAAATTAAAGACGAGTTCAAAAGATATCCCGAGCCACAAGTCCTTGAAGTCCAAATTTAAAAGAAAGATTAGAAGAAAAGGACTAATGATGCAATTAAAAGAAGATTAAAGAAGGAGGGACTAAGCATGCAATTAAGGAAGCTTCCTAAGCAAGCCTTAATCTCCCCTATATATAGATTAGATCATTTTCATTTTCCTCTTCTTGGTGGCTTGACAAACCATTCTTCCACTTTCATTTATGCACCTTTATTTACTTGTCATTTAAATACATGTTTTGCACCTTTAATTACTTTTAATTTCAAGTAAGTGTTCCTTTTAATTAATTGCACCTTTACTTAATCTTGTTAATCTTCTTCTACCTTTCTTTAATCTTTTATTTACACGTTTTTTTTATCTTGTTGATTCGTTTTAAGGTTTGATTTTTATGCTTTTGATTGTTTTAAACCATTTGTTTTCATAGCTTATTTGATTTATTTTCAAGTTTATATAGTTTTTACACAAGTTATTTTTATATAAAAAGTTGTTTTTCTTAAAGTTTATCTTTTTCGTGTCTTAAAAGTTGTTAACTTTCAGTTTCGTAGCTTATTTTTACACGTTTTAACTAAGTTTTTCGTCTAGTGCTTATTAGATTCATAGCTTATTTTTCTAGCTTATTTTTGGTTATTTCCTGCGTATTCCGATTGGTACCAATCTGAAAAGGGTTTTGTATTCCGATTGGTCAAGATCTGAAAAGGGTTTGTTTATTCCGATCGTTGGTATAGCTTGGTATTCCGATTGGGTTAAAGTAGTGAATATTCCGATTGTGTTGCAAGTGACAAGTATTCCGATCGGTGTTCTATACTTCATTCCGATTGAGGTGTTCATTGGATCATTCCGATTAATTGGTGACAGCTATTCCGATCGTGGGTTCCGATTGGCATTCCGACCAAGTCCACTCCAACATTCCGATCAAGGTAGGTTTCATCATTCCGATCTGAGGAGAGTTTGTGGTATTCCGATTTGGGACTAGTGACAGCAATTCCGATTGGTATTCCAACGCAACATTCGGATCAGGTCAGGGTAAGGTGTGATCGGAATATATTCCGATTGGAGGGTATTTCGCATGTTTTGTCTTGTTTAATTTTTAGTTTATGATTTTAATTCTTGTCTAACTTTAATTTCCGTCACGCTTTAATTTTTAGTCATTTAATTAATTTTAATTCTCGTCACATTTTTAAATATCGCACCTTTCTTTTAATTAGACTTAGATTTATTTTTCACGTTCTTTAAATACTTGCCCTTTACTTAACGACATTTAATTTTAAGTCTTGCAAATTTAAAATTAAAAACCAACCAAAAATATTCTTTTTCACCAAAATAAAACTGAGTCACATAGAGAACCTAGATCAATTCGATTAGACACACATCAACGAACTTAAACGAACTAATTTTTATACGGGCTAAAAGCTTTGTATTAAATGGCGCCGATGCCGGCTCTTTTCGTTAAGATTGACGGTTTTCTGTGAGAGACGCGTTGCATTTTGGGATCCGCTCACTTGTGAACGTTATTTTTCTTGCCTAAATATTCAAAAAAATCATAAAAATTAAAAATTGATAAAAATCCAAAAAAATTGAAAATTTCAAAAATCCAAAAAGATTTTATCTTTCTTGTGTATATATATTGTCTTTGCGTTTGGTTTCTTTTTCTTTTACATTCTCAGGTGTATGCGTACTAGATCTTCCAATTATCAAGAGCCCGAGCCTCAAGAAGATTTAGATATGGCAGGTGTTAACAACAATAATCAACCACCGCACCTCAACAATAACAACAATGCTCTTCCACAGCCCGATCTTCGGACCATGGAGGAACTTTTTCAACCAACAATGTTTGGACGAGGAGGACCGATTGCGCCGATGCAAATCAACGCTCCTGAGTTTTCGTTGAAGCACCACATGATTCAGCAAGTACAAACAAACCCTTTTAGAGGATTGCCTGATGATGATGCCAACAAACACCTCGACAAGTTCATTACAATCACCCAGAGCATGAAGTTAGCTGGTGCCACAATGGACGAACTTCGCCTACAACTCTTTCCGCATACTCTATTACATCATGCCGAGAAATGGTTTGATCGTCTCCCGAAGAATTCTATTCACACTTGGGATGACATGACTCAACGCTTTTTGTCGCGCTACTTTCCACCATCCATGGTCACAAGCCTTCGCAATCAGATTAGCGGTTTCATGCAAGATCCCGATGAATCTCTTTTTGACGCTTGGGAGAGATATAATGTCTTGATCGACCGATGTCCAAACCACAACATGCTCCCTGTGACCTTAATAGATACTTTCTACAACGGTTTGACTTTTCGAGATCGTGATACGGTCAATGCAGCCGCCGGTGGCACATTCATGAAAAGGAGACCCGAGGAGTGTAGAGAGTTAATTGAGAACATGAATACTCACCACAAGAACTGGGATTCCTCTGCTTCTTCTAGGAACAACCCGAGAGTCAATGTTTCCTCAACCTCAGCAAACCCTGAGATGACCAAACTCACCCGCATGATGACTGAAATGAGCAAAAGTATTAAGCTTCTCGCTTCAAACCAACAACAACAACAAGTTAAAGCGGTCGCTAATCCTTGTGAAACATGTGGCGGTCCTCACTCATACACCGATTGTCCTTCGACACAAGGAAATCCGGAAAATGTGTATGCAGCTTACGGTAATTATTCACCGGAAAATTACCAAGCTAGACAACAAGCGGATAGAAATCTGCTGAGTTACCGTTCTAACAACTACCTTTCACCCGGTTTTTCTCCTCAAAACCAAAACCCCGCCAACAACCACAATAGGAGCAACCAAATCCCACCAAGAGCTTCTAATCCTTATCACCCACCCACCCAACAAAACCCACCCAGTAATCCGGATGTTGAGGCCATCATGAGAACCCAAGGTGAGCAAATTAAGAACCTGCAGAGCCAAATTATCAATCTGAAAGGAGATATTACCAAGCAAGGAAATGAGATAAGATCCGAGCTTCGAAATGATATTCAATCATCCTTCAGCAATCAAACCAATGATTTGAAGAATATGCTTGCTAGTTTCTTGCCTGCCGCTCAACCTTCTACTTCAAGTTCTCTACCTTCAAACACCGTCACTAATCCGCGAGCCAATGTGAGTGCTATTACTACCCGTAGTGGAGTCACCATCGTAGGACCACCAACCCCACCACCATCATCTACACCTCCTCCACCACCATTTATCCCTACTCCTCCTACACCTAGTATTAGTGCACCATTACCGTCTCCGCCTCGACGTGATGAAGTTCCCTCGAATGACCCTTCAACATCCCAAACTTTACCTACACCTGCATCTTCACCACCCAAACCCAATATCCCTTATCCTTCTCGCTTGGGCAAGAACAAAATGCTAAACAAGGAGGACGCTCAAGTGACTAGCTATATCAAGATGATTTCTCAAATGAACTTCAACATTAGCTTTCTTGAGGCACTTGTCCACATGCCCAAATTTGTCAAAGCATTTAAGGAATTGCTTAACAAGAAGGAGAAGCTGATTGAACTCGCCAACACACGATTAAATGAAAACTGCTCTGCAGTTATTCTCAAAGAACTTCCAGAAAAGCTTGGAGATCCCGGTCGTTTTGTGTTGCCTTGTGTGTTCAACAAAACTGAAGAATTTACTGCCCTTGCTGATCTCGGGGCTAGTATTAATTTGATGCCACTGAGTGTTTGGAAAACACTATCATTACCCGACCTCATTTCAACAAAGATGACTCTCGAACTTGCAAATCGCACTCTCGCTTACCCTGTTGGTATAGCCGAAGACGTGTTTATCAAAGTTGGCACATTTACTTTCCCGGTCGATTTTGTTGTAGTTGATTATGAAATGGACCCTCGTATTCCTTTAATACTTGGTCGGCCATTCTTGAGAACCGGACGAGCTTTAGTGGATGTGGCCGAAGGTGAGTTAATCTTACGAGTCGGGGATGATTCAAAAGTTTTTAAAATGGGGAAGCTTACAGGAAAATCCTTTGGAGGCCGAGAATCAGTGAACATGATAAATGTGCTCGATGACTTTACCGTCTTCGATAATCCTTTATTCGACTCTTCCACTGATAATCTACTCTTTGAAGATGATGTGGATGATTCTCTCCCTACTTTGGACGCTTCTCCCATTTATGATTCTCAACCGGTCTTCGATGCTTATGATGATGATGATTCTAGCTCAGACTCGGATGATTTTGATTGTACTTTTGAGTATCCCGAGCTGCCTACTTTCGATGATTTTGATGAGGCTGATACTCTCTCGAGCGATTCTTCACATGATGAAGATCCTCCGCCATCACTCAATCCTACTTTTGACGATTATTCATTTGAGGAATATTTCTCTGAATTTCTCAACACATACTTCCCTCATGAGAGTGATGCTCCTCCTTTGGACTTTGAAGATTATCGTCTTGATCCTACTTTGGATTTGAAGCACATTCTGTCAAAGGAGAAGAAACCGATCGACACCGAAATCCGTTGCACTTATGATTTGACACCTCTTTGTTCCCCTTCTGAGGACGAGGTTGTGCTTCTTTGCGGATCTTCTTCACACTCGGCTGAGCCTGAGTGCTATTTTCCCCTAAAGGAAAAGGTGTTCGACCCCGGTATTGAAATCTTTAAGCCATCTCAGTATCCACCTGATGAAATAAAAGGAAAAATCTTTGGAATTATTGAAGACATGCTTGCACCACTTCATCTCTGCTTCCACCATGCTCCATCGCTGCTTAAGGGAACCTTGCCTACTCTTCTTTGGCTTGCCTTGTTCGCCTTAAGCCTATGTTATTTGATGGATGAAAACTATGTCTTTGATCCGGGTGGATATGTCTCATGCTTCTTCCGTTGATGATCAAGGTCGAGTCAGGCTAATGACTCGGTTAACAAAAATCAAGCGCTTCTTGGGAGGCAACCCATGCATCTATCCTTTCGCTTTCTTTACCATAAGTGTAGGGGGACCCTTTGGATTGCTATTTCCTCTCCTCACTTCTTAATCAGGGATTCGAGCTTCAATGATCCACTCTTGATGATTCTTGACGACCCGTGATTCCATGTTCTACTTTATCCCGGTTCTATCCTAAACTCTTTTCGATTCACTATTTTATATTTTCTCAATATTAAAATAGGAATCTCTTTAGTTGTCTTTTCCTTAGCAAAATTTAAACAACGTGCACAATGTCCTAAGTGTAGGGGAGTTTACTCCCACATGCTTAAACATTGAGGACAATGTTTATCTTAAGTGTAGGGGGGACTTCTATCGAAGTTAAGTGGTCTTTTCCTTGTATTTGTCCTCATTTTAACCGGAAAATCAATTTTTCAACATTTTTCAAAATTTTTGATCTATTTTGGCCTATTAGTTTTTCCCTTTGTATAGTTATTTTCTTTCCTTATTAGAATAAATGTTTAATAAGTGGTTTTAATTTTCAAACGTTGTGAATCTTTTGACTCAACCCGAGTTTACTCTAGCTAGTATCCTTAACATGTTTAAGTCAAGTTTTGCTAGGCTTTTATATAAGGAGCTATAAAAAGCGAAAGTCTTAACTCTCACGGGTTAAGAACAAGAACTTTTCGCAAGCTCCTATAATTGATCCTAGAGAGTCGTTTATCAAGGGAACTTTAAAATGCGATTTCTAAAACTTGAAAAAGTCTAAGAATTTGCAAGATCCTATAGGCGACTCGAAAACCCAAAACTTTGATTTAATAGGCTAAGTATCCACGAGTCTCATTACTTGAGATTTTAAACTGTGGAGAACGAGAGATGATAGAGCCAATTATAAGTCCGATATTCTTTCGTGAATTTATGTGAGTTAATTATGAGCCTATTCTCCCATCGCTTGCTAATAAATTTATCTGCTAATAAATAAGGTTGTACGATTTGAAAAGTTACTTAGCTTCTAGCCCAAGATCGTTTAAAAGTTTCTCGGTATGGATTAGAGTTCATAGCCAAGGCATAACTTATGAAGCGGAGCGCGAAGATTGGCGAGTCCGAAAAGGCCCTAACAAGGCATGAGGGCTATGTTTTGTTGCTAAAGATCCAAAAGTGATGTGAAGAGTCATTTATCGAAAATCAATATGAAGGATCGAGACACACGACGAAAAGCAAAAACTCCCAAAAAGTCATGGAGAAGTGTATCCGAAAAGACCCTAACAAGGTATGAGGATAAATAGATCCAAGTCAATAAAGGAGGCGGATCGTTGTATATCAAAATCCAAAAATAAAGATTGGAGAAAAATGAAGAAGTCGTGGTCCATATATGAAGAATCTCTCAAAAATTCCAAGTGAAGAAATTCCAATTATGAAGAGAAGACCATTATTTCATGAACGTCTCTCAAAGATTTGAAGTATGATGGCGTTGCCAAATATCGGCCCGAGAAAGGTCTCAAATCGCGAACCAAGTTATGCCAAGATATGAACTTTTTGATATCCCGAGAATCAGTTTTAAAAGATTTGGTCCTTTAGCTAACTATTGATTAAATCGTACACTTTATTTTCAGACTAAATAACTATCGAAATAAGTCAAACAATGCATCCTCGTGATCATTCAAGACGACAATAAAATATAAGAGATACCCCTAGGAATAAGGGAGTCTAAGTGAATAATTGGCCCACATGAGTTCGTGTTAGTTTACTAACTCATAATAACAATGATCTCGTTTATAAGCTTGGTTTGGAGAAAGTGAAAAGTTGAGGATGATGATTATTCATGACATTTCCAAAACCCAAGGTATGCTTTTTAATTTCTTTGCTTTGAATTTTTGTATTTTTCTATTTCTTTAATAAAGGCCAACATGGATTAATTATGATGAAAAATGTAAACGTGCTTTGTAACTAATGCATTGCATGAGGACATTGCAATGGTCAAGTGTAGGGGATTTGATAGGTGTGCAAACACCCATCTTTTCTACCACTTAATTACAATAATAACCAGACCAAAACGTGTATTTTATGTCTTTTATGTCAGAATTATGCGTGGTTTGTGTTTTTGTTGTAATTTAGGACGAAATTGTGAAAAATGGGGAAAACACGGGAATTCACAGGCATTCACGGCTTTTATTGAAGAAAAAGATGAAAGACGGAGTCGAGAAGTCAAAAGTGGAAAAAGAACGGAAGTCCAAGACCAATCCTGAAGATTTATCGAAGAAAAAGTCAAAAGACGGAAGTTTATCAAAAGCCGAGAAACTCAAGTCTATTTTATTGAAGAAATTAAAGACGAGTTCAAAAGATATCCCGAGCCACAAGTCCTTGAAGTCCAAATTTAAAAGAAAGATTAGAAGAAAAGGACTAATGATGCAATTAAAAGAAGATTAAAGAAGGAGGGACTAAGCATGCAATTAAGGAAGCTTCCTAAGCAAGTCTTAATCTCCCGTATATATAGATTAGATCATTTTCATTTTCCTCTTGTTGGTGGCTTGACAAACCATTCTTCCACTTTCATTTATGCACCTTTATTTACTTGTCATTTAAATACATGTTTTGCACCTTTAATTACTTTTAATTTCAAGTAAGTGTTCCTTTTAATTAATTGCACCTTTACTTAATCTTGTTAATCTTCTTCTACCTTTCTTTAATCTTTTATTTACACGTTTTTTTTTATCTTGTTGATTCGTTTTAAGGTTTGATTTTTATGCTTTTGATTGTTTTAAACCATTTGTTTTCATAGCTTATTTGATTTATTTTCAAGTTTATATAGTTTTTACACAAGTTATTTTTATATAAAAAGTTGTTTTTCTTAAAGTTTATCTTTTTCGTGTCTTAAAAGTTGTTAACTTTCAGTTTCGTAGCTTATTTTTACACGTTTTAACTAAGTTTTTCGTCTAGTGCTTATTAGATTCATAGCTTATTTTTCTAGCTTATTTTTGGTTATTTCCTGCGTATTCCGATTGGTACCAATCTGAAAAGGGTTTTGTATTCCGATTGGTCAAGATCTGAAAAGGGTTTGTTTATTCCGATCGTTGGTATAGCTTGGTATTCCGATTGGGTTAAAGTAGTGAATATTCCGATTGTGTTGCAAGTGACAAGTATTCCGATCGGTGTTCTATACTTCATTCCGATTGAGGTGTTCATTGGATCATTCCGATTAATAGGTGACAACTATTCCGATCGTGGGTTCCGATTGGCATTCCGACCAAGTCCACTCCAACATTCCGATCAAGGTAGGTTTCATCATTCTGATCTGAGGAGAGTTTGTGGTATTCCGATTTGGGACTAGTGACAGCAATTCCGATTGGTATTCCAACGCAACATTCGGATCAGGTCAGGGTAAGGTGTGATCGGAATATATTCCGATTGGAGGGTATTTCGCATGTTTTGTCTTGTTTAATTTTTAGTTTATGATTTTAATTCTTGTCTAACTTTAATTTCCGTCACGCTTTAATTTTTAGTCATTTAATTAATTTTAATTCTCGTCACATTTTTAAATATCGCACCTTTCTTTTAATTAGACTTAGATTTATTTTTCACGTTCTTTAAATACTTGCCCTTTACTTAACGACATTTAATTTTAAGTCTTGCACATTTAAAATTAAAAACCAACCAAAAATATTCTTTTTCACCAAAATAAAACTGCGTCACACATTAAACACAAGTTTTTCAATTCGAAGAGAACGCTAGAACGATAATTTTCATACAGGCAAAAGCATAAGTATTAGTGAGCTTATCATGAGAGTGGGTGACGATAAAATCGTCTTCAACATGGGAAAGCTTTCTAAACAGCCTTATTCCTACGAGAGTGTTAATTGTATTGACGTTCTTGATGAGGCTTGTGATGAACACTTCAAAGATGCTTGTAAAAGTATTCCTACCTCTCTTCCCAATGTTGAGACTGTTTCCTCTATTGATTCATCACTATCTCTATTTGGAGAAAGTGATTTCCTTTGGAAAGATTTGGAAGCCACCATGGGAGATGTGAACTTAGAACATGACGATTCTCCCACCGATTGGGATGAAGATCTTCGCCTCATTGAAAACCTTCTCAAAGAAGACAATATTTCTCCACTATCTCCCACGGTTATTGCTATCGATGCTCCGACTTTGAAAACGCCTCCCATCGAAAATCCTCCGGATTTAGAACTTAAGGAGTTGTCGCCCCATCTCGAGTACGTGTTCCTTGAAGAAAAGAAGAAGTCGTCCGTCATCATTGCTAAGGACTTGAAAGAAGAAGAGAAATCGCGCCTCATCGCCGTGCTTAAAGATCATAAGAAGGCAATTGCTTGGAAAATTTCCGATATCCGCGGAATTGATCCAAACTTTTGTACTCACAAGATTCTCATGGAAGATGAATTTAAACCCGCAATCCAGAGCCAAACAAGGGTTAATCCTCGCATTCATGACGTCATCAAACAAGAGGTTATCAAACTTCTAGATGCCGTCTTGATTTACCCTATTTCGGATTTGCCATGGGTAAGTCCCGTCCATTGTGTGCCCAAGAAGGGCGGAATAACCGTTGTTTCCAATGAACACAACGAGTTGATTCCCACTCGTCTCGTTACTAGGTGGTGAGTTTGTATTGATTATCGCAAGCTCAATGATGCCACGAGAAAAGATCACTTTCCTCTTCCCTTCATGGATCAAATGCTCGAGCGTCTAGCTGGTAATGACTATTACAGCTTCTTAGACGGTTTCTCCGGGTATTTTCAAATTCCCATCGATCCCAAAGACCAAGAAAAGACCACATTCACTTGTCCCTATGGAACATTTGCTTACAAACGCATGCCTTTCGGTTTATGCAATGCTCCTGGGACGTTCCAAAGGTGTATGATGGCTATCTTCCATGACATGGTGGAAGACACTATGGAAGTATTCATGGATGATTTCTCGGTTTATGGCGATTCTTTCTCTGCGTGCCTTGCCAATTTAGAACGTATGCTTAAGCGGTGTGAAGACACTCGCCTTGTTCTTAATTGGGAAAAATGCCATTTCATGGTAAAAGAAG
This sequence comes from Glebionis coronaria, assembly GCA_025667525.1. Taxonomy (NCBI): domain Eukaryota; kingdom Viridiplantae; phylum Streptophyta; class Magnoliopsida; order Asterales; family Asteraceae; genus Glebionis; species Glebionis coronaria. Next base: position 268,378,881 of record CM046878.1, read on the forward strand.
GCATTGTTTTAGGACACAAGATCTCCAAAGCCGGTCTTGAAGTAGACCGTGCTAAAGTCGATGTTATTTCTAAGTTGCCTCCACCTTCAACCGTGAAGGGTGTGAGAAGTTTTCTCGGTCATGCAGGCTTCTACCGTCGATTCATCAAAGAGTTTTCTCAAATCGCTCGCCTGATGACCCACCTCTTGGAAAAAGACACTCCCTTTAGCTTTTCCAAAGAGTGTATTGAAGCCTTCAACTTGCTTAAGGATAAGCTAACTAAGGCACCCGTCTTGGTTACCCCTAATTGGGAGCTGCCTTTCGAGTTGATGTGCGATGCTAGCGACTTTGCTATTGGTGCGGTTTTGGGCCAAAGAGTGAACAAACACTTCCAACCGATCCATTACGCTAGCAAGACAATGATGGGGGCTCAATTGCATTACACGACAACCGAAAAAGAGCTATTAGCTGTTGTCTACGCCTTTGAAAAGTTCCGCCCCTATCTTGTCCTTTCCACCACAATCGTTTATACCGATCATTCCGCGTTGAAGTACTTGTTGACTAAGCAAGATTCCAAACCAAGACTTCTTCGCTGGGTTTTGCTACTCCAAGAATTTAAAATCGAAATTCGCGATAAGAAAGGAGCTGAAAACCTAGCAGCGGATCATCTCAGTAGACTTGAGGATCCTTACCAAGGGGAACATCCGAACAAAGAGATCAATGACTCTTTTCCCTTGGAGACCTTAATGTCTATCAACTCGACTTCTGATGAAACCCCGTGGTTTGCGGACATTGCAAACTACTTGGCGGGTGGAATTCTCGTTGACGGGTTAACATCCCAACAAAGAAAAAGTTCTTCAAAGACATTAAGACTTACTTTTGGGATGACCCGTATCTATTCAAACAATGTGCTGATTTGATTATTCGCTGATGTGTTGATGGACCAGAAGCTTTAGAAATCCTTGACGCTTGCCACAAAGGACCTACCGGTGGTCACTTTGGTCCCAACTACACCGCCAAAAAAGTGTTTGACTCGGGATTTTATTGGCCCACCATTTACTGTGATGCTCACGAGATGGTTAAATGATAGTCGTATTTTTACCCCTTTAGGAAAAGGAAGGTAAATTAGGGCAAGCGTGCACGACGATTTAGGAAAACCGTGTGTGAATGACCCTAAAAGTGAGTTCGTTCTCGAGGAGGCTAGTGCGTTGTGAATTGAATTGATTTGATTGATTTGTTTTTGATTACTAACAAGAAAAGAGAAGAGAAAATGACGAAGACGAAAAAATAGAAAAATTGGCAAAAACACTACTAGAAAGTTACGACGTAGAAACGTAAAAACGACAAAAATGAAAATTTTAACCTAGAAATTCCTAAAAATTACTAAAAATCCACAATATTATTCTAAGAGTTTACAAAAAATCAGAACTTGCTAAAACCTTTTAATTAATTTAATAATGACTTTTTAATGCTAATTAAAGCCCTAAAAATCACTTTTAAATATTAAAAAGCCCTAAACAAGATTTAATAGTTTGTAAACCTAAAAAATGACCTAATTAAACTAAAAACTATTTTTAAAAATTTTAAAACCAAATTAAACTATTTTTAAACTCCTAAAAACTATTAAAATCTATTAAATCTTAAATTAATTCTAAAAATTAATTGAAAAGCCTAAAAATTAATTGGAAAGTGACAAAGTTCCTATTTTAATGTCTAGAATCTAGGAAAAATGAAAAAAGTTAAAAATAAAACTTTGAATTTTTAATAATAAAATAATATTAAAATAATCAAAAAAATAAAAAGTTCAAAAATAAATTCTAAAAAATTCTCAAAAATCCTAAATATTCTAACTAAGACAAAAATGTAAGTTAAAGCTCCTAAAACCTCTTAATTAATTTTATATTATATTTTAAAGTTTAATAAAAAAACTAAAATCAAATAAAATAAAAAATTAAAGTTTCTGAAAACTTTTTGATATGTAAACCTCAAAAATATAAATTAAAACCTAAAAACTATTTTTTTGGATTTTTTAATTACTGTTTACTATTTTTTAATTACTTTCTAAATTTTAATCTAAAAATAATCCTAATAATTAAAAGAATAATGGGAAAAATAATATTTTTAAACAGAAAAATCCTAAACCTCAATTAAACCCTAGGAAAAATACTAGTGACTAAATAAGTTACTTAAATAAGCTGGAATAAACAAAATAAGCTACGGCTTATTTAAATAAGCCAGAACCAAAACGTGTTTAAGTAACTAATGAAATGAAACTTGAATGTAAAAACTCATCTAGATCACTGGTAGAACCCCTCACTCCTGAGCTGCAGGTCGGGGGTTCGAGTCCAGGCAGGGTGAAGTTTTTACAAATTTTTTTTTTCTTTTAAAACTTAATCAGTAAACTTGTCTAAACTTAAAAACACAATCCAAAACCTAATTTAATCAAGATTAAAGCAAATATAAACAAAAACGGGTTCAGTTCTGCTTGTTCTTTCTGATGAACACAAGCAACAAGTGTAAGCTTTGCTTGTGTAATGAACAACCAAGAGGAGCTTGGCTGCTGATGATTTTGGTGTTGTTTTTGATGGAACAAGGCACCCCTATACTCTTTGGAGTATAGGGAGTCACAAATGAGCAGAAAACAACAAGCACTTAGCACAAACAAGCCAAAAATCCACAAAAACAGGCACACAAGGTTGCTGATGTGTTATACTAGGTCTGGTGGGTACTATAAGCTTATAACTTGCACAATTATGACTATCACAGGCCAAAATTTTGCATATACTCTCCACAAATGACCTAAAAACAAAAACACATCCTACTTAACCCTAGGATTTGACAAGTTTCCAAGAATCAAGCAAAAGTTCAACCAAATCAGTCATACAAGCAGTTATGTAATTTTTTTACTAACTTTTCACTTTTTATCATTCAAATTGCTTCAAATCTTTTCCAAAATGAAAACAGGACTAGACTCCACCTATCACAACCCTATTCAACCTTTCTAACAACTTCTAATCATCAAAATCTATCAATCTATCATAAATAAACCCGTATCCAAACCACCCTTTAAAACTGAAATCCAACTTTTTCAAACCCAAAACTATTCTAAACTACTCCAAGCTAATTTCTAACAGTCCTATCATGCATCCTATCCCAAATAAACTCAAATCCAACAGATTAAACAACACATAACAACTTAAAAAAAATCACATGAACTTCACCTTTTTTACTAGAAAAATGAAAAAAAAGAATTACCTTGTTGGTCTTACATACAAGACCAACAATGGCTAGATAGCCACCTCCCTATACACTCGGGTGTATGCAGAATCTTTGACAAATCAGCTTCTCCAATCCTGTTTAAGAAAATCAAAAAGAAATACAAGCAAATATATGTATATTCTGTTTTCTTTTATACTTTCTTAAAAACTTTTTCAAAACCTTTTAACCCTTCAACACACGTTTTTAAACCACTCTCAATCTCAGAAATTCAAGAGCTTTGGTCCACTTTCACTTTCCAAAACTTCTTGGATTTTTGAAGATTAAAAAGGAATTTTCAAAACCTTTTGAAAACCTTAAACACTCAAAGTGTTATACAATTAAAAATGGAACTCAGTAATTCTTCAACAATTGACACCAACTTTAAATAACCATAAAAAGGAATTATATTGCTCAATAACAAACACCAAACTTTTATATTAATTAAAAGGAATTACAAAAATTTTTTGAAGAAAAACTGGAACAACGTGAATGAACAACCCTCATTCTCCTTTTATATACTAAAAAGAACTATCTAGAATAAAAAAAACTAAAGCTAAACCCTAATGAATGGAATCTCAAAAATGCCCTTGGACGAATTTGTCTTCAACTGGTCAAATGCACCCATGTGATTGACAGCTTTCTTCTTTTGATTTTGGACGTTGGATTGAACTTGGGGACAAAGGATTTGCATCTCACCGTTCAAATTGTCCCCTCCTAGGGTTTTGTGGAAAACGACTTGAGCAGGGGACCATGGGGAAGGCACATGGGGTGAGTGTGAGTGGAATCTGGTGAGTGGGTTTTGTTTAGGCTCAGCTTAATCAGAGATCTGGAGAGATTAAGCTAATACCCCTTTGTTTTGCTCTTAATTGATCCTGGGGGTTTAGGGTTTAAAGAAGGGAGTTTAATCCGTTTTTGGAAATAAAACTTTTTAAATTGTTGTTAGGAGGGAAATGGGGGGGATTAGTGGGATGTGTTGACCAAGGTTTGACTGGGATTAAATAAAACCGGGTGTGGATGTGGGTAGGGTCGGGTAGGATATGGGTAATTGGGTTATTGGGTGGGTTGTGGTGACGTGGCAAAGCCTGAGTGGGTGGTAAAGTTTGGGTAGTTGGCAGATTGGGTCCCCAAGCTTCTCTATTCTCTTCATTTTGTAAATAACAGCCCAAAACCCTATTTTCCTTTAAAAAAAACTTTGCACCACTTGTCAAATCTGGCACAAATACTTTTCCATACTTTTAACAAGGGCTTTATATGTAATTCTTGGATTCTTCAAGGACTGGTCTTGTACAATCTTCAAACAATAAGGACCATACTTGTACAATTGATATTTGGAGGGTCAATTGTGACAAGTTCTTCAAAGATGAGGGACTAAACTTGACAATCTTCAATTCTTCAAGGGTCATTTTGCAATTTTCCAAACTTGGGCCCGGTTCATTGTGCGACTTCGTTTCCCGTGTTCGTTTTTGATTGATTCTTGTGATCTTTTGCCAATTCCTTAATATCCGTACCTAAAAATACACAAGTAACAAACACGAGCATATATTTGGCATATTTTATGATATTTAATTGATTTTAAGCCCGATTTGGACGATGAGACCATGTATAAAAGCAGTCTCATCACTCCCCCATACTAAACCATTGCCGTGCCCTCACGCAATGCTAGAATAAAGTATCAAAGCACCTCCAAGATTTATTTTATTCACTTTATTGAAATGATAAACTAACTACACTACTACTATTGCTACTACTTGTGTTATAGACATAATGTATGATTTTCATCGCAAAATGGGACGTTTAGGTTCATAGAACAAGAACACGTGAATGCTTCGTTAGAAATAATTTCGTCGTCCTCGATTTTCACCCCAATTCCATGCTAAGCGTGCAACGAGATCATTGTCATTATAAGTTAGTAATGCTAACACTACTCATATGCCCTAATCACGTACTTATTCTCCCATTATTCCTAAGTTGTATCTCTTATATTTTATTATGTCTTAATGATCACGAGGATACATTGTTGACTTATGCGATAATATAGATTTAGGTCTAAAAATAGAGTCCTAACGGTGTAACCAAGACCATCAAATCAATAACCCCTCCTAATAGACAACGATGTCAAAAAATTAAGTTGACAAGAAGAATCGATAAACACGGTTTTATAACGGTTTTGAACATGAGACTTATTACCAAGACTTTTATACGCCCCCTAACGGAAGGGCCTTATTATCTTTGGTTTACCTCCATCTTTTATTCAACTTCGCCATGAAGCTTTTATTATGACTTCGGTCTTGCCTTGCCTTTTATTATCCGCCTCATCGGTGGTTTTAGTAGCCAAAGACGTATATCCTCACGCTAAAGCGAATTTTGGATCTTTAAAGCTTCGAAGATTAAGGCTTGATTCACTTTCAATTTTTGCATAGATTTTAGGCCTTGTGGGGCTTCAAATTGTTTGCTAGATTTAGGTGAGCACTTGAAATCTTATTATTGGGTGAAGCTTTTGATTATTAGGGTGCCACTACTTCAAAACCGTGACGCTGGCGATACCTTAATGTCTTCCCAATTTAATTACACGGAAGCTACTAGAAAAGACTAGAAACCCAACAATCCTAACTAAACCGCTAAGTCAATATTTATTAAGCAAAAAATATTTACAAGCGAAGGGAGAATAAGCAAACAACGAGAACACATGAGTTTTTGAAAGAATACGAGTACTCTACGTTTAGCATAGTAACTTATAATTAACTCTATCATTTCTCGTCCCCATTTAAGAGACTTAGCCTAATGTGTAGTTAAGGAATCAAAGCTAAGTGCTCAACACGCACGGTCGAGTCAAAAATTACTCTTATTCTCGCCATCGGAAAATCTACATTCGTGTCTTCAAACACTTATAAAACATGAGAAAATTTTTAAAATTTGGCCATTTTTTAGCCTTATTTTGCAACAAAATGATAACAAAACGATAAACTTGGGAAAGCGTGAAGGTTTGGCAAGGCAAGTATCTATTCACCCCCCCATACTAAAGTTAAACATTGTCCTCAATGTTTCGAGTCTAGGGGTGCAAACACCCCCATACTAGAGACGTAGTCGAATGCCTAATCTAGCATGGAAAGGGTGTAACCAATAAGTTAATAGCCGTTTATGAAGTGTGCTAAAAACCTAAGGTTAGAACATCAAAGGATATATCATATGGATATTGGGAAAGGCCTCCAAAGCAAACGATCGAGTGCTCCCATAAAACGAACACGAGAGGCTCCAATCGTGAAGATTATGATCTAAAAACCACAATTCACAAACAATCACGGAACAAAGGTTGGAAGGGCACAAATCCCCTCACATTAAACTAATTAGAAAGCAATAATATGTACATGGATAAGCATGGGTCTCCCCCACGAGGCACCTTGTTTTTGATAACCGAGTCAAAAGCTCGACTCGAATCCCCATAAATGTGATCATTTAGGGATAATCATGGTATGGTCAATTTTTTGTGGGGCTTACATGATAAACAAGGCCCAAAAGCACGTGGAGTACTTTAAAAACCCGATAAACGTATACCGGGGTCAAAGATAGCGTCTTCGTTTTCGGATGAAAGACGAAACAATGCTTCTTCAACACAAACCCCAATGGGGTAGAAGAAAATAGGGGAGAAGAAATAGAAGGGTGGGACAATGGGTAAGTCATAACATTGAGCTACTCGAGGTAGACTCGTACCAATCAAATGAAAAGATTTTCCATTTATTGCATCGGTGGAAGACCGAGATTTCCCTATATAAGCAATTCCAGGATCAAATATCTCGTCCTCGGTGGAGAAAGGGGAGGGAACATAAGGGGCTTCCCCCACAATAAGTCCACACAAAGCATCGTCAAAAGGAGAAGACGAGCTTGTAGTACTCAATACACGCGGTGATGACGGAGTTAGCATTGTAGAAAAATCTTTTAAATTAAATTCAAAATCTTTTCCTTTTTCATCCTTTACACTCTCCTTGTGAAAACCCGATTTAATTATGTCAAAAATATTTGGTGTATCTAAAACAATGTTAGTCACACTAAAAATTCTCACATTTTGAGATCTTTTTGGTTTAGGTGGTGGCAAGTTTTCAAATCTTTTGTCAACAAAGAAAACCTCCCCATCGGGATCAACGTATTCATCATCCGAAGAATCACTCGAGATTGGAATCGTAGGCTTAACACTCTTAACCTCCATCGGCGGAGGGGACGGAACTTCATTTTTCTCAACAACTCCTAAAACTCTATTTGAAATCTTTTTGCAAATGTTTTTGATGGGATTGACATTGTACAAAGATGTGATAGAATAAACATGAGAAAGAGTGGAGTTTTGGGTTGCATTAATGACGAGTTCTTCCTCATTGAAACGAAGAGTGATTTTTCTTGCATGCACATCGATAAGTGCTCTCGAGGTATCCAAAAAAGATCGACCTAAAATTAACGGAACTTTAGGATCGATGGGAATATCAACAACAATAAAGTCTACAGGGTAGTAGAACTTTCCAACTTTCACAAAGACATCCTCGGCAACTCCACAAGCTAGAATCATAGAATGATCAGCCATTTCGATTGACATTCTTGAAGGAGTGAGATTTGGAAGATTGAGCGATTTAAAAATCTCAAGAGGCATCAAATTAATACTAGCACCAAGATCGGCCAAGGCGTAGCATTCTTCCATGTCTTGGATAGCACATGGGATTAAAAACTTTCCAGGATCACCGACTTTTTGAGGTATGCGGCTTAGAAAAACCGAAGAACAACTAGACGATTTTTGCAATTTCTCTTTGTTATTCAACATACTTTTGAAGTTCGCGGCAAATCGAGGCATCATGACTAAGGCGTCGGCAAAACTTATATTAAAATGCAAGTCACGAAACATTTTCATAAAGAGTTCAAATTGATAATTATTTCGTTCTTGTGCCTTTTCCTTGTCTCGTCTTGAAGGGTAGGGTAAAGGTGGTGTGTGTTGGGGCAAATTAGGCATAGGCATCGGCCTTGGAATCTCGGGTTCCATGATTGGTGTAGGTTCAACCGTAGGTGTGGTTTGAGCGGTACTTCGTGGGCTTGGAATTTGCTCCTTTTCAACCACAACCTCGGGTTCTTTCTCTTTTTTCTTCTCCATAGAAGTACTTGGACGAGAAATAGGTTCTTTGAAAGTTTTACCACTACGAGTAGTAATAACCTTCAATTCTCCTTTCGGGTTCACGATGGTATCACTAGGAAGACCACCCGAAGAAGAAGGCTTACACATGATAGCTTCAAACATTTTAGCCATACGGTCTTCAAACTTAGATTGCCTAGCATCCGCTTTTAACAATTCTTGCTTAATCTCATGTTGTCCTTGCTCCATTTTTTGTTGATTTTGTTAGAGTCGTGTGACATTTCCTTCCATTTTATTAGCATGAGTTTTAAGTTCATTAGCAAGTTCGTTTTTAAGCTCGTTTTTCAACTCGGATCTTAAGCTAACCATTTCACGTTGCATATTGTCAAACTTAGCATCATTAGCCTTAGCATAACTCAAAAACTCTCCTTGAAGATTTTTGGTGTGATCATTTTGAAAACCTTGGGCATTAGTTTGAAAATCACGATTTTGGTTTTGATTTGAAATTTGCCCATTTCCACTTTGGTAATTACCTTTGTTATAATTTCTTTGATTTCCTTGGTAATTTCCACCTTGGTTGTTGTTGCGATAATTATTAGCATTTTGATTTGGTGGAGCTTGATTTGAACGAGAACCTTGACCGATTTGGTTATAAGTTCCCGTGGCTACAAAAGCATTCGAAGTGTTACCATCCGCGGTAATGCACTCGGAAAGATCATGAGCTCCCCCACACGACAAACAACTTTTAGAAACCGCTTTAACCGAAGCGGAATTGGAAGCTTCTTGAGCCTTCCAATGGGACATAAGGTTAGCAAATCTATCGAAAAACCGATTTTCTTCATTTGCCTCATCATGTAATGCATTGATACTTTGAGACGATGATGAGCCCCTTTTGGCAACACTCGGTGTGTGACGAGGGCTATAAACCTTAGACCTATTCTCGATTATGACCAAAGCTTCTTCAAACGTTTTACACAAAAAATTACCACCCGCGGCGGCATTCAAATAATCTCTTTCATGATCGTTAAGTCCATTGTAAAACGTGTCGATTTGGTGCAAATCGGAAAAACCGTGATGAGGACATTCATGTAACATCTCCTTAAACCTATTCCAAGCCGTAGAAAAACTTTCATTTGATTCTTGTGAAAATTTAGAAATCTCATTTTCCAAATGCGTAGTCTTAGAGGGCGGAAAAAATTGGTTCACAAACTTTGAAACGAGATCCTTCCACGTCAATATAGAATTGGGTGGCTCTTTCTCTAACCAAATTTTAGCGGGCCCCGCTAAGGAATACGGAAATAACATCATCTTAATCTAGTCATTCGAGACATCCTTAAATTTGCACGTGGCGGTAAGACGATTAAATTGGCGGATATGGTTGTGGGGATTGTCCTTTTCATCACCACGGAATTTGTTGTTTTGGATCATCGACAACAAACCCGTTTTCACCTCAAAATTCTCCGCAAGGATTGCGGGAATCACAATAGCTTCTCCATAACCCTCGGTGGGTGCTTGAAGTAACTCCATCATAGTTCGATTCGCCATGGTTGGTTCTTCTCGTACAATGGGTTCGTCAATAGGAGACTCCTCACTAGAATGAGTTGGAGTGGGAGTTTTGTTCTTGTGTTTACGTGCACGTTTTGCTTTGTTACGAGTGAGCATAAACGTCACGTACAACGTGGAAACGAGCAAAGAAGATTCTTTTTGGTATTTTTAATTTTTCAATTTTTTTGTGGTTTTTGATTGTATTAACCTTTTGGAAATTGGTGAATGTATTAAGTAGACAAAAAGTCCACAAATCTCCTCCTCAATCAAATCTCTTGATTAAAAAGGCCTCAAGGAATGAAAACGATCACGTGGAGTGAACGCCTTCGATGACTTTAGATCGATGGTGGAACACCAAATCGTTCAAGAGGGTTTAATCAATAGAAACCAAGAAAATATATATGATATGTAATAATACTTTGGGCGGCAAAACCCTCGATTCACTCTCAAAATCAAATACGCACAAGCAAGCGGAGGAAACGAGGCGGCGCGAAGCACTTAAGAGCCTTTTTCCTTTAGGTTGTGAAATACAACCGCCTTATACCCACCTTATGGTTTGTATTATCAAGATTAAGCTTCACGAAAGTATTTATCTATTTTTGCCTTTTTTCTTTGGTTTGAGATTCGAATACAATGATCGAGTGATGAAATCCCGAATCAAGGTTGTGATTGCTCACGTATTTGGAGTACTTGTGAATTTATTGTTCTACGTATACAATATAGTAATAATATTCACACAAAAACCGAAAAACGATAATACGTATTAGTAGAGTGCTACTAATACAAATACTTTTATGGCTAATATAAAAAACAACAATTGTTCAATCAAAACACAACACACCTCCCCGGCAGCGGCGCCAAAAATGATAGTTGTATTTTTACCCCTTTAGGAAAAGGAAGGTAAATTAGGGCAAGCGTGCACGACGATTTAGGAAAACCGTGTGTGAATGACCCTAAAAGTGAGTTCGTTCTCGAGGAGGCTAGTGCGTTGTGAATTGAATTGATTTGATTGATTTGTTTTTGATTACTAACAAGAAAAGAGAAGAGAAAATGACGAAGACGAAAAAATAGAAAAATTGGCAAAAACACTACTAGAAAGTTACGACGTAGAAACGTATAAACGACAAAAATAAAAATTTTAACCTAGAAATTCCTAAAAATTACTAAGAATCCACAATATTATTCTAAGAGTTTACAAAAATCAGAACTTGCTAAAACCTTTTAATTAATTTAATAATGACTTTTTAATGCTAATTAAAGCCCTAAAAATCACTTTTAAATATTAAAAAGCCCTAAACAAGATTTAATAGTTTGTAAACCTCAAAAATGACCTAATTAAACTAAAAACTATTTTTAAAAATTTTAAAACCAAATTAAACTATTTTTAAACTCCTAAAAACTATTAAAATCTATTAAATCTTAAATTAATTCTAAAAATTAATTGAAAAGCCTAAAAATTAATTGGAAAGTGACAAAGTTCCTATTTTAATGTCTAGAATCTAGGAAAAATGAAAAAAGTTAAAAATAAAACTTTGAATTTTTAATAATAAAATAATATTAAAATAATAAAAAAAAATAAAAAGTTCAAAAATAAATTCTAAAAAATTCTCAAAAATCCTAAATATTCTAACTAAGACAAAAATGTAAGTTAAAGCTCCTAAAACCTCTTAATTAATTTTATATTAATTTTTAAAGTTTAATAAAAAACTAAAATCAAATAAAATTAAAAATTAAAGTTACTGAAAACTTTTTGATATGTAAACCTCAAAAATATAAATTAAAACCTAAAAACTATTTTTTTGGATTTTTTAATTACTGTTTACTATTTTTTAATTACTTTCTAAATTTTAATCTAAAAATAATCCTAATAATTAAAAGAATAATGGGAAAAATAATATTTTTAAACAGAAAAATCCTAAACCTCAATTAAACCCTAGGAAAAATACTAATGACTAAATAAGTTACTTAAATAAGCTGGAATAAACAAAATAAGCTACGGCTTATTTAAATAAGCCAGAACCAAAACGTGTTTAAGTAACTAATGAAATGAAACTTGAATGTAAAAACTCATCTAGATCACTTGTAGAACCCCTCACTCCTGAGCTGCAGGTCGAGGGTTCGAGTCCAGGCAGGGTGAAGTTTTTACAAAATTTTTCTTTTTTTTTTCTTTTAAAACTTAATCAGTAAACTTGTCTAAACTTAAAAACACAATCCAAAACCTAATTTAATCAAGATTAAAGCAAATATAAACAAAAACGGGTTCAGTTCTGCTTGTTCTTTCTGATGAACACAAGCAACAAGTGTAAGCTTTGCTTGTGTAATGAACAACCAAGAGGAGCTTGGCTGCTGATGATTTTGGTGTTGTTTTTGATGGAACAAGGCACCCCTATACTCTTTGGAGTATAGGGAGTCACAAATGAGCAGAAAACAACAAGCACTTAGCACAAACAAGCCAAAAATCCACAAAAACAGGCACACAAGGTTGCTGATGTGTTATACTAGGTCTGGTGGGTACTATAAGCTTATAACTTGCACAATTATGACTATCACAGGCCAAAATTTTGCATATACTCTCCACAAATGACCTAATAACAAAAACACATCCTACTTAACCCTAGGATTTGACAAGTTTCCAAGAATCAAGCAAAAGTTCAACCAAATCAGTCATACAAGCAGTTATGTAATTTTTTTACTAACTTTTCACTTTTTATCATTCAAATTGCTTCAAATCTTTTCCAAAATGAAAACAGGACTAGACTCCACCTATCACAACCCTATTCAACCTTTCTAACAACTTCTAATCTTCAAAATCTATCAATCTATCATAAATAAACCCGTATCCAAACAACCCTTTAAAACTGAAATCCAACTTTTTCAAACCCAAAACTATTCTAAACTACTCCAAGCTAATTTCTAACAGTCCTATCATGCATCCTATCCCAAATAAACTCAAATCCAACAGATTAAACAACACATAACAACTTAAAAAAAATCACATGAACTTCACCTTTTTTACTAGAAAAATGAAAAACAAGGAATTACCTTGTTGGTCTTACATCCAAGACCAACAATGGCTAGATAGCCACCTTCCTATACACTCGGGTGTATGCAGAATCTTTGACAAATCAGCTTCTCCAATCCTGTTTAAGAAAATAAAAAAGAAATACAAGCAAATATATGTATATTCTGTTTTCTTTTATACTTTCTTAAAAACTTTTTCAAAACCTTTTAACCCTTCAACACACGTTTTTAAACCACTCTCAATCTCAGAAATTCAAGAGCTTTGGTCCACTTTCACTTTCCAAAACTTCTTGGATTTTTGAAGATTAAAAAGGAATTTTCAAAACCTTTTGAAAACCTTAAACACTCAAAGTGTTATACAATTAAAAATGGAACTCAGTAATTCTTCAACAATTGACACCAACTTTAAATAACCATAAAAAGGAATTATATTGCTCAATAACAAACACCAAACTTTTATATTAATTAAAAGGAATTACAAAATTTTTTTGAAGAAAAACTGGAACAACGTGAATGAACAACCCTTATTCTCCTTTTATAGACTAAAAAGAACTATCTAGAATAAAAAAAACTAAAGCTAAACCCTAATGAATGGAATCTCAAAAATGCCCTTGGACGAATTTGTCTTCAACTGGTCAAATGCACCCATGTGATTGACAGCTTTCTTCTTTTGATTTTGGACGTTGGATTGAACTTGGGGACAAAGGATTTGCATCTCACCGTTCAAATTGTCCCCTCCTAGGGTTTTGTGGAAAACGACTTGAGCAGGGGACCATGGGGAAGGCACATGGGGTGAGTGTGAGTGGAATCTGGTGAGTGGGTTTTGTTTAGGCTCAGCTTAATCAGAGATCTGGAGAGATTAAGGTAATACCCCTTTGTTTTGCTCTCAATTGATCCTGGGGGTTTAGGGTTTAAAGAAGGGAGTTTAATCCGTTTTTGGAAATAAAACTTTTTAAATTGTTGTTAGGAGGGAAATGGGGGGATTAGTGGGATGTGTTGACCAAGGTTTGACTGGGATTAAATAAAACCGGGTGTGGATGTGGGTAGGGTCAGGTAGGATATGGGTAATTGGGTTATTGGGTGGGTTGTGGTGACGTGGCAAAGCCTGAGTGGGTGGGAAAGTTTGGGTAGTTGGCAGATTGGGTCCCCAAGCTTCTCTATTCTCTTCATTTTGTAAATAACAGCCCAAAACCCTATTTTCCTTTGTAAAAACTTTGCACCACTTGTCAAATCTGGCACAAATACTTTTCCATACTTTTAACAAGGGCTTTATATGTAATTCTTGGATTCTTCAAGGACTAGTCTTGTACAATCTTCAAACAATAAGGACCATACTTGTACAATTGATATTTGGAGGGTCAATTGTGACAAGTTCTTCAAAGATGAGGGACTAAACTTGACAATCTTCAATTCTTCAAGGGTCATTTTGCAATTTTCCAAACTTGGGCCCGGTTCATTGTGCGACTTCGTTTCCCGTGTTCGTTTTTGATTGATTCTTGTGATCTTTTGCCAATTCCTCAATATCCGTACCTAAAAATACACAAGTAACAAACACGAGCATATATTTGGCATATTTGATGATATTTAATTGATTTTAAGCCCGATTTGGACGATGAGACCATGTATAAAAGCAGTCTCATCATTAAACGATGTGATGCTTGCCAAAAACAAGGCAAGATCACACATAAAGATGAGATGCCTCAGAATTTCATTCAAGAATGTGAAATCTTTTATGTTTGGGGTATCGACTTTATGGGGCCATTCCCTTCCTCTAAAGGAAACAAATACATCCTTGTAGCCGTTGACTACGTTTCAAAGTGTGTGGAAGCCAAAGCTTTACCCACTAATGACGCAAGGGTGGTTTGTAACTTTTTGAAGTCGCTATTCGCTAGATTCGGTGTGCCTCGTACCATTATTAGTGATCGCGGGACTCATTTTTGCAATGATCAATTTGCAAGAGTCATGGCTAAGTATGGTGTAAATCATCGTCTTTCCACCGCCTACCACCCACAAACTAATAGCCAGGCTGAAATCTCTAACCGAGGCTCAAAGCGAATTCTTGAAAGAACCGTGGGAGAGCATCGTGCCTCATGGCCTGATAAACTTGATGATGCTTTGTGGGCTTTTCGTACCGCATACAAGACTCCGATTGGTTGTACACCATATCGTCTCGTGTACGGGAAAGCGTGCCACCTCCCCATTGAGTTGGAGCATAAGGCTTACTGGGCCTTGAAGTGGGCTAATTTTGATATCAACAAAGTCGGTGACCTATGCAAGATCCAACTCAATGAGCTCAATGAACTCCGTAATGAGGCTTATGAAAATTCTTTGATCTATAAGAAAAAGACTAAGCTCATTCATGACTCTAAGATTAAAAACCGAGAGTTCCAAGTTGGAGACAAAGTTTTACTCTTTAACTCTCGGTTGAAAATCTTTTCGGGCAAGCTGAAATCTCGTTGGTCCGACCCATTCACCATTGCCCAAATTTTTCCATATGGTACTCTCGAGCTCGCTCAACCTAATGGACCCAATTTTAAGGTGAATGGCCAACGAGTGAAGTTGTACTTTGGTGAGGACATCTCTCATGAGATGATTCCTTCCCTCACCACGTTCCCCATGAACTAATTTTGGGTCGAGTCAGGCTTGTGACTCGGTTATAAAAAACAAGCGCTCCTCGGGAGGCAGCCCGAGTATCTATCCTTTTCTGTTTTAACCTCCTAAGTGTAGGGGGACCTCTATAGGTGTTTGTGTTTTTGTGGTGATGTGATTACAGGGATGAATATACTTTTGGAACCTTTGAAGAACCGTGCTCCCGTGTTATCCGAAATCCGTTTCTATCTCTCAAACTATCGTGATTCAATTTTCTTCATACTCACATTTGAAATTGATCAAGTTAGTCGTCTCTTCCTTAACTTGATTTAACCAACGTGCACAATGTCATAAGTGTAGGGGAGACTTTTCCCACATGCATAAACATTGAGGACAATGTTTATCTTAAGTGTAGGGGGACTTCTATCGAAGTTTTAAGTGGACTTTTCCATGAAAATGCCTTCATTTAATCGGAAAATCATCTTTTTCAACATTTTTAAAATTTTTGATTAACTTTGGCCATTTAGTCGTAATTTTTAAATTTTTATCATTGCTTTCATATGTATATATCCCGCAATAAAGTCAAAAATATTAATAAAGTGGTGAAGCTAGTTTTGAAATCTTTGACATATTAGGCCCGTTGCGATTATTTTGACTCAACCCTAATAGACTTATCCAAGTTTATTCTAGCTAGTATCCTTAACCATGTAGACCTTAATTGGTTTATTAGGCTAAGCATCCACGAGTCTCATTACTTGAGATTTTAAATTGTGGAGAACGAGAAATGATAGAGTCAATTATAAGTCGGTATTCTTGCGCAAGCTCACTTGGTGTAACTATTTGCCTATTCTCCCATCACTTGCTAATAATTTATCTGCAATAAGTAAGGTCGTACGATTTGAAAAGTTACTTAGCTTCTAGCCCAAGATCGTTTAAAAGTTGCTCGGTAATGATAAGAGTTCATAGCCAAGGCATAACTTATGAAGCGGGGCGCGAAGATTGGCGAGTCCGAAAAGGCCCTAACAAGGCATGAGGATTCAATCTTATTGCTAAAGATCCAAGGTGATGTGAAAAGCATTATTCCCAAAATCAATATGAAGGATCAAGACTCACGACGAAAAGCAATCAACTCCCATAAAGATCATGGAGAAGTCTATCCGAAAAGACCCTAACAAGGTATGAGGATAAATAGATCCAAGTCCGAAAAGGAGGCGGATCATTGTATCTCAAAATCCCAATTAGAGATTGAAGAAATAATCATGAAGTCGTGGTCAACAAAGTTGGAGTACCCCTCAAAAGTCTCCAAGTGAAGAAACTCTATAACGAAGAGAAGACCATTATCTCAAGAACGTCTCTCGAAGATATGAAGTATGAAGTACATGCCAAATATCGGCCCGAGAAAGGTCTCAAATCGTGAACCGAGTTATGCCAAGATATGAACTTTTTGATATCCCGAGAAGCAGTTTTAAGAGATTTTGTCCTTTAGCTAACTATTGATCAAATCGTCCTACTTTGCTTTCAGCCTAAATAAACTATCGAAATAAGTCCAAAAATGCATCTTCATTATCATTCTAAGACAAAAATAAAATATAAGAGATACCTCTAGGAATAAGGGAGTTTAAGCATTTAATTAAGCCATGTGTGTAAGTGTTTGATTTGTAAACTTATAATAACAATGATCTCGTTTTTAAGCTTAGTTTGGGGAACGTGAAACTTGAGGGTGATAAATCTTCACAGCACCAAAGCCCTAATGTAAGTCCTTGATCTCTTTAAAAGTTATTTCCATATAGCTATTTTCAAGTGAAAATGGTTTTATATCCTTTTGTTTGCTTTAAAGTTTTAATTTCTCTTAGTACTTTAATTTTTGTTTAGTAGTATTTTAATAAGGCCAAGGTTGATTGATTATGAGAAGAGTGTAAAATTGCTTTATCACTAAGCATTGCATGAGGGCATGGCAATGGTTAAGTGTAGGGGATTTGATAGGTGTGAAAACACCCATCCTTTTACCACTCATTTCTTACTAAAACAAGACCAAAACGCGTGTTTAATATCATTTGTTTGGAATTATTCGTGGTTTTTGTGTTTATTGTGTTTTCAGAGTCAACTGGATGAATATTGAAGAAAACATGGGATTGCGCGGGATTTATCGATGAAAAAGACTCAAGACGAAGTCTATTGTCCAAGAGATGCAAAAGATTGGATGTCAATGGGCCTATTTGAAGATTTATCGAAGAAAAGGACCAAAGATGGAAGATTTACATATGTCGAAGAAACTCAAGTCTATTAAATGAAGAAATTAAAAGACGAGTTGAATTTAATCGTCGAGAAATCCCGAATCAGAATCGAAAACGTCAACTTTTCTGAAAAGACGAGAAGACAAGAAGAGAGGAAGAAAGCCCAAATCACCCACCAACCACTATCCTATATAAGGAAAACCCTTCACACATTTGGCACTAGTTTTTATTGAGTTACATTTTCTCCTAGTTCGTAGGAAGAACCATCTCCCTTAAGGAGTGGTTTTCATTTTCTTTGATTTCTTCTTGAATCTTGTAAGTTTAATCCTTCCATTTTGTTTGTTGAATCTTAATCATCAATACAAGTTTACATTTAATCTTTCTATCATCTTGTTCATCCTCTCTTTTTATTCAAAGTTTTAAAGTTCTAGTTTAGTTGATTTTGATCTTCAAAAGTTAATGGGTTTTGTGTTTTTATGCTTGGGATTTGATGTTTATGGTTAGTAGAAGATTTGTTATCAGTTTTGTTTAAGATTTGGATAAAAACTTGGTTGATTTTTATTAAATTCGTGTTTCCCATGTTCTTGTGTCTGTTACTGTTCTTAATTCCCAGTATATTCCGGATAATCTGCTTATTTTGTCTCTTATTCGGAATATTTATTTATTCCGGATAGTCTGCTTACCTTTTCTTCTATTCGGAATGTTTGTTTATTCCGAATAGGCCTAAATATTCCGCATAGTCCTACTTATTCCGTATAGTGTAAAACATTCCGAATAGGGCTAAATATTCCGCATAGCTTGATTTTCCCGCATAGAGTAATTTATTCCGAATAGCCATCTTCATTCCGAGTATCATTTATTCCGAGTAGGAGCATTTATTCCGAGTAGGACTATTTATTCCGAATAGTCAGAATATTCCGCATAGTTTTCATTATTCCGAATAGCAAGTTTTATTCCGGGTAGCCATTATTCCGCATAGTCTTGATTATTCCGGATGGCACAATTATTCCGAATAGAGGAAGTTTTCAGTAAGGGTATTTTTCAGCTTTATCGTTTAATTGTTTAATTTTTCAAGTTTAACTTCATTAACTGTTTTTGGTTTCAATCTTTATTTACTTCATTTCTTTATCTTTTTAATAGAATAGAAAACCAAACCCACCATTTGTCACCAAGAACAAATCATTCCACTTTGAGCTGTGATCAATTCGAGGAGATACCGAGAGATTAATCTTGAACCCAATGAAAACCATTGTATCAATCCCTCTTATGCGACAAGTTGAATTATTAGGTTCACTTAATCCTCTTACCCCGCCTGGAGGCGCATAGTACATGTACGGTTTTGAATGAATGCATATGAATGAGAGATAGCACATTATAGTAATAACAACTAAATCTATACGACAATAATTTGTTCATAGAATCTAAAAAATAAGACAATAATTTGCACAAGAACGAGCCGTGGAGCTAGCTAGGCACCACGACATTTTATTAGAACGTTTACGTTTTTTTATTTTGACAAGAATGGGAAATCCTAAAAACAAAGAGAACCTAGAAAGCATAAAAAACAAAACAAAGAGAACACATGGATCCTCATTGAAGCTAGATATAGCGAAGTGTCCATGCGGAAGCCGTATCTTTTAAAGATAGCACCTTTTAAGATTGCTGATATTCCATGTGCGTTCCAGGTCGCGGCCATCCATGTCACGTAACTTGTACGCGCCCCGTCCTAAGGCTTCCGTAACGTCATACGGTCCTTCCCACTTAGGGCCTAGCTTTCCTGTATTCTCCGCTAGACTTGCCTCCTTAGCACGGTAAACAAAATCTCACGGTCGAAAAGAAACACCTTTAACCTTGGCATCATAATAAGCCTTCATCCGTGCCTTAGACTTGGCCTCATTAATAGCCGCTATTTCTCTTTTTTCCTCTAACAAGTCCAGATTAATCCGGAGTTGCTCGTCGTTTGTTTGACGACATTAACCTCTGCTGTGCGGATGGTCGGCATTCCGATTTCTGCTGGTATAACAGCTTCAGTGCCGTAGGCCAATGCAAATGGAGTGTCCTCATTGGCTATTTTAATCATAGTCCTATATGCACATAGAACATGTGGCAGTTCATCCACCCATTTGGCACTTCGTTCATCCAGGCGTGCCTTGATGCCTTCACCCAAGCTTCTATTTGCTCGTTCCACAAGACCATTTCTTTGGATGCAGTTTCATATTAATCCTCCTCAATGTGTCAAACGTCTCTTGGACATCAAGGAGAAGTGCATCCTCCGTATGGCTTTTGATGACTAAATCATCAACATAGACCTCAAGATTGCGGCCTATCTGTGAGTCAAAGGCTTTGTCAACAAGCTGCTGATATGTTGCCCCGGCGTTCTTTAGTCCGAATGGCATTTTTGTATAACAATATACGCCTTGACTAGTATGGAACGCCGTCTTGTCTGCGTTCTCTTCCGCCATATGGATCTGGTGGTATCCTTTGTATGCGTCTAAGAAGCACTTAAAGGGATATCCACATAGGGATTCCACCTTCCAATCAATCTCTAGTAACGGATAGCAGTCCTACGAACAGGCTTTATTAAGATATGTGAAGTCCACGCACATGCGCCAGCTCCCATCATGCTTTTTGACCATGACCGGGTTGGATAACCACTCGTGGTAGTATACCTCACGCATGATACCTGCATCCACCAATTTCCGTACTTCATCCAATATTACTTGGCTGCGTTCTGGTGCCTGACCGCGCTTCTTTTTCTTAACGGGAGGATATCCCTGGCGAATTTGGAGCTTATGTTCTGGTATCGCACGCGGTACGACCATCATATGCTTAGGCTCCCATGCGAATACATCTAGGTTTACTTTTAGGAGAGAGCACATGGCCCTCTTGCCACTATCCGAGAGTGTTACCCCTATGGATATCTCTTGCTCTGGATAATCAGGATGGATTGCCACCTTCCAATTAGGAGGTGGTGATCCATCCTTGGGGGAAACCGGTGGAACTGGTGTTGTCACAGCATGACACTCGGATGCTGGTACGATTGTGTTATAGATAGTGACAATTCCTCCTTCCACAGGGAATTTAATCATTCCGTGAGCTGTGGAGGGTACTGCCCGTATGGCCAGGATACCTGGTCTGCCTATGATCCCATTGTATGGAGAGTGTGAGCGTATCACCATAAAGTTCATCTGTTGATCCCAAACTTAGATCGATTAAGCTTTGTGTATACGAGATTAGATCAAGTAATACACGTAGAGAAACCTTTGCTTATGATAAAGTAACTAAGTGTTATGCGGAATTAACACTTAATCTAAAACACAAAGATGTTAAACAAACTTTCACTTGTATTAGAATGATCGTACTTGATTACAATGAAAGAGGTTTAACTTGTGAAAACTTATGAAAACTGATATTAAACATTAACCTAAAGGCCTTCTTTTATAGACTAAGAAGCCTTGTACAATAAGCTACGTATCAACTATTCTAGGTAAAGATAAACATAGAAAATACATTGTCGTCTCTATCCTTACTAGAAGTATTCTAGAATATAATAAACGTGTAGCTCACATCTTCCATCAGTGCTTGTCTTCAATCTGTCAACGCTTGACTTTAACTTGTCAACGCTTATGCTATCAGCGCTCACTTTGCTCTTGTCAACGCTTGAGTTGTTCTTGTCAGCGTTCAAGTGATCTGGCCTTAATTTATTCCCAACAATCCTCCCCTAAACTTGATATCCACTCTTATGATCAAGTTTCTGAATAAACATTAAGAACTTGGAGGAGTCTGACAAACCTTATCATATTGGTAAGAAATAAATCTGATCAAATTCTTTGCCACGTCACTTGTATAGTCTATCTCCAACTGGGTGTCCTTCATCTTTTCCAAAACAGCCTTGGATATGAAATACTGAGCATCTATAAGTAAATACTCAGCAAACTTTGTAGAACTCAAATGATATACACCAGCAGCTGAATATAACCTCCATTGAAGACCACTGAGGTCATCTTCAAGATCCTTCCATATTTCAGGATCTTCTTCTTTTGTCCCACACATTCTTTTGAATGTGGTCCAAAGTTTTATTCCATTGACTGAAGTTGGTGCTTCAGCCTCATACTTGGTCTCTAGCAACCTCCAAAGGTCCACCAAGTCTTCTCTATCACAACTTGCAAATAAAGATATGAGAGTGGTAAAAGTGTGTACCTTCTTGCCAAATCTTCCAATTTTCCAGAATCCACATTCATCTTCATCATAACTCACAATTGGATTCCTGGAATCTAGTGGTAACACATGCACCATATCTGAAGCTTCTAATGGGGAGAGCTTAAGGCTCTTTCTAATAACTGCTTCACTTAGATATAGTTGATTCATATCTTTTGGAAACTCAAGTGTAAATCCCTTCTTCACTGGTCTGGGAACTATCATAGCTTTCTTGATTTCCATCTCTTCTGCAAGTTGCTCCTTTCTTTCATCTGAAAGAAGTCTGAAAGTGTTTTCTTCCTGCACTTTCACCCAAATAGGATAAGCCCTATGTTCCAACTCATCAAATGTCAAAGCCTTCAGCTTCTGATATGTCCATCCAACTCCATGACATTTGAGCAACATAAAGTAGAGCTTCCTTCTATCCCTTTTCAACTCAGAGAGAATGTTGCTTGCCTTGTGCTTCAAAATCACCTTACAATCCTTCTGAACTCTAAGAAGAATTTCCAAACCCCATATCTGATCTGAAATGGTCAAGTCTGGATTATCCATACAGCTTTCTTCCCAAGAATTGTACATCTGAACCACCTCTGGCATATCAAAATCAATCTGCAACTTTAAATCTCTCAGCTTTTCCCTAGCAAGCTCATCACCATACTCAAGTCTTTTTGGTTCAACAATCATCACACTTGAATCCGAGCTAGCTCCATCACTTTCTTCTTCAGAAGTCACAACAAATGGTGACTTTTCCTTTTCACCTTGTTCCATCATTTGCTCAGCCAATCTTCTATCAAATTCAACCTGAGCTGCATTCTTTGGAACAATTTCTTCTACCAACTTACCCTTACCCTTATCTGATGGTGCAATTGTTGGTAAGGTAGATGGTAATGCCTGAGTAGAAACATCCTTGATGATAGATGATGACTGGAATACATCACCTCCATATACAGATCTGTCAACGCCCAAATTTCCTCTATCAGCGCCCAAAATACTTCTATCAGCGTCCAAACTTGTCTTGTCAACGCTCAAATATTTTCCCTCAGCGACTTGTGTAACCTCTCTCAACATATCTGTAAATGATAAATTTAATTTGGTTGGAGAGATCAAGGACGTATCAAAACCTGTTTGTTCCTTCAAAGTAGTAAGAGCTTCAGCAACATCCAATGATTGACCATCTTGACTGCTCTTATCACTCAGATTTCTTTGATCATCCTCCCCTTTGGAAGACTCCTCCATACCTCCCTTTGCATGAGCACTCTCCAAAACAAAAATCCTCTCCCTCAATTCCTTGAGTTCAAGGCCTTGGTTACTGACAATTTGTACCAAGTCTGCATTCTGCTTTTGCAAGCTAATGCAGACAGCCGTCAATTCCAAAAGAGTCATTGGTTCCAAGCTGCCCTCTTCTGAAATGGGGATTTGACCTCCCAAGTCAGGTTCATTGGGCATGGATGAGGACTTAATTATGGTGGGACTGCCTTGGCCAGCCTCTAAGCCAGAACCAATAGTCCCAGCCTCATCCAGGTCACCAGCCACACTTGTGGTGGTGGTTCTCTCTGCTTCATGGCTAGGACCACCAGAGGAGAACACTCCAGCAGTCCTTTGGTGTTTAAACAACCTATATTTAGGTGGTGTGGAAGATGGTGTGGAAGAAGGTGTAGATGTGGGTTGGTTAAGGGGTGTTTGGGATTGTGATGGTTGGGTGTCAGTGTTGGAAATAGGCACATCAACGCCCATATTAAATGCGTCAGCGTCAAAGGGATTTTGGTCTATTTGCATTTGGTCAGGTGAGGGTAAAGGTTCAGGGATAGGTTCAAGTTGTGGGTGAGGGTCAATATGAGGTTGGGGGTCTGGTTGGGGTTGTGCTGCTGCAATAACAGCAAGCATGGCTGGGGTTAAAGGTAGGTCTCTATGAGGTGGTGAATTCATCTTGGTAAAAATAGCTTTCTTTTGTTCAGGAATTTTATAAAAATTATTGTGATCCCTTGAACAATACCTTTGAGCATCAAAAATCATTTGCAGAAAACGGGGATAAGCTAAAGTCATTTTTGTCCCCTTGTTTTTACACATTCCTTCAAAAATCATTTTAGACCAGTTATATTTTTGCCCTGTTGCAATACACACAATAGCAGTTGCAATGGATCTATTGATCTCATTGTGTGCAGTACATTTGGGACTCAAACATTGAAGGAGAATGTGAATGAGGTACTTCCAGGCTGGGGGAAATTCCTGCTTATGGTACTTATTAAGAGTACCTTCATCAGGAATAGGGTATCCCAAAGCCCTAAGCCCTTGTTCTATTTCAGATATGGGAAGAATGGTTATACCATCAGCATCATTAAGATGCAAGGCCTGGCGTACCAAGGCCTCAGTAACCACCCAAGATCTCCCATGAACAATAGAAGTTAATGTGGTCACTCCATTAACTGTTGAGGAACTAACAGTGTTCCAAAACTGTTTAATGTGTGTGACTGGAATGAGTGGTGCATGAGAAAGAGCATACCTTAATGGGGATGCGTTCAAATACTCCACCATTTGTGTGTATTGAGGGAACAAAGTATTATCAGCAACAAGATAAGCAATCATGTTGTGTTGAGACTTGAACCCCAAATCCAATTTTGCTGAGTTAAATCTTGGTGCCATTGATGAAAGCTGTTAATTTGAAGTATAAAAGATGAAGGTTGATAAGAGAAAAGTGTTAGACAAGAATTATAGATACCCTGTTTAAAAATAGGAGCCAAATTTATAGGAAAAAGTTATAAGTTATCTCATGCATTTAATGAAAGTAACAACTCCTAAAATTACGGCTTGAAAATATGTCAATGAGTACGCCCCTACTAAAGGGCCTCCCTTTAAAGATAAAGACAGAAGCGCCTCCAATTGCTCACCAAGAAGAAGTTTGAGCGCGAGAGCAAAGAAATCGGGGTCATTTACGCTGTTGTGACAAGAGAAGTCGACCAAAGGGGTGCTGATCAGTCCATAAAAGTCCCTAACGTGAGTGCTCTAGAATTTGCTAAAAGATTTATGGCCTATTCTATAAGGTTACACTTTACTTTAGTCCTGTGTCCCTTCGGGAGTAACAACTGGATAGGTCCCATTGATTGTCAACGGTCAAATATAACCCATCAACGCCCAACGGCTATAATCTTGTCAACGTTCGCCTAAAGCCATGTCAGCGTCCAATTTGGTCACAACAACGCTTGGAAAAATCTTGTCAGCGTCCAAAAATAAAATTGTTTTAAAAAGTGAAAAATGACCTTAACAAGTAATTTATCCTAGAGAAGATAACCAAAAGCTGATAATCATCATAGGGCGACAAGCACTGTCCAGTTATGCACACTTGCATAAGCAAGATAGACATAACAGTCCTCTAGTGTCCCTTGCTAACCAAAATTCTTAACAACCAAGTTAGCTTATAAAATCCTTGTTACTCCCAGGTAAAACCCATATCAAAATGATTCCCAAGTCTCCCAACAGACCACAACCAATTCTAGGTCAAAAATGTCTTGGCAGCATGCAAAGTTGATATACTATGCATGCTACAGTGCCTCATGGTTTAGTAAAACTAACCCATACTCACCTGTGGACACAATCTAGAATTGTGATAAGAGTATCATATGGATACCCAAAAATCCTAAAGGTTCCTAAAACCTCCCCTTAAACTATGATACATGAGTTTCTCAAAATATATATGAACATAAAAAATTTATGTCAAGATAGGAATATAAATATTCCAACCATCATCCATAAACAAAAACATGTCCAAATAGCTCTTCAAAAATCCATAAGCAACTCTGTATCCATAAGCTACCACCACCTACACATTTAGATTGAAAACCACAAAACTAACATTTGTTGCTGACAGCGCCCCGACAACACTCATCAGCGTTGAAGGAACTCTTGTCATCGTTAGACAAAAATATCTCTAACAACGGCAAAATAACACTTATCAGCGTTACATTTACCTTTGTCAGTGTTAGAAAAATAAAGTGGAAAAATCTAAATCATCACAAAGACCAATAACAATGCATTATCCTGTACATACTTTTACAAAAAGGTTCCAAAACACATATTAAGTGAGATTAACCATTCCAATATTTGTTACCAAATATTGAAATCTTCCAGCATCAAAAGGTTTAGTTAATAAATCAGCCACATTATCTTCTGTGGCTACCCTATCTGGTTGTATTAAACCTTTCTCAAAGCAATCTCTTATAAAATGATGTCTAATTTCTATGTGTTTGGTTTTAGAATGATGTACAGGATTTTTAATAATGCATAAAGTACTGTTATTGTCTACAAAAATCTTGGTATGCATAAAATTATACCCATAATCCAACAGCTGGTTCTGAATCCATAAGACTTGTCCACAACAAGCAGCTGCAGCCACATATTCTGCTTCTGTTGTAGAGTTTGCCACCACTGTTTGTTTCTTGCATTGCCAAGATATCAATCTACTCCCAAGAAATTGGCATCCACCAGTTATGGATTTTCTATCAAACTTGTCACCACCATAGTCACTGTCTGAATATGCAATAAACTCCAATGGAGAATCTTTTGGGTACCATAAACCAAGATCTGGATAACATCTTAGGTACCTAAAAATTCTTTTCACAGCAAAAAGGTGACATTCTTTGGGAGTCACTTGATGGCGTGCACAAGCACACACAGCAAACATGATGTCAGGTCTTGAGGCTGTAAGATACATCAATGAACCAATCATTGATCTATAGTGCCTAACATCCACATCCTTTCCAGCTCCAATTTTTCCCCAAGGGGTTTCCCTATCCATAGGAGTGGAAGCACTCTTTTCATGTGGAGAAAAACCATATTTCTTCAAGATTTCAGCTACATATTTGTCTTGGGAGATGAAGATACCATCTTCTTTCTGCTGAACTTGTAAATCTAGAAAGAAGTTCATCTCACCCATTGCACTCATCTTGAATTTATCTGTCATGAGCTTGGAAAAGTCCTCACTCATTTTTGGATCAGTAGACCCAAAAATGATGTCATCAACATAGACCTGCACAAGCAAAACATGTTTTCCTTTCTTCTTTGTAAATAGTGTCTGATCTATGGTGCCCCTTTTAAAACCATTTTCCACCAAGTAGGTGGACAATGTACCATACCATGCTCTTGGGGCCTGATGAAGTCCATACATAGCTTTCTTCACTCTATAAACCTTGTCTGGATTCTCAGGATCTTCAAAACCAGGAGGTTACATTACATATACCTCCTCAACAATTGTTCCATAGAGGAAAGCACTCTTCACATCCATTTGGTAAACAGTGAAGTTCATGCAAGAGGCATAAGCTAGGAAAATTCTGATAGCTTCAATTCTTGCAACTGGAGCAAAAACTTCTTCATAATCTATGCCTTCCTCTTGTGTATATCCCTGAGCTACCAAACGTGCCTTGTTTCTGACCACAATACCCCTTTCATCTTTCTTGTTCCTTAGAACCCATCTTGTCCCAATTGGTCTCACATATCTAGGACAATCAACCAGCTCCCAAACATCCTGTATAGCAAATTGGTGAAGCTCATCTTGCATTGCTTCCACCCAACTAGGTTCTTTGAGAGCATCAAATATCTTCTTGGGTTCTTCTTGTGACAGAAAACATGCAAACAAACATGCTTGTACAAGAGGGGTATCAACCTTCTTGTGTATATTGGCAATAAATCCACCAAGATTTTGATGGGATCTTCTTGTCTGAACTGGAGCCATAACATCACCAATGATCTGAGATGAGGGGTGATCCTTTGCTGTGGAAGTGAGAACGCCTCCTTCAAAAAGTCTGGTGTCCTCAACTTCACGCTCCATGTTGCCAATATCTTCTTCATCAGACTCTCCTTGATCAACAGAAATCTCTTCATGGACATTGGAAGGTCCACCCTGTTCAAAATGGGAAGAGAAAAGATGTGCAAAGGTGTTGTCAAAGTCTGAATCTTGTTTGTCAGCGCTTGGGCTAACAACGCTTGAACTGGTGTTGTCAGCGTCTGAGCCATCAGCGTCTGAATTAGTCTTGTCAGCGCTTGATTTCCCTTTGTCAGCGCCTGAAGAACCATGCATGTTTGTATTTGGTGGTATTTGGAAACCACCACTATCTTTTCTAGCAGCAGTAGCAGCAGCATAATACTCATCTGTCCATATAGGAAGTGTAACATATTCTTGTGTGGGAGATGACTCAACTGCTGGTGGTCCATCCTTCTTAGCAACCTGTATACCTGAAACATTACCAATTCTCTTTTCCAAAACACTTGAAGTTACCTTCACAATGTCTGGATCAGTAACAGGCATATAATTTAAAGCTCTAGATAAAGGTTACAAGTCAAACAACCAATTTGGACCACTTTCAGGATCACTAGGTTTACTTTCTAAAAACCTAACATGTACCTTTTCAAGTTTACGTTTTTCCTTTTTAATGTAAACCCTATATCCTTTACTCTGCACTGAATAACCCATGAAATACCCTTCATCACCTTTTGAATCAAATTTACCTAGGGCATCACTAGTTTCTAAAACAACTACATGACAACCAAAAGGCTTGAGAAAGCCAATATTTGGCTTCCTTCCCCAAAGTAACTCATAAGGTGTCTTATTATGTATTTTGTTGACCAATGCCCTATTTTGAACATAACAAGCTGTGTTAACAGCTTCAGCCCAAAAGGCTATAGGAAAGTGGGCATCAGCCAACATGGTTCTAGCTGCTTCAATAAGGGTTCTATTTTTCCTTTCAGCAACCCCATTTTGCTGTGGGGTTCTAGCTATGCTAAACTGCCTAGTAATCCCTTTCTTGGCACAAAAATCATCTAACAATTGATTTCTAAACTCACCCCCATTGTCACTTCTAATAATTTTGACCTCATTACCATTCTTCTTCTCAATCTGGGTAATGAAATTAATCAGACTTTGGGCAGTTTCACTTTTCTTGGCTAAAAAGAAAGTCCATGTAAACCTGGAAAAATCATCAGTGATAACAAAACAATATGATTTACCCTTCAAACTTTCTATATTAGTAGGACCAAAGAGATCCATATGCAATAAGTGAAGTGGTCTAGAACTAGAGTGCACCTGTTTAGATTTGAATGAGACCTTGTGCTGCTTGCCCTTACGACATGCAACACAAGAGTGGTCATTGTGGAAAGCCTTTTCAGGCAAACCATCAACTAAACCAAGCCTCACAAGTCTATTGATATTCTTAAAGTTTATGTGCCCTAATCTCCTGTGCCAAAGATTACTTTCATCTACTGAGGCTTTAGCATAAAAACATGACATCATTTTATTATTTATCTTAATTCCATTAAGATTCACATTATATATGTCCTTATGCCTTGGTGTTCTAAATTCTATGTATTTTTCCTCAGGGAGCTTGTAATCTTTGCTTAACACCAAGCACTCAGTATTTGTGAAAAGAACCTTATTTTTGTTATCACACACTTGTGATACACTAAACAAATTATAATCCAGTTCTTTTACCAGGAAGACATTCTCAAACCGTAGATTGTTGGTAATAAGGGTTCCTTTTCCTGTGATGGTGCCATAGCCCCCTCCAAAGAATACCTTATCACCATCTTGACTAGGAGTGAAATTCGTCAGATAGTCTTCCTTTCCTGTCATGTGCCTTGAGCATCCACTATCCCAATATCCATAATCATTGATCTTCTTCTGAATGCCCTGCACATAAAGAAAACACATTAGTTTTCTTTGGGAACCCAAGCCTTGGAAGACTTGGATTCATTTGGTTGTTCAACAAGAACAGACTTGGTTCTCATAACAACCCCATTTTCATCCCTGTTTGAATGAAATTCCCAGTTAACCCCAACTGGTGTTGACAATGCCTTTGAAATATAATGAAACCTGTTGCATGTCATAGAAAGACCAGTAAAATTAGGGTTTTGGTCTTGTTTTGGTCTCCATGTTAAGCTAGTAGAAGCTTTAGACCTATTTCCCTGTGGTTGCAAATACCTAGGTTTGGCAGTGAGTTTGTCAGCGCTGAAATTGTTCTTGTCAGCGCCCCGATTACCTTTATCAGCGTTGAACCTAGGGTTTGCTACAGGAACCCATTGCCTATTTGACCAAGTGTTTGACTTTTGGAAAGGTCTTAGGCCTTGTGTGTTAGACCCTCTAGAAAAGAATGGGGCTGGTCTAACAACTTGTGAACTTTTGTTCACAAAGGTATTGGGTCTGACAGTGTTTGACCTATGTTGACTTTTTTCAGCGCTGAAATGGTTCCTATCAGCGTTGACATTGGAAGCGTTGACACATTTGTATGCCAAATGTGAGAAGCTACCACATGTGTAACAAGCTTTTCTAGACATAGTCTTAGGTCTAGAAGCAAAGAAGCATGTTCCATGGTTACTAACTTGGCTTTTTGGTGACCTAGTATTCCTATACATCTCTGCATACTTAACACTAGGTTTTCTAACAGTTTGTGGGCCAAGGTCAACAGCTTTGCCAGTGGTTGGGTGTGTGATTTTAATAGGTGTAGGATCATGGCTCTTGATTGGTGTGGGCTCATTTGGACTTTCACACAACAACCCTCCCTTAACAAACAAAGTGTGGTTAGCTTTCTTCCACTCATCTAGGTCAGTCAGTTTTTGTTTGTATTCTTCAACTGGGGAAGTCACTCTAGGTGGAGGAATGAATTCCTTCTCTTGAAGTTCTGGCAAGCCAGTCCAAGATAAGTCCTTTGATTGGACACCATAGAAATCCCCAGCTGGTGGTGGAACACCAGTATAATCTTTCATCCCAATCCCACTCATGTCCTTAGAGTCTCTTTGTTTACTAACACACTCTCCTAGGGATTGTGTGGCCTTATCAAATCTCTGGATTTTAAGACTCACATTATCTTTATTTTTGTTAGCCTCATCTAACTGAGCTATCAAATCAAGATTAACCCTGTTTACTATATCTTGAATATCTTTACTTTGATGTAACTCATGTTTTAAGATATTTATTTGATCCTTTAAATCAAACTCCATTTTCTTATACTCAGCTACTGTCTTTTCTGTTTGGGTAAGAGCAATTTGATAATTAGATACTTTGCATCTTTCAGTACTTGCCTCATCTAATAATTTTACTATCTCTTGATTTAGTTTTTCAGTATTTAAACGACAACCCTTAGAACAGAAAGCATCATCATATACCTCATTATCTGATGAAGAGGAGGAGTGTGCCATGAGAGCATATTCAACATGCTCTTCTTTAACTTCAGCAACCAAAGCTCTGTCCTCTTCCTCATCCTTAGCCATAAAGTTCCAGCTCCAGTCCCATCCTCCAACACCATCAATTTGTTGAACAGGAACCATTGCCTTGGGATCTTGGCTCTTAACCATTTGGCTTGAGGGCTTACCAGCATCAGATCTTCTTGGAGATCTACATTCCCTCATAAAGTGCCCCATCCGATGACAATTGTAGCACTCAACCTTTGATTTGTCAAATCCAGCAACATCCTTAGCATTAAAGGTCATCTTCTTCTTGAACCTTTTATTAAACCTGTTTGCTCTTAAACTTACAAGAGCCATAGTCCACTTGATGTCCATCTCTTCCAATTGCTCATCACTTATCTGCTCAAGATCTTCATATGTAATCCTTGAATCACTGGGCAAAGAAGCAATGAATGCACACACAGTATCTAGATCTAAACCAGCAGGTTTAATTCTATCAGCGCCAAAGTTGTGAGTGTCAGCGCTTGAGTATAAAGCGTTGACAGGATATGATCCAGCGCTGACAGGCTGTGATCCAGCGTTGACACATTGAGATCCAGTGACTGAATGTCCATAGGAGTTCATGGAATCAAATTGGCCTTCACTTTGTGAGAAGAAAGCCATGTTGTTGCTGGAAGATTTGTTATCACTCTCCAAAAGCCATTCATTCTCCAACAGTCTTAGTTTGTTGAAGATGTCATCAAACCTGGAAGTCTTGTGGGTGTTATTGACAAGAATGGATCTTGTCTCAATCTTCCATACATCACCAAGGCTTTTGAGAAAAGTAGCATTCAAGTCAGGGTCATCAATCTGTGTTCCCATGAAGGAAAGTTGACTTGTGATGTCAAGCAGTCTACTTCTCACACTACTGAGATTCTCATTGGGTTGAGCCTTAAAGACAGCATACTCATGCAAGAGTTGCTTCTTCTTTTCTTCTTTTGTGTCAGCATTGCCACCATGTGCTACTTCAAGAGCTTCCCAAAGCTCTTTTGCAGACTCAAAGCGTTTGTACTTGTGCTGATTCTCTATATAATGGTTCTTAACCATTGAGTCTAACGATAATTGGACTCCACAGTTTTCTTCATTTAACATGTAGGTTGGTGCTGTGATGAGATCTTTATCCATATGGAAGGGAATTATAAAGTCCGTTTTTGCAAGCTCCTGATTCATTTTAAAATAATCACACTGGGGATATTTTGCAAAGTTGTATGACCGATTCTCATCAACTAGATCCTTATTTGTGCAATCGTCGAAAATAACAATCGGATCTAAGACCAATCCTAATTGGGTTGCATTATAAAGTCTTGGACTATGGATAAAAGCTTGTCTTGCATACCGTGGGTTAGGGTGAAGGTATTTTTGACGCGATAAGTTAAATTCTCTAAACGATGCGTCAAATAAGTGCACTAGTTGAGAGGCAGCGTATTGTCTTAAAAGTAAATAATCTAAACTTCTAATCTTATTAGCCGCATTAATTTCCATTTCATTCTTTTTAGACTCGAGTAATTCAAAATCCGTTTGAAGTTTATGAAAATTAGTGACCACTAACTCTTTTTCTTTAAGTTCGTTGGAAAGATCTGCTCTTAATGTTTCAATTTCTTGCAAATGACCCATTTGTTTGTTTCGAAAATGATCATATTCGGGATTTGTTAGAACATTGGATGAAGGAACTAATTCCAAAGTTTGAACTTTTTCGTTGCACAAGACAAGCTCAGCAGGCAAATTCTTATTCTTAGCTAGGGTTTCTAAGAGTGCAGTATTCATTTGGCTAAGTAATTTTGCAGGAACCATGACAAAATCTTGTTAAGAAGGAATATGCGTATGCGAAATGGCTCCCGGTTGTGATTCACTCAAAGTATGGGGACTCACATTGATATTACTATCATTGATTGTCTCATCATTTGAAAGACTCACAACCGAAGACTCATTCGGATCAGCACCCTCTTGCCCAACTTGATGTGGTTGAATACTAGTATCAGTGGTATTAGTAAGTACCTCAGATATTTTATCTGACCTAAAGCTAGAGATAGTTGCCATAAGAGCTGCCTGAGCAGATTGACGATCATCACAGTCTGAATCGTAAGCATCCAGATCATCTGCTTGGTATGCTGCATTCTGTGTAGTGACAACTTCTTGTTCCACAATCCCTGGATCAGCAAGAAATGCAAGCTCCTCTTCATCAAGTTCCTGTCCTTGTGCCTGAGCGTTCACTAAATAAATCTTCTCTGCAAACCATTGACCATCCCTTCTCCTCTTGGGTTTTGTGCAATCCTTAGACATGTGACCTTCTTCCTTACTGTTGTAGCATGTAATCATTCTCAACTTACCTGTGGAATTAGCCCGTGGAGGAGTGTTGACCATTGGAGCAGGATTGACCATGCGTGCATTGGTGGTTGATGTAGTGGGTCTCCCCTGATAAGGTTGAATAGGTTGAACCATTACCCTGCCATTCTCAATGGTAGCTTGTTGTAGAGAATTGGATGAATTCCTCAGCTGATTGTTAGTAGGAGCTGGTCCTCTAAATCCTCGTTTGCTCAATGTCCTTGTGAGATAAGCAGACATAGTGGCTAACACTTCAACTGGGTCAGTTCCTTGTTTGAATTCAGGAATGGGAACTTCATCATTATCACAATACATTGCTTGGTCTTGTTGAGCGACATAAGCACTAGAAGGAATACTCATGTGGTCAGAATAGCTTGATGGATATGCTGCATTTTCTTGATAAGAAGAGTATGATGACTGAGCATAAGGTGCAATGCTCGCTGGTGAATATGGATGAGGTTGTGAGGCATATTGTGATGCTTGTAGTTCTCTCTGAGACGAAGGTGCATTAAACCGATATTGTTGCTGATGTGAGGTGGGTGGTTGCGGTAGAATCGAATATTGGGGGAAGCTTGGAGTCATGTACGGTGATGGATGATAGGCTTGGTGTCCCATGATATAAGGTGTGTTGTTGTATGACAAGTTTGGTTGATTTGCCATCAAAGCTAAAGAATCAGGGTACATACCTCGAGGCGAACGGTGCATGATCACGTGCTTCTCATGCTGCTGGAGAAAAGCATAGAGTTGATCCAAATTGCACTTATGCAAATCCCTAGTTAACTTAACATCAGTAATATACTCACCCCATTCAGCTTGAGGTAAAGTATTCAAAAACTTGGTGTTAACCTGGAATGGAGCAATCATGAGATTGTATACATTCAAATCATTCATGAGAGTAGTGAATCTGAAGTAGTAGTCGTGAAGCGTTTCCCCTGGACTGTACGTGAATCTATCAAACAGATCATACAACTGACATTCCCGTTCCTGCTTAGTAAGAGACATACCTTGTAGCAAAACCTTTAGACGTTCCCATAAATCCTTTGCAACCGTATATTGACTTACCATTCGATAGATGTCATGTGGAGGAGCTTGGAGAATGGTTTGAAGAGCCTTTTCGTCTGTATCGGCAATAAGTTGTTGAGCTGGTGTAAGTTCTTCAAACTCCCGTGGTCGAGTCACATTGTTAACAACGATTGTACCATAATCAAGTGGACCATTTAGAATTGACTCTACCATAAGCCTCACATATGTCGGTTTTCCCTTAATGCATGACATCATACGGCCTTGCCATGCTTCAAAGACTTCTTTAATGAGCATTGGAGGGCGATTATATGTTCCCATAATGACGGATATATCCGTAAGTGATGTCATTTGAGGCATTAATGAATTTGGATTCATTTTGATCACTTTAAAGAGTCAAAGATTATCGGTTGATCGAGCAGTGAAGTAAAGTTTTGAGTTGTGTTGAGTTTTTGTGTAAGAAACCAAGATTAAATCCTCTAAAAATCGTCGAAAAAACAAGTAAAATATCCCTTGGTTCGGAACAATTGTTGATTCGAAAGAAATTGGTTCGGAACTTCCTTGATCCGGAACAGTGTTGATTCGGAAGATTTGGTTCGGAACTTCTTTGATCCGGAACTGTTGGTTCGGAAGATATTGGTTTGGAACTTCTTTGATCCGGAACTGTTGGTTCGGAAGATATTGGTTCGGAACTTCTTTGATCCGGAACTGTTGGTTCGGAAGATATTGGTTCGGAACATCTTTGATCCGGAACTGTTGGTTCGGAAGATATTGGTTCGGAACTTCTTTGATCCGGAACTGTTGGTTCGGAAGATATTGGTTCGGAACTTCTTTGATCCGGAACTGTTGGTTCGGAAGATATTGGTTCGAAACTTCTTTGATCCGGAAGAAATTGGTTCGGAAGAGTTTGGTTCGGAATTTACTGGAAGAAGGCTAGTTCGTGTGTTTAACAGTCGACTAAAAATATTAAGAACGAACCCAGATTTTTACCAAATTACCCGAAAAGTTTTGTGATTTCTACCAAAAGAAGTAAAACCCAATACTTATCTACTAATTCCACCAACAAAATCACCAAAAACTTCAAGAATCAAGATAGATTTTCCTAAAAAACACTAATACAATCAAAAACTAAAGAACAACACAAGTCATTACCTTAAATCACCCCATGGCTCTAATACCAATTGAAGAATATGGATAATCTTATGAATCAATAAGGTGGGTTGAAGGTTCTAGAGAGAGAAAGTAGTGAGAGAAAGTGAGAGAGAAATATGTGTTTTCTTTATTCAAAATTAAAGTGAAACAAAAAACCAACAACCAACCCCTTTCCATGGTGGAAAGGGGTATTTATATGCAAGCCACTAATGGGCTTGGGCCGACCCATGACAAGCCCATGGGCCGGTTTTTACTTAACTAAATAAGCAAACATTAACTACGAGCTATACAACATTAATAATATTGTGGAGTGACCGATACTTCTAAATATACGTTAAAAACGTATTTCTAACATTGTTGTTAGGAGTATATATATATATATATATATATATATATATATATATATATATATACCTTATTATAAGGAATTATATGATACAATGCCTATGCTTATGATTGTAATATATCATTATATATGAGCTCCTCGTTTGATACGTATTCTCGCGCACGTTATCGCGCGTCAACATTTATTTTCTCTCGCTTATGATTTTGTACGTATATCTACCGAACACAACTTATTAACGAATCATATCCGTTGCTTTTAATAATATCATATGGTATTATTTGGATAAGTTTGCATCTTTAAATGATGCGGTGGAACCTAAAATCAAGGTACTTATGATCCTATATTTACATATGGGACCTGAGTCTCTTGATCCTAAGTTAATTATGATTTCGTCTCAAGACGGTATGGGACGTCTAAAGGTGAAATCATAAGTCACCGGACCACAAGTTTATTTATAATTTCGTATTAAGATGTTATGGGACGTCTGAAGACGAGGGATTATAAATAAACGGACTGTAAAGTATCTTAATAATATCTATTATCTTAGACGTTATATTTATCCTAAATAATAAGCCTTACCGGGAGTAATTAGGTAAGGTGGGCTATGAAATCCTTATTGAAACGAGTAAGGACGCTTGTTCGTTTGAATAAAGAAATCGTAGGTCACCGAATGGAGTTATAAATTTCACCTTACATGGATGAGGACGCTTGTCGATGTAAATAGAAATTTATGATCACATGGGCTTAAATATAATCGACATGACTCATTATTGATATTATTTTATGTATCCAGCTATGTACATATTCCTTTTTGACTCGCGATTTCCTCCAGTAATGTCTTACCATTATTACATCACCATTTAGAAATCTAAGGAGATTAGTATTCATCTCTTTTGGATCATAGCACAGTGCTCTTGATTTTTGGCTTATCCTTAACCCAAATATCACTTCCGCTGTAGTTGACCCCGTTGGAGGTGTCCATTTTCCGCTGCATTCGACCCTTTTGGGGGCGTTCTTTTCCACTGCATTCGACCCTTTTGGGGTGTTCTTTTTTGCTGCATTTTGACCCTTTGAGGGTGCCCATTTTTCCGCTGCATTTGAACCTTTTGGGGTGTCCACTTCGGTTGCGTTTGACCTCTTTAGGAGCGTCACAAAACATAAAACTAGTTCATTTGCCATGGGGAAATAAAACTTCGATCATTCGAGGAGACGGTAACATAGACTTTATCGACACAAGACTTAGTGTCATTTCTTGTACCGAAACTCATATATACTTGGTAAGAAGATGCCTTATCTTCTAAGCTCGCATTTCTTAAATCGACGATGAAGACAAACCCAAGCATAAAAGACATGCCCAACTCTCAATGGGTGTATTTTGTATGGTTACGTTTGTCATCACCCAAAAAGTGGTAATGGATGTCCAATACTCTTTGAGCGATCTCCTTCCTCTTCGGATCCAAATAGTTCGACAATACCATTGTCTAACAAGCCTTGAAATGAATGACTTCCTCCTTTTAGAAGTCGAAATTTATGCAAATTTTGAACCACCAAAAGTAGATGCATAACCCTTTCAACATCTCGCCAGGGATGCACACTTCTTTATTCTTGGTATCTTCTTTGATTTACATCATTTGAAGTACTTCTTCTCTATGAAACTTATGCCCCAGCTCAGCCACAAATGAAGCAGATTCCTTGCAACTTCCTACCCAAGCAACATCAACAATGATCTAAACCTTTTTGCTGAGTGAAGCCTTGGTGTCAAACTAATGTTTGCATTCCACGGGCTAGAAATATATCGGAAAGCCCTTTGTGCAAAAATTGTTGACGCAAGAGCAGGTACCAGCCAAGACTATATTTCTAACTCGTCATCGCATAAGCCTATTAAAGATTAATAGACTTAAAAACTTCTTGAATAACTATTAGAAACATTAATAAACTGTTATCTATGCTCATCATGACACATTGGGACCCCGGAGTCAAATCTAAGTAAAACCAAGACTTAGGACGAGTTTGTCCTAGCCAACCCAACCTTGTAAACTTAAAACTTGAGTTCACAAGATTCCATGCTCGAGAAAAAGTGCCCTCACTTGTTCCCTGAACGAGTAACTTCATCTTTAGCTTCGAGAACGAAACTAAAATAGCGGGTAGGTGGTGTAAAACCCCTAAAATTTGGGCTTTTACACACGTCACCAGCTTCATTATTGTTATCATTCACATACTTTATTTAAACAGACCACCGTTACAATATATCATCACAAGACTTATCGTGTTTTGGCGAATGATTTCTTAAACTTCATATGACTCATGAATTATGCATGATAGCTTGAATACAACCCAAAAGTTTATCATGATTTACAAAAGATCTAGTACATCTACTCAAATCCTGCCCAACAGGTCTGCTGGATGGGGGCTGGTGCTGGTAGGGCTGGTAAGGCTGCAGGTGCCGACAGAGTACTCTGCAATGCCTATATAAGCCAATCAGTACTCCTTAAGCAAACTGAGTACAATCAGCAACTGGGACCGCAGTCTTCCAACGACTCCTCGAAGGTAGGCGGTCTCTGCTGTCACTCCATCGTGACGAACAGCTGCAAGATCAAAGAAGGTAGAAAAGGACTGCCCTTGTGCAGAAAGAGAAATGTGGGTCTTATGCTGAAGGCCCCCTCCAAGGTGTGAATAAGCCAATGGAGATAGTAATTCTCCTCCAACAACCACTGTAAGGCCTCGTCGGTCGTGGCCCAAAAACTCCGTGCTATCTGGGCATCTACCCAAAGGGTCCAAGAGAGAAAGTCTATGCGCTCATGCATGACAGTGTACCCCGTCTGGCCTGCTATCAACAGGTTGCGGACGTCCGTCATGTCCTGCTCCTGGCTCATGGCCAGAGCAGTAATCCGAACTTAAACAGGATCAGCACGTCCAGTTCTGGAACCCTCTCCGACCTTAAATCTTGACTTGTAGGTTTCCAGATGAACATCAATCGTCGTGAGCTTAACCAACTAAATGTGGTTAACCCAGCATCGAATTTTCCTAGTTGAAAACTTCCTAAATTGTCCTCCCTAAATTGTCATGAATTGTTCTACAAACTTCTACCGCTTTGTCTGATTGACGGCCAAACTTTCAAATAGTTCTGTCCATGCGAAATTGAAAGCAGCATCCAATTACTGCTCAATCGGATGTATAGAGCGACCCAGATAAATATATCTTTGCATTGATTTCTGTTCATCCGTAATGGTAGCAGCACCCAAATACTGCTCAATCGGACTTATAGAGCGATCCGGATAACTATCTCTTTACATTATTGGCACCATTCGTTTCTGAGCTTTTCTAGAACGAACCTTTAAACCTATGACATCTATACCCTAACAGATGACAAAGTTTTTAATAGCTTCGAGGACGAAGCTAAAATAACGGGGCAGTGCTGTAAAATCCATGATTTTACCATGATAAAAATGTAATAAAAGTCTACCCAATGATACCAGAACATTCCTTAACCTAGTAATAGTGATCGAGTTTCAAGGACGAAACTCAAGGTGGCATGTGGATGGTGTAAAACCCGAGATTTTTCGTTCATTAAGTAATAATGAAGTATGTTTCAAAACCCATTTTGAACAATACAAAAGTTATTGGAATTGAAAACAAGATAAAAATCGTAAAACCCGCGTACCGACAATTTAATAATTTAATTACATAAATTATTGTCGAGAGATACTTGATAAACGATTTGATTAAAATGTTTAATATTTCATTTATCTACGAAGAGGTTAATTGAGAAGTATCTGTATTAAAACGATACTTACGTTATAAAAACGATAAATGATAAATTATCGTCATTTAGATAAACGAACACATTTTTCGTGTTTATAAGTCATATAAATACTCCATTTTATTGGAGAAATGATTTTAAGATCAATGGAACAGTTTTCGTAGGACGAATCAACTTATATAAATCGCGAACGAGCATCGAAACAATTATTAACGAAGAAATAATAAAACTTGCGTTTTAGTCCCTATAGTATGGGAAACCTTCCACCTTGTAATTGACTAGCACATATAAAATGGAAATTACGGTTTGTTGCTCATTTCTAACTCTAACCCTAATATTACTCACACATTCCTCCCTCCTCCTTGGCAACCATCACTTTTCTGGCCAACTTCTGGCCACCATGAAATATTTCGTCCACCATCTTTTAATCTATAGATCAAGTAGATCTATGTATACACCCACTATCCGAACCACCTTACCACCACATCCGTGGTGATCATCATGATGCCCTCAAGCACCAGCTGCCACAAGCAACATCACCACCACCTATATCTAGCCGCCACCGTTTACACCGTAGAGGGTGTTTTGTTTCGGACTTATACTTCAGCCGCCGCCCATATTTCGTGGCTCCTAACCACCATGGTGGTGTTAGCTAGCATCCACTGTTGAATCAACTATCACCCCGCTGCCATCATCATTCACCACCACTTTATGCCGCCACATGCATCATTTTCGTGGCCACCACAGCCTCCACAATTAACAGCAACCAACCTGGGTGTCTTGTGGTCATCCATGAGACCATCCTCTCCCTTCGCAGCCTCTTGCTGCCGTCACCACCACCAGATCCAAGGATCACCGCAGCCGCCACCATCCACCACATCACCACAGCAGCCATAGTGGTGGTCTCAGCCACGAATCACCACAAATCCACCATAGCCGCGACCTTCATCCACCACAGCCCCATCTTTATAGATCTGACGGATCTATGGCAGCAGCCATGGATCCACCACCTCGCAACCAACCTCGTGACCATCACCACTATTCGGTTTACATCAGCCTCGAGGGTGTAGATCTGCTGATTTTCTGAATAAGGGGGCGTTTGGATCTGCTGTTTAACAACAACATAAGGGGCGTTTGGTTTTGGGCAGAAAAACGAATAAGGGTGCGTTGGAATTGCATAGATCCATACGGATATGTTTAGATCTGATAATGGGAGCGACATGCATGACGGTTGGGTCTAGGATCTGCAGCTAGTAGGTTCAGGAGTGTTGGATCTGCTGTTTAGGGCGCGTTTGGGACTGCAGAAGGCTTAAAGGGCTGTTTGGGACTGCATACTGGTTTAAGAGGGCGTTTGGGATTGCTGAAGTCGACTAATGCATGTTAGAACCAGATTTGTAACGATAGGGGTATGCCTAGTTTGTGTATAAAGCTGCATGTAATATATTACCACCGTTAGTGTAATAATACCACCGTTAGTTGTAAGTTTCCACTATTAGCTTAACAGTTTCCACTGTTAGCTTAACAGTTTCCACTGTTAGCTTAACAGCTCGTAGTGTTAGCTTTAACAGTTTCCACTGTTTGTTTAAACTTACCACTAGTAGCCTAATCATAGCCACTGTTTCATGATTATTCCCACTGTTTTTATAAAGTAGCCACCGTTTCCTTAAAAGTAGCCACTGTCAGCCTAAATAGCCACTGTTGGTACATGAAGAATAATTTTAATAACTTTTGGAATAAAAGTATTATGTTTTACCAACGGAAAACATGTTTTAAGTCGAGTTTTATTTACTAATAAATCTTTATTAATTATTTTGGGAACCTAATAAATTATTTAATAGAATTAATAATTTATTTATAAAGATTATAATGTCGTACACACTTTATAAACATCGGGAACACACGGAAACAGTGAATAAACAACATGCACACTTAACAACCATCATAATATTATATTTAATAATTAAATATACTGTAATATATTAATAACGAGAATCAACATAAGACTAATCCAACTGAATGCATTCATTATTTATGCATATACTGAGACCTACTTAATTACTTAGGTATTCGATGTACTACGTGCTTTGTGAATTGTATACTTGATCATCCTCGAGCTGTATTATACAGGTGAGTTCATAGCCTCGCATTTTAAATCCTTTTATGATTTTACTAACCCGCGAGGGGGAGACATGCTATTAAATAACTATAACTTGTTTTACAATATAACTATAATTTATTTTATAGAATGTAATCTGAATTGTAACTTGTTTTGACAATATGATTGATAATTCTTTTATAGAACGCAAATTGAACTGTTATCTTTAATTACATTTGCCTATTGTAGAAACTGTTAAATTATGAGAAATTGCCCGAATGTTATAAATAGATCTATTTGGGATTGACCATCGCCATTTGGGTGAGTCATACTCACTGTGCCTTAGCCGGGACAACAGGTGTATACCATGTTGGAACTGGGTTTGGGTGTCTTTTTGTAGGACACTACGTTCTCATCTGTTGAGGACTATAGAAGGTTAAGCTTCAGTTTTGGAAATAGGAAGAAATGTAATTATTTTGTAGTATATAGCTTTGTGCAATGATACTATCTGTAAGGTTTGCATTCCTAAACTTAATTGTATATGTTTAGCACATTAATGAATG
The DNA here is from genome assembly GCA_025667525.1 of Glebionis coronaria. NCBI lineage: Eukaryota > Viridiplantae > Streptophyta > Magnoliopsida > Asterales > Asteraceae > Glebionis > Glebionis coronaria. The sequence goes on from CM046878.1 coordinate 268,421,270, forward strand.
GAATAATTGGACATGTTGAACTTGATTTTATAATCAAACATTGAACAACACTAGGTAGGACATTTAAAGTTCTAAACTAAGATTTTACCCAAAACACTATGAATTCACCAACTTTATGTTGACTATTTTAAGCATGTTTTTCTCAAGTAATTAAGCAAGATTAGCAAGATTATTTGAGCATGGACTGAGCATCATTTAGAAGCATAAAAATGACGGGTGATTTATCTTTTACTGAGATATTTATAACAAATGATATTCAATGATTTGAACGATTATACCAAGATAATGTTTATTCCAACTATATTTCAAAAATCATATAATTATGATCTGTGCTTTGTAAGCTATTTTCTCATCGATCCATCACTGTGATACCCGCTTTATGGGGGTGTTACAACAAGCTAGTGCACAAAGCAGTTAAAATTACAACATCCACCACCTCTGGTGCCTGTGCTTGTAGTGAACCACTAGCAGCAATGGAAGCAGCAGGTGTATGGATCATCTCATCAGTATTTGGTTGAACACCAAAAGTTTGAGAATCTTCTAAGGAATGGGAACTCTGGTTAGAAGGAGTTTGATAAGAAGAACTAGCATTGCTAGGTTCCTCACCTTCTTGGTTGGCAGGTTGGGCTAACATATGAGCAAATAATGGTGTAACAGTTCCTGTGAAGGCATTTCCTTGATTGGTCAAGAAAGAGAAAGTTCTCTTTGTGAATGTAGGAACATACCATGTATTTGTTAATTCTGGTAGGCTAGGGATTTGGTCATTAACTAAAGTCTTAATGAATCTAGGATACATCAAAAACTTCTTAGCCCCTTCAAAATTCCTAATCATGCCTTCAAAAATAAATTTTGAAAAATTGAAAACTCTGTTATGTGCTAGACAAATACCAGTTGATGCCGATGCAGCAGGGATTTGATCAAAAGAAGTACCTTTGAAGCTTAAATAGTGAATAATATCATGAAAAAGCAATTTCCATTGTTGTGAAAAAAAACTTTAAAGAAAGTAAGACTTTCCCTACCACCCTCATAACCCATGGCTGCAAGGCCATCATGTATCACTGTGTTATTAAGCATACTAAGTCCATTTTCATCATTTAATCTTAAACTAGCTCTTAGAAGTACCTCAGTTTACATAGATATTTCTATGATTTACCCTAGCCTTAATGCAAGGTTGATCAAAACGATTACCTATCACAGCAGTATTCCAAAAATGTTCAACAATAGGAATAAAGACAATGGGACTTACAGTGAGTGCGAAACGAATATGACTTTAGGATAAAAATATAAGAATCTCATGGAAACCAAGAGAGTCATCATTCAGAGCAAGATTCGCAACCAAATTATGCTTAGAGATCACTTGTAAAGCAGCCATTAGTATTTTTGATGATCGAAAAATTAGAGAGAAGGTTATCGAATTTAGAGATAAAAATAAAAGATTAGGTGAATCATTTGTATAATTGGAGTAAGTATTTATGTAAATAACAAACCCAAGCGCGAAGAAACTGCCAAATTTACAAAAGAGACCCGTAACGGTACAACGGACATGTAGCAGTACATGGAACATACTCGGTACTTGGATTTGTGCTAGCGGTACTTAGATCCATAACGGTACCTCAAAAATTTGACCAGTTCTTGCATTCCACTATCATTATAACCTCTTTTATCTTGGTATATCAACCTGCAATCACATCAAAAGCACGAAAACATACACTATACAATAAAAATTAGCATAAAATTGTACAACTATTGCCTCCCCTCAACATATGCAGCAGTCTATTGGTTGAGCATACCAGTATGTGACACCAAGAATTCAAGTCTCTTTGCATCAAATGCCTTGGTCAACAAATTAGCTACATTCTTGTCTGTATGAATCTTCAAGACTTAAATAAGCTTCTTGTCATAGGCATCTCTTATGAAGTGATGTCTTATTTCAATATGCTTGGTCTAGGAGTGAAATACTGGATTCTTGACAATGCATATAGTACTTTCATTATCAATGTAAATTTTGGTGTTCATGAAGTTGAACCCATAATCTAACAACTGATATTGAATCCAAAGGACTTGTCCACAGCAATGAGCAGCAGCTACATATTCAGCTTCAGTTGTAGAAGTAGCAACAATGGTTTGCTTCTTACACTGCCATGATATAAGTCTTCTGCCTAGGAATTGACAACCTCTTGTTGTGGATTTCCTATCATGATTAGCTCCAGTATAATCACTGTCTGAGTAAGCTTCCAATTCAAAGGTTGAATCTCTAGGATACCATAATCCTAAATTAGGTTTACTTTTAAGATACTTGAAAATCCTCTTCATAACATATAGATGTGGCACCTTTGGATCAACTTGGAACCTTGAACAGGCACATACAACAAACATGATGTCTGGTCTTGAAGCAGTAAGATACATCAATGAACCAACCATTGACCTGTATAGATGAATATCAACATTTTCACCATGTTCATCTTTTTACAAAGACTTCTTAGCTTCAAAAGGTGTGCTTGTACTCCTTAACATACATGAAAACTTCTTCAAGATTTCAGCAACATATTTATCTTGATTGATAAATATTCCATCTTTCCTTTGTTTGACTTGTAGTCCGAAAAAGAAAGTAAGTTCTCCCATAGAAATCATCTGAAATCTTCCTTTCATCAAAGCCTCAAACTCTGCACACATTGATTTCTTGGTAGAACCAAAAATTATGTCATCAGCATAGACTTGTACTAGAATAATATTCTTAGCATTCTTCTTGATGAATAGAGTTTTGTCAATGGTCCCTCTCCTATATCCATATTCTAATAGAAAATTGGATAAAGTGGCATACCAAGCCCTTGGAGCTTGATGCAGACCATAAAGTCCTTTGATAACCTTGTAGACTCTGTTGGAGAACTTAGCATCTACAAAACTTGGATGTTGTGAAACATATACCTCCTCTGAAATAGTACCATAAAGAAATGCACTTTTCACATCCATCTGATAAACTATAAAACCCATATATGATGCAAATCCCAAATATAACCTAATGGCTTATATCCTTGCCACTGGTGCAAAAACCTCATCATAGTCTATCCCTTCTTCCTGTCTATAGCCTTGAGCAACAAGTCTCGCCTTGTTCCTCATAACAACTCCTATTTCATCCTTCTTGTTCCTGAAAACCCATCTAGTACCAATAACTCTTTTACCTGAGGGAAGATCCACAAGAATCCAAACCTTTTGTAGCTCAAATTGTGTTAATTATTCTTGCATGGCATCTACCCAACTTTCTTCATCAAGAGCTTGAGAAATATTCTTGGGCTCTATTTGTGACAAGAAACAGGCAAACAAACAATGCTGAGTATCCTTATGATTTGTTCTCTGCTGTTGTTTGACATAACTTACAAGTGCATGAGTTTCAGTATTGGCTTGAAGTTGTCTTCTGGTTTGCACAACAGACTTGGGATTTCCAATAATCTGAGTAGTAGTATCGTTGTTGTTGACTTTATGAGTGGGAATAGAACTGACTGGAACTTTGGTTTCCAAATTATTGAAATCAGTTACTGCACCCTACTCATCATAGGAAGCTTTGGAGAAGATTCCTTCAGTTGTACTAGCATAAATGTCTTCATCGTCCGTAGCTTGTAAAATATCTTCTAATGAATCAACAAACATTGCAGATTTTGACTTAGCAGTATTTGCAGATGAGGTACCGCTAGGTGTAGTATGGACTGCTGAGTGTTGTGACTCAAAATATTATTCTCCTGAATGCTTATTAGCAGATGTAGCATTCTTTTATTGATCTTGAAGCCTCTGAAGCCCTTGGGAGGCATAATCATCAGTTGATGGCATAGTTTGCTTCTGGGGAGTAGCAGTCATGGCAGTAACAGTAGGCATACTAGGTACATAGATGTGAACATCATCATCCTGAGAATCTGATGAAGAAGATTCTCCTTACCTAACTTAGTTGTACCAACCTCCTTACCTGCATTGTTACTTTTACAATCCTTTTGCACAGAAGTAATCCATGGAATTAGTTAGATAATCTAAATCAAACATCCAAGCATAACCTATTCCTAGGACATTGGGTTTATTTTCTAAGAAATTAACATGGGCATTTTCTTCAACCTTTTCAGATGCCAAATTGCAAACCCTATATGTTTTACTTTGCAATGAATATCCTACAAGATATCTTGGATCAGATTTTCCATCAAACTTCCCCAAATGATCAAGAGTATTTAGTATTAACACTTGACACCTAAAAGGTCTTAAATGACTTATGGTTGGCTTAATCCCATACAAAAGTTCATAAGGTGTCTTGTTTTGAGGCTTGGTCACTAAGACTCTATTTAACACATAACATGCAATATTGATTGCTTTTGCCCAAAATGTATTTGGAAAAGAGAATCAGCCACCATAGTTATAGCCGCCTCAATTACTGTCCTATTCTTCCTAGGATTACTAAATTGTCTCTTAATGCCTTTAGACCTACAAAATTCATCAAATTCAGCATTTTTGAGTTATGTCCCATTATCTGTCTTAATGATTAAGACTTGTTTAGTGAACTGCTTTTTAACTAAAGTGATAAAACCCTTAAGTAATTCATTGGTTTCACTCTTAAGAGCTAAAAAGAAAACCTAACTGAATCTACTATAATCATCAGTTATAACTAGACACAAGGTCTTATGACTAATGCTCCTTATAGAAACTAGAACAAACAAATCCATATGCAACAGTTGCAAAAGCTTTGTCACAATATTGACAGTCTTGGTCTTACAAGAGGTTCTATGTTGTATACCTTTTTGACAAGAAGCACATGTGAAATCATTCTCAAAAGATTTGTTAGGTAACCCTCTAACCAAATTTCTATTCACTAATCTGTTAAGATTCTTGAAATTCACATGACCAAACCTCCTATGCCATAAGTTAGACTCATCATTAGAAGCCTTAGCTAGCAAACATGTAATACCACCTGTTGGAGTAATAGTATGAAGATTAAAGGTGTACATGTTTTCTTGCCTGGGTACCTTAAGCAATACTTGAGATTCTTTAGGCATCTCAAAGTCTTTGGAGAGCACCAAGCAGTCTGTATATGTAAACAACACCTTGTTCTTCTTATCACACATTTGTGATACAGAAAATAGATTAAATTCATTCAATTCTTTTACAAAGAACACATCTTCAAATTCTAACTTCCTTGTATTGATTTTTCCTTTGCCAGTGATTCTACCTTTGCTACCTCCAAAGGCTACTGGTCCATCTCTGAATTCTTCAAATTCAGCAAGGAAATCTTTATTCCCTGTCATGTGTCTTGAGCATCCACTATCTACTATACCTTTATCTTTCAATTCATCAATAAGATGCCCCTGCACATAAACAAAACACATCAGTTTTCAACAGGGACCCAAGCCACATTTGGCTCGGATCTTGTGGGACCTACATACTTAAGAGTTTGATAGGTAGTTTTTCCAGTAAGACTACATACATTCTTATATTTCATGGTTCTAGTCACATAGTCAAAGACATAGGTAGATTTGTTGTCTTTGTACATTTTTTACCTAAGTACTGTTTTAGCAATACTTACCTGAACACACGGTTTTTCACTTTTAGGATCTCACATTTGCACTGGTTTGGTATTAGGCTTACTTCTATAGGTTCTAGTTTTCTCAACTACGTTCTTAGAAGTCTTGTGGGACTTTGGTTTGATAGACTATGAACTAACGATACTTGAGTTTGGTCTAGCAGTACTTGTAGTTCTAGACTTGCCAGTACTTGGTTTACCAGACTTCAAAGGTACTAGACCTTGTTTCATAAGTACTGCTATTGGAACAAAGTTCTTGGTAGGGTTATTTGTAACCCTTTTAGCTACCCTCTTAGAATGATCAAACTTAGGTTTGTCATCTTTAGATCTCCGTTTCCTATTAACCTGTGCAATTTTCCTATTACTGTTTCTTGTGGCCTTTTGTGCAGCCTTTTGTTTTACCATTTTATCTTCATGCAAAGTACAATCTTTTATAAAATGACTTAGACTACCACAAACATAACATCATTTTCTTCTTAAAGAAGACCCAAAAGGTTGTTTTGACTTAATTTTCTCAAAACCTATCCCACCCCTCTTGGTTTTATTATGTTTTACATTGTTATCCAATTCCTTACAAGGAGTTTTCACCTGCTTGGGAGCAGAACTAGTTTTAGACGCTTCAGAAACAAAATTTTTCATTAAAGGTGGATAAAAAATGTTCATGGTCACAACAGGTTTATCTTGAGATAAAGTACTAGAGTTTGAATCATTAACAGACTTTGGTTCTTCTAACTCTATACCTGTATCACTACTAGGGGGCATGAAAATTCCTAATAATGGTGGAGGAACTGCCTTCATTCCTTCATCATATCAATCATTTTCAGGTGTATTATCTGATTCACTAGAACTATCAAAAATCCCCTTTGATAAGTCCTTGTCAGTTAAAGTTATCCCAGGTTGGTCCTCAATATATCCTAGGGCTGACTTATCATAATATCCCATTTGTGAATTAATTAGATTACCCAATCCTTTAGAGGATTTTGGCCAATGATTAATTACTTCCCTTTCATTATAAAGACTGGCTTTTAAAGCTTCATTTTCTGCTGGTACTTTCGAAAGTTGTTTTTCAAAAGCTTTATTTTCCCTCATTTGAAGAGTTAAAATTCTTATTTTCTCTTCTTAGTTTTGTTGACCCTTTTTATACAAAACTATATTATCCTCTAACTTAGAAACACCCTTTTTAAAAGCATATAATTCTACAGTGCATGTGTTGACTTTTTGATAGTGTTCATCTAGTTCTACTTTTAAGCTATTAAATTTAAGAACACAATCTTTAGAACAAGGATGTACCTCAGTATCTTCATGTGAGAGAGCCATCAAACCAAGCTCTTCTTCTTCCTTATCTTCAGCCCAGTTCACCACTCCATCTACAGTCACCAATGCTTTGGTTCCTTTGGGACTTCTTCTGTTTCCTTTTGGAAAGCTTTCAGTAATTCCTGGACTAGTTCTATAGCTATTTTTGGACTTTTGACTGCTACTACTCTCAGTCTTGTCTCTAGTGCATTCTCTTGAAAAATGTCCATTCCTTCCACAGTTATAGCATTCGACTTTAGACTTGTCATATCCTAATGGCTCATTAGGGTCAACAGTCATCTTCCTTCCATTTTTCTTAAAGAACCTATTAGATATCACAGAAACCATAGCAGCTTGCCATTTGAGATCCATCTCTTCTACATCAGCATCATCCATTTGGAACAAGTCATTGAGTGTTAGTCTTGGCATGTTGTCTTGTCCAACAAAGAATGAGAAGGCATCATTGTCACTAAAAAATGGTGAAGATCTTCCTTGTGTATTTTGAGAGATTATAGGACTGCCTTCAGTACATTGTGAGTAAGTACCGCTTGTAAGTCCTCCAGCGGTATTATGGAAGTAAGTACCGGTGCTTGATCCACTAGCGGTATTTGGAAAATAAGTACCGCCGTTACCTTCTGACACAAAATCCAAGTTAGACTTTGTAGTTGTTACTGCTTTGGTCACCTCAACGCCTTTTACATCCATCTCATAAGCTCTAAGATTGTTGTAGAGATGATCAAAAGGAATTGTATCCAGATCATCCCTTGTGATGAAGTACATAGCCATTGCTTTCCACTCTTGTAGAACACTCCTTAAGAATTTCAGATTAGCTTCTTTATTAGGAATTATTTTTCCATAGACTGCCAATTGAATAAGCAGCTTACTGAACCTTCCATAGCCACCATGGATTCCTTCTATACTAGAAATTGAGAAGTTATCAAATTCTTGCTTAAGAATAATCTTCTTCATCTTCTTAGATTTGTCATTACCTCCACATCTAAGTTTGATGGCATCCCACATAGCCTTTGAATCCTTATAGTGATGAAAGCTAGGTAAGATGTCCTCTGAAAGTGCCATAGCCAAAGCAGTTATGGCCTTTCTTTCTCTAATCTCTGCTTGTACCTCCTCAACAGTCACAGCAGCTAGAGCATAACATGTACCATCATGCAACAAGTGTAGCTTCTTAGGTGTATTCCCATTCTTAATAACTTGCTACAGAGTATGATCTGTGTGATTCAAGTAATGTTCCATCTACATAGCCCATGTGTCATAGTTATCACCCTTGAGAACTGGGATTTTAACAGCAGAAAGAGTATGGGAAGGTTTTGTAGTTGTAGAAGTAACTACAACATCTATGGCTTAAACACCTTGTGGTGGTGCAGGATGCACAACTTGAGGCTGTCCATGTGGTATTGGATCAGGATTTGGAATATCTTCTAAGTGAGGGTCATCACCAGGTTGAGACATTGAGTTTTAGTGTGAGTGGTGTTTTTTAGGGTTGTGTTCTTCTTTTTTAGAGTTTCTCAACAAGCTCTGATACCACTTGTTGATCCTTTTGATTGGATCTATATTCTGTTAAGAACTAGTATAGTAGTTTGTAATCAAATTAAAACACTTTGAGAACTCTTACTCAAGCTAAATAAGTTATGTAGAATCTAACTTATAAAGCACAAAAGGACATAAATACTTTTAACTATTCGATTCTCTTATTAATCGACTTGAATGAGGTACCTAAATGACATCGTACCTATGTTCCTTTTATAGAGTAAGGAACCCTAGAAACCTTAGAATATTCTATAAAGATAACTATATCACAAATGACATATTATCAATATTCTAACTATTTAAGTATATCACATAAGATATACTCTAACTATAACTATGACATATGTTACACAAAGATACATTCGTCCTAATCAATATAGCAATACTTACTTTATAAGTAGCAGTACTTACTATGTACCGCGTTAACACTAACGGTACTTGAAAGATAACTAACAGTACTTCAATAACACTAACGTACTTGACACTTAACAAATAATTCCCAACATTGTGGAACCCTCGGGGGTTCCTTATATAGGTGGTAAAACCCTAGTGGGCTTTTACCAAGGCTTTGGCCCCAAGTAAAGGATAATGAACATAGTTAGTTGATTGTTATCTTCTAATTATGGTTAGTGTGTATCCTCTCTTTTAGGGTGAATCACAGTCCTAATTGAGTTGTGATTCTGTTCAACCCCGTTCCGGCCATGTTGGGTCATGGGCCGCACACGACTCATGCGACCACTGTTCATCCGAAACCCATAGTCTCAAATGACACTGATCCAACCCATCTTTGATGGGCCGGATATGGCTAGTACCCGTGGTCCGGGTTCATGACCCGACTGGGGACTATACGTCATCAAGTCCCCCCAATCTAGTTGTTACAGCTATAGGCATAACCTCTAGACTAATAAATGCCCCTTTCTCCGTTGTATAAAAAACAGCCATAGAACAGAGAATGTGCTTGACCAGGCAACATTAATGAAGGCATTAATGATAGTCTAGGTAAGGTCACATCTGAAAAAGTGCAACAAGCAGGCCCCACTATCGAGCCACATAAAAAACTGTGTAGGAGGTGACCCGTGGGCCCCTCTGACATTTCAATTGCACCCTAAATCCCAACCGTTGGATGGGCGTAATAGATTACACGTGGCCATCATCCCACCAGCCTCATCCACCGAGGCAATACTATAAATACTTGTGTGTGTGACAGTGCACACACACAGTTCATACTTCTATCCACCATTGTTGTATTCTTCTCTCGATCCATCTACATTCAATCCACTGATATCCATTTTTCCAGGTTAGATTATCATGCCCTTCTCCACATTTTTAGAAATCATGGTGAAAGACAATCCTACCATTACGACCGTGCTCAACATATTTCCACATGAGAAATTCGTTGATTTCTGCTCCGATTACTATATTCCTAAAAGCATACATCCCACCTATCCAGGTGATGCTGAAGCTATTACGGATGCTCCGGCGGGGAAAATAGGTGTATATATTCTCACATATTATGACTCGGTCAACTACCCTATTTCGTTGTCTAGGTTCCTTGTAGATATCCTCACATATTATAACTTCCATATAACCCAACTGCATTGTATAGGGGTGTGTAAGATCAACCAGTTTGAAATTACATGCCCTACATGTGACGTAGGCCCAATAATTAGCCTATCTAGGGTTTTCTATATGCCACAAATGGTCAACGGTTGGATGTCGTTTAAAAAACGCCCGGGTAACACACCCATGTGCTATAGCAAAGCCTTAGATTCTCTTAAGAATTGGTACGACCGATACTTTTTTAATATGCAAAGGTCTTCCCTACCCCCTTCGTTCTAAAAACATCCGTCTGGGTAGATTATCCTCCCGCATCATATACATACGACGATAGGGACGTCAGAACTCTAGATACCCACCGCACCTACTTTTACAAGGACCTGCCGGAGAACTTTTTGTGTCTGGTGGGCATCATCCGTAACTATTTTGGCAGGGCGGACATATATCCTATTTTTATGAACAGCCGTAGAGAGGGTGGGTGTACTTTACTTTCAAAATGTATTCGTAAAATTATGTTTATAGGACTAACATGTTTGTATGCATATGTCCGTAGAGATGAAGCTATTTGGGCTTTTATGCCAAGGAGATCCATCCAAGATCCTCAAGGTTACCCACCCTCTACGCCAAGATGAGCCCCCTTGCTCGTAGCCACCGAAAACATAACTATGCCTTTGGAAGCAGTCGAAGAACCCCATTCTGACAAAGGCGAGCCGAAAATAGTGAAGTCACTGTTGGACTTTCTCAACAAAGATGGTGACCACCTCTTACTGGAAGGTGGTAATGAGACGGAAAAAAACACCACGACTCCCCATCAAGAGAACCAAGGGTATAATCTGGAACAACTTTCAGAGGAGATCAACCAGAAAAAGAAGAAAAAGAAGAAGCCAAGAAGACTGACTCCACGACACAACCAGTGCTCCTGTCAAGAGGATACGTAAGGACCATCCTCAATACCAAGAGGGTAGCAGCACAACTGCGCCCAAAGTCAACCCGATGCCTCCCCTCACCATGGCAAGCGGCCAAGTGGACCAGATTGTGTGGAAGGCCACCCCAGTCAGCACCGTAGCTCCTACCACTACTGATCTGATAATAACATCAACGTAAGTATTATACCACCATACTCTTCCTTCGCTTTAGGAAAAAACTTAGTAAACTTGTAACAATTTTGGTAATATAACAGGGTAGAGCCTTCGGCTACACCGCGCAAGGAAGATACCAGCAAACGAACTCCGCCCTTGGTGCAAGATACTCCCTTAACCCTTCTTCCATCTTCCATAGAGGAGCCGCAGTCTGGGGGACCAGCCCCACGCCTTGCCCCATAATGGAACTTGTCTGAGTTCACGAGGTTAGGATCAGAGGAGGAGTATAAGGAGTTCATAGACCATCTGACCCCTCCTAGCCTAGTTCAAGACTTGAACGAGCTCACCCATGTGACTCTTCTTGAGTAGTTCAACGTGGCCACTGCACATCAACTGACCATTAGCGCGGCCATGCGACACCGCTTCGAAGGCACCTTTGGCGATATAAGGAGCTCAGACAGGAAGATTGCACGCAGGGAAAAGATGATTGAACATCATGAGCAAACCATATCCTCCCTGCAATCTAACTTGTCCATGGACTAGGCGGCCATAAAGGAGCATGCCAACTACGCCATCGCCCGTGAAGATCGAACCGCGGAGTTGGAAGCTGAGGCCCAATCTCTCTATGACAAGGTACGTCTGATCAAATGCAATCTTTGTCTTATTCCTTTTCTTTATGTGTATATTTGAATGTTGCAGAATAATAATGAATCACGATACCAACAGATAGCGAACGCCGAGGCCACTACTCAATTGCTGACGAAGGATGTGGCAGCCATCTCCCGAGAACATGACAACTTGCGCCTATAAATAAAAGGAGAGGAGAAGCTGGCCGTGATAACTATGTTTTTGCTAGGTTCAATTGTTGTTCTTGGTATCTCTTCGAATTGATTTCCGGCTTAAAGTACGACTCAGTTGATCTTGGTGAAACAAATATTTTTGGTTGTTTTTAAATAAATGTGCGAAACTTTAAAGTAAAAGTGCAATTAAAGTAAATCTAAGTCTAATTAAAACAATGGGCAAGTATTTAAAAACGTGACGAGAAATTAAAGGGTACTAATCATAAATAACGCAAACTTAAATCTAACTAAGGTAATCTTAAAACGCAACTAAAACTTAAATTAAGGCAAGACTAAAATAAAGCTAATACAAAATTAAGTTAAAATGCGAGTAAAGAAAAAGGCGGGAAAAAATAAAGCTTGAAAATAAAAGACAGAAATTGAAAAAGAAAGACTAAAAAGAACCTGAAAGAAACCTTGATTCGGAAGTTCAAAACTTCCGAATGAACTGGCTTGACTCGGAACTTTTTGAGTTCCGAATGAGACAATCTTGAGTCGAAACTTCTTGACACGGAAGTCTTGATCCGGAACTTTCGTTCGGAAGACTTCCGGATGAACAAGCTTGAGCCGGAACTTTGATTCGGAAGTTTTGCCTGATTCGGAACTTTCCCTTGATCCGGAAGTTTTCGTCTGGAAGTCTTGACTCGGAAGATTCGTTCGGAACTTCTAAAGTTCCGAATGAATTTGCTGATCCGGAACTTTTTCCTTCGGAAGTACTGACTCGGAACTTCTGGTGTTGATCCGGAACTTTCGTTCGGAAGTATTGACTCGGAACTTTTGAGTTCCGAATGAACACTCTTGATCCGGAACTTTGAATGTTCCGGATGAAACCCACTGGTTCGGAACTTTGAGAGTTCCGAATGTGAAGCCTTTCTTATCTTGATCTGGAACTTCCCTGGGACTATCAGATACAGCAACAAACAACCCCGAAGAACAAGGGATAACAGTAACAAGAATATACCACTAATTTAACCAAAATCAAGCAAACGATTTAACTAAACTATTAACAGAACAACAGTTAATCATAAACAGACAGTTTAAATCAACAAAACAAACAAATTTAATCACAATAATCAAAAACCCAATTGATCAAAATAAGAACATGAACATAAACACAAACATAAACATAAAAATCAAAGATCAAGAAAGGTAGATAGGAGATTAACAAGATAAAATAAAGATTGACAAGAATTAAATGGAAACTTACTTGAAATTAAAGGAATTTAATGTGCAAGACAAGGTAATTAAATTGACAAGTATTTAAATGACAAGGAAATTAAAGGTGCAAGGTAAGTAAATGGTGGAAGACTAATTGTCACACTTAGCCAACAAAGAAAATAATTATCTAGCCTAAACTATATATAGGGGAGGATTAGGAAGCTTCCTCCCTTCTTCCTTTTCTCTTAATTTCAAGATTAAGTCCTTCCTTCTTTAATCTTCTTTTAATTGCACCATTAGTCGTTTATTCTTTTAATCTTCTTTAAACTTGGACTTAAATGACTTTTGGCTCGGGATTTCTTTTGAACTCGTCTTTAAATTCTTCAATAAATTAGACTTGAGTTTCTTGGCTTTTGATAAACTTCCGTCTTTAGACTTTTTCTTCGATAAATCTTCAGAATTGGTCTTGGACTTCCGTTCTTTTTGCACTCTTGACTTCTCGACTTCGTCTTTCATCGTTTTCTTCAATAAAAGCCCGTAATTGCCCGTGAATGCCCGTGTTTCTCCACTTTTCACCTTTTCGTCCTAAATCACAACAAAAACACAAACCACGCATAATTCCGACATAAAAGACATAAAATACACGTTTTGGCTTGGTTATTATTGTAATTAAGTGGTAAAAAGGATGGGTGTTTACACACCTATCAAATCCCATACACTTGACCATTGCAATGTCCTCATGCAATGCATTAGTTACAAAGCAAGATTACATTTTTCATCATAATCAATCCACATTGGCCTTTATTAAAGAGATAGAAAATTAAAAACATACAAAATGAAGAAATCAAAAGCATACCTTGGGTTTTGGAAATGTTATGAATAATCATCATCCTCAAGTTTTCACTTTCTCCAAACCAAGCTTAAAAACGAGATCATTGTTATTATAAGTTAGCAGACTAACACGAACTCATGTGGGCCAATTATTCACTTAGACTCCCTTATTCCTAGGTGTATCTCTTATATTTTATTGTTGTCTTGAATGATCACGAGGATGCATTGTTTGACTTATTTCGATAGTTATTTAGTCCGAAAACATAGTGAACGATTTATTCAATAGTTAGCTAAAGGACAAAATCTTTTAAAACTGCTTCTCGGGACCTCATAAAGTTCATATCTTGGCATAACTCGCTTCGCGATTTGAGACCTTTCTCGGACTGATATTTGGCAGCGACTTCATACTTCAAACCTTGAGAGACGTTCATGAAATTATGGTCTTCTCTTCATATAGGAATTTCTTCACTTGGAATTTTGAGAGATTCATACTTGGACCACGACTTCTTCATTTTTCTCCAATCTTTACTTTGGACTTTGATATACAACGATCCGCCTCCTTTTTGACTTGGATCTATTTATCCTCATACCTTGCTAGGGTCTTTTCGGATACACTTCTCCTTGACTTTTGGGGAGTTTTTGCTTTACGTAGTGTGTCTCGATCCTTCATATTGATTTTCGATAAACGATTCTTCACATCGCTTTGGATCTTTAGAAACAAAATTTAGCCCTCATGCCTTGTTAGGGCCTTTTCGGACTCGCCAATCTTCGCATCCCGCTTCAATAAGTTATGCCTTGGCTATGAACTCTAATCCATACCGAGCAACTTTTAAACGATCTTGGGCTAGAAGCTAAGTAACTTTTCAAATCGTACAACCTTATTTATTAGCAGATAAATTATTAGCAAGCGATGGGAGAATAGGCTCATAATTAACTCACATAAATTCCCGAAAGAATACCGAACTTATAATTGGCTCTATCATCTCTCGTTCTCCATAGTTTAAAATCTCAAGGAATGAGACTCGTGGATGCTTAGCCTATTAAATCAAAGTTTTGGGTTTTCGAGTCGCCTATAGGATCTTGCAAATTCTTAGACTTTTTTTCAAGTTTAGAAATCGCATTTTAAAGTTCCCTTGATAAACGACTCTCTAGGATCAATTATAGGAACTTGTGAAAAGTTCTTGTTCTTAACCCGTGAGAGTTAAGACTTTCTCGTTTTAAAGCTCCCTATATAAAAGCCTAGGAAAACTTGATTTAAACACGTTAAGGATACTAGCTAGAGTAACTTAGATAAGTAACTCGGTTTGAGTCAAAAGATTCACAACGTTTGAAAATTAAAACCACTTTATTAAAGATTTATTCTAATAAGAAAAGAAAATAACTATACAAATGAAAAACTAATAGGCCAAAATAGATCAAAAATTTTGAAAAATGTCGAAAATTGATTTTCCGGTTAAAATGAGGACAAATACAAGGAAAAGGCCACTTAACTTCGATAGAAGTCCCCCTACACTTAAGATAAACATTGTCCTCAATGTTTAAGCATGTGGGAGTAAACTCCCCTACACTTAGGACATTGTTCACTTTGTTTAAATCTTGCTAAGGAAGAGACAACTAAAGAGATTCCTATTTTAATATTGAGAAAATATAAAATAGTGAATCGAAAAGAGTTTAGGATAGAACCGGGATGAAGTAGAACACGGAATCACGGGTCGTCAAGAATCATCAAGAGTGGATCATTGAAGCTCGAATCCCTGATTAAGAGAGGAGAGGAGAGGAAATAGCAAACCAACGGGTCTCCCCCTACACTTATGATAAAGAAAGCGAAAAGATAGATGCATGGGTTGCCTCCCAAGAAGCGCTTGGTTTTTGTTAACCGAGTCGTGAGCCTGACTCGACCTTGATTATCAACGGAAGAAGCATGAAACATATCCACCAGGATCGAAGACATAGTTTTCGTCCATCAAATAGCACAAACTTAAGGCGAACAAGGCAAGCCAAAGAAGAGTAGGCAAGGTTCCCTTAAGCAGTGATGGAGCACGGTGGAAGCAAGGGTGAAGTGGTGCAAGCAGATTTCCATAAGTTCCAAAGATATTTCCTTTTATTTCATCAGGTGGATACTGAGATGGCTTAAAGATTTCAATACCGGGGTCGAACACCTTTTCCTTTAGGGGAAAATAGCACTCAGGCTCAGCAGAGTGGGAAGAAGATCCGCGAAGAAGCACAACCTCGTCCTCAGAAGGGGGACAAAGAGGTGTTAACTCATACGTGTTGCGGATATTGGTGTCGACCGGTTGCTTCTCCTTAGAAAAATGTGCTTCAAATCCAAAGTAGGATCAAGACGATAATCTTCAAAATCATAAGGAGGAGCATCACTCTCATGAGGGAAGTAAGTGTTGAGAAATGTAGAGAAGTCTTCCTCAAATGAGTAGTCGTCCAAAGTAGGATCGAGTGATGGCGGAGGATCTTCATCATGTGAAGAATCGCTCGAAAGAGTATCAGCCTCATCGAAATCATCATACGTGGGCAGATCGGGATACTCAGAAGTAAGGTCATCATAATCATCCGAGTCTGAGCTAGAATCATCATCATAAGCATCAAAGACCGGTGGAGAATCATAAATGGGAGAAGCGTCCAAAGTAGGGAGAGAATCATCCACATCATCATGAAAAAGTGGATTGTCGATACAAGAGTCGAATAGAGGATTGTCGTAGACGGTAAAGTCATCGAGCACATTAATCATATTCACTGATTCGCGACATCCAAAGGTTGTACTGGTAAGCTTCCCCATTTTGAAAACTTGTGAATCATCCCCGACTCGTAAGATTAACTCACCTTCGGCCACATCCACTAAAGCTCGTCCGGTTCTTAAAAATGGCCGACCAAGTATTAAAGGAATACGAGGGTCCATTTCATAATCAACTACGACAAAATCGACCGAGAAAGTAAATGTGCCAACTTTGATGAACACATCTTCGGCTATACCAACGGGGTAAGCGAGAGTGCGGTTTGCAAGTTCGAGAGTCATCTTTGTTGGAGTGAGGTCGGGTAATGATAGTGTTTTCCAAACACTCAATGGCATCAACTTAATACTGGCCCCGATATCAGCAAGGGCAGTAAATTCTTCAGTTTTGTTGAACACGCAAGGCAACACAAAACGACCAGGATCTCCAAGCTTTTCCAGAAGTTCTTTAAGAATAACTGCAGAGCAGTTTTCATTTAAGCGTGTATTGGCGAGTTCAATTAGCTTCTCCTTCTTGTTAAGCAATTCCTTGAATGCTTTGACAAATTTTTGCATGTGGACAAGTGCTTCAAGAAAGCTAATGTTGAAGTTCATTTGAGAAATCATCTTGATATAGCTAGTCACTTGAGAGTCCTCCTTGTTTAGCATTTTGTTCTTGCCCAAGCGAGAAGGATAAGGGATATTAGGTTTGGGTGGTGAGGGTGCAGGTGTTGGTGAAGGTTGGGATGGTGAAGGTGCATGTGTTGGTGAAGGTTGGGATGGTGAAGGGTCATTCCTAGGAACATCGTCATGGTGAGGCGGAGACGGTAATGGTGCACTAATACTAGGTGTAGGAGGAGTAGGGATAAATGGTGGTGGAGGAAGTGTAGATGATGGGGGTGGGATTGGTGGTCCTACGATGGTGACTCCACTACGGGTAGTAATAGCACTCACATTTGCTCGCGGATTGGTGACGGTGTTTGAAGGTAGAGAACTCGAAGAAGAAGGCTGAGCTGCGGGAAAGAAACTGGCCAATAGATTCTTTAATTCATTCGTTTGAGTGCTGAAGGAGGATTGAATATTATCGCGAACCTCGGATCTAATTTCATTTCCTTGCTTCGTGATATCTCCTTTC
Organism: Glebionis coronaria; assembly: GCA_025667525.1. Classification (NCBI taxonomy): domain Eukaryota; kingdom Viridiplantae; phylum Streptophyta; class Magnoliopsida; order Asterales; family Asteraceae; genus Glebionis; species Glebionis coronaria. Next base: position 268,438,980 of record CM046878.1, read on the forward strand.
AAATTGATAATTTGGCTCTGAAGATTCTTGATTTGCTCACCTTGGGTTCTCATGATGGCTCCAACATCGGAATTAATGGGTGGGGTTTGTTGAGCGGGTGGGTGATAAGGATTAGAAGCTCTTGGTGGGATTTGGTTGCTTCTAGTGTAGTTGTTGGCGGGGTTTTGGTTTTGAGGAGAAAAACCGGGTGAAAGGTAGTTGTTGGACCGGTAGCTCAGCAGATTTCTATCCCCATGAGGTCGAGCTTGGTAATTTTCCGGTGAATAATTACCATAAGTTGCATACACATTTTCCGGATTTCCTTGTGTAGAAGGACAATCGGTGTATGAGTGAGGACCGCCACATGTTTCACAAGGATTAGCAAACGCTTTAACTTGTTGTTGTTGGTTTGAAGCGAGAAGCGTAATACTTTTGCTCATTTCGGTCATCATGCGGGTGAGTTCGGTCATCTCAGGGTTTGCTGAAGTGGAAGAAACATTGACTCTCGGATTGTTCCTTGAAGAAGCAGAGGAATCCCAGTTTTTGTGATGAGTAGTCATGTTCTCAATTAGCTCTCTACACTCCTCGGGTCTCCTTTTCAGAAATGTGCCACCGGCGGCTGCATTAATCGTATCACGATCTCGAAAAGTCAAACCGTTGTAGAAAGTATCAATCAATGTGACGGGAAGCATGTTGTGGTTTGGACATCTATCGATCAAGACATTATATCTTTCCCAAGCATCAAAAAGAGATTCATCAGGGTCTTGCATGAAACCGCTGATTTGATTGCGAAGACTCGTGACCATGGATGATGGAAAGTAGCGCGACAAAAAGCGTTGAGTCATGTCATCCCAAGTGTGAATAGAATTCTTCTGGAGACGATCAAACCATTTTTCGGCATGATGTAATAAAGTATGTGGAAAGAGTTGTAGGCGAAGTTCATCCATTGTAGTACCAGCCAACTTCATGCTTTGGGTGATTGTAATGAACTTGTCGAGGTGTTTGTTGGCATCATCATCAGGCAATCCACGGAATGGGTTAGTTTGCACTTGCTGAATCATGTGGTGCTTCAACGAAAACTCAGGAGCGTTGATTTGCATCGGCGCAATCGGTCCTCCTCGTCCAAACATTGTAGGTTGACAAAGTTCCTCCATGGTCCGAAGATCGGGCTGTGGAAGAACATTGTTGTTATTGTTGAGGTGCGGTGGATTATTGTTGTTGTTAACACCTGACATAGCTAAATCTTCTTGAGTCTCGGGCTCTTGATAATTAGAAGATCTAGTACGCATACACCTGAAAATGCAAAAGAAAACAAAACCAAACACAAAGGCAATATATATACACAATAAAGATAAAATCTTTTTGGATTTTTGAAATTTTTAATTTTTATGGATTTTTATTAATTTTTTTATTTTTATGATTTTTTGAAATTTTTTATGCAAGAAAAATAACGCTCACAAGTGAACGGATCCCAAAAAGCAACGCGTCTCTCACAGAAAACCGTTAATCTTTGCGAAAAGAGCCGGCAGCGGCGCCATTTGATAACTATGTTTTTGCTAGGTTCAATTGTTGTTCTCGTTATCTCTTCGAATTGATTTCCGGCTTAAAGTACAACTCAGTTGATCTTGGTGAAACAAATATTTTTGGTTGTTTTTAAATAAATGTGCGAAACTTTAAAGTAAAAGTGCAATTAAAGTAAATCTAAGTCTAATTAAAATAATGGGCAAGTATTTAAAAACGTGACGAGAAATTAAAGGGTACTAATCATAAATAACGCAAACTTAAATCTAACTAATGCAATCTTAAAACGCAACTAAAACTTAAATTAAGGCAAGACTAAAATAAAGCTAATACAAAATTAATTTAAAATGCGAGTAAGGAAAAAGGCGGGAAAAAATAAAGCTTGAAAATAAAAGACAGAAATTTAAAAAGAAAGACTAAAAAGAACCTGAAAGAAACCTTGATTCGAAAGTTAAAAACTTCCGAATGAACTGGCTTGACTCGGAACTTTTTGAGTTCCGAATGAGACAATCTTGAGTCGGAACTTCTTGACACGGAAGTCTTGATCCGGAACTTTCGTTCGGAAGACTTCCGGATGAACAAGCTTGAGCCGGAACTTTGATTCGGAAGTTTTGGCTGATTCGGAACTTTCCCTTGATCCGGAAGTTTTCGTCCGGAAGTCTTGACTCGAAAGATTCGTTTGGAACTTCTAAAGTTCTGAATGAATTTGCTGATCCGGAACTTTTTCCTTCGGAAGTACTGACACGGAACTTCTGGTGTTGATCCGGAACTTTCGTTCGGAAGTATTGACTCGGAAATTTTGAGTTCCGAATGAACACTCTTGATCCGGAACTTTGAATGTTCCGGATGAAACCCACTGGTTCGGAACTTTGAGAGTTCCGAATGAGCAGCCTTTCTTATCTTGATCCGGAACTTCCCTGGGAATATCAGATACAGCAACAAACAACCCCGAAGAACAAGGGATAACAGTAACAAGAATATACCACAGATTTAACCAAAATCAAGCAAACGATTTAACGAAACTATTAACAGAACAACAGTTAATCATAAACAAACAGTTTAAATCAACAAAACAAACAAATTTAATCACAATAATCAAAAACCCAATTGATCAAAATAAGAACATGAACATGAACACAAACATAAACATAAAAATCAAAGATTAAGAAAGGTAGATAGGAGATTAACAAGATAAAATAAAGATTGACAAGAATTAAATGGAAACTTACTTGAAATTAAAGAAATTTAATGTGCAAGACAAGGTAATTAAATTGACATGTATTTAAATGACAAGGAAATTAAAGGTGCAAGGTAAGTAAATGGTGGAAGACTAATTATCACACTTAGCCAACAAAGAAAATAATTATCTAGCCTAAACTATATATAGGGGAGGATTAGGAAGCTTCCTCCCCTTCTTCCTTTTCTCTTAATTGCAAGATTAAGTCCTTCCTTCTTTAATCTTCTTTTAATTGCACTATTAGTCCTTTATTCTTCTAATCTTCTTTAAACTTGGACTTAAATGACTTTTGGCTCGGGATTTCTTTTGAACTCGTCTTTAAATTCTTCAATAAATTAGACTTGAGTTTCTCGGCTTTTGATAAACTTCCGTCTTTAGACTTTTTCTTCGATAAATATTCAGAATTGGTCTTGGACTTCCGTTCTTTTTTCACTCTTGACTTCTCGACTTCGTCTTTCATCGTTTTCTTCAATAAAAGCCCGTAATTGCCCGTGAATGCCCGTGTTTTCTCCACTTTTCATCTTTTCGTCCTAAATCACAACAAAAACACAAACCACGCATAATTCCGACATAAAAGACATAAAATACACGTTTTGGCTTGGTTATTATTGTAATTAAGTGGTAAAAAGGATGGGTGTTTACACACCTATCCGGCCGCAGCGTTTGTTGACTATAGGGTTGACCATGAGAAGGACGTGGAGGGACGTTTAGGTGAGATGGACACACGCTTGGATGTGATGGCCATTGATTTTGACGAGGAGTTGTATCCTCATATGTTGATAGGGATTGTAGGCCACAGATGGATGATAGGATCCGACCTGAGGTTGGCCGTGAAAAAGATCACGGACTCTCGTGAACTTACCCAGCCATTCGCTAATATGGTATTTGATGGGATTGATCGCGACATGCATGAAGGGTTGTTGGATGGGGCGAAATGGGTAGGCCAAGGGAAGGATGTCAAGGGTCACGTCTACCATAACCCAGAAGCTGAAAATAAGATGACCGCATCCATGACAGCCTTGGACCAAGTTGAGTATTCCTTGATAGACAAAATCGAGGCTCTGAAGGACGCACCTATTGATATGGTCATGGATCAAATATGTGTAGAGGCGGACTTCAACTCACAGCTCACGGTCCCAATCTATGCGGATAGTCCTCCCCCGAGAACCCATGGGGCCTTAAGGGAGAGAGAAGCCTGGGGAGGCCATCAAGGCCAACGTGGATCGCGCCCTAAGGAAGAAGGAGAGTCACATTATATGCCGCACCCCTACTGTAGGATCCGCCCATCTTCCAAGGTCTGATGGAGTGCCTGTGACATCCCCGACCAGGCATGGGACAACCGTGTTAGCAGAGAGAAATGCCACTCCGGAAAGATCGTCACTTGAGTCCCTAACACAACAAAGGAAAGAGCTTGGGGAGTCTATGCTCCCCCATTAATTGTATTTGTCTTGTAGCAAACATTATCCCTCATTTTGTAACTGTCGTCCGTAGATTTCTACGGCATTCGTACTTAGAAACATTACATGTAATAATAACTTATTCGGGCATGGTTGTCTACGGAACTTTTGTGTATTTGATTTGAAACTTGCTTGTGAAATATATCTATGTATATCTACGTGTGATGTATCACAGCATATGTTAAGACAAGTATATAAATTACTAGACGTGCACAATGTGGCTTTACCATGTCCGGCCTTTGTAAGGGCGGTATGTGTAAGCTTATTGCAACGTCTTGCGAATAAGGTGTCTAGTAAGGATGCATGATCCATGGGCGCGGGGGTTGCATCCCTCTTATGCGCCAAGTTAAATTATTAGGTTCACTCAATTCTCTTGCCCCTCATGGAAGCGTATAGCACATGTACGACTAATGAATGCAAGAGAAATAATACTATGTATACAAGCAAAAAATAATACTAAGTGAAAGAAACATAGTTTTGCACAAGAACAAGTCGTGGAGCTAGCTAGGCACCACGGCGTTTTATTATCACAGTTACGTTTTTAACAAAACGACTAAATCCTAAGACAAATGAGACCTAGAAAATTATAAAAGACAAAAAATACATGGATCTTTATTAGAGCTGTATACAGCTAGATGTCTATGCGGAGGCCGTAGCCTTTTTAGAGATAGCACTTTTTGAGATTGCAGATGTTTCATGTATGGTCCAAATCACGACCACCCATGACGCGTAACTTATACGCTCCTAGTCCCAAAGCTTTCGTGACTTTGATAGGTGTGTAAACACCCATCCTTTTTACCACTTAATTACAATAATAACCAATCCAAAACGTGTATTTTATGTCTTTTATGTCGGAATTATGCGTGGTTTGTGTTTTTTTGTGATTTAGGACGAAATTGTGAAAAGTGGAGAAAACACGGACATTTACGGGCTTTTATTGAAGAAAAAGATGAAAGGACAAAGTCAAGAAGTCAAGAGTGCAAAAAGAACGGAAGTCCAAGACCAATTCTAAAGATTTATCGAAGAAAAAGTTAAAAGACGGAAGTTTACTAAAAGCCGAGGAACTCAAGTCTATTTTATTGAAGAATTAAAAGACGAGTTCAAAAGAAATCCCGATCCACAAGTCATTAGAGTCTAAGTTTAAAGAAGATTAGAAGGAAAAAGGACTAATGGTGCAATTAATGAAGATTAAAGGCTTAAGGACCTAATGACACAATTAAGAAGAAATGAAGGAGGGGAGGAAGCTTCCTAATCCTCCCATGTATATAGATTAGTCTTAATCACTTTTCATTTTGTTGGCTAATAGTGACAATTAGTTCTTCCACTTTTAATTACCTAGTCATTTTGTTGGATAATAGTGACAATTAGTTCTTCCCTGTTCTTCGGATGTTTGTTCTACTGTTTCTGATATTCCCAGGAAAAACGAGCCAAAAAATCATTCCGAGTAAGGTTGGTTATTCCGAATAGCCAGGTATTCCGCATAGGGCTGGATATTCCGAGTAGGGAACTTTATTCCGCATAGGTGTAATTTTCCGTATAGCAACTTTATTCCGAATTAAGCTATTATTCCGCATGAGGCTGGATATTCCGCATAAGGGTAAGTTATTCCGGGTTAGGATTATTCAAAATAGAGCTAAATATTCCGAACAGGACTGATACTCCGAGTAAGGAACTGTATTCCGAATAGGGGGAATTATTCCGAATAGCAACTATTCCGAGTAAGACTTATATTCCGGATAGGAATATATTCCGAACAGAGTTATTTTTTAGTTTCTTTAATTTCATTTTTAAATTTTCTGCCTTTTTAATTTCTAAGCTTTATTTTTTTCCTGCCTTTTTCCTTACTTGCACTTTAAGCTTATTTGCCTTAGATTTATTTTAGCCTTGCCTTAGTTTTAAGTTTTAGTTGCGCTTTAAGTTTGCCTTAGTTAGATTTAAGTTTGCGTTATTTACTTTTAGTACCCTTTAATTTTAGTTACGCTTTTAAATACAAGCAGTTGCACCATTTATTTTAAATTAGATTTAGATTTACTTTTCCGTCATTTATATTAATTGTTTTTGCACATTTCCCTTTACTACAACGACACACTTTTGTTCACCAAAATCAATAGAGTCACACATAGAACCTAGATCAATTCGATTAGACCAACACAACGAACTTTAATTTTTATACGGGGTGTCAAAAGCCGTGTATCAAATGGCGCCGCTGCCGGCTCTTTTCGTAAAGATTCACCGTTTTCTGTGAGAGACGCGTTGTTTTTTGGGATCCGTTCACTTGTGAGCGTTATTTTTCTTGCATAAAAAATTCAAAAAATCATAAAAATTAAAAATTGAGAAAAATACATAAAAATTAAAAATTTCAAAAATCCAAAAAGATTTTATCTTTATTGTGTATATATATTGTCTTTGTGTTTGGTTTCTTTTTCTTTTGCATTTTCAGGTGTATGCGTACTAGATCTTCTAATTATCAAGAGTCTGAGACTCAAGAAGATTTAAGTATGTCAGGTGTCAACAACAATATCCCACCGCACCTTAATAATAACAACAATGTTCTTCCACAACCCGATCTTCGGACCATGGAGGAGCTTTGTCAACCTACCATGTTTGGACGAGGAGGACCGATTGCGCCGATGCAAATCAACGCTCCTGAGTTTTCGTTGAAGCACCACATGATTCAGCAGGTGCAAACAAATCCTTTTCGAGGAATGCCTGATGATGATGCCAACAAACATCTCGACAAGTTCATTACAATCACCCAAAGCATGAAGTTGCCTGGTGCCACAATGGATGTTCTTCGCCTACAACTCTTCCCACATACTTTATCACATCATGCCGAGAAATGGTTTGATCGTCTCCCGAAGAATTCTATTCACACTTGGGATGACATGACTCAACGCTTTTTGTCGCGCTACTTTCCCCCATCCATGGTCACGAGCCTTCGCAATCAAATCAGCGGTTTCATGCAAGATCCCGATGAATCTGTTTTTGATGCTTGGGAAAGATATAATGTTTTGATAGATCGTTGTCCAAACCACAACATGCTTCCAGTCACATTGATTGATACTTTCTACAACGGATTGACTTTTCGAGATCGTGATACGATTAATGCAGCCGCCGGTGGCACATTCATGAAAAGGAGACCCGAGGAGTGTAGAGAGCTTATTGAGAACATGACTACTCATCACAAAAACTGAGATTCCTCCGCTTCCTCAAGGAACAACCCGAGAGTCAATGTTTCTTCTACTACAGCAAACCCTGAGATGACCGAACTCACCCGCATGATGACTGAAATGAGCAAAAGTATTACGCTTCTCGCTTCAAACCAAAAACAACAACAAGTTAAAGCGATTGCTAATCCTTGTGAAACATGCGGCGGTCCTCACTCATACACCGATTGTCCTTCTACACAAGGAAATCCGGAAAATGTGTATGCAGCTTATGGTAATTATTCACCGGAAAATTACCAAGCTCGACCTCAAGGGGTGAGTTACCGATCAAACAACTACCTTTCACCCGGTTTTTCTCCTCAACACCAAAACCCCGCCAACAACTACAATTGAAGCAACCAAATCCCACCAAGAGCTTCTAATCCTTATCACCAACCCGCCCAACAAACCCCACCCATTAATCTCGATGTTGAACCCATCATGAGAACCCAAGGCGAGCAAATCAAGAATCTACAAAGCCAAATTATCAATCTGAAAGGAGATATCACCAAGCAAGGAAATGAGATAAGATCCGAGCTTCGAGATAATATTCAATCCACCTTCAGCAATCAAACCATTGATTTGAAAAATATGCTTGCTAGTTTCTTGCCCGCAGCTCAACCTTCTTCTTCGAGTTCTCTACCTTCAAACACCGTCACCAATCCGCGAGCAAATGTGAGTGCTATTACTACCCGTAGTGGAGTCACCATCGTAGGACCACCTATCCCACCACCTACATCTACACCTCCTCCACCACCATTTATCCCTGCTCCTCCTACACCTAGTATTAGTACACCATTACCGTCTCCGCCTCGCCATGACGATGTCTCTAGGAAGGACCCTTCAACATCTCAACCTTTACCTATTACACCTGCACCTTCACCACTCAAACCCAATATCCCTTATCCTTCTCGTTTGGGCAAGAACAAAATGCTAACCAAGGAGGACTCTCAAGTGACGAGCTATATCAAGATGATTTCTCAAATGAACTTCAACATTAGCTTTCTTGAGGCACTTGTCCACATGCCCAAATTTGTCAAAGCATTTAAGGAATTGCTTAACAAGAAAGAGAAGTTGCTTGAACTCGCCAACACACGCTTAAATGAAAACTGCTCTGCAGTTATTCTTAAAGAACTTCCGGAAAAGCTTGGAGATCCCAGTCGTTTTGTGTTTCCTTGCGTTTTCAACAAAACTGAAGAATTTACTGCCCTTGCTGATCTCGGGGGTAGTATTAATCTTATGCCTTTGAGTGTTTGGAAAACACTATCATTACCCGACCTCACTCCAACAAAGATGACTCTTGAACTTGCAAATCACACTCTCGCTTACCCCGTTGGTATTGCCGAAGACGTGTTCATCAAAGTTGGCACATTTACTTTTCTGGTCGATTTTGTCGTTGTTGATTATGAAATGGACCCTCGTATTCCCTTAATACTTGGTCGGCCATTCTTGAGAACCGGACGAGCTTTAGTTGATGTTGCCGAAGGTGAGTTAATCTTAAGAGTCGGGGATGATGCACAAGTTTTCAAAATGGGGAAGCTTACAAGCAAATCCTATGGACGAGAATCAGTGAATATGATTAATGTGCATGATGACTTTGTCGTCTTCAACAATCCGCTATTCGATTCTTGCATCGATAATCCACTTTTTCATGATGATGTGGATGTTTCTCTCCTTACTTTGGAACCTTCTCCCATATATGATTCTCCACCGATCTTTGATGCTTATGATGATGATTCTAGCTCAGATTCGGATGATTTTGATGATTGTACTTCTGAGTATCCCGAGCTGCCCACATACGATGATTTTGATGAGGCCGATACTCTTTTCAGTGATTCTTCACATGATAAAGATCCTCCGCCATCACTCGATCCTACTTTGGACGATTACTCATTTGAGGAAGACTTCTCTGAATTTCTCAACACTTACTTCCCTCATGAGAGTGATGCTCCTCCTTTCGATTTTGAAGATTATCGTCTTGATCCTACTTTGGATTTGAAGAACATTCTTTCAAAGGAGAAGAAACCGGTCGACACCAATATCCGCAGCACGTATGAGTTAACACCTCTTTGTCCCCCTTCTGAGGACGAGGTTGTGCTTCTTCGCGGATCTTCTTCCCATTCTGCTGAGCCTGAGTGCTATTTTCCCCTAAAGGAAAAGGTGTTCGACCCCGGTATCGATATTCTGCAGCCATCTCAGTATCCACCTGAAGAAATAAAAGGAAAAATCTTTGGAACTTATGGAAATCTGCTTGCACCACTTCACCCTTGCTTCCACCGTGCTCCATCTTTGCTTAAGGGAACCTTGCCTACTCTTCTTTGGCTTGCCTTGTTCGCCTTAAGCCTCTGCTATTTGATGGACGAAAACTACGCCTTTGATCCCGGTGAATATATTTCATGCTTCTTCCGTTGATAATCAAGGTCGAGTCAGGCTCACGACTCGGTTAACAAAAATCAAGCGCTTCTTGGGAGGCAACCCATGCATCTATCTTTTCGCTTTCTTTATCATAAGTGTAGGGGAGACCCTTTGGTTTGCTATTTCCTCTCCTCCCTTCTTATAATCAGGGATTCGCGCTCAATGATCCACTCTTGATGCTTCTTGACGACCCGTGATTCCGTGTTCCATTATCTCGGTTCTATCCTAAACTCTTTTCGATTCACTATTTTATATTTTCTCAATATTAAAATAGGAATCTCTTTAGTTGTCCTTTCCTTAGCGAGATTTAAACAAAGTGCACAATGTCCTAAGTGTAGGGGAGTTTACACCCACATGCTTAAACATTGAGGACAATGTTTATATTAAGTGTAGGGGGACTTCTATCGAAGTTAAGTGGCTCTTTTCCTTGTATTTGTCCTCATTTTAACCGGAAAATCAATTTTTCGACATTTTTCAAAAATTTTGATCTATTTTGGCCTATTAGTTTTTTCCTTTTGTATAGTTATTTTCTTTCTTTGCTAGAATAAATGTTTAATAAAGTGGTTTTAATTTTCAAACGTTGTGAATCTCTTGATTGAACCCGAGTTTACTTATCTAAGTTACTCTAGCTAGTATCCTTAACGTGTTTAAGTCAAGTTTTGCTAGGCTTTTATATAGGGAGCTATAAAACGCGAAAGTCTTAACTGTCACGGGTTAAGAACAAGAACTTTTCGCAAGTTCCTATAATTGATCCTAGAGATTCGTTTATCAAGGGAACTTTAAAATGCGATTTCTAAACTTGAAAAAGTCTAAGAATTTGCAAGATCCTATAGGCGACTCGAAAACCCAAAACTTTGATTTAATAGGCTAAGTATCCACGAGTCTCATTCCTTGAGATTTTAAACTGTGGAGAACGAGAGATGATAGAGTCAATTATAAGTTCGGTATTCTTTCATGAATTTATGTGATTTAATTATGAGCCTATTCTCCCATCGATTGCTAATAAATTTATCTACAATAAGTAAGGTTGTACGATTTGAAAAGTTACTTAGCTTCTAGCCCAAGATCGTTTAAAAGTTGCTCGGTATGGATTAGAGTTCATAGCCAAGGCATAACTTATTGAAGCGGGATGCGAAGATTGGCGAGTCCGAAAAGGCCCTAACAAGGCATGAGGGCTATATTTTGTTGCTAAAGATCCAAAGTGATGTGAAGAATCATTTATCAAAAATCAATATGAAGGATCGAGACACACGACGAAAAGCAAAAACTCCCCAAAAGTCATGGAGAAGTGTATCCGAAAAGACCCTAGCAAGGTATGAGGATAAATAGATCCAAGTCATAAAAGGAGGCGGATCGTTGTATATCAAAGTCCAAAATAAAGATTGGAGAAAAATGAAGAAGTCGTGGTCCAAGTATGAATCTCTCAATACTTCGAGTGAAGAAATTCCATTATGAAGAGAAGACCATAATTTCATGAACGTCTCTCAAGGTTTGAAGTATGAAGTCGCTGCCAAATATCGGTCCGAGAAAGGTCTCAAATCGCGAAGCGAGTTATGCCAAGATATGAACTTTATGAGGTCCCGAGAAGCAGTTTTAAAAGATTTTGTCCTTTAGCTAACTATTCATTAAATCGTTCACTTTATTTTCGGACTAAATAACTATCGAAATAAGTCAACAATTCATCTTCGTGATCATTCAAGACAACAATAAAATATAAGAGATACACCTAGGAATAAGGGATTCTAAGTGAGTAATTGGCCCACATGAGTTCGTGTTAGTTTGCTAACTTATATTAACAATGATCTCGTTTTTAAGCTTGGTTTGGAGAAAGTGAAAACTTGAGGATGATGATTATTCATAACATTTCCAAAACCCAAGGTATGCTTTTTGATTTCTTTACTTTGAATGTTTATAGTTTTCTATCTCTTTAATAAAGGCCACTATGGATTGATTATAATGAAAAGTGTAAACGTGCTTTGTAACTAATGCATTGCATGAGGACATTGCAATGATCAAGTGTAGGGGATTTGATAGGTGTGTAAACACCCATCCTTTTTACCACTTAATTACAATAATAACCAAGCCAAAACGTGTATTTTATGTCTTTTATGTCGGAATTATGCGTGGTTTGTGTTTTTGTTGTTATTTAGGACGAAATTGTGAAAAGTGGAGAAAACACGGACATTTACGGGCTTTTATTGAAGAAAAAGATGAAAAGACGAAGTCAAGAAGTCAAGAGTGCAAAAAGAACGGAAGTCCAAGACCAATTCTGAAGATTTATCGAAGAAAAAGTTAAAAGACGGAAGTTTACTAAAAGCCGAGGAACTCAAGTCTATATTATTGAAGAATTAAAAGACGAGTTCAAAAGAAATCCCGAGCCACAAGTCATTAGAGTCCAAGTTTAAAGAAGATTAGAAGGAAAAAGGACTAATGGTGCAATTAATGAAGATTAAAGGCTTAAGGACCTAATGACGGAATTAAGAAGAAATGAAGGAGGGGAGGAAGCTTCCTAATCCTCCCCTATATATAGATTAGTCTTAATCACTTTTCATTTTGTTGGCTAATAGTGACAATTAGTTCTTCCACTTTTAATTACCTAGTCATTTAAATACTTGTCAAATTTAAATTCTTGTTTGCACCTTAATTACCATTTAATTTCAAGTAAGTTTTTCTTTAAATTCTCGTTAATCTTTATCTTTATCTTGTTAATCTCATTCTACCTTTCTTTAATCTTTATGTTGAGTTGTTTATGTTCATGTTCTTGATTTTTGTTGATTTATTTAAATTGGTTTTGATTATCTTGATTAGTTTTGTGAGTATGATTGTTTTGGATTGATTGTTTATCATTAATAGATGTGTATTTGATAGTTTGATTTAATCTTGTGTTTGATTTAGCTTTGTTTTGATTAGATTCGTGCTATATTTTGTTCCCTGTTCTTCGGATGTTTGTTCTACTGTTTCTGATCTTCCCAGGAAAAACGAGCCAAAAAATCATTCCGAGTAAGGTTGGTTATTCCGAATAGCCAGGTATTCCGCATAGGGCTGGATATTCCAAGTAGGGAACTTTATTCCGCATAGGTGTAATTTTCCGTATAGCAACTTTATTCCGAATTGAGCTATTATTCCGCATAAGGCTGGATATTCCGCATAAGGGTAAGTTATTCCGGGTTAGGATTATTCAGAATAGAGCTAAATATTCCGAACAGGACTGATATTCCGATTAAGGAACTATATTCCGAATAGGGGGAATTATTCCGAATAGCAACTATTCCGAGTAAGACTTATATTCCGGATAGGAATATATTCCGAACAGAGTTAATTTTTAGATTCTTTTAATTTCAGTTTTAAATTTTCTGCCTTTTTAATTTCTAAGCTTTATTTTTCCTGCCTTTTTCCTTACTTGCACTTTAAGCTTATTTGCCTTAGATTTATTTTAGCCTTGCCTTAGTTTTAAGTTTTAGTTGCGCTTTAAGTTTGCCTTAGTTAGATTTAAGTTTGCGTTATTTACTTTTAGTACCCTTTAATTTTAGTTACGCTTTTAAATACAAGCACTTGCACCATTTATTTTAAATTAGATTTAGATTTACTTTTCCGTCATTTATTTTAATTGTTTTTGCACATTTCCTTTTACTACAACGACACACTTATGTTCACCAAAATCAATAGAGTCACACATAGAACCTAGATCAATTCGATTAGACCAACACAACGAACTTTAATTTTTATACGGGGTGTCAAAATCCGTGTATCAGACTTCATACGGTCCTTCCCATTTTGGGCCTAATTTCCCATTGTTCTCTGCACGACTTGCCTCATTTGCACGATAGAAAAAATCCCTCGGTCGGAAAGAAACGCCCTTAACTTTGGTGTCATAGTATGCTTTCATTCGCGCCTTAGCCTTAGCTTCATTGATGGCTGCTATCTCCTTCTTTTCCTCTAACAAGTCAAAATTGACCCTGAGTTCCTCATCGTTCGTGACGACATTAACCTCCGTCGTACGGATGGTTGACATTCCAATCTCTGTTGGTATGACTGCCTTTGTCCCACAGGCTAACGCAAATGGACTATCTCCATTAGCCGTCTTGATCATCGTTCTATTTTCCCATAAGACATGTGGTAGCTCATCCACCCACTTGGCGCTACTCATCTAAGCGCGCTTTTATTCCTTCAACTTGGCTTCTATTTGCCCGTTCTACCAAACCATTGGTTTGCGGATGCTTGACTGATGTGAAGCGCCGTTTTATGTTCAGCGTTGCGCACCAATCCTTGAATGGATTGTCCGCAAATTGTTTTACGTTATCCGAGATTATCTCACCTGGTAAACCAAAACGACATACAATGTTTTCCCATACCAACTTTTTTACCTGTTTGCTCGTGATTGTAGCGACCGCCTTGGCTTCTATCCAGCGAGTAAATTAGTCCATGGCCACAATCAAGAACTTAACGCCTCAAGATGCCACGGGAAAGGGTCCGGATATGTGGATACCCCATTTGTAAAATGGACACGGGCCTGCGATAGGTGTTAGCTCTTGCTGTGGATGGCGCGGCATTGGCCTGTGTACCTGATAATTGCTGCATTTGAGGATTAAGTTGTGTGCATCTTGATGCATGGTTGGCCAGTAATACCATGTGCGCAAAGCTCTCGCCACTACTGACCTAGGGCCGGCGTGCATGCCAGACGACCCTTCGTGAATCTCGATAATCACAAAGCTAGCTTAGCGTTGTCCGACGCATCGTAACCATGGCTGCAAGAATGAGCGCTTATATAGGATACCATCGCGCAATTCAAACTGGTGCGACTTCCTGTGGATTCGGCGTGCTTCTGTCTCATCATCGGGAAGGGTCTCGTTCTTTAGGTACCTAATGATTGGGGTCATCCACGTAGGCTTCTCCTCATCAACTATTGTTGCGACGTCATCCCCCTTGATTGATTTATCCTTGAGTATTTCCACCAATACCTGCTTGGATAGATGGACGAAGTTTGTGGATGCGATTTTTCTAAGGGCGTCCGCCTTTTTATTCTTGCCATTTGGTACTTGTTTTATGGAGAACTTACCAAAGCCAGCGATGAGTGACTTAACCTTTTCCGAATACTGGATCATGTTGTCCTCCTTGGCTACATATTCTCCAAGGATATGATTCGCGACAAGCCGCAAGTCCACGTAGGCCTCAAGATTACGCACTCCCACTATGGTCGCAATTTTTATACCCGCTATCACTGCTTCATACTCCGCCTCATTGTTTGTGGCTGTGAATTCAAAACGCAAGGCATAAGTGAACCCATGCCCTCCGGATTTGTGAGTATGAGGCCTTCTCCTAACCCATCCGTGTAGGAAGATCCATCGGTGAACAAGAACCACGGCTCTTTTGGAATTTTTCCTTCGAGGCAATTGGCGCGTCCTCCTCGGGTTTCTCTATGATGAAATCTGCCAAGATTTGACCTTTGATGGTTGTCCTTGGTCTATAAGAGATATTATGCTCCCCAAGCAGGACGCTCCACTTCTGCAGTCTTCCTGCCACGTCTGGTCGAGAGATGATCTGTTTTATTGGCTGGTCCGTGATGACCATAATTGGGTGCGCCTAAAAGTATAGGCGCAACCTTTTTGCGGCAAAGACCAATGATAGGACCAGCTTCTCCATCGGGGAATAATTCAATTCCGGTCCCTACAATGTTCTACATATAAAGTAGACTGGAGTTTGAACTGCGTCTTGGCCAGTCATCAGGACGGCGCTTATTGCTCCGTGCGTAACGATAGGTACATAATTAGCTCCTCCTTTAGGTCGTGGGGCGAACGGAATTGGAAGGGCCGCCAGGCGTTGCTTAAGCTGCCCAAATGCCTCCTCCGCCTCTCTTGTCCAGCGGAAATCCCCTTTCTTTAAGCATTTCTTTAGTGTTTTGAATAGAGGGAGTGACTTCTCTGCGGACTTTGAGAGGAACCTGTTAAGCCCGACCAACTTTCCGTTAAGTGATTGTACCTCCTTCAGCGTCCGAGGAGATGGTAACTGTATCACGACCTTAGATTTCTCAGGAAACGGCTTGATGCCGTTTGGGTCTATCATGTATCCTGATACTAAGGTTTTATGCTAGGGTTCAGATTAAGTTCTCGGTATCCTCTCGAATTGATCACGGTTCTAAGTGGAATAGTTGTTCTTGGTGACAAATAGGGGATTTGGTTTTCTATTCTACTAATAAAGAAATAAATGAGCGTCGTTGAGAAATTTAAATAAAATATAAAGTGAGAAAAGATTAAACTAAAATTAAAGACGTTCAAAACTAAATGACGAGAAATTAAACTAATTAAACGTAAATATGAAAACTTAAAAACTTAATTAAAATGAAAACTTGAAAATTAAAATATCTAAAATTAAACTAAGACGATCGAGTAAAAATAATGCTAAGAAAATTGGTGGGAAAAACAAGTTCAAACATTAAATTTAAAATCAAAATAATTAAGTTCCCAATCTAAAAACATTAATTTCGCAATACCTATAAAACTGGAAATAATTTCGCAATCCTGAAAATTGAGTATAATTTCGCAACTTTGAAACCAAGATTTCGAAATAGCAAATGGAACAAATCCGCAATCCTTAAAATCACATAATTCCGCAATTAAACCCTAATTCCGCAAGGCTTTGAAAAGATCGATTTCGCAATCAAAATAAAGAACAAATTCGCAATAAAGCTGGAAGAATGATTTCGCAATACCATTTAAAGCAAGAATTCGCAATTAAAAAATATTCAAATTCGCAATACCCCAAAAAGAAAGATTTTGCAACTTGGAAAAAGTTCAAATTCGCAATACCAAATAAGTTCAATTCCGCAATGCACGACAAAGAACAATTTCGCAATCATGATAATGTTTAATTTCGCAATACAGAAAAGGAATGAATTCGCAATGAAGGCTGAAAGATGCGAATTTGAAACAGAAACCCCTAAAAAATAGGAAGACGTGAAATGACGAAAATAAGCAACTGTTTAGTAACTTTTCAATGACAATAAGCCAAGAAAAACTCCAATAAGCTATGAATAAGCTAAGGAAAAGATCAAGACTTGTAAAAACATCAAATCAATCACACGAAATTCAAAAAACTATAACTTTACATAAGATTATGATGAAAAAGATGACGAAATCAAGAACACAATTAACAAGAAAGATTAAAAGATGAAGATTAAGAAAAGATTAAGCTTGAAAGGTTAAGATTAATATTAAAAGCAAGAATTTTAAAACAAGAAATGAAGGTTTTATAGTAAGAGAAAGTTAAGCTTTCTCTCTCTAGATTTAAAACTAAAAGTGAAAAAATGAAACTAAAACTAACTAGTTGTCTAATTTTTGTGAAGTGGGATCTTTATATAGGCGTGTGATATGGGCTTGTAAATGGGCTTTGGTATCGGTCTTATTTTCTTCTTTCTTCTTTAGTCTTCTCGTCTCTTTAAATGAACGTTTCCGACTTTGGATTTTGGGAAGTGTCGGTGAATAATTCCAACTCGTCTTATAATCTTTTGTTTAATAGACTCGAGTTCTTCCACATATATGAATCTTCCATCTTTGGCTCTATTCTTCGATAAATCTTTAAATAGGCACAATGACTTCAAATCTTTTGCATCTCTTGGACAATAGACTTCGTCTTGAGTCTTTTTCCTCGATAAAACCCGTGCAATCCCATGTTTTCTTTAATATTCATCGGGTTGACTCTGAAAACACAATAAACACAAAAACCACGCATAATTCCAAACAAATGATATTAAATACGTGTTTTGGTCTTGTTTTAGCCAGAAATAAGTGGTAAAAGGATGGGTGTTTTCGCACCTATCAAATCCCTTACACTTAACCATTGCCATGCCCTCATGCAATGCTTAGCGATAAAGCAAGTTTACACTTTTCTCATAATCAATCAACCTTGGCCTTATTAAAATACTACTAAACAAAAATTAAAGTACTAAGAGAGATTAAAACTTTAAAGTAAACAAAAGGATGGAAATAACTTGCAAAGAGATCAAGGACTTACATTAGGGCTTTGGTGCTGTGAAGATTTATCGTCCTCAAGTTTCACGTTCCCCAAACTAAGCTTAAAAACGAGATCATTGTTATTATAAGTTAGCAAATCAAACACTTACTCACATGGCTTAATTATATGCTTAAACTCCCTTATTCCTAGGTGTATCTCTTATATTTTATTTTTGTCTTAGAATGATCATGAAGATGCATTTTTGGACTTACTTCGATAGTTTATTTAGGCAGAAAGCAAAGTAGGACGATTTGATCAATAGTTAGCTAAAGGATAAAATCTCTTAAAACTGCTTCTCGGGATATCAAAAAGTTCATATCTTGGCATAACTCGGTTCACGATTTGAGACCTTTCTCGGGCCGATATTTGGCATGTACTTCATACTTCATATCTTGAGAGACGTTCTTGAGATAATGGTCTTCTCATCGTTAATAGAGTTTCTTCACTTGGAGACTTTTGAGGGGTACTCCAACTTTGTTGACCACGACTTCATGATTATTCTTCAATCTCTAATTGGGATTTTGAGATACAACGATCCGCCTCCTTTTCGGACTTGGATCTATTTATCCTCATACCTTGTTAGGGTCTTTTCGGATAGACTTCTCCATCATCTTTATGGGAGTTGATTGCTTTTCGTCGTGAGTCTTGATCCTTCATATTGATTTTGGGAATAATGCTTTTCACATCACTTTTGGATCTTCAGCAATAAAATGGAATCCTCATGCCTTGTTAGGGCCTTTTCGGACTCGCCAATCTTCGCGCCTCGCTTCATAAGTTATGCCTTGGCTATGAACTCTTATCATTACCGAGCAACTTTTAAACGATCTTGGGCTAGAAGCTAAGTAACTTTTCAAATCGTACGACCTTACTTATTGCAGATAAATTATTAGCAAGTGATGGGAGAATAGGCAAATAATTACACCAAGTGAGCTTGCGCCAGAATACCAACTTATAATTGACTCTATCATTTCTCGTTCTCCACAATTTAAAATCTCAAGTAATGAGACTCGTGGATGCTTAGCCTAATAAACCAATTAAGGTCTACATGGTTAAGGATACTAGCTAGAATAAACTTAGATAAGTCTATTCGGGTTGAGTCAAAATAATCGCAACGGGCCTAATATGTCAAAGACTTCTAAACCAGCTACACCACTTTATTAATATTTTTGACTTTATTGCGGGATATATACATATGAAAGCAACGATGAAAATTTAAAAATTACGACTAAATGGCCAAAGTTAATAAAAAATTTGAAAAATGTTGAAAAATATGATTTTCCGGTTAAATGAAGGCATTTTCATGGAAAAGTCCACTTAAAACTTCGATAGAAGTCCCCCCTACACTTAAGATAAACATTGTCCTCAATGTTTAAGCATGTGGGAAAAGTCTCCCCTACACTTATGACATTGTGCATGTTGGTTAAATCAAGTTAAGGAAGGGACGACTAAAGTGATCATTTTTAAATGTTAGTATGAAGAAAATTGAATCACGATAGTTGAGAGATAGAACCGGATTTCGGATAACACGGGAGCATGGTTCTTCAAAGGTTCCAAGAGTGCATTCATCCCTGTAATCACATCACCACACAAAGACAAACACCTATACAGGTCCCCCTACACTTAGGAGGTAAAAACATAAAAGGATAGATACGCGGGCTGCCTCCCGAGGAGCGCTTGTTTTTGATAACCGAGTCACGAGCCTGACTCGACCCAAAATTAGTTCATGGGGAACGTGGTGAGGGATGGAATCATCTCATGAGAGATGTCCTCACCAAAGTACATCTTCAGACGTTGGCCATTCACTTTGAAATTGGGCCCATTTGGCTGAGAAAGCTCAATGGTCCCATATGGAAAGACTTTGGCGACGGTGAATGGACCAGACCAGCGGCTCTTCAACTTGCCATAGAAGATCTTCAACCGAGAGTTAAAAAGTAAGACTTGATCACCAACGTGGAACTCTCGGTTCTTGATTTTTGCATCATGAATGATCTTCGTCTTCTCCTTGTAGATCAGCGAGTTCTCATAAGCTTCATTCCTCAGTTTGTTTAGCTCGTTGAGTTGAATCTTGCGATGATCACCGGCTTTGTTGATGTCGAGGTTAGCCCACTTCAAGGCCCAGTGCGCCTTATGTTCCAGCTCGATGGGAATGTGACATGCTTTCCCGTACACAAGACGATAAGGTGTACAACCGATCGGGGTCTTATAAGCAGTACGGAAAGCCCATAGAGCATCATCTAACTTATCGGCCCACGCGGCACGATGCTCTCCCACAGTACGCTCCAAAATTCGCTTCAATCCACGGTTGGATATCTCGGCTTGCCCATTGGTTTGGGGATGATAGGCGGTGGAAAGACGGTGATTGACACCACACTTAGCCATGACTCTTGCAAATTGATCGTTGCAAAAATGAGTCCCGCGGTCACTGATAATAGCACGAGGAACGCCGAATCTAGCGAACAGCGATTTCAAAAAGTTACAAACCACCCTTGCATCATTAGTAGGGAAAGCTTTGGCTTCAACCCACTTTGAAACGTAGTCAACGACTACAAGGATGTATTTGTTTCCTTTAGAGGAAGGGAATGGCCCCATAAAGTCGATACCCCAAACATCAAAGATTTCACATTCTTGTATGAAATTTTGAGGCATCTCATCTTTATGTGTGATCTTGCCTTGTTTTTGGCAAGCATCACATCGTTTAACCATCTCGTGAGCATCACGATAGATGGTCGGCCAATAAAATTCCGAGTCAAACACTTTTTTGGCGGTGTAGTTGGGACCAAAGTGACCACCGGTGGGTCCTTTGTGGCAAGCGTCAAGGATTTCTAAAGCTGTCGGTCCATCAACACATCAGCGAATAATCAAGTCGGCACATTGTTTGAAAAGATACGGGTCATCCCAAAAGTAAGTCTTGATGTCTTTGAAGAACGTTTTCTTTTGCTGGGATGTTAACCCGTTCAACGAGAATTCCACCCGCCAAGTAGTTTTTAATGTCCGCAAACCACGGGGTTTCATCGGAAGTCGAGTTGATAGACATTAAGGTCTCCAGGGGAAAAGAATCATTGATTTCTTTGTTCGGATGATCCCCCTGGTAAGGATCCTCAAGTCTACTGAGATGATCCGCGGCTAGGTTTTCAGCTCCTTTTTTATCGCGAATTTCGATTTTAAATTCTTGGAGTAGCAAAACCCAGCGAAGAAGTCTTGGTTTGGAATCTTGTTTAGTCAACAAGTACTTCAACGCGGAGTGATCGGTGTAATCGATTGTGGTAGAGAGGACAAGATAGGGGCGGATTTTTTCAAAGGCATGGACAACAGCTAAAAGCACTTTTTCGGTTGTCGTGTAATGCAATTGGGCCCCCGTCATTGTCTTGCTAGCGTAATGGATTGGTTGGAAGTGTTTGTTCACTCTTTGGCCCAGAACCGCTCCAATAGCAAAATCACTAGCATCGCACATCAACTCAAAGGGAAGCTCCCAATTAGGGGTAACCAAGACGGGTGCCTTAGTTAGCTTATCCTTAAGCAAGTTGAAGGCTTCAAGACACTATTTGGAAAAGATAAAAGGAGTATCTTTTTCCAAGAGGTGGGTCATCGGGCGAGCGATTTGAGAAAAATCTTTGATGAATCGACGGTAGAAGCCCGCATGACCCAGAAAACTTCTCACACCCTTCACTGTTGAAGGTGGAGGCAACTTAGCGATAACATCGACTTTAGCACGGTCTACTTCGAGACCGGCTTTGGAAATCTTGTGTCCTAGCACGATGCCCTCTTTTACCATGAAATGTCATTTTTCCCAATTAAGAATAAGGCGAGTGTCTTCACACCGCTTCAGCATACGTTCTAAATTGGCAAGGCAAGTAGAGAAAGAATCTCCATAAACCGAGAAATCATCCATGAATACGTCCATAGTGTCTTCCACCATGTCATGGAAGATAGCCATCATACACCTTTGGAACGTCCCAGGAGCATTACATAAACCAAAAGGCATGCGTTTGTAAGCAAATGTTCCATAGGGACAAGTGAATGTGGTCTTTTCTTGGTCCTTGGGATCGATGGGAATTTGAAAATACCCGGAGAAACCGTCTAAAAAGCAGTAATAGTCATTACCCGCAAGACGTTCGAGCATTTGATCCATAAAAGGAAGAGGAAAGTGGTCTTTTCTCGTGGCATCATTGAGCTTGCGATAATCAATACAAACTCTCCACCCAGTAATGAGACGAGTGGGAATCAACTCGTTGTGTTCATTGGGAACAACGGTTATTCCGCCCTTCTTGGGCACACAATGGACGGGACTTACCCACGGCGAATCCGAAATAGGGTAAATCAAGCCGGCATCAAGAAGTTTGATAACCTCTTGTTTGATGACGTCATGAATTCTAGGATTAACCCTTCTTTGGCTCTGGATTGCGGGTTTAAAGTCATCTTCCATGAGAATCTTGTGAGTACAAAAGTTCGGATCAATTCCGCGGATATCGGAAATTTTCCAAGCAATTGCCTTCTTATGATCTTTAAGCACGGTGATGAGGCGAGATTTTTCTTCTTCTTTCAAGTCCTTCACGATGATGACAGGCACCTTCTTGTTTTCTTCAAGGAACATGTACTCGAGATGGGGCGGCAACTCCTTAAGTTCTAAATCCGGAGGATTTTCGATGGGAGGCGTTTTCAAAGTCGGGGCATCGATAGCAATAACCGTGGAAGATGGTGGAGAAAGATTGTCTTCTTTAAGAAGGTTTTCAAAGAAACACATGTCTTCATCCCAATCGGTGGGAGAATCGTCATTTGCTAAGTTCACATCTCCCATGGTGGCTTCAAGATCTTTCCAAAAGAAATCACTTTCTCCAAATAGAGACAGTGATGAATCAATAGAGGAAACGGTCTCAACATTGGGAAGAGAGGTAGGAATATTTTTACAAGCATCAACAAAGTGTTCTTCACAAGCCTCATCCAGAACGTTAATACAATTAACACTCTCGTATGAATAAGGTTGTTTAGACAACTTTCCCATGTTGAAGACGATTTCATCGTCACCCACTCTCATGATAAGCTCACCGGCTTCAACATCGATGAGAGTGCGACCGGTCCTCAGGAATGGACGACCAACAATTAATGGCACACGAGGGTCCATCTCGTAGTCGACGACGACGAAATCGGCAGGAAAAGTGAATTTGTCGACTCCTACAAAGACGTCTTCGGCTATCCCCACTGGATAAGCAACCGTACGGTTAGCTAATTCCAAAGTCATTTTGGTCGGGACTAGCTCAGGGAGAGATAATTGCTTCCAAACTCTTAGAGGCATTAGATTAATACTGGCACCTAGATCGGCTAGGGCCATGCAATTCTCTACTCCCGGGAAGTTACAAGGGATTAAGAAACGACCCGGATCACCAAGCTTGGTTGGCAATTTCCTTAAGAGCACTGCAGAGATATTCTCATTAAGTTGGGTGTTAGCAAAATCAAGAAGCTTCTCCTTGTCGCTAAGAAGATCTTTGAACATTTTCGCGTACTTAGGCATGTGAGCGAGAGCCTCAGCGAAGGAGTTGTTAAAATTCAATTGTTTGAACATTTTTAGAAAGTTCGAAACCTGAATATCATCCTTGCTTTTGAGCTTCTCTTTCCTCAACCTAGATGGATAAGTTATATCGGAAGAAGAGGAAGGCTTTGGTATCGAAGGATCACTCACATCCTTGGGTGGAGGAGGGGTAGAAGTAAGAGGTGGAGAAATTGGGGAAGGAGAAGGATGAGGAATAGGAGCAGGGGACTCGTTCTCCTTAGTCACAACCACTGGCGGAGGTATAGGAAGCTCGGGTTCCTTGGTACCTTTGCCACTGCGAGTGGTGATTGCTTTCATCTCCCCTCTTGGATTCGCAACGGTGTTACTCGGAAGAGTACCCGAAGAAGAGGGTTGATTACCTTGGAAGAAACTAGCCATCATGTTCCTTAAGTCATTCGTTTGACTATCCAAGTTGCGCACTTCCTGTTGGAGATTGTCCACGATCACATCATTAGTCCTCATGTAGGTTCCAATGTCTTGGTGTAATGCGGTGGGTTGGTTGGAAGGAGCATTGTATGCGGGTGGTTGATAAGCAGGTTGCTGGTAAACTTGGTTGTTTCTTTGAGGTGGATGTTGTTGTTTGTGAGGTGGTATGTATGGTCCACGAGATTGTTGTTGTTGTTGAGGAGGGCGGTTGAGTTCTTGTTGTTGGTTTGGGTTGTTAGGAGTAGAAGCGGGTGGTGAAAGATAGTTGTTGGAGCGGTAGCTAAGCAAGTTACGGTCTCCTTGGGGACGATCTTAATAAGCGGGTTGAGGATAGGTACCGTATGCTGCATTGACATTCTCAGAAGGGTAGTCTTGGGTGGCGGTACAAGTGGTGTAAGAGTGAGGACCCCCGCATATCTCACATGGTTGGCTAACAGCATTGACTTGAGCGTCTTTAGCGTTTCTAGCGTTGATGCTGTTGGTGTTACTGGCGGTTTGGGTAGCAAGCGATTCAAGAAGCGCAGTGATTTTGTCAATTCGCTTGTCGCTGTCACTAGTACTAGCACTAGCGACATTGGTCCTCACACTCTTGGTTTGCACACGAGACTTATTCTCAATGATATCCCAAGCAGCATTGGAAGTCTTAGCCAAAGGATTTCCCCTCGAGGCACTATTTAGTGAATCTTGGTCATTCATGCTTAAACCATTATAAAAAGTGTTAATTTGGTGCACTTTGGTAAAACCATGTTGTGGGCATTTTCTTAAAAGGTCTTTGAAACGATCCCAAGATTCACTAAATGACTCATCATACTTTTGCTCAAAATTAATGATGTCATTCCGCAAAGCAGTAGTACGAGAGGGTGGAAAAAAGTAGTTGATAAACTTGGTCTCCAAATCTGTCCACGTAAGAATACTCTGTGGCGGTTCCTTAGCAAGCCAATGTCGGGCTTGTCCCTCTAAAGAAAAGGGAAAAAGTTGTAAACGGATTACCTCTTGTGGAACACCATTGTATTTGACCGTATTAGTGAGTTGCAAGAATCTCTTGATGTGGTCATGTGGATCATCAATGGTACGCCCCAAGAATGGTTGAGCAGAGACCATCTGGATAAAGCCGGATTTGAGCTCATAGTTGTTGGCTGCAAACGCGGGTATGACAATTGGATCAGTGTTTCCATCTACATGTGCTTGCAGAAGTTCAATCATCGGGCGATTGTCTGGTAGAGGCTCATTGTTGTTGTTATTATGCATGTTGTTGAGAGGTGGATTGTTATTGTTATTATTATTGTTTTGAGGTGGGTTATTGTTGTTGTTTTGTACACCGGCCATGTCTAGGTTATCGAGAGGCTCGGGCTCTTGATAAGACGTTGATCGAGTGCGCATACACCTGCAAAAGAACTAACAAGGCAAAAACAAAGAAAAAATATTTTTGGTTTTTATGTTTTTTAGTTTTTAGGATTTTTGAAAATTTTATATTTTTTAGGATTTTTGAATATTTTTGAAAAAGTAACGTTCACGGTGAACGGATCCCAAAATCCAAGTTCTCACAAAAAACTGTTGATCTTAACGAGAAGAGCCGGCAGCGGCGCCATTTGATACAAAGGGTTTTATGCTAGGTTTCAGATTAAGTTCTCGGTATCCTCTCGAATTGATCACGGTTCTAAGTGAAATAGTTGTTCTTGGTGACAAATAGGGGATTTGGTTTTCTATTCTACTAATAAAGAAATAAATGAGCGTCGTTGAGAAATTTAAATAAAATATAAAGTGAGAAAAGATTAAACTAAAATTAAAGACGTTCAAAACTAAATGACGAGAAATTAAACTAATTAAACGTAAATATGAAAACTTAAAAACTTAATTAAAATGAAAACTTGAAAATTAAAATATCTAAAATTAAACTAGGACGATCGAGTAAAAATAAGCTAAGAAAATTGGCGGGAAAAACAAGTTCAAACATTAAATTTAAAATCAAAATAATTAATTTCGCAATTTAAAAACATTAATTTCGCAATACCTATAAAACTGGAGATAATTTTGCAATCCTGAAAATTGAGTATAATTTCGCAACTTTAAAACCAAGATTTCGAAATAGCAAATGGAACAAATCCGCAATCCTTAAAATCACATAATTCCGCAATTAAACCCTAATTCCGCAATGCTTTGAAAAGATCGATTTCGCAATCAAAATAAAGAACAAATTCGTAATAAAGCTGGAAGAATGATTTCGCAATACCATTTAAAGCAAGAATTCTCAATTAAAAAATATTCAAATTCGCAATACCCCAAAAAGAAAGATTTCGCAACTTGGAAAAAGTTCAAATTCGCAATACCAAATAAGTTCAATTCCGCAATGCACGACAAAGAACAATTTCGCAATCATGATAATGTTCAATTTCGCAATACAGAAAAGGAATGAATTCGCAATGAAGGCTGAAAGATGCGAATTTGAAACAGAAACCCCTAAAAAATAGGAAGACGTGAAATGACGAAAATAAGCAACTTTTTAGTAACTTTTCAATGACAATAAGCCAAGAAAAACTCCAATAAGCTATGAATAAGCTAAGGAAAAGATCAAGACTTGTAAAAACATCAAATCAATCACACGAAATTCAAAAAACTATAACTTTACATAAGATTATGATGAAAAAGATGACGAAATCAAGAACACAATTAACAAGAAAGATTAAAAGATGAAGATTAAGAAAAGATTAAGCTTGAAAGGTTAAGATTAATATTAAAAGCAAGAATTTTAAAACAAGAAATGAAGGTTTTCTAGTGAGAGAAAGTTAAGCTTTCTCTCTCTAGATTTAAAACTAAAAGTGAAAAAATGAAACTAAAACTAATTAGTTGTCTAATTTTTGTGAAGTGGGATCTTTATATAGGCATGTGATATGGGCTTGTAAATGGGCTTTGGTATCGGGCTTCTTTTCTTCTTTCTTCTTTAGTCTTCTCGTCTCTTTAAATGAACGTTTCCGACTTTGGATTTTGAGAGGTGTCGGTGAATAATTCCAACTCGTCTTATAATCTTTTGTTTAATAGACTCGAGTTCTTCGACATATATGAATCTTCCATCTTTGGCTCTATTCTTCGATAAATCTTTAAATAGGCACAATGACTTCAAATCTTTTGCATCTCTTGGACAATAGACTTCGTCTTCAGTCTTTTTCCTCTGAAAACACAATAAACACAAAAACCACGCATAATTCCAAACAAATGATATTAAATACGTGTTTTGGTCTTGTTTTAGCCAGAAATAAGTGGTAAAAGGATGGGTGTTTTCACACCTATCATATCCTAAGAACATTCCTTCGGTTGCCCCAAATATGCATTTATTGGGTTCAACTTCATGCTGATCTTTCTCAAGGTATCAAATGTCTCCTGGACATCAGGAGGAGAGCGTCCTCCGTGTGGCTCTTTATAACTAAGTCATTGACATAGACTTCAAGTTTACGGCCAATCTGTGATTCGAACGCCTTATCAACAAATCGTTGATATGTCGCGCCTCCGTTCTTGAGTCCGAACGGCATTTTCGTATAAAAATGCACATCCTGACTGGTATGGACCGCCGTCTTTTCCTCGTCCTATTCCGACATCTGAATCTGGTGATACCCTTTATATGCATCCAAGAAACACTTAAATGGTACCAGCATAGAGATTCGACCTTCAAGTCGATTTCCGACAATGGGTAATAGTCTTGCGGACAAGCTTTGTTCAAGTCGATGAAATCCACGCACATGCGCCAGCTTCCATCATGTTTCTTGACCATGACCGGATTGTAAAGCCACTCGTGGTAATAAACCTCACGCATGATTCCTGCCTCAACCTGCTTTTTTACCTCGTTTAGTATAACCTGGCTGCGCTCTAGAGCTTGGTCGCGCTTATTTTGCCTCACCGGAGGATACCCCGGGCGGATCTGAAGATTGTGTTTTGTGACTGAGTGTGGCATGCCTGTCATGTGCTTTGGTTCCCATGCGAACACGTCAAGGTTTGCCTTAAGGAGGGAGCATATAGCTCTCCTACCCTTATCGGAGAGAGTTCCTCCGATGACCACTTCTTGTTTTGGATAAGCAGGGTGGATAGCCACCTTCCAATTCGCGAGGGTAACCCTTCCTTCTTAGGAGTTGGTTGTATTGTGTCACACCCCCAATTTATCAGAGTAATACAACACAATGGGGTGCGACGGTCATGACTATCACAAGACATAGATACAAAGAACGACTATTTAAAAGCCGTTTTAATTTAATTAAAAGCATAAAACTTGTTTCGTTAGTGAATTACACAAGATCATAATAAAACATTATTTCAAAAGTCTTTAACAATGATCCAAATATCCATGCACTAGTCACGACCATTTTATTAAAAATCTCCCATGCCTAACCACGTCACTCCTCCGTCTTGATACCTGAGAAAAACATTGCTAAAACGTCAACACAAAGGTTGGTGAGTTCATAGGTTTAAGTTTAAATAGTGTGATGAACCATAAGATTTTCAAGGCAACCGGCATCTAACCAAGCAAGGTTATAACCAAAATATTATACGTTTGTATTCCTACGCCTAAGCTCATGACACCGAAGCGTTAACCAACCAACAAGATATAATGAGAGCCCGAGCAAATTCCTATCCCAAAGCATTCGTAACGACTCAAATGTAAGTGTATCTAATTTGGTCACACAACCAACATTAGATAGGGAGGTCAATCCCAATAGATCTATCCATAGCATTCGCGCTTACACAAAGTAATTAACGATTCACGATAGTGGGCTAAAGCATCTAGGGATATCGCTACTTAGACATCATGTAGGCAAACGTATCAAGTTTTAGCACTTATGTTCATCCGTTTAAAACAAGAAATGTTCTCACCCCAAAATAGTTAAAACAATTAAAAGTGGGGCTATGAAACTCACCTCGAATTAATAGCAAGATATCAAAAAGGTGCATGCACAGACACGAATTACAGACAATACTGTCAAACTCTATCCGCAACCTAAATAATAATAACGTATGCTTAAAAAAATGTATAACAAAAGATGAATGCATTTGTGCTTGTCCCTAGTATGTGCTTGAGTTTATGTAAATAAATTTATAGTTTTTACACTTGTGAAATTTTAATGTTTTACTAAAAGTTTTTTCATTTAAATCCGAATATATTTAGCAATATTGAACCTTCCTTTGTTAGGACAGTTTATTTAGCCAGGTCGTTAAGTGGGTCAAATATCCTAAATGCATTATATTAACAATATCTTAAGTCAAATTTATATTTTTGTTACAAAATACATTTACTAAGTTTCTTTTTAATTAAACAAAATCTTATATGATAAAATACTTAACTAATAGAAATATATGACATTTCTATTTTAGAGACAAAAATGTCGGGGTGGAGGAAACATGGGAATCTCATCGATAAGAAAGGAGTCATGTCAGCGTTTTTTAAAAGAAACAATGTCTCGTTGAGTCCTTCAGTTAGGTACGAGAATGGATGGTTTCGGTAATATTTCGGCGTAAATAACAGGCTCAATAGTGGCTCGCGGAGTAAACCACAAGTACCATTGGTCGCTAGCCGGGTGGTCGATACATAAATGTTTTAAGTTTTATAAACCGATGGCATTTGATAAATTAAAATCGTGTTCGAAGTAAGGGTCGTGAAACAAATTTAAAAGAAAACGGGTCACTTTCGATCTCGTCTACGGTTCTTGATAACGACTTTTGAGTAGAACCAAAAGTATGCCCGTGTAGACAGCTTGGCTATCTACAACTTTCGTTGTTTTAACCGACTCGGGCAAGGTCGTTTCAAGGGTCAAAAAGAGGTCGTAAAATGTTCGAGTTGCAACTATGATATAGTATAAAAATCAATTTTATGTTTACTAGTTCGGTTCAAAAGGGCAGTTTACAAATCGACACCACGAATTCGTTACTCGATCGTTTTTAGTTATTCAAGTTGTGTTACAATCTCGAAACTATGGGGTACATTTTGCCACGATAAAACCTGCGGGCACTCGACCCTAGGTGTTTCGTTTTGGGTCTCAAACATTGAGGTTTCCATTATTTAGTTTACAAATGCTCTAATGATTTATTTTTGGGTAAAGAATGCTCTTATAATTAAAGTGAGTGTATAATCTGTTCTTGAGGCTGATTGAGTCACGAATTTCCAACCCACGCCCGACCCATTAGCTTTAATCTATATACGTTTGTTATTCCCACACATGTCTATCCCTGGTCTTTTGTTTCATTAAGCGATAGTAAATATGGTGAAACGTTTGTGTATGGAAGTTCTTGTTAAACTAAAGTTTTTCTCAAGCACAACTAACTAGGGACATAAAATGTATATGATAAGGAATACCATGGAATCGAGATCTTACAGGGTAAAGCCGGACGAGAGGAGAAATAGAAACGAAGGAGCTTTACTAGTTTCAAACCCGAATTAAGACCCTCTAGATAGTCTTAACCTTTCACCGATATGAACTCCTAGTTAACCCAAAAACCCTTTTGCTTTCCTTCTTGGCAGCGTCTTTAGAACACAGGGAGAGAGATAGATATATTTTGTGTTTGTGGTACTATGTGTTTGCAATGTGTTATGTTGTGAAGTCGCTCCTATTTATAGGAAATGAGATTGTTAAGGTTAAGAAATCTTAGTTAGGATTTAGTTAAAGGTTGGTTAGCTTGTAACTAGGACCTGCCAATGGAACTAAACCTAGGAACTTGCCTTAACCTGGGGAAGAGGGATCTTTCAATTGTTGCGTCTAGGGCAGAAAGAAAAAAAGGAAATGTTGTACTTGTATTGACTAGATAAGAATGGATGGTTATAATATAAATGCTTAAAGAAAATCTATGGAAAATATGGTGGTAAAAGGGTGTGTCCAGCGGCTTAAGGAGGAGGAGAGGGAACAAAGAGTACAAACAATTAATGGTTTGATGTAGTACTAAGGCTTTCAAATTTTGAATTTGTGGGATAAATTAAAACGTGGACTGTAGTTGTAAATAAAAAAAAGGGCGGTTTCTTTTGTGTGGGGAAAGGGAAAGAACTATACTAGTTTTTCTTATGTTATTAATTTTTATATATTGTGTAAGGTTTACTTGTATTATAAGGTGACTTATTTGTTTTATACAGTGAAACTATTAAACAAAATTACGTTGATGCAAATAAATGTCGACTTCTATAGTAGAAATTCATAATACGTAAACTTATATTATTCCTTTAAGTAATAAATGTTATGATTTCCATTCATAGAAAATTTAAATTTGTACATAAAATACGCGTAAACAATCGAGAATATCCATAGATACACAAGTCTAACTCGAATCATCGCGTTTTATGTAATTTAAATAAATTAAAAATTCACGTTTGTGACATCCGACATCCCTTAAATTGAGCTTCGACCCAAAGCTCATACTTCGATGAAACTTATCTAATTAAAGAGATGAGGGTATTTAAACTTAAATTGGTCTTCACGTTCCCAAGTGAACTCGGGTCCTCTTTATGCATTCTAACGCACTTTCACGATGGGTATACGACTTTGCCTAAGTTGTTTTATTTCACGGTCTATAATTTCAACGAGTTCTTCAAACAGTTAAATTGAGTTTTACTCAATATCGTTTCGTTCTTCTCATTATTATTTAAATTTTGTTTTAGATTCTTCCGGCTCTAACCTTTTGAGTTTTATTTTTTTCAAAAACAATTGCCGCTTTTAGTATTTTTCGTTTTATACACGCTCTTGCATGTGATAGTGGGTAAGGAAATATTCGTACTAGGTTTACTCGTATCGCGTAGACGTTCTTACTTAAGACAGTAGAAAAATGTTCGACGTTCATAGCATATAAATAAAAATTGACGAATAGGGAAACTTAAATATATTCTACTAATACTAATATATTTCATTTTTACGATGATTACTATGAGCATGCTCGTGTTCGATCACGATCATACGTAGTTGATCAGGCTACGTACGTCTCGGGACCAACGGTTGCATCCTCCTGTTCATCATAATTTAACTCTTTGAGGTTGTAACTTATATATTTGTAGTCCATAGTTCATTTCGTTCGTTACCATTATTCACTTTCACAATCAACAAATTAGTCCATAGTTCATTTTATTTGTCATCACTTCTCACTTTTAACAATTAACAAAATAATTTACATACTTATTTGTACTAGTTCTCGTCAAGTTTATCAATGGTTTACATCTTCCATATCACGTTGTTCGTAAAAATCGATTTTTTTTTTCCAAAACTTTACATGGTAGTCCTTACTAAAAATGTTGCAACATTAGTCGCGGTGTTTTATACATTAAGTTGGTCGTCACGCCAGATTCTCCAAAACTTTGCATGATAGTATATATCAAAACATTTCGTCTTCAATCGTGTAGTTATTGTTAGCAATACCTTTACTGATTTTACCAAAAGGTTTTATCAAAATTTCTAACATTCTTACTAATAAAGTTTCGGTGATGGTTCCTTCAAATCAATTTTTTCTCATTTTTTAAAATTTTTAAATTTTTTTTATAATGTTTTCCAAAAATATTTTATAAAAAAAACTCCTTCTTTTAAAAAAAAATTTTTTTTTTTAATTTTCTCCGACATATAGAAAAATATTGTAGGATAAAAACAATTTCTTAAGTAAAAGCTTCACAAGATATAAAAGATAACTTTTAAAAATAACTGGAAACAATTAAATAATTTTTTTTTTCAAAGTATGATTACATAACCAAATTTTTTTTTTGGCGGTGACATCGACGGATGTCGAGTCACTTGATTTTCATAAAAATAAATTATTTATTATTCCACATCAGTCACTCAATTCTATCGCATAATTTTCCAGAGCTTTTATCATGCTTTATTACATCTCAGACACTTCGGTCAAGTTGTTTTTATCTCAAAATTGTTCAATTTGTTTAATCCAATCAACTAGTTAAATCCATCACAAGAATTTCATCACAAAAATTGTTCATTTTATTTTTATCTGTCTTTTGTTCATAATCATTCTGTAGACTTCTAATGTTCGACACACGCTATTTAGATTATTGAGAAGTGACCACAATTCACATCAAGGGTTCTCAAGCTTTGTGACATGCGATAATCCCTTTAATTTAAAACAAGGCATAATCCTGATATATCTGAGTTCTTCTTTAGTTGTTATAACATACTTTGTAATTATATTAGCTTCATAGCAACTTAGTTGCAAACCAATGGACTAGACTCTTAGATTCGTTTTTGTTCAATTTCTTTCTACATAAATTTCTCCTTGATATGCGTTCGACTTACGTGTCAGCGTATTTCCAGATAGCTTTCATATTTTTGTAATATTAGTTTATATTTGTTCCTTATAGTATTTTCTGGGGTATTACAGGAGTAATACTTTGTGTAGAGTGTTTATTGTCGTATGTTGTATAAAAATAGAGACGACGATTCTCATTATTTTAGTGTTCGCACAGCATGCAAACTAATGGTACTAATGCACAGTACTAGTCAAATGTCAATGAGGTAATCGCCTTGTCAGATCATGTAAGTCTTATCCATCCCTGAGGAAATTCACTAAAAATCTTAAGCTGCGTTACAACTGGCACTTGACTAAGCTTCGCAACCCAATCAAACAAGAACAGCCTTGAGGTCTAGTCAAGTGTTAGTTGTTAAACTTCTTAATATCTTTGGTGAATTTACTCGTCTTTAGATATTACCCACACAATTTAACATCGATTAAACCCACACAAAAATCATCAAATATGTTATAACTTATCAATAAAGCTAATCATGCAACATGTAAATCCACGAGTCTTACCCATCCTCAAGAAAACTCATCAAAAACCCTAAGTTGTATAATGACTGGCACTTAACTTAGTCTCGCAACCCAATCAAACAAGAACAGCCTTGAGACCTTGCTAAGTATCGTTATACCTCTTAACATTTTTGACGATTTGTCTTGGTTTTGGGTTTACTCACGACTTATCATCAACCGTTACTAAATCTTTGCGCGTCCAAGTACTGTTTTGGCGTATATTTTTAATTTGGCGTATATCGATATAGGGTACCGTAGAAACACACAAATGTTCCAATAGTTGATAGTGGTCCAGTGGACTGTTTAAACGAAATACGTAATAGCATAAATATGTGTACGTTTTACTCCCAAAATAAACGTGGCACAAACCGTCTTAGTTCGATTAAACATTGCACAAACCATCTTAGTTCGATTAAACATGGCACAAACCATTTTGGTAGCACAACAATCCAAACAAGGATGCTAGGTATTTTTACTTCAAAATATAAAAATCGTCCTAGTACACATTCCTATAAGTATATCTTACATAAGGATCGTTCAAACAAGGCAGGAAGTACTTAATTCTAATAACACGTAGCAATCAAGTTTAAACTAACAGGGCAAATCACATGGAATAATTCAAGTCACAACTTACTTTTATCGAAGACGCGGAGTGGAGTGGTTCTTGGAGATTTTTGAGTTAGTTATAGTCTAGAATTATTTTTCTCAAAATTAAATTTTTGACTCATGTTTATAAAAATCATTTTGTAAAATAACCTAGTTCTCTATAACTACGACTCTGATACCAATCTGTCACACCCCCAATTTATCAGAGTAATACAACACAATGGGGTGCGACGGTCATGACTATCACAAGACATAGATACAAAGAACGACTATTTAAAAGCCGTTTTAATTTAATTAAAAGCATAAACTTGTTTCGTTAGTGAATTACACAAGATCATAATAAAACATTATTTCAAAAGTCTTTAACAATGATCCAAATATCCATGCACTAGTCACGACCATTTTATTAAAAATCTCCCATGCCTAACCACGTCACTCCTCCATCTTGATACCTGAGAAAAACATTGCTAAAGCGTCAACACAAAGGTTTGTGAGTTCATAGGTTTAAGTTTAAATAGTGTGATGAACCATAAGATTTTCAAGGCAACCGACATATAACCAAGCAAGGTTATAACCAAAATATTATACGTTTGTATTCCTACGCCTAAGCTCATGACACCGAAGCGTTAACCAACCAACAAGATATAATGAGAGCCCGAGCAAATGCTTATCCTAAAGCATTCGTAACGACTCAAATTTAAGTGTATCTAATTTGGTCACACAACCAACATTAGATAGGGAGGTCAATCCCAATATATCTATCCATAACATTCGCGCTTACACAAAGGAATTAACGGTTCACGATAGTGGGCTAAAGCATCTAGGGATATCGCTACTTAGACATCATGTAGGCAAACGTATCAAGTTTTAACACTTATGTTCATCCGTTTAAAACAAGCAATGTTCTCACCCTAAAATAGTTAAAACAATTAAAAGTGGGGCTATGAAACTCACCTCGAATTAATAGCAAGATATCAAAAAGGTGCATGCACAAACACGAATTACAGACAATACTGTCAAATTCTATCCGCAACCTTAATAATAATAACGTATGCTTAAGAAAATGTATAACAAAAGATGAATGCATTTGTGCTTGTCCCTAGTATGTGCTTGAGTTTATGTAAATAAATTGATAGTTTTTACACTTGTGAAATTTTAACGTTTTACTAAAAGTTTTGTCATTTAAATCCGAATATATTTAGCAATATTGAACCTTCCTTTGTTGGGACAGTTTATTTAGCCAGGTCGTTAAGTGGGTCAAATATCCTAAATGCATTATATTAACAATATCTTAAGTCAAATTTATATTTTTGTTACAAAATACATTTACTAAGTTTCTTTTTAATTAAACAAAATCTTATATGATAAAATACTTAACTAATAGAAATATATGACATTTCTATTTTAGAGACAAAAATGTCGGGGTGGAGGAAACATGGGAATCTCATTGATAAGAAGGAGTCATGTTAGTGTTTTTTAAAAGAAACAATGTCTCGTCGAGTCCTTCAGTTAGGTACGAGAATGGATGGTTTCGGCAATATATCGGCGTGAATAACAGGCTCAATAGTGGCTCGCGGAGTAAACCACAAGTACCATTGGTCGCTAGCCGGGTGGTCGATACATAAATTTTTTAAGTTTTATAAACCGATGGCATTTGATAAATTAAAATCGTGTTCGAAGTAAGGATCGTGAAACAAATTTAAAAGAAAACGAGTCACTTTCGATCTCGTCTACGGTTCTTGATAACGACTTTTGAGTAGAACCAAAAGTATGCCCGTGTAGACGGCTTGGCTATCTACAACTTTCGTTGTTTTAACCGACTCGGGCAAGGTCGTTTCGAGGGTCAAAAAAGGGTCGTAAAATGTTCGAGTTGCAACTATGATATAGTATAAAAATCAATTTTATGTTTACTAGTTCGGTTCAAAAGGGCAGTTTACAAATCGACACCACGAATTCGTTACTCGATCGTTTTTAGTGATTTAAGTTGTGTTACAATCTCGAAACTATGGGGTACATTTTGCCCCCATAAAACCTGCGGGCACTCGACCCTAGGTGTTTCGTTTTGGGTCTCAAACATTGAGGTTTCCATTATTTAGTTTACAAATGCTCTAATGATTTATTTTTGGGTAAAGAATGCTCTTATAATTAAAGTGAGTGTATAATCTGTTCTTGAGGTTGATTGAGTCACGAATTTCCAACCCACGCCCGACCCATTAGCTTTAATCTATATACGTTCGTTATTCCCACACATGTCTATCCCTGGTCTTTTGTTTCATTAAGCGATAGTAAAAATGGTGAAACGTTTGTGTATGGAAGTTCTTGTTAAACTAAAGTTTTTCTCAAGCACAACTAACTAGGGACATAAAATGTATATGATAAGGAATACCATGGAATCGAGATCTTACAGGGTAAGGCCGGACGAGAGGAGAAATAGAAACGAAGGAGCTTTACTAGTTTCAAACCCGAATTAAGACCCTCTAGATAGTCTTAACCTTTCACCGATATGAACTCCTAGTTAACCCAAAAACCCTTTTGCTTTCCTTCTTGGCAGCGTCTTTAGAACACAGGGAGAGAGATAGATATATTTTGTGTTTGTGGTACTATGTGTTTGCAATGTGTTATGTTGTGAAGTCGCTCCTATTTATAGGAAATGAGATTGTTAAGGTTAAGAAATCTTAGTTAGGATTTAGTTAAAGGTTGGTTAGCTTATAACTAGGACCTGCCAATGGAACTAAACCTAGGAACTTGCATTAACCTGGGGAAGAGGGATCTTTCAATTGTTGCGTCTAGGGCAGAAAGAAAAAAGGAAATGGTGTACTTGTATTGACTAGATAAGAATGGATGGTTATAATATAAATGCTTAAAGAAAATCTATGGAAAATATGGTGGTAAAAGGGTGTGTCCAGCGGCTTAAGGAGGAGGAGAGGGAACAAAGAGTACAAACAATTAATGGTTTGATGTAGTACTAAGGCTTTCAAATTTTGAATTTGTGGGATAAATTAAAACGTGGACTGTAGTTGTAAATAAAAAAAAGGGCGGTTTCTTTTGTGTGGGGAAAGGGAAAGAACTATACTAGTTTTTCTTATGTTATTAATTTTTATATATTGTGTAAGGTTTACTTGTATTATAAGGTGACTTATTTGTTTTGTACAGTGAAACTATTAAACAAAATTACGTTGATGCAAATAAATGTCGACTTCTATAGTAGAAATTCATAATACGTAAACTTATATTATTCCTTTAAGTAATAAATATTATGATTGCCATTCATAGAAAATTTAAATTTGTACATAAAATACGCGTAAACAATCGAGAATATCCATAGATACACAAGTCTAACTCGAATCATCGCGTTTTATGTAATTTAAATAAATTAAAAATTCACGTTTGTGACATATTGGTGTTGTGACGGCATGAAATTCCGATGGTGTTACTATCGAGTTGAAGATAGTGACAATTCCACCCTCGACTAGGAATTTCAGCATGTCGTGTGCCGTAGACGGGACTGCCCGTATGGCGAGTATTCCTGGCTTTCTGATGTTACCGCTGTACGGGGAATAGGAGCGTATAACCATAAAGTCCATCCATGCTATAGTTGAATGTTCTTTTTCCCCGATAGTTACTAACAATCGTAACTGCCCTATTGGCCAAATGGTATCTCCGCTAAAACCAATAAGCGGCGACGTGGTCGGCATTAGTTGGCTTTTGATTTCTGGTTTCAAATATATGAAACAATGTTCACAGAGTATCTCCGCGGATGATCCTCCATCAACATACATGAGGCGGACGTTGTGTCTTCCAATGTTCACCTAAAACGTGAGAGGCGCGTCTGCCAAGTTGGTTGCCGTGATAGGAAGGAATGAGATTTCCTTGCTGCGAGAAAATTTATGACTAATATTCTACTTCGTCCTGCGCTGCCATAACTGAACCATGAATATGGTTGAAGGCTTGTCTTTCTAGAAATCTTTTTTGTCATTCTTTTTGTTATCCTTCCCATCCTTCCAGTCCTTGACCAGATGTTTGAGTTTGCCTGACTTAATCAGTAACTCAACGTGCTTCTTGAGCTGAATGCACTCGTCTGTGCCATAAACCTTGTCATTATGAAATTTGCAAAAGTGGTTCCCCTAAAGACGGTCGACCAGAGTTGTCATTGGGGCGGCCTTGGAAATTTTGCCCCTTCTGTCAGTAGGATATCCCGATATGTCATCTTTAGAGGTGTGAACTTGTCGTTAGACCGTCCTTCTTTTGCTTGATTCTTATAATCCGAGCTCCTGTTATAGCCTTGATTGTTTGACTGCCTTTTTGGCTGGTCATTCGACCGATAGCTTTGATTTCCCCTTGTGGGGTAAGTTGCGGACACGGCGGTCTCCCTTTCCCAAAAAATTCTAACCCTTTCCATGACGCAATCAAACTTTTCGGGTCGTCTATCGTTGAGGCGTCAGATTAGTTCCTTGTCTATATGCCATGCATATAGTTGGAGATTTTGAGGACTTCTGGGCACGCCCTTATCCGCGTGCATTCATCTTTGAAGCGTTCTATGAATTCCTCCGTGGATTCCCCAGATATTTGTTTGACCGTTTCCAGTGAGACCGGGTCTCTATTATACTTTTTTTTGTTGAGTATAATTTATCCTAAACGCTGAGCGTAGCTCAACGAAGCTGTTAATGCTTCAGTAGGGAAGTTTTTCAAATCAGTCGCGGGAATTACCAATCAGTGTTGAATTGAACATCTGGCACCATATAGGCATCGGCCATCGTTCAATTTTTGCTTGTACGGTGAAAACTTTTAGATGATCATCTGGGTCCACATATCCATCGTAGGTTTTGACACACGCTGGCATGCGACGCTTTTTGTCCTTGGAGTAGTTCTGTATGCGGGTTATGAAGGCATCTTCCCTTTCACTACACCATGGTAGGGAGAGATCCTCTTCATCATCCGTATGGTAATGGGAGTGCCCGTAGAGTCCTCCCTCCTCATCTGATGGTTCAGAGGAGGAATACCGTATGCGACGGCGACGTGGGTGATGGTCATCCGAGCCGGATCCTGAGGAATCGTGGTAGGGTGGTCATCCTCCACCCCTTGATTGGTTATAGTATCCACTCTTACGAGAATAAGTGGTGGTTTTCTTTTCTCTTGAATCTATTCTCCTCCATACGCTAGCGCGGAGATTATCCTTCTGTGGAGTTTACAAGGTCGCGCGCCCCACAGATCTATCGGAATGATCTAATTCCCCTTGCGTCCCTTGCAATTCTTGCATAATCTGATCCCCAATAAGTTCGAAGACATTATGTGGTTGTGTTTGTTCCTCTAGTGGAGGTTGTTCCTCGACATGGTGTCTTCTTCGTCTTTTTCGGGTCTGGAGAGGAGTATCCCGTGCGGCACTGCTAAAATTGAGTCTGGATTAGAGGTTCCTCCCCAGATTCAACCTTGTTATGATGGCAGGGATGATCCTGTCCATGTTTTGTGTGAGAACACCCTCAATGTCTTCATTATCGAGTGAGGCGAGCTCGTGATCCATCTCTCCAGTAGGCGGCCTTTGCCTTTCCTTGTTGGGGGCGTGTGGTGCTGGCCCCGTTTTAGGTTTGTCCAAGGTAAGAATAGGTGGTGGGGTGTTTAAAAACTTGCCTTCACCCCCATTGGAATGTAGTACCGTGTTGCGGCTGTTAAGCCCTCCTGCTTGCCCTGTAAGAGGTGGAGTAGGTGTTACGGGGATGTCTCCCCCCCCCCCGATTTCCCGTTCCCCGCATTCACGTTCCTTCGGTTTCCCTGATAAGGGCTTCCCTTCGTCAATAGTAGAGTTTGTGTTTAGTGTAGGGTCCCACGGATGGCTCCAACTTGTTGATACAAAAGTTGGATGATCCTAGCTTGACCCGTATTGTCACACCCCCAATTTATCAGAGTAAGGTAACGCAATGGGGTGCGACGGTCATGACTATCACAAGATGTAGATACAAAGAACGACTATTTAAAAGTCGTTTTCATTTAATTAAAAACATAAACTTGTTCGGAAGTGTATTACACAAGATCAAATAAAGCATAGTTTTTAAAGACTTCAACATTGTTTTGGACATCAAAAATACAAGTCACGACCATTTTATTAAAATCTCCCAAGCATAACCACGTCACTCCTCCGTCTTGATACCTGAGAAAAACATTGCTAAAACGTCAACACAAAGGTCGGTGAGTTCATAGGTTTAAGATTAAATAGTGTGATGAACCATAAGATTTTCAAGGCAACCGTCATATAATCTTATAACAAATACAAGATGATAATCAAAAGTATATGTTTTCATAACCTACGCCTAAGCTCATGACACCGAAGCGTTAACCTAAACCGACAAGATATAACAAGAGCCCGAGCAAATGCCCATCCCTAAGCATTGGTAACACCTCAAATGTAAGTGTACCTAACTTTGGTCACACAACCAAATTAGATAGGGAGGTTAATCCCGATAGATCTATCCATAACATTCGCGCTTACACAAAGTAATTAACGGTTCATGATAGTGGGCTAAAAGGCAACATGGGATGGCGGGACTTAGACATCATGTAGGCAAACGTATGAGTTTTTAAGGCACTTATGTTCATCCGTTAAAACAAGCAATGTTCTCACCCTAAAATAGTTAAACAATTTAAAAGTGGGGACTATGAAACTCACCTTGATGAAGTAGTAAATATGATCAAGAAAGATAGCTCGATAAATCAAGGCACGCAAACCAATGCGCAAACAATCTACTCGCAACCTAAATAAAATATTTGTACTTAGGCTAAATATAAATAATAATAACGTACAAAGCACTTGGTTGATGATTTATACTTGCTCTTGTTTAATAAAATGTTTTCATACATTTTTCTTGTTCAACAAATTTAGTCACGGGGTCAAGTTCGGGCCTCGATAACTTATTAAATAATAGTCCGAAAAATAAACGGACTCTCATTATAAAAACTAGGTCGCGAGGTCGTCGATATTTGATAAATATCTCATTTTTATGAAGCCTCTAATTATATAAAATAATTATCCAAAGTAGTAAGCTCATAACAAAATAAACAAGTATAGCTTCATTTATTTATAAGTGTAAAACAACCATCTTTGGAAATTTATTGCGGGTTCATTACTTGACCTTAAGATAAACCGAAAGTTGTTTTAGAAACTAGGTCGTCTCAACTTTCACAGGGTATTTTTAGACCTTTGGGCGAAAGTCATTTGGTTGGTTAAAAATGGGCGTAAAGTGGTGGACTTGGCCACACTTTACGTCTACTAATAACTTATATTTGTTTTAGAAAAAAGGAGTGGCAACCTTTTGTTCTTGTTTTTCGTTTCTACGCCCCACTACACGCACTCTTGTAGTGTTTTACATATTTTGTTTCATTTACTTATGCCAAAATAAGTCCTAGTCCTTTCTCATGCCAAAATATACAAAGTAGAACAAGGACCATACAATGTGACCCTACTTCTCACTATTATACATTCAGCCATACATTTCAATTATTAGTAATAGCTAGTACCCTATTGTACATACACACGAAAATAAGGGAAGAAAAGGGGGGAACCCACTTGCTGCTTTGGTTACTGATTTTCGCATGTAGTAGCACAAGAAAGGGAGTGGTCCCTTTTATTTTTCAATGTTTACCATACATACATACCCATCATACACGTAGTATATATTAAGCATATGGTACATTTGTAGTAAGTTAAAAGGAGGAAAGTAAGGTGTCTATTGTGCTCTATTTGTTTGTCAGTCAGTACCCCAAAAGAGAAAAGATAGTCATTGATGTATATTAGTTTAATTTATACCTACTAGAACGTGCATACTTACACTAGCATGACCTGAACCAAATAACAAGAAGGAGTTTGTTCACTGTTGAAGCAAGCAACGACCTTGTTTTATGACAATATAAATACACATAGCAACTACTTTCTTCATAGTATCCATTTATTCACCAATAAGTAAAAGAAAGGCAATGCTTACTGCTATTCCTATTTTGGTTCACTGTTTGTTAGAGCTTTGACTCGCATATCAGCTACGTTGTCATATTTAAGGGTTTCGACATGCATGCTAAGCCATTTAGTTACATCCACATACACACGTGTGGGCTCTCACAGCACATACAACTCATGCATGGGAAGAACGCATATGACTTTGGTTAGGCTGGAAGGGTTGTTCTACCCTCATGCATATATATACAGTACTCATACACAT
Source organism: Glebionis coronaria (assembly GCA_025667525.1). Taxonomy (NCBI): domain Eukaryota; kingdom Viridiplantae; phylum Streptophyta; class Magnoliopsida; order Asterales; family Asteraceae; genus Glebionis; species Glebionis coronaria. Next base: position 268,481,342 of record CM046878.1, read on the forward strand.
AAAATCATAGCTATCTCAAAACATGTATACTCTATTACTTCCCTACGTGAACAGATACACATACATAGTTTTTCTTATTCTACAAGGCTTAGCTATTTCATAAGAATGGGAAACATTAGTATCAATTAAGCTGTTATTATTGGTTCTTCTGGCCATTGTGATTTACGCACGACACATGCACACGTAACGCATGGAAAACTTATATAATTACTAGGCAGGAAAAGCATACTTCTGCTTCTTAACAAACACACATGGGCCACACACATAAAATCATGTATACACAACACATGTTCAGTTACTTGCATGCATACATATATACACAATACATACACGCCTACACTTATTACATTTACTTGTTTTGTGTTGTTTCCTGATGATGGTTATGTTCACCTCACTTCATACACTATTTCGATTTTTATAAGGTTGGCAGCGAGTTGTCTACATGCATGCACACACAAGAAAAAAAAGAAGAGCCTTAACATATATACCTCAAGTTCTATTCTTGCCAATCTTGTACATACTTTCACAGTTTCATACAAAGAATCACAGTAATCTTATGCATACTCTAGTAACACTCCACATAAAATCATACATGATCACCAACATAGACCAAGCTTATTAGTACATAAAATCATGGCTTTATGCTTATTATCAACCTAGAACTCGAACCATGGCCATGCCATTAGTGACACACGTTCAGTATATATTATCAGGTTAGTTTACTACTAGGTTCATACTAGTTTTAAAATGATCCGCTTAGTCCTTAGTCCATTCGTTTAGGGATCGTTGACGGGGTTCCTTTGGGATGATTTTGGTCACCAAAAGTCATCTTATAAACCTTAGTCGTGACCCCTGGTCATCATGTTATGTTCATGTGAGTTAGGTCATTATGTAAAGGTTCTTAACCCGTGACCAACTTTATCGTTTGATACAAGTTCTTGGTTTTTAAGTGTTTTGCAAGTATTATCATCAACCAAAGTATAAGTTTTTAGAGATGGTTAGGATAGACTTACGAAAGGTCCTAAGTACTTGGTGAAGATATGATCGAATCGGACCTAGAGAACTACGTCAACAACTTGAGTGTTTTATTTATCTTTGGATTATCAACGCGGAACTCTTGCTTAATGCCTCATCTTCAGTGACTTATAGTTTCCTTTGAGAGAGATATTTGTTGAGTTTGTGTGTGGGTTTATGAAGGAAAGAAGTTAGTATTTATAGGCAAAGAGTGGGGTATGTTAGGGTTAAGAACCTAGTTAGTCTTTAGTTAGGGTTTGGTTAAGACTTGTTAGAGTTTGGTTACTCTATAGTTACATTGTAACTATCATGGGAACAAGGAAAATGTTGGGGGAAGAACAATGAAGTTGGGGGTTCGTTTCATGGCAGTAAAACAAGTCTCAAGGTGTACTTGTTTGACTAGTTGAACATTTCCAGGGAAGGTATGGTGGAAAGAGGTGGCGTCCACTGGTTTTGGGAGAGAAATGATGGAGCAAAGGTACACCCATTTAATGAGTTAGGAAGTACTAAATTCAAATTGTGTTTGAGGGTAAACATAACAAAAACGTGGGTTCTATATGTTTCTGGGGGGAACCGATTATATTTTTAGAGTGGAAAGGTAATACTAGTTTTTGTTTATATTGGAAATTTTTGTATAAAGTTTACTTATTCTTGACAAAGGCTTATGTTTGTGATATAGTAGAAAGCTTCAAGCTTTTGAAGTATAGTATCGGATTTGGGCAAGTTTTCAAGTAGTAGTAGTGTTTTCATGAATTTTGTATTTGTGAAATTTCTAAACGGGTCGTTAATATAAACGGAGCGAAAACATTTGTTTTGTTAATCAAAGTTCTTATATGAGATTACGTTGATGTAAATAAGTGTCGATTCCGAAAAATAGAATTTCTCACGTAAACTAAGTATAGTCATTCAAGTAGTAATTCTCACGATCGTTATTCATAAAAATTTCAATTTCGTACACAATTACGCGAAATCAGTCGGGGCATCAATAGACACACAAGTCTAACCCGAACTAACGCGTTTCTCATAAATTAAATAGATCCTAATTTCACGGTTGTGACACGTATTAGGCTTAATTCAGGTGTCTGGGCTCCGGCTCTTGCACCAAGTGAATTTTGGTTTGAGATCCTGCTCACTAAAGAAACACGATGTTAGACTTACCGTGGGAATGCATCCCACGATTAGACTCCAGCTTGAGAGTAAGTAATCGGTTTAGGGTTGATAGTGCGTGAGATTGTGAGAGTCAGAATGTGATACCTTTGTGGAACCCTCGGGGGTTCCTTATATAGGTGGTAAAATCCTAGTGGGCTTTTACCAAGGCTTTGGCCCCAAGTAAAAGATAATGACCATAATTAGATGATTGTTATCTTCTAATTATGGTTAGTGTATATCCTCTCTTTTAGGTTGAACCACAATGCCAGTTGAGTTGTGATTTTGTTCAACCCCGTTCCAGCCATGCTGGGCCGTGGGCCGCACACGACTCATGCGGCCACTGTTCATCCGAAACCCGTAGTCTCAAATGACACTAATCCAACCCGTCCGTGATGGTCCAGATACATGTAGTACCCGTGGGCCGGGTTCATGACCCGGTTGGGGACTATACGTCATCACTAAGCATAGCATTTATGTATGTCTTTAAAAAACTATGAAATTAGGATGAGTATCATGTAGGAGAGTAGTTGGACTGGACGGATTTTTTGGAACGTACTTATAGAGGTGAACTATTGACAGCTATGGGAAGAGATAGCAACAACCAAATGTACCCAATGGCTTAGGCAGTAGTAAATGTTGAGAACACTGAGAATTGGGCTTGGTTTCTCAATAGATTGGGTCAAGACATTAACCTCGCTAGTGGAGCATATTTGAAAGTCCTTTCAGATGGTCATGAGGTATGATCTATTATTCTATTATTTGTGTTATATATATGCTCATTTTAATACATAATCAATGTTATTACAGGGTCTTATTGATTAGGTCTCGACTTATTATGCTTATTTTAATACATAATCTACACCAAAGTATATTGGTGTAGATTGGTCCTAGCTAGGATTAGGTCTCGACTTTTAGCTTAGAGTCGAAAATTGGTTAAGCGACACGTAAGGTTTCTTCACCTCAGGGAGCTTGTTGATTAGTGAACTCTCGAGTAAGGAGTACTCGAGGAGTGGAGTAGGAACGAAGAGTGAGCTTCGTTGCTGAACCATTATAAATCCTTGGTGTTCGGTTTGATCTTTCCTTTCCTTATCTCTTTCCATTCCTTATTTATTATTACCTATACTTTGTGATTATTAGTTTAAATACACTATCACTTGTTCATATTGTGCATAAGAAAGTTTTACATAAACCAATCAAATCTAGATTTTTGAAAAGGATTTTTGAAAACCGATCTTTAAAACATCTTAACTAGTGAAACTATTCAACCCCCTTCTAGTTTCTACAAAAATAGAAAATTGAAATTTGAATTTAGCATATTTTAAAAGGCCAAAGGATATTCTTTTTGATAAATTTTCCACCAGATGGAATTCCCCCACTATAAGACAAAAAGCAGCAGACTCTAGAGCCCGCGGATCTATATAGGTCCATGTGGTTCCTCGGAGATATGGAACCGCCGACCTATTTATTGAACCGCACTCAGATAGCCGTTGGACTTAGTCTCCTCTAAATAGTGGATCATTTATCCATTTTCTAGGGAACCTTTTTGGACAACTTTCTACTTCTTTTATCTTTTCTATATTCCAATCATTAGTAAATCATCACTTAATGTGTTAAGTATGTTTATTTATGATTATCCTCTTGATCCCATTCTTTATATGTCCAAAGAGAGGACCACTCACACATTTATGATGTGATAAAAGATGAAGCCTTGATGAAGATCATCCTTTCCTGGATCTAGTCATGTTTATAATATTTTTTTATTTGAGTCTTGTGTAGATCCAAGATATATGTGTATACTTGGATTATTATTGTGTAGATCTAATGTATATGTGTCTACTTGGATTATTCTTGTGTACATCCAAGGTATATGCGTATACTTGGATGTGTCTTGTGTGTTAGTTCTCACTAAACACTAAAGTGATGTAGTTGTTAGTGTCTTGTGTGTTAGTTCTCACTAAACTACAAACTGATGTAATTATGAGTATGGGTGTTCGAGTTCTCACTTAACTAGAAAGTGATGTGAGTGTAGATTGGATCTAGCTAGGATTAGAACTCAACATCTAGCCTTGTGTCGAAAAGTAAGATGGGCAACGAAGATTGTAACTAGCTAGGATTAGAACTCGACATCCAGCCTTGTGTTAGAAAAAAAGATGGGCGACGAAGATTGGTTCTAGCTAGGATTAGAACTCGAAATTTAGCTTAGTGTCAGAAAACATTGTAAGCAATGTTATGAGGTTTTCTCCGCCAAGAAGGGAGCTTATGGATATAGTGGAAATCTCGAGTAAGATGTACTCGACGAGTGAAGTAGGAACGAAGAGAGAGCTTCGTTACCAAACCACTATAAATGTTTGGTGTCTTTCCTTAGGTGTTTCTTTCCTTAGCCTTTACTTGTGCTTTTCTTTATATTTAGCAATCCATCATCATAAACACTTGATATAGCAAATGTTTTGAAACATTAGAAATTGGGCTAACTTTTATGAAACAAGTTTTCAAGTAATAGTCTCTTCTAATGACGAACATAATTTTAATTGAGGAAACTATTGAACCCCTCCGCCCCTTCTATTTTCTACACTTGGCATTATATCTTCTATTGTTGCCTTGTGCACATGATTAAAACTTTTTTTTATCCACTTTTCTATGCTTTGAAATGAAACCTATATTCTCGCCAATTTTATATTGACGTTTGAGCATTTATCTAAGGTTCTTGATCTTGCTTGCTATATGAAGTACTCGCCGTCCGCATGCATTCATGGCTATTTTCGGATGTTTCATCTTTATGCTTTTGAACTATAATCTCGATGTTAACGTAAAACTATTTCTTTTCCGCTGCGACATCTTTAGAATATTTGGATTATGTAAACTCTTTATATTTAAATTAAGATAAGGATGTACTTTTATAAAACGTCTCGTTTATGTCGATCTCTTACTTCTTGTACTTTAAAAGTATGACGTAACAACACTCACACTTTTATGTTTCCGCTATTCTATTTTGGGTTGTTACAAATGTATTTTTTTATTTATGCTTTGCATTTTTAATGAATGAATGAACTTATATTATATTTTTAATAATTAAAATGTTTAGGGGGTTTATGAAAACTAAAGGGATCCGTAAAAAATGTGATGTTATTTAGTGTTTCGTTACCATAAGTTTTTTGGGGTGTTGATATTATTTTGTTAAGCTGATGTAACGCTGACATGACTACACATTATGGGTATATGTTGTTATGATACCTTACGCTCTTACTTAAATGCTTTTTAATACACTTAAAATCACGTTTAATAACTATAAAATTTTAAAACATGTGCGCTTTATCAATTTGTGTTAAAATCAAAATAAACATATAATATAATATAGATTAAATAAATTAATCTTAACTATTTATTTTTCATAAAAATAAAAAAAAACCTAATTTACACCGATTTTCTAAAAATATCATATCTTGCAAACAGTAAATCGTTAAACGACAAAAAATACATCATCATGACGAGTTTTTTTTCATCTATTAGACAGGCACTTCGATATACTTTCAACAAAGTTTTTTTCTATTTTTTTCCAGTCACGTATAAAAAATTATACTGTATATGATTTTCTATACAAATCATATATGATCTTTTTCAGACGTTATTGAAAAAAACTCGAAAAAGTTCATCAAAAATATATAAAAACGTGTGTTTCTTATCACGATAATTTCATTTTGCTTAATGGTTATTAGTTTATAAGATATTTAATTTTTAAGAAAGAGGTAAAAAAGAATTTTTTTTATTTTGATAAAAAAATTAATAGTTATGAGTAGATTAAAGTACAAAATTCATCCTTGTTGTTTGATAAAAGTATTAATTACATTCATCATCGATACTTGAGACATATTACATCCAACCGTTAGATAACGTGTGCACCATACATCCCTTGGACGAATGATGCAAATATTTTTGCCGTTAAGTACTAACAGGGGTCTAAAAGGAAGGGTATTCTGGTCGTTTTGCTTACACAAGGATGTATTTTGCACTTAATAAACATAAAATAAAAAAAAATTATTATTTTTTTATTATTTTTTTCGAAACCGTTTTTCAGAAAATATATGGTTTTGAAAAAATAATTTCTTTCGAAAAAATATTGTTAATGCAATGATGCCTAAAAACATTACTTGCATTTTTCGGTCTCGCTTTGTTTTGATTACGACAATATATATGTAAAACCCCCATGCTTTTACCATGAATAGTACCCCTGTGATCGTACGTACATGATTAGAACTTTCCTTATTTAGCACGTTTACGTTTCGCGATAGGAATTTACAAGTATTACGTATGTATTATTACACGATAAGTATTTATTACGCATTAAGACATGATAATTATTATCAACAATAATCATAATCACGAACATGGAAACCATGAACATAAATAATCACGAACCTAATATTATGTATTTACGCATATTTATTATGATTACGTGTAAATATTTATTACGACACGAACGATAGATAATTAAATCACGTAAACACGACACGAGAACACGTAAATAATTAGAACACGTGAAAACAACGGGTTTCCCCTTGGGGGCCCACATACCTACGAAATTAAGGAAAAGGAAGGGGCCAAGCCCACTTTTGATTTAACTAAAACAAGGAAAAAGGGAGAACATATTTTCATTTACAGTGATTTAGAAAAAAACACAAAACCCTAGCCTCCTTCTTCCTTCTCTTTTGGCCGCCACATATGATCACCACAGAAGGGTGTTTGGTTGACTTTGGTAGATCCAATTATTGCTAGATCGTTCGTGTTATTGATTTCCTTGTTATCCACGAATCGGTAATTCTTTAAACCTTTTCTTTTTAATTATTTATTAGATCTAAACACATGAAATCATGGGGTTCTTAAAACAAGTTAATAAACATGTAGATTGTCACACCCCCAATTTATCAGAGTAAGGTAACACAATGGGGTGCGATGGTCATGACTATCACAAGATGTAGATACAAATAACGACTATTTAAAAGTCATTTTCATTTAATTAAAAACATAAACTTGTTCGGAAGCGAATTACACATGATCAAATAAAGCATTGTTTCAATAACTTCAACATCGTTTAAAAACATCAAAATACTAGTCACGACCATTTTATTAAAATCTCCAAAGCATAACCACGTCACTCCTTCGTCTTGATACCTGAGAAAAACATTGCTAAAATGTCAACACAAAGGTCGGTGAGTTCATAGGTTTAAGTTTAAATAGTGTGATGAACCATAAGATTTTCAAGGCAACCGGCATATAATCTTATAACAAATACAAGATTATAATCAAAAGTATAAGTTTTCATAACCTACGCCTAAGCTCATGACACCGAAGCGTTAACCTAAACCGACAAGATATAACAAGAGCCCGAGCAAATGCCCATCACTAAGCATTTGTAACACCTCAAATGTAAGTGTACCTAACTTTGGTCACACTACCAAATTAGATAGGGAGGTTAATCCCGATAGATCTATCCATAACATTCGCGCTTACACAAAGTAATTAACGGTTCATGATAGTGGGCTAAAAGGCAACATGGGATGGCGGGACTTGGACATCATGTAGGCAAACGTATGAGTTTTTAAGGCACTTATGTTCATCCGTTAAAAATAAGCAATGTTCTCACCCCAAAATAGTTAAACAATTTAAAAGTGGGGGCTATGAAACTCACCTTGATGAAGTAGTAAATATGATCAAGAAAGATAGCTCGGTAAATCAAGGCACGCAAACCAATGCGCAAACAATCTACTCGTAACCTAAGAAAAATATCCGTACTTAGGCTAAATACAAATAATAATAACGTACGAATCACTTGGTTGATGATTTATACTTGCTCTTGATTAATAGGAATGTTTTCATACATTTTTCTTGTTCAACAAAATTAGTCACGGGGTCAAGTTTGGGTCTTGATGACTTATTAAATAATAGTCCGAAAAATAAACGGACTCTCATTATAAAAATTAGGCCACGAGGTTGTCGATATTTGATAAATATCACATTCTTATAAAGTCCTTAAGTCTAGCAAATAATTATGCAAAGTGGCGCACTCACAAGTACCAATAAACAAGTAAGGTTTAATTATTTATAAGCGTAAATTGGTCATCTTTGGAAATTTATTGTGAGTTCGTTACTTAACTTTAAGACAAACCGAAAGTCGTTTTGAAAACTAGGTTGTGTCGAGTTTCACAAGGTATTTTTAGATCTTTGGGAAAAAATCATTTGATCGATTAAAAATAGACGTGAAGTAGTGAATTCAGCCATACTTTACGTATACTATGTAACTTACACTTGTTTTATAATTTGGAAAACAAATGACAACTTATGGTGTTTGTGTATTCTGTCATACGACCACTACATGCACCCTTGTAATGTTCAGTTTTTCCCACTTGCCATTTATAAATACATACACATATGGAAGTTATACATGACAAATCAAAAAGGAAAGAAAATGACTGTTGCCATATTTCGCTTTCTGCTTAGAGCAGACTGTTAAGAGAAAAGAAAGGGGATGGTCCCCTCATCAGTTATCATTCATACATACAATGCATATATACATAACTAGTACATTTTAAAAGCCATTTTGTTTGAGTATGTACTATTCGCAGCTCAAAAGGGAAATGAGGACCCTATATGTTTATCATAGAATCATGCATACACTACACTAAGCACAAAAATGAGTCTCCTGTTGGTTTACTATTCGGTTTGGGTCTGTTGTTGGTTCGTTTGTTTACATATGACCTTCACAACAGTTAGCTTGCATACCACAACAAGTCTTTGTTTTGCTTATTGCTATCACACATGGACCCGCAACATATATGCATACAAACATGTATGGAAAACCTCACGACATAGATGAAAGAAGCTAAGTCTCACCTGCTACTACACGTCTTTCTGCCTTATAGTCATTGTACTCTCCCCTAGGCATACGTAACACTATAACACACGTAGCATGCACATGAAAAGTTCACATATGACAAACCTACTGCTAGTTGTTTTCTAGTTTCTGTCATCATGTACACGAATAATAAACAACCACATTTAGTCAAATTGGAAAGGGTGCTTGGTTGCTTTTGTCTGCTATTCACGCAGAGGTAGGGCATAAGTGGTCCTATTTTTGGTTCCTATTCACTTACTATTATGCATACACTTCAAGGTAACACTCCACAAAGCATACAAAATTCATATAAGCAATTCATGCATCAGACTATACCTACACGCAGCACACATATGTTTACAACATTTGCATCTTACTGTTATGATTTCTCATTTCCTTATACTTGTTCACATCAGAATTTATACTTTTGATTTTAGGTTCTATTATAAGGTGATAATGTCATACTCATAAACATAATATTACCTTTTTGGCATAGCATTCTCGTGGTGTAAGTATTATGATAAAATATAGTTTCATCATATGTTTACTTTTGGTTTCAAAAGCTCGTACAACACACACATAATACAAACCTTTCATTCCTACTTACCTAAGCATGCATACGTCTAGCGGTTAAAGTCCTCATATAATCACATTGCTTGTTCGTATATTACACGCATAAAACATATACAATTACATATACGCAGATATACACGCTCATAATATTCTGTGCTTGCCCTCTATTGGGTTTCATACTTCCTGTTTTACATGCAGCATGCATATGCAAAACAAAGGGTCTCAACGTATACACTTCAAGTTCTTTTCATGTAAAACTTGTACATACTATCACAGTTTCATGCAAATGCTCACAGTAACTCATGCATACCTTAGCAACAATCCACATAAAATCATACATGGTCCACTTGTTATTTGCCAACCTAGGCTTCATGCATTCATGTAATTAGGGTTTCATACAATTATATTATTTTACTACTAGATTCACACTAGTTCGAGAATGACCCGCTTAGTCCTTAGTCTATTCGTCTAGTTTGTTGACGGGGTTCTTTTGGATGATTTTGGTCATCAAACAGTCATCATATACACCCTAGTCGTGACCCCTTGTCATCATTTTATGTTCATGTGGTTTAGGTTATTATGTAAAAGTTCTTAACCCGTGACCAACTTCTGTGGTAATTTAGATCGAGTGGTTTTGTTCATTTGTTATGATCATCAAGTAAATACTCACCCAAACGAAGCCCTAACCCGTGACTATTATTATTAGTTTACAAAGTATTTTAGCAAGTATAATCATCAACCAAAGTATAGTTTTAGAGATGGTTAGGATATACTTACAAAAGGTCCTATGTTATTTGGTGAAGGTGGTGAACACGAACCCTTAACCCGAATCAAATCTACAAGCTTAACCCGATCCAAAATCAACTAGCACTTGACTGAATCCTTCTTCTTTTATTCTAGGCAGCAACTAAGGGTTTCACAAGGAAGACATGTTTGTTTTTCTATGAGAGACTTGGTTTTGAGTGTGTGTGAGTTTTTGTGAAGAAGTGGGTTGTATTTATAGGCAAAGAGTGGGGTATTTAGGGTTAAGCAACTAGTTAGTCTTTAGTTAGGGTATTTAGTTGGTTTGTAACCAAGGTTTACAAAAGGGAACTAGCATGGGAAGTTGTAATTAGTCTTGGGAAGATCAGTGTGCTTGGGGCTTCGGTGGTGGCAGCAAAGGATGCAAGAAATTGGTACCTTCCTTGACTATCATTTAGGGAGTAAGTTTGTACCATTTGAAATCAAGAGAGTCCATGGAAGGTTTTATATATTCGGTGGGTTGGGAGGGGAAGAGAGAGGGCAATAGTACATAACATTAATTGGGGTGGTAAAGTACTCATGTGCGTGGGTTTGAAAATTGTGAAAGGGAAAACAAAACGTGGGTTCTACAATAGGTAGGGGTCCGGTTTTTGTCTTGTGTGAGGTGGAGAAAAGAAAATTTTGATTTTCTTCTAAGTTGACAAGTTTATATGTTTTGTAGTTTGTGTGAATTTGTTGTAGAAGTTTATATGTTGTGTAGAATTTGGTAAGTAGTAGTTTAATAAATGTGAATTTTTCTTAAACGTGTAGTTTAAATATTCTGAGTAAAAATATTGATTTTGTGTGGTGAATGAGGAATTTATGTGAAATCATGAATTTTTTCGGTGAACTACTAAATTGGTGTTAACGAAACTCAAGTTAAATTACGTTGACGAAACTCAATGTCGTTTCTTAAAACAAAATCCCTAAGAAGTAATCGTAATAAACAATTGTCACACCCCATCATGGCGGAATATGGGGCACGACGTATGGATATCATCACAACAATAGCGTGTCTATAGAGATAACTAAATGCAAATATAATGTCAAAAATGGCGACACAAATGTCATGACAATACCTCAACAATGCAGGAGTCTAGGTAAGTAGGTAACAGTCCTACCACTTACCCAAGACAAACAATAAACATAAACCAAATAAACATATAGGTGCCAACATGTATCACTTATTAAACAAAAAAAACATAAAGGTAAACTAAGAAGGAACGGGGATCTCCTTCTATATGCAATCCTAAGGCATCCAAGTCTAGCCACTTCTATCCTCAAGCTTAACCATATTCACACCTAAAAGAGACACTAACACACGTCAACATAAAGTTGGTGAGAGTCATAGGTTTAGACTCCAACGCCAAATCAGTTACAAGCTGTGAATAACAAACACCAATACAATAACATATGGACAATGTGCTACAATAATGTATTAACAACTAGCATTCAAGTTCAATCAATCATCACAATTCTAAGGCATCACGTCTTACCAACAACCACAATTTCCAAGGCATCACGCCTTACCAAACACCATAATTTCCAAGGCCACTACCTTGTCATTAACCATTGGTCTCATAGACGATCACGCTATGTACCTATCCCAAGGCCACTAACTTGTCATTAACCATTGGTCCCATAGGCGCCCATACACCTATGTACCTTTCCAATCCAGATCATACACAAACAAGAATCACATAGCAGTTAATCACATAATGTACGCACAAGTCCATCTCAACCTTAAAAACATTCACAGCATCAATTTATAAACAACTCAACACAGTGTCTCTTCCATCCCATCTGGAAGTCAAAATCAAAAGTAAACATGGGACTATGAAACTCACCTGATAGCTTCTTCACAAGTCCTCGCACTAACAACGAGCTAACAAACCAAAAACACACAATCAATACCCGAACCAATCACCAAGATGGCTCATCAACCTATGATGGACATCTAGCCTATTCCCATATAATACCTCATTGATAAGCTCTAATCACCCCATTACCCTTCCTTAACAAGTCCCTAACTTGGTTAAATTTAATAACTATCCCGTTCATAATTTTACACAAAACAATCCCAGTTTTTAGGTCTCAAAACTTTAAGTCAAACGTCCACTTAAACATACCCATGGTTTCTGTAAAAGGAATATTCACACTTTTAAACATGTTAGTTAAGTCCTCCCACTTGCCCTAACCTTAAAGCTACTGTTAAGGCCCCGATATATGTGTATATATTGCTACCTATCCAAAATTTACTGATTTTAAACGTATGAAAAGTTTGTTACCATTAGAGGGTCTTACCTTAAACCACAACCTTAGCCCAAGTGCAGATACTTACTAAAGTATATAAACCATCTCTCATGTTCGTGAGAAGATCCCAATGCAACCCTAAGTACCCCAAACAACCCAAAACTTAAAAAGAAAACAGGCTGAATTCAAAACTGTTTTGACCTCCGACTGTTGTAACCTGTTTTTGACCCACTTCCCGACCTCCAATTTAGTTCTCGCTTCTTGCATTGGAAATCCACTTCAATTACCTTTTCAGGGATACTTAGATCGCATCTTGAATGTTCCTAGAACTCCCGATATGATCAAAACAATTGACTCAAAATTCTGCCCAGTTTTTAAAAACGGGTTTAACAAAATCAACCTCATTAATTAACCCTAATCCCTCTAATTACAAGCCCTAATTTATTTAATCATTAAAATATGATTAATATACTGTTTTTAATTAAACCCTAAACTAATCCATCATATGATCATAGAAACATTAAAAACATTTAATATGAAAAGGGTTAAGAAGGTTTTCCTTTGAATTAATAGAAGATGAAGAAAACCTAATTTTTGAAAAACACTAATTGGCCACCATTGATGAATATCGGGTAGGAGATGTTATGGAGGTTAAAAACCTGATTATTATGGTTATGAGTTGGGTTTGGCTAAGTCCTAAAGGCCCCCTAATCCCATTACAAGTCCATTGGGCCTGTTTTGGGCTTTTCCCTTCTTTCTTTCTTCTTTGGTGCGTCTAAACCGACCCAAACACCCCTAAATTCGTTTTTTTATTATTATTTAATATTATGTTATTAATATTACCTTAATTTCCTTAATTTATTTCAGCTCCTAAAGCTTCCAAAATCACAAAACCGTAAAACTAGTCAAATTTACGCGTTTTTCCGTAAAAGACGTAAAATATACACTTTTAAAAAAATCTCAAATTTTGCAATAAACTTTATAACTAAGTCCTAAATGACTTAAAACCATCACGAAAAATATTCATATGACTAATTACCTCATCCGCGGACCTCTAAATGCTAAACCGTAAATCGTAAAAAATACGATTTTCTATAATACATATACGTATACTTAGAACCACCAAATAACACCATCTCACTTCATAGTCACTACCATGTGAACTCATGAACATGAAATCATCACACATCGTTTCATTCACAAGGTACCCCGTACCGGCAACGATATCCAAACCACAATCCATACACACCAATAACCACATAAACACGTAAAGACACGCAACTAGCACAAAATAAAACTAAATGACGAACCTCAAAACCAGGGTTGTCACATCACTCCATCCTAATAGAAATCTCGTCCCGAGATTTATTCATTAGGATCAAACACACAGATAACAAATCACACGAGGATACTTCTTCTAAAAGAACTCCTCTCATTTCCACGTGAACTTTAGTTCAAATTTCAAAATACCACATATACAAACCAAAAACGATTAAACTCATTGTCAAACTCTTGACCTCACAGTTAATAAGTCTCTTAGATGACTCTTTGATAAAACAAAGACTCTCATTAACACAAGTCCCGAATAACCGTACATGCAAGATGCATTCTCAAACAACCTTTACCAATCTCAATACATGAAATGTATCATGTATACAACTCATTTCTTTCATGTAATTCTATGCTCATATGCTACTGGTCCTATCTTTCCAAAGATCATAACTGGACCTACAAAGCTCTACATCAACTCTTCCATTTTACCAAAACATACCACCCGTTACTATGGGTGAAACTCCCTTTAGTCCGTACCCCAAACTACTTAAAATTTCCAATTTCCTTACAAAGGGACCTATGACGGTCTTTCACATACCCATTAGTTCTTCCAGTCCAAATCAACTTACGATCTATACACATCCTCAGAAGGATGGTTATATCAGTTAGACCAATCCCTTCGTCCCTATGGCATATCACACCTATAACTCCTCATCCATTCGATTATCGATACTAATCCTCCCAAACAATCAGTATAGCTCAGTGTCATTTCCTTTTCCACACTACGACAACATTAGCCTGCGCTATGCTTTATTCTACTCATTAAGCTCTACCAAAGTTTTACCTCCGGTTCCTATATCATTCATGCTTCGCTTCAATACACACGTCCTTCTTCCTCCTCAACTCATACCATACATCACGATCTGATGCTTCCCATCGTTTCTTCCCTTGCCATAATCCTTGATAAGGCATTCCATACATATTAGGCTAACTTTTGCGCATAACCCTCTATTCCATCCCATTCGTACGCAATTCTTCCAACTTCTCAACTACGTGACTTCTCATTCCTCTTGAAATATGAGATGAATTAGTCAGTCTATCGACTATCACCCAACTCTCGTCACTTTCACCAATTTCGTCCTTACATTACCCTTTCTAAGCTACTCCGATCTATGTAGGAAGTATAGTCTATGCCCCTTTCTCCATATGATTGTCCAAGCCACGCAACACACATGTTGACGTGTTCTCTGCTTTAGACAAATCAACTCGTGCAACCTATATCCTTCATGCAAACCACCCTAATACGCTATCCATATAGTTCAAGTTCGTCTCAGCTTCACTTCATTATTCTTATTCCATGTCTCATCAACCATGCTTCCCTTTCCCAGATGGTACTTGGCCTTGCAATTTTCTTTCATCACTTAACTCCACCCATCACCTTTGCCAAAAGTTCAATCAAGATGATTGAATATGTGTTGGAGACGTTCATGATCCGTATAGATCATTCTCCACGTCTCGTACACCAAATGCCTCTAGCATTCTAGGCATATATAACAATCCAGCCCCACTAACTAAGTCCATCTAGTTCTTCCGAATCTTCAGTTCCTGCAACGTATAAGCGATCGCCTTTCTTTGTCGTCCTCGTACGCGTCCAAATCCCTGCTCCACGTATCGTCATGCTTCGTGAATTCATCCAATCCTTCCGATAATGCCAAGATCGGCCCATTATCCAATCCACCTCTTCAGCCTCCAAAATGCTTTCTCATCCTTCTTCACTTCGCCCCTTGCTGGTTCCATGATACTCCATCATCTCTAACTACTCATCATGGTAAACTTAATACTAAAAACTCACACTCGAAAATCTCACGTATAACTCCACCCCAAAACCAACACATAATTCGCCTCACTCTCCTTCTCAGATTTGCGTAGTTCAAGATGTCGTCGACGCTCCCGATGACAACTCGTTTATACACGTTCATGCACACTTGGTTCATTGACACCATGAAAACCGCTAGTGCTTTGGCGAAGCCAAATGCATAACCGTAAACCCGAAGAGTTCATACAACATCCTTAGCAGTTTCAACTATGTCCTCCTTGCATCCTCTATTAGCGGCAATACGAATAAATTCCTACCTCGTTCTAATTGCGAAATTCTACACACATTTTAACTGACCAACACTTCCTCTCATCAGACCACATTAGTTCGTCTACGAACTTCTTTCCTCCCCACTAAGGGTATTCCGACCGTTCTCTCATGGTCACCTACTTAACCGTGTAGGCGCGACCAAGTCTTTCATATGACTACCTCAACACTCCCGAACAATACGAAACCAAAACTACATCCTGAATCCATCAGATACGATCAACGAATCAAACCCACGGATAACTAACGACATTTCACGTGCACCAATTAAAACAAGTCAAAAACCACGAGACTCAAAAGAAAACTCAAACCCAGAACATGTATCAATTCAAGATGACCCCATGAGAACGAAAAATAATCCAATAAACACCCAATGGCAACCAAAACATATTACGCCCCGCGACATATTATTTAAACCGTGCAAAAGATCGACTTTTCCAAAAGAATATATATCTCCTTTTTATTTATTTATTATTACCTCTCACATCTATGTGACTCAAACAATCTACAAACAACCCTCTTGACGAACTCAAAACTCAACTCAAAAACTAGGTATCCCGTGCATCCCAAATCATAAAAATAAACTACTATTCAAACTCAACCTTTAACCCGACAGTTGTACAATAATTTCGGCCAAGATACTGACCTGCCATGACTATACATTCTGAATATTTGAAAGGTACGTTCCGAGTACATAATTTTAGGCTTTTGATTCATCCAAAAAGCTTTAAAAACGAACAAGTTATGACCAAAACAGTTTTATATTAATAAAAGATAAAATTGTATGTGAAATCTTCATAAACTCAATTTAACCTTGAATTAATAATTATAAATGACATGAATCGGTTAAACCCAATTATATAAACTATGTAAGTAGAAAGAAATTTTACTTCGCTTTATTTTAAAGAAAGTCTTTTAGAATTTGAAATAAATAAGTGTTGACTAAAAAGAAATCTTATGTTACATCTTGTTTCAAACACGACCCCAACACCTTACCCTTATTTTACCGAATACGACCAACTATCTAACCCTATACTAGATTTCCAAGTCCCCTTTTTCCATATACCAACCAAAAAAAATGTAAGACTCAACACAAAAGATTTCATTATCTCAAAAGAAATCCCAGGTTATTTCAATAGACTTAAAACCAAGAACACCGTTTTAAAACGTACACGTGAAATACGAAACTCAAAGAATACGCTACAAGACACAGTTCAAAAGATTCAAAACGTCGTTGAAACTCCACCAAACTCCAGCACCATAAAACACGAACACACACAAGGTACGTTCAAGTTATAATAACTAGTGAACGACCATATACCATAACTTAACTCATAATAGTATATATACACCCGCATATGTATACCTATTGAATCCCCCAAACATACTCGTTATCATACACGTAAATCAATCAATCACTTTATACGCTCGTTTTTCCATACGAGTAATCACCATCTCACCGTGCCACAACAAGGCATAAAGCCCACCTCCAAAACCAAACCATATCGTGTGACCCCAAAATCACACAACACAACTATAACCCAAAACATATAACACAAAAAGAACAATAGTCATATCGTAGGTAGCCATTACATATACCCATATAAAATACGTATACCCAAATTCTACATCTCATCATATACAAGCATGTACTAACCCTCTTTCATGCAACCATACTTGGGAACCCATTGAAGTTGTGGTACTTGTATAACTATGTTGGCCACCATACTTATACAATTACCCTTTCCCCAATGCACTCCCTCCTATGATGACACTTATAAGAATCAATACAACATATAACACATAAATCCATCTACTCACATAAGCTCGTAACCACATAACCAATAAAGTCCAAAACTCCATCTATTAAAATAACATAGTAATACTCTTGGAATACAGAAATCCATAGTCTAGCTAAAACAGCATAGGCTAAATCCAAAACGAAAACATAATCAGTTATAAGTCATGTCACCCATAACAGTGGAAACGGCTTAAAATCCTTCCTACCCATGTACTCCTAGTAACTCGAACCACCACACGATTCTTAGTGAACATAACTTAAACATCAAAAGAAAAATACTGTACCTCAGGTACATAAAATAACCCAACAAAAGATAGAACTACCATGTACTAAATTATGTACTATAATGTATAATTTAAGCAAAATACGACAATGACTAGTGTGGACGATTATGGTTCAACCCGCACTAGTCACAACCCAAAAAGAAAATAACATGTGGCTAAGTATGAACTTACTATGGTTCAATTCATACTAGTCAAAACATCATAATAAATAACATTCAAACAAATCAGTTATAATAAAATGCACACATACTCCTATGACGCCTATATGCAGGGACCCTTAAGCTATAGACTAGGCTACACGACTAGGCAACCTAATTCTCTATAACCATTGGCTCTGATACCATTCTGTCACAACCCATCATGGCGGAATATGGGGCACGACGTATGGATATCATCACAACAATAGCGTGTCTATAGAGATAACTAAATGCAAATATAATGTCAAAAATGGCGACACAAATGTCATGACAATACCTCAACAATGCAGGAGTCTAGGTAAGTAGGTAACAGTCCTACCACTTACCCAAGACAAACAATAAACATAAACCAAATAAACATATAGGTGCCAACATGTATCACTTATTAAACAAAAAAAACATAAAGGTAAACTAAGAAGGAACGGGGATCTCCTTCTATATGCAATCCTAAGGCATCCAAGTCTAGCCACTTCTATCCTCAAGCTTAACCATATTCACACCTGAAAGAGACACTAAAACACGTCAACATAAAGTTGGTGAGAGTCATAGGTTTAGACTCCAACGCCAAATCAGTTACAAGCTGTGAATAAAAAACACCAATACAATAGCATATGGACAATGTGCTACAATAATGTATTAACAACTAGCATTCAAGTTTAATCAATCATCACAATTCTAAGGCTTCACGTCTTACCAACAACCACAATTTCCAAGGCATCACGCCTTACCAAACACCATAATTTCCAAGGCCACTACCTTGTCATTAACCATTGGTCCCATAGACGATCACGCTATGTACCTATCCCAAGGCCACTACCTTGTCATTAACCATTGGTCCCATAGGCGCCCATACACCTATGTACCTTTCCAATCCAGATCATACACAAACAAGAATCACATAGCAGTTAATCACATAATGTACACACAAGTCCATCTCAACCTTAAAAACATTCACAAAATCAATTTATAAACAACTCAACACAGTGTCTCTTCCATCTCATCTGGAAGTCAAAATCAAAAGTAAACATGGGACTATGAAACTCACCTGATAGCTTCTTCACAAGTCCTCGCACTAGCAACGAGCTAACAAACCAAAAACACACAATCCATACCCGAACCAATCACCAAGATGGCTCATCAACCTATGATGGACATCTAGCCTATTCCCATATAATACCTCATTGATAAGCTCTAATCACCCCATTACCCTTCCTTAACAAGTCCCTAACTTGGTTAAATTTAATAACTATCCCGTTCATAATTTTACACAAAACAGTCCCAGTTTTTAGGTCTCAAAACTTTAAGTCAAACGTCCACTTAAACATACCCATGGTTTCTGTAAAAGGAATATTCAAACTTTTATACATGTTAGTTAAGTCCTCCCACTTTCCCTAAGCTTAAAGCTACTGTTAAGGCCCCGATATATGTGTATATATTGCTACCTATCCAGAATTTACTGATTTGTAAACGTATGAAAAGTTTGTTACCATTAGAGGGTCTTACCTTAAACCACAATCTTAGCCCAAGTGCAGGTACTTACTAAAATATATAAACCATCTCTCATGTTTGTGAGAAGATCCGAATGCAACCCTAAGTACCCCAAACAATCCAAAACATAAAAAGAAAACAGGCTGAATTCAAAACTGTTTTGACCTCCGACTGTTGTAACCTGTTTTTGACCCACTTCCCGACCTCCAATTTAGTTCTCGTTTCTTGCATTGGAAAGCCACTTCAATTAACTTTTCAGGGATACTTGGATCGCATCTTGAATGTTCCTAGAACGCCCGATATGATCAAAACAATTGACTCAAAATTCTACCCAGTTTTTAAAAACGGGTTTAACAAAATCAACCTCATTAATTAACCCTAATCCCTCTAATTACAAGCCCTAATTTATTTAATCATTAAAATATGATTAATATACTGTTTTTAATTAAACCCTAAACTAATCCATCATATGATCATAGAAACATTAAAAACATTTAATATGAAAAGGGTTAAGAAAGTTTTACCTTTGAATTAATAGAAGATGAAGAAAACCTAATTTTTGAAGAACCCTAATTGGCCACCATTGATGAATTTCGGCTAGAAGATGTTATGGAGGTTAAAAATCTGATTATTATGGTTATGAGTTGGGTTTGGTTAATTCCTAAAGGCCCCCTAATCCCATTACAAGTCCATTGGGCCTGTTTTGGGCTTTTCCCTTCTTTCTTTCTTCTTTGGTGCGTCTAAACCGACCCAAACACCCCTAAATTCTTTTTTTTTTATTTTTATTATTTAATATTATGTTATTAATATTACTTTAATTTCCTTAATTTATTTCAGCTCCTAAAGCTTCCAAAACAACAAAACCGTAAAACTAGTCAAATTTACGCGTTTTTTCGTAAAAGACGTAAAATATACACTTTAAAAAAAATCTCAAATTTTGCAATAAACTTTATAACTAAGTCCTAAATGACTTAAAACCATCACGAAAAATATTCATATGACTAATTACCTCATCCGCGGACCTCTAAATGCTAAACCGTAAATCGTAAAAAATACGATTTTCTATAATACATATACGTATACTTAGAACCACCAAATAACACCATCTCACTTCATAGTCACTACCATGTGAACACATGAACATGAAATCATCACACATCGTTTCATTCACAAGGTACCCCGTACCGGAAACGATATCGAAACCACAATCAATACACACCAATAACCACATAAACACGTAAAGACACGCAACTAGCACAAAATAAAACTAAGTGACGAACCTCAAAACCAGGGTTGTCACAACAATAGTCATTTACACAAATTATTCATGAGTTTCATTCATAAAATTTTAAATCCGTACAAAATTACGCGAAACCAATCGGGAGGTCAATTGACACACAAGTCTAACCCGAACTAACATATTTCACATAAATTAAATAGGTCCTAAATTCACGGTTGTGACATCCGACAACCCTTAAGTTTGAGCTTCGACCCGAAGCTCATATTTTGATGAAACATATCTAATTAAATATATGAGGATACTTAAGCTTAAATTGATCTTCACGTTCCCAAGTAAACTCGGGTCCTCGTTGTGCATTCCATCGCACTTTCACAATCGGTATGCGGCTTTGTCTAAGTCGTTTAATTTCACGGTCTACAATCTCAATGGGTTCTTCAACAAACACGAGCTTGTCGTCAAGTTGAATTTCTTCTTACGGTATAACAAGCGTCTGATCGGATAAACATTTCTTCAAATTGCAAATGTGGAACACATTATGCACGCGACTAAGTTCTTTAGGTAAATCCAAGCGGTAAGCGACTTCACCAGTCCGTTGAGTAATCTTGAACGGTCCAATATATCATGGGTTTAACTTCCCTCGTTTTCCAAAACGAATGACACCTTTCCACGGTGCGACTTTTAGCATGACGAGGTCTCCAACTTGAAACTCCAAAGGCTTACGTCTTTTGTCGGCGTAACACTTTTGAAGATCACGGGTCACTTGCATATGGCTCTTGATTTGAACGATTTTCTCAGTCGTTTCATGAATTATTTCCGGGCCGGTAAGTTGTGCATCACCAACTTCCGCCCAACAAACGGGTGAACAACACTTTGGACCATAAAGTGCTTCGAACGGTGCCGCTTTAATGCTTGTATGGTAACTATTGTTGTATGAAAATTCCACGAGCGGTAAATGACGATCCCATCCGTTTCCAAAATCTATCACACATGCTCGGAGCATGTCTTCCAAAGTTTGGATGGTTCTTTCGCTTTGACCATCCGTTTTAGGATGGTAAGCCGTGCTCATATCTAGTTGTGTTCCTAGAGCTTCTTGAAGTGATTGCCAAAATCTTGAGCAATATCGACCGTCTCGATCCGAAATTATGGATATCGGCACTCCATGCTTAGCAACGATTTCTTTCACATATAATCGTGCTAAATGGTCTATTTGGTCTTTTTCTTTCATAGGAAGAAAATGTGCAGACTTTGTAAGACGATCCACAATGACCCAAATCGTGTCATATCCCGCGGATGTCTTGGGTAATTTAGTGATAAAGTCCATAGTAATTCTTTCCCATTTTCACTCTGGGATTCTAGGTTGGACTAGTAATCCGGATGGCTTTTGATGCTCGACCTTAACTTTCGCGCAAGTTAAGCATTTTCCAACATAAGTAGCTATATCGTCTTTCATGTTCGGCCACCAATAAAACATCTTCATGTCATGGTACATTTTATCCGATCCGGGGTGAACCGAATATTTAGATTTATGTGACTCATGCATAATTATGTTTCTCATGTTTCCATATCGTGGTACCCAACTTCTACCTTCAAGACATTACGTTCGATCTGTACGTGCAACGAGTTTCTTCGTGATCATACCTCCGGCATCTTCCTTATGAATGTTCTCCGCCTTAATAGCTTCACGTTGAGCTTCTAAGATCTTTTTGGGTATGTTCAAGTCAATAGTCATCACTAAATCTCGAACTCTAAGAGGTTTATCGCGAGGTTTCCTACTTAAAGCGTCGGCTACAACATTGCCTTTTCCCGGTGTATAACGAATTTCACAATCGTAATCACCAAGCAATTCCAACCATCGTCTTTATCTCATGTTAAGTTCTTTTTGATTCAAGATGTGTTGTAAACTTTTGTGGTCGGTGAACACAACACATTTGGTACCGTAAAGGTAATGTCTCCAAATCTTGAGAGCAAAAACGATCGCGCCTAATTCCAAATCGTGAGTGGTATAGTTTTCTTCGTTTTGCTTCAATTGTCGAGAGGCATAAGTGATAAATTTCTTTCTTTGCATAAGAACCGCGCCTAAGCCTTTAATTGACGCGTCACAATAGACTTCAGAGTCTTCACTACCCTCGGGTAGTGCGAGAATAGGTGCATCGCAAAGCTTTTGTTTGAGGGTTTGGAAAGACAATTCTTGATCGTCTCCCTATTCAAAATTTTTGTTCTTTTGAGTCAAAGTTGTCATAGATTTTGCGATCTTCGAAAATCCTTCGATAAATCTTCTATAATAACCGGTGAGTCCAAGTAATACAAGGCTTTAGGCCCGTATAAAAATTAAGATTCGTTGATGTGTGTCTAATCGAATTGATCTAGGTTTTCTATGTGACTCAGTTTTATTTTGGTGGAAACAAATATTTTTGGTTGGTTTTTAATATAAATGTGCAAGACTTAAAAGTAAATGTCGTTCAAGTAAAGGGCAAGTATTAAAAGAACGTGAAAATAACTCTAAGTCTAATTAAAAGAAAGGTGCGATATTTAAAAACGTGACGGAAAGTAAATTAGTTTAAATGACTAAAAGATAAAGCGTGACAAGAATTAAAATTAGACAAGTGTTAAAAACGTAAACTAAAAATTAAACAAGACAAAACAAGAAAACTACCCCAATCGGAATATATTCCGATCAGCCTTACCCTGACCTGACCGGAATGTTGTCGTCGGAATGCCAATCGGAATATCTGTCACCAATACCCCAATCGGAATACCACAAACCTACCTGGTCGGAAAGCAAACTCACCTTGATCGAAATATGGAAAAGACCTGTGGTCGGAATGTTGATCGGAACACTCAATCGGAATAGCTGTCACCTATTGATCGGAATGATCCAATGAACACCTCAATCGGAATGAAGTATAGAACACCGATCGGAATAACTGTCACTTACACACAATCGGAATGCCCAAAACCTTTCTGATCGGAATACCAAGATCCGCCCAGATCGGAATATTGAAACCCTTTTCCGACCAAGCACAGTAGCTATGGTCGGAATGTAAAACCCTTTTCCGATTGTCACGATCAGAAAACGGGGAAAAGTTCACAAAATAAGCTACACACATAAGCTAAGTTTCTAATAAGCACAAGACTAAATCCTAAGGTAAAAACGTGTAAAAATAAGCTACGAAACTGAAAGTTAAAAACTTTTAAGACACGAAATTAATAAACTTTAAGAAAAACAACTTTTTATATAAAAATAACTTTTGTAAAAACTATATAAACTTGAAAATAAATCAAATAAGCTATGAAAATAAGAGATTTAAAACAATCAAAAGCATAAAAATCAAATCTTTAAACAACTTAACAAGATGAAAACGTGTACATTAAAGAAAGGTAGAAGAAGATTAACAAGATAAAGTAAAGGTGCAAGTAATTAAAAGAGACACTTACTTAAAATTAAAGGTAATTAAAGGTGCAAAACATGTATTTTAATGACAAGTAATTAAAGGTGCATAAAATAAAGGTGGAAGAACTAGTTTGTCAATCTAGCCAACAACTCTAAACAAATGAGGTTGGTTGCTATTTATAGGGAGATTAGGGAGGAGCTTAGGAAGCTTCCTCTCTCTTTCTTCTTTCTCTTAATTGCACACTTAGGTCCTTGATCTCTTTTATCTTTTGTTAGTCTTCTTAATACTTGGACTTTTCTTGGGATTTCTTCAAACTCGTCTTGTATTTTCTTCATAAATAAGACTCGAGTTCTTCGGCTTTTTAGTAAACTTCCGTCTTTGACTTTTTCTTCGATAAATCTTCAGAATTGGTCTTGGACTTCCGTTCTTTCTCCACTTTTGATCTTTCGACTTCGTCTTTCGTCTTTTTCTTCGATAAAAGCCCGTGAATGCCGTGTTTTCTCTACTTTTCACCTTTTCGTCCTAAATCACAACAAAAACCCAAACCACGCATAATTCCGACATAAATGACATAAAATACACGTTTTGGCTCGGTTATTATTGTAATTAAGTGGTAAAAAGGATGGGTGTTTTCACACCTATCAAATCCCCTACACTTAACCATTGCAATGTCCTCATGCAATGCATTAGTTACAAAGCACTTCTACATTTTTCATCATAATCAATCCACATTGGCCTTTATTAAAGAAATAGAAAATTATAAACATACAAAGTAAAGAAATCAAAAACATACCTTGGGTTTTGAAAATGTCGTGAATGATC
This sequence comes from Glebionis coronaria, assembly GCA_025667525.1. Taxonomy (NCBI): domain Eukaryota; kingdom Viridiplantae; phylum Streptophyta; class Magnoliopsida; order Asterales; family Asteraceae; genus Glebionis; species Glebionis coronaria. The sequence continues at coordinate 268,506,636 of CM046878.1, forward strand.
ATCATCCTCAAGTTACACTTTCTCCATACCAAGCTTAAAAACGAGATCATTGTTATTATAAGTCAGCAAACTATCACGAACTCATGTGGGCCAATTACTTACTTAGACTCCCTTATTCCTAAGTGTATCTCTTATATTTTATTGTTGTCTTGAATGATCACGAGGATGCATTTTTGACTTATTTCGATAGTTTTTTAGTCCGAAAATAAAGTGAACGATTTAATCAATAGTTAGCTAAAGGACCAAATCTTTTAAAACTGCTTCTCGGGACCTCATAAAGTTCATATCTTGGCATAACTCGCTTCGCGATTTGAGACCTTTCTCGGACCGATATTTGGCAGCGACTTCATACTTCGAATCTTGAGAGACGTTCATGAAATAATGGTCTTCTCTTCATAATAGGAATTTCTTCACTTTGAGGTTTTGAGAGATTCTTCATCTTTAGACCACGACTTCTTCATTTTTCTCCAATCTTTATTTTGACTTTGATATACAACGATCCGCCTCCTTTTAGGACTTGGATCTATTTATCCTCATACCTTGTCAGGGTCTTTTTGGATAGATTTCTCCATGACTTTTGGGGAGTTTTTGCTTTTCGTCGTGTGTCTCGATCCTTCATATTGATTTTCGATAAATGATTCTTCACATCACTTTTGGATCTTTAGCAACAAAACATATCCCTCATGCCTTGTTAGGGCCTTTTCGGACTCGCCAATCTTCGCATCCCGCTTCAATAAGTTATGCCTTGGCTATGAACTCTAATCCGTACCGAGCAACTTTTAAACGATCTGGGGCTAGAAGCTAAGTAACCTTTTAAATCGTACAACCTTATTTATTGCAGATAAATTTATTAACAAGCGGAGGGAGAATAGGCTTATAATTAACTCACATAAATTCACGAAAGAATACCAAACTTATAATTGGCTCTATCATCTCTCGTTCTCCACAATTTAAAATCTCAAGGAATGAGACTCGTGGATGCTTAGCCTATTAAATCAAAGTTTTGGGTTTTCGAGTCGCCTATAGGATCTTGCAAATTCTTGGACTTTTTCAAGTTTAGAAATCGCATTTTAAAGTTCCCTTGATAAACGACTCTTTAGGATCAATTATAGGAACTTGCGAAAAGTTCTTGTTCTTAACCCGTGAGAGTTAAGACTTTCGCGTTTTATAGCTCCCTATATAAAAGCCTAGCAAAACTTGACTTAAACACGTTAAGGATACTAGCTAGAGTAAACTCGGGTTGAGTCAAAAGATTCACAACGTTTGAAAATTAAAACCACTTATTTAAACATTTATTCTAGCAAGGAAAGAAAATAACTATACAAAGGGATAAACTAATAGGCCAAAATAGATCAAAAATTTTGAAAAATGTCGAAAAATTGATTTTCCGGTTAAAATGAGGACAAATACAAGGAAAAGACCACTTAACTTCGATAAAAGTCCCCCCTACACTTAAGATAAACATTGTCCTCAATGTTTAAGCATGTGGGAGTAAACTCCCCTACACTTAGGACATTGTGCACGTTGTTTAAATCTCGCTAAGGAAAAGACAACTAAAGAGATTCCTATTTTCATATTGAGAAATATAAAATAGTGAATCGAAAAGAGTTTAGGATAGAACCGGGAAGAAGGGAACACGGCATCATGGTTCGTCAAAAGTCATCAAGAGTGTGTCTTTGAAGCTCTAATCCCTGCACATGATAAGAAAGAAAGCAAGAAACACCACGGGGCTCCCCCTACACTTATGATGAAAATAGATAGATAATTGGGTTGCCTCCCAAAAAGCGCTTGTTTTTGTTAACCGAGTCACGAGCCTGACTCGTCCCCGAATTAAATAGTCCATGGGGAAGCCTCGAATGTGATACCGGGATCAAATACCTTGTCCTCCTTCCCGGTTGACATCAACAAAGGAGAGGCGGGGGGATAAGTCTTGAATGGGAGAAAGACCCTTTCGACATACGAAAAGTATGTGAAATCAAGATCCACGGGAGGTGGGTTGGGTATAGTCAGCACATTGTCCTCCCCCAAAGACAATAGATGCTGAGCAAGCGGCAAAGCCGTATTGTTATCAATTATAGCATAATCAATGTCACCTCCCGGGTCAAAGCACTCATCCTCCGAGATAGTCTCTAAAGGGGAGGATGAAAGGTGCTCGGGAGGGGGACTTGGGACAATACCTTCAAGTAGCAAATTATCAAAAATAATGTCCCCCTCTGTGTCATAATCATCAATACCTGGAGGGATGGAGTGGATGTCAATTTCTTCCAGCAATGGGTCATTATCTTCAACGGTAGGAGGAGATGGAGGTAAAGGCTTGAAAATAGGAGAAGTCAACTCTTCTATTTGAGAAATAAGAAGGTGCACTTTCTGTAATCTATCGCGGAGAAGCACGTCTCCACCTCATCCACAAGATCATGATGATCGGTGAACTTTTCGTAAACCGGAGAGAATAAATCGTCATTGCCCGCATCTCCCGGTGGAGATTGAGAAATTTCAAAAGTGAAATTCTCATAGCAAAAACTAAGATCGACCTCTTCTGTAAGAGTAGCGTCGTCCTCAGGCTCCATAGCAGGTAAGTCACAAACCTCATCATCCAATACTTTGTTGAGAACAACATCACTAAGCTCATTCAACGAATCTAGATCCTTAGATACAGTAGGAACATCGACAGTAGGGGCAGCAACTTCAGAAGATTGGTTGAAAGTGTAGACATCATCGTCGTCGTCATCATCATAATAGATGGGACGAGTCCAGTTAGGAGTGACGTAGTCGGCTAACTCTTCCTTGATAACATCCACATCTTTAAGAAGCTCATGTAGCAACTTTTGTTGTTCATCGCCCCGAGTATGTTCAATTTCACCAATTCTATCCCACGCTGTAATTAAACATTTTGGTGTAGAAAAGAAGGGAAAACGACTAAATTGGCTCAAAAAGGTGTCGATGGTTTTCAAGGTTTCGTCCACATCAAGCAACGGTTGCCTTTCCTGATGTAAGTCAGCTCGGAGTTGAGCTAGACTTTCTAGAATGCCATTCAAAGAAGTGAGTTGTTGATCAAAACTAGTTTGCTGAGAGGATTGATGATTGAGGGTGTGATGTGGGGGCTCAAAATGTTGAAAACCTGAATTATAGCGTGGTTGTGGCTCATAGTAGTTCATCGGTTGGGAAGAATTAGAAACCGGGTTTGGTTCATAATAATCCATAGGTGAAGAAAACGGAGGACACGGATTTTGCTCATAATAATTCATTGGTTGACAATAGGAAGTATTGTGAGGACCCCCACAGTTGTTGCAGAACGGTTGAGGAGAAAGACTGGGTGCGTCTTGTGGATAGCTATTATCATAGTCATAATTGTACCCCGGTTCTTGCCCGTGATCATATGGGTATGGAACCGGGCACGAAATATGCCAATGAGAATCGCTTCCACAATAGGTGCACGTGGGAATAGGGGGTGGGTTCAAAAAGGACGAATTAGTCGAGTTGCACAAAGGACAAAATCCGAATTGTGTGTTGTCGATATCGTTTCCGCACCGCTCACATGTACGCCATTGACAAGAATCGTTCCCGTACAGTTGTCTCTCACACCGGACGCAATGGACATAAAAATCCATAAAGAAGGATAGATAAGCAAGAAGAATATTTTGGTGCAAAACTTTGAAAAAGAAATGCTTTTTAAAGATTTTTCAAATGTTTTTGGATTTTTTGAAAATATTTGACACGAAAAATAACGTTCACGAGTGAACGGATCCCAAAAGCCAACGCTTCTCTCACAAAAAACTTTCGATCCTCATGAAAAGAGCCGGCAGCGGCGCCATTTAATACAAGGCTTTAGGCCCGTATAAAAATTAAGATTCGTTGATGTGTGTCTAATCGAATTGATCTAGGTTTTCTATGTGACTCAGTTTTATTTTGGTGGAAACAAATATTTTTGGTTGGTTTTTAATATAAATGTGCAAGACTTAAAAGTAAATGTCGTTCAAGTAAAGGGCAAGTATTAAAAGAACGTGAAAATAACTCTAAGTCTAATTAAAAGAAAGGTGCGATATTTAAAAACGTGACGGAAAGTAAATTAGTTTAAATGACTAAAAGATAAAGCGTGACAAGAATTAAAATTAGACAAGTGTTAAAAACGTAAACTAAAAATTAAACAAGACAAAACAAGAAAACTACCCCAATCGGAATATATTCCGATCAGCCTTACCCTGACCTGACCGGAATGTTGTCGTCGGAATGCCAATCGGAATATCTGTCACCAATACCCCAATCGAAATACCACAAACCTACCTGGTCGGAAAGCAAACTCACCTTGATCGGAATATGGAAAAGACCTGTGGTCGGAATGTTGATCGGAACACTCAATCGGAATAGCTGTCACCTATTGATCGGAATGATCCAATGAACACCTCAATCGGAATGAAGTATAGAACACCGATCGGAATAACTGTCACTTACACACAATCGGAATGCCCAAAACCTTTCTGATCGGAATACCAAGATCCGCCCAGATCGGAATATTGAAACCCTTTTCCGACCAAGCACAGTAGCTATGGTCGGAATGTAAAACCCTTTTCCGATTGTCACGATCGGAAAACGGGGAAAAGTTCACAAAATAAGCTACACAAATAAGCTAAGTTTCTAATAAGCACAAGACTAAATCCTAAGGTAAAAACGTGTAAAAATAAGCTACGAAACTGAAAGTTAAAAACTTTTAAGACACGAAATTAATAAACTTTAAGAAAAACAACTTTTTATATAAAAATAACTTTTGTAAAAACTATATAAACTTGAAAATAAATCAAATAAGCTATGAAAATAAGAGATTTAAAACAATCAAAAGCATAAAAATCAAATCTTTAAACAACTTAACAAGATGAAAACGTGTACATTAAAGAAAGGTAGAAGAAGATTAACAAGATAAAGTAAAGGTGCAAGTAATTAAAAGAGACACTTACTTGAAATTAAAGGTAATTAAAGGTGCAAAATATGTATTTAAATGACAAGTAATTAAAGGTGCATAAAATAAAGGTGGAAGAACTAGTTTGTCAATCTAGCCAACAACTCTAAACAAATGAGGTTGGTTGCTATTTATAGGGAGATTAGGGAGGAGCTTAGGAAGCTTCCTCCCTCTTTCTTCTTTCTCTTAATTGCACACTTAGGTCCTTGATCTCTTTTATCTTTTGTTAGTCTTCTTAATACTTGGACTTTTCTTGGGATTTCTTCAAACTCGTCTTGTATTTTCTTCATAAATAAGACTCGAGTTCTTCGGCTTTTTAGTAAACTTCCGTCTTTGACTTTTTCTTCGATAAATCTTTAGAATTGGTCTTGGACTTCCGTTCTTTCTCCACTTTTGATCTTTTGACTTCGTCTTTCGTCTTTTTCTTCGATAAAAGCCCGTGAATGCCGTGTTTTCTCTACTTTTCACCTTTTCGTCCTAAATCACAACAAAAACCCAAACCACGCATAATTCCGACATAAATGACATAAAATACACGTTTTGGCTCGGTTATTATTGTAATTAAGTGGTAAAAAGGATGGGTGTTTTCACACCTATCACCAAGGAATTGTCGAATCTCCGTGGGAGTAGTAGGAGTCGCCCAATCCTTGACCGCTTCAATTTTGGCGGGATCAACGTGAATTCCACTACTATCAATCACGTGACCAAGAAATTGAACCGTGTGAATCCAAAATTAACACTTTGAGAACTTAGCATACAAATGCTCTTGCCTCAACAATTCCAAAAACTTTTTCAAGTGTTCCTCATGTTCTTCCTTACTATGAGAGTAAATAAGGATGTCGTCAATGAACACGATAACAAACTTGTCCAAGTAAGGTTTACACACACGGTTCATGAGGTCCATGAAAATCGCGGGTGCATTAGTCAAACCGAAAGGCATGACTTGGAATTCAAAATGACCATATCGGGTTCGGAACGCTGTCTTGGAAATATCTTCTTCTCGAACTCTAAGTTGATGATAACCCGATCTTAAGTCAATTTTTGAATAAATGCTCGAACCTTGAAGTTTATCAAATAAATCGTCGATCCTTGGGAGAGGATAACGATTTTTGATGGTAAGCTTGTTCAATTCGCGATAATCGATGCACATTCGAAAAGTTTCGTCTTTCTTCTTTACAAATAGAACCGGAGCTCCCCAAGGCGAGGAACTCGGCCTAATAAATCCTTTGTCGGTAAGCTCCTTCAGTTGGTCGGCTAATTCCTTCATCTCGGTGGGTGCTAAACGGTAAGGTGCTCTTGCGACGGGCGCGGCTCCGGGTGTTAACTCGATATGGAATTCTACTTGACGGAGTGGTGGCAATCCGGGTAGATCTTCGGGGAAAACATCGGGAAAGTCTTTAACAATCGGGACATATTCAATCTTCTTCTCTTTCGGCTCGGCTTCTTTCTTGTTGGTAACTTGAATGAGAAAAATCGGACGACCTTCCTCGATGTACTTTTTGGTTTTAGTACATGAGATGACATCTAATTGAGTTTGGCTTTTCGCGCCATTTCTTTCTCCAAAGATAGTTAGAATTTGCCTTCCATATGGAACGAGAACTTGTTTTTCGTGACAAAGCAACTCCGCATGGTATTTAGACAACCAATCCATAACAACAATTACGTCGAAGCTTCCAAGTTCAATTGGCAAAAGATTGATAAGGAATGGGATATTTTGCAAATTCAAAATGAAATCCTTAAGGACGGTATTAGTGGAGATGGACTTGCCATCGGCTAACTCCACATCATATCTTACTTCTAAGGCTACGGGATTCACATTAAGTAGTTCGCTAAAGGTAGTAGATACAAAGCTTATATCTGCACCGGAATCAAATAATACGGAAGCATAAAGATTATTGAGGAGGAACGTACCGGTGACGACGTTGTTGTCTTGGATAGCCGCCTCGGCTCCCAAAGCATATACGCGACCAATCGCTCCCGCTTGATTCCCATTTCCCCTCGTTCCACTACCCGAAGCTCCTTGGTTTTGTTTTGGATTCTTACAAGCTTGGTTGTTGTTGTTGTTGCCACGGATTTGATTTCCGCGACCCACGGTGATAGCCTTAGGACACTTATTTTTAAAGTGGCCCTTTTCCCCACAACCATAACAAGTAACATCCGCATAACGCTCATTCGGAGCCGTTGGGGCTCTTTGGTTCAACGGTCTTGGGGCACTACGGCAATCTTTGGCAAAATGGTCGGCTTTACCACAATTGTAGCAAGTCTTACCACAAGCTCCTGGATGATGTTTACCACACTTTGCACAATACGGTTGCTTTCCTTGGTAATTTTAGCCACCATTAAGATTGAAAGCCTTGGCAACATTATCTTGGCGCTTGTTGGGGTAGTTGCCATGATTAGGTCCATGGTTTCCTTCCCACTTTCTCTTGTGATCACTCGAGTCTAAGATAATAGCTTCCATTAAGCCATTCGCCATTTCAATGGCTTCATTGAGATCGGTTGGCTTTGAAGAGATGACATCACCACGGATTGACGAAGGCAACCCCACCATATATCTTTCCACGACACGAGTCTTCGTGGGAAGCATCTCAGGACACATCAACCTAAGCTCTTGGAACCTTTGAGTATATGGCATCAAGTTCGTACCATTCACACGAAGGTTCCACAATTCCGTTTCCAACCTTTGCATCTCATTCCTTGGACAATACTTTTTGTAGAGCATGTTCTTGAAATGAGCCCAAGGTGTTTCATTAGCGGCTTCCAAGCTAACGGCACGAACATGGATATTCCACCATTTTAGCGCGCCATCAATCAAAGTACTAGATCCATACTTCACTTTGTCGCCTTCCGCTACATTTCTCACACTAAATTGAGCTTCTAGTCGTTCGATCCACCTAGCAAGACCTACGGCCCCTTCGGTTCCATTGAAAGAACCGGTGAAGCAAGACTTAAACTCCTTGTACGTGCATGTACGAGTAGTTGTTGCCGTGGTGTTGGTGGTATTGTTCCCTTCTTGAGTACTTTCGGCGGCGGCGAGAGCCGCGGCCACATCGTCCGCTATCATTTGGTTATGAACGGCCGGGTCGATAGCAATTGGAGCGGCGGGGTTTGCGTTTGCATTTGCTCTTGTTCTACGTCTAACGGGTGACATTGATCTAAATTAATAAAGATTACATTGAGGGTTAGAAATAACAATTCATAAGAACACACTTTCGCATGGCATATATAGTTCATGATATCACAACAAATATCATAAGTTTCAGAAGTGATATAAACATAACCCAAACATTCCATTCATCGTCGTGAATTAAGTTTTACAAAAGAGAGAGCATAGTGTTTTGGGAATTGTTTACAAAAGATTACATAAAAGAAAGGAAATAGAAATACAACACAACAAGACTAGTAAACAACTAGTCGGAATGGCCCTCGATGCGCTCAATCCTAGCGGTCACCATAGTCAATCCTTTATTGAGGAGGTCGCGCAATCCATTGACTTGGAGGCGTAGGTCATCAATCCTCCTTGATAGGACGGTAACACGATTCGGCTCCGGGGGATTGAGAACCCCCAAATAGGTGAGAATATCACTACTACACTCCTCAAGCCTACACATCAAGTCATTAGGGAGCATGCTCATGTTATAGAGGATGTAGGCCATCTCCTCTCGTAGTGACTCAAGTCTAGCAAAGGGATGACGAGGGTGTCTAGGACTCCTGCGGCCGTAGAACTCTCGGGTATATCTGCTCCAGGGGTGGAGGAATGGGTGACATCCTCGGCCAAACCGAAGCATCCTCCATTGGGGGGTAGGTCCTAAGGAGAGATAGGTGGAGCAAACCGGTGCCGAATCCTTGTCTCTAGAAGCAATCTTTTTCCCCGCATATGTGTACCTCACTAACATTCGAGTTGTGCGACGCATAGGAGGCCCCTTGGGTGCAAGAGGTGATGAGCAAGGGGAAGCAGTCTTCTTAGCCTTTCCACGCCTTTGGTAGCAAATGATCGGCTTTGGGAGTGGGAGGGGGAGTGGCTCTCTTGCGGGTGAATTTTCCGGCGATTCTCCAATCCTCATTGGTCTTAGTCCGTTGGGCGAATCCACCATGTAAATCGTCTCGTCACTAGTAGTCGACATAGCACTGCCAAAACAAGGCATGTATTAGTATTAGATCGAAAAATAATATTTTTTTTTATATTCGTAAATGCTTGTAAAAATATATATCCTAAAACTCTCTCGTATAAATTTTTCAAGTAATCATGTTGTGTTTCAATGTTAAGTTTTCCATGGCAATAAGTTATTAGCACTCCAATTTTAGATGTTACGTACATACATCGTATTAATTGTCGTTCTAGTGCATATCCCTAAAGGATATCCAATTTTTAGTATATCGACGTGCAAAATTAAATAGATCACAAATAATTCGTATCAAATAGCACAGCAAATAGATTAAACTAACTTGCAACTTACTTGTATCGAAGACGCGGAGTGAAGTGGTTCTTGGAGATTTTTGAGTTAGTTATAGTCTAGAATTATTTTTCCAAAATTAAATTTTTGACTCAAGTTTATAAAAAAAAATCATTTTGTAAAAATAACCTACTTCTCTATAACTACAGCTCTGATACCAATCTGTCACACCCCCAATTTATCAGAGTAAGGTAACGCAATGGGGTGCGACGGTCATGACTATCACAAGATGTAGATACAAAGAATGACTATTTAAAAGTCATTTTCATTTAATTAAAAACATAAACTTGTTCGGAAGCGAATTACACATGATCAAATAAAGCATTGTTTCAAGTACTTCAACATCGTTTAAAAACATCAAAATACTAGTCACGACCATTTTATTAAAATCTCTAAAGCATAACCATGTCACTCCTCTGTCTTGATACCTGAGAAAAACATTGCTAAAGTGTCAACACAAAGGTCGGTGAGTTCATAGGTTTAAGTTTAAATAGTGTGATGAACCATAAGATTTTCAAGGCAACCGGCATATAATCTTATAACAAATACAAGATTATAATCAAAAGTATACGTTTTCATAACCTACGCCTAAGCTCATGACACTGAAGCGTAGCCTAAACCGACAAGATATAACAAGAGCCCGAGCAAATGCCCATCCCTAAGCATTTGTAACACCTCAAATGTAAGTGTACATAACTTTGGTCACACAACCAAATTAGATAGGGAGGTTAATCCCGATAGATCTATCCATAACATTCGCGCTTACACAAAGTAATTAACAGTTCATGATAGTGGGCTAAAAGGCAACATGGGATGGCGGGACTTAGACATCATGTAGGCAAACGTATGAGTTTTTAAGACACTTATGTTCATCCGTTAAAAATAAGCAATGTTCTCACCCCAAAATAGTTTAACAATGTAAAAGTGGGGGCTATGAAACTCACCTTGATGAAGTAGTAAATATGATCAAGAAAGATAGCTCGGTAAATCAAGGCACGCAAACCAATGCGCAAACAATCTACTCGTAACCTAAGAAAAATATCCGTACTTAGGCTAAATACAAATAATAATAACGTACGAAGCACTTGGTTGATGATTTATACTTGCTCTTGATTAATAGGAATGTTTTCATACATTTTTCTTGTTCAACAAAATTAGTCACGGGGTCAAGTTTGGGTCTTGATGACTTATTAAATGATAGTCCGAAAAATAAACGGACTCTCATTATAAAAATTAGGTTGTCGATATTTGATAAATATCACATTTTTATAAAGTCCTTAAGTCTAGCAAATAATTATGCAAAGTGGCGCACTCACAAGTACCAATAAACAAGTAAGGTTTAATTATTTATAAGCGTAAATTGGTCATCTTTGGAAATTTATTGTGAGTTCGTTACTTAACTTTAAGACAAACCGAAAGTCGTTTTAAAAACTAGGTTGTGTCGAGTTTCACAACGTATTTTTAGATCTTTGGGAGAAAATCATTTGATCGATTAAAAATAGACGTGAAGTAGTGAATTCAGCCATACTTTACGTATACTATATAACTTACACTTGTTTTATAATTTGGAAAACAAATGACAACTTATGGTGTTCCTGTATTTTGTCATACGACCACTACACACACCCTTATAATGTTCAATTTTCCCACTTGCCATTTTTAAATACATACACATATGGAAGTTATACATGACAAATCAAAAAGGAAAGAAAATGACTGTTGCCATATTTGGCTTTCTGCTTAGAGCAGACTGTCAAGCGAAAAGAAAGGGGATGGACCCCTCATCAGTTATCATTCATATATACAATGCATATATACATAACTAGTACATTTTAAAAGCCATTTTGTTTGAGTATGTACTATTCGCAGCTCAAAAGGTAAATGAGGACCCTATATGTTTAGCATATAATCATGCATACACTACACTAAGCACAAAAATGAGTCTCGTGTTGGTTTACTATTCGGTTTGGGTCTGTTGTTGGTTCGTTTGTTTACATATGACCTTCACAACAGTTAGCTTACATACCACAACAAGTCTTTGTTTTGCTTACTGCTATCACACATGGACCCGCAACATATACGCATACAAACATGTATGGAAAACCTCACGACATAGATGAAAGAAGCTAAGTCTCACCTGCTACTACACGTCTTTCTGCCTTATAGACATTGTACTCTCCCATAGGCATACGTAACACTATAACACACGTAGCATGCACATGAAAAGTTCACATATGACAAACCTAATGCTAGTTGTTTTCTAGTTTCTGTCATCATGTACACGTATAATAAACAACCGCATTTAGTCAAATTGGAAAGGGTGCTTGGTTGCTTTTGTCTGCTGTTCACGCAGAGGTAGGGGCATAAGTTGTCCTATTTTTGGTTCCTATTCACTTACTATTATGCATACACTTCAAGGTAACACTCCACAAAGCATACAAAATTCATATAAGCAATTCATGCATCAGACTATACCTACACGCAGCACACATATATTTACAACATTTGCATCTTACTGTTATGATTTCTCATTTCCTTATACTTGTTCACATCAGAATTTATTCTTTTGATTTTAGGTTCTATTATAAGGTGATAATGTCATACTCATAAACATAATATTACCTTTTTGCCATAGCATTCTCATGGTCTAAGTATTATGATAAAATGTAGTTTCAGCATATGTTTACTTTTGGTTTCTAAAGCTCGTACAACACACACATAATACAAACCTTTCATTCCTACTTACCTAAGCATGCATACGTCTAGCGGTTAAAGTCCTCATATAATCACATTGCTTGTTCGTATATTACACGCATAAAACATATACAATTACATATATGCAGATATACACGCTCATAATATTCTGTGCTTGCCCTCTATTGGGTTTCATACTTCCTGTTTTACATGCAGCATGCATATGCAAAACAAAGGGTCTCAACGTATACACTTCAAGTTCTTTTCATGCAAAACTTGTACATACTATCACAGTTTCATGCAAAGGCTCACAGTAACTCATGCATACCTTAGCAACAATCCACATAAAATCATACATGGTCCACTTGTTATTTTCCAACCTAGGCTTCATGCATTCATGTAATTAGGGTTTCATACAATTATATTATTTTACTACTAGATTCACACTAGTTCGAGAATGACCCGCTTACTCCTTAGTCCATTCGTCTAGTTTGTTGACGGGGTTCTTTTGGATGATTTTGGTCATCAAACTGTCATCATATAAACCCTAGTCGTGACCCTTGTCATCATTTTATGTTCATGTGGTTTAGGTTATTATGTAAAAGTTCTTAACCCGTGACCAACTTCTGTGGTAATTTAGATCAAGTGGTTTTGTTCATTTGTTAAGATCATCAAGTAAATGCTCACCCAAACGAAGCCCTAACCCGTGACTATTATTATTAGTTTACAAAGTATTTTAGCAAGTATAATCATCAACCAAAGTATAGTTTTAGAGATGGTTAGGATAGACTTAAAAAAGGTCCTAAGTTATTTGGTGAAGGTGGTGAACACGAACCCTTAACCCGAATCAAATCTACAAGCTTAACCCGATCCAAAATCAACTAGCACTGGACCGAATCCTTCTTCTTTTATTCTAGGCAGCAACTAAGGGTTTCACAAGGAAGACATGTTTGTTTTTCTATGAGAGACTTGGTTTTGAGTGTGTGTGAGTTTTTGTAAAGAAGTGGGTTGTATTTATAGGCAAAGAGTAGGGTATTTAGGGTTAAGCAACTAGTTAGTCTTTAGTTAGGGTATTTAGTTGGTTTGTAACCAAGGTTTACAAAAGGGAACTAGCATGGGAAGTTGTAATTAGTCTTCGGAAGATCAGTGTGCTTGGGGCTTCGGTGGTGGCAGCAAAGGAAGGAAGAAATTGGTACCTTCCTTGACTATCATTAAGGGAGTAAGTTTGTACCATTTGAAATCAATAGAGTCCATGGAAGGTTTTATATATTCGGTGGGTTGGGAGGGGAAGAGAGAGGGCAATAGTACATAACATTAATTGGGGTGGTAAAGTACTCATGTGCGTGGGTTTGAAAATTGTGAAAGGGAAAACAAAACATGGGTTCTACAATAGGTAGGGGTCCGGTTTTTGTCTTGTGTGAGGTGGAGAAAATAAAATTTTGATTTTCTTCTAAGTTGACAAGTTTATATGTTTTGTAGTTTGTGTGAATTTGTTGTAGAAGTTTATATGTTGTGTAGAATTTGGTAAGTAGTAGTTTAATAAATGTGAATTTTTCTTAAACGTGTAGTTTAAATATTCCGAGTAAAAATATTGATTTTGTGTGGTGAATGAGGAATTTATGTGAAATCATGAATTTATTCGGTGAACTACTAAATTGGTGTTAACGAAACTCAAGTTAAATTACGTTGACGAAACTCAATGTCGTTTCTTAAAACAAAATTCCTAACAAGTAATCGTAATGAACAATAGTCATTTACACAAATAATTCATGAGTGTCATTCATAAAATTTTAAATCTGTACAAAATTACGCGAAACCAATCGGGACGTCAATAGACACACAAGTCTAACCCGAACTAACGCGTTTCACATAAATTAAATAGGTCCCAAATTCACGGTTGTGACATAGATCTAATCAAGTGGGACTAAAAACATATGGTTTAAAGGGTGTTTTGGTTCGGCTAACGGTTAAACCGAGAGCAAGGCTCTCGGTGGTTGTTTGATCATCACCAACCGAGACCACAATGTTGGAAATACGTTTTTAACGTATATTAGAAGTATCGGTCACTCAAACAATATTATTAAACGTTGTAGGCTCGTAGTTAGTTATCTTCTTATTAATGTGTAAATGCCTAGCCCATGGAAATGTCCATGGGTTGGAAGGCCCAAGCCCACCAAGGCTTGGGTATTTAAACCCTTTCCTTTGAAGGAAAGGGTGTTGGTTGTTTTATTTTACTTAAGAAATACAGATAGTTTTCTCTCGTTTCTCTCTCTTGTTTCTCTCTCTAGAAAAACATCAACCCTCTTGAAATCAAATATTATCACGATTCTACAATTGGTATAAAGAGCTATGGGATGAAATATAGGTTGGTCTTTGTGTTGTTCATGCTTATTTAAGCATTTCGTGGGTTGTTTGATCTTTTTTACCAAAGCTTCAAAAAAAATTCGTGTTTTTAATGTTCTTCATAGTCGTATACCTTCTTCATAGTTGTATTAGTGATTTGGGTATCTTGGTTTCGGTTAAAAACAAATCTTTTGGCTCAAAGTTACGAATTTCTTGGCTTCAACTTTGCGAAATTCATCTTTGCATTGCGACAGAATTCATTGGAAAGTGCACAGGTAAGTACAGTTTGATCGCAATAACCCTAGGGTTTTACTTTGCGATCACAGGTATTGCGATACCCTTATTCCGACGTATATTGCGATCGCTCATTGCGATCGTGGATTGCGATGGCTTTAAGGCTTATTGAAACGTCACTCTGTCAAAATTTCATTGGCCATATTGCGATAGTCCTCTTATTCCGATAGGTGTCTCATTCCGATACTAGTAGCATTGTGATACTTGTCTCATTCCGATACTAGTGGCATTGCGACAGTTCTCACATTCCGACAAGTGGACTTATTGCGATAGAAGGGATATTCCGACAGACCTTACATTGCGACAGGAGACATTCCGATAGAATTTTCCTTTTGGGATAAAAGTTGCATAACTTAGAGGATTTTTCTACTTTGCATTAATTTGGGAATATTTCAACAACATACACAACAAAAAGATAACAACATCTTTAATTCAACAATACAAAAACACATAACCTTATTTCATTGCTCGATCATTTTTTATAATCTTTATTCAAGGGATCATAAAATGAATTCAAATTCATATGTGCCAACAATAACATCGCTTACCGATATTTCAATTAACTCGGGTACCGATACCCGCCCACCGTTGCTCATCAAGGACTTATTTGAAGCATGGCAAGGTCGCATGAGAACTTACATTTTGGGTAAACCCCATGCGAGACTTATGGTTCAATCGATTGAGAAAGGTCCACTCGAGTGGGGAGAAGTTACTGTCGACAATGGGACGCGGCCAAGATTGTATCATGAGTTAACGGATGCTAACAAACTTATTGCTGATGCGGATGAAAGAGCTGTTCAGACCATACTTCAAGCTCTTCCACCCGATATTTATCGAATGGTAAGCGAACATACAGTGGCAAAGGATCTTTGGGATCGTTTAACTGTTTTGTTACAAAGGACTTCACTAACTAAGCAAGAACGAGAGTGTCAATTGTATGACTTGTTTGATAGATTCACCTACATTCCAGGGGAAACACTTCATGACTACTATTGGCATTTCACCACTTTGATGAATGATATGAACGTGTAGAATCTAAGGATTGCTCAGTTTCAACAAAACACCAAGTTCTTGAACGTGTTACCCCCAGAGTGGAGCCAATATATCACCGATGTCAAAATGATTCGAGATTTGCACAAGACAAATTTAGATCTACTCTATGCTTTCTTGCAGCAACACGAGAAGCACGTGATCCAAAAACGCATCTCTCAGGGATCTTATCAAGAACCATTGGCATTAATGGAAAATCAACCAACATTGTCATATCACAACTCTCCGTTTGCTTTGGGACACCAATCTTCCTATCAACCTTTGTATCAAACTCCAAGCTTTCCACAATATTCAATCATGCCACAACCACCTACATCTTATCAGCAACATTACAAGCAACCAGCAACATCATCACAAGGAGATTCACATCATTTACATTATGCTTCACAACCATATTCACCTTATCAACCTCCATCAAACCCTGCCATCACCTTTCCAAAACATGAGGCTCCTCAACCCCATTACTTACAACATGTTACTGCGCCTTAAATCAATTTGTAGCTCAACCAGCACCAGTATTCTATTGTGAGGATGAGATTCCAGTCCCTGAGTTTAGACAAGGGGATAATCCTACTGATATACTTGCTCAAATGTCTGCTTACCTCACTCAAACATTGATCAAACGAGGTTACAGAGGACCATCTCAAACAAACAATCAGTTAAGGAACTCTTCTAACTCTCGACAATAAGCTACAATTCAAGATGGCAGAGTAACGGTGCAACCACTTCAGGGGAGACCAAGTTCATCTAATGCTGGTGCACGTCCATCTAACATTGCTGCTACAAGGAGTAATAACACTGGCAAATTGAAGATGATTATATGTTATAACTGCAAAGAGGAAGGGCACATGGCTCGAGAGTGTAAACAACCCAAGAGGAAAAGGCATAACACATGGTTTCAGGAGAAGATCTACTTGGTGAATGCTCAAGCCCAAGGACGTGAGCTTGATGAAGAAGAGTTAGCATTTCTCGCAGATCCAGGACTTACAGACACTGACGGTCTCACAGCAGCCATCACAAACAATGTCGCATAACAATGTGATGACCTTGATGTACACGACTCTGACTGTGATGATCTCAATACCGCCAAGGCAACTCTCATGGCAAATCTTTCACTTTATGGAACTGACACAATTTCTGAGGTACCAAATACTACCAATGCTACTAGTATTGTACCTTATCAAGTTGAGCAAATGTCTGAGTATCCGGAATAGCCTTCGGTGGTTAGTAGCTCAAACGAGGAGACAAACAATTATAGAAATATCAATGCAAGTCCCCAGACTATGAGTGAAACACAACCGGGAGCTATTCTGTCTACAAATTCGTCTGCTCAACATGGTTTGGTCTCAGTGTCGTCATCTATGCTTAGCCAAATGAATAATGCGATCAATCACACCCTTGGGATTAATCGGACATTATCTGACGAGCTTGCTTTGTATAAGGAAAAGGTTAAAACCTTAGAATTAACTCCAGTGACCACTACCTTAACCAATCCTGAATTTGATAGGTTTAGGAAAGTTCAAATGGATAACCTGCTAGAAATTGAAAGTTTAAGAGAAAATCTTTCAAAAGAACTTAAAGAAAAAGAGTCAGTCGTTAATAATTTTCAACAACTTCAAACGGATTTCGAAATTCTTGAGTCTAAAAGGGTTGAAACGGAAATTAAGACGTCTGAGAGAATTAAACAAACTGAAATTAAGCTTTTAAAACAATACTCTGCTTCACATCTAGTACACTTGTTTCATGCATCGTTTAAGGAATTCACTTTATCTCGTCTAATAGACCTACCACCTAACCCGGGGTATGCAAAGCAAGCATTTAACCACAACCCACGACTTTACGATGCTACCAAGTTAGGTTTGGTATTAGATCCGATTGTGTTTCCAAATGAATCCGAGAATACATCACTACATGAAGAGAATCGGTCAAAAATGATTTTTACATATCCTGAGTATGATTATGCTCAGCTTAATGCAGAAAATGCAAAAATAGATCTAAGGATTCGCTTTAATATGAAAAGGGAATTTATCCATACACCAATTTACATGCCTACTAAAAAAAGTCTTAGTATACTTCCTATACTTGTCAATTTGGATGCACCTAAGGAAATTCCAAAGGATCTTCCACCAGTAAGTACGGTATTGCTAAACTTGAAAGAGATTTGGCGATAACTTACCAACTTTGACAAGGTCATCAAGGAATGTACGACTTCACCGGCTCAAACCGCTGGAGAATGGGCTTTCGAACACATGAAAACGGTGTTTGAGAAAGATATCGTTCCGTTTGTAAACAATGTTAAAGAAGGCCTTCTAGATCTTGGGGAAAATTTTAACTTTGAATTGGGTGAAGTTCGGAAAGTTTTTAATAAAATGGATGATGCTTATGAACAACATCTAATTGAGAAAGAAAAGATGAATATGACCGGTTTTTGTAACATATAGTGTCTCTCGAAGTGATGCAAGTTGTTACTAATGAATATTCTCTTGAGATTACATCTGTTGTGAATAAATGTGATGATGTGCATGATCTTTCTGTGAATATTGTTGCACCTGTGAATATTGTAGATAATCATTCTTGTCAGGAATATAACACTGAATTTTTAAAGCTTCAAGATTATTATCATTCACTTTCAGAACGTTTTGACAAGGTTGAAAAACACTCTATAGCTCTTGAACTTGAAAATCAAACTCTTTCAAAACTAAATGTTTGTGAAAACAACGTTGAGACAAGTGACAAGATGATTCAAGTGATGCAATCATTAGAGGAAGATGTTACGAGACTTAAGAGAGAATTACTAGCAACGAAAACGGAACTAGAGGCTACAGAGACTAAAAGTCATGTCCTAGAAAATAGAATTACTTCTATGGTAAGAGAGCATGAAAAAGTAAGGCAGGGTGACTCACAAAATTCTGGTTCAATAGAAGAACACCTCGCTTTTAATGCAACAGAGCAAAAGTCATTAATTGACCAACTGGACAAGAAACGTGAGGAAATCTCTGACCTAAATATTTAGCTCATAGACAAAAACATGGTTATAGCTGAATTAAAGGAGACACTTCAACTCAAAGGACGAGAAGATGTTGTTAATCCAGATACAGTCTCTGCCCCGACCTCTAGTGCTTCAAAAACCAATAAGGTGGTGATCACTGAGAACCCGTACCATAAGAACAATCCACTATCATATAAGTCCTATATGGAGCATGCAGTTAAGTACGCAGATCTTGCTAGGGAAGAGTTAGATGATCTCTATGAACTTGACCCTAGGAATAGTCACTATTACCATGCTCATGCTTACATTGAGAGGGTACAACAATGCTTAGAGCACTTGAAGTACATAGGACAACCGGGTTCTGCACCACTTAAACAACAAACCCCCACCATTGCCATAACTCCATTAAATAAGACCCCAGGAGCTAAGCCTGTGTTAAACACACCCATCAAGGCTAAGTCAAAATATGTCACTAATGTTCCTTTGGCTTCTATAGGAGTAATTATGTCTACTAAGGCTAAAGGATCTCAAGACAAGAAAGATAGGATCAAGCCTTCCACTAGTAAGACTGAGAAGAAGAAAGTAGAAGTTCACCCTAGGAATGTTATTTTAGTTTTAAATAAAAAGAATCATGTAGCTAAGACAAAAGGTTCTCGCTCTGAGTGGAAACCTAAGCAAAATGTGAATTCTAATTTGAAATGTTGGAATTGTAATGAATGCATGTTTTCTCAGCGTCATGATTTATGCCTTGTTGACCATGTTAATGAAATGAATGCCATTAGAAACAATTTTGAATGGAAACCAACGGGGAAGAAATTCACCCAGGTTGGAAGGCAATGGTTACCCACTGGTAAGACCTTCACTGCAAATGGAACTAAGTGCCCTTTAACTAGGATCACATCCACTGAAGTTAGGTCTCAACGTCCTTTAAAAAGGAACACAAGCACTAAAAAATGGAAAAAACGCCCTTTCACTAGGTCTGCCTCCACTATTATGCCTACTAGTGATGAAGTCCCTAGTCAAAAAGTACCTCAGAATACTAGACAACTAGAATCTAAGCGAGCAACTAGTAACCAAATTTGGAAGCCTAAAAACTCTTCTGACAGCAAATCTAAGATAATTACATCTGTACCTGCTAACTTAGAGGAACAATTAGATTCTGATACATCGTCTTTGTTTTGTGATATTTTCAGGTCGTCCAAATTATTCTTTGGTATTTGGAATCGGGGTGCTCCAAACATATGACTGGAGACCGCTCGATGCTCAAAAATTTCGTCAGCAAGTTTCTAGGAATGGTGAAATTTGGCAACGACCATATTGCGAAGATCATGGGTTACGGTGAATATCAAATTGGGAATGTTACGATCTCAAGGGTATATTATGTGGAGGGACTTGGTCATAATTTATTTTCAGTGGAACAATTTTGCGATTCAAACCTTGAGGTGGCTTTTTGACAACATACTTGCTTTATTCGCGATCTTGTAGGAAATGATTTGTTAAAAGGTTCTCGAGGGGATAATCTCTACACACTATCCATTCAAAACATGATGGTCGCCTCTCATGTTTGCCTTCTCTCCAAAACATCTAAGACCAAGTCATGGTTGTGGCATCACCTGTTATCTCATCTTAACTTTGATGCTATTAACCATTTGGCTAAAACGAACTCATTCGTGGTCTTCCAAAACTTAAGTTCGACAAGGATCATTTATGTTCCGCGTGTTCTTTGGGGAAAAGCACCAAGAAATCATACAAACCTAAAGCTGAAGACACCAACCAAGAACCACTGTATCTTCTACACATGGTGTGACAATCCGTCAATTTATGGTTTATATTTTATTCTAAAATATTATTTAAAAACATTATTTTAATGTTATAATATGAACTCACTTATTTATGGGAAGATATTTGGATTTACGTCTTGAAGTGGCATCGAGTACGTCTAAACCGGAGGATTCTACGTTACGTGCTTACGTTTACATACACCGTTTTGGTGATAGTCTGATATTTCAGGAAATAAATTTATCCGTGAATATTATTTTGGAATTTTAAATTTGTGTTGGTTCATAAACTCACAAATTTACGAGAAGAGATTAGGACTTACGATTATAATTTAACGTCCTTTACGACTAAACCGGAAACCTTAGGATTACGTATTTACGTTTTTGAACTCCGTTTTTGATGAGACAATTTTTATTAGATTCGTTTTGTGCCTTTGATTCATAATTTATAAAAACGTTTTCGTAAAACGACCCAAGGGCACGCAAATCGAGGAAACTAGAATCGAGGAGTACCGGTAAATTATTGGGGATGAGACAAGTTTACACTTGCCCACCCCCAATACATGTGGCATCCAAGCTTAGCCAACACACTTTGATGTGTCCATTTATTAACAAAACTAAGGACACTTGTCCTTAGTTTTCATTCAAAACCACCAAACCACAAAAACAAGATACTCATACCATTCACACTCATTTCTTACATGCAAAACCACCAAAACTCTCTCTCTCTAGCTTTGAGTCCGTCTCATATCACTAAAAAACACCCAATTGATCAAAAGTTTTAACCATGAATCTTATGTATAAGTTACATAAGATGAAAACCCATTGAAGACTTGTTGATTTGAGGTGATTCTAACACCTAAAAACAGGTTTTCTATGGAGTTTAGGGGCTGATTTTCAAGAAAGTATTCATCCATTTGAAGGACCCAAGAAGTTTATTTGCCAAGTTGAATGTTTGGTAACAAGGAACCAAGCCTTGTTCATCAAAATCCATGTCTTGGTCATAACCTACATCATCATGGTGGTATAAAGATTGTTCTCTTCATCCTCTTGTTATTTTGATTATTTAATCATGTATTTTCTTTCCTATTGTATATGTATATGTATATGATGATTATATGATGATAAAAGTATTGTGTGGGGATATGGTGTTGATAAATATGATTAAAAAGATGAAAAACTATAAGAAACAAGGCTAAAATCTTGCTTAAATTGTTGGTTGTATAAAAACAGTAACTAACCACAAGTTAAACTGATAAAATGGCAAGGTGGAATCAATATAAAGTAATTATAAGATGTCATACACATGTGAGAGTTGGCCATGCAATGGAATCATTATAATGAGTGAGATATGATCAAAACAAGTTTAGAGTATCAATCTGAATAGTCAGTTTTGGACGGACTGTTAAGGATACTTAGAGTTGGATTGAGCAGTAGCTAAAACTAAGTTAATTGTAGCACATATCATGTAGTTTATGGTGTCCAAAAATTAGCTTCTATCTCCTTGTGGAACTCAAGATATGGTAAAAATGGTGAAAGTGAAAGTAAAAATCAGATTTTTGGGAAATTAAAGTATAATAGTATTATATAAGCACTCAAATAAAAATAGTATAAAATGAGAATTAAAACCCACTAGCTTATATAATACATTTATATAAATATGTATAAGGATAAATAAATGGACCTTTTATAAAAATGGTAGTTTGATAAGTTTTATAAGTTATAAAACTATTAACATGATTTTTACGACTTTTTCGGTTATTACCGTAAAATTAACGTTTTTTAAATAAAACTTAGACGGTTGGACCCGTTGATAGGTGCGAAAACACCCATCCTTTTACCACTTATTTCTGGCTAAAACAAGACCAAAACACGTATTTAATATCATTTGTTTGGAATTATGCGTGGTTTTTGTGTTTATTGTGTTTTCAGAGTCAACCGGATAAATATTGAAGAAAACATGGGATTGCACGGGTTTTATCGAGGAAAAAGACTCAAGAAGAAGTCTATTGACCAAGAGATGCAAAAGATTTGAAGTCATTGTGCCTATTTGAAGATTTATCGAAGAATAGAGCCAAAGATGAAAGATTCATATATGTCGAAGAACTCGAGTCTATTAAACAAAAGATTATAAGACGAGTTGGAATTATTCACCGACACTTCTCAAATCCAAGTCGGAAAATTTTATTTAAAGAAGCGTGAAGACTAAAGGAGAAAGAAGAAAAAGAAGCCCAAACCAAAGCCCATTCACAAGCCCACCACCACACGCCTATATAGGATCTTACTTCACAAATTTACACACTTACTTAGTCTTTTAGGTAGTTTTTAGTTTTTTCATTCTCTCTAGTTTTAGAGAGAGAAAGTTCTAAACTTTCTCTCACTAGTTTTCATCTTTTTCTCTTTCAAGATCAAACCTTTGTATTATTTTTCATTAATCAAGTTCAAGTTTTAAGCTTTTAATCTTTAATCTCATTCTTCCTTTCTTTGATTTTGATTGATTTTGGTACAAATCTCGTATGATCCGTGTTGTTCATCATTGATTTTGTGCTTAAAAAGTTAATCTTTTTATGTTTCCTTAAGTTTCTACACGAATAAGCTTTAAGATCCTTGTGCTTATTAGCTTATTTGTTGGATTTGTTTATTTACCTTTTATAAGTTTTCTTAAAAAGATTTATCTCTTTATCATTTGATTTGTGAGTTTGCTTATTTGAAGTTTAGTTAAGTTGTTATTCGAGCTTATTTGATCCGATCCTTATTATATTCGTTTTAGTTTTAGTGATAAGCTTATTCATAGCTTATTGCTTATCTTTTGTCTCGGATCAACATTGTTTTCGGAAAGGGCAAAGCCCTTTTCCGACCAGGCTTTCCGACCAGCAGCACCCTCCATTCCGATTATAGCTAGTTTTTGAACATTCCGATCTGAGCTCTTTATGTTTATTCCGATTGGCATGTTTTAATGTATTCCGATTAGCACCAAATTCAACATTCCGATTGTGATCCTTATTAGTTATTCCGATTTGTTTCTATTTCTAAGTATTACGATTGCAACTAAGTTTCCCATATTCCGATCTGTAGTCATTCTCAAACATTCCGATCATTTGATCGGAATATATTCCGATTGCACCTTATTTTCCTTATTCCGATTGAGTTGTTTTGATATATTCTGATCTTACTTTCTTTTAGTAATTTCCGACTAAGTTCATATTTTTACAAAGTTTTCCAAAGTGTTAGTTTTTATTGAGTGTTCATTTATTTTTCTAATATAATCTTTAAGTTTCCAAGCATTTATTTTTAAACTCGTCTTTTTAGTTTAATCTTTTAAAGCTTTAATTCTATTCTTCAACACTTGCTTATTTGTCATTAGTTTAAAATAGATAAACAACCAACAACTTTTTATTAACCAAGAACAAATCATTCCACTTAGAGCCGAGATCAATTCGAGGAGATACCGAGAACTTAAATCAAGAACCCAAGGAAAACGCAAGTATCAAATGGCGCCGCTGCCGGCTCTTCTCGTTAAGATCAACAGTTTTTTGTGAGAACTTGGATTTTGGGATCCGTTCCCCGTGAACGTTACTTTTTCATAAAATTTTCAAAAACACAAAAAATATAAAACTTTCAAAAATCCTAAAAATTAAAAACATAAAAAACCAAAAATATTTTTGCTTTGTTTTTCCCTTGTTAGTTCTTTTGCAGGTGTATGCGCACTCGATCAACGTCTTATCAAGAGCCCGAGCCTCTCGATAACTTAGACATGGCCGGTGTAAAAAACAACAACAATAACCCACCTCAAAACAATAATAACAATAACAACCCACCTTTCAACAACAATAATAACAACAACAATGAGCCTCTACCGGATAATCGCCCGATGATTGAACTTCTGCAACCACATGTAGAGGGTAACGATGATCCAATTGTCATACCCGCGTTTGCAGCCAACAAATTTGAGCTCAAATCCGGCTTTATCCAGATGGTCTCTGCTCAACCATTCTTGGGGCGTACCATTGATGATCCACATGACCACATCAAGAGATTTCTACAACTCACGAATACGGTCAAATTCAATGGTGTTCCACAAGAGGTAATCCGTTTACAACTTTTTCCCTTTTCTTTAGAGGGACAAGCCCGGCATTGGCTTGCTAAGGAACCGCCACAGAGTATTCTTACGTGGACGGATTTGGAGACCAAGTTTATCAACTACTTTTTCCCACCCTCTCGTACTACCGCTTTGCGGAATGAAATTATCAATTTTGAACAAAAGTACGATGAGTCGTTTAGTGAATCTTGGGATCGTTTCAAAGATCTTTTAAGAAAATGCCCACAACATGGTTTTACCAAAGTGCACCAAATTAATACTGTTTATAATGGTTTAAGCATGAATGACCAAGATTCACTAAACAGTGCTTCGGGGGGTAATCTTTTGGCTAAGACTTCCAATGCTGCTTGGGATATCATTGAGAATAAGTCTCGTGTGCAAACCAAGAGTGTGCGGACCAATGTCTCTAGTTCTAGTACTAGTGACAGCGACAACCGAATTGACAAAATCACTGCGCTTCTTGAATCGCTTGCTACCCAAACCGCCAGCAACACCAACAGCATCAACGCTAGAAACGCTAAAGACGCTCAAGTCAATGCTGTTAGACAACCATGTGAGATATGCGGGGGTCCTCACTCTTACACCACTTGTACTGCCACCCAAGACTATCCTTCTGAGAATGTGAATGCAGCATATGGTACCTATCCTCAACCCGCTTATCAAGCTCGTCCTCAAGGTGACCGCAACTTGCTTAGCTACCGCTCCAACAACTATCTCTCACCACCCGGTTTTACTCCTAACAACCCAAACCAACAACAAAACCTCAACCGCCCTCCTCAACAACAACAACAATCTCGTGGACCATACATACCACCTCACAAACAACAACATCCACCTCAAAGAAACAACCAAGTTTACCAGCAACCTGCTTATCAACCACCCGCATACAATGCTCCTCCCAACCAACCCACCGCATTACACCAAGACATTGGAACCTACATGAAGACTGACGATGTGCTCGTGGACAATCTCCAACAGGAAGTGCGCAACTTGAAAGCAGACCTGGTGAAACAAGGGAACGATCTGAGAGCTAATATGAGAAACACTATGGATAGTCAAACGAATGACTTAAGAAACATGATGGCTATTTTCTTCCAAGGTAATCAACCCTCTTCTTCGGGTACTCTTCCGAGTAACACCGTTGCGAATCCAAGAGGGGAGATGAAAGCAATCACCACTCGCAGTGGCAAAGGTACGAAGGAACCCGAGCTTCCTATACCTCCACCGGTGGTTGTGACTAAGGAGAACGAGTCACCTGCTCCTATTCCTCATCCTTCTACTTCCCTAATTTCTCCTTCGCTGAGGCTCTCGCTCACATGCCAAAGTATGCGAAAATGTTCAAAGATCTTCTTAGCGACAAGGAGAAGCTTCTTGATATTGCTAACACCCAACTTAATGAGAATTGCTCTGTAGTACTCTTAAGGAAATTGCCAACCAAGCTTGGTGATACGGGTCGTTTCTTAATCCCTTGCAATTTCCCGGGAGTAGAGAATTGCATGGCCCTAGCCGATCTAGGTGCCAGTATTAATTTAATGCCTCTTAGTGTTTGGAAGCAATTATCTCTCCCTGAGCTAGTCCCCACCAAAATGACTTTGGAATTAGCTAACCGTACGGTTGCTTATCCAGTGGGGATAGCTGAAGATGTCTTTGTAGGAGTCGACAAATTCACGTTTCCTACCGATTTCGTTGTCGTTAACTACAACATGGACCCTCGTGTGCCATTAATTTTTGGTCGTCCATTCTTGCGGACCGGTCGCACTCTCATCGATGTTGAAGCCGGTGAGCTTATCATGAGAGTGGGTGACGATAAAATCGTCTTCAACATGGGAAAGTTGTCTAAACAACCTTATTCATACGAGAGTGTTAATTGTATTGACGTTCTGGATGAGGCTTGTGAAGAACACTTTATTGATGCTTGTAAAAATATTCCTACCTCTCTTCCCAATGTTGAGACCGTTTCCTCTATTGATTCATCACTGTCTCTATATGGAGAAAGTGATTTGTTTTGGAAAGATCTTGAAGCCACCATGGGAGATGTGAACTTAGCAAATGACGATTCTCCCACCGATTTGGATGAAGACATGCATTTCTTTGAAAACCTTCTCAAAGAGGACAATCTGTCTCCACCATCTCCCACGGTTATTGCTATCGATGCTCCGACTTTGAAAACGCCCCCCATCGAAAATCCTCCAGATTTAGAACTTAAGGAGTTGCCGCCCCATCTCGAGTACGTGTTCCTTGAAGAGGAGAAGAAGTAACCCGTCATCATCACTAAGGACTTGAAAGAAGAAGAGAAAACTCGTCTCATCGCTGTGCTTAAAGCTCATAAGAAGGCAATTGCTTGGAAAATTTCCGATATCCGTGGAATTTATCCGAACTTTTGTACTCACAAAATTCTCATGGAAGATGACTTTAAACCCGCAATCCAGAACCAAAGAAGGGTTAATCCTAAAATTCATGACGTCATCAAACAAGAGGTTATCAAACTTCTCGATGCCGGCTTGATTTACCCTATTTCGGATTCGCCGTGGGTAAGTCCCGTCCATTGTGTGCCCAAAAAGGGCGGAATAACCGTTGTTTCAAATGAACACAACGAGTTGATTCCCACTCGTCTCGTTACTGGGTGGAGAGTTTGTATTGATTATCGCATACTCAATGATGCCACGAGAAAAGACCACTTTCCTCTTCCCTTCATGGATCAAATGCTTGATGAGACTGCTTTTATACATAGTCTCATCGTCCAAATCGGGCTTAAAATGCATTAAATATCATCAAAATACCCAAATATATGCTTGTGTTTGTTGCTTGTGTATTTTAGGTACGGATATTGAGAAAATGACAAAAGATCACAAGAATCAGTCAAAAACGAACACGGGAAACGAAGCCGCACGATGAACCAAGCCCTAATGAAGAATTTTCCAAAGAAAACCCTTGAAGATTTGAAGAATTATGAAGAAGGGTCCTCCAATATGGAATAATTGACACTTTATACACTTGTATCTTCATAATTACAAGTTTGGTCCCTAAAGTTTGTCAAAATTACAAAAAGGACCCTTAACTTTGAAGAATTGGCAAATTTAGTCCCTCAACAAAACTAAATTGTCAATATTGGTCCTCCAAGAAGTCAACAAACAAGTCAAAGCCTTGAAGTATGAAGACATGTCAAAAACAGCCCTTGAAGATTGAAGAATTTACATTAGAAGTCCTTGTTCTAAAGTTTGAAAATAAGTTGTGGCATAAATGACAAAGTGGCAAACTTATATACAAAGGAATGATGTTTGGAGCTGATTTTTGCAAAGTGAAAAGAATATAAACCTTGGGGGGCCAAACTGGCCAGACAACCATTTACACCACCACCAATCAACCTGCCACCTCACCTCTCCCATCCACTCACAGCCGTCCACCTCACCACACCTGCCAACTCACCATCCACTACCACCTTATTTAATAAACATTTTTTAAAAACCTTTTTTTTATTATCCGAAAACACGTGGGAAACAAATATTCAAATGTTTAACAAGATTAAACCTGCTAATCCTCTTTCCCTCCCACACATAAACCCTAAAAATCCGATCCTAATTACCCATTTAATTCAAAGGGGTTTTACCCCAACTCTTCCAGATGGGTAATTTATCTTCACCCAAACCATTCCCACCTCCCAAAAACGTCACAATCTCACCCCATGTGACAAACCCACCTTCCCCTGCCCCACTTTTTTACAAGCAAACAAACTAAGCCAGTCCATCAACGTCTCCAAGCATTCTACTTGGTCCCCAAGGACTGATAAACGCTCCTGATCAGCCCAATCCAACTGGCAATCACATGGCATCATTTGACTGAAAATTCAAATTTCATCCAAGGGCTTTTCTGGAAATACACTTAACTAGGGTTTTCACATTCTAGATAGTTCTATAGTCCATTATATAAGGACGAATAGGCTTTTATTTGTTTTTGTTCCTGATTTTTTTTCCTTAGATCACAAGCTTGTAAATCCCATTTTATTTATGAATGAAATTGGTTAAGTGTTGTTGATGAAAAGATTCCAGGATCCATCTTTACATTTCTGCTGTTTGATTGTGTCCATTTATTGTTTGCTTACTTTTTAAGTTTTTAAAAAATTCAGTTTTGTTTGCAAGTTTCTGAAATTTGGTTTTTGGTGAAATCTTGTTTCCAAAGATTGGTTTTCAGTTGATAAGTGATCTCTTTAAGTGTGTTTGAAAGGAGAATTAGTTGGAAAGATTTTTGAAGAAGGTTTAAAAAGGTTTCAAAAAGATCAGAAAGTTTGCATTTTGTGCTTGTCCATTTGTTCTTAGCAAGATTGAAGTGTTTGTTGTCCAAGTGATCTGCACAGACCCGGGTCTGTTGGGAGGTGGCTAAGCAGCCACTAAGGGACCTGGATGTAGGTCCTTTAAGGTAAAATCCTTGTTTCCCTTTTCAGTGTTCTTATTTGGTGATTTATGTGATATTGCATGAAAGTTGTTTAGATGTTATTTTAGCTGTTTGTTTATGTTGATTTATGACTGGTATGCATGTTAGGAGTACTTAGGATTAATTTGGTTAGGTTTTGAGTAGATTTGGTTTGAAAAAGTGGTTACTGAAATTATTAAGGAGTGTTTGGATTTGCATATCAACTTGACTTCTTGGCAAAATTTTGTGCTAAAATCTGTTTAGACATA
Organism: Glebionis coronaria; assembly: GCA_025667525.1. Taxonomy (NCBI): domain Eukaryota; kingdom Viridiplantae; phylum Streptophyta; class Magnoliopsida; order Asterales; family Asteraceae; genus Glebionis; species Glebionis coronaria. Next base: position 268,535,964 of record CM046878.1, read on the forward strand.
CTCATAGGGTTGTTATAGGTTGTATGCTAGAATTGGTTTTCAGTTTTGTGGTATTTTAAACAAGTTTGAATGCTTAAATATTGGTTAACATAGCAAAAATCAGAAAGTACTTTGTGGTGACTGATTTTGTTGAAATTAGCTCATCATATCTAGCCCATTGTTAGATTATAGGTCCATATAGGGATTGCTATCACTTGTATGCTATTTGGTGTCATTGTGTGCAAAATTTGAGCATTGGAATTTCATTTTTGTGCAAGTATTCTAAGTCAACTGTTCATCAGAAAGTATATTGGCTTTATCAGAAACTTTTTGTGCTTTGTTTGTGTGATTCTTGGCTAGAACCTGCTTGTTTTTGTGTATAATTTGACTCCCTATACTCAACTGAGTATAGGGGTGCCTTATTGCCCAATATAAGCAATCAAATAAGATCTCCTGAGCTTATTCGTCAACTGACCAACAATTTGCACTAGTAGTGGGAAGAAAGTTTCCTCTGCTAACACACTTTTTGGTACTGCTTCACTAGAAGACAAAGACTTAGCACATGTCACTTTCAGTAATCTGAATTTTTTGTCTTTAGTGATCAAAAAGTGGAATTAGGACTTCAAACTTGTTTCATATTTTTTCTTATTTAATTTGTGATTTTTCAGTTTAACAAGATTTTTAGTTACTGTTCATTTAGTATTTATTAGATTAAATAGCATTTTTAATATACTTTTATTATTTCTGTTTTTGGCTTTTAGTGCCAAAAATACTTATTTTTCTGTTTTAACATTTTTTATAGATTAGGAAAAACATTTTAAGATTTTTGGTATAAAAAGTTTCAACTGTTCATCTTTTTATTAATTTTTAGAATTAATTTAAGTTAATTAGGGTTTTAATTTGAATCTGTTTTTGTCTTTTAGTGGTAAAATTAATATTTTTCAAACTTTTTCAATTTTCTACTGTTCATTAGAGTAAATTAGGATTTTTAAAGTTGGTAAATTATTTTTAGCATTATTTTATTATTTTTTTATAATTATTTCTGTTTAAAAATAGTTTTTAGTGATTTAAAAATAGAAAAATAGTTTTCAAAAATTAAGAAAAATACTTTTTAGTCTTTAAATAATATAAGTAACTTATTAGTTCAATAAAATCATATTTTGGACATTCTGATTAATTATATTTAATTTTAGGGCTTTAATTAGCATTTAAAATTGAATATTTAATTAATAAAAGGTTTTAAAATATTTTTATTGGATTTTTATTCTTATTTATATTATTTTAGACTTATTTTAGCTTTTAATTAATTATTAGGTTTAAAATTTTTAATTTTGTAGTTTTTTATGGTTTTACGTGATCGCCTTTTTCGTCGTAGTTTATCCGTCTTCGTAACCGTCTTTCTCTTCCAATCTCATTTCTTTCTTTCTTTTGAAATCATATAATCACAAATCAAAATCATCTCTTAACACAACGCACTAGCCTCCTCGAGAACGAACTTGGACTTATTTGGTCATTAGTGCTCGGTTTTCCTAAACCGACACTTAATACTTGCCACTTTTGTCATCCTTTTCCTAGAGGGTACAAAAACTTCAACATCATTTTGGCGCCGCTGCCGGGGAGGCGTGTTGTGTTTTGATTTAAACATTATTGTTTTTATATATAGCCATAATAGTATTTGTATTAGTAGCACTCTACTAATACGTATTATCGGTTTTTCGTTTTTGTGAATACTATTAATATATTGTATACGTAGAACAATAAATTTACAAGTACTCCAAATACGTGAGAAATCACAACCTTGACTTGGGAGGTCATTACCCAATCATTGTATTCGAATCTCAAACCAAAGAAAAAGGCAAAAATAGATAAATACTTTCGAGAAGCTCGATTTTAAGAAATACAAACTATAAGGTGGGTATAAGGCGGTTGTATTTCACGACCTAAAGGAAAAAGGCTCTTAAGTGCTTCGTGCCGCCTCGTTTCCTTCGCTTGCTTGGGCGTATTTTGAGATTGAAAGCTAATCGAGGGTTTTGTCGCCCAAAGTATTACTTAAGTATCATATATATTTTCTTGGTTTCTATTGATTAAACCCTCTTGAACGATTTGGTGTTCCACCATCGTTCTAAAGTCATCGAAGACGTTCACTTCACGTGATCGTTTTCATTCCTTGAGGCTTCTTTAATCGAGAGATTTGATTAAGGAGGAGATTTGTAGATTTGTGTCTACCTAATACATTCCACAAAATCCAAAAAAAAAAGTAAAAACAATCAAAAACCACAAAAAAATTGAAAAAGTAAAAACACCAAAAAGAATCTTCTTTGCTCACCCTCTCGTTGTACGTGACGTTTATGCAAACTCGCTCCAAAGCAAGACGTGCTCGTAAACGAAGAAACAAATCAATCACTCCTTCTAGTGAGGAGTCTCCTATTGACGAACCCATTGTAGTGAAAGAAGCACCCATGGCTAATCGAACTATGATGGAGTTGCTTCAAGCACCCACCGAGGGTTATGGAGAAGCGATTGTGATTCCTGCTATCCTTGCGGAGAATTTTGAGGTTAAGACGGGTTTGTTGTCCATGATTCAAAACAACAAGTTTCGAGGTGACGAAAAGGACAACCCTCATAACCACATTCGCCAATTTAATCGTCTCACCGCCTCTTGCAAGTTTAAGGACGTCTCTAACGACTCGATTAAGATGATGCTTTTTCCGTATTCCTTAGCGGGGCCCGCAAAAATTTGGTTAGAGAAAGAGCCACCCAATTCTATATTGACGTGGAAGGATCTCGTTTCAAAATTCGTGAACCAATTTTTTCCGCCTTCTAAGACTACGCATTTGAAAAACGAGATTTCAAAGTTTTCACAAGAGTATAATGAGAGTTTTTCAACGGCTTGGAATAGGTTTAAGTAAATGTTGCACGAATGTCCTCGTCATGGTTTTTCCGACTTGCATCAAATTGACACGTTTTACAATGGCTTGAACGATCATGAGCGTGATTATCTTAATGCCGCTGCGGGTGGTAATTTTTTGTGTAAGACGGTCGAGGAAGCATTGTTAATCATTGAGAATAGGTCTAAGGTCTATAGTCCTCGTAGCACGTCGAGTGTTCGTAAGACTTCGTCTTCGCCTTCGCCTTCATTGTCACACACCGTTGATGCTTGCCAAATCGAGGCTAATTTGGAGAACAAGATTTTTGATAAGCTTTAGGGATTGTTAATTGAGTTTAAAGTTGGTGAACAACCCACTCCCGCTACGGCTAAAGCGGTTGAGGTTTCTTGTATGTATTGTGGTGGAGTTCACGATTATTCCGAGTGCATTACCAACGGTGGTAACACTTCGAGTGCCTTCGCGGCCGCGGGAACTTATAACCAAAACGGTCAAGTTCCCCGCACTAATCAATTGACTCCACCGGGTTTTCCACCAAATCAAAATGCTAACAATTATCGGAACAATCAACTTGGTTACGAAAGCAATCAAAGGAACAATTACAAGGGTAATAACAACTATGGGAATCAAGGAAGTAGTAGCCAATTGCAAAATCAAAACCAAAACCGTAATTTTCAAAACACGAGTCAAGGGCTTCAAAATGTTTACACCAAAGAACTTCCAATGGACTTTTTGAATTACGCTACGGCAAATGATAAGATTTTGGAAAACATTCAAGAGCAGTTGGCTAGTCAAGCTAGGGACACGGCTAAAAACACCAAGGAGTTAGCTAATTTTGTGAAGGAAAATCTTAACATGAGAAATGAGTTGAAAAATGATTTTGCCAATCAAATTAGAGGTCAAAACAATAAAATTGAACAAAGTCATGCTAGGCTTGAACAAAGAATTGACAAAAGAGCCGCTAGTCAAGATGTTAAGTTTAATAGTCAAGATGCTAAGCTTAATGCCATTTTAGAAGCCGTCATGGGGAACAAAGCCTCTACTTCGGGAAGTTTGCCTAGTAACACCGTATCAAACCCGAAGGGAGAGATGAAAGTGATTACCACACGAAGTGGTAAGGCACTTAAAGAACCGACTCCTCAACCAATTACTCCAACGGTGGAGGAAATTGAGGAAGAACCCGAGGAGGTGGTCGAAAAGGAGCATATCTCTAGCCCACAAAGTACCGCTCATGCCACACCTACGGTCGACCCATTACCAACATTGGAACCCGAGATTCCAAGGGCTATGCCTATGCCCCAACCCACACCACCCTTGCCTTACCCATCGAGACTTAGGAAGGAGAAACGACAAGAGCGCGACAACTATCAATTTGAGCTTTTTATGAAAATGTTTCGTGAGTTGCACCTTAACGTGAGTTTCGCCGATGCTTTGGTCATGATGCCTCGATTTGCCGCTAACTTTAAGAGTATGTTGAACAACAAGGAGAAATTGCATCAATTGTCTAGTTGTTCGTCGGTTTATCTTAATCGCATACCTCAAAAAGTCGGTGATCCCAGTAAATTTTTGATCCCTTGTGCAATTCAAGATATGGAAGAATGCTATGCCTTGGCCGATCTTGGTGCAGCATTAATTTGATGCCACTTGCAATCTTTAAGTCACTCAATCTTCCTAATCTTACTCCTTCGCTAATGTCTATCGAGATGGCCGACCATTCCACGATTCGTGCATGTGGTTTGGCGGAAGACGTTTTTGTGAAAGTGGGGAAGTTTTACTATCCCGTAGACTTTATCGTTGTTGATATTCCCATGGTTCCTCAAGTTCCTCTCATTTTAGGTCGTTCGTTTTTAGACACGTCTATGGCTTTAATTGATGTTCATGCTAGAAAGATCACCTTACGTTTCAACGACGAGGAACTTGTTATAAACGCAACTCAAAATTCTCAACTTTCTCATGTTTATTCCGTTGCTACCATAAACCTCGTTGATATGATCGACGTGGTTTGCGAGGAATTTTCACGAGAAGTTTTAGGGTTTGGTGATGAAGAAACTAGTGGCAATCCCACTATGTTAGATCCAATTCTTGATAATTCGACACCAACCTTCACTCCATTTGAAGGAGGTGGTTTTACGTTGGAGGAATGCAATGTTCCACGTACTTGTGACGAAGACCTCGACAACGATGAGGACTTCTCGATTATCAAGGATTTTCTTAACGATTTCCCATTTCCTCCACCCGAGAAGGTTATGAGTATCGAGCCCAAATCTTCACTTAAGGAACCACCTATCTTCGAGTTGAAAGATTTACCTCCTCACCTCGAATATGTCTATTTGGAGGGGGACGACAAGTTGCCGGTTATTATTGCGAAGGAACTTTCGAATGATGAAAAAACCGCACTTGTCGATGTTCTAAAGGACCACAAAGGGGCGATTGCGTGGAAGTTATCCGACATTAAGGGAATCGATCCCAGGTTTTGTACCCACAAAATCTTAATGGAGGAGGATTTCAAGCCCACAATCTAAAGTCAAAGGAGGGTGAACCCCAAAATTCACGACGTCATCAAAAAGGAGGTCCTTAAACTCCTTGACGCGGGAATGATTTACCCTATTTCCGATAGCCCTTGGGTGAGTCCTATTCATTGTGTCCCTAATAAGGGAGGGATGACCGTTGTGCCAAACGATGCCAACGAGTTGATTCCCACTAGACTCGTGACCGGATGGAGAGTGTGCATTGACTATCGAAAGTTGAATGAAGCCACTCGAAAAGACCATTTTCCCTTGCCCTTCATGGACCAAATGTTGGAGCGACTTGCGGGAAACGATTTCTATTACTTTTTAGATGGTTTTTCCGGTTACATCCAAATTCCCATCGATCCTCGTGATCAAGAAAAAACTACGTTTACGTGTCCATATGGAACGTTTGCTTATCGTAGAATGCCATTCGGACTTTGCAATGCACCGGGAACCTTTCAAAGGTGCATGATGGCTATTTTTCATGATATGATCGAGAAGACGATGGAAGTCTTCATGGATGACTTTTCCGTGTTTGGTAATTCGTTCACTTCGTGTTTGTCGAATATAGAGAGAATGTTAAAACGTTGTGAGGAAACCAACCTTGTGCTCAATTGGGAAAAATGTCATTTTATGGTTAAGAGTGGAATCGTCTTAGGGCACAAGGTCTCGAAAGCGAGGATTGAGGTAGATCAAGCTAAGGTAGACGTCATCGCCAAATTACCTCATCCCAAAACTGTTAAGGGAGTTAGGAGTTTCCTAGGCCACGCGGGCTTTTATCGTCGATTCATCAAGGATTTTTCAAAGATTTCTCGACCCATTACACATCTTCTTGAAAAAGAGGCACGTTTTGTCTTTGACGAAGATTGTGTACGAGCCTTTGAAATCCTTAAGAGGAAACTTACCGAAGCTCCCATTCTTGTTGCTCCAAATTGGAACCTCCCCTTTGAACTAATGTGTGATGCTAGTGATTACGCCATTGGGGCCGTTTTGGGGCAACGTCATGATAAGCACTTCTTGCCTATTCACTATGCTAGCAAGACGATGACCGAGGCTCAACTAAAATACACTACAACGGAAAAGGAATTCCTTTCCGTGGTGTATGCGTTTGAGAAATTTCGACCTTATCTCGTCTTGACGAAATGCATAGTGTATACGGACCATTCGGCTATTAAGTATCTTATGGCAAAGCAAGACGCTAAGCCTAGATTACTTCGTTGGATTCTCCTCCTTCAAGAATTTGATCACACCATTGTTGACAAAAAAGGAGCCGAGAATCTAGCGGCCGATCATCTATCTCGTTTGGAAGATCCTCACCAAAGTGTTTACGAGCCCAAGGAAATCACCGAAACATTTCCGCTCGAGACACTTGGTGTAGTGAATTCTAAGCTTGATTCTTCCACCCCATGGTTTGCGGATTTTGCAAATTACCATGCGGGTAACTTCATCATTAAGGGTATGACGACTCAAGAAAAACGAAAATTCTTTCGTGACGTCAAGTTCTACTTTTGGAACGACCCTTACTTCTTTCGAACTTGTGCGGATCAAATCATCCGACGTTGTGTATTTGGCACCGAAGCTTCTAACATCCTTAGAGCTTGTCACGAGGGACCCACGGGTGGTCACCACGGTGCTAATCTCATGGCTAAAAAGGTGTTTGATGCTGGTTTCTTTTGGCCTACTATTTACCGAGATGCACAAGATCTTGTGAAGTCATGTGATGCATGCCAACGACAAGGAAAAGCCTCACAAAAAGATGAAATGCCACAAAATATCATCCAAGTGTGTGAGATCTTTGACGTTTGGGGTATAGACTTTATGGGACCGTTCCCATCATCTCGTGGTAATAAGTACATTCTCGTTGCGGTTGGCTACCTTTCTAAGTGGGTGGAGGCCAAGGCATTGCCCACCAATGATGCTCGTGTGGTAGTTAAGTTCTTGAAAAGCTTGTTTTCTCGGTTTGGAACCCCTCGTGCTATCATAAGCGATCGTGGAACCCATTTTTGTAACGACCAATTCGAAAGGGTTCTAAGGAAATATGGGGTTACACATCGGCTTTCTACGGCTTATCACCCACAAACGAGTGGGCAAGTCGAGGTTTCAAACCGAGCTTTGAAGAGGATCTTGGAGAGATCCGTTGGGGAAAACCGACAAACTTGGTCGGATAAGTTGGACGATGCTTTATGGGCCTTTAGGACCGCTCATAAGACACCCATTGGGTGCACTCCCTATAAGATTGTGTATGGAAAGAATTGTCATTTGCCTATCAAATTAGAACACAAGGCTTATTGGGCCCTAAAGCATTGTAATGATGATATGGAGACCGCGGGAAAACACCGGAAAATGCAATTAAATGAATTGGATGAATTGAGAGACATTGCTTATGAAAATTCATTGATTTACAAAGAAAAAACTAAAAAGTTGCATGATTCTAAAATTAAAAACCTGGTTTTTAACATTGGGGATCAAGTTTTTCTTTTTAATTCAAGATTGAAAATCTTTTTCGGTAAGTTGAAATCCCGTTGGTCCGGTCCATTCACCGTGACTCAAGTGTTTCCTTATGGGACCATCGAGCTAGCTCAAGATGATGGTCCTAACTTCAAGGTGAATGGACATAGGTTGAAGCACTACTTTGGCGGGGAAGTTCCATCCTTGAACTACCTCGACCAAGTCACCTTCCCCAATGATAATTAGTATTGAGGGGATCGAGTCGAGCTCATGACTCGGTAATAAAAAACGAGGTGCCTCGTGGGGGAGTCCCATGCTTATCCTATGTACATATTATCGCTTTCTAATGTAGCTTACGTGTGGGGATTTGTGCCCTTCCAACCTTTGTTCCGTGGTTGTTTGTGAATTGTGGTTTTTAGATCATGATCTTCACGATTGGAGCCTCTCGTGTTCGTTTTATGGGAACACTCGATCGTTTGCTTTGAATACTTTCTCAATATCCATGATATATCCTTTGATGTTCTAACCTTAGGTTTTTAGCACACTTCATAAACGGCTATTAATTTATTGGTTACACCATTTCCATGCTAGATTAGGCATTCGACTACGTCTCTAGTATGGGGGTGTTTGCACCCCTAGACTCGAAACATTGAGGACAAGTTTAACTTTAGTATGGGGGGTGAATAGATACTTGCCTTGCCAAACCTTCGCGCTTTCCAAATTTCATCTTTTTGTTATTGTTTTGTTGCAAAATAAGGCTAAAAATGGCCAAATTTTAAAAATTTTCATAATTTTCATAAGTGTTTAAGACACGAATGTAGATTTTCCGATGGCGAGAATAAGAGTAATTTTTGACTCGACCGTGTGTGTTGAGCACTTAGCTTTGATTCCTTAACTACACATTAGGCTAAGTCTCTTAAATGAGGACGAGAGATGATAGGGATAATTATAAGTTACTATGCTAAACGTAGAGTACTCGTATTCTTTCAAAAACTCATGTGTTCTCGTTGTTTGCTTATTCTCCCTTCACATGTAAATATTTTTTGCTTAATAAATATTGACTTAGCGGTTTAGTTAGGATTGTTGGGTTTCTAGTCTTTTCTAGTAGCTTCCGTGTAATTAAATTGGGAAGACATTAAGGTATCGCCAGCGTCACGGTTTTGAAGTATTGGCACCCTAATAATCGAAAGCTTCACCCAATAATAAGATTTCAAGTGCTCACCTAAATCTAGCAAACAATTTGAAGCCCCACAAGGCCGAAAAATCTATGCAAAATTGAAAGTGAATCAAGCCTTAATCTTCGAAGCTTTAAAGATCCAAAATTCGCTTTTGCGGTGAGGATATACGTCTTTGGATAATAAAACCACCGATGAGGCGGATAATAAAAGGCAAGGCAAGACTGAAGTCATAATAAAAGCTTCATGGCGAAGTTGAATAAAAGATGGAGGTCAACCAAAGATAATAAGGCCCTTCCGTTAGGGGGCGTATAAAAGTCTTGGTAATAAGTCTCATGTTCAAAACCGTTATAAAACCGTGTTTATCGATTCTTCTTGTCAACTTAATTTTTTGACATCGTTGTCTATTAGGAGGGGTTATTGATTTGATGGTCTTAGTTACACCGTTAGGACTCTATTTTTAGACCTAAATCTCTATTATCGCATAAGTCAAACGATGTATCCTCGTGAAACATTCAAGACAAAATAAAATATAAGAGATACAACTTAGTAATAATGGGAGGATAAGTACGTGATTAGGGCATATGAGTAGTGTTAGCATTACTAACTTATAATGACAATGATCTCGTTGCACGCTTGGCATGGAATTAGGGTGAAAATCGAGGACGATGAAATTATTTCTAACGAAGCATTCACGTGTTCTTATTCTATGAACCTAAACGTCCCATTTTGCGATGAAAATCATACATTATGTCTAAAACGCAAGTAGTAGCAATAGTAGTAGTGTAGTTAGTTTATCATTCAATAAAGTGAATAAAAATGAATTTTGGAGATGCTACGATACTTTATTCTAGCATTGCGTGAGGGCACGACAATGGTTTAGTATGGGGGAGTGATGAGACTGCTTTTATACATAGTCTCATCGTCCAAATCGGGCTTAAAATGCATTAAATATCATCAAAATACCCAAATATATGCTTGTGTTTGTTGCTTGTGTATTTTAGGTACGGATAGTGAGAAAATGACAAAAGATCACAAGAATCAGTCAAAAACGAACACGGGAAACGAAGCCGCACGATGAACCAAGCCCTAATGAAGAATTTTCCAAAGAAAACCCTTGAAGATTTGAAGAATTATGAAGAAGGGTCCTCCAATATGGAATAATTGACACTTTATACCCTTGTATCTTCATAATTACAAGTTTAGTCCCTAAAGTTTGTCAAAATTACAAAAAGGACCCTTAACTTTGAAGAATTGGAAAATTTAGTCCCTCAACAAAACTAAATTATCAATATTGGTCCTCCAAGAAGTCAACAAACAAGTCAAAGCCTTGAAGTATGAAGACATGTCAAAAACAGCCCTTGAAGATTGAAGAATTTACATTGGAAGTCCTTGTTCTAAAGTTTGAAAATAAGTTGTGCCATAAATGACAAAGTGGCAAACTTATATACAAAGGAATGAAGTTTGGAGCTGATTTTTGCAAAGTGAAAAGAATATAAACCTTGGGGGGCCAAACTGGCCAGACAACCATTTACACCACCACCAATCAACCTGCCACCTCACCTCTCCCATCCACTCACAGCCGTCCACCTCACCACACCTGCCAACTCACCATCCACTACCACCTTATTTAATAAACAGTTTTTAAAAACCTGTTTTATTATCCAAAAACACGTGGGAAACAAATATTCAAATGTTTAACAAGATTAAACCTGCTAATCCTCTTTCCCTCCCACACATAAACCCTAAAAATCCAATCCTAATTACCCATTTAATTCAAAGGGGTTTTACCCCAACTCTTCCAGATGGGTAATTTATCTTCACCCAAACCATTCCCACCTCCCAAAAACGTCACCATCTCACCCCATGTGACAAACCCACCTTCCCCTGCCCCACTTTTTTACAAGCAAACAAACTAACCAGTCCATCAACGTCTCCAAGCATTCTACTTGGTCCCCAAGGACTGATAAACGCTCCTGATCATCCCAATCCAACTGGCAATCACATGGCATCATTTGACTGAAAATTCAAATTTCATCCAAGGGCTTTTCTGGAAATACACTTAACTAGGGTTTTCACATTCTAGATAGTTTTGTAGTCCATTATATAAGGACGAATAGGCTTTCATTTGTTTTTGTTCCTGATTTTTTTCCTTAGATCACAAGGTTGTAAATCCCATTTTATTTATGAATGAAATTGGTTAAGTGTTGTTGATGAAAAGATTCCAGGATCCATCTTTACATTTCTGCTGTTTGATTGTGTCCATTTATTGTTTGCTCACTTTTTAAGTTTTTAAAAAATTCAGTTTTGTTTGCAAGTTTCTGAAATTTGGTTTTTGGTGAAATCTTGTTTCCAAAGATTGTTTTTAAGTTGATAAGTGATCTCTTTAAGTGTGTTTAAAAGGAGAATTAGTTGGAAAGATTTTTGAAGAAGGTTTAAAAAGGTTTCAAAAAGATCAGAAAGTTTGCATTTTGTGCTTGTCCATTTGTTCTTAGCAGGATTGAAGTGTTTGTTGTCCAAGTGATCTGCACAGACCCGGGTCTGTTGGGAGGTGGCTAAGCAGCCACTAAGGGACCTGGATGTAGGTCCCTTAAGGTAAAATCCTTGTTTCCCTTTTCAGTGTTCTTATTTGGTGATTTATGTGATATTGCATGAAAGTTGTTTAGATGTTATTTTAGCTGTTTGTTTATGTTGATTTATGACTGGTATGCATGTTAGGAGTACTTAGGATTAATTTGGTTAGGTTTTGAGTAGATTTGGTTTGAAAAAGTGGTTACTGAAATTATTAAGGAGTGTTTGGACTTGCATATCAACTTGACTTCTTGGCAAATTTTTATGTTAAAATCTGTTTAGACATACTCATAGGGTTGTTATAGGTTGTATGCTAGAATTGGTTTTCAGTTTTGTGGTATTTTAAACAAGTTTGCATGCTTAAATATTGGTTAACATAGCAAAAATCAAAAAGTACTTTGTGGTGACTGATTTTGTTGAAATTAGCTCATCATATCTAGCCCATTGTTAGATTATAGGTCCATCTAGGGATTGCTATCACTTGTATGCTATTTGGTGTCATTGTGTGCAAATTTTGAGCATTGGAATTTCATTTTTCTGCAAGTATTCTAAGTCAACTATTCATCAGAAAGTGTATTGGCTTTATCAGAAACTTTGTGTGCTTTGTTTGTGTGATTCTTGGCTAGAACCTGCTTGTTTTTTTGTATAATTTAACTCCCTATACTCAACTGAGTATAGGGGTGCCTTATTGCCCAATATACGCAATCAAATAAGCTCTCCTGAGCTTATTGGTCAACTGACCAACAATTTGCACTAGCAGTGGGAAGAAAGTTTCCCCTGCTAACACACTTTTTGGTACTGCTTCACTAGCAGACAAAGACTTAGCACATGTCACTTTCAGTAATCTGAATTTTTTGTCTTTAGTGATCAAAAAGTGGAATTAGGACTTCAAACTTGTTTCATATTTTTTCTTATTTAATTTGTGATTTTTTAGTTTAAAAAGATTTTTAGTTACTGTTCATTTAGTATTTATTAGATTAAATAGCATTTTTAATATACTTTTATTATTTCTGTTTTTGGCTTTTAGTGCCAAAAATACTTATTTTCTGTTTTAACATTTTTTATAGATTAGGAAAAACATTTTAAGATTTTTGGTGTAAAAAGTTTCTACTGTTCATCTTTTTATTAATTTTTAGAATTAATTTAAGTTAATTAGGGTTTTAATTTGAATCTGTTTTTGTCTTTTAGTGGTAAAATTAATATTTTTCAAACTTTTTCAATTTTTTACTGTTCATTAGAGTAAATTAGGATTTTTAAAATTGGTAAATTATTTTTAGCATTATTTTATTATGTTTTTATAATTATTTTGGTTTAAAAATAGTTTTTAGTGATTTAAAAATAGAAAAATAGTTTTCAAAAATTAAGAAAAATACTTTTTAGTCTATAAATAATATAAGTAACTTATTAGTTCAATAAAATCATATTTTGGACATTTTGATTAATTATATTTAATTTTAGGGCTTTAATTAGCATTTAAAATTGAATATTTAATTAATAAAAGGTTTTAAAATATTTTTATTGGATTTTTATTATTATTTATATTATTTTAGACTTATTTTAGCTTTTAATTAATTATTAGGTTTAAAATTTTTAATTTTGTAGTTTTTTACGGTTTTACGTGATCTCCTTTTTCGTCGTAGTTTAATCCGTCTTCGTAACCGTCTTTCTCTTCCAATCTCATTTCTTTCTTTCTTTTGAAATCATATAATCACAAATCAAAATCATCTCTTAACACAACGCACTAGCCTCCTCGAGAACGAACTTGGACTTATTTGGTCATTAGTGCTCGGTTTTCCTAAACCGACACTTAATACTTGCCACTTTTGTCATCCTTTTCCTAAAGGGTACAAAAACTTCAACATCAATGCTCGAGCGTCTAGCTGGTCATGACTATTACTGCTTTTTAGACGGTTTCTCCGGGTATTTTCAAATTCCCATCGATCCCAAGGACCAAGAAAAGACCACATTCACTTGTCCCTATGGAACATTTGCTTACAAACGCATGCCTTTTGGTTTATGCAATGCTCCTGGGATGTTCCAAAGGTGTATAATGGCTATATTCCATGACATGGTGGAAGACACTATGGAAGTATTCATGTATGATTTCTCGGTTTATGGCGATTCTTTTTCTACTTGCCTTGCCAATTTAGAACGTATGCTTAAGCGGTGTGAAGACACTCGCGTTGTTCTTAATTGGGAAAAATGCCATTTCATGGTAAAAGAGGGCATCGTCCTAGGACACAAAATTTCCAAAGCCGGTCTTGAAGTAGACCGTGCTAAAGTCGATGTTATCGCTAAGTTGCCTCCACCTTCAACCGTGAAAGGTGTGAGAAGTTTCCTTGGTCATGCGGGCTTCTACCGTCGATTCATCAAAGATTTTTCTCAAATCGCTCGCCCGATGACCCACCTCTTGGAAAAATATACTCCTTTTATCTTTTCCAAAGAGTGTCTTGAAGCCTTCAACTTGCTTTAGGATAAGCTTACTAAGGCACCCGTCTTGGTTACCCCTAATCGGGAGCTGCCTTTCGAGTTGATGTGCGATGCTAGTGACTTTGCTACTGGAGCGGTTCTGGGCCAAAGAGTGAATAAACACTTCCAACCAATCCATTACGCTAGCAAGACAATGACTGGGGCTCAATTGCATTATACGACAACCGAAAAAGAGCTTTTAGCTGTTGTCTATGCTTTTGAAAAGTTCCGCCCCTATCTTGTCCTTTCCACCACAATCGTTTACACCGATCATTCCGCGTTGAAGTACTTGTTAACTAAACAAGATTCCAACCCAAGACTTCTTCGCTGGGTTTTGCTTCTCCAAGAATTTAAAATCGAAATTCGCGATAAAAAAGGAGCTGAAAACCTAGCCGCGGATCATCTCAGTAGACTTGAGGATCCTTACCAAGGGGATCATCCGAACAAAGAAATCAATGATTCTTTTCCCTTGGAAACCTTAATGTCTATCAACTCAACTGCTGATGAAACCCCGTGGGTTTGCGGACATTGCAAACTACTTGGCGGGTGGAATTCTCGTTGACGGGTTAACATCCCAGAAAAAGAAGAAGTCCTTTAACGACATTAAGACTTACTTTTGGGATGAACCGTATCTATTCAAGCAATGTGCTGACTTGATTATTCGCCGATGTGTTGATGGACCGGCAGCTTTAGAAATCCTTGACGCTTGCCACAAAGGACCCACCGGTGGTCACTTTGGTCCCAACTACACCGCCAAAAAAGTGTTTGAATCGGGATTTTATTGGCCCACCATTTACCATGATGCTCACGAGATGGTTAAACATTGTGATGCTTGCCAAAAACAAGGCAAGATCACACATAAAGACGAGATGCATCAGAATTTCATACAAGAATGTGAAATCTTTGATGTTTGGGGTATCGACTTTATGGGGTCATTCCCTTCATCTAAAGGAAACAAATACATCCTTGTAGCCATTGACTACGTCTCCAAATGGGTTGAAGCCAAAGCTTTACCCATTAATGACGCAAGGGTGGTTTGTAACTTTTTGAAATCGCTATTCGCTAGATTCGGTGTTCCTTGTGCTATTATCAGTGACCGCGGGACTCATTTTTGCAACGATCAATTTGCAAGAGTCATGGCTAAGTATGGTGTCAATCACCGTCTTTCCACCGCCTATCATCCCCAAACCAATGGGCAAGCCGAGATATCCAACCGTGGATTGAAGCGAATTTTGGAGCGTACTGTGGGAGAGCATCGTGTCGCGTGGGCCGATAAGTTAGATGATGCTCTGTGGGCTTTCCGTACTGCTTATAAGACCCCGATCGGTTGTACACCTTATCGTCTTGTGTACGGGAAAGCATGCCACCTTCCCATCGAGCTGGAAGATAAGGCGCACTGGGCCTTGAAGTGGGCTAACCTCGACATCAACAAAGCCGGTGATCATCGCAAGATTCAACTCAACAAGCTCAACGAATTAAGGAATGAAGCTTATGAGAACTCGCTGATCTACAAGGAGAAGACGAAGATCCTTCATGACGCAAAAATCAAGAACCGAGAGTTCCAAGTTGGTGATCAAGTCTTAATTTTTAACTCTCGGTTGAAGATCTTCTCTGGCAAGTTGAAGAGCCGCTGGTCTGGTCCATTCACCGTCGCCAAAGTCTTTCCATATGGGACCATTGAGCTTTCTCAGCCAAATGGGCCCAATTTCAAAGTGAATGGCCAGCGTCTGAAGCTGTACTTTGGTGAGGACATCTCTCATGAGATGATTCCATCCCTTACCACGTTCCCCGTGAACTAATTTTGGGTCGAGTCAGGCTCGTGACTCGGTTATCAAAAACAAGCGCTCCTCGGGAGGCAGCCCGAGTATCTATCCTTTTATGTTTTTACCTCCTAAGTGTAGGGGACATGTATAGGTGTTTGTTTTTGTGTGGTGATGTGATTACAGGGATGAATGCACTCTTGGAACCTTTGAAGAACAGTGCTCTCGTGTTATCCGAAATCCGGTTCTATCTCTCAACTATCGTGATTCAATTTTCTTCATACTCACATTTGAAATTGATCACTTTAGTCGTCTCTTCCTTAACTTGAGTTAACCAACGTGCACAATGTCCTAAGTGTAGGGGAAACTTTTCCCACATGCTTAAACATTGAGGACAATGTTTATCTTAAGTGTAGGGGGGACTTCTATCGAAGTTTTAAGTGGACTTTTCCATGAAAATGCCTTCATTTAACCGGAAAATCATCTTTTTCAACATTTTTCAAATTTTTAATTAACTTTGGCCATTTAATCGTAATTTTTAAATTTTTATCATTGCTTTCATATGTATATATCCCGCAATAAAGTCAAAAATATTAATAAAGTGGTGTAGCTAGTTTAGAAGTCTTTGACATATTAGGCCCGTTGCGATTATTTTGACTCAACCCGAATAGACTTATTCAAGTTTATTCTAGCTAGTATCCTTAACCATGTAGACCTTAATTGGTTTATTAGGCTAAGCATCCACGAGTCTCATTACTTGAGATTTTAAATTATGGAGAACGAGAAATGATAGAGTCAATTATAAGTCGGTATTCTTGCACAAGCTCACTTGGTGTAATTATTTGCCTATTCTCCCATCACTTGCTAATAATTTATCTCCAATAAGTAAGGTCGTACGATTTGAAAAGTTACTTAGCTTCTAGCCCAAGATCGTTTAAAAGTTGCTCCGTAATGATAAGAGTTCATAGCCAAGGCATAACTTATGAAGCGGGGCGCGAAGATTGGCGAGTCCGAAAAGGCCCTAACAAGGCATGAGGATTCAATTTTATTGCTGAAGATCCAAAGTGATGTGAAAAGCATTATTCCCAAAATCAATATGAAGGATCAAGATTCACGACGAAAAGCAATCAACTCCCATAAAGATCATGGAGAAGTCTATCCGAAAAGACCCTAACAAGGTATGAGGATAAATAGATCCAAGTTCGAAAAGGAGGCGGATCGTTGTATCTCAAAATCCCAATTAGAGATTGAAGAAATAATCATGAAGTCGTGGTCAACAAAGTTGGAGTACCCCTTAAAAGTCTCCAAGTGAAGAAACTCTATTACGAAGAGAAGACCATTATCTCAAGAACGACTCTCAAGATATGAAGTATGAAGTACATGCCAAATATCGGCCCGAGAAAGGTCTCAAATCGTGAACCGAGTTATGCCAAGATATGAACTTTTTGATATCCCGAGAAGCAGTTTTAAGAGATTTTGTCCTTTAGCTAACTATTGATCAAATCGTCCTACTTTGCTTTCAGCCTAAATAAACTATCGAAATAAGTCCAAAAATGCATCTTCATGATCATTCTAAGACAAAAATAAAATATAAGAGATACACCTAGGAATAAGAGAGTTTAAGCATTTAAATAAGCCATGTGCGTAAGTGTTTGATTTTCTAACTTATAATAACAATGATCTCGTTTTTAAACTTAGTTTGGGGAACATGAAACTTGAGGGTGATAAATCTTCGCAGCACCAAAGCCCTAATGTAAGTCCTTGATCTCTTGCAAGTTTTTTCCATCCTTTTGTTTACTTTAAAGTTTTAATTTCTCTTAGTACTTTCATTTTTGTTTAGTAGTATATTAATAAGGCCAAGGTTGATTGATTATGAGAAAAGTGTAAATGTGCTTTGTCACTAAGCATTGCATGAGGGCATGGCAATGGTTAAGTGTAGGGGATTTGATAGGTGCGAAAACACCCATCCTTTTACCACTTATTTCTGGCTAAAACAAGACCAAAACACGTATTTAATATCATTTGTTTGGAATTATGCGTGGTTTTGTGTTTATTGTGTTTTCAGAGTCAACCGGATAAATATTGAAGAAAACATGGGATTGCACGGGTTTTATCGAGGAAAAAGACTCAAGACGAAGTCTATTGACCAAGAGATGCAAAAGATTTGAAGTCATTGTGCCTATTTGAAGATTTATCGAAGAATAGAGCCAAAGATGAAAGATTCATATATGTCGAAGAAGTCGAGTCTATTAAACAAAAGATTATAAGACGAGTTGGAATTATTCACCGACACTTCTCAAATCCAAGTCGGAAACGTTTATTTAAAGAAGCGTGAAGACTAAAGGAGAAAGAAGAAAAAGAAGCCCAAACCAAAGCCCATTCACAAGCCCACCACCACACGCCTATATATAGGACCTTACTTCACAAATTTACACCCTTACTTAGTCTTTTAGGTAGTTTTTAGTTTTTTCATTCTCTCTAGTTTTAGAGAGAGAAAGTTCTAAAATTTCTCTCACTAGTTTTCATCTTTTTCTCTTTCAAGATCAAACCTTTGTATTATTTTTCATTAATCAAGTTCAAGTTTTAAGCTTTTAATCTTTAATCTCATTGTTCCTTTCTTTGATTTTGATTGATTTTGGTACAAATCTCGTATGATCCGTGTTGTTCATCAATGATTTTGTGCTTAAAAAGTTTTATGTTTCCTTAAGTTTCTACACAAATAAGCTTTAAGATCCTTGTGCTTATTGGCTTATTTGTTAGATTTGTTTATTTACTTTTTATAAGTTTTCTTAAAAAGATTTATCTCTTTATCATTTGATTTGTGAGTTTGCTTATTTGAAGTTTAGTTAAGTTGTTATTCGAGCTTATTTGATCCGATCCTTATTAGATTTGTTTTAGTTTTAGTGATAAGCTTATTCATAGCTTATTGCATAGCTTTTGTCTCGGATCAACATTGTTTTCGGAAAGGGCAAAGCCCTTTTCCGACCAGGCTTTCCGACCAGCAGCACCCTCCATTCCGATCCTTAGATCGGAAAAGGGTTTAGAGTATTCCGACGGTAAGGGTTTTGGGTATTCCGATTATAGCTAGTTTTTGAACATTCAGATCTGAGCTCTTTATGTTTATTCCGATTGGCATGTTTTAATGTATTCCGATTAGCACCAAATTCAACATTCCGATTGTGATCCTTATTAGTTATTCCGATTTTTTTCTATTTCTAAGTATTCCGATTGCAACTAAGTTTCCCATATTCCGATCTGTAGTCATTCTCAAACATTCCGATCATTTGATCGGAATATATTCCGATTGCACCTTATTTTCCTTATTCCGATTGAGTTGTTTTGATATATTCCGATCTTACTTTCTTTTATTACTTTCCGACTAAGTTCATATTTTTACAAAGTTTTCCAAAGTGTTAGTTTTTATTGAGTGTTCATTTATTTTTCTAATATAATCTTTAAGTTTCCAAGCATTTATTTTTAAACTCGTCTTTTTAGTTTAATCTTTTAAAGCTTTAATTCTATTCTTCAACACTTGCTTATTTCTCATTAGTTTAAAATAGATAAACAACCAACAACTTTTTATTAACCAAGAACAAATCATTCCACTTAGAGCCGAGATTAATTCGAGGAGATACAGAGAACTTAAATCAAGAACCCAAGGAAAACGCAAGTATCACCCGTCTAATGTAAACTTTTATAAACTCATATACTGATATATAAACATATATAACAAGTAAAAACCTATAAAACCCGAACTATATAACATACGAACATTAACGGGCTAAGTTAACGTTATTGGACTAATAATACAACAAAATGGGCTAAAACACTTATAAACTTATTTATTGGGCTTAACACATTTGGGCCCAACATGTAAAGTATAAATACTTAAAATACAAGTATGAAATGGATTAATACAAGTTAATGAACTTATAATAGGCTAATTGGACCTAAAACACGTAAATAGGTAAAACTAGTAAACTAGTAAGAAGTTACCAATACATAAACACTAAAACGAGTAAATGAGAATATGTAAACCCACTTGATCATCATATATATAAAATCATCATATGTATACATAATTGTTATTTTTATAAAGTCATTGGACAAGAGTCTAAGACGAGTATTATTTGTCTAGGTTTCCGTGATTGAAGAACGTACCGCACATCTAAATTGCCGATAACCGCCTTCCCACATCAATGTGAGTTCATAGCCTCGCACTCTTTTAAATGTTTTTAATGAAATATTTTATAAACCCGCGAGGGAGATAACATGTTAGTATTACTAAAATAGGACATCATTTGTCCCGATTGTCTGTTTATTGATTTGGACCAGAATGATTGTATGACCCGATGAATGATTAAATGACCCGATAGATGAAATAAAATGGATTATTAAAGTTAGGTTATGTCACTAAAAGTCCCATTAGCATGAATTGTGAACTACCGGGATTTGGTAGACGCTTATGCATATAATAGTACTATTTGGGGACGATCACCCCAGTTCGCGCCTTGACGGTTGATCCCCGTCGTGCCACATTGATTGGTAAGCGAATTTATGTATGAGAAGATTTCCATAGCGTGACCTTTGTGACGACACGCTAATTTGGATGGGCAAATTGAGTTTCGGGTTAGCTACCCGTTGTTTGGTTTAGTAAGGTAACAATGTCATGCGGCTTATAATAATCCAACTAACGAAATACTGCTATATGCACCGAATTACGATATATTGCCTGACTAGCAATATGGGGTCTTACTATTGATATTATGTTCGTGTTTTGGTTTTTCATAACCATATTCATATAACGGTTTTTATTTAACTTTATACAACGTCATAAGACGTATTGTATGATGTTTTTACGACATTGGATCGTATAATGATTTTTAAGGCAAATGCCTATATTATGATTTTCGATAAGGATTTGTATAAAAATGACTTCAGCTATTTTATGGCCTATTACAAAGATTTGTACGAAATGATTTTCGATAATAATTTTATACCGATATTATATTGATGGATTTTATTAAACTCTACGAATTCACTCGGCGTTATCACTGACCTTTTCTTTTAACATGTTTTATCTCAGGTACTTGAAGGTATTTCTCGGGAAGACAACAAGAATTCATGGCCCGAAATTAAACAATAATTTCCATTCAAATGCTTTGTAAAACTTTGTATGAAATAATATGACTTGGGACCTATGTAAATTTGATATTTATGAATGGAAATGCTTTATTATTAAACGACGCGATTTTTATGCGTTGTCTATGATGTGAGTAATGTGCTATCCCGTAACACCAACTAGTCTTCCGCTGTATTGAGTTGTATAAATTTGGGGGTGTTACAGTTTGGTACCAGAGCTCTCGTTATAGAGAACGAAAGATTTTTAAAACCAAGGTTTTGAATAAAACATTTCAAAATCTTTTAACAATAAACATTTTTCTAAAAATGACAAAAAATCTTTTGACTATAACGGTACCGAAGAATTCCTGAGTTACCGACAAGGCCAGACTGAGAAGTGTTATTTTAATATATATATAACTTGGATTTTATATATATATATATATATATATATATATATATATATATATATATATATATATATATATATATATATATATATATATATATATATATATATATATATATATATATATATATGATGTAATTTGATTACATGATTGTTTGATGATTATTTTGATAACTATACGAGGTAGATTGTCACAAGAAACCCTAACTCTCCTAGCAAATTAATCGAAGCCATTCCCGTAGGAATTCTAGCTATTCTAGATCTAAACCAAGTTGTGGATAATTATGATCCCAACAAAATGATTGATATTTGTAGAAATGTAGATATTAGTTGATTGTGATATTGAAGAAGAATTGGCGAGATTAAAACTGATATCGATGTTATGACGATCTTTCCTTATAGAGTGGAGTTTGACAAAACGTTACAACCTAGAAAGATGTCATCTGATTCGTTGTCATCCAATTCTTAAATTGAAATCGAAAGGGTGAATGTTGCACTTGAGGCTGTCATTGGAACCATTACCCAAAAGCCTCATGCCACTAGTACCTTTCCGAGAAGTCTAATCGAATGTATGAGTCATTTCATACTAGTGACTCATTTGATAATTATTGTTGGAAAGATCTATAGGATTGGAAATTAAGTGTTGTTCATATCGAGCTTTTATTGCACTTTGAAGGTATAAGAATAAGGATGAAAGTATTGGAGAATGAGGTAGAATATCGCATTGAGTATGATTTGGTTGAAACTTGAATAAAGTGAAACTTAACCTGTATGGAATATGAGATTGATAAGAGGAAGTCGTTAAGTTCTGTGATTGAATTATAAGGTTTTAATTGATTGTTGATTCGTGTTAAGGGTTGTTCCTAGGCCATTGTCCAATGACGAGGATGCCCAGTGTCCAACAAATAAATTGAAGAAATCTTCTTTTGAATTGGGACCGATGGATCTTCCGGGACAGGTGGGACACCTAATGACTCTTGTAGATTAGTATTCATTGTGGTATCTTTTAAAAATCTCTAACTTAACTGAGACATCAGTTGGTAGGACGAGTTCTTGGAATTGTATGACATAGTGACACGTAATGTGTTACGGTACAATTTTGACTTGTTTGTGATTAATGAAAAGACTACCTTTGATTGCTAAATCCTACATGTATCGATGTTATCTATCTTTTCTTGCTTCTTTCTAATGCCCGCATTAGTGATGCAACCATTGAACAAGTACTCATCTTGATTTGAGTTACGTTGTAGATTATTATTTTTGAGTGCCATCGAGGTCATGAACCTCATGATTAATTGGCTAAAGCTCATTTCCTATCACCTTGTAGTTAGTTCTTGGTGAACAACTTTTCATCACTCCTTTGCAGATCACTAATTGTTTTTATAAGATAAAACTGTATCCCTTGGGAAAAATTGAATTTTCATCACTATAAGGATTATTCAAAGTGAGATGTATAAGTGATCGTTATCGAAATGAAGTTGTTTATAAAACACCTTGGAAAACTTAATTGTTTTCATAATAAAGAAAATCTTTGTAAATTTATTTTTGATTCTTATTTAAGAATTAAGCATGAAAATGTTTTTATTATAAACATGATGATAAAATTTTGACGAACTGAGTATTGCATCGTTAATCTTGAAATTATATATAGTTGCGCGCCTACATATAATTTGGAATGGACCATGCGAGGCTGATTAGTAGTCACCATAAAACTAATGAATAAACACTACATTTTCTTTGAAGATTGTGAAAGATTAAATTTTATGAGATATGCAAGAAGTGAAACATAGGGACATAGTGTTAGGGACACCTACATATGTGCCTGTAGCATCTATTCTTCTGAGTCGAATTTACTCATCTGTTGAAATTGTCTTATTTGACAATTGACAATTCTTTCTTGTCCAATTCTCCAGTAGTGAGATTCTTAGGAAAAGTATCTGATTACCGAGTGTTGATACCCGATTGGATGTATCGACGTTCCAATCATTTCTTTTGATTTGGTTTCATTTGAATGACCTGGGTAATGATCCGAGGATCTTTAGAATGCGTACTCAAATTATGAAAACATGGGATATATTCATATTCATTAAATGTTTTCGTTTGTATCTGATTTGAAATTCTCTCGCGTAGATTATGCGTTGACCTTACTCTTTTGATGGTAGTTGTGTCTCCATATATCCTTGAGTTTGTGAAGGATTATGAGTTATTATTAGTCTTTTGAGAAGTTCACATCTTATCGACGGTAATGAAACTGGAAAGTTGATAGTGCCAGTAAATTGAATTGATTAATTATGACATGACGACATTGTCTTAATTGATGGGAACTCGAGTAGAATTCCCCTAAATGATAAGATGTTGATTATCAAAAGTGATCTAAATAATTCTTGATGGATGACCATATTCTGCATTTAGACCTGAAATTATACCATAAATGGATGTGAATTAGTCATAGATATTATAATCTAGAAAGAACTTAAAATAAGTGTACAAAAAGATGTTTATGTTATTTGAAACTTTAGGAGGTATTTGCTGGTGAATTACCTAGACTTTCGCCATTAAGGAAAGTTGAATTTGGTATTGATTATATTCTCAGTGCTGCACCTGTGGCGTGTGCACTGTACGTCAGCACCATCTGAACTAAAGGAATTACCGTACAACTGAGAGAGTTGTCGGAGAAAGATTTTATTCTACCGAGCTCGTCATCATGAAGAGCTATGGTGTTATCATTCCTTATATTTATAGATTACTGTGAACTAAGTAAATTGACAATCGAAAACGATATCCATAACTCGAAATGGAAGATTTGTTCGATCATTTACAAGGTTCTAGCGTATGTTTTAAAGATTTGATCCACGTCATGGTTATTATCAGCTTCGCGTCCGCGAAGGAGATTATCTATTCCAATCACTACATCCGGTACTTGTAATGAACATTATGAGTTTCACGTGATGTCGTTTGGATTGACTAATACACATGTAGCATTCATAAATTTGGTGAATCACGTGTGTAGGCTGTAATTTGATAAATTCATGCTCGTGATCATTAAGGACCATTTGTTTGTTTATAAAAATAAGAAGAAGTTAATAACTATTTATAGATTGCCCTGAATTGGCCGAACAATGAAAATATGTACCTTGAATATTTAACATGTGAATTAAGGCTTAATCCTTTATATTAAATGACCGTTCGATTAATGATGGTAATATATATATATATATATATATATATATATATATATATATATATATATATATATATATATATATATATATATATATATATATATATATATATATATATATATATATATATATATATATAGATTGAGGTTCTTGTGAAATAGTGCTTAAAATAAGTTAGTGTAGGAAGTTATGTATTATGTGTATGTTCATCTATATTTTTCTATAAAAATGTTACTCATAGCAAGGTACCGCGTTTCTTTGTATATTATGTATCAAAAAGTTAATCACGTCGAGAAACGATGTATCTTTGTAGATCATGTATCAAAATGTTACTCGTAGCGAGCTATCGTGTATCATTGTATTATGTATCAAAAAGTTACTCGGGACGAGCATCACCACTTCCTTTCATGTTATTTACAACATGACATTGACAAGAGTTCATTAAATGACATCATATACTAATACATCTAACGATTCACGTTACTTCCTATACTTCCTACGTTAACAACTATCCTACGTTAACCTTCCTCTATATATATATATATATATATATATATATATATATATATATATATATATATATATATATATATATATATATATATATATTGACTCTTTAAAAATTAGAGCCATTTGAAACTTTGGGTTTTACTAAAAAGAAAGTGAAAATATGTTTTGACAAATAATTTATCAAAGAAATTTTTAAGGGGTTATTTCCTTATGCCCAAAACATTTAACTAAACTCCTGTTTAGGGGTAAATGTTTGGTGTGCTTTTAGACAACTTAAGAAGAATTTAGGAAACTATATAATTTATAACTTGACATTTGAAACGACATTTTTTGCTTTTTTAACTAAGAAAATTTTACCAAAGAATAAACGAAGGTTTTTCGAACATTTACGGATCTTACTAAATATTTCCGATAAATCAACAAAAATTGTGTTAAGTAAATTCAAATTTATTTTGAACATTTTCATATAATTGGACGGACTAAGAAATTTAAAATCTTTACGTTTACGTTTCATAAAACTTGAATATTTAATATTTAATTAGTTGTAATAATTATCGACGCTTTAGACGTCGGATTGAGTAAAACAGATAAAAATGATAGTTGAGAAGAAACTAAAACTTAGAAAATATGAAGAAAGAAATTTTGAATGAATACGGTCATGATAATTATTTCATCAGGGAAGATGAATGTAGATACTGACACCTTATATAAAAAGGATAAATAAATAATTAGAATGTATTTCTTAATAATGACTATGCAAAATAAATTGCCGAACAATTTAGAAATAAACAATGCTTGTAAGAAGGATAATATAGACAATAAAAAGTGGTTCGCGGCTAATGTGAACCATTAGCATTAAGAAGCCGATGGCGTTAAATGTATAAAAGGCCACTTATGGTTGCCTAAATATGAAGGATTGTGAGATGTAGTTATATTAGAATCTTGTAAGTATAAGTATTCTATTCTTGTAATTTCTGATTTAATGTATCATTATCAGAAGAAGTTGAACTGATGGCAAACTATGAAGGCAGACATCGCCTCATACATTAGTAAACATCTAACTATTACAAAGGTCATCATCTGAATTTGATTCGATTTGGGTCATCATCGACAGACTGACCAAATCTACTAATATCATTCCTGTTAATGATAGATTCTTGATGAAGAAATTGACTCTTTTGTATTTAAAGGAGTTGTGTAAACATGGTGTGCCTGTATCGAACATCTCTATCAAGATCCTCGCTTCGCATTGAATTTCTAAAGATTTGCTCAGAAGTCATTAAGAACGAATCTTGATGAGAGTACTGTGTACCACCCCAATCGAAGGGACGAGGTAAAGTAACGATACAAAATACTATAAGTATTGCTTTACGTTTGGACGATTGACCTTTGGTAATAAACCGTATAATTGTTCTCCTTTGGAGAAATTATCATTGAAAACTATCGTATTAGGATCGAGATCGAATCTTGTGAGGATATATTAGAGCATCTTTAAGCCGAAGTTGGGATGAAGACACCCGACATACACCCACTGTGAGTTGGACATGTCTTTTAGGTTTAAGGTTTCCTATGATGGCGAACCTAACCTTACAAAATACTCGACCCGCGAGACCTGAAATGATTGTTGAAATTAGGATCTGATTATTGACTGCCGGTAGTGGGCAGGAGGTTATGTGAATATGAAATGTAGATCTTGAAGTGCCAGATGGGTAGCGAAGTTATGCCAAAAAATTTAACCATGGAAAAATGAATTGATGATCTGGAAGATCATGGGATATAAGTCCCCGTTGTATGGGACCATTGAGATGACGTAAAAGATTGGTTTGAAAGGCATATAAGCTGGATCTACCTTAGGACTTCAAGAGCTGCGTGAATTATGTTTCGTATATCGAACTTGATAAAATGTCTATCAAGTGAGAATCTGATCACTTCTTGATAAAGTTTAGATCGGCGAAAAGTTGCATTCATCAAAAACCCGTGAACATCATAGATAGAGAAAGTAAGTCAACATTAAGCCTGATCTTATTCCCGTAGTTATATTTGATGAAACTCGCGTATTGTAATGAATTACACTTGTGAGAAAAGACCGAATGTGGAGGAAATTCCCACATGGCTTTAACTCTATAAGAAGCGAGTAGTAAGATAAGATGATCTTTGAGGACAAAGATCCTGTTTAGGGGTAAATGCTGTGACAATCTGTCAATTTATGGTTTATATTTTATTCTCAAATATTATTTAAAAACATTATTTTAATGTTATAATATGAACTCACTTATTTATGGGAAGAAATTTGGATTTACGTCTTGAAGTGGCATCGACTACGTCTAAACCGGAGGATTCTATGTTACGTGCTTACGTTTACATACACCGTTTTGGTGACAGTCCGATATTTCAGGAAATAAATTTATCCGTGAATATTATTTTGGAATTTTAAATTTGTGTTGGTTCATAAACTCACAAATTAACGAGAAGAGATTAGGACTTATGATAATAATTTAACGTCCTTTATGACTAAACCGGAAACCTTAGGATTACGTATTTACGTTTTTGAACTCCGTTTTTGATGAAACAATTTTTATTAGATTCGTTTTGTGCCGTTGATTCATAATCTATAAAAACGTTTTTCGTAAAACGACCCGAGGGCACGTAAATCGAGGAAACTAGAATCAAGGAGTACCCGTAAATTATTGGGGATGAGACAAGTTTACACTTGCCCACCCCCAATACATGTGGCATCCAAGCTTAGCCAACACACTTTGATGTGTCCATTTATTAACAAAACTAAGGACACTTGTCCTTAGTTTTCATTCAAAACCACCAAACCACAAAAACAAGATACTCATACCATTCACACTCATTTCTTACATGCAAAACCACCAAAACTCTCTCTCTCTCTAGCTTTGAGTCTGTCCCATATCACCAAAAAACACTCATTTGATCAAAAGTTTTAACCATGAATCTTATGTATAAGTTACATAAGATGAAAACCCATTGAAGACTTGTTGATTTGAGGTGATTCTAACACCTAAAAAGAGGTTTTCTATGGAGTTTAGGGGCTGATTTTCAAGAAAGTATTCATCCATTTGAAGGACCCAAGAAGTTTATTTGCCAAGTTGAAGGTTTGGTAACAAGGAACCAAGCCTTGTTCATCAAAATCCATGTCTTGGTCATAACCTACATCATCATGGTGGTATAAAGATTGTTCTCCTCATCCTCTTGTTATTTTGATTATTTAATCATGTATTTTATTTCCTATTGTATATGTATATGATGATTATATGATGATAAAAGTATTTTGTGGGGATTTGGTGTTGATAAATATGATTAAAAAGATGAAAAACTATAAGAAACAAGGCTAAAATCTTGCTTAAATTGTTGGCTGTATAAAAACAGTAACTAACTACAAGTTAAACTGATAAAATGGTAAGGTGGAATCAATATACAGTAAGTATAAGATGTCATACACATGTGAGAGTTGGCCATGCAATGGAATCATTTTAATGAGTGAGATATGATCAAAACAAGTTTAGAGTACCAATCTGAATAGTCAGTTTTGGACGGACTGTTAAGGATATTTAGATTTTGATTGAGCAGTAGCTAAAGCTACGTTAATTGTAGCACATATCATGTAGTTTATGGTGTCCAAAAATGAGCTTCTATCTCCTTGTAGAACTCAAGATATGGTAAAAATGGTGAAAGTGAAAGTAAAAATCAGTTTTTTGGGAAATTAAAGTATAATAGTATTATATAAGCACTCAAATGAAAATAGTATAAAATGAGAATTAAAACCCACTAACTTATATAATACATTTATATAAATATGTATAAGGATAAATAAATGGACATTTTATAAAAATGGTAGTTTGATAAGTTTTATAAGTTATAAAACTATAAACATGATTTTTACGACTTTATCGGTTATTACCGTAAAATTAACGTTTTTGTTAAATAAAACTTAGACGGTTGGACCCGTCTAATGTAAACTTTTATAAACTCATATACTGATATATAAACATATATAACAAGTAAAAACCGATAAAACCCTAACTATATAACATACGAACATTAACGGGCTAAGTTAACGTTATTGGACTAATAATAGAACAAAATGGGCTAAAACACTTATAAACTTATTTATTGGGCTTAACCCATTTGGGCCCAACATGTAAAGTATAAATACTGAAAATACAAGTATGAAATGGATTAACACAAGTTAATGAACTTATAATAGGCTTATTGGACCTAAAACACGTAAATAGGTAAAACTAGTAAACTAGTAAGAAGTTACCAATACACAAACACTAAAACAAGTAAATGAGAATATGTAAACCACTTGATCATCATATATATAAAATCATCATATGTATACATAATTTTTATTTTTATAAAGTCATTGGACAAGAGTCTAAGACGAGTATTATTTGTCTAGGTTTCTGTAATTGAAGCACGTACCGTACATCCAAATCGCCGATAACCGCCTTCCCACATCAATGTGATTAATAGCCTCACACTCTTTTAAATGTTTTTAATGAAATATTTTATAAACCCGCGAGGGAGATAACATGTTAGTTTTACTAAAATAGGACATCATTTGTCCCGATTGTCTGTTTATTGATTTGGACCCGAATGATTGTATGACCCGATGAATGATTAAATGACCCGATAGATGAAATAAAATGGATTATTAAAGTTAGGTTATGTCACCAAAAGTCCCATTAGCATGAATTGTGAACTACCGGGATTTGGTAGACGCTTATGCATATAATAGTACTATTTGGGGACGATCACCCCAGTTCGCGCCTTGACGGTTGATCCCCGTCGTGCCACATTGATTGGTAAGCGAATTTATGTATGAGAAGATTTCCATAGCGTGACCTTTGTGATGACACGCTAATTTAGATGGGCAAATTGAGTTTCGGGCTAGCTACCCGTTGTTTGGTTTAGTAAGGTAACAATGTCATGCGGCTTATAATAATCCAACTAACGAAATACTGCTATATGCACCGAATTACGATATATTGCCTGATTAGCAATATGGGGTCTTACTATTGATATTATGTTCGTGTTTTGGTTTTTCATAACCATATTCATATAACGGTTTTTATTTAACTTTATACAACGTCATAAGACGTATTGTATGATGTTTTTACGACATTGGCTCGTATAATGATTTTTAAGGCAAATGCCTATATTATGATTTTCGATAAGGATTTGTATAAAAATGACTTCGGCTATTTTATGGCCTATTACAAAGATTTGTACGAAATGATTTTTGGTAATAATTTTATACCGATATTATATTGATGGATTTTATTAAACTCTACGAATTCACTCGGCGTTATCGCTGACCTTTTCTTTTAACATGTTTTATCTCAGGTACTTGAAGGTAATTCTCGAGAAGACAACAAGAATTCATGGCCCGCAATTAAACAATAATTTCCATTCAAATGCTTTGAAAAACTTTGTATGAAATAATATGACTTGGGACCTATGTAAATTTGATATTTATGAATGGAAATGCTTTATTATTAAACGACGTGATTTTTATGTGTTGTCTATGATGTGAGTAATGTGCTATCCCGTAACACCAACTAGTCTTCCGTTGTATTGAGTTGTATAAATTTGGGGGTGTTGCACATGGATCTTTGCGGGCCAATGCGTACAGCTAGTGTGAGTGGTAGAAAGTATATCCTAGTCATGGTGGATGATTTCTCCAGGTTTACATGGGTAAAGTTCTTAGCAACCAAGGATCAAGTACCAAACTATATCATTACTTTTCTTAAGATGATCCAAGTACGCCTTAATGATACTGTTCGCCGCATTAGGACTGATAACGAAACTGAGTTTGTTAATCAGACTCTACGAAATTATTATGAAAAGGTTGGTATTTCTCATGAAACTTCAGTGGCTCGCACTCCACAAAAAATGGTGTCATTGAAAGACGCAATCGTACACTTATGGACGCTGCTAGAACTATGTTGATTTATGCGAATGCTCCTTTATTCTTATGGGCTGAAGCAGTGGCAACCGCATGTTATACCCAAAACCGCTCCATCATTCGTAAACGCCATGGTAAAACCCCATATGAGCTACTTCATGGACAAAAACCCGATATTTCATTTCTTCATGTGTTTGGTGCACTTTGCTATCCGAATACTAATAGTGAGAATTTGGGCAAACTTCAACCGAAGGCTGATATTGGAATTTTCATAGGTTAATCACCCGCAAAGAAAGCTTACCAGATTTATAACCGTCGTCTTGGCAAGATAACAGAAACTTTGGATGCCGATTTTGATGAGCTGACAGCAATGGCTTCTGAGCAACACAGCTCTGAACCCGTATTACATGAGATGGGAACCGGTACGATTAGTTCCGGAGTAACTCCCAACAATCCTGTTTCTCCATCATTCACACCACCTACAAGGTCCGAGTGGGATGAGTTATTTCAACCTATGTTTGATGGATTCTTTGATCCACCTAGTGATGATTTTCTAATACCCGCAGCAGTAGCTCCGATGCCCGAAGTTGTTGCTCAAGATAATGGAAATCAGTCTGATGCATCTACCGTTACTATTGCACCAGATGCTCCATCCCCCACCAATTCTCAAACTACACCTGAATCATCACCCACACTCATTCCTAATGATGTTGAAGAGGATTTCTTTGATCACGATTTAGAAATTTCTCACCTACAAGAGCTTCCATTCTTTGGTTCACATATACCCGAGAACCCTAACGGTGCGTCTACCTCAGAGGAAGCTTCTGCAATCGTTCACTCCCGACCACCACGGATTGAAACTCACAACACAAAATGGACAAAGGATCACCCAATCCGCAATATCATTGGTGATATCAATCAACCAGTCTTAACACGCCACCAACTCCAAGAACATGTATTATATTGCTACTTTGATGCATTTCTTTCTGATACTGAACCTAAAAATTGGCAACAAGCCATGCCAAAATCATCTTGGATTGAAGCCATGCAAGAGGACCTTAATAAATTTCAACG
This sequence comes from Glebionis coronaria, assembly GCA_025667525.1. Lineage (NCBI taxonomy): Eukaryota > Viridiplantae > Streptophyta > Magnoliopsida > Asterales > Asteraceae > Glebionis > Glebionis coronaria. The sequence goes on from CM046878.1 coordinate 268,567,995, forward strand.
TCTTGAAGTGTGGGAATTAGTTCCTTTACCCAACAACGTTGAAATCCTTACATTGTTGTGGGTATATATGGTTAAACTCGATGAGTTAGGTGGAGTGCTAAAGAACAAAGCTAGATTGGTTGCTAGAGGTTTCAAACAAGCTTTGGGTATTGACTTTGAAGAATCCTTTGCTCCTGTTGCACGATTGGAGGCAATTAGACTATTCCTTGCCTATGCTGCTCACATGAACATGATCGTCTACCAAATGGATGTTAAGACGGCATTTCTTAATGGTGAATTAAGGGAAGATGTCTACGTAAGCCAGCCGAATGGATTCGTCAACTCGGAGTATCCTAATCACGTGTACAAGCTCAAGAAGGTCCTTTATGGGTTGAAACAAGCTCCACGCGCGTGGTACGATCTTCTGTCGTCGTATCTCATCTCGAAAGGCTTCTCCAAAGGCAAAGTGGACCCAACACTATTCATTCTCAAGGAAGACAACGACATGATACTAGTACAAATTTATGTTGATGATATAATATTTGCTGCCACAACTCAAAGACTATCTGACCATTTTGAGAAAATTATGTCCACACGTTTTAAGATGTCGATGATGGGAAACTTTCTATTTTTCTTAGGGTTGCAAGTTTCTCAAAATCCTAGAGGCATCTTTATTAATCAATCCAAATTTGCTCTTGAATCACTATAGAAGTATCATTTTGAAAATTGTGACCCCGTGGATACTCCAATGGTGGAGAGATCCAAGTTAGATGAGGATAAGGAAGGGATAGATGTCGATCCTAAACTTTACCGTGGAATGATCGGCACCCTTCTTTATCTGACTGGTAGCAGGCCTGATTTCCAATTTTCTATATGCATGTGTGCCCGGTATCAGGCTCGGCCTACCGAAAAGCACTTACATGTTGTGAAAAGGATCTTTCGGTATCTTAAAGGAACACTTAATCGTGGTCTGTGGTATCCGAAGGATTCCTCCATTGCACTAATATCATAAGCAGATGCGGATTATGCTGGGTGTCAAGATACTAGACGTAGCACTTCTGGCAGTGTGCAACTTCTTGGAGATAGACTGGTTAGTTGGGCATCCAAAAGGCAGAAAAGCGTTGTGATATCAAGTACAGACGCTGAATACATTGCAATGTCCGGTTGTTGTGCTCAAGTTCTTTGGATGAGATCACAATTAACTGACTACGGTCTTGGATTTAACAAAATCCCGATGTACTGTGACAACAAAAGCGCCATTTCCCTTTGGTGCAACTACGTTCAACATTCCACGGCGAAGCACATTGACATACGCTACCATTTCATCAAAGAGCAAGTGGAAAATGGAGTAATCGAGCTGTATTTTGTCAACATTGAGTATCAGCTGGCGGACATATTCACAAAGGCCTTAGATCGAGGACGTATCAAGTTTTTAATCGAAAAGCTAGGCATGAAATCATTCTCACCAGCGACACTTAAGGAGTTGGCAGAAGAATCTGCAGAATAGTGGTGGTAAACTATTCTAGAGTATCCTTTTCTCGTGATCTTGTATATTATCAAAATAAAAATACAAAAATATAAAACCTACAAAAACCATAAAAATTATAAAATCCAGAAAATCCAAAAATATTTTTTCACTTTAAATCGGGCATGTCTTTTTGTACGGTAATATTTACGGCCTTAGAAATGTCGATTAATATTGACACAATGCCACAAATGGTGTTCGTATAAAAGTTGTAAATATTTTAAAACATGCCCATTATGGCTTGTAGTTATTTCTGACTGCAACCCGCTTTTCGCATTAAAGTCACGTATTTCTTATGAAAACGTTGGCTCACAACGGGAATTAATTTTCTCAGGCAAGGTTTACTTTAAAACCTTGTAAGGGACCAAGTTTACTTTATAACTTGGTCTAACACAAATAAGTGTACGTTTTAGTGCAATTATTTTGTCAAAATAAGAGAAATCGTATGGCCACCAGAATCGTTTCCAACCAATCACTAAACCGGAAAAAAGTCTTCATGGATATTTGCTTCTTTAAAACAATGACTACGACTCTTTAAATAGAAAAAGGGTCCGTGTTTATGGGGGAGCAAATATTATATCTTCTTGGAATTGGTCTTCAAAAAGGGTTTTCAAAAAATATAAATTGATCATCGTCATCAATTTATGATATGTGTGCCTTATGTGGTATATGGTTTGTTGTTAGGCTTTATTGCATTTAAGAGTTAAGTGTATATGTTCGTTTTTGTGTGCGGGTTAGTACCTTGTTGACTCATTTGGTTCAACCAAATGCTTTTAACAATCTTTACTAACTGGGGGACTAACTTTGCAATTTTTACAAACAGGGGGTCTAAAGTGTCTTTTTACACAAAGTTGACCAAAGTCAACCATATTACCCCCTCCCCATCCTTGTCTTCTTCTTTTCCATTACAAAACACAAACACAAACAACAAACCGCCATTGCCAAACCTTCATCCTTGATTTTTTGCTTGCAACTCGTCCATCCATCTAGGTTTCTTTTATTTGACTCTATGTTTATTATGTTTCTAATCTTAACATAGCACACAAACCTCTAAAACATGCTTTAATCAAGATTAGGGTTTTAAACTTTTTGCGATAAAAATGTTAATTGATTGGTGGGATTTGTTGCTATAGCTTAGATAAACATAGGTCTTGCCCAGTTTTGCCATAAACACTTCCAATCTCCCGTAATCGCGAAGTTAAACTTAAAATCGAATCCATGTCTCGGATTGCGATGAATATTGCGACAACTACATTGCGATGCATGGTCATTACGATGAGTCATTCCGATGGCTCATTGCGATGGGTTATTGCGATGGGTCATTCTGAAGGCTCATTGCGATGGCTCATTGCGATGGGTCATTACGATTACACATTGCGATGGCTTATTGCGATGGTGCACTCCGAGGCATCATTGCGATGGCATCGTAATGGTATTGCGATGGGAACATATTTCGATAGTTTTTTTCAACATTGCGATGGAAACACAAATATTGAGATGATTGTGAGATTACGATAGGATAGGATTGCGATAGGATTGCGATGGTTGTAGGATTACGATGGATAGTTAGATTGCGATGGATTTAGGATTGTGATGAAGTTATAATTCCGATGACTTGAAATATTGCGATCAGTAGTCTTGGTAAACATTGTGATAGCTTATAGTATTATGTTAACACTATAAGATTGTGATGAGTGATAGGATTGTCATGCTAGTATTACATTAGGTGGCTCCTATAGACATGTGTCTAGATCAAGTTATAGTTGTTCAATAAATGTAATGCGCTAATGCTTGTCCGTGTGTTACTGCAAATGCTACAGCTTGACATGGATTTAAGATATATATGTTTGTGTATATCATTTGTGTTTATATCATCTAAGCAGGAAGATGTAGATCACAGAAGCACAACAACAGCAACTTGATCTCGAACTTGTTTCACTCAGCAACAGGCTACCATATGCTGAGAACAACTCTTGTTTGCAAGAGGATTTTGATCCGTCTTTAGCAGCTTTCAAAATCGCCACGGATATCCTTGACATCTCACCTATCAAAGATGCATTCAGACTTACTGCCTCTGTTCCTGAAGTCTATATGCACGAGTTCTGGACCACTGCAACACTTTCACAGGGTCAACTGTCTAAAAAGATTGTCTCATTCCAACTAAACAAAACACCAATGGTACTTAACTTTAGCCTCTTTAGGCAACTGTTTAACTTTCCTAAGTTAGCAAAAGGAGAACACTTTGTGGCTAACCCAAACACCGATGAATTGTTTCGAGGTATTCGTGCTCTGAATTATGAAGGTGAAATCCACAACCTATCCCAGTTCAATACATCACACATAGGGCAACCCTGGAAAGCACTTATCACTTTCATTGTCAAATGTCTTATTCCAAAGACTCGGGGCTCCGACGTAATGAGACCACCTCAGGCTCACATATTTTGGGGACTTTACACGGGATCTAAAGTGGACTATGCACTACTTATCTGGCAAGAATTTTGTTATCAATTTATTGGAACCAAGAAGAAATCCGTGCATCTTCCATTCCCAAGATTCACCAAGCTTATTATCAATCACTTTATGAAGAGTGACCCAAACATTGATACTCGCGGGAATTTCTTCTACCACACAAAAGATGATGACCATGTGATTCTACAAATGAATGCGGATACTCAATCCACAAAGTATTCATTACGTCCACTCTAGTACCTGATGCAATGATTAATGAAGGAATCAAGGAAAGTGATAAATATCAAGAGATGCTCCACGATATTGACACACAGTTTCGACGAGCAAATTCACTTCCCTTAGAGAAGCAAAAAGTTAAACGAAAGAAAAGAGTTTCCAAGCGCCAATCGACTGCTTCCTCCAAAGATAAAGGCACAGGGAAAATGCAAATAGATGATGAAGATGATGATGAAGATGAGATGATCCACACTGAGGATGACCATGAAGAGTACCACTAAGAAGGCCAAAGAAAGCCAAGCAAACCAAAGGTAAAAAAGTACTTGTTGCTTCAGATGAACCAACTCAACAAACCATTTCTGAAGCCAAACAACTGTGTATTACTCTTCAGCAAAGCAGAGAGGAGGCTTTTGCAACATCCAAAGGATTAGGTTCAACACTGATGCTGATATTGCCTTTTATGAAGATCCTACCGATGAAGATGTTGATAACTTCAATTTTGAAAGTCGTGAGCAGAGTGAAGAGGATGTTGGCAGTGACAACACAAAAACAAATTTGTTGTATCATGATGCCAATATCACCACATCCTTACCGGAACCAACTACCACTGTGATAAACGACGATGCTCATGCAACTTTCATACCAGGAATTCAACTTTAAAGTAAGTCTACTTCTGGCTCTGATGATGTTATGAAATATCTTAATTTTGAAAGGGAGGGTGTCGAGGTTAGTAGGTTACAAATACTGATCCATGGACAAATGAAAATATGGTGGATGTTCCTATAACTTCCGTTACATCAAGTACCATTCCACCACTAACCACCCCGGCAATCACTAATGTCATAACACCAACTATCACACCCGTACCTGCTGAACAACCTGTATCAACTACCGTCCCAACGACTGAATCTACATCGTCATCCATAGTTGAACAACCTGTATCAACTACCGTCCCAACGACTGAATCTACACCGTCATCCATAGTTGAACAACCTGAATCAACTACCGCCCCAATGACGGAATCTACACCATCACTTATCCTTGAACAACCCGTATCATCCACCACAACTTTAACACTTATGGTTACACGTCCACCATCAGTACAACAAGTATCATCCACCTCCAACCCATTCCTCTCAGTCAGTGATCCACTGATTGAGTCTCTTTAACAACAGCTAGAGGCTCAAGTTAAACAAATAGCCGCACTGAATGAAAGAATCACCAATCCTAACACACAAACCCTCAAGGAACCGCAACCTGACGAGACAACACTTAAGAAGATATCCGACAACGTGTCTAAATTTAAAAAGTCAATTAATGATAAAGAGGAATTTGGTTATCCTGATGCTGATATTGCCTTTTATGAAGATCCTACCGATGAAGATGTTGATAACTTCAATTTTGAAAGTCATGAGCAGAGTGAAGAGGATGTTGGCAGTGACAACACAGAAACAAATTTGTTGTATCATGATGCTAATATCACCACATCCTTACCGGAACCAACTACCACTATGATAAACGACGATGCTCATGCAACTTTCATACCAAGAATTCAACTTCAAAGTAAGTCTACTTCCGACTCTGATGATGTTATGAAATATCTTAATTTTGAAGGGGAGGGTGTCGAGGTTACAAATACTGATCCATGGACAAATGAAAATATGGTGGATGTTCCTATAACTTCCGTTACATCAAGTACCATTCCACCACTAACCACCCAGACCATCACTAATGTCATAACACCAACTATCACACTTGTACCTGCTGAACAACCTGTATCAACTATCGTCCCAACGACTGAATCTACACCGTCATCCATAGTTGAACAACCTGTATCAACTACCGTCCCAACGACTGAATCTACACCGTCATCCATAGTTGAACAACTTGTATCAACTACCGCCCCAATGACGGAATCTACACCATCACCTATCCTTGAACAACCCGTATCATCCACCACCACTTTAACACTCATGGTTACACCTCCACCATCAGTACAACAAGTATCATCCACCTCCAACCCATTCCTCACAGTCAGTGATCCACTGATTCAGTCTCTTTAACAACAGCTAGAGGCTCAAGCTAAACAAATAGCCGAACTGAATGAAAGAATCACCAATCCTAACACACAAACCCTCAAGGAACCGCAACCTGGCGAGACAACACTTCAGAAGATATCCGACAGCGTGTCTAAATTTAAAAAACAACATAAAACATTTCTTGGAGAGAAGAAAACTCGTGACAAAGAGAATGCTGCCTTTCTTGGGTCAATTAATGATAAAGAGGAATTTGCTTATCCTGATGCTAATATTGCCTTTTATGAAGATCCTACCGATGAAGATTATGATAACTTCAATTTTGAAAGTCGTGAGCAGAGTGAAGAGGATGTTGGAAGTGACAACACAGAAACAAATTTGTTGTATCATGATGCCAATATCACCACATCCTTACCGGAACCAACTACCACTGTGATAAACGACGATGCTCATGCAACTTTCATACCAGGAATTCAACTTCAAAGTAAGTCTACTTCCGGCTCTGATGATGTTATGAAATATCTTAATTTTGAAGGGGAGGGTGTCGAGGTTACAAATACTGATCCATGGATAAATGAAAATATGGTGGATGTTCCTATAACTTCCGTTACATCAAGTACCATTCCACCACTAACCACCCCGGCCATCACTAATGTCATAACACCAACTATCACACCCGTACCTACTGAACAACCTGTATCAACTACCGTCCCAACGACTGAATCTACACCGTCATCCATAGTTGAACAACCTGTATCAACTACCGTCCTAACGACTGAATCTACACCGTCATCCATAGTTGAACAACCTATATCAACTACCGCCCCAATGACAGAATCTACACCATCACCTATCCTTGAACAACCCGTATCATCCACCACCACTTTAACACTCATGATTACACCTCCACCATCGGTACAACAAGTATCATCCACCTCCAACCCATTCCTCACAGTCAGTGATCCACTGATTCAGTCTCATTAACAACAGCTAGAGGCTCAAGCTAAACAAATAGCCGCACTGAATGAAAAAATCACCAATCCTAACACACAAACCCTCAAGGAACCGCAACCTGACGAGACAACACTTAAGAAGATATCTGACAACGTGTCTAAATTTAAAAAACAACATAAAATATTTCTTGGAGAGAAGAAAACTCGTGACAAAGAGAATGCTGCCTTTCTTGGGTCAATTAATGATAATATGACCAACATCATTCGACGAGAAGTAAATTCTTATGTTGATCAGGAGCTACCAACTCTTTTCAGTACTGGTTTATCTACCCTTCAACTAATGAATCTGTTGCAAACACGTCTGAAAGAAATGAGGCCTCGTATATCGAAATATAAACGAAAAGTTATGCAATATCTCAACAAAGCAATTATTGAGGATACACCTGTAGATACTGGAGACTCTGAGTCTGAGAATGAAGAAGAGCTCGAGGAGGAAAATAACGAGGGTAACAGTGATGAGGATCATGGTGATGATGACCAAAATGAGGAAGAGGATGAGGAATAAGAGGATAAGGATGAAGAGGATAAGGATAAGGATGAATATGAAAACGAGGACGAGGATACAGATGGGGATGAGGATGATGATGATGATAATGACGATGGGAATGGAACCAAAGAGGTTGATAAGAATGACAAAACGGGTACGAATGGCGACGAGTCAAATAAGGATGAAGGTGATAAGGCAACTGAGAAAGGTATTGAGGAAGCTGAAGAAAGCGTTGCTGAAACTGCAGAAAAGACGGTGGACTCTACTGTACCAGAATCTCAGCATATTGACACAAGTATATCTACTGAACTATTTCTACTACTGCTTCTCACAACGAATCTGTAGAACCTATGCTAGAAGAGGAAATTCATGTGTCTACGCATAAAGAAGAACCCACAGGGTCGATGCTAGAAGACGAAATTCCAGTCTCTATGCCCAATGATGATATACCGATGACACAAGAACAACCTTCAACACCATCTGAAGATCAGTACAATTCTGATATGGAAGTTGAAGACTTAAATGTGCCAGAACCAACGTTTGCTGAATCTCTGATCATCGATGACACGATACAAGAGCAACTCTGGCTTACAAATGCAGCACCACAACATCCTTTCGCCACAGCAACAGAAATGGATCTCACTCAATACCTAAACAATCCAATCGATTTCTCAGCCTTTCTAAGGTATCATCATGGGAAACCAACAATGACTCCGGATCTTATCAAAATGGCAGCCGCAGATGTGGACTTCTTTGATACTCTGAAGATCAACCATAATGAGGCTGAATATCACTTAAATGAGCTTACAAAGGCCATGAGAGCAACTACTACGAGAATTCAAACTCCAGTGTTATGACCCCTTACACCCACAGTCATCGCCGGTTCTGCAACAATTCTAATAGAACACTTTGTATCTCATGATCTCGAGTATCTTGAAAAAGGCGCGAAGAAATATGCCACATCACTTACTATGCTCAAGGCTATCAATCTGGAGAACGTACCATAGATTGAAGATAAAGTACCTGATGCATTATGGAGAAGGAATTTGCTCAAGTTTTATGATACTTTTACATCACTTGGCATCTCTCACTGGAATGCAAAGAAAAGGTTAGCTTACAATCACTTCCATCATCTAAAGAGAGGTTCTTCCATTGTTTCAGATTATAGAATTAAAAGCATACAAGGAGCAACTACTCAGACTATATTCGGTTATGATTACTTGAATGTAATCGTGTTCAAACGTACTGATGAAAAAGAGTACAGAATTGATGAAAGTGATCTCCAGTACCTTCGCGTTGAAGACATCGAAGATCTTCTGTTGCTATTGGCTCAGGAAAAAGTCGACGATTTACTACCTAAGATAGTCAATGCGTTGAGCTCCAACCTTCGTCAATATGCTAGAAAAATCGTCATCCAAAACCGGGTGGAAGATTTTCAACTTGGAGTGGAGAGCTATCAAAAGCAGCTAAACTTATGACGTCCCCATACAACTCCGCTCAATAATTTCCACAAGAACAAGAAGCCTTACATGGGAACCACGACATCGGAAGTAGGGATATTTTATCCGAATGAGACTGGCGTCATGCAGTTTATGCGATTCTCGGAACTACACAAATTCAGCGATGGTACGCTCAAACATGTTCGTGATGATCTGACTATTCTCAATGCCGACCTACCGCTTCCAGCTGTCAAGTACACCTGGACGAGCCAATGTAAAAAAGGAGCTAAGTACGTGATAAAAAAGATCAAGGAACTTTTAAGGAAGCGTCGGTTGCTAAGAAGTGTGGAACGATTCGTAGGTGGACGACCATATGGAGCTCACCATAGGTTCACGGAATGATCTATTTAATTATGGATCGTCTTCTATCAGGTCAACTCCATATGTCTATTACTGTGAATATGTTAATTTTTGTAAAATCAGCTTTTGTGGCATGTTGTAGTGTGAAAGTATGATATTTTTCAAGAATTTCTCCCGAGATTCTAAATCTTTCAAACTTATCGTACTCGAGCACTACAACTAACCCTCATTAATTTGAGAGGGAGCATTGATATGTTCTTTGGCCAGCATCTAATTTCATTTTATTACCCAACGACCGGTTAATCCATTAATATCCAAAATATTGATGGTTAACATTTTGGATAAGGTGAGAAAATGGGATTAAGGAGGCTTGATGATATATTTGGCTAAACATGAAAAAGACTTCAAGTATAATCCAACTTAATATGTGTGTTGCACATGTTAAAGGGGAGCATTTTAGATGAACAAAAACACTTAAAGATACAAAACTTTGATATTTATATCACAAGTATCTTAAGTGAGTTTTCAAGGATTTTTCATGGTGACAAGTACTTACCCAAAACACACTTTATTCACGACGGTTGTGGTGACAAAAGGGTGTAGGATTAGGTGCTACTCCAATGATTCTTCCAGAACCGGAGGAATCTTCCCAAGGATAATTCCATAGTTAGAAAATAGAAGTCCTGAGGAAAGATGGAGAATGGAATGTGAACGTAGCTGAATGCTGACCAAGTACTGATGCTAGCACTGGAACAATCACAAAAAGGTGCTAGTAATGATGTATTGGTAAGCATTGAAGGGGTTGAAGAACGAAAAAGAAATGTAAAGATAAAGGGTGTAAAGAAAGAAGCCTTACTTACAACTTAGACAGAAACCAGGTCAACTCATCTTGAAGACAAAGTATCATGGACCCAGTGATGCGATGCACAACTCCTCTCAGCCAACTCAAGTATCTCTCAAAAGATATTTGTTTTAATGTCACGGAGTTCAACACGTTATCTATCGGTTTATACACTCTGAATAAATTAATATTGAAAAGGTGGCAATCCTCTCCAGCCTCCGCTCGCGAAAACAAAAATGCACTAATGAGTCTAGAGCCACGAGATCATCAAAATTCTCATTAGGACACAATTTTAAAAAATAAGAAAGATTTTTTATGAGTCCTACGCAATATTCCTGTAATATTGCCAGAACATCTGAGTAATACGAAAGTTTTACAATGAAGATGGAAATCCTGCTTGAGCCAACATCAAACAAGCTCATGGTAGGTGACACGTGCGGTTCTTTAAGAGCCAATATTGTGATAACTGGAAAGAAACAATGGTTTAACTCTTAATTGAGATTAAACTTATTCTAGGGCCTCTACGCATTATCCAAGTGATCTTGCCAGAACACTCAGAGTGATACCTTAGTGTTCACATTGATGAGTGGAAATCCTTCTAGTGTTAACCTCAAACAGCACTTGGTAGGTAACTTGCAAGATTCTATACGAATCAAGCTCGTGACAACTGGAAAGCAACGATGGTGCAGTTCTTAATTGAACTTCACTTGTTCTAGGATCATGAATTGACGACTTCAATCATACGGACTTTATAATCCAAATGATTCACTCTTTATGTTCGCAGTCAGCTGTGACAATCCGTCAATTTATGGTTTATATTTTATTCTCAAATATTATTTAAAAACATTAATTTAATGTTATATTATGAACTCATTTATTTTTGGGAAGAAATTTAGATTTACATCTTGAAGTAGCATCGACTACGTCTAAACCCGAGGATTCTACGTTACGTGCTTACGTTTACATACACCGTCTTGGGTGACAATCCGACATTTCAGAAAATAAATTTATCCGTAAATATTATTTTGGGATTTTAATTTTGAGTTGGTTCATAAACTCACAAATTTACGAGAAGAGATTAGGACTTACGTGAATAATTTAACGTCCTTTCGACTAAACCGGAAACCTTAGGTTTACTTATTTACGTTTTCGAACTCCGTTTTTGATGAGACAATTTTTGTTAGATTCGTTTTGTGCCGTTGATTCATAATTTATAAAAACGTTTTTCGTAAAACGACCCGAGGGCACGCAAATTGAGGAAACTAGAATCGAGGAGTACCCGTAAATTAGTGGGATGAGACAAAACAAGTTTTGCCTCACCCCACACGTGGGACGGTTTAACACACGACACCACACTCCATGATGTGTCAAAATTTCAACTAACAAGTTAACACTTGTTAACTTGGAGCTTACAAAGTAAGCTACCAACATCAAAAACCATTCTCCCAAAACCACTAGCTTCATTTCCTCCATGCAAATCTCACACAACTCTCCTCCCTCACTCTCTAAATTCTTCCCATATCACCCCTAAACACCCTCATTTTATCAAATTTAACCATGAAATCATATGTTATTCACACATATGATGAAGCCCTTTTCAAGCTCTATTGATTGGTGGTGATTTTAACATCCAAGGAGAAGATTTGGTGATGTCAAAGGGCTGATTTCTACAAGATGTTTACAAAGATTTGTGGTCTTTAAAGTTGGTGTTGATCTATCACAAGTTCTTCCATCAAAATCCAAGCCTTGATCATAAACTACACAACCTTGTTGGTATAGAGATTGTTCTTCCTATCCTCTTTTTATTTTGATTATGTAATCTTGTATTTTCTTTATTTATGTATATGTATATGATGATGAATGATGATTAAAAATATTATGTGGGGATTTGGTATTGATAGATTTGATAAACATGGGTAAAAAGATGGAAAAACCACATGGAAAAATGGTTAAATCTTGCTTAATAAGATGGCTGTATAAAAACAGTAAGTAACCAAATGATAAACTGATAAAATGGTAAAGTGGAATCAATATACAGTAAGTATTAGGTGTTATACACATGTGAGAGTTGGCCATACAATGGAATCATAAAAATGAGTGAGATATGATCAAAACAAATTTAGAGTACAAATCTGCCTACACTGTTTTGGACGAATTTATTAAAATATTTAGAGGTTGATTCATCAGTAGCTATAAAGGAATTAAATTGAAGCACATATCATGTAGTTTCTGTGATAAAAATTTGAGGTCCTATCTCCATATAGAACTCTAGATATGGACATTTTAGTGAACTTAAATTTTAGGACTGATTTTGTGAAATTAAAGTTTAATATTATTATATAAGCACTCAAATAAATATAGTATAAAATGTGAATTAAAAACCACTAACTTATATATTTCATTTATATAAATATGAATAATGATAAATAAATGGACATTATATAAAAATGGTAGTTTGGTAAGTTTTATAAGTTATAAAAACTATAAATATGATTTTTACGTCTTTTCGGCTAGTACCGTAAAATTAACGTTTTTCGTCAATTAAAACTTAGATGATCAGACCCGTCTAATGTAAACTTTTTAAAAGTCATATACTAATATATAGGTACTTAATACAAGTAAAAATCGATAAAACTCGAACTAAATAACATATGGACATTAACGGGCTAAGTTAGCATTATTGGACTAATAATCCAACTAAATGGGTTAAACACTTATAAATTTACTTATTGGGCTTAACCCACTTGGACCCAACATGTAAAGTATAATACTGATAATAAAAGTATAAAATGGATTAATACAAGTTAATGGACTTATAATAGGCTTATTGGACCTAAAACATGTAAATATGTAAAACTAGTAAACTAATATAAAAGTTGTCAACACATAACACAAAAATGAGTAAATGAGAATATATAAACCCACTTGATCATCATCATATGTATAAAGTCATCATATATATACATAATTGTTATTTTGATAAAGTCATTGGACAAAAGTCTAAGACGAGTATTATTTGTCTAGGTTTCCGTGATTGAAGCACGTACCGTACATCCGTATCGCCGATAACCGCCTTTCCCAATCAACGTGAGTTCATAGCCTCGCACTCTTTTAAATGTTTTTATGAAATGTTTTATAAACCCGCGAGGGAGATAACATGTTAGTTTTTATAAAATAGGACACTAGTTGTCCCGATTGTCTGTTTATTGATTTGGACCTGAATGATTGTATGACCCGATGAATGATTAAATGACCCGATAGATAAAATGAAATGGATTATTAAAGTAAGGTTATGTCACTAAAAGTCCCATTAGCATGAATTGTGAACTACCGGGATTTGGTAGACGCTTATGCATATAATAGTACTATTTGGGGACGATCACCCCAGTTCGCGCCTTGACGGTTGATCCCCGTCGTGCCATATTGATTGATAAGCGAATTTATGTATGAGAAGATTTACACAAGCGTGATTATTGTGACGACACGCTAAATTAGATGGGTAAATGATTTTCGGGTTAGCTACCCGTTGTTTGTATTAGTAAGGTAACAATGTCATGCGGCTTATAATAATCCAAATAACGAAATACTGCTATACGCAGTGAATTATGATATATTTTCTGACTAGCAATACGGGGTCTTATTATTGATATTATATTTGTGTTTTGGTTTTGCATAACCATATTCATATAACGGTTTTTATTTAACTTTATACAACGTTATAAAACGTATTGTATAATGTTTTTACGACAATGGTTCGTATAATGATTTTTAAGGCAAACGCCTATAATATGATTTTTCATAAGGATTTGTATAAAATGACTTTGGCTATTTTATGGCCTATTACAAAGATTTGTACAAAATGATTTTCGGTAATAATTTTATACCGATGTCATATTGATGGATTTTATTAAACTCTGTGAATTCACATGGCGTCATCGCTGACCTTTTCTTTTAACATGTTTTATCTCAGGTACTTGAAGGTAATTCTCGGGAAGACAACAAGAATTCATGGCCCGCACTTAAATAATAATTTCCATTCAAATGCTTTGTAAAAATTGTATGAAATACTATGACTTGGGACCTATGTAAATTTCATATTTATGAATGGAAATGCTTTATTACTAAACGACGCGATTTTTAAGCGTTGTCTATTATGTGAGTAATGTGCTATCCCGTAACACCAACGAGTCTTCCGTTGTATTGAATTGTGTAAATTTGGGGGTGTTACAGTTTGGTACCAGAGCTCTCGTTATAGAGAACGAAAGATTTTTAAAACCAAGGTTTTGAATAAAACATTTCAAAATCTTTTAACTATAAACATTTTTCACAAAATGTCTAAAAATCTTTTGACTATAACGGTGCCGAAGAATTCTCGAGTTACCGACAAGGCCAGACTGAGAAGTGTTATTTCAATATATATATAACTTGGACTATATATATATATATATATATATATATATATATATATATATATATATATATATATATATATATATATATATATATATATATATATATATATATATATATATATATATATATATATATATATATATATATATATATATATATATATATATACATATGATGTAATTTGATTAAATGATTGTTTTACGATTATTTTAATACTTATACGAGGTATTTATACGACGTAGATTGTCACAAGTAACCCTAACTCCCTTAGCAAATCAATCGAAGCTATTCCCGTAGGAACTCTATCTATCCTAGATCTAAACCAAGTTGTGGATATTTATGATCCCAACAAAATGGTTGATATTCGTAGGAATGTTGATAGTAGTTGATTATGATATTAGAGAAGAATTGGCGAGATTAAATCTGATATCGATGTCATGACGATCTTTCCTTATAGAGTGGAGTTTGACAAAACCTTACCACATAGAAAGATGTCATCTGATTCGTTGTCATCCAATTCTTAAATTGAAATCGAAAGGGTGAATGTTGCACTTGAGGCTGTCATTGGAACCATTACCCAAAAGCCTAATGCCAATAGTACCTTTCCGAGAAGTCTAATTAAATGTGTGAGTCATTTAATACTAGTGACTCATTTGACAACTATTGTTGTAAGAGCTATAGGATTGGAAATTAAGTATTGTTCATATCGAGCTTTTATTGCCCTATTAAGGTCTAAGAATAAGGTTGAAAGTATTGGAAAATGAGGTAGGATGTCGCATTGAGAATAAGATTGATTGAAACTTGAATAAAGTAAAATTTAACCCGTATGGAATATTAAATTGTTAAGAGGAAGTTGTTGAGTCCTATGATTGAATTATAAGGTTTTAAATGATTTTTGGTTCGTGTTAAGGGTTGTTCCTAGGCCATTGTCCAATAACGAGGATGCCCAGTGTCTAAGAAATAAATTGAAGAAATCTTCTTCTGAATTGAGACCGATGGATCTTCTGGGACAGGTGGAACACCTAATGACTCTTGTAGATTAGTATTCATTGTGGTATCTTTTAAAAATCCCTAACTTAACTGAGACATCAATTGGTAGGATAAGTTCTTGGAATTGTATGACAAGTGACACGTAATGTGTTACGGTACAATTTAGACTTGTTTGTGATTTTTGAAAAACTACCTTAGATTGCTAAATTCTACATGTATCGATGTTATCTATCTTTTATTACTTCATCCTAATGCTCGCATTAGTGATGCAACCATTGAACAAGTACTCATCTCGAATTGAGTTACGTTGTGGATTATTCTTTTTGAGTGCCATCGAGGTCATGAACCTCATGATTATTTGGCTAAAGCTCATTTCCTATTATATTGTAGTTAGTTCTTGGTGAACAACTTTTCATCACTCCTTTGCAGATCACTAATTGTTTTTATAAGTTAAAATAGTATCCCTTGAGAAAAAATTGGGTTTTCATCACCATATGGATTATTTAAAGTGAGACTTATAAATAATCATTATCGAAATGAAGTTGTTTATAAAACACCTTGAAAAACTTAATTGTTTTCATAACGAAGAAAATCTTTGTAAATTTATTTTTGATTCTTATTTAAGAATTAAGAATGAAAATGTTTTTATAAACATGATGATAAAATTTTGATGAACTGAGTATTGCGTCGTTAATCTTGAAATTGTATATAGTTGCGCGCCTACATACAATCTGGAATGGACCATGCAAGGCTGATTAGTAGTCACCATAAAATTAATGAATAAACACTACATTTTCTTTGAAGATTGTGAAAGATTAAATTTTATGAGATCTGCAAGAAGTGAAAAATAGGGACATAGTGTTAGGGACACCTACATATGTGCCTGTAGCATCTATTCTTCTGAGTCGAATTTACTCATCTGTGGATATTGTCTTAATTGACAATTGATATTTTCTTTCTTGTCCAATTTTCTCGTAGTGAGATTCTTTGAAAAAGTATCTGATTACCGAGTGTTGATACCCGACTGGATGTATCGACGTTCCTATCATTTCTTTTGATTTGATTTCATTTGAATGACCTGGGTAACGATCCGAGGAGCTTTCAAATGCGTACTCAAATTATGAAAACATGGGATATATTCATATTCGTTAAATGTTTTCGTCTGTATCTGATTTGAAATTCTATCGCGTAGATTATGCGTTGACCTTACTCTTTTAAGGCTAGTTATGTCTCCAGATATCCTTGAACTTGTGAAGGATTATGAGTTATTATTAGTCTTTTGAGAAATTCACATCTTATCGACGACAATAAAACTGAAAAGTTGGTAATGCCAGTAGAATGGATTGATTGATTATGACATGACGACATTGTCTTAATTGATGGGAACTCGAGTAGAATTCCCCTAAAAGATAAGATGTTTATTATCAAAAGTGATCTAAATAATTCTTGATGGATGATTATATCCTTCATTTAGACTTGAAATTACCATGAATGGTTGTGATATAGTCATAGATATTATAATCTAGAAAAGAACTTAAAGTAAATTTATTAAAAGATGTTCCTACCATCTGAAACTTTAGGAAGTATTTGTTGGTGAATTACCTAGACTTTCGCCATTAAGGCAAGTTGAATTTGGTATTTATTATATTCCTGGTGTTGCACCTGTGGCGTGTGCACTGTACGTCAGCATCAGCTGAATTAAAGAAATTACCGTACAACTGAGAGAGTTGTCGGAGAAAGATTTTATTCTACCAAGCTCGTCATCATGAAGAGCTATGTTGTTATTATTTCTTATATTTATTAATTACCGTGAACTAAGTAAATTGATGATTAAAATCTATATCCACTACCCAAGATGATGGATTGTTCGATCATTTACAAGGTTCTAGCGTATGTTCTAAAAATTTGATCCACGGCACGGTTATCATCAACTTCCCATCTGCGAAAAAGATTATCTATTACAATCACTACATCTAGAACTTGAAATAAACATTATGAGTTTCACGTGATATCGTTTGGATTGACAATGCACATGTAGTATTCATAAATTTGGTGAATCACGTGTGTAGGCTGTAATTTGATAAATTCATGCTTGTGATCATTAAGAACCATATGTTTGTTTATAAGAATAAGAAGGAGTTAATAATTATTTATATTTATAGATTGCCCTGAATTGGCCGAACAACGAAAACCTGTACCTTGACTAATTAACATGTGATTTAAGGCTTAATCCTTTACATTATTTGACCGTGTGATTAAAAGATAATGGAATATATATCGACTCTTCAAAAATTAAGAGCCCTTTTAAGACTTTAGGTTTTACCAAAAAGAAAGTGCAAATATTTTTTGACAAATGTTTTACCAAAGAAATTTTTAAGGGATTATTTCCTTATGCCCAAATCATTTAACTAAACTCCTGTTTAGGGGTAAATGTTTGTACATACCTCAAGACAACCTAAGAGTGATTGAGGAAACCATTTAAACCATGACTTGAAATTTGAAATGACAATTTTTGCTTTTCAACTAAGAAAATTTTGACCAAAGTATAAACAAAGATTTTTCGAACATTTATAGATCTTATTAATTATATTCGGTAAATCAACAAAAATCATATTAATTAAATTCAAATTTATTTTGAACATTTTTCTATAATTGAACGAACTAAGAAAAATTTAAAACTTTTACGTTTACATTTCATAAAATTAAATGTTTATTATTTAATTACATGTAGTAATTATCGACGCTTTAAACGTCGGATTGAGCAAAACTAATAAAAATGATAATTGAGACGAAACTAAAACTTAGATAATATGAAGAAAGAAATTTTGAATGAATACGGACATGATAATTATTTCATCAAGAAAGATGAATGTAAATACTGACGCATTATGTAAAAAGGATAAAGAATCAATTAGGATGTGTTTCTTAATAATGACTGTGCAAAATAAATCACCGAACAATATAAAAATAAACAATGCTTGTAAGAAGGATAATATAAATAATAAAAGGGTTCGCGGCTAATGTGAACCATTAGAATTAAGAAGCCGATGACATTAAATGTATAAAAGGCCGCTTGTGGTTGGCTAAATATGGAGATTTTGAGATTTAGTGATATTAGAATCTCATAAGTTTATGTATTCTATTCATGTCATTTCTGACTAAGTGTATCTTATCTGAAGAAGATGTACTGATGGCAAATTATGAAGGCAGACATCGCCTCATACATTAGTAAACGTCTAACTATTGCAAAGGTCATCATCTGAATTTGATTCGATTTGGGTCATCGTCGACAGACTGAACAAATCTACTAATATCATTCCTGTTAATTATAGATTCCCGATGAAGAAATTGACTCTTTGTATTTAAAGGTGTTGTGTAAACATAGTGTTCCTGTACCGACCATCTCTATCAAGATCCTCGCTTCGCATCGAATTTCTAGAGATTTGCTCAGAAGTCATTAAGAACGAACCTTGATGAGAGTACTGTTTACCACCCCAATCGAAGGGATGAGGTAAAGTAATGATACAAAATACTATAAGTGATGTTTTATGTTTGAATGATTGACCTTTGGCAATAAACCGTATAATCGTTTTCATTTGGAGAGATTATCATTGAAAACTATCGTATTAGGATCGAGATCGAATCTTGTGAGGATATATATTAGAGCATCTGTAAGCAGGAGTTAGGATGAAGACACCCGACATACACCCATTGTGAGTTGGACATGTCTTTTAGGTTTAAGGTTTCCTATGATGGCGAACCTAACCTTTCAAAATACTCGACCCGCGAGACCTGAAATGATTATTGAAATTATGATATGATTATTGACTGCCGGTAGTGGGTAGGAGGTTATGTGAATATGAACTGTAGATCTTGAAGTGCCAAATGGGTAGCGAAGTTATGCCAAAAAATTTAACCATGGAAAAATGAATTGATGATCTGGAAGATCATGGGATATAAGTCCCCGTTGTATGGGACCATTGAGATGATGTAAAAGATTGGTTTGAAAGGCATATAAGCTGGATCTACCCTAGGACTTCAAGAGCTGCGTGAATTATGTTTCGTATATCGAACTTGATAAAATGTCTATCAAGTGAGAATCTGATCACTTCTTGATAAAGTTTAGATCGGCGAAAAGTTGCATTCATCAAAAACCCGTGAACATCATGGATAGAGAAAGTAAGTCAATATTAAGCCTGATCTTATTCCCGTAGTTATGTTTGATGAAAGTCGTGTATTGTAATGAATTAAACTTGTGAGAAAAGACCGAATGTGGAGGAAATACCCACATGGATTTAACTCTATAATAAGCGAGTAGTAAGATAAGATGATCTTTGAGGACAAAGATCTTGTTTAGGGGTAAATGCTGTGACAATCCGTCAATTTATGGTTTATATTTTATTCTCAAATATTATTTAAAAACATTATTTTAATGTTATATTATGAACTTACTTATTTTTGGGAAGAAATTTGGATTTACATCTTGAAGTAGCACCGACTACGTCTAAACCCGAGGATTTTACATTACGTGCTTACGTTTACATACACCGTCTTGGGTGACAGTCCGACATTTCAGAAAATAAATTTAACCGTAAATATTATTTTGGGATTTTAAATTTGAGTTGGTTCATAAACTCACAAATTTACGAGAAGAGATTAGGACTTACGTGAATAATTTAACGTCCTTTTCGACTAAACCGGAAACCTTAGGTTTATGTATTTACGTTTCGAACTCCGTTTTTGATGAGACAATTTTTATTAGATTTGTTTTGTGCCGTTGATTCATACTTTATAAAAACGTTTTTCGTAAAACGACCCGAGGGCACGCAAATCGAGGAAACTAGAATCGAGGAGTACCCGTAAATTAGTGGGATGAGACAAAACAAGTTTTGACTCACCCCACACATGGGACGGTTTAACACAAGACACCACACTCCATGATGTGTCAAAATTTCAACTAACAAGTTAACACTTGTTAACTTGGAGCTTACAAAGTAAGCTACCAACATCAAAAACCATTCTCCCAAAACCACTAGCTTCATTTCCTCCATGCAAATCTCACACAACTCTCCTCCCTCTCTCTCTAAATTCTTCCCAAATCACCCCTAAACACCCTAATTTGATCAAATTTAACCATGAAATCATATGTTATTCACACATATGATGAAGCCCTTTTCAAGCTCTATTGATTGGTGGTGATTTTAACATCCAAGGAGAAGATTTGGTGATGTCCAAGGGCTTATTTCTACAAGATGTTTACAAAGATTGGTGGTCTTTAAAGTTGGTGTTTATCTATCACAAGTTCTTCCATCAAAATCCAAGCCTTGATCATAAACTACACAACCTTGGTGGTATAGAGATTGTTCTTCCTATCCTCTTGTTATTTTGATTATGTAATCTTGTATTTTCTTTATTTATGTATATGTATATGATGATGAATGATGATTAAAAATATTATGTGGGGATTTGGTATTGATAGATTTGATAAACATGGGTAAAAAGATGGAAAAACCACATGTAAAAATGGTTAAATCTTGCTTAATAAGATGGCTGTATAAAAACAGTAAGTAACCAAATGATAAACTGATAAAATGGTAAAGTGGAATCAATATACAGTAAGTATTAGGTGTTATACACATGTGAGAGTTGTCCATGCAATGGAATCATAAAAATGAGTGAGATATGATCAAAACAAGTTTAGAATGCAAATCTGCCTACACTGTTTTGGACGAATTTATTAAAATATTTAGAGGTTGATTCATCAGTAGCTATAACGGGATTAAATTGAAGCACATATCATGTAGTTTATGTGATAAAAATTTGAGGTCCTATCTCCATATAGAACTCTAGATATGTACATTTTAGTGAACTTAAAATTTAGGACTGATTTTGTGAAATTAAAGTTTAATATTATTATATAAGCACTCAAATAAATATAGTATAAAATATGAATTAAAATCCACTAAATTATATATTTCATTTATATAAATATGCATAAGGATAAATAAATGGACATTATATAAAAATGGTAGTTTGGTAAGTTTTATAAGTTATAAAAACTATAAATATGATTTTTACGTCTTTTCGGCTAGTACCGTAAAATTAACGTTTTTCGTCAATTAAAACTTAGACGATCGGACCCGTCTAATGTAAAATTTTTAAAAGTCATATACTGATATATAAGTACTTAATACAAGTATAAACCGATAAAAACCGAACTAAATAACATATTAACGGGCTAAGTTAGCATTATTGGACTAATAATCCAACTAAATGAGTTAAACACTTATAAATTTACTTATTGGGCTTAACCCTTTTGGGCCCAACATGTAAAGTATAATACTGATAATAAAAGTATAAAATGGATTAATACAAGTTAATGGACTTATAATAGGCTTATTGGAGCTAAAACATGTAAATAGGTAAAACTAGTAAACTAATATAAAAGTTGTCAACACATAACACAAAAATGAGTAAATGAGAATATATAAACCCACTTGATCATCATCATATGTATAAAGTCATCATATATATACATAATTGTTATTTTGATAAAGTCTTTGGACAAAAGTCTAAGACGAGTATTATTTGTCTATGTTTCCGTGATTGAAGCACGTACCGTACATCCGTATCGCCGATAACCGCCTTTCCCAATCAACGTGAGTTCATAGCCTCGCACTCTTTTAAATGTTTTTATGAAATGTTTTATAAACCCGCGAGGGAGATAACATGTTAGTTTTTATAAAATAGGACACTAGTTGTCCCGATTGTCTGTTTATAGATTTAGACCCGAATGATTGTATGACCCGATGAATGATTAAATGACCCGATAGATGAAATGAAATGGATTATTAAAGTAAGGTTATGTCACTAAAAGTCCCATTCGCATGAATTGTGAACTACCGGGATTTGGTAGACGCTTATGCATATAATAGTACTATTTGGGGACGATCACCCCAGTTCGCGCCTTGACTGTTGATCCCCGTCGTGCCACATTGATTGGTAAGCGAATTTATGTATGAGAAGATTTACACAAGCGTAATTATTGTGACGACACGCTAAATTAGATGGGCAAATGATTGTCGGGTTAGCTACCCGTTGTTTGTAGTAGTAAGGTAACAATGTCATGCGGCTTATAATAATCCAAATAACGAAATACTGCTATACGCACTGAATTATGATATATTGCCTGACTAGCAATACGGGGTCTTATTATTGATATTATATTTGTGTTTTGGTTTTGCATAACCATATTCATATAACGGTTTTTATTTAACTTTATACAACGTTATAAAACGTATTGTATAATGTTTTTATGACAATGGTTCGTATAATGATTTTTAAGGCAAACGCCTATATTATGATTTTTGATAAGGATTTGTATAAAATGACTTTGGCTATTTTATGGCCTATTACAAAGATTTGTACAAAATGATTTTCGGTAATAATTTTATACCGATGTCATATTGATGGATTTTATTAAATTCTATGAATTCACTCGGCGTCATCGCTGACCTTTTCTTTTAACATGTTTTATCTCAGGTACTTGAAGGTAATTCTCGGGAAGACAACAAGAATTTATGGCCCGCACTTAAATAATAATTTCCATTCAAACGCTTTGTAAAAATTGTATGAAATACTATGACTTGGGACCTATGTAAATTTCATATTTATGAATGGAAATGCTTTATTACTAAACGACGCGATTTTTAAGCGTTGTCTACGATGTGAGTAATGTGCTATCCCGTAACACCAACGAGTCTTCCGTTGTATTGAATTGTGTAAATTTGGGGGTGTTACATCAGCTTTGGACGGTCGAATAAAGAGAACGGGTTTACCCGTGAAATCTTGTCAAGGAGATCTTTAATTAGAACTACCTGTCACAAGTACGATATTTATTATAATCCAACGGTCTTCACCGACCGGAGGTAAAATGCTACCGAATTAGAATAAAATGTCAAAACTATTTTATTCGTATCTTATTATGTTTCTGCATTTGAAGACGGTGGCGTTGCGGTGTACCAGTAGAAGTCGTCCTCACATACTTATTCCTTCTGCATCAAATATTTCTGCAAATTCAAGAAAGTATGACCAAAACGTCTTCCGCTGTATCAACTCTAAAACTTTCAAGAATTCAACAAAGGATAGGTATGTGGGACATGAAGTCACAAAGAGGCGAACATCACAAGAAGGCAAAGACTGCACGTGGAAGGCCAAAAGTACATGCTCTCAGCCAAAGCTATAAGATTATCAACATATTCACAAAAGAAAAGAAAGAAGAAAAGAGAAAACAACTACGAGCTCAAGACGAAGACTTAGTATAGTATGCTAGGTTTAGGACATTGTAATTTGGAGTGACCTCTCTTAGGGGGGGATTGTTAGAAATACGTTTTTAACGTATATTAGAAGTATCGGTCACTCCAACAATATTATTAAACGTTGTAGGCTCGTAGTTAGTTATCTACTTATGAATGTGTAAACGCCTAGCCCATGGAAATATCCATGGGTTGGAAGGCCCAAGCTCACCAAGGCTTGGGTATTTAAACCCTTTCCTTTGAAGGAAAGGGTGTTGGTTGTTTTATTTTACTTAAGAAATACACATAGTTTTCTCTCATTTCTCTCTCTTGTTTCTTTCTCTAGAAAAATATCAACCCTCTTGAAATCAAAGATTATCACAATTCTACACATAAGGTCTCGGTTTGGTTGTGGTTTTTCGGCCGCAAGCAACCAAGGGACCCCGACGCATGTCGGGTTAGCCTTGGTGATCAAGGGGGGTCTCGGCTGAAAACCACACGCACCAGTTTAGGCCGGTGGCGGTTTGCCATGGTTAAGGGTGTAGATCCGGTTCAAGGGGTTCACGGACCGACTCATAACATGTTTAGACTTCAAACACGGGTTCGGTTCACTGTTTATTTTACAAGTTAATTATTTATTTTTACAAGTTAAATAATTACAAGATTTAATTAAATTAATTTAACATGCTATGTAATTAATTTAATTTGGACATGACTTAGGTTATATTATTATTATTAATAATACATGATTTTAACCTAAGTATTTTATTGTGACAACCCAAAATCGAGGTCATTGCTTAATCTTATTTTACGATTATTTTTGAAACTTTTGGATGAGTTTGAACGATATTTATTTTTGGAGGTTTAAGTTTAAACCGATTTTGAAAGGTCTATATTTAATATTTATCAAGTATAAGGAGTATTAGCAAGCGTGATGTCGATGGATGCCAAATATTTTACGTTTTATTGTCGGTTGTTCGATTTTTATTATTTTCAAGGTTTTATTTTAAATGACGTGTTAAGTCG
Source organism: Glebionis coronaria (assembly GCA_025667525.1). Taxonomy (NCBI): domain Eukaryota; kingdom Viridiplantae; phylum Streptophyta; class Magnoliopsida; order Asterales; family Asteraceae; genus Glebionis; species Glebionis coronaria. Next base: position 268,593,083 of record CM046878.1, read on the forward strand.
AGTCGAGAGTCGATATTATTATTTTTGAGGTACGTTATAAATTTTTAAAAGTATATTTATGAAACCCGAGCCCCGTAAATATTTTGAAAATTTATAAATTGTTATTTCCCGCTTTTTAGCTAACTATTTACATTTCTAGCCACAACTTTCACTAAATTGCAACTTGGTCCCTATCCCACTATATATAAACTTAAATCAACACACACACATCACATTTTCCATTTCAAAAATTTCACTTCCACTCTCTCTCTCTCTAGCTTTGCCGAAACACCACCACCATCACCAAACACAATCAAACTTCAATTTTTCTTGAGTTTTAGGTTGAATCAAGCTAAACTAACACTAGATCCAACCTTATTTTTTTATCAAGGATCACATTGGTGTAAGAATTTCTTACATGCAAGCAACTTTTTTTTCTTGATATTGGTAGGTAAGAGATATGATCATGCATGGCATTATCATGATGATCCATGGTGGTTTGTGCTAAAATCTTGTTAGAAACTTCATTTTGATCTTATGATTTTTATTTTGATTATGATTTTGATGTTATGGTTAATGTATGATGATATTAGGGCATAGTAATGATCATTTCCATGGTTGGTTTTTATCAAAATGTTGATTTTGTACAAGTTTTGAGTAGTCATTTTATAACAGTAAGTAAAAGGTAAAATCCGAATTTTTATGTTTTTAAAATGGCTTAAATTATAGCCTAGGGTTGTAGATAATTTTCTTAGATTCGATTTGATATAAGGTAGAGCTTCTAGCTCAAAACGAGCGCGAAGTTATGATGTTTTGAATGATCGTGTACCGGGAGACGAGTATCGGCACTACAAATAGTTGTTGTCGATATTTGGATCGAATCTCGGGGACTCTAAATGGATATTTTGAAAAATTTAACCTACTGATAATGAGGTGTTTACTTATTAGTTTGAGTTTACTTTAAAACCCGAGTGTCGGTTTTGTAAACGGAGTCGTTTAAATAAGTTAAAACGGTTGTATGAAAAATTAACGTAAATCTGTCCGGATTTTGTAGTTTGAAAATGAGTCGGGTAAAGTACTTTAAAATTAATTTCATTTGATAAACCTGTTAGAGGACTTTCTATATATATTAATTTAGTTTATCGAGTCGTTTCATAAACGGTTGACGAGTTTAAAAGGGGTAAATGAGCTACTACATGTAGTATGTACCGGCGGACTTTGTAAAAAGTATAAAATGGTTAAGTAAATGTGTAGTAAAGTATAATGAAGTTATGTATATCGTTTTCTCTCGAGTTTATCGTGACTTTATGAGTTTGAGTTTGATTTTGTTATGTATGATTTATTTCTCGAGTCATTATTTAACGAACGCGCCTTATTTGATAGGTAGCGGTTCTCGTGTTTGAAAGGCATCCATTATCATCGACGATCATCTCGCTAGATCTCTTATACTAAGGTGAGTCTATAGCCTCGCTTTCTACTCGTTTTAATGATTTTAATACCCGCGAGGGGGATACATGCTATTTGAAAATATATGAACACAAGTCATGAGTAATTGTTAGACCCAAATGTTGCCTAAAGTTGATTTCATTGTATTGAGTAACTTGTTGCTAAAGACCCTAAATTCATGAGCCATTAACTATCTTCTGACTTGAAGTTGTGAGTCAGGAATAGCCGCTTATTCTAATGGTAGTACTATTGGGTTGACCACCCTATCTGAGACCAGGGCATTACGTTGAGTAACCCGCTGGGAAGGATAATTTTACGTGAATAAGATTGTGGTATTCTAGCAACTGATACCCTAGAGGGGCAATGGTTTTATTCTAGTCATGCCGGCATTTGGCGTGGGTGACTATTTGGTTAAGGGGTCGGTGTCATGAGCTTAAATACAATGCTTGTTTAATAATATCATTATTATTACTGCCTTGAATATAGATTGTGTGTACGACAATTCTATAAATGATTATGATTGATTTTCTTCTTGTGTTCAAATGTGATTTGATAAACCTATAGTCTCGCTCAACATTATTGTTAACTCGTTTTATGCATGTATTTCAGGTAATAGGAAGTGATGGAGTATGGAGCTTTGCTGTGGAGGTTGTGGCTTGGCTTTTGGAAGAATGTTGGTCTAAACCGTTTTCTACCTGACAGACAGGACGATAGTAACCACTACTATGACAGCAACTATCCTAGAAATCGCAACTAAAACTCTGGCCACGGACGTGATCAGAAATACAAGGATTAGTAGTCCAACCGATCCGCCAATTCTGGCATAATAACCTTATATTGTGGTTATATTTGTTTCACATCTCGAGACACATGTCATGACATCAGTCAAGAAAGATGTCTCACGTATACTTTCTGAAGACACATGTCAAGACATCAGTCAAGACACATGTCTCACGTATACCTCCTGAAGACACATGTCAAGACACCAGTCAAGACATATGTCATGCTTATAGTTCCAAGAAACGAGTCAAGACACATGACTCACGTCCAACTATGGAATATTTCTAAGAAATTCAGGGTACCCTCCAAGGGTATATCTATTTTGTTGTGCCATGTATTAATCAGGCCACAAGAATTTCAATACCATTATCGGCGCATCAGTGAGAACTGTCACGTTGCCGATGTCACTTTCATTTCTTTAACCATAATTCATATATTCATGACCATGAAGGACGCCTTTCGTATTCCCACGCATACGAAGGTTTTCCTTCAGTTTAATGATGAGAACCAAGCTGCTAACGAATTTCCTCGGACATACACGAGATGAATTTTATCCTAATTATGGACTATGAACAGCACACCATGCTACGATTCATAATTATGTACAGTAGTGTTCAGGCCCTTGAATACATTCAGCTTGATTCTCCATCAGGAAAATCTGTACAAATTATCTATGCTTCCCAAGCATGTGCTTTGTTAGCCATGATTGCTAAAATTTTCTAGTGGTCAGTAAGACACGACTACTAAAGTCCTTTTACGCATAACCAACGGATTATTCCAAAATTGTTCCTTACACTCCGGAAGAACCTTCAAGGAGAAGGACGGTAACATAAGATTATGTGTCAACTACCGTCGATTTTTAAACAAATCACCATTTACGACCGTTACTCTTCTCCATGTATTGACAAGATCGGATTCATGATCATGCTGCCAATAGTGACGGGTGAAAGAGCAGGACATGTCCATGACTGCTATTCGTGCACGACTCGGTCATGCTAGATTTATGATTTTGAATTAGTCTCATCAATGCTCCAACAGCATTATGGACTTAATAAATTGAGTTTCCATGAACTCATAAGCAAATTCATCAGCGTTTTCATTAAGGATTACCTAATTTCCTCTAAGCCTAGAGAAGAACAGGAAGACCATATCTGCACTATATTGCAAATTCTATGACAAGAGAAATTTTACCCTGGAAATTTTTTCCAATATCAATTCTGTTTGATTTCAGTGACACGCTGAATCACATGGCTTTCTACGGTTAATCTTACCATGACTCAGCTTATGCGTAAAGGAGAGAACCCTACACTACATTAGGTGTTCTAGAAAATCCTACGCTAAGAAAAGTTTCGATTCATAGACTCAGAGTTTCGCAAACTCCTATGTATCAAGTTCGATGAAGCAAGATACAGTTACGTTCATATCTTCATACCTGTCATACAAACAGGTTAAGATAGGACACCAACAGACTGGGATGTTTTCATCATATAAAATTGTGAATCGAAAAGGGACAAGATCTCCATGGATTTTAGTTACCAGATTTCAGCAAACTCAGAAGAAGCATGATGCTATCTGGGTTATTGTCAACAGTTTGATCAAGTCTGCAGAATCCTTACATCCGTACGGATTTCAGAACCAACAGATTGATCGGACATGTTCCAGCCAAGGCTCATCCGATCACTTGGCAATCCCTCAGTTATCGGGTCAAACAAATATTCATAATTGTGCTCCTAATTTACTTCACATCCTTGTTCAAATTTCACGACTTGCTTTCACGCTCGTGTTCATGACACTATTCACGTTCATGATCGTATCTTGGCTTGCGATTTTACGTTCATTATTCTCATTTGGGAAGTTTTGCAAGAACTTGAGAGACCAGACCCAAGTTTAGTATAACTCTCCATCATCAGATAGACGTTTCAAGTCATATTCCACGTTTCACCTTGTAGCGTTTGGCGTTACCGCCATTATATTCTATGATCACGATATGTTTCACATGTCATGTTCATTCCACGTTCCTCATATCATGATCAAGATATGTTACACGTATCATGGATCACGATATGTTTACTCATACTACACTCGCCATATCTCCACGTAGCACGTTCAAAAATTTTCACGTATCACGTTCAAAATTTTTCACGTACAACGTTTCTTTATGCCTCGCGCATCGTTTCTAATTATCAGTTAAGTCAGATTGTCTTGCATCGTAACGTTTCAGTTACCCTAGCACGTTAACTCTTATTTTCCTCGATCAAATTTAGGGGATCTACCTTCCGTTGATAACCAAGAATTTCTTCGTATTCCAAGTCAAGGTCAGGAGGACCAAGATTTATCATTAGTGTCAAGATCTTCTGAAGGAACCGTTCCAAGAGGGAGGCCACTTAGAAACGGACAAGTTCATCCGGACTTTTATCCGTTTTCTCTCATCAATTAGATATGTCCTTTCAGTCACGTCACGTTCCATGTCCTTCCAAGACATGTCACGTTCCGCATTCCTTCTGCCAGGAAACCCGCACGTTCAATTATCTTACATACCCTCTCAGTTTGATTCGGGTATGTTTCTCTTTCAGTTAGGTTACCTATAATTCGGGGACGAATTATTCTTTTTAGGGGGAAGAGTTGTAAAACCCGCATGCTTTTATCATGAATAGTACCCTTAAGATCGTACGTACTAGATTAAAACTTTCCTTTTATAGTACGATTACGTTTACGTGTTAGGATTTTACGTATTACGTACGTGTTAGAATACGATAAGTATTTATTAAGCACGAACACGCAATAATTATTTAAACAATAATTAATCACGAACATGCGATCATGAAATCATGAAGGTAATTAAATCACAAGCTAATATTAATTACGTATATATATTTATTACGAACACGAATAAATATATTAGGTCACGGTAATTATTTAACGAGAACACACAAAACACGAACAAACACGTAAAACACGAACACGAGAACACACTTATTAATTAGACACGGAAAATGATCGGGTTACCCCATGTGGGCCCATATGACACGAAATTAGGAAGGAGGATGGGCCAAGCCCATTAAAATTTACTAAAGGGGGGGGTTAAGGGGAAAAACACTACTCATAATTTTTACAAAAGATTTTAGAAAACCTAAAAGTTGTCCTCCTCCTCTTCCTTGTCTTTTGGCCGCCACCCATACAACACACCAAGAGGGTGTTGATTGATCTTGGATCTTGGAATTATTGCTAGTGTTCGTGTTTGTTCATCATTGTTTAGATCCACGCATTCGGTAAATCCTTTAACCCTTTTCTTTTAATTTAATCTTTTAAATAATTAAGAACATGTTATGTTTTTTTATAAAACCTAATTAAATCATAGATCTAACATGGAGTTGGATTTGGAATAAATCAAGAAGTAATGTTTTAGGGGTGTTTTATTCTTGGTCGCGCCTAAACCGAACCCGAGAGGGTCTCGGTTTGGCTACATGACCACCACCAAGACCATATGGCCCCGGTTGGTTGGTGTGGGTCCCACGGCAACAACAAGACAAGGGTAACCCCGAATTGGTTCGGGGTATGGTGTCGATTTCATGTCCGGTTCATAGTTCTTAGTCAAGATCTAGTTCACGGTGTATGTTATGATTATTTTCTTTTATAATCTTATGTTAAAATTAAATTAATGAACATGACATAATTAATTTAATAACATGACTTAGGTTATATTAATTATTAAAATCATGAAATTATTAACCTAAGTATTATATATTTTAAAGACTTATAATTAATTAATTATTTAAAAACCATGGTTATAATTAATTAATTAACATGACTTAGGTTATATTATTAATAAATAATAATACATGTTTTAACCTGAGTATTTAACTTTGTTTAATTAAAAACATGTTATACTTTAATTAAATATTTTAACCTATAGGGTATTTTAATTATATGAAATAATTAATAAACTATACATTATATCATATGACTTAGAAAATAATCATGAAAACACTTAGGCTTATATACTTAGCTTATTTAACCAGCTTATTTCTAATTATGGAAACTTTCTATTTTTAGAAACTTAATTAAATAAGGCAGCTAATCTATTTATGCAAACTATCTATTTTTAGAAACTTATTTATTTTAGGCAGCTAATCTATTTATGGAAACTTATTTAATTAAGGCAGATGATCTATTTATGGAAACTTTCTATTTTTAGAAACTTATCTATTTTAAGCAGTAATTCTATTTTTAAAAACTTTCTATTTTTGGAAACTTTCTATTTTTGGAAACTTTCTATTTTTGGTAACTTTCTATTTTTGGAAACTTTCTATTTTTGGTAACTTTCTATTTTTGGAAACTTTCTATTTTAGGAAACCTGTTTTTTTTTGGAAAGTTACTTATTATTACACAGTAAGTATAATAATACATGAAATACCAGAAATACTTAATCAGAGTAAACAGAATATAAGATAAACACAGTTTAAGGCTTTAAAATAGTAAAACATGATAAGAACATATAAAATAAGCTAAGACATGACATAGAACCAATTACGTATTTTGTAAGCAGATACTTATTCATGTATGTATTTATGTAGCATTAGTGATACGGAAGTAGGATTCCTCTCAGTTCATTTCTTCGTTTACTGGACATAAGGTACGGATTCCCGTCCTTTTAGTATGGACATTCTTTCCTTATTAGGATTCCCCGTATGCAGCCACATGTTTTCCCGTAGTATAAGTTACGTGTTTGATTTGCTTATGTTTAATTAAGAATACCTATAGCCATATACATGCATGACCAGTTTCACCTAGTTATGGAGGTACCATAACCATAACATTAGAGGCACTGATGTTATGACTTCACCACGGCGGAGTGATTGCTCGTGGCGTCCCTTCAGCTTTTGGCCATTTATATTATATTTATCATGTGGGGCGTATGGGTGCATCCTAGTTACATGTTTTCAGTCAGGATTTCATGGTGAATGTGGTGTGTGCCTTGCATCCTTCACAAGGAGCTTATCCCTCCTACCCAAAAACCAGTATATTAAATTAGAGGCAGCCCCTCTAATTTGCATGATGAGGTCACCCCTCCAAGTATTCATGCACGGTCGATTTTCATGACCTATATTGGCTAATGGTAAAATATGTTAAACAGATTTCATAAGATAAACATAAGGCTTTTCAAACTATAAAACCAGTTTTATGAACATGTTTCAGGTTTTCCAGGACTTATACATTTCTGCTGCTATTAAGTCACTATTATGTTTTAGTCACTTATACTATGTCTATATCCGTGCACTGAGCGTTTTGCTCAGCCGTTACTTTCCTTTCCATGTCCCAAAACGGCAGGTACCCTAGAAAAGACTCGAGCATTTGGAAGACGTGCATAGGATGGAAGCTGCCAGAGACTTCTTTTCCTTTTTGCCTTCATATACTCATGCTTGTTTAGTCTTCCATTCATTTCCTTTGCTTTATTATGTTTTGGGCTTATGTTTGGGAACCGATGTTTGATTCCGGTTTACCCTATGGTCATGTAATGTTTTAGACATTTATCCTTGTATGCTTTGATGACACGCCATAATTACGCGTGACATTCCATTAGTAAAATGGGGTGTTACAGGTATTCCTAAGGTTTATTGTCCAGGTCCTAGGTCTTATGATGATATTTTCTGGTTTCTCAAGAAGTTTGATAGGTCTTTGTTTCAAAGGTATTTGGTTGAGACTCGTGTGATTAGGAGGTTTGAGATGAATGAGAAAAAGTTAAACAGGTTTGTTGGTAGTGTGAGGAGATCAGAGTTTGTTAGGGCAAGGGAAATGGATGAAGTTGTTAGATTGAGATCTATGGTGTTGAATTTGAGTGGGCAAGTTGAAAGGTTGCGTAGGGAGCAGGAAAGGAATGCTAGGTTGAGTGCATGGGGTTTGCCGGTGAGATCTTTTCCTAGTCATGGTGTTGTGATTCGTGATGTGCCGAATCAGGTTGAAGCTCAGGTGTCAGTGAAGCCGAGTGAAGGAGGTAGTCGTAAAGGGAAGGAAAAAGTGGAGGAAGAATCAGAAGATGATGATAGCAGCAGTGATGACGAGCCGATGTACAAGAAGCTGCGGGGATTTGATGTTTAGTTCTTTCTGTTGTTTTATTTGGCCTTGTTGTAATAGAACTTATGTAGACTCGTACTCTAATTCGTGATGAAACTTAATGACGTTAAGTTTGACGTGATAAAGGATTGTAGTGACATTACTTGTCACAATCTTGTGGAGATTTTCCAAAGCAATCCAAAATTACCTTCATGACTTATGATTTGTCTTATTAGTTCTTTTGTGTGATTGGTTAATGATTCATTGTGAATTGTGTTGTTGGTGCATGTAGTATCCATGTTACATCTTGATAGAGAAATCCTTCTTCTTATCTTAATATGAATACTTACTTGTTCTTTTTCTGTTATGGTTACTGGAAGGAGTTGGGAGGCATTTTCTGACTTAACTAAATTATTGTTTGGTTAGTTTCCTGTAAACATGCCGCCTAAATTGACGACTGATACTGTTAATACCATGATTGAGAAAGCTATTGCTAGAGCTTTGGAAGCTGAACGTGCTGTGAGGAACCAAGAGGCTGAGAATAGGAATGCTGCTGGTCAGGTTGGAGGGAATGCTGGAAATCAGGCTGGAGGTAATGCTGATGAGCAAGCAGAAGGAATGCTGCAGGATAGGTTGGAGGTAATGCTGCTATTCAGCAGGTTCAGAAGGAATGTTCTTATGCTAGTTTCATGAAATGTGGACCTACCCAATTTCGTGGTACTGGTGGTGCATTGGAATTAACGAGGTGGATTGAAAAGATTGAAAGTACTTTTGAAATCAGTGGATGTTCAGAAGCTAGTAAGGTGAAATTTGCTGCAGCTACTTTTCAGGATGATGCGTTGAGTTGGTGGAATAGTCAAGTAGCTATTGTAGGGTTAGTTGAAGCTAATGCTAGAACATGGACTGTGACTAAGGGACTGTTGACTGCTAAGTTTTGTCCTGAGGAAGAGTTAGGTTAGTTGGAAGATGAATTGAGGCATTTGGTGTTGAGGAATAATGATATTGTAGCTTATACAAGGAGGTTTTCTGATTTGTGTTTGTTGTGTCTTGATGCGTTTGCTGATGACCTAAGAAGATGAAGCAGTATATTTGGGGTTTATCTAGTAATATCAAGGGAGAAATTACTTCGTCGAAACCCAAGTCATTTGATGAAGCTGTTCAAATGGCTCATGCTTTAATGGATGTAAAGCTGCAGGATCGAAAGGATAGTATTGCTGAAGGGAATAAGAGAAAGTGGGAAGCTGCACACTCAAGTCAAGGGCAGAATCAAGGTGGTTATCGTAATAACAATAACCAAGGACCAAATAGGAATCAGCAGTACAATTTGAGAAGGAATGATGGTGTTCGTGCTGCTACAGGAAATCAAGGTAACAAGGTGAATCCGAAGTGTGGTCGGTGTAATCTGTATCATGTTAGAAATTGTCCACCTGCTTGCAACAAGTGTGGGAAGGCCGGACATAAGATGGCAGATTGCAGAAACAAGGGTGTAGCCACTGGGGCTAATGCTGTCAAGGTAGTTTACTGTTCTGGATGTGGAGGCCGTGGACATAAGCAAGGGAACTGTCCGAGGGTTGGCATACGACAGGGAGGCAATGTTGATGTTGTTGCTGCTGGGATTGCTGCTCCAGCCTATGTCGTGGGAGATTCTGACAAACCTCAAGGGCCGAACGTGGTGACTGGTACGTTCTTACTTGATGCTTGTTATGCTAGTGTGTTGATTGATTCTGGATCCGATAGAAGTTTCGTAGATGTTAGATTCAGTCAGCTATTGGATAGAGAACCAGTGAGATTGACAACTAGTTATAATGTGGAGTTAGCTGATGGTAAGCTTGTAAGCACTAGTTCTATACTGAAAGGTTGTTCCTTGAAGTTAGGTAATTATGTGTTTAGTATTGATTTGATGCCCATAGAATTAGGATCTTTTGACGTGATCATTGGAATGGATTGGTTAGTTGGTAATGGTGCACTAATTGTTTGTGGAGAAAGATTAGATCAGATACCGCTAAGGAATAGGGTATTGACTATGAAAGGTGATGAATGTACGTCTCATTTGAGAGTTGTTTCTTGTTTAAAGATGATGAGGTACATAGAAGCAGGTTGTGATGTGTTTCTTGCACAGATAAGTAATGATGGTGTGAATGAAAGGAAATTGGAGGATGTGCCTATGATTAGAGAGTATCCTGAGGTTTTCCCTGAGGAATTGCCAGGATTACCGCCGCATCGTGAAGTTGAGTTTCGTATTGTTTTAGTGTCGGGTGTTGCTCCTGTTGCTCGTGCACCGTATCGTTTAGCTCCATCTGAGATGAAAGAATTATCTGATCAACTGAAGGAATTGATGGATAAGGGATTTATTAGACCAAGTTCGTCGCCGTGGGGTGCGCCTGTTTTGTTTGTTAGGAAGAAAGATGGTTCTTGTAGAATGTGTATTGATTACAGAGAGCTTAACAAATTGACTGTCAAGAATCGGTATCCACTGCCGAGGATTGATGATTTGTTCGATCAGTTGCAAAGATCTAGTGTATACTCGAAGATCGATTTGAGATCTGGGTATCATCAACTGAGAGTTAGGGAAGAAGATATTCCTATAACATCTTTCCGTACTCGATATGGACATTTCGAATTTCAAGTGATGCCTTTTGGATTAACAAATGTGCCTGCTGTATTTATGGATTTGATGAATCGTGTATGTAAGCCGTATTTGGATGAGCTTGTTATTGTATTCATTGATGATATTCTCGTTTACTCCAAGAGTGAAGAGGAACATGAGAAGCATTTGAGAACAATTTTGGAATTGTTGAAGAAGGAGAAGTTGTATGCGAAATTCTCTAAGTGTGAATTTTGGTTGAAATCAATGCAATTTTTGGGGCACGTGATTGATAGTGAAGGTGTTTGTGTGGATCCTGCTAAGATTGAGGCAATTAAGGATTGGTCAGTGCCGAAGACGCCGACTGAAGTTCGCCAATTTCTTGGTTTGGCTGGGTATTATAGAAGGTTTATTGAGAAGTTTTCGTTGATTGCTAAGCCATTGACTAAGCTTACGGAAAAGAATCGAGTGTTTGAATAGGGATTGGAAGAGGAATCTACATTTAGTATGTTGAAAGATAAGTTGTGTTCTGCGCCGATATTGTCTTTGCCAGAAGGATCTGAGGATTTTGTAGTGTACTGTGACGCGTCTCATAAAGGATTTGGAGCTGTATTGATGCAAAGGGAGAAAGTAATAGCGTATGCATCGAGACAATTAAGGAAGCATGAAGAGAGTTACACTACACATGATTTAGAACTTGGGGCTGTTATTTTTGCTTTGAAGCTGTGGAGACACTACTTGTATGGAACCAAGTGTGTGGTTTTCACTGATCATAAGAGTTTGCAGTATATTTTGGATAAAAAGGAATTGAATATGAGGCAAAAGAGATGGGTTGAGTTGCTGAGTGATTATGACTGTGAGATTCGTTACCATCCTGGTAAAGCGAATGTGGTAGCTGATGCACTTAGTAGAAAGGAAAGAGATAAGCCAATAAGAGTTAAAGCTTTGACGATGTTGGAAAGTGTTGATTTGGCAGAAGCGATATTGAAAGCCCAAACTAATGGATTGAAGGAAGACAACGTTGAGGCAGAAAACTTGGGTAGAATGTTGAAGCCTTTGTTTGAAGTAAGGTCGAATGGATTGAGGTATTTTAAGAATAGGATTTGGTTACCGTTGTGTCCGTCTAAGGAAGATTCGTTAGGGGTGCGAGATTTGGTGATGAATGAATCTCATAAGTCGAAGTATTCAATACATCCTGGATCGGACAAGATGTATCAAGATCTTAAGAAAGTTTATTGGTGGCCGAATATGAAGGCAGATATAGCACAGTATGTTAATAAGTTTTTAACTTGTGCGAAGGTGAAGGCTGAACATAAGAAACCGTCTGGACTATTAGTGCAACCTGAGATTCCTGAGTGGAAATGGGAGAAGATTACAATGGATTTCGTGACAGGTTTGCCAAGGACTACAAATGGTTGTGATATGATATGGGTGATAGTAGATAGATTGACCAAGTCTGCTCACTTTTTGCCGATGAAGAAGACAGATAGTATGAAGAGGTTAACAACGGTGTATGTGAAGGAGATTGTTTGTCGACATGGTGTGCCTTTGTCGATAATTTCTGATCGTGATAGTAGGCTTACTTCAGAATTTTGGAAGTCTTTGCAGAAAGCGATGGGAACGGAGTTATGTTTGAGTAGAGCATATCATCCAGAAACTGATGGACAAAGTGAAAGAACGATTCAAACGTTAGAGGATATGCTTCGTGCATGTGTGATTGATTTTGGAAATGGTTGGGATAAGCATTTGCCATTGGTTGAATTTTCGTACAATAATAGTTATCATTCAAGTATTAAAGCCGCACCATTTGAAGCTTTGTATGGACGTAAGTGTAGATCTCCAGTGTGTTGGAGTGAGGTAGGAGAAAGTCAATTGACTGGGCCTGAAATGATATTTGAGACGACTGAAAAGATTGTGCAAATTAAGAAGCGTTTGTTATCTGCCAGAAGTAAACAAAAGAGTTATGCTGATAACAGAAGGAAACTGTTGGAGTTTGAAGTAGGAAACATGGTTATGTTGAAAGTATCTCCATGGAAAGGAGTAATACGTTTTGGAAAGAGAGGAAAGTTGATCCCGAGATTTATTGGACCATTTAAGATTATCCAAAGGATTGGATTGGTGGCTTATAAGTTAGAATTGCTTGATGAGCTTAAGGCGATTCATAACACTTTTCATGTGTCTAATCTGAAGAAGTGTTTAGCTGAAAGGGATGTGGTGATTCCATTAGAGGAAATTCAACTTGATGATAAGTTGCATTTTTTAGAGGAACCTGTAGAGATAATGGATAGAGAAGTTAAGAAGTTGAAGCATAGTAGAATTCCGATTGTGAAGGTGAGATGAAACTCTAGACGTGGGCCAGAGTTTACGTGGGAACGTGAGGATTTCTTTAAGGACAAGTATCCTCATTTGTTTAGGAAGGATTAAGTGCCGCGGACGTCTCTTCTTTTAAGAAGGGGGATGTGACAACCCAAATCGAGGTCATTGCTTAATCTTATTTTACGATTATTTTTGAAATTTTTGGATGAGTTTGAACGATATTTATTTTTGGAGGTTTAAGTTTAAACCGATTTTGAAAGGTCTATATTTAATATTTATTAAGTATAAGGAGTATTAGCAAGCGTGATGTCGATGGATGCCAAATATTTTATGTTTTATTGTCGGTTGTTCGATTTTTATTATTTTCGAGGTTTTATTTTAAATGACGTGTTAACTCGAGTCGAGAGTCGATATTATTATTTTTGAGGTACGTTTTAAATTTTTAAAAGTATCTTTATGAAACCCGAGCCCCGTAAATATTTTGAAAATTTACTAATAGTTATTTCCCGCTTTTTAGCTAACTATTTACATTTCTACCCACAACTTTCACTAAGTTGCAACTTGGTCCCTACCCCACTATATATAAACTTAAATCAACACACACACATCACATTTTCCATTTCAAAAATTTCACTTCCACTCTCTCTCTCTCTAGCTTTGCCGAAACACCACCACCATCACCAAACACAATCAAACTTCAATTTTTATTGAGTTTTAGGTTGAATCAAGCTAAACTAACACTAGACCCAACCTTATTTTTTTATCAAGGATCACATTGGTGTAAGAATTTCTTACTTGCAAGCAACTGTTTTTTTCTTGATGTTGGTAGGTAGGAGATATGATCATGCATGGCATTATCATGATGATCCATGGTGGTTTGTGCTAAAAATCTTGTTAGAAACTTCATTTTGATCTTATGATTTTTATTTTGATTATGATTTTGATGTTATGGTTAATGTATGATGATATTAGGGCATAGTAATGATCATTTCCATGGTTGGTTTTTATCAAAAAGTTGATTTTGTACAAGTTTTGAGTACTCATTTTATAACAGTAAGTAAAAGGTAAAATCCGAATTTTAATGTTTTGAAAATGGCTTAACTTATAGCCTAGGGTTGTAGATAATTTTCTTAGCTTCGATTTGATATAAGGTAGAGCTTCTAGCTCAAAACGAGCGCGAAGTTATGATGTTTTGAATGATCGTGTACCGGGAGACGAGTATCGGCACTAGAAATAGTTGTTGTCGATATTTGGATCGAATCTCGGGGACTCTAAATGGATGTTTTGAAGTATGTAACCTACTGATAATGAGGTTTTTACTTATTAGGTTGAGTTTACTTTAAAACCCGAGTGTCGGTTTTGTAAACGGAGTCGTTTAAATAAGTTAAAACGGTTGTATGAAAAATTAACGTAAATCTGTCCGGATTTTGTAGTTTGAAAATGAGTCGGGTAAAGTACTTTAAAAGTAATTTCATTTGATAAACTTGTAAGAGGACTTTCTATATATAGTAAGTTAGTTTATCGAGTCGTTTCATAAACGGTTGACGAGTTTAAAAGGGGTAAATGAGCTAGTACATGTAGTATGTACCGGCGGACTTTGTAAAAAGTATAAAATGGTTAAGTAAATGTGTAGTAAAGTATAATAAAGTTATTTATATCGTTTTCTCTCGAGTTTATCGTGACTGTATGAGTTTGAGTTTGATGTTGGTATGTATGATTTATTTCTCGAGTCATTATTTAACGAACGCGCCTTATTTGATAGGTAGCGGTTCTCGTGTTTGAAAGGCATCCATTATCATCGACGATCATCTCGCAAGATCTCTTATACTAAGGTGAGTCTATAGCCTCGCTTTCTACTCGTTTTAATGATTTTAATACCCGCGAGGGGGATACATGCTATTTGAATATAAATGAACACAAGTCATGAGTAATTGTTAGACCCGAATGTTGCCTAAAGTTGATTTCATTGTATTAAGTAACTTGTTGCTAAAGACCCTAAATTCATGAGCCGTTAACTATCTTCTGACTTGATGTTGTGAGTCGGGAATAGCCGCTTATTCTAATGGTAGTACTATTGGGTTGACCACCCTATCTGAGACCAGGGCATTACGTTGAGTAACCCGTTGGGAAGGATAATTTTACTTGAATAAGATTGTGGTATTCTAGCAACTGATACCCTAGAGGGGCAACGGTTTTATTCTAGTCATGCCGGCATTTGGCGTGGGTGACTATTTTGTTAAGGGGTCGGTGTCATGAGCTTAAATACAATGTTTGTTTAATAATATCATTATTATTACTGCCTTGAATATAGATTGTGTGTACGACAATTCTATAAATGATTATGATTGATTTTCTTCTTGTGTTCAAATGTGATTTGATAAACCTATAGTCTCGCTCAACATTATTGTTGACTCGTTTTATGCATGTATTTCAGGTAATAGGAAGTGATGGAGTATGGAGCTTTGTTGTGGAGGTTGTGGCTTGGCTTTTGGAAGAATGTTGGTCTAAACTGTTTTCTACCTTTTAATGTTGAACAATTTACTTTATGTTGATGTACTGTACTAAACTTGTTGGTTGTTGGTCGAGATCCATGGGGACTAAACGCTTTACTCTGGTATCGTGTCAGTACAATTTGGGTTGAAATCTATGTTTTAGACCATTTATGAAAATCTTGTTTATATTTATGTGTAAACGTCTCACTTTTGAGTCGTTCAATATATCTTGTGTGATGATGCTTGTGTCTAGCACCCAATTGTGTATTTCCGCTGCGCAATGTAAATTGGGGGTGTTAGATTTATGATTTAATTTTAGACTAAAGTAATTAGTTAATTATTAAAACATGACATATAATTAGTTAATTTCCATGAATTAGGTTATATTAATAATAAATATTAATACATGTTTTAACCTAAGTATTATTTATATTTTATTTAATTATATCATGTTATATTTAATTAAATCTTATAACCTATAGTTTATTTAATTTACATGTAATAATTAATAAACTATACTATATATCACATGACTTAGAATATTAATTAGTAAAACTTAAGAATATATTATTAGCTTAATAATCCAGCTTATTTCTAATTATGGAAACTTTCTATTTATAGAAACTTATTTAATTAAGGCAGCTAATCTATTTATGGAAACTCTCTATTTTTGGAAACTTATTTAGTTAAGGCAGCTAATCTATTTGTGGAAACTTTCTATTTTTGGAAACCTTTTATTTTTAAAAACTTTCTATTTTTTGAAACTTTCTATTTTTGGAAACTTTCTACTTTTGGAAACAATCTATTTTTGGAAACTTTCTATTTTTGGAAACTTTCTATTTTTAGAAACTTTCTATTTTAGGAAACCTGCTATTTTTAGAAAGTTACTTATTATTAAACAAGTATAATAATACAAGTAATACAAGTAATACTTCATCAGAATGGACAAAATACATGATAAACACAGTATAAAGCTAGAATCAGTAAAACATGACATGAACATATAAAACAAGCTAAGACATGATATAAAACCAGTTACGTACTCAGTAATCAGGATACTTATACACGTATATTATTTATGTAGTATTAGTGATATCGAAGTAGGACTCTCTTCTGCTCGTCTTCTTCGTTCACTGGACACAAGGTACGGATTCTCCGTCCTGTCAGTATGGACATTCTTCCTTATTAGGATTTCCCCGTATGCAGGCAACTGTTTTCCCCAGTATATGTTTTATATGTTTTTGAATTGCTTATGTTTAATTAGATTACCTAAAGCCATATACATGCATGACCAGTTTCACCTAGTTATGGAGGTACCATAACCATAACACTGGAGGCACCATTGTTATGACTTCACCACGGCGGAGTGATAGCTCGTGACGTCCCTTCAGCTTTTGGCTATATTATTATTATCAGGTGGAACATATGGGTGCATCCTAGTTTACATGTTTTCAGCAGATTATTCAGGTGAATGTGGTGTGTGCCTTGCATCCTTCACAAGGAGCTGATCCCTCCTACCCAAACAGTATATTAAATAAGAGGCAGCCCCTCTAATTTTCATGACGAGGTCACCCCTCCAAGTATTCATGCACGTTGATATTTCATGACCTATATTGGCTTAATGGTTAACATGTTAAACAGTTTTTATAAGATAAACATAAGGCTTTTCAAACTATAAAACCAGTTTTACTAAGTTATACCAGGTTTCCAAGACTTATACTTTTCCGCTGCTATTAGTCTTAATTATGTTTCAGCCATTCATACTATGTCATATATTCGTGCACTGAGCTTTATGCTCAGCCGTTTTCCTTTCATGTTCCCAAAACGGCAGGTACCCAGGACTCAAGCATTTGGAGGACGTGCATAAGAGGGAAGCTGCTATAAACTTCTTCCTTTGACTTCATATACCTATGCTTGTTTAGTCATTTCTTATTTCCTTTACTTATTATGTTTTGGGCTTATATTTAGGAACCGATGTATGATTCCGGTTTTCCCTATGGTCATGTATGTTTTAGTACATATTACCTTGCATGCTTTGATGACATGTCATAATCACGCGTGACATTCCCTTTATCAAAATGGGGTGTTACAATTATGGTATCAGAGACAAGGCTTCGACCTGTAGGCTTTAAAACTTGACCTGTTACTAGTGGGTAGTCATCAGGAGCTTCCTAAGCCAACGTTTGTTATTCCACGTATTGATGTTTTCAGCACATTGTTGTTTCAACCATGATGTTTTCAGCACCTTGATGTTTTAACCTTGATGTTTTCATCGATATGGTTTCACAAATATGGATGGACAACCGTCATTCATATTTAGTTATGTGTCATTGTTTCATGTATGTTGTTCCTCGTGAACTGTAATTAATGTGAACTGAACCCCAGTAGTTCATAACTGGTCACGTAAAAAACTTCTCTGTTAAGTTTTAACAGCTGAGTTTCAGTTAATTATTTCATATATCATTGTCGCAGGTTTATGACTAAGTAACGGTTGGTACAGGACCGGCCCTATTTAGTCACATGTGCTTTTATCGAAACTTTTAACTTTGGGACCAACCCATAGGCGTCCCCTCACCATGTCTTTTGTTTTGGGACCGACCCATAGGCGTCCCCTCGCGCATATAAAGGTTTTTATAAACTGCATCATGCATTCATGCACCGTTTTCATGCATAAATTGTTTCTCATGATTTATTGGCATAAATTTTTTTTCATGTTCCCACATAAGTTAGTATGTTTTTATGTCAAGTATGTTTCATACTGTCATGGTTAACTTCAGTTTCATGCTGAATATGTTATACACTCCTTCATGTTAAGTTGTTTCATGTTTCTTCATGATGATTTCGTCTTCATGATTGATTACGTCTTACGTCACTTTTATTGTGTATGCTTTCATGCAAGACACTGTTGGAGTTCACTTAAATCCTACTTTCATGATAGTCATGGTTGGTTTTCATTAATCATGCTTCCCGGAAAATCATTATGGGATTTCGGTTAATCACACGTTAGCGTTTCTCTATGCAACCAGAATGATGTATATGCTGGCATTGGCAGGTTATCAGGATGGTTTTTCTAACCGTTTAACCGTTTATATTTCCTTTAAATCATGTCAGATGATCGACCCCATATCGATCATTTCATGTTCATTCTATGTGTACTACATGTACCTTATCCCATGTGCATATTCCACGTGTTGATACTCTACAAATTGCTGATGTCGCTCGTAGCTTGGAGATGTTACTAAGTGTTGATGCTACGGATTTAGAGACGCTGCGGGATGCTGATGTTGTACATAACCTGGAGATATTACAAGAAAAAGACAAAGGTGTTAGATCAAGGCGATCGGACGAGAAGATGCTTCACCACCAGACGATTCTCATCAATCATTATCCCTAATTCTTGGTTACATGTCATACGTCATTCAGTTGTCGGTTCAGTCACATGAGTGCAAACCGGTATCAGTCGGCCACTCAACAGAATAGTTACATGAATCACAGTCATGAGTATGACCGTCATGGAACTGACAGACAAGACGGTAGTAACAACTACTATGACAGCAACTATCCTAGCAATCGCAACCGAGGCTCCGGTCACGGACGTGATCAGAAATACAAAGGATCAGTAGTCCAACAGATCCGCCAATTTTGGCATAATAACCTAATATTTGTAGTTCTATTTGTTTCACACCTCGAGACACATGTCAAGACATCAGTCAAGACACATGTCTCATGTATGCTTTCAGAAGACACATGTCAAGACACCAGTCAAGAAACATGTCATGCTTATATACCCAAGACACGAGTCAAGACACATGACTCACGTCCAATTCTGGAACATCTCTAAGAAATTCAGGGTACCCTCCAAAGGGTATATCCATTTTGTTGTGCCATGTATTAATCAGGCCACAAGAATTTCAGTACCATCACCGGCGTATCAGTAAGGCCAGTCACGTTTTCTCGATGACACTTTCATTTTCTTTCACAATATTTCATATATTCATGACCATGAAGGACGCCATTCGTATTCCCCAAGTATATGAAGGTTTTCCTTCAGCCTAATGATAAGATCCAAGCTGCGAACGCATTACCTCGGACAGATGCGAGTTGAGTTTAATCCTAATTATGGACTACGAACAGCACACCATGCTATGATTCATGATTACGTACAGTGATGTTCATGCTCCTGAATACATTCAGCTTGATTTTCCATCAGGAAAATCTGTACAAATTATCTATGCTTACAAGCACGTGCGTTGTTAGCTATTACTGCTAAAATATTCTAGCTGTCAGTTAAGACACGACCACTTAAGTCCTTTTACGCATAACCAACGGATTATTCCAAAATCGTCCCATATACTCCAGAAGAACCTTCAAGGAGAAGGACGGAAACATGAGATTATGTGTCGACTACCGTCGATTTTAAACAAATCACAATTCATAACCGTTATTCTCCTCCACGTATTGACGACATGTCCAATCAACCGTAGGGTGTTAAGCATTTTTCCAAGATCGGATTCATAATCATGCTACAACAGTGACGAGTGAGAGAGCAGGACATTTCCATGTCTGCCATTCGTACACAACTTAGTCATGCTAGATTCATGATCTTATATTAGTCTCACAAATGCCCAGCAGTATTATGGACTTAATTAATTGAGTTTCCATGAACTCGTAAACAAATTCATCAGTGTTTTCATCAAGGACAATCTGATTATCTTTAAGTCTAGAGAAGAGCAGGAAGATCATTTTTGCACTATGTTGCAAATTCTACAACGAGAAAAAATTCACCCTGAAATTTTTCAATATAAATTCCGGTTGATTACAGTGACACGCTGAATTACATAGATTCACACGGGTAATATTACCATGACTCAGCTTATGCGCAAAGGTGAGAACCCTACACTACATTAGGTGTTCCAGAAAATCCTACGCTAAGAGAAGTCTAATTTCGGAGACTCATAGTTTCGCAAATTTCTATGTATCAAGTTTCTACGAAGCAAGATATAGTTACATTCATATCTAAGTACCTGACATACCAACAGGCTAAGATAGAACACCAACTAACTGGGATGTTTATCCATCATCAAATTGTGATAAAAAAAATGGGACAAGATCTCCATGGATTTTGGTTAACAGATTAATGCAAACTCAGAAGAAGCAAGATGCTATCTGGGTTATTGCCAACAGTTTGATCAAGTCTGCAGAATCCTTACATCCGCAAGGATTTCAGAACCAACAGATTGATCGGACATGTTCCAGTCAAGGCTCATCCGATCACTTGGCAATCCCTCAGTTATCGGGTTAGACAAAGGTTCGCGTTTGTGCTCCTTATTTACGTTCACGTTCTTGTTCCGGTCTTACGATTTGTTTTCACACTCACGTTCATGACACTATTCACGTTCATGATCGTATCCTGGCTTACGATTTTACGTTCATTTCCATTCCGGGAAGTTTTGCAAGAACTTGAGAGACCAGACTCAAGTTTAGTATAACTCCCTATCCTCAGATAGACATTTCACGTCACATTCCACGTCTCACCTTGTAACGTGTGGTGTACCGCATTTGTATTCCATGTTCACAACATGTTTCACATGTTATGTTCATTCCATGTTCCTCATATCACGTTCACGATATGTTACAAGTATCATTGATCATGATATGTTTGCTTATACTACACTCACCATGTCTCTACGTATCACATTCAAAAATTTTCACGTATCACGTTCAAAATTTTTCACGTATCACGTTCAAAATTTTTCACGTACTACGTTTCAATATGTCTCGCGCATCATTGCTAATTATCAGTTAGGTTAGATTATTTTGTATCGTAATGTTTTAGTTCCCCTTGCATGTTATTTCTGTCTATCTTACGTAGATGACAATGAACTCTTCGTGTTTTCAAGTCAAGGTCAGGAGGACCAAGATTTATCATAGTGTCAAGATCTTGAGAAGGAACTGTTCCAAGAGGGAACCCCTTGGAAACGGGCAAGTTCATCCGGACTTCTTATCCGTTTTTCTATTATCGATTAGATATGACCTTTCAGTCACGTCACGTTCCATGTACTTTCAAGACATGTCACGTTCCACGTTCCTTCTACCATGTCACCTGCATGTCCTTTTATCGTACATATCCTCTCAGTTTGATTCGGGTATGTTCCTCTTTCAGTTTACATTATCTATAATTCGGGGGCAAATTATTCTTTTTAGGGGGAAAAGTTGTAAAACCCGCATGCTTTTACCATGAATAGTACCCCTATGATCGTACGTACATAATTAGAACTTTCCTTATTTAGCACGTTTACGTTTCGCGATAGGAATTTACAAGTATTACGTACGTATTATTACACGATAAGTATTTATTACGCATTAAGACATGATAATTATTATCAACAATAATTATAATCACGAACATCGAAACCGTGAACATAAATAATCACGAACCTAATATTATGTATTTACGCATATTTATTACGATTACGTATAAATATTTATTACGACACGAACGATAGATAATTAAATCACGTAAACACGACACGAGAACACGTAAATAATTAGAACACGTGAAAACAACGGGTTTCCCCTTGGGGGACCACATACCCACGAAATTAGGGAAAAGGAAGGGGCCAAGCCCACTTTTGATTTAACTAAAACAAGGAAAAAGGGAGAACATATTTTCATTTACAGAGATTTAGAAAAAAACACAAAACCCTAGCCTCCTTTTTCCTTCTCTTTTGGCCGCCACATATGATCACCACAGAAGGGTGTTTGGTTGACTTTGGTAGATCCAATTATTGCTAGATCGTTCGTGTTATTGATTTCCTTGTTATCCACGAATCGGTAATTCTTTAAACCTTTTCTTTTTAATTGTTTATTAGATCTAAACACATGAAATCATGGGGTTATTAAAACAAGTTAATAAACATGTAGATCTAATCAAGTGGGATTAAAAACATATGGTTTAAAGGGTGTTTTGGTTCGGCTAATGGTTAAACCGAGAGCAAGGCTCTCGGTGGTTGTTTGATCATCACCAACCGAGACCACAAGGTCTCAGTTTGGTTGGGGTGTTTCGGCCGGAAGCAACCAAGGGACCCTGACGCATGTCGGGGTTAGCCTTGGTGATCATGGGGGGTCTCGGCTGAAAACCACACACATCACCGGTTTAGGCCGGTGGCGGTTTGCCATGGTTAAGGGTGTAGATCCTGTTCAAGGGGTTCACGGACCGGTTCATGACATGTTTAGATTTAAAACACGGGTTCGGTTCACGGTTTATTTTGCAAGTTAATTATTTATTTTTACAAGTTAAATAATTACAAGATTTAATTAAATTAATTTAACATGCTATGTAATTAATTTAATTTGGACATGACTTAGGTTATATTTTTATTAATAATACATGATTTTAACCTAAGTATTTTATGATTTAATTTTATACTAAAGTAATTAGTTAATTATCAAAACATGACATATAATTAATTAGTTTCCATGACTTAGGTTATATTAATAATAAATATTAATACATGTTTTAACCTAAGTATTATTTACATTTTATTTAATTAAATCAAGTTATATTTAATTAAATCTTATAACCTATAGTTTATTTAATTTACACGTAATAATTAATAAACTATACTATATATCACATGACTTCGAATATTAATCAGTAAAACTTAAGCTTATATTATTAGCTTAATAATCCAACATATTTCTAATTATGAAAACTTTCTATTCTTAGAAACTTATTTAATTAAGGCAGCTAATCTATTTATGGAAACTTTCTATTTTTAGAAACTTTCTATTTTTGGAAACTTTCTATTTTTGGAAAATTTTTATTTTTTGAAACTTTCTATTTTTGGAAACAATCTATTTTTGGAAACTTTCTATTTTTGGAAACTTTATGTTTTTGGAAACTTTCTATTTTAGGAAACCTGCTATTTTTAGAAAGTTACTTATTATTAAACAACAAGTATAATAATACAAGAAATACAAGTAATACTTCATCAGAATGGACAGAATACATGATAAACACAGTATAAAGCTAGAATCAGTAATGTGACAAATCTAACATTTTCAGGTAGTGAAATATTTTCTCGTATAATATTTTGAAACTTATTTTTGTATTGGTTGACGAAGTCACAATTTACGGATTTAAATTTGGGCTTACGTGCATAATTTGGCGTCTTTTACGACTAAACCGGAAACCTTAGGATTACGTATTTACGTTTTTGAACTCCGTTTTTGATGAGACAATTTTTATTGGATTCGTTTTGTGACGGTGATTCATAATTTATAAAAACGTTTTTCGTAAACGACCCGAGGGAACGCAAATCGAGAAACTAGAATCGAGAAATACCCGTAAACTAGTGAGATGGGACAAAACACTTTGCCCCATCCCACTAGCTTATATGGGACGGCAAGATGACACACCACACATAGGTGGCATCAAGTTTTGGCTAAGTTACACAAGTGTAAGCTTTAGCTTACACTTTAAGCCAACACATTTTACCACTAAACAAAACTAGCTAATGGTTTTCATTCTTACCATTTCATCCATGCAATTCACTCTAAAACTCTCTCTACTCCACCTTTGTGCCGTCCCAAATCAAGCAACAAACACCCTCATTGATCTTTTCTAGCTACAAACCACATGTTTACTAGTCCTATTAAGGTGTTTCCTTGAAGCCTTGATCATTTGGTGGCCATATAAACAACTTTGGAGGTGATTTGCTTGTGTCCTAGGGCTGATTTTCCAACATATGATCTTGATATTTGATGGTCTTTGAGATACTTGTTGTGTTCATCAAGTTCTTGCCTTCCTAAAACAAGAAATCCACTTGGATTGGTAAAGAAGATCATCCTCTATATTTTTCTCTTATTATTTTGTAAAGAACATATGTATTTTCTTTCATTTTGTATATGTATATGATGTATATATGATGATAAAAATGTTGTGTGGGGATCAAGTGTTGATAAACATGCTTAAAAATGATGATAACCATAAGAAATGAAGCTAAAATCATGACTAATTAGTTGGCTGTATAAAAACAGTAGATAACTAAATGATGAATTGATAAAAATGCATGGTTTGATCTATTTACAGTAAGTAGATGATGTTATACACATGTGAGAGTTGGCCATGCAATGGAATCAAAATAATGAGTGAGATATGATCAAAACAAGTTAGGTGGTACAATCTGAATAAGCAGTTTTGTAGGGACTGTTAAGGCAACTTAGACTCAAAATGGGCAGTAGCTATAACTAAGTTATATGTAGCACATATTATGAAGAAGTTTGCATCCAAAAATGAGCTTCTAAGTCATTGTAGAACTCTAGATATGATAAAAATGGTGAATATGAAGTTAAAAATCAGATTTTGGAAATAATGTTTATTATTATTATATAAGCACTCACTTTATAATGTATTAAATGTAAAATATAAACCCACTAACTTATAAAACTTATTTATATAAATGTATAAAAGGTTAATTAAATGGGTAATTTATATAAATGGTGGTAAAAATAATATTTATAAGTAATGAAAACTATAAACTTGATTTTTACGACTTTTTCGGCTATCGCCGTGAAATTAACGTTTTTCATCAAATAAACTTAGACGACCAAACCCGTCTAATGTAAAGTTTATAAAAGTTATATACTGATGTATAAGTAACTAAGACAAGTAAAAACCGATAAAACCCGAACTATAAGAATTACGGACATTTACGAGCTAACTAAACCTATTAGACTAATAATTGGACTTAATATGATAAATACTTGTAAAAATAATTATTTGGGCTTAACCCAATAGGGCCCAACATGAAAGATATATATACTGATCATATAGGTATAAAATGGGTAAAAACAAGTTAAAGAATTTATAAAAGACTTAATGAACTTAAAATAGGTAAAATCGGTAAAACTAGTGAACTAGTAAGACGATACTAAAACGTAAACGCTAAAATGAGTAAATGAGGATTTATGAACCCACTTGATCATCATCATATGTACAAAAATCATATATATGTATATTTTTATTTTGATAAAAGTCATTGGACCGAGTCTAAGACCGATTATTATTTATATAGGTTTCTGTGACCGAAGCACGCCCGTAGCCGATAATCCGCCTTTCATTAACAACGTGAGTTCATAGCCTCGCAGTCTTTTAAATGTTTTTATAAATGTTTTATAAACCCGCGAGGGAGATAACATGTTAGTTTTTATAAAATAGGACACCATTTGTCCCGATTGTTTGTTTATTGATTTTGGACCCGAATGATTGAATGACCCGATTGTATGACCCGATAAATGATTAATGGACCCGGTAGATGAAATAAAATGGATTATTAAAGTTAGGTTATGTCACTAAAAGTCCCATTAGCATGAATTGTGAACTACCGGGAGTTAGTAGACGCTTATACATTTAATAGTACTATTTGGGGACGATCACCCCAGTTCGCGCCTTGACGGTTGATCCCCGTCGTACCACATTGATTGGTAAGCGAATTTATGTATGAGAAGATTCCATAGCGTGATTTTTGTGACGACACGCTAACTTAGATGGGCAAATTGTTTGTCGGGTTCGCGGCCCGCTGTTTTCACAGTAAGGTAACAATGTCATGCGGCTAATAATAATCCTAATTCAGATACTACAATCTATACTACCTGTATAATCTAAATATCCGATATGATACGACGCTATTAACGATGAATATATTACCTATCATGGTATTATAGAGACTACGGTCTCATGGACGGTTTCAGATGTATGCTTGATTTATATATTGCCTGACTAGCAATATGTGGACTTACTTCCGATATTATACTTGTGTTCTGATTTTAAATGATTGTAAATGATTGTTTTATATAACGGTTTTCATTAAACTCTATGAATTCACTCGGCATTCGCTGATATGATTTTTGCATGTTTTCTATCTCAGGTGCTTGAAGGTAATCCGGATGGAGATCGACTCTGATGGCCCACACTTAATATTAAAAATGTTCATTCGATCTGTGTTTTGTAAACTTAATGACCTGTATAATTTGGGACCTGTTGTACACTTTTGAAACTTTTTATCGAATGAATGTTTGTTAAACCTTGTACAACCATTTTTATGTGTTGTCTATGATTGGAGTTATTGTGCTATCCTGTAACACTCTGAAAGACCCTTCCGCTGTACCGATACGAAAAATGAGAGTGTTACAGTTTGGTACCAGAGCTCTCATTATAGAGAACAAAAGATTTTAAAAACCAAGGTTTTGAACAAAACTTTTCAAAATCTTTTGACAATGAACATTTGAGAATATATTTGAAAAATCTTTTGACTATAACGGTGCCAGAGATCTCCGACGTTACCAACAAGCCCTATTGAGAAGATATATATTTTGATATATATAATTTAATTTATATATATGTATATATCGTGATTTCATTATATAATTGTTTAACTAGTATGTTATCCTAATACGAGATAAATATATATAAATGCAGATTGTCATGGCTGACCCTAATATTCCTGTAGAAAACCATGCTATTCCTGAACCTAATATAGAAGATGATCCTTATTTAGACTTAGTAGATTTTGATATTGATGACGAGGAGGAACCATTTGAGGATCCCGAGCCCGAGTTAGGACTAGGAGATCAGATTGCCCCTCAGGTTGACTTAGTAGAGAATGAGATTGAGAATGTGGGTAATGAGAATGTGGATATTGAGAATGTGGGTAATGAGGACGTGGATATTGAGAATGCTGATATTGAGAATGAGAATGAGATTGGGTTAGATGATTTAGATGATGAGATTGACGACGAGGATGTCGAGGAGGATGTAGGTATAGATGTTGAGGTCGATGACGACGAGGAAGCTGAGCTTATTTATCCGTATGATGTTCCAGAGGGTGAGCCTTTGCCCCCACCAGTTTGTTTGTCTGATTCTGAGGATGAGTTACCTAGGGATGAAATGTCTGAATCGTCTGAATCTGATTCTGAATCAGAGAAGGATGAGGATGACGATGCACCTGACGGTACTGATGGTATTGATACTCGTAGACGTAAGATAGGAGAGTCGTCTACTACTCGAGAGGCTACTCATATTGATGGTCTTGCACCATGGGCCTTGAGACGTGACCTAGATGCTTCCCGTGTTAAGAGTTGTGTGACAGAGGTTGGATTAGGTGTTGTTCAGACTCAGGTTGCTTATTTGGAGTCGAAGACAAAGGTTGGTGAGAAAGAGCGAGAATTGCTTAGTTTGGATTTGAGTGATGTAGAACGTGGTTTGAATGAGGCTTTTAGGAGGTTATCGGTGTTGGAAAGTGGTGAGTATGCTGCTATGAAGAGAAAGGTGAATTCTATGGAGATTCAGTTGAGTGTGGCTCGTGCGATGCGTGAGAAAGCTAAGAAGGAGTTGAATATATCCGTGGGTTGGAACAGTAGATTTTATGCTGATATGGTTGAAAGAGGAGTAATCCGTAAGCGCCCAGCTGAAGATGTGTCTAATGATCGTCCGGCAAAGATCCAGAAGACGATGGATGATAGACCATCTGGCGGTTCTCAGTAGACCAGTCTGTATTTAGTAGTGACCTTTATATCTTTTGTGTTTGTAGCTTGGACTGAACCGACTTGTTAGTAGTAGACTTGGCACGAATTTTGAGTGTATATAGTGTTAGAACTTTGATATGGATGTACTAAGACAATACTTTTGTTTCAGATCGAATGAAATATGTATCTTGTCTTGAATTCCATATTGTGCCTTATTTGTATCTTGATTATGAATTCGATCCATATTATATGAATCCCTGTTGGATGAATGCTTAATGCTTTGAAATTGTGGAATTATAGAACTATGCCGCCCAAGAAGGCTGTGACTGAGGATGATGTACGTAGGATTATTACGGAGCAAGTTACCGCATCTATGACAGAATTTATGGCAAATACTAGAAATGAAGCTGGCGGTAGTGGAGCTGGTGGTAGTGGAGCTGGCGGTAGTGGAGCTGGCGGTAGTGGAGATGGCGGTAGTGGAATTGGCGGTACTAATGTGAATGTGAATGCTAATAATGTGAATGCTAATGCTGGAGGAAATATAGGAGGACTTGGAACGAATGCACCTGAAGTTGGTGGCTGTACTTATGTGACGTTCATGAAGTGTGAACCTCTACCTTTTAATGGAACTGAAGGTGCTGTATGACTAAGCCAGTGGATCGAGAAGATTGAATCGGTGTTTAGAATTAGTAAGTGTAAGGAGGAAGATAAGGTGACTTTTGCTATGGCTACTCTTAAAGGTCGTGCGTTGATTTGGTGGAACGGGAGAATTGCTTTCATGGGTCTTGATGCTGCTAATGCTACTCCTTGGGCTGAAATTAAGAAGTGGATGACTTTGGAGTTTTGTCCTCGTAGTGTGATTATTAGGTTAGAACAGGAGTTGATTCATTTGAGAATGAAAGGTGTGGACATTGATAGTTACACGAACCGATTCCATGAGTTGGCCTTGCTATGTCCTCGATTGGTTGAACCCGAAGAGATCCGAATTGAGCAATATGTTAAAGGGTTGACCAGGGATATCCGGGGGGATGTGACATCATCTAAACCACTGACCATTGATGATGCTGTTCGAATGGCTTACCAACTCATTGGACAGATAATTCAGGATAAGGAAGATGAAGCCCGTGTAGGTGAGAAAAGAAAGGGAGACGGTGATCGTGTAGATAGAGGTGATAATAGGAAGAATTTCAATCGCCGTCAGAACAAGAGAAAGGGGAATGCAAATGCTCTTACCAACAATGCACCGCGCAACGATGATAGATGTCCTAAGTGTGGCAACTAGAGGCATCCTGGCGACTGCTGGAAGTGCCGAAATTGCGGAAAGCTTGGACACAAGGTTGAAAGGTGTAAGAAGGGAATCATTTGCTTCAATTGTAATGAAGAAGGTCATAGGAAATCGGAATGCCCCAAGTTGAAAGCGATTGTACCTGGAAGAAACCCCCAGGTGGTATCTACCAACTTGGAACAATTGAGGTGAAGAAAGAGGATCCGAATGTCGTTACCGGTACGTTTTTACTCAACAATCATTATGCTGTTGCTTTATTCGATTCGGGTGCCGATAGGAGCTTTGTATCCACTAAATTTAGTGCCCTTATTGATATTGAACTTGTTGAGATAAGTACCAGTTACGAGGTGGAATTGGCTGATGGTAAATTAGTGAAAACTAATAAGCTATTAGAAGGATGCTCTCTAAATCTCTTGAACCATTCCTTTCCGATTGATTTGATGTTGATAGAATTAGGTAGTTTCGATATTATTATTGGTATGGATTGGTTGTCGTTGAATAATGCTACTATTTTATGTGGAGAGAAGAAGGTTAAGATTCCTCTTAGGAATAGGACGTTAGTAATTGATGGTAGTCGAGGTGAATCCCGTTTGAAAATCGTTTCATGTATTAAAGTCCAAAAGTACATCAGGAACGGTTGTGAGTTATTTTTAGCTCAAGTGACCGGGAATGAGTCTAGGGAGAAACGATTGGAAGATGTACCTATTATTTGTGAATTTCCTGAGGTATTTCCTAAATAATTACCAGGACTTCCACCGATAAGGCAAGTAGAGTTTCGAATCGATTTAATTCCTGGTGCTGCACCGGTGGTACGTGCGCCTTACCGATTAGCCCCTTCTGAATTAAAGGAGTTATCTGAGCAACTTAAGGAGTTGTCTGATAAAGGTTTTATTCGACCGAGCTCGTCGCCTTGGGGAGCTCCAGTCTTGTTCGTTAAGAAGAAGGATGGATCTTTTCGTATGTGCATTGATTATAGGGAACTGAATAAGTTGACAATTAAAAATCGATATCCTTTACCTAGGATTGATGATTTGTTTGATCAACTGCAAGGATCTAGTGTGTATTCTAAGATAGATTTGCGGTCAGGATATCACCAACTTCGCGTCCGTGAAGAAGATATTCCTATAACTGCATTTAGAACTCGTTATGGACACTATGAATTTCAAGTAATGCCATTTGGGTTAACTAACGCACCTGTGGTTTTCATGGATTTAATGAATCGAGTGTGCAAGCCGTACTTGGATAAATTTGTGATTGTGTTTATTGACGATATTCTAATCTATTCTAAGAATGAAGATGAGCATAGAGAACATTTGAGGATTGTTTTGAAGTTGTTGAAGGATGAAAGGTTGTATGCTAAGTTTTCGAAGTGTGATTTCTGGTTGGATTCTGTGCAATTTCTTGGTCATGTGATTAACAGAGATGGAATTCATGTTGATCCTGCAAAGGTTGAAGCTATTAAGAATTGGTCTGCACCGACAACGCCAACGGAAGTGCGACAGTTCTTAGGATTGGCTGGCTATTATAGGCGATTCATTAAAGTATTTTCTTTGATAGCTAAACCCTTGACTAAGCTTACTCAGAAAAATAAACCTTTCGTTTGGGGAAGTGATGAAGATGGAGCATTTCAGATATTGAAGCAAAAATTATGTAGTGCGCCAATCTTATCATTACCCGAAGGGAGTGAAGATTTTGTAGTGTATTGTGATGCATCTATTAGAGGTTATGGAGCTGTTTTGATGCAGAGAGAGAAAGTGATAGCTTATGCTTCTAGGCAATTAAGGAAGAATGAGGAGAATTATACTACTCATGATCTTGAGTTAGGAGCGGTGGTCTTTGCTCTTAGGTTGTGGAGACATTATCTGTATGGCACCAAGTGTACGGTATTCACCGATCACAAAAGCCTACAGTATATTCTCGACCAGAAGGAATTGAACATGAGGCAACGAAGATGGATAGAGTTGTTAAGTGATTATGATTGTGATATAAAATATCACCCAGAAAAAGCCAATGTTGTTGCTGATGCGTTGAGTAGGAAAGATAGAGAGCCTATCAGGGTGCGTTCTCTAGTCTTGACCGTGCACAATAATTTGCCTGAGCAAATTAGAAATGCGCAAATAGAAGCTTGTAAGAAGGAGAATTTTGTTAATGAAGGGTTCCGAGGAGAAGGAGATCCTTTAGAGGTTAGAGCTGATGGAGTGAAATGTTTAAGAGGTCGTATGTGGATACCTAAGTTTGGAGGCTTAAGAGATTTGGTTATGTTAGAATCCCATAAATCTAAGTATTCCATTCATCTGGGATCTGATAAGATGTACCATGATTTGAAGAAGTTGTACTGGTGGCCGAATATGAAAGCTGACATAGCTATGTATGTTCTTCAATGCTTGACTTGTGCTAGAGTTAAAGCTGAACATCAAAAGCCATCAGGATTACTTCAAGAGCCAAAGATTCCTGAATGGAAGTGGGAGCGAATTACGATGGACTTTATCACCAAGCTTCCTAGAACATCATCTGGAAACAATTCGATTTGGGTTATTGTCGATAGACTAACCAAATCAGCACACTTCATTCCGGTTAAGGAGCAGTTCTCACTGGAGAAGCTGACTCGAATATACCTTGATAATGTTGTATGCAAGCATGGAGTGCCTGTATCGATCATTTCAGATCGAGATCCTAGATTCGCATCGAATTTTTGGAAATCTCTCCAAAGATCTTTGGGAACGAATCTCGACATGAGCATTGTTTATCACCCCCAGACTGATGGGCAGAGTGAAAGGACGATACAAACACTAGAAGATATGTTGAGAGCTTGTGTGTTAGACTTTGGTAAGAATTGGGATAAACATTTGTCGTTAGCAGAGTTTTCGTATAACAATAGTTACCATTCTAGTATTAAGGCTGCACCGTTTGAAGCTTTGTATGGTAGGAAGTGTAGATCTCCTGTATGTTGGAGTGAAGTTGGGGATACCCAGCTCACGGGACCCGAATTGATCCGGGAGACTACGGAGATGATAGTTCAGATTAAGAAGAGGTTGTTGACTGCCCGTAGTAGACAGAAAAGTTACGCGGATGTGCGGCGGAAGCCAATGGAGTTTGAAGTGGGTGACCGAGTAATGTTGAAAGTATCGCCATGGAAAGGCGTTATAAGATTTGGAAAACGAGGAAAATTGAATCCCCGTTATATTGGACCCTTTAAGATTTTATCTAGAGTAGGTCCGGTGGCTTACAAACTAGAGTTACCCCCAGAACTTCATGGTGTTCACAACATATTCCATGTATCTAATCTGAAGAAATGTCTAGCAGTGAGTGATGAGAAAATTCCGTTAGGTAAGGTTCGAATAGATGGGAAGTTGCATTTTATCGAAGAGCCCGTAGAAGTTATGGACCGTGAGGTAAAGCAACTGAAACAAAGTCGGATACCTATTGTCAAGATCCGATGGAATTCAAAGCATGGACCGGAGTATACTTGGGAACGAGAGGATGAAATGTGGAAGAAATATCCGCACCTCTTCGATTTCAATAAGAAACGGACATCCAAATGAAATGGATCACGAGGACGTTGATCCCTTTTAGGAGGAAAAGCTGTGACAAATCTAACATTTTCAGGTAGTGAAATATTTTCTCGTATAATATTTTGAAACTTATTTTTATATTGGTTGACGAACTCACAATTTACGGATTTAAATTTGGGCTTACGTGCATAATTTGGCGTCTTTTACGACTAAACCGGAAACCTTAGGATTACGTATTTACGTTTTTGAACTCCGTTTTTGATGAGACAATTTTTATTGGATTCGTTTTGTGACGGTGATTCATAATTTATATAAACGTTTTTCGTAAAACGACCCGAGGGCACGCAAATCGAGAAAACTAGAATCGAGAAATACCCGTAAACTAGTGAGATGGGACAAAACACTTTGCCCCATCCCACTAGCTTATATGGGACGGCAAGATGACACACCACACATAGGTGGCATCAAGTTTTGGCTAAGTTACACAAGTGTAAGCTTTAGCTTACACTTTAAGCCAACACATTTTACCACTAAACAAAACTAGCTAATGGTTTTCATTCTTACCATTTCATCCATGCAATTCACTCTAAAACTCTCTCTACTCCACCTTTGTGCCGTCCCAAATCAAGCAACAAACACCCTCATTGATCTTTTCTAGCTACAAACCACATGTTTACTAGTCCTATTAAGGTGTTTCCTTGAAGCCTTGATCATTTGGTGGCCATATAAAAAACTTTGGAGGTGATTTGCTTGTGTCCTAGGGCTGATTTTCCAACATATGATCTTGATATTTGATGGTCTTGGAGATACTTGTTGTGTTCATCAAGTTCTTGCCTTCCTAAAACAAGAAATCCACTTGGATTGGTAAAGAAGATCATCCTCTACATTTTTCTCTTATTATTTTGTAAAGAACAAATGTATTTTCTTTCATTTTGTATATGTATATGATGTATATATGATGATAAAAATTTTTTGTGGGGATCAAGTGTTGATAAACATGCTTAAAAATGATGATAACCATAAGAAATGAAGCTAAAATCATGACTAATTAGTTGGCTGTATAAAAACAGTAGATAACTAAATGATGAACTGATAAAAATGCATGGTTTGATCTATTTACAGTAAGTAGATGATGTTATACACATGTGAGAGTTGGCCATGCAATGGAATCAAAATAATGAGTGAGATATGATCAAAACAAGTTAGGTGGTACAATATGAATAAGCAGTTTTGTAGGGACTGTTAAGGCAACTTAGACTCAAAATGGGCAGTAGCTATAACTAAGTTATATGTAGCACATATTATGAAGAAGTTGTCATCCAAAAATGAGCTTCTAAGTCATTGTAGAACTCTAGATATGATAAAAATGGTGAATATGAAGTTAAAAATCAGATTTTGGAAATAATGTTTATTATTATTATATAAGCACTCACTTTATAATGTATAAAATGTAAAATATAAACCCACTAACTTATAAAACTTATTTATATAAATGTATAAAAGGTTAATTAAATGGGTAATTTATATAAATGGTGGTAAAAATAATATTTATAAGTAATGAAAACTATAAACTTGATTTTTACGACTTTTTCGGCTATCGCCGTGAAATTAACGTTTTTCATCAAATAAAACTTAGACGACCAAACCCGTCTCATGTAAAGTTTATAAAAGTTATATACTGATGTATAAGTAACTAAGACAAGTAAAAACCGATAAAACCCGAACTATAAGAATTATAGACATTTACGAGCTAACTAAACCTATTAGACTAATAATTGGACTTAATAAGATAAATACTTGTAAAAAGAATTATTTGGGCTTAACCCAATAGGGCACAACATGAAAGATATATATACTGATCATATAGGTATAAAATGGGTAAAAACAAGTTAAAGAATTTATAAAAGACTTAATGAACTTAAAATAGGTAAAATCGGTAAAACTAGTGAACTAGTAAGACGATACTAAAACGTAAACGCTAAAATGAGTAAATGAGGATTTATGAACCCACTTGATCATCATCATATGTACAAAAATCATATATATGTATATTGTTATTTTGATAAAAGTCATTGGACCGAGTCTAAGACCGATTATTATTTATATAGGTTTCTGTGACCGAAGCACGCCCGTAGCCGATAATCCGCCTTTCATTAACAACGTGAGTTCATAGCCTCGCACTCTTTTAAATGTTTTTATAAATGTTTTATAAACCCGCGAGGGAGATAACATGTTAGTTTTTAAAAAATAGGACACCATTTGTCCCGATTGTTTGTTTATTGATTTTGGACCCGAATGATTGAATGACCCGATTGTATGACCCGATAAATGATTAATGGACCCGGTAGATGAAATAAAATGGATTATTAAAGTTAGGTTATGTCACTAAAAGTCCCATTAGCATGAATTGTGAACTACCGGGAGTTGGTAGACGCTTATACATTTAATAGTACTATTTGGGACGATCACCCCAGTTCGCGCCTTGACGGTTGATCCCCGTCGTACCACATTGATTGGTAAGCGAATTTATGTATGAGAAGATTCCATAGCGTGATTTTTGTGACGACACGCTAACTTAGATGGGCAAATTGTTTGTCGGGTTCGCGGCCCGCTGTTTTCACAGTAAGGTAACAATGTCATGCGGCTAATAATAATCCTAATTCAGATACTACAATCTATACGACCTGTATAATCTAAATATCTGATATGATACGACGCTATTAACGATGAATATATTACCTATCATGGTATTATAGAGACTACGGTCTCATGGACGGTTTCAGATGTATGCTTGATT
Organism: Glebionis coronaria; assembly: GCA_025667525.1. Classification (NCBI taxonomy): domain Eukaryota; kingdom Viridiplantae; phylum Streptophyta; class Magnoliopsida; order Asterales; family Asteraceae; genus Glebionis; species Glebionis coronaria. The sequence goes on from CM046878.1 coordinate 268,628,853, forward strand.
TATATATTGCCTGACTAGCAATATGTGGACTTACTTCCGATATTATACTTGTGTTCTGATTTTAAATGATTGTAAATGATTGTTTTATATAACGGTTTTCATTAAACTCTATGAATTCACTCGGCATTCGCTGATATGATTTTTGCATGTTTTCTATCTCAGGTGCTTGAAGGTAATCCGGATGGAGATCGACTCTGATGGCCCACACTTAATATTAAAAATGTTCATTCGATCTGTGTTTTGTAAACTTAATGACCTGTATAATTTGGGACCTGTTGTACACTTTTGAAACTTTTTATCGAATGAATGTTTGTTAAACCTTGTACAACCATTTTTATGTGTTGTCTATGATTGGAGTTATTGTGCTATCCCGTAACACTCTGAAAGACCCTTCCGCTGTACCGATACGAAAAATGAGAGTGTTACAAGTAAAACATGACATGAACATATAAAACAAGCTAAGACATTATATAAAACCAGTTACGTACTCAGTAATCAGGATACTTATACACGTATATTATTTATGTAGCATTAGTGATATCGAAGTAGGACTCTCTTCCGTTCGTCTTCTTCCTTCACTGGACACAAGGTACGGATTCTCCGTCCTTTCAGTATGGACATTCTTCCTTATTAGAATTTCCCCGTATGCAGCTAACTGTTTTCCCTAGTATATGTTTTATATGTTTTTGAATTGCTTATGTTTAATTAGATTACTTAAAGCCATATACATGCATGACCAGTTTCACCTAATTGTGGAGGTACCATAACCATAACACTGGAGGCACTAGTGTTATGACTTCACCACGACGGAGTGATAGCTCGTGGCGTCCCTTCAGCTTTTGGCCATATTATTATTATCAGGTGGGGCGTATGGGTGCATCCTAGTTTACATGTTTTCAGCAGATTATTCAGGTGAATGTGGTGTGTGCCTTGCATCCTTCACAAGGAGCTGATCCCCCTACCCAAACAGTATATTAAATTAGAGGCAGCCCCTCTAATTTGCATGACGAGGTCACCCCTCCAAGTATTCATGCACGTTGATATTTCATGACCTATATTGGCTTAATGGTTAACATGTTAAACAGTTTTTATAAGATAAACATAAGGCTTTTCAGACTATAAAACCAGTTTTACTAAGTTATATAAGGTTTCCAAGACTTATACATTTCCGCTGCTATTAGTCTTATTTATGTTTCAGCCATTCATACTATGTCATATATCCGTGCACTAAGTGTTATGCTCGGCCGTTTTCCTTTCATGTTCCCAAAACGGCAGGTACCCAGCACTCAAGCATTTGGAGGACGTGCATAGGAGGGAAGCTTCTATAAACTTCTTCCTTTGCCTTCATATATCTATGCTTGTTTAGTTATTTCTTATTTCCTTTACTTATTATGTTTTGGGCTTATGTTTGGGAACCGATGTTTGATTCCGGTTTTCCCTATGGTCATGTATGTTTTAGTACATATTACCTTGCATGCTTTGATGACACGCCATAATCACGTGTGACATTCCCTTTATCAAAATGGGGTGTTACAATATAAAAACAAGCATTTACGAAAACAACAAAAAACAAATTCTTGAGTTCAATTATTTTTTCATTTCATCCATTATCACTTAAGGTATGAATAAACATGTTTTCAACGTAATTAAGTGACCAATGATTTAATTTTTCTTAAAACTCACCTTTTATTAAATGTGACAAAAGTTTTTATTAACCTTTATTTTTAAGAAAATGTTTTATTAAATTAGAAATTTGAAAATGACATATTCCACATGGTTTAGTAATATCCTGTGAGGATAAATATTCCATCAGATGTGATTGCACCACCAAAAAACAAAAGGGAGCAGAGTCTATTCTGGCGGTTCCTTAAATAGGTGTGCGGTTCCTTATTGATAAAGAATCGCAGGCACCTTTAAGGAACCGTGCCCAGAAAGAGTCGTTGGAGCTTTGTCTTATAAATAGTGGACTATTCTCAGATTTTCTCTTCACCTCTTTTGCACACAAATTTCTAGATTCAATCCACCTTCTTAAATCATTCAAATCCTTGGTTATTTAGTTTATTACTACTTGTTTAGAAGTGAATCTTTCTCCTCCCATTTCTTCCTCACAAGTTCAAATAGAAGAACACTTTCATCCTTGAAGTGTTGTGTCTACCTCAAAGATCCATTAAAGATCAAACATTTATTGTTCATTCTTGTGTTGTTGTGAAGATTCAAGTCTTTATGTCTATTTGGAAGTTATGTATGTTGTGTGGTTAATACTTAGTCCTTAAATTATATTGGTGTAGATTTGTCTCGGCTAAGATTAGGGCTCAACTTTTAGCTTAGAGTCGGAAATTGGTTAAGCGACATGTTGGAAATACGTTTTACGTATTTAGAAAGGTTCGGTCACTCCAACAATATATAATTTAGTACTCGTAGTCTAGCATCTTAATATTAAACAAATAAGGCCAAGTCAAGCCTACAACATGTGTAGACCAGCGGCCCATTGTAAGCCCAAGCCCATCTCATGGGCTTGGGTATATAAACCCTCTCCTTAGTTGGAGAGGGTGTGGTTCACATTTGGTTTACACATAGTAAAGTGTGTTTCTCACTACTTTTTCTCTCTAAGTGTGTGTGTGATCTACCATCTTTCTATCTATACTCTCTCTTTAGATTAAGCAAGATTTACATAATCCTACAAATGGTATCAAGATCCATGGGATGATTGTATTGTTTATGTGTTTGTATTTGTGTTAGTTCGTGTGCTTTTTTATCACAATACCTCGCGTCCCAAAAAAATTCGTGATTTTTTATGGTTTAATCTTGTTACAAATCATCTACATAGTTGTGGTAGTGATTTGGTATCTTTGTTTTGGCTAAAAACACAAAAATTTGGGGCGTTTGGCTTGATTATAGCGAAAAAGTACGTCTTTTTTCACTTATTGCGAAGTTCGTCCAGTTTTTTGCGAAATCTTCACCATAACTTTTCGCAATATCTAGGGTTTATCTAGGTTATTGCGGAAAGTGTGGACTTTATTGCGAAGTTTGTTGATTTTCGATATTGCGAAATCTGACCCTCTTGGATATTGTGAAGTCCCCGAATCACCAATATTGCGAAGTCTGTTGATTTTCGATATTGTGAAATCTGACCCTCTTGGATATTACGAAATCCCCGAATCACCAATATTGCGAAGTTTGTTGTTTTCAATTATTGCGAAGACTATACTTTTGGTTATTGCGAAATCTGGTGATCTCCATTACTGTGAAATCTATCTACATTAGGGTATTGCGAAATCTTCGCATCTAATTATTGGGAGATCTTTGCTTAGAAATATTGCGAGATCTTTGTTACAACATTGCGGGATCTTCACAATTATTCCGAGATTTTCAAAAAATGTGATTTAGAAAATTTCGTACTCGTGTGTTATTTGGTCTTGGAGAATTTTTGGTTTCTCGAGAACATTTAGGTGGGGGATTTCATCAATTTCTCATCACATATCAAGGAATCAAGTTCTTTCGACAACAACAAACACATTTACTTTCTCTCATTGTTCGATCAACGTTTGTAAATCTTTAACTTATCGAAATGGTGTTTACTTCACTTACGGATAAGTCCATCCTCTCGGGTACGGATAACCGTCCACCAATGTTGGTGAAGATAATGTACGAGGATTGGGCTTCCCAAATGGAACTTTAGATGTTGAATAAAGAGAACGGACATCTCATTTGGGCATCGGTGCTCAATGGACCATTGGTATATGGTACTGTAACAGAAGGTGCAGTTAAACGTCCTCGTACAACGGGTGAATTAACTGGAGATGCTAACATTCAAGATAAGTGTGAAAAACAAGCTACAAACATCATTCTCCAAGCCCTTCCTCCAGATGTCTACAAACTCGTCAGTAAACATAAAGTTGCCATAAAGTTATGGGATAGAATTTATGTTCTAATGCAAGGCACCTTGTTAACTAAACAAGAACGAGAGTGTAAGCTATATGATACGTTTGATAAGTTTGTTTATGTTCCCGGGGAGACTCTTAATGATTACTACTTGAGATTTACTTTATTAATGAATGATCTCAACATTTATGGCATGGAAATTCCGACATTTCAGTTAAACACCAAGTATTTGAATCCTCTTCCTTCCGAATGGAGCAAGTACGTGATGGCTGTGAAATTGGCTAAGGATTTGCATCAAACCAACTTGGATCAACTTCAAGCTTTTCTTCAACAACACGAATGCCACATGATCGAGGCTTAGTTGTCAACACCTCAAGTTCATGATCCACTTGCCATGTATGCTTCTCAACAAATGGCTCCCCAACAAAACTTGGCTTACACTTATCAACAACCATCATACTTGCAGCAGCCACCACAACACACCTGTCAGCAACCACAGCAACCATCTTATCAACCACTAATGATGCCTCAGCAAGCATTTCAACAAAGTGTTCTTCAACAGCCTTATCCACAGCAACCATCACATCAGGCATTACCATCACAAGCTATCACTTCTCCAATCGGCTATACTCCTCAGCAAGGATATTTTCTAATTGAAGCACCACAAGCACCACAAGCACAAGCCTTTTATTCCAATGAACTCCCACCAATTCAAGCACTGGTCTTTACTCCAAATGATACACCTACTGATGTCTTAAACCATCTCATTGCCTACTTGTCAAAACTTGTTGCAACTAGAGGATTTCTAACAACGAACAATCAGCTCCGCACTTCTTCAAATCCTCGACAACAAGCCACTATTCAAGACGGTCAAGTGACGGTGCAATCCATTCAGGAATGGAAAAATTCATATGGACTCACTACAAGGACCGTGAACGCTCAAGCTGTGAATTCTCAAGCTAGTGGAAATGGAAGCCCTATTGGTCCTCAAAAGGTTGTGACTTACTACAATTGTCAAGGACAAGGTCATATGGCTAAGCAATGTACTCAGCCAAAAAGGAGAAGGGATGCAACGTGGTTTCAGGAGAAGATGTATTTGGTCGATGCTCAATCTAAGGGAAAGATTTTGGATTCAGAGAAATTAGCATTTCTTGCAGACCCAAGGCCAGCTGATAATGAAGGCATTGCAGTCGTCTCTACTTCTAATAAAGCATATCAAGCAGATGATCTTGATGCATATGATTCGGATTGTGATGACATTCACTCAGCCCAAGCTGCTCTCGTTGCTAATCTCTCTCACTACGGTTCTAATGTCGTCAATGAGGTACCAACCACAACTAATATTGTTCATGATAATCCACATCAAGTTGGGCATGAAAATGACAACCTCGAACAGCATTCGGGAACTAGTAACTCAAATGATGTGGTATCCAATCCAACACATTTGAGTGAACCTCAACCAAATGCTACGAAGGGTATGAAATCTTATGCTCAACATGATTTGGTAATGGTGCCTAAACATATTATTGATAACATGAATGTGGCTGTCCGACAAACCGTAGATATGAATGCCAATCTAACCGTTGAGCTTGTATTGTATAAGAAAAAGGTCAAAACGTTTGAAATGGTCCCTCAAGCAGAGAAAATAACTTATTCCGAATTTGACCATTTTCGTTTTGAAAGGATAGAACACTTAAACGAAATAGAATCATTAAGAGTTAATGTTTCCAATGAATTAAAAGAAAAAGAGTCGGTTGTAAATGATTTTCAAAAACTTAAAACGGATTTCGAAACTCTCGAGTCTAAAAAAGTTTGAATCAGAAATTAATGCTACCAAACTTCTTAAATTCAAGGAACAACAGTTTTTAAAACAATACGCTTCCACACAAAAGGTTCATCTTTTAACTAAATCATTTAACGAACTAGAACTGAAGCGTCTTCAAGATTTAGCACCTAATCCCGGTTATGCAAAACAAGCTCAGATATATATTCATTGTCTTTATGATGTAACCCTAATTTGAAAATCGAAAAAAGCAACTTATGTTCGTGATGATGAGGAGACAATGTCACTTGCGGAAGAAACTCGATCAAAAATGCTTTTAAAATTCCCTAAGTTTGATTATGTAAAGCATAGTAAAGATCAATTTGATCAAAAGAACCGCTTAAGACTACAAAAGGAATTAGCTCAATTATCAGCTTGTGTGCCCCAAAGTTTGTCAAACGAAAACCTTTCTAGTACGTCTCCTACACTAGTAAAAAAAGATTTAACTAAGTTAACTCCACCGGTAAGTAAGGTGTCTAATAGCTTAAATGCGTTGCACCAACACTTTTCAGATTTTGACAAGGTCATTAAGGAACGTATGATGACTTCGACCATAACGGAAGGTGAATGGAATTTTGAACACATTAGAGCTGCGTTTCGAGACGAAATTGTTCCGTTTATAAACAATATTAAAGCGTGTTTTAGCAACATTGATCAAGATTTGGTTTTGGAATTAGATGAAGTTAAACATGTTTTCAATGAAATAGATGATGCTTATGAAAACGGTTTAGTTGAAATGGAACGTACTTTACGCCAAAATGATCAGCTTCTGAAGCAAGTGATGTCGCATGATATTGTTTCCGTCTGTATGAATAATAGTGTTGATAATGATTCTATTGTGCATAATGATGAATCTGTGGATAATGTGGTAGATAGTAATTGTCACAAATCTGATGCTGAATTAAAGCTTAAAGATTCCTATAATTCGCTTTCAAAATGTTTTGATGAGATTCAAAAACATTGTATTTCGCCTAGAATGTAAACAACAATTTATTCAAGAGATTTTTGAAACGTCATTCGAAGTTGTTAATATAGATGATCCAAATTTTCAAAAGGATTTTCGATTGAATCTGCAATCAAAACAGCATCAGCCAAGCGACAAGGTTGCTAAATCATTGCCAATAGACATAGAGAAATCTAAGGAGATTAACTGTGTGAACGTAATTTAGGCCGCTAAGAATTTTAAACTTGATCTAGATAAACGAGTTTCCAAGATTTTGTCCAAAGTTGATAACTTAAAATAGAAAAATACATAACTCTTCGATTCAGTAAAGCCCGCATGTGCTAATACCACTGCACAGAATCAATCGTTGATTGAACGATTGAATCGAAAGTCGATGGAAATATCTGATTTAAGGGAACAAATTTGTGATAAAAATTTGGCTTTGGCTGTGTTAAAGGAAACACTTCGTCCCCTAAAAGGTAAGAATGTTGTGGATAACGCAGCCACCGTTTAACAAGGGCCCTAGGACTAAACCATTTCAAACATTGGTCACTAAAGATAAGGCAAAATCAAAACCAACTTCTAATATTCCCGTGTTGCCTTCTATAGGAGTAAACACCACTACTAAGGCTCAAAGATCTAAGCTTAAAAGAAACACAAAGAATGATAGGATCTTGCCCCCATCTAGTAGTCAAGTGAAGAAGAAAGTAGAAGCCCACCCTAGGAATGTTATTTCTATTTTGAGTAAAAAGAATCATGTAGCTAAACCTAAAGGCTCTGCGGTTGTGCAGAGTTCTAAGCCTACTGTGAATTCTAATTTGAAATATTGGAATTGCAATGAATGTATGTTTTATAGTCGTCATGATTCTTGCCTTATTGACCATGTGAATGAGATGTATGCCCAAAAGCACAATTTAGAATGGAAACCGACTGGGAAAGTGTTAACCCAAGTTGGATGGATGTGGCATCCCAATGGTAGAACTTTCACTATACTAGGAAATGTGTGCCCTTTAACTAGGATCACTCCCACTAGAGTGAAGAAAGCGTGCCTTGTAACTAGGAATACCAAGGCTACCAAAACACAAGCGTGTCCTTTAAATAGGAACACCAACACTACTATAGGAACCAAGTGCCCTTTAAATAGGTCTACTCCCACTGTAGTGCCCAATAATAATCCAAAACCTCAAGAAGTTGGAACCATAAAACTTGTTATTGGTAAAACTCACATTAGAAAACGCCAGAAAGCTAAGGCTGATACAAATGTTAGTAATTCTGATATTAATATATATGTATCTGCTAACACTCCGAAACCCATAGTTTCCAATGCATTGTCTACTATTGTTGTTGAAAACAGGTGGTCCAAATTTTTTTCCGGTATTTGGACTCTGGTTGCTCCAAGCATATGACTGGAGATCACTCTCAGCTCAGAAATTTCGTCAGCAAGTTTCGTGGAAGGGTTCGATTCAGAAATGATCATATTGAAAAAATAATGGGTTATGGGGAATTACATATTGGGAATGTTAGTATTTCAAGAGTGTATTATGTGGAAGGACTCGGTCACAACTTATTTTCCGTGGGATAATTTTGTGATGCAAACCTAGAAGTTGCTTTTCGAGAGCATACATGCTTCATTCGTAATTTGGAAGGGGTAGATTTGTTGAAAGGTACTCGAGGAAATAATTTGTATACTTTCTCCCTACAAGACATGATGGCCGCTTCTCCCATATTTCTTTTCTCCAAAGCATCAAAGACTAAGTCATGGTTATGGCATCGACGGTTATCTCATCTTAACTTTGACGCTATTAATCATTTGGCGAAAACAAACTTGTTCGTGGTCTTCCTAAACTTAAATTTCACAGGACCATTTGTGTTCCGCGTGTACAATGGGGAAGAGCACTAAGAAATCATACAAACCCAAGAGTGCAGACACTAACCAAGAGAAACTTTATTTGTTGCATATGGATCTTTGTGGGCTAATGCGTGTTGTAAGTCTTAGTGGTAAAAAGTACATCCTCTCATTGTCGATGATTACTCTCGGTTTACATGGGTGAAATTTCTTACAAAAAAATGAGGCACCTAAATTCATCATCAGATTTCTCAAGATGATTCAAGTGCGTCTCAACACTACTGTCTGACGCATTCGTATAAATAATGGAACCGAATTTGTGAATCAAATCTTGCGTTTTATTATGAAGAAGTTGGCATATCTCATGAAACATCCGTTGCTCGCACTCCACAACAAAACGGTGTCATTGAAAGGCGAAATCGTACACTTATGGAAGCTGCTCGAATTATGTTAATTTACGCAAAGGCTCCATTGTTTTTATGGGCACAAGTAGTATCTACAGCAGTATGCACCCAAAACCGGTCACTAATTCGAAAACGCCATAAAACACCTTATGAGCTTCTACATGGAAAAGTACCAGATTTATCATCTCTTCATGTATTTGGTTCTCTTTGCTATCCAAATCATAATGGTGACAATTTTGGAAAACTTCAACCAAAGGTTGATATTGGTATTTTTATTGGTTATGCACCCGCAAAGAAGGCCTTCCGAATCTACAATCGTAATTCTCGTAAGATCCTCGAAACTATAAATGTTGATTTTGATGAGCTGACGACAATGGCTTCTGAGAAAAGCAGCTTTGAACCCGTATTTCATGAAATGGGACCCAGTAACATTAGCTCTGGTCTTGTCCCAAACAACCCTACTTCATCATCATTTACACCACCTTCTAGGAATGAATGGGATACGTTGTTTCAATCGTTCTTTGATGAATTCTTTACACCTCCAAGTATTGTTACTCCAGATGCTGAGGTAATAGCTCTGGTTACCGAAGTTGTCGCTCCAGCAACCGAAGCACAATCAAATACGTCTACACCTACAATTGGTAAAGATATACCCTCAACGAGTAATTCTCAACCAACACTCGAATCAACTACCCATGTCATGCCTATTGATGATGAAGAGGATGATGATGATCACGATTTGGAATTCGCTCAAATGCGTGAACTTCCATTCTTTGGTGTACCAATTCCCGACCCTAATCAAGTCGGGTCGTCCGCCTCAAAGGAATCTCCTACTACGGTCTACTCCAATCCACGGATACGTGAACGTGACAGCAAATGGACAAAGGATCATCCTATAGATTCTATTATTGGTGACCCTAATCATCTGGTATCCACACGAAGTCAGTTACAAGAAAGTGAATTGTTTTGTCATTTTGATGCTTTTCTCAGTGAAGTTGAACCTAAGACGTGGCAACAAGGTTTTACTCAATCACATTGTATTGAAGCTATGCAAGAAGAACTTAATGAATTTATACGTCTTGATGTATGGGAACTTGTCCCATGCCCAGATCAAGTGAAATTACTCACTTTGAAATGGGTTTACAAGGTGAAACTCGACGAGTTAGGCGGAATTTTGAAGAACAAAGCTCGTCTAGTAGCTCATGGATACAAACAATTATTAGGCAACGACTTTATGGAATCCTTTGCACCCGTTGCTCGTTTGGAAGCTATTAGACTGTTCCTCGCTTATGCAGCTCATATGAATATGATCGTCTATCAAATGGATGTGAAGATGACATTTCTTAATGGTGAAATCATGGAAGAGGTCTATGTTCAACAACTGGATGGTTTTGTGAATTCTAAATATCCTAATAACGTGTACAAGCTTAAGAAGGCTCTTTATAGGTTGAAGCAAGCTCCACGCGTGTGGTATGATCTATTGTCACAATTCCTCATTTTGTAAGGCTTCGCTAAAGGCAAAGTGGATCCCACGCTGTTCATTCAAAAACGAGGTAAAGATATGATTATGGTACAAATAATATTATATTTGCTGCCTCGACCCAAACCTTATCGGATGAGTTTGGGACACTCATGTCTTCCAAGTTTAAGATGTCAATGAGGGGCAAGGTATCATTTTTCATAGGTCTTCAGATATCTCAGAGTCCTAGAGGCATCTTTATAAATCAATCCAAGTATGCCCTTGAATCGCTAAAGAAATATAAGATGGAATCTTGCGACCCCGTGGATACTCCAATGGTAGAAAGAACTAAGCTTGATGCAGATCCAAATGGGATTGCTATTGATCTGACACTTTATCGTGAAATGGTCGGTACCCTTCTGTATATCATAGCTAGTCGACCTGATCTTCAATTTGTTATATGTATGTGTGCTAGGTATCAACTCGGCCTACTGAGTTACACTTAGATACTGTTAAACGGATCTTTCGGTATATTAAAGGAACCGCTAATCAGGGACATTGGTATTTGAAGGACTTTTCGATTGCACTAATGGCATATGTAGATGCAGACCACGCAGGATGTCAAGATACCAAGTGTAGCACGAGTGGAGCTTTGCAACTACTAGGAGATCGACTAATCAGTTGGGAATCTAAAAGGTAGAAAAGCCTGCAATTTCAAGTACGAAAGCAGAAAACATAGCTATGTCCGGTTGCTGTGCTCAAATTCTTTGGATGAGATCGCAATTAACCGACTATGGTCTAGGTTTCAACAAAATCCCGATGTACTGCGACAACAAAAGTGAAATTTCCCTATGCTGTAACAACGTTCAATTCTTTCGGTCGAAGCATATTGACATTCGCTACCACTTTATCAAGGAGCAAGTAGAAAAGGGAGTGATCAAGCTTTACTTTATCGCGCTAGAATTGAATTTTGGCCGACAAGATAGGATTGAGAACTTTCTCGCCTAAGACTCTAAAGGTATTGGCAGATGAAGCGAAAGAATAGCGGTGGTAAACTATTCTCCGTATCCTTGGTTAACATTTTTATATATTGTTTATATTTTTATCCATAAAAGCAAAATAAAAAAATATAAAAGCATATAAAGACCATAAAAACTGAAAAATTCAGAAAAATTCAAAAATATTTTTACTTTATTTTTCAAAGGCATGTCTTTTGGGACGATAATATTTACGGCCTAAGAAATGTTGATTAATATTGACACGGTGACATAAATAGAGTTCGTACAAAAGTTGTAAATGTTTCATAAAACATGCCTATATGGTTTGTAGTTATTTCAGACTGCAACCCGCGTTTCATATTAAAGTCAAGTATTTCTTATGAAAGCTATGGCTCAACAAGGGGAATTAATTTTCTCGGGCATGGTTTACTTTATAACCATGTAAGGGATTGTGTTTACTTTATAACACAATCTAACACGAATATATGGACGCATCAGTGCATTTATTTGTTAAAACAAGAGAAATCTTTTTTTATGAAGTTATCATCTCTACAATCGTAGCTATTTACTATTGGTATCTACATACTCGAATATGCGACTACTCAAACGACGACTACAGCTCTTTCGATAGAACACGGGTCAACAATTGAGGGGGAGCAATTGTCAAGCATTCAGAATCTTCGATGCGGAGAGTGCCAAGTTCACAAACTGATGTCAAGACAATGATACCAATCGTACATGTGGTGCCAAGAGATGACTTCAGACGTGACGAGGCGACCAACATTTACCGACAAGAACCATATGATCTTATCATATGATGTTCTCATCAATCAGGTCCAACCTTTTCAATTTATTCTTATATGGTGAATATGTGATTATTTTAAAAATCGGTATCATTTCTCACACATTGGTATCATGAAGATAAAACGGACTTGCATTTTTCTTCCCAAAAACTTTGTTAAAACTTCATTAACTCAATTGATATCAAAAATATCGGTTGGGTTAATATTTTTAATATAGGGGAGAAAATGTGATTTAATATGAGACATGATTAATCAAAATGGTTTGACTTAACGTGATGGCTCATCCCGACATGTACGAAATGTTTTCGAATATCGTGGCATATGTTAAGGGGGAGCAAAACGGATTTGCACATCAAAAATGGATTTTCATGGTGACATATACTTACCCTAAACCTATTTATTTCACGACGATGAAGATTGTGGTGACATAAGGATGGTAGTATAGGTTAAGTCCAATGATTCTTCCAAAACCAGAGGTATCTTCCCAAGGACATTCCATATATAGAAATAGTAGTCCTTAGGAAAGATGGGGAAAGATTGTGAACGTAGCTGAATGCCGACCAAGTACTTACGTTAGCACTGGAACAATCACAACAAGGTCCTAGTTATGACGTATTGGTAAGCATTGAAGGGGTTGAAGAATGAAAAAGAATTGTAAAGATAAAGGGTGAAAAGAAAGCAGCCCTCCTTACAACCTTAGGCAGAAACCGGGTCAACTCATATGTTATTAAAGATAGACATCATGGACCCAGTGATGCAATGCACAACCCATCCCAGCTAACTCAGATATCTCTCAAAAGGTATTTGTTTTATTCACACGGAAACAATGCATTATCTAACGATTTATTCACTCCGAATATATTGATATTGAAATGGTGGCACTCCTCTCCAGCCTCCGATCACTAAAAATACAAAATGTACGATCGGATCTATAGCCATTTAAGATCATCAAATATCTTATTAGGACACACTTCCATATTTACTTGCCTCTTCAAACACTGTGAAAAGTAAGAAAGATATTAAGAGTCCTACGCAGAATCTTCATGATCTTGCCTGAACAACCGAGTAATACGCAAGTATTTACAATGAAGATGGAAATACTTCTTGAGCGAACATTAAAAAGCTCATGGTAGGTGATTTGTGCAATTCTTTATGAATCAAACTTGTGATAATTGGAAAGCAACAGTGGTTTAATTCTTAATTGAATTTAAACACGTTCCAGGCCTCTACACAATATCTTATTGATCTTGCCAGCACACTCAAAGTGACACCTTAGTGTTCACAGTGATGAGTGGAAATCCTTCTAGTGTTAACGTCAAACAGCACTTTGTAGGTAACTTGCAAGATTTAATATGAATCAATCTCGTGACAATTGGAAAGCAACGATAGTGCGATTCTTTAATGAATCAAACTTGTTCCAGTAATCAGAATTGACGGCTTCAATCATGCGGATAATTTTATCTAAATGATTCACTCTTTACGCTCGCAGTCAGCTTTGGACTATCGAGTAAAGAGAAGGGGTTTACCCGTGAAATCTTGTCAAGGAGATTTTTAATTAAATCTACCTTTCACAAGTACGATATGTAATATCGTCCAATGGTCTTCACCGACCAGAGGTAAAATGATATCGAATTAGAATGAAATGTTCAAAGCCATTTCATTCGTGTCTACTTATGTTACTATATTTGAAGACGGTGGCGTTGCAGAATCCGAGAAGAAGTCGTCCCCGCATGCTTATACTATATACACTTAATACTTCAACAAATTCAAGAAAGCCTAAAAGTCAAGTCTTCCGTTGTATTAAACTCTGAAGCTTTCAAGAATTACAAAGGTATAAGTATGTTGGACATGAAGTAACGAGAAGGCCAATATCACAAGTGATGGATTCACAAGATCAAGGCAAGAGATTAATGCCCAAGATTGATATCAAATATCACATCAACATATTCACCAGAAAAGAAAAAGAAAAGAAAGACGAAGACTACAAGCTCAAGACAAGCATAGTATGCTAGATTTATTTTATTGTTGTAACTCGGGTAACACCCTTGTTTGGAGTGACCTCCCTTAGGGGGAGATTGTTGGAAATACGTTTTACGTATTTATAAAGGTTATGTCACTCCAACAATATATAAGTTAGTAGCTCGTAGTCTAGCATCTTAATATTAAACAAACAAGGCCAAGCCAAGCCTACAACATGTGTAGGCCGGCGGCTCATTGTAAGCCCAAGCCCATCTCATGGGCTTGGGTATATAAACCCTCTCCTTAGTTGGAGAGGGTGTGGTTCACATTTGGTTTACACATAGTAAAGTATGTTTTTCACTACTTTCTCTCTCTAAGTGTGTGTGTGATTTACCATCTTTTTATCTCTACTCTCTCTTTAGATTAAGCAAGATTTACATAATCCTACACGACATGTACAGTTTCTCCACCTTAAGTAGCTTGTTGATTAGTGAACTATCGAGTAAGGAGTACTCGAGGAGTGGAGTAGGAACGAGGATTGAGCTTCGTTGTCGAACCACTATAAATCCTTGGTGTTTGGTTTGATCTTTCTTTTCCTTATCTCTTTACATTCTTATTCATTACTTGCATATACTTGTGATTATTACTTTAGTTTCACTATCCATTGTCCATATTGTGTATAATTTTTTTTTACATATTTTCTTAAGTCTAAATTTTTGAAAAGGATTTTTTAAAACCCTTATTTAACATGTAAATTTTAAGAAACTATTCAACCCCCCCCCCCTCTAGTTTCTACAATTGGTATCAGAGAGAGGTTGCTCAAACGTTTATAAAATATATTGTATTTTAAAACTTGAATCGATCTATGGATTCCAACAAGTACCTAGAAGGACAATCTATGCAAAGACCGCCTCTTTTTGAAACCGATAGTTTTATTTATTGGAAAAATAGATTTGAGACTTATGTGAAATCAAAAGATTTAGATCTTTTACATGTTATTACCAATGGTGACTTTTTGCCTTATCAATATAATGAAGTTTCTAAAAAGAAAGAATTAGTTACTTTTGATAATTTTAATGATGACACTAAGAAGAAACTTGCTAAAAATAATGAGGCTAAAATGGTGATTTATAATGTTTTACCTAAGAAAGAGTATGAAAGGATTTTTATGTGTAAAATCACTAAAGATATTTGGAACACTCTTTTAGTAACCCACCAAGGTAATAGCCAAGTCAAAGAAAGCAAAATCGATCTTCTTGTTCAACAATATGAACAATTTGTCATCTTAGAAGATGAAACTATGGATAGTGCATTTGCTAGGTTTAATACTATTGTTATTAGTGTAAAAGCACTTGATGAAGGTTTTTCTAGCAAGAACAATGTTAGGAAGTTTCTTAGGGTGTTGCATCCAAAGTGGAGAGCTAAATTCACGGCGATTGAAGAATCAAAGGACCTTACTACATTATCACTTGATGAACTTATTGGTAACTTAAAAGTTCACGAAATGATAATTTTGAAGGACTCAGAAATGGTGAAAACCAAGAGTGAAAGAAAGTCTCCAACACTAAAGGCCAAGAAAGTACAAAGTGACCATGATAGCTCCTATTCGGATAGTGATGATGAGGAATATGCTATGGCGGTTAGAGACTTCAAGAAGTTCTTCAAAAGGTGAGGTAAAAACTTAAGACAACCAAGCAACGACAAGAAAGCCTTCTGCAAAACCGATTTGCCAAGAATGACCAAGGTGATAGGAAATGCCTTAGATGTGGTAACCCAAATCATTTCATCGGTGAATGTCCTAAGCCATCTCGCGACAAGAATCACACGGCTTTCATTGGAGGTTCATGGAGCGATAGTGGTGAAAAATGTGATGACGATGCTAAAGAGAAAAGTGTCTCATGGCTCATTCTTCCAAAGAGGTACATTCCGAAACCGAATACTATAGCAATGATGGTTCCTCTTTAGATGATTAAAAATTAGAAGGTCAATATAATAACCTGTTGGGAATTATTTGTTAAGTGTCAAGTACCGTTAGTGTAATTTAAGTATTGTTAGTATTATGCAAGTATCGTTAGTGTTCACGCGGTACATAGTAAGTACTGCTACTTATAAAGTAAGTACTGTTATATTGATTAGGACGAATATATCTGTGTATAAGATATGTCATAGTTATAGTTAGAGTATATCTTATGTGATATACTTAAATAGTCAGAATATTGATAACATATCGTATGTGATATAGTTATCTTTATAGAATATTCTAAGGTTTCTAGGGTTCCTTACTCTATAAAAGGAACATAGGTACAATGTCACTCATGTACCTCATTTAATTCGATTAATAAGAGAATCGAATAGTTAAAAGTAATTATGTTCTTCTGTGCTTTATAAGTTAGATTATGCATTAACTTATTTAGTTTGAGTAAGAGTTCTCAAAGTGTTTTAGTTTGATTAAAAACTACTATACTAGTTCTTAACAGAATATAGATCCAATCAAATGGATCAACAAGTGGTATCAAAGCTTGTTGAGAAACTCTGAAAAAGAAGAACACAACCCCAAACACTTCACTTACACCAAAACTCAATGTCTCAACCACATGGTGATGATGCTCACTTGGATGATGTTGAAAACCCTGATCCAATACCACAGAGACTACCACAAGTTGTGCATCCTGCACCAGCACAAGGTGTTCAAAGCGTGAATGTTGTAGTTACCTCTACAACTACAACACCTTCTCATACTCTTTATGCTGTCAAACTCCCAGTGCTCAAAGGTGACAATTATGAGACATGGGCTATGCGGATGGAACATTACTTGAATCACATTGATCACACTATGTGGCAAGTTATCAAGAATGGGAATACACCTAAGAAGCTACACTGGTTGCCTGATGGTACATGATATGCTCTACCTGCTGTGACTGCTGAAGAGGTACAAGCAGAGATCAGAGAGAGAAAAGCCAGAACTGCTTTGGCTATGGCTCTTTCATAAGACATCTTACCCAGCTTTCATCATTATAAGGATGCTAAAGCTATGTGGGATGCCATAAAACTTAGATTTGGAGGTAATTACAAATCTAAGAAGATGAAGAAGATTGTTCTTAAGCAAGAATTTGATAACTTCTCAATTTCCAGTATAGAGGGAATACATGATGGCTATGGAAGATTCAGTAAGCTGCTTATTCAATTAGCAGTTTATGAAAAAGTAATTCCCAATGAAGAAGCTAATCTAATTATTAAGGAGTATTCCACAAGAGTGGAAAGCAATGGCTATGCACTTCATCACAAGAGATGATCTGGAAACAATTCCTTTTGATCATCTCTACAACAATCTTAGAGCATATGAGATGGATGTAAAAGGCATTGAGGTGACAAAGGCATCGACTACAACAAAGTCTAACTTGGATTTTGTGTCAGAAGGAAACAGCGGTACTTATTTTCATAATACCGCTAGTGGATCAAGCAGCGGTACATGCTTCACAAATACCGTTGGGGGACTTACAAGCGGTACTTACCCACAAAGTACAGAAGGAAGCCCCATGGTCTCTCAAAATCCACATGGAAGGTCTTCACCATGGTTTAGTGACAATGATGCCTTCTCATTCTTTGCTGTACAAGATAACAGGCCAAGATTAACACTCAATGACTTGTTCCAAATGGATGATGCTGATGTTGAAGAGATGGATCTTAAGTGGCAAGTTGCTATGGTGTCAGTAAGATCTAACAGGTTCTTCAAGAAGACTGGAAGAAAGATGACTGTTGATCCTAATGAGCCATTAGGATATGACAAGTCCAAAGTTGAATGTTATAACTGTGGAAGGAATGGACACTTTGCAAGAGAATGCACTAGAGACAAAGCTGAAAGTAGCAGTCAAAAGTCCAAGAATGGCTATAGAACCAGTCCAAGAATAACTGAAAGCTTTTCAAAAGGAAACAGCAGGATTCCTAAAGGAACCCAAGCATTGGTGACTGTAGATGGAGTGGTGAACTGGGCTGAAGATGAAGAAGAAGAATAGCTTGGTTTAATGGCTCTCTCACATGAAGATACTGAGGTACATCCTTATTCTAAAGACTATGTTCTTAAATTTAATAGCTTAAAAGTAGAACTAGAGGAACAACATCAAAAAGTCAACACATGCACTATAGAACTAAATGCTTTTAAATAGGGTGTTGCTAAGTTAGAAGAAAATATAGGTTTGTATAAAAAGGCTCAACAAAACTATGAAGAGAAAAATAATAATTTTAACTCTTTAAATGAGGGGAAAAGATGTGGAAATTAAAGCATTTGAAAGACAACTTTTGAAAGTGTCAGCAAAAAAT
Organism: Glebionis coronaria; assembly: GCA_025667525.1. Lineage (NCBI taxonomy): Eukaryota > Viridiplantae > Streptophyta > Magnoliopsida > Asterales > Asteraceae > Glebionis > Glebionis coronaria. The sequence goes on from CM046878.1 coordinate 268,647,286, forward strand.
GAAGTTTTAAAAGCCAGTCTTTATAATGAAAGGGAAGTGATTAATCATTGGCAAAAGTCCTCTAAAGGATTGGTAAAACTGATTAATTCACAAATGGGGTATTATGATAAGTCAGGTCTAGGATATATTAAGGACCAACCTGTGATAACTTTAACTGACAAGGACTTATCAAAGGGGATTTTTGATAGTTCTAGTGAGTCAGATAATACACCTGAGAACGATAGATATGCTGAAGGAATAATAAGTGTGAAAACACTTATCCTTTTACCACTTAAAACAATTAAAAACGAGACCAAAACGTGTATTTTATGTCGTAAAAGTTAGAATTATGCGTGGCTTGTATTTTTATTGTGTTTTAGGACCAAAATATGAAAAAGGAAGAAAACACGAGCTTTCACGGGCTTTTATCTAAGAAAAAGACAAAAGACGAAGTCAAAAGATCAAAAGTGCAAAAAGAACGGAAGTCAAAGGCCTATTTTGAAGATTTATCGAAGAAAAAGACCAAAGACGGAAGTTTAACAAAGTCGAAGAACCCAATATAATAAAAGAAGAAATTAGAAGACGAGTTCATTTTATTTATCGACAAGTCCCGAATCAAAGTCGAGAACGTCGAATTAATTAAAAAGACGAGAAGATAAAAGAAGAGAAGAAAAACACCACCCCAACCACTCACCCCTAAATAGCTCCTACCCTTCATATTTTAGTCAGTTAGTTTTAGTTTTTTAAATTTTTTTTTTGTGTTTGGCTACTTTTCTTCTCTCTAAGTTCTTAATATGTAGGATCTTTAATTTTCATTTTTGTTGTTGAATCTCAATTTTTTAATCAAGTTTTTCATTAGTCTCATCCTTCTTTCTTGTTTTGATTTGTTAATCTTAGATTATTGGTGATAGTTGTTATTGAATGATTTGGTTGATTTTGATTAAGTGGATTTTATAGTTTTAGTTGTTAATCTAGATCTTATTGATTTGGTTGATTTGGTGTTTGTTAGATTTTAATTAGTCTTTAGTTTGGCTTATTTTCTAGATTAATTTTGCTTATCTTTGGCTTATTTTTGATTTTCCTGTTTTTAGATCTACTGTTACTATTATTTTCGTATCTGTTATTTTTGTTTTTATCCGAAATTAGTCGATTTATCCGAAATACCACTTTTGTCCAAAATCTAGTTTTTATCCAAATTCAATTTTATCCGAATTTAGTCATTTTAGCCGAAAATAGTTATTTTATCCGAATTAGGCCATTTTATCCGAATTTAGTCATTTTATCCGAAAATAGTCATTTTATCCGAATTAGGCCAATTTATCCGAAAATAGACATTTATCAGAATTTAGTCATTTTATCCGAATTTACTACATTTATCCGAATTTAGTCATTTTATCCGAAAATAGTCATTTTATCCGAATTAGGCCATTTTATCCGAAAATAAACATTTATCCGAATTTAGTCATTTTATCCGAATTTAGTACATTTATCCGAATTTAGTCATTTTATCCGAAAGTAGTCATTTTATTCGAATTAGGCCATTTTATCCGAAAATAGACATTTATCTGATTTAGTACATTTATCTGAATTTAGTACATTTATCCGAATTTAGTCATTTTATCCGAATTTAGTCATTTTTTCTGAATTAGGACACTTTATCCGAAAATACGCATTTATCCGAATTTAGTGTCTCTATCCGAAAATCTTTGTTTTTCCGAAATAGTTTTATTCCGAAGAAAGTTTGTTTTAACTATTTTATTTTATTTTTATTTTCAATTTAATTTTTATTCAAGTTTTAAATTTGTTTAATTTCCTTGCTTTTAGTTTTAATTTTTAAAGTTGTCACTTTTACTTTAAAATAGATAACGACAATTACTTTTTATCACCAAGAACGACTGAGTCACACTTTAAACCCGAGATCAATTCAAATCAAAACGAAGAATAAATTTTATCGTATATTAAAATGGCACTGCTGCCGGCTCTTTTCGTAAAGATTCACGGTTTTTTGTGAGAGACGCGTTGGATTTTGGGATCCGTTCACTTTTGAACGTTATTTTTCTTGCAAAATTTTCAAATTTTTTTCAGAAATCCAAAAAAAATTAAAAAAAACTTCAAAAATCCAAAAACATATAAAAACTCATAAAAAGCATTTCTTATTCAAAGTTTTGCACCAAAAATATTTTCTTTTCACGTTAACTTTATTTTTTCTATTTCTTTGCTATTCTTTTCTTTTGTAGGTGTATGCGTACCCGTTCACGCAAAAGGAAATCCATTCAAGCCGCTACTATAGAACCTCATGTTGTAGAGCCTCCCGTTGTCAACACAATGGAGAACCGTCCAATGATCGAGCTCTTGCAATCACACGTCGAAGGCAACGATGATGCGATTGTGGTGCCGGCTATTGACGCCAACAACTTCGAGCTCAAGTCCGGTTATATTCAAATGGTTTCCTCAACACCTTTTCTGGGCCGCACTCATGACGATCCTCGTGATCACATCAATAGGTTCGTACACTTATCCAATACTGTAAAATACAATGGGGTTTCACAAGAGTCAATTCGTTTGCTCCTTTTTCCTTTCTCTCTCGAGGGACAACCCCGGACTTGGCTTGATAAGGAACCACCCCAGAGTATTGCCACATGGACGGACCTAGAGACAAATTTCATAAACTATTTCTTTCCACCCTCACGTACTACCGCTTTGTGGAATGACATTATCAACTTTGAACAAAAGTACAGTGAGACATTTAGTGAATCTTGGGATCGTTTTAAGGAACTTTTAAGAAAGTGTCCACAACACGATTTTACAAAGGTACATCAAATTAATACTTTTTATAATGGTTAACTTTGAATGACCAAGATTCACTAAATAGTGCTTCGGGGGGTAATATTCTTGTCAAAACTATGCATGAGGCTTGGGAAATTATTAATAATAAAGCCAAAGTCCAAACCAAGAGTGTTAGGGCTATTGGCTAGTGCCAGTGAGAGTGAGTTGACCAATAATCTTAAGGAACTTACTTCAGCAGTAAAACAACTTGTTTTAAGAGATCATCCTCCTAAGCAACATGCCCATGCTCTCAATATTACTTGTGAAACTTGTGGTGGACCACACTCTTATGCTAATTGTGATAAGGCTTTTGATCAATCTCACGGGGAAGTGTATGCTTACAACAACAAGGAGAGAGTTCATTTCAAGCCGATTGTCGATGTTAATCACTTGTCCTATAACTCGACTAATTACTTGGCTCCACCCGGTTTTCAACAAAAACCACACCCACCCACCCAAAACAATCAAGGGCCACCACGACCAAATTTTCAACAAAATGAAAATGTGAGGGGATACAATGCAAATCAAGGCAATTATCAAATGCAAAATCAAGGCTTTCAAAACCAAGGTTTCAATCCTCAAGGTTTTCCACCATATAACCAATACCCAAACCAAGGTTTTCAACAACAAGGGTTCAATTTACCTCATCCACACATGGACTTGATTCTACAAAAATTAACCGAGCATGAGCGAACCATGAAAGAAATGCAAGAGTCCACGGATAGGAAATTCGTTCAAATGTTTCAAACCCTTCGTCCCCAAGGTACTCTTCCTTCTACAACCGAAACAAACCCTAGAGCTAATGTGAGTGCTATTACTACACGCAGTGGAACAACTATAGTAGAACCTTCTACCCCTCCACCGGTTACTCCATCTACACCTCCTCCACCCCCATTTATCCCTCCTAATACCATGCCTAGTACTAGTTCTCCATTACCGTCTCCACCTCTTATGGAAGAAGTACCAAAGAAAAACCCTTCACCATCCCCACCTTCCACCTTTAAACCTTCTACTTCTCAACCTTCAACATCTCAACCTTCATCTTCTACACCAACACCAACACCACCTAATCCCAATATCCCTTATCCTTCTCGGTTATACAAGTACAAATTGCTCACTAAAGAGGATGCTCAAGTTACTTCCTTTTTGAAGATGATTACACAAATGATCTTTAACATTAGCCTCGTTGAAGCACTTGTCCAAATGCCGAAATTTGTGAAAGCATTCAAGGAATTGCTTAGTAAGAAGGAGAAGATGGCCGAGTTTGTTAATACTCGATTGAATGAGAATTGTTCTGCAGTCCTTCTTAAAGAACTTCTGGAAAAACTTGGAGATCCCGATCGTTTTGTGCTACCTTGTACATTTTCCAAAACCGAAGAATTTACTGCCTTAGCCGATCTCGAGGCAAGTATCAATTTAATGCCAATAAGTGTTTGGAAGAAATTATCATTACCTGATCTTACACCAACAAAGACGACTCTTGAGCTAGCAAATCGAACTCTCGCTTACCTCGTTGGTATTGCCGAAGATGTTTTTGTTAAAGTTGGTACCTTCACTTTTCCGGTCTACTTTGTTGTTGTTGATTATGAAATGGACCCTCGTATTCCGTTAATACTTGGACGGCCATTCTTGAGAACCGGAAAAGCTTTAATCGATGTTGCCGAAGGTGAACTAATTCTGAGGGTCGGGAATGATCAACAAGTTTTTAATAAGGGGAAGATTACAAGCAAATCCAATGGAAGAGAACCCGTGAAAATGATTTGTGTGCTTCAAGACGAGCTTGTTACCACTCCTTTGGAAAGTACGAAGCTTGATGATTTTGTGCTACATGACAATCCTCTTTTCGAGACTTGTTATGATAATCCACTTTTTCAAGATCATGTGGACGATTCTAATGATTCGCTATCCAATTTGGATGCCCCACCAATTTATGATGCTCCACCAATCTACGATGAATATGATGATGATTCTAGTTTCGATTTGGATGATTCTGGTGATCTTACTTCCGAGTATGAAGGCATGCCAACTTATGATGACTTTGATGATGTTGACACTCTTTCGAGTGATTCTTCAAATGATGATCTTGCTCCTATTTTTGATGAAGATCCTCCACCTACTACTCTTGATACTACTTTGGATGATTACTCATTTGAGGAAGATTTCGCCACCTTTCTTAACACCTACTTTCCTAACGAGCATGATCCTCCTCCTTTGGACTTTGATTATGGTCTTTATCTTCCTTCGGATATTAAGAAACCCGTTTCAAAGGATAAGAAACCGGACGACACCAACATCTGTAGTACTTATGTCTTGACACCTCTCTTCCCACCTTCTTCGGATGAGATTGTGCGGTATATGAGCGGTTCTTCTTTTAGTCTACCGAGTGCAATTCCTATTTTCTCCTAAAGGAAAAGGTTTTTGATCCGGGTATCACAAATTTTAAGCCATCTCAGTATCCATCTGCTGAAATAAAAGGAAAGACTTTTGGAAAGAATGGAGCTATGCTTTCACTTCATCATACCTTCTACCACCGTTCTCTACAACTGCTTAAGGGAACCTCGCCTACTCTTATTTGGCTTGTGTTTTTCACCTTAAGTTTATGCTATTTGATGGATGAAAACCATGTATTTGACCCCGGTGGATGTTCTTCAAGCTTCTTACCATTTTAATCAAGGTCGAGTCAGGCTCACGACTCGGTGAACAAAAACAAGTGCTTCTCGGGAGGCAACCCGATTATCTATCCTTTTTATCCGTTTTTATAATAAGTGTAGGGGAGACCCTAGTATGTGTTTGGTGTTTTCTTTCTTATGATGTGCAGGGATTGGCGCTTTCAAAGATTCACTTTTGATGAATTTTGATGACTCGTGATTCCATGTACCCGTCTTCCTGGTTCTATCCTAAACTCTTTTGATTCACTATTTTATATCCATATATGTTGAAATAGGAATCACTTTAGTTGTATCTTCCTTAGCAAGATTTAAACAATGTGCACAATGTCCTAAGTGTAGGGGAGTTTACTTCCACATGCTTAAACATTGAGGACAATGTTTATATTAAGTGTAGGGGGACTTCTATCGAAGTTAAGTGGACTTTTCCATGAATATGTCCTCATTTTAACCATAAATTGATATTGCAAACATTTTTCAAATTTTTTGATCTATTTTGGCCTAATAGTATTTTTCATTTGTCTTCTTTTATTTTAATTCCTTTTGTCATCGCATCGTATGTATATATTCCATTTCAAGAATAAAGTCAAAAGAGAAAAAAATGAATAAATAAAATGGTTTTAACAAGTTTAGATGTCTTTGATATATTAGACTCGTCGTGAATAATTTGACTCAACCCGAGTTTACTTATCCAAGTTCACTCTAGCTAGTATCCTTAACCATATGGACCTTAATTGGTTTATTAGGCTAAGAATCCACGAGTCTCATTACTTGAGATTTTAAATTGTGGAGAACGAGAGATGATATAGTTGATAATAAGTTTAAGGTTTAATTCTTGCTTATATGAGTTTTTTGGCTCTTTCTTCCCGCTTGTATATTTTATTGCTTAATAAATGAGGATTTTGAGGTTTAGATTCGATATCTTAGCTCTTAGCCAAATATTTTATCTCCTTGTAATTAAAGCATGAACACATTTAGGATGCCAGCGTTGTGGACTTCCGACTAAGGTGGCTCATAACCACTAAGTAGGAGGTATTCAGACCATGGGACCGCGGAATTTGGCCTAATATATATATCATAAATAAAGAAAGAATAAGATTAAAACATGACCATAAGGAGCCTTAGGGTGTAGGACATGTAGCACGAACCTTGTCATTAGAGCCTTAGGGTGTATGGCATGGTAAGTGTTGAATAAAATTTGATAAATAATCAATTCCCTCGTTTATGGTTCAAAGAGCCTTAGGGTGTGGATCATAGATGAGGAGCATTTTTACATCTTAAAGAGCCTAAAGGGTATATGATGTGAATTTGCTAAACTTCACATAAATTCTACATGACTTTGGAGGGAATAATAAGTAGTACTATTGGCCAAATTTCGGATCCGGGAATTTATTCCCCAAATCGTGTTAAATTATCCTTGATGTGGGCTTACTTTAGTGAAAACGTTTTTTAAGGACGAGGTTAGGTTCTGAGTGTCGGGTTTGCACCGTTTTGCCTTCATTTTTGGACTAAAGATTATTAAATAAGTCAAATGAGCCTACGGGTGAGTGACAATTTTAAAATCTAGAGATACAACTTAGGAATTGGAGAAGGAGTATTACACAATTACCTTATATAAGTGGTTTTAACTTAAGAACTTATGGTAAACAATGATCTTGTTTTTATGCTTGGTATGGGGAACGTGAAACTTGAGAGTGATTAATATTCATGACACCAAAGCCCTAATTTAATTCTTAGATCTCTTTACAAGTTTCTTCCACAACAATTTCAAAGTTAATAAAGTAAAGGAAATTGTTACATCTTTTATAAGTTTTATATTTTCATCGTTGTTAAGTTTCTTTATTATAGTAGTAGTAGTATAATATAATAAAGGCCGAGATGGGTTAATTATATTGGAAAATGTTAAACTATGCTTTGAAATTATGCATTGCATGAGGGCATTGCAATGGTCAAGTGTAAGGGATTTAATAAGTGTGAAAACACTTATACTTTTACCACTTAAAACAATTAAAAGCGAGACCAAAATGTGTATTTTATGTTGTAAAAGTCAGAATTAAGTGTGGTTTGTGTTTTTATTGTGTTTTAGGACCAAAATATGAAAAAGGAAGAAAACACGGGCTTTCACGGGCTTTTATCGAAGAAAAAGACAAAAGACGAAGTCAAAAGATCAAAAGTGCAAAAAGAACGGAAATCAAAGGCCTATTTTGAAGATTTATCGAAGAAACAGACAAAAGACGGAAGTTTAACAAAGTCGAAGAACCCAAACTAATAAAAGAAGAAATTAGAAGACGAGTTCATTTTATTTATCGACAAGTCCCGAATCGAAGTCGAGAACGTCGAATTAATTAAAAAGACGAGAAGACAAAAGAAGAGAAGAAAAACACCTCACCAACCACTCACCCCTATAAATAGCTCATACTCTTCATATTTTAGTCAGTTAGTTTTAGTTTTTAAGATTTATTTTTTTTATGTTTGGCTACTTTTCTACTCTCTAAGTTCTTAATATGTAGGATCTTTAATTTTCATTTTTGTTGTTGAATCTCAATTTTTTAATCAAGCTTTTCATTAATCTCATCCTTCTTTTCTTGTTTTGATTTGTTAATCTTAGATTATTGGTGATAGTTGTTATTGAATGATTTGGTTGATTTTGATTAAGTGTGTTTTATAGTTTTAGTTGTTAATCTAGATCTTATTGATTTGGTTGATTTAGTGTTTGTTAGATTTTAATTAGTGTTTAGTTTGGCTTATTTTCTAGATTAATTTTGCTTATCTTTGGCTTATTTTTTGTTTCCCTGTTTTTAGATCTATTGTTACTGTTATTTTCGTATCTGTTATTTTTGTTTTTATCCGAAATTAGTCGATTTATCCGAAATACCACTTTTGTCCAAAATCTAGTTTTTATCCAAATTCAATTTTATCCGAATTTAGTCATTTTATACGAAAATAGTCATTTTATCCGAATTAGGCAATTTTATCCGAATTTAGTCATTTTATCCGAAAATAGTCATTTTATCCGAATTAGACCATTTTATCCGAAAATAGACATTTATCCGAATTTAGTCATTTTATCCGAATTTAGTACATTTATCCGAATTTAGTCATTTTATCCGAAAATAGTCATTTTATCCGAATTAGGTCATTTTATCCGAATTAGGCCATTTTATCCGAAAATAGACATTTATCCGAATTTAGTCATTTTATCCGAATTTAGTACATTTATCCGAATTAGTCATTTTATCCGGAAATGGTCATTTTATCCGAATTAGGCCATTTTATCCGAAAATAGACATTTATCCAAATTTAGTACATTTATCCGAATTTAGTACATTTATCCAAATTTAGTCATTTTATCCGAATTTAGTCATTTTATCCGAATTAGGACATTTTATCCGAAAATAGGCATTTATCCGAATTTACTGTCTTTATCCGAAAATCTTTGTTTTTCCGAAAATAGTTTTATTCCGAAGAAAGTTTGTTTTAACTGTTTTATTTTATTTTATTTTCAATTTAATTTTTATTCAAGTTTTAAATTTGTTTAATTTCCTTGCTTTTAGTTTTAATTTTTAAAGTTATCATTTTTACTTTAAAATAGATAACGACAATTACTTTTTATCACCAAGAACGACTGAGTCACACTTTAAACCCGAGATCAATTCGAATCGAAACGAAGAATCAATTTTATCGGTTATTAAGGAATGAAGGCAGTTCCTCCACCATTATTAGGAATTTTCGTGCCCCCTAGTAATGATATAAGTATAGAGTTAGAAGATCCAAAGGTTAAAAATACCTCAAACTCTAGTACATTGTCCCAAGATAAGACTGTTGTGACCAAAAACATTGTTTATCCACCTTTAATGAACAATTTTGTTTCTGAAGAATCTAAGACTAGTTTTGCTCCCAAGCAGGTAAAAACTCCTAGCAAGATATTGGAAAATGATGTAAAACATAATAAAACCAAGAGGGGTGGGTTAGGTATTGAAAAATTTAAGTCAAAACAACATTTTGGGTCTTCTTTGAGAAGAAAAGGATGTTATGTTTGTGGTAGTCTAAGTCATTTTATCAAAGATTGTACTTTGCATGAAGATAAAATTGTGAAACAAAAGGCTGCACAAAAGGTCATGAAAAACAGTAATGCATAGGTTAATAGGAATCAAAAACTTAAGAATGACAAATCTAAGTTTGATCACTCAAAAAGGGTAGCTAAACAAGTTAAAAATAACTCTACCAAAAGTTTTGTTCCTAGAGCAGTACTTATGAAACAAGGTCTAGTACCTTTGAAGTCTGATAAACCAAGTACTGGCAAGTCTAGACCTGCAAGTACTGCTAGACCAAACTTAGTATTGTTACTTCAAAGTCTGTCAAACCACAGTTCTCTAAGACTTCTAAGAATGTTGTTGAAAAATCCAAAACATCTAGAAGTAGGTTTAACAACAAACCAGTGCACATGTGGTTTCCTAAAAGAGAAACATCATGTGTTAAAGCAAGTGCTGCTAAAGCAGTACTTAAGGCAAAGAAGTCTGAACACATAGAGTCACCCTATGTCTTTGACTATATAACTGAAACCATGAAGTATAAAAGTAAAAGCAGTATCACTGGGAATGCTTCTGAACAGACTCTTAAGTGTGTAGGTCCCACAAGATCCGACCCAAATGTGGCTTGGGTCCCTATTAAAAACTAATAAGTTTTGTGTATGTGTAGAGGCATCTAATTGATGAATTGTAAGACAAAGGTATAGTAGATAGTGGATGCTCAAGACACATGACCGGAAACAAAGATTTTCTTGTTGAATTTGAAGAATTCAGAGGAGGACCAGTAGCCTTTGGAGGTAGCAAAGGTAGAATTACTGGCAAAGGGAAAATCAATACAGGGAAGTTAGAATTTGAAGATGTGTTCTTTGTGAAAGAATTGAATGAGTTCAATCTCTTTTCTGTATCACAAATGTGTGATAAGAAGAACAAGGTGTTGTTCACAGAAAAACACTGCTTGGTGCTGTCTAAAGACTTTGAGATGCCTAAAGAATCTCAAGTACTGCTTAAAGTACGCAGGCAAGAAAATATGTACACCTTTAATCTTCATACTATTACTCCAACAGGTGGTATTACATGTTTGCTAGCTAAGGCTTCTTTTGATGAGTCTAATTTATGGCATAGAAGGTTAGGTCATGTGAATTTCATGAATCTTAACAGATTAGTGAATAGGAATTTGGTTAGAGGGTTACCTAACAAATCTTTTCAAAATGATTTCACATGTTTTGCTTGTCAAAAATGTAAACAACATAGAGCCTCTTGTAAGACCAAGACTGTCAATACTGTGACAAAACCTTTGCAACTCTTGCATATGGTTTGGTCCAGTTTCTGTAAGAAGCATTAGTCATAAGACCTTTTGTCTGGTCATAACTGATGATTATAGTAGATTCAGTTGGGTTTTCTTTTTAGTTCTTAAGAGTGAAACCAATGAATTACTTAATGATTTCATCACTTTAGTTGAAAAGCAGTTCACTAAACAAGTTTTAATCATTAGGACAGGTAATGGGACAGAATTCAAGAATGTTGAATTTGATGAATTCTGTAGGTCTAATGACCTTAAGAGACAATTTAGTAATCCTAGGACTCCATAAAAAAATGGAGTAGCTGAAAGGAAGAATAAGACACTAATTGAGGCTGCAAGAACTATGTTGGTTGATTCTCTGTTGCCAAATACCTTTTGGGCAGAAGCAATCAACACTGCATGTCATGTGTTAAATAGAGTCTTAGTGACCAAGCCTCAAAACAAAACACCTTATGAACTTTTGACTGCTGTTAAGCCTACCATAAGTCATTTAAGACCTTTTGGGTGTCATGTGTCTATACTAAATACTCTTGATCATTTGGGAAAGTTTGATGGAAAGTCTGATCCAGGATATCTTGTAGGATATTCTTTGCAAAGTAAAGCATATAGGGTTTATAATTTGGCATATAAAAAGGTCGAAAATATGCCCATGTTAATTTCTTAGAAAATAAACCCAATGTCCCAGGAATAGGCTATGCTTGGATGTTTGATTTAGATTATGTGACAACCCGTCAATTTATGGTTGATATTTTATTCTCAAGTATTATTTAAAAATCATTATTTTATTATTAATTGATGAACTCACTCACTTTTGGGAAGAAATAAGGGTTTACGTCTTAAAATAGCATCGACCGTCTAAACCGGAGAACTCTACGTTACGTGCTTACGTCTACATATACCGTCGTTGTGACAGTCCGACATTTCAGGAAATAAATTTATTCTCGAATATTATTTTGGAATTTTAATTTGTGTTGGTTCATAAACTCACAAATTTACGAGAAGAAATTAGAGCTTACATGAATAATTTAGTGTCTTTAATGATTAAACCGGAAACCCTAGGTTTACGTATTTACGTTTTTGAACTCCGTTTTTAATGAGACAATTTTTATTAGATTCGTTTTGTGCGATATATTTATAATTTATAAAAACGTTTTTCGTAAAACGACCCGAGGGTACGTAAATCGAGGAAACTAGAATCGAGAAATACCCGTAAATTAATGGGGATGAGACAACTTTACACTTGCCCACCCCCATACATGTGGTGGCCAAAGCTTAACCAAAACACCAAAATGTGTCAAGTATACACACACACTAAGGACACTTGTCCTTAGTGCATGCACAAACCACTAAACTAACAAAACTAGCCAAGTTAAACCATCTACTCTCATTTCATACATGAAAACCACACAAAAACTCTCTTGGCTCCCTATTAACGTCCCATATCACCTAAAAACACCCCATTAGATCAAAAATTCAACCATAAATCATATGTATAATTTACATATGATGAAAACCCATTGAAGTTATTAAGATTGGAGGTGATTTTAACAACTAAAAAAAATTTATATGGAGATCAAGGGCTGATTTTTGGAGGAGTCTACAAATACTTGGTGATCCTAGAAGTGGTGTTGATATCTCATAAGATTGGTTACCCAAAACCAAGTCTTGTTCATCCAAAAACTCATCATTTCATCACTTTGGTGGTATAGATATTGTTTCTTCCTATCCTCTTGTTATTTTGAATAAGTAATCTTGTATTTTCTTCATTTATGTATATGTAAAACTAACTTGAGTGCTAATATGTACATTATATAAATTAGTGGGTTTTAAGTAATCTTGTATTTTATTCATTTATGTATATTTTCTTCATTTAAAACCCACTAACTTATATATTACATATAAATAAATATGTACATTAATAAATAAATGAGACATTATATAAAAATGGCAATTTGATAAGTTTTATAAGTTATAAAACTATAAACATAAGTTTTACGTCTTTTCGGCTAAAACCATAAAATTACGTTTTCGTCAATTAAAACTTAGACGGTCGGACCCGTCTAATTTAAAAATTTTACAACTCATATACTGATGTATAAGTACATTTGACAAGTAAAAACCGATAAAACCCGAGCTTTATGACTTATGGACATTAACGGGCCAAAGTAACCTTATTGGACTATTAGCTCAACTAGTTTGAATAAACACTAATGGACTTACTCATTGGCCTTAACCCACTTGGGCCCAACATATGAGTAAAGGACTTATATTAAAAAGTATAAATGGACTAATATAAAGTATTGGACTTTAAATGGCTTATTCGGCCTTAATATAAAATTGGATTGAAACTAGTAAAACTAGTATAAAAATTTAACAACACATAACACTGTAATGAGTGAATAAAGATGTAGAATCCCACTTGATCATCATCATATTTATAATATCATCATATATATACATAGTAATTGTTTTTTCAAAGTCATTGGACAAGAGTCTAAGACAAGTATTATTTGTCTAGGTTTCCGTGATTGAAGCACGTACCGTACATCCAAATCGCCAATAACCGCCTTTCCCAATCAACGTGAGTTCATAGCCTCACAATCTTTTAAATGTTTTATGAAATATTTTATAAACCCGCGAGGGAGATAACATGTTAGTTTTAATTAAATAGGACACCAGTTGTCCCGACTGTTTGTTATTGATTTGGACCCGAATGATTGTATGACCCGATGAATGATTATATGACCCGATAAATGAAGCAAAATGGATTATTATTAGTTAGGTTATGTCACTAAAAGTCCCATTAGCATGAATTGTGAACTATCGGGATTTGATATACGCTTATGCATATAATAGTACTATTTGGGGAAGATCACCCCAGTTCGCGCCTTGACGGTTGATCCCCGTCGTGCCACATTGATTGGTAAGCGAATTTATGTATGAGAAGATTTATGTAAGCGTGATTATTGTGACGACACGCTGTTTTAGATGGGAAAATGAGTTTGGGGTTAGCTACCCGTTGTTTGTCATGTAAGGTAGCAATGTCATGCGGCTTATAATAATCCAATAACGAAAATACTGCTATACGCATTGAATTACGATATATTGCCTGACTAGCAATACGGGGGCTTATTATTGATATAATGTTCGTGTTTTGGTTTTATATAACCATATTCATATAACGGTTTTTATTTAACTATATACAACGTTATAAAACGAATTGTATGATGTTTTTATGACATTTGTTCGTATAATGGTTTTGAAAGCAAAAGCCTGTAGTATGATTTACAACAAAGATTTGTATAAAATGTTTTTGGCTTATTTTATGGCCTATGACAAAGAATTGTACAAAATGATTTTCGGTAATAATTTTATACTGATGATATGTTAATGAATTTCATTAAACTTTATGAATTCACTCGGCGTTTTCGCTGACCTTTTCTTTTAAAATGTTTTATCTCAGGTACTTGAAGGTAATTTCTCGGGAAGATGACAAGAATTTATGGCCCGCACTTAAATAACAATTTTCATTCAAATGCTTTGTAAAATTTTATGAAATATTATGACCTGGGACCTATGTAAATTTGATATTCATGAATGGAAAATGCTTTATTATTAAACGACGTGATTTTAAGCGTTGTCTATGATTTGAGTAATGTGTTATCCCGTAACACCAACGACTCTTCCGCTGAACTAAAGTATAAATATTTGGGGGTGTTACAGTTTGGTACCATAGCTCTCGTTATAGAGAACGAAAGATTTTTAAAAACCAAGGTTTTGAATAAAACATTTCAAAATCTTTTAACTATAAACATTTTTCTCAAAATGTCTAAAAATATTTTGACTATAACGGTGCCGAATAATTTCCGAGTTATCGACAAGGCCAGACTGAGAAGTGTTATTTTAATATATATATAACGTGTATTATATATGTCACACCCCACCATGGCGGAATATGGGGCGCGACGTATGGATATCATCACAACAATAGCGTGTCTATAGATTTAACTAAATGAAATAGAAATGTCATAAAAAGGTGACACAATGTGATGACAATATCTCAAATAATGCAGGCGTCTAGGTAAGTAGGTAACAGGCCTACCTCTTACCAAAGACATTTAAATAACACACATCAAACATATAGGTATTAAACAATTTACTAAATCTAAAGACAAAATAAAATCTAAGAGGAAAGGGATTCCTCCTAATGCAATCCTAGCAGCCTCTATACTCTAGCCACTTCTAACATCATCTTGCACAACTACCTCACCTGAAAATGACACTAAAATCTGTCAACATAAAGTTGGTGAGAACATAGGTTTAAGTTATCTAGAACATCATAAGAAACCATGACAACTGCTGTAAATAAGTTGAAGAAAAACAATTTATAGTAATGGACCATAATGTGATAATCATGTTACATTCATCCACAACAAAACTTAAACCAAGTACCGATCACATCTACAACTTACAAAGCACACTATAACAATCAAGAAGTATCCCGTCACACACACAAGAACACACACCACACTATCCGGATCTTTCCCATACCACCTGTGGAAGATGAACTATATCCCCGTCGAGATATCTTGCCTCCGAAGAGACGACCAATTACTCAGGACGGATCGTGCCCCACGAACCAAGAACTCAAAACCAAGAACTCAGGACGGATCGTGCCCCCACGCTTCACACACATCACAACTGGTCCCATGGACGCCCATACATCTATGTACCAATCCCAATCATAACACAATCAAGATTCACATATCAGAACACATATCAAAGCACATATCAAAGCACATATGAGAACACATAAGCACACAAGTCACACAATAACACATCTATGTCCAAACGCTTATAAAAATATAGTACCAAAACATTTTAAGAACACCACAAGTGTCATCTCTATCCCATACTAGAAGAAAAAATTAAAAAAAACTCAGTGAAAATGGGACTATGAACTCACCTTACGAAAAGCAATCCAAATTCCCCTCACGAACAATCAATTATCTAAAGCACACAATACAATAATACACAAGTCAACATTGACTCTGGAACTCTAATCCTTCATCAATATAATAATCCCTATGATGGATACATCCCAAATCAGCCCCATGATATCCCTCTAAGTGTCCACTATCTCAAAATATCCAATACACGATTTTAAACCACGTTGTCCGAAAATTAATCTTGAACTCGACACTTGTACAAATAATTCGACCAAGCTACTGCCCTCCATAGGCTATACATTCTGATAATTTGAAAAGTACGTTCCGAGTACATAATTTTTGGCTTTTGAATCACCCAAAAAGCTTTAAAAACGAATAAGTTATAACCAAAACGATTTTACCTAAAATCTGCCCAGACATTAGCGACGGATTCTGATAGTTTAGCGACGAATTCTGGCAGATTAGCGACAGTTTCTGCCTAATCCGATTTAAACCCTAAAAAAACGATTTTAAACCCTAAAAATCCCTCATTGATTACCAAATTCAAGCCCTAAATTATTTTAACTCCAGAAAATCAAAAATCGTAATATATAATTATTAACATGATTCTAACATAATTAACTAAATAAGAACAAGAATTTAATAAAGATCAATACCTTTAGATGATCAAAACCATGTTTTTTTTTTCTTTTCAAGAACCCTATCTTTTCCCCTTTTTTTTTCCTTTTCCTTCCTGCGTTTTTTTTCATTCGTTGATTGTATTTGTTTTTTTATCAAATCTATTTATATAGTATATACTACTAGTTCATGCCCAATACAAAAAGCCCCCTTCTTTTTCTCTTTTTTTTTCCTTTGCCGACTATTTCACAAAATTTTCTAAAAATATAAATTTTTATTTATTTAATTATTAAATTCGTTTTTTAAATAATATTTCCTTATTTATATTTATTATTTATTTATTTATTTATTCTTTAATTAATTAGTTACACCTAAACCTTTAAACTAAAAAATTAAACTACTATATTAAAAATACATAAATTCCATTTCTAAATAATTTCATTCTTATAAAATCCCTAACTTGTAACTCTTAAACTACTACAACATATACCACTAAATGCTTACATATATAATTACGTAATAACATTACGTACACAATATTACATACGTACACTCGAAAAGTAAAATAACAATATAATACCCATAGCTATTTACATTCACATAAAATGACCTAAAAAACGTCATATCACTTCATAGTCACATCCATCTAAACTCATGAGCATGACCACGTACTATAAAAACGATGTCTGAACCCAAGCCAATGTCTCAAACACAAACATATAACACATAAACGCACACTCAGCACATAATTAATGTCAAACAGTCAAAAGTGACAAATCCAAAAATCTAGGGTTGTCACATCACTCCCTCCTAATAGAAATCTCGTCTCGAGATTTACTCCCAAACTCAAACTTATTCTCAGCAAACAAACAAGGATACATATCCCTGATAAAACCTTACGTTCAAAGGTGAACTCAGTTTAAACTAAAATAATTTCAACCAACAACACATGAGCCTTAACCATCTACGAGGAAACTTATTAAAACCATAAAGTTATGTAATCAGCCTAACTAAATCTCGCAACTCATCAAACAAGAACTATCTTGAAACCAAGTTAGGAGCCATCACATAACTCGACGGGTTTAAAACTGTCACCCTGATTTCAGTCTTACTCTTAAATACCATAAATCAAAACTCATCAAATATAACCACATATCCTAAGTTCTAAAGAACTCTCAAATTCCATCCCAACTCATCTCTATCATAAGAACGTAACTGGATCATCCGTATGACTACAACAACGCTCCCTGATGTTGGAGTTTTGCAACCCTTTAGGAAAAGAGAGCAACTAAAATAGGGCAAGTGCACGACGATTTAGGAAAACCGTGTGTGAATGACCCTAGGTGAGTTCGTTCTCGAGGAGGCAAGTGCGTTGTGTTAAGAGTTGATTTATGATGTTTGTGATTATGATAATTGAAAAAGAAATGAGAAAGGAAAGAATTAACGGTTACGAAAACTAATTAAACTATGACGAAAAAGGCGTAAACGTAAAACCGTAAAAACGACGAAAATAAAAATTTTCAACCTAAAAATTAATTATAAGCTAAAACAAGTCTAAAATAATATAAATAAGGAACAAAATCCAATAAAAATATTTTAAAACCTTTTATTAATTAAATATTCAATTTTAAATGCTAATTAAAGCCCTAAAATTAAATATAATTAATCAAAATGTCCAAAATATGATTTTATTGAACAAATAACTTACTTATATTATTTAACAACTAAAAAGTATTTTTTTATGATTTTTAAATACTATTTTTCTATTTTTAAATTACTAAAAACTATTTTAAAATTAAAATAATTATAAAAAATAATTAAATAATGCTAAAAATAATCTACCAATTTTAAAAATCCTATTTTACTCTGATGAACAGTAGAAAAATGAAAAATCTTGAAAAATATTAAATTTCTCACTAAATGACAAAACTAGATTAATTAAAACCCTAATTAACTTAAATTAATTCTAAAAATTAATAAAAAGATGAACAGTAACTAAATTTTACACCAAAAACCTTAAAATATTATTCTAAGTTCAGGAAAATTGATTAAACCTAAAAATATTACTTTTTGGCACTAAAAGACAAAAACAGAAACTTTAAAATTAATTAACAATAGCTAAATAACCTAAAAATTACTAAATGAACAGTAAATAAAAATTTTATTAATCAGAAAAATCCTAAATTAAATAAAAAAAATAATGGCACTGGTTTCAAGGTCTAATTCCACTTTTAGGGCACTAAAGACAAAAAAGTAAGAAAACAGATAGTGACATGTGATGGACTTTTGTCCTTTAGCTCAGCAGTGGGAAAAAAGACACTAGCAGTGGGAAAGGAGTTCCCACTGACAGTGTAAAATTTTGATGTGATTTTCAATAAGCTTAGGAAAGCTTATCTTGATAGCTTTTTTGGACAATAAGGCACCCTTATACTCTTTGGAGTATAAGGAGTCTGATAAGCACAAAAAACAAGCAGCCACTTAACAAGAATAAGCACAAATTAAGCCCTAAAGTTACTGATTAAGCATCACACAGGTCTGATGAACAATTGCTGGTGTTTCATGCACAAATCTGAATTTTATGGCCTTATATCTTGGAAATAAGCTCACAAGCATGCATACAAGTAACACACAATCCTTAAACACCCTAAAATCTAGCAACCTACAAAGTTTGATAGCAAATATCTCAAAAAACAGTCACACACAAGCAGTTTCTGAATTTGGCTATGTTTTACCCTTTTTAAGTATGCAAAAGTGTTTCAAAACCACTCAAACTGAAACCAAAGAACACATAGCACTCTAATATACCCTAGGTGATGTTTCTAGACAAGTTTTAACATGCAATCTTATCACAAATTCTTGCTGAACCCTTGACCCAAACACCCCTTAAAAAACTTAAATCATCTTTTTTCAAACTAAATCAACTCAAAACTAAACCAAACTGAAACAAAGGACTTATATCATGCATATATCATCCAAATGAAACAAATTCAAGTCCTTAAACAGAATCTTAACAATTAACAAAAAATATATCACATAAAGCAAACAAGTTTCAGAAACATAAAAAAAAAGGAAAATGGGTAACAAGGGTTACCTTGTTGGGCTTACTTCCAAGCCCAACAGTGGCTGATAAGCCACCTCCTTACAAGCCCGGGCTTGTGCAGATCAAGTATGATTTGATTGGCTTGAGTACAATAGGCAAGAAAAATGATGAGAATGGACCTTGAGTGATCTTTGTTTCCTACACACCACAACTAACAAACAGAGAAGAGACAAGCTACAAGTTATTCAATAAGCTTGGTTAAATAAGCTTATTGAACAGCTTATAGCAGTAAGCTTAAATATAAGTTTCTGAAAATTTTTGAAAACAATTGAAAATTTAAAAACAAACTTTTAGAGTTGTAAACTGGATTCAAGAAGAACAAGCTTTAAATGTAAATGCTGGAAAAATAAATGGTTCACAGTTTCATGTGGGTTAAAAATACTTTCATTAATTTGAAAAATAAAGTTACATTAAAACTGGAACAAGAGGGCAATACACATATTGTATGCTCCTTTTATAGCTAGCTAAGAAGATACTAGAAGAATAAAAACCCTAGTTGCTATGATTCCCCAATATGCCCCTTGGTCAAAGGTCTTCAAAAATCGTCAAAGTGGCATCTTGTGAGTTTTCAGGAAGCATGTGAGTATGCCAGTGATGAGAACTGATCTTGGCCATTAATTTGAGCTTGGGGAGCACTCAGTTAATCTAAAACGTTGATTTTGTCTCCTTCTTGAAATTGAGGGAAAGGGACGTGAGCAGGGTAGTGGGGTTTGGTGAGCTGGAGGTTGTTTTGAAAGTGGGGAAGTGATGTTGATAGGTTGAATCATCAATCTGGAGGTTCTTATAGATTAACCCTTTGATTAAGGGTTAAATTAAATTAGGGTTTAAGGGTGAAGGTGATGATAAACAGGCGTGTTTAAATCCATTTGGGTGGGTTATGTTTTTAAAAAACGTGTTTACCACCTTTTTTTTAAATAAACAAGTTTAATTTAATAAGGGTTCAAAAGGGGTTTGTGATAGGGTCAAAAAAGGTTATGGACTGGTTGAGTTGGCTTGGTGGACTGGCAGGGATGACGTGTCAGCATGCAAGTGGTGTAGGGAGGTTTGTTGTCTGGTCATGAATGGCCCCTCAAGTCTCTTCACATCTTCATTTTGTATTAACAGCCTACAAAACCCATTTCCTTTGTTTTTAACTTTAAACACTTGTCATTTTTGGCACAATGTTTTTGTAAACTTGAAACAAGGACCATTTATGCAACTTCTTCATTTTCCAAGGACTGATTTTGCCATATCTTCAAACTTCAAGGCTTTGACTTGTTGGTTGACTTCTTGGAGGACCATTTTTGACAATTTAGATTTGATGAGGGACTAAATTTGCCAATTCTTCAAAGTTAAGGGTCCTTTTTGTAATTTTGACAAACTTTAGGGACCAAACTTGTAATTATGAGGATACAAGGGTATAAAGTGTCAATTCTTCAAACTTGGAGGACCAATCTTCAATATTCTTCAACTCCTCAAGGGTTTTCTTTGGAAAATTCCTCACTAGGGCTTGGTTCATCGTGCGGCTTCGTTTCTCGTGTTCGTTTTTTGCGTGATTCTTGTGATCTTTTATCATTTTCTCAATATCCGTACCTAAATTACACAAGCAACAAACACAAGCATATATTTGGGTATTTTGATGATATTTAATGCATTTTAAGTCCAAAAAGAACGATGAGACCATGTATAAAAGCCGTCTCATCACTCCCCCATACTAAACCATTGCCGTGCCCTCACGCAATGCTAGAATAAAGTATCGTAGCATCTCCAAAATTTATTTTATTCACTTTATTGAAATGATAAACTAGCTACACTACTACTATTGCTACTACTTGTGTTATAGACATAATGTATGATTTTCATCGCAAAATGGGACGTTTAGGTTCATAGAATAAGAACACGTGAATGCTTCGTTAGAAATAATTTCATCGTCCTCGATTTTCACTTCAATTCCATGCTAAGCGTGCAACGAGATCATTGTCATTATAAGTTAGTAATGCTAACACTACTCATATGCCCTAATCACGTACTTATTCTCCCATTATTCCTAAGTTGTATCTCTTATATTTTATGATGTCTTGAATGTTTCACGAGGATACATTGTTTGACTTATGCGATAATAGAGATTTAGGTCTAAAAATAGAGTCCTAACGGTGTAACTAAGACCATTAAATCAATAACCCCTCCTAATAGACAACGATGTTAAAAAATTAAGTTGACAAGAAGAATCGATAAACACGGTTTTATAACGGTTTTGAACATGAGACTTATTACCAAGACTTTTATACGCCCCCTAACGGAAGGGCCTTATTATCTTTGGTTTACCTCCATCTTTTATTCAACTTCGCCATGAAGCTTTTATTATGACTTCGGTCTTGCCTTGCCTTTTATTATCCGCCTCATCGGTGGTTTTATTAGCCAAAGACGTATATCCTCACGCTAAAGCGAATTTTGGATCTTTAAAGCTTCGAAGATTAAGGCTTGATTCACTTCAATTTTGCATAGATTTTAGGCCTTGTGGGGCTTCAAATTGTTTGCTTGATTTAGGTGAGCACTTGAAATCTTATTATTAGGTGAAGCTTTCGATTATTCGGGTGCCAATACTTCAAAACCGTGACGCTGGCGATACCTTAATGTCTTCCCAATTTAATTACACGGAAGCTACTAGAAAAGACTAGAAACCCAACAATCCTAACTAAACCGCTAAGTCAATATTTATTAAGCAAAAAATATTTACATGCGAAGGGAGAATAAGCAAACAACGAGAACACATGAGTTTTTGAAAGAATACGAGTACTCTACGTTTAGCATAGTAACTTATAATTAACTCTATCATTTCTCGTCCTCATTTAAGAGACTTAGCCTAATGTGTAGTTAAGGAATCAAAGCTAAGTGCTCAACACGCACGGTCAAGTCAAAAATTACTCTTATTCTCGCCATCGGAAAATCTACATTCGTGTCTTCAAACACTTATAAAACATGAGAAAAATTTTAAAATTTGGCCATTTTTAGCCTTATTTTGCAACAAAACGATAAACAAAACGATAACTTTGGAAAGCGTGAAGGTTTGGCAAGGCAAGTATCTATTCACCCCCCCCCATACTAAAGTTAAACATTGTCCTCAATGTTTCGAGTCTAGGGGTGCAAACACCCCCATACTAGAGACGTAGTCGAATGCCTAATCTAGCATGGAAAGGGTGTAACCATTAATATTAAAGCCGTTTATGAAATGTGCTAAAAACCTAAGGTTAGAACAACAAAGGATATATCATGGATATTGAGAAATGTCTCCAATAGCAAACGATCGAGTGCTCCCATAAAACGAACACGAGAGGCTCCAATCGTGAAGATCATGATCTAAAAGCCACATATCACAAACAACCATAGAACAAAGGTTGGAAGGGCACGAATCCCCACACGTAAGCTACATTAGACTAAGAAAGCGATAATATGTACATAGGATAAGCATGGGACTCCCCCACGAGGCACCTCGTTTTTGATTACCGAGTCATGAGCTCGACTCGATCCCCTCAATACTAATTATCATTGGGGAAGGTGACTTGGTCGAGGTAGTTCAAGGATGGAACTTCCCCACCAAAGTAGTGCTTCAACCTATGTCCATTCACCTTGAAGTTAGGACCATCATCTTGAGCTAGCTCGATGGTCCCATAAGGAAATACTTGAGTCACGGTGAATGGACCGGACCAACGGGATTTCAATTTACCGTAAAATATTTTCAATCTTGAATTAAAAAGTAAAACTTGATCCCCAATGTTAAAAACCCGGTTTTTAATTTTTGAATCATGCAACTTTTTAGTTTTCTCTTTGTAAATCAATGAATTTTCATAAGCAATATCCCTTAATTCATCCAATTCATTTAATTGCATTTTCCGGTGTTTTCCCGCGGTCTCCATGTCATCATTACAATGCTTTAGGGCCCAATAAGCCTTGTGTTCTAATTCGATAGGCAAATGACAATTCTTTCCATACACAAGCTTATAGGGAGTGCACCCAATGGGCGTCTTATGAGCGGTCCTAAAGGCCCATAAAGCATCGTCTAACTTATCCGACCAAGATTGTCGGTTTTCCCCCACGGATCTCTCCAAGATCCTCTTCAATGCTCGGTTTGAAACCTCGACTTGCCCACTCGTTTGTGGGTGATAAGCCGTAGAAAGACGATGTGTAACCCCATATTTCCTTAGAACTCTTTCGAATTGGTCATTACAAAAATGGGTTCCACGATCGCTTATGATAGCACGAGGGGTTCCAAACCTAGCAAACAAACTTTTCAAGAACTTGACTACCACACGAGCATCATTGGTGGGCAAGGCCTTCGCCTCCACCCACTTAGAAAGGTAGTCAACCGCAACGAGAATATACTTATTACCACGAGATGATGGGAACGGCCCCATAAAGTCTATGCCCCAAACGTCAAAGATCTCACATACTTGAATGATATTTTGTGGCATTTCATCTTTTTGTGAGGCTTTTCCTTGTCGTTGGCATGAATCACAAGACTTCACAAGATCTTGTGCATCTCGGTAAATAGTAGGCCAAAAGAAGCCGGCATCAAACACCTTTTTAGCCGTGAGATTAGCACCGTGGTGACCACCCGTGGGTCCCTCATGGCAAGCTCTAAGGATGTTAGAAGCTTCGGTGCCAAATACACAACGACGGATGATTTGATCCGCACACGTTCGAAACAAGTAAGGGTCGTTCCAAAAATAGAACTTGACATCACGAAAGAATTTTCGTTTTTCTTGAGTTGTCATACCCTTAATGATGAAGTTACCCGCATGGTAATTTGCAAAATCCGCAAACCATGGGGTAGAAGAATCAAGTTTGGAATTCACTACACCAAGTGTCTCGAGCGGAAATGTTTCGGTGATTTCCTTAGGCTCGTAAACACTTTGGTGAGGATCTTCCAAACGAGAGAGATGATCGGCCGCTATATTCTCGGCTCCTTTTTCGTCAACGATTTTGTGATCAAATTCTTGAAGGAGGAGAATCCAACGAAGTAATCTCGGCTTTGCATCTTGTTTAGCCATGAGATACTTGATAGCCGAATGGTCCGTATACACTATGCATTTCGTCAAGACGAGATAAGGTCGGAATTTCTCAAATGCATACACCACGGCAAGGAACTCCTTTTCCGTTGTAGTGTATTTAAGTTGAGCCTCGGTCATCGTCTTGCTAGCATAGTGAATAGGCAAGAAGTGCTTATCATGACGTTGCCCCAAAACGGCCCCAATAGCGTAATCACTTGCATCACACATAAGTTCAAAGGGGAGATTCCAATTTGGAGCAACAAGGATGGGAGCTTCGGTAAGTTTCCTCTTAAGGATCTCAAAGGCTCGTACACAATCTTCGTCAAAGACAAAACGTGCCTCTTTTTCAAGAAGATGTGTAATGGGTCGAGAAATCTTCGAGAAGTCCTTGATGAATCGTCGATAAAAGCCCGCGTGGCCTAGGAAACTCCTAACTTCCTTGACGGTTTTGGGATGAGGTAATTTGGCGATGACGTCTACCTTAGCTTGATCTACCTCAATCCCCGCTTTCGAGACCTTGTGCCCTAAGACGATTCCACTCTTAACCATAAAATGACACTTTTCCCAATTGAGCACAAGGTTGGTTTCCTCACAACGTTTTAACATTCTCTCAAGGTTCGACAAACACGAAGTAAAGGAATCACCAAACACGGAAAAGTCATCCATGAAGACTTCCATCGTCTTCTCGATCATATCATGAAAAATAGCCATCATGCATCGTTGAAAAGTTCCCGGTGCATTGCAAAGTCCGAATGGCATCCTACGATAGGCAAACGTTCCATATGGACACGTAAACGTAGTTTTTTCTTGATCACGAGGATCGATGGGAATTTGGAAGTAACCGGAAAAACCATCTAAAAAGCAATAGAAATCGTTTCCCGCAAGACGCTCCAACATTTGGTCCATGAAGGGCAAGGGAAAATGGTCTTTACGAGTGGCTTCATTCAACTTTCGATAGTCAATGCACACTCTCCATCCGGTCACGAGTCTTGTGGGAATCAATTCGTTGGCATCGTTTGGCACAACGGTCATCCCTCCCTTTTTAGGGACACAATGAATAGGACTCACCCAAGGGCTATCGGATATAGGGTAAATCATTCCCGCGTCAAGGAGTTTAAGGACCTCCTTTTTGATGACGTCGTGAATTTTGGGGTTTACCCTTCTTTGACTTTGGATTGTTGGCTTGAAATCCTCCTCCATTAATATTTTGTGTGTACAAAATTTGGGATCGATTCCCTTAATGTCGGATAACTTCCACGCAATCGCCCCTTTGTGGTCCTTAAGAACATTGACAAGTGCGGTTTTTTCATTATTCGAAAGTTCCTTCGCAATAATAACCGGCAACTTGTCGTCCTCCTCCAAATAGACATACTCGAGGTGAGGAGGTAAATCTTTCAACTCAAGGATAGGTGGTTCCTCAAGTGAAGATTTGGGCTCGATACTCATAACCTCCTCGGGTGGAGGAAATGGGAAATCGTTGAGAAAATCCTTGATAATCGAGAAGTCCTCATAGTTGTCGAGGTCTTTGATTGTAGTGTTTTACTACTCTTTAGGAAAAGAGCGTAAATAGCGGAAAGTATTAAGTACGACGGTTTAGGAAAACCGTGCACAAATGACCCACAATCAAATAAAATGAGAGAAGAAGTTCGTTTCCCAAGGAGGTATATGTGTGTGAATTAACTTGTATTTCTTTGAGATTAATATTAAGAGAATTGGTATGAGAAGATGAAAGACGATTACGTGAAAATTAAATTACGACGAAAAAGACGTAAAACCGTGAAAAACTACTCAAATTAAAAAATATTAAAACCAAAAACAAAATATCAAGAAAAGATTAAAAAGACTAAAACAAGTCAATAATAATATAAATAAAGTTAAAAATCCAACAAAGATATTTTAAAACCTTTTATTAATTAAATAATTAATTTTAAATGCTAATTAAAGCCCTAAAATTAAATTTAACTAATTCAAATGTCTAAAATATGATTTTATTGAATAATCACTTAACTTATATTATTAGAAGACTAAAAAGTAATTTTCTAAAAATTAAAACCTATTAAAACTATTTTTAAAACTCTAAAAATGATTAAAAATGATTAAAACCTAATTAAACTTAAAATAATTATAAAAATAAATCTAAAAGTTATAAAAATATTCTAAAAATGGAAATAGTCCTAATTAATGATAAAGAACCTAGGAAAATTGAAAAAGAAGGAAAAAGAAAATTTTGAAAAATTAATATTAAAATAATATTAAAATAATACTAAAAATAAAAAGTTTATAAAATTTGAAATAAAAATTTCTTAAAATCCTAAATAATAAAACTAAGAGAAAAACACTAATTAGAGCTTCTAAACCTTTTTTAATAATTTTATAAAAATCTTTAAAGTTTATAAAAAACCTTAAAATATTATAAAATTAAAAATAAATGTTTTTGAAACCAAAATAAGATGTAAACCTCAAATATATTAAATAAAACCTAAAAACTATTTTTCCTAAAAAATAAAACTGTTTTTGGTATTTTTTAATGAATTAATAAAAAACGTCTATTAAATAAATTCTAATAAATAAACTAATAAAAGGAAAATTATAAAAAGTAGCTAGAAAAATCTATAAACTTAATAAGATTCTAGGAAAAATGAAATAAGCAAAAATGAGAAGCAAATAAGCTGGAAATTTGATAAATAAGCCACGGCTTATTTATTTAAGCTAAAAGGAAAAACGGGTTAAGAGAATAACCAATCCAACCTTGGTCAGTAAAAGACCCAAGGGCAGGATGGTTATGTTGTTGGTGTGATGAACGGCACGTCAGGGGTTCGAGGCGTGTAACCCCCCTTTTTATACTTTTTATTTTTTTTTAACTTTTTACCAATCAAACAGACAACTTGGCAAGCTTATAATCCAAACCCAATAACTTTTTATGCCAATGATTATGCCAATTGAAGATACAAAACGTACCCTGGTTGTTCTTGAACACTTAGCAGATTATGCTAGTGTTGCTCTTATGGATTATAGCCAAGAGGACTTGGGCTATTGGCTTATTTGGAGATTGTTTTGGACAACAATGGGCACCCTTGAGCTTATTGAAGCTCAAGGAGTCAGTCAACAAACAAGAAATAGCACTTAGCACTCCAAATTAAGCAAAACAAAACACAAAACACCCTATATCAGTCTCTGAGGTCTTTATGCAGATCAGTGGGCAATAATAGCTTATTACTTGAACTCTAGTGACACCCAAAGGCTGAAATTGAGCACACAATCTCACAAAGTGAAGCACAAACAAACTGCAAAACTTAAACACCCTAGTCTGCACAGATAATCATGAATCAAGCACAAAAATATCATCAAAACTGGCAGAATAGTGCACAAGCAGATTTTTAACACCTCTTTTCACTTTTTAGCACACAAATCAGTTCAAAACTCTTCCAAACCTACTACAAACTAACTAAAATCCTACCACAATCCTTTAATCCCTGATTAACAACCTTTAATAATCACTAATCAAAACTTTGTCCTGCTAAACTGTGTTGCCAAACAGCCTTTTAAATTTGAAAAACCAACTTTTATGAATCAAAACCTACACAAACCTAATCAAACTGTTTTCTATGATCTCTAACATGCATTTAACAACTAAAGAACTCCAATCCAAGCAGATTAAACACATAAAAGCATGAAATCAAATAAGGCACATACACTTAGCTAATTTCTGAAATTTTCAAAGAGAAAAAGGGGATTACCTTAGGACCCTTACATCCAAGGGTCCTAGTGGATGTTGAATCCACCTCCAAACCAACCCGGGCTGGTGCAGAACACAAATCAACACCCTTTGATCCTGCTGAAGACAAAGAAAAGAAAACAAGACAACAAGACAAATATGCAATATAATCTGTTATCCTTTTCTTCCTTTCTTAATTACTCCAAACCTTTTTAAACCTTTTTAAAAACGTTTTCTTAACTCTATAACACTAAATGAATCACCTCTCTTAACAATCAAAACATGTGACAGATTTACCAAGAAATTCAAACTTTTAAAACCCTTTTGAAAAATTTTGAAAATCAAATTACTTAACAAATAGAAAAAGATGGAACTCAGAATTCCTTCACCAAATAACACCAACTTTAAACAAACAAAAAGGAATTATATTGTTTAAAACAAAAACACAACTTTTATTTCAATTTAAAAGGAATTACAATATTTGGGAGGAAAACTGGAACAAGAAGGTTGTGAACAGGCTCACACCTATTTATACTACTCTAGGAAGTAGAAATTACAAACCCTAATCACTATAAAAATCCTAAAATGCCCTTTGAAGCTTCTGGACGAATTTGAAGATTGAGGCTGTCCTTTTTTGATCTCATCCTTTCATTTTGCTTTGGGAGGAAGTATTCCATCTTGGTCGTTCAAATTGGACACGTCACAAGTCTTGGAGGACAAGGAATGAGGTGATTGGTGGAAAGGGTATTTGGGGGTGGGGACCACGTTGGTGGGATTGAGGGTTTCAGGCGTGGGAAGGGTTTATACGTGTGGGAATTACACGTGGGACGATTTAATTGGAATTTTACCCAAGATAAGTGGGGGTGAATTCTGGGCTGGTAAAAGATATACAGTAAACTTGTTTGATCCTAAAAAGGGGGAAAAATTATGTTAACCGCCAGTTTTCCTTTTGAATCTTTCCATCTTGACACATTAAGCCCCTAGCTTTTGAGATTTTTGGCATTAAAGGTTTTCAACCCTTAAAAACGTCTTTCTTTGTTAAAAACTTTCCCCTTTTGTCATATTTGGCACAATACTTTTCCAAAAAGTATTACAAGGATGATTTTTGCCATTTGGTGATAATTCAAGGGCTGTATTTGGACAAAGTTAATCTTCAAAGGTCTTCATTATGTCTTTCACTTCTTGAGGGACCATTATTGGCAATTTGAATTTGTTGAGGGACTAATCTTGCCATTTCTTCAAAGTTGAAGGACCTTTTTGCAATTTTGACAAACTTAAGGGACCAAACTTGTAATTATTAATATACAAGGGTTTTAAGTGTCATTTCTTCAAAGAATGAGGACCAATCTTGCTTGTCTTCAAGTCTTCAAGGGTATTTAATGATGATTTCATGATTAGGGCCCGGTTCAATGTGCGTCTTCGTTTCTCGTGTTCGTTTTTCCTTGTATCTTGTGATCTTTTGTCTTTTTCACGATATCCATACCTAAAACACATATAAACACAAAAGCAAGCATATATATGGTATTTTATGACATTTTAATGCATTAAAAGCCCAAAAAGAACGATGAGATCATGTATAAATGCCATCTCATCACTCCCCCATACTAAGTCATTGCCGTGCCCTCACGCAATGCTAGAATAAAGTATCTAAGCATCACCAAAGTTCAATTTTTTTATTAACCTTTATTGAAAAGTAAAACACTTGCAACATACTACGAGAATGTGTAAAGACATAATGTATGATTTTCATCACCAAAATGTGACTTTTAGGGTCAAAGAATAGAAACAAGTTAATGTCCCTTAGAGTAAATTTCGTCATCCTTGATTGTCATACATTCCATGCTAAGTGCAAAAACAAGATCATTGTTGGTACAAGTCACAATGCTAACACTACTCATACGTCCAAATTGTGTAATACTTTTTCTCCCCGCAATCCTAGTTATTATAAAAGAAAATGGGTTACTAGCATTTTTTATCTATTTGTCATGGATCACAAGTGATTCATATTGACTTATTTGAGTAGTTATTAGTCCGAAAGCAAAGTAGCACGATTTGATCAATAGTTAGCCGAAGGACAAAATCTTTTAAAACGGCTTCTCGTGTATCTCCTTAAGTTCATATCTTGGCATAACTCGTTTCACGATTTGAGACCTTTCTCGGACCGATATTTGGCATGTACTTCATACTTCAAATCTTGGGAAGACGTTCTTGAAATTATGGTCTTCTCTTCATATATTTGGAATTTCTTCACTTGACGTTTTTGAGAGATTCTTCATATAGGACCACGACTTCATCATTTTTCTTCAATCTTTACTTTGGATTTTGATATACAACGATCCGCCTCCTTTTCGGACTTGGATATATTTATCCTCATACCTTGTTAGGGTCTTTTTGGATAGACTTTCTCCATTCTTTAGGGGAGTAATAGCTTCTCGTCGTGTGTCTCGATCCTTCATATTGATTTTGGAACAATGATACTTCACATCATCTTTGGATCTTTAGCAAAAATAGAGCTCCTCATGCCTTGTTAGGGCCTTTTTGGATGATCGCCAATCTTCGCGTCCCGCTTCAATAAGTTATGCCTTGGCTATGAACTCTATTCAACCCTGAGCAACTTTTAAACGATCTTGCGCTAGAGGCTAAGTAACCTTTTCAAATCGTACGACCTTACTTATTGCAATTATGATTTATTCCTAATGCATTGATCTTATGGGAAGAAAAAGCCACAATTAAAAACATATGAGTTTTTGAAAGAACACTTTCATGTTCTACGTTTAGCATGATCACTTGTCTAACTCTATCATTTCTTGTTCTTCACTATTTAAAGACCTCTAATTAAAGAGACTCGTGAATACTTAGCCATGCAAGTCAAAATTAAGCCAAATTTGGATTAGCTTTCATTAAGACTATATCAAATCAAAGTTTTGGGTTTTCAAGCCACCTATAGGATCTTGCACTTTCTTGGACTTTTTCAAGTTTTAGAGAATGCGTTTTAAAGTTCCCTTGATAAGTGACTTTCTAGAATCAATTATAGGAACTTGCGAAAAGTTCTTGTTCTTAACCCGAATGAATTAAGACTTTCGCGTTTTAAAGCTCCCTATATAAAAGTCTAGCAAAACTTGAATTGAGCGGGTTAAGGAATGTAAATGGCTCCAAATGCCCATCAAGTCAAAAATTAACTCTTATTCTATCCATCGGAAAATATACATTCGTGTCTTAAAAACACTTATGAAAACTAAAAAATTTTAAAATTTGGCCATTTTTAGCCTTATTAGCAAAACAAAACATTGAAAGTTGGAAAACGTGAGGGCGTAGCAAAGCAAGTACCTATTCACCCCCCCCATACTAAAAGTAAACATTGTCCTCAATGTTTCGAGTCTAAAGGTGGAGCACCCCCATACTAGAGACGAAGAGTCGAATGCTTAGGATCTAGCATGGAAAGGGTGATCAACAATATATCTAAATTTGTTTATTAATTATGCTAAAAGATAATTGTTAGAACAATAAAGGATATGTCATGGATTCGTGAAAAACTTCTTCATACGAACGATGGAGGCTCACGTAAACGAACACGAGAGTCTTTAATCGTAGATGATGATGATGATCTAGATAACACAATCACAAACAACCACGAGACAACGAGTTGGAAGGGTACAAGTCCCTTTATTAGTGAATAAAAGCATAAAGATAAGCATGGGATCTCCCCCACGAGGCACCTCGTTTTTGATTACCGAGTCATGAGCTCGACTCGATCCCCTTAAAATGTGAACATTTAGGGTAATTCATGGTATGGTCAATTTTTGATGGGGCTTACATGATAAACAAGGCCCAAAAAGCAACCGGTAAAAAGGACTAAGTCCTTAAATGATGCAAAATACCGGGGTCGAAGATGGCGTTCTCGTTTCCATTGGAAAAACAATTTAACACCACTTCAACATGTGTCATAAACTCAAAGAGTTTGAAGAAAATAGATGAGAAGTAGAAGGGTGAGACAATTGGTAAGACAAACGATTGAGCTACTCGAGGTAGACTCGCACCAAGCAAATAGATATAGTTTCCATTTATTGCATCGGTGGAAGACCGAGATTTCCCTTTACATGAAATTCCGGGATCGAATATCTCGTCCTCGGTGGACAAGGATGAGGGAACATAAGGGGCTTCCCCCATACTAAAACCACACAAAACATCGTCAAAAGGAGTAGACGAGTTTGTAGCACTCAAAGCACGTGGTGATGACGGAGTTAGATTTGTAGAAAAATCAATTAAATCACATTTAAGATCTTTTTCTTTGTTATCTTTTAAACTCTCCTTATGAAAACCCTTTTTAATTATGTCAAAAATATTCGGTGTTTCTAAGACGATGTTAGTCACACTAAAAATTCTCACATTTTGAAACCGTTTTGGTTTTGGTGGTGGCAAGTTCTCAAAACGTTTATCGACGAAGAAAACCTCCCCATCGGGGCCTACATATTCATCATCCGAAAGATCTTCCGTAGAAACCGGCAATTTATCAACACTTTTCAAGAATGAATGTTCGAGATGAGGCGAAGAATTTTTCGATTCAAGTATTGATGGTTTCTTCTTTGTAGGCTTTGCACTCATAACCTCCATCGGCGGAGGAAATGGTAAATTGTTTTTGGAGACATTCCCTAAAACTCTTGGTGAAAATTCTTTGCAAATGACATTGGTCGAGTCACCATGGTTTAACGTTGCAATAGAATATACATGAGAAAGATTGGAGTTTTGTGTTGCATTGATGACAAGTTCTTCTTCATTGAAACGAAGGGTGATTTTTCGAGCATGAACATCGATAAGTGCTCGTGATGTATCCAAAAATGAACGACCCAAAATGAGAGGAACTTTTCGATCGATGGGAATGTCTACAACGATAAAGTCCACGGGATAGTAAAACTTTCCGACTTTAACGAAAACATCCTCGGCTACTCCACATGCCATGATCGTAGAATGATCGGCCATCTCGATGGACATGTTCGAAGGAGTAAGAGCCGGAAGTGAAAGTGATTTGAAAATCTCGAGAGGCATTAAATTAATACTAGCGCCAAGATCGGCCAAGGCGTAGCATTCCTCCATATCTTGAATAGCACACGGAATCAAAAATTTACCGGGATCACCGACTTTTTGTGGTATGCGGCTTAGAAAAACCGATGAACAACTAGACGTTTGTTGTAACTTTTCTTTGTTGTTTAGCATACTTTTGAAGTTTGCGGCGAATCGAGGCATCATGATTAAAGCATCGGCAAAACTTATGTTAAAATGTAGATCACGAAACATTTTCATAAATAGCTCAAATTGATAATTGTTCCTTTCTTGTGCTTTCTCTTTGTTACGTCTCGAAGGGTAAGGTAAAGGTGGTGTGGGTTGGTCATTAGGCAATGGCCTTGGAAACTCGGGTTCCATAATGGGTATTGGTTCAACCGTAGGTGTGGTTTGAGCGGTACTTCGTGGGATTGTAATGTGCTCCTTTTCGACCATCACCTCGGGTTCTTTCTCGATTTCCTTCTCCGTAGAAGTACTTGGACGAGAGATTGGTTCCTTGAAATTTTTACCACTTCGTGTAGTAATAACCTTCATTTCTCCCTTCGGGTTTGCAATGGTGTCACTAGGAAGACCACCCGAAGAAGAGGGCTTACACATGATAGCTTCAAACATCTTAGCCATTCGGTCCTCAAATTTTGATTGCCTAGCATCCGCTTTCAATAAATCTTGCTTAATCTCATGTTGTCCTAATTCCATCTTTTGTTGGTTTTGTTGAAGACGTTGGACATTTCCTTCCATTTTGTTTGCATGAGTTTTAAGTTCATTAGCAAGTTCATTTTTAAGCTCGTTTTTCAACTCGGACCTTAAGCTAATCATCTCACGTTGCATATTATCAAATTTAGCATCATTTGCTTTTGCATAATCTAAAAATTCTCCTTGCAAATTTTTCGTGTGAGCATTTTGAAAACCTTGTGTAGTGTTTTGAAAATCACGGTTTTGGTTTTGAGTAGAGATTTGTCCATTCCCACTTTGATAATTCCCTTTGTTGTAATTGCGTGTGTTGCCTTGGTAATTACCTTGGTTGTTGTTTCGATAATTATTAGCATTTTGGTTTGGTGGAGCTTGATTTTGGCGGGAACCTTGGCCGTTTTGGTTGTAAGTTCCCGTTGCTACATAAGCACTCGAAGTGTTACCATCCGCGGTAATGCACTCGGAAAGATCATGAGCTCCCCCACACGATAAACAACTCTTAGCAACCGCTTTAACCGAAGCGGAATTGGAAGCTTCTTGAGCCTTCCAATGGGACATAAGATTAGCAAATCTATCAAAAAACCGATTTTCCTCATTAGCTTCATCATGTAAGGCATTA
This sequence comes from Glebionis coronaria, assembly GCA_025667525.1. Classification (NCBI taxonomy): domain Eukaryota; kingdom Viridiplantae; phylum Streptophyta; class Magnoliopsida; order Asterales; family Asteraceae; genus Glebionis; species Glebionis coronaria. Next base: position 268,681,861 of record CM046878.1, read on the forward strand.
ATGCTACGAGACGATTGTGACGACGATGACGAACCCATATTGGCAACACTCGGTGTGTTACGAGGGCTATAAACCTTAGATCGATTTTCAATGATTTGTAAAGCCTCATTTGTCGTCTTGCACAAAAAATTACCACCCGCGGCGGCATTTAAATAATCTCGTTCATGATCATTAAGCCCATTATAAAAAGTATCAATTTGATGCAATTCCGAAAAATCATGGTGAGGACATTCATGTAACATCTCTTTAAATCGTTCCCATGCCATTGAAAAACTTTCATTGTTACGTTGCACAAATCGTGAAATCTCATTTTTTAAGTGTGTTGTTTTCGATGGTGGAAAAAACTTGTTCACAAACTTAGAAACGAGATCGGCCCATGTCAAAATCGAATTTGGCGGTTCTTTCTCGAGCCAAATTTTTGCGGGACCATCCAACGAATATGGAAACAACATCATCTTAATGGCATCATGTGGAACATCTTTGAATTTGCTAGTGGCGGTGAGACGGTTGAAATTCCTAATGTGGTAATGCGGGTTGTCTTTCTCGTGACCTCGAAATTTGTTTGCTTGCAACATCGACATTAAACCCGTCTTAATCTCGAAATTCTCCGCAAGGATGGCGGGAATAACAATGGCCTCTCCAAAACCCTCGGTGGGTGCTTGTAGCAACTCCATCATAGTACGATTAGCCATTACGACTTCTTGTTCTATAATAGGTTCAACAATTGGAGGTTCTTCAACAATCAACGATCCTTGATTTGCTTGCTTTTGTAGTCGTTTACGAGCTCGTTTAGCTTGATTACGAGTGATCATAAACTACACGAAGAATGGGAGGTGAGCAAAGAAGATTCTTTTTGGTGGTTTTGTGGATTTTCAATTTTTTTGTGTTTTTGATGATATTTAATTTTTTGGATTTTGGTGTATCTTCGTAGACAACAATCTACAAAATCTCTCCTCGAATCAAACTCTTGATTAAAGAAGCCTCAAAGGAATGAAAACGATCACGTGGAGTGAACGCCTTCGAATGACTTTAGAACTTTGGTGAAAACCAAATTGTTCACGAGGGTTTAATCACAAAGAAAACCAAGCAAATATAGTATACGTATTAATACTTTGGGCGGCAAAACCCTCGATTAGCCTTCAATCTCAAAATACTCACAAGCAAGCGGGGAAACGAGGCGGCACGAAGCACTTAAGAGCCTTTTTCCTTAGGGTATATTTTATAATACCCGCCTTATACCCACCTTATAGTTCGTATCTTTCAAAATCGAGCTTCACGAAAGTATTTATCTATTTTTGCCTTTTCTTTTTGTTTGAGATTCGAATACAATAATTAGGAGATCAAATCCCAATTAAGGTTGTGTTTTCACACTTTTGGAGATATTGTATTTTGATTGTGATACTTAATACAATATATTAATAATATTCACAAAGAAAAACCAAGAAAACCGATAATACGTGTTAAGGGAGTTCCACTTAACACAAATACTTATTATGGATAATATCAAAAACAAAATTTTCCAAATTAAGACACGACACACCTCCCCGGCAGCGGCGCCAAAATGATTGTAGTGTTTTACTACTCTTTAGGAAAAGAGCGTAAATAGCGGAAAGTATTAAGTACGACGGTTTAGGAAAACCGTGCACAAATGACCCACAATCAAATAAAATGAGAGAAGAAGTTCGTTTCCCAAGGAGGTATATGTGTGTGAATTAACTTGTATTTCTTTGAGATTAATATTAAGAGAATGGGGATGAGAAGATGAAAGACGATTACGTGAAAATTAAACTACGACGAAAAAGACGTAAAACCGTGAAAAACTACTCAAATTAAAAAATATTAAAACCAAAAACAAAATATCAAGAAAAGATTAAAAAGACTAAAACAAGTCAATAATAATATAAATAAAGTTAAAAATCCAACAAAGATATTTTAAAACCTTTTATTAATTAAATAATTAATTTTAAATGCTAATTAAAGCCCTAAAATTAAATTTAACTAATTCAAATGTCTAAAATATGATTTTATTGAATAATCACTTAACTTATATTATTAGAAGACTAAAAAGTAATTTTCTAAAAATTAAAACCTATTAAAACTATTTTTAAAACTCTAAAAATGATTAAAAATGATTAAAACCTAATTAAACTTAAAATAATTATAAAAATAAATCTAAAAGTTATAAAAATATTCTAAAAATGGAAATAGTCCTAATTAATGATAAAGAACCTAGGAAAATTGAAAAAGAAGGAAAAAGAAAATTTTGAAAAATTAATATTAAAATAATATTAAAATAATACTAAAAATAAAAAGTTTATAAAATTTGAAATAAAAATTTCTAAAAATCCTAAATAATAAAACTAAGAGAAAAACACTAATTAGAGCTTCTAAACCTTTTTTAATAATTTTATAAAAATCTTTAAAGTTTATAAAAAACCTTAAAATATTATAAAATTAAAAATAAATGTTTTTGAAACCAAAATAAGATGTAAACCTCAAATATATTAAATAAAACCTAAAAACTATTTTTCCTAAAAAATAAAACTGTTTTTGGTATTTTTTAATGAATTAATAAAAAACGTCTATTAAATAAATTCTAATAAATAAACTAATAAAAGGAAAATTATAAAAAGTAGCTAGAAAAATCTATAAACTTAATAAGATTCTAGGAAAAATGAAATAAGCAAAAATGAGAAGCAAATAAGCTGGAAATTTGATAAATAAGCCACGGCTTATTTATTTAAGCTAAAAGGAAAAACGGGTTAAGAGAATAACCAATCCAACCTTGGTCAGTAAAAGACCCAAGGGCAGGATGGTTATGTTGTTGGTGTGATGAACGGCACGTCAGGGGTTCGAGGCGTGTAACCCCCTTTTTATACTTTTTATTTTTTTTTAAACTTTTTACCAATCAAACAGACAACTTGGCAAGCTTATAATCCAAACCCAATAACTTTTTATGCCAATGATTATGCCAATTGAAGATACAAAACGTACCCTGGTTGTTCTTGAACACTTAGCAGATTATGCTAGTGTTGCTCTTATGGATTATAGCCAAGAGGACTTGGGCTATTGGCTTATTTGGAGATTGTTTTGGACAACAATGGGCACCCTTGAGCTTATTGAAGCTCAAGGAGTCAGTCAACAAACAAGAAATAGCACTTAGCACTCCAAATTAAGCAAAACAAAACACAAAACACCCTATATCAGTCTCTGAGGTCTTTATGTAGATCAGTGGGCAATAATAGCTTATTACTTGAACTCTAGTGACACCCAAAGGCTGAAATTGAGCACACAATCTCACAAAGTGAAGCACAAACAAACTGCAAAACTTAAACACCCTAGTCTACACAGATAATCATGAATCAAGCACAAAAATATCATCAAAACTGGCAGAATAGTGCACAAGCAGATTTTTAACACCTCTTTTCACTTTTTAGCACACAAATCAGTTCAAAACTCTTCCAAACCTACTACAAACTAACTAAAATCCTACCACAATCCTTTAATCCCTGATTAACAACCTTTAATAATCACTAATCAAAACTTTGTCCTGCTAAACTGTGTTGCCAAACAGCCTTTTAAATTTGAAAAACCAACTTTTATGAATCAAAACCTACACAAACCTAATCAAACTGTTTTCTATGATCTCTAACATGCATTTAACAACTAAAGAACTCCAATCCAAGCAGATTAAACACATAAAAGCATGAAATCAAATAAGGCACATACACTTAGCTAATTTCTGAAATTTTCAAAGAGAAAAAGGGGATTACCTTAGGACCCTTACATCCAAGGGTCCTAGTGGATGTTGAATCCACCTCCAAACCAACCCGGGCTGGTGCAGAACACAAATCAACACCCTTTGATCCTGCTGAAGACAAAGAAAAGAAAACAAGACAACAAGACAAATATGCAATATAATCTGTTATCCTTTTCTTCCTTTCTTAAATACTCCAAACCTTTTTAAACCTTTTTAAAAACGTTTTCTTAACTCTATAACACTAAATGAATCACCTCTCTTAACAATCAAAACATGTGACAGATTTACCAAGAAATTCAAACTTTTAAAACCCTTTTGAAAAATTTTGAAAATCAAATTACTTAACAAATAGAAAAAGATGGAACTCAGAATTCCTTCACCAAATAACACCAACTTTAAACAAACAAAAAGGAATTATATTGTTTAAAACAAAAACACAACTTTTATTTCAATTTAAAAGGAATTACAATATTTGGGAGGAAAACTGGAACAAGAAGGTTGTGAACAGGCTCACACCTATTTATACTACTCTAGGAAGTAGAAATTACAAACCCTAATCACTATAAAAATCCTAAAATGCCCTTTGAAGCTTCTGGACGAATTTGAAGATTGAGGCTGTCCTTTTTTGATCTCATCCTTTCATTTTGCTTTGGGAGGAAGTATTCCATCTTGGTCGTTCAAATTGGACACGTCACAAGTCTTGGAGGACAAGGAATGAGGTGATTGGTGGAAAGGGTATTTGGGGGTGGGGACCACGTTGGTGGGATTGAGGGTTTCAGGCGTGGGAAGGGTTTATACGTGTGGGAATTACACGTGGGATGATTTAATTGGAATTTTACCCAAGATAAGTGGGGGTGAATTATGGGCTGGTAAAAGATATACAGTAAACTTGTTTGATCCTAAAAAGGGGGAAAAATTATGTTAACCGCCAGTTTTCCTTTTGAATCTTTCCATCTTGACACATTAAGCCCCTAGCTTTTGAGATTTTTGGCATTAAAGGTTTTCAACCCTTAAAAACGTCTTTCTTTGTTAAAAACTTTCCCCTTTTGTCATATTTGGCACAATACTTTTCCAAAAAGTATTACAAGGATGATTTTTGCCATTTGGTGATAATTCAAGGGCTGTATTTGGACAAAGTTAATCTTCAAAGGTCTTCATTATGTCTTTCACTTCTTGAGGGACCATTATTGGCAATTTGAATTTGTTGAGGGACTAATCTTGCCATTTCTTCAAAGTTGAAGGACCTTTTTGCAATTTTGACAAACTTAAGGGACCAAACTTGTAATTATTAATATACAAGGGTTTTAAGTGTCATTTCTTCAAAGAATGAGGACCAATCTTGCTTGTCTTCAAGTCTTCAAGGGTATTTAATGATGATTTCATGATTAGGGCCCGGTTCAATGTGCGTCTTCGTTTCTCGTGTTCGTTTTTCCTTGTATCTTGTGATCTTTTGTCTTTTTCACGATATCCATACCTAAAACACATATAAACACAAAAGCAAGCATATATATGGTATTTTATGACATTTTAATGCATTAAAAGCCCGAAAAGAACGATGAGATCATGTATAAATGCCATCTCATCAGTCTTCGTCACAAGTACGTGGAACATCAAATTCTTCCAACGTAAAACCACCACCTTCGAAAGGAGTGAAGGTTGGTGTCGAATTATCAAGAATTGGATCTAACATAGTGGGATTGCCACTAGTTTCTTCATCACCAAACCCTAAAACTTCTTGTGAAAATTCCTCGCAAACCACGTCGATCATGTCAACGAGGTTTATGGTAGCAACGGAATAAACATGAGAAAGTTGAGAATTTTGAGTCGCGTTTATAACAAGTTCCTCGTCGTTGAAACGTAAGGTGATCTTTCTAGCATGCACATCAATCAAAGCCATAGACGTATCTAAAAACGAACGACCTAAAATAAGAGGAACTTGAGGATCCGTGGGGATGTCAACAACAATAAAGTCTACGGGATAGTAGAACTTCCCCACTTTCACAAAAACGTCTTCCGCCAAACCACATGCAAGAATCGTGGAATGGTCGGCCAACTCAATAGACATTCGTGAAGGAGTAAGATTAGGAAGATTGAGCGACTTGTAGATTGCAAGTGGCATCAAGTTAATGCTAGCACCAAGATCGGCCAAGGCATAGCATTCTTCCATATCTTGAATTGCACAAGGGATCAAAAATTTACCGGGATCACCGACTTTTTGAGGTATGCGATTAAGATAAACCGACGAACAACTAGACATTTGGTGTAATTTCTCCTTGTTTTTCAACATACTCTTAAAGTTAGCGGCAAATCGAGGCATCATGACCAAGGCGTCGGCAAAACTTATATTAAAATGCAAGTCACGAAACATTTTCATAAAAAGCTCAAATTGGTAGTTGTCGCGCTCTTGTCGTTTCTCCTTCCTAAGTCTCGATGGGTAAGGCAAGGGTGGTGTGGGTTGGGGCATAGGCATAGCCTTTGGAATCTCGGGTTCCAAAATGGGTGATGGGTCAACCGTAGGCGTGGCATGAGCGGTACTTTGTGGGATTGAAATATGCTCCTCTTCGACCACCACCTCGGGTTCTTCCTCAATTTCCTCCACCGTTGGAGTAATTGGTTGAGGAGTCGGTTCTTTAAGTGTCTTACCACTACGTGTGGTAATCACTTTCATCTCTCCCTTCGGGTTTGAAACGGTGTTACTAGGCAAACCACCCGAAGTAGATGCTTTGTTCACCATTACACATTCTAAAATTGCATTAAGCTTAGCATCAAAATTATTAAACTTCACATCTTGGCTAGCGGCTTTTTGGTCAATTCTTTGTTCAAGCCTAGCATGACTTTGCTCTATCTTGTTGTTTTGACCTCGAATTTGGTTAGCAAAATCATTTTTTAATTCATTCCTCATGGCTAGATTTTCCTTAATGAAATTAGCTAACTCCTTTGCATTCTTAGCCGTCTCCTTAGCTTGATTAGCCATTTGCTCTTGAATGTTTTCCATAATCTTATCATTTGAAGTAGTGTAATTCAAAAAGTCCAATGGAAGTTCTTTGTTATTTTGAAGACCTTGACTTGCATTTTGAAAATTACGGTTTTGATTTTGATTTTGCAATTAGCTATTACTACTACTCCCTTGATTCCCATAGTTGTTATTACCCTTATAATTGTTCCTTTGATTGCTTTGGTAACCAACTTGATTGTTTCGATAATTGTTAGCATTTTGATTTGGTGAAAAACACGGTGGAGTCAATTGATTAGTGCGAGGAACTTGACCGTTTTGGTTATAAGTTCCCGCGGCCGCGAAGGCACTCGAAGTGTTATCACCGTTGGTAATGCACTCGGAATAATCGTGAGCTCCACCACAATACATACAAGAAACCTCAACCGCTTTAATCGTAGCGGGAGCGGGTTGTTCACCAACTTTGAACTCAACTAACAAGCCTTTCACTATATCAAAAATTTTGTTCTCCAAATTAGCCTCGACTTGGCAAGCATCAACGGTGTGTGACAAACTAGGTGAAGATGAAGACGAAGCCTTACGAACACTCGACGTGCTACGAGGACTATACACCTTAGACCTATTCTCAATAATTACCAATGCTTCCTCGACCGTCTTACACAAGAAATTACCACCCGCGGCGGCATTAAGATAATCACGCTCATGATCGTTCAAGCCATTGTAAAACGTGTCTATTTGATGTAAGTCGGAAAAACCATGATGAGGACATTCGTGCAACATTTCCTTAAACCGATTCCAAGCCGTTGAAAAACTCTCATTATACTCTTGCGAAAACTTTGAAATCTCGTTTTTCAAGTGCGTAGTCTTAGAGGGCGGAAAAAATTGGTTCACGAATTTTGAAACGAGATCCTTCCATGTCAATATAGAATTTGGTGGCTCTTTCTCTAACCAAATTTTTGCGGGCCCCGCTAAGGAATACGGAAAAAGCATCATCTTAATCGAGTCGTTTGAAACATCCTTAAACTTGCAAGTAGCGGTAAGACGATTGAATTGGCGGATATGGTTGTGAGGATTGTCCTTCTCATCACCACAGAATTTGTTGTTTTGAATCATGGACAACAAACCCGTCTTAACCTCAAAATTCTCCGCAAGGATAGCGGGAATTACAATAGCCTCTCCATAACCCTCGGTGGGTGCTTGAAGTAACTCCATCATAGTTCGATTCGCCATGGTTGGTGCTTCTCTTACAATGGGTTCGTCAATAGGAGACTCCTCACTAGAATTGTTTGGAGTGATGGATTTGTTTTTTCGTTTACGAGCACGTCTTGCTTGATTTCGAGTTAGCATAAACGTCACGTACAACGAGGGGATGAGCAAAGAAGATTCTTTTTGGTGTTTTGTATTTTTTCAATTTTTTTGGTTTTTGATTGTATTAACCTTTTTTGGAACTTGGTGAAATGTATTAAGTAGACAATGAGTCCACAAATCTCCTCACTAATCAAATCTCTTGATTAACGAAGCCTCAAGGAATGAAAACGAACACGTGGAGTGAACGCCTTCGATGACTTTAGAACGATGGTGGAACACCAAATCGTTCAAGAGGGTTTAATCAAATTGAAACCAAGAAAATATATATGATACTTAGTAATACTTTGGGTGGCAAAACCCTCGATTCACTCTCACAATCAAATACTCACAAGCAAGCGGGGAAACGAGGCGGCGCGAAGCACTTAAGAGCCTTTTTCCTTAGGATATATTTTATAATATCCGCCTTATACCCACCTTATAGTTTGTATTTTCAAGATTAAGCTTCACGAAAGTATTTATCTATTTTTGCCTTTTTCTTTGGTTTGAGATTCGAATACAATGATTGGGTAATGACCTCCCAAGTCAAGGTTGTGATTGCTCACGTATTTGGAGTACTTGTGTATTTATTGTTCTACGTATACAATATAGTAATAATATTCACACAAAAATCGAAAAACGATAATACGTATTAATAGAGTGCTATTAATACAAATACTATTTATGGCTAATATGAAAAACAACAATGGTTCAACCAAAACACAACACGCCTCCCCGGCAGCGGCGCCAAAATGATGTTGGAGTTTTGCAACCCTTTAGGAAAAGAGAGCAACTAAAATAGGGCAAGTGCACGACGATTTAGGAAAACCGTGTGTGAATGACCCTAGGTGAGTTCGTTCTCGAGGAGGCAAGTGCGTTGTGTTAAGAGTTGATTTATGATGTTTGTGATTATGATAATTGAAAAAGAAATGAGAAAGGAAAGAATTGACGGTTACGAAAACTAATTAAACTATGACGAAAAAGGCGTAAACGTAAAACCGTAAAAACGACGAAAATAAAAATTTTCAACCTAAAAATTAATTATAAGCTAAAACAAGTCTAAAATAATATAAATAAGGAACAAAATCCAATAAAAATATTTTAAAACCTTTTATTAATTAAATATTCAATTTTAAATGCTAATTAAAGCCCTAAAATTAAATATAATTAATCAAAATGTCCAAAATATGATTTTATTGAACAAATAACTTACTTATATTATTTAACAACTAAAAAGTATTTTTTTATGATTTTTAAATACTATTTTTCTATTTTTAAATTACTAAAAACTATTTTAAAATTAAAATAATTATAAAAAATAATTAAATAATGCTAAAAATAATCTACCAATTTTAAAAATCCTATTTTACTCTGATGAACAGTAGAAAAATGAAAAATCTTGAAAAATATTAAATTTCTCACTAAATGACAAAACTAGATTAATTAAAACCCTAATTAACTTAAATTAATTCTAAAACTTAATAAAAAGATGAACAGTAACTAAATTTTACACCAAAAACCTTAAAATATTATTCTAAGTTCAGGAAAATTGATTAAACCTAAAAATATTACTTTTTGGCACTAAAAGACAAAAACAGAAACTTTAAAATTAATTAACAATAGCTAAATAACCTAAAAATTACTAAATGAACAGTAAATAAAAATTTTATTAATCAGAAAAATCCTAAATTAAATAAAAAAAATAATGGCACTGGTTTCAAGGTCTAATTCCACTTTTAGGGCACTAAAGACAAAAAAGTAAGAAAACAGATAGTGACATGTGATGGACTTTTGTCCTTTAGCTCAGCAGTGGGAAAAAAGACACTAGCAGTGGGAAAGGAGTTCCCACTGACAGTGTAAAATTTTGATGTGATTTTCAATAAGCTTAGGAAAGCTTATCTTGATAGCTTTTTTGGACAATAAGGCACCCTTATACTCTTTGGAGTATAAGGAGTCTGATAAGCACAAAAAACAAGCAGCCACTTAACAAGAATAAGCACAAATTAAGCCCTAAAGTTACTGATTAAGCATCACACAGGTCTGATGAACAATTGCTGGTGTTTCATGCACAAATCTGAATTTTATGGCCTTATATCTTGGAAATAAGCTCACAAGCATGCATACAAGTAACACACAATCCTTAAACACCCTAAAATCTAGCAACCTACAAAGTTTGATAGCAAATATCTCAAAAAACAGTCACACACAAGCAGTTTCTGAATTTGGCTATGTTTTACCCTTTTTAAGTATGCAAAAGTGTTTCAAAACCACTCAAACTGAAACCAAAGAACACATAGCACTCTAATATACCCTAGGTGATGTTTCTAGACAAGTTTTAACATGCAATCTTATCACAAATTCTTGCTGAACCCTTGACCCAAACACCCCTTAAAAAACTTAAATCATCTTTTTTCAAACTAAATCAACTCAAAACTAAACCAAACTGAAACAAAGGACTTATATCATGCATATATCATCCAAATGAAACAAATTCAAGTCCTTAAACAGAATCTTAACAATTAACAAAAAAATATATCACATAAAGCAAACAAGTTTCAGAAACATAAAAAAAAAGGAAAATGGGTAACAAGGGCTACCTTGTTGGGCTTACTTCCAAGCCCAACAGTGGCTGATAAGCCACCTCCTTACAAGCCCGGGCTTGTGCAGATCAAGTATGATTTGATTGGCTTGAGTACAATAGGCAAGAAAAATGATGAGAATGGACCTTGAGTGATCTTTGTTTCTTGCACACCACAACTAACAAACAGAGAAGAGACAAGCTACAAGTTATTCAATAAGCTTGGTTAAATAAGCTTATTGAACAGCTTATAGCAGTAAGCTTAAATATAAGTTTCTGAAATTTTTTGAAAACAATTGAAAATTTAAAAACAAACTTTTAGAGTTGTAAACTGGATTCAAGAAGAACAAGCTTTAAATGTAAATGCTGGAAAAATAAATGGTTCACAGTTTCATGTGGGTTAAAAATACTTTCATTAATTTGAAAAATAAAGTTACATTAAAACTGGAACAAGAGGGCAATACACATATTGTATGCTCCTTTTATAGCTAGCTAAGAAGATACTAGAAGAATAAAAATCCTAGTTGCTATGATTCCCCAATATGCCCCTTGGTCAAAGGTCTTCAAAAATCGTCAAAGTGGCATCTTGTGAGTTTTCAGGAAGCATGTGAGTATGCCAGTGATGAGAACTGATCTTGGCCATTAATTTGAGCTTGGGGAGCACTCAGTTAATCTAAAACGTTGATTTTGTCTCCTTCTTGAAATTGAGGGAAAGGGACGTGAGCAGGGTAGTGGGGTTTGGTGAGCTGGAGGTTGTTTTGAAAGTGGGGAAGTGATGTTGATAGGTTGAATCATCAATCTGGAGGTTCTTATAGATTAATCCTTTGATTAAGGGTTAAATTAAATTAGGGTTTAAGGGTGAAGGTGATGATAAACAGGCGTGTTTAAATCCATTTGGGTGGGTTATGTTTTTAAAAAACGTGTTTACCACCTTTTTTGTAAATAAACAAGTTTAATTTAATAAGGGTTCAAAAGGGGTTTGTGATAGGGTCAAAAAAGGTTATGGACTGGTTGAGTTGGCTTGGTGGACTGGCAGGGATGACGTGTCAGCATGCAAGTGGTGTAGGGAGGTTTGTTGTCTGGTCATGAATGGCCCCTCAAGTCTCTTCACATCTTCATTTTGTATTAACAGCCTACAAAACCCATTTCCTTTGTTTTTAACTTTCAACACTTGTCATTTTTGGCACAATGTTTTTGTAAACTTGAAACAAGGACCATTTATGCAACTTCTTCATTTTCCAAGGACTGATTTTGCCATATCTTCAAACTTCAAGGCTTTGACTTGTTGGTTGACTTCTTGGAGGACCATTTTTGACAATTTAGATTTGATGAGGGACTAAATTTGCCAATTCTTCAAAGTTAAGGGTCCTTTTTGTAATTTTGACAAACTTTAGGGACCAAACTTGTAATTATGAGGATACAAGGGTATAAAGTGTCAATTCTTCAAACTTGGAGGACCAATCTTCAATATTCTTCAACTCCTCAAGGGTTTTCTTTGGAAAATTCCTCACTAGGGCTTGGTTCATCGTGCGGCTTCGTTTCCCGTGTTCGTTTTTGAGTGATTCTTGTGATCTTTTGTCATTTTCTCAATATCCGTACCTAAATTACACAAGCAACAAACACAAGCATATATTTGGGTATTTTGATGATATTTAATGCATTTTAAGTCCAAAAAGAACGATGAGACCATGTATAAAAGCCGTCTCATCACTCCCAATGAATATAAGTTCACTACAAATTTTAGGACCCCCAACTTCGGATAACGGATCAAACCCATGGACGACTAACGTAAGTTTACATGAACGAATTTAAAAATATGAATCAAAACCATGAGACTCCAAAAGATACTCAAACATAAACATGTATCGACTCCAAACGAACCATGGAAACGAACCAATGACACAAGAATCACCCAACGATAACCGAAACGTATTACGACCACATGAACCGAACTTAACACCACACTTGATTACCATCCTACTGAATTTATGTTTACCTATGATCTAAAAACTCCAAAAACAAATTTCGCTTTCTACTTACACGTTTGACCCCTCTGTTTGGTCCCTACGCCAAAAGTCGTTTTTACCAAAACTGATTTTCTGTACATGCTAAATGTTTATCACCTAAAGCCCGACCTTAACACCATAACTTATATTGAAAAACTCCAGTACTTTTACATACATTACAAATAGTTCCCAAATCAAAAATCTTTGGCTATCTTATCCGTTTGGTTACGTTTTGACTCAAAATCCCAAAATCCAAATTTATTCCTTAACAGCGCACTGTTTTTGTAAAAATTGTTTGACGACCTTTCCGAATTCCATTTTCGACCAACCTTACATTTTTGAAAATTAGACTCTCTGAACTTAATTTTAAAAAACAAAACTCGACCAAAGGTGCTACCTACTGCCCGGAACAGTCAACACAAGACAGCCCTAAAAATCAGACTGTTTATGCCTTTATACACCAACCCTCTAAACATCATTAATTATCCCTAAATTCTTAACACAAACCCTAACATCATTGATGGATCTTAATTACTATATATTTTTTAACCACATTTCTGACACTTTAACCTTATTTTTCACCGACTACCAACAACTATTTAACTATTTACAAATTCCATTTTTTTACCATGTGTGAGAACTCGTATTTTTTTTTTCGGTAATTAAATTATCCTTTATTCGTACCTTTCAATTTTATAATGTTTAACCTGTTTCTTTTACTTTTTATGCGTAAATCTTGAGAATTAAAGAATTTTTATTACGTTGTATTTTAATTATTTTTCTAACAATGCAAAATAATTTATTTGGAGTTATTAAAATTTTATTTTATTTGTGTATATTTTTTAAATCAAATGTTTTGATTTAAAAGCACCCGCACGTGTTTTATAAAAAGTTTACCCGATTCGATGGAACCGTTACCGATGGCTATTTCGACTCTAAGAAGTCAAAATAATTATGTTTCCATAAATATCATCGTTATGACATAGAAATATTTTTCTATTGTCGGCGTTTTAGTTTCGCATTTTACGAGCATTTCTTTGTAGTTTACGTTAAACTTTTAGGCGTCATTCGTTTATTCGACGCGTTAAACCTTATTATATTATAAATCCCATTTATTTATCAAAATGTCAACGTTCTCCCGAATGCCGATTTTTTTTTATTTTTATATTGAACTTATTTTATTTACTTATGTTTTACGTGTATTTTTTTTTAAAATTGCGTAACTTTTAAAATATCGGGCTTCGATAATACCCGTTGTATTAATTATGATAAATGCAACAAATACTCACTCATTTCATATATTCTAAAACACCCTCTTATCTTTTCCTCTTTGTTTTGCCGACAAAACAAAAAAACCAAAAACACATTTTCATCTTTTTTGTTACTCTTAGTTAATTTTTGTTTAAAGATCAAAGGAAAGTTCTAAATATTGTCTTATTCATTTTCTTCCATCATAATCAAGTCTATCAACAACCATTAGATCCTTTTAGGGGCTGATTATAATTAGCTATTGGATTGATTATATGTTTGGATTAAGTCCATAAGGGTAAAGAGATTGAAAGGAGTTATACACAAATCTTGTTAACCATCATCCATTTTCATCATTTTGTAAGGAATCATCAACCTTTTCATCTTTATGCATGGTTTTGATTTTGATTTTCCTATGGGTTTTGATTTATTTCAATATTGATACTTATATATTCATGTTTATTCCTTGATTTCATTGATTATGGCATTGTATGAAATTGGGTGAATTTGAAATGGGTTAAAACTAGTGTTTGGATAAATTGGATTGCTGATTTTGATAGGCCTGCATTGTTTGGCTGTTTTAAAAATGTTTCGTAATATTCGCATTTAAAAGCAAAATAGGATGAGATAGCTCCAGGTCTTAGGTTCGTTTTGCCGGCTCGTTCAATCCAATACGAGGTCCGATGATTTAGTTATGATTTAAATGGTGAAGGTGCGCAGATTTTGCACACCTGCTGTATATGGACAATAACTCAAAAATTTTGTACATAAACACCCAAATATGTAAACTATGACCTGTAGAGGACTCTTATATCTTTCATTTACAATTTGTCTCATCTTAATTGGGTCTATATATTGGAGGATACATCAACATTAGTGGACTGATTATATTTTGGTATAAATTTTGAAGGTCTGTGATATTTTGTTGATTTTGAAAATGTTAAATGGGTTTATACAGTTAGTTAAAATTATATGGACATAGATACAGGTCTTAGCTTGATGTATCAAGAAAGCTCATTGTGAGATGTGTTACGGTTATTTAATTATGATTTTTGTGGTAAAACGGGTCTGATTTTGCACACTGCTGATAAACGGGTAATAACTCCAGATTTTTCTACAATATTTTAAAAAGAGCTCTTGATCCATGTATAGAACTCAGTGTGTTATCACCTCCCACTGAGTTTGCTTTGATAGCACTTGTAGATTTCAAATTACGCCCGTTTCCGTAAGCCTTAAAAATCAGTCACATGTTTTCTTTAGGACTGACTTGTAGTATTAAAATTATTAATCCTATTTAACTGAGATTTATGGTTTTATGGTAATTGTTACAGAAAAGTAGACTCTTTCAGGATTCTAGGGATATAAAGAAGTAGTCTTAACAATTTATGGTTTGAGAATTATGATTTTTGCAAGTCGAATAAAGTTTCCGCCAAATTAGTAAAACTATTGAAGCAACGTCTTTAAAAGTGTCGGGAACTTACTATTTTTAGGAAGTTTGAATTTTTGACTTTTGAAAATCCTATGTACTATGCCTAATCTGTATGAATCAAGTATAATCATGTGCATTCATTCCATTTTACACATATGCCTAAGACGCATAATTCGTTTCTAGGTGGTTCCTAAGAAACTTTCGGGTCTCCCGTCGATTTCTATCGCATCTTTTGATCTTGCGGCTTAAGGTGAGTTCATAGCCCCTTTTCTTATATACTTTGTTACAAATTACGGGGTGAGAATAACATGCGTGGAATATAATCATTTAAAACTTTTAGTTTGCTATCCGAGAACTGTATGCTTCCGCAGATTACATATTTACTTATTGCATTAGTACCTTAGTCAAAAAGCCCCTACATCATGAACCGTTAATTCACATTTTGCAAGCGCGAATGTTGTGGATGGATCCATCGGGATTGACAATCCCCGTCCCGATTACCTTGACGCACTTACATTTGACTACCTAAGTATTTTGACTAGATACTTACTAGGGGTAAAACTGTTATGTTAAAGCTTCGGTGTCGTGAGTTATTGCAGTAATTAATCATTAATGATTTTGTACGACGGTACTAAATCATATCATGTAGCTATTCTTATAAAATTTATGTTTGTATTCCACATCACTACTTATTAAACCTATGAATTACACTCAGCTTTATGTTGACCTTTTTACATGTTATTTCTCAGGTAATACTAATGCTTAATTTTGCTAAGGATGGGAGCCCGCATGATATTTTCGCAGCTTGGAGATTTCTTTGTTATTTTTAAAGTTTGATTTTAGTAAAAGCTCACAAAAGTTTATTTTGGATTTTTGGTAACTATATATTACAAAACCATGTATAAATAATAGATTTATCCACTTATAAAACTCTGGGACCTTTGAATAAAAAAAAACTCTGATGCTTTTTGATGTAATGTATATGACTTTATTACGTCAACTTGTGTCAACAGTATTTTATTGTTTCTTGTACCATGACGTGGTACCCCCATGTTGCCTACCTGTTCCTTGTCAGATTTTGTGGGTCTCACAGATTGGTATCCGAGCGTTAGTTATAGGGAACAGAGTCGTTTTTAAAACTTAGTCTATAACTGAAAGTTCAACTATTTCATGTTTCTAAGTGTCAAACACAGAATCTACCATTGTTATTCGATATCTGCGCGGGTAATTCTCTAATCCTTATTATTTACTTTTAATATATCATTGTAGCATTTCATTTCTTGATTACATTTTAAAATATTACATTACCCTAATGATGATAATTAATGTTTCTTTCCAAATCCTTTGTGTTTCATGAATTAGCATTGGATATTACTGTGATTACATATGCCCTTACCGCATTACCTGAATTCTTATTTTTGTGAATTGATCTTGTTGCAATAATTTTATATTGTTATGACATTACATACTCGTATTCGGGGTGCATATGTTGCGGACTTTTCATACTCACTTTTCTGAGTACTATTTCTATTTTGTTTATGCGTGATACGATTGACCTCATATACTCGTTCATTTTGAACCACCAGTTTTCTCAACTCACTGTTACATGGTGTGTGTATTTTCATGATACCATTGTTTGGGATTAAGTAAGTGTTGCTTTCGATGAAACTTCCGATTTTCATTTTACTACTTTGCGTGTTACTTTCATCGTTAAACCTCTTTAAGATATATATTTAGATATCCAGTTTGTTTTCCGACCATTCTTGATTGGATGTCTAGTCTATAGACCTTTGGCCCAGTGTGTCCCCGGAAAAGACTAAAGGACATCGTGTAAGTCATACATCTCGAAGCATTCCTTAAATCCGTGTTGAATATATCGTGGGTTTTTGTAACCTTGATTGACCTTTACGCTACCGTCTTACACGACACTCGTATATCGATTAAATATTATTTCATTGGTCATTCTGCGTTTCAAGTTTGAATTACAACGTTCGTTTGTACCTTGGAAACACCATCGTCATCTTGTAATTCATATCCTCTAATACGTGGTGATTGTTTGGAATACAATTCTACTTCTATAAACTTGTATCATTCCCTTTGTTAAACCTCCTCGCTCCAGGAGTGCGACTAGTTCATAATCCATTCCTTTCTTGATAATCTTCTTTGTAAATTTCCACCTCGATTGTAAGATTTCTTATCTTGATCCAATTTCATTTTAATCTTTATTCTTATTGATGAGTTTTCTGTTTTTGATGTTCTTGGATGATTTGTGATTAATGGTATGACATTATGATGGTATTAGGATACATAGAAAGCTAAGTTATGTTGTTGAAATTGATGTTTAGAGGTGTTTCAATGTGACCATTTTAGGACAGCGGGTTTGGGGTTTATTTCATCAAATTTAAACTTTTCCAAACTGTTTTTTTAAGGTCTTGGTTGAAAGGTAATGTCACAGGGTTTGTTTCTATACAAAATTTGCTTTCTAACTCTTTAAAATGAGAAAGTTATGACCTATTTAACCCTTATGTTTTGCCTTGGGTAGTTAGTAGACATTATAAGCTTAGCTTGGCCGCTGAGCTTGCGTTAATAGCCATCACCAATTGAATTTTATGACTAAAACGGTGATCGTTAATTTTATAACTGATTTTCTAAAATTTTAACCTTTTGCTAAGATGGATTTTTTTCCCATTTTGAAAACTGAGATAAATTCATATAGCTAGGTATGTCGGGTATGAAAATACCTTTCTGACGGTATAAGGTTCATCGTCTATCTCTTCATAACGAAGAAATAGCACACATTTTAGAAACTAGTCGTATAGGGAACAACCGACCTAAACTAGTGTTTGGTTTAGCGTGTTTGGTATGGTTAACGGGTGTTTAGCCAAGATTTATCACTTGAAACATTTGAGAAACATATTATGCTGACTTTTGATGCAAAGGTTTAGTGTCCGTTAGCTACCTTTACGTTTTTTACACATAAGTGGGTATTGTTGACTTATTTGAAAATTTATAAAATTATGCTTTTATCGCTGCTGTCATAGGGATAAGTGTGTCGTAAAAGTGTTTTCAGCCTTCGGATAAAACTACAAAGTTGTTCGGAATGATGTTTTTAGTCACCCACATAGAAATGGAAGCTTTAAAGTGGGCATTTAACCGTCAAAAATATGCAAAATACAGACTGTAAAGTTTGACTTTTTCGCGCAGAATGCGTTTTGGTTTTTATTTTTAAAAAGGCATCTAGACTTCAAAACTTTTCTTAAAATTCACAAGATATTAACTTCATTATGTATATAACTTCTCTGAATTTTTGTAGAATTTTTCCAAGAGTCTATATAGTTTTTTTTAAGCCTCGCGAAAAGGAGTTTTCTACACTTCTTCATTAAGCGAGTAAATGACTAGTTCATTACCCAAACGGCCCTTAAGCAAGCCTAAACTTTATGGAAAGGATTTGGGAGGATCGATATTCATACTTAGATGTATAACATCACAATTGAAGTGAAATTTAAGTCTAATGATTAGTAATTCGCCTCAAGTCGGAAAAACCAAAAGTTTACTATTTTCTATACGTTTAGACAAAACTTATAAAAATGTGTTCTAAGCTATATAGCTTGATGAAACAAGTTTGTATGACCATATTTTGTTGTATTCGAGTAACTTACATGTATTTTTTTACAACTTTTCATTATTGAGTCATACTCGGGTAATACTTTGACCTTTGTTGACTTTTTACGTTTTAGGTCACAGTTAACATATAATTGGCGTTTTCAGGTTCCAAATTGTTTGAGAATCTTACTCTAAAACACATAGCTTTCATTTTATGTATTTCCTACAGATTGTAAGCTTTATAGGTCATGTTTACACTTAGACTCGGTTACTTGTGCAAGTTACTTATGTATCTCAATTTTTTTACAAAATATTTTGATACAAACATTTTATACTTTTATAAAACAAATATCTAAGGTCGTGATCACACTTGTAGGTCGCCGATAATTCTTAAAGTATTACTATTACTTTTCTCTATCTGTACGCATATGGATTCCTTTATCCTTTCTTTTATACATGACTCATTTGTCATTTAATTTTATCTTTCTTTTCTTCTATCGCACCATGGATTTGGGTCAAGATTTGAAGTTATCATTTTCACATCTTGCATCATCATATTTGACACGTGTCTCACGACGATTCTGGCTAAACCTTTTGAAACCTAATCGCATTGTAACCATTTCATCGATTTTCTTATGAACTACTCTTTACTGCCCTCGTGTAACTCACTCGCTATTTTATAAGATATCTTCATGTCACTATATAATCTTAAACTGGTATTGTTTGCGAATCATTTTACAAATTATTCTACATTGGTCTTATAAAGAATTCTTGTAACATTAAAAATTTTGATCTAAATATCTAGCCAATTACTTACTTGCGAAAAGTTTCTTGAATTATTCCGATTTCTATTTTTGGTATTATACATATATATATATATATATATATATATATATATATATATATATATATATATATATATATATATATATATATATATATATATATATATATATATAATTTAAATATATAATATTTAATACGAGTTTGACGAAACCGTGCATCGCATTCCTAGTCCTAAATTATGCATGGATTGATCACCTATGCGTAAGTTAGAAGGAGCCATGCGAGGCCGAATAGTAGTCACCTTAAATATTTGGCCAAGAACCAACTTTTTACTTGTGTTTCTGAAAAGTTAGCTAAATTAAAATTTTGAAAACTTTTACAAATTATGCGAGTAGCACCTGTTCATGATATACGCATTTGTTTCCTTTTCTTTTCTTAAAGGAATTACGTGTCTGCGAGCACATATATCTTTGCTTAACAATATTTGTTTTACTTGTTACCTCATCTTCCCTCGTGATATAATTCTCGTTACCACTCGTCTAACTACTGACCATTGGTGCCAGACTTGAAAGTTTCATGGTTTTATGTTTCTTCATCAACCAACCTTCTTTATCTACTTTGGTAGACTTTCGAAACGTCTCTGGACGCGAATAATGATTTATGACTGGATGTGAACGATTATTTCGTATATTTTGTCATGATGTGTCTTTGACTCTATCGTCTCAAAATTTATTCGTGTGAACTATGTGTCAACTTCGCTCTCTCTTTGCTAATGTTGTTCATTTTGTTGGAATTACTCTCAAGTGACTTCTTAAGAACTTTCCTTGATTCAAAACTTTGTTTTGTGGCTTTTCTCTTTCGATAGTGTCACCGAGAACTTAATAAGCCGTTGTTTGTGACGGCAACCACACTCGTGAATTAATCTTGCTAAATACTTTGTTCTTATTATTTTTATCATCGATTCCTCTATTCTACCATGCTCGTTAAGAAATTGATACGAACTTTCTTTTATTTCCTCTTGTCATTGCTTGCATACTAATTGCTGACAACTATTTGCTTCATATTCGTTTGCTATCTTGTCATCTTTGAAAACTGAATGTGTCCCCTGTTTACTATTTGATGCATTAAACACCTTTATGGATTTCTATAAATTATTCTAAAAAAAGAATTTTAGAATGTTTTACACATTTTACCAAGCGTTGAAATTACAAAAATACCCGTTTCAAGTTAAACATCGGATATATACATCCTTTTTGCTAGATTTATAACTAGTGTTTAAAAGGGCGCCATACCTTATATTTTAAAGTATTTGATTTTTTTTTATCATACTTCCAAGTTAATGAAATTACTAATGTAATTTATATCTCTGTTAATGATTCTAAATAATATGGAAATTTGATTTTCTCTAATCGTAACCATAAACCCGAGTTTTAATAATAATTTTATGCAATCATCCAAAATTTCTTAAGACGATCAAAATAATATTTGAAATGTTTGACTTTTACTTTGAACACCATCTTTATCAAAGAAAAGACATACCGATTGTTTACTCATTCAATATATAATTTCGGTTTAATCCCAATGTAACATAGTTACAAATTTCCTTTACTAATAGTTTTGATTTCAAAAACCAAACCCCTTGATAAGCAAAGTATCCTTATTTATTCCCGTCTCTTTCTATCTCCAGTTAAACTCTGAGGGATCAGAGTTCCTTTAGGGGGGCCGACTGTGAGAACTCGTATTTTTTTTCCGGTAATTAAATTATCCTTTATTCGTACCTTTCAATTTTATAATGTTTAACCTGTTTCTTTTACTTTTTATGCCTAAATGTTGAGAATTTAAAAATTATAATTAAGTTGTATTTTAATTATTTTTCTAACAACGCAAAATAATTTATTTGGAATTATTAAAATTTTATTTTATTTGTGTATATTTTTTTTAAATCAAAAGTTTTTATTTAAAAGCACCAGCACGTGTTTTATAAAACGTTTACCCGATTCGATGGAACCGTTACCGATGGCTATTTTGACTCTAAGAAGTCAAAATAATTATGTTTTCATAAATATCATCGTTATGACATAGAAATATTTTTCTATTGTCGGCGTTTTAGTTTCGCATTTTACGAGCATTTCTTTGTAATTTACGTTAAACTTTTAGGCGTCATTCGTTTATTCGACGCGTTAAACATTATTATATTATAAATTCCATTTATTTATCAAAATGTCAACGTTCTCCCGAATGCCGATTTTTTTTATTTTTATATTGAACTTTTTTTTATTTACTTATGTTTTACGTGTATTTTTTTTTAAATTGCGTAACTTTTAAAATATCGGGCTAATACCCGCTTTATTAATTATGATAAATGCAACAAATACTCACTCATTTAATATATTCTAAAACACCCTCTTATCTTTTCCTCTTTGTTTTGCCGACAAAACAAAAAAACTAAAAACACATTTTCATCTTTTTTGTTACTCTTAGTTAATTTTTGTTTAAAGATCAAAGGAAAGTTCTAAATATTGTCTTATTCATTTCTTCCATCATAATCAAGTCTATCAACAACCATTGGATCATTTTAGGGGCTGATTATAATTAGATATTGGATTGATTATATGTTTGGATTAAGTCCATAAGGGTAAAGAGATTGAAAGGAGTTATACACAAATCTTGTTAACCATCATCCATTTTCATCATTTTGTAAGGAATCATCAACCTTTTCATCTTTATGCATGATTTTGATTTTGATTTTTCCTATGGGTTTTGATTTATTTGATTCTTATATATTCATGTTTATACCTTGATTTCATTGATTATGGCATTGTATGAAATTGGGTGAATTTGAAATGGGTTAAAACTAGTGTTTGGATATATTGGATTGCTGATTTTGATAGGCTTGCATTGTTTGGCTGTTTTAAAAATGTTTCATAAGATTCACATTTAAAAGAAAAATAGGATGAGATAGCACCAGGTCTTAGGTTCGTTTTTCCGGCTCGTTCAATCCAAGAAGAAGTCCGATGATATAGTTATGATTTAAATGGCGAAGGTGCGCAGATTTTGCGCAGCTGCTGTATATGGCCAATAACTCAAAAGTTTTGTACATAAACACCCAAATATGTAAAACTATGACCTGTAGAGGACTCTTATATATTTCATTTCCAATTGGTCTCATCTTAATTGGGTCTATAGATTGGAGGATACATCAACATTAGTGGACTGATTATATTTTGGTATAAATTTTGAAGGTCTGTGATGTTTGGTTGATTTTGAAAATGTTAAATGGGTTTATACAGTTAGTTAAAAATATATGTACACAGATACAGGTCTTAGCTTGATGTATCAAGAAAGCTGATTGTGAGATGTGTTACGGTTATTTAATTATGATTTTTGTGGTAAAACGGGTCTGATTTTGCACACTGCTGATAAACGGGTAATAACTCCAGATTTTTCTACAATCTTTTAAAAAGACCTCTTGATCCATGTAGAGAACTCAGTGGGCTATCACCTCCCACTGCGTTTGCTTTGATAGCACTTGTAGATTTCAAATTACGCCCGTTTTCGTAAGCCTTAAAAATTAGTCACATGTTTTCTTTAGGACTGACTTGTAGTATTAAAATTATAAATCCAATTTAACTGAGATTTATTGATGACGTATAGTCCCCAGCCGGGTCATGAACCCGGACCACGGGTACTACCCGTATCCGGCCCATCACGGATGGGTGGGATTAATGTTATTTAAGCCAATGGGCTTAGATGAACAGTAACCACACGCACGTGTGCGGCCCACGACCCGGCATGGCCGGTACAGGGTTAGACAGAATCATACTCCTACTATGATTAGGATTTATCCTAAAGGAGAGGATATTCACTCACCATAATTAGAAGATAACAATCAAACTAATTCTGGTATTTATCCTTTCCTTGGGGCCGAAGCATCAGTGATAGCCCATTAGGGTTTCACTGCCTATATAAGGAACCCCCAAGGGTTCTACAAAGGTATTACATTCTACACACTCACATCTCATCCGATTCTTATAACCCTAACCGATTACTTACTCTCACGCCGGAGTCTAATCGTGGGATACATTCCCACGGTAAGCCTAACGCGTGCTGTTTTAGTGTGCAGGATCCCAACCAGATAATTCACTTGGTGCAGGAGCCGGAGTCCAGCCAACCCGAATTAAGCCTAATTCGGGTCTAGCAAGGATCACCCAACTTTTGTATCAACAAGTTGGCGCCATCCCTAGGACCATTACACTAAGCTAGAGCAAATCTCATCTCGATCTCTCAATGACGAAAGGACATCCGCAAGGAAACCCCAAGAACACAAATCCTGGGAATCGGAAGTCCCCATGGGACGGGATACTCATTCCCAATCGCTCCCCTAGCAACCAAGCCGGCGGACCAAACAACCGAAGTGGTCTTCAGTCCATAGGTATGACAAGCACGTTCGCTGTCACCCCACCACCTACTTCGACCTTGGATAACCCTGATCCAGGGAGTGCGCCCAACCCCCCTAACAAGGAGCCGCACAGACCATCAACTGAGGAAGAAGTGGAGGTCGAACCACTTAGTGAGGAAGATCTCACTCGAGTTCTCACACAGAACTTCGAGAGGATCGTCCCAGGAATTGCATCCAAGTTGAACCTAGGGAGGGACCTCCAATCAAGGCTCAACTTTGGCAGTGCCGAGCCAAGCACCTATCCTCAAATTCAGAGGAAGTGAAGGGCACGACCCCAAGAGCGAAACCTCTTTGAGGAAACTCCCCAACCAAGGAATGTGTTCGAATGCATAGGGGATCGTCTCATGCAGGAACTACTACAATCCCGCGAGGAGGGAGAGAGGTCTGACGGTTCACCCGAACGACCAGATCTGGAGCTAACCAGAACTAATCGCCGCACAAGCGTGTGGGATAGGATGAATACCGGGAAGAAGGCTCCTAGCTCTTCTCACAAGAGCGGTCCTCACCCAAAGGATGGGGCACCGCCCCCTTCTCCCGGTCCATCAGGAGAAGATTCGAATGACCATCAACCCAAGCGTCGCCGGCCTAGGCGTACTCCTCCACCGCCACCAGACAATGAAGAGTACTATGGCGGCCCCTATTATCGAGAGGCGGAAGTAGAAGATCTTTCCCGCCCATGGTGTGACCCTAATCTCACCCGTCCATGGGCTGATCCCATGGAAGATCCTTTTACTCTCCGCATACGGAATTACTCCAAGGATACAAAGCGTCGCATGCCGGCGTGTGTCAAGACTTATGATGGGACTGGTGATCCGGATGATCACCTAAAGATATTTGACACGCAGGCGAAAATTGAACGATGGCCCATGCCTATATGGTGCCAAATGTTCAATTCAACCTTGATCGGCAATGCTCGTGATTGGTTTGAGGGACTTCCTCCACGAAGCATTGATAGCTTCACTGAACTACGTACTGCGTTCAAGAACAATTATACTCGGCGAAAGAAGTATAATAGGGACCCGGTCTCATTGTCAACCGTCAAGCAGCGACCGGGGGAATCTACGGAGGCCTTCACCGAACCCTTCAATGACGAGTGCACGCGCACAAAGACAATGCCGGAATTTCTGAAAATTTCCGATTATATGCACGCCATAACAGACAGGGAATTAATCAGACGTCTCAATGACAAGCGACCGGAGAGGTATGAAGACCTTATGGAAAGGGTCAGAAACTTCATAGAGGGAGAAACAGCGGTAGCCGCGGCTTACCCTTCAAAAGGAAACAGCTACTGATCGAATGACCAGTCCAGGAGACAGTCGGGCGGTCAAAACAACCAGAGCAGTGGGAGGAGCTCAGACTACAAGAGCCAAAACAAAGGAGGGCGGTCGGAGGACAAATTTACCCCTCTAAAGATGTCCTACCGAGAGATCTTGCTGACAGAAGGGGGCAACTTCCCGAGACCTCCCCCAGTGACGACTCCGGTGGACCGTCGTCAAGGAAATCGCTTTTGCGAATTCCACAACGATAAGGGCCACGGCACGGAGGAATGTATCCAGCTAAAGAAGCACATTGAGTCATTGATCAAGTCAGGCAAACTCAAGCATTTGGTCAAGGATTGGAAGGATGGAAAGGACAACAAGAAGTATGACAAGAAGGATCCCCAAAAGGACAAACCTTCAACTATATACATGATCCAATCCAGGCAGCGCCGCACAAGGCAGAAAATTAGTCAAAAAATTTTACGCTGTAGGGAAATCTCATTCCCTCCCATCACGGCAAGTGATGTAGTCGATGCACCTCTCATGATTGAGATAAGCATTAGAACACACAACGTCCGCCGTATGTATGTGGATGGAGGGTCATCAGCAGAAGTACTATACAAACACTGTTTCGTACAGTTACGACCAGAAATAAGAAGCCAATTAGTACCGGCCACGTCGCCGCTCATCGGCTTTAGTGGAGACACCATCTGGCCACTAGGACAGCTGCGTCTGCTTGTAACCATTGTCAATGAAGAGAATTCCACCATGGCGTGGATGATGTTGGGAATAAATTAAGGCCAGATCACTTGAACGCTGACAAGAACAACTCAAGCGTTGACAAGAGCAAAGTGAGCGCTGATAGCATAAGCGTTGACAAGTTAAAGTCAAGCGTTGACAGATTGAAGACAAGCACTGATGGAAGATGTGAGCTACACGTTTATTATATTCTAGAATACTTCTAGTAAGGAAGAGACGACAATGTATTTTCTATGTTTATCTTTACCTAGAATAGTTGATACGTAGCTTATTGTACAAGGCTTCTTAGTCTATAAAAGAAGGCCTTTAGGTTAATGTTTAATATAAGTTTTCATAAGTTTTCACAAGTTAAACCTCTTTCATTGTAATCAAGTACGATCATTCTAATACAAGTGAAAGTTTGTTTAACATCTTTGTGTTTTAGATTAAGTGTTAATTCCACATAACACTTAGTTACTTTATCATAAGCAAAGGTTTCTCTACGTGTATTACTTGATCTAATCTCGTATACACAAAGCTTAATCGATCTAAGTTTGGGATCAACAAGTGGTATCAGAGCTTGTTGAGAAACTTTTGATCTTTAAGTAACGCAAGAACCCTAAAACACCAAAAACCCTAAAAACCCTAAAATTCTCAAAACCCTAAAAACATCATGTCTGGCACAGATCAACCTGCTGCTTTGCTACAAAAAAACTCCACAAATCCTAGTATCAAAATTCCCATGTTTGATGCCAGGAACTTCGAGCTTTGGAAGTCTAATTTTGAGCAATATATAGCCATCCATGACTACACTCTTTGGGAGATTGTTGAATATGGGAACACATTCAACAAAGCTCAAACGATTGCTGCTGCTATTGCCGCAAGGACAGCTCTTCCTAATTGTCCTGAAGCTGATAAGAAGGAAAAGCCTGAAGATGGAAGAGCTGTATCTGTTGAAGATATAGCCAAGAAAAGGGTGGACATGAAAATCTTGAACATCATGAAACACGCCTTAGGTCATGAGAATCAGCACATAAATAGCGGAAAAGAACAACAATCATTAACAAGGTGTTTAGGCACAAGACACATAAAATACTCAACGATTGTTCATTATATTAATAATAAACAACCACTAGACGTGTATACATTGAATCCCACGTCTAGTGCGACACACACTTTAGGTTTACATTGTGAATGAATGATATGAATAAAACCTAAGACTCTTGTTCCTTTTATAGTGGAAGGAACAGAATCTACAAGAGATAATATCAAATAAACATCTAAATATTCTATTTCTATAGATATATACTGAATATATTAATTATAATATATCCAATATATTCCCTAAATAGAATTCTCCATCAGCGTGTAAACATCTGTCAGCGTCTCAACACTTTCCGTCAGCGTCTCAACTAGCCGTGTCAGCGGCTTTGACAAATGTCTTGATGTTTTCTTCGTTTTGAGTTTCTGCCACATCAACTCATATAATTTTAGACCCAACAATCTTCCCCTAGTTGATGTCGGCAAAACTCTTTGTATATCTCTTGTAAGTTGTACATGATCTTCAAATTGCTTCCCCTCAAGTGTAGCATGCGTATCTTCCCCTTTTTGTCACATCAACAAGGAAGTAAACAATGTATGCAATCTTTGAAGATTCTCCAAAAGTAGGCTCTGTGTAATGATCCTGAAGAAAAATAAATAAAGTATTCTTGATGTAGAAGTAGAATAACCCAATCTTATGTTCCATGTCTTGTTTATCCATGTGATGAAGAACTTATACTCATGTTACAAAGTATAAGTAGACCTCGATCCATTTGTCAAAATCCTCATCCTTTGTGAGACACTGAGCACGATAATGTAACTCCTTCAAGTGATAGCAATTGGTTTGCTAGATATGACAAGTCTTCGTCACCAACCATGTAAGCACGAACAAGTTATCTTTAAAGTCTATGACTGGAAGTGCATAACTTTAAGATATGATAGAACACAAACTCGCGAAAATCTTCTTCAATCATCAAACTTACCATAAGAATTCTTCCCATTAAGCTAACACTTCTTCATGAAGAAACTTAATCTTCATATCATATGTAAAAGTGATAAGACGGATAACTCTTTTACAAGGCTACCCCGATTACATAATCAAATCCAATAAATTACCTCACGAATTGTTGCTAACTCGCATTAAAATCATTAATCCCTTTCAAAATATCCGAGCCATAAATATCAACATGATATTCTAGATTAAAACGGAGATTCCATGTACCTTCGTGTGTATAATCCTCCTTTTTGTGTGCTAAAAACGTACCAATTTTCTCAAACAGCAACTATCCTTGTGTTGTCCAATATCCTCTTCTGTCCAATATCTTTGACAGATGTATTGTCCAATATCGGACAATACGTGCCAGCGTTGAAGTTCATATATCGGACGACACTGTCAACTCCATCAGCGTTGACTTATTCTGTCAGCGTCAAACTTCCTTCTGTCAGCGTCCATTCAGCCCTTGTCAGCGTCAATACCATACTTTGTCAGCGTCCACTTTCCTACTGACGTCAAAACGTACTCTGTCAACGTTGCCTTCCAATAAATTGCATCTCTTTGTCACATCACGTAATGCACATATCAATCTTTTAATCAAACAAATCCATCAATCAATATAATACTTTACGTGAAGAAAATATGCAATTTGTGAATTGCTTTTTGCATCCTCCAATCACAGTTGTAGAAAAAGCTTTCCACCAATAAGAATGGAGTGGCTCATGGGAATACCATGGACTAGCACGTAGAGAATTGTAGCACCGTGTGAACGCATGTAGAAGATTATAGTATACGATTTCAATATCAGTAACATAATATCTTCCACCAATCATGAACCTAGCTTCATGTGAACACTCCCCTTTCCACCAATAAGAATCTTAAAACCGTGTGAACACAAAGCTATATAATCGTGTGAAACAAAATTGTTCCACCAATAGAGACGTTAACATCATGTGAACACAACTATTTTCACCAATCAGATTCGCTTGCATCATGGGAACACCAATTGGACCAGTAAATAAAATCGAGCCATATTCACTGCCTCACATCTTTATATCGCGTCACAATCAGCTTCCTTTTTCTTGCAGCTTTTCTTCCTGGGACCACGCACAATAACCAAGTGAAAAATATATGCATCAAACCAATCAGCACATATCCCTCCTTTTTACTTCATGTATCACGAATCACAAGATGCTGCTACATTACAAGCCTCGATCTAGGGTTTTAAAACTTTAAGCACCGAAACCCTAATTAGGGTTTGTAAATAAACCTTAGATCAAGTGTTATCTTGAATCATAACAGCCACAAACTGCAATTCTTCCTGCTTTTAAGTAGATCTAGGGTTTGAGGAACCCTAGTTCATGATTTTATGTAAAAGCAGAAAACTGAAAATCAACCATCAGCCAACTTTGACGCTTAATAACTTTTGCCTGGGGATAAAACTCGACAATCCCTCCGGTGGATGTTTAGATCTATGTATGTAGAACACACATATAAAATTTCGTGACGATCCAACGGTTCAATCAAAAGTTATGACCTTCTGAATACTGCTGCGCACACAAAAATGTCCAGAAAAATCCATACGAATTTTTCTTTTCTTCTCGAAACACGAACACCTCGTCGGACCTAGATATCAAGAGCCTTAGGCTCTGATACCAATTGTGGAGTCCAATTATCGTTAGACTCAATGGTTAAGAACCATTATATCTAGGTTGATCATCGTTCATATGATAATATAGCGGAAAAGAACAACAATCATTAACAAGGTGTTTAGGCACAAGACACATAAAATACTCAACGATTGTTCATTATATTAATAATAAACAACCACTAGACGTGTATACATTGAATCCCACGTCTAGTGCGACACACACTTTAGGTTTACATTGTGAATGAATGATATGAATAAAACCTAAGACTCTTGTTCCTTTTATAGTGGAAGGAACAGAATCTACAAGAGATAATATCAAATAAACATCTAAATATTCTATTTCTATAGATATATACTGAATATATTATTTATAATATATCCAATATATTCCCTAAATAGAATTCTCCATCAGCGTGTAAACATCTGTCAGCGTCTCAACACTTTCCGTCAGCGTCTCAACTAGCCGTGTCAGCGGCTTTGACAAACGTCTTGATGTTTTCTTCGTTTTGAGTTTCTGCCACATCAACTCATATAATTTTAGACCCAACAAAAACCCTAGTACACTTCCTACACTTGTCAAAATGGAAGGACCTAAGGAAATTCCAAAGGATCTTCCACCTGTTAGCACTGTATGGATAAACTTGCAAGAGATTCATCAATACTTTGCTAGTTTTGACAAGGTCATCCGGGAATGTACGACTTCAAATGGTCTAAACGCCGGAGAATGGGCTTTCGAACACATGAATGAGGTGTTTAAGAATGAGATCAATCCGTTTGTCAAAAGTCTAAAAGGAAGTTTTGCATCTCTTTCGGAAAATCTCGAGTTTGAAATTAAAGAAGTTCAAAAAGTGTTTTATGAAATGGACACCGCTTACGAACTACAATTAATTGAAAAGGAAAAGATTTTATCCGAATATGACCGATTCTTGTCCCAAGTAATTTTGTGTGATGTGCTTACTACTGTGAATGTTAATTATTCGAATGAGCTTACATCCGCTATGATTAAATGTGATGCTGTGAATATATGTGATGATGTGTGTGATCTCTCTGTAAATGTTGCTGATACTGTAAATGAGATAGATAATCATTCTTGTCACGAGTCTAACGCTGAATTTTTAAAGCTTCAAGATTCTTACAAGTTACTTACAAAACGCTTTAATCAACTTGAACAACATTGTATATCTTTAGAATTAAAACAGCAAACTCAAAATGAGGATCTTTTGATAACAAATGGTTGTGAAAACATTGTTGAGACGAGTGACAAGATGATTTAGATAGTTAAGGCATTAGAGGAAGAGATTATGAGATTAAAGAGAGATGTGTCATCGAACGAAACACTAAAATTGGAACTAGAGGCTGCAGAGTCTAAAAACCAGTGCTTAGAAACTAGACTTTCGTCTATTCTAGGGGAGATGGATCGTGCAAGACAGGGAATGTCCAATCTTTATGTTTCACTAGAAGAACACTTCGCTTTTAATGCGGCACAACAACAATCTTATGTTGAACAATTGAACCAAAAATGTGAGGAAATCTCTGACTTAAATATCCAGCTCATTGACAAAAACATGGTTTTGGCCGAGTTAAAGGAGACACTTCTTCTCACCCGACAAGAAGTTGTTAATAACTTAGCTACCAAATCTGCACCGTCCTCTAGTGCTCCATCAACCAATTCAGTAGTGATCTATAAGAACCCGCACCATAAGCAAAATCCGGATACTTACGATGTTTATATGATGAATGCAATCAAGCATGTGGACCTTGTTAGGGATATTTTAGATGATTAGTATGCTTTAGATCCCTCAAGCAGTTACTATTATTCAGCTCATGCATATATTCAAC
This sequence comes from Glebionis coronaria, assembly GCA_025667525.1. Taxonomy (NCBI): domain Eukaryota; kingdom Viridiplantae; phylum Streptophyta; class Magnoliopsida; order Asterales; family Asteraceae; genus Glebionis; species Glebionis coronaria. The sequence continues at coordinate 268,713,549 of CM046878.1, forward strand.
GAGTTCAATATTGCTTAGCATATTTGCAATACATAGGAAAACCGGGTTCTGCACTACTCACTAATCGACCCATTGCTGTAACTCCATTCAATAAGACCCCAGGAGCAAAACCGTCATTGGCACCATCAACTAAGGCACCTTTAAAATCTGCTGCTAATGTTCCCACTTTGCCTTCTACAGGATTAAAAGAGTCTACTAAGGCTAAAGGATCGCCACTCAAGAAACATAAGATCAAGCCCTCCACTAGTAGTACCATCAAGAAGAAAGTAGAAGCTCACCCTAGGAATGTTATTTCAGATTTAAATAAAAAGAATCATGTTAAGACTAAAAGCTCTGCGCCTGTACAGAAGCCTAAACCATTTGTGAATTCTAATTTGAAATGTTGGAATTGTAATGAATGCATGTTTTCCCAACGTCATGATTTGTGTCTTATTGATCATGTGAATGAAATGAATGCCATTAGGAATGATCTTGAATGGAAGCCAACTGGGAGAACTCGTACCCAAGTTGGATGGCAATGGTGTCCCACTGGTAGGACCTTTACATTAGATGGACAAATGTGCCCTTTAACAAGGAATGCATCCATTGAGGTTAGGTCTCAGCGTCCTTTAATTAGGCACACTAGCACTAAAGTATGGAAATAGCGCCCTTTAATTAGGTCAGCCCCCACTATAGCGCCTATCAGTGAAGAAATACCTCAGGATTTAAGCCAACTTGAATCTACACCACCAACTAGGAAGAAGGCTAGGAAATCTAAGAAACCTAATGTTAGCAAATCTAAGATCATTAAATCTGTACCTGCTAATAACAAGGAATATTCAGATTCCGAAACCTATACATTGTCCACGTCTGGTGATATTTTCAGGTGGTCCAAATCATCCTCTGGTATTTGGACTCCGGTTGCTCAAAGCATATGACCGGAGATCGCTCGATGCTCCGAAATTTTGTCAGCAAGTTTCTTGGAATGGTCAAATTCGGTAATGATCATATTGCAAAGATAATGGGGTATGGTGAATATCAGATTGGAAATGTTACGATTTCAAGGGTATACTATGTAGAAGGTCTTGGTCATAATTTATTTTCAGTAGGACAATTCTGTGATTCCAACCTAGAGGTTGCTTTTCGACAACACACTTGTTTCATACGCAACTTGGAAGGAAAAGACTTGTTGAAGGGGTATCGTGGTGAAAATCTTTATACTTTGTCCCTACAAGACATTATGGTCGCCTCTCCAGTATGTCTTCTCTCCAAAGCATCTAAGACCAAGTCATGGTTATGGCATCGCAGATTATCTCATCTCAACTTTGATGCTATTAATCATTTGGCTAAAAACGAATTAGTTCGCGGTCTTCCAAAGCTCAAATTTCACAAGGACCATTTATGTTCCGCGTGTTCAAGGGGGAAAAGCACCAAGAAATCATACAAGCCCAAAGCTGAAGACACCAATCAAGAAAAACTTCATCTTTTGCATATGGATCTTTGTGGGCCAATGCGAACCGAAAGTGTGAGCGGTAAGAAATTCATCCTTGTTATTGTGGATGATTTCTCCAGGTTTACATGGGTTAGATTTATACGTACAAAGGATGAAGCACCGAAGGCTATCATCACTTTTCTGAAATTCATTCAGGTACGTTTAAATACTACTGTCCGCCGTATTCTTACAGATAATGGAACAGAGTTCGTCAACCAGACTCTTCATGATTACTATGAAGAAGTTGGTATTTCACATGAAACATCCGCTGCACGTACTCCACAACAAAACGGTATCGTTGAAAGCTGCTAGGACTATGCTGATTTATGCGAACGCTCCATTATTCTTGTGGGCAGAAGCGGTATCTACTGCATGTTTCACCCAAAACCGCTCTATCATTCGGAAACGCCATGGAAAAACACCTTACGAGCTTCTACATGATCGTAAACCCGATGTTTCATTCTTTCATGTGTTTGGTGCTCTTTGTTATCCAAACATTAATAGTGAGAACTTGGGCAAACTTCAACCGAAAGCCGATATAGGTATTTTCATTGGTTACTCACCCTCCAAGAAAGCATACCGAATTTACAACCATCGTCTTGGTAAGATAGTAGAAACTATGGACGCAGATTTTGATGAGCTGACAACGATGGCTTCTGAGCAACGCAGCTCTGAACCCGCGCTTCACGAGATGGGAACCGGTGCTATTAGTTCCGGATTAGTTCCCAATAATCCTACTTCTACATCATTTTTACCACCTACAAGGCCCGAGTGGGATAAACTATTTCAACCGTTGTTTGATGAATTCTTTGATCCCCCAAGTGATGAAGTTCCAGCACCTGTAGTGATAGCTCCAATCCCTGAAGTTGCTGCTCAAGCTAATGAAGCTTTATCAAATTCATCTTCTATTAACATTGAACCGGATGCACCTCTACCAAGTAATTCTCAAACTACACCTGAATCTTCACCCTTACTTGTGCCTAATGATGTTGAAGAGGATTCTATTGATCACGATTAGGAATATGCTCACCTACAAGAGCTTCCTTTCTTTGGTATACCGATACCTGAAAACCCTTCAGCCGCGTCTACCTCAGAAGAAGCTCCTACAATCGTTCACTCTAGACCACCACGGATTGAAAATTACAGTACCAAATGTACAAAAGATCACCCAATTAGGAACATTATTGGAGGTCTCGATCGACCAGTCTCGACACGCCATCAATTACAAGAGAGTGCACTCTATTGCTATTTTGATGCATTTCTCTCCGAAGTTGAACCTAAAAACTGGCAACAAGCTATGACTCAATCATCTTGGATTGAAGCCATGCAAGAGGAACTAAATGAATTCCAAAGACTTGAGGTATGGGAATTAGTTCCTCTCCCTGACAAGGTAAACATCCTTACTTTGTTGTGGGTTTATAAGGTTACACTCGATGAGATGGGTGGAGTCTTGAAGAATAAGGCTAGATTGCTTGCTAGAGGATACAAACAAGCCTTGGGTATCGACTTTGAAGAATATTTTTCTCTTGTTGCAAGATTGGAGGCTATTAGGCTATTCCTTGCGTATGCTGCTCATATGAACATGATCGTCTATCAAATGGATGTGAAGACGGCATTTTTGAATGGTGAACTAAGGGAAGAAGTCTATGCTAGTCAGCTGGATGGGTTCGTTAGTACGGAGTTTCCTAATCATGTGTACAAGCTTAAGAAGGCTCTATATGGGTTGAAACAAGCTCCACGCGCGTGGTATGATCTCCTTTCAACATATCTCATTTCGGAAGGCTTCTCCAAAGGTAAAGTGGACCCCACTCTATTCACTCTCAAGGAGGACAACGACATGATACTGGTACAAATTTATGTTGATGATATAATATTTGCTGCCACTAACATAGAATTGTCAAACCGCTTTGAGAAAATAATGTCCACACGCTTTCAGATGTCAATGATGGGAAAATTTTCATTTTTCTTAGGATTACAAATTTCTCAGAATCCCAGAGGCATCTTTATTAATCAATCCAAATATGCTCTAGAATCTTTAAAGAAATATAACTTTGAAAATTGTGACCCCGTGGACACTCCAATGGTGGAGAAATCCAAGTTAGATGAAGATAGGAATGGGACTATTGTCGATCCAAAACTCTACCGTGGGATGATCGGCACCCTTCTCTATCTGACTGCTAGCAGGCCTAATCTGTAATTTGTCGTATGCATGTGTGCCCGGTATCAGGCTCGGCCTACCGAAAAGCACCTACATGCTGTTAAAAGGATCTTTCGGTATCTCAAAGGAACACTTCATCGTGGTCTATGGTATCCGAAAGATTCCTCTATTGCTTTAATATCATATGCAGATGCCGATCATGCTGGGTGTCAAGACACGAGGCGTAGCACTTCTGGGTCTGTGCAACTCCTTGGAGACAGATTGATTAGTTGGTCTTCAAAAAGGCAGAAAAGCGCTACAATTTCTAGCACGGAGGCTGAATACATTGCCATGTCCGGTTGTTTTGCTCAAGTCCTTTGGATGAGATCACAAATAACTTACTACGGTTTGTGATTCAACAAAATCCTGATGTATTGTGACAACAAGAGCGCCATTTCCCTTTGCTGCAACTACGTTCAACACTCCCGGGCAAAGCACATCGACATTCGCTATCATTTCATTAAAGGGCAAGTGGAAAACGGAGTGATCGAGCTGTATTTTGTCACCACTGAGTATCAGCTGGCAGATATGTTCACCAAAGCCTTAGATCGAGGACGAATCGAGTTTTTGATCGACAAGCTTGGCATGAAATCATTCTCTCCAGTGACTCTCAAAGAGTTGGCAGAAGAATCAGCAGAATAGTGGTGGTAAACTATTCATGCGTATCCTTTGTTCGTGATCATGTATATTATCGTATATATAAACCACAAAAAGAAAAATACAAAAATATAAAACCTAGAAAAACCATAAAAAATATAAAACCAAGAAAAACCATAAAAAATATAAAACCAAGAAAACCCAAAAATATTTTCGTCTTTTTAAATCGGGCATGTCTTTTAGTACGGTAATATTTATGGCTTTAGAAATGTCGATCAATATTGACACGACGCCATAAATAGAGTCCGTATAAAAGTTGTACATTTTTAAAACATGCCCATTATGGCTTGTAGTTATTTCTGACTGCAACCCGCTTTTCGCATTAAAGTCACGTATTTCCTTGGAAAACGTTGGCTCGCAACGGGAATTAATTTTCTCGGGCATGATTTACAAGCCAAATCATGCAAAGGGATCAAGTTTACTTTATAACTTGGTCTAACACGAGTTAGTGTACGTCTTAGTGCACTAATTTGTCAAAATAAGAGAAATCTTATTGCCACCACGAATCTATCTCTTCAAGACATTAATTGGAAATGTTTTCATCAATATTTGACTCTTTAAACAATGACCACAGCTCTTTAAATAGAAAACGGGTCATCGTTTAAGGGGGAGAAAATATTAAATCGTCTTAATCATCAAAAAGGTTTTCAAAAGTGATTGAGGAAAATTAATTGGCTAAATGGTTAATGACTAGAAATTCTTTAGTATTCGTCTTGTATTCGTTCGTGATTTATCGTGTATATTTTAGTTTGTGTGATCGCTAAGATAGGTAAAGGGGGTTAAGTTTAACGACGGTTAGTGACTAGAAACGAAAAGAAAAGGAAAAGAAAAGAAAAACAAAAACTTGGGGGACTAAAACTAGCAAAAAGAAAAAGTTATAAATTTTTTTTGACCTAAGTCAACCCCCCCCCGGGTATCTTTCCCTTTTTCTCTTTTCTTCTTTATGTTCTTCTTCCATCCGCCATTAACACACACAAATCACACACTCAAGCTTTATTATCGCGTTCTTTATTTATTTCTAATATGTCCCATTCGAGTAACAAGGTACATACGTCTTATTCATTCATCTAATTCGTCTTTAAATCCTCCTAATTAACTTGTTCTAATTCAATTAATCAAATTAGGGTTTCTGCTCTATTTAGGCTTTAATTGATTAGGTTTTTAGGTGGGTTTGGCTCGGATTAGCATTAGAACGAGTCTTGTTTCCTTAGAATGCCTTAAAACACACGAATGCTATTAGAATAATTCATGATAGAACGTTTTTAGTGCATTCCGAATGAACAAGGAATTAGAACTTCCGAACGAATGACTTCCGAACGAATGGCTTCCGAACTAATAACTTCCGAACGAAGGTGTTCCGAACAAACGACTTCCGAACGAAGGTGTTCCGAACGAACAACTTCCGAACGAAGGTGTTCCGAACGAACAACTTCCGAACGAAGGTGTTCCGAACGAACAACTTCCGAACGAAGGTATTCCGAACGAACAACTTCCAAACGAAGGTGTTCCGAACGAATGACTTCCGAACGAAGGTGTCCGAACGACCAACTTCCGAACGAAGGTGTTCCGAACGAACAACTTCCGAACGAAGGTGTTCCGAACGAATGACTTCCGAACGAAGGTGTTCCGGACGAATGACTTCCGAACGAAGGTGTTCCGAACGAACAACTTTCGAACGAAGGTGTTTCGAACGAACAACTTCCAAACGAAGGTGTTCCGAACGAACAACTTCCGAACGAAGGTGTTCCGAACGAACAACTTCTGAACGAAGGTGTTCCGGACGAATGACTTCCGAACGAAGGTGTTCCGAATGAATGACTTCCGAACGAAGGTGTTCCGAATGAATGTCTTCCAAAAGAAGGCGTTCCGAATGAATGATTTCCGAACGAAGTTGTTCCGAACGAAGGTGTTCCGAACGAAGTTGTTCCGAGCGAAGGAGTATTGGATTGATAATCGTTTGCTTGTTATAATTACTTGAAGATGGTATATATATTGTTCTTTGTATCAACCTTTTATGTCTTATCTTAAGCAGACACCATGACTAATCCAACCGTGCAAGAACTCCAAAATGCTAGAGCAGCCGCAATTGCCGAGGCAAAAGCCCTCAAGTTCATACCAAACAATTACCGGCTGAAGGAAGTTTCTCAATCCACTCACCATGGATTCAAAGTCGCCTCAGCAATCCTTGATCAATCTCACTTCAAGAATGCTTTAAGGAGTACTGCTTCGGTTCCATTCGATTACATGTATGAATTCTGGGCTACCAAGGAAAGTACTTCAAACAAAATCAGCTTCTCCCTCGACAACAAGCAACAGACAATCACCGCTTCAGACTTCCGCAAGATATTTGGAATTCGGGATACACCCAAAGGTTTGTCATTTTCAAGGAACCCTAACAAAGACGAACTCATGGAGTTGTTCCGTGCTCTTGGATGTCCTGACCTACGAGTTGTGTCCGATTTACCCACCGCCAAAGTGGGTCAACCTTGGAGAGCTATCTTTGGTATCCTCATTAGATGTCTTACACCTAAAAAAACTGGGCATGATGCTGTGCGTAGTCCAATTATGAACATCTTCTATGGAATGTACAAAGGTTTAAATACAGATTATGCATCCTTGTTGTGGGAAGAATTTAACTTTCAACTCTTCCAAAACAAGAAGCTGAAGGCTAATGTCTTTCCTTACCCTCGGTTTATCAAGCTTATAATTCATTATTTTATGACGAATGATGCCTCTATTGATAAGCGCGCAGCAAGCCGTCACCACACGGAAGAGGCTGATGACACTGTGGACATAAGGCATGAAGGATCCTCTGGTGCTGTTAATATTGGTCCTATTCTCGGTCATCTTCTGACAGATAATATTATAGCTTCTTCTGATTACAAGCTACTGCTAATAGAAATCAAGAATCAAAAAGCAAGCCTTCAGACAGGAGAAGACTCGTCTACTGCGGTCAAGAGTAAAGGTAACGCAAGCAAACAGTTGCTTTATCTGAACCCAAAACCAAGAAGAAAAAGACTGAGGCTAAGAAGGGTAAGAGCACGGCTGACGAGCTTGTTCTTCACGATGAAGAAGATGTTGATGACGATCCTACTCTCGAGCTAACTCAAAAGACTGAGAAAAAGTTAATGAAAATGGCTATTGAAAAGAGTAGGAGAGACACGGGCGGTAGTGGTTCGGGTGCACAGATGGATGTTGAAGAAGAATACGAGGAGCCACATGACATTAGTGAGTTTGGATCACCCGAACGTTACTCAGCATCGAAGGAGACATCCATTGCTGATACAACAAGTGTTGAGAAGGCGTCCGGTGCTACAACAATCATTATGACTACACAACCTCTTGTAACTCAACCTCCACCAATCCAGCCTTTAACAACCCGACCAGTGCCAACACCATTCCCTCCACCTCCACCTACTTCCGTCATGAGTACTGTAATCACAACCGTGCCTCTTCCACCATCCCAGAGTAGCTCTGCACCATCTTCAATGGCTGCGTTTGTAATGGAAGAAATGTTGGATAAACACACGGAAAATCAAAGAAAAGAGATGGATCAACTTCGAGAAGAGCTATTTCGACGAGTGGAAAGTGAAGAGGCATCCAAGAAAGCCCAAGAAGAGATGCTAGCTAAGTTCACTGCAGAGATGGAGTTGACACGTAAAGCTCGTGCAGAAGAACTTGCTCAGGTCAAACAGGCTGAAGCTGATAAGTATGAAGTACGATTTACGAGACTTCGAGCTAAAAGGATAAATATAAGAAGCAGAAAGAAACACTTGAAGCTTCTATTGTTGAGAGAGTGAAAGAATCTGTTGAGTCCCTTATGCCAAAACTGCGTGATGAGATAAGGAAACTTGCGGCTGATAACTTGATGATTAAGTCGTCCAACCCTTCCGAGTCAGCCTACAAAATTGCATATGACTTAACGAATTTTTAATTAAAGAAGATCCTCAAAGCTCGCATGAAGAAAGTTGGATCTTTTGACAAGTCTAAAGTTCAGCGGACACTCTACAAAGCACTCAATGAAGCTATCTTGGAGGATGATCGGTTGTTTAAGATGTTTGGAAGTGTGGTACCTTACCACATTTTGGATGAGGAGGAAAAGGAAGATAGTGAACAAGAGGAGGATGATGGTGAAGAAGAAGAAGATGATGATGATGGTGATGACAATGGTGATGATGATGATGATGATGGTGATGATGATGATGATGGTGAAGGTGGTGATCTAAATGAGGAGAGTGATAAGGGTAGCAACGGGGATGATGATGAGGATGATGGTGGTAAACATGATCGGCCTGAAACGGGGTCAGGACGGACCAAGTGGCGCAATGATGTGAATGCTGCTACTGCGTCATCAATTCCTGGTACATCTGTTTCTGTTTCTATACCTGTTACCACTAATCCTGTTAGTTCTTTTGTTGCTCCTGTGATTGCAGAATCAGTAACTGAACCTAAATCTGCACAACACTCGCCTGTTCATGACACCGCCGAAATGCCTGAATCAGAACCAGCAAGTGTTCATGTTTCTACTCCTCTGCAAATAGAACCACAATCTACTGTTCCCGAGTCAAGCACACGGGACTGGGCGGATACATTGGAGATTGATGAAACTGCACCGCCACAAGCTTGGATCACGGCAGCTGCTAAATATGATCCAATCACAGACGCTGATAGAGATGTTCTATATCTCCGTATCCGTAGTCCGATAGACTTGTGTGCATTTTTGGCTCATGAGTTCAAATCTTCGGTCACTCCGTCTTTGGTAAAGAGAGCGCTAAAGGACAAGACAATTCACGCCAAAACCAGGTTAAGCCGCATGGAGTACGAGTATTATGCTGACGAGGTACTGAAAGCTCTTAATACCGTTCAAAGGCCAGGCCTTCATGAGTCATAAAGAGCTCCACCTCCACTTGATCCTTCTCAAGATAATCAAATTTCTCTTGACTTGTTTGTCACATATGATCTTGATTATCTCCTCAAGGGATCATCCAAGTACGCAACCTCCCTGACCTTGTTGAAAGTTGCTAATTGGGGGACAATACCCTGGATTGAGGAAAAGGTAAACCGACTCTGGGTCCCAAAGGTAAATCGTAATTATGATATGTATGCTGTTATAGGTGCATCACATTGGGACGAGCGAGTCCGAAGGGCGTACAGAGGTTGCTGCTTAGCCAATTCAAGAAGTATCGTTAAATCCGATATTCGCATCTCAAGTATTTTGAGACTGAAAACTAAAGCCAAGAATGGCTATCATAATGTGACGGAGATTCGTCTAAAAAGGGAGGATGACAGAGAATACACAATACAGCAGGGAGATTTTTCTATCATTCTCCTTGAAGATATCGAAGACATGTTGCTTATGATGACCCGTGATCAACTTACCCATCTTACTCGTGAAGAAATCATTGCCTTGAATACAGCACTTCGTATGTTCACACGAAGCGTTGTTATCAAGAAACGAGTTGAAGATCTTCAATTGGGAGTTGAAAGCTACCAAAGGAAGCTTAACCTGACCCGTCCAATGAATCAAGTTCTACCTCAACATGTCAAAAGATGTCCCTATACCAGCATTACCGTTCTGATTTACGAGATTTTCTACATGAACAGTGTTGGGATCATGAAGTTTATGAGGGTAGGTGAGCTTCATAAATACAGTGATGGGACTCTCATATACGTCAGAGGAAAATTGGAGCATCTTAATTCTGGTGGGTCATTACCAGAAATGATTGAGGATTGGCATCTGGGTTATCGGAAAATGGCGACATATGTGATCAAGAAGATTGATGAAAAGCTCCAGGAACGTAGATTGATGAGGAGCTTAGAAAGGTTCGTTGGTGGTAGACCATATGGAGTGCACCACAAGTTACTGCAACGATCCATCTAATGGGTCGTACATCTGAGGTCCACTCTATATTGGTTTTTAATTGTGAATATGTAAATTTTGTGAATATTGTGCTTTTATGGCTTGATGTAGTGTTAAGGTATGATAATTTTTCAAGAATTTCTCACGAGATTCTAAATCTTTCAAAATATATCATACTAAAGCACTACAATTAACCCTTATTAATTTAAGGGGGAGCATTAATATGTTCTATGGCCAAACATTGATTTCATTTTTTACCCAAAGACCGGTTAATCCATTCAATATCCCAAATATTAATGGTTAACATTTTGGATAAGGGGAGAAAATGGGATTAAGGAGACTTAAATGATACTTGGCTAAAAGATGAAAAAGACTTAATGATAATCCAACTTAATATGTGTAAAGCACGTGTTAAGGGGGAGCGTTTTTGATGAACAAAACACTTAAGGTACAAAACTCTTGATTTCAATATCACAAGTACCTTAAGTGATTTTCAAGGATTTTTCATGGTGACTATACTTTCCCAAAACACGCTTTATTCACGACGGATGTGGTGACAAAAGTGTGGTAGGAATAGGTATTAGTCCAATGATTCATCAGAGACGATGGAATCTTCCCAAGGACAATTCCCTAGATAGAATTAGAAGTCCTAGGAAAGATGGAGAAAGATTGTGAACGTTGCAGAGTACCGACTAATTACTGATGCTAACACTGGAACAATCACAACAAGGTGCTAGTAATGATGTATTGGTAATTACTGAAGGGTTGAAGAATGAAAAAGAAATGTAAAGATAAAGGGTGTAAAGAAAGAAGCCCTCCTTACAACTTTAGGCAGAAACCGGGTCAATACATATGCTATTGAGATCATTTGTTAATGATTCTCGATATTGAAAAAAGACATCATGGACCCAGTGATGCAATTCACAACCCTTCCCAGCTAACTCAAATATCTCTCAAAAGGTATTTGTTTTAATCACACGGAGATCAACACGTTATCTATTGGTTTATTCACTCCGAATAGACTGATATTGAAAAGGTGGCACTCCTCTCCAGCCATCGCTCACTAAATCAAAACGCACTATCGAGTCTAGAGCCACGAGATCATCAAAAGTCTCATTAGGACACTTTCCATTTATTCCTTGCTTTCTCACACACTATGAAAAGTAAGAGATTTTTATGAGTCCTACGCAGTATTCTTGTAATATTGCCAGAACATCCGAGTAATACGCAAGTATTACAATGAAGATGGAAATCCTGCTTGAGCCAACATCAAACAAGCTCATGGTAGGTTACACGTGCGGTTCTTTAAGAACCAATCTTGTGAAAAACTGGAAAGAAACAGTAGTTTAATTCTTAATTGAACTTAAACTCGTTCTAGGCCTCTACGCATTATCATATGATCTTGCCAGAACACTCAGAGTGACACTCTTTGGTGTTCACAGTGACGAGTGGAAATCCTTCTAGTGTTAACATCAAACAGCACTTGGTAGGTGACGTGCAAGATTCTTTATGAATTAAGCTCGTGATAACTGGAAAGCAACGATGGTGAAAATCTTAATTGAAATTCACTTGTTCTAGGTTTCATGAATTGACGGCTTCAATCACAAGGATAATTTATCCAAGTGATTCACTCTTTATGTTCACAGTCAAGCTTAGTGATCGTCGAATAAAGAGAACGGGTTTACCCGCGATATCCTGTCAGGAAGTTACTTAATTGAAACTATCCGTCACAGGTACGATATCTAATATCGTCCAACGGTCTTCACCGACCGGAGGTAAAACGCTACCGATTTAGAATGAAATGTTCTAAGCCATTTCATTCGTGTCTTATCATGTTGCTGCGAAGATGGTGGCTTTGCGGTGTACCAGCTGAAGTCGTTCCCACATGCTTATGTTTTTCTGCATCAAAGTTCAGCAAAATTCAAGAAAGTACAAAATGAAGTCTTCCGCTGTACCAAACTCTGAGCTTTCGAGAATTCAACAAAAGACATAAGTGTGTGGAACATGGAGTCACGAGGTGGCAAGATTCACAAGAAGGAAAAGATCGCACGTGATTGGTCAAAAGAAAAAATGCTCTCAAGCCAAAGCCTAAAAGATCAAATCAACATATTCACAACAAAAAGAAAAGAAGAAAAGACTACGAGCTGAAGAACGAAGACTTAGTATAGTATGCTAGGTTTAGAACTGTGTAATATGGAGTGACCTCCTTTAGGGGGAGATTGTTAGAAATACGTTTTTAACGTATATTTAGAAGTATCGGTCACTCCATAATATTATGAATGTTGTATAGCTCGTAGTTAATGTTTGCTTATTTAGTTAAGTAAAAACCGGCCCATGGGCTTGTCATGGGTTGGCCCAAGCCCATTAGTGGCTTGGATATAAATACCCCTTTCCACCATGGAAAGGGGTTGGTTGTTGGTTTTGTTTCACTTTCATTTTGAATAAAGAAAACACATATTTCTCTCTCACTTTCTCTCACTACTTTCTCTCTCTAGAACCTTCAACCTACCTTATTGATTCATAAGATTATCCATATTCTTCAAACAAGTTTAAACATTTAATAAAATGTAGAGCACGAGATAATGCTCCCTAGTCTGTTGTTAAGTGATCCAAAATGTACTGTTGTTGTAAATCCGTTTTCATTAAGTGGCCCGTCAGTTATCCTAGTAGTCAAAATAGACTAACCGGTTCCTATTCATCAAATAACTATGTAAAGATAGTATGCTCAAGTAGGAAATAACACTTCGTGAAATTATACGAAGGTGGTAATAATAAAGTTTTAGAGTCATTGTGTACAATGGTTTATAAAACCAAAACGGTTCAATCGGTCTTATAATATAAGGCTATATTATAATAGTTATCAATTAATTATAAGAAAATGATCAGCATATAAGCTTAAACTGATTTATCATCGATCGTGTAGGATTTTAAAAATCTTAGTATAAGATTTTTAGGATTTATTTGGATTTCATTACGATATCCACTCGTTTTTAGGCAGTTCATTTACGTTACTGTATTTTAGTTAAATACATCGTTGTACAAGTATTAATAACTTCCATTTAAATTTGTTATTAATAATATTGTTTAAGTAAAAGTATTTTACTTATAATTGTTGTATTTTACTTTTATAATCTATGTACATTAAGTTTCATATACAATTTATATAAACAGTTTATAAGAGTAATAACACTTTATTACATTTATTTTAATGTCCCCAAAGTTTTCGCAAGTTAAATAATAACCCTTTGTTTACAAGTTTCAGAAAATGACGGTTCTAGTCCATTTAGTTTAGGATCCGCTCAAGTTTTAACACATTAAATGAAATAAGGATTCTAGGGTTTGCTTAAGTTTCGGTTATTGGCAAAACAAGTCCCTCTATATTTTACCAAATTTACACTTTCCGGTTCTTAACAGTGTTAGTCCTTAGGGTTTCTAGTATTTTCGGGAGATGGTGAAAATTGTCCCTCTAATTAAAATTAGGTTATATAACTTTCATTTAATGGCAAAAATAATTCCCTAGGGCTCCTAAATGTTTCGGCTGATTACACCATTAGTCCTTAGAGTCATAAAATGACAATTTAACTTCCAAGAATTTACAAATGTGGTCCTTAAGGTATAATAAGTCACGAATGGTACTTAATAATCCCTAGAATATCAAATATTTACAATATTAGTTCTTGTAATTACTGTTTCATCAAGACAAGTTTCAAATGTAATGGTTTTAATCCATAAGTCTTATAAACTAACACTTTTTGTCTAAAAGTTTTATAAATTATTTATGGTATAAAAACTTTATACTAGTATAACATCATTAAGTGGGCTTATTAAGTGTACCAAAAGAGTTAATTGGCTTCCCACGCCCTTATTGAACTTACAAGATCCATTAACAGTTTTTGAGCTAAGGATTTCTTAATGGGCCTAATTGCATTTTTAGATCCATTAATTTTACAAGTTTTACTACATAGGTCGATAAGACAATAAATGGGCCTAATAGGCTTCCTAATGGGCCTAAACATATTTTAGTCCATTAATAATTCAAGGTTTTCTAAGTGGGCCTTTATAGACATTAAATGGGCCTAATGTGCTCTTGCATATACACGGCTATATTGTACTGGGCCTATAGGGCCTATTTAAGTTTTGGGTTACTGTTGCATGTGCTTAGCTAGTCCATTAATAATACTTAACCATTTACCCAGGTGTGAGATTTATGAAACCTTACAAGCTTATTACTAGTTTATAAAGATTAAGCCTTGATCTCTAAATAGAGAGTAAAAACCTACGGTATGTTTTATTCCCGTGTGTTTCAAATAAGATCCAAGTTAGTTACAAGTTTGCATGTTAGTCGTAAGCTTTAAGATGAGCTTATAACCCACTCCTAATATCATTTATAGTATTTCAAGATAAAGACCAATCTTGTTTTATGTTTACATTTAATTTACAAGGTCCCAAAAATTGAGATTTAGGTTTATTATAAGTTCACAAGTTTATTACAAGTTCAAAAATTGAATCAGATAGCCCAAGCTATATTCGTTTTCTATGTGTTTTCATTATGAAATTTAGGTTCATTACTTGGTTAAAAGTAAATTTTAAAGTCTATACATAAGATCTAGGTTTTTACAAGTTTGTTATAAGTTCAATAGGATTTAATCAAGATCTCCTAAAAAATATAATTTTAGATTTTTCCAAGATTTATAAAAATCTATTTAAGTTTACCAGGCATGGTAAGGATTTTAAAGATACATTAATATTTTACAAAGAATTCGTAGATTTCCCCAACATTTTATTAGATTTTTCAATATTTATAAAATCTAATTAGGTTTACCAAAGATTTAAAAATCTAGTTTAGATTTCCCCCAAGATTTTTCAAGACGTATATTATTCAGTTATATTTTTATAAAATCAATTTAGATTTTACAAGATTGAGTAAAATAGATAGATCTGTTTAGATTTTTAGAGACTTAAAAATCTTAATAGATTTTCTAACGAGTTCTAGAGATTCTGTTAGATTTCCAAATGGTTCCAAAGATTTTATTTAAATTTCCATTTAAATATTTCCAATGGTTTGTTATGTATTAGATTGTTCGTGGTTACAATGCATTGTTCAGGCCACCATACTTCAGAATCCATTCTATAAACGTTTGAGGAGCGATGGAACTTTAAATCGTAAACCCAACCACTCAGTCAAAACGTAATATCGAGATGGAACATCTTTATTCTAAAGCTCTCTACTTAACATGGCATGTTCATTTGTTTCATTAAATAACTTGAGTATTTTAATATTTCTATAATAAATATTAAATAGTCATAATACGTAAATACGTACAAAGTTATCATCTAATACCAACAACAATTATGAATGCATAGAATAATGAACGCGCACTTAAATCATATAGTTATGCATGCTCTCTATGATATATGCTCTCTAAGTATGTCCCAAAAAAAATATCCCCAAAAGATTTTTGTAAAGTTATAGTCCAGCTTTTAAATAAAAGAAAAATATTTTTATTCTAATTTTATTTAAAAATTAATCTGGTTCGCTATAACTAAAGCTCTGATACCATTCTCTTTAACACCCCCATAAAGCGGGTATCACAGTGGTGGATCGATGAGCAAATAGCTTACAAAGCATAGATCATAATTATACTATTTTTGAAATACAATTGGAATAAACATTATCTTGGTACAATCGTTCAAATCGTTGAATATCATTTGTTATAAATATCCCAGTAAAAGATAAATCCCCCGTCATTTTTATGCTTCTAAATGATGCTCAGTCCAGGATCAAATAATCTTGCTAATCTTGCTTAATTACCTGAGAAAAACATGCTTAAAACAGTCAACATAAAGTTGGTGAATTCATAGAGTTTTAGGTAAAATCATAGTTTAGAACATTAAATGTCCTACCTAGTGCTGTTCAATATTTTATTATAAAATCAAGTTCAAAATGTCCAATTATTCCTTTCATTAATGTGCTAAACATATACAATTAAGTTTAGGAATGCAAACCTTACAGATAGTATCATTGCACAAAGCTATATACTACAAAATAATTACATTTCTTCCTATTTCAAAAACTGAAGCTTAACCTTCCATAGTCCTCAACAGATGAGAACGTAGTGTCCTACAAAAAGACACCCAAACCCAGTTCCAACATGGTATACATCTGTTGTCCCGGCCAAGGCACAGCGAGCATGACTCACCCAGATGGGGATGGTCAATCCCAAATAGATCAATTTATAACATTGGGCAATTTCCCATAATTTAACAGTTTCTACAATAGGCAAATGTAATTAAAGATAACAATTCAATTTGCGTTCTATAAAAGAATTATCAATCATTAATACATGTTTTTACTTTGTGAAATTTTTCTTGTGTGTCTAATAGAATTGATTACTGGTTAATGTTGGGAATAAAATATAGCCAGTACACTTAGACGCTGACAAGAGCAATCGAAGCGTTGTTAAGAAGAAATCAAGAGTTGACAGCACAAGCGTTGACAGGAAGAAATCAAGCGTTGATAAGAAGAAGTCAAGCACTGATAGAAGACTTAGTCTACACGTATTATGTTTCTAGTTTGTTTCTAGTAAAGATATGATCAACAATGTATTTTCTATGTTTATCTTTACCTAAAATAGCTGATACGTAGACTATTGTACAAGGCTCCTTATGACTATAAAAGGAGGTCTTTAGGTTTATGTTTGATATACGTTTTAACTCTTTCATTGTACGCAAGTTTGATTTATCAATCAAAGTGAAAGTTTGGTTTATACTGTTTGTGTGTTCTTGTTTGAGTATTAATTTCACATAATACTTAAATTGTTTTATACGCAATAAAGTATCTCTACGTGTTTAACTTGATTTAATCTCATTTACACAAGCTAAATCGATCTAAGTATGGGATCAACAAGTGGTATCAGAGCTTGTTGAGAAACTTTGATCTAAAGAACACAAAAACCTTAAATCGCCAAAAACCCTAATTTTCAAGAAACCCTAAAAACAATATGTCTACTCAAGAGTTAAACTCCTCCTCCTCCTCAACCCCCAACATCAAGATTCCCATGCTAGACCCAGACAATTTTGAGTTGTGGAAGTTTAACTTTGAATAGTATCTTCAAATCCATGACTACACCCTATGGGAAATTATTGAATATGGAAACACATTCAATAAAGCTCAAAGATTGCAGCTGCCATCTTACAAAGAACGAATATTCAAGGCTCTACTGAAGAGGATCGAAAAGAAAAACCTGAAGATGGTAGAGTTGTCTCAGCCGAGGACATAGTAAAGAGAATGAATGACATGAAAACCCTAAGCATTCTGAAACTCTCTTCGGGACAAGCAAATCAGCACAAATATAGAAGCTATGAGTCTGCAAAAGATCTTTGGGCAGCCCTTGAAGTTGCTTATGGTGTTAATGCTGATACTGTACAAGAGAAAAAGAAGCAAGTCTTGCATGAGTATGTTGTTTTTAAAGCTCAACCCAATGAAAAGCTAAGTGGAGTAAGAAGCAGACTTCTTGACATCACAAGCAAGCTGTCCTTTATGGGAACAATGCTTGGTGATGTTGATATCATCACCACTTTTCTTCAAAGTCTTGGTGATGCATGGAAGATTGAAGCAAGGTCTATAATTGCTAATAATACTCACAAAAGTTCTACTTTTGATGATGTTTACAATAAACTGAGGCTGGTAGAGAATGAAACTCTTTTGGATCAAGGAAGCAAGTCCACCAATGGAAATATGGCATTCTTCTCACATAGTAAAGGTCAATTTAATCAAAAGGAGTCATACATGCACCCCGTTACTGGATCAACTTGTGTCAACGTTGGATCAAGCCTTGTCAACGCCTCACATTCAGACGCTGACACATATAATGTTGACTCTCCAAGAGTCAAGCCTGCTGGTATTGATCTAGATACTATTTGTACATACATTGCTTCATTTCCCAATGGTTCAGTGATTACATATGAGGACCTTGAGCAAATTAATGATGAGCATTTGGAGGAGATGGACATAGAGTGGAATATAGCTCTTGCAAGTATAAGAGCAAACAGATGGAATCGAATATTCAAGAAGAAGATGACTTTTAATGATAAGGACACTGATGGATTTGATAAATCCAAGGTTGAGTGTTATAATTGTCATCTAATGGGACACTTTATGAGAGAATGCACATCTCCAAAAGATCTGAAGCTGGAAAACCCTCAAGCCAAATCATCAAGGCTCAAGATTCCAAAGCTATGGTTGCCATGCAAGATACTGATGGTGTTGGATGGGATTGGAGCTATTTGGCCAAGGATGAGGAAGAGAACAAAGCTTTGGTTGCAGAAAAGGAAGAAGAAGAGCATGTTCACTATGCTCTCATGACACACTCTTCATCCTCATCAGACAATGAGGTATATGATGATGCATTTTGTAGTAAGGGTTGTCGTCTAAATACTGAAAAACTTAACAAATAAGTTTTAAAATTGACAACAGATGTAGTTAATGAAAGATGCAAGTTATCTAACTATCAACTTGCTCTTACTCAAACTGAAAAGACTGTAGCTGAGTATAAGAAAATGAAGTTTGACCTTAAACATCAAATCAATATTTTAACTCATGATTTAAATGCTAGTATTGAAGTTAGAAACATCATGGATAGAGCCAACAGTGCTTTACAGGCTAAGTTAGATGAGGCTATAAAAAATAAAGATAATGTAGATCTTAAAATTCAGAGATTTGATAAAGCCTCACACACCCTAGAAAAATGTGTTAGTGAAGAAAGGGATTCTAGGGATATGACTGGGATTGGGATGAATGAGTATGCTGGTGTTCCACCACCTGTTGGGAACTTCTTTGGTGTTCCTAGAAAGGACTTGTCTTGTACTGGTATACCAGAACTCCAAGAAGAGGAATTTATTCCTCCACCAAGAGTTCTTACCCTAGTAGAGGAATACAAGCAGAAGTTGACTGATTTGGACCAATGGAAGAAAGCGAACCCTACCTTGTTTGTTAAGGGTGGCATGCTTAGTGACAGCCCAAATGAGTCTACACCCATAAAAGTGACAAACCCAACCACTGGCAAGACTGTTGACCTTTGCTTAAACGTTGATAAAAAACCTAGTATTAAATATGCAGAAATGTATAGAAAACCTAGGTCCCCAAAAAGACAAATTAGTGATAATGGGACAGGTTTCTTTTCTTCTAGACCTAGGGTTATGTCTAGAAAAGCCTGTTACACTTGTGGAAGTTTTTCACATTTAGCTTATAAGTGTGTCAATGCTTCAAAGGTCAACGCTGATAGAAAGTCAAACACTGTCAAACCCAAACCTTTTGTTCAGCAAAGTCCACAAGTTGTTAGACCAGCCCCATTCTTTACTTAAGGGTCTAATACTTATGGACAAAGACCTTTTCAGAAGACCAATACATGGTCTAACAGACAATGGGTTCCTGTAGCAAACCCTAGGTTCAACGCGGATAAGGGTAATTTCAGCGTTGACAAGACCAAATTAAATGCTGACAGGAACGTTGCCAGACCAAATAATGGAAAATATTTGCAACCAAAGGGAAAAGGGTCTAAAGCTTCTTCTAGCTTGACATGGAGACCCAAGTAAGATCAAAACCCTAATTCATATGGTACTCTATGACCTGTAACAGATTTCATTATATTTTAAAGGTCATAACATAACCAATTGGGGTTAACTGGGTGTTTAATCCAAAAAGGGATGAACAAGGGGTTGTCATAAGGACTAAGTCTGTTCTTGTTGAACAACCAAATGAATCCAAGTCTACACATGCTTGTGTTCCCAAAGAAAACAAATTTGTTTTCTTTATGTGCAGGGCATTCAAAAGCAGGTTAATGATTATGGCTATTCGGATAGTGGATGCTCTAGGCACATGACGAGGAAGGAAGATTATCTGACAATTTTTATCCCCATTAAAGATGGTGACAAAGTTTACTTTGGAGGCGGATATGGAACTATCACTGGAAAAGGAACTCTTCTTACCAACAGTTTGCTTTTTGAAAATGTGTTTCTGGTAAAAGAACTTGACTATAATCTGTTTAGTGTATCACAGGTTTGTGATAACAAAAATAAGGTTCTTTTCACTGATACTGAATGCTTGGTGTTGAGCAAAGATTTTAAAATACCAGATGAGAAATTCATTGATTATAGAACACCAAGGCATAAGGACATTTATAATGTGAATCTTAATGGAATTAGGATGAATAATAATTTGTCATGTCTATATGCTAAGGCTTCAGTTGATGAGAGTAATCTTTGGCACAGAAGATTAGGGCACATTAATTTTAAAAATATAAACAGACTTGTGAGACATGGTTTAGTTGATGGTTTGCCTGAAAAGGCTTTCCACAATGACCACTCGTGTGGTGCATGCCTTAAAGGCAAACATCACAAGGTCTCATTTAAGTCTAAATCAGTGCACTCTAGTTCTAAACCACTTCACTTTCTGCATATGGACTTGTTTGGTCCAACTAATATAGAAAGCTTAAATGGTAAATCCTACTGTTTTGTCATTACTGATTATTTTTCTAGATTTACTTGGACTTTTTTTTATCTTTGAAAAGTCACACTACTGATGCTTTGATTAACTTCATTACCCAAATTGAAAAGAAGTCTGGTAATGAGGTTAAGATTCTTAAGAGTGACAATGGTGCTGAGTTTAGAAATAAGTTATTAGATGACTTTTGTGCCAAAAAAGGGATTACTAGACAGTTTAGTGTAGCTAGAACCCACAACAAAATGGGGTAGCTGAGAGAAAGAATAGAACCCTCATAGAAGCATCCAGAACTATGTTAGCTGATGCTCACTTTCCAATTGCTTTTTGGGCTGAGGCTGTGAATACGGCTTGTTATGTTCAGAATAGGGCATTAGTTAACAAGATTCATAACAAAACACCTTATGAGTTACTTTGGGGCAGGAAACCTAATATTCGTTTTCTTAAACCTTTTGGATGTCATGTAGTTGTGTTGGATACTAGTGATGCCTTAGGTAAGTTTAGTGCTAAAGGTGATGAAGGCTACTTCATGGGTTATTCTATGCAGAGTAGAGGATATAGAGATTACCTTAAGAAAGAAAAAACGTATACTTGAAAAAGTACATGTTAGGTTTTTAGAAATAAACCTAGTAATCCTAAAAGTGGTCCAAATTGGTTATTTGACTTGGAACCTCTATCTAGGACATTGAATTATATCCCTGTTACTAATCCAAACATTGTGAAGGTGACTTCAAAAGTTATGGAAGAACCAATTTTTGATGTTTGAGGTAAACAGGTTAATGAAGAGGTTGGATCACAAGCAGACAAATCAACACCCATACTTGAGTATGTTACTATTCCCATATGGACAGATGCATTTGCTGCTGCTGCTGCTGCTGGAAAGGAAAAAGGTGGTTCCCAAGTATCACCAGTTGAAAATATGCATGAGTCTTCAGGCGTTGACAAAGGAAATTCTGGTGCTGACAAGACAAATTCAGGCGTTGATGGCTCAAACGTTGACAGCTTTGGTTCAGGCGTTGACAGATATTTTGACCATCTTTCTCTTCCAATAATTTTGAATAAGGTGAACCTTCAAAAGAAATAGAGAGGTTCATTCAGATGATGATGGAAGAGAGTCTGAGGAGGATATTGGTAACATGGAATATGAGATTGAGGATAATACACTTATTGAAGGACGAGTGCTTACTTCTACAATCAAAAATCTTCCTCCTTCTCTAATTATTGGTGATGTCATGACTCATGTGCAAACTAGAAGGTCTCATCATAATCAAAGAGGATTTATTGCCAATGTTCACAAGAAGGTTGATACCCCTCTTGTTCAAGCATGTTTGTTTGCCTGTTTTCTGTCACAACAGGAACCC
The DNA here is from genome assembly GCA_025667525.1 of Glebionis coronaria. Lineage (NCBI taxonomy): Eukaryota > Viridiplantae > Streptophyta > Magnoliopsida > Asterales > Asteraceae > Glebionis > Glebionis coronaria. The sequence goes on from CM046878.1 coordinate 268,735,593, forward strand.
AAGAAAATTTTTGATGCTCTCAAAGAACCAAGTTGGGTGGAAGCAATGCAAGATAAGCTTCACCAATTTACTATCCAGGATGTTTGGGAGGTGGTTGATTGTCCCATACATGTCAAACCTATTGGGACAAGATGGGTTCTTAGAAACAAAAAGGATGAAAGAGGCATTATGGTCAGAAACAAGGCACGTTTAGTGGCACAAGGATATACACAAGAAGAAGGGATAGACTATGAGGAGGTCTTTGCACATGTTGTAAGGATTGAGGCTATAAGGATTTTTCTAGCCTATTCTTCCTGCATGGGCTTTACAGTCTATCAAATGGATGTGCAGAGTGCTTTTCTTTATCGCACAATTGCAGAAGAGGTTTATGTAATACAGCCTCCTGGTTTTGAAGATTCAGAACATCCAGGCAAGGTGTATAGAGTGAAGAAAGCTATGTATGGACTTCATCAAGCCCCAAGAGCATGGTATGGCACATTGTCCACCTATCTGGTATAAAAATGGATTCAAAAGGGGCACCATAGACCACACCTTGTTTACAAAGAAGACTGGTAAGGATTTCTTACTTTTACAGGTCTATGTGGATGATATCATCTTTGGCTCTTCTAGTCCAAAGATGAGTGAAGAATTTTCCAAGCTTATGACAGACAAGTTCAAGATGAGTGCAATGGGGGAGATGAACTTCTTTCTAGGGTTACAAGTACAGCAGAAAGAAGATGGTATCTTCATCTCTCTAGATAAATATGTAGTAGAAATCTTGAAGAAGTTTAGCTTTTCTCCACATGAGAAACAGGCTAGTACTCCTATGGATAGGGAACACCCTTGGGGAAAGGTTGGAGATGGAAAAGAGGTGGATGTCAGGCACTATAGGTCAATGATTGGTTCATTGATGTATCTCACAGCTTCAAGACCTGACATTATGTTTGCTGTGTGTGCATGTGCACGTCATCAAGTGACACCCAAAGAGTTTCATCTTCATGCTGTCAAGAGGATCTTTAGATACCTTAGGTGTTATCCAGACCTGGGACTATGGTATCCAAAAGATTCCCCATTGGAGCTTATTGCGTATTCAGACAGTGATTATGGTGGTGACAAATTTGATAGAAAATCCACAACTGGTGGATGCCAGTTTCTTGGGAGTAGATTGATATCTTGGCAATGCAAGAAACAAACAGTGGTGGCCAATTCTACAACTGAAGCAGAGTATGTAGTTATAGCTGCTTGTTGTGGACAAGTCTTGTGGATTCAGAACCAGCTGTTGGATTATGGGTATAATTTCATGCATACCAAGATTTTTGTAGACAATAACAACACTTTATGTATTATTAAAAATCTTGTACATCACTATAAAACAAAACACATAGAAATTAGACATCATTTTATAAGAGATTGTTTTGAAAAAGGTTTAATACAACCAGATAGGGTTGACACAGAAGAAAATGTGTCTGATTTATTAACTAAACCTTTTGATACTAGAAGATTTCAATAATTGGTAACAAGTATTGGAATGATCAATCTCACTTAATATGTGTTTTCGGATCATATAGTAAAAGTATGTACAGGATATGCATTGTTATTGGTCTTTATGTGAAATTAGATTTTCCACTTTATTTGTCTAACACTAACAAAGGTTATCTTAACGCTGATAAGTGTTATCGTGACATTGTCAGCAACATGTTAGTTTTGTGGTTTTTGATCTAGTTATGCAGGCGTTGTTAGCATTGTACCATTGGATACAGAGTTGCTTATGGATCCTTGGAGCATTATTGGAGCATGTTTCAATTTATGGATGATGGTTGGAACATTTATATTCCTATCTTGACATAAATTTTATTACATGCATATTATTTGGCAACTTATGTATCATAGTTTAAGGGGAGGTTTAGGAACCTTTTAGGACTTTTTGGGTATTCTTATAATACTCTTATCACAATTCTAGATTGTGTCCGCTGGTGAGTATGAATTAGTTTACTAACTCATGAGGCACTGTAGCATGCAAAGTTGATATACTATGCACGCTGCCAAGACTATTTGGCCTAGAATTAGATGTGGTCTGTTGGGAGACTTGGGTATGATTTATATTGGGCTTACCTGGGAAGTTACAAGGGATTTTATGAGATAACTTCACTGTTAAGAACTTTGGTTAGCAAGGGAAACTAGAGGACTGTTATGTCTATCTTGCATAAGCAAGTGTGCATGATTGGACAGTGCTTGCCACCCTATAGTAATTTTCAGTTTATAGGTTATCTTCACTAGGATAAATCACTTTGTTAAGGTCCTTTTTCATTTTTATTATTTTTATTTTTGGACGTTGACAGATATATTTCCAAACGTTGTTATGACCAACTTAGACGTTGACATGGCTTTTTCCAACGTTGACAAGAATATAGCCATTGGGCGTTGATAGGTTATTTTTGACCGTTGACACTTATTGGGTCCTACCAGTTGTTATTTTTGACGAAAATTGGGGTTGTAATTTCGGGAGTTGATAACTTTTAATTAATGCACAAGATAACTTATTTTCTTTTCAATATTTTCATCATTATATTTTGAAAATACTTGCCTCATTTTTTACCAATCACATGTGCCTATATCTCCTATAAATTTGGCTCTTTCTTTTTAAACAGGGTAATCCCATATTCTTGTCTAACAAATTTTCTCCTATAATTCATCTTTCATAATCTTTCACAACAGCTTTCTACATCAATGGCGCCTAAGTTTAAACCGAGTGACTTGGTATTAGGATTCAAGAGTCAGCATAACATGGTTGCCTATTTGGAGGCTGATGATGCTTTGTTTCCTCAATACACCCAGATGGTGGCATATTTGAATGCATCACCACTTAGGTATGCACTTTCTGAAGCTCCTCTCATCCCTATCACTTATATTAAACAGTTTTGGAACACTGTTAGTTTCTCAACGCTTAATAATGTGACTACATTAACTGCTATTGTCCATGGGCGTCCATGGGTGGTTACTGAAGCCTTGGTTCCAGGCTTTACATCTTAATGATGTAGATGGTATAACCACTCTACCCATTGGTGAGATAGAACAGGGACTTCAAGCTTTAGGGTATCCTTTTCTTGATGAGGGTACTTTAAACAAATATAATAAACATGAATTTCTCCCAGCTTGGAAGTACTTAATACATGTCATCCTTTAATGTTTAATTCCCAAATGTACTGCACATAATAAATTAACAGATCCATTGCTAGTGCAATTGTCTGTATTACTAATGGGAAAAAGTATAATTTTTCTAAACTGATTTTTGATGGCATGTGTAAAAACAAGGGTAATAAAATGACTCTGGCTTACCCAAGATTTTTACAAATGATTTTTGATGAGCAAAGGTATTTCACCAGGGATCATGATGATTTTTATGCGATCCCTGTGCAAAAGAAAGCTATTTTTAGTAAGATGAATTAACCCCCTCATAGAGACTTACCCCTTACCCAAGCCATGCTTGCTGTTATTGCAGCAGCACAACCCCAACCTGAGCTATAACCACAACTTGACCCATTACCTGAACCTTCACCTTCACCTCAACATATGGAACTTGACCAAGATCCCTTCAACGCTGACACTTTAAATGTTGGCGTTGACACTTCAAATCCAGACGTTGACACCTGATGATGTATAGTCCCCAGCCGGGTCATGAACCCGGCCCACGGATACTACCCGTATCCGGCCCATCACAGATGGGTGGGATAATGTCATTCAGGCTTATGGGCTTGGATGAACAGTGACCGCACACATTTGTGCGGCCCACAGCCCGGTGCGGCCGACATAGGGTTAGACAGAATCATATTCTGTCTAGGAATAGGTTTACCCCAAAAGGGGAGGATATTCACTACTATAATTAGAAGATAACAATCATTCTAATTCTGATAGTTATCCTTTCCTTGGGGCCGAAGTATCAGTGGCAGCCCACTAGGGTTCCACTGCCTATAAAAGGAACCCCCAAGGGTTCCACAAAGGTATTACGTTCTATACTCTCAACTCACATAAATCCTAACCAATTACTTACTCTCACGCCGGAGTCTAATCGTGGGAAACATTCCCACGGTAAGCCTAACGCGTGTTGTTTAGTGTGCAGGATCCCAACCAAACGATTCACTTGGTGCAGGAGCCGGAGCCCAGCCAACCCGAATTAAGCCTAATTCGGGTCTAGCAAGGATCACCCAACTTTTGCATCAACAAGTTGGCGCCATCCGTGGGACCCATTACACTAAGCTAGAACAAAACCTCATTCTGAATTTCCAATGACGAAGGGGCATCCGCAAGCTAACCCCAGGAACACGAATCCTGGGAATCGGAACTCCCAAGGGGAAGGGATACTCATCCCCAATCAATCACCTATCCGCCTTGCAGGCGGACCTGGTAACCGTGGCGGTTTTCAGCCCTTAGGGGTAACAAGCACGATCTCCATGATACCCCCACCTACTTCAACCCTAGACAACCCTGACCCAGGGAGTGCGCCCAACCCTCCTAACATGGAGCCGCGCAGACCCTCGGCGAAGGAAGAAGTAGAAGTCCTACCACTCAGCGAGGAGGATCTTACTCGAGTTCTCACGCAGAACTTCGATAGGATCGTCCTGGGGATCGCATCAAGGTTGAATCTAGGGAGGAACCTCCAATCCAGACTCAACTTTGGTGACACCGGACCAATCACCTCCTCCCAAAATTAGAGAAAAAGGAGAGCTCGGCCTCAGGAGCAGAGCATCTTTGAGGAAACCCCTCAACCCAGGAATGTGTTTGAGCGCATAGGAGATCGCCTCATACAGGAACTAATGCAGTCTCGAGAAGGAGGAGATAAGTCTGATGGTTCACCCGAGCGACCAGATCGAGAGCTGGCCAGAACCGCTCGCCGCACGAGCGTGTGGGACAGGATGAACACTGGGAAAAAGGCCCCTGGTTCATCCCAAAAAGGTGGTCCCTACCCAAAGGATGGAGCACCACCTCCGTCACCAGACCCGTCAGGCGAGGACTCAGATGACCATCCGCCTAAGCGTCGCCGACCTAGGCGTACCCCTCCACCACCACCACCAAACAATGATGAGTACTATGGTGGCCCTTATTATCGAGATACAGAAGCGGAGGATCTTTCCCGCCCGTGGTGTGAACCGTGGGATGACCCTAGGCTCACCCGGCCATGGGCGGATCCCAGGGAAGACCCATTCACCCTCCGCATACGGAACTATTCCGAGGACACCAAACGTCGCATGCCGGCGTGTGTCAAGACCTACGATGGAACTGGTGATCCGGATGATCACCTCAAAATATTTGATACGTAGGCTAAATTGAGCGATGGCCCATGCCTATATGGTTCCAAATGTTCAATTCAACTCTGATCGGAAATGCCCGTGACTGGTTTGAGGGACTCCCTCCATGGAGCATTGATAGTTTCATGGAACTACGCACTGCGTTCAAGAACAATTATACTCAGAGGAAGAAGTATAATAGGGATCCGGTCTCACTGGCGACTGTCAAACAAAGGCCAGGGGAGTCCATAGAAGCCTTCACTGAACGCTTCAATGATGATTGCACGCGCACTAAAACAATGCCGGAGCTCCTGAAAATCTCTGTCTACATGCACGCCATAACAGACAGGGAATTGATCAGGCGCCTCAATGACAAGCGTCCAGAGAGATATGATGACCTCATGGAAAGGGTCAGAAATTTCATAGAAGTAGAAACGGCGGTTGTCGCGGCTTAACCATCCAGAGGAAATGGTTACCGGTCAAACGACCAGTCTCGGAGACAGTCGGGCGGTCAAGGCAATCAGAACAGTAGCAAGGGCTCGGACTATAAGAGCCAGAACAACGGAGGACGGCCGGACGATAAGTTTACCCCCCTAAAGATGTCCTACCTGGAGATCTTGCTGACGGAAGGGGCAAACTTTCCAAGGCCTCCCCCGATGACAACTCCGCCGGAACGTCGGCAAGGAAATCGCTTCTGCGAGTTCCATAGTGACAAGGGCCATGGTACGGAGGAGTGTATCCAGCTCAAGAAGCACATTGAGTCACTGATCAAATCAGGTAAACTCAAGCACTTAGTTAAGGATTGGAAGGATGGAAAAGACAACAAGAAGTATGATAAGAAGGATCCCCAAAAGGACAAACCTTCGACCATATACATGATCCAATCCAGACAGCGCCGCACGAGGCAGAAAGTTGGCCAAAAATTTTCACGCGACAGGGAAATATCATTCCCTCCCATCACAGCAAGCGATATGATTGATGCGCCTCTCACTATTGAGATAAGCATTGGAACACACAATGTTCGTCGCATGTATGTGGATGGAGGGTCGTCAGCAGAGGTACGGTATGAACACTGCTTCGTGCAGTTATGCCCAAAAATAAGAAGAAAATTAGTACCGGCCACGTCGCCGCTCACTGGCTTTAGTGGAGACACTATCTGGCCGATAGGGCAACTACGTCTGCTTGTCACCATTGGGAATAAGGAACACTCCACTACGGCGTGGATGAACTTCATGGTGATACGCTCACATTCTCCGTACAATGGGATCATAGGCAGACCAAATATTTTGGCTATACGGGGGGTACCCTTCACGACACACGGAATGATCAAATTCCCTGTGGAAGGAGGAATCGTCACCATTTACAACACAATCATACCAACATGCGAATGTCATACCGTGACAACACCGGCTACACCTGTTCCACCCAAGGATGGATCACCACCTCCCAATTGGAAGGTGGCAATTCATCCCGACTATCCGGAACAGGAGATATCTATAGGAGGGGCACTCTCGGATAACGGCAAAAGGGCCATGTGCTCGCTGTTAAGTGCAAACCTAGATATATTCGCATGGGAGCCAAAGCATATGACAGGCGTGCCACGGGCGATAGCAGAACATAAGCTCCAGATCCGCCAGGGGTACCAACCTGTCAAGCAAAAGAAGCGCGGCCAGGCGCCTGAGCGCAGTCAAGTAATATTGGAGGAAGTACGGAAACTAGTGGACGCAGGTATCATGCGCGAGGTATACTACCACGAGTGGTTATCCAATCCGGTCATGGTCAAAAAACATGACGGAAGTTGGCGCATGTGTGTGGATTTTACGGATCTAAACAAGGCCTGTCCACAGGATTGTTACCCGTTACCGGAAATCGACTGGAAGGTGGAATCCCTATGTGGGTATCCTTTTAAATGCTTCTTGGACGCATATAAAGGATATCACCAGATCCAGATGGCGGAGGAGGATGCAGAAAAAACGGCGTTCCATACGAGCCAAGGCGTATATTGCTATACGAAAATGCCGTGTTTGGACTCAAGAACGCCGGTGCTAAATATCAACGGCTTGTGGACAAGGCTTTTGAATCACAGATAGGCCGCAACTTGGAAGTCTATGTGGATGACTTGGTTATAAAAATTCATACGGAGGAGGCACTTCTCCGGGATGTCCAAGAGACATTCGACACACTAAGAAGGATTAACATGAAGCTGAATCCAAAGAAATGTACGTTTGGGGCAACGGAGGGAATGTTTCTTGGATATTTGATTGATCCAAACGACATCAAACCTTGCCCAGAGAAGACGGACGCAGTGATACAACTTCCATCACCTCAGACACGGAAGGAGGTGCAATCCTTAAATGCGAAACTAGCCGGGCTGAATAGGTTCCTATCTAAATCCGCAGAGAAGTCATTGCCCCTATTTAAGACACTCAAGAAGTGCATTAGGAAGGGAGACTTCCGGTGGACAAAGGAAGCCGAGGAAGCTTTCGGCCAACTCAAGCAGCATCTTGCATCTCTCCCTATGCTAGTAGCTCCCCGGCCAAAGGAGGAACTCATTATGTATCTCTCAGCCACTCATGGCGCAATAAGCGCGGTACTCATGACAGATAGAGATACAGTGCATACTCCGGTCTACTTTATAAGTAGAACACTACAAGGGCCGGAGCTAAATTACTCCTTTATGGAAAAATTGGTGTTATCACTAGTGTTTGCTACAAAGCGGCTGCGCCGGTACTTTCAGGCGCACCCAATTGTAGTCATTACGGATCAGCCAATAAAGCAGGTTATTTCTAGACCAGACGTGGCAGGGAGGCTACAAAAATGGAGCATCTTATTGAGGGAGCACAATATATCTTATAGGCCAAGGACGGCTGTGAAAGGCAAGATCTTGGCAAATTTCCTGATCGAGAAGCCGGATGAGGAAGGGACAATCGTTAAACAAGACGAGACTCCAACAGAACCATGGGTGCTATTTACAGACGGATCTTCGTGTACGGATGGCTCCGGAGCTGGTCTTATCCTCACAAATCCGGAAGGAATGGTGTTCACGTACGCCCTCCGTTTTGAGTTTACATCCACCAACAACGAAGCGGAATACGAAGCACTAATTGCGGGTTTAAAAATCGCCGCTAGAATGGGAGTCCGCAACCTTGAGGCCTACATGGACTCACGGCTTGTCGCGAACCATATTCTAGGTGAATATATGTGGCTAAGGAGGACAACATGGTAAGATACTTGGAAAAAGTCAAGTCACTAATTGCGGCTTTCAACAAATTTTCCATCAAGCAGGTGCCAAGAGGCGAGAACAAGAAGGCAGACACTCTCAGCAAGATTGCATCCACAAGCTTCGCTCACTTGTCCAAACAAGTCTTGGTGGAAATACTCAAGGAGAAATCTATAATAGAAGGGGAGGTCGCTACTATAGTTGAAGAGGACGGACCTACATGGATGACCCCGATTATTAACTATTTGACTAGTGAGACCCTCCCAGACGAGGAAAAAGCAGCACGGCGCATCAGGAGGAAGTCGCAACACTTCGAACTTCGAGAAGGCATCCTTTACAAGCGCTCTTTCTTGCAGCCGTGGCTGCGGTGTGTCGGACCACGTCAGGCCGCTTACGTAATCAGTGACATACATGAAGGGTTGTGCGGCATGCATGCACGTCCACGATCCGTGGTAGCTAGAGCCTTACGGACAGGATATTATTGGCCTACCATGCACAGAGACGCGCGCGACATGATTCGCAAGTGTAGTGATTGCCAAGTGCATAGGCCAGTGCCGCGGAACCCGCAACAGGAGCTTACACCTATCACGTCCCCATGGCCAATCTATAAGTGGGGAATCGACATTGCAGGACCATTTCCTGTAGCTGCGGGGGGAGTTAAATTCTTGATTTTCGTGATGGACTACTTCAGACGATGGATAGAGGCCAAGGCTGTCAAATCTATCACAGGCAAACAAGTTAAAAAGTTTGTTTGGGAACATATTGTGTGCCGTTTTGGCCTACCAGGAGAAATCATCTCGGACAAAGGTAAACAGTTAACGGACAATCCATTCAAAGACTGGTGTGCATCATTGAACATCAAGCGGCGCTTCGCATCTGTTAAGCATCCGCAGACAAATGGCCTCGTGGAACGAGCAAATAGAAGCTTGGGAAATGGCATCAAGGCGCGTTTGGATGAACGAAGTGCCAAATGGGTCGATGAGTTACCACATGTGCTATGGGCGCATAGAACTATGATCAAAACAGCCAACAGAGATACTCCATTTGCATTGTCTTATGGCACTGAAGCTGTTATACCAGCAGAAATAGGGATGCCTACCATCCGCACGGCGGAGGTTAATGTCGTCACAAACGACGAGCAGCTGCGAATTAACCTGGATCTGTTGGAAGAAAAAAGGGAGATAGCAGCCATCAATGAGGCTAAGTCCAAGGCTAAAATGAAGGCTTATTATGATGCCAAGGTCAAAGGTGTTTCTTTCTGACCGGGAGATTATGTCTATCGTGCTAACGAAGCAAGTCGAGCGGAGAATACAGGAAAGCTGGGCCCTAAGTGGGAAGGACCATATGAAGTCACGGAGGCCTTGGGGCGAGGCGCGTACAAGTTACGTGACATGGATGGCCGTGACCTAGAGCGCACATGGAACATCTCCAATCACAAAAGGTGCTATGTTTGAAAGCCACGGCTTCCGCATGGGTGCTTCGCTATATGTGGCTTTAATGAAGGACCATGAGGTTTATCTGTTTTTCTTATGTTTTGTTTATTTTCCTTTCTTGTTTTCTAGGACTTGTCATTATTGTTCAAACAAAACATGCAAACGTTCTAATAAAATGCCGTGGTGCCTAGCTAGCTCCACGGTTTGTTTCGTGCAAATCATTTTTTAGATTTTCTGTTAGTCATATGAATTTTTTTTAGTTGTTATTATAATATGCTATGTTTTATTCGTATGCATTCATTCAAATTACTGTACATGTACTATACGCCTCCAGGCGGGGTAAGAGGATTAGGTGAACCTACTAATTCAACTTGCCGCGTAAGAGGGATGCAACCCCAGCCGCACGGATCATGTATCCTTACTAGACACCTTACTCACAAGACGTTGTGGTAAGTTTCATATGCCGTAGTCACACAGTGCTTCGCATAGTAAAGACGCACGTCGCATGTCTAGTAAATTATAGACTTGTATGTATTTTCCTTCTTTGTTTGTAAGACGTGACATATCATGCAGTATTGGTATACAATATTCAACACAATCAAAATACACATGTTTCCAAATAGATAACAAAAATGGCAGTGGTCAATCACGGACATACATACAAAATGCACATGTTTTTAGCCGTGTACATACACGGACGAATAGAAACAACAAATATTCAGCGGTTACAAATAGAGTGTCTAAAATGGATCATAAAGTAGGAGCACCCAACATAGGGGGAAAAACTTACCTATCTCCACTTGTTCCTCGACCAAGCACGACAACCACTCACTACGTTCCTTCCGCTTCCGGGCTTGAGCCGCATTCCTCTCCAGCACCACACTTAAGGGTTCTTCATCGAGCACGATCCTGGTTACATCCTCATAGATGGGGAGCGTCAGGTGGCTGGGCGATGGAGTGAAGGAAGCACGGGAATGACTCTCATCTTGGGAGAACGCACTAAGACTTAGCCTTTCCATGATTTCCATATTTGATGCATCTTTGGTGGCCTCCAGCTCATACAAGAACGGATAATGCAGATCTCGCATCGCGGCCATGGAAGAAATCATCTTGTTAGCGGCTTCAGGATTAAAGAAGGCATGTCTGGTGAAGTTTTCCCCTTTCTTGATCAGCTCTACGGCCTCGACCATTCCCTCATGACGTCCGTGGTCAATGCCATCGGACACAAGACTTGCAAACTGTTGCACAAATTCGGGGCCTTTAGCACCTTGGTGACGGCCAAGCGTGCTCCAGGCCCTACCATCCACCTGCGGCCGGCAATGGCCGCTAGTAGTTGAGGGCATAGCACGTCGTCGCGCTCGTTGGTGAGGGCATCAATCATCACATCTTTTTGGGCAAACGCCTCTTTCAGCTCCTTGGTGACAGCCCTCTCAGCAGCAAGTTCCTCTTGTACCTTCTCCATGCTTTGGATTGCCATGTGCGCGTCTTCTAGTTTCTTGTTAAGCACGGATACCTGGCTGGAGGAAGACTTGGCAGACGCCTCCGCTGTGGCTACCTATATGAGATTAATTGTTAGAATATATTTCTTTTAGAAATAGGGTGGTGCGGCACGGATATGTACCTTGGTGGTCGCGGCATCTAGTTTTGACTCGAGGTTGGCCACTTGTTGGTCATACTCATTCGCGCGGGCCGATTGCTTTTTTATGGTCGCCTTGGCACTAGCAAGTTGGGACTGAAGGGCTGCAATTTGAGATTCATTGTCCACGATCATCCTCTCCCTCCGCCCAACCTTCCTCTTCAGAGATTCCACATGCCCAAGTGCGGCTTCAAACCTTACTCTCATCGAGGTGCCCATTGCCATTTGGTGTACCAAAGCACCGTTGTACTCATCCGCCAAGTCCGCATGGCTGAGCGCATTCATTTCTCGCACTAAGCCTGGTGGTATGCAATTGTTGAGGTACTCCCGGCATTCCTCGGCGTCCCTCATTCGTGATGCAGTGGTGATATTCCAGATAGGGTTGAACGATTGAGGGGGGCCGGACGTCGGGAGGTCTTGTGAGGCTGTGGGGGTACCATCTTCAAAGACGGGGCCGGATTTCGTGCCGGCCGTATGAGGCATGGGGTTTCCCCCCACTTCTTTTTCTTTGCCCTTCTCCATTTGGGTGTCAGGAGGAGGCGCGGCACCAGTTTGTTCATCCCTGTAAAACAAGCATTTTGATTCATGTTAAGTGTTGCTTAAATGGAATTTGTCGTTCTTACGTGTTAGGATGGAGTCTTACATGTCATTTCTTGCTAATTCTGATGTGGTTGGGGCAATCTGAGTGACTGGATCGACATGTGCGGCCCGGATCGTCTCGGAAGCCTGGGTGGTGCTCCAAACAGATTGGTACAAGGGGTGGTCTTCTCGAAGTTTCTTGGGAGGGGCGTTGTGTTCGCCAATCTCGGCTGAAGCAGCTCTCCTTACTCGTTTGTTTCTTTTATGGGTACGCCTGGCGAAAGGCTGAGCTGTTGCTTCTTCAGTATCCTCCTCGACTTCTTTTTCCACTTCTTCCTCTTCCTCCTCATTGATTTGTTGTACTTCTTCATCATCATCGCCCATCATCCGGCGAAGGCTGGAGGTGGTTAAGTCAATATTATCTCCCTGCTCTTCCCCATGTGGTGAGGAGGGCCCGGCTCCTACTTCACGCATCCTATTATCACCGCCCTCGTTGTCTCCTTGCTCTTCCTCGTCCGAGTGGGGATCCGGCACGGCTTCAAGAGCAACCGTCACGTTTCGGGTATGCTCAAGAAGGGGTAGTTCGTTCTCACAGAGGGGACGGGAGCCCTCCGGTACGAGCTTCGGGTCGCCCTGGCGTAGAAGTCCAAAGAAGTTCATTTCTGCCCAACAAAAACAAAATATGTTAGCCATTTACAAAGTAATTGAATAAGTTTTGTGTGTACGGATGTTAGCCTACCTTCACCCTGCCTTCTCCAAAACACAGGATATTTGTTGGACGGGCCAAAATAGTTGCGGCTAATCCCTAGCAAACATAGAAATGACTCGGGAAGATTTCTATGGAACCCGGTCCTATTCAGATCTAATTCTTGGGAATGTCGGGGGTTATATGTACTAGTGTGCGGCTTGGGGTCGTGGGGTATCCTATGCCTCAAGGTATAATCAGCCGGCCATACTACTGCGTCAATGAAAAAATAGTGGTCATACCAGTTTTTCAGCGAATCCATTAGCTTATTATGAGACTGGGGACTGTTAGGGGATCGTTTCTTAAAGGATACCCAACCATTTACAAGGTTGGGGATGTAAAAAAGCCGGAATAATTCTACGGTAGGGGGGATTCTTCTAGCACGGCAGAGGATCTCGAATTGACTAATCTTACAGGCGCCTATACAGTGGAGCTGACTAATATGTACATCATAATATCCTAACAGATCTATGAGAAAATGGGTGAATGGAATGCGGTAATTGGCCGCATCAAAAAGGCGGGTGTGCAGGCCAATCTTACCCACCGGAGCTTCAGTTATGAGGTCTCCGGCGCCAGGAAGTGAGGGGTGTAGGTTGGTAGGGATGAAATAGTTTGTACAAAAGTGATTTAGTTGGTCCTGGGTCATTACATTAAGCACGGATCCAATGGTAGGGTTGTTTCTGTGAGCCATTACTAAATAAAAATGTAAGGGCGTGGTGTTCTAACCTGCGGATGAAGGGATCCGTGCGTAATTGATTCGAGCTAAGAAGAAAGCTTTAATGGCAGAAATGGAGATAATAACTATGTGTTTCACACAGCCGTAAGGGTGGCTTATTTATAGGGTTGCCTCGTGGGTCATGGCCTATTGGATGTGTGACACGTGTCTGCCACTATTCTTGATCGTGTGGTTAGGGGGCAAGTGGCAAGTGAAACGTTAGGCGGGACCCACGGGTTACTTCTGACTCAAACGTTTGCACTGCTCGAGTCTCTGACTGTTTGCACTTTTGTCAGTCAACATGCCAGGTGAACAGTTATTTATGTCAGGATATGCGGCTCTTACGTAAGAGTTGTCATTTAATGCTATATTTAATTTGTCTCGGTCGCCATGTGCGGTTGCGGTAATAATGGAATAATTTCCTAAGTCAGGTTGCCATGTGCGGCCAACACAAATTCTTGGACAACTTATCATTCCCTATTTTTTCTTGGTACGTCCAGGGAGCATCTTGGTAGTCTAGAGGTTACGCCTATGGTTGTAACAACTAGACTAGGGGGACATGATGACGTATAGTCCCCAGCCGGGTCATGAACACGGCCCACGGGTACTACCCGTATCCGGCCCATAACAGATGGGTGGGATAATGTCATTCAGGCTTATGGGCTTAGATGAACAGTGACCGCACACATGTGTGCGGCCCACGGCCCGGTGCGGCCGACATAGGGTTAGACAGAATCATATTCTGTCTAGGAATAGGTTTACCCCAAAAGGGGAGGATATTCACTACTATAATTAGAATATAACAATCATTCTAATTCTGATAGTTATCCTTTCCTTGGGGCTGAAGTATCAGTGGCAGCCCACTAGGGTTCCACTGCCTATAAAAGGAACCCCCAAGGGTTCCACAAAGGTAATACGTTCTATACTCTCAACTCACATAAACCCTAACCAATTACTTACTCTCACGCCGGAGTCTAATTGTGGGAAACATTCCCACGGTAAGCCTAACGCATATTGTTTAGTGTGCAGGATCCCAACCAAACGATTCACTTGGTGCAGGAGCCGGATCCCAGCCAACCCGAATTTAGCCTAATTCGGGTCTAGCAAGGATCACCCAACTTTTGCATCAACAACACCTTTCTACAACAGACCCAAACAGCCCTTAACCTACAAACTACTACCCAATACACATCATCTTCTTCACCCCCAGATTATAGGATGGAAAAACACAAAAGGACCATTGGAGTGTTCTCCTCTGGTGGTCCTAGCCATGTTGTAGAGAGAACCACCACAAGTGTGGTTGGTGACATGGGTGAGGCTAGCACTATTGGTGCTAGCTTAGATGCAGGCCAAGCCAGTCCTAACATCTTTAAGACCTCATCCATGCCCCATGAATCTACTTTGGGAGGTCAAATACCCATTTTAGAGGAGGGCAGATTGGAACCATATATAATGTTGGAATTGATGGCTGTCTGCATTAGCTTGCAAAAGCAAAATGCAGACCTGGTACATACTGTTAGTATACAAGTCCTTAGCAATTGAGGGAGAGGATTGTTCTTTTAGAAGATGTTAACAATAGGCGTGGTATGGAGGATTCTTCCAAAGGGGAGGATGAGCAGGTACATGTGAGTGACAAAGGCTCACATGATGGAGAATCTTTGGGTGTGGCTGAAGCTCTTACAAATTTGAAGAAGCAACCAGGTTTTGATGTATCTTTGGTTACTCCTACAAATTTGAACTTATCCTTTACAGCAATGATGGAGCAGTTCACAAGAAGCGCTGACAAGAGTAAGGTGAGCGTTGACAAGAAGATTTTGGACGCTGACACACCAAGTGCTGACAAGAGTAAGTTGGGCGTTGACACACAAGTTTTGAACGTTGACAGACCTGCAGATATGGTTGATGTATTCCAGTCATCAGCTATCATCAAGGAAGTGTCTTCACATGTACCATCATCATATTTACCCATCATTGATCCATTAGATAAGGGTAAAGGAATCATGGTAGAAACAGAGGTTCCAAAGGATGCAGCATAAGTATAATTTGATTCAATGTTAGGTGCACAACTTATGGAACAAGAAAAGAAGAAGGTTGGTGAGTCACCATTTGTGGTTACTTCTGAGGAGCAAGAAGGAAGTAATGATGAAAGCACAGATTCAAGTGTTATGATAATTGAAGAACCAGAAAGACTTGAATATGGTGATGAGTTGGCAAGGGAGAAACTTGTAGAGTTGAAGTTGCAGGTATATTATGATATATGAGAAGTTGCTCAAATGTACCATGCTTGGGAGAATAAGGTTATGGAGAATCCATATATGAAAATTTCAGATCAAATTTGGTGTTTGGAGATTCTTCTAAGAGTTCAAAGAGATTACAAGGTAATTCTGAAGTATAAGGCTAGCAAAGTTTTCTCACAGTTGAAGAGAGATAGAAGGGAGCTTTAGTACATGTTGCTCAGATGTCATCAAGGAGGATGGACTTTTCAGAAGTTGCACGGATTGTCCTTTGAAGAATTGGAGTATAAGGTTTATCCTATTTCGGCAAGAGTGCACGAAATAAACACTATCAGACTTCTTTCAGATGAAAGGAAAGAAGAACTTGCAGAAGAGATGGATATTCAAAAGGCTATGATTGTTCCAAGGCCATTGAAGAAGGGATTTCCACTTGAGTTTCCTTCAGATTTGAATAAAGTGAATCCCAGTGAAGCTATTATTAGAAAGAGTATTAAGATCTCACCCATGGAAGCTTCAGATATGGTGAAAGTATTACCTCATGATTCCAGAAATCCTATCATTATCTATGAAGAAGATGTAAGTGGGTTTTGGATGATTGGCAGATATGGGAAAGAGGTACACACTTTTACTACTCTTATGTCTTTGTTTACATGTATGGATAGGGAAGACTTGGAAGACCTTTGGAGGTTACTGTTGACCAAGTATGAGATTAAAGCACCTACTTCAGTAAATGGAAAAAAGCTTTGGTCAACATTCAAGAGAATGTGTGCACCAGAAGAAGAAGATCCTGTTTTGAAGGATCTTGAGGATGATATCAGTGGACTTCAATGGCGTCTATATTCAGCAGCTGGTGTGTATCATTTGAGTTCTACAAAGTTTTATGAATATCTTCTTGTGGATGCTGAGTATCCTATGTCCAAAGAATTTTTGGAAAAGATGAAGACAGCACAGCTGGAGATTGACTACTCAAGTGACGTGGCCAAAGATTTGATTAGATATGTTTATTACCAATTTGATAAGATTTGTAAGAATCCTCCTAGTTCTTAGTTTTTATTCAGAAACTTGATTACTAGAGTAGATATCAAGTTTAGGGGAGGATTGTTGGAAATAAAATGTAGCCAGTACACTTGGACGCTGACAAGAGCAATCTGGAAGTTGTTAAGAAGAAATCAAGCGTTGACAGAACAAGCGTTGACAGGAAGAAGTCAAGCGTTGATAGGATGAATTCAAGCACTGATAGAAGATTTAGTTTACACGTATTATGTTTCTAGTTTGTTTCTAGTAAAGATATGATCAACAATGTATTTCTTATGTTTATCTTTACCTAGAATAGTTGATACATAGTCTCTTGTACAAGGCTCCTTATTCTATAAAAGGAGGCCTTTAGGTTTATGTTTGATATACGTTTTACACTTTCATTGTACGCAAGTTAGGTATATCAATCAAGTGAAAGTTTGGTTTACATTGTTTGTGTGTTCTTGTTTGAGTACTAATTCCGCATAATACTTAAATTGTTTTATACACAACAAAGTTTCTCTACATGTTTAACTTGATTTAATCTCGTTTACACAAGCTAAATCGATCTAAGTTTTGGATCAACAGTTAACGTGTGACTCAGTCGTCTTTTGGTAGATAAAATAATAGATTGGTCGTTGTTGTAAAATAAATGTGCAAGACTTTAAAGTAAATGACAGGTAATTAAAGTTAAACCTAATTTAAAAAGTAATTGTGCAAAATTTAAAACTTTAAAAGTAATGACGAGAAATTAAGACTTTAAAGGTAAATTAATTAAATGACAGAAGTGAAAGCTTGACGAGAAGTAAATTTGACAATGTAATAAAAATGAAAATTTGAAAACTTAAAATAATGCAATCTAAAAAATAAAGCTAAAACAAAATAATAAAACTAAACCTATCAGAATACCCTCGATCGGAATCCTATCGGAATCTGATCGGAATGTATGCTTACCTATCGGAATGTTCAGTCGGAAAACCGTCAGAATATTCAAAAGTAATCCTGTCGGAATAACAACTCACCTATCGGAATACGGTCGGAATCCCCTATCAGAATGTATGAACAGAATCTATAGGAATGAATAAAAAACAAAACTATCGGAATAAGTAAACACTATGCTATCGGAATGCAACGATCGGAATATGGCTGATGAAATTTTGGCAGCACTTCGTCGCAATAAAGCCTTAAGACCTGTCGCAATGTACGATCGCAATGAGCGATCGCAATCACGATCGGAATAAGGGGGAAAAACCGTCGGAATCTCAAAACCCTATTCTGATGCAACGATCAGAATAAGTGAAAGCTGTCGAAATCCAAAACCCCAAGCTTTTGCGAAGCACTAAACAATACGATAAAGTGAAATAAGCTAAAACTCAATAAGCACTTCCAATAAGCACTTATCAAAAAGTAAACCAAAGCAATAATAAGACGAACAAAATAAGCACAAATTTAAAAACTTTTCAAAACACAAAATAAGCAAGCTTTATAAACGAACTAAAATAGAAAGATTAAACATTTAAAAAGATGAAACTTTTAAGAACACTCAAACGAAAATAAGCTAGATACTAAATAAGCAAAAAGCACAAACAAAATAAGAATTTCAAACGTAAAGATTTGATAAGAACAATGGAAAATTAAGAACTTTTGTCAAATAAACATCAAGATTAAACAAAACTTCAAGATTAATCAAACACAACAAGGTATTTAAAAGCAAGAAAGGAAGAATGAGATGATTATGAAAACAAAAACTTGATTAAGAATAAGATTCAACAACAAAGTTAAAAGACTTACTTGAAATTAAGGGCAAGAAATTAAAGAACAATTAAGTAAATGACATGAAATTAAAATGTGCAAGTAATTAAAGGTGGAGAGCTAAGTTTAAGTGGTCTTTTCCATATATTTGTCCTCATTTTAACCGGAAAATTGATTTTTCGACATTTTTCAAAATTTCTGATCTATTTTGGCCTAGTAATTTTACCTTTATATAGTTATTTTCTTTTTTTTATTAGAATAAATTTTTAATAAAGTGGTTTTAACTTTTCAACGTTGTGAATCTTTTGACTCAACCCGAGTTTACTTAGCCAAGTTTACTCTAGCTAGTATCGTTCTTATTCATCTCTAATGTGAGGATGATAAGAAGGTTTTATGAAGGTGAAGGTGGAACCCGTATGCTGCATCGTGAACATTTAAAGGCGTACCTTTTATACCCACTAATGATGCAGCATAATGCGAATAATTTATTCGGCTTAAGGACAACAGAAGGCGTACCTCTGTGGCAAGTTGATGCGGATATTTTCATCCGTCTTATGACCACGACTTAGATAATGACTTAAAAATTTTCACGAATTTTCCTGCACTAAACACGGTTGATCAGGCCCCGTCCAATTAAGGTCAAAAAATGTAAATTTTTGAAAAATCATTCCATAGTCGGGCAAAGTAATTTAACGTGGAAGGCGTACTTCCACAAAAAATATATGAACCAAAGGAAGACGTACTTCCGTGGCAAAAAGTATGAGCCAGTGGAAGACCTGCTTCCATGGCAAACGATGAGACAGCGGAAGATGTACTTCCGCGGTGAAAACAATAAGCCAGCGGAAGACGTACTTCCGTGGCGAAGTAATGAGCAAATGGAAGGAGTACTTCCATGGTAAAAAGAATGAGCCAGTGAAAGGAATACTTCCACGGCGAAGACATTAAGCCAGTGGAAGGAGTACTTCCACGGCGAATACAATAAGCTAGTGGAAGGATTACTTCCACGACGAAGATAATAAGACCGTGGAAGGAGGACTTCCACGGCGAAGACAATAAGTCCGTGGAAGAGATACTTCCACGGCAAAGATAATAAGCACGTGGAAGGAATACTTCCACGGCGAAGACAATAAGACCGTGGAAGGAGGACTTCCACGGCGAAGACAATAAGCCAGTGGAAGGATTACTTCCACGACGAAGATAATAAGACCGTGGAAGGAGGACTTCCACGGCGAAGACAATAAGTCCGTGGAAGAGATACTTCCACGGCAAAGATAATAAGCACGTGGAAGGAATACTTCCACGGAGAAGACAATAAGACCGTGGAAGGAGGACTTCCACGGCAAAGACAATAAGCCAGTGGAAGAATTACTTCCACGGCGAAGATAATAAGACCGTGGAAGGAGGACTTCCACGGCGAAGACAATAAGTCCGTGGAAGAGATACTTCCACGGCAAAGATAATAAGCACGTGGAAGGAATACTTCCACGACGAAGACAATAAGACCGTGGAAGGAGGACTTCCACGACAAAGACAATAAGCCAGTGGAAGAATTACTTTCACGGCAAAGATAATAAGACCGTGGAAGAATATTTCCACGGCGAAAGATAATGAGACCGTGGAAGAATACTTCCAACGCGAAAGATAATGAGACCGTGGAAGAATACTTCCACGGCAAAAGATAATGAGACCGTGGAAGAGATATTTCCACGGCAAAGATAATAAGCACGTGGAAGGAATACTTCCACGGCGAAGACAATAAGCCAGTGGAAGGAGTACTTCCACGGCGAAGACAATAAGCCAGTGGAAGAATTACTTTCACGGCGAAGATAATAAGACCGTGGAAGGAGGACTTCCACGGCGAAGACAATAAGTCCGTGGAAGAGATACTTCCACGGCAAAGATAATAAGCACGTGGAAGGAATACTTCCACGGCGAAGACAATAAGACCGTGGAAGGAGGACTTCCACGGCAAAGACAATAAGCCAGTGGAAGAATTACTTCCACGGCGAAGATAATAAGACCGTGGAAGAATACTTCCACGGCGAAAGACAATAAGTCCGTGGAAGGAGGACTTCCACGGCGAAGACGATAAGACCGTGGAAGGAGGACTTCCACGGCGAAGACAATAAGCCAGTGGAAGGATTACTTCCACGACGAAGATAATAAGACCGTGGAAGGAGGACTTCCACGGCGAAGACAATAAGTCCGTGGAAGAGATACTTCCACGGCAAAGATAATAAGCACGTGGAAGGAATACTTCCACGGCGAAGACAATAAGACCAGTGGAAGAATTACTTTCACGGCGAAGATAATAAGACCGTGGAAGAATATTTCCACGGCGAAAGATAATGAGACCGTGGAAGAATACTTCCAACGCGAAAGATAATGAGACCGTGGAAGAATACTTCCTCGGCAAAAGATAATGAGACCGTGGAAGAGATATTTCCACGGCAAAGATAATAAGCACGTGGAAGGAATACTTCCACGGCGAAAGATAACGAGCACGTGGAAGAATACTTCCACGGCAAAAACAATAAGTCCGTGGAAGAGATACTTCCACGGCGAAGATAATAAGCACGTAGAAGAGAAACTTCCACGGCAAAGATAAGAAGCACGTGGAAGAGACACTTCCACGGCGAGAGATAACGAGCACGTGGAAGAATACTCCCACGGCGCATGAATAAGCCAACGGAAGAGATACTTCCGTGGCGAAGGCACAAGCCAATGGAAGAGATACTTCCATGGCGCAGAGGAAGAAGCGCGCGGAAGGAGTACTTCCGCGGCGAAGGAGCAAGCCAATGGAAGAGATACTTCCATGGCAAAGGAAGAAGCACGCGGAAGGAGTACTTCCACGTCGAAGGAATAAGCCAATGAAAGAGATACTTCCATGGCAAAGGAATAACCCAGCAGAAGGCGGACCTCTGCGACAAAGAAATATATCCAAAGATATTTGCGCGCCATGCACGGAAATAGTGGTATGATTATACCCTGGTAGCCCCCCAAGTTTAATGGTGCTAAACTCGATTAGTAATATTAAACTTAATCAAGTATTCAAAAAATTACGATCACGTAGACCAGCGCGAATGGACGTACCATAGCCGCGTACGAAAGATAGAAATCGGGTTCGAACGTGCGAACCAACGCGGATGGGTCGTGCCATAACCGCGAATTGTCACATAGTTTAAGACGTATCTTAACTAACTTATGGGATAAGCTATGCCGTTATGTGCGGCGTACCGCTACTACCATAAGGACGGTCAAAGTTTTGACAAAATTTTGTTAGACGTGCACAGTGTGTCTTCTAACAAGTCTGGCTCGGGAGGCGCTGTATGTTTTTGAAACTTACTACAACGTCTTGTGAGCAAGGTGTCTAACAAGGATACATGATCCGTAGTCGTTGGGGTTGCATCCCTCTTACACGACAAGTTGAATTATTAGGTTCACTCAATCCTCTTTTTCCGCCTGGGAACGATATGTACATGTACGCCCGTAGACAGAAGATATCCGAGTGTACGGACTAGCGCGGATGGACGTACCATGACCGCGAATGATAAACATATTATTTAAAAAATATATGTAATATATCTTACTGATTTAAAATATATATATAATAATAAATATCGGAATATATCCTAAAAACTATCTTGTAGTAATTTAAATGATATGTAATATCCTTTATTAATATAAACAATTTATCCGATCATGCAGATTAATATCAAAGACACGACTCATGACCGCAATGAAAAATAAAATATGACGAACATCAGACGAGCACGGCTGGACATACCATGATCGCGAATAAAAAATAAAATAATTGTTGAATGTGCAGACGAATGCGGATGGATGAGCCATGACCACGAATCACGATAATACCATGTCGGGTCGCGACATATATGAAAAACATATTTTGTCAAATCAAAAGATATATATAATATCTCCTTGCCAATATATATGTAATATCTTTTATTTACATGAAAAATATTGATAAAATATTTTGTTTATCTTAAAAGATATGGGTAAATCTTGTTACCTAAAAAATAAGACATTTAAAATCTTTGTATAAATTTAAAAGATTGCGTAATATTTTACTAATATAGGACTAACACGGAAGGACGCGGCTCATGATCGCGGTTTAAAAAATAAAGGTCCCGATGTACGGGCGATCGCGGAAGGACGCACCAAAAACCGCGGATAAAAAACAAATTAGGCAGTTAACCAAGATATTACACCATGGCATTGTAAATAGGTAACAAAGCACATAGACATTAAGAATCATATTGGCAATATATACTAACGTAAGATATGCGCATGGCAAGATTAGCAAAAATAATTGCCACGAACTTAAAACATCCTAGTGCGTATGGTAAAGTTTTGATGACTGAAAAAGTATGAGGGAATTAAAAGTTACCAATTTTTTTTGCTTTCTGTTGTTCGGTGACATGAGAACACGGAATTTAGTGTTGTGTCCCACGGATGGCGCCAACTTGTTGAAGCATAGTTTGGCTGGACCGGTCTGACGACTCTCCTGGGCCGTTAATCGTCTTCCCGGGTGCTTAGTAATGCTGCAAACAAAGGTAAACCGGTTAGACGTGGACCCGAGGCCGGAGCCCCGGGGTCCACCTCCGACGGTCAAGTTAGTATCGGATTAATATGTGATATAAGAGGTGTAGTTGTGAGAGAGAACCTGTTGTAGAATGAGACCCCTAGCCTTGTTTATATATTGCTAGGGTTTCTTGAAGGATAAGTTAGGTGTGTGTGGGCCGCGGGCCTATTGGGCCAGGCCGAATACCGACTGTACGTCGACAGGGAACTTTAAAACGCGAAAGTCTTAACTCTTATGGGTTAAGAACAAGAACTTTTCGCAAGTTCCTATAATTGATCTTAGAAAGTCGTTTATTAAGGGAACTTTAAAATGCGAATTCTAAACTTGAAAAAGTCTAAGAATTTGCAAGATCCTATAGACGACTTGAAAACACAAAACTTTGATTTAATTGGCTAAGCATCCACGAGTCTCATTCCTTGAGATTTTAAATTGTGGAGAACGAGAGATGATAGAGTCAATTATAAGTTCGGTATTCTTTCAAGAATTTATGTGAGTTAATTATAAGCTTTTTCTCCCATCGCTTGCTAATAAATATATTTGTAATAAATAAGGTTGTACGATTTGAAAAGTTACTTAGCTTCTAGAACAAGATCGTTTAAAAGTTGCTCGGTATTAATTAGAGTTCATAGCCAAGGAATAACTTATTGAAGCGGGATGCGAAGATTGGCGAGTCCGAAAAGGCCCTAATAAGGTATGAGGGCTACATTTTGTTGCTAAATATCCCAAGTGATGTGAAGAATCATTTATTAAAAATCAATATGAAGGATCGAGACACACAACGAAAAGCAAACACTCCCGTAAAGATCATGGAGAAGTCTATCCAAAAAGGCCCTAACAAGGTATGAGGATAAATAGATCCAAGTCCTAAAAGGAGGCGGATCGTTGTACATCAAAATCCCAAATAAAGATTGGAGAAAAATGAAGAAGTCGTGGTCCAAAGATGAAGAATCTCTCAAAACTTCAAGTGAAGAAATTCCTATTGTGAAGAGAAGACCATAATTTCAAGAACGTCTCTCAAGATTTGAAGTATGAAGTCGCTGCTAAATATCAGTCCGAGAAAGGTCTCAAATCGTGAAGCGAGTTATGCTAAGATATGAACTTTATGAGGTCCCGAGAAGTAGTTTTAAAAGATTTTGTCCTTTAGCTAACTATTGATTAAATCGTCCTATTTTATTTTCAGCCTAAATAACTATCGAAATAAGTCAACAATGCATCCTCGTGATCATCAAGACAACAATAAAATATAAGAGATACACCTAGGAATAAGGGAATCTAAGTGAATAACTGGGCCACATGAATTCGTGTTAGTTTGCTAACTTATAATAACAATGATCTCGTTTTTAAGCTTGGTATGGAGAACGTGAAACTTGAGGATGATGAACATTCATGACATTTCAAAAACCCTAAGGTAAGTTTTTGATCTTTTTATTTGTTTTCTTCCTTTGAATATTTTATAATTTTCTATCTCTTTAATAAAGGCCAATGTGGATTGATTATGATGGAAAATGTAAATCTTGTTTTGTAATTAATGAATTGCATGAGGACATTGCAATGGTCAAGTGTAGGGGAATTAATAAGTGTGAAAACACTTATTCTTTTACCACTTAATATAATAGTAACCAAGCCAAAACGTGTATTTTATGTCGTAAATGTCGGAATTATGCGTGGTTTGTGTTTTTGTTTTGATTTAGGATCAAAATGTGAAAAGGGAAGAAAACACGGGCTTTCACGGGCTTTTATCGAAGAAAAAGACGAAAGACGATGTCAAAAGATCAAGAGTGCAAAAAGAACGGAAGTCCAAAGCCTATTCTGAAGATTTATCGAAGAAAAGTCTAAAGACGTAAGTTTAATAAAGCCAAAGAACTCAAGTCTAATTAATGAAGAAATTACAAGACGAGTTTAATTAATCCCGAGACAAAGTCGAAAAAGTCGAAGAATTTAGAAGACGAAAATACGAGAAATAAAGAAAGAAGGGAGGTTAGCATGTGTTGGAAGCTTCGAATCTTCGCATCCCGCTTCATTAAATTATGCCTTGACTATAAACTCTAATTAATACCGAGCAACTTTTAAACGATCTTGTGCTAGAAGCTAAGTAACTTTTCAAATCGTACAACCTTATTTATTGCAAATATATTTATTAGCAAGCGATGGGAGAAAAATCTTATAATCAACTCACATAAATTCATGAAAGAATACTGAGACATGCGTTTTCATTGGGGTTCGGATTTAAGTTCTCGGTATCTCCTCGAATTGATCTCGGCTCTAAGTGGAATGATTTGTTCTTGGTTAATAAAAAGGTGTTGGTTTGTTTATCTATTTTAAACTAATGACAAATAAGTAAGTGTCGAAGAGTAAAATTAAGGCTTTAAAAGATTAAACTAAAAAGGCAAGTTAAAAGTAAATGCTTGAAAACTTAAAGACACGGTTAGGTTAAATAACTTGAACACTTAATAAAACTAACATTTGAAAAACTTTGTAAAAACAAGAAATTTAAACAATCGGAAAATTAAATAGGAACCTGATCGGAATGTTCAAAGGAAAGTCTAAATCGGAATGTGAACAAAAGAGTGCAATCGGAATAATCATAAGAGGGGCAAATCGGAATATTTAAAAATGTTCAGATCGGAATACACCAAAACAGAGCCAATCGGAATATTATAAAATACCCTAGATCGGAATAATGGAAATCGAGTCAAATCGGAATACTACAAACAAGTCACAATCGGAATACTAGGAATAAAGGCTCAGATCGGAATACCCAAAAATAGCTGCAATCGGAATATCCAAAACAAGCCAAATCGGAATCTATGAAACCCTTTTCCGATCGGGTGATCGGAATGAAGGGGAGTGCCTGGTCAGAAAATCAGGTCGGAAAAGGGCTTTGCCCTTTCCGAAAACAGTGTTGATCCGAAACTTAGGCTAGGGAATAAGCTATTGAATAAGCTAATACCCAAACAAGCACGAATCCAAAAAGAATCGGATTAAATAAGCTCAAATAACAATTTATCTAAACTTCAAATAAGCAAAAACATAAATCAAATGATAAAAAGATAAACTTTTTTAAGAAAACTTTAGAAAGTAAATAGCAAAACTAACAAATAAGCCAATAAGCACAAGGATCTCAAAGCTTATTTGTGTAGAAACTTAGGAAAACATACAAAGATTAACTTTTTAAGCACAAAATCATTGATGAACAACACGGATCATACGAGATTTGTACCAAAATCAATCAAAATCAAAGAAAGGAAGGATGAGATTAAAGATTAAAAGCTTAAAACTTGAAATTGATTAATGAAAAGAACAATACAAAGGTTTTATCTTTGAAAGATTAAAAGGAAGAAAGATGAAAACTAGTGAGAGAAAGTTTAGAACTTTCTCTATCTAAAACTAGAGAGAGTGAAAAACTAAAAACTAACTAAGACTAACTAAGTGTCTCAAATTTGTGAAGTAAAGTCGTATTTATAGGAAAGTCTTGTGGGCTTTGTGAATGGGCTTGGTTTTGGGCTTCTTTTCTTCTTCCTTCTTTAGTCTGCACGTTTCTTTACATAAACGTTTCCGACTTTGGATTCTGAGAAGTGTTAGTGAATAATTCCAACTCGTCTTATAATCTTTTGTTTTAATAGACTCGAGTTCTTCGACATATATGAATCTTCCATCTTTGGCTCTATTCTTCGATAAATCTTCAAATAGGCACAATGACTTCAAATCTTTTGCATCTCTTGGACAATACACTTCGTCTTGAGTCTTTTTTTTCGATAAAACTCGTGCAATCCTATGTTTTCTTCAATATTCATCCGGTTGACTCTGAAAACACAATAAACATAAAAACCACGCATAATTCCAAACAAATGATATTAAATACGTGTTTTGGTCTTGTTTTAGCCAGAAATAAGTGGTGAAAGGATGGGTGTTTTCACACCTATCAAATCCCCTACACTTAACCATTGCCATGCCCTCATGCAATGCTTAGTGATAAAGCAAATTTACATTTTTCTCATAATCAATCAACCTTGGCCTTATTAATATACTACTAAACAAAAATGAAAGTACTAAGAGAAATTAAAACTTTAAAGTAAACAAAAGGATAGAAAATAGCTATGTGGAAATAACTTGCAAAGGGATCTAAGACTTACATTAGGGCTTCGGTGCTGCGAAGATTTATCTTCCTCAAGTTTCACGTTCCCCAAACTAAGCTTAAAAACGAGATCATTGTTATTATAAGTTAGCAAATCAAACACTTACGCACATGGCTTAATTAAATGCTTAAACTCCCTTATTCCTAGGTGTATCTCTTATATTTTATTTTTGTCTTAGAATGATCATGAAGATGCATTTTTGGACTTATTTCGATAGCTTATTTAGGCTGAAAGCAAAGTAGGACGATTTGATCAATAGTTAGCTAAAGGACAAAATATCTTAAAACTGCTTCTCGGGATATCAAAAAGTTCATATCTTGGCATAACTCGGTTCACGATTTGAGACCTTTCTCGGGTCGATATTTGGCATGTACTTCATACTTTATATCTTGAGAGACGTTCTTGAGATAATGGTCTTCTCATCGTTAATAGAGTTTCTTCACTTGGAGACTTTTGAGGGGTACTCCAACTTTGTTGACCACGACTTCATGATTATTCTTCAATCTCTAATTGGGATTTTGAGATACAACGATCCGCCTCCTTTTCGGAATTAGATCTATTTATCCTCATACCTTGTTAGGGTCTTTTCGGATAGACTTCTCCATGATCTTTATGGGAGTTGATTGCTTTTCGTCGTGATTCTTGATCCTTCATATTGATTTTGGGAATAATGCTTTTCACATCACTTTTGGATCTTCAGCAATAAAATGGAATCCTCATGCCTTGTTAGGGCCTTTTCGGACTCGCCAATCTTCGCGCCCCGCTTCATAAGTTATGCCTTGGCTATGAACTCTTATCATTACCGAGCAACTTTTAAACGATCTTGGGCTAGAAGCTAAGTAACTTTTCAAATCGTACGACCTTACTTATTGCAGATAAATTATTAGCAAGTGATGGGAGAATAGGCAAATAATTACACCAAGTGAGCTTGCGCAAGAATACCGACTTATAATTGACTCTATCATTTCTCGTTCTCCACAATTTAAAATCTCAAGTAATGAGACTCGTGGATACT
Source organism: Glebionis coronaria (assembly GCA_025667525.1). Classification (NCBI taxonomy): domain Eukaryota; kingdom Viridiplantae; phylum Streptophyta; class Magnoliopsida; order Asterales; family Asteraceae; genus Glebionis; species Glebionis coronaria. The sequence goes on from CM046878.1 coordinate 268,763,936, forward strand.
TAGCCTAATAAACCAATTAAGGTCTACATGGTTAAGGATACTAGCTAGAATAAACTTGAATAAGTCTATTCGGGTTGAGTCAAAATAATCGCAACGGGCCTAATATGTCAAAGATTTCAAAACTAGCTATACCACTTTATTAATAATTTTGACTTTATTGCGGAATATACATATGAAAGCAACGATAAAAATTTAAAAATTACGACTAAATGGCCAAAGTTAATTAAAAATTTGAAAAATGTTGAAAAATATGATTTTCCGGTTAAATGAAGGCATTTTCATGGAAAAGTCCACTTAAAACTTCGATAGAAGTCCCCCCTACACTTAAGATAAACATTGTCCTCAATGTTTAAGCATGTGGGAAAAGTCTCCCCTACACTTAAGACATTGTGCACGTTGGTTAACTCAAGTTAAGGAAGAGACGACTAAAGTGATCAATTTCAAATGTGAGTATGAAGAAAATTGAATCACGATAGTTGAGAGATAGAACCGTATTTCGGATAACACGGGAGAACGGTTCTTCAGAGATTCCAAGAGTGCATTCATCCCTGTAATCACATCACCACACAAAAACAAACACCTATACAGGTCCCCCTACACTTAGGAGGTAAAAACATAAAAGGATAGATACTTGGGCTGCCTCCCGAGGAGCGCTTGTTTTTGATAACCGAGTCACGAGCCTGACTCGACCCAAAATTAGTTCATGGGGAACGTGGTGAGGGATGGAATCATCTCATGAGAGATGTCCTCACCAAAGTACAGCTTCAGACGCTGGCCATTCACTTTGAAATTGGGCCCATTTGGCTGAGAAAGCTCAATGATCCCATATGGAAAGACTTTGGCGACGGTGAATGGACCAGACCAGCGGCTCTTCAACTTGCCAGAGAAGATCTTCAACCGAGAGTTAAAAAGTAAGACTTGATCACCAACGTGGAACTCACGGTTCTTGATTTTTGCGTCATGAAGGATCTTCGTCTTCTCCTTGTAGATCAGCAAGTTCTCATAAGCTTCATTCCTCAGTTCGTTGAGCTTGTTGAGTTGAATCTTGCGATGATCACCGGCTTTGTTGAAGTCGAGGTTAGCCCACTTCAAGGCCCAGTGCGCCTTATGTTCCAGCTCGATGGGAAGGTGACATGCTTTCCCGTACACAAGACGATAAGGTGTACAACCGATCGGGGTCTTATAAGCAGTACGGAAAGCCCACAGAGCATCATCTAACTTATCGGCCCACGCGGCACGATGCTCTCCCGCAGTACGCTCCAAAATTCGCTTCAATTCACGGTTGGATATCTCGGCATGCCCATTGGTTTGAGGATGATAGGCGGTGGAAAGACGATGATTGACACCATACTTAGCCATGACTCTTGCAAATTGATCGTTGCAAAAATGAGTCCCGCGGTCACTGATAATAGCACGAGGAACGCCGAATCTAGCGAACAGCGATTTCAAAAAGTTACAAACCACCCTTGCATCATTAGTAGGTAAAGCTTTGGCTTCAACCCACTTTGAAACGTAGTCAACGGCTACAAGGATGTATTTGTTTCCTTTAGATGAAGGGAATGGCCCCATAAAGTCGATACCCCAAAAATCAAAGATTTCACATTCTTGTATGAAATTTTGAGGCATCTCATCTTTATGAGTGATCTTGCCTTGTTTTTGGCAGGCATCACAACGTTTAACCATCTCGTGAGCATCACGATAGATGGTGGGCCAATAAAATGCCGAGTCAAACACTTTTTTGGCGGTGTAGTTGGGACCAAAGTGACCACCGGTGGGTCCTTTGTGGCAAGCGTCAAGGATTTCTAAAGTTGTCGGTCCATCAACACATCGACGAATAATCAAGTCAGCACATGTTTGAATAGATACGGGTCATCCCAAAAGTAAGTCTTAATGTCGTTAAACAACTTCTTCTTTTTCTGGGATGTTAACCCGTCAACAAGAATTCCACCCGCCAAGTAGTTTGCAATGTCCACAAACCATGGGGTTTCATCAGAAGTCGAGTTGATAGACATTAAGGTCTCCAGGGGAAAAGAATCATTGATTTCTTTGTTCGGATGATCCCCCTGGTAAGGATACTCAAGTCTATTGAGATAATCTGCGGCTAGGTTTTCAGCTCCTTTTTTATCGCGAATTTCGATTTTAAATTCTTGGAGTAGCAAAACCCAGCGAAGAAGTCTTGGTTTAGAATCTTGTTTAGTTCACAAGTACTTCAACGCGGAATGATCGGTATACACAATTGTTGTAGAAAGGACAAGACAGGGGCGGAACTTTTCAAAAGCATAGACAACAGCTAAAAGCTCTTTTTCGGTTGTCGTGTAATGCAATTGAGCCCCAATCATTGTCTTGCTAGCGTAATGGATTGGTTGGAAGTGTTTATTCACTCTTTGGCCCAAAACCGCTCCAATAGCATAGTCACTAGCATCGCACATCAACTCGAAAGGCAGCTCCCAATTAGGGGTAACCAAGACGGGTGCCTTAGTTAGCTTATCCTTAAGCAAGTTGAAGGCTTCAAGAAACTCTTTGGAAAAGATAAAAGGAGTATCTTTTTCCAAGAGGTGAGTCATCGGGCGAGCGATTTTAGAAAAATATTTGATGAATCGACGGTAGAAGCCCGCATGACCAAGGAAACTTCTCACACCCTTCACGGTTGAAGGTGGAGGCAACTTAGCAATAACATTGACTTTAGCACGGTCTACTTCAAGAACGGCTTTGGATATCTTGTGTCCTAGCATGATGCCCTCTTTTACCATAAAATGGCATTTTTCCCAATTAAGAACAAGGCGAGTGTCTTCACACCTCTTAAGCATACGTTCTAAATTGGCAAGGCAAGCAGAGAAAGAATCGCCATAAACCGAGAAATCATCCATGAATACTTCCATAGTGTCTTCCACCATGTCATGGAAGATAGCCATCATACACCTTTGGAATGTCCCAGGAGCATTACATAAACCAAAAGGCATGCGTTTGTAAGCAAATGTTCCATAGGGACAAGTGAATGTGGTCTTTTCTTGGTCCTTGGGATCGATGGGAATTTGAAAATACCCGGAGAAACCGTCTAAAAAACAGTAATAGTCATTACCCGCAAGACGCTCGGGCATTTGATCCATGAAAGGAAGAGGAAAGTGATCTTTTCTCGTGGCATCATTAAGCTTGCGATAATCAATACAAACTCTCCACCCAGTAACGAGACGAGTGGGAATCAACTCGTTATGTTCATTGGAAACAACGGTTATTCCGCCCTTCTTGGGCACACAATGGACGAGACTCACCCACGGCGAATCCGAAATAGGGTAAATCAAGCCGGCATCTAGAAGTTTGATAACTTCTTGTTTGATGACGTCATGAATATGAGGATTAACCCTTATTTGGCTCTGGATTGCGGGTTTAAAGTCATCTTCCATGAGAATCTTGTGAGTACAAAAGTTCAGATCAATTCCGCGGATATCGGAAATTTTCCAAGCAATTGCCTTCTTATGATCTTTTAGCACGGCGATGAGGCGAGATTTATCTTCTTCTTTCAAGTCCTTCGCGATGATGACAGGCGACTTCTTGTTTTCTTCAAGGAACACGTACTCGAGATGGGGCGGCAACTCCTTAAGTTCAAAATCTGGAGGATTTTCGATGGGAGGCGTTTTCAAATTCGGGGCATCGATAGCAATAACCGTGGGAGATGGTGGAGACAGATTGTCCTCTTTGAGAAGGTTTTCAAAGAAATGCATGTCTTCATCCCAATCGGTGGGAGAATCGTCATTAGCTAAGTTCACATCTCCCATGGTGGCTTCAAGATCTTTCCAAAAGAAATCACTTTCTCCAAATAGAGACAGTGATGAATCAATAGAGGACACGGTTTCAACATTGGGAAGAGAGGTAGGAATATTTTTACAAGCATCAATAAAGTGTGCTTCACAAGCCTCATCAAGAACGTCAATAAAATTAACACTCTCGTTGGAATAAGGTTGTTTAGACAACTTTCCCATGTTGAAAACGATTTTATCGTCACCCACTCTCATGATAAGCTCACCGGCTTCAACATCGATGAGAGTGCGACCGGTCCTCAAGAATGGACGACCAACGATCAATGGCACACGAGGGTCCATGTCGTAGTCACCGACAATGAAATCGGCAGTAAAAGTGAATTTGTCGACTCCTACAAAGACGTCTTCGGCTATCCCCACTGGATAAGCAACCGTACGGTTAGCTAATTCCAGAGTCATTTTGGTGGGGACTAGCTCAGGGAGAGATAATTGCTCCCACACACTTAATGGCATTAATTTGATACTGGCACCTAGATCGGCTAGGGCCATGCAGTTCTCTACTCTCGGGAAGTTACAAAGGATTAAGAAACGACCCGGATCACCAAGCTTGGTTGTCAATTTCCTTAAGAGCACTACAGAGCAATTCTCATTAAGTTGGGTGTTAGCAATATCAAGAAGCTTCTCCTTGTCGCTAAGAAGATCTTGGAACATTTTCGCGTACTTAGGCATGTGAGCGAGAGCCTCAGCGAAGGAGATGTTGAAATTCAATTGTTTGAACATTTTAAGAAAGTTCGAAACCTTAATATCATCCTTGCTTTTGAGCTTCTCTTTCTTCAACCTAGATGGATAAGGTATATCGGAAGAAGAGGAAGGCTTTGGGATCGAAGGATCACTCACATCCTTGGGTGGAGGAGGGGTAGAAGTAAGAGGTGGAGAAATTGGGGAAGTAGAAGGTTGGGGAATAGGAGCAGGTGACTCGTTCTCCTTAGTCACAATCACCGGTGGAGGTATAGGAAGCTCGGGTTCCTTCGTACCTTTGCCTCTGCGAGTGGTGATTGCTTTCATCTCCCCTATTGGATTCGCAACGGTGTTACTCGGAAGAGTACCCGAAGAAGAGGGTTGATTACCGTGGAAGAAACTAGCCATCATGTTTCTTAAGTCATTCGTTTGACTATCCATAGTGTTTCTCATATCAGCTCTCAGATCGTTCCCTTGTTTCACCAGGTCTGCTTTCAAGTTGCGCACTTCCTGTTGGAGATTGTCCACGAGCACATCGTTAGTCTTCATGTAGGTTCCGATGTCTTGGTGTAATGCGGTGGGTTGGTTGGGAGGAGCATTGTATGCGGGTGGTTGATAAGCAGGTTGCTGGTAAACTTGGTTGTTTCTTTGAGGTGGTTGTTGTTGTTTGTGAGGTGGTATGTATGGTCCACGAGATTGTTGTTGTTGTTGAGGAGGGCAGTTGAGGTTTTGTTGTTGGTTTGGGTTGTTATGAGTAAAACCGGGTGGTGAGAGATAGTTGTTGGAGCGGTAGCTAAGCAAGTTACGGTCGCCTTGAGGTCGAGCTTGATAAGTGGGTTGAGGATAGGTACCGTATGCTGCATTCACATTCTCAGAAGGATAGTCTTGGGTGGCAGTACAAGTGGTGTAAGAGTGAGGACCCCCGCATATCTCACATGGTTGGCTAACAGCATTGCCTTGAGCGTCTTTAGCGTTTCTAGCATTGATGCTGTTGGTGTTGCTGGCGGTTTGGGTAGCAAGCGATTCAAGAAGTGCAGTGATTTTGTCAATTCGCTTGTCGCTGTCACTAGTACTAGCACTAGCGACATTGGTCTGAACACTCTTTGTTTGCACACGAGACTTATTTTCAATAATATCCCAAGCAGCATTGGAAGTCTTAGCCAAAAGATTACCCCCCCGAGGCACTGTTTAGTGAATCTTGGTCATTCATGCTTAAACCATTATAAAAAGTATTAATTTGGTGCACTTTGGTAAAACCATGTTGTCGGCATTTTCTTAAAAGATCTTTGAAACGATCCCAAGATTCACTAAACGACTCATCATACTTTTGTTCAAAGTTGATAATTTCATTCCACAAAGCGGTAGTACGAGAGGGTGGGAAAAAGTAGTTGATAAACTTGGTCTCCAAATCCGTCCATGTAAGAATACTATGTGGCGGTTCCTTAGCAAGCCAATGCCGGGCTTGTCCCTCGAAAGAAAAGGGAAAAAGTTGTAAACGGATTACCTCTTGTGGAACACCATTGTATTTGACCGTATTAGTGAGTTGCAAGAATCTCTTGATGTGGTCATGTGGGTCATCAATGGTACGCCCCAAGAATGGTTGAGCAGAGACCATCTGGATAAAACCGGATTTGAGCTCATAGTTGTTGGCTGCAAACGCGGGTATCACAATTGGATCATTGTTGCCATCTACATGTGCTTGCAGAAGTTCAATCATTGGGCGATTGTCTGGTAGAGGCTCATTGTTGTTGTTATTATTGTTGTTGAAAGGTGGGTTGTTTTTGTTATTGTTATTGTTTTGAGGTGGGTTATTGTTGTTGTTTTGTACACCGGCCATGTCTAAGTTATCAAGAGGCTCGGGCTCTTGATAAGACGTTGATCGAGTGCGCATACACCTGCAAAAGAACTAACAAGGCAAAAACAAGAAATATTTTTGGTTTTTATGGTTTTTTTTTAATTTTTAGGATTTTTGAAAATTTTATATTTTTTAGGGTTTTTGAAAAAAAAATTATGAAAAAGTAACGTTCACGGCGAACGGATCCCAAAATCCAAGTTCTCACAAAAAAATGTTGATCTTAACGAGAAGAGCCGGCAGCGGCGCCATTTGATACATGTGTTTTCATTGGGGTTCGGATTTAAGTTCTCGGTATCTCCTCGAATTGATCTCAGTTCTAAGTGGAATGATTTGTTCTTGGTTAATAAAAAGGTGTTTGTTTGTTTATCTATTTTAAACTAATGACAAATAAGTAAGTGTCGAAGAGTAAAATTAAGGCTTTAAAAGATTAAACTAAAAAGGCAAGTTAAAAGTAAATGCTTGAAAACTTAAAGTCACGGTTAGGTTAAATAACTTGAACACTTAATAAAACTAACATTTGAAAAACTTTGTAAAAACAAGAAATTTAAACAATCGGAAAATTAAATAGGAACCTGATCGGAATGCTCAAAGGAAAGTCTAAATCGGAATGTGAACAAAAGAGTGCAATCGGAATAATGGAAATCGAGTCAAATCGGAATACTACAAACAAGTCACAATCGGAATACTGGGAATAAAGGCTCAGATCGGAATACCCAAAAATAGCTGCAATCAGAATATCCAAAACAAGCCAAATCGGAATCTATGAAACCCTTTTCCGATCGGGTGATCGGAATGAAGGGGAGTGCCTGGTCGGAATATCAGGTCGGAAAAGGGCTTTGCCCTTTCCGAAAACAGTGTTGATCCGAAACTTAGGCTAGGGAATAAGCTATTGACTAAGCTAATACCCAAACAAGCACGAATCCAAAAAGAATCGGATTAAATAAGCTCAAATAACAATTTATCTAAACTTCAAATAAGCAAAAACATAAATCAAATGATAAAAAGATAAACTTTTTTAAGAAAACTTTAGAAAGTAAATAGCAAAACTAACAAATAAGCCAATAAGCACAAGGATCTCAAAGCTTATTTGTGTAGAAACTTAGGAAAATATAAAAAGATTAACTTTTTAAGCACAAAATCATTGATGAACAACACGGATCATACGAGATTTGTACCAAAATCAATCAAAATCAAAGAAAGGAAGGATGAGATTAAAGATTAAAAGCTTAAAACTTGAACTTGATTAATGAAAAGAACAATACAAAGGTTTTATCTTTGAAAGATTAAAAGGAAGAAAGATGAAAACTATTGAGAGAAAGTTTAGAACTTTCTCTCTCTAAAACTAGAGAGAGTGAAAAACTAAAAACTAACTAAGACTAACTAAGTGTCTCAAATTTGTGAAGTAAAGTCCTATTTATAGGCAAGTCTTGTGGGCTTTGTGAATGGGCTTGGTTTTGGGCTTCTTTTCTTCTTCCTTATTTAGTCTTCACGTTTTTTACATAAACGTTTCCGACTTTGGATTTTGAGAAGTGTCGGTGAATAATTCCAACTCGTCTTATAATCTTTTGTTTTAATAGACTCGAGTTCTTCTACATATATGAATCTTCCATCTTTGGCTCTATTCTTCGATAAATCTTCAAATAGGCACAATGACTTCAAATCTTTTGCATCTCTTGGACAATAGACTTCGTCTTGAGTCTTTTTCCTCGATAAAACCCGTGCAATCCCATGTTTTCTTCAATATTCATCCGGTTGACTCTGAAAACACAATAAACACAAAAACCAGGCATAATTCCAAACAAATGATATTAAATACGTGTTTTGGTCTTGTTTTAGTCAGAAATAAGTGGTGAAAGGATGGGTGTTTTCACACCTATCAAATACCAAACTTATAATTGACTCTATCAAATCTCGTTCTCCACAATTTAAAATCTCAAGGAATGAGACTCGTGGATGCTTAGCCAATTAAATCAAAGTTTTGGGTTTTCAAGTCGTCTATAGGATCTTGCAAATTCTTAGACTTTTTCAAGTTTAGAATTCACATTTTAAAGTTCCCTTGATAAACGACTTTCTAAGATCAGTTATAGGAACTTGCGAAAAGTTCTTCTTCTTAACCCATAAGAGTTAAGACCTTCGCAGTTAAAGTTCCCTATATAAAGGCCTAGCAAAACTTGACTTAAACACGTTAAGGATACTAGCTAGAGTAAACTTGGATAAGTAAACTCGGGTTGAGTCAAAAGATTCACAACGTTGAAAAATTAAAACCACTTTATTAAAAATATATTCTAATAAAGAAAGAAAATAACTATACAAAGGTAAAACTACTAGGCCAAAATAGATCGAAATTTTTGAAAAATGTCGAAAAATCAATTTTCCGGTTAAAATGAGGACAAATACATGGAAAAGACCACTTAACTTTGATAGAAGTCCCCCTACACTTAATATAAACATTGCCCTCAATGTTTAAGCATGTGGGAGTAAACTCCCCTACACTTAGGACATTGTGCACTTTGTTTAAATCTTGCTAAGGAAAGGACAACTAAATTGATTCCTATTTTAATATTGAAGAATATAAAATAGAGAATCAAAAGAGTTTAGGATAGAACTGGGAAGACGGGAACACGGAATCACGGGTCGTCAAAGGTCATCAAGAATGGATCTTTGATAGCTCGAATCCCTACTCATGATAAGAAAACAACAAACACATACTAGGGTCTCCTCCTACACTTATTCTTAAAAACAGATAAAAATGATAGATACTGCGGGTTGCCTCCCGAGAAGCGCTTGTTTTTGTTAACCGAGTCGTGAGCCTGACTCGACCTTGAATAGCATAGGAAGAAGCTTGAAACACATCCACCAGGATCAAAGACATGGTTTTCATCCATCAAGTAACACAAGCTTAAGGAGAACAAGGCAAGCCAAAGAAGAGTTGGCAAGGTTCCCTTAAGCAGTTGTTGAGCACGGTGGTAGCAAGGGTGATGAGGTGCAATCATATCTCCAAAAGTTACAAAAATCTTTCCTTTTATTTCATCAGATGGATACTGAGATGGCTTAAAAATTGCAATACCGGGATCGAACACCTTTTCATTTAGGGGAAAATAACACTCAGGCTCAGTAGACCTTGAAGAAGATCCGCTATAAATCGCACAATCTCATCCTCAGAAGGTGGATAGAGAGGTGTCAAAACATAAGTACTGCGGATGGTGGTGTCTTCCGGCTTCTGCTCCTTTGGAACGGGTTTCTTCATATCCAAAGGAGGATAAAGAGCATCATAAAAGTCCAAAGGAGGAGAATCACTCTCATTTGGGAAGTAAGTGTTGAGAAAAGTAGCAAAATATTCCTCAAATGAGTAGTCATCCAAAGTAGGATCAAGCATGGTTGGTAGAGGATCTTCATCATATAAAGAATCACTCGAAAGAGTATCGACATCATCAAAGTCATCATAAGTTGGCATGTCTTTATACTCAGAAGAAAAATCATCAGAATCATCCATATCAGAACTAGAATTATCATCATAGTCATCATAGATCGGTGGAGACTCATGAATTGGTGGAGGATCAAAATAAGAGAGAGAATCATCCACATCATCTTTGAACAGTGGATTATCATAGCAAGAACCGAAAAGAGGATTGTTGTAGACGACAAAATCATCAAGCACATTAATCATATTCGTTGATTCTCTTCCATTCGGTTTGGTTGTGATCTTCCCTATTTTAAACACTTGTGTATCATTCCCGACTCTTAGAATAAGTTCACCTTCAGCAACATCAATTAAAGCTTTTCCGGTTCTTAAGAATGGTCGTCCAAGTATTAACGGAATACGAGGGTCCATTTCATAATCAACAACAACAAAGTCGACCGGAAAAGTGAAGGTACCAACTTTAATAAATACATCTTCAGCAATACCAACGGGGTAAGCGAGAGTTCGATTTGCTAGCTCAAGAGTCATCTTGTTGGAGTAAGGTCGGGTAATGATAGTGTTTTCCAAACACTTAAAGGCATCAGATTTATACTTGCCCCGAGATCGGCTAAGGCATTAATATCTTTGGTTTGGTTAAAAATGCATGGAAACACGAAACGACCGGGATCTCCAAGTTTTCAGGAAGTTCTTTAAGAATGACTACAGAACAGTTTTCATTTAAGCGTGTGTTGACAAACACAGCCATCTTTTCCTTTTTATTAAGCAATTCCTTAAACATCTTAACAAATTTAGGCATTTGGGCTAGAGCTTCAACAAGGCTAAAGGTGATGGTCAGTCCTGAATCTTCTTCAAAAAGTTTGACACTTGAATATCATCCTTGGTGAGCAATTGGCACTTGTCTAAGCGAGAAGGATAAGGGATATTGGGTTTAGGTGGTGTAGGTGTAGCAGGTAAAGGTTGAGATGTTGAAGGTTTAAAGGTGGAAGGTGGGGTTGGTGAAGGGTGTTTCTTGGGAACTACTTCAGTAAGAGGTGGAGACGGTAATGGAGAACTAATACTAGGCGTGGGAGTAGGAGGGATAAATGGTGGTGGATGAGGTGTAGATGGAGTAACTAGGGAAGGATAGATGGTTCTACTAAAGTTGCTCCACTGCGTGTAGTAATAGCGCTCACATTCTCTCTTGGGTTGGTGACGGTATTAGAAGGAAGGGAGCCCGAAGTAGAGGGTTGGGTTCTTGGAAAGAAACTATCCATCATATTCTTCAAATCATTTGTTTGATTGCTGAAGGAGGTTTGCATATCATGTTTAAGCTCAGTTCTAATATCATTCCCTTGCTTAGTGATATCTCCTTTCAAGTTGATGATTTGGCTTTGCAGATTCTTAACTAGCTCTCCTTGGGTCCTCATGAAAGCTTCAACATCATGATTAATGGGTGGTGCTTGTTGAGCGGGTGGGTGATAAGGATTATAAGCTCGAGGTGGGTTTGGATTGCTTCTATTGTAGTTGTTGGGATTGTGGTTTTGAGGAGAAAAATCGGGTGAAAGAAAGTTGTTAGAACGGTAACTTAGTAAGTTACGATCACCTTGAGGTCGGGCTTGATAGCTTTCCGTTGAATAGTTACCATGAGCCGCACACACGTTTTCCGGATTTTCATGAGTGGAAGGACAATCAGTGTATGAATGAGGACCGCCGCAGATCTCACAAGTAGTTGCTACAACTTTAGCTTGTTGTTGTTGATTTGTGGCCAAAAGTTGCATGTTTTTGCTTATTTCGACCATTGTGCGGGTCAATTCGGTGATATCAAGGTTTGAAGAAGTAGAAGAAACATTGACTCTCGGGTTTGATCTTGAGGATGCGGATGAATCCTAATTTTTGTGGTGAGTGGTCATGTTCTCTATAAGCTCTCTACACTCCTCAGGTCTTCTTTTCATAAATGTGCCACCGGCGGCTGCATTAATCGTATCACGATCATAAAAAGTTAAATTGTTGTAGAAAGTATCAATTAAGGTAACGGGGAGCATGTTGTGGTTTGGACATCGATCGATCAAAACATTATATCGTTCCCAAGCATCAAAAAGTGATTCATCAGGTTCTTATGTAAATCCACTAATTTGATTCCGAAGGCTCGTGACCAGGGATGGTGGAAAGTAGCGCGACAAAAATTGTTGAGTCATCTCATCCCAAGTATGAATTTAATTCTTTGGAAGACGATCAAACCATTTTTCAGCATGGTGGGATAAGGTGTGTGGAAATAGGTGAAGGCGAAGAAAATCCATGGTAACACCGGGCAACTTCATGCTTTGAGTTACGGTAATGAATTTGTCAAGGTGTTTTTGGCATCATCATCCGGCAATCCGCGAAAAGGACAAGTTTTTTGAACTTGTTGGATCATGTGATGCTTCAACGAAAACTCTGGAGCCGTGATTTGCATCGGCGCAATCGGTCCTCCTCGTCCGTTCATGGTTGGTTGACAAAGCTCCTCCATCGTCCGAAGGTCTAGTGGGGGAACATTGTTGTTATTATTCATGTTGGGGTGGGGTGGATTATTGTTGTTGTGCACACCAGCCATATCTAAATCTTCACGAGTCTCGGGCTCAGAATAAGATGAAGATCTAGTACGCATACACCTACAAAAGAAAAAGAAAAAGATACCAAAGAAATAGAGAATATATATGTACTTGTAAAAATAAAATCATTTTGGTGCAAAACTTTGAAAAAGAAATGCTTTTTATAAGTTTTTTTAATGTTTTGGTATTTTTGAAATTTTTTAATTTCTATGGATTTTTGAAAATTTTTGAGCAAGAAAATACGTCCACGAGTGAACCGATCCCAAATTTCAACGCGTCTCTCACAGAAAACCGTTAATCTTTACGAAAAGAGCCGGCAGCGGCACCATTTAATAACTGAAAAATCGTTCTTTGAAGTATGTCTTATCGAATTGACAATGGTTAACGTGTGACTCAGTTGTCTTTTGGTAGATAAAATAATAGATTGGTCGTTGTTGTAAAATAAATGTGCAAGACTTTAAAGTAAATGACATGTAATTAAAGTTAAAACTAATTTAATAAGTAATTGTGCAAAATTTAAAACTTTAAAAGTAAATGACGAGAAATTAAGACTTTAAAGGTAAATTAATTAAATGACAAAAATGAAAGCTTGACGAGAAGTAAATTTGACAATGTAATAAAAATGAAAATTTGAAAACTTAAAATAATGCAATCTAAAAAATAAAGCTAAAACAAAATAATAAAACTAAACCTGTCGGAATACCCTCCATCGAAATCCTGTCAGAATCCGATCGGAATGTATGCTTACCTATCGGAATGTTCAGTCAGAATATTCACAAGTAATCCTGTCGGAATAACAACTCACCTATCGGAATACGGTCGGAATCCCCTATCAGAATGTAAGAACAGAATCTATCGGAATGAATAAAAAACAAAACTATCGGAATAAGTAAACACTAAGCTATCGGAATGCAATGATCGGAATATGGCTGATGAAAATTTGGCAGCACTTCGTCGTAATAAAGCCTTAAGACCCGTCGCAATGTACGATCGCAATGAGCGATCGCAATCACGATCGGAATAAGGGGGAAAAACCGTCGAAATCTCAAAACCATATTCCGATGCAACGATCGGAATAAGTGAAATCTGTCGGAATCCAAAACCCCACGCTTTTGCGATGAAGCACTAAGCAATCCGATAAAGTGAAATAAGCTAAAAACTCAATAAGCACTTCCAATAAGCACTTATCAAAAACTAAACCAAAGCAATAATAAGACGAACAAATAAGCACAAATTTAAAAACTTTTCAAAACACAAATTAAGCAAGCTTTATAAACGAACTAAAATAGAAAGATTAAACTTTTTAAAAGATGAAACTTTTAAGAACACTCAAAAGAAAATAATCTAGATACTAAATAAGCAAAAATCACAAACAAAATAAGAATTTCAAACGTAAAGATTTGATAAGAACAATGGAAAATTAAGAACATTTGTCAAATAAACATCAAGATTAAACAAAACTTCAAGATTAATCAAACACAACAAGATATTTAAAAGCAAGAAAGGAAGAATGAAATGATTACTGAAGAATATGGATAATCTTATTAATCAATAAGGTGGGTTGAAGGTTTCTTGAGAGAGAAAGTAGTGAGAGAAAGTGAGAGAGAAAATGTGTGTATTTTATTCAAATGGAATGAAACATTAACCAACAACCAACCCCTTTCCATGGTGGAAAGGGGTATTTATATCCAAGCCACTAATGGGCTTGGGCCGACCCATGACAAGCCCATGGGCCGGTTTTTACTTAACTAAATAAGCAAACATTAACTACGAGCTATACAACATTAATAATATTGTGGAGTGACCGATACTTCTAAATATACGTTAAAAACGTATTTCTAACAATCTCCCCCTAAGAGAGGTCACTCCACGTTACACAGTTCTAAACCTAGCATACTATACTAAGTCTTCGTTCTTCAGCTCGTAGTCTTTTTTTCTTTTCTTTTTGTTGTGAATATGTTGATTTGGTCTTTTAGGCTTTGGCTTTAGAGCATTTTTCTTTTGACCAATCACGTGCGATCTTTGCCTTCTTGTGAATCTTGTCTCCTCGTGACTCCATGTTCCACACACTTATGTCTTTTGTTGAATTCTTGAAAGCTTCAGAGTTTGGTACAACGGAAGACTTCATTTTGTACTTTCTTGAATTTTGCTGAACTTTGATGCAGAAAAACATAAGCATGTGGGAACGACTTCAGCTGGTACACCGCAACGCCACCGTCTTCGCAACAACATGATAAGACACGAATGAAATGTCTTAGAACATTTCATTCTAAATCGGTAGCGTTTTACCTCTGGTCGGTGAAGACCGTCGGACGATATTAGATATCGTACCTGTGACGTATAGTTTCAATTAAGTAACTTCCTGACAGGATTTCGCGGGTAAACCCGTTCTCTTTATTCGACGATCACTAAGCTTGACTGCGAACATAAAGAGTGAATCACTTGGATAAATTATCCTTGTGATTGAAGCCGTCAATTCGTGAAACCTGGAACAAGTGAATTTCAATTAAGATTTTCACCATCGTTGCTTTCCAGTTATCACGAGCTTAATTCATAAAGAATCTTGCACGTCACCTACCAAGTGCTGTTTGATGTTAACACTAGAAGGATTTCCACTCGTCACTGTGAACACTAAAGAGTGTCTCTCTGAGTGTTCTGGCAAGATCATATAATAATGCGTAGAGGCCTGGAACGAGTTTAAGTTCAATTAAGAATTAAACTACTGTTTCTTTCCAGTTTGTCACAAGATTGGTTCTTAAAGAACCGCACGTGTAACCTACCATGAGCTTGTTTGATGTTGGCTCAAGCAGGATTTCCATCTTCATTGTAATACTTGCGTATTACTCGGATGTTCTGGCAATATTACAAGAATACTGCGTAGGACTCATAAAAATCTCTTACTTTTCACAGTGTGTGAGAAAGCAAGGAATAAATGAAACGTGTCCTAATGAGACTTTTGATGATCGCGTGGCTCTAGACTTGATAGTGCGTTTTGATTTAGTGAGCGATGGCTGGAGAGGAGTGCCACCTTTTCAATATCAGTCTATTCGGAGTGAATAAACCAATAGATAACGTGTTGATCTCCGTGTGATTAAAACAAATACATTTTGAGATATATTTGAGTTAGCTGGGAAGGGTTGTGTATTGCATCGCTGGGTCCATGATGTCTTTCTTCAATATCGAGAATCATTAACAAATGATCTCAATAGCATATGTATTGATCCGGTTTCTGCCTAAAGTTGTAAGGAGGGCTTCTTTCTTTACACCCTTTATCTTTACATTTCTTTTTCATTCTTCAACCCCTTCAGTACTTACCAATACATCATTACTAGCACCTTGTTGTGATTGTTCCAGTGCTAGCATCAGTAATTAGTCGGTACTCTGCTACGTTCACAATCTTTCTCCATCTTTCCTAGGACTTCTAATTCTATCTAGGGAATTGTCCTTGGGAAGATTCCATCGGTTCTGATGAATCATTGGACTAATACCTATTCCTACCACCCTTTTGTCACCACATCCGTCGTGAATAAAGCGTGTTTTGGGAAAGTATAGTCACCCTGAAAAATCCTTGAAAATCACTTAAGGTACTTGTGATATTGAAATCAAGAGTTTTGTACCTTAAGTGTTTTGTTCATCAAAAAACGCTCCCCCTTAACACGTGCTTTACACATATTAAGTTGGATTTATCGTTAAGTCTTTTTCATCTTTTAGCCAAGTATCATTTAAGTCTCCTTAATCCCATTTTCTCCCTTATCCAAAATGTTAACCATTAATATTTGGGATATTGAATGGATTAACCGGTCTTTGGGTAAAAATGAAATCAATGTTTGGCCATAGAACATATTAATGCTCCCCCTTAAATTAATAAGGGTTAATTGTAGTGCTTTAGTATGATATATTTTGAATGGTTTAGAATCTCGTGAGGAATTCTTGAAAAATTATCATACCTTAACACTACATCAAGCCATAAAATCACAATATTCACAAAATTTACATATTCACAATTAAAACCAATATAGAGTGGACCTGAGATGTACGACCCATTAGATGGATCGTTGCAGTAACTTGTGGTGCACTCCATATGGTCTACCACCAACGAATCTTTCTAAGCTCCTCATCTATCTACGTTCCCGGAGCTTTTCATCAATCTTCTTGATCACATATGTCGCCATTTTCCGATAACCCGGATGCCAATCCTCAATCATTTCTGGTAATGACCCACCAGAATTAAGATGCTCCAATTTTCCTCTGACGTATATGAGAGTCCCATCACTGTATTTATGAAGCTCACCTACCCTCATAAACTTCATGATCCCACGACTGTTCATGTAGAAAATCCCGTACATCGGAACGGCAATGCCGGTATAGGGACATCTTTTGACATGTTGAGGTAGAACTTGATTCATTCGACGGGTCATGTTAAGCTTCCTTTGGTAGCTTTCAACTCCCAATTGAAGATCTTCAACTCGTTTCTTGATAACAATGCTTCGTGTGAACATACGAAGTGCTGTATTCAAGGCAATGATTTCTTCACGAGTAAGATGGGTAAGTTGATCACGGGTCATCATAACAAACATGTCTTCGATATCTTCAAGGCGAATGATAGAAAAATCTCCCTGTTGTATCGTGTATTCTCTGTCATCCTCCCTTTTTAGACGAATCTCCGTCACATGATTATAGCCATTCTTGGGTTCAAATTTCAGTCCCAAAATACTTGAGATGCGAATATCGGATTTGACACTATTACCTGAGTTGGCTAAGCAGCAACCTCTGTACGCCCTTCGGACTCGCTCGTCCCAATGTGATGCTCCTATAACAGCATACATATCATAATTCCGGCTTACCTTTGGAACCCAGAGTCGGTTTACCTTTTCCTCGATCCAGGGTATTGTCCCCTAGTTAGCAGCTTTCAACAAGGTCGGGGAGGTTGCGTACTTGGATGATCCCTTGAGGAGATACTCAAGATCATAGGTGACAAAGAAGTCAAGAGCAATTTGATTATCTTGAGAGGGATCAAGTGGAGGTGGAGCTCTTTCTGACTCATGAAGGCCTGGCCTTTGAACGGTATTGAGAGCTTTCAGGACCTCGTCAGCATAATACTCGTACTCCATGCGGCTTAACCTGGTTTTGGCGTGAATTCTCTTGTCCTTTAGCGCTCTCTTCACCAAAGACGGAGTGACCGAAGATTTGAACTCATGAGCCAAAAATGCACACAAGTTTATCGGACTACGGATACGGAGAAATCGAACATCTCTATCAGCGTCTGTGATTGGATCATATTTAGCAGCTGCCGTGATCCAAGCTTGTGGCGGTGCAGTTTCATCAATCTCCAATGTATCTGCCCAGTCCCGTGTGCTTGACTCAGGAACAGTAGATTGTGGTTCTTTTTGCAGAGGAGTAGAAACATGAACACATGTTGGTTCGGATTCAGGCATTTCGGCGGTATCATGAACAGGCGAGTGTTGTGCAGATTCAGGTTCAGTTACTGGTTCTGCAATCACATGAGCAACAAAAGAACTAATAGGATTAGTGGTAACATGTATAGAAACAGTAACGGATGTACCGGGATTCGATGACGCAGTAGCAGCATTCACATAATGGCGCCACTTGGTTCGTCCTTGATATGTGTGTAAACACACATCTTTTCTACCACTTAATTACAATAATAACCGGACCAAAACGTATATTTTATGTCTTTTATGTCGTAATTATGCGTGGTTTGTGTTTTTGTTGTGATTTAGGAGGAAAAGGTGAAAAGTGGAGAAAACACGGTAATTCACGGGCATTTACGGACTTTTAATGAAGAAAAAGATGAAAGACGAAGTCAAGAAGTCAAGAGTGCAAAAAGAACGGAAGTCCAAGACCAATTCTGAAGATTTATCGAAGAAAAAGTCAAAAGACGGAAGTTTATCAAAAGCCGAAGAATTCAAGTCTATTTTATTGAAGAATTTAAAGACGAGTTCAAAGAAATCCCGAAGCCAAAAGTCCTTAAAGTTCAAGTTTAAAGAAGATTAGAAGAATAAAGGACTAATGGTGCAATTAATGAAGATTAAAGAAGGAAGGACCTAATCTTGTAATTAAGAGAAAAGGAAAGAGGGGAGGAAGCTTCCTTAATCCTCCCCTATAAATAGTCATTAGTTGTAATCATTTTCTTTTGTTGGCTAAGTGTGACAATTAGTCTTCCACATTTAAATACCTTGTCATTTAATTTCTTGTCAATTTAATTACCTTTTCTTGCACCTTAAATTCATTTAATTTCAAGTAAGTTTCCATTTAATTATTGTCAATCTTTACATTATCTTGTCAATCTCTTATCTACCTTTCTAAATCTTTGATTTTTATGCTTATGTTTGTGTTCATGTTCATGCTTTTATTTTGATCAAATGGGTTTTTGATTATTGAGGTTAAATTTGTTTGTTTTGTTGATTTAAATTGTTTGTTTATGATTATTAGTTGTTTCGTTATTAGTTTTAGTTAAATCGTGTGTTTGATTTTGATTATATTGTGTTATATCTGCTGTTACTGTTATCCCTTGTTCTTCGCGATAGTTTGTTTGTGTTTCTGTATTTCCAGGAAATCTTCCGAATCAAGAGAGGGAGTCTGTTAATTCGGAACTTCAAAGTTTCGAGTCAAGGGTTTCATCCGGAAGAATTTAGGATCAACAAAACTTCCGAGTAAAGCTTTGTTCATCCGGATCATTCAAAGTTCCGGACGAAGGAAAAACTTCCGACTCAAGCTTTGTTCATTCGGAACTTAAAAGTTCCGGATCAATTGACTTCATTCGGAACTCAAAAAGTTCCGGATCAATCAAAAAGTTCCGGACGAAGGTCAAAGTTCCGAGTCAGCCAGATCTTCTGAACCAAGTTCCAGGTCAATAAGTTCCGAGTCAAGAGTGTTTCATCCGGAACATTAAAAGTTCCGGATCAACATCTTTTTGTTCATTCGGAACTTAAAAGTTCCGAATCAAGGGCTAAGTTCCGAATCAAGGTTGTTCATTCGGAAGTTTTGAACTTCCGAATCAAGGGTTTTGTAAGTTTCTTTTTGATTTTCTTTTTAAATTTCTGTCTTTTATTTTTAAAGCTTATTTTTCCCACCTTTTATTTTTAATTGCACTTTAAGTTTATTTGTCTAGCTTTATTTTAGCCTTGCCTTAGTTTAAGTTTTAGTTGTGTTTTAAGTTTGCCTTAGATAGATTTAAGTTCGCGTCATTTACTTTAGTGCCCTTTAATTTCAGTCACGTTTTAAATACTTGCACCATTATTTTAATTAGACATAGATTTACTTTAAGAGCACTTTTATTTTAAAGTTTTGCACATTTAATTTTAAACACTACAACGACACATCTTTGTTCCACCAAAATAAAACTGAGTCACACATTAAACACAAGTTTTTCAGTTCGAAGAGATTGGTACAACGAACTTTATCCTGAGTAAAATCAAGTTATCAGTCCTGACTCCGTAGAGGTGGACTTTTCCTTTCGGGCAGCACTTTCTGAGACTTGGTACCAGACTTGGATGGTTTCTTTTTGCTGCCAACCTTGTCCCCCGTTTCATCGTCATCAGACTGATCAGGCTTGTCATTTTTACCACCATCATCCTCATCATCATCCCCGTTGCTACCCTTATCACTCTCCTCATTTTGATCATCACCATCACCATCATCATCATCATCACCATCATCACCATCACTACCTTTGTCATCACCATCATCGTCATCGTCTTCATCTTCTTCACCATCATCCTCCTCTAGTTCACAATCTTCCTTTTCCTCCTCATCCAAAATGTGGTAAGGTACCACACTTCCAAACATCTTAAACAACCGATCATCCTCCAAGATAGCTTCATTGAGTGCTTTGTAGAGTGTCCGCTGAACTTTAGACTTGTCAAAAGATCCAACTTCCTTTATGCGAGCTTTGAGGATCTTCTTTAATTCAAAATCCGTTAAGTCATATGCAATTTTGTAAGCTGACTCGGAAGGGTTGGACGACTTAATCATCAAGTTATCAGTCGCAAGTTTCCTCATCTCATCACGCAGCTTTGGCAAAAGGGACTCAATAGATTCATTCACTCTCTCTACAATAGAAGCTTCAAGTGTTTCTTTCTGCTCCTTATATTTATTCTTTATAGCTCGAAGTCTCGTAAATCGTGCTTCATGCTTATCAGCTTCAGCCTGTTTGACCTGAGCAAGTTCTTCTGCATGAGCTTTACGTGTCAACTCCATCTCTGCAGTGAACTTAGCTAGCATCTCTTCTTGGGCTTTCTTGGATGCCTCTTCACTTTCCACTCGTCGAAATAGCTCTTCTCGAAGTTGATCCATCTCTTTTCTTTGATTTTCCGTATGTTTATCCAACATTTCTGCCATTACAAATGCAGCCATTGAAGATGGTGCAGAGCTACTCTGGGATGGTTGAAGAGGCACGGTTGTGATTACAGTACTCATGACGGAAGTAGGTGGAGGTGGAGGGAATGGTGTTGGTACCGGTCGGGTTGGTAAAGGCTGGATTGGTGGAGGTTGAGTTACAAGAGGCTGTGTAGTCACAATGATTGTTGTAGCACCGGACTCCTTCTCAACACTTGCTATATCAGCAATGGATGTCTCCTTCGATGCTGAGTAACGTTCGGGTGATCGAAACTCACTAATGTCATTTGGCTCCTCGTATTCTTCTTCAACATCCATCTGTGCACCCGAACCACCACCGCCCGTGTCTCTCCTACTCTTTTCAATAGCCATCTTCATTAACTTTTTCTAAGTCTTTTGAGTTAGCTCGAGAGTAGGATCGTCATCAATATCTTCTTCATCGTGAAGAACAAGCTCGTCAGCCGTGCTCTTACCCTTCTTAGCCGCAGTCTTTGTCTTCTTGGTTTTAGGCTCACGTAAGTCAACATCTTGCTTACGTTTGCCTTTGCTTTTGACTGTAGTTGACGAGACTTCTCCCGCCTGAACTTTTTCTCGTTGTTTTCTGATTTCTATTAGCATTTGCTTGTAATCATCAGAAGCTAGAATTTTGTCCGTCAGGAGATAGCTAGGACCAGGACCAGGATTAACAGCACCAGAGGATCCTTCATGCCTTAGGTCCACAATGTCATCAGCCTCTTCAGTGTGGTGACAGCTTGCTGCGCGCTTATCAATAGAGGCATCATTCTTCATAAAATAATGAATTATAAGCTTGATAAACCGAGGGTAAGGAAAGACATTAGCCTTCAGCTTCTTGTTTTGGAAGAGTTGAAAGTTAAACTCTTCCCACAACAAGGATGCATAATCTGTATTTAAGCCTTTGTACTTTCCATAGAAGATGTTCATAATTGGACCACGCACAGCATCATGCCCAGTTGTTTTAGGTGTAAGACATCTACTAAGGATACCAAAGATAGCTCTCCAAGGTTGACCCACTTTGGCTGTGGTAAAATCAGACACTATTCGTATGTCAGGACATCCAAGAGCACGGAACATCTCCATGAGTTCGTCTTTGTTAGGGTTCCTTGAAAATGACAGACCTTTGGGTGTATCCCGAATTCCAAATATCTTGCGGAAGTCTGAAGCGGTGAGTGTCTGTTGCTTGTTGTCGAGGGAGAAGGTGATTTTGTTTGAAGTAATTTTCTTGGTAGCCCAGAATTCATACATGTAATCGAATGGCACCGAAGCAGTACTCCTTAAAGCATTCTTGAAGTGAGATTGATCAAGGATTGCTGAGGCGACTTTGAATCCATGGTGAGTGGATTGAGAAACTTCCTTCAGCCGGTAATTGTTTGGTATGAACTTGAGGGCTTTTGCCTCAGCAATTGCGGCTGCTCTAGCATTTTGGAGTTCTTGCACGGTTGGATTAGTCATGGTGTCTGCTTAAGATAAGACATAAAAGGTTGATACACAGAACAATATATATACCATCTTCAAGTAATTATAACAAGCAAACGATTATCAATCCAATACTCCTTCGTTCGGAACACCTTGGTTCGGAACACCTTCGTTCGGAACAACTTCGTTCGGAAATCATTCGTTCGGAATACCTTCGCTCGGAAGTCATTCGTCCGGAACACCTTCGTTCGGAAGTCATTCGTTCAGAACACCTTCGTTCGGAAGTCATTCGTCTGGAACACCTTCGTTCGGAAGTCATTCGTTCGGAACACCTTCGTTCGGAAGTCATTCGTTCGGAACACCTTCGTTCGGAAGTAGTTCGTTCGGAACACCTTCGTTCGGAATTAGTTCGTTCGGAACACCTTCGTTCGGAAGTTGTTCATTCGGAACACCTTCGTTCGGAAGTTGTTCATTCGGAACACCTTCGTTCGGAAGTCATTCGTTCGGAACACCTTCGTTCGGAATTCATTCGTTCGGAACACCTTCGTTCGGAAGTCGTTCATTCAGAACACCTTCGTTCGGAAGTCATTCGTTCGGAACACCTTCGTTCGGAAGTTATTCGTTCAGAACACATTCGTTCGGAAGTTATTCGTTCGGAACACCTTCGTTCGGAAGTCATTCGTTCGGAAGTTATTCGTTCGGAAGTTATTAGTTCGGAAGCCATTCGTTCGGAAGTCATTCGTTCGGAAGTTCTAAATCCTTGTTCATTCGGAATGCACTAAAATCGTTCTACCATGAATTATTCTAATAGCATTCGTGTGTTTTAAGGCATTCTAAGGCAACAATACTCGTTCTAATGCTAATCCGAGCCAAACCCAGCTAAATCCCCTAATCAATTTGACCTAATTAAAGCATACGCCCTAATTTGATTAATTTAATTAAAAAGAATTAATTAAGTGGATTACACGAAGAATTAAACGAATTAGAGATTAAGAAACTGATGAGTGTACCTTATGGATCGAATGAAACGGATTATTTGATTAAAAACGTGATGTTTGTGAGCTTTGTGTGTGTGTGTTTGTGTGTGTTAATGGCGTCCAGGAAAAGAAAATAAGAGAAAGAAGATAAGAAAGAAAAGAGACGGGAGTGTTTGTTTGACTTAGGTCAACCTTCACTCTTTGTTACATTTAGTCCCTATGCTTTACCTTTATCTTTTCGTTTCTAGCTACTAACAATCGTTAAACTTAACCACCGTAACCAATCACAAAACTTAACCATCGCATCCTATTAGCAAATAACCGAGACCTAAAGCAAGACGTATCTCATTGAGCAAGCACAAGTCGTATTCTAAAGCAAGTCCAATCATTAACCATTTAGCCAATTAATTTTCCTTGAACACTTTTGTAAACCTTTTTTATGACGAAGACGATATAACATTTTCTCCCCCTTAAACGATGACCCGTTTTCTATTTAAAGAGGTGTAGTCATTGTTTAACCAGGCACATACTGATGAAAACATTTTCCAATTAATGTGTTGAAAAGATTGATTCGTGGTGGCAATAAGATTTCTCTTATTTAGACAAATTAAAGCACTGAGACGTACACTAACTTGTGTTAGACCAAGTTATAAAGTAAACTT
The DNA here is from genome assembly GCA_025667525.1 of Glebionis coronaria. Lineage (NCBI taxonomy): Eukaryota > Viridiplantae > Streptophyta > Magnoliopsida > Asterales > Asteraceae > Glebionis > Glebionis coronaria. Next base: position 268,787,703 of record CM046878.1, read on the forward strand.
GATCCCTTTGCATGATTTGGCTTGTAAATCATGCCCGAAAAAATTAATTCCCGTTGCGAGCCAACGTTTTCCAAGGAAATACGTGACTGTAATGCGAAAAGCGGGTTGCAGTCTGAAATAACTACAAGCCATTAATGGGCATGTTTTAAAAAATGTACAACTTTTATACGGACTCTATTTATGGCGACGTGTCAATATTGATCGACATTTCTAAAGCCGTAAATATTACCGTACTAAAAGACATGCCCGATTTAAAAAAAAACGAAAATATTTTTGAGTTTTCTTGATTTTATATTTTTTATGGTTTTTCTTGGTTTTATATTTTTTATGGTTTTTCTTGGTTTTATATTTTTTATGGTTTTTCTTGGTTTTATATTTTTGTATTTTTCTTTTTGTGGTTTATATATATACGATAATATACATGATCACGAACAAAGGATACGCATGAATAGTTTACCACCACTATTCTGCTGATTCTTCTGCCAACTCTTTGAGAGTCGCTGGAGAGAATGATTTCATGCCAAGCTTGTCGATCAAAAACTCGATTCGTCCTCGATCTAAGGCTTTGGTGAACATATCTACCAGCTGATACTCAGTGGTGACAAAATACAGCTCGATCACTCCGTTTTCCACTTTCTCTTTAATGAAATGGTAGCGAATGTCGATGTGCTTTGCCCGGGAGTGTTGAACGTAGTTGCAGCAAACGGCAATGGCGCTCTTGTTGTCACAATACATCGGTATTTTGTTGAATCCTAAACCGTAGTCGGTTAGTTGTGATCTCATCCAAAGGACTTGAGCACAACAACCGGACATGGCAATGTATTCAGCCTCCGTGCTAGAAATTGCAGCGCTTTTCTGCCTTTTTAAAGACCAACTAATCAATCTGTCTCCAAGGAGTTGCACAGACCCAGAAGTGCTACGCCTCGTGTCTTGACACCCAGCATGATCGGCATCTACATATGATATTAAAGCAATAGAGGAATCTTTCGGATACCATAGACCACGATGAAGTGTTCCTTTGAGATACCGAAACATCCTTTTAACAACATGTAGGTGCTTTTCGATAGGTCGAGCCTGATACCGGGCACACATGCATACGGCAAATTGCAGATCAGGCCTGCTAGCAGTCAGATAGAGAAGGGTGCCGATCATCCCACGGTAGAGTTTTGGATCAACAATAGTCCCATTCCTATGTTCATCTAACTTGGATTTCTCCACCATTGGAGTGTCCACGGGGTCACAATTTTCAAAGTTATATTTCTTTAAAGATTCTATAGCATATTTGGATTGATTAATAAAGATGCCTCTAGGATTCTGAGAAATTTGTAATCCTAAGAAAAATGAAAATTTTCCCATCATTTACATCTGAAAGCGTGTGGACATTATTTTCTCAAAGCGGTTTGACAATTCTATGTTAGTGGCAGCAAATATTATATCATCAACATAAATTTGTACCAGTATCATGTCGTTGTCGTCCTTGAGAGTGAATAGAGTGGGGTCCACTTTGCCTTTTGGAGAAGCCTTCCTAAATGAGATATGTTGAAAGGAGATCATACCACGCCCGTGGAGCTTGTTTCAACCCATAGAGAGCCTTCTTAAGCTTGTACACATGATTAGGAAACTTCGTGCTAACGAACCCATCCGGCTGACTAACATAGACTTCTTCCCTTAGTTCACCATTCAAAAATGCCGTCTTCACATCCATTTGAAAGACGATCATGTTCATATGAGCAGCATACGTAAGGAATAGTCTAATAGCCTCCAATCTTGCAACAGGAGCAAAAGATTCTTCAAAGTCGATACCCAAGGCTTGTTTATATCCTCTAGCAACCAATCTAGCCTTATTTTTCAAGACTCCACCCATCTCATCGAGTTTAACCTTATAAACCCACAACAAAGTAAGGATGTTTACCTTGTCAGGGAGAGGAACTAATTCCCATACTTCAAGTCTTTGGAATTCATTTAGTTCCTCTTGCATGGCATCAATCCAAGATGATTGAGTCATAGCATGTTGCCAGTTTTTAGGTTCAACTTCAGAGAGAAATGCATCAAACTAGCAATAGAGTGCACTCTCTTGTAATTGATGGCGTGTAGTGTAAAACCCGCATGCTTTTACCATGAAGAGTACCCTTAAGATCGTACGTACTAGATTTAAACTTTCCTAATATAGCATGATCACGATTACGTGTTAGGATTTTACGTATTACGTACATGTTAGAACACGATAAGTATTTACTACGCACGAGCACGTAATAATTATTTGACAATAATTAATCACGAATATGTGATCATGAAATCATGAACGTAATTAAAACACGAACTATTATTAATTACGTCTTTATATTTATTACGAGCGTAATTAAATATATTAGGTCACGGTAATTATTTAACGAGAACAAACACGTAAAACACGAACACGAGAACACACTTATTAATTAGACACAGAAAATGATCGGGTTACCCCTTGTGGGCCCCATTACCACGAAATTAGGGAGGGGGATGGGCTTAGCCCATCAATTTTTCACAAAAAGGGTTAAATAATTTTTCACTACTCATTTTTCATTCACAGAAGATTTTAGAAAAAACCCTAAAACCCTCCTTCCCTTCTTCTATTGTGCCGCCACCCTAAGAACACCACAAGGAGGTGGTTGTTGATCTTGGATCTTGGATTATTAGTTTGTGAGCGTGTTTGTTCTTCGTCCTCTTGATCCACGAATTCGGTAAAACCTTTTTTTAAACCTTTTCTTTTGATTTAATCTTTTTATAAATTATGAACATGTAATTTTTTTACAAAAACATAATAATTAAGCATAGATCTAACATGTTTTGGTGTTAAATAAAATCAAAAGGTTGTTTTTAAGGGGTGTTTGTTTGGCCGTGGGCTGCAACCGAACCCGAATGGATTTCGGCTTGCCAAGCCGACCACCACCAAGACCATATGGTCTTGGTTGGTACGTGTGGGTCCCACGGAAGCAAGGAAACACGGGGTACCCCGAGTTGGTTCGGGGTACGGTGTCGATTTCATGTCCAGTTCATGCTTTTCAGTCTAGATCCTGTTCATGGGGTATGTTAGTTTTTTTTATGTTATGAACTTATGTTAAAATTAAATTAATAAAATGATGAGATTAATTTAATAACATGTCTTAGACTATTTAATTATTAATGATCATGAAATTATTTTAACCCAAGTATTTATATATTTAAGACTTATAATTAATTAATTATTTTAAAACCATGGATATAATTAATTAATTAACAGGACTTAGGTTAAATTATTAATATATAATAATACATATTTTAACCTAAGTATTTAACTTATTTAATTAAAAACATGTTATACTTTGATTAAATATTTTAACCTATAGTTTAATTTAATTACATGAAATAATTATTAAACTATACACTATATATTATGACTTAGAAAATAATCATGAAAACACTTAGGCTTATATACTTAGCTTATTTAACCAGCTTATTTCTAATTATGGAAACTTTCTATTTTTAGAAACTTAATTAAATAAAGCAGCTAATCTATTTATGGAAACCAACTATTTTTAGAAACTTATTTATTTCAGGCAGCTAATCTATTTATGGAAACTTATTTAATTAAGGAAGCTAATCTATTTATGGAACTTTCTATTTTTAGAAACATATCTATTTTAAGCATTAAATCTATTTTTGGAAACTTTCTATTTTTGGAAACTTTCTATTTTTGGAAACTTTCTATTTTTGGAAACTTTCTATTTTTAGAAACTTTCTATTTTTGGTAACTTTCTATTTTTGGAAACTTTCTATTTTTGGAAACTTTCTATTTTTGGTAACTTTCTATTTTAGGAAACCTGCTATTTTTGGAAAGTTACTTATTATTACATAGTAAGTATAATAACACATGAAAATCAGAAATACTTAATCAGATTAAACAGAATATAAGATTTAACACAGTTTAAGGCTTTAAAACATTAAAACATGGTAAGAACACATAAAATAAGCTAAGACATGACATAAAACCAACTATGTATTTAGTAAGTGGATACTTATTCATGTACGTATTTATGTAGCACTAGTGATTCGGAAGTAGGATTCCTCGCAGTTCGTCTTTCTCGTTCACTGGACATAAGCTACGGATTCCCGTCATTTCAGTATGGACATTCTTTCCTTATTAGGATTCCCCGTATGCAGCCAACTGTTTTCCCGTAGTATAAGTATGAGTTTGATTGCTTATGTTTAAATATGATTACCTATAGCCATATACATGCATGACCAGTTTCACCTAGTTATGGAGGTACCATAACCATAACATTAGAGGCACTGATGTTATGACTTCACCACGGCAGAGTGATTGCTCGTGGCGTCCCTTCAGCTTTTGGCCATTTATTTATATTTATCATGTGGGGCGTATGGGTGCATCCTAGTTACATGTTTTATTCAGGATTACATGGTGAATGTGGTGTGTGCCTTGCATCCTTCACAAGGAGCTGATCCCTCCTACCCAAAAACCAGTATATTAAATTAGAGGCAGCCCCTCTAATTTGCATGATGAGTTCACCCCTCCAAGTATTCATGCACGGTGTATTTTCATAACCTATATTGGCTAATGGTAAAATACGTTAAACAGTTTTCATAAGATAAACATAAGGCTTTTCAAACTATAAAACCAGTTTTATGAACATGTTCCAGGTTTTCCAGGACTTATACAATTTCGCTGCTATTAAGTCTCTATTATGTTTTAGTCACTTATACTATGTCTATATCCGTGCACTGAGCGTTTTGCTCAGCCGTTACTTTCCTTTCCATATCCCAAAATGGCAGGTACCCTAGGAAAGACTCGAGCCTTTGGAGGACGTGCATAGGATGGAAGCTGCTAGAGACTTCTTCTCCTTTTTGCCTTCATATACTTATGCTTGTTTAGTCTTTCATTCATTTCTTTTGCTTTATTATGTTTTGGGCTTATGTTTGGGAACGATGTTTGATTTCGGTTATCCCTATGGTCATGTAATGTTTTATACATTTATCCTTGTATGCTTTGATGAGACACCATAATTACGCGTGACATTCCATTATCAAAATGGGGTGTTATAATTATGGTATCAGAGCCAGGTTTCGACCTGTAGTGGGTAGTCACTAGGAGCTTCCTAAGCCAACGTCTGTTATTCTACGTATTGATGTTTTCAGCGCATTGTTGTTTTAACCATGATGTTTTCAGCACCTTGAGGTTTTAACCTTGATGTTTTCATCGGATGGACAACCGTCATTCATATTTAGTTATGTGTCGTTGTTTCATGCATTATGTTCCTCTTGAACAGTGGCTATGTGGACTGAACCCCAATAGTTCATAATTAGTCACATAAGTTTTTTTTCTGATAAGTTTTGACACATGAGTTTCATTTATTTATGTTTCATGTATCATTGTTGCAGGGATTATGATAAGTAATGGTTGGTACAGGACTGGCCCTATTTAGTCGCATGTGCTTTTATCGAAACTTTTAACTTTGGGACCGACCCATAGGCGTCCCCTCGCCATGTCTTTTGTTTTGGAACCGACCCATAGGCGTTCCCTCGCACATATAAAGGTTTTATAAACTACATTACGCATTCATGCACTATTTTTCATGCATAAAATTTTCTCATGATTTAAATTGGCATAAATATTTTTCATGTCCCCTCATAAGTTATTATGTTTTTATGTCAAGTATGTTTTCATACTGTCATGGTTAACTTCAGTTTCATGCTGATTATGTTATACATTTCTTCGTGATAGATGGTTTCATGTTTCTTCATGATAATTCCGTCTTCATGTTGATTATGTTTTACGCCTCTTTTGTTATTTACGCTGTCCTACAAGACATTGTTAGATTTCATTGAATCCTTCTTTCATGATAGTCATGGTTGGTCTTCATTGATCATGCTGTCAGGCAAATCATCGTTAAATTTTGTGTAACCACACTTTAACGTTTCCGTTACAACCAGAATGATGTCTATGCTAATACTGCCAGGTTATCATGATGGTTTTCCTAACTGTTTAACCGGTATACTTTCCTGAAATCATGACAAATGATCGACCCCATACCGATCATTTCATGTGCATTCAACGTGTACTCCATGTACCATGTTCCAGGTGTATTACACGTACCTAAATCCATGTGTATTTCACTTGCAATAATGCACGAGTATTCGTTAGTCGATTGTGAATCATATCAGGAATTTGTCCACTTGCTAATACTCTACAAATTGCTGATGCCGCTCATAACTTGGAAATGTTACTTAAGGTTGATGCTGCTGATGTTCGGAGACGCTACGAGATACGGATGCTGTTCACAACCTGGAGATCCTACAAGACGAAGACAAAGGCGTCGGAGCAAAGCAATTGGACGAGAAGATGCTTCACCATCAGACGATTCCCATCAATCATTGTCCCTAATTATTAGTTACATGTCACACGTCATTCGGCTGTCATTTCAGCCATATGAGTGCAAACCGGTACCAGCCGGCCACTCAGCTGAATAGTTACATGAATCACGGTCAGGAGAATGACCATCATGGAACTGACAGAGAGGACGATAGTAACCACTACTATGACAGCAACTATCCTAGAAATCGCAACCAAAACTCTGGCCACGGACGTGATCAGAAATACAAGGATTAGTAGTCCAACCGATCTACCAATTCTGGCATAATAACCTTATATTGTGGTTATATTTTTTTCACAACTCGAGACACATGTCAAGACATCAGTCAAGACACATGTCTCACGTATACTTTCTAAAGACACATGTCAAGACACCAGTCAAAACATATGTCATGCTTATAGTACCAATAAACGAGTCAAGACACATGACTCACGTCCAACTATGGAACATTTCTATGAAATTCAGGGTACCCTCCAAGGGTATATCCATTTTGTTATGCCAAGTATTAAGCAGGCCACAAGAAATTCAATACCATTACTGGTGCATCAGTGAAAACTGTCACGTTGCCGATGTCACTTTCATTCTTGTAACCATAAATCATTGATTCATGACCATGAAGGACGCCTTTCGTATTTCCATGTATACGAGGGTTTTCCTTCAGCTTAATGATGAGATCCAAGTTGCTAACGCATTTCCTCGGACAGACACGAGATGAATTCTATCGTAATTATGGACTATGAACAGCACACTATGCTACGATTCATATTTATGTACAGTAAGGTTCAGGCTCCTGAATACATTCAGCTTGATTTTCCCTCAGGAAAATCTGTACAATTATTTATGCTTACAAGCATGTGCGTTGTTAGCCATGGTCGCTAAAATTTTCTAGCTGTCAGTAAGACACGACTACTTAAGTCCTTTTACGCATAGCCAGTTGATTATTCCAAAATCTTACCATACATTCCAGAAGAACCTTTAAGGAGAAGGATGGTACCATGAGATTATGTGTCGATGATACACGGTTTTTGCTAGGGTTCAGGTTTATTTCTCGATATCCTCTCGAATTGATCTCAGTTAAAAGTGGAATGATTTGTTCTTGGTGACAAAAAGTGGATTTGGTTCTCTATTCTAAATAAATGAGGAAAATAAAGATTAAAGCCTGAACAGTAGATAAAAACAATTAAATGGTAAAGCAGAAAAATACTCTTACTGAAAAATGCCCTATGCTGAAAATAATCCTTATGCGGAAAGATGGCCTATGCGGAAAGTAGCTCCATCCGGAATACAAGGGCTATTCGGAATAAAACAGCTTATGCGGAAAAAGGGTGCTAATCGGAAAACTTGCCTTATGCGGAAAACATCTCTATGCGGAAAAATATGCCCATTCGGAATACTTGCCCATTCGGAAAATAATCTCTATGCGGAAAAATAACCCCTATGCGGAAAGTGACTTCTATACGGAAAAATAAGGCCTATTCGGAATACATAAGATATTCCGAATAAGGGAAAAGGTAAACTGGCTATGCGGAAAAATTCAGACCATTCGGAATATATAGAATATTCCGAATAAGAGACAAACCAAAAAGCTATTCGGAAAGTTGAAAAGATTCCGAATAAGGCGAACTGAACCTCACCTATTCGGAATATATGCTTTGTTCGGAAAATTCTGGGAATCAAGAACAGTAACAGTAACAGCAAGAACAAAGGTCACGGTTTTAAATCCAAATCGACTCCAATACTCAAAAAGGTTTTACCAAACTAACCAATAATCATTAACATACCATAAGTAATAAATCCCACCAATAAAAACACTAAATCAACAACTTTTTAAGATCAAACTAAAATCAAATAAAAACTTAAGAACTTGCAATAAAAATGGAGATGAACAAGATGAATGAGAAGATGGAATAGATTGATATATGTAAAAGTATCAAGGTTAATGATTAAAGATTACAAGATTGAAAGAAAAAGATGAAAATCACCAAACTCCCTAATGGAGTTGGTGATGGAACGAACAAAAGCCTGGGAAAAGAAAAAATGAACTAACTCCTCTAAAATGTGAAGGGAGTATCTATTTATACTCTTAGTGGTTGGTTGGTGAGTGGGCTTTCTCCCTTTCTTCTTGTCTTCTCGTCTTTTCAGAAAAGTTGACGTTTTCGATTCTGATTCGGGATTTGTCGTCGATTAAACCCAACTCGTCTTTTAATTTCTTTGTTAAATAGACTCGAGTTTCTTCGACTTATGAAAATCTTCCGTCTTTAGTCCTTTTCTTCAATAAATCTTCGAATAGGCCTAGTGACTTCAAATCTTTTGCATCTCTTGGACAATAGACTTCGTCTTCAGTCTTTTTCCTTGATAAAACCCGTGCAATCCCATGTTTTCTTTAATATTCATCCGGTTAGCTCTGAAATCACAATAAACACAAAAACCACGCATAATTCCAAACAAATGATATTAATTACGTGTTTTGGTCTTGTTTTAGCCAGAATTAAGTGGTAAAAGGATGGGTGTTTACACACCTATCAAATCCCCTACACTTAACCATTGCCATGCCCTCATGCAATGCTTAGTGATAAAGCAATTTTACATTTTTCTCATAATTAATCAACCTTGGCCTTATTTAAATTCTACTAAACAAAAATTAAAATGCTAAGAGAAATTAAAACTTAAAAATAAACAAAAGGATGGAAACAACTTGTAAAGAAATCAAGGACTTACATTAGGACTTTGGTGTTGCGAAGATTTATCACCCTCAAGTTTCACGTTCCCCAAACTAAGCTTAAAACAAGATCATTGTTATTATAAGTTAGTAAATCAAACACTTACACACATGGCTTAATTAAATGCTTAAACTCCCTTATTCCTAGTTGTATCTCTTATATTTTATTTTTGTCTTAGAATGATCATGAAGATGCATTTTTGGACTTATTTTGATAGTTTATTAAGGCTGAAAGCAAAGTAGGACGATTTGATCAATAGTTAGCTAAAGGACAAAATCTCTTAAAACTGCTTCTCGGGATATCAAAAAGTTCATATCTTGGCATAACTTGGTTCACGATTTGAGACCTTTCTCGGGCCGATATTTGGCATGTACTTCATACTTCATATCTTCGAGAGACGTTCTTGAGATAATGGTCTTCTCATCATAATAGAGTTTCTTCACTTGGAGACTTTTGAGGGGTACTCCAACTTTGTTGACCACGACTTCATGATTATTTCTTCAATCTCTAATTGGGATTTTGAGATACAACGATCCGCCTCCTTTTCGGACTTGGATCTATTTATCCTCATACCTTGTTAGGGTCTTTTCGGATAGACTTCTCCATGATCTTTATGGGAGTTGATTACTTTTCGTCGTGAGTCTTGATCCTTCATATAGACTTTAGGAATAATGCTTTTCACATCACTTTGGATCTTCAGCAATAAAATTGAATCCTCATGCCTTGTTAGGGCCTTTTCGGACTCGCCAATCTTCGCGCCCCGCTTCATAAGTTATGCCTTGGCTATGAACTCTTATCATTACCGAGCAACTTTTAAACGATCTTGGGCTAGAAGCTAAGTAACTTTTCAAATCGTAAGACCTTACTTATTGCAGATAAATTATTAGCAAGTGATGGGAGAATAGGCAAATAATTACACCAAGTGAGCTTGCGCAAGAATACCGACTTATAATTGGCTCTATCATTTCTCGTCCTACACAATTTAAAATCTCAAGTAATGAGACTCGTGGACACTTAGCCTAATAAACCAATTAAGGTCTATATGGTTAAGGATACTAGCTAGAATAAACTTGGATAAGTTTATTCGGGTTGAGTCAAAATAAACACAACGGGCCTAATATGTCAAAGACTTCTAAACTAGCTACATCACTTTATTAATATTTTTGACTTATTTGTGGAATATATACTTATGAAAGTAAAGATAAAAATATAAAAATTACAACTAAATGGCCAAAGTTAATAAAAAATTTGAAAAATGCTGAAAAATAGGATTTTCTGGTTAAATGAAGGCATTTTCATGGAAAAGTCCACTTAAAACTTCGATAGAAGTCTCCCCTACACTTAAGATAAACATTGTCCTCAATGTTTAAGCATGTGGGAAAAGTCTCCCCTACACTTATGACATGACGTTGGTTAACTCGAGTTAAGGAAGAGACGACTAAAGTGATCAATTTTAAATGTGTATGAAGAAAATTGAATCACGATAGTTGAGAGATAGAACCGGGTTTCGGATAACACGGGAGCACGGTTCTTCAAAGATTTCCAAGATTGCAGTTATCCCTGTAAGCACATCACCACACAAACACAAACGACCAAAATAGGTCCTCCCCTACACTTAGGGGGTTAAAGGGATAGATACTCGGGCTGCCTCCCGAGGAGCGCTTGTTTTTGATAACCGAGTCACGAGCCTGACTCGACCCAAAATTAGTTCATGGGGAACGTGGTGAGGGATGGAATCACCTCGTGAGAGGTGTCCTCACCAAAGTACAACTTTACTCGTTGGCCATTCACCTTAAAATTAGGTCCATTAGGTTGAGCGAGCTCGAGAGTACCATATGGAAAAATTTGGGCGATGGTGAATGGGCCGGACCAACGAGATTTGAGCTTGCCCGAGAAGATTTTCAACCGAGAGTTAAAAAGTAAGACTTTGTCTCCAACATGGAACTCTCGGTTTTTGATCTTGGAGTCGTGAATGAGCTTAGTCCTTTCCTTATAGATCAAAGAATTTTCGTAAGCCTCATTTCGAAGTTCATTTAGCTCATTGAGTTGGATCTTGCGTAGGTCACCGGCTTTGTTGATATCAAAATTAGCCGACTTCAAGGCCCAATAAGCCTTGTGCTCCAACTCAATGGGGAGGTGGCACGCTTTCCCGTACACAAGACGATAAGGCGTACAGCCGATCGGGGTCTTGTAAGCAGTACGGAAAGCCCACAAAGCATCATCAAGTTTATCAGCCCATGCGGCACGATGCTCTCCCACGGTTCTTTCAAGAATTCGCTTAAGACCTCGGTTGGATATTTCGGCCTGGCCATTAGTTTGTGGGTGGTAGGCTGTGGAAAGACGATGATTTACACCGTACTTAGCCATGACTCTAGCAAATTGGTCATTGCAGAAATGAGTCCCACGATCACTAATAATGGCGCGAGGCACACCGAATCTAGCGAAAAGAGCTTTCAAAAAGTTACAAACCACCCTTGCGTCATTAGTAGGCAAAGCTTTGGCTTCAACCCACTTTGAAACGTAGTCAACGGCTACAAGGATGTATTTGTTTCCTTTAGATGAAGGGAATGGCCCCATAAAGTCGATACCCCAAACATCAAAAATTTCACACTCTTGAATGAAATTCTGAGGCATCTCGTCTTTATGTGTGATTTTGCCTTGCTTTTGGCAAACATCACATCGTTTGACCATATCGTGAGCGTCACGGTATATGGAGGGCTAATAAAATCCCGAATCAAACACTTTCTTTGCGGTGTAGTTGGGACCAAAGTGACCACCGGTGGGTCCTTTGTGGCAGGCATCAAGGATGTCCGACGCTGCCGGTCCATCAACACATCGGCGAATTATCAGATCAGCACATTGTTTGAATAGGTAAGGGTCGTCCCAAAAGTAAGTCTTGATGTCGGTAAAGAACTTCTTCTTTTGTTGGGACGTCAACCCTTCCTTGAGAATTCCACCCGCCAAGTAGTTTGCAAAGTCCGCAAACCACGGGGTTTCATTCGGTTTCGAGTTTATAGACATTAAGGTCTCCAAGGGAAAAGAGTCATTGATTTCATCGGTCGGATGATCCCCTTGGTAAGGATCCTCAAGTCTACTGAGATGATCCGCGGCTAGGTTTTCTGCTCCTTTTTTATCGCGGATTTCGATTTTAAATTCCTGGAGCAGCAAAACCCAGCGAAGAAGTCTTGGTTTGGAATCTTGCTTTGTCAACAAGCACTTCAGCGCGGAATGATCAGTGTACACAATGGTGGTGGAAAGGACAAGATAGGGGCGGAATTTTTCAAAAGCATAGACAACAGCTAAAAGCTCTTTTTCGGTTGTCGTATAATGCAATTGTGCCCCAGTCATTGTCTTGCTAGCGTAATGGATCGGTTGGAAGTGTTTGTTCACTCTTTGTCCAAGAACTGCTCCAATAGCAAAATCGCTAGCATCGCACATTAACTCAAAGGGCAGCTCCCAATTAGGGGTAACCAAGACGGGTGCCTTAGTTAGCTTATCCTTAAGCGAGTTGAAGGCTTCAAGGCACTCTTTGGAAAAGATAAAAGGAGTATCTTTTTCCAAGAGGTGGGTCATCGGGCGAGCGATTTGGGAAAAATCTTTGATGAATCGACGGTAGAAGCCCGCATGACCCAGAAAACTTCTCACACCCTTCACGGTTGAAGGTGGAGGCGACTTAGCTATAACATCGACTTTAGCACGGTCTACTTCAAGACCGGCTTTCGAAATCTTATGTCCAAGCACGACGCCTTCTTTTACCATGAAATGGCATTTTTCCCAATTTAGAACGAGGCGAGTGTCTTCGCACCGCTTTAGCATACGTTCTAAATTGGCAAGGCAAGAAGAGAAAGAGTCCCCGAAGACCGAGAAATCATCCATGAAGACTTCCATGGTTTGTTCAACCATGTCATGGAAGATAGCTAACATACACCTTTGGAAAGTCCCTGGCGCATTACATAAGCCAAAAGGCATTCTTTTGTAAGCGAAAGTGCCATAGGGACAAGTGAATGTAGTCTTCTCTTGATCTTGGGGATCGATGGGTATTTGAAAATAACCCGAGAAACCATCCAGAAAGCAGTAATATTCATTTCCTGCTAAGCGTTCAAGCATTTGGTCCATAAAAGGTAGAGGGAAATGATCCTTTCTCGTGGCATCATTGAGTTTGCGGTAGTCAATACAAACTCTCCACCCAGTAACGAGACGAGTGGGAATTAACTCGTTGTGTTCATTGGGAACAACGGTTATTCCGCCCTTCGTGGGCACACAATGAATTGGACTAACCCATGGTGAATCCGAAATAGGGTAAATCATACCCGCATCAAGAAGTTTGATAACCTCTGTTTTGATGACTTCATGGATTTTTGGATTCACCCTTCGTTGGCTTTGAATTGTGGGCTTAAAGTCGTCCTCCATGAGAATTTTGTGTGTGCAGAAGTGAGGATCAATTCCACGAATATCGGAAATCTTCCAAGCGATAGCCTTCTTATGATCCTTCAACACAGCGACAAGTCGGGCTTTCTCTTCATCCTTCAAATCCTTAGCAATGATGACTGGCGACTTCTTCTCTTCTTCGAGGAATACATACTCAAGATGGGGTGGCAACTCCTTAAGTTCCAAATCCGGAGGATTGTCGACGGGAGGCGTATTCGAAGTCGGAGTCTCGATAGCAATAATAGTGGGAGATGGAGGGGAAGGATTGTCTTCTTTGAGGAGGTTTGCAATGAAACTGAGGTCTTCATCCCAAGTGGCAGTAGAATCGTCATTGTCTTTCTTTACATCTTCCAAGGTGGCTTCCAAATCTTTCCAAAGGAAATCACTTTCTCCAAAGAGAGATAGTGATGAGTTGATAGAGGAAACGGTCTCAACATTGGGAAGAGAGGTAGGAATGTTTTTACAAGCATCCTTGAAGTGTTCTTCACAAGCCTCATCAAGAACGTCAATACAATTAACACTCTTGGAAGAAGAAGGCTGTTTAGATAACTTTCCCATGTTGAAGACTACTTTATCGTCACCCACTCTCATGATAAGCTCTCCGGCTTCAACATCAATAAGAGTGCGACCGGTCCTAAGGAATGGACGACCAACAATCAGTGGTACACGAGGGTCCATCTCGTAGTCGACGACAACAAAATCAGCAGGGAAGGTGAATTTGTCGACTCCTACAATGACGTCTTCGGCTATCCCCACTGGATAAGCAACCGTACGGTTGGCTAATTCCAAAGTCATTTTAGTGTGGACTAGCTCTGGGAGAGATAATTGCTTCCAAACACTTAGAGGCATGAGATTAATACTGGCACCTAGATCGGCTAGGGCCATGCAATTCTCTACTCCCGGGAAATTGCAAGGGATAAGAAAACGACCCGGATCACCAAGCTTGATTGGCAATTTCCTTAAGAGCACTGCAGAGCAATTCTCATTAAGTTGGGTGTTGGCAATATCGAGGAGCTTTTCCTTGTCGCTCAGAAGATCTTTAAACATTTTGGCATACTTGGGCATGTGAGCGAGAGCCTCAGCGAAGGAGATATTGAAATTCAGTTTTTTGAACATTTTAAGGAAATTCGAAACTTGAATATCATCCTTGCTGTTTTGCTTCTCTTTCCTCAACCTTGAAGGATAAGGTATATTGGAAGAAGAGGAAGGCTTTAGAGGAATAGGATCACTCACAACCATGGGTGGAGGAGGGGTAGAAAGAAGAGGTGGAGAAATTGGGGAAGGAGAAGGAGGAGGAATAGGAGCAGGCGACTCGTTCTCCTTAGTCACAACCACCGGTGGAGGTATAGGAAGCTCGGGTTCCTTTGTACCTTTACCACTTCGAGTGGTGATTGCTTTCATCTCCCCTCTTGGGTTCGCAACGGTGTTACTCGGAAGAGTACCCGAAGAAGAGGTTTGACTACTTTGGAAGAAACTAGCCATCATGTTCCTCAAGTCATTCGTCTGACTATCCAACGTGTTTCGCATATCGGCTCTCAAATCATTTCCTTGCTTTACCAAATCTGCCTTCAAATTGCGCACTTCCTCTTGGAGGTTTCCCACTATCACATCATTGGTTCTCATGTAGGTGGCGACCTCTTGGTGTAATGCAGTGGTGGCTTGGTTGGGAGGAGCATTGTATGCAGGTGGTTGGTAAGCAGGTTGTTGGTAGACTTGATTGTTACGTGGAGGTGGTTGTTGTTGCTTGTGAGGTGGGATGTATGGTTGTCGAGGTTGTTGTTGTTGTTGAGGAGAGCGGTTAAGGTTTTGTTGATGATTTGGGTTGGTAGGAGGGAAACCAGGTGGTGAAAGATAGTTGTTGCTGCGGTAGCTAAGCAAGTTACGGTCACCTTGAGGTTTAGCTTGATAAGCAGGTTGTTGGTAGGTGCCATATGCCGCATTCACATTCTCAGCAGGGTAATCTTGGGTGGCGGTACAAGTTGTGTAAGAGTGGGGACCACCGCATATCTCACAAGGTTGGCTGACAGCGTTCACTTGTGCATTTTTGGCGTTGTTGCTGTTGTTGTTGCTGACGGTGTGGGTGACAAGCGATTCAAGAAGCGTGGTGATTTTGTCTAATCGCTTGTCGTTGTCATTAGTGCTAGCACTAGCAACATTGGTCCTAACACTCTTGGTTTGAACACGAGATTTGTTCTCAATGATGTCCCAAGCAGCATTGGAAGTCTTAGCCAATAAATTACCCCCCGAGGCACTATTCAGTGAATCTTGGTCATTCATGCTTAAACCATTGTAAAAAGTATTTATTTGATGAACTTTGGTAAAACCATGTTGTGGGCATTTTCTTAAAAGATCTTTAAAGCGATCCCAGGATTCACTGAATGACTCGTCGTACTTTTGTTCAAAGGTTATAATCTCATTCCGCAAAGCGGTAGTACGAGAGGGTGGAAAAAAGTAGTTGATAAACTTTGTTTCCAAATCCGTCCACGAGAGAATACTCTGTGGCGGTTCCTTAGCAAGCCAATGCCGGGCTTGTCCCTCTAAAGAAAAGGGAAAAAGTTGTAACCTTATCACTTCTTGTGGAACGCCATTGAACTTGACCGTGTTCGTGAGTTGTAGAAATCTCTTGATGTGATCGTGTGGGTCATCAATGGTTCGTCCAAAGAATGGTTGAGCTGAGACCATCTGGATAAAGCCTGACTTTAGCTCGAAATTGTTGGCGGCAATTGGTGGAATAACAATTGGATCCATGTTGCCATCGACATGAGCTTGCAGCAATTCAATCATTGGGCGGTTATCCGGAAGGTGCTCATTGTTGTTATTATTCATGTTGTTGAAAGGCGGGTTGTTGTTGTTATTATTGTTGTTCGGAGGTGGTATGTTATTGTTGTTTTGTACACCAGCCATGTCTAAGTTATCGAGAGGCTCGGGCTCTTGATAAGACGTGGATCGAGTGCGCATACACCTGCAAAAGAACGAACAAAGAAAAGCAAAGCAAAAATATTTTTGGTTTTTATGTTTTTTTTTTTACTTTTTAGGATTTTTGAAAATTTTATATTTTTTAGTGTTTTTGAAAATTATTATTAAAAAAGTAACGTTCACGGGGAACGGATCCCAAAATCCAAGTTCTCACAAAAAACTTTTGATCTTAACGAGAGGAGCCGGCAGCGGCGCCATTTGATACACGGTTTTTGCTAGGGTTCAGGTTTATTTCTCGATATCCTCTCGAATTGATCTCAGTTAAAAGTGGAATGATTTGTTCTTGGTGACAAAAAGTGGATTTGGTTCTCTATTCTAAATAAATGAGGCAAATAAAGATTAAAGCCTGAACAGTAGATAAAAACAATTAAATGGTAAAGCAGAAAAATACTCTTACTGAAAAATGCCCTATGCTGAAAATAATCCTTATGCGGAAAGATGGCCTATGCGGAAAGTAGCTCCATTCGGAATACAAGGGCTATTCGGAATAAAACAGCTTATGCGGAAAAAGGGTGCTAATCGGAAAACTTGCCTTATGCGGAAAACATCTCTATGCGGAAAAATATGCCCATTCGGAATACTTGCCCATTCGGAAAATAATCTCTATGCGGAAAAATAACCCCTATGCGGAAAGTGACTTCTATACGGAAAAATAAGGCCTATTCGGAATACATAAGATATTCCGAATAAGGGAAAAGGTAAACTGGCTATGCGGAAAAATTCAGACCATTCGGAATATATAGAATATTCCGAATAAGAGACAAACCAAAAAGCTATTCGGAAAGTTGAAAAGATTCCGAATAAGGCGAACTGAACCTCACCTATTCGGAATATATGCTTTGTTCGGAAAATTCTGGGAATCAAGAACAGTAACAGTAACAGCAAGAACAAAGGTCACGATTTTAAATCCAAATCGACTCCAATACTCAAAAAGGTTTTACCAAACTAACCAATAATCATTAACATACCATAAGTAATAAATCCCACCAATAAAAACACTAAATCAACAACTTTTTAAGATCAAACTAAAATCAAATAAAAACTTAAGAACTTGCAATAAAAATGGAGATGAACAAGATGAATGAGAAGATGGAATAGATTGATATATGTAAAAGTATCAAGGTTAATGATTAAAGATTACAAGATTGAAAGAAAAAGATGAAAATCACCAAACTCCCTAATGGAGTTGGTGATGGAACGAACAAAAGCCTGGGAAAAGAAAAAATGAACTAACTCCTCTAAAATGTGAAGGGAGTATCTATTTATACTCTTAGTGGTTGGTTGGTGAGTGGGCTTTCTCCCTTTCTTCTTGTCTTCTCGTCTTTTCAGAAAAGTTGACGTTTTCGATTCTGATTCGGGATTTGTCGTCGATTAAACCCAACTCGTCTTTTAATTTCTTTGTTAAATAGACTCGAGTTTCTTCGACTTATGAAAATCTTCCGTCTTTAGTCCTTTTCTTCGATAAATCTTCGAATAGGCCTAGTGACTTCAAATCTTTTGCATCTCTTGGACAATAGACTTCGTCTTCAGTCTTTTTCCTTGATAAAACCCGTGCAATCCCATGTTTTCTTTAATATTCATCCGGTTAGCTCTGAAATCACAATAAACACAAAAACCACGCATAATTCCAAACAAATGATATTAATTACGTGTTTTGGTCTTGTTTTAGCCAGAATTAAGTGGTAAAAGGATGGGTGTTTACACACCTATCAGTCGACTACCGTCGGCTTAAACAAATCACCATTCATGACCGTTATTCTCCTCCACGTACTGACAACATGTTCAATCGACCTTATAGTGTTATTCACTTTTTCCAAGATCGAACTCATGATCATGCTGCCAACAGTGACGAGGGAAATAGCAGGACATGTCCATGACTTCTATTCGTTCACGACTCGGTCATGCTAGATTTATGATTTCGGAATTTGTCTCATCAATGCTCCAACGGCATTATAAGAATGAATTTCCATGAACTCATATCAAATTCATTAGTGTTTTCATTGAGGATAACCTGATTTCCTTTAAGCCTAGAGAAGAACAGGAAGACCATATCTGCACGATGTTGCAAATTCTATGACAAGAGAAATTTTACCCTGGAAAAATTTTCCAATATCAATTCTGTTGATTACAGTGACACGCTGGATCACATGGATTTGCATGGTTAATCTTACCATGACTCAGCTTATGCGTAAAAGAGAGAACCCTACACTACATTAAGTGTTTTAGGAAATCCTACGCTAGGAGAAGTCTAGATTCAGAGATTCAGAATTTCGCGACCTTCTATGTATCAAGTTTCTATGAAGCAGGATATAGCTACGTCCATATCTATGTACCTGACATACCAACAGGTTAAGATAGGACACCAACAAACTGGGATGTTTTATCATCTGAACTTGTGAACTAAAATGGGACAAGATCTCCACGGATTTTGGTTACCAGATTAATGCAAACTCAGAAGAAGCATGATGCTATCTGAGTTATTACAAACAGTTTGATCAAGTCTGCAGAATCCTTACATCCGCAAGGATTTCAGAACCAACAGATTAATCAAACATGTCCCAGCCAAGGCTCATCAGATCACTTGGCAGTTTCTCAGTTATCGGGTCAGACAAATATTCGTAATTATGCCCTTATTTACTTCACGTCCTTGTCCTAATTTCACGACTTGTTTTCGCGATCGCGTTCATGACACTATTCACGTTCATGATCGTATTTTGGCTTACGATTTTACGTTCATTTTCTTCTCATTCTAGGAAGTTTGCAAGAACTTGAGACACCGGACCCAAGTTTAGTATAACTCCCTATCCTCAGATAGACGTTTCTCGTCATATTCTATGTCTCACCCGGTAGCGTTTGGTGTTACCGCCATTATATTCTATGTTCACGATATGTTTCACATGTCATGTTCATTCCACGTTCCTCATATCATGGTCAAGATATGTTACCACGTATCATGGATCACGATATGTTTACTCATAGTACACTCGCCATATCTCCACGTAGCACGTTCAAAATTTTTCACGTATCACGTTCAAAATTTTTCACGTACTACGTTTATTTATGTCTCGCGCATCGTTTCTAGTTAACAGTTAAGTCAGATTGTCTTTAATCGTAACGTTTCAGTTACCCTTGCACGTTAACTCTTATTTTTCCTCGATCGAATTTAGGGGATCTACCTTACGTTGATAACCAAGAACTTCTTCGTATTCCAAGTCAAGGTCAGGAGGACCAAGACTTATCATTCATGTCAAGATCTTATAAAGGAACCGTTCCAAGAGGGAAGCCACTTGGAAACGGACAAGTTCATCTGGACTTCTTATCCGTTTTCTCTTATCAATTAGATATGTCCTTTCAGCTACGTCACGTTCCATGTTATTTTTAGACATGTCACGTTCCGCGTTCTTTCTGCCAGGTCACCTTCACGTTAATTTATCTTGCATACCCTCTCAGTTTGATTCGGGTATGTTTCTCTTTCAGTTACGTTATCTATAATTCGGGGACGAATTATTCTTTTTAGGGGGGAAGAGTTGTAAAACCCGCATGCTTTTACCATGAAAAGTACCCTTAAGATCGTACGTACTAGATTTAAACTTTCCTAATATAGCATGATTACGATTACGTGTTAGGATTTTACGTATTACGTACGTGTTAGAACACGATAAGTATTTACTACGCACGAGCACGTAATAATTATTTGACAATAATTAATCACGAACATGCGATCGTGAAATCATGAACGTAATTAAAACACGAACTATTATTAATTACGTATATATATTTATTACGAGCGTAATTAAATATATTAGGTTACGGTAAATATTTAACGAGAACAAACACGTAAAACACGAACACGAGAACACACTTATTAATTAGACACGGAAAATGATCGGGTTACCCCTTGTGGGCCCCATTACCACGAAATTAGGGAGGGGGGATGGGCTTAGCCCATCAATTTTTCACAAAAAGGGTTAAATAATTTTTCACTACTCATTTTTCATTCACAGAAGATTTTAGAAAAACCCTAAAACCCTCCTTCCCTTCTTCTATTGTGCCGCCACCCTAAGAACACCACAAGGAGGTGGTTGTTGATCTTGGATCTTGGATTATTAGTTGGTGATAGTGTTTGTTCTTCGTCCTCTTGATCCACGAATTCGGTAAAACCTTTTTTAAACCTTTTCTTTTGATTTAATCTTTTTATAAATTATGAACATGTAATGTTTTTACAAAAACATAATAATTAAGCATAGATCTAACATGTTTTGGTGTAAAATAAAATCAAAATGTTGTTTTTAAGGGGTGTTTGTTTGGCCGCAGGCTGCAACCGAACCCGAATGGGTTTCGGCTTGCCAAGCCGACCACCACCAAGACCATATGGTCTTGGTTGGTGCGTGTGGGTCCCACGGCAGCAAGGAAACACGGGGTACCCCGAGTTGGTTCGGGGTACGGTGTCGATTTCATGTCCGGTTCATGCTTTTTAGTCTAGATCCGGTTCATGGGGTATGTTAGTTTTTTTTATGTTATGAACTTATGTTAAAATTAAATTAATAAAATGATGAGATTAATTTAATAACATGTCTTAGGTTATTTAATTATTAATGATCATGAAATTATTTTAACCTAAGTATTTATATATTTAAGACTTATAATTAATTAATTATTTTAAAACCATGGATATAATTAATTAATTAACATGACTTAGGTTATATTATTAATATATAATAATACATATTTTAACCTAAGTATTTAACTTATTTAATTAAAAACATGTTATACTTTGATTAAATATTTTAACCTATAGTTTAATTTAATTACATGAAATAATTATTAAACTATACACTATATATTATGACTTAGAAAATAATCATGAAAACACTTAGGCTTATATACTTAGCTTATTTAACCAGCTTACTTCTAATTATGGAAACTTTCTATTTTTAGAAACTTAATTAAAGAAGGCAACTAATCTATTTATGGAAACCAGCTATTTTTAGAAATTTATTTATTTCAGGCAGCTAATCTATTTATGGAAACTTATTTAATTAAGGCAGCTAATCTATTTATGGAAACATTCTATTTTTAGAAACTTATCTATTTTAAGTAGTAAATCTATTTTTGGAAACTTTCTATTTTTGTAAACTTTCTATTTTGGGAACTTTCTATTTTTAGAAACTTTCTATTTTTAGAAAACTTTCTATTTTTGGTAACTTTCTATTTTTGGAAACTTTCTATTTTTGGAAACTTTCTATTTTTGGAAACTTTCTATTTTTGGTAACTTTCTATTTTAGGAAACCTGCTATTTTTGGAAAGTTACTTATTATTACACAGTAAGTATAATAACACATGAAATATCAGAAATACTTAATCAGATTAAACAGAATATAAGATTTAACACAGTTTAAGGCTTTAAAACAGTAAAACATGGTAAGAACACATAAAATAAGCTAAGGCATGACATAACCAGCTATGTATTTGGTAAGCGGATACTTATTCATGTACGTATTTATATAGCACTAGTGATTCGGAAGTAGGATTCCTCGCAGATCGTCTTTCTCGTTCACTGGACATAAGGTACGGATTCCCGTCCTTTCAGTATGGACATTCTTTCCTTATTAGGATTCCCCGTATGCAGCCAACTGTTTTCCCTTAGTATAAGTATGAGTTTGATTGCTTAGGTTTAAATATGATTACCTATAGCCATATACATGCATGACCAGTTTCACCTAGTTATGGAGGTACCATAACCATAACATTAGAGGCACTGATGTTATGACTTCACCACGGCGGAGTGATTGCTCGTGGCGTCCCTTCAGCTTTTGGCCATTTATTTATATTTATCATGTGGGGCGTATGGGTGCATCCTAGTTACATGTTTTATTCAGGATTACATGGTGAATGTGGTGTGTGCCTTGCATCCTTCACAAGGAGCTGACCCCTCCTACCCAAAAACCAGTATATTAAATTAGAGGCAGCCCCTCTAATTTGCATGATGAGGTCACCCCTCCAAGTATTCATGCACGGTGTATTTTCATGACCTATATTGGCTAATGGTAAAATACGTTAAACAGTTTTCATAAGATAAACATAAGGCTTTTCAAACTATAAAACCAGTTTTATGAACATGTTCCAGGTTTTCCAGGACTTATACAATTCCGCTGCTATTAAGTCTCTATTATGTTTTAGTCACTTATACTATGTCTATATCCGTGCACTGAGCGTTTTGCTCAGCCGTTACTTTCCTTTCCATGTCCCAAAACG
This sequence comes from Glebionis coronaria, assembly GCA_025667525.1. NCBI lineage: Eukaryota > Viridiplantae > Streptophyta > Magnoliopsida > Asterales > Asteraceae > Glebionis > Glebionis coronaria. The sequence continues at coordinate 268,810,489 of CM046878.1, forward strand.
GCAGGTACCCTAGGAAAGACTCGAACATTTGGAGGACCTGCATAGGATGGAAGCTGCTAGAGACTTCTTCTCCTTTTTGCCTTCATATACTTATGCTTATTTAGTCTTTCATTCATTTCTTTTGCTTTATTATGTTTTGGGCTTATGTTTAGGAACCGATGTTTGATTCCGGTTATCCCTATGGTCATGTAATGTTTTATACATTTATCCTTGTATGCTTTGATGACACGCCATAATTATGCGTGACATTCCATTATCAAAATGGGGTGTTACATGTAGAGACTGGTCGATCGAGACCTCCAATAATATTCCTAATTGGGTGATCTTTTGTCCATTTGGTGCTGTGATTTTCAATCCGTGGTGGTCTGGAGTGAACGATTGTAGGAGCTTCTTCTGAGGTAGACGCGGCTGAAGGATTTTCAGGTATCGGTATACCAAAGAAGGAAAGCTCTTGTAGGTGAGCATATTCCAAATCGTGATCAACAGAATCCTCTTCAACATCATTAGGCACAAGTAAGGGTGACGATTCAGGTGTATTTGAGAATTACTTGGTAGAGGTGCATCCGGTTCAATGTTAATTGAAGATGCATTTGATGAAGCTTCATTAGCTTGAGCAACAACTTCAGGGATTGGAGCTATCACTACAGGTGCTGGAACTTCATCATTTGGGGGATCAAAGAATTCATCAAACAAAGGTTGAAATAGTTTATCCCACTCGGGCCTAGTAGGTGGTATAAATGATGTAGAAGAAGGATTATTAAGAACTAATCCGGAACTAATAGCACCGGTTCCCATCTCGTGAAGCGCGGGTTCAGAGCTGCGTTGCTCAGTAGCCATCGCTGTCAGCTCATCAAAATCTGCGTCCATAGTTTCTACTATGTTACCAAGACGATGGTTGTAAATTCGGTATGCTTTCTTGGAGGGTGAGTAACCAATGAAAATACCTATATCGGCTTTCGGTTGAAGTTTTCCCAAGTTCTCACTATTAATGTTTGGATAACAAAGAGTACCAAACACATGAAAGAATGAAACATCGGGTTTACGATTATGTAGAAGCTCGTAAGGTGTTTTTCCATGGTTTTTCCGAATGATAGAGCGGTTTTGGGTGAAACATGCAGTAGATACAGCTTCCGCCCATAAGAATAATGGAGCGTTCGCATAAATCAACATAGTCCTAGCAGCTTCCATAAGCGTACGATTCCGTCTTTCAACGACACCGTTTTGTTGTGGCGTACGTGCAGCAGATGTTTTATGTGAAATACCAACTTCTTCATAGTAATCACAAAGAGTCTGGTTGACGAACTCTGTTCCATTATCAGTACGAATACGGCGGACAATAGTATTTAAACGTACCTGAATGAATTTCAGAAAAGTGATGATAGCCTTCGGTGCTTCATCCTTTGTACGTAGAAATCTAACCCATGTAAACCTGGAGAAATCATCCACAATAACAAGGATGAATTTCTTACCGCTCACACTTTCGGTTCGCATTGGCCCACAAAGATCCATATGCAAAAGATGAAGTTTTTCTTGATTGGTGTCTTCAGCTTTGGGCCTGTATGATTTCTTGGTGCTTTTCCCCCTTGAACACGCGAAACATAAATGGTATTTGTGAAATTTGAGCTTTGGAAGACCACGAACTAATTCATTTTTAGCCAAGTGATTAATAGCATCAAAGTTGAGATGAGATAATCTGCGATGCCATAACCATGACTTGGTCTTAGATGCTTTGGAGAGAAGACATACTGGAGAGGCGGCCATCATGTCTTGTAAGGACAAAGTATAAAGATTTGCACCACGAGACCCCTTCAACAAGTCGTTTCCTTCCAAGTTGCGGATGAAACAAGTATGTTGTCGAAAAGCAACCTCTAGGTTGGAATCACAGAACTGTCCTACTGAAAATAAATTATGACAAAGACCTTCTACATAATATACCCTTGAAATCGTAACATTTCCAATCTGATATTCACCATAACCCATTATCTTTGCAATATGATCATTACCGAATTTAACCGTTCCAAGAAACTTGCTGACGAAATTTCGGAGCATCGAGCGATCTCCGGTCATATGCTTTGAGCAACCGGAGTCCAAATACCAGAGGATGATTTGGACCACCTGAAAATATCACCAGACGAGGACAATGTATAGGTTTCGGAATCTGAATGTTCCTTGTTATTAGCAGGTATAGATTTAATGATCTTAGATTTGCTAACTTTAGGTTTCTTAGATTTCCTAGCCTTGTTCCTAGTTGGTGGTGTAGATTCAAGTTGGCTTAAATCCTGAGGTATTTCTTCACTGATTGGCACTATTGTGGGGGCTGACCTAATTAAAGGGCGCGGTTTCCATACTTTAGTGCTAGTGTGCCTAATTAAAGGACGCTGAGACCTAACCTCAATGGATGCCTTACTAGTTAAAGGGCACATTTTTCCATCTAATGTAAAGGTCCTACCAGTGGGACGCCATTGCCATCCAACTTGGGTACGAGTTCTCCCAGTTGGCTTCCATTCAAGATCATTCCTAATGGCATTCATTTCATTCACATGATCAATAAGACACAAATCATGACGTTGGGAAAACATGCATTCATTACAATTCTAACATTTCAAATTAGAATTCACAAATGGTTTAGGCTTCTGCATAGGCGCAGAGCTTTTAGTCTTAACAACATGATTCTTTTTATTTAAATCTGACATAACATTCCTAGGGTGAGCTTCTACTTTGTTCTTGATGGTACTACTAGTGGAGGGCTTGATCTTATCTTTCTTGAGTGGCGATCCTTTAGCCTTAGTAGACTCTTTTAATCCTGTAGAAGGCAAAGTGGGAACATTAGCAACAGATTTTAAAGGTGCCTTAGTTGATGGTGCCAATGACGGTTTTGCTCCTGGGGTCTTATTGAATGGAGTTACAGCAATGGGTCGATTAGTGAGTAGTGCAGAACCCTGTTTACCTATATATTGCAAATATGCTAAGCAATATTGAACTCGCTGAATATATGCATGGGCTGAATAATAGTAACTGCTTGAGGGATCTAACGCATACAAATCACCTAAAATATCCCTAACAAGGTCCACGTGCTTAATTGCATTCATCATATAAACATCGTAAGTATCCAGATTTTGCTTATGGCGCGGGTTCTTATAGATCACTACTGAATTGGTTGATGGAGCACTAGAGGACGGTGCAGAGTTGGTAGCTAAGTTATTAACAACTTCTTGTCGGGTGAGAAGAAGTGTCTCCTTAAACTCGGCCAAAACCATGTTTTTGTCAATGAGTTGGATATTTAAGTTAGAGATTTCCTCACACTTTTGATTCAGTTGTTCAACATAAGATTGTTGCTGTGCTGCATTAAAAGCTAAGCGTTCTTCTATTGAACCATAAAGAGCAGATAGTCCCTGTCTTGCCCGATCCATCTCCCCTAGAATAGACGAAAGTCTAATTTCTAAGTCCTGGTTTTTAGACTCTGCAGCCTCTAGTTCCAATTTTAGTGTTTCATTGGATGACACATCTCTCTTTAATCTCATAATCTCTTCCTATAATGCCTTAACTATCTCAATCATCTTGTCACTCGTCTCAACACTGTTTGCACAACCATTTGTTATCAAAAGATCCTCATTTTGAGTTTGCTGTTTTAATTCTAAAGATATACAATGTTGTTCAAGTTGATTAAAGCGTTTTGTAAGTAAGTTGTAAGAATCTTGAAGGTTTAAAAATTCAGCGTTAGACTCGTGACAAGAATGATTATCTACCTCATTTACAGTATCAGCAACATTTACAGAGAGATCATGCACATCATCACATATATTCACAGCATCACAGTTATTCATAGCGGATGTAAGCTCATTCGAATAATTAACATTCACAGTAGTAAGCACATCATACGAAATTACTTGGGACACGAATCTGTCATACTCGGATAAAATCTTTTCCTTTTCAATTAATTGTAGTTCGTAAGTGGTGTCCATTTCATAAAACACTTTTTGAACTTCTTTAATTTCAAACTCGAGATTTTCCGAAAGAGATGCAAAACTTCCTTTTAGACTTTCAACAAACGGATTGATCTCATTCTTAAACACCTCGTTCATGTGTTCGAAAGCCCATTCTCCGGCGTTTAATCCATTTGAAGTCGTACATTCCCGGATGACATTGTCAAAACTAGCAAAGTATTGATTAATCTCTTGCAAGTTTATCCATACAGTGCTAATAGGTGGAAGATCCTTTGGAATTTCCTTAGGTCCTTCCATGTTGACAAGTGTAGGAAGTGTACTAGGGTTTTCTTCATTTAACATGTAGGTTGGTGTTGTGATGAGATCTTTATCCATATGGAATCGAATTCTAAAGTCTGTTTTTGCAAGCTCCTGATTCATTTTAAAATAATCACACTGGGGATATTTTGCAAAGTTGTATGACCAATTCTCATCAACTAGATCCTTATTTGTGCGATCCTCGAAAATAACAATCGGATCTAAGACCAATCCTAATTGGGTTGCATTATAAAGTCTTGGACTATGGATAAAAGCTTGTCTTGCATACCGTGGGTTAGGGGGAAGGTCTTTTTGACGCGATAAGTTAAACTCTCTAAACGATGCGTCAAATAAGTGCACTAGTTGAGAGGCAGCGTATTGTCTTAAAAGCAAATAATCTAAACTTCTAATCTTATTAGCCGCATTAAATTCCATTTCATTCTTTTTAGACTCGAGTAATTCAAAATCCGTTTGAAGTTTGTGAAAATTAGTGACCACTAACTCTTTTTCTTTAAGTTCGTTGGAAAGATTTGCTCTTAAGGTTTCGATTTCTTGCAAATGACCCATTTGTTTGTTTCGAAAATGATCATATTCGGGATTTGTTAGAACATTGGACGAAGGAACTAATTCCAAAGTTTGAAGTTTTTCGTTGCACAAGGCAAGCTTAGCAGACAAATTCTTATTCTTAGCTAGGGTTTCTAAGAGTGCAGTATTCATTTGGCTAAGTAATTTTGCAGGAACCATGACCAAATCTTGATGAGCAGGAGTATGCGTAAGCAAAATGACTCCCGGTTGTGATTTACTCAAAGTCTGGGGACTTGCATTGATATTGCTATCATTGATTGTCTCCTCATTTGAAAGACTCACCACCAAAGACTCATTCGGATCAGCACCCTCTTGCCCAACTTGATGTGGTTGAATACTAGTATCAGTGGTATTAGTAGGTACCTCAGATATTTTATCTGACCCAAAGCTAGAGATAGTTGCCATAAGAGCTGCTTGAGCAGATTGAAGATCATCACAGTCAGAATCGTAAGCATCCAGATCATCTGCTTGGTATGCTGCATTCTATGTAGCGAGAACTTCTAGTTCCGCAATCTCTGGATCAGCAAGAAATGCAAGCTCCTCTTCATCAAGTTCCTGTCCTTGTGCCTGAGCGTTCACCAAATAAATCTTCTCTGCAAACCATTGACCATCCCTTCTCCTCTTGGGTTTTGTGCAATCCCTAGACATGTGACCCTCTTCCTTACAGTTGTAGCATGTAATCATTCTCAACTTACCTGTGGAATTAGCCCGTGGAGGAGTATTGACCATTGGAGCAGGATTGACCATGCGTGCATTGGTGGTTGATGTAGTGGGTCTCCCCTGATGAGGTTGTATAGGTTGAACCATTACCCTGCCATTCTTAATGGTAGCTTGTTGTCGAGAATTGGATGAATTCCTCAGCTGATTGTTAGTAGGAGCTGGTCCTCTAAATCCTCGTTTGCTTAATGTACTTGTGAGATAAGCATACATAGTGGCTAACACAACAACTGGGTCAGTTCCTTGTTTGAATTCAGGAATGGGAACTTCATCATTATCACAATACAAAGCTTGATCTTGTTGAGCTGCATAAGCACTAGAAGGAATACTCATGTGGTCAGTATAGCTTGATGGATATGCTGCATTTTCTTGATAAGAAGAGTATGATGACTGAGCAGAAGGTGCAATGCTTGCTGGTGAATATGGGTGAGGTTGTGAGGCATATTGTGATGCTTGTGGTTCTCTCTGAGACGAAGGTGCATTAAACCGATATTGTTGCTGATGTGAGGTGGGTGGTTGAGGTAGAATCGAATATTGGGGGAAGCTTGGAGTCAGGTACGGTGATGGATGATAAGCTTGGTGTCCCATGATATAAGGAGTGTTGTTATATGACAAGCTTGGTTGATTTGCCATCAAGGCTAGAGAATCAGGGTACATACCTCGAGGTGAACGGTGCATGATCACGTGTTTCTCATGCTGCTGGAGAAAAGCATAGAGTTTATCCAAATTGCACTTGTGCAAATCCCTGGTTAACTTAACATCGGTAATATACTCACCCCATTCAGCTTGAGGTAAAGTATTCAAAAACTTGGTGTTAACCTGGAATGGAGCAATCACGAGATTGTATACATTCAAATCGTTCATGAGAGTAGTGAATCTGAAGTAGTAGTCGTGAAGCGTTTCCCCTGGACTGTATGTGAACCTATCAAACAGATCATACAACTGACATTCCCGTTCCTGTTTAGTAAGAGACGTACCTTGTAGCAAAACCTTTAGACGTTCCCATAAATCCTTTGCAACCGTATATTGACTTACCATTCGATAGATGTCATGTGGAAGAGCTTGGAGAATGGTTTGAAGAGCCTTTTCATCTACATCGACAACAAGTTGTTGAGCTGGCGTAAGTTCTTCAAACTCCCGTGGTCGAGTCACATTGTTAACAACGATGGTACCATAATCAAGTGGACCATTTAGAATTGACTTGACCATAAGCCTCCCATATGTCGGTTTTCCCTTAATGTATGACATCATACGGCCTTGCCATGCTTCAAAGACTTCTTTAATGAGCATTGGAGGGCGATTATATGTTCCCATAATGACGGAAATATCCGTAAGTGATGTCATTTGAGGCATTAATGAATTCGGATTCATTTTGATCACTCTAAAGAGTCAAAGATTATCGGTTGATCGAGCAGTGAGGTAAGGTTGTGAATTGTGTTGAATTTTTGTGTAAGAAACCAAGATTAAATCCTCTAAAAATCGTCGAAAAACAAGTATAATATCCATTGGTTCGGAACAATTGTTGATTCGGAAGAAATTGGTTCGAAACTTCCTTGATCCGGAACAGTGTTGAATCGGAAGAGTTTGGTTCGGAATTTCCTAGATCCGGAAGAAATTGGTTCGGAACTTCCTTGATCCGGAAGATTTGGTTCGGAACTTCTTTGATCCGGAACCATTGGTTCGGAAGATATTGGTTCGGAACTTCTTTGATCTGGAAGATTTAGTTCGGAACTTCTTTGATCCGGAACTGTTGGTTCGGAAGATATTGGTTCGGAACTTCTTTGATCTGGAAGATTTGGTTCGGAACTTCTTTGATCCGGAACTGTTGGTTCGGAAGATATTGGTTCGGAACTTCTTTGATCCGGAACGGTTGATGTGGAAGATCTTGGTTTGGAACTTCTTTGATCCGGAACTGTTGATTCAGAAGAGCTTGTTCGTGTGTTTTAACAGTCGAATAAGAGTATTAAGAACGAACCCAGATTTTTACCAAATTACCCGAAAATTTTTGTGATTTCTACCAAAATAAGTAAAACCCAATACTTATCTACTAATCCCAACAACAAAATCACCAAAAAACTTCAAGAATCAAGATAGATTTTCCTAAAAACACTAATACAATAAAAAACTAAAGAACAACACAAATCATTACCTTAAATCACCCCATCGCTCTCTGATACCAATTGAAGAATATGGATAATCTTATTAATCAATAAGGTGGGTTGAAGGTTTCTAGAGAGAGAAAGTAGTGAGAGAAAGTGAGAGAACAAATGTGTGTATTTTATTCAAATGGAATGAAACATTAACCAACAACCAACCCCATTCCATGGTGGAAAGGGGTATTTATATCCAAGCCACTAATGGGCTTGGGCCGACCCATGACAAGCCCATGGGCCGGTTTTTACTTAACTAAATAAGCAAACGTTAACTACGAGCTATACAACATTAATAATATTGTGGAGTGACCGATACTTCTAAATATACGTTAAAAACGTATTTCTAACAATTATGAAAACAAAAACTTGATTAAGAATAAGATTCAACAACAAAATTAAAAGACTTACTTGAAATTAAAGGCAAGAAATTAAAGAACAATTAAGTAAATGACATGAAATTAAAATGTGCAAGTAATTAAAGGTGGAGAGCTAAGTTGTCAATTTAGCTAACAAAACTAAAAAATGAAACGAAGTCTCTATTTATAGGGATAAGGGAGGTTAGCATGTGTTGGAAGCTTCCTTCTTTCTTTCTTTCTTTCTCGTCTTTTCGTTTTCTAAATTCTTCGACTTTTTCGACTTTGTCTCGAGATTAATTACACTCGTCTTGTAATTTCTTCATTAATTAGACTTGAGTTCTTCGGCTTTATTAAACTTCCGTCTTTATACTTTTCTTCGATAAATCTTCAGAATAGGCCCTGGACTTCCGTTCTTTTTGCACTCTTGATCTTTTGACTTTGTCTTTTGTCTTTTTCTTTGATAAAAGCCCGTGAAAGCCCATGTTTTCTTCCCTTTTCACATTTTGATCCTAAATCACAACAAAAACACAAACCATGCATAAATCCAACATTTACGATGTCAGAACTCGAATTTTCACGGTATTATTTTATTATTTTATTAATGTTTCTTGAATTTTCCAACATGTTACATTTTCTTGTATTCTTCATACATAAATCCTGATATTTTGATAGTTTTTATTAAATTATATTTTAATTCTTTTCTATCCATTTAAAATAATTTATTTGGATTTATGGAAATTTTATTTTATTTTACCATAATATTTATTTAAATCACATATATTAATTTAAATCCCTCGCTAAGTTTTATATATTAAGTTGTTCGTTTTATCGATCGAGAAGTTAACGAACGCCGCATTTTAGCCATAAAGTATTTTCATTCCCATAATTGTTATTTTCGACTTAATTTCGTATTTTATCGAAAACGAGTCCATAACGAGTCTTTTAAAATTTTGATGCGTGAGTTTATTTTTCGGGACCAATGTTTGAAAAATACATTCGTTTAGTAAATAAATCGAGCCGAACCTCATTTTCTCTCTTCCTTTGGTCGAAACCAAACACCCCTTTATCTTTTTAAATAGTTACTACAAAACCTGTTGCCAAACATCTCTTTATCTTTCAACTAGCTACTACAAAATCTGTTGCCAAACACCCTTTAACTAATTATCACTACTTAATTCCTAACTAACAAACATATAAGAACAACAGTAAAAAAATATTTGTCTCTCATCTCTTCTTCTCTGTGCCGACTCAAAACACACCACTCCATCACCATTTTCTTCAAACCTTGCCCTAAAATCACAATTAAAACAAGTAGAATCAACCTTTTATTATCCTTAATCACAAACCCACAAACAATTTTATTTCATACCTTTGATTTAAGAAAATTAAATTTTCTCAAATTTCATCAATGGAGGTCAAAATCTGGTTTTAAGCAATTGGAGGTGTTAGGAGTATATAACAAAGTTTAAAAAAACGAGTTTGAGTTATCAAAATCAAGTTTTGATCAGGTTTTGGTCCTTGGTGTGTTGCGTCCAAATACATAAACCCACAAGGATTTATATTTGATTTTCTTGGTTTCTTTAAAACACTTGTAAGCATCTTTTATTCATCTCTAGTTGTTTCTTTTATAATTTTTAAATAAATACATAATAATTAACTAGTTCAAGAATCCTTAGATGTTAATATTTTGAGATTTGATTAGGTTTAGGGCTAGATATGAATGGAGATAGGTTAGATAGTCGAGGTTGTGTTGATTGAATATGGCGAAAATAATGTTTGGAATGGTTTTGAAGTAGCCATTTTAGGACAGTAGGCTTGTTGTAGATTTCGGCAAATTTAAAGTTTTACAAACTGAGATTTTAGTGTCTTGGCTGCAAGGTGATGTCCTAAGTATCGTTTTGAAATAGAATTCGGGTTATAACTCTTAAAAACGAAAAAGTTATGGGTCGCGACTTGCGGTAAAGCGTTCGTTGTTGTGATCCTTTCATTTCAAGACTTCTCGACTGATTGATACTACTACACTTAATAAGGTGAGTTCATAGCCCCTTTTACTACTTGTACATTGTTTCTAAACGCGGGGTGAGATTTTACATGGTGGAACACATCCATTTAAAAGCTGTATGCTATCCAGAACTTGTATGTATTCAGACTTGTATGCTTTCCAACAGTTTTCATTGATATTATTGCTTATAGTTAATAGCCTTAAGTTTCCTCTCTTGATCATGAACCGTTAATTGTCCCGCATGCTTTGCGCTAAGCGCGAATGTTGTGGGTGGATCCATCGGGATTGACAATCCCCGTCCCGATTACCTTGACGCACTTACATTTGTTTATACTTGAGTATTTAGGCTGAATACTCCCTAGAGGAACTTACTTTGAGTTAAGCTTCGGTTCATGAACTAAACAGCAATAATATTGGTTTAGGACTATGGTTAATGATCATAATCATTTTCTCTATTTACTTGTTTTATAAATGAATGCTTGTGTTCCACACCTTTACTGCTAAACCTATGAATATCACTCAACTTTATGTTGACGATTTCACATGTTTAATCTCAGGTATTATTTCTTAGCTTTGCTTGGATGGGAGCCCGCAGGATATCATTGCAGCTTGGAGATTTCTGTGTATATTCAAACTTTGGTTAATCTAAAAACTGTTAGAAGTTTATCATGTATTCTTGGTAACTATAAGTTACAAAACCATAATTAATTTATAGATTTCCGCTTATAAAAATCTGGGACCTTTGTTTAAAAACTCTGATTCTTTATGATTTAATGAATAAATTTTTATTACGTCAACTTTATGTCAATAATATTTTATTGTTTCTTGTACCATGACGTGGCGCCCCTATGATGCCTAGTTGTTCCATACCAGATTTTGGGGGTCTCACAGATTGGTATCAGAGCGATGGTTATAGGGAACTGAGTCCTTTTGCAAAACTAAGTCTATAACCGAAAGTTCAAATATTTCATAGTTTTAAGTGTCAAACACAAAATCTGCCATGGTTGTTCGATATCTATGCTGGTAACTCTCTAATCCTTATTATTTACTTTTAATTATCGTTGTTGTATTTCATCTCTTGATTACATTTTGAAATATTACATTACCCTAATGACGATAATTACTATCTCTTTTCAAAGCCTTTGTGCTCAATGAATTATCATTGGATATTTCTGTGATTACATCTGTCCTTACTATATTTCTTGAATTCTTGTTCATATGAACTTGATCTTGTTACCATGATTTTAATCTGTTATGAAGTTACATACTTGTATTCGAAGTGCATATGTTGCCGACATTTCATACTCACTTTTCTGAGTATTATTGCTATCTTGTTTATGCGTGATACGACTGACCTCATATACTCGTTTGTTTTGAACCATCTGTTTTTCTCGACTCACTGTTACATGTTGTGTTTAATCTCGTGATACCATTGTTCGGGATTAAATAAGTGTTGCTTTCAATGAAACTTCTAATTTTTATTTTTCTACCGTGCGTGTTACTTTCATTGTTAAGCCTCTTTAAAATATCTATTTAGATATACAGATTACTTTCTGATCATATGTGATTGGGTGTCTTGAAAAATAGTCTATCGACCATTGCGTAGCTCATTGTGTCTTCGAAAAAGACTAAAGGACATCGTGTGAGTCACACATCTTGAATCATTCATTGAATCAGTATTGAATAATATCGTGGGTTTTCGTAACCTTGATTGACCTTTATGTCACCATTTTACTCGACACTCGTATATCGATTTAATATTACTTCATTGACCATTGTACGTTTCGACTTCAAATCTTAACATTCGTTTGTACCTTGGAAACACCATCGTCATCTTGTAATTCATCCTATGTGGTGTTTGTTTGGAATACGATTCTACTTCTATAAACCTGTATCCTTCCTTTTCATTATCCCTCCTTGCTCCGGGAGTGCAACCCGTTAATGTTCCATTCCTTTCTTGGTATGTCTTGTGATTTTGGAAAATCACGCCGCCAAGAGACCTTCCTACATTGCATCTTGAAACCTAAGACACGGATGTTATGCGCCGTTTTTTATTCCTTAGATTATCGTTGGTATTCATAAACCAAATTTATACTATGTTTTTCTTTATATGCTAATTATATAATATATTCTCTTTCGTCTTTATAGAATCCACAAGTCATGTGCGTACATAAACTCCGGGTCGTTATGAAGTTTGATTAAATTTCAAGGTGTCGAAAAATATACTTTCTGCATAAAATCTACAGGTAATTTAACGGTGTCGAGAAAATATTTTTATAAAGTTCAGACTTAAAAATATGTTTATATCCATAACTCTTAAAAACGAGCAAGTTACGCTCATTTGAAATTTGTAAAATTTAAGAACTTATTTTTTGCGTATATGGAAATTATTGCTGATGCAGAACTGCAGGGGGTAGATTCGTCATTTATGGTCCGTTTCGGCCTTCGGCCGAAACATGTAAATTGTCTGAAATGTCGTTTTACGTCTACCGTGAGGGAACTAGTGTCACTGGATATTTATGGGTCTTTTATCTAATAAAGTCTGTGTTTTCTAAAAATATCATTTTGTTGACGGATCTGATGCGAAGGCGTTTTCCCATATTTCTGGTCCGTTTCGAGTCTTGAGTAAAATAGAAAGTTGTTTAAAATGCTGTTTTACCTTTACCGCGTATGTAACCAAGTCCGAAAACTAGTATAAACGGGTCAAATCTTTAAAATAAAAACATGCATTTTAAGATAATATAGTGCGCAGAACGTGCAGGGGCATTTTGGTCATTTTACGTTCGGTTTCAGATTATGAGTAGAAATAGAAAGTTGTTCGAAACATTGTTTACACTAAATTGCTTTAGACTCCGAGTCTTGAAATGTCATTTTACGAGTTAATTGATCGGGTCACACCTAAAACTCAAAGTTAACTAAAAACAAGTCAAAGCTTATAGAATTTTGAAATATGGTTTTTAGGCGTTTTTGAGTTCGTTTGAGCTTGTAGAACTTTAACAAATGATATTTTACAACTAACAAACAATAGTTACGTTTGAAGATGTTTAAAAATAGTAACTTTCGGTACGAGTTATACATACATATATCGTGAACTTTTGAAACCAAGTGTTTGGATAAACCGATAGCGAGCAATAGTTTTGTCGAAAAAGTTGTGCATTTTTTTATGTTAATTAGTTTACGATGTGAACGAGTATGGAATTTCTTATCCTTTCTTTTATATACGACTTATTTGTCATTCTATATTATCTTTCTTTTCTCAAATCGTACCACTGATTTGGGTCGAGATTTGAAGTTCTTGTTTTCACATCTTTCGTTATCATTTTGACACGTGTCTCATGAAGATTCCGGCTAAACCTTTTGAAACCTTATTACTTTGTAATCATTTCATCAATTTTCTAATTAATTACTTTTTACTACTTCCGTGTAACCTACTCGCTATTTTATATGACATCATAATGTCACCATATAAACTCAAACTAGTATTGTTTGCGAATCATATTACAAAATGTTCCACTTGGGCCTTATTAAATACTTGAATGTTATCGTATAAAATTAAATTATATTAATTTTACGATGTAATTTCACAAAAAAATTTCAACAATTGGTCTTATAAAGAATCTTTGTGACATTAAAATTGTTGATTTAAATAATTAGCCAATTACTTACTTGTGAAAAATTTCATAAATTATTTTAAATCTTGTTCTACAAATGACATTAGATACATATTTTAAAATCATATGACATGTAATACTGGTTTGATGAAGCTGGGCGTCGCATTGCTAGTCCTAAATTAGGCATGGCCTGATCACCTATGCGTAATTTAGAAGGATCCATGTGAGACTGAATAAGTAGTCACCTTAAATATTTTGACAAGAACGAACTTTTATAGGTGTTTCTAAAAAAAGTTAGATAAAATAAAGTTTTGAAAACTTTTACATATTATGCGAATAGCACTCTTTCACGATACACATATGATCCCTTATCTTTTCTTGAACGAATTACGTGCCTGCAAGTACATGTTTCTTTACTCAACGATATATGTTCTACTTATTACCCAATTTTTCCTCATGATATAATTCTCTGTACATTTCGTCTAATTACCGATCATTGATACCAGACTTGAAAGTTTCAACATTTTTATGCTTCTACATGGACTGACCTTCTTTATCTATTTTGGTAGACATTCGAAACGTCTCCTGACGCGAATAGTGATTATCACTGGACGTGAACGATGATTTCTTATGTTTTTCGCGATGTGTGTCAAACTCTATCGTCTCAAAATTTATTCGTGTGAACCATGTGATGACTTCGCTCTCTCATTGCTAATGTTGTTCAATTTACTGGAATTATTCACAAGAGACTTTTTAAGAATTTTCGTTGATTCGAAAATGTTGTGTGGCTTTTCTCGTTCGATCGTGTATCGACCACTGAGAAACTTAATATGTCGTTCTTGGTGACACCAACCACATTCGAGAATTGATTACTTGCTAAACCTTTGGTTTCTTATTGTCTTATCATCGACGTATCTACTCTACCATGTTCGTTAGGAATTGATACGAATTTCGTTTTATTCCCTCCTGTTATTGCTTGTATTCTAATTGTTGACTATTATTTGCTTCATATTCGTTTTCTATCTCGTCACCTTTTGAAAACCCGAATATGTCTCATGTTTACCATTTGATGCATTAAACGCCTTTATAGAATTCTGTAGGCTATTATAAATTTCTAAGAAAATTTTACACATTTTACCAAGTGTTTAATTTTCCAAAATCCCCGTTTCAAGTTAAATGCCGGATCTATACATCATCTTTTGTATAGTTCTAACTAGTGTTTAAAATGACATCATGTCCTATCTTTTGAAATATTTGATTTGCATCATACGTCACTTTCAATTCAATGAAATTTTTTTTGATTTAATTAATATTTCTATTAATGATCCTAAATAATTTGGAAAATAGATTTTCTCTAATCGTATCAATCAACCCGAGTTTTAAGAATAATTCCATACAGTCGTCCAAAAGCTCTTAAGCTGATCAAAATAATTATTTTTGAACTGTTATTTTTACCTTGAACACCATCCTTATCAAGCAACTATAAGTATAATGGCACCATTTTGAAAGTGTCGTAGCATTATAACGCCATAAACAAACAAACCTTGTATTTTTAAAATTAAGAAGATTCTCAACCAGGTTTTAAAGTAATACCAAATCCGGGACGGATTATTGTGGCAACTCGTATTTTAAATGTCTATATATAATTCATATTTCCCCTCTATTTCTCTAGTAAGTAGATTGTCGTTTTTTTACAGTTGTGCGATTTACGATACCTTGTTGATTATAATCTTAACTCGTTCTAGCGCACCTTGTCCGTTCAAGCAATTCTCGTGTTTATTCTATCACGTTATACTTCTTCGTACTTAACGGTTATTATTTTAGTCCGAGTTTGAAATAAGTTCGAAAAGGAGTTAAGAAGCTGAAGCGTAGTTGGATTTTAAATTGTTAACGTTCATCGTGGTGCAGTAATTAGCGGGGAAAGCGAAGAATAAGTTCAAAACTAGGTATCCCCTTTTGTTTGCATCCTCTTCCTTCTCCAGTTGAACTCTGAGGGACCAGAGTTCCTTTAGGGGGGTCGACTGTGAGAACTCGAATTTTCCCGGTATTATTTTATTATTTTATTAATGCTTCTTGAATTTTCCAACATGTTATATTTTCTTGTATTCTTCATACGTAAATCCTGATATTTTGATAATTTTGTTTAAATTATATTTTAATTCTTTTCTATCCATTTAAAATAATTTATTTGGATTTATGGAAATTTTATTTTATTTTACAATAATATTTATTTAAATCACAGATATTGATTTAAATCCGTCACTAAGTTTTATATATTAAGTTATTCGTTTTATCGATCGAGAAGTCAACAAACGCCGCATTTTAGCCATAAAGTATCTTCATTCCCATAATTGTTATTTTCGACTTAATTTCGTATTTTATCGAAAACGAGTCCATAACGAGTCTTTTAAAATTTTGATGCGTGAGTTTATTTTTCGGGACCAATGTTTGAAAAATACATTCGTTTTAGTAAATAAATCGAGCCGAACCTCATTTTCTCTCTTCCTTTGGTCGAAACCAAACACCCCTTTATCTTTTTAAATAGTTACTACAAAACCTGTTGCCAAACATCTCTTTATCTTTCAACTAGCTACTACAAAATCTGTTGCCAAACACCCTTTAACTAATTATCACTACTTAATTCCTAACTAACCAACATATAAGCACAACAGTAAAAAAATATTTGTCTCTCATCTCTTCTTCTCTGTGCCGACTCAAAACACACCACTCCATCGCCATTTTCTTCAAACCTTGCCCTAAAAACACAATTAAAACAAGTAGAATCAACCTTTTATTATCCTTAATCACAAACCCACAACCAATTTCATTTCATACCTTTGATTTAAGAAAATTAAATTTTCTCAAATTTCATCAATGGAGGTCAAAATCCGGGTTTAAGCAATTGGAGGTGTTAGGAGTATATAACAAAGCTTAAAAAACAAGTTTGAGTTATCAAATCAAGTTTTGATCAGGTCATGGTCCTTGGTGTGTTGCGTCCAAATACATAAACCCACAAGGATTTATATTTGATTTTCTTGGTTTCTTTGAAACACTTGTAAGCATCTTTTATTCATCTCAAGTTGTTTCTTTTATAATTTTTAAATAAATACATAATAATTAACTAGTTCAAGAATCCTTAGATGTTAATATTTTGAGATTTGATTAGGTTTAGGGCTAGATATGAATGGAGATAGGTTAGATAGTCGAGGTTGTGTTGATTGAATATGGCGAAAATAATGTTTGGAATGGTTTTGAAGTAGCCATTTTAGGACAGCAGGCTTGTTGTAGATTTCGGCAAATTTAAAGTTTTACAAACTGACATTTTAGTGTCTTGGCTGCAAGATGATGTCCTAAGGATCGTTTTGATATAGAATTCGGGTTATAATTCTTAAAAACGAAAAAGTTATGGCCTATTTATGATTTGGTTTTTCATGTGGAAAATTCTGCACTTTTAGAGTACTTGCTGTTCAGATTTTTGGATTTACGTTTCGGTCAAATTAAAATGTTGTAAACTGAGATTTTAAGGTTTGTGGTCGCGAGGTTTATCCTTGTGATCGTTTGATATAAAATTCGCCTTCTAACTCCTAAAATTGAATTAGTTATGGTCGATTTATAATTTGGTTTTTCATAAAGTAAATTTCTGCACATGACGTTTTCGTGCAGAAAATTGGGTCATTTTGCGAGTACTATAACTTGGTCATAATAAAACATTTTATTAAGTTGCAGGACATCTAGACTAAGTACTTCGAGCTTACTTTCAAAAGCAAATGATTGTGAGTTCTAAAAGTAATTATAAGTTAGTCAAAATGATTTTACAAGTTGAGTTGTCAAACTGTCCGAAATTTCAATTATAGTAAAATAGAAAGCTGAGTGGTCTAAACTAAAAAATTTTCAGCGAAACTCGAATCGTAGCTTATTCACAATGTGTGTGAATTTCCTGATTTTATTTCGTGAATTTTGGAGTTGTCTAAGTGGGGCAAAACAGTAGGGACATTTGGTATGTTCCTACAGGTGCAATTTCGGGTACCTTTTATCAAATAAAAATTATAAAAATGGGTTTTACTTGTCTTAAGGTTTCGGGAAAATTTTGGGGAGTAAACCATTCATGGTGGGACCTGGATTTCGAATTTGTTGAATTTTAGAGGTCGTTTGGTATTTTATTTAGGAAGCCACGTGAGAGCTCAGGAAGTGGTAAATTTTCATAAATTGGTAAAATAAGTTAAAACTTAAAACTTTTAAGTTGGATTCTTGAATTATGCACATATATTACTTATCACAAGTACGTTTTGTGTCGATTTCTAGTAATATAAATATTTTTCGGGTTCGAGTACATTTATAAAGTACCCGTTACCATTATAGGTCGCGGCTTGCGGTAAAGCGTTCGTTGTTGTGATCCTTTCATTTCAAGACTTCTCGACCGATTGATACTACTACACTTAATAAGGTGAGTTCATAGCCCCTTTTACTACTTGTACATTGTTTCTAAACGCGGGGTGAGATTTTACATGGTGGAACACATCCATTTAAAAGCTGTATGCTATCCAAAACTTGTATGTATTCAGACTTGTATGCTTTCCAACAGTTTTCATTGATATTATTGCTTATAGTTAATAGCCTTAAGTTTCCTCTCTTGATCATGAACCGTTAATTGTCCCGTATGCTTTGCGCTAAGCGCGAATGTTGTGGGTGGATCCATCGGGATTGACAATCCCCGTCCCGATTACCTTGACGCATTTACATTTGTTTATACTTGAGTATTTAGGCTGAATACTCCCTAGAGGAACTTACTTTGAGTTAAGCTTCGGTTCATGAACTAAACAACAATAATATTGGTTTCGGACTATGGTTAATGATCATAACCATTTTCTCTATTTACTTGTTTTATAAATGAATGATTGTGTTCCACACCTTTACTGCTAAACCTATGAATATCACTCAACTTTATGTTGACGATTTCATATGTTTAATCTCAGGTATTATTTCTTAGCTTTGCTTGGATGGGAGCCCACAGGATATCATTGCAGCTTGGAGATTTCTGTGTATATTCAAACTTTGGTTTATCTAAAAACTGTTAGAAGTTTATCATGTATTCTTGGTAACTATAAGTTACAAAACCATAATTAATTTATAGATTTCCGCTTATAAAAATCTGGGACCGTTGTTTAAAAACTCTGATTCTTTATGATTTAATGAATAAATTTTTATGACGTCAACTTTATGTCAATACTATTTCATTGTTTCTTGTACCATGATGTGGCGCCCCCTTGCTGCCTAGTTTTTCCATACCTGATTTTGGGGGTCTCACATACGACATAAAATACACGTTTTGACTTGGTTATTATTATAATTAAGTGGTAAAAGGATAAGTGTTTTCACACTTATTAATCATATTGTCAAAACAGGTTACAGTTCAGTTTACGTTCTATAATATAAATTATAGTTATATTGTCAAACAAGTTACAGTTATTTAATAGCATGTCTCCCCCTCGCGGGTTAGTAAAATCATAAAAGGATTTAAAATGCGAGGCTATGAACTCACCTATATAATACAGCTCGAGGATGATCAAGTATACAATTCACAAAGCACGTATTACATCGAATACCTAAGTAATTAAGTAGGTCTCAGTATACGCATAAATAATAAATGCAGGCAGTTTAATTAGTCTTATGTTCATTCTCGTTATTAATATATTACAGTATGTTGAATTATTAAATATACTGTTATGATGGTTGTTAAGTGTGCATGTTGTTTATTCATTGTTTCCGTGTATTCTCGAAGTTTATAAAGTATGTACGACATTATAGTCTTTATAAATAAATTATTAAATCTATTAAATAATTTATTAGGTTCCAAAAATAATTAATAAAGATTTATTAGTAAACAAATCTCTACTTAAAACATGTTTTCCGTTGGTAAAACATAATACTTTTATTCCAATAGTTATTAAAATTATTCTTCATGTACCAACAGTGGCTATTTAGGCTGACAGTGGGTACTTTTAAGGAAACGGTGGCTACTTTATAAAAACAGTGGGGATAATCATGAAACAGTGGCTATGATTAGGCTACCAGTGGTAAGTTTAAACAATCAGTGGAAACTGTTAAAGCTAACAGTGGGAGCTCTTAAGCTAACAGTGGAAACTGTTAAGCTAATAGTGGAAACTGTTAAGCTAATAGTGGAAACTTATAACTGACGGTGGTATTATTACACTAACGGTGGTAATATATTACATGAAGTTTTATACACAAACTAGGCATATCCCTATCGTTACAAATCTGGTTCTAACATGCATTAGTCGACCTCAGAAATCCCAAACGCCCTCTTAAACCAATCTGCAGTCCCAAACAGCCCTTTAAGCCTTCTGCAGTCCCAAACGTGCCCTAAACAGCAGATCCAACACTCCCGAACCTACTAGCTAAAGATCTTAGACCCAACCGTCATGCATGTCGCTCCCATTAGCAGATCCAAACATATCCGTATGGAACTATGCTATCCCAACGCACCCTTATTCGTTTTTCTGCCCAAAACCATACGCCCCCTTATGCTGTTGTTAAGCAGCAGATCCAAACGCCCCTTTATTAAGAAAATTAGCAGATCTACACCCTCGAGGCTGATGTAAACCGAACAGTGGTGATGGTCACGAGGTTGGTCGCGAGGTGGTGGATCCATGGCTGCTACCATAGATCCGGCAGATCAATAAAGATAGGGCTGTGGTGGATGAAGGTCGCGACTATGGTGGATTTATGGTGCTTCGTGGTTGAGACCACCACTATGGCTGCTGTGGTGATGTGGAGGATGGTGGCGGCTGCGGTGATCCTTGGATCTGGTGGTGGTGACGGTAGCAGGAGGCTGCGAAGGGAGAGGGTGGTCACATGGGATGACCACAAGACATCACGGTTGGTTGTTGTTGACTGTGGAGGCTGTGGTAGCCACGAAAATGATGCATGTGGCGGCATACAGTGGTGGTGAAAGATGATGGCAGCGGGGTGATAGTTGATTCAACAGTGGCTGCTAGCGAACACCACCATGGTGGTTAGGAGCCACGAAATATGGGCGGCGGCTGAAGTATAAGTCTGAGACAAAACACCCTCTACGGTGTAAACGGTGGCGGCTAGATATAGGTGGTGGTGATGTTGCATGTGGCGGCTGGTGCTTGAGGGCATCATGATGATCACCACGGATGTGGTGGTAAGGTGGTTCGGATAGTGGGTGTATACATAGATCTACTTGATCTATAGATTAAAATATGGTGGCCGAAATATTTCATGGTGGCCGGAAGTTGGCCGGAAAAGTGACGGCTGCCAAGGAGGAGGGAGGAATGTTCGTGTAATATTAGGGTTAGAGTTAGAAATGAGTAACAAACTCTAATTTCCATTTTATATGTGCTAGTCAATTACAAGGTGGAAGGTTTCCCATACTATAGGGACTAAAACGCAAGTTTTATTATTTCTTCGTTAATAATTGGTTCGATGCTTGTTCGCGATTTATATAAGTTGATTCGTCCTACGAAAACTGCGCCATTGATCTTAAAATCATTTCTCCAATAAAATGGAGTGTTTATATGACTTATAAACACGAACAACGTGTTCGTTTATCTAAATGACGATAATTTATCATTTATTGTTTTTATAGTAAGTATCGTTTTAATACAGATACTTCTCATTTAACCTCTCCGTAGATAAATGAAATATTAAACAATTTAATCAAATCATTTATCAAGTATCTCTCGACAATAATTTATGTAATTAAATTATTAAATTGTCGGTACGCGGGTTGTACGACTTTTGTCTTGTTTTCAATTCCAATAACTTTTGTATTGTTCAAAATGGGTTTTGAAACATACTTCATTATTATTTAATGAACGAAAAATCTCGGGTTTTACACTTGTACAAACAGGTACAGGTGTTGCAAGAGGAAAAGCTTGTTCAAGACAAGAAAATTGCTGAATTGGAGGCCAGCCTGATCAAGTTAAGGAATAAAGTATCCCCTTAGATGAGGCAGAATAGGTCTATTTAGAAAGCTGCTCTTAAGAAGCAAAAATTCAGAAACCTCAAGAAAAGGCAACTAAATGCAACCAAACATGGGAGGAATAATGAAGAACCACTACCTTCTTCTGATATTCAAACAACGGTCCCTGGAAATGACATCAACTTTGAATTGGATGATGATGTCATTGGGAATTATGAAGATGGAAATGGTTTAGAGACTGGTGTGGAAGAGCCTACTGTGATAACCACGATTTTGAGGCTCGTCACTTAGCTTTATTTTGTGCATATTTCGTGAACTTATGTGCCTTTATGTGTTTACATGTTATTTGGTGTGAACAGAGTGTGGTTGGGACATCGTTTTCGGGTACGAGGTACTTGTGAGTGAAACGATGTGTAATGTTTTTCTTGTTCATGAGCTCACAAAGCAGTGACTATGAATTATGATGGTGTTATTTAGTGGTTTACGTATACGTATATGTATTATAGAAAATCGTATTTTTACGATTTAAGGTTTAGCATTTAGAGGTCTCGGATGAGGTAATTAGTCACGAGAGTATTTTTTGGGATGATTTTAAGTCATTTAGGACTTAGTTAATTAGTTTATTTCATATTTCAAGAGTTTTTATAAAACTGTATATTTTACGTCTTTTACGGTATACGGGTAAATTTGACTAGTTTTACGGTTTTGAGGTTTTCGAGGCTTTAGGAGCTGAAATAAATTAAGAAAAATTAAGCTAATATTATTAATACAATTATTAATAAAAAAATAAAAAAAAGAAATTTAAGGGCTATAGGCCGCTTATGAAAAAAAGGAAGGAAAAGAAAAAGAGAAAAAGTAGGGGCATTACATATGGCAACTTTACTTGGGTTGGGATTAATATTATAACTATATAAGGTGTTAAATAACATAGAAAGAAACATAAATTCCTGGAGAATCTAGGAGGTCGATTTTTTTTTGGTTTTTAGAGTTCTTCATATTTTTTTGTCTTCCATTTATCTTAAGGTAAAACCTTCAAATCCTTTTTCAATTAAAGTGTTTTTAATTCTTTCTTAATCATTCAATAATGGATTTAGGTTAGGGTTTATATTAAAATCAGTATATTAATGATATGTAATTATTATAATAATCAGGGCTTGTAATTAATAAATTATTGGGTAATTAATTAGATTAGTTTAATTAAATTCGTAATCAAAAATTGGGCAGAATTTTAGGGCTAATGTTTTGATCATATCTAGAGTTCTACAAACTTTTAATTTTCAAATCTTATATACCTGAAAAGGTAATTCAATTGAATTTCAAATTAAAGAAACTAGAATTAAATTGGAGGTAGGGGAGTGGGTCAAAAACAGGTTACAATAGTCGAAGGTCAAAACAGTTTTGAAATCAGTCGAGTTTAATTTAGTGTTTTAAGGTGGTTAGGGTACTTAGGAGTACAATTGGTATTTCAAACGAACATGAGAGTTAGTTTATATGTTATATAAGATATATGTAAGAGGGATAATCAATTGGGATAGTGTAAGACCCTCTGATCATAACAAACGTTTCATATGTTCAAAATCGGTAAAATCTGGATAGGCAAAAGTATAAGTTGTATATCGGGGACTTAAAATTTGCTTTGATATTGGGGAAAGGGCTTAGATTTTAGCTAACACATATAAGTTTATGGGATTTTCATGGCAAGGAATGTGGTTTAGGTTTGGTGAGCGTTTGGCTCATAATACGGAGTATGAAAATCGGGACTATTTTGGGTAAAATGTTAACGGGACGGGTTATGAACTTAACTAAGTTAAGGGCTTATAGAGGGGTGTAGTGGGATAATTATAGCACATAAATAGGGGTATGTTATAGGAGAATTTTATATATCAATCATAGATTGATGAGCCATTTTGGTACGTGGTTAATCTCTTGATTGTATATGTTTGTGTGTTTAGTTTTTCGCTAGAGCGCGGATATTTGGAGAAGCTTGA
This sequence comes from Glebionis coronaria, assembly GCA_025667525.1. NCBI lineage: Eukaryota > Viridiplantae > Streptophyta > Magnoliopsida > Asterales > Asteraceae > Glebionis > Glebionis coronaria. Next base: position 268,834,111 of record CM046878.1, read on the forward strand.
ATCAGGTGAGTTTCATAGTCCCATATCTATTAATGATTTTGAATTCCAGATGGGATAGAAGAGACACGCGTTATGGTTTTGTAAATTGTTGCTGTGAATGTTTTATGATTGGTGATCGACTTGTGTGTACTTATGTGATTAACAGCTAATTGATTCATGACTGTTTTGTGATTTGACTTGGTACCAAGGGGATGTTGATAAGGCGGGGCCTTGGGATTTGTTCATAGGTGTATAGGCGCCTATGGGACCATGGTGTTTAGAAAGGCTTGGATCCTTGGAATTGGTTTGGTATGATTAATCTTGAATTGTTAGTTGTTAATGCACATTTGTAACACATTGTCCATATATTTTTTTTATTGGTGGTTATGCATAGCTTATATTATAAATGATTTGAGTTTGGAGTCTAAACCTATGACTCTCACCAACATTATGTTGACGTGTTTTAGTGTCTCTTTCAGGTGAGAATATGGTTAAGCATGAATAGGAGTGGCTAGCTTTGGAGGCTTAGGATTGCATTTGGAGGAACACCCTTTTCCTCTTAGTATTTATTTAATGTTTGAATAAGTGACTTTGTTGACACCTATACGGTTGATTTGTTTATGTTAATTGTTTGTCTTAGGTAAGCGGTAGGACTGTTACCTACTTACCTAGACTCCTGCATTGTTGAGATATTGTCATGACAATTGTGTCACCATTTTATAACATTTCTTATTTCATCTAGTTATCTCTATAGACACGCCATGTTGTGATGATATCCATACGTCGCGCCCCATATTCCGCCATGTTGGGGTGTGACAGAATGGTATCAGAGACAATGGTTATAGAGAATTAGGTTGCCTAGTCTCGTAGCCTAGTCTATAGCTTAAGGGACCTCGCATATAGGCGTCGTAGGAGTATGTGTGCATTTGATATTATTTGAAGTTTTTCTTGATGTTATTGGTTTTTACTTGCGATGTGTGTTAAGTTTTGACTAGTATGGGTTGAACCATAGTAGTTCATACTTAGCCACATGTTATTTTCTTTTCGGGTTGTGACTAGTGCGGGTTGAGCCATAATCGTCCATGTTAGTCATTGTTGTATTTTGCTTAAATTGTACATTATAGTACATAATTTGGTACAGTGTAGTTTCTATCTTTTGTTGAGTTATTTTATGTACCTAAGGTATAGTATTTTTCTTTTGATGTTTAAGTCATGTTCCCTAAGAATCAAGTGGTGGTTCGAGTTACTAGGAGTACGTGGATAGGAAGCATTTTAAGCTGTTTCCATTCTGATGGGTGACATGACTTATAATTGATTATGTTTTTGTTTTGGATTTTGTCTTTGTTGTTTTAGCTAGACTATGGATTTTTGTATTTTAGGATTTTGACTATGTTATTTTAATAGTTGGAGCTTTTGACCTTATTGTTTATGTGGTTATGTGCTTAGGTGAATTGATGGATGTATGTGTTATGTGTTGTATTGATTCTTATAAGTGTCATCATAGGAGGGAGTGCATTGGGGAAAGGGTAATTGTATAAGTATGGTGGCCAACATAGTTATACAAGTACCACAACTTTAATGGATTCCTAAGTATGATTGCATGAAATAGGATTAGTACATGCTTGTATAGTAGATGTTGGACGGATTTGAGTATATGTATCCTAGTATGCCTATATATGTATGATCCCCTATTATTATCGATTGTATCCTTAGGAGGGTGGCTAGCTCGCTTCTTTTTAGATATTCAACCTCCGTTGTAGCGTATTCTTCGAGTTTCCTATTACACGTGTCCGTTTTAAAATGGTGTTTTTGCTTTTAAGTCTATTGAAATAACTTGGGATTTCTTTTGGGATAATGAAATCTTTTGTGTTGAGTCTTACATTTATTTTGGTCGGTATATATTGAAAAAAAGATTTGGAAATCTACTATAGAGTTAGATAGTTGGTTGTATTAATAAAATAAGGGTAAGGTGTAGGAGTCGTGTTTTCAACAAGATATAACATAAGTTTTTTTACATAATCAACACTTATTTATTTCAAATTCTAAAAGACCTTCTTTAAAATAAAGCAAAATAAAATTTTCCTACTTAAATATTTCATATAAGTAAGTTTAATTGATATACATCACTTATAATTATATAAAAAAGACTAAACAAAATTCATGAAAATTTCACATACATTTATTTCTTTTCATTTAAAAAGGATTACGTTAATTACTTAGATGATTCTTTAGTTTTTAAAACAACTAGTATAAAATTGTTTTGGTCATAACTTGTTCGTTTTTAAAGTTTTTTGGTTGATTCAAAAGCCTAATGTTATGTACTCGGAACGTACTTTTCAAAATATTCAGAATGTATAGTAATTGGAGGTCAGTAGCCTTGTTGAAGTTGTTGTACAAGTGTCGGGTTCAAGGTTGAGTTTTGAATAGTATTTTTTAAACTTATGATTTGGGATGTTCGGGGTACCTAGTCTTTGAGTTGAGTCTTGAGATCGTATAGAGGGTTGTTTGTAGATTGTTTGAGTCACATAGATGTGGAGAGGTAAAGAAAAATATTCTTTTAGGAAAAGTCGATGTCGTGTAAGGTTTAAAAAAATATGTAGCGGGGCGTAATATGTTTTGGTTGCCATTGGGTGTTTCTTGGATTATTTTTCGTTGTTATCCTTTTTGAATTGATACATGTTTTGGGTTTGATTTTTCTTTTGAGTCTCGTGGTTTTTGACTTGTTTTAACTGGTGTACGTGAAATGTCGTTATTATCCGTAGTTTTGATTCGTTGGTCGTGTCTGGTGGGTTCCAGATGTAGTTTTGGGTTTGTATTGATTTAGAGCATTGATATAGTCATATAAGAGAATAGATGGAATGCCATTTGTGATGGAAAAAGAGTTAGAAGTTCGTAGAAAGACGAACTAATGTGGTCATGAGCTCTTTTAGGAGTGCCAAGGGAGATGAATAGAGATTTGTATAAAGTATGGATATTGGAACAAGTAACGCATCATAGAGAATGTTTGAAGGGGATGTGATATTTCAAAGGTACTTGTGATATTCGTTAGGTATGTAAAATTTTACGAATTTTTTTTAAGATTTAGTAGGTTTACTTATTATCTTGAAGTACAACCATGAATAGAGTCAGTAGAAGGAGCAAGATGAGTTGTAGTTAGTGCCTTTCCAAGGCAATTGTTGACAGAATGATTTTAAAGACATGAGTTGTTAGAAATTCCAAGGAATGCAAGATAAAGGTTGAGTTTCCTGGTAGTAAATGTGATGTGAAAGTGGTTGGATGGGTTGATAAGAAGGAGTATCGATCTTTTAGAATGTGGGTAGAATTGCGCGAGTAGAAAGAGGTAGAAATCTGTTTCTGTTTCTACCAACAGAGAATGCAGGGATGATGTTAAGAATGTTGAATGGATGCTTTGGGTTTACGGTTATGCATTTGGCTTCACCAAAGCACTAGCGGTTTTCATGGAGTCAATGAACCGAGTGTGCATGACCGTATATAAACAAGTTGTCATCGGGAGTATCGACGACATCTTGATCTACTCAAAGTCTAAGAAGGAGAGTTAGGCGAATTATGTGTTGGTTTTGGAGTGGTTTAGAAAAAGGAATTATACATGAGATTTTCAAGTGTGAGTTTTAGTATTAAGTTTACCATGATGAGTAGTTAGAGATGATGGCATATCATCGAACCAACAAGGGGCGAAGTGAAAAAGGGTGAGGAAGACGCCTAGAGCATTGGCGTGCGGTTTGGAGATTGTTGGGGAATGCATTCTATTTAGGAAGAATTCTTCTACAAAGAGAGTCACTAGTGAGAGGGGCGTATTCATCACTGATGAGAATGTAGGGAATAAAAGAGGATCGCCTAAATTATTGGCTGAAGATGAGATAGAAGATGGTATGGAAATTAAGATTATAGAGGGACAAGCGAGAAGTAGTATGGAGGAAGAATGGCTTGAGGGAGGAAAGGGTTGTCAAGATAGTGTAGTGATATAGAAGGGAAAACCGTTAGGTCTTGTGATAGGAAATGTAGTAGAAAGTGCTGGAGTTAGTCCATAGAAGATGAGGTGGATCACCGTTACTGTGGGGTGATGTTAGACGCAGTCAACATATTGGACCGGAGATGGAACGAAAAACTACAAGAGGTGGTGGCAGTGCTTAAGTAGAGGTTGAAAATGGCAAAGGACCGACAAGAGAGCTGTGTGGACAAGAGGCGTAAGCCGTTGGGATTTGAGATTAGGGATAAGGTTATGCAATAGGTTTCACCATGGAAAGAAGTGACGTGGTTTGGGATGAAAGGGAAGTTAACAACCAGAATTATGGGTCCATTCGAAATGTTCGAAAGGATTTGACCAGTGGCTTATAGGTTGGAATTACTGGGAGACTTGAGTAGTATGCGTGATGTATTTCATGTTTTAAAATTGAGGAAATGCTTAGCAAGAACCTACTTGCAAGTATCGTTATATGATATTAGTATGGATACGAGTCTTCGTTTCATCGTATAGCTGATAGAGATTTTGGATCGTGAAGCTAAGACGTTGTAAAAATTAATATACCATAGTTATGGGTATATGGAATTTGAAACGTGGATTAGAGTTCACGTGGGAACGGGAGGAGTTTATGAGGAACAAGTATCCTCAACTATTGTTAATGACGGTCCTAAGAAGTAAATCTCGGGACGAGATTTCTATTAGGAGGGAGTGATGTTACAACCACGGTTTTGAGGTTCGTCACTTAGCTTTATTTTGTGCATATTTCGTGAACTTATGTGCCTTTATATGTTTACGTGTTATTTGGTGTGAACAGAGTGTGGTTAGGACATCGTTGTTTGGTACGAGGTACTGGTGAGTGAAATGATGTGTAATGTTTTTCTTGTTCATGATCTCACAAAGCAATGACTATGAATTATGATGGTGTTATTTAGTGGTTTACGTATACGTATATGTATTATAGAAAATCGTATATTTACGATTTAAGGTTTATCATTTAGAGGTCTCGGATGAGGTAATTATTCACGGGCGTATTTTTTGGATGGTTTTAAGTCATTTAGGACTTAGTTAATTAGTTTATTTCATATTTCAAGAGTTATTATACAACTGTATATTTTACGTCTTTTACGGTATACGCGTAAATTTGACTAGTTTTACGGTTTAGAGGTTTTGGAGGCTTTAGGAGCTGAAATAAATTAAGCAAAATCAAGGTAATATTATTAATACAATTATTAATAATAAAAATAAAAATAAAAAACGAAATTTAAGGGCTATAGGCCGCTTATGAAAAAAAGGAAGGAAAAGAAAAAGCGAAAAAGTAGGGGAATTATATATGAAAACTTTATTTGGGTTGGGATTGATATTATAACTATATAAGGTGTTAAATAACATAGAAAGAAACATAAATACCTGGAGAATAAAGGAGGTCGAATTTTTTTTAGGTTTTTAGGGTTCTTCATATTTTTTTTTGTCTTCCATTGATCTTAACGTAAAACCTTCAAATCCCTGTTCAATAAAAGTGTTTTTAATTCTTTCTTAATCATTCAATGATGGATTTAGGTTAGTGTTTATATTAAAATCATTATATTAATGATATTTAATGATTAGAATAATCAGGGCTTGTAATTAATAAATTATTGGGTAATTAATTAGGTTAGTTTAATTAAATTCGTAATTAAAAACTGGGCAGAATTTTAGGGCTAATGTTTTGATCATATATAGAGTTCTACAAACTTTTACTTTTCGAATCTTATATACATGAAAAGGTAATTGAATTTAATTTCAAATTCAATAAACTAGAATTAAATTGGAGGTCGGGAAGTGGGTCAAAAATAGGTTACAATAGTCAGAGGTTAAAACAGTTTTGAAATCAGTCGAGTTTAATTTAGTGTTTTAAGGTGGTTAGGGTACTTAGGAGTACAATTGGTCTTTCAAACGAACATGAGATTTATTTTATATGTTATATAAGATATCTGTAAGAGGGCTAACCAATTGGGATAGTGGAAGACCCTCTGATCATAACAAACCTTTCATATGTTCAAAATCGGTAAAATCTGGATAGGCGAAAGTATAAGTTATATATCGGGGAGTTAAAATTTGCTTCGATGTTGGGGCAAGGGCTTAGGTTTTATCTAACACATATAAGTTTATGTTATTTTCATGGCAAGAAATGTGGGTTAGGTTTGGTGGGCGTTTGGCTCATAATACGGAGTATTAAAATCGGGACTGTTTTGGGTAAAATGTTAAGGAGACGGGTTATGAACTTAACTAAGTTAAGGGCTTATAGAGGGGTGTAGTGGGATGCTTATAGCACATAAATAGGGTTAACTTGTAGGAGAATGTTATATATCCATCATAGATTGATGAGCCATTTTGGTATGTGGTTCATCTCTTGATTATATATGTTTGTGTGTTTAGATTTTCGCTAGAGCGCGGATATTTTGCGAAGCTTGAATCATGTGAGTTTCATAGTCCCATATCTTTTAATGATTTTGACTTCCAGATGGGATGGAAGAGACACTCGTTATGGTTTTGTAAATTGTTGTTGTGAATGTTTTATTATTGGTGATGGACTTGCGTGTACTTATGTGATTAACTGCTAATTGATTCATGACTGTTTTGTGATTTGACTTGGTACCAAGGGGATGTTGAAAAGGCGGGGCCTTGAGATTGGTTCATAGGTGTATGGGAGCCTATGGGACCATGGTGTTTAGAAAGGCTTGGATCCTTGGAATTGGTTTGGTATGATTAATCTTGAATTGTTAGTTGTTAATGCACATTTGTAACACATTGTCCATATATTTTTATTGTTGGTGGTTATCCACAGCTTATATTATAACTGATTTGAGGTTGGAGTCTAAACCTATGACTCTCACCAACATTATGTTGACGTGTTTTAGTGTTTCTTTCAGGTGAGAATGTGGTTAAGCATGAGAATAGGAGTGGCTAGCTTTGGAGGCTTAGGATTGCATTTGGAGGAACCCCCTTTTCCTCTTAGTATTTATTTGATGTTTGAATAAGTGATACTTTGTTGACACCTATACGGTTGCTTTGTTTATGTTAATTGTTTGTCTCGGGTAAGCGGTAGGACTGTTACCTACTTACCTAGACTCCTGCATTTTTGAGACATTGTCATGACATTTGTGTCAACATTTTATGATATTTCTTATTTCATCTAGTTATCTCTATAGACATGCAATGTTGTGATGATACCCATACGTCGCGCCCTATATTCCGCCATGGTGGGGTGTGACACCTACTAACATGGAGCTTCAACAAGAAGAGCCACAACCTACTCATGAGGAACCACAAATTGAAGAAATGATGGTAACTCAGCCAGAGCCACAACCTCAATCACCACAACTTCAAGTGAATTGGAGTAGTTTCTATGAGAAGCTGGAGAAGATTATTGTTCAATTTCCTATATCTTAAACTCCACCACAACGACAACTTTGGTTTCACAAGAAACAGTCTTTACAAATATTGTCAAGATCAAGGGTGAGCTATGGATCAGACAAGACTAAGGAGTTACAAGTTGAGAAGATAGCTTCAGTAGAAGAAAAGGTATATGTAGATACTCTTGTGATTGAAGAAACAAGTATGTCTTACACTGGTGAGGTCAACATTGTTGAAGATCCAAGTACTGCTAGGCCAACTAATCCAACCGCAAGTACTGCTGACATTGTTGAAGACCCAAGTACTGCAAAGCCAATTAAGCCGACTGCAAGTACCACTGGTGATCAACCCTCACTAGAAAGTCAAAGTCCTTTTGGAGAGGATGAGACTTTAGCTCAAGTACTACTTGATCTCAGAGAAAGGAATTCAGCTGAGAAAGAAAGAAAAGCGGAGATTGAAAAGAAAACACAACAAGAAGTTCTTGCCAAAAAGGACCAAACTAAAGGTAAAAAAGTTCAAGCTTCACATCCCACTAAAGGTATTGTTATTCAACAGCAAGCTGATGAGGAAAGATCTTCCAAGCTGAAGAAGAATTTACCAAAGATTAATCCAAAGGATAATGGAAAGAAGCAAATACAATCACAATCTGAAAATGAAAGTGATTTAGATGATGATATCAGCAAAGTCATGTATAGATTTAATCAAATAGACCATGATAAGGAATATTCTCTCAGAATGCAAGAAAAAATTCTTGAAGAAGACCTACAAGAGGAACTTGCAGCAAGGCAACAATTGCTAGAAGCTAGGAGAATATAGCAAGAATGGAACATACAAGAGTATGATAGGATTCAAGCTGTACTACATGCAAGTGAGCTTCTTGTAGAATCATTATTAGCTGAAGAAAGTGATGCTTATGATGAAGAAGAGAAATCAAAATTGATTGATGATATGGTAAGGGAGCAACAAAGATTTTTTGCTGAGAAAAGAAGAAGAGAAAAGATTAAGCCTCCAACTATCATGCAGATTTGGAATCAAATGATGACATTTCTCAAGAAAGTTAAGCATTTCACTCATGCTCAATTGGTCAAGAAAATTTTGAGGAAATCAAGGCTTTGTATGAACAACATAAAAGAGCTGAATTGAATTTTGTTGAGACTGGATCTAAAGCAGATAGGATAGCTGTTGAAGAAGCTAGAAGAAATCTGCAACAACAAAGGCAATTTGGAAGTGCTCCTAGATTTGAGTCAAGTACTGCTGAACATACAACAACATCTCCACCTATCAAGACTACATATGTGAGGAAGAATAGAAAGGAGAAGGTAAGTTCAAAAGGGGCAGAGACTGCTCAAAGAATGAATGAAGGAGATAAAGCTCAAGATGTTGATAAGACTGAAAATGTACAAGATGTACAAACAGATTTAACAGTACATACTAAAGAAACGGTACATACAAACTTGGAAGAAGGTTCAATGGAATTTGAAGGAACCTCCAAGGGTGTTAAGAGGAAAAGATCAACAAAGAAGAAGCAGAAAGCCAAGAAAAAGGCTAAGTCAACAACAGAAGATAGTAATGATGATGAGAGCTTGAAAAAGTACTTGAAAATAGTATGTTTTGAAGATCAATGTATTGATACAGAGATTTTTGGAAAGATTTCATCCATTTCTAGATGGATATATACTATGGATCAAGGACTGGAAGCTCATGTAATACAAAGAACTGCTGGCACAACAAGAATATTCAGACTATTGGAAGATATTCTTCATATTCTTGACAAATAAGATATTCAGGATCTTTTCAGTTTAGTTCAAGAAGCCAGTGCAGGTAAAACTGAGGTATCACTATTATACAATGAATTTGTCTTTATGTATGAACCACACAATTATGATCAGAAAATGTCGAAGGTATTAGAGAATCAGGTTCCTAGTTACTGGAAATATTATAGGTCATGTGGACTACATATTTTAGATATAGATGATGTTACTTACTATATGCTACAAGAAAAGAGTTATCCATTTGGGAGAAGATTGCTGGAAAGAATGTTAGAACAACAATTGGAAGTCTCAGAAGAGTGTGTTGGTGCTTTGGAGTTGATCAAAATGGTTAAACAACAAATCAAGGATTTGGAGGACGAGGAAGAAGCTAAGAAAGAGCCTTAAGTGTTTGACTTCCAGTCACACTTCACAAATGGTTCTCAGTTCACCATGTCTAACACACATAAGAACCAGCTACTTCATAAGCAAACGGTTTGTGGTAAAGACTTCTCAAATCCGTTGAAAGCTGGTAGTTTGCTAAAAACTATATGGTTATGACTCACCTTGTTTCGAGACAAAGAGTTGGCTCGTCCTAGACAAACGGTACTATGTAAAGACTTAATCAAATCCGTTGATGGTTTACAATTTACCAAAAATTGCAGGCTTATCAGTACACCTTATTCTTTATGAATTAAGTATTGGCTATTCCAAAGGGTACGGCGAACTGGTAAAGAATAAATCAAATCCATTGATAGCTGATGATTTGCTCAAAATCATGAAGCCAATACAGATTGGTTTTTATTGTTAACTGTTTTATTTCAGGTATGAAGATTGCAAGCAAAGATGTATTAAAGAAAAGATACTTATAATGTTTTGTCTCATCAAATCAAGACATAATTTCATGATTCAGAGTTCATAGATTTAACTCAAGAAGACAATGATTGTTGCTACAAAGACAAATGAATGTTTACAAGACATAAGAAGATCATAATTGAAGAACAAAGATGATGTTCATGATGCTTGAAGGTTATCTCATCAGAGGAAGATCTACATTGAAGTGTTTGGCTACATTCAGTTGGATACAAATACAAATTACCAAGTTCAATCCAAGGTTGAAGAGAAGACTGAAGACATGTATTCTAAATACATTCAGTACACAGAGAAACAAGAAGACAACAAGTTATCATTCTTGTTTAGGGTAGGATTGTTGGGGATTATTCGTTAATTGTCAAGTACCGTTAGTGTTATTAAAGTATTGTTAGTTATCCTTCAAGTACCGTTAGTGTTAACGAAGTACATAGTAAGTACTTCTACTTATAAAGTAAGTACTTCTATATTGATTAGGACGAGTATATCTTTGTATAAGATATGTCATAGTTATAGTTAGAGTATATCCTATGTGATATACTTAAATAGTTAGAATAATGATAATATATCGTTTGTGATATAGTTATCTTTATAGAATATTCTAAGGTTTCTAGGGTTCCTTACTCTATAAAAGGAACATAGGTATGATGTCATTTATGTAACTCATTCAAGTCGATTAATAAGAGAATCGAATAGTTAAAAGTATTTCTGTTCTTCTGAGCTTTATAAGTTAGATTCCGCATAACTTATTTAGCTTGAGTAAGAGTTCTCTAAGTGTTTTAGTTTGATTACAAACTACTATACTAGTTCTTAACAGAATATAGATCCAATCAAAGGGATCAACACACAAAGATATCACATTCTGACTCTCACAATCTCACGCATTATCAACCCTAAACCGATTACTTACTCTCACGCTGGAGTCTAATCATGGGATACATTCCCACGGTAAGTCTAGCAGCGTGTTTCTTTAGTGTGTATGATCTCAAACCAAAGTTCACTGGGTGCAAGAGCCGGAGCCTAGACACCCGAATTAAGCCTAATTCGGGTCAAGCTAGGATCATCCAACTTTTGTATCAACACTTAGAAACAGACATACGTGTTAAAGACATAATAAATCAGAAAAAATGGGAAAATATTGTACCTTGGAAGCAAACGTACATCCTTTTGAACTGTGTTTTCCATTATGCAAAGTTTCAACATCCAAATGACATGTTGAACCAGGGTTAGTTGCCAATAGCTGAGCTCTGTAATCCCACAACCTTCCATAGTGGTATTTTAGTCCACCTTCATGATCACGCATTGCCCTTTGTTTTGATCTTTTACACTGGCTTACACTCACATTTATAAAAAACTTATCCTTAACATGTACTACCATCTGCCTATAACTAATCTTAGGATTTTTTTATAACTTATGCTGTAAATTACTTAGCTATCAACTTGTAAGTTACCAAACTTCCTAAACTAAAGTTTCTAGAGCAAGTGTGAGTAGGAACTAATGATTTAATTTGGAATGTCGATTCATTTTTCATCCACCCTGCCCATAGACTAAAAGAACAACCTTTCTTTGGAGCATCAGAATTAGGTGCCCACTTTTGTGATTTGGGTGGTGTCTTGGGTGATTTGGTTGGTGTCTTGGATGATTTAATTGGTGTATTGGGTGATTTGGTTGGTGTCTTGGGTTCCTTAGAGTTACACTTAGACTTATGCTTAAGCTTATACTTACTCTTTGCATTAGGCGTATACTCATGTGTATCTAGGTCCTCATCAACCAATCGTTTTCCTTTATGGCTTGAACAACTATGTAACACCCCCATTTTTGAAGGTTTATTAGTTCATAACAATTATACAAAACCCTAAACGAGATCGAAGCACACATATAGCGAAAACAATTTAACAAGATCATAATTAACACAGTTATAATTAATCGAATTAGGGTAACATACCTTTTAGCTAATGTGATTCCACAAGATAAAGAACGAATAACCAATTAGGGTTTATAACGCACACCACCAAGATATAGTCTAAAGTAAAACTATATTACGTTCTTGTACTCACATAATACAACTAGCTAACCATGAGTCTAGCACGTGTAAACCAAGCTTCTAGGCTTGTGGAAAAATCTACCCAACAACCCTAGAGAGGGGCTAGGACTAGATTATAAGCAAAACCAAAAAACAAGAAAACCAACCGAAACCCTTTGTGGGTTTCTTTTTGCGATCGGCCAAAAGAAAGTGAAGGGAAGGGATAAAAATTATGAAGGCTATGGGGTTGTTTATATAGGCTTAAGAAACTTGGTTTCCAAGCAAAAAAAGGCAAGTTTTATTCTCCCTTCACCTTTGGTGTAGCCGACGGTCGACACCCCCATATGGGGTGTTCCGGAACCTTCTTTTATTCTTCCTTTTAATTCCACAACCTTCGTTAATACTTAACTCTTAATTATTTTACGGTCGTTAAAGTTATAGCCCGATTTAATTTAATAAATCAAAATATATTTATTGAAGAAATTAACTCTTTACGTATTGAGTGCAATCCCGTAATCTCGAGTTCGATCCTATCACACGACTATTAAATATAAGTCCATAAACTTTCAGCTCCCACTTGGACATATTTCGAATATCGTGATTACATTGACTAGCGTCTAGTTACACTAGCAATGTCTCTAATACAACTCGAGTAAGGTCTCCTGGATAAAACCTTTTAATGATTCATCATTATTATTATCATTTTATTTCTAATACAATGTTAATAAGGATATGGATCTTACTCATTCCTTTCATTAACCATTCTGTTTCTCATTCTCAGATTAAGCAAGATTACCAAAACAAATTTAGGTGTGGCCACACAGACATCTTACTAATCCCATGAGGTGCCCAACTGTATTAAAACTCCAAAACGAAATCGGAGGAAATGAATCCCATATTGACTACAAGCAAAACCAATGAATTTTGCAACACTTTTGAAAATAATCCTTAAAGCTACCAGTTATGTTTAGTGTTAGATTATTCCACAAAAATGCTCTAGATTCAAATTAGTTTTATGGTATCTCCGGTCTAAGGATAACTATTTATGATTTACTTGATGACAAAGATCCACAAATTAAAATCATATAGTTGGGATAAGTTCAATATTCGATTCATCGAATATTATCCAAAATCGATGAATATACTTTCAAGTATACTCTATCGCAATTTTGATTTGTCTTAATTTAATAATACTCCCATATTATTAATCGACAACGGACATTTAGCATAATATTTTATTGATGGATTAAAACATGTAAAATAGGACACAAAATTAAATAACAAGAATAAAAGAAATCCATTCTTTATTTCATTAAATACTAATGTCTTAACATCCTTTATCCAAATACTAATCACAGATTTATTGCATGAAATGCTAATTGATGTCCAATGCTTTTGGAATGTTCAATAACCTTTCCTCTAGGCAACGCGTTAGTTAAAGGATCTGCTACGTTATCATCTGTGCGAACTTTTAATAATTTGATTTTACGAGCTTCAACTTGTTCTCAAACGTAGTGATATCTACGTTTAAAGTGTCTGACGTCCTTCATGATTCCAGCATCATTGGCGAATATGACTGCGGCAGAACTGTCACAATACATATTTATTAGGTTCTTTTATTGAAATCATCACTCCAAGATCTCTAATAAGACTTCCTAATCCAAACCACATTTATTTCATACTCCTTAAGTACTGGCTTCCCTCTGAACACCAAAACATTTCTTTTTGTATTCCTCAAGTACTTCCAAAAATGTTTAACAGCAACCCAGTGGAGCATCCCTGAATTCTGTTTGGTAACGACTGACCAAGTTCTGAGCAAACGCTACATCATGCCTTATGCATCTTACAACATACATAATAGATCCTACAGCCGAAGCATAAGGCACCATTCTCATGTAAGCCTCCTCTTCAGGAGTAGATTGAACCATCTCATGACTTAGATTATGATTAATTTCCATAGGCTAAAAACCATTCTTGGAATTATGCATATTATACTTCTTCAATATCTTATCTATATAAGCATCTTGACTAAGACCAAATAACCATCTTTTCCTATCTCGATAGATCTTAACTCCCAGAATGTATGCAACTTCTCCTAAATCCTTCATAGAAAAACATTTACCAAGATAATCCTTAATAGCTTTAAGTCTTGGAATGTTACTTCCCATAACTAATATGTCATCAACATATAGGACTAGAAATACTACATCACTCCCACTAGCTTTGCAATATACACATGGCTCCGCGATTTTGAATAAATCCAAACTTTTTTATTTCTTCTTCAAATCGTTTATTCCATTGACGTGATGCTTGCTTTAAACCATAAATAGATCTTTGAAGTTTACACACGTGTTTTAGATTTTTAGGATCAACATACCCTTCCGGTTGTTGCATATAGATGTCTTCATCTAAGAGACCGTTCAAGAAGGCAGTTTTAACATCCATTTGCCATATCTCATAGTCATAGTATGCTGCTAGAGCTATGAGAATCCTAATAGTTCTTAAGTCTGCTACAGGAGAAAATGTCTCCTCGTATCTACGCCAATAGTTTTAGTAAAACCTTTTACTACTAAACGAGCTTTATAGGATTGTATTCTGCCGTCCATATCGGTTTTCTTCTTGTATATCCACTTATTTCTCACTAATTTAGCATTTGGTGGTGGATCTATAAGAATCCAAACATCATTAACTTTCATGGATTTCATTTCCTCATCCATAGCAACCATCCACTTATCCTTCTCAGGATCAAGCATGGCAGATTTATAATTAGCTGGTTCTCCAAGATCCCCTACTTCATCATCATCCTCTATATTAAGACATATATTGCTATTTGCGTTTTTAATCCTTTCAGATCTACGCAAAGGAACTAATTCCGGTGGAATCGCCAGACTTTTTGGTTCTACAAGAATTATTTCGCTAGTGTTTTCATAAGGTAATGTATATATATGACTCTCTTCAAGACCATTATTTCTCCCACTGAATTCTTGATATACAAGATCACTTTCAAGGAAGTCTCTTCTCAGGTAGATAATAAAAGTAGTAACCCATAGTTTCCTTAGGATATCCTACAAAGTTACATTTCACAGATCGTTGTTGGAGGTTGTCACCCGAGTAACGTTTCACATACACCTCGCAACCCCAGACCTTCAAATAAGACAAATATGGCTTTTTGCCATGCCATAGTTCATATGGTGTCTTATTAACCTTCTTCGTGGGAACCATATTTAAAATGCGAACCGCAGATTCTAAAGCATAATCCCAAAAGAATAATGGTAAAGTTGTACGATTAAACATAGATTGCACCATATCTAATAGTGTACGATTTCTCGTTTCAGATACACCGTTTTGTTGTGGAGTATAAGGAGAAGTAAGATGTTGAACAATTACATTCTCACTTTGTAAAACCCGCATGCTTTTACCATGAATAGTACCCTTAAGATCGTACGTACTAGATTAAAACTTTCCTATTATCATGATTACGATTACGTGTTAGGATTTTACATATTACGTACGTGTTAGAACACGATAAGTATTTACTACGCATGAGCACGCAATAATTATTCGACAATAATTAATCACGAACATGCGATCATGAAATCATGAACGTAACTAAATCACGAACTATTATTAATTACGTATATATATTTATTACGAGCGTAAATAAATATATTAGGTCACGATAATTATTTAACGAGAACACATTAAACGTGAACACAAATAAACATGAACGAACAATTAAACATCGAGACACGGAAAATGGTACGGGTACCCCATGTGGGGCCCCTACCCGCGGCAACAAGGGAGAGATGGGCCAAGCCCATATCAAAATTCACTTAAGAAGGGTAAAGGGAAAAGTCACTACTCATTTTTTCACTTTATAGAAGATTTTTACAAAACCTAAAAAAAAGTTCTTCCTTCTCCTTCTTTTTCTTTTTTGGCCGCCACCAATAAACACACCAAGGGGGTGTTTATTTGATCTTTGATCTTGTTTTTGGTGCAAGTGTTCGTGTTTGTTCATCCTTGTTTAGATCCACGCATTCGGTAATTCTTTTAACCCTTTTCTTTTTGATTTGATCTATTAAATAATTAAGAACATGATGTGTTTTTTAAAAAAACCTAATTAAAATATAGATCTAACATGAAAATGGCTTTTGGAGAAATCAAAAAGGATGGTTTAGGGGTGTTGTGTGTTGGTCGGCGCCTAACCGAACCCCAAGGGGGTCTCGGTTTGGCTACTCGACCACCACCGAGACCATATGGTCCCGGTTGGTTGGTGTGGGTCCCACGGCAACAGCAAGACAAGGGGAACCCCAAAGTGGTTCGGGGTATGGTGTCGATTTCATGTCCGGTTCATGGTTCTTAATCAAGATCCGGTTCACGGTGTATGTTAAGATTATTATTTTTTTTATAATCTTATGTTAAAATTAAATTAATAAACATGACATGATTAATTTAATAACATGACTTAGGTTATATTAATTCTTAAAATCATGAAATCATTAACCTAAGTATTTTATATGTTTAGACTTATAATTAATTAATTATTTAAAAACCATGGTTATAATTAATTAATTAAATGACTTAGGTTATATTATTAATAAATAATAATACATGTTTTAACCTAAGTATTTAACTTTATTTAATTAAAAACATGATATACTTTAATTAAATATTTTAACCTATAGTTTATTTTAATTACATGAATTAATTAATAAACTATACATTATATCATATGACTTAGAAAATAATCATGAAAACACTTAGGCTTATATACTTAGCTTATTTAACCAGCTTATATCTAATTATGGAAACTTCCTATTTTTAGAAACTTATTTAAATAAGGCAGCTAATCTGTTTATGGAAACTTTCTATTTTTAGAAACTATTTATTTCAGGCAGCTAATATATTTATGGAAACTTATTTAATTAAGGCAACTGATCTATTTATGGAAACTTTCTATTTTTAGAAACTTATCTATTTTAAGCAGTAATTCTATTTTTGGAAACTTTCTATTTTTGGAAACTTTCTATTTTTGGAAACTTTCTATTTTTAGAAACTTTCTATTTTTGGTAACTTTCTATTTTTAGAAACTTTCTATTTTTGGAAACATTCTATTTTTGGAAACCTGCTATTTTTGGAAAGTTACTTATTATAACACAGTAAGTATAATAATACATGAAATACCAGAAATACTTAATCAGAGTAAACAGAGTATAAGATAAATACAGTTTAAGGCTTTAAACAGTAAAACATGATAAGAACATATAAAATAAGCTAAGACATGATATAAAATCAGTTACGTATTAGTAAGCAGATACTTATTCATGTATGTATTTATGTAGCATTAGTGCTACGGAAGTAGGATTCCTCTCAGTTCGTCTTCTTCGTTCACTGGACATAAGGTACGGATTCCTGTCCTTTCAGTATGGACATTCTTTCCTTATTAGGATTCCCCGTATGCAGCCAAATGTTTTCCCGTAGTATAAGTTATGTGTTTGATTTGCTTATGTTTAATTTAGAATACCTATAGCCATATACATGCATGACCAATTTCACCTAGTTATGGAGGTACCATAACCATAACATTAGAGGCATTGATGTTATGACTTCACCACGGTGGAGTGATTGCTCGTGGCGTCCCTTCAGCTTTTGGCCATTTATATTATATTTATCATGTGGGGCGTATGGGTGCATCCTAGTTACATGTTTTCAGTCAGGATTTCATGGTGAATGTGGTGTGTGCCTTGCATCCTTCACAAGGAGCTGATCCCTCCTACCCAAAACCAGTATATTAAATTAGAGGCAGCCCCTCTAATTTGCATGATGAGGTCACCCCTCCAAGTATTCATGCACGATGGATTTTCATGACCTATATTGGCTAATGGTAAAATATGATAAACAGTTTTTACAAGATAAACATAAGGCTTTTCAAACTATAAAACCAGTTTTATCAAGACTTAACCAGGTTACTCGGGACTTAGTTTCTTTCGCTGTTATATGTTATATCCTTATCCTATTCATGCTTTATTGTACATCCGTGCACTGAGCGTATTGCTCAGCCGTTTTCCTTTTCTATGTTCCCAAAACGGCAGGTACTCAGGGACGCTCGTAGACTTTAAGCGTACGTGCATATGGACTGGAAGCTTTCTAGCCTTTCATTACTTTATGCATTATCTTTCCTTTAATACATTTGCTATGGACATTGTTTAGTCCTTTCCATTACTATACTTATGTTTGTGTGTGATGAGCTTTATTTTTGGACTACCGATGTTTGATTCCGGTATTTTCCTTTTATGGTCATGTAATGTTTAGACATTTTTTCTTGTATGCTTTGATGACACGCCATAATATGTGTGACATTTCCATTATCAAAATGGGGTGTTACAATTATGGTATCAGAGCCAAGGCTTCGACCTGTAGGCTCTCAAATATGACTTGTGATTAGTGGGTAGTCACTATGGTCTTCCTAGAACTGACAGTTGTTTTCATGCATTCATCATTTTTAAGCATACATATATATGTCATTGTCGCAGATTTATGACTAAGTAATGGTTGGTACAGGACTGGCCCTATTTAGTCGCATGTGTTTTATCGAAACTTTTAAATTTGGGACCGACCCATAGGCGTCCCCTCGCCATGTCTTTTGTTTTGAGTGAACTGACCATAGGCGTTCACTCTCGAGCATACAAAAGTTTTCATAAAACTGCATCATGCATTCATACACAAAATTTTCTTGCATAAAATTTTTCTCTTGAAATTTTGGTATAAATTTTTTTTCATGTATATATATTTTATGTTTTGATCTGTTTAATCATATGTTTTATGTTATACAGTCAGATGGCAAACACAGACAATCTCTGGGCAATGTTTGCAGCTGCTGATGCAGAAATGCAAGACGTCCTTCATCAGAACGACGGCTATCCTCCCCCGCCTAACATTTTTCCCATGGAAGGAAGGAATCAGCTCATGAGGGAATACTATACCATTAGACAACGATCTGACAAAGACAGCAATGACTTCATGCAGCGCTTTCTTCGTTACGCTGGTGTCCAGAGGACAGTTGCAGGCACCACTGAAGAGCAAGCACTACATTTTCGTTGGGCTCTTAATCCAAGGATCGCCAATAACTTATTAGGTGCTCCGTTGGATACGGTAGCACAAGTGGCTGATGCACCACGTAAGCTGGAGATGCTGCAGGAAAGAGATGAATTCGGGGAAGCTGAGAGACCCGACAAGAGGTAAACAATCGTATTCAAGCGGTGATCAATCCGTATTCTTTCCATATATGTCAATTATTCATCTCTTTAAATGTATCTTCTAGGCAGAAAACTGGGGACCGGTCTCAGCCGGCTACTCAGCAGCAGCCTCATCAGACCAAGGGAAACGGTCAGACTAACGACCGTTCTGCTACGGATAGGCGTGGCGGTAATGATAATTACTGTAATAACGCTGGACACTCCAAAAGCAGCAGGTCCTAATACTTACGCATTTCCTTATGATTTCATGTTATAACTCATATGTTGACACTTTAGCAAAACTTCTACCAGGAACCATGGAAATGGTAGGGACCAGAACCAGAGAGGTTCACAGCCTAGTCGTCCAGCTATCACTGGTATTCAATATTACGATTATCCGCATTGTCCTTGTACCCAATTATCATGTCTTATGTAAAATGTTTTATCAGGTTCCCAGCCAACCAGAGCACCTACTAGAGGATTTACTCATCCTCTTTGCTCTACTTGCCACCATAGGCACCAAGGGCCATGTCGCCGTAACACTGACGCATGCTTCAAGTGTGGTTTTCCTGGCCATATCATGAAGGATTGCCGTAAGGGCGAGATGGAGGGTACATCAGGACATGCTGATTCCAAGGCGCCTCCTACCATCGGGCGTGTCTACACGACATCTCGAGACCAGGCCAACAAGTCTACAGGTACCATCACTTGAATCTTGTATATGTATGGTCAAGCTGCATGTGTTCTTTTCGATACGGGTGCTACTCACTCGGTTATTTCTACTGCTTATGCTAAGAACATTAGGATGCTCCCATGCCACTAGAGAATAGGCTTACTATTTCCACGCCTCTGAGGGACTCTGTATTAATCACCCATGTATACAAGAGTCTTCCCCTAGAATTTGACGATAAGGTTCGACCTGTTGACGCACTTCCGCTGGAAATGAATGACTTCGACATGATTTTGGGCATGGATTGGCTATCCAAGCATCATGCTACCATAGACTACCATTCATATCGAGTTATCTTCGGTGATGTTAATGCACCAGAGTATATTCATAACGGGTTCATACCCGGACGGTCTGTACAAATCATATCTACCCTGCAATCGCGTGCACTACTGTCACATGGCTGCGAGGGTTATCTAGCTACGGTTCACGACATGGATGCTGAATCCCCAACAATTCAGGATCAACCTATAGTGTCAGAATTCCAAGATGTTTTTCCAGCAGAACTTCTGGGCATACCACCTGCACGAGAAGTGGAATTCAGTATCGAGCTTATTCCAGGAGCTGAACCAATCTCCAAGGCTCCTTATCGCATGGCTCCCATAGAGCTGAAGGAGCTGAAGGATCAACTGCAAGAACTTCTTGAATGAGGTTTCATTCGACCGAGCGCATCTCCATGGGGCGCACCGGTCTTGTTTGTTAAGAAGAAGGACGACAGTATGCGTCTTTACATAGACTATCGCGAGCTCAACAAGATTACTATCCGGAATAGATATCCACTGCCACGTATTGATGATCTGTTTGACCAACTCCAAGGGGCCAAACACTTCCCAAAGATTGATCTTAGGTCAGGCTACCATCAGCTACGGGTCAAGGAGCAGGACATCGCTAAGACTGCCTTTCGTACCCGCTATGGCCACTACGAGTTTGTAGTTATGCCATTTGGCCTGACAAATGCTCCAGCAGTGTTCATGGATTTGATGAACAGAATCTTCCATGAATTTCTGGACAAGTTCGTCATTGTCTTCATCGATGACATCCTGATTTTCTCAATGTCCAAGGAGGAACACGAAGACCATCTTCGTACAGTACTACAGATTTTTCGCCAGAAGCAGCTGTATGCTAAATTCTCCAAGTGTGAGTTCTGGTTAGACAAGGTGGCATTCTTAGGTCACATTGTATCAGCAGAAGGAATCCCTATGGATCCAGCGAAGGTTGAGGCCATTACTAAGTGGCCAAGGCCGACATCAGCGATGGAAGTCCGTAGCTTCTTAGGCTTAGCTGGCTATTACCTTAGGTTCGTGGAGAACTTTTCCCGCTTAGCACTACCATTGACCAAACTGATGCGGAAAGGGGAGAAATTCGTCTGGACTGAAGAACGAGAGAAGAGCTTTCAAGACCTGAAGCAGAAGCTAGTATTTGCACCTATTCTTACTCTCCCATCTGGTACGGGTGGATTTCAAATCTATAGTGATGCATCGGGGAAAGGACTTGGCTGTGTTCTCATGCAACATGGGAAAGTGATCGCGTACGCTTCACGGCAGCTTAAGCCTTATAAAGAAAATTACCCCACGCATGACTTAGAACTTGCTGCAGTCGTGTTTGCATTGAAGATATAGAGGCACTATTTATATGGAGAATCATGTGACATTTTCACGGACCACAAGAGCTTGAAGTATATCTTCACTCAACGTGAATTGAACATGAGTCAGAGGAGATGGTTAGAGCTGTTGAAGGATTACGACATTAATCTACAGTATCATCCCGGAAAGGCAAATGTAGTAGCAGATGCTCTCAGCAGGAAGTCCGGAATGATCAACGACATTAAAATCGAAGAGGAAATCATAAGAGGCTTGGAGCGACTTGACATCGAGATCATGGTACGTGGACAACACGGTTACTAGGCTAATCTTAGAGTAGAACCCGAGTTACTCTCTAAAATCAAGGAAGCTCAGAAAGATGACGGAGAAATCTGGGCGATAGTACAGAATTTGGAGAAACAGACAGAATTCAGAGTAGATGTAGATGGTATCGTATGGCAGGGCACGAGACTTTGTGTTCCTGATAACCAAGAACTCCGGGAAGCCCTTGTTAGCTGAAGCTCATAGCTCCCCATTCTCTATACATCCTGGTTCGACTAAGATGTACAATGACATCAAGCAATATTTTTGGTGGAGTGGTATGAAACAGGATGTGGCCACTTACGTCTCCAAATGTCTTACCTGCCAGTAGGTTAAGATCGAGCATCATCGATCTGGCGGTCTCCTTCAACCGTTAGATATTCCAGAGTGGAAGTGGGACAAAATCACCATGGATTTTGTTACTGGTCTTCCGCCTACCAAGAGGAAGCACGATTCAATTTGGGTTTATCGTAGATCGACTTACCAAATCAGCTCATTTCTTATCGATCCGCAAGGAAGATCCGGTAAGTAAACTCGCCGATACGTATAGAAGAGAGATCATGAGACTCCATGGTGCACCATCCAGCATCGTCTCAGACAGAGATTCTCGATTCACTTCGCGCTTTTGGAAGAGTCCGCAGAAATCTTGGGGTACACAACTTAAGCTTGGCACGGCTTTTCACCCTCAAACGGACGGACAATCGGAACGAACCATTCAGACATTGGAGGAAATGTTGAGGTCATGTGCGTTGGAATGGACGGGTGACTGGGACGATTACATCTGTTTGGTGGAGTTTGCATACAACAACAGTTGGCACGCAAGTATCAAGTGTGCTCCTTTCGAGATGTTGTATGGCAGAAGGTGTCGCGCCCCAACCTGCTGGGATCAGCTTGGCGAGCGAACACTTAAAGGACCGGAAATCATAGAAATGACCAATGAAAAGATCGCAGTAGCTAAGCAGAAACTTCAGGAAGCACGGTCACGTCAGAAGAGTTACGCCGATAAGCATCGTAGGGACATACATTTTAACGTAGGATATCACGTCTTCCTTAAGGTTTCGCCGGCACGTGGTGTTAGACGCTTCAGGATTAAAGGGAAGCTCAGTCCTCGTTTCATCGGACCGTTTGATATCATTGAACGAGTCGGTGAAGTATCTTACCGACTGGCGTTACCTCCGCAGCTTTCGCATGTGCACAATGTGTTTCATGTGTCCTTACTCAGAGGGTACCAGTATCATCCCCTTCACATGGTTCAGTATCCACTAGAACAGATACGTGATGATCTCACTTTTATAGAAGAACCCGAACGAGTTCTTGACAGACAAGAACGAGTCATGAGAAGGAAGACGATTCCATTCGTCAAAATCCTATGGAGGGATCATACCGAGCGGGAAGCCACTTGGGAAACAGAGGAGTCTATCTGGGCTTCTTACCCTCATTTCATATTTTGAATTCGGGTATGTTCTTCTTTTCCAGTTTACTTTATCTATAATTCGGGGACGAATTATTCTTTTTAGGGGGAAGAGTTGTAAAACCCGCATGCTTTTACCATGAATAGTACCCTTAAGATCGTACGTACTAGATTAAAACTTTCCTATTATAGCATGATTACGATTACGTGTTAGGATTTTACGTATTACGTACGTGTTAGAACACGATAAGTATTTACTACGCATGAGCACATAATAATTATTTGACAATAATTAATCACGAACATGCGATCATGAAATCATGAACGTAACTAAATCACGAACTATTATTAATTACGTATATATATTTATTACGAGCGTAAATAAATATATTAGGTCACGATAATTATTTAACGAGAACATATTAAACGCGAACACAAATAAACATGAACGAACATTTCAACATCGAGACACGGACAATGGTACAGTTACCCCATGCGGGGCCCCTACCCGCGGCAACAAGGGAGAGATGGGCCAAGCCCATCTCAAAATTCACTAAAGAAGGGTAAAGGGAAAAGTCACTACTCATTTTTACACTTTATAGAAGATTTTTACAAAACCTAAAAAAAGTTCTTCCTTCTCCTTCTTTTTATTTTTTGGTCGCCACCCATAAATACACCAAGGGGGTGTTTATTTGATCTTTGATCTTGGTTTTGGTGCAAGTGTTCGTGTTTGTTCATCCTTGTTTAGATCCACGCATTCGGTAATTCTTTTAACCCTTTTCTTTTTGATTTGATCTATTAAATAATTAAGAACATGATGTGTTTTTTTTAAAAAACCTAATTAAAACATAGATCTAACATGAAAATGGCTTTTGGAGAAATCAAAAAGGATGGTTTAGGGGTGTTGTGTGTTGGCCGGCGCCTAAACCGAACCCCAAGGGGGTCTCGGTTTGGCTACTCAACCACCACCGAGACCATATGGTCCCGGTTGGTTGGTATGGGTCCCACGGCAGCAGCAAGACAAGGGGAACCCCGAAGTGGTTCGGGGTATGGTGTCGATTTCATGTCCGGTTCATGGTTCTTAGTCAAGATCCGGTTCACGGTGTATGTTAAGATTATTATTTTTTTTATAATCTTATGTTAAAATTAAATTAATAAACATGAAATGATTAATTTAATAACATGACTTAGGTTATATTAATTATTAAAATCATAATAGCATTAACCTAAGTATTTTATATTTTTAAACTTATAATTAATTAATTATTTAAAAACCATTGTTATAATTAATTAATTAACATGACTTAGGTTATATTATTAATAAATAATAATACATGTTTTAACCTAAGTATTTAACTTTATTTAATTAAAAACATGATATACTTTAATTAAATATTTTAACCTATAGTTTATTTTAATTACATGAATTAATTAATAAACTATACATTATATCATATGACTTAGAAAATAATCATGAAAACACTTAGGCTTATTTAACCAGCTTATATCTAATTATGGAAACTTTCTATTTTTAGAAACTTATTTAAATAAGGCAGCTAATCTGTTTATGGAAACTTTCTATTTTTAGAAACTATTTATTTCAGGCAGCTAATCTATTTATGGAAACTTATTTAATTAAGGCAGCTGATCTATTTATGGAAACTTTCTATTTTTAGAAACTTATCTATTTTAAGCAATAATTCTATTTTTGGAAACTTTCTTTTTTTTGGAAACTTACTATTTTTGGAAACTTTCTATTTTTGGAAACTTTCTATTTTTGGTAACTTTCTATTTTTGGAAACTTTCTATTTTTGGAAACTTTCTATTTTAGGAAACCTGCTATTTTTGGAAAGTTACTTATTATTACACAGTAAGTATAATAATACATGAAATACCAGAAATACTTAATCAGAGTAAACAGAATATAAGATAAACGCTGTTTAAGGCTTTAAACAGTAAAACATGATAAGAACATATAAAATAAGCTAAGACATGACATAAAATCAGTTACGTATTAGTAAGCAGATACTTATTCATGTATGTATTTATGTAGCATTAGTGATACGGAAGTTGGATTCCTCTCAGTTCGTCTTCTTCGTTCACTGGACATTAGGTACGGATTCCCGTCCTTTCAGTATGGACATTCTTTCCTTATTAGGATTCCCCGTATGCAGCCAAATGTTTTCCCGTAGTATAAATTATGTGTTTGATTTGCTTATGTTTAATTTAGAATACCTATAGCCATATACATGCATGACCAGTTTCACCTAGTTATGGAGCTACCATAACCATAACATTAGAGGCACTGATGTTATGACTTCACCACGGCGGAGTGATTGCTCGTGGCGCCCCTTCAGCTATTGGCCATTTATATTATATTTATCATGTGGGGCGTATGGGTGCATCCTAGTTACATGTTTTCAGTCAGGATTTCATGGTGAATGTGGTGTGTGTCTTGCATCCTTCACAAGGAGCTGATCCCTCCTACCCAAAACCAATATATTAAATTAGAGACAACCCCTCGAATTTGCATGATGAGGTCACCCCTCCAAGTATTCATGCACGATGGATTTTCATGACCTATATTGGCTAATGGTAAAATATGAAAAACATTTTTTACAAGATAAACATAAGGCTTTTCAAACTATAAAACTAGTTTTATCAAGACTTAACCAGGTTACTCGGGACTTAGTTTCTTCCGCTCTTATATGTTATATGCTTATCCTATTCATGCTTTATTGTACATCCGTGCAATGAGCGTATTGCTCAGCCGTTTTCCTTTTCTATTTCCCAAAACGGCAGGTACTCAGGGACGCTCGTAGACTTTAAGCGTACGTGCATATGGACTGGAAGCTTTCTAGCCTTTCATTACTATATGCATTATCTTTCCTTTAATACATTTGCTATGGACATTGTTTAGTCCTTTCCATTACAATACTTATCTTTGTGTATGATGAGCTTTACTTTTGGACTAGCGATGTTTGATTCCGGTATTTTCCTTTTATGGTCATGTAATTTTTAGACATTTTTCCTTGTATGCTTTGATGACACGCCATAATACGTGTGACATTTCCATTATCAAAATGGGGTGTTACACACTTGGAAAATCTTTAAACTCTTGACTTAAATATTCACCACCTCTATCAGAACGAAGAGCTTTTTTAACACCCCCAAATTTACACGCAGCGGAATACATCTTTGGGTGCTAAACAATGGTACAATAACACATAATTTATAAAGAACGACTCGAAAAGAGACGTTTCAAATTTACCGTTCCTAAAACATTTATCAGAGTAGCGTAGTCTCAAGACATTGTAACCAAAGTACAACTAAAACAAAATATTTATATTGTTTTAAGGAAAGGAACGATAAACATTCAAAGAGTTTAAACAACAAAAGCAGTGCACAACTTCATTCCCGTGACCTCCAAGCTTCACACTCCTTGTACCGTAGAGATAGTGTCTCCAAAGTCTAAGAGAAAACACAACAGCTCCTAATTCCAAATCATGGGTGGTATAATTCTCCTCATGCTTCCTTAATTGACGAGATGCATACGCGATCACTTTCTCCCTTTGCATCAACACAGCACCAAAACCCCTATGTGATGCATCACAATAAACCACAAAGTCTTTAGTTCCCTCGGGCAAAGCCAAAATTGGTGCAGAACACAGCTTCTGTTTCAAATTTTGGAATGCTTCTTCTTCTTCTGAACCCCACTCATACTATTTGTTTTTCTGTGTAAGTTTAGTAAGAGGTTTAGAAATTAAAGAAAAACCTTCTATGAATCGCCGGTAGTATCCAGCTAATCCTAAGAATTGTCTAACTTCAGTCGGGGTTTTAGGCGTAGCCCAATCTTTAATAGCTTCAATTTTGGAAGGATCAACATGAACTCCGCTACTATTGATCACGTGTCCAAGGAATTGGACAGAATCCAACCAAAAATCACACTTGGAGAATTTTGCATACAACTTCTCCTTTTTCAACAACTCCAAAATAATTTTTAGATGACCTTCATGCACTTCCTGACTCTTAGAATAAATCAGGATATCATCGATAAATACAATCACAAACTTGTCGAGGTATGGTTTGCATGCACGAGTCATCAAGTCCATGAATACCGCAGGTGCATTAGTTAATCCAAACGGCATCACTTGGAATTCAAAGTTTCCATAACGCGTCCGAAAAGCTGTAATATGTATGTCCTCTTCTCTAACACGAAGTTGATGATAACCCGACCTCAAGTCGATCTTCGAGTACACACACGAACCTTGAAATTGATCAAACAAATCATCGATCCGAGGAAGTGGATAACGATTCTTAATAGTTAACTTGTTCAACTCTCGGTAGTCTATGCACATTCTGAACGATCCTTCCTTCTTCTTTACGAACAAAACTGGAGCTCCCCAAGGTGACGAACTTGGTCTAATGAACCCTTTATCCATTAACTCCTTCAACTGATCCGCCAATTCCTTCATTTCTGACGGTGCCAAACGATAGGGTGCACGCGCCACTGGTGCAACTCCCGGCACTAGATCAATCTTGAATTCGACTTCTCGCTGAGGCGGAAGCCCTGGCAAGTTATCGGGAAATACTTCAGGAAAATCACGAATAACCGGAACATCTTCCACACGCCGGACCGGTAGTTATTTCTCCACTACTTGAGCCAAGAACAGGTGACAACCTCTTTCCACATATTTCCTCGCCTTTATACAAGATATCACCGTCAGACGAGATCTACCGACATCACCTTCAACTACTAACACCTTGTTCTTAACCGGTATGTGAACAACTTTCTCTCCACATACAATCACTGCATCATGTGCAACCAACCAATCCATACCAACAATCACGTCAAATGAACCCAACTCTATTGGCATTAAATCAATTTCAAACAAATGATTTGCTAATTTCAAAGGACACTTCATAAATATAGTGGTAGTACTAACTAATTTTCCATCAACTAACTCGACCTCATAACTAGCATTTAGGTTTGTTGGCTCAATATCTATTAAACGACTAAAGGAAGTTCTTATAAAGCTCCTATCAGATCCTGAGTCAAACAACACACTAGCATAACGATGGTTGAGTAAGAACGTACCCGTCACCACATTTGGACCTCGTGCTTGATCAGCATCCTTAAGAAGATAAACTGCTCCAGCAGCTTCACCTGATTTCTTGTTCTTCAACTTTGGACATTTAGGGCGAATATGATCACGTTCTCCACATTCAAAGCAAGTCCTGATCGGAATAGCATTTGCTCCAGTGGCAGGTGCCCTTGTCATGCATTTCTCCACAACATGTCCAACCTTTCCACATTTAGTGCACCTTGGTGGACAATTACCTAAGTGATAAACACCATAGCTCTTACATTTCTGGGCCGGTCCCCCATGGCCAGCATTATTATTTTTGTTAGTTGCAGCTCTAGCCCCATCATTTCTCCTCTGATTATACTGATTGTGTCGGTTATTACCCTGACTACCACTCTGCGAATTCTCCCATTTCCTTTTATTACCCTCAGCAGCTTTCTCAGCCCAATCTTGAACTTTCTGTCCCATAAGTGTATGAGCCATCCTTACAACTTCCACATAGTTCTTAGGTCGAGATGAAGTCGTCTCACCTTTAATGTAACCATGCAACCCTTTGATATATTGGTCCATCTTTTTCTTCTCAGTAGCAAAAGCATCTGGACACAACAAAACCAAGTCATTGAATCGACTAGTGTAAATAGCAATGTTGTTATCCCTCAGCTTAAGGTGCCTCAACTCATCCTCCAAAGCAGATAACTCTTCTTCTGGACAAAACCCTTCTTTCATCAACCTTTTGATTTCATCCCAAGGTTTCCTGTTCACAGCCTCCAATCCAACGGTAGCAACTTGAGTCTTCCACCAGCTTAAAGCTCGATCCTTAAAAGTAGCCACAGCGAACTTAACCTTGTTCCTTTCTGAGCAATCACTAATTTCAAAGGTTGTTTCTGTTTTCTCAATCCATCTGAACAGTTCTAGTGCTCCTCCGGTTCCTTGAAATGTAGTGGGTCCACATTTCATGTATCCAGAAAAAGTACACTCTTTTACTGCAGCAGCAACCTGAGCAATCCCACCTGCAGGATTCTCAGCTACACCTTCTCCTCCAACTAATTCTGGTTCACCTGCTCCAGCTACACCTTCAGTACCTATACCTCCAACTCCTGCACCTCCAGAGCCACCTGCTCCTTCAGTGTTAACACGTGCAACTCTATCTGCAGCTAATGCTTTCGCTACCTCTTTAGCAACTAGCCTTGCAATGGCATCATTTGTCATTCTCCTAGGTGGAATGATTTTGTCACATCACAAAGAGAAAAGATAAAATGAATGAGTTAATTGTAATCATGGTATAGTCATATCATGTACAAAATTCAATTATCAAATGCATACACATTAATAATACAAGAAATCACAATCATTATAAGAATCAAAGGAATCCATCATCATAGATCAACAAGGAATGATCTTAAAGATAAATAAAGTACAATGACGCAAAATAATTGACAATAATCACGTGGGGATCCACATGGCTTAGTTGACTGTGACTCACTTGCAGCAGTGGAACCTACTTCCTCCTCGAAGACGTAATAGTCCGGCGGTAAATTTGTAAAATAAATATAAGGTCATAAAAAAAATGAAATATAATAATTTCCCAATTTTAAATAAATATAGAAAATCCTTCAAATTAAATACATGAAAATTTCATAAATTTATTTAAATAAATCATTAGTAAATGATAAACTTTTATCGAAAAGTTTAACGATATTAATATATATCGATCATGGATTATAGTATTTATTAATAAATACTTGGCAATAAGGGAACATAATAATGCATACTAAATTTGTAATCCCAGGAGTAGCTTGAACCTGAAGTCACGCGAAGTCATGTGCACCGACTCTTTGAAAAATAAAAACTAATAGTTATAGTTTAGGGTTTTAAAAAAAACGACCTAGTTCTCTATAACTCATGGCTCTTGATACCAATCTTTAACACCCCCAAATTTACACGCAGCGGAATACATCTTTGGGTGCTAAACAATGGTACAATAACACATAATTTATAAAGAACGACTCGAAATGAGACGTTTCAAATTTACCGTATCTAAAACATTTATCAGAGTAGCGTAGTCTCAAGACATCGTAACCAAAGTACAACTAAAACAAAATATTTATATTGTTTTAAGGGAAGGAACGATAAACATTCAAAGAGTTTAAACAACAAAAGCAGTGCACAACTTCATTCCCCTGACCTCCAAGCTTCACACTCCTTGATTACCAGAAATACATGTGAGTAAAATCATCAACAAAAATGCTGAGTGAAATCTATAGGTTTATGTAATCATTTTGAACACAAGCAAAAGTTATAATTTGGTGGCATACTTGAAGGCAACAAGCATCGAATAATTTGCATCAACAATATAATTGTATATAGCAACAATTGCATTAAGCTCATGGAACCGAACCCTTAGACACTCCCATATCAGTCTAATAAGACGAGAGATTTATTAATTGTCATTACCCCCGGTATTAAGCACATTGCCGTATGCTTAGACATCTCATAACAAAATATTCAAACAGTGGATGTTCAGGCATAAGCTTCTATGAATACATATCCACAAACTGAATCGGGCGGCTTCACCCATAGATCTATTATTTGTACAAGCGGCTAGCCCATCATAAGCTAGTTAACGGTCCACAATTGAGGCTTTAACAAGGGCAATTTACTTAATGCAATTTAAGGCAACCACGGGTCCATTCATAGAGGGACAAGCATACCATAAAAATCTTGTGTTCTAAGTTTATAAAAACATGTATTCCCCCTCGCGGGTTTTAAAATCATATAATTGCGCAAACGAGGCTATAGACTCATCTTGAAACAAAACGATCAATCGATATTAGCCGACTGCGAAATATAATAAAATCCGAAGCCACAACTTCTATATTACTTTCTTAGAGCACTTCAATATTATTCCCTAAAGCACTTACCGCAACTTAATAATTTCAAAGATTTATTTTGAAGATATATCATGGAGTACTTTTTACTCCTTTTATTTAGTACTAAAGCTAAGTTTTATGATAGTTACGCGTTTCAAATATACAACATACGTGTCTTCAGCTTAGGCACACGCTTTCATTTTTCAAATGTCAATTCAATTTCTATGTAAAATATCTCATCAATATTAAAAAATTAAAAACATTCATACATAACATTTTAGGTCTCATTATATTTATTTAGTCATTGGTTTAGCATTTAAAGTTATATTTTGAAATAGCTACAAGACTTAGCCATAAAGTCATACACAATATAATGTCATAGATATTGTTATAAAACAACTTGAATGAGTGGCGTGAGTTAGTAAAAAAAAGATGAAATTATTAGTTAATTTTAGTTTACAATTTGTAAAAAGCGGGTATTATCGAGAACCGATATTTTAAAAGTTACGCGATTTAAAAAAATACGTATTAAACACGAAAAATAAACGCTCAATATAAAATAAAAACATCGACATTCAGAGAACATTTATATTTTGATATATAAATGACTTAAAATAGTTAATGTGTCAAATGAACAAATGACACGTAAACGTAACGTAAATTACAAAAAAATACTTTTAAAATAAAATAAAATAAAAATTAAATGACAACAATAGAAAATATTAAATATCAAAACTATCGATAATAAAATGTAAAATTTGGGCATCCGCCGGTATCGCGATCACTAATAGTCCCCGTTACTTGTCAAAACATTAAAATAAAATGTTCAATATCGGTTTAAACTTAAACTGTTAATCATAATAGTATTTAACGTTATGAAATACTTCAAAAATATTTGAATAGTTGGATTTAGTAATGACCTTATTTTTGCGGGTTTTACAGCTTTAATCTTCTTTCCTAGTTTTAATTCTACTTATGCTTTAAACATTTTGAATGTTTCAAATACCTCATGTTTATGCTTAAGTAAATAAACATAACCATAACGGCTATAATCATCCGTAAAATGTTAAGAAGTAGCTAGCACCTTTCGTTGACACATGTCTAAGTGGTCCACACACATTAGTGTGTATTAAACCAAGTAGATCACTAGCCCTTTCAATATTACTATAAAAGGTTTCTTGGTCATCTTTCCAGAGATACAAGACTCACATTTATCAAATGATTCATCATTGATATTTTCTAAAAGTCCTTCACGTTGAAGCTTTTGTATACGAGTCTTCCCATTATGGGCAAGTCTACAATGCTAAAGATAAGAAGAGTTCTTGTCTAACTTTCTCTTCTTATTCATGCTAAAAACAGAATTATTGTTATACTTGGATTCATTATCATGCATGTCTATTTCAAACACAACATTCACAACAATTGCCTTAAAATAGAAAATACCATCTTTAAAATCAGAAATTTCATTATTATCAATAGTGTGAATGAATTCAGTATTCAACAAACAAGAAAAGGAAATAACACCCCTAACAATCGTAGGTACATAATGACAATCATTTAAAATCAGTACTAAACCCGAAAGTAAAACTGAATTAAATGTTCCTATAGCTTCAACCGCTGCTTGTGCGCCATTGCTCACTTGTAGAAATTGTTCCCCATAGGATAGCTTCCTTTCCAACTTAAATCCCTGTAGCGTATTACAAATGTTAATACCGCATCCCATATCATGTACTCAGGAATTTAATTTGTATATCAAATTAACTAATTCAATCATAAATAAAGTACCTGAAGCTTCAGCTCTCTGCTCAGACTTCTTCTTTATTTTTCGCAACTCTTTAAGGTAAAGAGGGTAGTTCCTCTTCCATTGACCACTTGCCTGCAATGTTGACAAGTCTCATCCTTCTGAGATTGATTCTTCTTGACAAATTTTTGCTTAGGTTTCGAATAAGTCGTATCTTGCTTGCCCTTATCACCCTTTCCTTTGCCTTCCTTCTTGTTCGCTTGCGGATTTGGCTTACTCACTCTACACTTTTGTATGGTTAGTACATGAGGATTAGAGGTAGATGCCTTGTCCTTTAACCCCTTTTCGTAGTCAATGAGCATTGCATGCTAATCATTAACTGTCTTCCCCATGCAATGCATATTATAGTTTCTAACAAAATCATTGAAGTCTTTGTTAAGGGACATATTGATCAAGTTAATAACCATATTATGATCATAGGGTTGTCCTAGTGCAATGAGCTGTTCCATATAGCCCCTCATCTCCAAGTAATGTTTAAAATCCGCATTAAAATACCATGAAAAGTACACATGAACAGTACATACACAAAAATACGGTAAAATTAAAACTTTCCATTTATAATATAATTCACGTGTCACGATATTTAATAACATGTAATTACGTATATATTATAAATGTGTTATGTCCATGACGTATTAAATCCACAATAGTTAAACATGAACGATCACGTAATTTATAACTCGGGAAAAACTACGGGTTTTCCCCGTGGGCTCCCTTTAGGCCGCGGCTAAGAAAAGAGAAATAAGGAGAAAGATGGGTTTGGCCCATGACCCAACTTAAACCTATGTTAAACAAAACTCTAGGAAACTTTTAACATAATTTTAGGTTACAGAAAATTTTTCCTTGCCTCCCTTGTCCTCTCTTACCGCCGGCTACATCAAACCAACAAGGACGATTCAGACGATTTTGTTAGTTAATTTTTGTGTGTACATGATCGTGATCTCATAACCTTTTCTTCCACGAGTTCTATATAATCAAACCCTTACCTTTCTTTTTAAATTCTATATGAACTCATGTTTTATTTTAATTAATCATAAAAACAAGTATTAAAAACAAGGGGATTAATTAAAATACGATTTAGGGGGTGTTTGGTGTTTGTTTTGGTTCGGCCAAGACACCACCGAGAGCCATGTGGTTCTCGACTTGTTTTCATCACCACCACCGAGACCACAAGGGGTCTCGGCTTGTACTGTTTGGCTCGGACGCAAGCAAGGGGACCCCGACTCGAGGTTGGGGCATGATTTTAGGCTTGGATCGAGTGCCAACCGAGACCAATAGGGTATCGGTGGGGCTTTTGGTGCTAATAGTGGAAAACGAACAACATAACAATGGGGAACCATTCACAACCGGTGGGAACTGGTGTGAATCGGGCTCGTTAGTGGCTGCCGTGGCTCGGAAGTGGGAACCGAGAGCCACCAGTAGCAATCGGCTAGCCGGTCTAGCCACTGGTAGGGCTGTTTGGCTCGGCTTATATGTGACCACGGGTTTCGGGCTCGGGTTAATTTTTAAAAACACGGGTTCGAGATTCGGGATTCGGGAAAATATTAAAATCAGAAATATGTTTAATTAATTTATTTATTAGGCTGTTTAATTTAATTAAATTCATGACTTACGTTAAATATTAAAATTAATATTTCACATATAACCTAAAGAATTTTACTTAGCTTAATTTAATTAAAACATGCATTTTGAATTAAATTCTTATAATATATAGTTTAATTAATTAACCAAGTTATTTAATTAATAAGCTATTACCTTTAAACCATGACTTGTATTTACTAATTAAACTTTACTTATTATTATTAATTCAGCTTATTTCTTATTATGGAAACTTACTATTTTTGGAAACTTTCTTTTTTAGAAACTTACTATTTATGGAAACGTGCTATTTTTGGAAAGTTACTTCGTATTACAATATAAGTATTATAATACACTAGTATATGCATAATACACTACAGAACGTTAGTATAACTACAGATAACACAGTAAAACTCTAAAACATGACTGTATAAGTATAACAAGCTAATAACACACAGAGCCAGTACAAGACATGTAATTCAGACAACTCATACACGTTCCCATTCTTATGTAGTATTATCTGTCGAGGCGGAGTAGGTTTTTTAGCGTTTCCGTTAGCTTCTACTGGACACAAGGTATGGATTTCCCGTCCTTCAGTAAGGGAAATCTTTTCCTTTATTAGGATTTCCCGTATACAGCCAACTGTTTTCCATAATAGTTACAGATTAAATGCTTATGTTTTATTAGTTACCTTAGCCATATACACGCGTGACCAGTGTCACCTAGTTATGGAGGTACCATAACCGTAACACTAGAGGCATTGGTGTTATGACTTCACCACGGCGGAGTGATAGCTCGTGGCGTCCCTTTCAGTTATTTGGCCATTATTATATTATTATTATCATGTGGGGTGTATGGGTGCATCCTAGGTTCAGTTTCAGTTAGGATTTCATGTTGAATGTGGTGTGTGCCTTTCATCCTTCACAAGGAGCTGATCCCTCCTACCCATTACCAATTAATTTGAGGCATCCCCTCTAATTTGCATGACGAGGTTACCCCTCCAAGTATTCATGCACGATGTTGACCTCATGACCTATATTGGATTTTGGTATATTAAACTAATACAAATTTTCGTAAGTAACATAAGCTATGTTTTCAGAACTAAAACTAGTAAACATGACATACTCCTAGGTTTTTCCCAGGACTTATTCATTTCCACTATAATTCATGCTTTATATGCTTTATATGCTTTCATTCCTTTATGTCCTTATGCTATGCTATATATCTGTGCACTGAGCGTTATGCTCAACTGTTTTCCATTTCCATGTTCCCAAACGGTAGGTACCCAAGGTCGCAAGTAGGATATCCGGAGTATGTGCATTCGAATGGAAGCTATCCGGCCTCTTTTACCTTATGTATTTATTCCTACTTTATCATACTTTATTTCATTTGGAAATTGTTTAGTCCTTTCATTTACAGTACTTAATATTGCTTGTGTGTGAGTTACTTAGACTATCGATATTTGATTCCGGTATTTCTATTTATAGTCATGAATGCTTAGACATTTACCTGGCATGCTTTGATGACACGCCATATTTTACTGTAGTATTCCATCTTAACAAACGGGGTGTTACAATTATGCTATCAAAGCCAAGGTTTCGATCTGTAGCTCTTTAAAACATGACCTGTGACTTATGGGTAGTCACCAGCATCTTCCTAAAACTGAAAGTTGGTTTTCATGCATGCATTCATTCATTTTCATTTTCTTTTCATGCATTCATATCATTGTCGCAGTTTTATGACTAAGTAATGGTTGGTATAGGACTGGCCCTATTTAGTCGCATGTGCTTTAATCAAAACTTTTAACTTTGGGACCGACCCATAGGCGTGCCCTCTCCATGTCTGTTGTTTTGGGCGAACTGACCATAGGCGTTTACCCTCGCGCATATAAAAGTTTTGATAAACTGCATCATGCATTCAACACTGTTTCATGCATTATAAACTTCTTCATTGATTTATACATTGTTCATGCATTTTTATGTTCATCTCATTTCTAATTTATCATTTATGTTGCATTTTGTTTTTAAACTGTCAGATGGTGAACACATGTAATGCTCAAGAGTTGACTGCAACTGTCAATGCAGCTTTGCAAGCCATCCTTCCCCAACATCGCAATGAAATCAGGGACGAAGTTCATGCTGAAATTCAAGATCAGTGTGTTCAATTTGGCTCTTATCCTGAAAACCACTATAACAACAATCCTCCATCACCATCACCTGTTACTCTTATGACTTGGTTGGAGCGATTCAACAAACAACGACCCCGTTCATTTGAGCAGACTAACAGCCCCAATGAGGCTGAGGCTTGGATTTCTCACATCGAAAAGATATTTGATGAGATGGGTTGTGACGGCGTTTTCAAGGCAAGATTGACTTGCTATAAGTTTGAAGGTGATGTGTTGTAGTGGTGGAAGTCTGTCAAGCAGTCCAATGGTGGTGATAATTGGGTTGCACTTTTGACATGGGACCAGTTTAAGGAGCTCTTCCTTAATCAGTACTTTCCACATGCTGAACAGGAGAAGCTTAAGCGAGATTATCATAATATCTGACAGGTTGCTGAGGAGAATAGCAACGAATTCATGCAGAGGTTTCTCCGTTTGGCTGGTTTCTTAGGAGCAGCAGCTGGTACTGCTGAGGAGCAAGCTGAGAAGTTTCGCTGGGCTCTTCGCACTTTGGTTGCCAACAGTTTGGTTTGTGCTACGTCCACTACAGTTGCACAGGTGGCCGATGCGACCCGTAAGCTTGAGATGCTTCAGGAGCGAGAGGAGTTGGTGATGACAGAGCCGTGAAGAGGTATCTTCAATCACCAATTGTAAACCATTCATTTCCATCAGTATTTTCATTGTCATATCATCCTCTGATCAAATTTATATTCCAGGCAGAAGACTGACGATCGTAAGTCTACGGCCGTTCAGCAGCAAGCATCTAAGGGAAACGGTCAGACCAACCACCGTTCTAGTTCAGAGAGGCGTGGTGGTACTGATAATTACCGTAACAACGCAAATAACTCGAACAACAACAGGTCCCTACATTTACCTTCTTTCATGTTGAACTACCTTATGTTATGGTATTCTAACACTCCAACAATTCTAATTCAGGAACTATAATGGTAACGGTAGGGATCAGGACCTTAGTGGTTTGTAGCCTAACCGTTCTACCTCATATGGTAATTATTAAACGTTATATGTAATCATGTTTATGTTCCATGATCATGTATCATGCATGTAATCCTGAAACAGGCTCTCAGCTAGCTAGGACGCCTGATGGAGGATTCACGAATCCTATCTGTCCTAATTGTTCGCGTCGACGCTCTGGTGTTTGTCGCCGAGGTACTAGTTCTTGTTTCAAGTGTGGCCAACAAGGCCATCAGTAGAAGGACTGTCGCCAGGGTGAGATAGAAGGCACCTCTGGACATGCCGACTCTAAGCCACCTCCTACTTCTGGTAGCGTGTTCACTACTACTAGAGATCAGGCGAACAAGAGTTCAGGTACCATCACTGGAAATCTCTTTATGAATGGTTTGGCAGCATGTGTTCTGGTCGATACTGGAGCGACTCATTCAGTCATATCCACTACTTTTGTTGTACGTGTTAGGATTTACCCTATGCCATTAGATAATGCCTTATGCATTTCCACGCCACTTAGGGACTCTGTACGAATAGCTCAGGTGTACAGAGATCTTCCCCTATAATTTGATGATAAGATCCGTAGAGTTGACGCACTTCCTTTGGACATGTGCGATTTTGACTTGATTTTAGGCATGGACTGGTTATCCAAACACGAGGCTACGATTGACTGCCACACTTATCGGGTTATCTTTGGTGATGTTAAATCTCCAGAGTACATACACCGTGGTTTTCTACCAGGGAGGTCAGTACAAATTATTTCATCGATGGAGGCACGTGCATTACTAACATACGGCTGTCAGGTCTTTGTAGCCAATATACATGAAATTATTGCCGAGTCTCCATCAATCCAAGATCAACCTATTGTGTCAGAATTTCCTAACGTATTTCCTGATGAACTTCCAGGTAGACCACCTATTCGTGAAGTCGAGTTTGAAATTGAGCTCATTTGAGGTGCAGAGACAATTTCCAAAGCTCCTTATCGCATGGCTCCTATAGAGCATAAGGAACTAAAAGATCAGCTGCAGGAACTTCTGGAACGAGGTTTCATCCGTCCCAGTGCATCGCCAGGAGGTGCATCGGTACTTTTTGTGAAGAAGAAAGACAGCAGCATGCGTCTATGTATAGACTATCGTGAGCTGAACAAGATCACGACTAGAAATCGTTATCCTTTGCCGTGAATTCATGACCTGTTCGATCAAGTTCAGGGCGCCAAGTTTTTCTCCAAGATCGATCTGAGGTCCGGCTACCATCAATTACGGGTCAAAGAGCAGGGTATCTCTAAGACTGCTTTCCGTATACGATATGGGCACTACGAGTTCGTAGTCATGCCATTCGGACTCACTAATCCTCCAGTTGTCTTTATGGATTTGATGAACCGTGTCTTCCATGAGTTTCTGGACAAGTTAGTTATCGTGTTCATTAATGAAATCCTGATTTTCTCCAAATCCAAGGAAGAACATGAGGAGCACCTTCGTATAGTCTTGCAGATTCTTCGTCAGAAGCAGCTGTATGCCAAGTTCTCCAAGTGTGAGTTCTGGTTAATAAAGGTGGCATTTCTGGGCCATATAGTATCTGAAGAAGGGATCACCATGGATCCTACAAAGGTTGAAGCTATCACCAAATGGCCGAGACCTACATCTGCAACAGAGGTCAGAAGTTTTCTGGGTTTAGCTGGCTACTACCGCAATTTTGTGGAGAACTTTTCACGGTTAGCCTTACCTTTGACTAAGATGATGAGGAAAGGAGAGAAACTTGTCTGGACGAAAGAGAAAGAGAAGAGCTTTGAAGAACCTAAGCAGAAGTTAGTGACTGCACCTATTCTTACTCTCCCATCTGGCTCAGGTGGATTTCAGATATATAGTGACGCTTCAGGAAAGGGTCTAGGCTGTGTTCTCATGCAACATGGGAAGGTTATTGCATACGCATCATGACAGCTGAAACCTTATGAAGAAAACTATCCTACTCACGATTTGGAGCTTGCAGCAGTTGTTTTTGCGAAGATCTAGAGACATTATTTGTATGGTGAATCATGTGACATATTCACCGATCACAAGAGTCTCAAGTACATCTTCACCCAGAAGGAACTGAACATGAGACAGAGGAGATGGTTAGAGCTATTGAAGGACTACGACACCAACATTCAGTACCATCCTGGTAAGGCGAATGTGGTGGCAGATGCTCTAAGCAGAAGGTCGGGTATGATTGTTGGCATCTGCTTTGCAAAGGAGATCATCCTTGACCTAGAGATGACTGATATTGAGTTTTATGTACGAGGACAACACGGTTACTGGGCGAATCTTAGATCAGAACCAGACCTACATTCTAGGGTCAAGGAAGATCAGAAGGACGATGGTGAAATTTGGGCTATCATTCAGAACCTTGATCAGTAGACGGAGTTTCGTGTTGATGAAGACGGTTCTTATGGCAGGGCACTAGACTAGTGGTTCCTGACGACTCTACACTCAGGGAAGCTGTGCTGACTGAAGCTCACAGCTCTCCATTTACCATACATCCTGGTTCTACCAAGATGTACCACGACATCAAGCAGCATTTTTGGTGGAGTGGTATGAAGAAGGATGTTGCCACCTTCGTTTCTAAATGTATGATCTGCCAATAGGTTAAGATCGAACACCAGCGAGCTAGTGGTTTACTACAACCACTAGATATTCCAGCATGGAAGTGGGACAAGATCGCCATGGATTTTGTTATTGGTCTTCCTGTGACTCAGAGGAAAAACGACGCTATCTGGGTTATTGTCGATAGATTGACTAAATCTGCTCATTTTCTGCCGATCCGCAAGGAGCATCCGGTAAGCAAATTTGCAGACACTTTTCAGAAGGAGATCATGAGACTGCATGGTACTCTATCAGAAATCATCTATGACAGAGATCCCCGTTTCAAATCGCGTTTCTTGTAGAGTCTGAAGAAAGCTTGGGGCACCAGACTTAAGCCCAGCACTGCCTTTCATCCTCAGACCGATGGACAGTCGAAACATACCATTCAGACACTAGGGCACATGCTGCGGGCGTGTGCTCTAGAGTGGTCAGGAAGCTGGGATGATTATATATTTCTAGTCGAGTTTGCATACAACAACAGCTGGCACACTAGCATCAAGTGTGCTCCTTTTGAAATGTTGTATGGTAGGAAGTGTCGCTGTAAAACCCGCATAATTTTACCATGAATAGTACCCTTAAGACCGTACGTACATGTTTAGAACTTTCCTTTTATAGCACGTTTACGTTTCATGAATAAGAATTCCAAGTATTACGTACGTGTTATAACACGATAAGTATTTATTAGGTATGAACACACGATAACTATTCCAATAATAACTATAATCAGGAACATACGAACATGAAATCATGAACGTAAATTTATCACGAACTAATATTACGTATGTATATATATTTATTACGAACATGAATAAATATATTAAGTCACGATCGATAACTAATTAGAACACGTAAATTACGAACATGATAAAACACGAGAACACACTATTATTTTTAGACACGAGAAAAGTATGGGTTACCCCAAGTGGGGCCCCCTACCCGCAGCATACACAAGGAACATGGGCTTGGCCCATGTAATTTTTACTAAACAAGGGAATTTAGGAAAACATGTTTCATTTATCACAAAACTAGAAAATAATTAAAAACCCTAATTCTTCTTCCTTGTTCCTTTGGCCGCCGGGTTTGATCACCAAAAAGGGGTGTTCGGGTTGATTTTGATCTTGGAATTTTTGCAAGGATTCGTGTGTGTTCGTCCTTATTTGATTCACGTAATCGGTATAACTTTTAACCTTTTCTTTTTATGTTTTGATTAATTGAATCACATAAAATTATGATGTTTTTAATTTACTAATTAAAAACAAGTATTTTAAACTTGTTAATAATCATAGGGTAAATCAAATCAAGGGTTTAGGGGTGTTTTCTTTCTAGCCGACGCCTAACCGATCCCCATAGGGGTCTCGGCTTGGCTTATCTCACACCACC
This sequence comes from Glebionis coronaria, assembly GCA_025667525.1. Classification (NCBI taxonomy): domain Eukaryota; kingdom Viridiplantae; phylum Streptophyta; class Magnoliopsida; order Asterales; family Asteraceae; genus Glebionis; species Glebionis coronaria. The sequence goes on from CM046878.1 coordinate 268,875,839, forward strand.
GAAACCATATGGTCTCGGTATGGTGGTGGTAGTGTCACGGCAGCAACAAGGGGCAAGGGAAACCCGACTTAGTTCAAGGTATGGTGATGGTTACGGGTCTGGTTCATGGGTTGTAGTCACGGGTCCGGTTCATGAATCATTTTTTTTCAAGGTTTATGATTTTTACAAGTTATGTTATTTTTTTTAAGACTCAAATTAAATTAATTAAAAGCATGATATGATTAATTTAATTTACATGACTTAGATTATTAATTTAATTAGTAATTCATGAATTTTAACCTAAGTATTTATTATTTAATTAGACTTTATAATTAATTAATTATTAAAAACCATGACTATAATTAATTAATTTACATGAATTAGGTTATATTATTAATAGTTAATAATACATGTTTTAACCTAAGTATTTTACCTTTATTTAATTAAAATCATGTTATATTTAATTAAATACTTTTAACCTATAGTTTATTTAATTTACATGTAATATTTAATAAACTATACTATATAATCACATGACCTAGAATAATAATCTGAAAACACTTAAGCTTATATAATTAGCTTAATTAACCAACTTATATCTATTTATGGAAACTTTCTATTTTTAGAAACTTATTTATTTAAAGCAGCTAATCTATTTATGGAAACATTCTATTTTTATAAACTTATCTATTTTAAGAAGTAATTCTATTTTTGGAAACTTTCTATTTTGGAAACTTTCTATTTTTGGAAACATTCTATTTTTGGAAACTTTCTATTTTTGGAAACTTTCTATTTTTGGAAACTTTCTATTTTTGGTAACTTTCTATTTTTAGAAACTTTCTATATTAGGGAACCTGCTATTTTTAGAAAGTTACTTATTATTACACAACAAGTATAATAATACATGAAATACAAGTAGTACTTAATTAGAATAGACAGAATATACGATAAACACAGTATAAAGCATAAAACAGTAAAACATGACATGAACATATAAAACAAGCTAAGACATGATATAAAACCAGTTACGTATTCAGTAACCAGATACTTATACACGTATGTATTTATGTAGCATTAGTGATACCGAAGTAGGACCTTCTTCCGATCGTCTTCTTCGTTCACTTGATATTAGGTACGGATTCTCCGTCCTTTCAGTATGGACATTCTTTCCTTATTAGGATTCCCCGTATGCAGCCAATTGTTTTCCCGTAGTATATGTTTTATATGTTTTGATTGCTTATGTTTAATTAGTATACCTAAGGCCATATACATGCATGACCAGTTTCACCTAGTTATGGAGGTACCATAACCATAACACTAGAGGCACTGGTGTTATGACTTCCCCACGGCGGAGTGATTGCTCGTGGCGTCCCTTCAGCTTTTGGCCATATTATTATATTTATCAGGTGCGTATGGGTGCATCCTAGTTACATGTTTTCAGCAGATTACTCAGTGTGAATGTGGTGTGTGCCTTGCATCCTTCACAAGGAGCTGATCCCTCCTACCAAAAAACCAGTATATTAAATTAGAGGCAGCTAATAACTCGATTTTACTCAGTTAAAAAGTTCGTTGAAGTATGTCTAATCGAATTGATCCTGGTTAACTATGCGACTCAGTCGTTCTTTGGTGAAACAAATAGTTGTGTCGTTGTAGTATATTTAAAATGCAAGACTTTAGGTAAATGACGGTAAATAAAAACTAAGACTAATTAAAGAGTAAATGGTGCAAAATTTAAAACTTAAAAAGTAATTAATTAAATGACATGAAATTAAAGCGTGACGAAAATTAAAATTTGACAAAGTATTTAAAAATGTTACTAAAAAATTAAACTAGACAAAATATAAAACAAACCTACCGTCGGAATACATTCTGATCGGAATCCAATTGGAATGTGCACTTACCTTCCAATCGGAATATGGTCGGAATAACTCACCTGTCCGAATATCCAAAAACACCTTGATCGGAATGTAATCGGAATACACACGGTATGACAAATCGGAATGAGATCGGAATCACTGATCGGAATGCAGATAGGAATCCTAATCGGAATACCAATTGCAACCTATTGTCGGAATGTGAGGAACCAACTCCCAATCGGAATAACCCAACAAATACCCCCTATCGGAATGAGGAGTGGACTCCAGGGCGGAATGCTGTCACCAAGACCTGATCGGAATACCAAACACACCCCTTATCGGAATGTCACAAACCCTTTTCCGACCAAGCAAATGGAGTGCTGGTTGGAATATAAAACCCTATTCTGATTGGTTAGATCGGAATACAGTGAATAAAAACGTAATAAGCTAGTTCTAATAAGCTATTAATCAAATAAGCACCAGACTAAAAACCTAAGCAAACACGTATAAGAAAAAGCTAATAAGCTAGAATTTAAAGACTTTTGAAAAGCATCTTAAACGAAAAAGATAAACGAAAAACAATTTTCATATAAAAATAAGTTTTACAAAAACTTAAGAAACATAAAGATAAACACAAATAAGCTAAAAAATCAATAATCCAAGACAATCAATAACATAAAAACGTGACACTTAATCATATAAGCAACACCATAAGCACATAAACAATAAGATTAAAGCATAGAAAGAAAGGTAGAATGAGAGATAAACCATAAAAGTAAAGATTGACAATAATTAAAAGGAAACTTACTTGAAATTAAATGTATTTAAGGTGCAAGACAATGTATTTAAATGGACATGAATTTAAATGACAAGTAATTAAAATGGTGGAAGAACTAGTGTCACTCTAGCCAACAAATACTAATGAAATGAAAATGAATCCTATTTATAGGAGATTAGGGAGGTGCTTAGGAAGCTTCCTCCCTTCTTTATTTTTTCTTTAGTTGCATCATTAAGTCCTTAATCTTCTTAGTGCTTCGACTTTAATGACTTTGTCTCGGGATTTCTTTAAACTCGTCTTGTAATTCTTCAATAAATTAGACTTGAGTTCTTCGGATTTTAGTAAACTTCCGTCTTTTGACTTTTTCTTCGATAAATCTTCAGAATTGGTCTTTGTTTTCCCTAATATATGATGATTGTAATACACGAATTTAAAGAAAGAAAGGTAGAAATGAGAAGAATTCTAGAGAGAGAAAGTAGTGAGAGAAAGTAGAGAGAAAATGGTTGGTGAAACTTGTGGAATATTAGATTAGAGAAAATGAAATGACCAACACCCTTCCTAACATGCTAGGAAGGGTTTATATAGCCTTTGCTTACATGTAGCTTAATGGGCTATATGATCATGGGCCGGGCTTTCCTTTTGGGCTTTGGTTACTTATTAATGAACCTTAGCTTAAAGTTAAGCCCGTAATAACACGACTAATATACTACCTATTACAACGTTCTAAAATACGATACATAATACACATATGACCGAGCATTCTTGTTTGGCTCAATATTTTGAGGCTAACAATCTCCCCCAATGAGAGGTCATAAACCTTAGTCATTTAGGAAATTTGTAGAGATTACTAATCTTGCCATAAATGAGTCTTGAACGTGTAATCGTAGTTTTGTTCCTTCATGCTGTGATCTTTGAGCCTTTGTCGTTGTCTTTCGACTTTGTCTTTAAGCTTGAGATCTTCAAATCATACTTGACTTGTCTTTGCCATCTTGCGATCTTGTGTCTTCATCCACATGCTCTCACTATTTGTTGAATATGTCTTTAGGCATGAGTATGTGATTTCTGAATCATTGACTTTGCTGAGTACACCGTGACGCCACCTTCTCGAGACAAAACATAGACACGGACTGAATGGCTTTGACATTCGTCCTAAATCGGTAGCGTTTTACCTCCGGTCGGTGAAGACCGTTATACGATATTAAATATCGTACCTGTGATCAGGTAGATTCAATTAAGAATCTCCTTGACAGGGTTTCGCGGCTGTACTAGCCGTTCTCTTTACTCGACCGTCTCAAAGCAAGACTGCGAACATAAAGAGTGAATCAATTGGATAAATATCCGCTTGATTAAAGTCGTCAATTCAAATTCCTGGAACAAGTGTGATTCATAAAGAATCTTACCATTGTTGCTTTCCAGTTGACACAAGTTTGTTTCATAAGAATCTCAGAAGTCACCTACCGTAGCGCTGTTTGATGTTGACGCTAGAAGGATTTCCATTCGTCACTGTGGATATTAATGAATATCACTCTGAATGTTCTGGCAAGACCATAAAGATATTGCGTAGAAACCTGGAACGAGTTTGAATCAATTTAGAATCAAACCACTGTTGCTTTTCAGTTTTGCACATGTTCAATTCATAAAGAATCTTGCATATGACCTACCGCAGTGCTGTTTGATGTTAACACTGGAAGGATTTCCACTCATCATTGTGAATACTAAGTAGTATCACTCTGAGTGTTCTAGCAATATCACAAGGATATAGCGTAGGACTCTCTTTATCTTCATCCGTGTGTCCTAACGAGATTTGATTGATCTCTTGGCTCTAGACTCGATTTGTGCACTTTTAGTGGTCGGAGGCTGGAGCAGATGCCACCTATTCAATATCAACTATCTCGGAGTGAGAAAGTCAATAGAAGTCATGTTGTTCTCCGTGACAATAAAACAAACTTCTTTTGAGAGAAGTCTGAGTAGCTAGGAAAGGGTTGTGCTTCACATCACTGGGTCCATGATGAGTTTTCTTCATGATGAGTTGACCTGGTTTCTGCCTAAGTTGTATGGAGGGCTTCTTTCTTTAGACCCTTTATCCTTACATTTCTTTTTCATTCTTCAACCCCTTCAATGCTTACCAAGACATCATTACTAGCACCTTGTTGTGATTGTTCCAGTGCTAGCATCAGTACTTAGTCGGCATTCAGCTACGTTCACATTCTACTCCATCTTTCCTAAGGACTTCTAATAATCTATTGGATTGTCCCTGGGAAGATCCCTCCGGTTCTGGTTGGATCATAGGACTTAAACCTAACCACCCTTTTGACACCAATAACGTCGTGAATTAAAGATGTTGTGGGTATTTGATCGTAACCATGAAAACCACTTTAAATTCTAACAAAGTGTTTGAAAAACATTTAACACCTTGCTAGTTTTGTCGTTTCAGAAATGCCCCCCCTTCACATGTGCATCGATAATCGAAAGTGTTTCGCACATGTAGGTAAGAGTTAAAGTGCTTGAGTCTTATATTAGATCACATTTTAATCATATTTTCTCCCCCTATCTCTAATATATAAAATCTTTTGATATTAGAGATACCAAATTTGATTAAAATATATTTTGAAAAAATAGTCTTGAAATCTCTGGGAGAAAGGTGTGTTAATCTTTTGCATGAAGTTAAAATGCTCCCCCTCAAAAATTGATCCAATTGAATTGTCATTGTGAGGATATGATCCACATTTCGCTTTTTGAGGATGGGAGTTGTTGAACACACAATTTTTGAAAGATTTTGAATATCATTGAAAAATTCTTGAAAAAATTGTGTTCAACGCTTTTTTAAAAATCATATTTCTTTTTGTCGAAGAGGTTTTTCTAAAGCATAAACTTGAGTTCATAGACTTTGAATGTCTTGACGAATCCACTCAAGTGTAAGAAGATTTAACTTCTTTTGCTAAGGGTAAGAGCACGAAATCGTACACTCCCCCGTGAATATGGTTCCGGGTTGCAATCTGAAAGTAATTACAAGCCATTGTGTTGAGCTCAAAACGTTGAATGTTTTGTGACAAGCTCAACCCAAGATAGATTGCTCTACCCGTTGGTTAGGATAAGTTATCTTTAAAGATACACTTTCCTTTATATGAAGTTCGAGTTACAGTCTGACATTTAACTGTAAGTCGTTTACATGAGCTTAAAAACTTTGAATGTTTTTATCGATAGCTCATGACCGAGAAATTTTATTTTCCCGTTGTTGAGGCTAAGTAATCATCGTGATCAACTTTCCTTTCTTTGAAGTACGAGTCACAATCTGAGGTAATTGTAAATCATTGAAATGACATGTTTTGAAAACTATTAACAACTTTCATTCGAGCTTTATGTACACACCCGTGTCGTTATTGAGCGACATTTCTAGGTACGTCCATATTATCGATACTGAAAGACATGTCGAAAAGAATATTTTTGGTCTTTTGAAAGTTTTTCCATTTTTTTTTTGTTTTTCTATGGATATTTACATTTTATTATATTTTTGTGTTTTCTCAAGTTTTTCGAAAATAATCCAAAATAGACTTTTGTACAGCAGAAGAAGGTGATATAGAATGTACAGAATTGGAACCCTTTGAAGAAGGAGAAGTGGGTTCAGAATCCGCTGTTGTACCAGCAATCACAGAAGAAGAATTTGCACAAATACTAGAATTAGGAGCAACAAATTCCTTTTCAGCGTGTAGAACAGTAGCATTAGTGCTGGTGCAGGTGTCATCACTCTTCTCTATTGGAATCCACTTAAGACCAACTTCTGTGAAGATCCGACCCGTTGGTTTCCACTGAAGACTAGATTTAGGAGTAGCTTTCTCTTGCACAGCGGAAGACTTCTTTGGAGAGAAACTATGTCCATGTTGAATCCACGTTTCAGATTTGGTGTGGTTGCTTTTCTTTACGACGGGTTTGTATCTCCTTGTTGTCTTATGGGATTCTGTATTCGATCTCCGTTTAAAGGAACGAGATTTGACCTCATAGAGGTATTGCAAAATGCAATGGTCATGATTTCCATTTTGAATGCCCTTTTTGCAAGTGGGACATACAGGGAATTTGGGATTCACGAAAGTACTTGTATTCCTTTGTTTTCCAAATCGTTCAGGCGTAGTGTTTGAAACACGACTATTCATGGATGGTTTCCAATTCTAGATTGCTGAAGAGAGATCCTAGGTTATGGTTGACGTCCATTAGGAGTGTGTGGAACTCTAGCGGGATTTGGTGAACTAGGTTTTTCATACACTGGTTTGTCTTTCTGAATCTTCCCTTTTTGTTTTGCATCCTCTAGGTTATAGGTATGAACGAGGTCATTTGAACCTACAGATTCCTTTGTGGACGTGAATGTCACACGTTTTGGAGGAGTCCTAGAAGTGCTAGGTGCATTCACATGGTTGGGTTTAGCAACAGTATGCTTTCTAAATGGGGGAACATAGGGTGATATGGATGGTTTTGGAACACTTGGTTGCATATCAGTCTTAGGGGGTAGCCTAGATTTCATATGAGAAGAATTGGAGAACGGAGTCGGTTTTCCTAAGATAGACGGCTTTGGATCCTTGTAGGCATTGGGTTGTCGAACAATAGGTTTCACAACTTTAGGTTCCACGATTTTCCCACCCATTTTAGCAACGAGTTTCTGCAACTCTGCTATCGCTCTGTCCCTGTCTTGTAATTGAGCTTTCAACCCTTTAATTTTCAAATTCTGTTCAATCATTTCTCGAAACGTTTGGGAAAGTTTTTCTTGCAATTTATTATCATGTGGAAAACTACCAACGTCTTTTTGTAAAGCAAGTTCAAGAGAATGACAATGTTTTTGAAGGAAATCAGTTTTGTGTTGAAGTAACTCAAAAGCCTTTTTGTCAACATTTTCTTTATGTTTCGAAAGCTCAATTTCAAGACGTTCACATTCTTTGCTCTTATCAAGATATTGGCATGCAACTTCAGAATATTCATCAATATCAGCACAAGATGTAAAATAAGCACACATAACATCTTTAGAAACGCATTCTTGCAAGAGTAAATCATATTCATCTGAAAAATCAGACTTCTCCATTTGAAGATCATCAATGTGTTTCTCAAAAGATTCAACGTATTTTAAATCATCAAACATTTCAGTCCGAATGAACTCCTCAAGTTGAAGGACAGTTTCTTTAATCAATGTCGTGTTTGGAATTAAGAGTTCTTTCACAAGCAAGGTAATATCTTGAGGAATCGGACGTGTCCACTCAGCATTTTCACGTTTTGCCCAGTCTCTTTCAACAATAGATTTAACATTATCTATGTGGTGTTTAAGAATACCTAATGTTTTCCTACTCTTGCTTTTAGATTCATCTAGAGGAAGGTAGTTTATGTATTTGTAAACATTAGATTTCTTAGGGGCAAATGCTTTCTTCCATTGAATTCTCTTTTGTTTGCATTCTAGAAACACTTCCTCACGAGTTTTCTGAGTTTGTTTGTTGAAAAGACCATAAAGACTATTCTCATAAGCATAATTATATGGTTTCACAAACTCCTTATTGACAAGTGGTTGACTATCATCATCCCAAAGGGCAGTCTCTTCAATATTGGCACTAACAGGCATGCAATCAAGATCTGTCCTTTCAGTCTCATCAAGATAAAGACACGGGTTCGCAGCTTGAGCTTTGGCAAGGTACTCAGGACTTGCAAAGCTAGCTTGACCCTTAAACATCGATGGAGGTGCTAGCATTCTTACGGATTGAATAGAATCATGCGTTTTATAAACAACGTTCTTCAAAAAGTCGACTTGTGCTTCTAGTTTCGTTACTTTTTCAATTTCTTTATCATATCTACTTTTGAAGTCTTGTTTTAATGCATCTACCTCTTGTTTCTTATCCTCAAGAATTTTAGCAGAATCAGTAGTGGTCATAGAGAGCTTTTGTTCAAGTTCATTAACTTTGGTATTGGCAAGGTACGTTTTTTGACGTTCATCCATTAAGAAAACATTATATTGCCGCTTCTCTTTGGATAATAGCTCAAGAGTTGTATTATATTTGTTTTCAAAGTCGTCCTTTTCACTTTTTAACGCACTACCCTTGTACCCCTCAAGCTCTTTGGTCTTTTGAAGAAGCTCAGCCCTATTACTTTCAAGAGTCTCATTAGATTTAATTAGAGCGGCTTTGCATTCTTCAAAGTTTTGAGTGAGCGCTGCGTTTGCCTTCTTTAATTGCTTTTGACTCTTTCTAGTTTCATTGACATCTTTTTGTAAACTAGCAATTAAATTAGCAAGCGCGACACGCTCCTCATCATCATACTCAGTTGCATGTTGATCATCCTCAAACTCATTATTGCACATGTCTGATGAATTGGGTGTGGTATTGCTATCAACCTTTTCCGTCATACATGTGTCAATAAGGTTTGTTGTTTGATCACTATGCTCATGCGTATTGACATTGGCAAACACATTAAATTCAGCATCGTGTACCTCTTCCAATGGCTCAGAATCGTAAACAGGACCATTATTATAGGAAGGTGTATTGCTGATGACATTCTCAGAGTCGATGTGTTGTTTGTCAGAGCTGTTGTTGTCTTTCCCAGAGCTGTTATGATCATTCTGCTCACCATGCGTTGTTTTCCCTGTTCTGCAGCTGTCAGTTGCATTACTCGATATTGTCTCGTTACTTACAGTTGAAACTGGACTCGTATCCATTACATGAATCTTTGCAACCGTGCACTCTTGCATTTTCAGCCTTTTGTCAATCATCTTCTTGATCATGTCTTTTGCATGAAGTAGGCGTTCATCCAAAAGCCTCTCAATTGATTCCATGTTTCCAAATATCAAATCTCTGAATGATTTTGCTTCTATTGTAGTGTAGTCTTTGAAGTGTTGATTTGCATCTCGAACTTCTGACTCAAAATTGGGATTCTTGAAGAGCTGTGAAGCAAAGAATGGTTGAAACGGTGTTCTGAGTTTTTTGAAGGCATTCTTGGAATTTGTCTCATGAAGGTTTTTGTTGAGTAATTCATTCTCAAGATTCTTCAAGTGGTCTCTTAAGTCATAAGTGAACGTGCGATGATCATTTCCGAAAAAGGAATGAAAAGCACGCATATACAAAGGATTGTACGAGAAGGTCTCTCTTTCCAGACGTTTTAGATTCGTTTTAAGATCACTGAAAGCTTGCATACAACGCTGTTTAAGGACTTGTTCTTGTAGTTGCATCTCTCGTTCTTCTCTGTCTGAACACGCATTGCTCGTTTCCATGATGATGGTTTCTCAGTTGATGAAGTAAAAATGGATCGTAAGTAGATATGGTGTGATTGGTTTGTGGTTTGAATTTCGAAAATTCTAATTTTTTCCCAGTCCGACAGTAAATTCCTCAGTCCGACAAAACGGTAAACTGAAAATTTTTGTCTTACCAAATTTTGAAATCAAGTCCGAAATAGCCAAAAACTAATAGGGAAAATTTTTGAAAAGAGAAAAATTTTGACAAAAATAAAACCTAAAAATTTGAATTTTGGTCCGAAAATTTGAATTTTTGGTCAAAAAATTTTTCGCATCGCCAAAATTTGAAATTGAAGCATAAATGGCCTAAAAATGGTCTAGGAAAAAAATAAATTTTAAAATGGTTTTCCCGCCAAAAAACTCGTGTAAATGATATTACGAAACTAGTCTAGATGGTGGCTAAGTCGAAAAAATACTCTAACAAAATTTAGCTAAACAAGTCATCGGAATGTCCATCGGAATGTTCCATCGGAATGTCCATCGGAATGTGGCTTAGATCGCAATGCTAGATCGGAATGTGTAATTGTCGGAATATGTTCAGATCGGAATCCCAGATCGCAATGTCCAGATCGGAATGTGTTCAGATCGGAATGTGGCTGAAACAAATTTGGCAGAGTAACGACTCACAATTCCCTTGAAACCGTCGGAATCCCAGATCGCAATGTACGATCGGAATGTCCAGATCGGAATAGGGTATCGAAATCCTTAGATCGCAAAGAAGAACCTAGTGGTTATTGCGATCTGACCTCAAAATACTTGTACTTTCCGATGGTGGTACAAGCTAGAATTTCGGAAAGATGAAAAACAAGAAATTTTCAACTTTTGATCCAAAAAAAAAACTTGTGTTTAAGCCAAAAACCAAGATACCCAAGTCACAATGGCACGAATCAAGAAGGTATACGAATCGAAAAACACTAAAAAACAAGAAAAATCTTGAATTCGTGGATGAAAAGAAGGATTAAATCAAATAAATCAAATGAAAAATGCAACAACCAATCACAAAACTACCCCATGGCGATTGATACCAATTGTTGTCCCTAATATATGATGATTGTAATACACGAATTTAAAGAAAGAAAGGTAGAAATGAGAAGAATTCTAGAGAGAGAAAGTAGTGAGAGAAAGTAGAGAGAAAATGGTTGGTGAAACTTGTGGAATATTAGATTAGAGAAAATGAAATGACCAACACCCTTCCAAACATGCTAGGAAGGGTTTATATAGCCTTTGCTTACATGTAGCTTAATGGGCTATATGATCATGGGCCGGGCTTTCCTTTTGGGCTTTGGTTACTTATTAATGAACCTTAGCTTAAAGTTAAGCCCGTAATAACACGACTAATATACTACCTATTACAACGTTCTAAAATACGATACATAATACACATATGACCGAGCATTCTTGTTTGGCTCAATATTTTGAGGCTAACAGTCTTGGACTTCCGTTCTTTTTGCACTCTTGATTTCTTGACTTCGTCTTTCGTCTTTTTGTTCGATAAAAGCCCGTGAATGCCCGTGTTTTCTCCCCTTTTCACCTTTTCGTCCTAAATCACAACAAAAACACAAACCACGCATAATTCCGACATAATTGACATAAAATACACGTTTTGGCTTGGTTATTATTGTAGTTAAAGTGGTAAAAAGGATGGGTGTTTACACACCTATCAAATCCCCTACACTTGACCATTGCAATGTCCTCATGCAATGCATTAGTTACAAAGCACGATTACACTTTTCATCATAATTAATCCACGTTGGCCTTTATTTAAAGAGATAGAAAATTATAAACATTCAAAGTAAAGAAATCAAAAACATATCTTCGGGTTTTGGAAATGTCATGAATAATCATCATCCTCAAGTGTTCACTTTCCAAACCAAGCTTAAAAACGAGATCATTGTTATTATAAGTTAGCAAACTAACACGAACTCATGTGGGCCAATTATTCACTTCGACTCCCTTATTCCTTGGTGTATCTCTTATATTTTATTGTTGTCTTGAATGATCACGAGGATGCATTGTTGACTTATTTCGATAGTTATTTAGGCTGAAAATAAAGTGGGACGATTTAATCAATAGTTAGCTAAAGGACAAAATCTTTTAAAACTGCTTCTCGGGACCTCATAAAGTTCATATCTTGGCATAACTCGCTTCGCGATTTGAGACCTTTCTCGGACCGATATTTGGCAGCGACTTCATACTTCAAATCTTGAGAGACGTTCATGACATAATGGTCTTCTCTTCATAATAGGAATTTCTTCACTTGAAGTTTTAAGAGATTCTTCATACTTGGACCACGACTTCTTCATTTTTCTCCAATCTTTATTTGGGATTTTGATATAAAATGATCCGCCTCCTTTTAGGACTTGGATCTATTTATCCTCATACCTTGTTAGGGCCTTTATGGATAGACTTCTCCATGATCTTTACGGGAGTATTTGCTTTTCGTCGTGTGTCTCGATCCTTCATATTGATCTTCAATAAATGATTCTTCACATCACTTTGGATCTTTAGCAATAAAATATAGCCCTCATGTCTTGTTAGGGCCTTTTCGGACTCGCCAATCTTCGCATCCCGCTTCAATAAGTTATGCCTTGGCTATGAACTCTAATCCATACCGAGCAACTTTTAAACGATCTTGGGCTAGAAGCTAAGTAACTTTTCAAATCTTACAACCTTATTTATTGCAGATAAATTTATTAGCAAGTGATGGGAGAATAGGCTTATAATTAACTCACATAAATTCACGAAAGAATACCACACTTATAATTGACGCTATCCCCACAGTTTAAAATCTCAAGGAATGAGACTCGTGGATGCTTAGCCTATTAAATCAAAGTTTTGGGTTTTCGAGTCATCTATAGGATCTTGCAAACTCTTATACTTTTTCAAGTTTAGAATTTAGGTTTTAAAGTTCCCTTGATAAACGACTCTCTAGGATCAATTATAGGAACTTGCGAAAAGTTCTTGTTCTTAACCCGTGAGAATTAAGACTTTCGCATTTTATAGCTCCCTATATAAAAGCCTAGCAAAACCTGACTTAAACACATTAAGGATACTAGCTAGAGTAAACTTAGATAAGTAAACTCGGGTTGAGTCAAAAGATTCACAACGTCTGAAAATTAAAACCACTTTATTAAAAATTATTCTAGCAAAGAAAGAAAATAACTATATAAAGGGTAAAACTAATATGCCAAAATAGATTAAAAAATTTTGAAAAATGTCGAAAAATTGATTTTCCGGTTAAAATGAGGACAAATACAAGGAAAAGGCCACTTAACTTCGATAGAAGTCCCCCCTACACTTAATATAAACATTGTCCTCAATGTTTAAGCATGTGGGAGCAAACTCCCCTACACTTAGGACATTGTGCACTTTGTTTAAATCTCATTAAGGAAAAGACAACTAACGAGATTCCTATGTTAATATTAAGAAATATAAAATAGTGAATCGAAAAGAGTTTAGGATAGAACCGGGAAGAAGGGAACACGGAATCACGGGTCGTCAAAAATCATCAAGAGTGGATCATTGAGCGCTCGAATCCCTGAATATGAGAGGAGAGGAAAGAGCAAACACCAACGGGTCTCCCCTGCACTTAGGATAAAGATAGCTAAAAGATAGATACATGGGTTGCCTCCCAAGAAGCGCTTGATTTTTGTTCACCGAGTCGTGAGCCTGACTCGACCTTGATTAGCATAGGAAGAAGCATGAAACATATCCACCGGGATCAAATACATAGTTTTCGTCCATCAAATAACACAAGCTTAAGGCGAACAAGGCAAGCCAAAGAAGAGTAGGCAAGGTTACCTTAAGCAAAGACGGAGCACGGTGGGAGCAAGGGTGAAGAGATGTAAGCATATTTCCATAAGTTCCAAAGATTTTTCCTTTTATTTCAACAAACAGATACTGAGATGGCTGAATAATATCGATATCGGGGTCGAACACCTTTTCCTTTAGGGGAAAATAGCACTCAGGCTCAGCAGAATTTGAAGATGATCCGCGAAGAAAATGCACAACCTCGTCCTCAGAAGGTGGACAAAGAGGTGTTAAATCATACGTGCTGCGGATGTTGGTGTCGTCCGGTTGCTTCTCCTTTGAAAGAATTTTCTTCAAATCCAAAGTAGGATCAAGACCATAATCATCAAAATCCAAAGGAGGTGCATCACTCTCATGAGGGAAGTAAGTATTGAGAAAAGTAGAAAAGTCTTCCTCAAATGAGTAGTGATCCAAAGTAGGATTAAGTGATGGCGGAGGATCTTCATCATGTGAAGAATCACTCGAAAGAGTATCAGCCTCATCAAAATCATCAAAAGTGGGCATGTCGGGATACTCGGAAGTAAAGTCATCATAATCATCTCCATCGAAGCTAGAATCATCATCATAAATATCAAAGATCGGTGGAGAATCATATATGGGAGGGGGTTCCAAATTGGAGAGAGAATCATCCACATCATCTTGAAACAGTGGATTATCATTGCAAGAATCGAATAGAGGATTGTTGTAGACGACAAAATCATCAAGCACATTAATCATATTCACGAATTCTCTTCCATAGGGTTTGCTTGTAAGCTTCCCTATTTTGAACACTTTTTGTTCATTCCCGACCCTTAAAATTAATTCATCTTCGGCAACATCAACTAAAGCTCTCCCGGTTCTCAAGAATGGCCGACCAAGTATTAAAGGAATACGAGGGTCCATTTCATAATCAACAACAACAAAGTCGACCAGAAAAGTAAATGTGCCAACTTTAATGAACACATCTTCGGCAATAACAACGGGGTAAGCGAGAGTGCGATTTGCAAGCTCAAGAGTCATTTTGGTGGGTGTAAGGACGGGTAATGATAGTCCTGTCCAAACACTTAAAGGCATCAGATTTATATTGGCCCCGAGATCAGCTAGGGCAGTAAATTCTTCGGTTTTGTTAAAAATGCAAGGCAACACAAAACGACCGGGATCTCCATGTTTTTCCGGAAGTTCTTTAAGAATAACTGCATAACAGTTTTCATTTAAGCGTGTGTTGGCGAGCTCAACCAGCTTCTCCTTCTTGTTAAGCAATTCCTTGAATGCTTTGACAAATTTCGGCATGTGGACAAGTGCTTCAACAAGGCTAATGTTAAAATTCATTTGAGAGATCATCTTCAAATAATTCGACACTTGAGTGTCATCCTTAGTGAGCAAGTTAGGCTTTTCCAAGCGAGAAGGATATGGGATGTTGGGTTTATAGGTGGAAGGTGGGGTTGGTGAAGGGTTCTTCTTCTTGGGTACGTCAGTAAGAGGTGGAGACGGTAATGGTGTACTAATACTAGGTGTGGGAGTAGGAGGGATAGATGGTGGTGGAGGAGGTGTGGATGATGGGGGCGGAATAGGTGGTCCTACTAAAGTAACTCCACTACGGGTAGTAATAGCACTCACATTTGCTCGCGGGTTGGTGACGGTGTTTGAAGGTAGAGAACTCGAAGTAGAAGGTTGAGTGGTGGGCAAGAAACTAGCCAGCATATTCTTCAAATCATTCGTTTGATTGCTGAAGGAGGACTTATATTATCTCGAAGCTCGGATCTAATGTCATTCCCTTGCTTGGTGATATCCCCTTTCAAATTGATAATTTGTCTTTGTAGATTCTTGATTTGCTCTCCTTGGGTTCTCATCAAAGCTTCAACATCTTGATTGATGGGTGGGGCTTGTTGGGCGGGTGGGTGATAAGGATTAGAAGCTCTAGGTGGGATTTGGTTGCTTCTATTGTAGTTGTTGTTAGGGTTTTGGTTTTGAGGAGAAAAACCAGGTGAAAGATAGTTGTTGGATCGGTAACTTAGCAAATTTCGATCCCCTTGAGGTCGGGCTTGGTAATTTTCTGATGAATAATTACCATAAGTCGCATACACGTTTTCTGGATTTCCTTGAGTAGAAGGACACTCAGTGTATGGGTGAGGACCGCCGCATGTCTCACAAAGACTGGCTACCACTTTAACTTGTTGTTGGTTTGTAGCGAGAAGAAAGATATTTTTGATCATTTCGGCCATCATGCGGGTGAATTCGGTCATATCGGGGTTTGCTGAAGAAGAAGAAACATTGACTCTCGGGTTGTTCCTTGAAGAAGCGGAGGAATACCAGTTTTTGTGATGAGTAGTCATGTTCTCAATAAGCTCTATACACTCCTCGGGTCTCCTTTTCATAAATGTGCCACCGGCGGCTGCATTAATCGTATCACGATCGCGAAAAGTCAAACCGTTGTAGAAAGTATCAATTAAGGTCACAGGGAGCATGTTGTAGTTTGGACAACGATCAATCAAAACATTATATCTTTCCCAAGCATCAAAGAGAGATTCATCGGGTTCTTACATGAAACCGCTGATTTGATTGCGAAGCCTCGTGACCATGGATGGTGGAAAGTAGCACAACAAAAAGCGTTGAGTCATGTCATCCCAAGTACGAATGGAATTCTTCGGGAGACGATCAAACCATTTCTCGGCCTGGTGTGATAAAGTATGTGGAAAGAGTTGAAGGCGTAGAACATCCATTGTGGCACCGGGTAACTTCATGCTTTGAGTGATTGTAATGAATTTGTCGAGGTGTTTGTTGGCATCATCATCAGGCATTCCTCGAAAAGGATTTGTTTGCACTTGCTGGATCATGTGATGCTTCAACGAAAACTCCGGAGCCGTGATTTGCATCGGCTCAATCGGTCCTCCTCGTCCAAACATGGTGGGTTGACAAAGCTCCTCCATTGTCCGAAGATCGGGCTGTGGAAGAACATTGTTGTTGTTATTATTGAGGTGCGGTGGATTATTGTTGTTGTTCACACCTGCCATAGCTAAATCTTCACGAGTCTCGGGCTCTTGATAAGTAGAAGATCTAGTACGCATACACCTGCGAAGGCAAAAGAAAAAGAAACCAAACAAAAAGACAATATATATACACTATAAAGAAAAATAAAATCTTTTTGGATTTTTTAATTTTTTAATTTTTATGCATTTTTAACAATTTTTAATTTTTATGGTTTTTTTGAAAATTTTTAAGCAAGAAAATAACGCTCACGGATGAACGGATCCCAAAAAGCAACGCGTCTCTCACAGAAAACCGTTAATCTTTACGAAAAGAGCCGGCAACAGCGCCATTTAATAACTCGATTTTACTCAGTTAAAAAGTTCGTTGAAGTATGTCTAATCGAATTGATCCTGGTTAACTATGCGACTCAGTCGTTCTTTGGTGAAACAAATAGTTGTGTCGTTGTAGTATATTTAAAATGCAAGACTTTAAGTAAATGACGGTAAATAAAAACTAAGACTAATTAAAGAGTAAATGGTGCAAAATTTAAAACTTAAAAAGTAATTAATTAAATGACTTGAAATTAAAGCGTGGCGAAAATTAAAATTTGACAAAGTATTTAAAAATGTGACTTAAAAATTAAACTAGACAAAATATAAAACAAACCTACCGTCAGAATACATTCCGATCGGAATCCAATCGGAATGTGCACTTACCTTCCAATCGGAATATGGTCGGAATAACTCACCTGTCGGAATATCCAAAAACACCTTGATCGGAATGTAATCGGAATACACACGGTATGACAAATCGGAATGAGATCGGAATCACTGATCGGAATGCTGATAGGAATCCCAATCGGAATACCAATTGCAACCTCTTTTAGGAATGTGAGGAACCAACTACTAATCGGAATAACCCAACAAATACCCCCGATCGGAATGAGGAGTGGACTCCAAGTCGGAATGCTTTCAACAAGACCTGATCGGAATACCAAACTCACCCCTTATTGGAATGTCACAAACCCTTTTCCGACCCAGCAAATGGAGCGCTGGTCGGAATATAAAACTCTATTCCGATTGGTTAGATCGGAATACAGTGAATAAAAACGTAATAAGCTAGTTCTAATAAGCTATTAATCAAATAAGCACTAGACTAAAAACCTAAGCAAACACGTATAAGAAAAAGCTAATAAGCTAGAATTTAAAGACTTTTGAAAAGCATCTTAAACGAAAAAGATAAACGAAAAACAATTTTCATATAAAAATAACTTTTACAAAAACTTAAGAAACTTGAAGATAAACACAAATAAGCTAAAAATCAATAATCCAAGACAATCAATAACATAAAAACGTGACACTTAATCAAATAAGCAACACCATAAGCACATAAACAATAAGATTAAAGCATAGAAAGAAAGGTAGAATGAGAGATAAACCATAAAAGTAAAGATTGACAATAATTAAAAGGAAACTTACTTGAAATTAAATGTATTTAAGGTGCAAGACAATGTATTTAAATGGACATGAATTTAAATGACAAGTAATTAAAATGGTGGATGAACTAGTGTCACTCTAGCCAACAAAAACTAATGAAATGAAAATGAATCCTATTTATAGGAGATTAGGGAGGTGCTTAGGAAGCTTCCTCCCCTCTTTCTTCTTTCTTTAATTGCATCATTAAGTCCTTAATCTTTTTAGTGCTTCGACTTTAATGACTTTTTCTCGGGATTTCTTTAAACTCGTCTTGTAATTCTTCAATAAATTAAACTTGAGTTCTTTGGCTTTTAGTAAACTTCCGTCTTTTGACTTTTTCTTCGATAAATCTTCAGAATTGGTCTTGGACTTCCGTTCTTTTTGCACTCTTGATTTCTTGACTTCGTCTTTCGTCTTTTTCTTCGATAAAAGCCCGTGAATTCCCGTGTTTTCTCCCCTTTTCACCTTTTCGTCCTAAATCACAACAAAAACACAAACCACGCATAATTCCGACATAATTGACATAAAATACACGTTTTGGGTTGGTTATTATTGTAGTTAAGTGGTAAAAAGGATGGGTGTTTACACACCTATCAGCAGCCCCTCTAATTTGCATGACGATGTCACCCCTCCAAGTATTCATGCACGTTGATATTTCATGACCTATATTGGCTAATGGTAAAATATGTTAAACAGTTTTCACAAGATAAACATAAGGCTTTTCAAACTATAAAACCAGTTTTACTAAGACTTACCCGGGTTATCCAGGACTTAGTTTCTTCCGCTGTTATATGCTTATATGCTTATATTATTCATGCTTTATTTGTACATCCGTGCACTGAGCGTATTGCTCAGCCGTTTTCCTTTTCATGTTCCCAAAACGGCAGGTACTCAGTGACGCTCGTAGACTTTAAGCGTACGTGCATATGGACTGGAAGCTTTCTTGCCTTCTTTACTTTATGCATTTATCTATACCTTGATACTCTTTCCATGGACATTGTTTAGTCCTTTCATTTACATTACTTATGTTTCTGTGTGATGAGTTCTACTTTTGGACTACCAATGTTTGATTCCGGTCTTTCCTTTTATGGTCATGTAATGTTTAGACATTTATCCTTGTATGCTTTGATGACACGCCATAATCACGCGTGACATTCCATTTATCAAAATGGGGTGTTAAAATTATGGTATCAGAGTCAAGGCTTCGACTTGTAGGCTCTCAAAACACGAACTATGATTAGTGGGTAGTCACTATGGTCTTCCTAGAACTGACAGTCGGTTTTCATGCGTTCATCATTCTATGCATACATATATATGTCATTGTCGCAGGTTTATGACTAAGTAATGGTTGGTACAGGACTGAACCTATTTAGTCACATGTGTTTTATCAAAAGTTTTAAATTTGGTACCGACCCATAGGCGTCCCCTCGCCATGTCTTTTATTTTGGGTGAACTGACCATAGGCGTTCATTCTCGAGCATAAAAAAGTTTTCAAAAAACTGCATCATGCATTCATGTACTACTTTTTCCTGCATAAAAATTTTCTCATGATTTATTCGTATAATTTTTTTTTCATGTATATATTTTATGTTTTGATCAGTTTAATCATGTATTTTATGTTATACTGTCAGATGGTTCTCACACGCGAGCCGGAACAACTCAATGAAGCGATCCAAGCTGCAGTGCAAGCTTTGCTTCCTCAGCCGAGGAACGACATCAAGGCTGAGGTTCATGCTGCCAACAATCAGCAGCATCACCCAACACCTCCTCCTCCTCCTCCGGTGACATTGGCTACATGGCTAGAGAGATTCAACAAGCTCCGTCCTCGAGCTTTCGAGAGAACAGATAGACCCAGTGAAGCTGAAAGCTGGTTGGCTCACATCGAGAAGATCTTCGATGCTATGGGTTGTGACACCGTCTTCAAGGCGAGGTTGGCATGTTACCGGTTCGAAGGCGATGTGTTAAATTGGTGGTTAGCATTGAAGCAGTCTGAGGGAGGTGATAATTGGGTGGCTGGTTTGACATGGGCTGAGTTTAGAGATAGGGTGATGGAGCAGTTCTTTCCCAAGGCTGAGCAAGACAAGCTGAAGAGGGAGTACCATGGGATCCGACAGAGAGCTAGGAAGAATAGCAACGAGTTCATGCATCGCTTTATTCGCTTAGCTGGTTTCCTTGGTGCTGCAGCAGTTACTCCTGAAGAGCAAGCACACCACTTCAGGTGGGCTCTTCTCACATCGGTCGGAAACAACTTGGTACGTGTTACGTTCAACACGGTAGCACAAGTGGCCGATGCAGCACGTAAGCTGGAGATGCTGCAGGAGAGAGATGAGTTCGGGGAAGCAGAGAGACCCGAGAAGAGGTAAACATTCGTATTCAAGCGGTGACCAATCCGTATTCTTTCAATATATGTCAATTTATTTCATCTCTTTAAATTGTATCTTCCAGGCAGAAGACTAGGGACCGGTCTCAGCCGGCTACTAAGCAGCAGCCTGATCAGCCCAAGGGAAACGGTCAGACTAACGACCGTTCTGCTACGGATAGGCGTGGCGGTAATGATAATTATCATAACAACGCTGGACACTCCAACAGTAGCAGGTCCTTATACTTACGCATTTTCTTATGATTTAATGTTTTAACTCATAATTCTGACACATTAGCAAATCTTCTACCAGGAACCATGGAAACGGTAGGGACCAGAACCAGAGGGGTTCACAGCCTAGCTGTCCAGCTATCACTGGTATTCAATCTTACGATTATCCGCATTGTCCTTTGTACCGTATTATCATGTCTCATGTATAATGTCTTAGCAGGTTCTCAGCCAGTTAGGACACCTGCTAGAGGATATACTCATCCTCTTTGCTCTACTTGCCACCGTAGGCACCCAGGGCCATGTCACCGCGACAGTGACGCATGCTTCAAGTGTGGTCTTCCTGGCCATCGCATGAAGGACTGCCGCAAGGGAGAGATGGAGGGCACATCAGGACATGTTGATACCAAGCCGCCTCCTACCACTGGACGCGTTTACACGACATCTCGCAATCAGGCCAACAAGTCTACAGGTACCATCACTGGAATCTTGTATATGTATGGTCAAGCTGCATGTGTTCAGTTTGATACGGGTGCTACTCACTCTGTCATTTATACTACTTATGCCAAGAATGCTAGGATACTTCCTATGCCACTAGAGAATAGACTTAGTATTTCCACGTCTTTGAGGGACTCTGTACTTATCACCCATGTGTACAAGAGTCTTCCCTTAGAGTTTCACGACAAGGTTCGTCCTATTGACGCACTTCTGCTGGACATGAATGACTTTGACATGATTTTGGGCATAAATTGGCTATCCAAGCATCATGCTACCATAGACTGCCATTCATATCGAGTCATCTTCTGTGATTTTAATGCGCAAGAGTACATTCACAACGGGTTCGTACCCGGTAGGTCAGTACAAATCATATCAACCCTGCAAGCACGTGCACTACTGTCACATGGCTGCGAGGGTTATCTAGCTACGGTTCATGACATGGATGCTGAATCCCCATCAATTCAGGATCAACCGATAGTGTCAGAATTCCAAGATGTATTTCCAGAAGAACTTCCGGGCATACCACCTGCACGTGAAGTGGAATTCAACATCGAGCTCATCCCAGGAGCTGAACCGATCTCCAAGGCTCCTTATCGCATGGCTCACATAGAGTTAAAGGAGCTGAAGGATCAACTACTAGAACTTCTAGAACGAGGTTTCATTCGACCGAGCGCATCTCCATGGGGCGCACCGGTATTATTTGTTAAGAAGAAGGACGGCAGTATGCGTCTTTGCATTGACTATCGCGAGCTCAACAAGATTACCATTAGGAATATGTATCCACTGCCATGAATAGATGATCTGTTTGACCAACTCCAAGGGGCCAAACACTTCTCCAAGATTGATCTTAGGTCAGGCTATCATCAGCTACGGGTTAAGGAGCAGGACATCGCCAAAACTGCTTTTCGTACCCGCTATGGCTACTACGAATTTGTAGTCCTGCCATTCGACCTGACCAATGCTCCAGCAGTGTTCATGGATTTGATGAACAAAATCTTCCATGAATTTCTGGACAAGTTCGTCATTGTCTTCGTCGATGACATCCTGATTTTCTCAAAGTCCAAGGAGGAACACGAAGACCATCTTCGTACAGTACTACAGATTCTTCGCCAGAAGCAGCTGTATGCTAAATTCTCCAAGTGTGAGTTCTGGTTAGACAAGGTGGCATTCTTAGGTCACATTGTATCAGCAAAAGGAATCACTATGGATCCAGCGAAGATTGAGGCTATTACTAAGTGTCCAAGGCCGACATCAGCGACTGAAGTCTGCAGTTTCTTAGGTTTAGTTGGCTATTACTGTAGGTTCGTGGAGAACTTTTCCTGCCTAGCACTACCATTGACCAAACTGATGCGGAAAGGGGAGAAATTCGTCTGGACTGAAGAACGAGAGAAGAGATTTGAAGACGTGAAGCAGAAGTTAGTATCTGCACCTATTCTTACTCTCCCATCTGGTACTGGTGGATTTCAAATCTACAGTGATGCATCGGGGAAGGGACTTGGCTGTGTTCTCATGCAACATGGGATAGTGATCGCGTACGCTTCACAGCAGCTTAAGCCTTATGAGGAAAATTACCCTACGCATGACTTGGAACTTGTTACAGTCGTGTTTGCATTAAAGATATGGAGGCACTACTTATATAGAGAATCATGCGACATTTTCACAGACCACAAGAGCTTGAAGTATATCTTCACTCAATGTGAATTGAACATGAGGCAGAGGAGATGGTTAGAACTGTTGAAGGATTATGACGTTAATCTACAGTATCATCCCGGCAAGGCGAATGTAGTAGCAGATGCACTTAGCAGAAAGTCCGGAATGATCAACGACATTAAGATTGAGGAGGAAATCATAAGATACTTGGAGCGACTAGACATAGAGATCATGGTACGTGGACAACACGGTTACTGGGCTAATCTTAGAGTAGAACTCGAGTTACTCTCTAAGATCAAGGAAGCTCAGAAAGATGATGGAGAAATCTGGGCGATAATTCAGAATTTGGAGAAGCGAGCATAATTCAGAGTAGATGCAGATGGTATCTTATGGAAGGGCACGAGACTTTGTGTTCCTGATCATCAAGAACTCCGGGAAGCATTGTTAGCTGAAGCTCATAGCTCCCCATTCTTTATACATCCTGGTTCGACCAAGATGTACCATGACATCAAAAAGTACTTTTGGTGGAGTGGTATGAAACAAGATTTTGCCACTTACTTCTCCAAATGTCTTACCTGCCAGCAGGTTAAGATCGAGCATCAGCGATCTGGCTGTCTCCTTCAACCGTTAGATATTCCATAGTGGAAGTGGGACTAAATCACCATGGATTTTGTTACTGGTCTTCCGCCAACCAAGAGGAAGCACGATGCAATTTGGGTTATCGTAGATCGACTTACCAAATCAGCTCATTTCTTACTGGTCCGCAAGGAAGATTCGGTCAGTAAACTCGCCGATACTTATATAAGGGAGATCATGAGACTCCATGGTGCTCCATCCAGCATCGTCTCAGACAGAGATCCTCGATTCACTTCGCAATTTTAGAAGTTTCCGCAGAAATCTTGGGGTACACAACTTAAGCTTAGCACGGATTTTCATCCTCAAACAGACGGGCAGTCGGAGCGAACGATTCAGACATTAGAAGACATGTTGAGGTCATATGCGTTGGAATGGACGGGTGATTGGGACGATTATATCTGTTTGGTGGAGTTTGCATACAACAACAGTTGGCACGCAAGTATCAAGTGTGCTCCTTTCGAGATGTTTTATGGCAGGAAGTGTCGCGCCCCAATCTGCTGGGATCAGGTTGGTGAGCGAACACTTGAAGGACCAGAGATCATAGAGATGACTAATGAGAGGGTCGCAGTAGCTAAGCATAAACTTCAAGAAGCACAGTCACGTCAGAAGAGTTACGCCAACAAGCATCATAGGGACATACATTTTAACGTAGGAGATCACGTTATCCTTAAGGTTTTGCCGGCACGTGGTGTTAGACGTTTGGAATTAATGGGAAGCTCAGTCCTTGTTTCATCGGACCGTTTGATATCATTGAACGAGTCGGTGAAGTATCTTACCGTTTAGCGTTACCTCCGTAGCTTTCGCATGTACACAATGTGTTTCATGTGTCCTTACTCAGAGGGTACCAGTATCATCCCCTTCACATGGTTCAGTATCCATTGGAACAGATTCGTGAAGACCTCACTTTTATAGAAGAACCCAAACGAGTTCTTGACGGACAAGAACGAGTCATGAGAAGGAAGACGATCCCATTCGTTAAAATCCTTTGGAGGGATCATACCGAGCGGGAAGCCACTTGGGATGGAGGAGTCTATCTGGGCTTCTTACCCTCATTTCATATTTTGCATTCGGGTATGTTCTTCTTTTCCAGTTTACTTTATCTATAATTCGGGGACGAATAATTCTTTTAGGGGGGAAGAGTGGTAAAACCCGCATGCTTTTACCATGAATAGTACCCTTAAGATCGTACGTACATGTTTAGAACTTTCCTTTTATAGCACGTTTATGTTTCATGAATAAGAATTCCAAGTATTACGTACGTGTTATAACACGATAAGTATTTATTACGTATGAACACACGATAATTATTCCAATAATAATTATAATCACGAACATACGAACATGAAATCATGAACGTAAATTTATCACGAACTAATATTACGTATGTATATATATTTATTACGAACATGAATAAATATATTAAGTCACGATCGATAACTAATTAGAACACGTAAATTACGAACACGATAAAACACGAGAACACACTATTATTTTTAGACACGAGAAAAGTACGGGTTACCCCAAGTGAGGCCCCCTACCCGCGGCATACACAAGGAACATGGGCTTGGCCCATGTAATTTTTACTAAACAAGGGAATTTAGGAAAACATGTTTCATTTATCACAAAACTAGAAAATAATTAAAAACCCTAATTCTTCTTCCTTGTTCTTTTGGCCGCTGGGTTTGATCACCAAAAAGGGGTGTTCGGGTTGATTTTGATCTTGGAATTTTTGCAAGGATTCGTGTGTGTTCGTCCTTATTTGATTCACATAATCGGTATAACTTTTAACCTTTTCTTTTTATGTTTTGATTAATTGAATCACATAAAATCATGATGTTTTTAATTTACTAATTAAAAACAAGTATTTTAAACATGTTAATAATCATGGGGTAAATCAAATCAAGGGTTTTGGGGTGTTTCGTTTCTAGCCGACGCCTAACCGATCCCCATAGGGGTCTCGGTTTGGCTTATCTCACACCACCGTGACCATATGGTCTCGGTATGGTGGTGGTGGTATCACGACAGCAGCAAGGGTAAAGGGAAACCCGACTTAGGTCGGGGTATGGTGATGGTTACGGGTCCGGTTCATGGGTTCTACTCACGGGTCTGGTTCATGAATCATTTTTTTTCAAGGTTTATGATTTTTACAAGTTATGTTATTTTTTTAAGACTCAAATTAAATTAGTTAAAAGCATGACATGATTAATTTAATTTACATGACTTAGGTTATTAATTTAATTAGTAATTCATGAATTTTAACCTAAGTATTTATTATTTAATTAGACTTTATAATTAATTACTTATTAAAAACCATGACTATAATTAATTAACTTACATGACTTAGGTTATATTATTAATAGTTAATAATACATGTTTTAACCTAACTATTTTACCTTTATTTAATTAAAATCATGTTATATTTAATTAAATACTTTTAACCTATAGTTTATTTAGTTTACATGTAATAATTAATAAACTATACTATATAATCACATGACCTAGAATAATAATCAGAAAACACTTAAACTTATATAATTAGCTTAATTAACCAGCTTATATCTATTTATAGAAACTTTCAATTTTAGAAACTTATTTATTTATGGCAGCTAATATATTTATGGAAACTTTCTATTTTTAGAAACTTATCTATTTTAAGAAGTAATTCTATTTGTGGAAACTTTCTATTTTTGGAAACTTTCTATTTTTGGAAAATTTCTATTTTTGGTAATATCTATTTTAGAAAACCTGCTATTTTTAGAAAGTTACTTATTATTACACAACAAGTATAATAATACATGAAATACAAGTAGTACTTAATCAGAGTAGACAGAATATACGATAAACACAGTATAAAGCTTAAAACAGTAAAACATGACATGAACATATAAAACAAGCTAGGACATGATATAAAACCAGTTACGTATTCAGTAATCAGATACTTATACACGTATGTATTTATGTAGCATTAGTGATACCGAAGTAGGACCTTCTTCCGTTCGTCTTTTTCTTTCACTGGACATAAGGTACGGATTCTCCGTCCTTTCAGTATGGACATTTGATAGGTGTGTAAACACCCATCCTTTTTACCACTTAATTACAATAATAACCGAGCCAAAACGTGTATTTTATGTCATTTATGTCGGAATTATGCGTGGTTTGTGTTTTTGTTGTGATTTAGGACGAAAAGGTGAAAAGTGGAGAAAACACGGGCATTCACGGGCTTTTATCGAAGAAAAAAAGACGAAAGACGAAGTCAAGAAATCAAGAGTGCAAAAAGAACGGAAGTCCAAGACCGATTCTGAAGATTTATCGAAGAAAAAGTCAAAAGACGGAAGTTGACTAAAAGCCGAAGAACTCAAGTCTTATTTATGAAGAAATGTCAAGACGAGTTTAAAGAAATCCCGAGACAAAGTCATTAAAGTCCAAGATTTAAGAAGATTAAAGACTTAAGGACTTAATGGTGCAATTAAGAAAAGATGAAAGAGGGGAGGAAGCTTCCTAAGCACCTCCTAATCCTCCCTATAAATAGATTAGGATTTCATTTCATTAGTTTTGTTGGCTAATAGTGACAATTAGTTCTTACATTTTATTTTCCTTGTCATTTAATTACATGTCATTTACCTTAATTGTCTTGTACCTTAAATACCTTTAATTTCAAGTAAGTTTTTTCTTTTAATTCTTGTCAATCTTTACTTTTCATTGTTTGATCTCCTATCTATCTTTCTTTAATATTTAATTTTTATGCTTATTTGTTCATGTTCATGTTTTTGATGTTTTTATTGAGTTGATTAAATTGGGTTTTGATTATTTTGATCATTATTTTTAGTTTTGTTGATTTGGATTGTTTGTTTATGATTAGTAGATGTTTATTGATTAGTTTGATTTAATATTGTGGTTGATTTTGATTAGTTTTGATTAGATTCGTATTATTTTGTGCTTCCTTGTTCTTCGTGTTTCTGTTACTGTTCTTCCCCAAATATTCCGAATCAACAGCGCATTCCGGATCAAGGTTGTATTGAAAGTTGTTCCGAATCAAGGCTTTCATCCGGAATAAGTGACATATTCCGGATCAAGTCCATATTCCGGATCAGCAACATATTCCGAGTGAAGGAAACATTCCGAGTGAAGGCTTTGTGAAGAAATATTCCGGATCAAGGAAGATATTCCGGATCAAGGAAGATATTCCGGATCAAGAAGTTTTATTCGGAATAATTAATTATTCCGGATCAAGGTCTTCATCCGGAATCTTCAACATTCCGGATCAAGGAAATTATTCAGGATCAACTTGTTCATTCGGAATATTTTAATATTCCGGATCAAGGTTCATTCGGAATATATTCCAAACGAAGGGCCAAGGAATTATTCCGAATCAAGAGTTCTTAATCAAACATTCCGGATCAAGGCTTTATTCCGAGTCAAAACTTTATTCCGGATAAGTGACATATTCCGGATAAAGAATTCATTCCGGATCAAGGGTTTTGGTTAATATTCCGAGTGAAGAAGAATAATTCTGAACGAAGGTGACATTCCGGATGAGTGATTATTCCGAACGAAGGATTATTCCAGATGAGCTGTTTTCAGGTTATTTTTAATTTCAGTTTTTAATTTTATGTTTTTAATTTTCAAACTTTACTTTTCCCGCCTTTTTACTTAGTTGCACTTTAAGTTTATTGCCTTAGTTTTATTTTAGCCTTGCTTTAGTTTTAAGTTTTAGTTGCGTATTTAAGTTTGCCTTAGATAGATTTAAGTTTGCGTTGTTTACTTTTAGTGCCTTTTTATTTTCGTCACGCTTTTAGATTCTTGCCATTTATTTTAAATTAGTTTTAGATTTACTTTAACGTCATTTACTTTTACGTCTTGCACTTTTTTTAATTACTACAACGACACAACTATTTGTTTCACCAAAGACCGACTGAGTCACATAGTTAACCAGGATCAATTCGATTAGACATACATCAACGAATCTTTTTTACCTGGCCAAAAGCCAGTTATTAAATGGCGCCGCTGCCGGCTTTTTTCGTAAAGATTAACGGTTTTCTGTGAGAGACGCGTTGCTTTTTGGGATCCGTTCACTTGTGAGAGTTATTTTCTTGCTTAAAAAATTTCAAAAAATCCATAAAAAAATTAAAAATTGTTAAAAATCCATAAAAATTAAAATTTTCAAAAATCCAAAAAGATTTTATTTTTATTGTGTATATATATATTCTCTTTGTGTTTGGTATTGTTATCTTTTGCCTTTGTAGGTGTATGCGTACTAGATCTTCTACTTATCAAGAGCCCGAGACTCGAGAAGATTTAAGTATGGAGGGTGTTAACAACAACAATAATCCACCGCACCTCAACAATAACAACAATGTTCTTCCACAGCCCGATCTTCGGACAATGGAGGAGCTTTGTCAACCCACCATGTATGGACGAGGAGGATCGATTGCGCCGATGCAAATCACGGCTCCGGAGTTTTCATCGAAGCACCACATGATTCAGCAAGTGCAAACTAATCCATTCGTCGGAATGCCTGATGATGCCAACAAACACCTCGACAAATTCATTACAATCACTCAAAGCATGAAGTTGCCCGGTGCCACAATGGATGTTCTACGCCTTCAACTCTTTCCACATACTTCATCACACCACGCCAAGAAATGGTTTGATCGTCTCCCGAAGAATTCAATTCATACTTGGGATGACATGACTCAACGCTTTTTGTCGCGCTACTTCCCACCATCCATGGTCACGAGCCTTCGCAATCAAATCAACGGTTTCATGCAAGAACCCGATGAATCTCTCTTTGATGCTTGGGAAAGATATAATGTCTTGATTGATCGTTGTCCAAACCACAACATGCTCCCTGTGACCTTAATTGATACTTTCTACAACGGTTTGACTTTTCGAGATCGTGATACGATTAATGCAGCCGCCGGTGGCACATTTATGAAAAGGAGACCCGAGGAGTGTAGAGAGCTTATTGAGAACATGACTACTCACCAAAAAAATTGCGATTCCTCCGCTTCTTCAAGGAACAACCCAAGAGTCAATGTTTCTTCTACTTCAGCAAACCCCGACATGACCGAATTCACCCGCATGATGACCGAAATGAACAAAAATATCTTGCTTCTCGCTACAAACCAACAACAAGTTAAAGCGGTGGCTAATCCTTGTGAAACATGCGGCGATCCTCACTCATACACTGATTGTCCTTCTACTCAAGGAAATCCGGAAAACGTGTATGCAGCTTATGGTAATTATTCACCGGAAAATTACCAAGCCCGACCTCAAGGGGATAGAAATTTGTTGAGTTACCGATCAAACAACTACCTTTCACCCGGTTTTTCTCCCCAAAACCAAAACCCCAACAACAATTACAATAAAAGCAACCAAATCCCACCTAGAGCTTCTAATCCTTATCACCCACCCGCTCAACAAGCCCCACCCATAAATCAAGATGTTGAAGCCATTATGAGAACCCAAGGTGAGCAAATCAAGAATCTACAAAGCCAAATTATCAATTTGAAAGGAGACATCACCAAGCAAGGGAATGACATTAGATCCGAGCTTCGAGATAATATTCAATCCTCCTTCAGCAATCAAACAAATGATTTGAAGAATATGCTGGCTAGTTTCTTGCCCACAACTCAACCCTCTACCTCGAGTTCTCTACCTTCAAACACCGTCACCAATCCGCGAGAGAATGTGAGTGCTATTACTACCCGTAGTGGAGTTACCATAGTAGGACCACCTTTCCCACCCCCGTCATCTACACCTCCTCCACCACCATTTATCCCTACTCCTCGCACACCTAGTATTAGTTCACCATTACCGTCTCCGCCTCGTCATGACGATGTCCCCAAGAAGAACCCTTCAACATCTCAACCTTTACCTGCTACACCTTCATCACCTAAACCCAACATCCCATACCCTTCTCGCTTAGGCAAGACCAAAATGCTAACCAAGAATGACTCTCAAGTGTCGAGCTATGTGAAGATGATCTCTCAAATGAACTTCAACATTAGCCTTGTCGAAGCACTTGTCCACATGCCGAAATTTTTCAAAGCATTCAAGGAATTGCTTAACAAGAAGGAGAAGCTAATTGAGCTCGCCAACACACGCTTAAATGAAAACTGTTCTGCAACTATTCTTAAAGAAATTCTGGAAAAACTTGGATATCCTGGTCGTTTTGTGTTGCCTTGCATCTTTAACAAAACCGAAGAATTTACTGCCCTAGCTGATCTCGGGGCCAGTATAAATCTAATGCCATTAAGTGTTTGGAAAACACTATCATTACCCGACCTTACTCCAACAAATATGACTCTTGAGCTAGCCAATCGCACTCTAGCTTACCCCGTTCGTATTGCCAAAGCTGTGTTCATTAAAGTTGGCACCTTCACTTTTCCGGTCGACTTTGTTGTTGTTGATTATGAAATGGACCCTCGTATTCCTTTAATACTTGGTCGACCATTCTTAAGAACCGGACGAGCTCTTGTTGATGTTGCCGAAGGTGAGCTCATCTTAAGAGTCGGGGATGATGCACAAATGTTCAAAATGGGGAAGCTTACAAGCAAATCCTATGGACGAGAATCAGCGAATATGATTAATGTGTTCGATGATTTTGTCATCTACAACAATCCTCTATTCGATTCTTGCATTGATAATCCACTGTTTCAAGATGATGTGGATGATTCTCTCTCCAATTTGGAACCTTCACCCATATATGATTCTCCATCGATCTTTGATGCTTATGATGATGATTCTAGCTCAGATTCGGATGATTATGATGAATTTACTTCCGAGTATCCCGACATGCCCACATATGATGATTTTGATGAGGCCGATACTCTTTCGAGTGATTCTTCTCATGATGAAGATCCTCCGCCATCCATGCTTAATCCTACTTTGGATGATTACTCATTTGAGGAAGACTTCTCTACATTTCTCAATACTTACTTCCCTCATGAGAGTGATGCTCCTCCTTTAGATTTTGATGATTATCGTCTTGATCCTACTTTGGATTTGAAGAAAATTATTTCAAAGGAGAAGCAACCGGACGACACCACCATCCGCAGCACGTATGATTTGACACCTCTTTGTCCACCTTCTGAGGACGAGGTTGTGCATCTTCTTCGCAGATCTTCTTCACATTCTGCTGAGCCTGAGTGCTATCTTCCCCTAAAGGAAAAGGTGTTCGACCCCGGTATCGATATTCTTCAGCCATTTCAGTATCCATCTGATGAAATAAAAGGAAAAATCTTTGGACCTATTGAAGACATGATTGCACCACTTCACACTTGCTTCCACCGTGCTCCGTCTTTTCTTAAGGGAACCTTGCCTACTCTTCTTTGGCTTGCCTTGTTCGCCTTAAGCTTGTGCTATTTGATGGACGAAAACTATGTATTTGATCCCGGTGGATATGTTTCATGCTTCTTCCTATGATAATCAAGGTCGAGTCAGGCTCACGACTCGGTGAACAAAAATCAAGCGCTTCTTGGGAGGCAACCCATGCATCTATCTTTTAGCTTTCTTTATCCTAAGTGTAGGGGAGACCCGTTGGTGATTGCCATTTCCTCTCTTCTCTTATTCATGGATTCGAGCACTCAATGATCCACTCTTGATGATTTTTGACGACCCGTGATTCCGTGTTCCCATTTTCCCGGTTCTATCCTAAACTCTTTTCGATTCACTATTTTATATATTCCAATATTAAAATAGGAATCTCGTTAGTTGTCTTTTCCTTAGCGAGATTTAAACAAAGTGCACAATGTCCTAAGTGTAGGGGAGTTTACTCCCACATGCTTAAACATTGAGGACAATGTTTATATTAAGTGTAGGGGGGACTTCTATCGAAGTTAAGTGGCATTTTCCTTGTATTTGTCCTCATTTTAACCGGAAAATCAATTTTTCGACATTTTTCAAAATTTTTGATCTATTTTGGCCTATTAGTTTTTCCCTTTGTATTGTTATTATCTTTCCTTATTAGAATAAATTTTAATAAAGTAGTTTTAATTTTCAAACGTTGTGAATCTTTTGACTCAACCCGGGTTTACTTGTCTAAGTTTACTCTAGCTAGTATCCTTAACGTGTTTAAGTCAAGTTTTGCTAGGCTTTTATATAGGGAGATTTAAAACGCAAAAGTCTTAACTCTCACGGGTTAAGAACAAGAACTTTTCGCAAGTTCCTATAATTTATCCTAGAGAGTCGTTTATCAAGGGAACTTTAAAACGCAAATTCTAAACTTGAAAGAGTCTAAGAGTTTGCAAGATCCTATAGATGACTCAAAAACCCAAAACTTTGATTTAATAGGCTAAGCATCCACGAGTCTCATTCTTTGAGATTTTAAACTGTGGAGAACGAGAGATGATAGAGTCAATTATAAGTTTGGAATTCTTTCGTGAATTTATGTGAGTTAATTATAAGCCTATTCTCTCATCGCTTGCTAATAATTTATCTGCAATAAATAAGGTTGTACGATTTGAAAAGTTACTTAGCTTCTAGCCCAAGATCGTTTAAAAGTTGCTCGGTATGGATTAGAGTTCATAGCCAAGGCATAATTTATTGAAGCGGGATGCGAAGATTGGCGAGTCCGAAAAGGCCCTAACAAGGCCTGAGGGCTACATTTTGTTGCTAAAGATCCAAAGTGATGTGAAGAATCATTTATCAAAAATCAATATGAAGGATCGAGACACACGACGAAAAGCAAAAACTCCCCAAAAGTCATGGAGAAGTGTATCCGAAAAGACCCTAGCAAGGTATGAGGATAAATAGATCCAAGTCCAAAAAGGAGGCGGTTCTTTGTATATCAAAGTCCCAAATAAAGATTGGAGAAAAATGAAGAAGTCGTGGTCCATATATGAAGAATCTCTCAAAACTTCAAGTGAAGAAATTCCTATTATGAAGAGAAGACCATTATTTCATGAACGTCTCTCAAAGATTTGAAGTATGAAGTCGCTGCCAAATATCGGTCCGAGAAAGGTCTCAAATCGCGAAGCGAGTTATGCCAAGATATGAACTTTATGAGGTCCCGAGAAGCAGTTTTAAAAGATTTTGTCCTTTAGCTAACTATTGATTAAATCGTCCCACTTTATTATCAGCCTTAATAACCATCGAAATAAGTCAACAATGCATCATCGTGATCATTCAAGACAACAATAAAATATAATAGATACACCTAGGAATAAGGGAGTCTAAGTGAATAATTGGCCCACAGTGAATTCGTGTTAGTTTGCTAACTTATAATAACAATGATCTCGTTTTTAAGCTTGGTTTGGAGAAAGTGAAAAGTTGAGGATGATGATCATTCATGACATTTTCAAAACCCTAAGGTATGTTTTAGATTTCTTTACTGTGAATGTTTATAATTTTCTATCTCTTTAATAAAGGCCAACGTGGATTGATTATGATGAAAAATGTAAACGTGCTTTGTAACTAATACATTGCATGAGGACATTGCAATGGTCAAGTGTAGGGGATTTGATAGGTGTGTAAACACCCATCCTTTTTACCACTTAATTATAATAATAACCGAGCCAAAACGTGTATTTTATGTCATTTATGTCGGAATTATGTGTGGTTTGTGTTTTTGTTGTGATTTAGGACGAAAAGGTGAAAAGTGTAGAAAACACGGGCATTCACAGGCTTTTATCGAAGAAAAAAAGACGAAAGACGAAGTCAATAAATCAAGAGTGCAAAAAGAACGGAAGTCCAAGACCAATTCTGAAGATTTATCGTAGAAAAAGTCAAAAGACGAAAGTTTACTAAAAGCCGAAGAACTCAAGTCTTATTTATGAAGAAATGTCAAGACGAGTTTAAAGAAATCCCGAGACAAAGTTATTAAAGTCCAAGATTTAAGAAGATTAAAGACTTAAGGACTTAATGGTGCAATTAAGAAAATATGAAAGAGGGGAGGAAGCTTCCTAAGCACCTCCTAATCCTCCCCTATAAATAGATTAGGATTTCATTTCATTAGTTTTGTTGGCTAATAGTGACAATTAGTTCTTCCATTTTATTTTCCTTGTCATTTAATTACATGTCATTTACCTTAATTGTCTTGCACCTTAAATACCTTTAATATCAAGTAAGTTTTCTTTTAATTCTTGTCAATCTTTACTTTTCATTGTTTGATCTCCTATCTACCTTTCTTTAATATTTAATTTTTATGCTTATTTGTTCATGTTCATGTTTTTGATGTTTTTATTGATTTGATTAAATTCGGTTTTGATTATTTTGATCATTATTGTTAGTTTTGTTGATTTGGATTGTTTGTTTATGATTAGTAGATGTTTATTGATTAGTTTGATTTAATCTTGTGGTTGATTTTGATTAGTTTTGATTAGATTCGTATTATTTTGTGCTTCCTTGTTCTTCGTGTTTCTGTTACTATTCTTCCCCAGATACTCCGAATCAACAGCGCATTCTGGATCAAGGTTGTATTGAAAGTTGTTCCGAATCAAGGCTTTCATCCGGAATAAGTGACATATTCCGGATCAAGTCCATATTCCGGATCAGCAACATATTTCGAGTGAAGGAAACATTCCGAGTGAAGGCTTTGTGAAGAAATATTCCGGATCAAGGAAGATATTCCGGATCAAGAAGTTTTATTCGGAATAATTAATTATTCCGGATCAAGGTCTTCATCCGGAATCTTCAACATTCCGGATCAAGGAAATTATTTAGAATCAACTTGTTCATTCGGAATATTTTAATATTCCGGATCAAGGTTCCTTCGGAATATATTCCGAACGAAGGGCCAAGGAATTATTCTGAATCAAGAATCAAACATTCCGGATCAAGGCTTTATTCCGAATCAATACTTTATTCCGGATAAGTGACATATTCCGGATAAAGGATTCATTCCGGATCAAGGGTTTTGGTTAATATTCCGAGTGAAGAAGAATCATTCCGAACGAAGGTGACATTCCGGATGAGTGATTATTCCGAACGAAGGATTATTCCGGATGAGCTGTTTTCAGGTTATTTTTAATTTCAGTTTTTAATTTTCTGTTTTTAATTTTCAAGCTTTACTTTTCCCGCCTTTTTACTTAGTTGCACTTTAAGTTTATTTGCCTTAGTTTTATTTTAGCCTTGCGTTAGTTTTAAGTTTTAGTTGCGTATTTAAGTTTGCCTTAGATAGATTTAAGTTTGCGTTATTTACTTTTAGTGCCTTTTTATTTTCGTCACGCTTTTAAATTCTTGCCATTTATTTTAAATTAGTTTTAGATTTACTTTAACGTTATTTACTTTTACGTCTTGCACTTTTTTTAATTACTACAACGACACAACTATTTGTTTCACCAAAGAACGACTGAGTCACATAGTTAACCAAGATCAATTCGATTAGACCACAACAACGAATCTTTTTAATTGGGTAAAATCTTAGTTATTAACATTCTTTCCTTATTAGGATTCCCTGTATGCAGCCAATTGTTTTCCCGTAGTATATGTTTTATATGTTTTGATTGCTTATGTTTAATTAGTATACCTAAAGTCATATATATGCATGACCAGTTTTACCTAGTTATGGAGGTACCATAACCATAACACTAGAGGCACTAGTGTTATGACTTCCCCACGGCGGAGTGATTACTCGTGGCGTCCCTTCATCTTTTGGCCATATTATTATATTTATCATGTGGGGCGTACGGGTGCATCCTAGTTACATGTTTTCAGCAGATTACTCAGTGTGAATGTGGTGTGTGCCTTGCATCCTTCACAAGGAGCTGATCCCTCCTACCCAAAAACCAGTATATTAAATTAGAGGCAACCCCTCTAATTTGCATGACGAGGTCACCCCTCCAAGTATTCATGCATGTTGATATTTCATGACCTATATTGGCTAATGGTAAAATATGTTAAACAGTTTTCACAAGATAAACATAAGGCTTTTCAAACTATAAAACCAGTTTTACTAAGACTTAACCGGGTTATCCGGGACTTAGTTTCTTCCGCTGTTATATGCTTATATGCTTATATTATTCATGCTTTATTTGTACATCTGTGCACTGAGCGTATTGCTCAGCCGTTTTCCTTTTCATGTTCCCAAAACGGCAGGTACTCAGGGACGCTCGTAGACTTTAAGCGTACTTGCATATGGACTGGAAGTTGTCTTGCCTTCTTTACTTTATGCATTTATCTATACTTTGATACTCTTTCCATGGACATTGTTTAGTCCTTTCATTTACAGTACTTATGTTTGTGTGTGATGAGTTCTACTTTTGGACTACAGATGTTTGATTCCAGTATTTCCTTTTATGGTCATGTAATGTTTAGACATTTATCCTTGTATGCTTTGATGACACACCATAATCACGCGTGACATTTCATTTATCAAAATGGGGTGTTACAGTCGCGCTCCAATCTGCTGGGATCAGGTGGGCGAAAGACTGCTAGAGGGTCCAGAGATGATTGAGGTGACTAATGAGAAGGTCGTCGTCGCCAAGACGAAGCTTCAGGAAGCTCGTGCTCGTCAGAAGAGCTATGCTCATAAACGTCATAGAGATGTATCTTTCAATGTAGGTGATCACGTTTTCCTCAAAGTATCACATGCACGAGGAGTGAATCAGAGGGAAGCTCAATCCTCGCTTCATCAGACCGTTCGACATCATAAAACACGTTGGTGAAGTGTCATATCGTTTAGCGTTACCGCCTCAGCTATCACACGTTCACAACGTGTTCCATGTGTCCTTACTTAGGGGATACAACTATCATGCAGTTCATGTTGTCAAGTATCTGCTTGATCAGATTCGAGAGGATCTTTCATATGTCGAAGAACCCGAGCGAGTTTTTGAACGACAAGATCGTCTCATGCGGAGGAAGACGATCCCTTTCGTCAAAATCCTCTAGAGGGATCATCCTGAGCGGGAAGCCACTTGGGAGACGGAGGAGTCAATACGGACTTCTTACCCTCATTTCCAGTTCTGTTTCGGGTATGTTTTTTCAGTTTATGTTTTCTCCAATTCGAGGATGAATTGTTCTTTTAGAGGGGAAGAGTTGTAAAAGCATTAAAATACCATGAACAGTACACATGAACAATACACACACGAAAATACGGTAAAATTAAAACTTTCCATTTATAATATAATTCACGTGTCACGATATTTAATAACATGTAATTACGTATATATTATAAATGTGTTAAGTCCATGACGTATTAAATCCATAATAATTAAACATGAACGATCACGTAATTTATAACTCGGGATAAACTACAGGTTTTCCCCGTGGTCTCCATTTAGGCTGCGGCTAAGACAAGAGAAAGAAGGAGAAAGATGGGCTTGGCCCATGACCCAACTTAAACCTATGTTAAACAAAACTCTAGGAAACTTTTAACATAATTTTAGGTTATAGAAAATTTTTCCTTGCTCCCATTGTCATCTCTTGCCGTCGGCTACATCAAACCAACAAGGACGAGTCAGACGATTTTGTTAGTTGATTTTTGTTTGTACATGATCGTGATCTGATAACCTTTTCTTCCACGAGTTTGGTATAATCAAACCCTTCCTTTTTTTAAATTCTTTATGAATTCATGTTTTATTTTAATTAATAATAAAAACAAGTAATAAAAACATGGGATTAATTAAAATATGATTTAGGGGGTGTTTGGTGTTTGTTTTGGTTCGGCCGAGACACCGCCGAGAGCCATGTGGCTCTCGGCTTCTTTTCATCACAACCACCGAGACCACAAGGGGTCTCGGCTTGGTCGGTTTGGCTCGACGGCAAGCAAGAGGACCCCGAATCGACGTCGGGGCATGGTTTTGGGCTTGGATCGAGTGCCAACCGAGACCAATAGGGTTTTGGTGGGGCTTTTGGTTCTAACAGTGGGAACCGAACAACATAACAGTGAGAACCGGTGAGAATCAGTGGGAACCAGTTGAACCGGTGTGAACCGGGCTCGGCAGTGGCTGCCGTGGCTCGTCAGTGGGAACCTAGAGCCACCAGTGTAAACCGGCTAGCCGGTCTAGCCACTGGTAGGGCTGTTTGGCTCGGCTTATATGTGAACACGGGTTTCGGGCTCGGGTTAATTTTTGAAAACATGAGTTCAGAATTTGGGAAAATATTAAAATCAGAAATATGTTTAGTTAGATTATTTAATAGGCTGTT
Organism: Glebionis coronaria; assembly: GCA_025667525.1. Lineage (NCBI taxonomy): Eukaryota > Viridiplantae > Streptophyta > Magnoliopsida > Asterales > Asteraceae > Glebionis > Glebionis coronaria. Next base: position 268,914,393 of record CM046878.1, read on the forward strand.
TAATTTAATTAAATTCATGACTTAGGTTAAATATTAAAATTAATATTTCATGTATAACCTAAAGTATTTTACTTAGCTTAATTTAATTAAAACATGTATTTTTAATTAAATTCTTATAATATATAGTTTAATTAATTAACCAAGTTATTTAATTAATATGCTATTACCTTTAAACCATGACTTGTATTTACTAATTAAACTTTACTTATTATTATTAATTTAGCTTATTTCTAATTATGGAAACTTACTCTTTTTTGGAAACTTACTATTTATGGAAACTTGCTATTTTTAGAAAGTTACTTAGTATTACAATACAATTATTATAATACACTAGTATATGCTTAATACACTACAGAACGTCAGTATAACTATATATAACACAGTAAAACACTAAAACATGACAGAATAAGTATAACAAGCTAATAACACACAGAGCTAGTACAACACATGTAATTCAGACAACTCATACACGTTCCCATTCTTATGTAGTATTATCCGTCGAGGCGGAGTAGGTTCTTCAGCGTTTCCGTTAGCTTCTACTGGACACAAGGTACGGATTTCCCGTCCTTCAGTAAGGACAATCTCTTCCTTTATTAGGATTTCCCGTATGCAGCCAACTGTTTTCCCTAGTAGTTACAGATTAAATGCTTATGTTTTATTAGTTACCTTAGCCATATACATGCATGACCAGTTTCACCTAGTTATGGAGTAATAAGTGTGAAAACACTTATCCTTTTACCTCTTATTTCCAATAATAACAAGACCAAAACGTGTATTTTATGTCGTAAAAGTCGGAATTATGCGTGGTTTGTGTTTTTATTGTGTTTTAGGACCAAAAGGTGAAAAAGGAAGAAAACACGAGCTTACACGGGATTTTATTGAAGAAAACGAGAAAAGACGATGTCAAAAGATCAAGAGTGCAAAAAGAACGGAAGTCCAAGGCCTATTCTGAAGATTTATCGAAGAAAAAGTCTAAAGACGGAAGTTTAATGAAGTCGAAGAACTCAAGTCTAATTATAGAAGAAAATTAAAAGACGAGTTCAAATCCCGAGACGACGTCGAGAAAAGACAAAGAATTAAATCGAGTCGAGAAGAAAAGAAAGAAGGAGGCACACCACACATGCACTTCCCACTTAGCCTATAAATACCCTCCTAATCACATTAGGAGGGTGGTTAGCTAGTTTAAGGTTTCATTTTTTCCTTTCTAGTTTTTAGAGAGAGAAAGTTCCAAACTTTCTCTCACCAAGTTTTTCATCTTTTCTTTCTTTTAATCTTTCAAGTTTAAGCTTTTTGTATTTGGATTTCATTAATCTAACTCAAGTTAAGCTTTTTGTTCTTTAATCTCTTTCTACATTTCTTGGTTTTACTTTACTTTTGATCCGAATAATTCATGATCCGTGATTGAGTTTGATGATGTGTGGTTAGAAAGTTCATTTCTTTTGTTCCTACATAAGCTCTTAGACGTATAAGCTATAAGCTCTTAATGTTTAGTGGCTTATTCGTTGTTTTAGCGTATTAACCTTTAAACTTTCTTAAAAAGTTTATCTTTTTAAAGTTTGGTTGATAAAGGTTACGTGTTTAGATTCCTAAAAGTTTCAAATTTGTGCTTATTAATCTTTGTCTGAAAGTTTGAAAGTGCTTATTGTGTCTGCTGCTTATTCGTTAAGCTTGGATACTCTTGGGATTTCATTACGATCTCAGGAGGGTTTTGTTGTTACGATCATCTGGCTTCGATCGCACTGAATGCGATCTACACGTTTTTCCCTGGTACGATCCACACCCACGATCACTCATTGCGATCTGTGGGTGCGATCTTGTCACACCTCCTTGTTACGATCGCATTGATTGCGATCTGTTGTGTTGTGATCACTTCCTACGATCAAAGGACCACGATCCACTAGTTGCGATCGTGGTTGCGATCTGGGAGTTCGATCACGTTTACCCATCGCACTGTTGAGTGCGATCTGATTCCTTTGTTGTGATCGCAATGAGTGCGATCGGTGGGCACGATCCATCATTACTATTTGGGTACGATCGCGTTGCGATCTGACTCTGGTTTTTGCTTACTTAGTTTTCAAATCTAGTTTTTCCCTCCCTTTTTACTTAGTTAATTTTAAACAAGTTTCCAAGTTTTTAATCATTTACATTTTAATTTCCAAGGATTGTTCACTTTTATTTTTAGTTTATTTTTTAAAGTTTCCATTTTACTCTACGACAATTTTCTTACTTGCTTTTAGTTTTAAAATTTAGATAATCAAACAAAACCATCCTCTTGCTTTCCAAAAGACAATTGTGTCACACTCTTAGCCGGTAATCAATTCGAAAAGAACGGACGAAAATATTTTATACTTGGCCAAACCTTTGTATTAAATGGCGCCGCTACCGGCTCTTTTCGTTAAGATTAACGGTTTCTAGTGAGAGACGCATTGAATTTTGGGACCCGTTCTTTTAAGAACGTTATTTTCCTTGCTCAAAAAAAACATTTCAAAAACCCATTAAAAATATATAAAATTTTCAAAAATACAAAAAAATTAAAAAAATCCTATAAAAAAAATATTTTATCTTGCATTTTCTTTCTAGTGTATGCGTACTCGATCAACGTCTTATCCCGAGCCCGAGACTTTCGATAATTTAGACATGGCCGGTGTATACAACAACAATAATAATCCACCCCACCCCAACATGAATAATCCACCCCAACCCGATTTACGAACTATGGAGGAGCTATGCCAACCTACGATGAATGGACGTGGAGGACCGATTGCGCCGATGCAAATCACGGCTCAGGAGTTTTCGTTGAAGCATCACATGATCCAACAAGTGCAAACTAATCCATTTCGCGGAATACCAGATGATGATGCCAACAAGCACCTCGACAAATTCATTACCATTACTTAAAGCATGAAGATGCCCGGTGTTTCTATGGAGGTACTTCGCCTTCAACTATTTCCCCACACGCTTTCTCACAATGCCGAAAAATGGTTTGACCGTCTCCCAAAGAATTCTATTCATACTTGGGACGACATGACTCAACGATTTTTGTCGCGCTACTTTCCACCATCCATGGCCACGAGCCTTCGTAGCCAAATTAGTGGATTCATGCAAGACAATGATGAATCGCTCTTTGATGCTTGGGAACGCTACAATGATTTGATCGACCGTTTTCCAAATCATAACATGCTCCACGTCACTCTTATTGATACTTTCTACAATGGTCTCACTTTTCGTGATCGTGATACGATTAATGCCGCCGCCGGTGGTACTTTTATGAAAAGGAGACCGGAGGAGTGTAGAGAGTTGATAGAAAACATGACTACTCACCACAAGAATTGGGATTCATCCGCATCCTCAAGATCTAACCCGAGAGTCAATGTTTCTTCTACTACTTCCAATCCCGAGATAGCCGAACTTACCCGACAAGTCGTAGAGATGAACAAGAATTACATGACCATGGCTACAACCCACTTTAAACAAGCTAAAGTCGTTGCTATTTCTTGTGACACATGTGGTGGTCCTCATTCTTACATTGATTGTCCTTCTACTCAAGGAAATGTTTGTGAAACCGTTAACGCGGCATAGGGTAGCTATCCCACGGGAGGCTATCAAGCTCGTCCTCAAGGAGACCGTAACCTGCTAAGTTATCGTTCAAACAACTATCTTTCACCACCCGGTTTTACTCCTCAACACCAAAACCAACAACAAAACTATAACCGAAATAACCAAAGCCAACCTCGTGCTAACAATCAATATCAATCCCAAAGAAACCCATAACCACCTCAAGGAAATTCTCAAGCTTACCAAGCTCCACCTCTCAATAAACCAACGGCGTTGAATCAAGACATCGAGACGTTCATGAGGACGAATAGAGAAATGGTGACGAATCTTCAGAGTCAATTCATCAACTTGAAGGGAGACATGGTGAAACAAGGGAGTGATATTTGAGCCGAGGTAAGGAATGACATGGTGAAACAAAGCAATGATATTCGCGCAGACATGAGAAACTCCTTTCAGCACTCAAGCGGATAATATACGTGATATGATAGGTTCGCTTTTCCAAGGTAATCAACCCTCTTCTTCGGGTACTCTTCCGAGTAACACCGTTGCTAATCCACGAAGGGAGATGAAAGTAATCACCACTCGTAGTGGAAAAGGTTATACGGAACCCGAGCTTCCTACACCTCCACCCGTGATTGTGAACAAGGAAAAAGAACAACTTTCTTCACCTCCTTTACCTTCTTACCCCATTCCCCCAACACCCGTGATTGTGAGTGATCCTATTCCTCTAATGCCTTCCTCTTCTTCCGATATACCTTATCCCTCAAGGTTGAGGAAAGAGAAGCAAAAGAGCAAGGATGATATTCATGTTTCAAACTTTCTTAAAATGTTTAAACAATTGAATTTTAACATCTCCTTTGTCGAGGCTCTCGCTCACATGCCTAAATATGCGAAGATGTTTAAAGATCTTCTTAGTGAAAAGGAAAAGCTTCTTGATATTGCTAATACCCAACTTAACGAGAATTGCTCCGCGATTCTCTTAAGGAAATTGCCCACCAAACTTGGTGATCCGGGTCGCTTCTTGATTCCTTGCAACTTCCCGGGAGTAGAGAATTGCATGGCCCTAGCCGATCTAGGCGCTAGTATAAACTTAATGCCTTTAAGTGTTTGTAAGCAATTATCTCTCCCCAAGCTAGTCCCCACCAAAATGACTTTGGAATTAGCTAACCGTACGGTTGCTTATCCGGTGGGAATAGCCGAAGACGTCTTCGGCGGCGTTGACAAATTCACCTTCCCGACGGATTTTGTTGTCGTTGACTACGAGATGGATCCTCGTGTTCCATTAATCGTTGGACGTCCCTTCTTGAGGACCGGTCGCACTCTCATTGATGTATCCGCGGACGAAATAATCATGAGAGTTGGTGACGATAAAATTGTCTTCAACATGGGTAAGATTTCTAAGCAACCTTATTCATATGAGAGTGTTAATGCTATTGATGTTCTCGATGAGGCTTGTGAAGAACACTTTAATGATGCTTGCAAAAGTAATCTTTCTTCTCTACCCAATGTTGAGACCGTTGCCTCAATCGCTCCGTCATTAACTCCATTTAGAGAAAGTGATTTCCTCTTGAAAGAATTTGAAGCAACTCTGGGAGATGTGGATTTGCAATATGACGATTCTCCCTCCAATTGGGATGAACACATTCGTACCATTGAGAATGTAAAACCTGCATGCTTTTACCATGAATAGTACCCTTAAGATCGTACGTACTAGATTAGAACTTTCCTATTATAGCATGATTACGCTTACTTGTTAGGATTTTACGTATTACGTACGTGTTAGAACACGATAAGTATTTACTACGCATGAGCACGCAATAATTATTTGACAATAATTAATCACGAACATGCGATCATGAAATCATGAACGTAATTAAATCACGAACTATTATTAATTACGTATATATATTTATTACGAGCGTAAATAAATATATTAGGTCACGATAATTATTTAACGAGAACACATTAAACGCGAACACAAATAAACATGAACGAACAATTAAACATCGAGACACGGAAAATGGTACGGGTACCCCATGTGGGGCCCCTACCCGCGACAACAAGGGAGAGATGGGCCAAGCCCATCTCAAAATTCACTAAAGAAGGGTAAAGGGAAAAGTCACTACTCATTTTTTCACTTTATAGAAGATTTTTACAAAACCTAAAAAAAAGTTCTTCCTTCTCCTTCTTTTTTCTTTTTTGGCCGCCACCCATAAACACACCAAGGGGGTGTTTATATGATCTTTGATCTTGGTTTTGGTGCAAGTGTTCGTGTTTGTTCATCCTTTTTAGATCCACGCATTCGGTAATTCTTTTAACCCTTTTCTTTTTGATTTGATCTATTAAATAATTAAGAACATGATGTGTTTTTAAAAAAAACCTAATTAAAACATAGATCTAACATGAAAATGGCTATTGGAGAAATAAAAAAGGATGGTTTAGGGGTGTTGTGTATTTGGTGTGGGTCCCACGGCAGCAGCAAGACAAGGGGAACCCCGAAGTGGTTCGGGGTATGGTGTCGATTTCATGTCCGGTTCATGGTTCTTGGTCAAGATCCGGTTCACGGTGTATGTTAAGATTATTATTTTTTTTATAATCTTATGTTAAAATTAAATTAATAAACATGACATGATTAATTTAATAACATGACTTAGGTTATATTAATTATTAAAATCATGAAATCATTAACCTAAGTATTTTATATTTTTAGACTTATAATTAATTAATTATTTAAAAACCATATTTATAATTAATTAATTAACATGACTTAGGTTATATTATTAATAAATAATAATACATGTTTTAACCTAAGTATTTGACTTTATTTAATTAAAAACATGATATACTTTAATTAAATATTTTAACCTATAGTTTATTTTAATTACATGAATTAATTAATAAACTATACATTATATCATATGACTTAGAAAATAATCATAAAAACACTTAGGCTTATATACTTAGCTTATTTAACCAACGTATATCTAATTATGGAAACTTTCTATTTTTAGAAACTTATTTAAATAAGGTAGCTAATCTGTTTATGGAAACTTCCTATTTTTAGAAACTATTTATTTCAGGCAGCTAATCTATATATGGAAACTTATTTAATTAAGGCAGCTGATCTATTTATGGAAACTTTCTATTTTTAGAAACTTATCTATTTTAGGCAGTAATTCTATTTTTGGAAACTTTCTATTTTTGGAAACTTTCTATTTTTGGAAATTTTCTATTTTTGTAAACTTTCTATTTTTGGTAACTTTCTATTTTTGGAAACTTTCTATTTTTGGAAACTTTCTATTTTAGGAAACCTGCTATTTTTGGAAAGTTACTTATTATTACACAATAAGTATAATAATACATGAAATACCAGGAATACTTAATCAGAGTAAACAGAATATAAGATAAACGCAATTTAAGGCTTTAAACAGTAAAACATGATAAGAACATATAAAATAAGCTAAGACATGACTTAAAATCAGTTACGTATTAGTAAGCAGATACTTATTCATGTATGTATTTATGTAGCATTAGTGATACGGAAGTAGGATTCCTCTCAGTTCGTCTTCTTCGTTCACTGGACATAAGGTACGGATTCTCGTCCTTTCAGTATGGACATTCTTTCCTTATTAGGATTCCCCGTATGCAGCCAAATGTTTTCCCGTAGTATAAGTTATGTGTTTGATTTGCTTATGTTTAATTTAGAATACCTATAGCCATATACATGCGTGACCAGTTTCACCTAGTTATGGAGGTACCATAACCATAACATTAAAGGCACTGATGTTATGACTTCACCACGGCGGAGTGATTGCTCGTGGCGTCCCTTCAGCTTTTGGCCATTTATATTATATTTATCATGTGGGGTGTATGGGTGCATCCTAGTTACATGTTTTCAGTCAGGATTTCATGGTGAATGTGGTGTGTGCCTTGCATCCTTCACAAGGAGCTGATCCCTCCTACCCAAAATAAGTATATTAAATTAGAGGCAGCCCCTCTAATTCGCATGATGAGGTCACCCCTCCAAGTATTCATGCACGGTGGATTTTCATGACCTATATTGGCTTATGGTATAATATGATAAACAGTTTTTACAAGAGAAACATAAGGCTTTTCAAACTATAAAACCAGTTTTATCAAGACTTAACCAGGTTACTCGGGACTTAGTTTCTTCCGTTGTTATATGTTATATGCTTATCCTATTCATGCTTTATTGTACATCCGTGCACAGAGCGTATTGCTCAGCCGTTTTCCTTTTCTATGTTCCTAAAACGGCAGGTACTCAGGGACGCTCGTAGACTTTAAGCGTACGTGCATATGGACTGGAAGCTTTCTAGCCTTTCATTACTTTATGCATTATCTTTCCTTTAATACATTTGCTATGGACATTGTTTAGTCCTTTCCATTACTATACTTATGTTTGTGTGTGATGAGCTTTACTTTTGGACTACCGATGTTTGATTCTGGTATTTTCCTTTTATGGTCATGTAATGTTTAGACATTTTTCCTTGTATGCTTTGATGACACGCCATAATATGTGTGACATTTCCATTATCAAAATGGGGTGTTACAATTATGGTATCAGAGCCAAGGCTTCGACCTGTAGCTCTCAAATATGACCTGTGATTAGTGGGTAGTCACTATGGTCTTCCTAGAACTGACAATTGTTTTCATGCTTTCATCATTTTTAAGCATACATATATATGTCATTGTCGCATATTTATGACTAAGTAATGGTTGGTACAGGACTGGCCCTATTTAGTCGCATGTGTTTTATCGAAACTTTTAAATTTGGGACCGACCCATAGGCATCCCCTCGCCATGTCTTTTGTTTTGAGTGAACTGACCATAGGCGTTTACTCTCGAGCATACAAAAGTTTTCATAAAACTGCATCATGCATTCATACACAAAATTTTCTTGCATAAAATTTTTCTCTTGAAATTTTGGTATAATTTTTTTTTCATGTATATATATTTTATGTTTTGATCTGTTTAATCATATGTTTTATGTTATATTGTCAGATGGCAAACACAGACAATCTCTGGGCAATGTTTGCAGCTGCTGATGTAGAAATGCAAGACGTCCTTCATCAGAATGACGGTTATCCTCCCCCGCCTAACATTTTTCCCATGGAAGGAAGGAATCGGCTCATGAGGGATAACTATACCATTAGACAGCGACCTGACAAAGCCAGCAATGACTTCATGCAGCGCTTTCTTCGTTACACTGGTGTCCTGAGGACAGCTGCAGGCACCACTGAAGAGCAAGCACTACATTTTCGTTGGGCTCTTAATCCAAGGATCACCAATAACTTATCAGGTGCTCCGTTGGATACGGTAGCACAAGTGGCTGATGCAACACGTAAGCTGGAGATGCTGCAGGAAAGAGATGAATTCAAGGAAGCTAAGAGACCTTACAAGAGGTAAACAATCGTATTCAAGCGGTGATCAATCCGTATTCTTTCCATATATGTCAATTATTCATCTCTTTAAATGTATCTTCCAGGCAGAAAACTGGGGACCGGTCTCAGCGGGCTACTCAGCAGCAGCCTCATCAGACCAAGGGAAACGGTCAGACTAACGACCGTTCTGCTACGGATAGGCGTGGCGGTAATGATAATTACCGTAACAACGCTGGACACTCCAACAACAACAGGTCCTAATACTTACGCATTTCCTTATGATTTCATGTTATAACTCATATTCTGACACTTTAGCAAAACTTCTACCAGGAACCATGGAAACGGTAGGGACCAGAACCAGAGAGGTTCACAGCCTAGCCGTCTAGCTATCACTAGTATTCAATCTTACTATTATCCGCATTGTCCTTGTACCCAATTATCATGTCTTATGTAAATTGTTTTATCAGGTTCCCAGCCAGCTAGAGCACCTGCTGGAGGATTTACTCATCCTCTTTGCTCTACTTACCACCGTAGGCACCCAGGGCCATGTCGCCATAACACTGACGCATGCTTCAAGTGTGGTCTTCTTGGCCATATCATGAAGGATTGCCGTAAGGGAGAGATGGAGGGTACATCGGGACATGCTGATTCCAAGCCGCCTCCTACCATCGGGCGTGTCTACACGACATCTCGTGATGACGTATAGTCCCCAGCCGGGTCAGGAACCCGGCCCGCGGGTACTACCTGTATCCGGCCCATCACAGATGGGTGGGATAATGTCATTTAGGCTTATGGACTTGGATGAAGAGTGACCGCACACATGTGTGCTGCCCACGGCCCGGTGCGGCCGACATAGGGTTAGACAGAATCATATTCTGTCTAGGAATAGGTTTACCCCAAAAGAGGAGGATATTCACTACCATAATTAGAAGATAACAATCATTCTAATTCTGATAGTTATCCTTTCCTTGGGGCCGAAGTATCAGTGGTAGCCCACTAGGGTTCCACTGCCTATAAAAGGAACCCCCAAGGGTTCCACAAAGGTATTACGCTCTATACTCTCAACTCACATAAAACCCTAACCGACTACTTACTCTCACACCGGAGTCTAATCGTGGGAAACATTCCCACGGTAAGCCTAACGCGTGTTGTTAGTGTGCAGGATCCCAACCAAACGATTCACTTGGTGTAGGAGACGGAGCCCAGTCAACCTAAATTAAGCCTAATTCGGGTCTAGCAAGGATCACCCAACTTTTGCATCAACAAGTTGGCGCCATCCGTAGGACCCATTACACTAAGCTAGAACAAAAGATCATTCTGAAATTCCAATGACGAAGGGGCATCCGCAAGCCAACCCCAGGAACACGAATCCTGGAAATCGGAAGTCCCAAGGGGAAGGGATTCTCATCCCCAATCAATCACCTAGCCACCTTGCAGGCAGACCTGGTAACCGTGGTGGTTTTCAGCCCTTGGGGGTGACGAGCACGATCTCCATAACACCCCCACCTACTTCAACCCTGGACAACCCTGACCCAGGGAGTGCGCCCAACCCTCCTAACAAGGAGTCGCGCAGACCGTCAGCGGAGGATGAAGTGGAAGTCCTACCACTCAGCGAGGAGGATCTCACTCGAGTTCTCACGCAGAACTTTGATAGGATCGTCCCGGGGATCGCATCAAGGTTGAATCTGGGGAGGAACCTCCAATCCAGACTCAACTTTGGTGACACCGGACCAATCACCTCTTCCCAAAATCAGAGGAAAAGGAGAGCTCGGCCTCAGGAGCAGAGCATCTTTGAGGAAACCCCTCAACCCAGGAATGTGTTTGAGCGCATAGGAGATCGCCTCATACAGGAACTAATGCAGTCTCGTGAAGGAGGAGATAAGTCTGACGGTTCACCCGAGCGACCAGATCGAGAGCTGGCTAGAACCGCTCGCCGCACGAGCGTGTGGGACAGGATGAACACTGGGAAAAAGGCTCCTGGTTCATCCCAAAAAAGTGGTCCCTACCCAAAGGATGGGGCACCACCGTCGTCCCCAGATCCGTCAGGGGAGGACTCAGATGACCACCCGCCTAAGCGTTGCCGACCTAGGCGTACCCCTCCACCACCACCAAACAATGATGAGTATTATGGTGGCCCTTATTATCGAGATACAGAAGCGGAGGATCTTTCGCGCCCATGGTGTGAACCATGGGTTGACCTTAGGCTCACCCGGCCATGGGCGGATCCCAGGGAAGACCCGTTCACCCTCCGCATACAGAACTATTCCGAGGACACTAAACGTCGCATGCCGGCATGTGTCAAGACCTATGATGGAACTGGTGATCCGGCTGATCACCTTAAAATATTTGATACGTAGGCTAAAATTGAGCGATGGCCCATGCCTATATGGTGCCAAATGTTCAATTCAACTCTGATTGGAAATGCTCGTGACTGGTTTGAGGGACTCCCTCCATGAAGCATTGATAGTTTCACGGAACTACGTACTGCGTTCAAGAATAATTATACTCAGAGGAAGAAGTATAATAGGGATCCGGTCTCACTGGCGACTGTCAAACAACGGCCGGGGGAGTCCACAGAAGCTTTCACTGAACGCTTCAATGATGAGTGCACGCGCACAAAAACAATGCCGGAACTCCTGTAAATCTCTGACTACATGCATGCCATAACAGACAGGGAATTGATCTGGCGCCTCAATGACAAGCGTCCAGAGAGATATGATGACCTCATGGAAAGGGTTAGAAATTTCATAGAAGGAGAAACAGCTGTTGCCGCGGCTTACCCATCCAGAGGAAATGGGTACCGGTCAAACGACCAGTCTCGAAGACAGTCAGGCGGTCAGGGCAATCAGAACAATAGCAAGGGCTCAGACTATAAGAGCCAGAACAAAGGAGGACGGCCGGACGATAAGTTTACCCCCTAAAGATGTCCTACCGGGAGATCTTGCTGACGGAAGGGGCAAACTTTCCAAGGCCTCCCCCAATGACAACTCCGCCGGACCGTCGGCAAGGAAATCGCTTCTACGAGTTCCATAATGACAAGGGCCATGGTACGGAGGAGTGTATCCAGCTCAAGAAGCACATTGAGTCTATGATCAAATTAGGTAAACTCAAGCACTTAGTTAAGGATTGGAAGGATGGGAAAGAAAACAAGAAGTATGATAAGAAGGATCCCCAAAAGGACAAGCCTTCGACTATATACATGATCCAATCCAGACATCGCCGCAAGAGGCAGAAAGTTGGCCAAAAATTTTCACGCGGCAGGGAAATCTCATTCCCTCCCATCACAGCAAGCGATGTGATTGATGCGCCTCTCACTATTGAGATAAGCATTGGAGCACACAATGTTCGTCGCATGTATGTGGATGGAGGATCGTCAGCAGAGGTACTGTATGAACACTGTTTCGTGCAGTTGTGCCCAGAAATAAGAAGCCAATTAGTACCGGCCACGGCGCCGCTCACTGGCTTTAGTGGAGACACTATCTGGCCGATAGGGCAACTACGTCTGCTTGTAACCATTGGGAATGAGGAACACTCCACTACGGCGTGGATGAACTTCATGTTGATACGCTCACATTCTCCGTACAATGGGATCATAGGTAGACCAGGTATTTTGGCTATACGGGCGGTACCCTCCACGGCGCACGGAATGATCAAATTCCCTGTGGATGGAAGAATCGTCACCATTTACAACACAATCGTACCAGCATCCGAATGTCATACTGTGACAACACCGACTCCACCTGTTCCACCCAAGGATGGATAACCACCTCCCAATTGGAAGGTGGCAATTCATCCCGACTATCCGGAACAGGAGATATCCATAGGGGGGCACTCTCAGATAATGGCAAGAGGGCCATGTGCTCTCTGTTAAGTGCAAACCTAGATATATTCACATGGGAGCCAAAGTATATGACAGGCGTGCCACGAGCGATAGCAGAACATAAGCTCCAGATCCGCTAGGGGTACCAACCCGTCAAGCAAAAGAAGCGCAGCCAGGCGCCTGAGCGCAGTCAAGTAATATTGGAGGAAGTACGGAAGCTAGTGGACGCAGGTATCATGCGCGAGGTATACTACCACGAGTGGTTATCCAATCCGGTCATGGTCAAAAAACACGACGGAAGTTGGCGCATGTGTGTGGATTTTATGGATCTAAACAAGGCTTGTCCACAAGATTGTTACCCGTTACCGGAAATCGACTGGAAGGTGGAATCCCTATGTGGATATCCTTTTAAATGCTTCTTAGACGCATATAAAGGATATCACCAGATCCAGACGGCGGAGGAGGGTGCAGAAAAAATGGTTTTCCATACAAGCCAGGGCGTATATTGCTATACAATAATGTCGTTTGGACTGAAGAACGTCGGTGCTACATACCAACGGCTTGTGGACAAAGCTTTTGAATCACAGATAGGCCGCAACTTGGAAGTCTATGTGGATGACTTGGTTATAAAAAGTCATACGGAGGATGCACTTCTCTGGGATGTCCAAGAGACATTCGACACACTGAGAAGGATTAACATGAAGCTAAATCCAAAGAAATGTACGTTTGGGGCAACGGAGGGAATGTTCCTTGGATATTTTATTGATCCAAACGGCATAAAACCTTTCCCGGAAAAGACGGACGCAGTGATACAACTGCCATCCCCTCAGACACGGAAGGAGGTGCAATCCTTAAATGGGAAACTAGACGGGTTGAATAGGTTCCTATCCAAATCCGCAGAGAAGTCATTACCCCTATTTAAGACACTCAAGAAGTGCATTAGGAAGGGATACTTCCGGTGGACAAAGGAAGCCGAGGAAGCTTTTGGCCAACTCAAGCAGCATCTTGCATCTCTCCCTATGCTAGTAGCTCCCCGGCCAAAGGAGGAACTCATTATGTATCTCTCAGCCACTCATGGCGCAATAAGCGCGGTACTCATGACAGATAGAGATACAGTCCAAACTCCGGTCTAATTTATAAGTAGAACACTACAAGGGTCGGAGCTGAATTACTCCTCTATGGAAAAATTGGTGTTAGCACTAGTGTTTGCTACAAAGCGGTTGCGCCGGTACTTTCAGACGCACCCAATTGTAGTCATTACGGATCAACCAATCAAGCAGGTTATTTCTAGACCAGATGTGGCAGGGAGGCTACAAATATGGAGCATCTTGTTGGGGGAGCACAATATATCTTATAGACCAAGGACGGCTGTGAAAGGCCTGATCTTGGCAGATTTCCTGATCGAGAAGCCGGATGAGGAAGGGCCAATCGTTAAACAAGACGAGACTCCAACAGAAACATGGGTGCTATTTACGGACGGATCTTCGTGTACGGATGGCTCCGGAGCTGGTCTTATCCTTACAAATCCGGAAGGAATGGAGTTCACGTACGCCCTCCGTTTTGAATCTACGGCCACCAACAACGAAGCGGAATATGAAGCATTAATTGCGGGTTTAAAAATCGCCGCTAGAATGGGAGTCCGCAACCTTGAGGCCTACGTGGACTCACGGCTTGTTGCGAACCATATTCTAGGTGGATATGTGGCTAAGGAGGACAACATGGTCAGATACTTGGAAAAAGTCAAGTCACTAATTGCGGCTTTCAACAAATTTTCCATCAAGCAGGTGCCAAGAGGCGAGAACAAGAAGGCGGACGCTCTCAGCAAGATTGCATCCACAAGCTTCGCTCACTTGTCCAAACAAGTCTTGGTGGAAATACTCAAGGAGAAATCTATAACAGAAGGGGAGGTCGCTACTATAGTTGAGGAGGAAGGACCTACATGGATGACCCCGATCGTCAACTATTTGACTAGCGAGACCCTTCCAGACGAGGAAAAAGTAGCACGGCGCATCAGGAGGAAGTCGCAACACTTCGAACTTCGAGAAGGCATCCTTTATAAGCGCTCTTTCTTGCAGCCGTGGCTGCGGTGTGTTGGACCATGTCAGGCCGCTTACGTAATCAGTGACATACATGAAGGGTTATGCGGCATGCATGTAGGTCCACAGTCTGTGGTAGCTCGAGCCTTACGAACAGGATACTATTGGCCCACCATACATAGAGGCGCGCGCGACATGATTCGCAAGTGTAGTGATTGCCAAGTGCATAGACCAGTGCCGCGACATCCGCAGCATGAGCTTACACCTATTACATCCCCATGGCCATTCTATAAGTGGGGAATTGACATCGCATGACCGTTTCCTGTAACTGCGGGGGGAGTGAAGTTCTTGATTGTCGCAATGGATTACTTCACACGATGGATAGAGGCCAAGGCAGTCAAATCCATCACAGGCAAGCAAGTTAAAAACTTTGTTTGGGAGCATATTGTGTGCCGTTTTGGCCTACCAGGAGAAATCATCTCGGACAACGGTAAGCAGTTCACGGAAAATCCATTCAAAGACTGGTGTGCATCATTGAACATCAAGCGGTGCTTCGCATCTGTTAAGCATCCACAGACAAATGGCCTCGTCGAACGAGCAAATAGAAGCTTGGGAAATGGCATCAAGGTGCGTTTGGACGAACGAAGTGCCAAATGGGTCGATGAGTTACCACATGTGCTATGGGCGCATAAAACTATGATCAAAACAGCCAACGGAGATACTCCATTTGCATTAGCTTACAGCACTGAAGCTGTTATACCAGTAGAAATAGGGATGCCTACCATCCGCACGGCGGAGGTTAATGTCGTCACGAACGACGAGCAGCTGCGAATCAACCTGGATCTGTTGGAAGAAAAAAGGGAGATAGCAGCCATCAATGAGGCTAAATCTAAGGCTAAAATGAAGGCTTATTATGATGCCAAGGTCAAAGGTGTTTCTTTTCGGCCGGGAGATTATGTCTATCGTGCTAACGAAGCAAGTCGAGCGGAGAATACAGGAAAGTTGGGCCCTAAGTGGGAAGGACCGTATGAATTCACGGAGGCCTTGGGACGAGGCGCGTACAAGTTACGTGACATGGATGGCCGCGACCTAGAGCGCACATGGAACATCTCCAATCTCAAAAGGTGCTATCTTTGAAAGCTACGGCCTCCGCATGGGTGCTTCGCTATATGTGGCTTTAATGAAGAACCATGTGGTTTATCTGTTTTTCTTGTGTTTTGTTTAGTTTCCTTTCTTGTTTTCTAGGACTTGTCATTATTGTTCAAACAAAAAATATAAACGTTCTAATAAAATGCCGGGGCGCCTAGCTAGCTCCACGGCTTGTTTCGTGCAAATCATTTTTTAGATTTTTTGTCAGTCATGAATTTTAGTTGTTATTACAATATGCCATGTTTCATTCGTATGCATTCATTCAGACTACTGTACATGTACTATACGCCTCCAGGCGGGGTAAGAGGATTAAGTGAACCTACTAATTCAACTTGTCGCGGAAGAGGGATGCAACCCCAGCCGCACGGATCATGTATCCTTACTAGACACCTTACTCACAAGACGTTGTGGTAAGTTTTGTTTGCCGTACTCACGCAGTGCTCCGCATAGTAAAGACGCACGTCGCATGTCTAGTAAATTATAGGCTTGTAGGTATTTTCCTTTTTTGTGTAAGACGTGACATGTCATGCGGTATTGGCATACAATGTTCAAACAAAATGAAAATACACAAGTTTCAAAAGTAAATAACAAAATGGCCGTGGTCATCACGGACTTCCATATAAAAGGCAGTTATTTCACATATTTCTTAGCCGTGTACATACACGGACGAATAAAATTACAAGTGTTTAGAACTGATAAATTACAAGGGGGGTAGGAATTCTCCTATGTTCGTCTTCCCTTCTTCAATCAAAGCACGGAGGACCTCCCCACGAGCATCTTTCCCATCCTGGGCTTTGACCGCAATAGCATCCAATGCTTCTACAAGCAGTTTCTCGCCTTTCATCGTTGTGGATGCAGAATCATAAGTGGCCAGGGTCAAAGGGATTGGATCCGCAGTCAGCCGGGACATTATTGCCTCGTTTGGAGCGTCCCTAAGTGTCTAAAGCTCATCCAGGAGAGGGTGTTGGATTTCCGCCAAGGCATTCATGGACGCGGTCATATTATCCACGGCTGAGGGATTGTGGTAGGGATGCTGCATGATGTATTCATTTTTTCCTATCAGTTCCGCAGCTTTGACCAAGCCCTCATGTCTACCACGGTCGATTCCATCGGATACGACCCCAGCGAATGCCTGCAATAGGTGTGGAGCTTCCAGTGCCCTGCTCACAGCAAGTCGCAGTCCTTGCCCGATTATCCACCTACGTCCAGCTATAGCGGATAGCAGGGGAGGACATAGTCTCTCAGCACAACTTACGGCCATCTTGCTTAGCTTCTCATTAGCTGAGGCAGCCTGCTCTTCCAGGTTGGTCTGCGCCCGTGTCAACTCATCCTTCAGCACATCACGCTCCTGGGCGATGTTGAAGGATTGCACGGTCACGGCCTTGGTAGCAGCTTCGGCCACAGACACCTGCATATAAAATTTTGAGTTATTACAAGGATATATACTTTTCTTGGGTCAAATGAATACCCAAAGTTTGAGTATATGTACAAAAATTTCGAAAGTATACCTTCTCATTTGATGCGGCTACAAGGGCTTCGAGCTCGGCAATGCGCTTCTCTCGGGTGTCGGCGTGATGAGCCTGCTCTTTTACCGTCGCCTCGGCTGTCACCAGCGCTGCCTGCAAGGATGCGATGGTCTTCTCGTTCTTCACGACCATCGCCTCACGACGGGCTATCTTCTTATCTTCCCGATTCACATTTGTGAGGGCCTTGATTAAACGGCGTCTCAATGCGGCTCCCACCGTCACTTGGTGTGCGGACGACACGTCAAATTGCTCAAGGAGGGCCTCATGATCCAGCTCGTCTAGATCTTGTGCGAGGACGGGCGGGGTGATGTGCTCAATGAATTCTGAGCATTCGGATTCTGCCTCCAGCCTTGTCAAACTTGACAGGTTCCATGCTAGGCGCAGGCTTTCTTCTGGCCCCTCTGGGTGTGGCTCCTTGGCGTGTGTTGCAGCGGGGGATGGGGGTTTGTTAGTGTGTGTGGGGGATGGATTCCTCCCCACTTCTTCCTCCTGCGCTACGGCCGCCGGATTAGCCCTGTTATTTGACATAGCAAAATTAGTCCACGCATTATATAATGACACGAATCATCTTTGAAGGACACTTACGAGGTATCAATGGCAGGGTATGGGCAGGTAGGAGCTACGGCACTCACGGGTGTGACGCGCAAGACTGGCCCTCCCATGTTCGGGGTGGGGTCGGCCTGAGCAGTCGCAGTACCACTCCCCCTTTGGTACTGCGGATGATCCTTCCTCAGTTTCTTTAGGGGAGCATTCGCGGCTCCGGCCTCGTCCCTTATCTTCTTTGCCACTCTCCTGGTGGTCTTTCTCTTCCTAGATGTGAGCGGGGCGGACCCGGACGCCTGAGTAGTGTCCTCATTGAGGTCATTTCCCTCTTCCTGGTTGGTCGTGCCCCCCTCCGACAGTGGTTCTTCGCCATCTTCATTATGGAAATCCAATGGGGATTTCTCAATGATGGGCTCTTCTTCATCCGATCTGGGCTCGGACGTTTCTTCAAGCGGCATGGTGCGGTCAGCGGTTGCCTCTAGCAGGGGGAGCTCATTCTCCTTCAGTGGTCGGAACCCTTCGGCCACCTTCATTGGGTCGCCCTGGCGGATTAGTCCGTGTAGGTTCATTTCTGCGGACATTTACAAGTATATGGGTTAGTCACGTTCTACAAATATGCATGACAATTCAAATCTACAAAGTATAAATAGACCTACCCTCTCCCTGTTCTGTCAGGAAGCATGGGTATAAGTCATCCCTCCCAAAGTAGCGGCGGCTTATCCCTACTAAGCACAGAAAGTTTTCCGGCAACCCTCTATGGAATTCTATGTGGTGGGTATCTAGTGTTTTTAGGTCCTTGCTGCTATAGTCTTTGGCTTTGGGCGGATAGTCTTTGGGTGCTTTGGTTTTGAGTACGAAAGGAGTAGGGAACACCTTCTCATCTACAAAGAAGTAATGGTCGTACCAGTTCTTAAGGGAGTCTAGAGGCTTCCTATACGTCATAGGGGCATTCCCGGGTCGTTTTTTAAACGACAGCCACCCATTCACTAGCTGGGGAAAGTAAAAGGCCCTAAAAAGGTTCACGGTTGGGGTTACTCCACAGGTATGGCATGTAATTTCAAACTGGTTGATTTTACACGCCCCTATGCAGTGAAGCTGGGTTATGTGGAAGTCATAATACAATAGAAGGTCTACCAAGAATTTGGATAGGGGGATACGGTAGTTGGCCGAGTCAAACAGGCGCGTGTATACGCCTATTTTCCCCGCCGGTGCATCCGTAATAGCCTCACCTTCACCTGGATAGGTGGGGTGTACGCTTTTGGGAATATAATACTTCGACAGAAAGTCGATGTATTTTTCCGCCGACATCACGTTAAGGACGTCTGTGATCAGTAGGTTGTCGTTTACCATGTTTTATAAAAAGGTTTTCAAGGGCGTGATGATCTAACCTACGGCGGAGGAAATCCGTGGAAAAGAAGGCAAAGTTTTGGAGGTAGAAGCTTGAGAATAACAATGGCGGAAGAAGGGATGATTTGTGTGTGTAACAAACGCACATACCAACTCTTATATAGGGTTGCCTCGGTTTCCGAGGTAACATGGATGTTCGACACGTGTAGGCCACCCCGCCTATCCAACGGATAGGATTTCTGACACTTCTGCAAAATCAGATGGGGGCCCATGGGTCACTTCTTGGCAGTTTTACATGGCTCAATGGTGGACATTAATGGTGCACTTTTGCAGGCGTGCGACTGGAAAGTTGACTACCATTAATGTTTTTATTCTTATGTCGGGTTATGCGGCTCTTACGTACGACCGTATTTAATGCTACATTTAATTTCTCTCGGCCGTTACGTGCGGCTGAGGTGCTATTCAAAAAATATTCCTAAGGCAGGCCGCCACGTGCGGCCAAAACAAAATTTTCAATATTTCTCATTCCCTAAGACTTTCTTGGTATGTCCGGACGGCACCTTGATAGTCTAGAGGTTACGCCTACGGCTGTAACAACTAGACTGGGGGGACATGATGACGTATAGTCCCCAGCCGGGTCAGGAACCCGGCCCGCGGGTACTACCCGTATCCAGCCCATCACAGATGGGTGGGATAATGTCATTCAGGCTTATGGGCTTGGATGAACAGTGACCGCACACATGTGTGCGGCCCACGGCCCGGTGCGGCCGACATAGGGTTAGACAGAATCATATTCTGTCTAGGAATAGGTTTACCCCAAAAGAGGAGGATATTCACTACCATAATTAGAAGATAACAATCATTCTAATTATGATAGTTATCCTTTCCTTGGGGCCGAAGTATCAGTGGCAGCCCACTAGGGTTCCACTACCTATAAAAGGAACCCCCAAGGGTTCCACAAAGGTATTACGCTCTATACTCTCAACTCACATAAAACTCTAACCGATTGCTTACTCTCACGTCGGAGTCTAATCGTGGGAAACATTCCCACGGTAAGCCTAACGCGTGTTGTTTAGTGTGCAGGATCCCAACCAAACGATTCACTTGGTGCAGGAGCCGGAGCCCAGTCAACCCGAATTAAGCCTAATTCGGGTCTAGCAAGGATCACCCAACTTTTGCATCAACATCTCGAGACCAGGCCAACAAGTCTACAGGTACCATCACTAGAATCTTGTATATGTATGGTCAAGCTGCATGTGTTCTTTTCGATACGGGTGCTACTCACTCGGTTATTTCTTCTGCTTATGCTAAGAACATTAGGATGCTCCCCATGCCACTAGAGAATAGGCTTACTATTTCCACGCCTCCGAGGGACTCTGTATTAATCACCCATGTATACAAGAGTCTTCCCCTAGAATTTGACGATAAGGTTCGACCTTTTGACGCACTTCCGCTGGACATGAATGACTTCGACATGATTTTGGGCATGGATTGGCTATCCAAGAATCATGCTACCATAGACTGCCATTCATATCGAGTTATCTTCGGTGATGTTAATGCACCAGAGTACATTCATAACGGGTTCATACCCGGACGGTCTGTATAAATCATATCTACCCTGCAAGTGCGTGCACTACTGTCACATGGCTGCGAGGGTTATCTAGCTACGGTTCACGACATGGATGTTGAATCCCCAACAATTCAGGATCAACCTATAGTGTCGGAATTCCAAGATGTTTTTCCAGCCGAACTTCTGGGCATACCACCTGCACGAGAAGTGGAATTCAGTATCGAGCTTATTCCAGGAGCTGAAACCAATCTCCAAGGCTCCTTATCGCATGTTTCCCATAGAGCTGAAGGAGCTGAAGGATCAACTGTAAGAACTTCTTGAATGAGGTTTCATTCGACCGAGCGCATCTCCATGGGGCGCACGAGTCTTGTTTGTTAAGAAGAAGGACGATAGTATGCGTCTTTGCATAGACTATCGCGAGCTCAACAAGATTACTATCCGGAATAGATATCCACTACCACGTATTGACGATCTGTTTGACCAACTCCAAGGGGCCAAACACTTCTCCAATATTGATCTTAGGTCAGGCTACCATCAGCTACGGTTCAAGGAGCAGGACATCGCTAAGACTACCTTTCGTACCCGCTATGGCCACTACGAGTTTGTAGTTATGCCATTTAGCCTGGCAAATGCTCTAGCAGTGTTCATGGATTTGATGAACAGAATCTTCCATGAATTTCTGGACAAGTTCATCATTGTCTTCATCGATGACATCTTGATTTTCTAAAAGTCCAAGGAGGAACACGAAGACCATCTTCGTACAGTACTACAGATTCTTCGCAAGAAGCAGTTGTATGCTAAATTCTCCAAGTGTGAGTTCTGGTTAGAAAAGGTGGCATTCTTAGGTCACATTGTATCAGCAGAAGGAATCACTATGGATCCAGCGAAGGTTGAGGCCATTACTAAGTGGCCAAGGCCGACATCAGCGACGGAAGTCCGCAGTTTCTTAGGCTTAGCTGGCTATTACCGTAGGTTCGTGGAGAACTTTTCCCGCTTAGCACTACCATTGACCAAACTGATGCGGAAAGGGGGAAAATTCGTCTGGACTGAAGAACGAGAGAAGAGCTTTGAAGACCTGAAGCAGAAGCTAGTATCTGCACCTATTCTTACTCTCCCATCTGGTACGGGTGGATTTCAAATCTACAGTGATGCATCGGGGAAAGGACTTGGCTGTGTTCTCATGCAACATGGGAAAGTGATCGCATACGCATCACGGCAACTTAAGCCTTATGAAGAAAATTACCCCACGCATGACTTTGAACTTGCTGCAGTCGTGTTTGCATTGAAGATATGGAGGCACTATTTATATGGAGAATCATGTGACATTTTCACGGACCACAAGAGCTTAAAGTATATCTTCACTCAACGTGAATTGAACATGAGGCAGAGGAGATGGTTAGAGCTGTTGAAGGATTACGACATTAATCTACAGTATCATCCCGGAAAGGCAAATGTAGTAGCAGATGCTCTCAGCAGGAAGTCCGGAATGATCAACGACCTTAAAATTAAAGAGGAAATCATAAGAGACTTGCAGCGACTTGACATCGAGATCATGGTTTGTGGACAACACGGTTACTAGGCTAATCTTAGAGTAGAACCCGAGTTACTCTCTAAGATCAAGGAAGCTCAGAAAGATGACGGAGAAATCTGGGCGATAGTACAGAATTTGGAGAAACAGACAGAATTCAGAGTAGATGCAGATGGTATCGTATGGCAGGGCACGAGACTTTGTGTTCCTGATAACCAAGAACTCCAGGAAGCCTTGTTAGCTGAAGCTCATAGCTCCCCATTCTCTATACATCCTGGTTCGACTAAGATGTACCATGACATCAAGCAGTATTTTTGTGGAGAGGTATGAAACAGGATGTGGCCACTTACGTCTCTAAATGTCTTACCTGCCAGCAGGTTAAGACCGAGCATCAGCGATCTGACAGTCTCCTTCAACCGTTAGATATTCCAGAGTGGAAGTGGGACAAAATCACCATGGATTTTGTTACTGGTCTTCCGCCTACCAAGAGGAAGCATGATGCAATTTGGGTTATCGTAGATCGACTTACCAAATCAGCTCATTTCTTAACGATCCGCAAGGAAGATCCGGTAAGTAAACTCGTCGATACGTATAGAAGAGAGATCATGAGACTCCATGATGCACCATCCAGCATCGTCTCAGATAGAGATCCTCGATTCACTTCGCGCTTTTGGAAGAGTCTGCAGAAAGCTTGGGTACACAACTTAAGCTTAGCACGGCTTTTCACCCTCAAACGGACGGACAGTCGGAACGAACCATTCAGACATTAGAGGACATGTTAAGGTCATGTGCGTTGGAATGGATGGGTGATTGGGACAGTTACATCTGTTTGGTGGAGTTTGCATACAACAACAGTTGGCACGCAAGTATCAAGTGTACTCCTTTCGAGATGTTGTATGGCAGAAGGTGTCGCGCCCCAATCTGCTGGGATCAGGTTGGCGAGCGAACACTTGAAGGACCAGAATAGTACCCTTAAGATAGTACATACTAGATTAAAACTTTCCTATTATAGCATGATTACGTTTACGTGTTAGGATTTTACGTATTACGTACGTGTTAGAACACGATAAGTATTTACTACGCATGAGCACGCAATAATTATTTGACAATAATTAATCACGAACATGCTATCATGAAATCATGAACGTAATTAAATCACGAACTATTATTAATTACATATATATATTTATTACGAGCGTAAATAAATATATTAGGTCACGATAATTATTTAACGAGAACACATTAAACGCGAACACAAATAAACATGAACGAACAATTAAACATCGAGACACTGAAAATGGTACGGGTACCCCATGTGGGGCCCCTACCCACGGCAACAAGGGAGAGATGGGCCAAGCCCATCTCAAAATTCACTAAAGAAGGGCAAAGGGAAAAGTCACTACTCATTTTTTCACTTTACAGAAGATTTTTACAAAACCTAAAAAAAAGTTATTCCTTCTCCTTCTTTTTCTTTTTTGGCCGCCACCCATAAACACACCAAGGGGGTGTTTATTTGATCTTTGATCTTGGTTTTGGTGCAAGAGTTCGTGTTTGTTCATCCTTGTTTAGATCCACGCATTCGGTAACTCTTTTAACCCTTTTCTTTTTGATTTGATCTATTAAATAATTAAGAACATGATGTGTTTTTAAAAAAACCTAATTAAAACATAGATCTAACATAAAAATGGCTTTTGGGGAATAAAAAAGGATGGTTTAGGGGTGTTGTGTGTTGGCCGACGCCTAAACCGAACCCCAAGGGGGTCTCGGTTTGGCTACTCGACCACCACCGAGACCATATGGTCCCGGTTGGTTGGTGTGGGTCCCACGGCAGAAGCAAGACAAGGGGAACCCCTAAGTGGTTCGGGGTATGGTGTCGATTTCATGTCCGGTTCATGGTTCTTAGTCAAGATCCGGTTCACGGTGTATGTTAAGATTATTATTTTTCTTATAATCTTATGTTAAAATTAAATTAATAAACATGACATGATTAATTTAATAACATGACTTAGGTTATATTAATTATTAAAATCATGAAATCATTAACCTAAGTATTTTATATTTTTAGACTTATAATTAATTAGTTATTTAAAAACCATGGTTATAATTAATTAATTAACATGACTTAGATTATATTATTAATAAATAATAATACATGTTTTAACCTAAGTATTTAACTTTATTAAATTAAAAACATGATATATTTTAATTAAATATTTTAACCTATAATTTATTTTAATTACATGAATTAATTAATACACTATACATTATATCATATGACTTAGAAAATAATCATGAAAACACTTAGGCTTATATACTTAGCTTATTTAACCAGCTTATATCTAATTATGGAAACTTTCTATTTTTAGAAACTTATTTAAATAAGGCAGCTAATCTATTTATGGAAACTTTCTATTTTTAAAAACTATTTATTTCAAGCAGCAAATCTATTTATGGAAACTTATTTAATTAAGGCAGCTGATCTATTTATGGAAACTTTCTATTTTTAGAAACTTATCTATTTTAAGCAGTAATTCTATTTTTGGAAACTTTCTATTTTTGGAAACTTTCTATTTTTGGAAACTTTCTATTTTTGGAAACTTTCTATTTTTGGAAACTTTCTATTTTTGGTAACTTTCTATTTTTGGAAACATTCTATTTTTGGAAACTTTCTATTTTAGAAAACCTGCAATTTTTGGAAAGTTACTTGTTATTACACAGTAAGTATAATAATACATGAAATACCAGAAATACTTAATTAGAGTAAACTGAATATAAGATAAACGCAGTTTAAGGCTTTAAACAGTAAAATATGATAAGAACATATAAAATAAGCCAAGACATGACATAAAATCAGTTACGTATTAGTAAGCAGATACTTATTCATGTATGTATTTATGTAGCATTAGTGATACGGAAGTAGGATTACTCTCAGTTCGTCTTCTTCGTTCACTGGACATAAGGTACGGATTCCCGTCCTTTCAGTATGGACATTCTTTCCTTATTAGGATTCCCCAAATGCAACCAAATGTTTTCCCGTAGTATATGTTATGTGTTTGATTTGCTTATGTTTAATTTAGAATACCTATAGCCATATACATGTTGGGAATAAATTATGGGTCAGTTCACTAGACGCTGATAAGAAGAATGTCAACGCTGATAAGATGACATTGGACGCTGACAGCCAAGCGTTGACATTGAAGAAGTCAACGCTGATAGCCTTGAAGATTGACACTGATGGAATATATCTTCATACGAATCTTTTTGTTTATTTGTTTCTTTATTTGTGTATGGTAAAGATAAGCTCGACATTGTATTTTCTATTATTATCTTTACCTAGAATAGTTGATTCGTAGCTTATTGTACAAGACTTCTTAATCTATAAAAGAAGGTCTTTTAGGTTAAAGTTAATTATCAGTTTTCATAAGTATTCGCAAGTTAAACCTCTTTCATTGTAATCAAGTACGATCATTCTAATACAAGTGAAAGTTTGTTTAACATCTTTGTGTTTTAGATTAAGTGTTAATTCCGCATAACACTTAGTTACTTTATTCATAAGCAAAGGTTTCTCTACGTGTATTACTTGATCTAATCTCGTATACACAAAGCTTAATCGATCTAAGTTTGGGATCAACAAGTGGTATCAGAGCTTGTTGAGAAACTTTTGATCTTTAAGTAACGCAACAACCCTAAAACACCAAAAACCCTAAAAACCCTAAATTTCTCAAAACCCTAAAAAAAAACATCATGTCTGGCACAGATCAACCTGCTGCTTTGCTACAAAACAACTCCACAAATCCTAGTATCAAAATTCCCATGTTTGATGCCAGGAACTTCGAGCTTTGGAAGTCTAATTTTGAGCAATATATAGCCATCCATGACTACACTCTTTGGGAGATTGTTGAATATGGGAACACATTCAACAAAGCTCAAAAGATTGCTGCTGCTATTGCCGCAAGGGTAGCTCTTCCTAATTGTCCTGAAGCTGATAAGAAGGAAAAGCCTGAAGATGGAAGAGCTGTATCTGTTGAAGATATAGCCAAGAAAAGGGTGGACATGAAAATCTTGAACATCATGAAACACGCCCTAGGTCATGAAAATCAGCACAAGTACAAACGCTTTGAGTCTGCAAAAGAGCTTTGGGAAGCTCTTGAAGTAGCACATGGTGGCAATGCTGACACAAAAGAAGAAAAGAAGAAGCAACTCTTGCATGAGTATGTTGTCTTTAAGGCTCAACCCAATGAGAATCTCAGCAGTGTGAGAAGTAGACTGCTTGACATGACAAGTCAACTTTCCTTCATGGGGACACAGATTGATGACCCTGACTTGAATGCTACTTTTCTCAAAAGCCTTGGTGATGTATGGAAGATTGAGACAAGATCCATTCTTGTCAATAACACCCACAAGACTTCCAGGTTTGATGACATCTTCAACAAACTAAGACTGTTGGAGAATGAATGGCTTTTGGAGAGTGATAATAAATCTTCCAGCAGCAACATGGCCTTCTTCTCACAAAGTGAAGGCCAATTCGATTCCATGAACTCCTATGGACATCCAGTCACTGGATCTCAATGTGTCAACGCTGGATCACAGCCTGTCAGCGCTGGATCATATCCTGTCAACGCTTTATACTCAAGCGCTGACACTCACAACTTTGGCACTGATAGAATTAAACCTGCTGGTTTAGATCTAGATACTGTGTGTGCATTCATTGCTTCTTTGCCCAGTGATTCAAGGATTACATATGAAGATCTTGAGCAGATAAGTGATGAACAATTGGAAGAGATGGACATCAAGTGAACTATGGCTCTTGTAAGTTTAAGAGCAAACAGGTTTAATAAAAGGTTCAAGAAGAAGATGACCTTTAATGCTAAGGATGTTGCTGGATTTGACAAGTCAAAGGTTGAGTGCTACAATTGTCATCGGATGGGGCACTTTATGAGGGAATGTAGATCTCCAAGAAGATCTGATGCTGGTAAGCCCTCAAGCCAAATGGTTAAGAGCCAAGATCCCAAGGCCATGGTTGCTGTTCAACAAATTGATGGTGTTGGAGGATGGGACTGGAGCTGGATGGCTAAGGATGAGGAAGAGGACAGAGCTTTGGTTGCTGAAGTTAAAGAAGAGCATGTTGAATATGCTCTCATGGCACACTCCTCCTCTTCATCAGATAATGAGGTATATGATGATGCTTTCTGTTCTAAGGGTTGTCGTTTAAATACTGAAAAACTAAATCAAGAGATAGTAAAATTATTAGATGAGGCAAGTATTGAAAGATGCAAAGTATCTAATTATCAAATTGCTCTTACCCAAACAGAAAAGACAGTAGCTGAGTATAGGAAAATGGAGTTTGATTTAAAGGATCAAATAAATATCTTAAAACATGAGTTACATCAAAGTAAAGATATTCAAGATATAGTAAACAGGGTTAATCTTGATTTAATAGCTCAGTTAGAGGAGGCTAACAAAAATAAAGATAATGTGAGTCTTAAAATCCAGAGATTTGATAAGGCCACACAATCCCTAGGAGAGTGTGTTAGTAAACAAAGAGACTCTAAGGACATGAGTGGGATTGGGATGAAAGATTATACTGGTGTTCCACCACCAGCTGGGGATTTCTATGGTGTCCAATCAAAGGACTTATCTTGGACTGGCTTGCCAGAACTTCAAGAGAAGGAATTCATTCCTCCACCTAGAGTGACTTCCCCAGTTGAAGAATACAAACAAAAACTGACTGACCTAGATGAGTGGAAGAAAGCTAATCACACTTTGTTTGTTAAGGGAGGGTTGTTGTGTGAAAGTCCAAATGAGCCCACACCAAACACGAGCCATAATATTGTGGAGTCCAATGATCCTAAACCTATTAAAATCATACACCCAACCACTGGCAAAGCTGTTAACCTTGGCCCACAAACTGTTAGAAAACCTAGTGTTAAGTATGCAGAGATGTATAGGAATACTAGGTCACCAAAAAGCCAAGTTAGTAACCATGGAACAGGCTTCTTTGCTTCTAGACCTAAGACTATGTCTAGAAAAGCTTGTTACACATGTGGTAGCTTTTCACATTTGGCATACAAATGTGTCAACGCTTCCAATGTCAACGCTGATAGGAACCATTTCAGCGCTGATAAAAGTCAACATAGGTCAAACACTGTCAGACCCAATACCTTTGTGAACAAAAGTTCACAAGTTGTTAGACCAGCCCCATTCTTTACTAGAGGGTCTAACACACAAGGCCTAAGACCTTTCCAAAAGTCAAACACTTGGTCAAATAGGCAATGGGTTCCTGTAGCAAACCCTAGGTTCAACGCTGATAAAGGCAATAGGGGCGCTGACAAGAACAATTTCAGCGCTGACAGACACACTGCCAAACCTAGGTATTTGCAACCACAGGGAAATAGGTCTAAAGCTTCTACTAGCTTAACATGGAGACCAAAACAAGACCAAAACCCTAATTTTACTGGTGTTTCTATGACATGCAACAGGTTTCATTATATTTCAAAGGCCATGTCAACACCAATTGGGGTTAACTGGGAATTTCATTCAAACAGGGATGAAAATAGGGTTGTTATGAGAACCAAGTCTGTTCTTGTTGAACAACCAAATGAATCCAAGTCTTCCAAGGCTTGGGTTCCCAAAGAAAACTAATGTGTTTTCTTTATGTGCAGGGCATTCAGAAGAAGATCAATGATTATGGATATTGGGATAGTGGATGCTCAAGGCACATGACAGGAAAGGAAGACTATCTGACGAATTTCACTCCTATTCAAGATGGTGATAAGGTATACTTTGGAGGGGGCTATGGCACCATCACAGGAAAAGTAACTCTTGTCACCAACAATCTACGGTTTGAGAATGTCTTCCTGGTAAAAGAACTGGATTATAATTTGTTTAGTGTATCACAAGTGTGTGATAACAAAAATAAGGTTCTTTTCACTGATACTGAGTGCTTGGTGTTAAGCAAAGATTACAAGCTCCCTGAGGAGAAATACATAGATTTTAGAACACCAAGGCATAAAGACATATATAATGTGAATCTTAATGGAATTAAGATAAATAATAAAATGATGTCATGTCTTTATGCTAAAGCCTCAGTAGATGAAAGTAATCTTTGGCACAGGAGATTAGGGCACATAAACTTTAAGAATATCAATAGACTTGTGAGGCTTGGTTTAGTTGATGGTTTGCCTGAAAAGGCTTTCCACAATGACCACTCTTGTGTTGCATGTCTTAAGGGCAAGCAGCACAAGGTCTCATTCAGGTCTAAACAGGTGCACTCTAGTTCTAAACCACTTCACTTATTGCATATGGACCTCTTTGGTCCAACTAATATAGAAAGTTTGAAGGGTAAATCATATTGTTTTGTTATCACTGATGATTTTTCCAGGTTTACATGGACTTTCTTTTTAGCCAAGAAAAGTGAAACTGCCCAAAGTCTGATTAATTTCATTACCTAGATTGAAAAGAAGAATGGTAATGAGGTCAAAATTATTAGAAGTGACAATGGGGCTGAGTTTAGAAATCAGTTGTTAGATGATTTTTGTGCCAAGAAAGGGATTACTAGGCAGTTTAGCATAGCTAGAACCCCACAGCAAAATGGGGTTGCTGAAAGGAAGAATAGAACCCTTATTGAAGCAGCCAGAACCATGTTGGCTGATGCCCACTTTCCTATAGCCTTTTGGGCTGAAGCTGTTAACACAGCTTTTTATGTTCAAAATAGGGCATTGGTCAACAAAATACATAATAAGACACCTTATGAGTTACTTTGGGGAAGGAAGCCAAATATTGGCTTTCTCAAGCCTTTTGGTTGTCATGTAGTTGTTTTAGAAACTAGTGAAGCCCTAGGTAAATTTGATTCAAAAGGTGATGAAGGCTACTTCATGGGTTATTCAGTGCAGAGTAAAGGATATAGGGTTTACATTAAAAAGGAAAAACGTATACTTGAAAAGGTACATGTTAGGTTTTTAGAAAGTAAACCTAGTGATCCTGAAAGTGGTCCAAATTGGTTGTTTGACTTGGAACCTTTATCTAGAGCTTTAAATTATATGCCTGTTACTGATCCAGACATTGTGAAGGTAACTTCAAGTGTTTTGGAAAAGAGAATTGGTAATGTTTCAGGTATACAGGTTGCTAAGAAGGATGGACCACCAGCAGTTGAGTCATCTCCCACACAAGAATATGTTACACTTCCTATATGGACAGATGAGTATTATGCTGCTGCTACTGCTGCTAGGAAAGATAATGGTGGTGTCCAAATACCACCAAATACAAACATGCATGGTTCTTCAGGCGCTGACAAAGGGAAATCAAGCGCTGACAAGAGCAATTCAGACGCTGATGGATCAGACGCTGACAACAACAGTTCAAACGCTATTAGCCCAAACGCTGACAAGCAAGGTTCAGAGTTTGATGACACCTTTGCACATCTTTTCTCTTCCCATTTTGAACAGGGTGGACCTTCCAATGTCCATGAAGAGATTTCTATTGCTCAAGGAGAGTCTGATGAAGAAGATATTGGCAACATGGAGCGTGAAATTGAGGACACCAGACTTTTTGAAGGAGGAGTTCTCACTTCCACAAATAAGGATCACCCCACATCTCAGATCATTGGTGATGTTATGGCTCCAGTTCAGACAAGAAGATCCCATCAAAGTCTTGGTGGATTTATTGCCAATATACACAAGAAGGTTGATACCCCTCTTGTACAAGCATGTTTGTTTGCATGTTTTCTGTCACAAGAAGAACCCAAAAAGATTTTTGATGCTCTCAAAGAACCTAGTTGGGTGGAAGCAATGCAAGATGAGCTTCACCAATTTGCTATACAGGATGTTTGGGAGCTGGTTGATTGTCCTAGATATGTGAGACCAATTGGGACAAGATGGGTTCTAAGGAACAAGAAAGATGAAAGAGGTATTGTGGTCAGAAACAAGGCACGTTTGGTAGCTCAGGGATATACACAAGAGGAAGGTATAGATTATGAAGAAGTTTTTGCTCCAGTTGCAAGAATTGAAGCTATCAGAATTTTCCTAGCATATGCCTCTTGCATGAACTTCACTGTTTACCAAATGGATGTGAAGAGTGCTTTCCTCTATGGAACAATTGTTGAGGAAGTATATGTCATGCAACCTCCTGGTTTTGAAGATCCTGAGAATCCAGATAAGGTTTATAGAGTGAAGAAAGCTATGTATGGACTTCATCAAGCCCCTAGAGCATGGTATGGTACCTTGTCTACATATTTGGTGGACAATGGATTCAAGAGGGGCACCATAGATCAGACACTATTTACAAAGAAGAAAGGAAAACATGTGTTGCTTGTGCAGGTCTATGTTGATGACATTATTTTTGGGTCTACTGATCCAAAAATGAGTGAGGACTTTTCCAAGCTCATGACAGATAAATTCAAGATGAGTGCAATGGGTGAGATGAACTTCTTTCTAGGATTGCAAGTTCAGCAGAAAGAAGATGGTATCTTCATCTCCCAAGACAAATATGTAGCTGAGATCTTGAAGAAATATGGTTTTTCTCCATATGAAAAGAGTGCTTCCACTCCTATGGATAGGGAAAACCCTTGGGGAAAAATTGGAGCTGGAAAGGATGTGGATGTTAGGCACTATAGATCAATGATTGGCTCATTGATGTATCTTACAGCCTCAAGACCTGACATCATGTTTGCTGTGTGTGCTTGTGCACGCCATCAAGTGACTCCCAAAGAATGTCACCTTTTTGCTGTGAAAAGAATTTTTAGGTACCTAAGATGTTATCCAGATCTTGGCTTGTGGTACCCAAAAGATTCTCCATTGGAGCTTATTGCATATTCAGACAGTGACTATGGTGGTGACAAGTTTGATAGAAAATCCACAACTGGTGGATGCCAATTTCTTGGGAGTAGATTGATATCTTGGCAATGCAAGAAACAAACAGTGGTGGCAAACTCTACAACTGAAGCAGAATATGTGGCTGCAGCTGCTTGTTGTGGACAAGTCTTATGGATTCAGAACCAGCTGTTGGATTATGGGTATAATTTTATGCATACCAAGATTTTTGTAGACAATAACAGTACACTATGCATTATTAAAAATCCTGTACATCATTCTAAAACCAAACACATAGAAATTAGACATCATTTTATAAGAGATTGCTTTGAGAAAGGTTTAATACAACCAGATAGGGTAGCCACAGAAGATAATGTGGCTGATTTATTAACTAAACCTTTTGATACTGGAAGATTTCAATATTTGGTAACAAATATTGGAATTGTTAATCTCACTTAATATGTGTTTTGGAACCTTTTTGTAAAAGTATGTACAGGATAATGCATTGTTATTGGTCTTTGTGATGATTTAGAATTTTCCACTTTATTTTACTAACACTGACAAAGGTAAATGTAACGCTGATAAGTGTTATTTTGCCGTTGTTAGAGATATTATTGTCTAACGCTGACAAGAGTTCCTTCAACGCTGATAAGTGTTGTCGGGGCGCTGTCAGCAACACATGTTAGTTTTGTGGTTTTTATCTAAATGTGTAGGTGGTGGTAGCTTTATGCCATTGGATACAGAGTTGCTTATGGATCTTTGAAGAGCTATTTGGACATGTTTTGTTTATGGATGATGGTTGGAATATTTATATTCCTATCTTGACATAAATTTTTAATGTTCATATATATTTTGAGAACTCATGTATCATAGTTTAAAGGGAGGTTTAAGGAACCCTTAGGACTCTTGGGTATTCTTACATTACTCTCATCACAATTCTAGATTGTGTCCACAGGTGAGTATGGGTTAGTTTTACTAAACCATGAGGCACTGTAGCATGCAAAGTTGACAAACTTTGCATGCTGCCAAGACATTTTTGGCCTAGAATTGGTTGTGGTCTGATGGGAGACTTGGGAATAGTTTTGTTATGGGTTTACCTGGGAGTTACAAAGAATTTTATGAAATAACTTTGTTGGTAAGTATTTTGGTTAGCAAGGGACTCTAGAGGACATTTGTGTCTATCTTGCTTATGCAAGTGTGCATAAATGGACAGTGCTTGCCGCCCAGTAATTATTATCAACTTGTAAGATATTTCCCTTAGGATAAATTACTTTGTTAAGGTCTTTTTCTTTTTAAATATTTTTATTTTTATTTTTAGACGCTGACAAGTTTTTCTCCAAACGCTGTTACGTCCAATCGTGACGCTGACAAGGCTTTAGGCAAACGCTGACAAGAAAATATAGCCGTTGGGCGCTGATGGGCTATTTTTGACCGTTGACACCTAGTGGGCCCTACCCAGTTGTTATTTTTGACTAATCTTTGGCCGTAATTTTGAGGAGTTGTTACTTTTAATTAATGCATGAGATAAGTTATATTTGATTCAATATTTTCATCATTGCTCTTTGAATATAACTGCCTCATTTTTGACCAATCAAAATCATGCATCTCACCTATAAATTTGGCTAATCTTTTTATTCTGGGTATTCATATTTTCTTGTCTAACATTTTTCTCCTAGATTTTTCCCATATCACATAACCTAAACAGATTTCACCATGGCACCCAAGTTCAACTCAAAGAAATTAACATTGGAGTTCAAGAGCCAACATAATATGGTAGCTTACTTGACTGCTGATAATGATTTGTTCCCTCAGTATTCACAAATGGTGGCATTTTTAAATGCATCCTCATTAAGGTATGCACTTTCTCATACACCATTAGTCCCTGTCGCACACATTAGACAGTTTTGGAATAATGTTAGTTCCACAACAGCTAATGGAGTGACCACATTAACATCTACTGTTCATGGAAGAACATGGGTGGTCACTGAAGCCTTGGTTCGCCAAGCTTTGCGTCTTGATGACGCTGATGGTGTGACTACCCTTGCCATTGCAACAATAGAACAAGGTCTTAGGGAATTGGGTTATCCTATTCCTGCTGATGTCACTTTAAATAAATATCATAAGCAGGAATTTCCCTCAGACTGGAAATATTTGATACATGTCCTTCTCCAATGCTTAAGTCCAAAATGTACTTCTTTTAATGAAATAAACAGGTCAATTGCAAGTGCTTTGGTTTGTATAACACGTGGTCTTAAGTATAATTTTTCAAAAATGATTTTTGAAGGGATGTGTAAAAATAAGGGAAGTAAAATGACTTTGGCTTACCCAAGATTTTTGCAAATGGTCTTTGATTTACAAGAATATTGTTCTAGGGATCATGACACTTTTTATGAGATCCCTAAACAACAGAAAACCATTTTTACCAAAATGAGCTCCACAAACAGATCCATACCTCTCACCCAAGCCATGCTTGAAGTAATTCAGGCTGCTCAACCACAACCAGACCCTGAACCTCAACTTGAGCCTATCCATGAACCTTTACCTTCACCAGACCACATGGACATTGACCAACCCAACGCTGACACTCAAAATGTTGGCGGTGACACAACCAATCCCAACACTGATGACATCCCTGAACAATCCCAAACACCCCTTAACCAACCCACACCTACACAATCTACCTCATCTTCCACCCCATTACAATCTAGGTTGAATAAACGCCAAAGGACTACTGGAGTGTTCTCCTCTAGTGGTCCTAGCCTTGTTGCAGATAGAACCACCTCCACAAGTGTGGCTGGTGCTATGGATGAGGTTGGGGCTATTGACACAGGCTTAGATGCTGGTCAAGACAGTCCCAACATCATTAAGACCTCATCCATGCCCTATGATTCTATTTTGGGAGGTCAAATCCCCATTCTAGCTGAGGGCAGATTGGAACCTATGACATTGACTGAATTGACGGCTGCTGTCATTAGCTTGCAAAAGCAAAATGTCAGCCTTGTACAAATTGTCAACAAACAGGGCCGTGAACTCCAAGTATTGAGGGAGCGGGTAACTGTTTTGGAGAATCCAAGTAGCAGAAGTAGGATGGAGGAATCTTCCAAAGGGGAGGATGAAGAGGATGAGCTGATTCATACAGCCAGTGAGAAGAGTTCACAATTTAGTGAATCTTTAGGTATTGCTGAAGCTCTTACAAGTCTGAAGCAATATCCTGTTATTGATACATCCAAGGTGACACCATTAAACTTGGAAGGATCTTTTACAGAAACAATGGGCGCTGATACAGGTTCGAACGCTGACACATCCAGCGCTGACAAAGGTAATCGGGGCGCTGATAGAGGTAACTTGAACGCTGACAAAGTTGCAGGTGGTGTTGATGTATTCCAGTCATCAACAATCATCAAAGATGTGTCCACACAGGTTTCTTCTTCTACTTTACCTATTATTGATCCAAAAGACAAAGGTAAAGGGATTTTGGTTGAAGAAGAGGTTCCAAAGAAAGATGCAGCACAAATTGCATTTGATGAATAGTTGGCTGCACAACTTTTGGAAAGAGATTTGAAGAGGAGTGGTAGATCACCATTTGTTGCCACTTCTGAGAGTGAGGAAGAAAGTGATGAAAAAGAAGAAGATAGCTCAGATTCAAGTGTTCAAATTATTGAAGATCCAGAAAGACTTGAATATGGGGATGAGTTAGCAAAGGAAAGATTGAATGATTTGAAGAATCAGATTGATTGGGACCTTCCTGAAATCACCAGAATGTACCATGCTTGGGAAGACAAAGTAATGGACAACCCAGGAATGAGCTTATCAGATCAAATTTGGGGGTTGGAAGTTCTTCTCAGGGTACAAGATGATATAAAGGTGATTTTAAGGTTTAATGCACAGGAGGTCAAGACTTGGCTTAAAAGAGATAGAAGGCAATTATATTACAAGTTACTTAAATGCCATCAACCTAGATGGACATCCAAGAAGTTGTTGGCTTTATCTTTTGAGGAGCTAGAGTATAGGGCACATCCTATTTGGAGGAGTGTGCAAGAAAATAATGTCTATCAGTTTCTTTCAGAAGAAAGGAAACAAGAGCTTGCTGAGGAAATGCAGATTCAAAAGGAGATGAGGATTGCTCAAAGACCAGTGAAGAAAGGAGATCCTCTCCAATTTCCTAAAGATATGGATGTGTATTATCCAACTGAAGGTGTTATAAGGAAGCATCTCAAGCTTTCTCCATTGGAAGCTTCAGATTTGGTTAATGTAGTACCTCTGGATGACAGAAATCCAATCATAAGTTTTGATGAAGATGAGTGTGGATTTTGGAAGATTGGCAGATTTGGAAAGGATGTACATACTTTCACTTCAGTTATTTCTATCTTTGCAAGCATAGACAGAGAAGACTTGGTGCATCTATGGAGGTTAATAGAGGCCAAGTATACAGCTGAAGCACCTACTTCAGCAAATGGAATAAGACTTTGGAACACATTTTTGACTTTGTGTGGTCCAAGAGAAGCAGATCCTGCCATATGGAAGGATCTTGAAGGTGATCTCAGTAATCTTCATTGGAGGCTTTATTCTACTTGTGGTGTATTTCATTTGAGCTCTACAAAGTTTTCAGAGTATCTACTTGTTGATGCTGACTATTTCTTGTCCAAAGAAGTGTTGGAGAAGATGATGGAGACACCCTTGGAGATTGATTATACTAGTGACGTGGCCAAGGACTTGATTAGATATGTTTATCACCAACATAAGAAGTTTTTATTCAGAAACTTGATCATTGGAATAGATATCAAGTTTAGGGGAGGATTATTGGGAATAAATTATGGGTCAGTTCACTAGACGCTGATAAGAAGAATGTCAACGCTGATAAGATGACATTGGACGCTGACTGCCAAGCGTTGACATTGAAGAAGTCAACGCTGATACCCTTGAAGATTGACACTGATGGAATATATCTTCATACGAATCTTTTTGTTTATTTGTTTCTTTATTTGTGTATGGTAAAGATAAGCTCGACATTGTATTTTCTATTATTATCTTTACCTAGAATAGTTGATTCGTAGCTTATTGTACAAGACTTCTTAATCTATAAAAGAAGGTCTTTTAGGTTAAAGTTAATTATCAGTTTTCATAAGTATTCGCAAGTTAAACCTCTTTCATTGTAATCAAGTACGATCATTCTAATACAAGTGAAAGTTTGTTTAACATCTTTGTGTTTTAGATTAAGTGTTAATTCCGCATAACACTTAGTTACTTTATTCATAAGCAAAGGTTTCTCTACGTGTATTACTTGATCTAATCTCGTATACACAAAGCTTAATCGATCTAATTTTGGGATCAACAATACATGCATGACCAGTTTCACCTAGTTATGGAGGTACCATAACCATAACATTAGAGGCAGTGATGTTATGACTTCACCACGGCGGAGTGATTGCTCGTGGCGTCCCTTCAGCGTTTGGCCATTTATATTATATTTATCATGTGGGGCATATGGGTGCATCCTAGTTACATGTTTTCAGTCAGGATTTCATGGTGAATGTGGTGTGTGCCTTGCATCCTTCACGAGGAGCTGATCCCTCCTACCCAAAACCAGTATATTAAATTAGAGGCAGCCCCTCTAATTTGCATGATGAGGTCACCCCTCCAAGTATTCATGCACGGTGGATTTTCATGACCTATATTGGCTAATGGTAAAATATGATAAACAGTTTTTACAAGATAAACATAAGGCTTTTCAAACTATAAAACCAGTTTTATCAAGACTTAACCCGGTTACTCGGGACTTAGTTTATTCCGCTGTTATATGTTATATGCTTATCCTATTCATTCTTTATTGTACATCCGTGCACTGAGCGTATTGCTCAGCCGTTTTCCTTTTCTATGTTCCCAAAACGGCAGGTACTCAGGGACACTCGTAGACTTTAAGCGTACGTGCATATGGACTGGAAGCTTTCTAGACTTTCATTACTTTATGCATTATCTTTCCTTTAATACATTTGCTATGGACATTTTTTAGTCCTTTCCATTACTATACTTATGTTTGTGTGTGATGAGCTTTACTTTTGGACTACCGATGTTTGATTCCGGTATTTTCCTTTTATGGTCATGTAATGTTTAGACATTTTTCCTTGTATGCTTTGATGACACGCCGTAATATGTGTGACATTTCCGTTATCAAAATGGGGTGTTACAGAGAAACTTCTCAATGCGGACCATATTTCTCCACAGTCTCCTAAGGCTATCTCTACCGATGATCCGAAGTTGACTACGCCGTCCATCGAAAATCCTCCGGATTTAGAGCTTAAGGATCTTCCGTCTCATCTCGAGTACGTTTTCCTTGAAGACAACAAGAAGTTACCGGTCATCATCGCAAAGGACCTGAAAGAAGAAGAAAAATCCCGACCTATCGCCATGCTAAAGAATCACAAGAAAGCGATTGCTTGGAAGATCTCCGATATTCGTGGAATTGATCCTCACTTTTGCACACATAAAATTCTCATGGAGGACGACTTTAAACCTACTATTCAAAGCCAAAGAAGGATGAATCCCAAGATCCATGACGTTATCAAAAAAGAGGTTATCAAACTTCTTGATGCGGGCATGATCTATCCTATCTCGGATTCACCATGGGTTAGTCCCGTCCATTGTGTGCCTAAGAAATGCGGAATCACCGTTGTACCCAACGAAAACAACGAGTTGATTCCTACTCATCTCGTTACAGGGTGGAGAGTTTGTATAGACTATCGCAAACTCAATGATGCTACGAGAAAGAATCATTATCCCCTTCCTTTCATGGACCAAATGCTTGAACGTCTAGCGGGTAATGATTACTACTTCTTCTTAGACGGTTTCTCGGGTTATTTCCAAATACCCATCGATCCCCAAGATCAAGAGAAGACAACATTCACTTGTCCCTATGGTACATTTGCTTACAAAAGAATGCCTTTTGGCTTATGCAATGCCCCCAGGACTTTCCAAAGGTGCATGTTGGCTATTTTCCATGACATGGTTGAGCAAACCATGGAAGTCTTCATGGATGATTTCTCGGTCTTTGGGGATTCATTCTCTTTTTGCCTTGCCAATTTAGAACGTATGCTTAAGCGGTGCGAAGACACTCGCCTTGTTCTAAATTGGGAAAAATGCCATTTTATGGTAAAAGAAGGCATTGTGCTAGGACACAAAATCTCAAAAGCCGGTCATGAAGTGGACCGTGCGAAAGTGGATGTCATAGTCAAATTACCTCCACCTTCAACCGTGAAGGGTGTGAGAAGTTTTCTGGGTCATGCGGGCTTCTATCGTCGTTTCATTCAGGATTTCTCTAAATTTGCTCGCCCAATGACCCACCTCTTGAAAAAGATACTCCTTTTATCTTTTCCAAAGAGTTTATTGAAGCCTTCAATCTTCTGAAGGATAAGCTAACTAAGGCACCGGTCTTGGTTACCCCTAATTGGGAGCTACCTTTCGAATTGATGTGTGATGCTAGCGAGTTTGCTATTGGAGCGGTTTTGGGCCAAAGAGTGAACAAACACTTCCAACCAATCCATTACGCTAGCAAGACAATGACGGGGGCTCAATTGCATTATACCACTACCAAAAAGAGCTTTTAGCTGTAGTGTATGCTTTTGAAAAATTTCGCCCCTATCTTGTCCTTTCCACCACCATCGTGTACACCGACCACTCTGCGTTAAAGTACTTGTTGACAAAGCAAGATTCTAAGCCAAGACTTCTTCATTGGGTTTGCTCCTTCAAGAATTTAACATTGAAATTCGTGACAAAAAGGGAGCCGAAAACCTAGCAACAGATCATCTGAGTAGACTTGAGGATCCTTATCAAGGGGATCATCCGAATCAAGATATCAATGACTCTTCTCCCCTTGAGACCTTAATGTCTATTCATTCTAATCTTGATGACACCCCGTGGTTTTCGGACATTGCAAACTACTTAGCGGGTGGAATTCTCATCGAAGGGTTAACATCCCAACAAAAGAAGAAGTTCTTTAAAGATGTTAAGACTTACTTCTGGGATGACCCTTATCTCTTCAAACAATGTGCTGCTCTGATCATTCGTCGATGTGTTGATGGGCCGACAACTTTACACATCCTTGAAGCTTGCCATAAAGGACCCACTGGTGGTCACTTTGGTCCCAACTACACCGCTAAGAAAGTGTTTGACTCTGGATTCTATTGGCCCACCATTTAACGTGACGCTCACGAAATGGTTAAGCATTGTGATGCTTGCCAACGACAAGGCAAGATCACACATAAAGATGAGATGCCTCAACATTTCCTACAAGAATGTGAAGTTTTTGATGTATGAGGCATCGACTTTATGGGGCCATTTCCATCATCCAAAGGGAACAGGTACATCCTCGTAGCCGTTGACTACGTTTCTAAATGGGTTGAAGCTAAGGCTCTCCCAACGAACGATGTGAGGGTGGTTGCGAACTTTTTGAAGAAGCTGTTTGTTCGATTCGGTGTTCCTCGTGCTATAATCAGTGACCGCGAGACTCATTTTTGCAATGATCAATTTGCAAGAGTCATGGCTAAGTATGGTGTCAATCACCTTCTTTCCATCGCCTATCATCCCCAAACCAATGGGCAATCCGAGATTTCCAACCGTGGATTGAAGCGAATTCTGGAACGTACTGTGGGAGAGCATCGTGTCGCGTGGGCCGATAAGTTAGATGATGCTCTGTGGGCTTTCCGTACCGCTTATAAGACGCCGATTGGTTGTACACCTTATCGTCTTGTGTACGGGAAAGCATGCCACCTCCCCATCGAGCTAGAACATAAGGCATACTGATGTAGTAAAATTACTCCTTTAGGAAAAGAGAGCAATAAATAGGGCAAGTGCACAACGATTTAGGAAAACCGTGTGTGAATGACCCTAGGTGAGTTCGTTCTCGAGGAGGCAAGTGCGTTGTGTTAAGAGTTGATATATGATGTTTGTGATTATGATCAAGAAGAAAAGAAATGAGAAAGGAAAGAAAAGACGGTTACGATTACGAATTAAACTATGACGAAAAAGACGAACACGTAAAGACGTAAAAACTACAAAAATAAAAATTTCAACCTAAAAATTAATTATGAGCTAAAACAAGTCTAAAATAATATAAATAAGGATTAAAATCCAATAAAAATATTTTAAAACCTTTTATTAATTAAATATTCAATTTTAAATGCTAATTAAAGCCCTAAAATTAAATATAATTAATCAAAATGTCCAAAATATGATTTTATTGAACAAATAACTTACTTATATTATCTAAAAACTAAAAAGTATTTTTTATAATTTTTAAATACTATTTTTCTATTTTTAAATTACTAAAAACTATTTTAGAATTAAAATAATTATAAAAAAAATAATTAAATAATGCTAAAAATGATCTACCAATTTTAAAAATCCTATTTTACTCTAATGAACAGTAGAAAAATGAAAAGTCTTGAAAAATATTAAATTTTCCACTAAATGACAAAACTAGTTTAATTAAAACCCTAATTAACTTAAATTAATTCTAAAAATTAATAAAAGGATGAACAGTAAAATCTTTTTTTAACCACAATTCTTAAAATAATATTCTAAGTCCAGGAAAATTGATTAAACTGAAAAATATTACTTTTTGGCACTAAAAGAAAAAAACAGAAATATTAAAAATTAATTAAAAATGCAATAAAACCTAAAAATTACCAAATGAACAGTAAATAAAAATTTAATTAAACAGAAAAATCCTAAATTAAATAATAAAAATAATAAAACAAGTTTGAAGTCCTAATTCTACTTTTTGAGCACTAAAGACAAAAAAGAAAGAAAACTGATAATGACTTGTTGACTGGATTTGTCTTTTAGCTAAGCAGTGGGAACAGCAAAGCTATCAGTGGGAAAGGAGTTCCCACTGACAATGAAAAAAAACGGGTCTGGTGCCTTGTTGGCTTGTAACTTTCTTGTTGCTTAGATTTGATTGGACAATTGGGCACCCCTACACTCAGTGGAGTGTAGGGAGTCAGTAAAAACTGAAAACCACACAAGCACAGTACAAATAAAACACAAAGATATGCAAATTCAGTTGCTGTAATGAAGAAGAATGGTCAGTGAACAGTTATCTGGTTCAAATTGCACAATAGTGAGTTTCAATGCTCCCAAACTTGCTCAAACATCTACCAAACTGTACCCAACTGATTGAAAGTCCTAAATTAACAGATGCACAATCTACTTGGCCAAATTTCAAGCTAGGATATCAAAGACTCAACCAGTTACAGCCTTGTGAGTATCTAAATGTAGTCTAACCTATTTTAGCATGCAAACCTGCACAAATCCTATCTAAGAGTATCCAAATTACCCAAACAACCTACTGATTACCTAAGAAACATGTTTGAGTGGTTACTAACAAGTTATATCACACCTGAATTAGTTAAAAACACTTACCCAAACACCCCCTTAAATATCAGTTAACAGATTTTTCAAAGAGACTGCTTGTCTAAATAATCTAAACACATGAAAACCTAAATCACATATGCATACAAGTTGCTAAAAACATAGAATTAACAATTTGCATACTTCAATAAGCAATAAACAACCAAGAAAATTTGAGCAATAACCATAAAAATGTAGACTAAGGGTTCAAGCTTTTACCTACTTGGCTTACATCCAAGCCATGTGGATGGCAGATGCCATCTTCCTCAACAGCTTATCTAGGGCTATAAGCTTAAAGATAAGCTGTTGTGCTATGGTGACTAAACCAACTGCTCCCAACAACTTCTTCAATGAGAAATGAAAGGAAAGATCAATGCCTGCTTGAACCAAGGGTCTTAAGCTTGAACAGCTTCTAACACACCAACTTATAAACACCTCAACCTACTTCTTATACCTCAATCTCCCAAAACCAAATGAACTTCTACCCCAGATTATGCTTAAAAGCTTATCACCTTATACCAAGAACAATAGAACATGACTTTAATTCAGCAACTCAGCAAACTTCGTCTGATAACCACCAAACTCCTCCAAAGCACTTGTCTTGTAACCACAAGCTCACGACAGGGCTTATTATCAGAAAACCCCAACGTAGCTTATGCTACAGTAACTTGTCAAAAAGTGTCTTTTTTTTAGTTTTAAGTGACCAAAACTTAAGGAGATTGCACAAATTAAGCTTGTAACTGAAAACACTTTGATTTTTAAATCTAAGGAGCTATACCATGAGCTATTTCTCAGATAGCTTATGGAAATAGCTTAATTAACAACAAGACTTGGAAAGGAAATTTTTAGAACTTGTGAATTTATCAGAAACAAACAGAAAATAAGTGATGCAAAGTAATCAAAACTAACAGTAAATTAAAGATGGAAGTAAACTCAAACTGATATTTCATTGAATAAAATGGTGGAACTCATTTTTCAGAATTCTCCTTCTTTTTCAGAAAA
Source organism: Glebionis coronaria (assembly GCA_025667525.1). Lineage (NCBI taxonomy): Eukaryota > Viridiplantae > Streptophyta > Magnoliopsida > Asterales > Asteraceae > Glebionis > Glebionis coronaria. The sequence continues at coordinate 268,958,081 of CM046878.1, forward strand.
ATGGAACCCCTTACAAAGTGACATCCTACTGCTATTTATACAAAAATATGAAAACAAGAAATAAACCCTAATCTGATGTCGACTTCCAATTTTGCCCTTGTAATATTCCATGGGATATTCTCTTTTTAAAATCTTGGTCCTTGGTCAAATCTCTAATCCGTGAGTTATCAGGAATCATGTGAGGATGCCAGTTGGATGATAGCTGATCTTGGCCATTCATTTGAGCTTAGGGAGCACGCAGTTGGTCTCAAACGTTTATTTTGTCTCCTTGTTGGGGTTGGGAAGAAAGTGACATAAGCAGGGGAGGGGCCTACTGACCACATGGGATGGTCTAGTGAGGGAGTATGTGTGGGGATTGGTTTATTGTTTGGTTAATTATCAATCTGCATAGTTATAGGAGAAACCCCTTTGTTTTGTGGATATTAGGAATTAGGGTTTAAGGACATTGAAGATGGTTAACAGTGGTGATTAATCTTCTTTCATTTTTAAAAACATGTTTACCACCAAAATCCATTATCTGATTAAGAAATTCGTTAGTTTGATAGTGGATAGTGACGTGGGAAAAAGGAGGAGTATGATTGGTTAAGAAGGGAAGTGGGGTGACGTGTAGGCTTTTGGTTGGTGGGGAAAGTTGTGATGTCTTGGCACAAATGGCCCCCCATGTCCCATTCACTTGCTACTTTGATTAAAACAGCTCAAAACTTTCAATCCTTTGTTAATAAGTTTGGCAGCTTTGTCAAATTTGGCACAACATTTTATAAACTTTCTCCAAAGGGTTTTAAATGCACAAATTGTATTCTTCAAGGGCCATTCTTGTAATGTCTTCAAACTTCAAGGACTTTGACTTGTTTGTTGACTTCTTGGAGGACCATATTTGACAATTTAGATTTGTTGAGGGACTAAATTTGCCAATTCTTCAAAGTTAAGGGTCCTTTTTGTAATTTTGACAAACTTTAGGGACCAAACTTGTAATTGTGAAGATACAAGGGTATAAAGTGTCATTTCTTCAAACTTGGAGGACCAATCTTCAATATTCTTCAAATCTTCTAGGGTTTTCTTTGGAAAATTCTCACTAGGGCTTGGTTCATCGTGCGGCTTCGTTTCCCGTGTTCGTTTTTGCGTGATTCTTGTGATCTTTTGTCATTTTCTCAATATCCGTACCTAAAATACACAAGCAACAAACACAAGCATATATTTGGGTATTTTGATGATATTTAATGCATTTTAAGTCCAAAAAGAACGATGAGACCATGTATAAAAGCCGTCTCATCACTCCCCCATACTAAACCATTGCCGTGCCCTCACGCAATGCTAGAATAAAGTATCGTAGCATCTCCAAAATTCATTTTTATGGACTTTATTGAAATGATAAACTAGCTACACTACTACTATTACTACTACTTGCGTTTTAGACATAATGTATGATTTTCATCGCAAAATGGGACGTTTAGGTTCATAGAATAAGAACACGTGAATGCTTCGTTAGAAATAATTTCATCGTCCTCGATTTTCACTTCAATTCAATGCTAAGCGTGCAACGAGATCGTTGTCATTATAAGTTAGTAATGCTAACACTACTCATATGCCCTAATCACGTACTTATTCTCCCATTATTCCTAAGTTGTATCTCTTATATTTTATTTTGTCTTGAATGTTTCACGAGGATACATTGTTTGACTTATGCGATAATAGAGATTTAGGTCTAAAAATAGAGTCCTAACGGTGTAACCAAGACCATCAAATCAATAACCCCTCCTAATAGACAACGATGTTAAAAAATTAAGTTGACAAGAAGAATCGATAAACACGGTTTTATAACGGTTTTGAACATGAGACTTATTACCAAGACTTTTATACGCCCCCTAACGGAAGGGCCTTATTATCTTTGGTTTACCTCCATCTTTTATTCAACTTCGCCATGAAGCTTTTATTATGACTTCGGTCTTGCCTTGCCTTTTATTATCCGCCTCATCGGTGGTTTTATTAGCCAAAGACGTATATCCTCACGCTAAAGCGAATTTTGGATCTTTAAAGCTTCGAAGATTAAGGCTTGATTCACTTTCAATTTTGCATAGATTTTAGGCCTTGTGGGGCTTCAAATTATTTGCTTGATTTAGGTGAGCACTTGAAATCTTATTATTGGGTGAAGCTTTCGATTATTCGGGTTGCCAATACTTCAAAACCGTGACGCTGGCGATACCTTAATGTCTTCCCAATTTAATTACACGGAAGCTACTAGAAAAGACTAGAAACCCAACAATCCTAACTAAACCGCTAAATCAATATTTATTAAGCAAAAAATATTTACATGCGAAGGGAGAATAAGCAAACAACGAGAACACATGAGTTTTTGAAAGAATACGAGTACTCTACGTTTAGCATAGTAACTTATAATTAACTCTATCATTTCTCGTCCTCATTTAAGAGACTTAGCCTAATGTGTTAGTTAAGGAATCAAAGCTAAGTGCTCAACACGCACGGTCGAGTCAAAAATTACTCTTATTCTCGCCATCGGAAAACCTACATTCGTGTCTTCAAACACTTATTAAACATGAGAAAAATTTTAAAATTTGGCCATTTTTAGCCTTATTTTGCAACAAAACGATAAACAAAACGATAAACTTTGGAAAGCGTGAAGGTTTGGCAAGGCAAGTATCTATTCACCCCCCATACTAAAGTTAGACATTGTCCTCAATGTTTCGAGTCTAGGGGTGCAAACACCCCCATACTAGAGACGTAGTCGAATGCCTAATCTAACATGGAAAGGGTGTAACCATTAAATTTAAAGCCGTTTATGAAGTGTGCTAAAAACCTAAGGTTAGAACAATAAAGGATATATCATGGATATTGAGAAATGTCTCCAAAGCAAACGATCGAGTGCTCCCATAAAACGAACACGAGAGGCTCCAATCGTGAAGATCATGATCTAAAAACCACATATCACAAACAACCATGGAACAAAGGTTGGAAGGGCACGAATCCCCACACGTAAGCTACAATAGACTAAGAAAGCGATAATATGTACATAGGATAAACATGGGACTCCCCCACGAGGCACCTCGTTTTTTATTACCGAGTCATGAGCTCGACTCGATCCCCTCAATACTAATTATCATTGGGGAAGGTGACTTGGTCGAGGTAGTTCAAGGATGGAACTTCCCCGCCAAAGTAGTGCTTCAACCTATGTCCATTCACCTTGAAGTTAGGACCATCATCTTGAGCTAGCTCGATGGTCCCATACGGAAATACTTGAGTCACGGTGAATGGACTGGACCAACGGGATTTCAATTTACCGGAAAATATTTCCAATCTTGAATTAAAAAGTAAAACTTGATCCCCAATGTTAAAAATCCGGTTTTTAATTTTTGAATCATGCAACTTTTTAGTTTTCTCTTTGTAAATCAATGAATTTTCATAAGCAATGTCCCTTAATTCATCCAATTCATTTAATTGCATTTTCCGGTGTTTTCCCGCGGTCTCCATGTCATCATTACAATGCTTTAGGGCCCAATAAGCCTTGTGTTCTAATTCGATAGGTAAATGACAATTCTTTCCATACACAAGCTTATAGGGAGTGCACCCAATGGGCGTCTTATGAGCGGTCCTAAAGGCCCATAAAGCATCGTCTAACTTATCCGACCAAGATTGTCGGTTTTCCCCTACGGATCTCTCCAAGATCCTCTTTAATGCTCGGTTTGAAACCTCGACTTGCCCACTCGTTTGTGGGTGATAAGCCGTAGAAAGACGATGTGTAACCCCATATTTCCTTAGAACCCTTTCAAATTGGTCATTACAAAAATGGGTTCCATGATCGCTTATGATAGCACGAGGGGTTCCAAACCTAGCAAACAAACTTTTCAAGAACTTGACTACCACACGAGCATCATTGGTGGGCAAGGCCTTAGCCTCCACCCACTTAGAAAGGTAGTCAACCGCAACGAGAATGTACTTATTACCACGAGATGATGGGAACGGCCCCATAAAGTCTATGCCCCAAACGTCAAAGATCTCACATACTTGAATGATATTTTGTGGCATTTCATCTTTTTGTGAGGCTTTTCCTTGTCGTTGGCATGAATCACAAGACTTCACAAGATCTTGTGCATCTTGGTAAATAGTAGGCCAAAAGAAGCCGGCATCAAACACCTTTTTAGCCGTGAGATTAGCACCGTGGTGACCACCCGTGGGTCCCTCATGGCAAGCTCTAAGGATGTTAGAAGCTTCGGTGCCAAATACACAACGGCGGATGATTTGATCCGCACAAGTTCGAAACAAGTAAGGGTCGTTCCAAAAATAGAACTTGACATCACGAAAGAATTTTTGTTTTTCTTGAGTTGTCATACCCTTAATGATGAAGTTACCCGCATGGTAATTTGCAAAATCCGCAAACCATGGGGTAGAAGAATCAAGCTTGGAATTCACTACACCAAGTGTCTCGAGCGGAAATGTTTCGGTGATTTCCTTGGGCTCGTAAACACTTTGGTGAGGATCTTCCAAACGAGAGAGATGATCGGCCACTAGATTCTCGGCTCCTTTTTTGTCAACGATTTTGTGATCAAATTCTTGAAGGAGGAGAATCCAACGAAGTAATCTCGGCTTTGCATCTTGTTTAGCCATGAGATACTTGATAGCCGAATGGTCCGTATACACTATGCATTTCGTCAAGACGAGGTAAGGTCGGAATTTCTCAAATGCATACACCACGGCAAGGAACTCCTTTTCCGTTGTAGTGTATTTAAGTTGAGCCTCGGTCATCGTCTTGCTAGCATAGTGAATAGGCAAGAAATGCTTATCATGACGTTGCCCCAAAACGGCCCCAATAGCGTAATCACTTGCATCACACATAAGCTCAAAGGGGAGGTTCCAATTTGGAGCAACAAGAATGGGATCTTCGGTAAGTTTCCTCTTAAGGATCTCAAAGGCTCGTACACAATCTTCGTCAAAGACAAAACGTGCTTCTTTTTCAAGAAGATGTGTAATGGGTCGATAAATCTTCGAGAAATCCTTGATGAATCGTCGATAAAAGCCCGCGTGGCCTAGGAAACTCCTAACTCCCTTGACGGTTTTGGGATGAGGTAATTTGGCGATGACGTCTACCTTAGCTTGATCTACCTCAATCCCCGCTTTCGAGACCTTGTGCCCTAAGACGATTCCACTTTTAACCATAAAATGACACTTTTCCCAATTGAGCACAAGGTTGGTTTCCTCACAACGTTTTAACATTCTCTCAAGGTTCGACAAACACGAAGTAAAGGAATCACCAAACACGGAAAAGTCATCCATGAAGACTTCCATCGTCTTCTCGATCATATCATGAAAAATAGCCATCATGCATCGTTGAAAAGTTCCCGGTGCATTACAAAGTCCGAATGGCATTTTTACGATAAGCAAACGTTCCATATGGACACGTAAACGTAGTTTTTTCTTGATCACGAGGATCGATGGGAATTTGGAAGTAACCGGAAAAACCATCTAAAAAGCAATAGAAATCGTTTCCCGCAAGACGCTCCAACATTTGGTCCATGAAGGGCAAGGGAAAATGGTCTTTTCGAGTGGCTTCATTTAACTTTCGATAGTCAATGCACACTCTCCATCCGGTCACGAGTCTAGTGGGAATCAACTCGTTGGCATCGTTTGGCACAACGGTCATCCCTCCCTTTTTAGGGACACAATGAATAGGACTCACCCAAGGGCTATCGGAAATAGGGTAAATCATTCCCGCGTCAAGGAGTTTAAGGACCTCCTTTTTGATGACGTCGTGAATTTTGGGGTTCACCCTCCTTTGACTTTGGATTGTTGGCTTGAAATCCTCCTCCATTAATATTTTGTGGGTACAAAATTTGGGATCGATTCCCTTAATGTCGGATAACTTCCACGCAATCGCCCCTTTGTGGTCCTTAAGAACATCGACAAGTGCGGTTTTTTCATCATCCGAAAGTTCCTTCGCAATAATAACCGGCAACTTGTCGTCCTCCTCCAAATAGACATACTCGAGGTGAGGAGGTAAATCTTTCAACTCGAGGATAGGTGGTTCCTCAAGTGAAGATTTGGGTTCGATACTCATAACCTCCTCGGGTGGAGGAAATGGGAAATCGTTGAGAAAATCCTTGATAATCAAGAAGTCCTCATAGTTGTCGAGGTCTTCGTCACAAGTACGTGGAACATCGAATTCTTCCAACGTAAAACCACCACCTTCGAAAGGAGTGAAGGTTGGTGTCGAATTATCAAGAATTGGATCTAACATAGTGGGATTGCCACTAGTTTCTTCATCACCAAACCCTAAAACTTCTTGTGAAAATTCCTCGCAAACCACGTCGATCATATCAACGAGGTTTATGGTAGCAACGGAATAGACATGAGAAAGTTGAGAATTTTGAGTTGCGTTTATAACAAGTTCCTCGTCGTTGAAACGTAAGGTGATCTTTCTAGCATGCACATCAATCAAAGCCATAGACGTATCTAAAAACGAACGACCTAAAATAAGAGTAACTTGAGGATCCGTGGGGATGTCAACAACAATAAAGTCTACGGGATAGTAGAACTTTCCCACTTTCACAAAAACGTCTTCCGCCAAACCACATGCAAGTATCGTGGAATGGTCGGCCAACTCAATAGACATTCGTGAAGGAGTAAGATTAGGAAGATTGAGCGACTTGTAGATTGCAAGTGGCATCAAGTTAATGCTAGCACCAAGATCAGCCAAGGCATAGCATTCCTCCATATCTTGAATTGCACAAGGGATCAAAAATTTACCGGGATCACCGACTTTTTGAGGTATGCGATTAAGATAAACCGACGAACAACTAGACTTTTGGTGTAATTTTTCCTTGTTGTTCAACATACTCTTAAAGTTAGCGGCAAATCGAGGCATCATGACCAAAGCATCAGCGAAACTCACATTAAAGTGCAAATCACGAAACATTTTCATAAAAAGCTCAAATTGATAGTTGTCGCGCTTTTGTCGTTTCTCCTTCCTAAGTCTCGATGGGTAAGGCAAGGGTGGTGTGGGTTGGGGCATATGCATAGCCTTTGGAATCTCGGGTTCCAATATGGGTGATGGGTCAACCGTAGGTGTGGCATGAGCGGTACTTTGTGGGCTTGAAATATGCTCCTTTTCGACCACCACCTCGGGTTCTTCCTCAATTTCCTCCACCGTTGGAGTAATTGGTTGAGGAGTCGGTTCTTTAAGTGCCTTACCACTTCGTGTGGTAATCACTTTCATCTCTCCCTTCGGGTTTGAAACGGTGTTACTAGGCAAACTACCCGAAGTAGAGGCTTTGTTTCCCATTACGGCTTCTAAAATTGCATTAAGCTTAGCATCAAAATTATTAAACTTCACATCTTGAATAGCGGCTTTTTGGCCAATTCTTTGTTCAAGCCTAGCATGACTTTGCTCTATCTTGTTGTTTTGACCTCGAATTTGGTTAGCAAAATCATTTTTCAATTCATTCCTCATGGCTAGATTTTCCTTAATAAAATTAGCTAACTCCTTTGCGTTCTTAGCCGTGTCCTTAGCTTGATTAGCCATTTGCTCTTGAATGTTTTCCAAAATCTTATCATTTGAAGTAGCGTAATTCAAAAAGTCTATTGGAAGTTCTTTATTGTTTTGAAGACCTTGACTTGCATTTTGAAAATTACGGTTTTGATTTTGATTTTGCAATTGGATACTACTACTCCCTTGATTCCCATAGTTGTTATTACCCTTAAAATTGTTCCTTTGATTGCTTTGGTAACCAACTTGATTGTTTCGATAATTGTTAGCATTTTGATTTGGTGAAAAACCCGGTGGAGTCAATTGATTAGTGCGAGGAACTTGACCGTTTTGGTTATAAGTTCCCGCGGCCGCGAAGGCACTCGAAGTGTTACCACCGTTGGTAATGCACTCGGAATAATCGTGAGCTCCACCACAATACATACAAGAAACCTCAACCGCTTTAATCGTAGCGGGAGCGGGTTGTTCACCAACTTTAAACTCAACTAACAAGCCTTTCACTATATCAAAAATTTTGTTCTCCAAATTAGCCTCGACTTGGCAAGCATCAACGGTGTGTGACAAACTAGGTGAAGACGAAGACGAAGCCTTACGAACACTCGACGTGCTACGAGGACTATACACCTTAGACCTATTCTCAATAATTACCAATGCTTCCTCGACCGTCTTACACAAAAAATTACCACCCGCGGCGGCATTAAGATAATCACGCTCATGATCGTTCAAGCCATTGTAAAACGTGTCTATTTGATGCAAGTCGGAAAAACCATGATGAGGACATTCGTGCAACATTTCCTTAAACCTATTCCAAGCCGTTGAAAAACTCTCATTATACTCTTGCGAAAACTTTGAAATCTCGTTTTTCAAGTGCGTAGTCTTAGAGGGCGGAAAAAATTGGTTCACGAATTTTGAAACGAGATCCTTCCACGTCAATATAGAATTGGGTGGCTCTTTCTCTAACCAAATTTTTGCGGGCTCCGCTAAGGAATACGGAAAAAGCATCATCTTAATCGAGTCGTTTGAAACATCCTTAAACTTGCATGTGGCGGTGAGACGATTAAATTGGCGAATGTGGTTATGCGGGTTGTCCTTTTCGTCCCCTCGAAACTTGTTGTTTTGAATCATGGACAACAAACCCGTCTTAACCTCAAAATTCTCCGCAAGGATAGCGGGAATCACAATCGCTTCTCCATAACCCTCGGTGGGTGCTTGAAGCAACTCCATCATAGTTCGATTAGCCATGGGTGCTTCTTTCACTACAATGGGTTCGTCAATAGGAGAGTCCTCACTAGTAGGAGTGAGTGATTTGTTTCTTCGTTTACGAGCACGTCTAGCTTTAGAGCGAGTTTGCATAAACGTCACATACAACGAGAAGGCGAGCAAAGAAGATTCTTTTTGGTGTTTTTACTTTTTCAATTTTTTTGTGATTTTTGATTGTTTTTAACTTTTTTGGATTTTTTGGAATGTATTAGTAGACACAAATCTACAAATCTCCTCCTTAATTAAATCTCTCGATTAAAGAAGCCTCAAGGAATGAAAACGATCACGTGAAGTGAACGCCTTCGATGACTTTAGAACGATGGTGGAACACCAAATCGTTCAAGAGGGTTTAATCAAATGAAACCAAGAAAATATATATGATATGTAATAATACTTTGGGCGGCAAAACCCTCGATTCACTCTCAAAATCAAATACGCACAAGCAAGCGGAGGAAACGAGGCGGCGCGAAGCACTTAAGAGCCTTTTTCCTTTAGGTCGTGAAATACAACCGCCTTATACCCACCTTATAGTTTGTATTATCAAAATCAAGCTTCACGAAAGTATTTATCTATTTGTGCCTTTTTTTCTTTGGTTTGAGATTCGAATACAATGATCGAGTGATGAAATCCCGAATCAAGGTTGTGATTGCTCACGTATTTGGAGTACTTGTAAATTTATTGTTCTACGTATACAATATAGTAATAGTATTCACACAAAAATCAAAAAACGATAATACGTATTAATAGAGTGCTATTAATACAAATAATTTTATGGCTAATATAGAAAACAACAATGGTTCAACCAAAACACAACACGCCTCCCCGGCAGCGGCGCCAATATGATGTAGTAAAATTACTCCTTTAGGAAAAGAGAGCAATAAATAGGGCAAGTGCACAACGATTTAGGAAAACCGTGTGTGAATGACCCTAGGTGAGTTCGTTCTCGAGGAGGCAAGTGCGTTGTGTTAAGAGTTGATATATGATGTTTGTGATTATGATCAAGAAGAAAAGAAATGAGAAAGGAAAGAAAAGACGGTTACGATTACGAATTAAACTATGACGAAAAAGACGAACACGTAAAGACGTAAAAACTACAAAAATAAAAATTTCAACCTAAAAATTAATTATGAGCTAAAACAAGTCTAAAATAATATAAATAAGGATTAAAATCCAATAAAAATATTTTAAAACCTTTTATTAATTAAATATTCAATTTTAAATGCTAATTAAAGCCGTAAAATTAAATATAATTAATCAAAATGTCCAAAATATGATTTTATTGAACAAATAACTTACTTATATTATCTAAAAACTAAAAAGTATTTTTTATAATTTTTAAATACTATTTTTCTATTTTTAAATTACTAAAAACTATTTTAGAATTAAAATAATTATAAAAAAAATAATTAAATAATGCTAAAAATGATCTACCAATTTTAAAAATCCTATTTTACTCTAATGAACAGTAGAAAAATGAAAAGTCTTGAAAAATATTAAATTTTCCACTAAATGACAAAACTAGTTTAATTAAAACCCTAATTAACTTAAATTAATTCTAAAAATTAATAAAAGGATGAACAGTAAAATCTTTTTTTAACCACAATTCTTAAAATAATATTCTAAGTCCAGGAAAATTGATTAAACTGAAAAATATTACTTTTTGGCACTAAAAGACAAAAACAGAAATATTAAAAATTAATTAAAAATGCAATAAAACCTAAAAATTACCAAATGAACAGTAAATAAAAATTTAATTAAACAGAAAAATCCTAAATTAAATAAGAAAAATAATAAAACAAGTTTGAAGTCCTAATTCCACTTTTTGAGCACTAAAGACAAAAAAGAAAGAAAACTGATAATGACTTGTTGACTGGATTTGTCTTTTAGCTAAGCAGTGGGAACAGCAAAGCTATCAGTGGGAAAGGAGTTCCCACTGACAATGAAAAAAAACGGGTCTGGTGCCTTGTTGGCTTGTAACTTTCTTGTTGCTTAGATTTGATTGGACAATTGGGCACCCCTACACTCAGTGGAGTGTAGGGAGTCAGTAAAAACTGAAAAACACACAAGCACAGTACAAATAAAACACAAAGATATGCAAATTCAGTTGCTGTAATGAAGAAGAATGGTCAGTGAACAGTTATCTGGTTCAAATTGCACAATAGTGAGTTTCAATGCTCCCAAACTTGCTCAAACATCTACCAAACTGTACCCAACTGATTGAAAGTCCTAAATTAACAAATGCACAATCTACTTGGCCAAATTTCAAGCTAGGATATCAAAGACTCAACCAGTTACAGCCTTGTGAGTATCTAAATGTAGTCTAACCTATTTTAGCATGCAAACCTGCACAAATCCTATCTAAGAGTATCCAAATTACCCAAACAACCTACTGATTACCTAAGAAACATGTTTGAGTGGTTACTAACAAGTTATATCACACCTGAATTAGTTAAAAACACTTACCCAAACACCCCCTTAAATATCAGTTAACAGATTTTTCAAAGAGACTGCTTGTCTAAATAATCTAAACACATGAAAACCTAAATCACATATGCATACAAGTTGCTAAAAACATAGAATTAACAATTTGCATACTTCAATAAGCAATAAACAACCAAGAAAATTTGAGCAATAACCATAAAAATGTAGACTAAAGGTTCAAGCTTTTACCTACTTGGCTTACATCCAAGCCAAGTGGATGGCAGATGCCATCTTCCTCAACAGCTTATCTAGGGCTATAAGCTTAAAGATAAGCTGTTGTGCTATGGTGACTAAACCAACTGCTCCCAACAACTTCTTCAATGAGAAATGAAAGGAAAGATCAATGCCTGCTTGAACCAAGGGTCTTAAGCTTGAACAGCTTCTAACACACCAACTTATAAACACCTCAACCTACTTCTTATACCTCAATCTCCCAAAACCAAATGAACTTCTACCCCAGATTATGCTTAAAAGCTTATCACCTTATACCAAGAACAATAGAACATGACTTTAATTCAGCAACTCAGCAAACTTCGTCTGATAACCACCAAACTCCTCCAAAGCACTTGTCTTGTAACCACAAGCTCACAACAGGGCTTATTATCAGAAAACCCCAACGTAGCTTATGCTACAGTAACTTGTCAAAAAGTGTCTTTTTTGAGTTTTAAGTGACCAAAACTTAAGGAGATTGCACAAATTAAGCTTGTAACTGAAAACACTTTGATTTTTAAATCTAAGGAGCTATACCATGAGCTATTTCTCAGATAGCTTATGGAAATAGCTTAATTAACAACAAGACTTGGAAAGGAAATTTTAGAACTTGTGAATTTATCAGAAACAAACAGAAAATAAGTGATGCAAAGTAATCAAAACTAACAGTAAATTAAAGATGGAAGTAAACTCAAACTGATATTTCATTAAATAAAATGGTGGAACTCATTTTTCAGAATTCTCCTTCTTTTTCAGAAAAATGGAACCCCTTACAAAGTGACATCCTACTGCTATTTATACAAAAATATGAAAACAAGAAATAAACCCTAATCTGATGTCGACTTCCAATTTTGCCCTTGTAATATTCCATGGGATATTCTCTTTTTAAAATCTTGGTCCTTGGTCAAATCTCCAATCCGTGAGTTATCAGGAATCATGTGAGGATGCCAGTTGGATGATAGCTGATCTTGGCCATTCATTTGAGCTTAGGGAGCACGCAGTTGGTCTCAAACGTTGATTTTGTCTCCTTGTTGGGGTTGGGAAGAAAGTGACATGAGCAGGGGAGGGGCCTACTGACCACATGGGATGGTCTGGTGAGGGAGTATGTGTGGGGATTGGTTTATTGTTTGGTTAATTATCAATCTGCATAGTTATAGGAGAAACCCCTTTGTTTTGTGGATATTAGGAATTAGGGTTTAAGGACATTGAAGATGGTTAACAGTGGTGATTAATCTTCTTTCATTTTTAAAAACATGTTTACCACCAAAATCCATTATCTGATTAAGAAATTCGTTAGTTTGATAGTGGATAGTGACGTGGGAAAAAGGAGGAGTATGATTGGTTAAGAAGGGAAGTGGGGTGACGTGTAGGCTTTTGGTTGGTGGGGAAAGTTGTGATGTCTTGGCACAAATGGCCCCCCATGTCCCATTCACTTGCTACTTTGATTAAAACAGCTCAAAACTTTCAATCCTTTGTTAATAAGTTTGGTAGCTTTGTCAAATTTGGCACAACATTTTATAAACTTTCTCCAAAGGGTTTTAAATGCACAAATTGTATTCTTCAAGGGCCATTCTTGTAATGTCTTCAAACTTCAAGGACTTTGACTTGTTTGTTGACTTCTTGGAGGACCATATTTGACAATTTAGATTTGTTGAGGGACTAAATTTGCCAATTCTTCAAAGTTAAGGGTCCTTTTTGTAATTTTGACAAACTTTAGGGACCAAACTTGTAATTATGAAGATACAAGGGTATAAAGTGTCATTTCTTCAAACATGGAGGACCAATCTTCAATATTCTTCAAATCTTCTAGGGTTTTCTTTGGAAAATTCTCACTAGGGATTGGTTCATCATGCGGCTTCGTTTCCCGTGTTCGTTTTTGCGTGATTCTTGTGATCTTTTGTCATTTTCTCAATATCCGTACCTAAAATACACAAGCAACAAACACAAGCATATATTTGGGTATTTTGATGATATTTAATGCATTTTAAGTCCAAAAAGAACGATGAGACCATGTATAAAAGCCGTCTCATCACATACTGGGCCTTGAAGTGGGCTAACTTCGACATCAACAAAGCCGGTGATCTTCTCAAGATTCAACTCAACGAGCTCAACGAACTGAGGAATGAAGCTTACGAGAACTCATTGATCTACAAGGAGAAGATCAAGATCATCCACGATGCTAGAATTAAGAACCGAGAGTTCCACGTTGGTGATCAAGTCTTACTTTTTAACTCTCGGTTGAAGATCTTCTCTGGCAAGTTGAAGAGCCGCTGGTCTGGTCCATTCACCGTCGCCAAAGTCTTTCCCTATGGCACCATTGAGCTTTCTCAGCCAAATGGGCCCAATTTTAAGGTGAATGGCCAGCGTTTGAAGTTTTAATTTGGTGAGGACATCTCTCATGAGATGATTCCATCCCTCACCACGTTTCCCATGAACTATTTTTGGGTCGAGTCAGGCTCGTGACTCGGTTATCAAAAACAAGCGCTTCTCGGGAGGCAACCCGTGATCTATCCTTTACTGCTTTCATAATAAGTGTAGGGGGAGCTCCATATGTGTTGGTTGTCTTGTTTCTTATTTTGTGTAGGGATTCAAGCTTCAAGGATCACCTCGATGACTTTTGACGAACCGTGATTCCGTGTTCCCGTCTTCCTGGTTCTATCCTAAACTATCGTGATTCAATTATTCATATCTTATATGTTCACATTAAAATCACTTTAGTTGTCCTTTCCTTAGCAAGACTTAAACAAAGTGCACAATGTCCTAAGTGTAGGGGAGTTTATTCCCACATGCTTAAACATTGAGGACAATGTTTATATCAAGTGTAGGGGACTTCTATCGAAGTAGGTGGTCTTTTCCATGAATTTGCCCTCATTTTAACCGGAAAATTTGATTTTTCGACATTTTTCAAAATTTTTAATCTATTTTGGCCTTGTAGTTTTCCTTTGTTATCGTTATTTACTTTCTTTGCTAGAATAAATTTACTATAAAGTGGTTTTAAATTTTTCAAAGTCATGAATATTTTGATTCAACCCGAGTTTACTTATCTAAGTTTACTCTAGCTAGTATCCTTAACGTGTTTAAGTCAAGTTTTGCTAGGCTTTTATATAGGGAGCTTTAAAACGCGAAAGTCTTAACTCTCACGGGTTAAGAACAAGAACTTTTCGCAAGTTCCTATAATTGATCCTAGAGAGTTGTTTATCAAGGGAACTTTAAAATGTGATTTCTAAACTTGAAAAAGTCTAAGAATTTGCAAGATCCTATAGATGACTCGAAAACCCAAAACTTTGATTTAATAGGCTAAGCATCCACGAGTCTCGTTCCTTGAGATTTTAAATTATGGAGGACGAGAGATGATATAGTTAATTATAAGTTTGGTATTCTTTCGTGAATTTATGTGAGTTAATTATGAGCCTATTCTCCCATCGCTTGTCAATAAATTTATCTGCAATAAATAAGGTTGTACGATTTGAAAAGTTACTTAGCTTCTAGCCCAAGATCGTTTAAAAGTTGCTCGGTATTAATTAGAGTTCATAACCAAGGCATAACTTATTGAAGCGGGATGCGAAGATTGGCGAGTCCGAAAAGGCCCTAACAAGGCATGAGGGCTACAGTTTGTTGCTAAAGATCCAAAAGTGATGTGAATAATCATTTGTCGAAAATCAATATGAAGGATCAAGACACACGACGAAAAGCAAATACTCCCCAAAAGATCATGGAGAAGTCTATCCAAAAAGGCCCTAACAAGGTATGAGGATAAATAGATCCAAGTCCTAAACGGAGGCGGATCGTTGTATATCAAAGTCCAAAATAAAGATTGGATAAAAATGAAGAAGTCGTGGTCCAAAGATGAAGAATCTCTCAAAACTTCAAGTGAAGGAATTCCTATTATGAAGAGAAGACCATAATTTCAAGAACGTCTCTCAAAGATTCAAAGTATGAAGTCGCTGCCAAATATCGGTCCGAGAAAGGTCTCAAATCGTGAAGCGAGTTATGCGAAGATATGAACTTTATGAGGTCCCGAGAAGCAGTTTTAGAAGATTTTGTCCTTTAGCTAACTATTGATTAAATCGTCCCACTTTATTTTCGGCCTAAATAACTATCGAAATAAGTCAAACAATGAATCCTCGTGAACATTCAAGACAAAAATAAAATATAAGAGATACACCTAGGAATAAGGGAGTCTAAGTGAATAATTGGCCCACATGAATTCGTGTTAGTTTGCTAACTTATAATAACAATGATCTCGTTTTTAAGCTTGGTATGAGGAACGTGAAACTTGATGGTGATAAACGTTCATGGCAGCCTTAAACCAATGTAAGTCTTTGATTTATTGACTTGTTTTCTATCTTCTTATTCTCCTTAAATGTTTAATATTTAATAAAGGCCAAGGTAGGTTATTTATGATGAAAAATGTAAACCGTGCTTTAAAATTAATGCATTGCATGAGGGCATTGCAATGGTCAAGTGTAAGGGATTTAATAAGTGTGAAAACCCTTATCCTTTTACCGCTTATTTCCAATAATAACAAGACCAAAACGTGTATTTTATGTCGTAAAAGTCGGAATTATGCGTGGTTTATGTTTTTATTTTGTTTTAGGACCAAAAGGTGAAAAAGGAAGAAAACACGAGCTTTCACGGGCTTTTATCGAAGAAAACGAGAAAAGACGTAGTCAAAAGATCAAGAGTGCAAAAGAACGGAAGTCCAAGGCCTATTCTGAAGATTTATCAAAGAAAAAGTCTAAAGACGGAAGTTTAATGAAGTCGAAGAACTCAATTCTAATTATAGAAGAAAATTAAAAGACGAGTTCAAATCCCGAGACGACGTCGAGAAAAGACAAAGAATTAAATCGAGTCGAGAAGAAAAGAAAGAAGGAGGCACACCACACATGCACTTCCCACTTAGCCTATAAATACCCTCCTAATCACATTAAAAGGGTGGTTAGATAGTTTAAGTTTTCATTTTTTCCTTTCTAGTTTTTAGAGAGAGAAAGTTCCAAACTTTCTCTCACCAAGTTTTTCATCTTTTCTTTCTTTTAATCTTTCTAGTTTAAGCTTTTTGTATTTGGATTTCATTAATCTAACTCAAGTTAAGCTTTTTTTTCTTTAATCTCTTTCTACATTTCTTGGTTTTACTTTACTTTTCATCCGAATCATTCATGATCCGTGATTGAGTTTGATGTTGCGTGGTTAGAAAGTTCATTTATTTTGTTCCTACATAAGCTCTTAGACGTATAAGCTATAAGCTCTTAATGTTTAGTGGCTTATTCGTTGTTTTAGCTTATTAACCTTTAAACTTTCTTAAAAAGTTTATCTTTTTAAAGTTTGGTTTATAAAGGTTACGTGTTTGGATTCCTAAAAGTTTCAAATTTGTGCTTATTTATCTTTGTCTGAAAGTTTGAAAGTGCTTATTGTGTCTACTGCTTATTCGTTAAGCTTGGTTACTCTTGGGATTTCATTACGATCTCAGGAGGGTTTTGTTGTTACGATCATCTGGCATCGATCGCATCGACTGTGATCTACACGTTTTTCCCTGGTACGATCCACACCCACGATCACTCATTGCGATCTGTGGGTGCGATCTTGTCACCCCTCCTTGTTACGATCGCATTGATTGTGATCTGTTGTGTTGCGATCACTTCCTACGATCAAAGGACCACAATCCACTAGTTGCGATCGTGGTTGCGATCTGGGAGTTCGATCACGTTTACCCATCGCACTGCTGAGTGCGATCTGATTCCTTTGTTGTGATCGCATTGAGTGTGGTCGGTGGGCACGATCCATCATTACTATTTGGGTACGACCGCGTTGCGATCTGACTCTGGTTTTTGCTTACTTAGTTTTCAAATCCAGTTTTTCCCGCCCTTTTTACTTAGTTAATTTTAAACAAGTTTCCAA
Organism: Glebionis coronaria; assembly: GCA_025667525.1. Classification (NCBI taxonomy): domain Eukaryota; kingdom Viridiplantae; phylum Streptophyta; class Magnoliopsida; order Asterales; family Asteraceae; genus Glebionis; species Glebionis coronaria. Next base: position 268,975,419 of record CM046878.1, read on the forward strand.
GTTTTTAATCATTTACATTTTAATTTCCAAGGATTGTTCACTTTTATTTTTAGTTTATTTTTTAAAGTTTCCATTTTACTCTACGACAATTTTCTTACTTTCTTTTAGTTTTAAAATTTAGATAATTAAACAAAACCATCCTCTTGTTTTCCAAAAGACAATTGAGTCACACTCTTAGCCGGTAATCAATTCGAAAAGATCGGACGAAAATATTTTATACTTGGCCAAACCCTTGTATTATGGATGTACCATAACCATAACACTAGAGGCACTGGTGTTATGACTTCACCACGGCGGAGTGATAGCTCGTGGTGTCCCTTTCAAATATTTGCCCATTATTGTATTATTATAATCATGTGGGGCGTATGGGTGCATCCTAGGTTTAGTTTCAGTCAGGATTTCATGGTGAATGTGGTGTGTGCCTTGCATCCTTCACAAAGAGCTGATCCCTCCTACCCATTACTAATTAATTAGAGGCATCCCCTCTAATTTGTATGACGAGGTCCCCCCTCCAAGTATTCATGCACGTTGTTGACCTCATGGCCTATATTGGCTTTTGGTATATTAAACTAATACAGATTTTCATAAATAACATAAGCTATGTTTTTAGAACTAAAACCAGTAAACATGACATACGCCTAGGTTTTTCCCAGGACTTATTCATTTCCGCTGCAATTCATGCTTTATATGCTTTATATGATTTCATTCCTTTATGTCCTTATGTTATGCTATATCTCCGTGCAAAGAGCGTTATGCTCAGCCGTTTTCCATTTCCATGTTCCAAAACGGCAGGTACCCAAGGTCGCAAGTAGGATATCCAGAGTATGTGCATTCAGATGGAAGCTATCCGGCCTCTTTTACCTTATGCATTTATTCCTACTTTCTCATACTTTATTTCATTTGGACATTGTTTAGTCCTTTCATTTACAATACTTAATAGTGCTTGTGTGTGAGTTACTTAGACTATCGATGTTTGATTATGGTATTTCTATTTATGGTCATGAATGTTTAGACATTTACCTTGCATGCTTTGATGACACGCCATATTTTACTGTAGCATTCCACCTTAACAAATGGGGTGTTACATAATGTGCACTAACACTTTCCAGGAGTTTGCTTGCAGCTATGCAAAGCATCTACTAAGTCGTAGATCTCCACAGCTCATGGCTTCTCGAACATAACCTTGAGTTCATCAAGCATACACTTAGGCGAAAATAACTCATACTTCTTTTGAAGTGGAGGGGCCATTTTCCCTAACATAAGCAAGCCAAATCCAAGTTCTTCTTAATAGTAGCAGCGTGTTCAAGCCTTTCGGCTTCAGAAGCTCATTCAGCAAGAACCTCCGGATAAAGAGTGGTCAAGATATCAATAGTACCCGCTACTGTCAAGATAATTCTTAGTGAGCGGTACCAATCATTGAAGTTAGGGCCAGTAAGTTCTGGACGACCAAATAATGTTTTGAACACAAAACTTATAGTGTTGTTGTCGGGTTGAGCCATTTCTACAGAAATAAGTTCAATATATTAGTATTTTCGATAAAATACATTCAAGAAAATAAAATTACCCCAACATAAAACCATAGTATTTTCCTTGAAACTATAACCTATATTGACATAAATCCATTACATCAGTTGATCTGCTAGTAATGAATGTATTCAACATAGTAACTTGTCGAACAATTTATTGGCAAACCATTTCCAAATTTTTAGATATTTAAAGGGATTTACATTGCCAAAAAAAACGTTTTGCATTGTAAACATGTTTCATCCCTTCTAAATGCCTTAAGTTTCTAGATCTCACTGTTTAACTTAATTAAGTCGTCTAATCTGAATAACGTAAAGCTATCACACAAACTCTCATTCTATGAAAGTTTTCTTTCCATCACAACATCGTCCAAAATCTCATATGACGACGTAGTAATTTCAATTGTTCGTCAATTAGATAGCATTCGACTTAAATTTTAAGGGTATAAATTTGATGTCAAAATCAATGTATGGAGAAGCATGCATACAACTCCATAGCATAAGTTTAATAAAACATGTAGTAAACTTTTTCACGAGACTAAATTTCTACATAAATTATGTTGAGGTATTGGTTTAACCAATCAAATTTACCCACAACTATTGACAACGTACTTCTTCTAGAACACGGCTAAAGCACAAAGCAATAACCTTATTCATTATGATTCAGATGTGAATTTGCAGTAAATCAATCTTAAGGTATAATGCAAATAATAATCGTAGGTAATTTCAATTTGACGCACAGGCGAGTCGGGAATTTGGTCAGCGACTAATGGCTTAACACCTCCTTCCTTAACCGGGTACATGACCAGCGATGCGTTATACCCACTTTATAGTTTGTCAAAAGGAGTAGGCCGTTAGATTATTATTGAAATTCACCAATCAACGTAATTCTATGTAATTTAGATCTAAAACAAATCTTAATTTTTAATATGATTTAGTCCATATTATTTTTTTAAAAAAAATCCTTGTTTACAACAATTCGAACAATTTTAACATAAACAAGTAAATAAAACTAAATCATAAACACATAAAATAATTTTTATGTGCGATAAATAAATCAAATAGTCACATACATACGATTTATTCAATAATAATCAAATATAGGTTTTTATATTCATATAAAAGTTTTCCCTAATTCAAGATTTATTGAATCAAACGAACAAGTAGCACATAAAATCATATAACCATACAATTTTATGATCCATGAAAACATGCACGTTCATCATGGATCCACCCAAATCTCTTAAAAATTAAATCTCTTCAGATCGTAACCTTTAATTTACGTGACATAACAATTAATCATGAAATTTAATCTAAAATTATACAACATGTAATTTAGGGTTTCAAAAACAATTTGTTTTATAAAATTCGGCCAAAACCCAAATTTTAAAAAAAAAACCCTAATTTTTAAGAAAACCTAAAAAACATGTAGTTTTAACTCAAAACAATAATTAGTTAAAAAAACTTTAGATTTTCGATAATTATAACATGTTAAAACGATGCTCGACGCCAATGAAGGTTTATTAGTTCATGACAATTCTACAAAACCCTAAACGATATCAAAGCACACCTATAGCGGAAGCGATTTAACAAGATCATAACTAACACAATTATAATTAATCGAATTAGGGTTACATACCTTTTAGCTAATGCGATTCCACAAGATAAAGAACGAATCACCAATTAGGGTTTATAACGAACACCACCAAGATATAGTCTAAAGTAAGACTATATTACGTTCTTGTACACACGTAATACAATGAGCTAACAGTGAGTCTAGCACGTGTAAACCGAGCTTCTACGCTTGTGGAAAAATCTACCCAACAACCCTAGAGAGGGGCTAGGACTAGATTATAAGCAAAACCAAAAAACAAGAAAACCAACCGAAACCCTTTGTGGGTTTCTTGTTGCGATCGGCCAAAAGAAAGTGAAGAGAAGGGATAAAAATTATGAAGGCTATGGGGTTGGTTATATAGGCTTACGCAACTTGGTTTTCAAGCAAAAAAAAAGGCAAGTTTTCTTCTCCCTTCTTCTTTGGTGTAGCCGACGGTCGACACCCCCATATGGGGTGTTCTGGAACTTTCTTTTCTTCTTCCTTTTAATTCCACAACGCTTGTTAATACTTAACTCTTAATTATTTAATGGTCGTTAAAGTTATAGCTTGATTTAGTTTAATAAATATAAATATATTTATTAAATAAATTAACTCTTTGCGTATTGAGTGCAATATTATAATCTCAAATTTGATCCTATCACACGACTATAAAGTATATGTCCAAAAACTTTTAATTTTTACCTTAGCGCGGCGGAACATTAATTTGGGGTATTACTTCATAGACAACAATTCATAATGATAGAAAATAACTCAAAAGATTGATTAAATCAACTTTCTTTATATATCATTTAAAAATCAGAGTTTTACAACATGAGGTTCCCAAAATATATGACAATAATTTCAAGCTCGTGCCTCTTCATGTCATCCTTATGCTGCTTCATGCTATCAGTCACAAATACCTGAAATATATGCTTAAAAGTCAACACAAAGGTTGAGTGAACTCATAGGTTTGCAATAACAGTTTTGAATACATGTCTACCACTTTGAGCTACGTTACTATTCGCTCACGTAAACCAATATTTTATTGCACTAAGCTCATAACATCAAAACTAACGAGAATTCACCAAAGTGACCATCATGACAGAATGTCATGACAAGTAATCTATAGGTACGGATTACCCATTAGTTCTAATAAAGTGTTCCCGATTACCCACACACGCGGTAACACAAACAAGATTCGTTACTTCCAATAGATCTATTCGCCATATTAGCACACACAAAACAAAGTTAATGACTTATGAAATTTGGGTAGCAAGTAACAGTTCGAGCACTCGTGTAGTATCATATTTCAGTAAAGTCATACAGTTCAAAAACACATGTATTCCAGTTTTAGCATATATCCTCCTCACGGGTTTTTAACTCATTTAGAAAGCATTAAAAGTGAGGTTATGAACTCACCTGAAATCAGTAAAGTCTGAGCTACATCAGATATATTTCATTCACAAACAAACAACTTGGTCTCACAAACAACAACTTGGTCTCACACAAATCTGGATTAACACATTTTGTATATAGCATGAAGTCTTTGATCTTGAGTTAATAATTTTAAGTATTAATGATGTATTCTTTGATTTATAAATTGTTGTAATTATAGCATCATTGTTTGGGCCATCATACTCAGAAACTATTTTATAAACGTTTGAGGAGCGAGGCCACTTTAAATCGTAAACCCAACCACTCAGTCAGAATGTAATATCGTGATGGAACATCTTTGTACAAAGTTCCCTACTAACATGATACATTATTACTTTATTCAAATGATAAGTATAGTACTTATAGTTTACATAATTACATTTTCAACTCTTATAGTTGTTAATCCCACTTCAATCCATAACACAAGATTTAGATAAAGAAAGAGAAGAAAGTTAGAGAGAGAAACTAGAGAGATGGTGGAAGGTTAATGTTTACTAGAGAGAGAAAGTAAAATGAACCAACACCCTCTTCCACACATGGAAGAGGGTTTATATACCCATAAGCTTGGTGGGCTCATGGGCTCGTTTCCTTGGGCCGGGCTTGGCTTAACTTGGGCTTAGAGCCCCTAACTTATACAATATTAGCTTAAGTACAAGCCCGATTAACCCGACTAACCTATTACATTACAAGACCATTCACGACTAAGATGACCTATTACATTCTTGTTCGACTATATAAAATATAGTGTTAATGCAATAATGCCTAAAAATGTTACTTGCATTTTTCGGTCTCGCCTAGTTTTGATTACGACAATATGTAAAAACAAGCATTTACGAAAACAACGAAAAACGAATTCTTGAGTTCAAGTATTTTCAATTTTACCCATTTTCACTTAAGGTATGAATAAACAAGTACTAACCTTAATCAAGTGATCAAGTGATTAAATCTTTTCTTAAAACTCACCTTTTATTAAGTGTGACAAGTTTTTAATTAAACTTTCTTTTTAAGAAAATATTTTATTAAATTAAATATTTGAAAATTTGAAAATGGCATATTCTTTTTTGATTAGGAATATTCTTTCAGGATATTTCAGATAAGACCTCCACCACTAAAGGACAAAAAGAGAGCGGAATCTACTCTGGTGGTTCCCTAGTGCCTAGGCGGTTCTTTATCGATAAGGTACCGCCGGCTGAGATAAGGAACCACGGACAGATATAGCCGTTGGCCCTTTGTCCTATAAATAGTGGACCTTTCTCATATTTTCTCTTCACCTCTTTTGCACATAAATTTCTAGATTCAAACATACTTCTTAAATCACTCAAATCCTTGATCATTTGATTGATTACTACTTGTTTAGAAGTGAATCTATCTCATCCATCCCTTCCTCTTCAAGTGCAAAGAGAAGAACATTATCATTGTGAAGTGTTGAGTCCACCACCAAAGATCCTTTGAAGATCAAATCTTATACATTTGTTGTTGTGTCATAGTTGTGAAGATCCAAGTAGTTGTGTCTATTTGGAAGTTGTGTATGTACTAAGTGTAGTTGTGTAGATTGGTCCTAGCTACGATTACGGCTCGACTTTTAGCTTAGAGTCGGAAATTGGTTAAGCGACGTGTACGATTTTCTCCACCATAAGGAGCTTGTTGTGTAGTGAACTCTCGAGTAAGGAGTACTCGAGGAGTGGAGTAGGAACGAGGAGTGAGCTTCGTTTCCGAACCACTATAAATCCTTAGTGTTTGGTTTGATCTTTGTTTACCCTTAACTCTTTACATTCTTTATTCTTTGTGCATATACATTAGTTAGTATTAGTTTACTTACACTATCATTGTTCATATTGTGCATAAGAAGATTTCACTTATTTCCTTAAGTCTAAGTTTTTGAGAAAAAGGATTTTTTTTGAAAACCATCATTTAACAAGTAAATATAAGAAACTATTCAACCCCCCCTTTTAGTTTCTAAAATTGGTATCAGAGCGGGTTGCTCAAGTATTTTAAAAGTATATTGTATTTTAAAACTTGAATCGATCTATGGATTCCAACAAGTACCTAGAAGGGCAATCTATGCAAAGACCACCATTTTTTGATACCGATAGTTTTATCTATTGGAAAAATAGATTTGAGACTTATGTGAAATCAAAAGATTTAGATCTTTGGCATGTTTTACCAATGGTGATTTTTTACCTTATCAATTTAATGAAGTTTCTAAAACAAAGAAATTGGTCACTTTTGACAAAGCTAATGACGATACTAAAAAGAAACTTTCGAAAAATAATGTGGCTAAAATGGTGATTTATAATGCCTTACCTAAGAAAGAGTATGAAAGGATTTTTATGTGTGAAACCGCTAAAGATATTTGGAACACTCTTTTAGTAACCCACCAAGGTAATATCCAAGTCAAAGAAAGCAAAATCGATCTTCTTGTCCAACAATATGAACAATTTGTCATCTTAGAAGACGAAGCTATTGATAGTGGTTTTGCTAGATTTAACACTATTATTACTAGTCTAAAAGCACTTGATGAAGGTTTTTCTAGCAAGAACAATGTTAGGAATTTTCTAAGGGCCTTACATCCGAAGTGGAGAGCAAAAGTCACGGCGATCGAAGAATCGAAAGATCTCTGAACTTTATCACTTGATGAACTCATAGGAAACTTGAAGGTTCATGAGATGATAATTTTGAAGGACTCGGAATTGGTGAAAACCAAGAGTGAAAGGAAGTCTCTTGCACTCAAATCCAAGAAGGCACAAAGCGATCATGATAGTTCCTCGGATAGCGATGACGAGGAGTATGCATTGGCGGTGAGAGATTTCCTGAGGTTCTTCAAAATACGAGGTCAACACGTGAGGCAACCCAACAATGACAACAAACCATTCTTAAAGAATCGTTTTGCCAAGAACGAAAAAGGCGATATGAATTGCTTTAGATGTGGTGATCCAAATCATTTCATTAGTGAGTGTTCAAAGCCTTTACGCGATAAGAATCACACGACATTCGTTAGCGGTTCTTGGAGCGATGGCGGTGAAGATGTTGATGACAACCCCAAAGAGGAGAAATGTCTTATGGCTCACACTTCTAAAGAGGTACATTCTGAAACCGAATATTATAGCAATGATAGCTCCACTTTAGATGATACTGAATTAGAAGGCCAATATGATAATTTACACAAACTTAGTCTTAAATTCATAGAAAAGAACAAAATCATAAAATCAACCAAAACTAAGCTTGAAAATGAGATTAATGAACTTAGGGAAAAATTAACCAAGCTTGAGAAAAATAAAGAAGTTGATGTAGGTTGGGTAAGTTGTGAGAAACTTATATTAGAGAATGAAGATCTCAAGAGCACCTCCATTAAACTGGAAAAGTTCATGAAAGGTACTAGTGCTCTTGATGATATGTTAAATAAACAAATTCATTCTAAGGAAAGACTTGGTGTAGGTTTTACCTCAAATGAAGCATCAACCAGTGAACCTAAACAAGTCAGATTTTCAGAAAAACTGTCTGTTGTACGCGGTCCCAGATTGTATGGGGCGGTTCCTTATCATTATGGAACCGCCGCCCTAGATAAGGAACCGCGGTCAGAAAGAATTTTTGATGAAAATCTTGAACTTTCTTAAAAGTCAAATTTAGATATTCTAAGCATCTTATTGTTAACAAGGTAAAATTAACCATACTTGACGAAAATGCCGTTGATAAGTTCTATAAGCCTTTGAGTAAACCTCTAATGGGAAATAGAAGTTTATCAAGACCATCTTCTACTCCACTAAGAGTACGGAATGAGTGTAGGCCTAGAAGTAGAACGACAACACCTAGAAAAGATAGTCAAAACAATTCACGACCTAGAAGTAAAACTCTAACACCTAGAAGGAATAACCACAACTCTAAACCAAGATCAAATACACCTAGGAGAAATAATGAACAACAAAATAGTTATATTAATTACTATCCTCCTCCCTTTTGTTCCCCATGGGGAACCCCTCCTCCATTCATGCATCCCAACCAAATGCAAGGGATGTTTGGAACTAACAATTTTGGACCCATGAGATATTGGGGACCAAATGTTTGATCGTGTATGTTGTTACCTAGATATGCTTGGGAATTGATTTGGAGCCCAACGAGTGGATTAAGGATAGTGGTTGTTCTAAATACATGACGGGTAATCGAAGTTTGTTCTCGCGCTACAAAGCATATGATGGAGGTAACGTCACATTCGCTAGTAGTCTACGTGGTAATATCATTGGCAAAGGTACGGGTTTCTCTTGACTCCATGACTATTGAAGATGTTGAGCACGTAGATAATTTAGGGTTTAACCTTTTAAGCATAGGTCAAATTTGTGACAATAGGTGTAAGGTAATCTTTTCGGAAAATGACAGTGAAATCGTAAAAGATGGAAAGGTTATTGGAAAAGGTGTTAGAAAGAATGGGCTTTATGTCATGAAGGTCAATAAGAAGTCAAAAGACAACATATGTCTTGTGACTATAGATGATAGTTCTACTCTTTGGCATAGGAGATTAGGTCACGCTAATATGCGTCTAATTCAATCTTTAGTCTCTAAGGAGTTGGTAAGACACCTCCCCAAGATGAAGTTTGATAGTCACTTTTGTGATGCTTGCAAAGTTGGAAAGCAAGTTCACTCAAGTCACAAAGCCAAGAATTTGGTTTCAACCTCTCGGTGCTTAGATCTCCTACATATGGATCTCTTTGGACCTTCCGCCATACGGAGTTATGGAGGTAACCTTTATACCCTAGTTATAGTTGACGACTACTCTAGATTCACTTGGACTAGATTTTTGGCATCTAAGAATGAAGCTTTCGATCATTTCGAAATCTTTAGTCGAAGAATTCAAAATCAACTAGGATGTCCAATTGTCTCTATTAGGATGGATCATGGTAGGGAATTTGATAATGAAGTGCAATTTGGTGCCTGTTGTGAAGCTCATAGTATTACCCATAACTTCTCAGCTCCTCGCACTCCACAATCAAATGGGGTAGTTGAAAGGAAGAATAGGACCATCCAAGAGATGAGTAGGACGATGTTAAATGAGCAATCTTTGCCTCAAAAGTTTTGGTGCAATGCCGTGGACACATCGACTTATATTCTCAACCGAATTCTTATTAGGCCTTTCCTAGGAAAGACCCCCTATGAGATTCTTAAAGGTAAGAAACCCTCATTGGAATACTTTAGGGTGTTTGGAAGCAAGTGCTTTATCCTCAACACCAAAGACTACCTTACCAAGTTCGAGCCAAAGTCTTACGAAGGTATCTTTTTAGGTTATTCCCAAACTAGCAAAGCCTACATAGTCCTCAATAGAACCTCAGGCGTAATTGAAGAATCACTTAACGTGACTTTTGATGAAACCCCTCCTTTAACCAAGACACCACCATTGGTTGATGATGACTTGGATGAAGTAGAAGTAGTTAAAGCCAAAGAGGTTAGAAAAATAGGAGTTGAAGATCTTAGTGTTGAAAAGGAAGTAAACATTAAGGAGTCTAAGGATCATACTCTCAATAATATCATTGGTGACTTAAATCAAAGGACCCTAAGATCTCAAGTCCAAAACCAAAGAAACTTCTTTTGTTTCGTCTCCTTGATTGAACCAAAGAATGTTAAAGAAGCTTTGACGGATGAGAGTTGGGTCATTGCGATGCAAGAAGAATTGAATCAATTTGTTGCTAATGATGTTTGGGAACTTGTTCCTCCACCTAGAAGTTCTACCATTATAGGAACCAAATGGGTATATAGGAATAAGCTAGATGAGAATGGTGTTGTCTCTCGTAACAAAGCTAGACTTGTAGCTCAAGGCTATAATCAACAAGAAGGGATTGATTATGATGAGACATATGCACCGGTAGCAAGATTAGAATCCATTAGAATCCTTTTATCCTATGATTGTGCCTTAGACATTAAGCTTCAACAAATGGATGTAAAGAGTGCGTTTCTTAACGGTTTGATCAATGAGGAGGTATATGTGGCTCAACCTCCCGGCTTCATTGATTTTTAGAAACCGGATCATGTTTACAAGCTTAAGAAGGCACTTTATGGTCTTAAACAAGCACCCAAAGCTTGGTATGATAGACTTAAAGCGTTTCTTGTTAAACATGAGTATACCATGGGGATGGTAGACATCACGCTCCTTACAAAGAAGAAAGGTTCTCACCTCATAATCGTGCAAATATATGTTGATGACATTATATTTGGCTCAACTTGTCAAGAATTGTGTGATGACTAATACTTCGCTTTTGGCTAGGTATAAAATATTATCGATATAGTTCCGAATCTTTTCGAATTGAAAACCGGTCTAAAGTGCGACTCAATCGTCTTTTGGTGAATCAAAGGTTTGGTTGATTTGTTTTAAACTATTTGCAAGTAATTAAAGTGTCGTCGAGTAAAATGGAATTTAAAAGGTTAATTTGAATGACGAGTAAAAATAAATGAATATAAACTTAAAGGTAAAATGGAAAAGATCTAACTCACTAAATAAAACTAACACTTCGAAAATTTTCAGAAAATAAAAGTACTATAAGAAAGTGCTATCGAAAGAAACCAAAACAAACCAAAAAGGCCCCCGATCGGAATGTTTTCCGATCGGTTGATCGGAATGTAGGCGGAGCAACCCAATCGGAATACGTAAACACTCCAGTCGGAATATTAAGTGGTGACACCGTCGGAATACTTGTGAAACACCCCAATCGGAAAACGGGGCAAATTACCTGCCGTCGGAATACGAAGATCAATCGGAATAACAAGCAGAGGACCAATCGGAAAGGTTAAACCCTAATCCGATTGATCAGTCGGAAAGTGGAGTATGGTGTGCCGTTGGAATAAGGGTCCAATCGGAAAGGGAAGTTAACAACCTTTCGAAAATGAAGGAAATCAGTTAGGAGATACCCCCGGTCGGAAAAACCAATCGGAAAGGGGCTTAAAACCCTTTCCGAAATTTGTGGAAAATGTAAAAGCTAGGTAATAAGCTAAAGTATTAAGCTCATACCCGAAACTTATAAATCCAAATAAGTAACCGAATCAAATAAGCACTTTTATCAACTTATCTAACTCGAAATCAAGCAACTTTTTAGATTAAACAATAAAAACATAAACTTTTTAATAAAACTTTTTAATAAGAAAAATAAGCTAATCATAAAAATAAGCCAATAAGCACAAAAGTCTTATAGCTTAATCAAATGAAAACTTATAAAATGATCAAAAGATTAACTTTTTAGCATGAAATCAATTAGAACAACACGGATCACATGATAATCACACCAAAATCAATCTTAAATCAAAGAAAAGTAGAATGAGATTAAGAGATAAAAGCTTAAAATGGAACTTGATTAATAAAAATAAGCAATACAAAGAGTTAATCTTGAAAAATTAAAAGAAAAAGATGAACTAGTGAGAGAAAGTTTAAGACTTTCTCTCTCTAAAAACTAAAAAGTGAAAAATTAACTAAAAACTCTAACCACCCTCCTAATGACCATTAGGAGCGTATTTATAGGGAAGGTGGAAGGAGTGCATGTGTTGCATCTTCTTTCTTGCTTTCTTCACGTTTTCTCGACTCGACTTTAATTCTTCGTCTTTGTCGTCTCGGGATTTGAACTTGTCTTTTAATTTTCTTCTTCTATTAGACTTAAGTTCTTCGACTTCGTTAAACTTCCGTCTTTTGACTTTTTCTTCGATAAATCTTCAGAATAGGTCTTGGACTTCATTCTTTTTGCACTCTTGATCTTTTGACTTCGTCTTTTTCCCGTTTTCTTCAGTAAAAGCCCGTGAAAGCCCGTGTTTTCTTCCTTTTTCATATTTAGGTCCTCAAACACAATAAAAACACAAACCACGCATAATTCCGACTTTTACGACATAAATCACACGTTTTGGTCTTGTTATTATTGGAAATAAGTGGTAAAAGGATAAGTGTTTTCACACTTATTAAATCCCCTACACTTGACCATTGCAATGCCCTCATGCAATGCATTAGTTTTTAAAGCACGGTTTACATTTTCCATAATAAATAACCCACCTTGGCCTTTATTAAGTACTAAACATAAAAGATAGAAATAAGTAAAGAAATTAAAAACTTACATTGGGTTTTGGCGGCCATGAATGTTTATCATCCTCAAGTTTCACGTTCCCCATACCAAGCTTAAAAACGAGATCATTGTTATTATAAGTTAGCAAGCTATCACGAACTCATGTGGGCCAATTATTCACTTAGACTCCTTATTCCTAGGTGTATCTCTTATATTTTATTTTTGTCTTGAATGATCACGAGGATGCATTGTTTGACTTATTTCGATAGTTATTTAGTCCGAAAATAAGGTGAACGATTTAATCAATAGTTAGCTAAAGGACCAAATCTTTTAAAACTGCTTCTCGGGATATCAGAAAGTTCATATCTTGGCATAACTTGGTTCGCGATTTGAGACCTTTCTCGGGCCGATATTTGGCAGCGACTTCATACTTCGAATCTTCGAGAGACGTTCTTGAAATTATGGTCTTCTCTTCATAATAGGAATTTCTTCGCTTGAAGTTTTTAAGAGATTCTTCATCTTTGGACCACGACTTTTTCATTTTTCTCCAATCTTTATTTTGGACTTTGATATACAACGATCCGCCTCCTTTTAGGACTTGGATCTATTTATCCTCATACCTTGTTAGGGTCTTTTTGGATAGACTTCTCCATGACTTTTGGGGAGTTTTTGCTTTTCGTCGTGTGTCTCGATCCTTCATATTGATTTTCGATAAATGATTCTTCACATCACTTTTGGATCTTTAGCAACAAAATGTAGCCCTCATGCCTTGTTAGGGCCTTTTCGGACTCGCCAATCTTCGCGCCCCGCTTCATAAGTTATGCCTTGGCTATGAACTCTCGTCATTACCGAGCAACTTTTAAACGATCTGGGGCTAGAAGCTAAGTAACCTTTTAAATCGTACAACCTTATTTATTAGCAGATAATTTATTAGCAAGCGGAGGGAGAATAGGCTCATAATTAACTCACATAAATTCACGAAAGAGTACCGAACTTATAATTGACTCTATCATCTCTCGTTCTCCACAGTTTAAAATCTCAAGGAATGAGACTCGTGGATGCTTAGCCAATTAAATCAAAGTTTTGGGTTTTCGAGTCGCCTATAGGATCTTGCAAATTCTTGGACTTTTTCAAGTTTAGAAATCGCGTTTTAAAGTTCCCTTGATAAGCGACTCTCTAGGATCAATTATAGGAACTTGCGAAAAGTTCTTGTTCTTAACCCGTGAGGGTTAAGACTTTCGCGTTTTATAGCTCCCTATATAAAAGCCTAGCAAAACTTGACTTAAACACGTTAAGGATACTAGCTAGAGTAAACTTAGGCAAGTAAACTCGGGTTGAGTCAAAATATTCACGACTAAGAAAAATCTAAAACCACTTTATTGAAAATTTATTCTAGCAACGGAAAGAAACTAAACATGATAAAGGAAAGTACGACTATACAACTAGGCCAAAATAGATTAAAAATTTTGAAAAATGTCGAAAAATCAAATTTTCCGGTTAAAATGAGGGCAAATTCATGGAAAAGACCACTTACTTCGATAGAAGTCCCCCCTACACTTGAGATAAACATTGTCCTCAATGTTTAAGCATGTGGGAGTAAACTCCCCTACACTTAGGACATTGTGCACTTTGTTTAAATCTTGCTAAGGAAAGGACAACTAAAGTGAATTCAATGTGAACATATAGAATATGAAATATTGAATCACAAGAGTTTAGGATAGAACCGGGAAGATGGAAAACACGGTATCACGGTTCGTCAAAAGTCATCAAGATGCTCTCAGAAGCTTAAATCCCTGCACAGCACAAGAAACAAAACAACAAACATATGCGGGGCTCCCCCTACACTTATTATGAAAGCAGGATAGAACACGGGTTGCCTCCCGAGAAGCGCTTGTTTTTGTTCACCGAGTCATGAGCCTGACTCGACCCAATTTTAGTTCATGGGGAACGTGGTGAGGGATGGAATCATCTCCTGTGAGATGTCCTCACCAAAGTACAGCTTCAAACGCTGGCCATTCACCTTGAAATTGGGCCCATTCGGTTGAGATAGCTCAATGGTCCCATATGGAAAGACTTTGGCGACGGTGAATGGACCAGTCCAGCGGCTCTTCAACTTGCCAGAGAAGATCTTCAACCGAGAGTTGAAGAGTAAGACTTGATCACCAACATTGAACTCTCGGTTCTTGATTTTAGCATCGTGGATCATCTTCGTCTTCTCCTTGTAGATCAGCGAGTTCTCATAAGCTTCATTCCTTAGTTCATTTAGCTCGTTGAGTTGAACCTTACGATGATCACCGGCTTTGATGATGTCGAAGTTAGCCCACTTCAAGGCCCAGTGCGCCTTATGTTCCAGCTCGATGGGTAGGTGGCAAGCTTTCCCGTACACAAGACGATATGGTGTACAACCGATCGGGGTCTTGTAAGCAGTACGGAAAGCCCACAGAGCATCATCTAACTTATCGACCCACGCGGCGCGATGCTCTCCTACAGTTCGCTCCAAAATTCTCTTCAAGCCACGATTGGAAATTTCGGCTTGCCCATTGGTTTGGGGATGATAAGCGGTGGAAAGACGGTGATTGACACCATACTTAGCCATGACTCGTGCAAATTGATCGTTGCAAAAATGAGTCCCACGGTCACTGATGATAGCACGAGGAACGCCAAATCGAGCGAAAAGCTGCTTCAAAAAGTTCACAACCACCCTCGCATCATTCGTAGGAAGAGCCTTAGCTTCAACCCATTTAGAAACGTAGTCGACGGCGACGAGGATGTACTTGTTCCCTTTGGAGGATGGAAATGGCCCCATAAAGTCGATGCCCCATACATCAAAGATTTCACATTCCTGTATGAAATTTTGAGGCATCTCATCCTTATGTGTGATCTTGCCTTGACGTTGGCAAGCATCACAATGCTTAACCATTTCGTGAGCGTCACGATAAATGGTGGGCCAGTAGAATCCGGAATCAAACACTTTCTTAGCGGTGTAGTTGGGACCAAAGTGACCACCAGTGGGTCCTTTGTGGCAAGCTTGGAGGATGTCAAAAGCTGCCGGTCCGTCAACGCATCGACGAATAATCAGATCAGCACACTGTTTGAATAGATAAGGGTCATCCCAAAAGTAAGTCTTAACATCGTTCAAGAACTTCTTCTTTTGTTGGGATGTTAACCCTTGGATGAGAATACCACCCGCTAAGTAGTTTGCGATGTCTGCAAACCACGGGGTGCCATCAAGATTGAGATTTATAGACATTAGAGTCTCCAGGGGGAAAGAGTCATTTATTTCTTTGTTTGGATGATCCCCCTGATATGGATCCTCAAGTCGACTCAAATGATCCGCGGCCAGGTTTTCAGCACCCTTCTTGTCACGAATTTCAATGTTGAATTCTTGAAGGAGCAAAACCCAGCGAAGAAGTCTTGGCTTAGAATCATTCTTTGTCATCAAGTACTTCAACGCGGAATGGTCCGTGTATACGATGGTGGTGGATAAAACAAGATAGGGGCGAAATTTCTCAAAAGCATAGACAACAGCTAAAAGTTCTTTTTCGGTTGTCGTATAATGCAATTGAGCCCCCGTCATTGTTTTGCTAGCGTAGTGGATTGGTTGGAAGTGTTTATTCACTTGTTGGCCCAAAACCGCACCAATAGCAAAGTCGCTAGCATCGCACATCAATTCAAAAGGCAGCTCCCAATTTGGGGTAACCAAGACCGGTGCCTTAGTTAGCTTATCCTTGAGAAGATTGAAGGCTTCGAGACACTCTTTAGAAAAGATAAAAGGAGTATCTTTTTCCAAGAGGTGGGTCATCGGGCGAGCGATTTTAGAGAAATCTTGAATGAATCTACGATAGAAGCCCGCATGACCCAAAAAACTTCTCACACCCTTCACAGTTGAAGGTGGAGGTAATTTGGCTATGACATCAACTTTAGCACGGTCGACTTCAAGCCCGGCTTAAGAGATTTTGTGTCCTAGCACAATGCCTTCTTTTACCATAAAATGGCATTTTTCCCAATTTAGAACAAGGCGAGTGTCTTCGCACCGCTTAAGCATACGTTCCAAATTGGCAAGGCAAGCAGAGAAGGAATCCCCGAAGACCGAGAAATCATCCATGAAGACTTCCATGGTTTGCTCAACCATGTCATGGAAGATAGCCAACATGCACCTTTGGAAAGTCCCGGGGGCATTGCATAAGCCAAAAGGCATTCGTTTATAAGCAAATGTGCCGTAGGGACAAGTGAATGTTGTCTTCTCTTGATCTTGGGGATCGATGGGTATTTGAAAATAACCCGAGAAACCATCCAGAAAGCAGTAATATTCATTACCCGCTAGACGTTCAAGCATTTGGTCCATAAAAGGTAGAGGGAAATGATCCTTTCTCGTGGCATCATTGAGTTTGCGGTAGTCTATACAAACTCTCCACCCAGTAACGAGACGGGTAGGAATTAACTCGTTGTTTGCATTGGGCACAACGGTGATTCCGCCTTTCTTAGGCACACAATGGACTGGACTAACCCACGGTGAATCCGAAATAGGGTAAATCATACCCGCATCAAGAAGTTTGATAACCTCTTTTTTGATGACTTCATGGATTTTAGGATTCACCCTTCGTTGACTTTGAATTGTGGGCTTAAAGTCGTCCTCCATGAGAATTTTATGTGTGCAGAAATGAGGATCAATTCCGCGGATGTCGGAGATTTTCCAAGCGATAGCGCGTTTATGCTTCTTCAAAACAGCGACAAGGCGTTCTTTTTCGTCTTCTTTCAGATCCTTTGCGATGATGACCGGTAGCTTCTCGTCGTCTTCCAGAAAAACGTACTCAAGATGAGAAGGTAGGTCCTTAAGCTCAAGAGTAGGAGGATCCTCAATAGATGGTGAAACTAACGATGGATCATCATTAGTCACCTCTTTAGGAGCAGGGGGAGACAACGGGTCCTCATTGAGAAGTCTCTCAATAGTACGAATATCTTCATCCCAATTGGTGGACAAATTATCATACTTAATATCGAGAGGACCCAAGCTAGCTTCGAAATCATCCAAGTCACTTTCTCCAAAAGGAGTCAATGCTGGAGCAATTGAGGCAACGGTCTCAACATTGGGTAGAGAAGAAAGAGTACTTTTGCAAGCATCATGAAAATGTTCTTCACAAGCCTCATCGAGAACATCAATAGCATTAACACTCTCATACGAATAAGGTTGCTTAGAAATCTTACCCATGTTGAAGACAATTTTATCGTCACCAACTCTCATGATTATTTCGCCTGCGGCAACATCAATGAGAGTGCGACCGGTCCTCAGAAATGGACGTCCAACGATTAATGGAACACGGGGATCCATCTCGTAGTCAACGACAACAAAATCCGCCGGGAAGGTGAATTTGTCGACGCCAACAAAGACATCTTCGGCTATCCCCACTGGATAAGCAACCGTACGGTTGGCTAATTCCAAAGTCATTTTAGTGGGGACTAGCTCGGGGAGAGATAATTGCTTCCAAACACTTAAAGGCATTAAGTTTATACTGGCACCTAGATCGGCTAGGGCCATGCAATTCTCTACTCCCGGGAAGTTGCAAGGAATCAAGAAGCGACCCGGATCACCAAGTTTGGTGGGCAATTTCCTTAAGAGCACTGCGGAGCAGTTCTCATTAAGTTGGGTCTGAGCAATGTCAAGAAGCTTTTCTTTATCACTTAAAAGATCTTTAAACATCTTAGCGTATTTGGGCATGTGAGCGAGAGCCTCGGCAAAGGAGATGTTAAAATTCAATTGTTTAAACATTTTTAGAAAGTTTGAAACCTGAATATCATCCTTGCTCTTTTGCTTCTCTTTCCTCAACCTTGAGGGATAAGGTATATTGGGTGAAGAAGAAGGCTTTAAGGGAATAGGATCACTCACAACCACGGGTGGTGGGGAAATGGGGATAGAAGGTGAAGGAGGTGGGGAAAGTTGCTCTTGTTCCTTGTTCACAATCACCGGTGGAGGTGTAGGACGCTCGGGTTCCATATAACCTTTTCCACTACGAGTGGTGATTGCTTTCATCTCCCCCCTTGGATTCGCAACGGTATTACTCGGAAGAGTACCCGAAGAAGAGGGTTGATTACTTTGGATGAGCGAACCAATCATATCACGAAGGTGAAGAGCTTGATTGTTAAAAGAGTTTTGCATGTTGGCATTAATATCATTGCTGTGTTTTGCCATATCATTCCTTAGCTCGGCTCGAATATCGCTCCCTTGTTTCACCATGTCATTCTTCAAGTTGACAAATTGACTCTGAAGATTCGTCACCATCTCACGATTAGTCTTCATGAACGTCTCGACGTCTTGACTTACTGCCATCGGTTGATTGAGAGGTGGATCTTGGTAAGCTTGAGAATTTCCTTGAGTTGGGTATGGGTTTCTTTGGGATTGATATTGATTTTGAGCACGAGGTTGGGATTGGTTGTTTCGGTTAAAGCTTTGTTGTTGGTTTTGGTTTGCAGGAGGGAAACCAGGAGGAGCAAGATAATTGTTGGATCGATAACTTAGCAAGTTACGGTCTCCTTGAGGGCGGGCTTGATAGCCTCCCGTAGGATAAGTACCATATGCTGCGTTAACGTCTTCAGAATAATTGCCGTGAGTAGAAGGACACTCATTGTAGGAATGAGGACCACCACATGTGTCACAAGAGATAACAACGGCTTTAGCTTGTTGAGTTTGGTTAGAAGTTAAAATTTGGAGACTTTTGTTGATATCAAGAAGAGCACGTTCCAAAACAGATGAGTTGGTGGTGGAAGAAGTAGACGAAACATTGACTCTCTGATTAGATCTTGAGGATGCGGAAGAATCCCAATTCTTGTGGTGAGTAGTCATGTTTTCAATCAACTCTCGACACTCCTCCGGTCTCCTTTTCATAAAAGTACCACCGGCGGCGGCATTGATCGTGTCACGATCACGAAAAGTGAGACCATTGTAGAAGGTGTCAATGAGAGTAACGGGGAGCATATTGTGATTAGGACAACGGTCGATCAAATCATTGTAACGTTCCCAAGCATCGAAAAGTGATTCATCATTCTCTTGCATAAATCCACTGATTTGGTTACGAAGGCTAGTGACCATGGATGGGGGAAAGTAGCGCGATAAAAAGCGTTGAGTCATGTCGTTCCACGTATGAATAGAATTCTTAGGAAGACGGTCAAACCATTTTTCGGCATGGTGAGAAAGTGAGTGTGGAAAAAGTTGAAGGCGAAGGTCATCCATAGAAACACCGGGGCACTTCATGCTTTGGGTCATGGTAATGAATTTGTCGAGGTGTTTGTTGGCATCATCATCCGGAATTCCACGAAACGGGTTCGTTTGCACTTGTTGTATCATGTGATGCTTCAACGAAAACTCCTGAGCCGTGACGTGCATTGGCGCAATCGGGCCTCCGCGTCCGTTCATGGTGGGTTGGCACAATTCCTCCATGGTTCGTAAATCAGGTAGAAGGACATTGTTGTTGTAGTTATTGTTGTGGTTGTTATTCAAATTATTTTGAGGTGGGTGATTATTGTTGTTGTTAACACCAGCCATATCTAAATCTTCACGATTCTCGGGCTCAGAATATTTCGTAGATCTAGTACGCATGCACCTGCAGAAGAAAAATATACACAAGGAATATCTATATAATCTTTTTGGTTTTTATAGGTTTTTTAATGTTTTTGTATTTTTGAAAAGTTTTATAATTTTTATGGATTTTTGGAAATTTTTATATCAATGAAAATAACGTTCAAAGAACGGATCCCAAAATTCAATGCGTCTCTCACTAGAAACCGTTTATCTTAACGAAAAGAGCCGGCAGCGGCGACATTTAATACTTCGCTTTTGGCTAGGTATAAAATATTATCGATATAGTTCCGAATCTTTTCGAATTGAAAACCGGTCTAAAGTGCGACTCAATCGTCTTTTGGTGAATCAAAGGTTTGGTTGATTTGTTTTAAACTATTTGCAAGTAATTAAAGTGTCGTCGAGTAAAATGGAATTTAAAAGGTTAATTTGAATGACGAGTAAAAATAAATGCATATAAACTTAAAGGTAAAATGGAAAAGATCTAACTCACTAAATAAAACTAACACTTCGAAAATTTTCAGAAAATAAAAGTACTATAAGAAAGTGCTATCGAAAGAAACCAAAACAAACCAAAAAGGCCCCCGATCGGAATGTTTTCCGATCGGTTGATCGGAATGTAGGCGGAGCAACCCAATCGGAATACGTAAACACTCCAGTCGGAATATTAAGTGGTGACACCGTCGGAATACTTGTGAAACACCCCAATCGGAAAACGGGGCAAATTACCTGCCGTCGGAATACGAAGATCAATCGGAATAACAAGCAGAGGACCAATCGGAAAGGTTAAACCCTAATCCGATTGATCAGTCGGAAAGTGGAGTATGGTGTGCCGTCGGAATAAGGGTCCAATCGGAAAGGGAATTTAACAACCTTTCGAAAATGAAGGAAATCAGTTAGGAGATACCCCCGGTCGGAAAAACCAATCGGAAAGGGGCTTAAAACCCTTTCCGAAATTTGTGGAAAATGTAAAAGCTAGGTAATAAGCTAAAGTATTAAGCTCATACCCGAAACTTATAAATCCAAATAAGTAACCGAATCAAATAAGCACTTTTATCAACTTATCTAACTCGAAATCAAGCAACTTTTTAGATTAAACAATAAAAACATAAACTTTTTAATAAAACTTTTTAATAAGAAAAATAAGCTAATCATAAAAATAAGCCAATAAGCACAAAAGTCATATAGCTTAATCAAATGAAAACTTATAAAATGATCAAAAGATTAACTTTTTAGCATGAAATCAATTAGAACAACACGGATCACATGATAATCACACCAAAATCAATCTTAAATCAAAGAAAAGTAGAATGAGATTAAGAGATAAAAGCATAAAATGGAACTTGATTAATAAAAATAAGCAATACAAAGAGTTAATCTTGAAAAATTAAAAGAAAAAGATGAACTAGTGAGAGAAAGTTTAAGACTTTCTCTCTCTAAAAACTAAAAAGTGAAAAATTAACTAAAAACTCTAACCACCCTCCTAATGACCATTAGGAGGGTATTTATAGGGAAGGTGGAAGGAGTGCATGTGTTGCATCTTCTTTCTTGCTTTCTTCACGTTTTCTCGACTCGACTTTAATTCTTCGTCTTTGTCGTCTCGGGATTTGAACTTGTCTTTTAATTTTCTTCTTCTATTAGACTTAAGTTCTTCGACTTCGTTAAACTTCCGTCTTTTGACTTTTTCTTCGATAAATCTTCAGAATAGGTCTTGGACTTCATTCTTTTTGCACTCTTGATCTTTTGACTTCGTCTTTTTCTCGTTTTCTTCAGTAAAAGCCCGTGAAAGCCCGTGTTTTCTTCCTTTTTCATATTTAGGTCCTCAAACACAATAAAAACACAAACCACGCATAATTCCGACTTTTACGACATAAATCACACGTTTTTGTCTTGTTATTATTGGAAATAAGTGGTAAAAGGATAAGTGTTTTCACACTTATTAATGACTTTGCCAAAATCATGCATGATGAGTTTGAAATGAGTATGATGGGAGAACTTAACTTCTTTTTATGACTCCAAATTAAACAAATGGACGATGGTATTTTCTTTAGTCAATCTAAGTATGCTAAAGAAATGCTAAAGAAATTTGGATTAAAAGAATCTAGACCAATGAAGACCCCAATGGCCACGGATACTAAACTCACCGTGTCGGTAGACAAAACCAAATATAGAGGTATGATTGGTAGTTTGTTGTACCTAACGGCAAGTCGACCGGATATCATGTTTAGTGTTTGCCTTTGTGCTCGCTCCCAAGAGGCTCCCAAAACCTCTCACCTTGAAGCGGTTAAGCGTATCTTCCGATACATTAAGGGCACTATACATTTAGGATTATGGTATCCTAAAGGGACCAGCGTAGAAACCATTGTCTACGCGGACACGGATCATGCGAGAGACTATGTGGACCGGAAAAGCACTAGTGGTGTTTGTACCTTCATGGGTTGTTTAACTTCTTGGTTCTCCAAGAAACAAACCGCTCTTGTGATATCCACCACGGAAGCCGAGTATGTGAGTGCCGGAAAAGCATGCCAACAAGCTCTATGGATGAAGCAAGCGCTTGTTGATTACGGATTTTGCCTTGATGATGTTCCCATCATGTGCGACAATAAAGGTGCTATAGACCTTAGCAAGAATCCTGTGCAACATTCGCGAACCAAGCACATAGAAATTCGTCACCATTTCCTTAGGGATAATGTTCAAAAGGGGAACATTTCAATTAAAAAGGTACCCTCCGAGGATAACTTAGCCGACATCTTCACTAAGCCACTTAAGAGGGAACCTTTTAATTACTTGCGTCTAGGTCTAGGATTAATGGAACATATTCCTTAATTGCTTTCCCTTTATTGAGTTTCTTATTTTCTTTTGAGTCTTTTATCACTTTTAGTCATTGAGTCTCCTAAACTCTTCTTGAAAATCTTCTCTTCTCCTTTTCAAAATCCTCAAAGTCTCTTTCGAAAATGGTCAAGAAATGTTTTGACATTGTTAATTCAATCTAAAAACGTTTTTCATAGATTCTTGCTATTAATCTCGAGCTTACATAATTCATATGTATGATTCTCTCAAACATAGCAAGAACAAGATATAATCATGGAGGATCATTGTGTCGTGACTTAAGGTCTTGTCTTACACACCTCCTACATCGATTTTTAAAATCCATGTATTTTGGTCAAATCCCTATTTGGTGAGTTAGTATGTATTCTCTTTGTCTATCTTTGCTTTTAAGCATATCCGTATGATAAGTTAGACTAGAAAAATAAGATTTGCTGAAAAATCTTCCTTCACAACCAAAACACAGCCTCTGTAGGTGGTTCCATATATGAACCGCGGTCCCTTATCAATAAGGAACCACCGGAAGCAATAAGGAACCGTGTACAGTGCTTCCTTTTTCGGGTATTACTGAAATTCCAAATTTGTTCCAACATTTTTGAGAATCTTTGTCTCAACCCTTTGACCACCCTAAAAATACCTTGAGCCTTCCCTATTTAACCATAAGCATTTTGCCATACTTCACATCCCAAAATATCTTATTCTCCAAATGAAAGCCTTGATTCTCCTGCATTTTCCCCAATTGCTTTCAATCCCAACTAACCCAAGAACACTCTTAATCACATTTCTCCTACCAAGAATGTTGATTGTGGAACATCTTTTCTTCCACCACCACCCTTTAGTGTTCTTCCTCCTTCTCATGATAATGTCATGCACCATGGGACATATTGTCATTGTTGTTAATATCAACATCTTGCTATGGCACACATCTATGAGGAGTTGAGCTACATCAAGAGTCTCCTAATTAAGCCTCCTCTTCTCTTTGATTATGAGATCTCCACCAAGCCACCACCACCACCTTCCGCCACTACCTTGTCTTTTATATAAGCATTGGTTGCTTATCCACAAGACACCTTATTTAAGCAAATCTTAGAATTCTAGATTAACTAGGATTAGATTTATGCTTTTGGCTTGTTTCCTCTTTCATATATCTTTGTATGACTTCACTTGGATCTTAGTCTTTGTGTTTTCTTCTCTTTTTATTTTATTTTTTTTGTGACCTATAGCTATCTCTTGTTGGTTGTCTCTTTTGTTCAACTAAACCTTCTATGTAGCTTGTCACCATATCTAGATTCCTCGGTGCCCCAAGCAAGGGGGAGTAAGCACCAATGGGGAGTCTTTGCAAAGTCCGTCTCTTCAACACCGGCTTGTGCAAACTTTTTGCTTCGACAAAGGGGGAGAAATGAATAAACTCGTCTTCGAAAATCTTGTTTTTGTGTGATTGAGTTTATGTATTGTCTAAATCAAAAAGGTGGAGATTGTTAATGCAATAATGCCTAAAAACGTTACTTGCATTTTTCGGTCTCGCCTAATTTTGATTACGACAATATGTAAAAACAAGCATTTACGAAAACAACGAAAAACGAATTCTTGAGTTCAAGTATTTTTCATTTTACCCATTTCACTTAAGGTATGAATAAACAAGTACTAACCTTAATCAAGTGATCAAGTGATTTAATCTTTTCTTAAAACTCACCTTTTATTAAGTGTGACAAGTTTTTAATTAAACTTTCTTTTTAAGAAAAAGTTTTATTAAATTAAATATTTGAAAATTTGAAAATGGCATATTTTTTTTTAGATTTGGAATATTCTTTCAGGATATTTTATAATCAGATAAGACCTCCACCACTAAATGACAAAAAGGGAGCGGAGTCTACTCTGGCGGTTCCCTAGTGCCTAGGCGGTTCCTTATCGATAAGGTACCGCCGGCTGAGATAAGGAACCGCGGGCAGATATAGCCCTTGGCCCTTTGTCCTATAAATAATGGACCTTTCTCAGATTTTCTCTTCACCTCTTTTGCACATAAATTTCCATATTCAAACATGCTTCTTAAATCACTCAAATCCTTGATCATTTGATTGATTACTACTTGTCTAGAAGTGAATCTATCTCATCCATCCCTTCCTCTTCAAGTGCAAAGAGAAGAACACTATCATTGTGAAGTGTTGAGTCCACCACCAAAGATCCTTTGAAGATCAAATCTTATACATTTGTTGTTGTGTCATAGTTGTGAAGATCCAAGTAGTTGTGTCTATTTGGAAGTTGTGTATGTACTAAGTGTAGTTGTGTAGATTGGTCCTAGCTACGATTAGGGCTCGACTTTTAGCTTAGAGTCGGAAATTCGTTAAGCGAGGTGTACGGTTTTCTCCACCATAAGGAGCGTTGTGTAGTGAACTCTCGAGTAAGGAGTACTCGAGGAGTGGAGTAGGAACGAGGAGTGAGCTTCGTTGCTGAACCACTATAAATCCTTTGTGGTTGGTTTGATCTTTCTTTACCCTTAACTCTTTACATTCTTTATTCTTTGTGCATATACATTAGTTAGTATTAGGTTACTTACACTATCATTGTTCATATTGTGCATAAGAAGATTTCACTTATTTCCTTAAGTCTAAGTTTTTGAGAAAAAGGATTTTTTTGAAAACCATCATTTAACAAGTAAATATAAGAAACTATTCAACCCCCCCCCCCCCCCCCCCTTCTAGTTTCTACATATAGAGCTAACAATCTCCCCCAATGTATCGGTCATCCTTAAAATGCATAAGATGAATGAATGAATACATTCTTGTGGAGGCGATCTTCCTTCTTGGGTCTTGTATCTTGGTCTTGATCTTGTTTGTAACGGTTTCGTTCCTTCATGCATATGTGATCTTTATCTTGAGCCATTGTCATTTGACTTTAAGTGCTTGAAATCTTCATCTTGTGCTGCTTGTGGCTAAGATGACCTATTACATTCTTAAGTACCTTGATTATCACCATCTTGTGCTGTTGTGACTTCTGAATCGACATGTTCACACTTTTTTTACTTTGAAAGGCTAACAATTTCCCATACAAGTATAGTTGTAGTTAATCCTACAAATATTCATTAGAGTTGCGGAAGACTTTATCTTTTAGTATGAACATGTTAAGACGACTTCGGTTAGTACACAACTACGCCACCATCTTGATATGAAGCAACACATATATACACGGACAAAATGGCTTTGAACATTTCATCCTAACTCGGTAGCGTTTTACCTCCGATCGGTGAAGACTGTTAGACGGTATTAGACACGTACCTGTGATCGGGTAGATTCAATTAAGAACCTCCTTAAAAGGGTTTCCCGACGGTAGTAGCCAGTTTTCTTTACTCGACCGTCTCAAAGCAGACTGCGAACGTAAAGAGTGAATCATAAGGATAAATTATCCGCCTGGTTAGAGTCGTCAATTCAGAATTCTTAGAACAAGTTTGATTTTATAAGAATCGCACCATTGTTGCTTTCCAGTTTGTCACAAGCTTGATTCATAGAGAATCTTGCGAGTTACCTACCGTAGTGCTGTTTAAGGTTGACACTGGAAGGATTTACATTTGTCACTGTGAACACTAATGAGTATCACTCTGAATGTTCTGGCAAGATCACACGGATTTTGCGAAGAAACCTGAAATCAAGTTTGAATCAATTAAGAATCCAAACTTTATTGCATTCTAGTTCTCACAAGTTTGATTCTTGTAGAATCGCACAAGTTACCTACCATGAGCTTGTTTGATGGTGGCTCAAGCAGGATTTCCATCTTCATTGTGAATTTTATCACTCAGATGTTCTGGCAATATCACAAGGATAATACGTAGGACTCGATTGTGTCCTAATGAGATGATAGATTGATCTCTTTTTGGCTCTAGACTCGATAAGTGCATTTTGGTAATCGAAGGCTGGAGCAGACTACCACCTTTTCAATATTAACTAACTCGGAGTGAGAAAGTCAATAGAAACGTGTTGATCTCCGTGACAATTAGACAAGTTTCTTTTGAGATAAACTCAAATGGATGGGGAAGGGTTTTGCATCGCATCACTGGGTCCATGACACTTGTCTTCAATAAATGTGGTGACCCGGTTTCTGCCTAGGTTGCATAGAATATTCAACTCCTTCAATGCTTACCAATAGGTCATCACTAGCACCTTGTTATGATTTTTTAGTGCTGACTTAAGTAATTGGTCCGCATTCAGCTTCATTCTACTCCATCTTTCCTAAGGATAACTATTTCTAGCTATGGTATGTCCTTGGGTAGATCCCTCCGGTTCTGGTTGTATCATAGGACTTAGTTTCCTATCCTAAACCACCTTTTGACTCCATCGTTCCGTCGTGGATAGTAGGTAGTTAGGGTATCGATTGTAACCATAAAACCATTAAAAACCATTCAAAGTGCTTGATAAAAATCAAATCTTTTAAGACTTTGAAAGTTTTACATTTCCGAAATGCTCCCCTACACACATGCATCGATATTCAAAATAGTTTAGCATGTGAAGAAAAGAGTTGCACTTGAGTCTTTAAGATCACATGTTGCGATATATTACATTTTAATCACATTTTCTCCACCTCTCTCTGTTGGAAATACGTTTTTACGTATTTAGAAAGGAACGGTCACTCCAAAGATAGATTCAAGTATTGGGCTCGTGATCCAATATGTAAACATATAGCCCACCAAAGCCCACATGTTGGGTGGCTATATAAACCCCCTCCTAGCATGTTAGGAGGGGTTAAACACTTTGTCATTTCACTAATTCCATCTTTCTTCCATTCCCTCTCCTTTCTCTCTCTAGCTTTCTCTCTCTAAGTTCTTCCTTTTCCATTCCATTTATTAGATAAATCATACATTGCTAAATCCTAAGAAATTATGGACCTACAATTGGTATCAAGAGCTTTGGTTGATTCTTCGGATTTACGTGTTTTTATCTATTGATTTGGTTGATTTGGTGTTTTTATCAATTGATTTGTTAGATTTACGTGTTTTAACAACTTTTGTCATATCAGTATTATACTTTTCATATAAGTATAATACTTTTCTTGTCATATCCACTTGGTCCAAATTGATCTTCAACAACTTTCGTCCAAATTGATTTCAGTCTAACTTTTTTCTTTCATATCAGTATAATTTTTTTTGTCCTCAACTATGGATTGTTTTTGGATTTGTCATCAATTTATTTTACATATCAAAACTGTCACATTGTCTTCATCAACTTATCACAACTTTGGTCTCATACATCTTTTGTCTCGATACAGTCTATCAACTTTTGTATTGTTGTTCCTCAAGAAACAGGTTTGTACGTTGCGATCTGATTTTTGCGATCGCATAAACCGTGGGGGTTTCTACTTGCGATCCAAAGTCACGATCACTTTATACGATCACCACTATGATCACAACTGCGATCCCTAGTGCGATCACGGTTACGATCAAGTGTGTACGATCAAGGAAGTACGGTCGAAGCTGCGATCACGACTGCGATCATGACTGTGATCTGAGTGCGATCTGAGTGCGATCTGAGTACGATCTGAGTGCGATCTGAGTGTGATCTGAGTGCGATCTGAGTGCAATCTGAGTACGATCTGTGTACGAGTGCAATCTAAGTACGATCAATCACTACGATGACTTTTGTTTAGTTTGACATTGCGATGGTTCATTCATACTTGACTCAAAACAAACCAAGACTCAAACAGATTGACATCCCTCGAACATACAAACACAGTCTCGTCAACATCTCAACCAAAAGGACTCTCAACAACATCTCTCGACCCATTGACTCACGACCAAAGACAAGACTCTGACCCTCGACACCACTCAAACAAGACCCAATAACCTGACTCAAACGATTACACAGACTCAATACCAACCTTTTTTCTCCACATCAAATCCACCAATCATCTAACCTTTTATACCCATCATCTCTTCTCGTATCATCTCAGCATACTAGACTCGACTCGAGCATAATTAAAAGGATATACTTGATCTCAGATTAGCTTCGTGTAAGATCACTTAAGATCTATATCTTCGAATATAATATCATCATAGATCTAATTTTGGGTTAAACCTATTTAATATTCGAATAAAAAGAAAGGATCTTAACAAATATGTTAAATCCAATCTTTGGTTTCGTTGAGAAACACAAACAAACCACATGCCATCTGTTATTAACCTGTTATTAACTTACCCGAGATCCTTTATTGGATCTTGATGTCATATATATTGCTCAGTTCTTGCGTTTGAGTGGGAGTATCGTGAAAACGATTTGATCTGTATTACGAATTGTGATGAGATTAGATGTGATGTGATGATTTTAGTGATCTGTTTTTGTTTTAGTTGTTGAGAGAAAATAGAAGAAAGAGTCGAGAGGAGTTATCTGTTATTTGGTTTATTTTTTTGAGATTAGTATAAAGACAATTTAAGGGGCCGAGAATACTATGAGATAGATAAGGGACAGAAGTTTCTATGTGAGTGAAAGGCTGTGTTTTTTTTTCTTTTGTAACTGCCATGTTTTAGCCACGTTTTTACTCTCTATTTTATTTAGGGCTGTGTTCTTGCAACGTTTTTGATTTAGTTTCTGATTTAGTTTCAATATTCTTTCCTATATTTGATGTTTTAATATCTGATATTTTAATTATGAGTTTTTAGGCCACGTCTTGTTATACAAAGATTTTTCACGAAGTTGTGGGAATTTGTTAGGACAAATTTTGGTCGCTTTTAGTATTGGTGGGTAAAAGTCTTTTTTATTTAGAAATACTTAGTATTCGTGTGAGATTTTTCGTGGTTTTGGGCCACGTTTTGGCTAATTGAGGAAAAAAGATACACGTTTATTCACGTTGTCTCTAGATGTTTTAGAGATATTTTTACATTTTTGAGATATTTTATTCACGTTTTAGAGATAGTTTACAATTAGATGTTCTAGACGTGTTAAAGTTATTCAACGTTTTGGCAAAGTTATTCACGTATTTTGGAAAATTCATTGGAGTAAATTTTAAGGGGCCGAGCTAAATTGTCGGGCCGATCACTATACATAAATTGGATTTATTTGTTTTCGGGCTTTATTTTTAGGGTGAGCAGAATTTTACTTGGACTCCGGTTTAATTTATCATCGTTTAAGCCGACAACAATTTTTGAGCCGAGTAAAGAGGTATATCATCACTCGAGGATTTTTAAGAATTATTTACAGATCGTTTGTTGGTTTTGTCATATCCCGTGAATTTGCATTTCTAAGTTTCTTCACGAATTGTTAAATTCCGAAAACAACCACATCCACAATCATTTTTCATCGAACTTCAATAGATTCGTTGACTTCAACGTTTCAAGAGGGAGAATTGCATCTAATGCAAGACATAGCTAGAGAAAGTGGTATCACTTCAGTTCGACTACTTCAGTCACATCTTATGACCATTTCATGGGTTCAAGGAGGAAGCGAATCTATGACACTCTTTGGTCAAGATCGTTATACATTCATCAACTTAATGTTCCTCAACGTGAACTACCTAGCTGAGCAACTTTACAACGAAGACTTTAATCACTCTGCATCAGAAATAGCATATAAGGCTCTTGTGACACAACTCACGCCTTTCCTCCAATTCAATATCCTCAAGTCTTACAATTCAGGGATATGTCGGTCATTTCTTCAATACACACAGCACGAGGTTAAAGACTTCCGTGATAAACTGTTGAAATTTATGACATCGGTTTCGTCTTCGATTTATGAAAGATCTAGACTTCAGCAAGCGTATGATAATGGAGTGCAAGAATCTATGATGCATATGCAAGAGGAGAATGGTCATACGGTTGACAACTTGTAGCCTAACTATGACAAGAGCACGGAATCAGGAGGACAACATGATACCAGTGACACGTCAGGGAATGGTCACGAGATCTCTTTTGATGACACCTTACCCGTTTATGACGAAGAGCCTGCGAACATGGTACAACGTAATGTTGTTTATGATGTATACGCTGATGAAATGTCGCATATTGAGCATTCTGAACCTAATTATGACAAACATGGGATGGAAAAGAGTGATAGAAATACCACTTCTGATTCATCCGATGTGAGTCATAATGGGGGAGAGATTGTTCAGAATGCTATAGTACATCATGATAAATGCTTTATGACTGCTTTATTAACTGATTCCGATTCCAAGATTAAAGAGCTCGAAACGATTTTAGCTCAGCAATCCAAAGAGCTTGAGGATGCCAAAATTGAATTTTCCAAGAAAACGGAGAAATTTGAAACTTATTTTGAAAAACTTGAAAAGTCAAACGTTGTTCTTGAAAGAAACTTGGATCAAAAACTTTTAGATTCTAAAGCTAAAAAGGATAATCTTTTGAAACAAATTCAACTGCTAGAATCTAAGTTGGCATCCCAAGATAGATTGCTCAAAGAGAATGAGACTTTAAAAGATCAAGTTCAGGAAAAGGTTTTTGCTATAGCTGCGTTGAAAAACGAATTAAGGAAAAATAGAGGAACTAGTGTAGACACTAAGCTTGAAAAACCATCAATCTTGGGGAAACCGCCTACAAATCAGTTCGTCAGACAACCGACCGTTAGACAACCTACTACATTTAGATCCGAGCGACCACAATCCTCGAGACCGTGGTTTGCCTCCCAAGTTGATTTGGTTCATCTTTCTAGACCAGTCACTCCAGCAACTAGGCCCAATGTAACCAAAACTACTTTAGCAAGATCTAATCACATGATTGCCTCTAGTCTCCCTAGACATAGTCCAAAGAACACGTCTCGAACTAGTTCAAATGACGTTCATCATAATTTTGGTCAAAGGGAAGTTATTCAAAAGACACAAGTAAGTGATAGGAATTTCAAACCTAGTCAGATGCGTTCTAGATTACCCAACACTGCTAACCGTAGCATGTCATATCATAGGAGCATCAATCAATCATCTAGGAATTCTAGATCTAATTCGGACATGAAATATGCTACTCGTAAAACATGTAGGAAATGTGTCTTTATAGCAAATCATGATTCTTGTGTCAAGAAATTACTTAATGAGGTGAACTCCCGTGCTAGACTTAAATCCCAGTGGGTGGCTAAAATCAAACCCAGTGGTAAAATGTGGCGCCCCACTGGTATAACTTTCACTCTTGTAGGAAACGAGTGCCCTTAAACTAGGATAGTCTCCGATTCTACTAAGACTACTAGGGAGGAAATTAATAAGGATGATACATCACTTAAGCCTGAACTTAAGGTTTTCTATAAAAGGAAACGTTTGCCAACTAAGACAATTGAATTGATAGGTGTGAAAACACCCATCCTTTTTACCACTTAATTACAATAGTAACCGAGCCAAAACGTGTATTTTATGTCATTTATGTCGGAATTATGCGTGGTTTGTGTTTTTGTTGTGATTTAGGACGAAAAGGTGAAAAGTGGAGAAAACACGATATTCACGGGCTTTTACCGAATAAAAAGACGAAAGATGAAGTCGAAAGATCAAGAGTGCAAAAAAAGAACAGAAGTCCAAGACCAATTCTGAAGATTTATCGAAGAAAAAGTCAAAAGGCGGAAGTTTACTTAAAGCCGAAGAACTCGAGTCTTATTTATGAAGAAATGTCGAGACAAGTTCAAAGAAATCCCGAGACAAAGTTATTAAGTCCAAGATTAACAAAAGATTAAGAAGAAAAGGACTTAAGTGTGCAATTAAGGAAAAGAGGAAAGAGGGAGGAAGTTTCCTAAGCTCCTCCCTAATCTCCACTATAAATAGGCCATTAGTATTTCATTTCTTGTTGTTGGCTAACTTGACATATTAACTCTTCCACCATTTTCATTTTCTTGCAACTTTATTTTTCATGTCATTTTAATTAATTGTCTTGCACTTTAAATCCTTTAATTCAAGTAAGTGTTTTTAATTTTGTTGTTTAATCTTTATTTTCCTTTAATCAAGATTTTCTATATCATTCTCATCCTACTTTTCTTGTCTTTGATTTGATTGTGGTTCGGATTAAGCATTGATTTTGCTTAATCTTATTGTTTATTTGATTAAAAAGTTCATCTTTTTATTTTCATCTAGGCTTGTATACGAATTAAGCTATAAGTTTGACAATCTTATTGGCTTATTTTGTATTTAGCTTATTTGATTTTAAAGTTTTCTAAAAAGTTTTATCTTTTTAAAGTTTGCTTATTTTGTTTGCTTATTTTTTGTTTTGATAAAGTCTTTAAATTTGTTGCTTTTTGTCTCGTCTCATTTTTAATCAACTTTCGGTTATTGCTTATTAGTATTAGCTTATTGGTTTTGCTTATTTGTATTACATTCCATCGGAATGGGATTTGGATCCCGACAGCTTGTTACGATCGCAAAAACCACAAGGGTTTCTACATTGCGATCGGTATTGTGATACTCCCCCTTATTCGGATATGGGATTCGGATCTGGGATTCGGATCTAAGATTCGGATCTGGGATTCGGATCTAGGATTCGGATCTGGGATTCGGATCTGGGATTCGGATCTGGGATTCGGATCTGGGATTCGGATCTAGAATTCGGATATGGGATTCGGATCTGGGATTCGGATCTGGGATTCGGGGGATTCGGATCTGGGACAAAATTTTATATTTCCCGCCATTTTCTTAAACTTTATTTTAAATTGTTTTTATTTTAGTTTTATTTTAAGATTGCATTTTATTTAAGTGTTTTTCTAGTAATTTTCTAGCTTAATTTTTCACCTTGTTTTACTTTTATTATTTGTACCTGTCTTTAATTTTCTTTTAAATACTTTCCGCATTTACTTTTTAATTAGTTATAGATAATCAAATTTCTTTTTGTTAACCAAAAACGACCGAGTCACACTTTAAACTGGTAATCAATTTGATTAGACACCGAGAAAACAAACTTTTTCAACTAGCAAAATCTTAGTATTAAATGGCGCCGCTGCCGGCTCTTTTCGTGAGGATTAACGGTTTTTTGTGAGAGACGCGTTGGCTTTTGGGATCCGTTCACTCGTGAACGTTATTTTGCGTGTCCAAAATTTTCAAAAATCCCAAAAACATTTGAAAAATCATAAAAAGCATTTCTTTTTCAAAGTTTTTGCACCAAAAATATTCTTCTTGCTCATCTATTTTTCTTTATGGATTCTTATGTCCATTGCGTCGGATGTGGGAGACGATTGTACGGGAATGACTCTTGTCAATAGTGTACATGTGAGCGGTGCGGAAACGATATCGACAACACACAATTCGGATTTTGTCCTTTGTGCAACCCGACTAATTCGTCCTTTTTGAACCCACCTCCTGTTCCCTCGTGCATCTATTGTGGAAGCGATTCTCATTGGCATGTTTCGTGCCCGGTTCAATACCCGTATGGTCACCGGCAAGAACCGGGGTACAATTATGACAATGATAATAGCTATCTACAAGACGCACCGAGTCTTTCTCCTTACCCGTTTTGCAACAACTGTGGGGGTCCTCACGATACTTCTTATTGTCAACCAATGAATTATTATGAGCAAAATCAGTGTCCTCAGTTTACTTCACCAGTGGATTATTATGAACCAAATCCGTGTTCTAATTCTTCTCAACCGATGAACTACTATGAGCCACACCCATTCTATAATTCAGGTTTTCAACATTTTGAGCCCCCACATCACACCCTCAATCATCAATCCTCTCAGCAAATTAATCTTGACCCACAACGCACTACTTTGAATGCCGAAATACACTCCATCATTATGCAACTTCAAGAAGCTGTTGCTCTAACAAAAGAAGCATGGGCGGAGGAAAAGCGACTGCAACAAGAGCAAGTATCTAATTTTAGTGATTATACCCCTCATCTTGTGAGTCAATACTATTATGATGATGATGACGATGATGCTGTATGCACTTTCAACACATCTTCAGAAGTTACTGCTCCTACTCTCGATGTTCCTACTGTGTCTAAGGATCTAGATTCGTTGAATGAGCTTAGTGATGTTGGTCTCGACAAAGTATTGGATGATGAGGTTTGTGACTTACCTGCTATGGAGCTTCAAGACGAGGTTGCTCTTACGGAAGAGGTCGATCCTAGTGATGACGATTCTTCCCTCCGCTATGAGAATTTCACTTTTTAAATCTCTCAATCTCCACTGGGAGACGCGGGCGATGACGATTTATTCTCTCCGGCTTACGAGAAGTTCACCGATGAACTTGATCTTGTGGATGAGGTGGAAGACGTGCTTCTTCGCGATAGATTACGGAAAGTGCACCTTCTTATTGCTCAAATCGAAGAGTTGACTTCTCCTCCTCTCTCCGAGTCTTTGCCTCCATCTCTTCCTCCCGTTGAAGATAATGACCCATTGCTGGAAGAAATCGACATTCACTCCATGCCTCCAGGTATTGATGATAATGACATGGAGGGGGATATTATTCTTGATAATTTGCTGTAGGAAGGTATTGACCCAAGTCCCCCTCCCGAGCACCTTTCATCTCCCCTTTAGCCACTATTTCGGAGGATGAGTGCTTTGACCCGGGAGGTGACATTGATTTTATTATCATTGATAACATTACGGCTTTGCCGAATGCTCAGCCTCCATTGTCTTTGGGGGATGACAATGTGCTTACTTTACCCACCCCACCTCCCGTGGATCTTGAATTCACATACTTCTCGTATGTTGAAAGGACCTTTCTCCCATACGAGACTTATCCCCCCGCCTCTCCTTTGTTGATGTCAACCGGGAACGAGGACAAGGTCTTTGATCACGATATTACATTCGAGGCTTCCCCATAGACCATTTAATTCGGGCACGAGTCAGGCTCGTGACTCGGTTAATATAAACAAGCGCTTTTTGGGAGGCAACCCAATCATCTATCTATCTTTACCATAACTGTAGGGGGAGCCCCGTGGTGTTTCTTGTTTTCTTTCTTATCATGTTCAGGGATTAGAGCTTTAAAGACACACTCTTGATGACTTTTGACGAACCGTGATTTCGTGTTCCCTTCTTCCCGGTTCTATCCTAAACTCTTTTCGATTCACTATTTTATATTTCCCAATATTAAAATAGGAATCTCTTTAGTTTTCTCTTCCTTAGCGAGATTTAAACAAAGTGCACAATGTTCTAAGTGTAGGGGAGTTTACTCCCACATGCTTAAACATTGAGGACAATGTTTATCTTAAGTTTAGGGGGACTTCTATCGAAGTTAAGTGGCCTTTTCCTTGTATTTGTCCTCATGATTAACCGAAAAATCAATTTTTCGACATTTTTCAAAAAATTTTGATCTATTTTGGCCTATTAGTTTTTACTTTTGTATAGTTATTTTATTTCCTTATTAGAATAAATATTTAATAAAGTGGTTTTAATTTTCAAACGTTGTGAATCTTTTGACTCAACCCGAGTTTACTTACCTAAGTTACTCTAGATAGTATCCTTAACGTGTTTAAATCAAGTTTTGCTAGGCTTTTATATAGGGAGCTATAAAACGCGAAAGTCTTAACTCTCACGGGTTAAGAACAAGAACTTTTCGCAAGTTCCTATAATTGATCCTAGAGAGTCGTTTATCAAGGGAACTTTAAAACGTGATTTCTAAAACTTGAAAAAGTCTAAGAGTTTGCAAGATCCTATAGGCGACTCGAAAACCCAAAACTTTGATTTAATAGGCTAAGCATCCACGAGTCTCATTCCTTGAGATTTTAAATTGTGGAGAACGAGAGATGATAGAGTCAATTATAAGTTCGATACTCTTTCGGGAATTTATGTGAGTTAATTATAAGCCTATTCTCCCATCGCTTGTTAATAATTTATCTGCAATAAATAACGTTGTACGATTTGAAAAGTTACTTAGCTTCTAGCCCAAGATCGTTTAAAAGTTGCTCGGTATGGATTAGAGTTCATAGCCAAGGCATAACTTATTGAAGCGAGATGCGAAGATTGGCGAGTCCAAAAAGGTCCTAACAAGGCATGAGGGCTACATTTTGTTGCTAAAGATCCAAAGTGATGTGAAGAATCATTTATCGAAAATCAATATGAAGGATCGAGACACACGACGAAAAGCAAAAAATCCCCAAAAGTCATGGAGAAGTGTATCCGAAAAGACCCTAGCAAGGTATGAGGATAAATAGATCCAAGTCATAAAAGGAGGCGGATCGTTGTATATCAAAGTCCAAAATAAAGATTGGAGAAAAATGAAGAAGTCGTGGTCCAAGTATGAATCTCTCAAAACTTCAAGTGAAGAATTCCATTATGAAGAGAAGACCATAATTTCATGAACGTCTCTCAAGGTTTGAAGTATGAAGTCGCTGCCAAATATCGGTCCGAGAAAGGTCTCAAATCGCGAAGCAAGTTATGCCAAGATATGAACTTTATGAGGTCCCGAGAAGCAGTTTTAAAAGATTTTGTCCTTTAGCTAAATTGATTAAATCGTTCACTTTATTTTCAGCCTAATAAACTATCGAAATAAGTCGACAATGAATCCTCGTGATCATTCAAGACAACAATAAAATATAAGAGATACACCTAGGAATAAGGGAGTCTAAGTGAATAATTGGCCCGCATGAGTTCGTGTTAGTTTACTAACTTATAATAACAATGATCTCGTTTCTAAGCTTGGTTTGGAGAAAGTGAAAACTTGAGGATGATGATCATTCACGACATTTCCAAAACCCAAGGTATGTTTTTAATTTCTTTACTTTGAATGTTTATAATTTTCTATCTCTTTAATAAAGGCCAACGTGGATTGATTATGATGAAAAGTGTAAACATGCTTTGTAACTAATGCATTGCATGAGGACATTGCAATGGTTAAGTGTAGGGGATTTGATAGGTGTGAAAACACCCATCCTTTTTACCACTTAATTACAATAATAACCGAGCCAAAACGTGTATTTTATGTCATGTATGTCGGAATTATACGTGGTTTGTGTTTTTGTTGTGATTTAAGACAAAAAGGTGAAAAGTGGAGAAAACACAATATTCACGGGCTTTTATCGAAGGAAAAGACGAAAGATGAAGTCGAAAGATCAAGAGTGCAAAAAAAGAACGGAAGTCCAAGACCAATTCTGAAGATTTATCGAAGAAAAAGTTAAAGGGCGGAAGTTTACTTAAAGCCGAAGAACTCGAGTCTTATTTATGAAGAAATGTCGAGACAAGTTCAAAGAAATCCCGAGACAAAGTCATTAAGTCCAAGATTAACAAAAGATTAAGAAGAAAAGGACTTAAGTGTGCAATTAAGGAAAAGAGGAAAGAGGGAGGAAGCTTCCTAAGCTCCTCCCTAATCTCCACTATAAATAGGCCATTAGTATTTCATTTCTTGTTGTTGGCTAACTTGACAAATTAGCTCTTCCACCATTTTCATTTTCTTGCAACTTTATTTTTCATGTCATTTTAATTAATTGTCTTGCACTTTAATTCCTTTAATTCAAGTAAGTGTTTTTAATTTTGTTGTTTAATCTTTATTTTCCTTTAATCAAGATTTTCTTTATCATTCTCATCCTACTTTTCTTGTCTTTCATTTGATTGTGGTTCGGATTAAGCATTGATTTGGCTTAATCTTATTGTTTATTTGATTAAAAAGTTCATCTTTTTATTTTCATCTAGTCTTGTATACGAATTAAGCTATAAGTTTGACAATCTTATTGGCTTATTTTGTATTTAGCTTATTTGATTTTAAAGTTTTCTAAAAAGTTTTATCTTTTTAAAGTTTGCTTATTTTGTTCGCTTATTTTGTGTTTTGATAAAGCCTTTAAATTTGTTGCTTTTTGTCTCGTCTCATTATCTTTTTAATCAAGTTTCGGTTATTTCTTATTAGTATTAGCTTATTGGTTTTGCTTATTTGTATTACATTCCATCGGAATGGGATTTGGATTCCGACAGCTTGTTACGATCGCAAAAACCACAAGGGTTTCTACATTGCGATCGGTATTGTGATACTCCCCCTTATTCGGATCTGGGATTCGGATCTAGGATTCGGATCTGGGATTCAGATCTGGGATTCGGATCTGGGATTCGGATCTGGGATTCGGATCTGGGATTCGGATCTGGGATTCGGATCTGGGATTCGGATCTGGGATTCGGATCTAGGATTCGGATCTAGGATTCGGATCTGGGATTCGGATCTGGGATTCGGATCTGGGATTCGGATCTGGGATTCCGATCTGGGATTCGGATCTGGGAAAAAATTTTATATTTCCCGCCATTTTCTTAAACTTTATTTTAAATTGTTTTTATTTTAGTTTTATTTTAAGATTGCATTTTATTTAAGTGTTTTTCTAGTAATTTTCTAGCTTAATTTTTCACCTTGTTTTACTTTTATTATTTGTACCTGTCTTTAATCTTCTTTTAAATACTTTCCGCATTTACTTTTTAATTAGTTATAGATAATCAAATTTCTTTTTGTTAACCAAAAACGACTGAGTCACGCTTTAAACTGGTAATCAATTCGATTAGACACCGAGAAAACGAACTTTTTCAACTAGCAAAATCTTAGTATTATGAATTATCTCCTCGTGTCACCTCTAACACAAGTAAGGCCAACTGTGATTCCCCACTTGCTTCTAAGATAGATATCGCTAACCCACATAAAAGCATACAAACTCCTGATGAGAATGCAGGTACCAAAGTCCTCGTTCATAAAGGACACAGCGGTTCGATCTTTACATATCGTTCAACTAAGGACACGCTCAGAGTTTGGTTACTGAAGAAGCTGATATCAAAGAAACAAGTGTCTCAGGGGATTCACAGTTAAACATCGTGTGTAAATAGGACTTATAGTCACATCATAGACTGTAACTCGTTCATCAAAGAAAGGAAAGTTTATCGCCGATGATAAACTTATCCTCAAAACGAGAAATTAAGTTTTCTCAGACACGAGCTTATCCTAAAACCATTCAAAGTTTTTAAGCTCGTGTATAAGGCTTATAGACAAATCACAGTCTGTGACCCGTTATTCAGAGAAAGGGAAGTTTATCTACGCAACGATAACTTACCCTCAAAACGAGAAATTAAGTTTTCTCGGACACGAGATTATCCTAAAACCATTCAAAGGTTTTAAGCTCTTGTATATGGTTCATTGTTAAATGCCAGACAATGACCCGTTCTTCAAATAAAGGAAAGTTTATCGCCGATGATAAACTTATCCTCATTAACGAGAAATTAAATTTTCTCGTACACGAGCTTACATTAAAACTATTCAAAAGTTTTAAGCTCGTGTAAATGGCGTATAATCACATTACAGTTTATGCCCCGTTGTTCAAAGGTAGGAAAGTTTATCGCCGATCATAAACTTATCCTGACAACGAGAAATTCATTTTTCTCGGGCATGAGCTTATGATTAAAAATATTCAAAGTTTTTTAAGCTCATGCACAAGGACTTATAGTCACATCACAGACTATAACTCGTTCATCAAAGAAAGGAAAGTTTATGGCCGATGATAAACTTATCCTTACAACGAGAAATTCATCTTTCTCGGGCATGAGCTTTACGTTAAAACATTCAAGGTTTTTTAAAGCTCATGAAAACGACTTCTAAGTAAATGTCAGCTTAGAACTCTTTCTTCAATTAAAAGGAAAAGTTTATCATTGATGATAAACTAATCCTTACAACGATAAATTAATTTTTCTCGGGCATGAGCTAATATTGTAAACATTCTAAGTTTTTAAGCTCATGCACAATGACTTACAGTTAAATATCAGATTGTAACTTGGACTTCATATTTAGGAAAGCTTATGTTAGGACCATTGGAATAGTTATTTGTAATAGGTAGATTAGGAGGTATGTAGTTCCTCCTGGTCATAGTAGTAGTAGGAGCAAGCCGTGCTCCTGGTCTTATAGAAAGTCAAACTTTATTATTTAGATATTATTCTGTTAGGATATGCATGAGATATGTTAGGAAAGAATTTTCATATCTGTGACAATCCGTCAATTTATGGTTTATATTTTATTCTCAATATTTATTTGAAAACACTATTTTAATGTTATAATATGAACTCACTTAATTTTGGGAAGAAATTTGGATTTACGTCTTGAAGTAGCATCAACTACGTCTAAACCGGAGGA
The DNA here is from genome assembly GCA_025667525.1 of Glebionis coronaria. NCBI lineage: Eukaryota > Viridiplantae > Streptophyta > Magnoliopsida > Asterales > Asteraceae > Glebionis > Glebionis coronaria. Next base: position 269,016,366 of record CM046878.1, read on the forward strand.
TTCTACGTTACGTGCTTACATTTACATACACCGTTTTTGGTGACAGTCCGACACTTCAGAAAATAAATTTATCCGTGAATATTATTTTGGAGTTTTAAATTTGTGTTGGTTAATAAACTCACAAATTTACGAGAAGAGATTAGGACTTACGTGAATAATTTAACGTCATTTACGACTAAACCGGAAACCTTAGGATTACGTATTTACGTTTTTGAACTTCGTTTTTGATGAAGCAATTTTTATTAGATTCGTTTTGTGTCGTTGATTCATAATTTATAAAAACGTTTTTCGTAAAACGACCAGAGGGCACGCAAATCGAGGAAACTAGAATCGAGAAGTACCCAGTAAATTAGTGGGATGATACAAGTTTACACTTGCCTCACCCCACAAATGGGTGGCAAAGCTTAAGCCACCAACACACCTTATGTGTCAAAGTTGTATAAAACTAAGGACACTTTTCCTTAGTTTTCACCAAAACCATTCAACACAAAAACTAGCTTCCATAAACCACTTTTCTACATGCAACCAAGGAAAATACACACAATCTCTCTCTATTCTCCCATGTCCGTCCCATAACCCCCCTAAATCACCATTTTCATCAAAAAATTCAACCATAAATCATATGTATATTTACATATGATGAAAACCCATTAAAGTTATGAAGATTGGAGGTGATCTTAACATGTAAAAAGGAGTTTTCAAGGGACTTTGGGGCTGATTTCTCAAGGAGTTTTCATGAAGAACAAGGGATGATTTTTGGAGGAATATATAAATACTTGGTGACCCTAGAAGTGGTGTTGATATCTCATAAGATTGGTTACCCAAAACAAAGTCTTGTTCATCAAAAACCTCATCTTTTCATCATCATGGTGGTATAAAGATTGTTCTCCTCATCCTCTTATTATTTTTGATTATGTAATCTTGTATTTCTTTTACTTATGTATATTTATATGATGATGAATGATGATTAAAAATATTGTGTGGGGATTTGGTGTTGATAAACATGGTTAAAAAGATGAAAAACTATAAGAAACAAGGCTAAAATCTTGTTTAAATTGTTGGCTGTATAAAACAGTAAAGAACCATGTGATGAACTGATAAAATGGCATAGATTAATGGATATACAGTAAGAAATATGTCTTGTACACATGTGAGAGTTGGCCATGCAATGGAATCATTAGGATGAGTGAGATATGATCAAAACAAGTTTAGAGTACAAATCTGAATTCACTGTTTTGGACGATTTTTAGAAAATACTTAGAGGCTGATTAAACAGTAGCTATGGAAGAGTTAAATGGAGCACATATCATTTAGTTTATGTCATAAAAATTTGAGCTTCTATCTCCATATAGAACTCTAGATATGGCTGTTTTAGTGAACATGAAAGTAAAAATCAGATTTTGGAAATTAAAATATAATAGTATTATATAAGCACACAAATAAAAATAGTATAAAATGTGAATTAAAACCCACTAACTCATATAATACATTTATATAAATATGTATAAGGATAAATAAATGGACATTTTATAAAAATGGTAGTTTGATAAGTTTTATAAGTTATAAAACTATAAACATGATTTTTACGACTTTTTCGGCTATTACCGTAAAATTAACGTTTTTGTTAAATAAAACTTAGACGGTTGGACCTGTCTAATGTAAACTTTTATAAACTCATATACTGATATATAAACATATATAACAAGTAAAAACCGATAAAACCCTAACTATATAACATACGGACATTAACGGACTAAGTTAACGTTATTGGACTAATAATACAACAAAATGGGCTAAAACACTTATAAACTTATTTATTGGGCTTAACCTATTTGGGCCCAACATGTAAAGTATAAAACTGATAATACAAGTATGAAATGGATTAATACAAGTTAATAAACTTATAATAGGCTTATTGGACCTAAAACACGTGAATAGGTAAAACTAGTAAACTAGTAAGAAGTTACCAATACATAAACACAAAAATGAGTGAATGAGAATATATAAACCCACTTGATCATCATATATATATAATCATCATATGTATACATAATGTTTATTTTTATAAACTCATTGGACAAGAGTCTAAGACAAAGTATTATTTGTCTAGGTTTCCGTGATTGACGCACGTACCGTACATCCAAATCGCCGATAACCGCCTTCCCACATCAACGTGAGTTCATAGCCTCGCACTCTTTTAAATGTTTTTATGAAATCTTTTATAAACCCGCGAGGGAGATAACATGTTAGTTTTTATAAAATAGGACACTAGTTGTCCTAATTGTTTGTTTGTTGATTTGGACCCAAATGATTGTATGACCCGATGAATGATTAAATGACCCGATAGATGAAATAAAATGGATTATTAAAGTTAGGTTATGTCACTAAAAGTCCCATTAGCATGAATTGTGAACTACCGGGATTTGGTAGACGCTTATGCATATAATAGTACTATTTGGGGACGATCACCCCAGTTCGCGCCTTGACGGTTGATCCCCGTCGTGCCACATTGATTGGTAAGCGAATCTATGTATGAGAAGATTTCCATAGCGTGACCTTTGTGACGACACGCTAATTTAGATGGACAAATGAGTTTCGGGCTAGCTACCCGTTGTTTGTTGTAGTAAGGTAACAATGTCATGCGGCTTATAATAATCCAGTTAACGAAATACTACTATACGCACCGAATTACGATGTATTGCCTGACTAGCAATACAGGGTCATACTATTGATATTATGTTCGTGTTTTGGTTTTATATAACCATATTCATATAACGGTTTTTATTTAATCTATACAACGTTGCAAAACGTATTGTATGATGTTTTTAACGACAATGGTTCGTATAATGGTTTTTAAGGCAAATGCCTATATTGTGTTTTTCGATAAGGATTTGTATAAAAATGACTTTGGCTATTTTATGGCCTATTACAATGATTTGTACAAAATGATTTTTGGTAATAATTTTATACCAATGTTATATTGATGGATTTTATTAAACTCTATGAATTCACTCGGCGTTATCGCTGACCTTTTCGTTTAACATGTTTTATCTCAGGTACTTGAAGGTAATTCTCGGGAAGACAAAAAGAATTCATGGCCCGCACTTAATTAACAAATTTCCATTCAAATGCTTTGTAAAATTGTATGAAATAATATGACTTTGGACCTATGTAACTTTGATATTTATGAATGGAAATGATTTATTAATAAACGACGTGATTTTTAAGCGTTGTCTATGATGTGAGTAATGTGCTATCCCGTAACACCAACGAGTCTTCTGCTGTATTGAGTTGTATAAATTTGGGGGTGTTACAATATCAGTTTTACACGTTTTGGATAATGATGTATTAGGGTTTCCTTGTAGTATATATGGAACCTTAGGCAGAAGGGTTATACACACCTTCATCAAATATATTTCTAGTTCTTATTTATATTAGAAATCCTTAGGAAAGGATCAAGTCGTTATAGTTATTATGTTCTTCTTATTCATAGTATTTTTGTATTCCGCACTTATACTGTGTGATTTGTATAGAGTCTCTCTGTGAATAGACTTGTGATTTCAGAAGTCGTTCACCGTTCCTGACAGGCTGCAAGATCCACATCTAGTGGACCCAACAAGTGGTATCAGAGCCTGGGAGAGTATTTGTACAAGAAGAATCAATTTTTCTCATTACTAACATCTTTGTTTAATCATGTCTGCCTCAAGCTATACACAAACAGAAGAAGATAGTACCCCTAAAACACAGCAACCTCAGCAGATCATTGCTACGGTTTCCAACACATATGGTAAGTTTCCTCTTCTAAAAAAGGACGAGTATGATAGCTGGGCGATGAAGATGGAATGCTGGATCACCAACACTGATCAAGACTTTTGGAAGATTATTCTGAATGGAAACAGCATGAAGTTGACTGGAAGAGACAAGAATGGTAATATTATTCTTCTTGACCCTAAAACTCATGAAGAAATCACAGTTGTTCAGAAGGAGATGAAAGCAAAAACTATTTTGCTTCAGTCTCTTCCTGATGATCACATGGGTGACTTCTATCATCTGGATGATGCTATAGAAATCTGGAATGGAATAAAAGCAAGGTTTAGTAGGAATGAGGTGTCAAAGAAAATGCGAAGATCCATGCTGAGAGATGAATTCACAGACTTCAAGATCTCAGAAACTGAAGGTATCCATCAAGGGTATGACATGTTCCAAAAGATACTGAGCCAGTTGAATCAACTTCGGTCGAAACCTGACAATGGTGATATCAATGCAAGGTTTCTTAGAGCCTTACCCTACTTATGGAATCAGGTGGTAATCTCTCTCAAATCAAAAGGTGGGCTTGACTATCTTAATTTTGATGATTTGTTTCATAAGCTCAAAACCTTTAAACCTCATGTGAGGGGATACTCAAGTGATTCTTTTCCTACTCCTGCTAACTCTGCCTTTGTGAGTTCTATGGGATCTAGTCCCATGTCATATGCTAGTATCCCAAGCAATACTGTGTCTTCTCAACATACTTTTCAGCATACTTCTACTCCTGAACCAAAAGCCATGTCTGGTAGCATGGTAGAAGCTGTTCTTCACTCTTTTGTTGCTGACGTAGATGCTCAACAACAACTTGCTTTTGATGACTTCAAACAGGTTGATAAACTTGACCTGGATGAAATGGATCTAAAATGGCAGATGGCCATGCTCACTCTTAGGGTTCACAAGTTTGAGAAGAAAGCCGGTCGAAAACTTAACAATAACCCAAGAGAGCCAGCAAGGTTTGACAGAAGCAAGGTTATATGCTATAACTGCCAGCAGCAAGGTCACTTTGCAAGGGAATGCTCTAACAAGCATGACCAGGAGAAGAGCAGATATTCAGCTTTCAAGATTTAGGAGGTGAAGGATGACAAGAAGGCATTGGTGTCTGTTGACTCTATGGTCAACTGGAATGATCATCAGAATGCTACCCAGGAAACAGCTGAACCTTCTACTGACGTGTTTGCAATGATTGCTGGAAATCTGTCTGATGCCGAGGAAGCAGAAGAGTTTGCTCTTATGGGCATCTCACCTCAGGTACAACATTGTCCTCTTGGTTGTCATGATAAATATTCAGAATTGTTGTCTTAATATAATGACTTAAATGATCAGAATGATAAGTATTTTTTAGAAGTTCAAGCATATAAGGCTTCTTTAAAAACATTGGAACAACAAAAGAGGTGGCTTCAAGATACTCAACATGAGTAAGAGGATAAAATTAGGATACTAAACACTAATTTAGAAAACACAACAAATATGCTTAAATACATTGAAAAGGTAAAAGATGACAGTATCAAAGATAAACAAGACATGAAGGAAAAATTAGATGCTACACTTTTAAGATTTGAAAAATGGCAAAAGGCACCTAAGAATATTGCAAAATTAAATGATAGTAGTATGTCTGGTAGGACTAAAAAAGGGTTAGGATTTGATTAATATATTGATTCAGAAGATGTGTTTGATTTATCTTTTTCAAGTGTCTTTGATCCTGACAAGGAGGAAGAAGGAACACCTAGCTATAATAGGTTTAAACCAGCAGCAGAAATGCATGATGTCCCTCCACCTCTTTCAGGAACTTTCATACCCATTACTAGTGAAATGTAATATAATGCAAGTTCGTTTTCTCAGTTCTTAACCAATAGAAAGTCCAACCAATATCAGATTTATTATTGTTCTTGGTTGTTCAAGCTTGCTTGGTAATCTATGCTAATTCAAACAACACTATTTAAAAATGAAAAATATTAACCTACTTATACGTAAAACATATTGCAAATACCAAGTTTTTTATTCAAACAAAATTCAATTAACAAAATATAAAACTAGAAGGACTGAAAATGTAATTTCTATGAAAATTAAATGCTTGAAATGTAAATTCTAACAATTATAAGGACTAATAATGCAAATCAGTTAACTACAAGGACCAATTATGTAAAACTAGTAACAAACTAACCAAAAATGTAACTAATTAACAAAGTATCAAACTGAATTTTAACAACTTCTTAATCTGAGGGACTAAATTTTGCAAATACCACAAAATTAGGAAGTTTAGCTAACAATTAAAACTGATTAAACCTATAGGGACCTAAGTGCAATTTTCAAATCTTTTTAAACTAAAAACGGGCTAATAACAAAATAAGCTAGACTGAGCTTATTACTACACCAAAACAGATGAAACAAATTGCAAAAGATTTCTAATCCAATTAAGACTACGTGTATTAAAGGAGATAAGCTAAAAGTCAAAAATAAGCAAATGAGTGCTTATTGATAAGCACAAAATAAGCTACAGCTTATTCGAATCAGTCACAACTTGACCTTTGTAAAGAAACTGATTAAGCACTTGATTTAAAGAAGGGGAAATCAAACTAGAACGTTTTTCATCCAGAAATAAGCTAGAAATCTGAAATAAGCTCAAAAGGGCTTATGTTGACCAAGTTTGACCAAATTTTTGCAAAAAGCTCAAACTTTCAAAACTTAATATTCAACACTTATTGAACGATTTTGTGAAAGAAAATAACAACTTTTGTGAAGTAGAATTGGAGAATCAAGAAAACAGTCCACTAAATCATCACAGAAAAAGCACTATGCTTATGCTGAAGTAAAAAGCTATTATCTGGCTTATTTCTGAAAACTGTAGAAAATCCTCCTTAACAATGAAACTTTAGATGTTGCTCTATCTATAGAAAAAGGTTTAAGAGCAAATGGTTAACTAACAAAGATGCAATGATGATTTGAAAATGTGAAGTTCTAAAAAAACTAGTTTGGAAAACTGATGCACAAAATTTCACAACACAAAAGTGAGCTATGAGACCTAGAAGTGAAAGATTTCACAAGAATAGAACTCACTTTGATCACACAAGACCAAAACAGGCTAAAAAAATCCAACTAGTTACAACTAGATCACTATAAATCTCACAATGATCTTGGCTTAAACCTATTGCCAAACACTAATGCTGATCTTTTAATGAGATTTTGTGAAAGGTTTTTGAGCACTAGTTCACACTGAGCTAAAAGCTTAAGTAACCTAAATTTGTTAACCAAAATGTAATGTATTCAAGCAAGTTTCAAGAACTAAGCACCTCCTATACTCAGAATGAAGGCTAAGCTTATGAAAACTGAATTAAGAACAAGTACCAAGCTGAAAAGGCTAAATCAGATTACACTAAAGCTACAACAAGCCTAGAATCAATCCACAAGCAAACTAAGCACCTTTTATCATGCAATCAACTGATTTCTACACTAGGAAAAGAACATGGCAATTGCAATTGAATGGAATCAAAATTAAGAGCTTTAGAACCTAATGTAGATATCCTTTGGGAAGAAGAGGAGCGCTGAGCTCTCTTGCCCTAGTGATAACCACCACCTTATCACTAGGGAACACTTAATCAACAAACAAATCAGCTACAATCATCTATAATCATCATTCTGCTACAAATCTTCAAATGAACAATGGTATGGACTGAATTCTGATCAAACAGCTACAAGACTTCACCAATGTCAGTTATGATCAATGTATGATCATAACAAACACTCAACAGCAACAATAAGATCTCTCAATAGCAGGAAAGGAACTGGAATGATAAGAACACTTTTGGCGGGAAAAAGGTAATTTGAATTTTATTGAATGAATTCAGTTACAAAGGTTGTTACAAGCTACCAACTAACTAACTGACTCAAGAGTTTGTCAGACTCTTCAGTAGTTAGGGGAAAAGTGAGGGAAAAAGGTAAGGAAAGTAAGAACTATATGTTTTACAAAATTAAGCTACTTCTGAAAAATGAAGTACAAGCTATCTATTTATAGGCATGAGAGGAGAATTAGTTGGGGTTGGTGACGTGTCAGGGCCAATCCCAGCTTGCCACGTGGAGTAATCTGCATAATTGCTTTTTGAAGGTGATGAACAGATTTGGGTGTTTTTGATTTACTGGATGATTTGTTAATTGGATTGCACCATTGAATTCGTCTCTTCAAATCGAGCAATATTGATGTTGAAGTCGTGTCATGAAATGGCCTCTATCAAAAACCCGATCCTGGAAATTTTTTACTTTGAAGAAGAAAACACGTGGCGCCTTCTTATTGGTTGAGGAGATGTGTTGCGGATTGAACTGTTAAGATATTGTAATAAATGTGGGGCGGCGGAAGTGGCCAATTAATGCTTGATCCGTGTGAGGTGTTTTCTCTCTTCCCATTGGCTGAAGTCTTTCCACTTGGATTAAGCTTTGCATAACTTTCCAATCTTGGCAAAACAAGCCCCTTGACTTGGCAGATTGCTGTTTTAAGCTACAATCTTCATTCTTTTGACATTTTTGGCCCTTCAACTTTGATTCTTCAACAAAATCATCCTTTGACTGAGTTGACTTTGTAGTTGACCAGGTTTGACTTGAATCTTTGACTTTTACATTATTTGCACTTTAAGTCCTTCAACTTTCATAACTTGTCAAGATAGGTCCTTGAACTTCAAAGTCTTGTCACTTGTGATCCTTCCTTGTCTTTTTCATCCTTTTGAGCTTGATTTGACTTTGTTTGCTTGGAAATGTATCTTTATACCTACACAAGTGCACACAAACACAAACATACCACATAATACTGTTTTTGCCAAATAATTGGGTATTTTGCTTCATGTTTTAGGGTTATTTGTTGATAAAAGGATATGAGTTTAAGCTCATATCAAATTCCCCTACACTTGAGCATTGCCATGTCCTCATGCAATATTATATTTCAAGGTTTAAAAATTTACATTTCCCTCATAATTAATCCACCTTGGCCATATGAGATGCATCTACACTACTCTAAACTAAATGATGCATGATTTTGACTTTTAATAATGCAATGAATCAAAATACAATTCTATCTATATCTTTTTGATTTTTCTTGAAATGGTTTTGATGGAAATAACTCATAAAGAACTCAATGACTTGGATTAGGGCTTGGATACCATGAACATTTATCACCCTCAAGTTTCACTTTCCCCATACCAAGCTAATAAATGGGATCATTGCATTCACAAGTAAAAAGTGCATCAACTTATTCATGACAATTAAATGTGGAACCGGTTATTAATTGAGCAAATTGCTTGTGGGCAAATTTGTCATTATTCAAGTGTGAAATATAAGAAGTGTAAAATCCAAAAATAAGGAAGCACGGTTTTAATCCTAAGTAATCTTCTCATCCATTACTTGAAAAACCGCTCACAATTAATACAAGTCCGTATTAAGAGTAATAAGTCATTCGCCTTATGTGTAAAATCCTCATGTCATGCTTTCATAAGTAACTACACACTCGCTAAGGAAAGAAAAATAAAACTCACGCAATAATTTACATCCGAATCTTTTTGAGATTTTGGATCTTCAACCCCGCAACCCGTCAAGGTAATATTGGATTGGAGCAATCTATTGAATCCCCGCAACCCGTCAAGGTAATATTGGAACTCAATAGTCACTATAATTAACACCACACTGCCCCTCTTGGGAGTCTTGCATTATTTTTTTTTTCTTTTTTTCTTTTTTTTCTAGCCACTCATTTTTTTTCATAAGCCGCTCTTATTTTTCTTTATTCCTCACCAAGAAATTTGCAAAGAAGAAAAGGAAAAAACACCCGCTAAATATGGAGCATGACATAAGTCCAGTACACATAAAACGTGCTAACATAGAATCTTAAGACGTACTCATATCAACCATAAATGATTAGCCAAAAATGCATAAGAGATTACAAACCAATTAAAACCGTACTTGATTATTTATTAACAATTATATACAAGCGAAGAAAATAGAGGTCAAGAAGAGAAGGGTTTAACCACAAGTAATTGCCATGAAGTCTATCTAGCCCTTTTACACTTGCTTCAACTCTATCATTTCCCATTCTCCACAAATTTAAAATTTCAAAGAATGAAATTGGTGGAAGCTTAGCCTAATAGACCAATGAAGGACTACATGGTTAAGGATACTAGCTAGAGAGTGCTAAAATAAGCAAACTCGGGTTGAGTCAAAATATCCATGGCGGGCCTAATATATCAAAGAAGTCTCAACTTGTTAAAACCATGTTTTATTATATTTTTCCTTTTTATATATTTTTGATGAAAGATAAAAGAATATATACAATGCAAATGTGATATGCAAAATGAAAAATGATTGATGCAAAAATTATGAATGCATATTTTTGTTGGCCGAAGTAGATCAAAAATTTGAAAAATGTTGAAAATTCAATTTTCCATGTTATCATGCAAGACAATGACAAGTTCTAGGTAAGGTCACTTCGATAGAAGACCCCCCTACACTTAAGCTAAACATTGTCCTCAATGTTTAAGAGCATGGAAGTATAAAAACTTCCCCTACACTTATGCCAATGAATAGACTTTGCTTAACCCAAGTTAAGGAAAGGACAACTATTAGTGAAATCATGTTTAAGCACAAGGTGTCAATAAAAAAATCACTAAAGTAACGAAGTGAACCAGATACAAGGGCCTCCTCCATAAGCTCCAAAGCATGAAATGAGTGAGCAACCCTACAAACAAGCATGAAGACAAAAGAAGGTCTCCCCTACACTTATCTCCAAATCTATGCCTTTATTTCTAACCTACAACACTCTAAACCTAGTTATACGATGCTTGAGTTAATGAGTCTCTAGCTCGACTCATCCCTCAATGAATTAATTCATGGGGAAAATGGGGACCTCTTGGACCATTTCAACGGAAATGTCCTCCCCAAAGTAATGTTTAACACGGTGACCATTCACTTTAAAATTTGGACCATCGGGTTGAGACAACTCAAGAGTTCTATATGGAAACACTTGAGCAATAGTGAATGGACCGGACCATCTCGACTTAAGCTTGCCCGCAAAAAGCTTCAATCTTGAGTTAAAGAGGAGAACCGGCTCTCTAACTTTGAACTCACGATTCTTGATCTTAGCATCATGCAATTTCTTAGTCTTTTCCTTGTATAGCAAAGAATTCTCATAGGCATTGGCTCTCAACTCATCCATCTCATTGATTTGATCTTTCCTATGTGAACCGGCTTGGTTTAAATCAAAGTTAGCCCACTTGAGAGCCCAAGATGCCTTATGTTCTAACTCAAATGGGAGGTGGCACGCTTTTCCATAGACAAGCCTATAAGGAGTACAACCAATTGGTGTTTTAAAAGCCGTCCTAAACGCCCACAAAGCATCATCAAGCTTATCCGACCAAGAAGCTCTATGCTCTCCCACCGTTCTCTCTAAAATTCTCTTTAAACCACGATTTGTGACCTCGGTTTGACCATTTGTTTGAGGGTGATACGCGGTAGAAAGTCTATGATTCACTCCATATTTCTTCATAACTCTTGTGAATTGATCATTACAAAAGTGCGTACCACGATCACTTATGATGGCCCGAGGTACACCAAATCTAGCAAACAATTGTTTCAAAAACTTTACAACCACTCTAGCATCATTAGTAGGTAAGGCTTTAGCCTCTACCCACTTGGACACATAATCCACCGCCACAAGTATATACTTGTTTCCTTTAGAGGATGGAAAAGGTCCCATGAAATCTATTCCCCATACATCAAATATCTCACACTCTTGGATAAAATTTTGTGGCATCTCATCACGTTGTGTAATTTTTCCTTGTCTTTGACAAACATCACAAAATTTCACCATCTCTTGGGCATCCTTGTAAATGGAAGGCCAATAGTAACCCGAATCAAAGACTTTCTTGGCGGTGTAGTTAGGCCCAAAATGTCCACCCGTAGGTCCTTTATGACATGCCTCTAAGATTTTAAATGCCTCGGGCCCATCTACACACCGTCTAATGATTTGGTCCGCACATTGCCTAAAAAGATATGGATCATCCCAAAAGTAGTACTTAACTTCCTTAAGAAACTTTTTCTTTTGTTGATAAGTAAGACCCTCAATAAGCACATTGCCCACAAGATAGTTTGCTATATCCGCAAACCAAGGTGTGGCATCCTCTTGGGAAGAGATAGACATGAGCTCCTCTAGTGGAAAGGATTCATTGATTTCTTGATGTGGGAAATCTCCTTGAAAAGGATGCTCAAGTCTACTCAAATGATCCGCCGCTAAATTCTCGGCCCCTTTCTTATCACGAATCTCTATCTTAAACTCTTGAAGCAACAAAACCCATCTCAAAAGCCTAGGCTTAGCATCTTGTTTTGTCATAAGATACTTGAGAGCGGAGTGATCCGTATACACTATGGTCTTAGAAAGCACAAGGTATGGTCTAAACTTCTCAAAAGCATATACTATAGCAAGCAACTCTTTTTCCGTGGTAGTGTAATGAAGTTGTGCACCGGTCATGGTTTTACTCGCATAGTGTATAGGTTGAAAATGCTTATTAACTCTTTGTCCTAGAACGGCCCCCACCGCATAATCACTAGCGTCACACATAAGCTCAAAAGGTAATTCCCAATTTGGAGAAACCAAAACGGGAGCCTTAGTCAATTTTTCCTTAAGGGTCTCAAAAGAGTCTAAACAAGCTTGATCAAAAATGAAAGGAGCCTCTTTCTCCAAGAGATGAGTCATCGGTCTAGCTATCTTAGAGAAATCTTGTATAAAGCGCCTATAAAAGCCCGCATGACCTAAGAAACTCCTCACACCTTTAACCGAGGTGGGTGGGGGAAGCTTAGCAATCACATCAATTTTGGCTCGATCAACTTCTAATCCCTTATTGGATATCTTGTGTCCTAAAACAATCCCCTCTTTCACCATAAAGTGACATTTCTCCCAATTAAGCACCAAACGTGTTTCCTCACAACGCTTAAGCATTCTCTCAAGATTGGTGAGACAAGAGCTAAAGGAGTTCCCAAATACGGAAAAGTCATCCATAAAAACCTCCATGGTTTGCTCTATCATGTCATGGAAAATCGCCATCATGCACCTTTGAAACGTCCCCGGTGCATTACATAGGCCAAAAGGCATCCTCTTGTAAGCAAATGTACCGTAGGGACAAGTGAATGTGGTCTTTTCTTGATCCTTAGGGTCAATGGGTATTTGAAAATAACCCGAAAAGCCATCAAGAAAACAATAGTACTCATTTCCCGCTAAGCGTTCAAGCATTTGATCCATAAAGGGAAGCGGGAAATGGTCTTTCCTAGTTGCCTCATTGAGTTTTCTATAATCAATGCAAACTCTCCAACCGGTTACAAGTCTCGTGGGAATAAGCTCATTGTTCTCATTAGGCACCACGGTGATTCCACCCTTCTTTGGAACACAATGAACCGGGCTAACCCATGGAGAGTCGGAAATGGGGTAAATCATACCCGCATCTAAGAGTTTAATCACTTCCTTCTTAATAACCTCATGGATTTTTGGGTTAACTCTCCTTTGGTTTTGAATGGCGGGTTTATAATCATCCTCCATAAGGATTTTGTGAGTACAAAAATGTGGATCAATTCCCCTTATGTCGGATATTTTCCATGCTAAGGCTTTCTTGTGTTTCTTAAGGACTTCAATAAGTTGCTCCTTCTCATCCTCTTTCAACTCTTTAGCAATAATCACCGGTAATTGGTCTTCTCCTTCTAAGAAAGCATATTCTAAGTGGGATGGAAGTTCCTTAAGTTCAATGGGAGGTGGACTCTCTATGGAAGGTTTTACTATGGAAGGTTCCTCAATGGTAATCTCTTGTGGAATAGGAGAAGGAATAGGGTCCTCATTGAGCAACTTTTGGATCGTAAGAATATCTTCTTCCCAATTAATGGGAGAATCATCATCACCAAGAAAGTTAGACTCAAATTCCTCCAAGAGGAAATCACTCTCTCCAAAAGGTGTTAAAGAGGGAGCAATTGAGGCCACGGTTTCAACATGTGGAATCTCATCACTAGCATTCTTACAAGCATCATGAAAGTGTTCATTACACACTTCATCTAGCACATCCACAATGTTAATAGTCTCACAAGGTCTAGACTCCTTAACATCTTTTCTATCACAAACTTTCCCTAACTTAAACACCACTTTCTCATCCTCTACTCTCATAATTAATTCTCCTTCCGCCACATCTATCAAGGTACGACCCGTTCTCAAAAACGGTCTACCAACAATCAAAGGCACTCTAGGATCCATGTCATAATCGACCACTACAAAGTCGGCCGGAAAGGTAAACTTATCCACACCTACAAACACATCTTCCGCTATACCTACGTGGTGAGATATGGTTCGGTTGGCTAGTTCAAGAGTCATCCTAGTGGGAGTGAGCTCGGGAAGAGATAGTTGTTTCCAAACCGATAAAGGCATGAGATTTATGCTCGCCCCTAAATCCGCCAAAGCCATGCAATTTTCAACACCGGGAAAATTACAAGGTATCAAGAAGCGCCCCGGATCTCCAAGTTTTGTTGGTAAGGTTTTAAGTAGCACCGCGGAACAATTTTCATTAAGTGATGTGTTGGGCAAATCAACCAATTTTTCTTTGTTTGAGAGCAAATCCTTGAACATCTTAGCAAACTTAGGCATATAAGCAAGAGCTTCCGCAAAGGATATGTTGATATTGAGTTGCTTGAACATCCTTAAGAAATTGGAGACTTGTATGTCATCTTTGTTCTTTAACTTGTCCTTTTTCAACCTTGAAGGGTATGGAAGAGTGGGTTTTGGTGTAGGTGGAATAGGTGTTGTGGTGGAAGATTTGTCTTTGTTAGCCTCTTCATTGGGAAGTGTGGAAGGTAAAGGAGAAGTATGAGGTGGTTGAGAAGGTGTGTTTGAGTGAATAGGAGCATTTTGAGGAGGTGGAGTAGAAGTAGAAGGCTTGTCACAAGTAGGAGCACAAGTGGGTTGAACAAGAGTAGGTTTAGGAGGTGAAGGATCCTTTGTTGTTGTACCACTCCTTGTTGTAATAGCATTAACATTGGCCCTAGGGTTTGTTTGTGTGTTGGAAGGTAAAGCCCCTTGTGGTCTTTGAGTTACCGCCACTAAAACCCTATTGATTTGTTCCTCCATTGTACGTTTCACTTGGTCATTCATTCTCTTCTCAATTTCACGCATTTTCTTGTCAACATACTCTTGAGTCTCTTGCATCCCATATCCTTGAGTTGGATTTTGAGGGTAAGCTTGATTTGGTATTGGAGCATATGCTTGATTGGGAATAAATGGAAGTGGTTGATTAAATCCTTGTTGTGGTGGATAAAAGGTATTAGCTTGAGATTGAAATTGATTGGGTGCCTTGTAATTATTTCCTTGGTATGGTTGTCTTTGCCCTTGATTCCTTGCTAAAATTTGAGGAGGATTTTGTGGAATTTGGGTGGGTGGTTGGGGTGGGAAGCCGGGTGGAGTAAGGTAATTTTGGGATTTGTAAGAAAGGTTATTTGGATTGATGTTAGGCTTGAAGTGTTCACGGTGTTCCTCTTGATAAGCATAGCATTCCCCTTGATACCCTTGCACCTTGTCACATTGTTCATAAGAATGGGGGCCTCCACAAGTAACACAAGAAATGGTGATGGCATTCACATTGTTTGAGGAATTGTTCAATGTCATGCTCTTAAAATTTTGAAACATGTCTTGAGTCATTTCTTGTCCTTGTTTGACTGTTTGAAGGATCTCTTTAAGAATTTGGATTTCACAAGGAGTTTGAGAAGTGTTTTGGATCACATGAACCTTTTCTTCAAATGGATTGTTTGTTTGAACCATTGCCTTAGTCTCAATAATGTTCAAAGCCTCGTGGTATGTCTTGAAAAGAATACTCCCTCCCGCGGAAGCATTTAGTGAATCTTGGTGGTGAGGTTTAAGGCCATTATAGAAGGTATTGATTTGGTTTAGATCATCCATTCCATGGTTAGGGCATCGCCTCAACAACTCACTATACTCTTCCCAAGCATCACTAAAGGATTGACTAGGTTTTTGTGTAAAGCCCATAATTAAATTCCTCAAAGCCATAGTCTTTTGTGGAGGAAAGAATTTGTTCAAAAACTTAGTGGTAAAATCATCCCATGTGGTGATACTATCGGGTGGTTGGGTGTCTAACCAATGCTTAGCACTCCCATCTAAGGAAAATGACACTAACATCAATCTAATGACCTCATGTGGAACCCCATTATGCTTAATGGTATTGCAAAGTGAAAGGAATCTCTTAAGGTGAGCATGAGGATCCTCATTTTGTTTTCCAAAGAAAGGTGATGAAGAAACCATATTGATCATAGATGTATGTAGCTCAAATGTGTTAGCGGGAAAGTCGGGAATCTTAATGGCACTAACATATCCATGAATGTTGGATTGCATACGTTCATACAAAGTACGATTTTCAATAGCCATGGCTTCTTGTAGTGGTGACAAAGCACGATTCTCGTGAGCGGCTTGGTGGACGGTGGTGGTCTTACTCTTTCTCTTTTTCTTCCTTTTCGGAGGAAGAGGTTGTACACCAATCGGTATTTGTGCACGCCCGCGAGTGAGCATGCAACTCAATACGAGGAATGAGAGAGAAGCTCTCGTGTGACTTTGAAGAGAAATGGATTATCCTCTTCGAGTTTCAATAGTAAATATCCACAAGAAAATAACAATATATGTATTACTACTTTGGGTGCAAGACCCTCAATGAAGCTTTCCTTCTTAGAATACTCCCAAGTGAACGGGGGGTTAGGTGGCGCGAAGCACTTAAGTACCTATTGACCCTTAGATGGCATTTTATAGCACATCGCCTTTCTATTCACTTAAATGTTCGTATTCTTCGAATTGTTGCTTATTGAGAGTATTTATCTATTCTTGCTTTATTTTGTTTGATCGATACGCGTGTCAAGGACCGGAACGCCCCTCAACACGGTGTATTGCCTCGGCAATACTTATGGAAGATATGTAGATTGATTGTTCTTATACGTATACGTATTTACTTATAATAATATATGGAAAATATTTTTGTATTTATGAGTTTTTTAAAGGAAAATACTATATGTACATAAAAACCGAGAGAATCTAATAATATATATTTTTGGGTGCAATCTCTTAGGAAAAAGATTGCTTTTTGGATTTTTTAATTTTTTTGGTCAATTCTTTAGGAAAAGAATTGTTTTGTTAATTTTTTAGTTTTTATATATTTTTATATTTTTGATTTTTTATTTGTTTTTGATTTATGATACGTAAAAATAACGTTCACCAAATGAACGGATCCCAAAAGCCAATGAGTCAAAGAACCGGCAGCGGCGCCATTTGAAATGTAATATAATGCAAGTTCGTTTTCTCAGTTCTTAACCAATAGAAAGTCCAACCAATATCAGATTTATTATTGTTCTTGGTTGTTCAAGCTTGCTTGGTAATCTATGCTAATTCAAACAACACTATTTAAAAATGAAAAATATTAACCTACTTATACGTAAAACATATTGCAAATACCAAGTTTTTTATTCAAACAAAATTCAATTAACAAAATATAAAACTAGAAGGACTGAAAATGTAATTTCTATGAAAATTAAATGCTTGAAATGTAAATTCTAACAATTATAAGGACTAATAATGCAAATCAGTTAACTACAAGGACCAATTATGTAAAACTAGTAACAAACTAACCAAAAATGTAACTAATTAACAAAGTATCAAACTGAATTTTAACAACTTCTTAATCTGAGGGACTAAATTTTGCAAATACCACAAAATTAGGAAGTTTAGCTAACAATTAAAACTGATTAAACCTATAGGGACCTAAGTGCAATTTTCAAATCTTTTTAAACTAAAAACGGGCTAATAACAAAATAAGCTAGACTGAGCTTATTACTACACCAAAACAGATGAAACAAATTGCAAAAGATTTCTAATCCAATTAAGACTACGTGTATTAAAGGAGATAAGCTAAAAGTCAAAAATAAGCAAATGAGTGCTTATTGATAAGCACAAAATAAGCTACAGCTTATTCCAATCAGTCACAACTTGACCTTTGTAAAGAAACTGATTAAGCACTTGATTTAAAGAAGGGGAAATCAAACTAGAACGTTTTTCATCCAGAAATAAGCTAGAAATCTGAAATAAGCTCAAAAGGGCTTATGTTGACCAAGTTTGACCAAATTTTTGCAAAAAGCTCAAACTTTCAAAACTTAATATTCAACACTTATTGAACGATTTTGTGAAAGAAAATAACAACTTTTGTGAAGTAGAATTGGAGAATCAAGAAAACAGTCCACTAAATCATCACAGAAAAAGCACTATGCTTATGCTGAAGTAAAAAGCTATTATCTGGCTTATTTCTGAAAACTGTAGAAAATCCTCCTCAACGATGAAACTTTAGATGTTGCTCTATCTATAGAAAAAGGTTTAAGAGCAAATGGTTAACTAACAAAGATGCAATGATGATTTGAAAATGTGAAGTTCTAAAAAAACTAGTTTGGAAAACTGATGCACAAAATTTCACAACACAAAAGTGAGCTATGAGACCTAGAAGTGAAAGATTTCACAAGAATAGAACTCACTTTGATCACACAAGACCAAAACAGGCTAAAAAATCCAACTAGTTACAACTAGATCACTATAAATCTCACAATGATCTTGGCTTAAACCTATTGCCAAACACTAATGCTGATCTTTTAATGAGATTTTGTGAAAGGTTTTTGAGCACTAGTTCACACTGAGCTAAAAGCTTAAGTAACCTAAATTTGTTAACCAAAATGTAATGTATTCAAGCAAGTTTCAAGAACTAAGCACCTCCTATACTCAGAATGAAGGCTAAGCTTATGAAAACTGAATTAAGAACAAGTACCAAGCTGAAAAGGCTAAATCAGATTACACTAAAGCTACAACAAGCCTAGAATCAATCCACAAGCAAACTAAGCACCTTTTATCATGCAATCAACTGATTTCTACACTAGGAAAAGAACATGGCAATTGCAATTGAATGGAATCAAAATTAAGAGCTTTAGAACCTAATGTAGATATCCTTTGGGAAGAAGAGGAGCGCTGAGCTCTCTTGCCCTAGTGATAACCACCACCTTATCACTAGGGAACACTTAATCAACAAACAAATCAGCTACAATCATCTATAATCATCATTCTGCTACAAATCTTCAAATGAACAATGGTATGGACTGAATTCTGATCAAACAGCTACAAGACTTCACCAATGTCAGTTATGATCAATGTATGATCATAACAAACACTCAACAACAACAATAAGATCTCTCAATAGCAGGAAAGGAACTGGAATGATAAGAACACTTTTGGCGGGAAAAAGGTAATTTGAATTTTATTGAATGAATTCAGTTACAAAGGTTGTTACAAGCTACCAACTAACTAACTGACTCAAGAGTTTGTCAGACTCTTGAGTAGTTAGGGGAAAAGTGAGGGAAAAAGGTAAGGAAAGTAAGAACTATGTGTTTTACAAAATTAAGCTACTTCTGAAAAATGAAGTACAAGCTATCTATTTATAGGCATGAGAGGAGAATTAGTTGTGGTTGGTGACGTGTCAGGGCCAATCCCAGCTTGCCACGTGGAGTAATCTGCATAATTTCTTTTTGAAGGTGATGAACAGATTTGGGTGTTTTTGATTTACTGGATGATTTGTTAATTGAATTGCACCATTGAATTCGTCTCTTCAAATCGAGCAATATTGATGTTGAAGTCGTGTCATGAAATGGCCTCTATCAAAAACCCGATCCTGGAAATTTTTTACTTTGAAGAAGAAAACACGTGGCGCCTTCTTATTGGTTGAGGAGATGTGTTGCGGATTGAACTGTTAAGATATTGTAATAAATGTGGGGCGGCGGAAGTGGCCAATTAATGCTTGATCCGTGTGAGGTGTTTTCTCTCTTCCCATTGGCTGAAGTCTTTCCACTTGGATTAAGCTTTGCATAACTTTCCAATCTTGGCAAAACAAGCCCATTGACTTGGCAGATTGCTGTTTTAAGCTACAATCTTCATTCTTTTGACATTTTTGGCCCTTCAACTTTGATTCTTCAACAAAATCATCCTTTGACTGAGTTGACTTTGTAGTTGACCAGGTTTGACTTGAATCTTTGACTTTTACATTATTTGCACTTTAAGTCCTTCAACTTTCATAACTTGTCAAGATAGGTCCTTGAACTTCAAAGTCTTGTCACTTGTGATCCTTCCTTGTCTTTTTCATCCTTTTGAGCTTGATTTGACTTTGTTTGCTTGGAAATGTATCTTTATACCTACACAAGTGCACACAAACACAAACATACCACATAATACTGTTTTTGCCAAATAATTGGGTATTTTGCTTCATGTTTTAGGGTTATTTGTTGATAAAAGGATATGAGTTTAAGCTCATATCAAATAGGCATAATGACTTGGATGGATCACAGATGCATGAGTCCCCAAAAAGTTCTACTAATACTAATGACTTTGTCTCGTGTACTTTCAGTGACAAAGCCAGTGACTCTGCATCATGTGGTTCAAGTGAAGAGTCGAGACCTGCAAGTTCCAAGTCAAATGACCATGCTGCTACTAGTGCTAGGAAGAGTGAAGAGAGAGTTGCTTTTACTTCAACAGTGTCTAGTCCTAGTTTATTGAGTCCTAGGAAGAATGTTTCTCCTAGAATTCTGTGTAATAAAGTTAGTAGTATGAAACAGTGTCATTCTAATAAAAGGTCGTTTAAAACATGTTTTGTTTGTGGGAGTGAATTTCATTTGATTAAAGATTGTGATTTTTATGACAAACATTCTTCTGTATATCAAGCATTTCCTGCTCCTGGTCCACCAGGAGTTGTTCCATATTCTTCTAGAAGACAAAACCCATGTGCTCAATCTTTTTCTTCTTCTAGAAGCACTTCTCCATTAGCTTCTGATCATTGGAGAAACACCGGATTAATACCAAATAGACCAACCAGCAACTATTTTCAGACTTTTAATCCAAGTTATGCATTTAATTTAGACCACATGTATTTTGGGTTGGGAAATCTGGGATCTGCTGTTAAGCCCTCAGCAGGTTGTTCTTGGTCAAACAATAACACCCATATGATGAATAGGCAACCAAAGAACAACGGTAGATCTCATCAATCTTCTTGGCTATCTACTAAAGATCCACAAGGCAGGATCAAACCTGAAAAGGTTTGGGTCCCCTTAAGACACTAACTTTTGCATATATCTTTTCTTGTTGTTGTAGGTTACTCCATACCAAGATCCTACTCTAAGAATTGTTGATAGTGGATGCTCTAGGAGCATGACAGGAAATAAAGGTCTTCTATCTAACTTTGTACCATTTCAAGGCGGAAAGGTCTATTTTGGAGGAGGTGAAGGAAGGATCACTGGCAAAGGAACGATTCAGACGCCTAATCTTAACTTTGAGCAGGTCTACTATGTGGAAGAACTTCAACACTTCAACTTGATATATGTCTCTCAGATTTGTGACAAGAAGCAGTTTGTCCTCTTTACGGATACTGATGCACTAGTGTTATCCAAAGACTTTAAACTCCCGGATGACTCACAGGTTCTGCTCAGAATCCCTAGAAGACACAACCTCTATAGTATCAAGCTGAATGAAGTCAATCCTACTGGTCAACTAGCATGTTTGGTTGCTAAAGCCTCAGAAGATGAAGCCACTAAATGGCACCGAAGGATGGGACATGTGAACTTCAAGACCATTCACAAATGAGCTAATCTGAATTTGGTCTCCGGTTTACCTCCCAAAACATTCAGAAATGATATCAATTGCCTTGCATGCAGCAAAGGCAAACAACATAAAGCATCCTACAAGACCATTACTGCTCTCAGTCTTATAACTGAACCATTGCAGCTACTACACATGGATTTATTTGGTCCTACCTCTATTAGGAGCATTGACCACAAACAATTCTGCCTTGTGGTAACTGATGGGTATAGCAGGTTTACGTGGGTTTTCTTCATGGCTTCCAAGAGTGAGACCTACTCAATTCTCAAGGACTTTATTACACTTATTGAGAATCAGTTGTCCAAGAATGTTAAAGGCATTCGATGTGATAATGGAACGGAATTCAAAAATGATGACCTCATCGCACTTTGTAATTCTAAAGGCATCAAAAGAGATTATAGTGCAGCGAGAACTCCTCAACAGAATGGCGTGGCAGAAAGAAAGAAC
Organism: Glebionis coronaria; assembly: GCA_025667525.1. Taxonomy (NCBI): domain Eukaryota; kingdom Viridiplantae; phylum Streptophyta; class Magnoliopsida; order Asterales; family Asteraceae; genus Glebionis; species Glebionis coronaria. Next base: position 269,038,342 of record CM046878.1, read on the forward strand.
AGGACTCTAATAGAAGCTGCGAGAACAATGCTTGCCAATTCCAAGCTTCTAACCATGTTTTGGACAGAAGCTGTCAATACTGCAAGTTATGTTTTGAATAGAGTTTCTATTACTAATCCTCACAAGAAGACTCCCTATGAGCTACTCACAGCTAAAGTACCAAACATTATTTGAAGCCATTTGGGTGTCCTTTCACCATTCTGAACACTAGTGACTATTTGGGGAAATTTGATGGCAAGGCAGATGAAGGATACATTGTGGGATATTCACCTCACTCACGGGCTTATCGTGTCTACAATATCCAAGCAAAGTGAATAATTGAAACTATAAATCTCAGGTATTTTGAGGAGAAGTCAAACATGCAAGGCAAGGGTCCTGAATGGTATATTTTCGTGATTCATTGGGATATTTTCGTTTCAAAACTAACCATGATGCAGGTCCACAAGTGTTTGCAACTTCTAGTGCAAGTGCTCATTCTAGTCTTTCAGACTGAGATGACGATGATGATATTTTTGTTGTTCCATCCTATTCCAACACAGTCTCTCCTACTACTCCTAGTGATGCTACTCCATCAGATATTTTGGACTCACAAGGACCTCTTGACACATTGCTCAAGCAACAACTAGAGGCTACTACAGCAGCTGCTCAAGGTTGCTTTGAGTTTCCTTTGAATACTTCTGCTGAAAAAGCTACTCCTAGTGCTCCAACTGTTACTCCTAGTGCTAGTTTAACACCTATTGGTAGTCCGGCTAGTGATTCCACTTCCTCTACTAGATTCTATAGTCCTTCTGACCTGGGAAACTATCAAAAGAAGTCTTCTACCATGCTGGATGATATTCATAAGCAACCAATAGATGGCATTTTCGACTCTGCTTCATATGATGATGACTTTGTTAGGGATCTTAATAACTTGGCACCAGAAGTGGAAGTAGCTTCCAATCCAGTTTCGCAGTCACACAAAGACCATCCCACTACTCAAATAATTGGAGATCCTGGTTCTACTGTCAAGACTCGCAAAATGCATAAGAAAGCAACGTCTGATCATCATGCTCTTATGAGCTATATTGAGGACCAAAAGCGTAATAATCATACGAACTTTCAACATTGTTTGTTTGCTTGTTTTCTTTCACAGGTGGAACCTAGATCAGTCTCTCATGCTCTTGAGGATCAAAGTTGGGTGGAGGCTATGCAGGAGGAGATGCAGCAGTTCTTGTTTCAGAATGTTTGGATCCTAGTTAACTTGCCGGATGGAAAGACAGCAATTGGTACCAAATGTATTCTCAAAAACAAGAAAGATGCACGGGGTATTGTTGTGAGAAATAAGGCAAGGTTGGTTGCACAAGGTCATACACAACTTGAAGGCATTGACTACACTGAAGTTTTTGCTCCTGTTGCTAGGATTGAGGCCATTCGTCTGTTTTTGGCTTTTGCTTCTTATGTGGGCTTTACGGTTTTTTAGATGGATGTCAAGAGTGCATTTCTCTATGGCAAGATTGATGAGGAAGTTTATGTTACTCAACCTAAGGGCTTTGTAGATCCACTTCATTCCAAGAATGTTTACAGGGTGGTCAAAGCTCTCTATGGACTTCATCAGGCTCCTAGAGCTTGGTATGAGTGTCTTTCCACTTTCTTGTTGAAACATGGCTATAGAAGAGGCACAATTGACAAAACATTATTTCTTAAGAGGAATACCAAGGACATTATCCTTGTTCAGGTTTATGTGGACGATATTATCTTTGGTTCTACTAAAAAGGAATGTTGTGATGAGTTTGAACAACTGATGAAGGGCGAATTTCAGATGAGTGCTATGGGAGAGCTTACATTTTTCCTTGGTCTTCAAGTCAAGCAACAGTTGGATGGAATCTTCATAAGTCAAGATAAATATGTTCATGAGATCCTTCAGAAGTTTCATATCGATCCTCTTAGACCAGCAGCAACACCTTATGAAGTAGCTAAAGTCAAACTTAAGAATAAGCCAGATCCTCCGGTAAATGTTCATATGTACAGGTCAATGATTGGCTCACTCATGTATTTGACTGCATCACGTCCGGATATTATGTTTGCAGTAAGTGCTTGTTCTCGACATCAGGTGGCTCCAACGATTTCTAACTTGAATGCAGTCAAGAAGATTTTCAAGTACATCAAGGCTCACCTCAAGCTAGGCTTGTGGTATCCTAGAGAATCACCTTTTGTTCTTGAAGCATATAGTGATAGTGACTATGCAGGTGCTAATAATGACAGAAAATCTACTACTGGTGGTTGTCAGTTTTTGGGACGGAGACTTTTCTCATGGCAATGTAAGAAACAAACGATAGTGGCTACTTCTTCAACAGAAGCTGAGTACGTAGCTGCTACTAGTTGTTGTGGACAAGTCTTGTGGATACAAAATCAGATGCTTGATTATGGGTTCAACTTTATAAACACCAAAATTTTCATTGACAATCAAAGCACTATCTGTATTGTGAAGAATCCTGTTTTTCATCAACGTACAAAACATATAGAGATTAGGCACCACTTTATCAGGGATGCCAACAAGAAGAAGTTGATACAGGTTCTTAAGGTTCATACGGATGATAATGTTGCTGATCTATTGACTAAAGCCTTTGATGGTCCTCGGTTCAACCACTTGGTGGTTCACATTGGAATGGTCAATCCTTGAGACCTAGGATTGAGGGGAGGCTAAGCCTAAGGGGAGGCTTAGTGTACATATTTACTTGCACAGATTAACATCTTGGTAGTTTTTAACAACAGATTGTATGGGTATTTGCGGTGTATGGTACTTCTAGTGGAGGATTTTGCTCACTTCTGGTGGTAGTCTTCAACTTCTAGTGGATAAGAATCCTTACTTGTGATTAATGGTTGGCTTCTAGTCTTGGTTTGGGTCATTGTTCACTTCGTTGACTTCTGTTGACCACATTGTGCTTCTAGTGTTGACCCTTATGCGTTTTGACTTTTAGTCAATGCAAGCTAATTCTGGTATATATCATATTATTCAACTTTGGTAACTGGGATTTGCAAATAAAGTTATAAGGAGCAAGTGGTTACTTTTGCATTAACTGCCTAATTTGAAAGGGCACCCCACATTATTAGGGGTCAATGAACAGTTACAAGACCATTATTTATGGTCAATTACTCCCCTTGACTCATTCATCACAACCATAACACACACACGCTCCTACTCTCTCAATCTCTAATCAATCACCTTCCATCACTTCCAATCATCATCAATGGCTGCTCTGTTCTACAAACCAGATCACAATAAGGTAGCGTATCTGGGAGATGGTCCTAAACGTGACGAATTCACAGACATCCTAGAGTTTATTGAGGCTTCTAACCTCAGGTATGCTTTTACTGTTTGCCCAATTGTATATGATAGTGTGATTCGCCAATTTTGGGATACTTCCCAACTTGTGGATGTTTTGGGTCGTCCACTTGAACTCCATGCTACCATTGATGGACGTTCTTATGTGGTTTTTGAAGATTCTATTTGGAGTTCACTTCATCTTCAAGATGAAGGTGGTGTTGTTTCCATCCCCAATGCTGAGGTTTTGGAGGGGATGGCTGATATTGGTTATAAACATGGGGGGAAGTTTAACTTCTAAAAGAATAGGTTTCCCCCCCCCCCCCCCCCCCCCAGTGGAAGCTTCTAGTGCACTTCTTGATTCACTTCTTAAGCCCCAAGTCTGGGAGTTGGGATGCCTTTCCCATTCCTTTGGCTACTGGTTTGATCTGCATAGCACAAGGTCGAGTGTTTAATTTTTCTCGCTACCTATTTGATGGGATGATTTGCAATCTGAGTAGTACTGGATCTAGGAAGAAATTTTTAATGTATCCTAGGTTTTTGCAGGATACTTATGTGTATACCTCGTGATAGGGAGGATCATGAGACCCCAAGCTTAGTTCTAAAGTTTACTCCAATATGGCTCTTGGGTTTACGGGGGCATGGAGGCCCCTTACTGATGCAATGTTGGGCCTTGCCCAAGGCCCTCCTAATGTTGTTCCTCCGGCTGCTGCAGTCGAGGAGGAACTTCTATTAGGCGATGATCCTATAGAGGAGGAGCATCCTGCTGGTGGTGTGCCACATGTGGTTGTGGAAGAGCCAGTTGAGGAAGTGGTGGTTGAAATTCCATCCACTTTCAAGGCTGCCACCTCTTCTATGCCACATCAGTCCCCATTTGTGGATACTCCACCTACTAGTCCAGCACCTCACTCTGCTGAGAAGCCCTCTTGTTCTCGTGCTCATAATGATGACCCCTTTATTGCTTTTGGTTCCAATGAAGCCTTCCCAGATCCAAGTCCTCTTGGTGGGAAAGCGGAGGAACCTGCTACACTCACTTCTTTGCTTGATCTCATGCACAGGTACCATGAAAGGATTATTTCTTTGGAGGCAGATTTGAATCAGCATAGCAAGCTTACCAGGGAATTTGTTCTTCCAATGGCGGACCGAATTAAAGCTTTGGAGACACAACCGATGAGAAGGAAGAAGCATGTTGTTTAGTCTGATTCTGATGAGGATGTTGAGGATCTTGTGGAGGATGGCTTGACTTTGCTGGCGAAGGCTGCATTTGTTGATAAGCCGTATGCTGATTTCCCTATTCCTCCTACTTCATCAAGCATCCCTCCTACTGCTGGTTCATCTGCTGGTGCTACTACTGGTCCAACTGTTGGACCGTCTCATGATCCTAAAGGGAAGACCCCTATGACTGATGCACCCTCACCCCCTCGCAAGCGTACTCGCAGACAACTTGAGGAAAACAGGTTGGGTGAGGAGGCTGCACAACGAATTCAGGCGGAGATTGATCAAGCTGCTAGGGCTGAGGAAGAAGCTCTTTAGAAGCAAAGGCGTGAACAGTTGCAGCATGATGCTATGCATTGGGATGATAATGATTGGATGCGGGTGCTCACTATTCTTACATCTGATTATTCGCAGTTTACTGATCTCTTGGGTGCTGATGTGAATGAGCAGAATTGTATCCCCCGAGCAATGGCATTAATGCATAAATTATCTCTTGTTGCTCAACTACGTGAAAAGCGTCGGAACAGACCTTTGACAAGAACCGAGGAGAGAAAGTTAATGCAGAGGTATGTCAAATATCAGTCGGGTGCTCACTTTACTGTTGGTTGGACATGGGATCGCGTTAGGGCATTGTCTTTTGACGAGCTTAAGGATCTATACCAAAGGATGATCAAGCGTCAGAACACACCGGTTCCGGAGCGTTTCATCTATCGTCCTCCTCCACGAGTGGTTCCTACTTCTCAACCTGTTGTTGCTCCTGGTTCTTCATCTGGTGTTCCTCTTGGTTCTACTGGTATCCCATCTGTTGTTGATGTTTCTACTACTGGTACCACACCTACACCCTCGGTTGCTCCTCCTGTTTCATCTTCGGGTCCTACCACCACAACCTATGCTACCACTACCACCACCACTGCTACTCCTGTTATGGAACAATCCTCACCACCAATGACTGACCCTCAACCTACTCCTTCTCCTGGTGCAGCTACCTTTGATCCTTTGGTTGGTCAAGGTGTTGATTCTACTTCTGCTGATCCTATTGCTGCTACGAAGGTAAAGGTTGAAACCTCGTCTGGTGTTCCAAATCCTCGTCGTTCCATTCGCAAGAAAATGGCTTGGCTTGGTAAGTCTGTTCCTTATGAGAAGCGTGCTCCTGAGAACCTTATTGATGCAGCTTCAGACAGTGACTCAGAGTTGCCAATGGGTATGGGGTTTATTATTGCTTGGACGGTTAAGCCATCCACAACTATTCCTGGTACTTTCACCCATAGGATTTCCATCAGTGATGGTTATGTTCCTTATGCTTCGGGTTTGCAAGGTGTTTTGACTTGGGTGGATCGTAGGGATCTTATGTCGTTGTATGGGTTTGTGGATGCTGGTATGTCTACTCATCCTAGTGAGGTGGCCACCTTGCCTGGTATGACAATGTGGGCTGACTTGAAGATGATGCTTGACTCTCCTCCACATGCTCCACATTCTGGTGTCTGGAAAGACCAGCCACGCTAAGTAATCAAGAGATGGAAGCTGTATGCTGGTTGTGGAGTGCATATCTTGGAGTTGGAGTCTGGTGCCATGGTATTCATGCTTACGGATATGGACTATCCGTTAACTATTGCTACTATGGAGGCCATGCTCGCATGTCACTTGCAGATCTCCAATGCCCCTTCAGGGAATGAGACATCCATGGCTACTACTCTGGTGGAAGGGATACAAGCTCGGTTGCAAGCTGACAAGGTGGCAGCGTCTGGTATGTGATGTGTATGTTTGTATGTTTTTATGTTTTTGTGTTTATACTGACATTTTTTTCACCAACATGTACAGTGATTGGTGACTTATATTATAGTTAGTTAAAAAAAATTATACTTTTTATATAATATCTTCTTATACTTTAAACAAATAATGGATTTCACACTTGTGCATAATATAATATCTGCTTATACTATTCCAAACATTGGGTTTCATTTGACTGTTTCACACTTGTGCTGGTTTGGAGTTTCATCTGGTGTTAGACCTGGTCCACACAACAAATGGTGCTCAAATCACCATGTCTCACAGATAAGAAAGAGTTGATTCACTATGAGGGTACGACTCTGGTGTGATTCTCAAATCCGTTGATGGTTGCCAGGGTACCCAAAACTGGATGGTTTTCACTTGCCATGGTCCTAGACTGAAAAGTGGCTAATCCAAGGGGGTACGACTCTTGGTAAAGATTTTATCAAATCCGTAGATAGCTATAATAGCTTGCTCAAAGCAATAGGGTTTTCAACTCACCGATTCTTCATTGCTAAGAGTTGGCGAGTCCAGAAGGGTACGGCTTCTGGTAAAGACATATCAAATCCGTTGACGGCTGTGATGGTTTGCCTAAAATCATCAGGGTACCCCCACTCACCATTGATTCACGTTCTAAGAGTTGGGCTGGGTTCTGGTCTCCCATGGTGATGCTTATTCCACCATAAAGACTGGCTAGCCCAAAAGCGAGCAGCTACTTGGTAAAGGCTCATAAAAGCTGGTCATGTTGCTGTGAAGATTCAACAAGATGCAGATTTGTTTCAAGCTTTAAAGAAGCTTCTAGGTGTTCATTGTTGCAGCATTCATTATGTTCTTTATGTTGATGGTTATGATGCTGCTGATTCTTTTGTTGTTCCAATCCTCAAGCTATGTTGCACGATTTACCAGGAAACTTGAACTCAACATGTCAAATTCAAGTTTAGGGGAGGATTGTTAGGACCATTGGAATAGTTATTTGTAATAGGTAGACTAGGAGGTATGTAGTTTCTCCTAGTCATAGTAGTAGTAGGAGCAAGCCGTGCTCCTGGTCTTATAGAAATTCAAACTTTATTATTTAGATATTATTCTGTTAGGATAGGCATGAGATATGTTAGGAAAGGATATGCATATCAGTTTTACACGTTTTGGTTGATGATGTATTAGGGTTTCCTTGTAGTATAAAAGGAACCTTAGGTACAAGGGTTATACACACCATCAAATATAATTCTAGTTCTTATTAATATTAGAAATCCTTAGAAAAGGATCAAGTCGTTATAGTTATTCTGTTCTTCTTATTCATAGTATTTGTATTCCACACTTATACTGTGTGATTTGTATAGAGTCTCTCTGTGAATAGACTTGTGATTACAGAAGTCGTTCACCGTTCCTGACAGGCTGCAAGATCCACATCTAGTGGACCCAACAGCTTATCTTTAAAGATAACTTATCCTCGTAACGGGAAATTAAATTTTCTCGGTCATGAGCTTGTATTAAAACATTCCAAGTTTTAAGCTCAAAAAGGAAAGTCTATCTTTTAAATAAGAGAACTTTTCCTCATAACGAGAAATTCATCTTTCTCGGTCATGAGCTTTCCGTTAAAACATTCAAAGTTTTCAAGCTCATGAACACGACTTCTAAGTAAATGTCAGCTTAGAACTCGTTCTTCAGTTAAAAGGAAAGTTTAACGCCGATGATAAACTTACCCTTAACAACGGGAAGTTTACAACTTCTCGGACTTGAGCTCGTTTTGTAAGATATTCAACATCTTAAGCTCAAGTAATTGGTTTTCAAAACTTTGAACACAATTTTTCGAGAATTTATCAAAAGGTTTTTCTAAATCTTTCAAAATTATGTGTTCAAAAATGTTTTGATAAAAAGAGCATGTCTTCTGGAATCGATAATATTTACGATACTAGAAATGTCATTCAATAATGACACGGGGTTGTAAATAAAGTTCGAGCAGAAGTTCAAATTTTTTAAAACATGCTCAAAATGGCTTGAGATTATTTCAGATAGTAACCCGATTTTCATACGCAAGTCAAGCATTTCACCGAAAGCTTTGACTCAACAACGGGAATTAATTTTCTCGGGCATGGTTTACTTTATAACTATGTAAGGGATTGTGTTTACGTAATAACACAATCTAACACGAATATATGTACGTGTCAGTGCATTTATTTGCTAAAACAAGAGAAATCTTGTTTTTATGAAGTTATCATCTCCACCAACCGTAGCAATTTATATTTGATATCTACATACTCGACGATGCGACTACAGCTCTTTCAATAGAACACGGGTCAACAATTGAGGGGGAGCAATTGTCCAACATTCAGAATATTTGATGCTGAAAGTGCCAAGTTCACATATTGGTGTCAAGACAACGATATCAATCGTACACATGGAGTCAAGAGATAACTTCAGACGTGACGAGGCGACCAACACTCGTGAACAAGAACCATGTGATTCTATCATATGATGTTCTCCATCTTTCAGGTCCAACTTCGTAAATTGCTAATCTTATGAATACATTATCATATATGATCTTTGCACGTGATAAATACCTTACACTTGTGTTTAAAAGGTATCTAATTTACGTTTCAAGTACACCCTCATTAATTTGAGGGGGAGCTTGTGTCAATCATGAAGATAATTGGATTTGCATTTTTCTTCCCAAATTTTCTTAAAACTTTATTAAATCAATTGATATTAAAAACATCGATTGGGTTAATATGTTTAATATGGGGGAGAAAATGTGATTTAATAATGAGATCAATCAATTTAATGGTTTGACTTAATGTGCTGGCTCATCCCAACATGTGCGAAATGTTTTCGAATATCGTGGCATATGTTAAGGGGGAGCAAAATGGATTTGGATATCAAAATGGATTTCATGGTGACATATACTTACCCACAATATCTCTATTCACGAAGGTAACGATTGTGGTGACATAAGGATGGTAGGATAGGTTAAGTCCAATGATTCTTCTAAAACCGGAGGAATCTTCCGAAGGACATTCCATAGCTAGAAATAGTATTCCTTAGGAAAGATGGAGAAAGATTATGAACGTAGCTAAATGCCGACAAAGTACTTAAGTTAGCACTGGAATAATCACAAAAAGGTGCTAGTTATGATGTATTGGTAAGCATTAAAGGGGTTGAAGAAGCCCTCCTTACAACCTTAGGCATAAACCGGGTCAATACATATGCTATCGAGATCATTTCAAATGATTCTTGATATTGAAGACCGACATCATGGACCCAGTGATGCAATGAACAACCCATCCCAGCTAACTCAGATATCTCTTAAAAGATATTTGTTTTAATCACACAAAGACAACACATTACCTATTGATTTATTCACTCCGAATAAATTGGTATTGAAATGGTGACACTCCTCTCCAGCCTCCGATCACTAAATTCCAAAATGCACGATCGAGTCTAGAGCCATTTGAGATCATCAAATATCTCATTATGACACACTTTCATAATTCCTTGCTTCTTCACATACTGTGAAAAGTAAGAAAGATCTTAAGAGTCCTACGCAAAATCTTCATGATCTTGCCTGAACATCCGAGTAATACGAAAGTATATACAATGAAGATGGAAATCCTTCTTGAGCGAATATCAAAAAGCTCATGGTAGGTGACTTGTGTGATTCTTTATGAATAAAGCTTGTGTTAACTGGAAAGCAACAGTGGTTTAATTCTTAACTGAATTTAAACATGTTCAAGGCCTATACGCAATATCTTAGTTGTCTTGCTAGAACACTCAGAGTGATACCTTAGCGTTCACAGTGATGAGTGGAAATCCTTCTAGTGTTAACCTCAAACAGCACTTGGTAGGTAACTTGCAAGATTCTATACGAATCAAGCTCGTGACAACTGGAAAGCAACGATGGTGCGGTTCTTAATTGAATTTCAATTGTTCCAGGAACATGAATTGACGGCTTCAAATCATGCGGATATTATTATCCAAATGATTCACTCTTTATGTTCGCAGTCAACTTTGAACGGTCGAATAAAGAGAAAGGGTTTACCCGCGAAATCTTGTCAAGGAGGTTCTTAATTGAAACTACCTGTCACAAGTACGATATTTTATATCGTCCAACGGTCTTCACCGACCAGAGGTAAAATGCTACCGAATTAGAATGAAATGTTCAAGGCCATTTCATCCATGTATATGTTTTGTTGCTAACTGTCTTTGCAGCGTAACAAGAAGGTGGCATTGCGGTGTACAATCCAGAAGAAGTTGTCACCACATGCTTACACTATATGCACTTAACACTTCAACAAATTCAAGAAAGTCTAAAAGTCAAGTCTTCCGCTGTATCACACTCTAAAGCTTTCAAGAATTTATAAAAGTATAAGTATGTGGACCATGAAGTCACGAGGAGTCAAATATCACAAGTGATGAATGCACAAGGTCAAGGCAAGGAAACATGCTCAAGACTAAAGTCAAAGATCACATCAAGCATATTCACAAGAACAAGATCGAAGGCTCAATCATAGTATGCTAGGTTTAAGATTTTGTAAAATGTGTAACCTCCCTAGGGGGAGATTGTTGGAAATACGTTTTTCTAAAGAAATTCTCGGTCACATCATTGTTAGCATACATCACGAGCTATAGACTATTTAGGACATTGTAACTTGGAGTGACCTCCCTTAGGGGGAGATTGTTGGAAATACGTTTTTACGTATTTAGAAAGGATGGGTCACTCCAAAGATAGATTCAAGTATTGGGCTCGTGATCCAATATGTAAACATATAGCCCACCAAAGCCCACATGTAGGGTGGCTATATAAACCCCCTCCTAGCATGTTAGGAGGGGTTAAACACTTTGTCATTTCACTAATTCCATCTTTCTTATCCCTCTCCTTTCTCTCTCTATCTTTCTCTCTCTAAGTTCCTCCCTTTCCATTCCATTCATTAGATAAATCATACATTGCTAAATCCTAAGAAATTATGGACCTACACTCTCTAATATAAAAACATAGTATTAGAGATACCAATTGATTAAAATATGACAGTTTTCTGAAAATCAATTGGGAGAGAAACATGTGTGCACGCATGAATCATGGAACATTTGTAGTCGGGTAGCTCCCCCTCAATTATATATGTGGGTCCTAATTGATCAAAATTTGACAATATATAGGAAAAATGACACCACAAAATATGTTAAGGTACGAAGATGAGATGCCTTATCCGATGTGGTATATTACATATGACAATTTTAAACCGTTTTCGGAATGTGTTGGATACATAAAATATGACAATTTCAGAGATGTACCCAACAACATTAAAGGCTTGATTTTAAAACTCTCCCCCTCAAAAATTGATCAAAATAACAGATGACAATTTTGAGATATAAAAACCTTTTGTGAGGAAGGGAGTGTTGAACACACAATTTTGAAAGATTTAGAAAAACCTTCTAAGACATTCTTAAAAAATTGTGTTCAACGGTTTAAAATGATCATGATAGAAGACTTATCTTCTGTTTCTTTAGGAAAAGCGCACTGGAATGTACACTTCCCTTTCGGGTCCGTTTTTCATGAGCTCAAAACTTTGATTGTTTTGTGACTAGCTCATGACCGAGAAATATTAATTTCCCGTTGTGAAGGATAAGTTATCATCCGTGATACACTTTCCTTATTTGATGTCTGATTCCTAAGCTGTGATGTGCTTAGAAGTCATATACACGAGCTTAAAGCTTTCGAATAGTTTTATTGTAAGCTCATGTCCGAGAATATCGAATTTCTCGTTTTGAGGATAAGTCATACTCGGGATGAACATTCCTGTTTTTGAAGTACGAGTTACAGTCTGACATGTGATTGTAAGTCTTAGTACATGAGCTTAAAAACTTTGAATGTTTTTAATGATAGCTCATGTCCGAGAAAATTTAATTTCTCGTTGTGATGATAAGTCATCATCGGGATGAACTTTCCTGTCATTGAAGAACGAGTTACAACTTGTAATTTGACTGTAAGTCATTGTAGAAGCTTAATTGTGAAACCCCTGAGAAACTTGTTTCTCTGATATCTGCTTCTTCAGCAAGCAAACTCTGAGAGTGTCTTTTGTTGAACGTGTTACAAATATTGGACCTTTGTGTTCCCGTTGAACCGTGACGTCGGTACCTGCACTTTCATTAGTAGTGTGTATGCTTGCATGTGGGTTGGTGATATCTTTGTGAGAACCATGTGGGGGTTCACCTTGAACCTTCGTTGCGCTAGAGGGAAATATATTTCCAGTAGTAACCCACCTTAGACCTATTGTTTTGAAGGTTCTACCCATTGGTATCCACCTAAGACAATGTCTAGGAGACATAGTGTAGAAACTAGAAGGGGGGGTTGAATAGTTTCTCATCGGTTTATCTCCTAATTAAAATTCCTTTCATTTAGGTGAGTGCACAAAACTATCTTTTACTTGAAAGCTAGTTGCATAATGATTAGGTTCAATTCTAATGCATTAACAATGTATACTAAGGGTAGTGATAATGAATGTAAGTAAAGAGTAAGGAAAGAAACAACCTAGTAGGAAGACACCAAGATTTATAGTGGTTCGGCAATGAAGCTCTATCCTCGTTCCTACTCCACTCCTAGAGTACACCTTACTCGAGATTTCCACTATATCCACAAGCTCCCTTCTTGGCGGAGAAAACCTTACAACGTCGCTTACATTATTTTCTGGACACTAAGCTAAATGTCGAGACCTAATCTTAGCTAGGACCAATCTACACAACGTCGCCCACTTCACTCTTTTACGACACAAGGCTAGATGTCGAGTTCTAATCTAAAGGTAGAACCAATCTTCACAACGTTGCCTACTTCACTATTTTCCGACACAAGGCTAGATGTCGAGTTCTAAGCCAAAGCTAGAACCAATCTTCACAACTCTTTACTTTGAAGCTAAGTGAGAACTTCACACAACACAACTACATATCACTTTATAGTTTAGTGAGAACTCACAAGACACAACCACATCACTTTAAAGTTTAGTGAGAACTCACAAGACACAACCACATCACTTTATAGTTTAGTGAGAACTAACACAACTAATTACAACTCAACTAATCATATCCAAGTACACACATGTAGCTTAGATCTACATAACATAAGTCCAAGCACACACATGTACAATGGATGTACAGAACTCTAATCCAAGTATTCACAAATAACTTGGATGAACACAACTAGTCCAAGTATTCACAAATACATTGGATCTACACAAGACACAAATAAACAAATGATGAACATGACTAGATCTTTAGGAGGAGGTGATCTTCATCAATGATACATATTTAATCACATCACAAGTGTGTGAGTGATCTTCTCCTTGGATAAGGTAAAGAAGGATATCAAGAGGATAATCATGAGTAAACATACTTAACACATTAACTGATCATTTACAAATGACTAGGATTAGAAAGGAGAAAGAAGGCTGAAGAAGATATCCAAAAAGGGTTGATGAGAATGCAGATTTGATTCACTATTTATAGGACAAAACATCCAACGGCTATATCTGCTCGCGGTTCCTTATTGGAGCCCGCGATTCCTTATCGATAAGGAACCGCCATAGGTGCTAAGGTACCGCTGGTGTAGACTCTGCTCCTTTTTATCTTTTAGTGAATTTGAAATATCTGAGGCTGTTTAAACCTTCAAAGGATATTCTTATGGCATATGGAATATGCCATATTAAATTTGCATTTTCATTTTAATAAAACATTTTCTTAAAAATAAAGTTTATTAAAAATATTTTTTTATGTTTGTCAAAAGTGAGTTTTAAGGCTGATCACTTTTATGATCACTAAGCATGATTAAGATATGTTAGTGTAATGATTATTACCTTGATGATAGTGTTTGACAATAAATGTCTTTGTAATTTGTCGTGATCAAAACTAAGAAAGATTAATTAATCCTAACAATGTTTTTAGGCATCGCTTGGCATTAACAATCTCCCCCTTTTTGATTACGACAAACTATAAACTCATTTAAGTAAAATACAAGTTTATTCGAATTATTAACGAGTTTATCACTATCATTTCTCCCCCTTTGTGGAAGAAAAAAGGTTAGCAAAAGTCTTTAAAGAAGAAAAGAACCGGACTTTTGCTAGTAGCTCCCCCTTGGTGCAATGAGCTAAGGTGACATGCTACACAAAGGTTAGAAGAAATAAACGAAACACCAATGTATATATGTGCACTACTTACTAACTAACTTGAGAGGGAGAAGGAAAAGAAATCACAAATTAGAAGCAAGCATTTGCTAAGTATGTCCAAAGAGTGTGTATTGACAACATCATAGTTCAATTGGTGGAATAAAGGAAGAAAAGAAACATCCAAACCAATCAAAAATGATTTAAAATGTCAATGGGTTAAAATTTAGAATTTATGGAACCACCCATAATTAATTTTATGTTTTAACCATGATCCACTTCTTAACAAATGTGTGAAATATAATTAGAGGGAAAGATAACACACATAACATTCATATTCTATAAATATGAAATAACATACAAGATAAATATTCATACACATAATATGAATATTTAAAGCAAAAATATGGAAAATAAACCACAAAGCATAGACTACTCTAATAGTGATAATCTTCCAAGATTGCTTAAATATTATTGACTCAAACAACTAAAGTACAAAATATGCCTTAGTTGGAAAAGAAAGACGACGAAGCATCATTGGAAGTTTTGTTCACGGGAACGAAAAACTTTGAGAGGAGGTCGAGTGAGGAGGAATTCAAAAACATTTAACTTGTCATAGATATGAGCAAGTTCAATTTTTTGAAAACGACAACAAGCACACGAGGAACCATGATGCAAAACAAAGTCGTTAGATGGGGGATGTCCATAAAGATTAGAGGTTGGTGGAAAGGGAGATAATGGATAAGAGATGTTTTCAAAATGCCTAGTGAGGTTGGGGAAAGAAGATAGGTCATTGAGTTGAGGTGAGTTGAAAGGTTTAGGTGGTGGTGGAAGAATTTCTTTTTCTCCGGTAATTGGATTTATAGAGTAAGTCTCATTCCAATATTGAATCGGAGAGAAAGAGGAATTCTTGGAGGATTTTGGAGAAGAAGAATCATGAGGATTCTTATTCTTTTTTATCCAAATGGGTTTAACGGAGATTTTCGGTTTCTTTTAAAGCTTAGAAGAAGAAGCTTTAGGTTGAGAAGTTTGTGACAAAGAAATGTCAAGGTTAGAGAAGGAAGAATTAGGCATTGTAAGGGATGAAGGAAAGAACTCCCAAAAGAGAATAATTTAAAGAAAATAGACAAGGAAAAGATTTTAAATGAACAAGAAAGGTTTTAGAGAATGTTTAGCCAAATTGGGTAAACAAAGAATCTTAACCAAAACAGTGGTCAAAGAAGAAAGACAAAAAATAAGCCAAAATCGGCTTGACTGGGCGCGGTTCTTTAAGGAGGCCCGCGGTTCCATATCGATATAGAACCGCCTGGAGGCTTGAGAACCGCGTCCAGTGGACTGCAAAACCAGATTTTCAAAAGTTTTGGAGAAAGATAAGACTTTTTCGAAAATTTGCAAATCTTGGATTTTTACCTCTTTTAGCACTAGAGTACTCTAGGGTTGCATAAAAGCAACACATTCACAAAGAATGTCTTGACAAAGGGTGAAAAAATATTTAAATAACATTTTGGTCTAATTTTAAGTCAAGTTTTTAGAGGTTGTAATATATTTAGGTTTAAATTTAAATAAATTAAAGTTGTTTAATGTGATCACATAGATTAAAGCACATAAAACTAAATCCATAAATCATCCAGATGTGAAAATTACGAGGGAAAGGAAAGGAAATACAAGAAATAAAAAGACAATTAACTGCTACAAAGATAGCTAACCACTAGGTCTTGAGTTCATAGTTCTCTTTTAGCTTGATCTTCTTTTGAAAAGCATGTTAATTTTAAAGTCCATCATTTATCTCCTAGGAGGTGGAGGATTAGAAAATAGGTTCAACAAGAAGCTTTGCAACTTGATGTGAGCCCCAATCATTTCCATCCTTAGGATATCAATGAGGTAAAAGTTGTTCAAGCAACAAGGGCAATTAGTTCCATTGCTCATGAAAAAATCGAACAAGCGTGGATCACCCAAGATATGGGAAATGGGAACACCCAAGAGAGGAGTGTTGGTGGTAGGAGGATGAGGAGAAGGCATGGTATCCAAGGGTGAAATAGGTGAGATGGGTGAATTTGGTGGAGTAAAGGGAAGAGGCTCAAAAACAAAAGGAATCCTTTGATGAGGTTGAGGTTGAGCATTCACATTTAAGGGAGGGCTAGAAATGACTGGAAAGGAAAACTCATTCATTCTTGATTGGAATGAAGAGGAGGTAGAACCATGTGAATGGTTAGTACCATGTGTTGAGGTTTTTTTCCATGACGCAAGTGGTGGTGAAAGTGATGAGGAGATAAGGATAGGTGAGGCTTCACTTTTTGGTTTGAAAGAAGATGGAGAACCTAGTTTCGAGGACTTGAAATTCACCTTAAGACTTCTTTTGGATGATGAGGTTTTGGAGGAGTTGGATGTTCTAGTGGATACCATGGTTTAATGTTGAGGTTAAGAGAAGAGTTGAAGGGATGAAGAACACAATCAACAAAAGAGGGTTTAAGAAGAGAAGGGGATGATCCAAACTAGTAATAGGTTAAAATAATTTTATGTAAACAATGAAATTAGGTAGCCTAGTTTAGGAAAGTGTAGGTTTTTGCAAAATTTTTATCAAAGTTTTACATAGATTAAAGAAAACAGTGTAAAGTAAAGATTCTGTTGAAACAATACTGGGCGGTTCCTTACGTAGGTTCACGGTTCCTTATCGCTAAAGAACCGCGGCTTTGATATGGAACCGCGACAAGAAGATTTTAGTAAAAGCAGTTCCTTAAACTTTTGCTAGCCCAGATTTTATACAAAGGTTTATCAAGCAAAATAGAACTAATAATCAAAGACTAAGAGGCTATCTAACACATAAGATTCATATAGCCATGTAAGTTGAAAAATCGACAACATGGATAACTAGGATTAAAATACTAGGCAATCCAAACACAAATAGTTAGTTAAAGAATACACAACATCCTAAGAATAGAGATAAGAGAAGAAATAGAGTTCAAAAATCCATACATGTTTACACACATGTTAATCTCACAAGAGTGGTATATATCAGTCATCTATGATCATTTCCTCCTTGCCTTGATTCACTTCTGATTCTATCCTAAAGATGAAGATTGAGACAATACTGATAGTCTGAATCAATGTCTAGTGAAGACAATTGAGAGATAGATGATGACAAATCATAATGAGAAATGAGAGAGTTGTCTAGAGAGACATTTTAATCTTCATTTGATTCATGTGTGGGAATTGAAGGGACATTTCCTCAAATGTGAAACATGACTTGAACCACGGAGTGAAAAGAAAAAGGATTAAGATGAGGATGATTAAGGAGAACTCTCTTAAGAAGCCGTAAGAGAATCATGGCATAAGGAAGAGTAGACCGAGATCCATTGAGAATAAATCTTATCCTTTTAGCCATGAAAAATGCAAGGTTGTATGGAGTAGTGGTAACAAGACAATACAACATATGTGCAAGACAAGCAGGCACATGGTTGCGATCACCAACCAAACACATTGCATTTTCCCTAATGATTTCGGCCCAAGGGACCATAAAATCACTAAGATCGCTTGTTAGTAATTCCTAAGGAGTGAGAGCATGAAATTCTCTTTCAAAATTACCAAGAATAGGATGTTCACGAGGTGAAGTAAGGTCACGAGTGATGGCCGAATCCGAAGGAATCTCAGTCAAGTAATTCATATCAACAAGGGTCTATTCTAAGTGGTTTACACCCCAAGCATTAGTGAACCTACATTGACCTTCGTATGGAACTCCTAGAATCTCACCAAATTCTTCAAGAGTGTATACAAAGATTCTCCCCTTGATGGAAAATCTTAAAGATAGACCATTGTTGATGTGTATTAACTTAAATGAGTTAAAGAATTCCATGAGGAAAGAAGGAAATATTGGCTCATCAATATCAAGCAAACAATCTAATCCAATGGTATTGAACGTGAATCGAATGAAATCAAGTCCACGAAGGTTAGAAGGAACAATACGTCCTTCATGGAAACAACGAGACTCGAGATTATGATAAGTGTTTTGAAAAGAGCGAGATTGATTAGTTAACGAAGGATTATGCATGTATCTTCTAGTGGGTAGATGGTCATTTTGATATCCTGTGGTCATGATGATAGTACCTAAAAATAACATATAGACATATTTCTCCAATTACTCATATGAAAAATTAAAAATTAAAATTTCAAAAGATGAGAATATGTTTCATAGATAGCTTGACAAACAAAGGATTAATCCTTGTCATTCTCATGTTCACAATGTACCCATTTCATCATTGATCGAAACATATGAACTATGCAAAATCAACAATGAACTAGAACATTGGTTTTTCAAAACAAAGTTTTTAGGTAAGCATTTAACAATGCCATTACCAACTTGTTCAGGGGTTCATATCAATTCCATCAATCAGCTAAACTATTTAGTCAAAATTCGGATTTGTTTTTACAAATGGGTTTTAATGAAATCTCAATGAATATGAACCTAAGGAATCATATTAACAATACTATGTCAACTCATATTCCTAATAAGGTTCTAATTCAATGTCAATTTTAAAAAGCCCCAATTATGAATGTATGAACCCTAGAAAAAATTAGATGAAATTGAAAGAAATAACTTACAATTAGTTGATCTTGGATGATGGATGAGTGAAACCCACGAACTTGAATCAATTAATTTGAGTAATTGAAGATTTTAGAAGCTTCAACAATGGTGGAAAAAAACAGAAAAATCGTCTGTTGTGTGTGAAGGAGAGAGAAGGTCTAGTTGAAAAAAATTGTTAATGCAATGATGCCTAAAATCGTTACTTGCATTTTTCGGTCTCGCTTTGTTTTGAATACGACAATATGTAAAAACTAGCATTTACGAAAACAATGAAAAACGAATTCTTGAGTTCAAGTATTTTTCATTTCAACCATTATCACTTAAGGTATGAACAAACAAGTAAGTATACTAATTAAATGATCAAGGATTTAACTTTACTTAAAACTCACTTTTTATTAAGTATGACAAAGTTTTATTATTAAACTTTCTTTTTAAGAAAATGTTTTATTAAATTAATTATTTGAAAATTTGAAATTTTGAAAATGACATATTCTATCTTGGTTTGGAATATCCTTTCTGGATATTTTAATCCCCAGATTTGATCCAACCCACTAAAAGACAAAAGGGAGCAGACTCCACATCGGCGGTTCCTTAACGCCTATGGCGGTTCCTTATCGATAAGGAACCGTGGGCTGCAATAAAGAACCGCGTGCTGCAATAAAGAACCGCGTGCTGTAATAAAGAACCACGGGCAGATATAGCCGTTGGACATTTGTCTTATAAATAGTGAACCATTCTCAGACTTTCAATCCACCTCTTTTGCACATAAACTTTCAGATTCTTATATACTTCTTAAATCACTCAAATCCTTGATCATTTGTTTCATTACTACTTGTTTAGAAGTGAATCTTTCTCCTCCCATCTTTTCCTCTCAAAGTGCAAAGAGAAGAACACTATCATTATTGAAGTGTCGTGTCTACCTCAAAGATCCATTGAAGATCCAAACTTATTTATTCAT
Source organism: Glebionis coronaria (assembly GCA_025667525.1). Classification (NCBI taxonomy): domain Eukaryota; kingdom Viridiplantae; phylum Streptophyta; class Magnoliopsida; order Asterales; family Asteraceae; genus Glebionis; species Glebionis coronaria. Next base: position 269,058,303 of record CM046878.1, read on the forward strand.
TGTTATGTTATTGTTGTGAAGATCCAAGTAGTTGTGTCTATTTGGAAGTTGTGTATGTATTAGGGTTAATACTTAGTCCTCAAAGTATATAGGTGTAGATTGGTCCTATCTAATATTAGGGCTCGACTTTTAGCTTAGTGTCAGAAATTGGTTAAGCGACGTTGTGTACGGTTTCTCCACCTTAAGGAGCTTGTTGATTAGTGAACTCTCGAGTAAGGAGTACTCGAGGAGTGGAGTAGGAACGAGGAGTGAGCTTCGTTGCCGAACCACTATAAATCCTTGGTGTTTGGTTTGATCTTTCCTTCCCTTATTTCTTTACATTCTTTATTCTTTATACTTGTGATTATTAGTTTAGTTACATTCATTATTCTTTATACTTGTGATTATTAGTTAGTTGCACTATACCTTGTTCATATTGTGTATAAGAAGGTTTCACATAAATACTCAAGCTTAAGTTTTTGAAAAAGGATTTTTTAAAACCAAACCTTAACAAGCAAATTTAAGAAACTATTCAACCCCCCCTTCTAGTTTCTATAATTGGTATCAGAGAGTGGTTGCTCAAGACTTTTTAAAATATATTGTATTTTAAAACTTGAATAGATCTATGGATTCCAACAAGTATCTAGAAGGGCAATCCATGCAAAGACCACCTCTTTTTGAAACCGATAGTTTTATTTATTGGAAAAATAGGTTTGAGACTTATGTGATATCAAAAGATTTAGATCTTTGGCATGTTATTACCAATGGTGACTTTTTACCATTTCAATATAATGAAGTTTCTAAAAGTAAGGAGATAGTTACTTTTGATAAAGCTAATGATGATACTAAAAGAAAACTTGCTAAAAATAATGAGGCTTAAATGGTGATTTATAATACTTTACCAAAGAAAGAGTACGAATGGATTTTTATGTGTGAAACCGATAAAGACGTTTGGAATACTCTTTTAGTAACCCACCAAGGTAATAGCCAAGTCAAAGAAAGTAAAATCGATCTTCTTGTTCAAAAATATGAACAATTTGTCATCTTAGAAGATGAAACCATAGATAGTGCATTTGATAGATTTAACACTATTATTACTAGTCTAAAACCACTTGATGAAGGTTTTTCTAGCAAGAAAAATGTTAGGAAGTTTCTTAGGGCGTTGCATCCAAAATGGAGAGCTAAAGTCACGGCAATTGAAGAATCAAAGGATCTTGCCAGATTATCACTCAATGAACTCATTGGTAACTTGAAGGTTCATGAGATGATAATTTTGAAGGACTCAGAAATGGTGAAAACTAAGAGTGAAAGAAAGTCTCTTGCACTTAAAGCCAAGAAGGCACAAAGTGATCATGAAAGTTCCTTGGATAGTGATGATGAGGAAGATGACTTGGCGGTTAGAGACTTTAAGAAGTTCTTCAAAAGAGGAGTTCAATATGTGAGGCAACCAAACAACAACAAGAAACCCTTCTCCAAAAACCGATTTGTCAAAGACGATAAAGGTGATAGGAAATGCTTTAGATGTGGTGATCCAAATCATTTCATTGGTGATTGTCCTAAGCCTTCACGCGACAAGAACCACACGGCGTTCGTTGGAGGTTCATGGAGCGATAGCGGTGAAGATGTTGATGACAATCCTAAAGATGAAAAGTGTCTCATGGCTCACACTTCTAAAGAGGTAATTTCTGAAACCGAGTATTATAGCAATAATAGTTCTTCTCAAGATGATAGTGAATTAGAAGGCAAATAAAATAACTTACATATGCTTAGTCTAAAATTTATTGAAAAGAACAAAGTGCTGAAATCTACTAGAACTAAGCTTGAAAGCGAGATTAGTGAGCTAAACAAAAAATTAGCTAAGCTTGAGAAAAATAAAGAAATAGATCTAGGATTCTTAAAATGTGAAAACCTTAGGCAAGAAAATAAAAACCTTAAGAGCACCTCGATTAAACTTTAAAAGTTCATAAGAGGTACCAATGCTCTTGATGATATACTAAACAAACAAATTCATTCTAAGGAAAAACTTGGGTTAGGATATAACACTAATGAAGCATCAACTAGTGAACCAAAATAAGTTAGGTTTTCAGAAAAACAGTCCCCTGCACGCGGTGCTCCAATATATGGGGCGGTTCCTTATCTCTATCGAACTGCCGATGGAGATATGGAACCGCGGCCAGAACATGATTTTTGTGAAAATCCTGAACTCTCTGAAAAGTCAATTTTAGTTGAAGGACCAAAACATATTCTTATTAACAAGGTCAAAGTACCTATAATGCAAAAGCCTACTCTAGATAAATTCTACAAGCCCTTGAGTAAACCTCTAATGGGAACTAGAAACTTATCTAGACAAACATCTACTCCTCGAAGAGTACGAAATGAATCTAAACCTAGAAGTAGAACACCCACGCCAAAAACAGATGATCATGCTAAACCACGACCTAGGAGTAAAACCCCAACACCTAGGAGGAATAATAATAATACTAGATCAAGATCAAAGACACCTAGGAGAAACTATGGACAACAAAATGGCCATATGAATTGGAATAATTTTCAACAACAATACTTTTCCCCATGGGGAATGTCTCCTTCATTCATGCATCCCAACCAAATGCAAGGGATGTTTGGAAATAACAATTTTGGACCCATGAGATACTGGGGACAAAATGTTTGATCTTGTGTGTTGTTACCTAGATATGCTTAGGAATCGATCTAGAGCCCGACGAGTGGATTAAGGATAGTGGTTGTTCTAAACACATGACGGGTAATCGAAGTTTGTTCTCTCACTACAAAGCATATGATGGAGGCAACGTTACATTCGCTAGTAATAGAAGTGGTAATATCATTAGCAAAGGTACGGTCTTTCTTGACTCTATGACTATAGAAAACGTAGAGCATGTAGATAACTTAGGTTTTAACCTTCTAAGTATAGGTCAAATTTGTGACAATAAGTGTAAGGTCATCTTTTTGGAATATGACAGTGAAATCGTTAAAGATGGAAAAGTCATTGGAAAAAATGTTACAAAGCATGGGCTTTATGTCATGAAGGTTAATAGGAAGTCAAAGGACAACTTATGTCTAGCGACTTTAGATGATAGTTCTACTCTTTGGCATAGGAGATTAGGTCACGCTAATATGTGTTTAATTCAATCTTTAGTATCAAAGGAGTTGGTAAGACACCTCCCCAAGATGAAGTTTGATAGTCACTGTTGTGATGCTTGCAAAATTGGGAAGCAAATCTACTCAAGTCACAAAGCCAAGAATTTGGTTTCGACCTCTCGGTGTTTAGAGTTGCTACATATGGATCTCTTTGGACCTTCCGCCATACGGAGTTATGGAGGTAACCTTTATACCCTAGCTATAGTTGACGACTATTCTAGATTCACTTGGACTAGATTTTTGGCATCTAAGAATGAAGCTTTCGATCACTTCGAAACCTTTAGTCGAAGAATTAAAAATCAACTAGGATGTTCAATTGTCTCTATTAGGACGGATCATGGTAGGGAATTTGATAATGAAGTGCAATTTGGTGCCTTTTGTGAAGCTCATGGTATAACCCATAACTTCTCGGCTCTTCGCACTCCACAATCAAATGGGGTAGTTGAAAGGAAGAATAGGACCATCCAAGAGATGAGTAGGACGATGTTAAATGAGCAATCTTTGCCTCAAAAATTTTGGTGCAATGTCGTGGACACATCGACTTACATTCTCAACCGAATTCTTATTCGACCTTTTCTAGGAATGACCCCCTATGATATTATTAAAGGTAAGAAGCCCTCATTGGAATACTTTAGGGTGTTTGGAAGCAAGTGCTTCATTCTCAACACCAAAGACTACCTTACTAAGTTTGACCCAAAGTCTTACGAAGGTATCTTTTTAGGATATTCTCAAACTAGCAAAGCCTACATAGTCCTCAATAGAACCTCGGGTGTAATTAAAGAATCACTTAACATGACATTTGATGAAAACCCACCTTCATCTAAGACACCACCTTTGGTAGATGATGACTTAGATGAAATAGCCATAGTTAATGCCAAAGATGTTAGAAACATATGAGTTGAAGACCTTAGTGTTGAAAAGGGAGTAAACATTAAGGAGTCTAAGGATCATGCTCTTGATAACGTCATAGGCGAATTAAATCAAAGGACCCTAACATCTCAAGTCCAAAATCAAAGTAATTTCTTTTGTTTCGTCTCCTTGATTGAACCAAAGAATGTTAAAGAAGCTTTAATGGATGAGAGTTGGGTCATCACTATGCAAGAAGAATTGAATCAACTCATTGCTAATGACGTTTGGGAACTTGTTCCTCCGCCTAGAAGTTGGACCATCATAGGAACCAAATGGGTATATAGGAATAAGTTAGACGAGAATGGTGTTGTGTCTCGTAACAAGGCTAGACTTGTAGCTCAAGGCTATAATCAACAAGAAGGTATTGATTATGACGAGACATACGCACCCATAGCTAGATTAGAATCCATTAGAATCCTCTTAGCTTACGCTTGTGCTTTAGACTTTAAGCTTCAACAAATGGATGTAAAGAGTGCATTTCTTAACGGTTTAATCATTGAGGAGGTATATGTGGCTCAACCTCCCGGCTTCATTGATTTTGAGAAACCGGATCATGTTTACAAGCTTAAGAAAGCTCTTTATGGTCTCAAACAAGCACCCAAAGCTTGGTATGATATACTTAAAGCATTTCTTGTAAAACATGAGTATACCATGGGGATAGTAGACAATACACTCTTTACAAAGAAGAAAGGTTCTCACCTCATTATTGTACAAATATATGTTGATGACATTATATTTGGTTCAACTTGTCAATCATTGTGATGACTTTGCCAAAATCATGCATGACGAGTTTGAAATGAGTATGATGGGAGAAGTTAACTTCTTTTTAGGACTCCAAATTAAACAAATGGACGATGGTATTTTCTTTATTCAATCCAAGTATGTTAAAGAAATGCTAAAGAAATTTGGATTAGAAGACTCTAGACCTATGAAGACCCCTATGGCCTCAGATACTAAACTCACCGTAGATGATGATTGTGAGACGGTAGACAACACCAAATGTAGAGGTATGATTGGTAGTTTGGTCTACCTAATGGCAAGTAGACCGGATATCATGTTTAGTGTTTGCCTTTATGCTCGCTTCCAAGAGGCTCCCAAAACCTCTCACCTTGAAGTGGTTAAGCGTATCTTCTAATACATTAAGGGCACTATACATTTAGGATTATGGTATCCTAAAGGGACCAGCGTAGAAACCATTGTCTACGCGGACTCGGATCATGCGGGAGACTATGTGGACCGGAAAAGCACTAGTGGAGTTTGTACCTTCATGGGTTGTTGTTTAACTTCTTGGTTCTCCAAGAAACAAACCGCTCATGCTATATCAACCACGAAAGCCGAGTATGTGAGTGCTGGTAACGCTTGTCAACAAGCTCTATGGATGAAGCAAGCGCTTGTTGATTACGGGATTTCTCTTGCTGATGTTCCCATCATGTGCGACAACAAGGGTGCAATAGACCTTAGCAAGAATCCCGTGAAACATTCGCGAACTAAGCACATAGATATTCGCCACCATTTTCTTAGGGATAATGTTCAAAAGGGGAACATTTCGATAGAGAAGGTACCCTCGGTAGAAAACTTAGCCCATATTTTCACTAAGCCACTTAAGAGGGAACCTTTTAATTACTTGCGTCTAGGTCTAGGCTTAATGGAACATATTCCTTAATTGCGCATTCTTATCTTTTGAGTCTTTTCTTTCTTTGAGTTCTTAAGTGTAATAAAATCTTTTTGGAAAACTTCTCTTCTTTTTCAAAATTCTCAAAGCTTTTGTAAAAATGGTCGAGAAATGTTTTTTTTGCATTGTTATTTCAATCTAAAAACATTTTTCAAAGCTTCTTGCTATTCATAATGAGCGTACATAATTCATATGTATGGGTCTCTCAAATATAGCAAGAACAAAATAGAACTATGGAGGATCATTGTGTCATGACCTTGTGTCTAGTTCTACACACCTCCTACATTGATTTTATTAAAAATCTATGTATTTTGGTCAAACCCTTGTTTGGTGAGATCTTGTGTGTTTTCTTTGTCTATCTTTGCTTCTTAGCATATCCCCATGATTAGTTAGACTAGAAAAATAGGATTTGCTGAACTAGAAAATCCTCCCTCATCACCAAACTCAACCCACTGTGGGCGGTTCTTTATTGACACCGCGGTTCCCCAATGATACGGAACCGCCGGCTGAGTTAAAGAACCGCACCTAGTACCTTATTTTTCGGGTATTCCTAAAACTCCAAATTTGTTCCAACACTTTTTGGAATCTTTGTTTCAACCCTTTGACCACCCCCACATATAGAAAGATTTGATTCTCTTCCATTAAAGCTTGGACTTTCTCTTAAGCATTTTGCATTCTTTCTCAAATCAAAATGTCTTATTCCTTTAATGAAAGCTTTGATTCTCTTCCATTCTCTCCAATTGCTTTCAGCCCCAATTCACCCAAGAACACTCAAAATCCCATCTCTTCTCCTTCTAAGAATGGTGATTGTGGAACTTCTTATCTTCCACCACTAGCCTTTAGTGTTCTACCTCCTTCACATGATAATGTCATGCATCATGGAACATATTGTCAATATTGTCAATATCAACATCTTGCTATGGCTCACATCTATGAGGAGTTGAATTACATCAAGAGTCTCTTAGTTAAACCTCCTCTTTTCTATAACTATGAGGTCTCTACCAAGCCACCACCACCTCCTTCCGCCACTACCTTGTCTTTTATCTAAGCATTGGTTGCTTATCTTCAAGACATCTAGTTCAAACAAATCATAGAGTTCTAGCTTAACTATGATTAAATTTATGCTTTTTATTTTAGCTTGTGGTTGTGTCTCATACATCTTTGTATGATTTATTTCATTGTATCTTTTATCATGTTTTCTTTTAACATGACGTATCTTAGATCTTTTGTTTCTTTTTTTGTGATCTTTGCTATATCTTGTTGGGTGTCTCTTCTCTTCTACTAACCCTTCTATGTAGCTTGTCACCATATTTTGATTCCTTGGTGCCCAAGCAAGGGGGAGTAAGCACCAAGGGGAGCATTTGCAAAGTCCGGTTCTTCTCTTCTTCAAAGATTTTTGCAAACTTTTTGCTTCGATAAAGGGGGAGAAATGATAAACTCGTCTTCGGAAATCTTGTTTTATTAGATGATTGAGTTTATGGATTGTCGAAATCAAAAAAGGGGAGATTGTTATTGCAATGATGCCTAAAAACGTTACTTGCATTTTAAGTCTCGCTTTGTTTTGATTACGACAATATGTAAAAACAAGCATTTACGAAGAAAATGAAAAACGAATTCTTGAGTTCAAGTATTTTTCATTTCAACCATTATCACTTAAGGTATGAACAAACACGTAATTATAATAATTAAGTGATCAAGGATTTAATCTTTTATTAAAACTCACTTTTTATTAAGTGTGACAAAGTTTTATTATTAAACTTTCTTTTTAACAAAATGTTTTATTAAATTAATTATTTGAAAATTTGAAATTTGAAAATGGCATATTCTATCTTGGTTTTGAATATCCTTTCAAGATATTTTAATCCCCAGATTTGATCCAACCCACTAAAAGACAAAAGGGAGCGGACTCTACGCCGACAGTTCCTTAGCGCCTATGGCGGTTCCTTATCGATAAGGAACCGCGGGCTGCAAAACCGCGGGCAGATATAGCCGTTGGACATTTATCTTATAAATAGTGAACCATTCTCAGACTTTCAATCCACCTCTTTTGCATATAAACTTTCAAGTTCATACATACTTCTTAAATCACTCAAATCCTTAATCATTTGTTTGATTACTACTTGTTTAGAAGTGAATCTTTCTCCTCCCATCTTTTCCTCTCAAAGTGCAAAGAGAAGAACCCTATCATTATTAAAGTGTTGTGTCTACCTCAAAGATCCATTGAAGATACAAACTTATTTATTCATTGTTGTGTCATTGTTGTGAAGATCCAAGTAGTTGTGTCTATTTGGAAGTTGTGTATGTATTAGGGTTATAACTTAGTCCTCAAAGTATATAGGTGTAGATTGGTCCTATCTAAGATTAGGGCTCGACTTTTAGCTTAGAGTCGGAAATTGGTTAAGCGACGTTGTGTACGATTTCTCCACCTTAAGGAGCTTGTTGATTAGTGAACTCTCGAGTAAGAAGTAATCGAGGAGTGGAGTATGAACGAGGAGTGAGCTTCGTTGTCGAACTAGTATAAATCCTTGGTGTTTGGTTTGATCTTTCCTTCCCTTAGCTCTTTACATTCTTTATTCTTTATACTTGTGATTATTAGTTTAGTTACATTCATTATTCTTTATACTTGTGATTATTAGTTAGTTGCACTATACCTTGTTCATATTGTGTATAAGAAGGTTTCACATAAATAATCAAGCTTAAGTTTTTGAAAAATGATTTTTTAAAACCAAACCTTAACAAGCAAATTTAAGAAACTATTCACCCCCCCCCCCCCCCCATTCTAGTTTCTACAAAGATATTTTAATAAAACTGGCGCTCTGACAAAAGCTATTGCACGCGGTTCCTTATCGATAAGGAACCGCGCCTTTTAGCTGCCGAGATAAAGAACCGCCTACAGAGGCAGGTTTTTATCAAAGAAAAACGATGAATTTTTGAAAACCAAAATTTTTAAAATACTTAAAAATATATCTTAAACCTTTTAGGATATCAATGGATCACCACAACACTAAGTAATAATGCCTTGTTGAAGGATTACGAGTTGAATCGAGATAGGAAAAGACCGAAACGAACGAACGACTACTCGTAGAGAAAAGGCAAAGGGAGAGGAGTCAAGAGAAGTGAATCAAGACCAAGGACATTGCTCAAAGGACAAATGACATTCTTCATATTGATGATGTGAAGAGCTTGTTTCATATATAGTGGTTTAAGACGTTCCTTTCCGGCGATAGTCTAAACGGCTTTGGTAATGAATTAATCCAAGCAATTTTGATGCATATAATAAGATCATTTTTAAGAGTATTCTTATTCTATTTCAAAATATGAGCAAAGTATAGATTCACTTTCTCTCCCACATGATCGGATAATTATTGCTAGAATTAACAATAACAATATCCTTCGAATATTTCAATTCCAAATGTGTAAAATCCACCTACAATTTAATGAAGTAGTTTGTATCTCAAGGGATTCACTAATCATCCTAGAGATGAGCTTAATTGCACAAGTTACACATAATATAGGGCCTACTAACCGTAAGGGTGCAAACCATGGAAATCATGCTTGATACTTTAAGCTTCTACTAACTTACCCTACATCTCCATAGTGAGTCATTTAACACCCCCAATTTTACATTGCGCAGCGGAAAATACACAATTGGGTGTTATTCACAAACTTCATTTCACAACTCTTTAAATGACCCAAAAATAGTATATTTAAGAATAAGTATGGAAATAATTTAAATCAGTGTCTAAAACCTTCAATCCTAAGTAAAATCAGTTAAAAATATATCAGAGTAGCGTATAGGTTTCCCTAGGATCTTAATCACAACAACAAACCTTTTACCAAAATATTTGACCATTTGCTATATGTTTATGACAATAGGGAAAGAAATCCGTTTTAGACCAAATTACTACAAAATCAATTCCGCAATCCTTCTCCAGCAAGCTCCGCAAATCAACAACTTCAAGTACCTGAAATACATGCTTAAAATCATCAACACAAAGGTTGAGCAAGTCTATAGGTTTTACAAAACATAACTGAACACATCGTAAAAATCATTCACAATTGTTTAATAGAATTGTGGCCATACAATCTATCAACCAGGTATAACATATATAGCAATAGCTATTGATATGTATTAAGCTCATGACACCGACCCCTTAACTTAGTCACCCACGCCAAATGCCAACATGACTAGAAAAATTACCAGTGCCCCTACTAGGGTATTAATTGCAAGAATACCAATTCTCATTCACGTAAAATTATCCTTCCCAGCAGGTTACTCAGCTTAAAGCCCTGGTCTCAGATAGGGTTGTCAGCTCAATAGTACTATTATTAGAATAAGCGGCTATTCCCAACTCGCAACATCAAGTCAGAAGATAGTTAACGGCTCAAGAATTTAGGGTCTTATGCAATTAGGTACTTATACAATTCATTTCATCAAAGGCAACATCTGGTCCAACAATTACTCATGACATGTGTTCATTTTACTTCAAATAGCATGTATCCCCCTCGCGGTTTTAAAATCATTAAAACAAGTAGAAAGCGACGCTATAGACTCATCTGAAGTAATAGCAGTAGTAAGATGATCTTCGACGATAGTTGATGCCCGGTAAACACAAAAACCGCAACCTATTAAATAAGGTGCGTTCATCAATAATAAAATCGACTAAAATCCATACTTAGCAATATCAAACTCAAAATCATAAAATCACAACCAATCCAAAATAAAAATAATTCAAGTGACCTTTTTACTCCATTCTATATGTTTTCGATTAGTTGACTCCTTCAATAAAAATCTGCCGGTACACACCAAATGTACAAGCTCGTTTACCCCACATAAACACGTCAAATTTTATGATACTAATCAGAAACTTCACTTACTATATATAGAAAGCCCTGTTAAAAAATCATCAAAAGATTTCACATTTAAAGTTCCCTGCCCGACACATCTTTGAACAACAAAAAGCGGACAGTTTTACGTCAACAACTCTTATAGACTTTTAACACATTTATTTTTCTCCGTTTATGAAACCGACACTCAACTTTGAAAATAACTCGACACCCTCATACTTAACCTTCAAAATCAGTCCATGACATATTTAAAAATCCATTTTATAGTCCCCGAGATTCGATCCAAATATCGACAAGAATTATATATTGTGTCGGTACTCGTCTCCCGATACACGAAATAATCAAACTAACGTAACTTTTCGCTCGTTTGGAGCTAGAAGTCCTACCTTGTACCAAAACGAAGGTAAAAACATCCTCTACAACAATATCTAATTAGTTCATCTCAAACTCAAACTCATATTTTCAGAAAATTACTTTTAATAATCTGCAATAAAATATATATATATAAATCATTCAAAATTAATTTTTCACCATATTTTAACCCCATTTTTACCACTATAATCATTCTTACACTACTAGTTTATATCATAACATAATTAATCATCCTAGATGATTAATTCATAAAAACCTAACTCAAAAATATTACCATGCAATCATAAAAACTAATGTATATAAACATAAACACCTACATACAACAAGAATTCAAGATCAAACAACAAGATTTTCATCCAAAAATGGGTTTTTCAAAAATGTTCATGCATGTAGCTAAATTTCATACCAATGGATAGAGAATTATGAAACTAAGATGGGTCTTTGATTAGTTTTAAGAGATTCAAGCTAGAAATTTGTGAAATGGTGGTTTTTGGTGGTGTAGGGTAGACGGAAATAATGAGGTGGGAGAGAGGGAGAAGATGATTTTTGAGTTAGTGGGATTTGTGTGTATTTTTGTGTATTATTTTTCCTTTTATATGGAAAAAGTTTAGGGTAGTTTTTGCCAATTGTTATTCTTTTGGACCAAAGTGCAAATACTTTGTTAAAAAGCGGGAAATGACTATTAGTCACTTTTAAAAAATTTTACGGGTCTCCGGTTTCATAAAAATGCTTCTCAAAAATTAAAACGCACCCAAAATAATATATGATATAGTCCCGGCATGACTTAATACGACATTAAAATAAAAACGTCAAAATATTAAACATCGACATGTTCAAAATAAAACGTAAAATTTCTCGGGCATCCGTTGATATCGTCATCACTAATAATCCTCGCAACTCGTCAAATCGAAATATAATTTCAACATCATCCAAATCAAATTACCAATCGTCATGAAAATCAGCCTCGTCAAATATTTCAAAAATATACGTAAAAATATAATTAAATAATGACCATGGTTTTGGGTTGTTACATCCTACCCTCCTAAAAGAGAGCGACGTCCCGGCGCTCAACCCGCCTCACACTCGCACTTCCTCACTTCTAGAGTCAACGTGACCTCTTATCCTCAAGAGATACTCACGTCTTTCACACCAGTCCAACTCAATTCTTATGATATCACCATATCCACAATTATTACTACACTTCAACTTTCAATTTCACCTTCTATTATGCTAATACTCCTTCATCATTCATACTCCTTCATCATTCATACTCCTTCTACATCACTTTCTCAGTTTCATTCCTGCCCCAATACTCTGTCAACATACCCCACAACTATGTATGTTCTCAAATTACACCGCTTAACTACTGATATGACGATTATCATCGCATAAAGATTCCATCTTCACTAGTTTCCATTAGTCCTCATAGTGAAATATTAAGATATCATCATCCTAAATTTCTATTATATGTTGATGTCATTGATACCAATTTCAATTACCATCGTTCAATTCATCCTTTCACTCTGTCCATTGCTTTCCAATAATACACAATATTCCTTCTTAACTCAATTCTTCACACTTTCTTTAGAAATCTCTAATATCCAAAAGTCAATCTCAATCTTTGGGTTACATATAATATGTTCAAACCTTAATCAACACTCATACTTTATCACAACGATTTCCAGTACTCAAAAATTACTTTGCCTCTATGTCCTGAGGTTACACTCAAACTAAATACAATGAGACTACCCATTATTCTTACCAGTCACTTAAATACTTTCCATAATCATTTTCCACTTCCATTCATTCTAACAATCACTACACTGAATTACTATACCTTCCATAGTAAATTATTACATCTTCCTCATATCATATACTATTTAAATAACTCCATTAGCCTCATATACTCAAATCTGAAATATATAATGGTCGAATCACTTCCTGATATCGTAATATATTTTATTCTAACCATTCTGTATCAATACTTCAATTTGTAAAATCTCTTCAATACTACCTGCGACACTCTCAGCACTCTAAGAATAATTAAATTCTCTTTTTAATCTGAACAATTCATTCACCACTGGTCCTTGCATTTTTAACATACTCTCTGATCTAATAGATGAAAAATTAGATAATCACAATAACCGTTTTTGTCCAACAAAACCATACATCTCAACTTTCTCATTTCTATTACCATTCTATTTCAAAATTCCCAACAATCTATTGATCTTCTTTCTTTGACAGTCCTTTTTCCATTAGTTTACCAATTCAATTTCCAACTTTCTTTCCATTCCATCCATTCTGCTTGTTGCTACCAATATTCCAATTATCTCAAAACTTAAGAGTCAATTCTCAATTACTTCAGAAATTTTATAAGTCCTTTTTCCTTCTCCTTCTTACTAAATAATCACTAGTTGATAGTGACGGTATCTGCACTTATCCTTCATAATCTGAAACATACTTCGTAATACAGAACTATAACATATCCCGTCTAAAATTTACCGATTATTATTTCCCCGTCATCATTAAGTAATTCTTAATTCCTTCCTTTAAAATCCTCGAATGGTATTTATACACAGGTCCTTCTTATTCTTATTTTCTTCATACTTGATTCCATACAAGTAATACTTTTCAATCCCAAAACAAATACCACAATGTCCAATCTCATGATCATATAAATCCCGTTACACTTCTTTATTCAAGTCAACACACTACTATAGCTTTCCTTTCCACTTGATATTATCCAAATATCATCATCGCAACTTTATAATTCCTTCAGATTCCTCCAATACTAATTATACAGGCACAGAACTTCAATCTATCCTCAACGTTCATAAACAACTTCTTCAACTACAAAATCAGATCTCACAATTACAACTTAAATATATGAATGGATTTCACACGTTTAGTTCTTCTTTGTCAGCTTTATCCTTGGTTCAACAATCAGTGAAAACCTCTTGATAAACCTCCGATAATACTCAACTTACACAAAAGAATTGACAAGCTTTAGTCGGTTTCGTCGGTATCGACAAAGCCTCAATCGTTTCAATCTAGACAGATTTTCACGATCACTTCAGCCATAGATTGCACATTCTAAAACATCTATAACACTCCAACTAAAATTCTTATCCAAAGAATTTTACACACCATTCTTTTTTAATAACAATTTTCCAATTGTTAGAGAATTTTTTTTCCTTTAATCATCTATTCATCACACTAAACATTCACAATCAATAATGGACACCGATATCTGGTGCTCAGTTTGTTCAGCCCCACAGCAATCATCTTATTCACAGGACATCCAGCTTCTTTACTTTCTTCCGTTATTATTTCTCTGATGACTTACCCTTCCAGTCAAATCAGATTATCCTTATTGTCTCATCTGCCAATCCTTACAATCAAACATATTACCATCCTCAACTTCTTGATAATGCCATATAACAAAATATACAATCAGATAACCTAACTCATATAACCAAGCTAACACAAAGCTTCCTTCTTCCCATGACGACAGTGAACTCTACGATTCCGCAGAACAATCACATAGTATCCTCAAGTACTAACTCATCTTCTCATTCTTTTCCAACTACTACTAGTAAAGCGCACAGAAAAATTTGGCTTATTGTAGTTTCCTACTACATACCTTCTCATCATTGACCAATAAAATCTTCAAATAGAAATTCCACTGACTACTCCCTGAAATCAGTACTCAATGTTCAACAACATTCCAATTTAATTCTTTCCACCTTTATTTATCATATCCTATGATACTTATCCTTATCCTGATTAACTTTCCCACAACTCTAGTTCAATTAATTGCGCTATACTTCTTAATAACATAAGCTCAGAAAATATTTCCTTAATATATATATATATATTATTCTTCCGTCGGTGAATTTTTCATTTCAACCAGTCGCAATTTCTCGTTGATTTCTCGTCCTCGAGTCAGCTAAAATCTAACATCTTCAAATATCAATATATCCTCAATAACACCTTCAGAATTTAATACACCATCAATAACATTTCTAGAATTTCAATAAAATTCTAACTCAATGATTATCAGATAAGAATATACAAATTACTACATCTAAATCTCAAATCTTATCAGCATTTCCAAAATATAGGCTGTAATAGCTGCAACATTCCTTTCATATTGATCTTCCATTATCTGAATAATTCCTTTATTCAATCTCCTTCACCAAAATGAAAACATTTCATTACCTCGGAAATACCACTTCCTATACTACACTCCTTGTTATTTCTTTCAGCAGCTCGACCTCCAGCTAGTCCATTCTTACATCAAGTAAATAGATAATTACTTAAGTGGTATAAAATATATGTGATCTACACATCATACTTTCTCCTGTTTACCCGATTTATAGCAACTGCTTGAATACCATCTCTTCTTATCTTAGACTATTAAATTCCAAGTTTACCTTCTATCAGAGGAAATAAATTCCTATTCCTTATTGTCATTCGCAACAATACCATTCCTTTACCCTTTTCTGCCACACTTAATTTCGAATCAGGGTCAATCTTTAAATTACTATCTCTTTTTGTCTAGTTGAACATTCCCAAATGACCATTGATATATCAACATCCATCAGTTACTCGAACTTATACATATAGTTGCACCTTCCCAATTACCATCAATAGTCGTACGACACTCTTCACCGCATCTCTTCTCATTCCTAATAATCCAGTACACAGACATCCTTTTAAAATCATGCAGAATAACAACAGCATCTCCAACTGGAACAGCAGCATCTTCAATCTCAACAATATCTTCAGTTTCAGCAGCATCTTCAGTTTCAGCAACATCTTCAACTAAAACAGCAGGATTTTCAATCTCAGCAGCATCTCGTGTCGTCTCAGCACTATCAGCTTCAAACAATCTAACAACTATTCCCACAATCATATAATCTACCCTAATGGTTGGCAACCTTTGGAGACATATTTCAAGATACTCAGTCACACACACACACAGGAATCCCTGCTAATGACAGAAACATATCTCACTCAACTCTTTCCATTGTTATCACATACGAAAGAGACTTAATAAGTATACACATCGAGATAGAAAGAATAGGATATTTTTATCAAGATATAACATGAATACTTCATACGCCAACAACACAATACTACCTAAATTCCACAATCATCTAACAAAAGAGATAATAACAAAGAGACATCAAAATACTAAAGGGTAATAGTAGATTTCATCCATAAATCCGAGAAAATCGAAACAAAACCTTGTCACTAATGTCACTTACCCTTACCATCCTAAACAACAACAATAATAATAATCCATCACAATACTACCTCACAACATCTAGATAATCCAAATACAACACAATAATACATAAACTAAAATACAACAAAGATCCATCACTACATCACTCCATAAGATGTGGTCCATCACTTTCTCTAACTTGGCTCGTTCCTGCTTCATCTTCATCTTGTCCTAACTTGAAGCACCTCTCTTTTGGATCTAAACACAGTGGATTCCTAAATCCATACATCAAAATTCCTCCTTGACACGGCGGATCTATCATATAATGAGAATTAGCATACATCTCACTATCCTGAAACTTCCAATGTGGCTCAAGATACGGCCCAAGATGAGCTACATATTTACTTAACCTGCGAAGCCTATCTATCTCTTTATGATACTTCTCAAAATCAGTCCCATAACTTCTCACTTCAGTTCTAACCTCAGTTCTTCCAACCTCACTATCAGTCATATAATTATCACTATCAGATTCTACATCATTTTTCTTATCATTCGTATCTGATAGGTGTGAAAACACCAATCCTTTTACCACTTATTTCTTGCTAAAACAAGACCAAAACGCGTATTTAATGTCATTTGTTTGGAATTATGCGTGGTTTGTGTGTTTGTTGTGTTTTCAGAGCCAACCAGATAAATATTGAAGAAAACATGGGATTGCACGGGTTTTATCGAAGAAACAGACGAAAAGACGAAGTCTATAGTACAAGAGATGCAAAAGATTTGAAGTTAATGGGCCTATTTGAAGATTTATCGAAGAAAAGGACCAAAGATGGAAGATTTACATATGTCGAAGAACTCAAGTCTATTAAATGAAGAAATTAAAAGACGAGTTGAATTTATTCGTTGACAAATCCCGAATCAAAATCGAAAACGTCAACTTTTCTGAAAAGACGAGAAGACAAAAAGAAAGGCAGAAAGCCCACTCACCAAACCAAGCCAAGCCCTATAAATACCCTTCCCATTCACATTTTCAAGACTAGTTTTTCCTTTCTGTTATTTTTCTCCTAGTTCGTAGGAAACCAACTCCCTTAAGGAGATTGGTGATTTTTATTTTCTTTGATTCCTCCATAATCTTGTAAGTTTAATCTTTCATTTTGTTTGTTTGAATCTTAATCCTTAAAACAAGTTTTCATTTAATCTTTCTTTCTTCTCTTGTTGATTCAAAGTTCTAAGTTTTTATTTTATTGAGTTTGATCTTCAAAAGTAAGTGGGTTTTGTGTTTTTGTTGATTTGTTTTGATGTTTATCATTAGTAGATGATTAGTGGTTAAATTGGTTTAAGTTTTGGTTAAAAACTTGGTGGATTTTGGTTAAATTCGTGGTGTTTGTTATTCCCCTGTTCTTCGTTTCTCGTTACTGTTTCACATCCCCAGATTCCGAATGAATTAATCATTCCGAATCAAGGATTTGAACAAAGTATTCCGAATCAAGATTCGTAGTGAAAATATTCCGAACCAGCGCTTCTTGTTTATTATTCCGAATGAAGCATCCTTAGTTTAGATATTCCGAATCAGTAGTTCATTCGGAATAATCAATATTCTGGGTGAACAATATATTCCGGATCAAGTTTTATTCCGAGTAAACTAATTATTCCGAATCAAGCTTCTTATTATTTTATTCCGGATCAACACAATATTCCGAACCAACGTTTTTACTTCAATTATTCCGAATAAACCATGTATTCCGAATGAAGCATTTTGTTTAGTTATTCCGAATGAAGCTCCTTTATTCCGAATAAAGTTATTCCGAACGAGCAGTTGTTATTCCGAACCAGTGACTTATTCCGCATCAGCATATTATTCCGCATGAACATATTGTTCCGAATCAGCAAAATTATTCCGAATCAAATCTATTCCGAATGAAGTGTTTTCTTGATTTATTCCGAGTGAAGCATAATATTTCGAGTGAAGCATCATATTCCGAATAAAGCAGATTTATTCCGGATCAAGTTTTATTCCGAGTCAAGCTTTTTGCCAAATATTCCGGATGAAGAGCAACATTTCGAATGAAGCAAGATATTAAGAAGTATTCCGAACCAGCAATTTTCTTTGGTTATTCCGCATGAGCAAGAACATTCCGAACCAAGGCTTTTCAAAGTTTATTTCGAATCAGCTAAATTTCCAGGAAAAGGTCTTTACTGTTTAATTTTAATTCAAGTTTTATTTTCAGTAATTGCTTTTAGTTTAATTTTATTACTTCTCGCACTTTTCTTTTAAGTAGATATAGATCAAAAGCTCCCCCTTTTAGTTACCAAGAACAACATTTCCACTTTGAACCGTGATCGATTCGAGAAGATACCGAGAACGAAACAACGACAAGTATAATTGGGTACGAGCAACACAAAGAAAGATCTTGCAACAAACCTTTTTATTAACTAACTAAAGTATAATTGGATTCGAGAAGATACCGAGAACGAATCAACGACAAGTATAATGGCATATGGAATATCTCATGTTGTCCTTGTTCCATCTTTTGTTGATTTTGTTGAAGACGTTGAACATTTCCTTCCATTTTATTAGCATGAGTCTTAAGTTCATTAGGAAGTTCGTTTTTAAGCTCGTTTTTCAACTTGGATCTTAAGCTAATCATCTCACGTTGCATGTTATCAAATTTAGCATCATTTGCTTTAGCATAATCCAAAAATTATCCTTGAAGATTTTTAGTGTGAGCATTTTAAAAACCTTGTGTAGTGTTTTGAAAATCACGGTTTTGGTTTTGATTTGCAACTTGTCCATTCCCACTTTGATAATTCCCTTTGTTGTAGTTACGTGAATTGCATTGATAATTACCACTTTGGTTGTTGTTTCGATAGTTATTAGCATTTTGATTTGGTGGAGCTTGATATGGGCGGGAACCTTGGCCGTTTTGGTTGTAAGTTCTCGTTGCTACGTAAGCACTCGAAGTGTTACCATCGGCGGTAATGCACTCGGAAAGATCATGAGCTCCACCACAAGACAAACAACTCTTATCAACCGCTTTAACCGAAGCGGAATTCAAAGCATCTTGTGCTTTCCAATGAGTCATAAGATTTGAAAACCTATCGAAAAACTGATTTTCCTCATTAGCTTCATCATGTAAGGCATTAATGCTACGAGACGATGACGACGATGACGAACCCATATTGGCAACACTCGGTGTGTTACGAGGGTTGTAAACCTTAGATCTATTCTCCATAATCTTTAAAGCTTCATCGGTCGTTTTGCACAAAAAATTACCACCAGCGGCGGCATTCAAATAATCTCGTTCATGATCATTAAGCCCATTATAAAAAGTATCAACTTGATGTAATTCCGAAAAATCATGGTGTGGACATTCATGTAACATTTCCTTAAATCGTCCCCATGCCATTGAAAAACATTCATTATTTCGTTGTACAAATCTTGAAATCTCATTTTTCTAATGTGTTGTTTTAGATGGTGGAAAAATTTGTTCACAAACTTAGAAACGAGATCACCCCATGTCAAAATTGAATTTGGCGGTTCTTTCTCAAGCCAAATTTTAGCGGGTCCATCTAACGAGTATGGAAACAACATCATCTTAATGGCGTCATGAGGAACATCCTTAAACTTGCTAGTAGCGGTGAGACGATTAAAATTCCTTATGTGGTAATGCGGGTTGTCTTTCTCATGACCTCTAAACTTATTTGCTTGCAACATCGACATTAAACCCGTCCTAATCTCGAAATTCTCCGCAAGGATAGCGGGAATCACAATGGCTTCTCCAAAACCCTCGGTGGGTGCTTGAAGCAACTCTATCATAGTACGATTAGCCATGACGACTTCTTGTTCTACAATAGGTTCAACAATTGGAGTTTGTTCTTCAATCAACGTCTCTTGATTTCCTTGACTTTGACGACGTTTACGAGCTCGTTTAGCTTGATTACGAGTTAGCATAAACTTCACTTAGAATGGGAGGTGAGCAAAGAAGATTCTTTTTTGGGTGTTTTGTGAATTTTCAATTTTTTTGTGTTTTTGATTGTTTTTAATTTTTTTGGATTTTATGTATCTTCGTAGACAACAATCTACCAAATCTCTCCTCGAATCAAACTCTTGATTAAAGAAGCCTCAAAAGAATGAAAACGATCACGTGCAGCGAACGTCTTCGAATGACTTTAGAACTTTGGTGAAAACCAAATTGTTCAAGAGGGTTTAATCACAAAGAAAACCAAAATATATATGATATGTAATAATACTTTGGGCGGCAAAACCCTCGATTAGCCTTCAATCTCAAAATACTCACAAGCAAGCGGGGAAACGAGGCGGCGCGAAGCACTTAAGAGCCTTTTTCCTTAGGGTATATTTTATAATACCCGCCTTATACCCACCTTATAGTTTGTATTTTTCAAAATCGAGCTTCTCGAAAGTATTTATCTATTTTTTCCTTTTTCTTTTGTTCGAGAGTCGAATACAATAATTAGGAGATCGAATCCCAATTAAGGTTGTGTTTTCACACTTTTGGAGATATTTTGAATTGATTGTGATACTTAATACAATATAGTAATAATAATTTCACAAGAAAAACAAAAAAAAACCAATAATACGTATTAGTAGATTTCTACTAATACAAATACTATTTTTGGTTAATATTAAAAACAACAAGACAAATTAATCACGACACACCTCCCCGGCAGCGGCGCCAAAATGGTTGTAGTAAATTACCACTCTTGTTTAGGAAAACAAAGAGCGTAAAATAGGGAAAGTATTAAGTGATGATTTAGGAAAATCAAACACTAATGACCCAAAGTATTAAGTGATGATTTAGGGAAAGTATTAAGTGATGGTTAATATTTGAAAGAAGGGGATGGGAAAATAGAATGACGAAGACGTGAAATTAATTACTACGACGACTAAACATAAAACCGTAAAAATAGCTAAAATAAAAATTAATTCTAAAAATTCCAAAAAATTACCAAAAATCAAAATAAATAAACTAAGAGTTTACCAATGATCAAAACTTTTTCAAACCTTTTAATTAATTAAATATTAATTTTTAAATGCTAATTAAAGCCCTAAAAATTAAATTAATTATCAAAAAGCCCAAATAAAGATTTTTCAATTGGTAAACCTCTAAAATGACCTAAAAAGATTAAAAACTATTTTTATAAATTTTTAAACTAAGAAAAACTATTTAAAATGATTTAAAAACTATTTAAACTTAAAATAATTATAAAAATTAATCTAAATATGATAAAATTAATCTAAGAGTTGAAACAATGCTATTTTAATGTACTAAGGCTAAGAAAAATACAAAAAGTGCAAAAATGTGAAATTTGAAATTTAATAATAAAATAATATTATAATAATATTAAAAATCCAAAAATTCTAAAAAACTCTAAAAACTTGCAAACCAGTTTATTTTAACCTAAATAATCAAAAAATGAAAGTGAAATTACCAAATTACCCCTAATGGGCCCCCAAATGGGCTAAAACAAAAAACAGTCAACACTAACGGGCTTTTGGGCCCAAAAAGTCAAACTAGGCCCAAATGACCTGAAAAAGCCCTATCTGACTCAAAATTTAATTCTAAGCACGAAAGTCTGAAGGCCTAAAAGCTGATTTTGAGCTTATCACAGCTTAAATAGCAAACAGCTTATTCTTATTGGGCCAATAAGCCCATTAAGCAATAAGCCAATGACATAAGCTCTGCTTAAACACACAACCTTCTTTTGAGATTCCTAAGAGATCTGTAAAAAGAAATTTTGAAAAATCTCACTCAATAAGCCAGAAATAAGCAAAGAACAATTCCACAAAACGACAAAATGGTCGGGATACAGTTCTAGGCTGTTTCAGAAGCTCTGGTTTGTTGCAAAAGCTCACAAATAGCTTAACTAAGACTAATCAACAAAGAAAATCCCAATAAGCCAAGTACAGTAAGCTGTGTGAACTAATAAGCACTCTTTTAAAATAAGAAAACTTAATTTCCTAGTGAAAAGCTCTTATTAAGTTCTGATTTCTTCTAGTATAGCTTATAAGGTGAGATAAATGATGAAAAGTACAATAACTAAGTTGTGGCACGTTTCAATAAGCTAAAATAACTGATAAGCACTTTTTTGCCTTGGTCAACAAAAGTCAACTCACTCCAAAAATCACCAAACTTGCAGAACTTGGATATGAGATGTGAATAAGCTTATTTGAAGCTATTTTGGATCAAGTCTAGAGGTCTAGACCAATGAACTTAGCAAAACAGTTGTCTTACTAAGCTTGATTTTGGCAGATTAAGCACTATAAGCCAGTGGGCTTATAAGCTTGTGAAATAAGCAGCAATCAATAGGCACACACCAAGTAATGTACAAGGAACCAGTTAAAAGCATAAAAAAACAAAAAACAATCCAAGTGTATCAAAATCACATAGCATGCATTTGCTGATCTATTTGACCAAAAGCTAAAATTCAAAAAGCTATAAACTATTTAATAAGAAACCAAACTCTAAAACCAGATAATGCATAGTTGTACAACCAACAAATCTATAAGCAAACCAAGTTTCACACCTTAATTCAAACAAACAAACAAATTAAACCTACTGATGTGTTTGACTGAAAAATGTGTTCAAAAACTAGCAACCTATGATTTTTAGTTATACTATGTTTTAGGCTTAACCAACACTTGAAACAACTTTTATATCAGTAAACAAATAACCATAAACCAAAAGGAACCAAGTTCCAAGGCCCTAAGGCCTTTGAACCAGCAGACACAAACACCCCTTAATCAATCATATATCACTCAAAACTGATTTTAACCCCTATAATCAACAAGATCCAGATGATATCAGGTCTAATATAACCTATGAAACAGATAAGAACCAAATAATCAACACTCCAACCAACAAATCCACAAATCACATATTTATCAAATATTTGACAAAAATATAAAAAGGGATATAGAAAGCAAACCCTCCAAGACTTACAATCCAAGCCATGGATTGTTTGAGCTTAGGTGCTAGCTAAACAAGCACCAGCTTCCACTATTGTACCTGCAAAATCACAAGAACAACAACAAGCAAAAATAACCAATTACTTTTTTACTTTTTCACAAACACTTCACAAATCCTTTTGAAAACTTTTCCAAAACGAACTTATAAAGAGATAATCAATGGAACTCAGACTTGCTATGCTTTTACACCAACTTTTAATAATTAAAAAGGAATTATATTTTTAGAAAGAAAAACCAACTTTTATTTGACTAAAAATGATATACAAAGAGTAATAGCAAGCCTGGAACAAGGGACTCTCACAATTTGAGGTGTCCTTTTATAGGCAAATGCTTACAAACACTATTCATAAACCCTAGCAACTGAATTCCCTAAACTAGCCTTGCAGAATCTTCTAGGATTGTTGCCAGCTTGATTTGATGAATCAGGGATGTTCATTCGGTGCTTAGTGACAAAGGAATAACTTAAGACTATTGATTTTGCCATGTCATACTTTTCTGCCATGTGAGAGGTGCTTGTGGTATCTTTATGGTAGTGGAGTTTAAGGTATTTGTTGAGGGATGTGATTGAGGTATGTGAATCACATGTGGGTATAGCTAATTCCATTTTACCCTTTGTTTTCTTTGTTTTTAAACCTGGGTAAAAAGGGTGTTCTTGGTGGTAAAATTTGCTA
The DNA here is from genome assembly GCA_025667525.1 of Glebionis coronaria. NCBI lineage: Eukaryota > Viridiplantae > Streptophyta > Magnoliopsida > Asterales > Asteraceae > Glebionis > Glebionis coronaria. The sequence goes on from CM046878.1 coordinate 269,082,131, forward strand.
CATTAAGTGTTACCCACTTTTTCAGGGATTTAAACTTTGGGTTTTGGCAGTTTTGGTCCTTGGTTTTTGGAAAATAGTGAATAACATGTTTTTCAGCTAACAAAACGTATTCCCTTTGTTAATAAACTTTCAAAGTTTATACTTTGGCCACAAAACTTTTGCAAAAGGGTTTTAAGGGTTGTTTTTGCCAATTTTGAATATTTGAAGGACTGATTTTGGACTTTCTTAATCTTTAAAGGTCTTCATTATATCTTTGACTTCATGAGGGACCATTATTGGCAATTTAGAATAGTTGAGGGACTAAACTTGCCAATTCTTCAAAGTTGAAGGACCATTTTGTAATTTGGACAAACTTAAGGGACCAAACTTGTAATTATGAATATACAAGGGTTTTAAGTGTCATTTCTTCATATTTTAACGATCGATCTTGTATATCTTCAAGTCTTCAAGGGTTAATCTTGGATAATTCATGAACTAGGGCCCGGTTCTTTGTACGACTTCGTTTCTCGTGTCCGTTTTTCCTTGTTTCTTGTGATCTTTTGTCTTTTTCACAATATCCATACCTAAAACACACAAGTCAACAAATACAAGCATATATATGGTATTTTATGACATTTTTATGCATTTAAAGCCCGAAAAGAACGATGAGATCATGTACAAATGCCATCTCATCATAGAGCGTAGGACTCTGTAAAATATCGCTTGTGTTCTAGAGATGAACAACAATTGATATATGGAATAAGTGTCCTAATGAGATTTTATGATGAATCTCGTTGGCTCTAGACTCTATAAGTGCACGTTTATTTGGTGATGGAGGCTGGAGCAGACTGCCACCTATTCAATATCTACTATCTCGGAGTGAGAAAGTTGATAGAAAAGAGTTGAACTCCGTGACAGTAAAACAAACTTATTTTGAGAGAAGCTTGAGTAGGCTGGGAAGAGTTGTGCATTGCATCACTGGGTCCATGATGCTTTGTCTTCATTATCAGAAATCATCAAAGTGATTCTGATAATAGATGTATTGACCCGGTTTTTGTCTAAGTTGTATGGAGGGCTTCTTTCTTTACACCCTTTATCCTTACAATTTTTTTTCATTCTTCAACCCCTTCAATGCTTACCAAGACGTCATAACTAGCAGCTTGTTGTGATTGTTCCAGTGCTAGCTTAAGTCATTAGTCGGCATTTTTCCCGTACACTCAACTACTCCATCATTCCTAAGGACATCTAAATTCTAATGGATTGTCCCTGGGAAGATCCCTCCGGTTTTGGTTGGATCATAGGACGAATACCTATCCACCTTTTGACACCAATACCGTTGTGAATTAATGTGTTGAAGGGTATAGATAACATAACCAGAAAAACCTCTTGATGGTTTTTTGTATCACCAAAACGCTCCCCTATATGTGTGCATCATAAAAGGAAAGGGTTTTGCACATATTAGGAAGAGAAATCACTTATATCAAAGATCTTATCCAAGATAACACATTTTAATCACTATTCTCCCCCTCAAAAATTGCATAACATTGAAATTTTTGTGAAACTAGTGATGAAACATGGAGCAAATAATGTTGCATGAAAGTTTGTACTCCCCCTCGAAAAGAAATTCTAATTAAAATTAGGGGAGTATATGAGCACACAGTTTTGAAATACTTTGAAAAATTGTGCTCAAAACCCGAGAAAACTTACTTTCCCGTTGTTAAGTAATAATGTACATAAATGAACATTTTCCTTGTGTTCATGAGCTTAAAACTTCGAATGTTTTGATATAAGCCCATGACCGAGAAAAATTAATTTCTCGTTGTTGAGGATAAGTCAAAGACTTTCCTTTCTTTGGGGACTGGGTTATAGTCTGACATGTGACTATAAGCCATTATGAGAATAAAATAGAAAAGACATGTTTTGAACACATTTGAACTCTCATTCGAACTTTATGTACGTACCCGTGTCGTTATTGAGAGACATTTTTAAGTACGTCCATATTATCGATGCTGAGAGACATGTCGAAGAAGAATATTTTTTTGGTATTTTTGAAAGATTTTCTCATTTTTTATTTTGTTTTTATAGGTTTTATATTTTTGTATTTTGATTTTCTGATAGATATATACAAGATTACTGCGAATGTGCAAGACGTTCAAGTTCATATGGAGTGAAACTACGCATACCAAGTCGATGAACCAAGAATTCAAATCTTTCTTGAGAAAGAGCTTTGGTGAAGATGTCGCTAGTTGGTAGTCCGTCTTGACAAAGAACAGTTCGATCGTTCCTTTTTCCACATGCTCCTTTATGAAATGGAATCGGACAACTATGTGCTTGGTCTGGGAGTGTTGGACCGGGTTGCAGGATATGGCTATGGCTGATTGTGAATCACAATAAATAGGAACTTTGTTAAAGTAAAAGCCATAATCCGTGAGTTGTGTTCTCATCCAAAGGACTTGAGCACTACACACGGATAGAGACACATATTCTTCTTCCGCGGTGGACAACGCCGTACAGTCTTGTTTTCTTGATGACCAGCTCACTAGCTTCACGCCTAAGAATTGTGCTCCACCGGAAGTGCTCTTGAATGTATCATGACACCGTGCATAATCGGCATCTGAAAAACCAGTAAGATTAAAACCAGAATCCTTCGTATACCAGAGACCCATGTTAATGGTTCCTCGGAGATAACGAAAGATCCTTTTAACCTCCTTGAGGTGCTTCTCGGTTGGCTTCTGATAGGTGTGAAAACACCCATCCCTTTATCACTTAATTATAATAATAACCAAGCCAAAACGTGTATTTTATGTCGTAAAAGTCGGAATTATGCGTGGTTTGCGTTTTTATTATGTTTTAGGAGCAAAAGATAAAAAGGAAGAAAACACGGGCTTTCACGGGCTTTTATCGAAGAAAACGAGAAAAGACGAAGTTAATGGATCAAGAGTGCAAAAAGAACAGAAGTACAAGGCCTATTCTGAAGATTTATCGAAGAAAAAGTCTAAAGACGGATGTTTAATGAAGTCGAAGAACCAAGTCTAATTAAAGAAGAAAATTATAAGACGAGTTCAATTTATATCGACAAATCCCGAGACGACGTCGAGAAAGACAAAGAATTTAAATCGATTCGAGACGAAAAGAAAAGAAAGAAGACAAGCCACCGACCACCTATCAATTCTCCTCTCCTATAAATACCACCCTCACTTGTCATTTGAGGGTTGGTTAGTTAGTTTTGATTAGGAGTAGTATAGTTTTACTTTCTCTCTCTAGTTTTATTTCATTCTCTCTCTAGATTTAATATGTAGAATCATTTAATTTCATGTTTTTAAATTGTTGAATCTTACACTTTTAATCAAGCTTTTAATTAACCTCCTTCTTCCTTTCTTGTTTTCAACTGATTGATCTTACTTTATGTTTTTGATTGTGTTCTTGAGTTTTTTTAGTTTTTATTAACTGGGTTTTGACTAATTTAGTTTTAATTTTTAGTTTTGTTGATTTGGTTTGATTGATTATTGTTAGTTGATGACTAGTGGTTAGTTTGGTTGAATCTTTAGATTTAATTTGGTTGATTTTGATTAAATTCATGTTCCCTAGAAAATAGGATCTTATAATTTTCGTAACTGTTTAGTTTTTCCAGTTTTTCCCGAACCAGTTTATTTTCCCGAACGAGTAAATTTTCCCGAACGAGTTGATTTTCCCGAATGAGTTGATTTTCCCGAACGAACAATTTTTTACCGAACGAGAAATTTTATTTTTCCCGAATGAGCATTTTTTTCCGAACCAGTTTATTTTCCCGAATGAGTAGATTTTACCGAACCAACAGTTTTTCCCGAATGAATTAATTTTCCCGAGTGAAGGTAATTTTACCGAACGAGCAGCTTTTCCCGAACCAACAATTTATACCGAATGAGCATTTTTCCAAATATTCCGAACGAACATTATATAGATTCACCTGTATGCTTGCCTGCCTGCTTCCCTTTTCCCGCCAAAATTCACCAGCTTGTCTGCTTGCTTGGGCAGCCTGGTTGCTTGTTTCTTTATTTAGTATTGTTCCGTAATCGTTTAGTTTAATCTGAAAGTTGTTCCGATTTTTATTTTGAAAGTCGCATATTTTTAGTTATATTTTTCTTCAATTTTTAGTATTAATAGTTTTTCGAATAGGTTAAGTTTTATCTTTTATTTAGTACCCGCTTTAGCTTTTATCTCGTTTAGTTTTAAAGTAGCCACTAAGTTTTATTTTCTCCTTTTTCATTAAGTAAATTTTATTTTTTAGTCGAAAGTTAATTTCTTCGTTTAGTTCTATTTTTATTAATTGTTTTGCTTTAATTTACGTTTTATTATTCATATTGTTTCGTTATTGTTAGTTAATTGTTTTTAGCTTATTTTTATTACTATTCACATTTACCTTTTACTTACAAATAGATAACCAAACCTTCTTTTATTCACCAAAAACAACTGAGTCGCACTTTTAACCAGAAATCAATTCGATTAGACACTGAGAATAACGAACTTTTTAATCCAGAAAAATCATACAATTAGCTTCGCCTGGTACAGAGCACATAAACAAGTAGCATGCACAATGTTCGGGCTGCTTGAGGTTAAGTACATAAGGGACCTGATCATGCTTCGGTATTTTGTAGCATCTACGCATGTCCCTTTCTTATCCAAATCAAGCTTGTGTTTATTATCTATTGGAGTACCAATAGGATCACAGTTTTCTATGCCAAATTTCGTTAGAATCTCAAGCACATACTTTGACTGATTTATGAAAATACCACGGGGGGATTGGTGAACTTGGAGACCAAGAAAGAACGTCATTTCCCCCATCATGGACATTTCGAATCGACTTTTCATAAGGTCGGAAAATAATATGGAACATTGTGGGTTAGTAGAACCAAATATAATATCATCTACATAGACCTGAGCCACCAAGATGTCATTGCCGTAGTGCTTGATGAACAACGTTGGATCAATGATTCCTTTGCTGAAGTGATTTTGGAGAAGAAATGATGATAATTCGTCGTACCATGCCCTTGGTGCTTGTTTCAAACCATAAATTGCCTTTTTCAACTTGTAGACATGGCTTGGATGATCGGTGTTAATGAAACCTTCAGGTTGACATACGTACACATCTTCTTTTAACGGCCCATGCAAGAAAGCCGTCTTCACGTCCATTTGAGACACAGTGAACGATTTGTGTGCTGCGTATGCCAAGAAAATCCTAATAGCTTCCATTCGAGCAACCGGGGCGAAGGATTCTGCGAAATCAATTCCCTCCTGTTGTTTATAACCTCTCACGACTGATAGGTGTGTAAACACCCATCCTTTTACCACTTAATTCTAGCTAAAACGAGACCAAAACGCGTATTTAATATCATTTGTTTGGAATTATGCGTGGTTTTTGTGTTTATTGTATTTTCAGAGCCAACCGGATGGATAATGAAGAAAACATGGGATTGCACGGGTTTTATGGAAGAAAAAGACTCAAGACGAAGTCTATTGTCCAAGAGATGCAAAAGATTTGAAGTCAATGGGCCTATTTGAAGATTTATCGAAGAAAAGGACCAAAGATGGAAGATTTACATATGTCGAAGAAACTCAAGTCTATTAAACGAAGAAATTAAAAGACGAGTTGAATTTAATCGACGACAAATCCCGAATCAGAATCGAAAACGTCAACTTTTCTGAAAAGACGAGAAGACAAGAAGAACGGGAGAAAGCCCACTCACCAACCAAAGACAAGACTATATAAAGACCACCCCTTCACACTTTTTGACAAGTTTTTCATTCCCAGTTTTCTTTCTTTCCTTCCGTAGAAAGCCAACACCATTAAGGTGTTGGTGATTTTTCATTCTTGATAAATCTTTAATTTTGTAAGTGTTTAATCTTTCCTTTTGTTTACTTTACATGAATCTATCAATTTAATCCTTCTATTTCATCTTGTTCATCTTGTTCATTGATTCAAAGTTAAAGTTCTTATTTGGTTGATTTTGATCTTAAAAAGTTATTGGGTTTTATGTTTTTATTGATGGGATTTGTTGTTTATGGTTAGTAGATGATTCGTGGTTAGTTTTGTTTAAGTTTTGGTAAAAAACTTGGTGGATTTTGGCTAAAATCGTGTTCCCCTGTTTTTCTTCTGTTACCTACTGTTCTTGTTTCCCAAAGTTCCGAACCAGTTTTTATGCAAAAATTTCCGATCCGGATGTTTGAAAACTTCCGAACCAATTTATAGAAAAACTTCCGAACCAGAGTTTGTGGCAAAAAGTTCCGAACCGGAACTTTTAAAATCTTCCGAACCAACTTTCTTAAAAACTTCCGAACAAAAAAAAAATAAATAAAAAAAAAACTTCCGAACAGAAATCTTCCGAACCAAGTTCCGAATCGGAACTTTTGAAAGTTCCGAACAATAGTTATTAGTTTCACCTAGGTGCCTGCCAGCTTAAAAAGTTCCGAATCGGATAAGTTCCGAACAAAGTAATACAATTCACCTAGGTGCCTGCCAGCTTACCTTCGTTTCCCGCCAAATTAAGCAGGCTGCCTGGCTAGCTTCCAGCAGCTAGGCTGCTAGCTTGTTTATTTTATAGTATTGTTCCGTAATTATTTAGTTTTATCTGAAAGTTGTTCCGATTTTATTTTTGAAAGTTACGTATTTTTAGTTGAATTTTTCTTCCAATTTTAAAATTAATATTTTTTCGTAAAGTTTAAGTTTTATCTTTTATTTAGTACCCGCTTTAGGTTTTGCCTCGTTTAGCTTTAAAGTACCATTTTAGTTTTATTCTCTCCTTTTTCATTTAGTAAACTTTATTTTCGAGTCGATAGTTAATTTTGTCTTTTAGTTTTATTTTTATTAATTATTTCGTTCTAAATCTACGTTTTATTATTTAGATCGTTTTGTTTGTATTAGTTAATTGCTTTTAGCTTATTTTTATCACTTTACGCATTTAATCCTTTTAGTAGAATAGAAAACCCAAACCCCCTATTTGTCACCAAGAACAATCTTTGCACATTGAGCTGCGATCAATTCGAGAGGATTCTGAGAACTAACGTGAACCTAGCAAAAATCTAATATCAAATGGCGCCGCTGCCGGCTCTTCTCGTTAAGATTAACAGTTTTTTTTGAGAACTTGGATTTTGGGATCCGTTCGCCGTGAACGTTACTTTTTCATAAAAACTTTCAAAAACCCTAAAAAATATAAAATTTTCAAAAATCCTAAAAAGTAAAAAACATAAAAAAGACAAAAGTATTTCTTGTTTGCTTTGTTAGTTCTTTTGCAGGTGCATGCGTACACGATCAACGTCTTATCAAGAGCCCGAGCCTCTCAAAGACTTAGACATGGCCGGTGTACAAAACAACAATAACCCACCTCTCAACAACAATAATAACAACAACAATAACAATCCACCTCTCAGCAAGCCTCTACCAGACAATCGCCCGATGATTGAACTTCTGCAAGCACATGTAGACGGCAACAATGATCCAATTGTAATACCCGCGATTGCAGCCAACAACTTTGAGCTCAAATCCGGCTTTATCCAGATGGTCTCTGCTCAACCATTCTTGGGGCGTACCATTGATGATCCTCATGACCACATGAAGAGATTCCTGCAACTCACGAATACGGTCAAATTCAATGGTGTTCCACAAGAGGTAATCCGTTTGCAACTTTTTCCCTTTTCTTTAGAGGGATAAGCCCGGCATTGGCTTGCAAAGGAACCGCCACAAAGTATTCTGACGTGGACGGATTTGGAGGCCAAGTTTATAAACTACTTTTTCCCACCCTCTCGTACTACCGCTTTGCGGAATGAAATTATCAATTTTGAACAAAAGTACGATGAGTCTTTTAGTGAATCTTGGGATCGTTTCAAAGATCTTTTAAGAAAATAACCACAACATGGTTTTACCAAAGTGCACTAATACAAGGCTTTTGGCCCGTATAAAAATTAAAGTTCGTTATTCTGGTCTAATCGAATTGATTTCCGGTTCAAAATGCGACTCAGTCGTTCTTTGGTGAAACAAAAGTGTGTCGTTGTAGTAATTAAATTTGCAAGACAATTAAAGTAAAATGACTTTAAAGTAAATCTAATTCTAATTTAAAGTAAATGGTGCAAGTATTTAAAGCGTGACGAAATTAAAAAGCACTAAACGTAAATAATGCAAACTTAAAACTAACTAAGACAAACTTAAAACGCAACTAAAACTTAAAACTAAGGCAATGCTAAAATAAATCTAAGGCAAGTAATCTTAAAGTGCGATTAAGTAAAAAGGCGGGAAAAATAAATTTAAACTAAAACTAGAAAATTTGCAATTATAAAAAAACTGAAATAATTTCGCAAATAACTAAAAAAAAGAAACAAATTCGCAACCCTGAAATCTTTACACAATTTCGCAGTGATTGCGAAATTGTGTATTAATTCCGCAATTAGCAAAAGGGTACAAATTCGCAATAAGCTGGGGGAAACAATTCCGCAATAATTGCGGAATTGATCATTCCGCAATGTTGGAAATGTGAAGATTTCGCAATACGAAAAAGATCAATTTCGCAATGCTTGAAACCACAAATCCGCAATCCAAATAAAGATCAATTTCGCAATGATGCGAATGTCACAATTTCGCAACTTTAGAAAATGATCAAATTCGCAATACCACAAAATGGGAAGATTTCGCAATAGGCAGAAATGTTCAATTCCGCAATTGGGAGAAAAGCAAAGATTTCGCAATTATGGAAAAAGTTCCTAAAACGAATCAGATTTCCTAAAAACTAGGAAAACACAAAAAGTACAAAAATAAGCACAAAAATCTTAACTTTTGGAAGACAATAAGCTAAATAAAAACACAAAAAGCTAAATAAAAACACTAGATCAAAGATAAAATGTATGAAATCAACAAAAACAAGACACGAAAATTAAAAAGATTTAAACTTTTAAGAAAACTTTGAAAACACTTAAGTTAAATACCAAATAAGCACATAAGATTGTCAAGCTTATGGCTATTTCGTATGAAAACTTAAAAGGAAAAAGAAAAGACAAAACTTTTAATCAAATAAGCAAATGGATTAAGCAAAAACTTGCTTAATCCGAAATTGGAACCGAATCAAAAAGAAGAAGAGTAGAATAAGATTGATAAAAGTAAACTTGATCAAAGATAAATAAAGATTAAAGCAAGAAAATTAAAAACACTTACTTGGAAATTAAAGGATAATTAAGGTGCAAAACATGTATTTAAAATGACAAGTAATTAAAGGTGCATAAAATAAAGTGGAGAACTAATTTGTCAAATTAGCTAACAAAGAAAAATGATTAACTAGCCTAGTCTATTTATAGGGGAGGATTAGGAAGCTTCCTCCCCTCCTTCATTTTCTCTTAATTGCATCTTTAAGTCCCTACTTCTTAATCTCTTTGTTAATTACACCATTAGTCCTTAAGCCTTTAATATCTTCTTTAATCTTGGACTTAAATGACTTTTGGCTCGAGATTTCTTCAAACTCGTCTTTTAATTCTTCAATAAATAAGACTCGAGTTCTTCGGCTTTTGGTAAACTTCCGTCTTTCGACTTTTTCTTCGATAAATCTTCAGAATTGGTCTTGGACTTCCGTTCTTTTTCCACTCTTGACTTCTCGACTTCATATTTCGTCTTTTTCTTCAATATTAGCCCGTGAATGTCGTGTTTTCTCCATTTTTCACCTTTTCGTCCTAAATCACAACAAAAACACAAAACACGCATAATTCCGACATAAAGACATAAAAGACATAAAATACACGTTTTGGCTCGGTTATTATTGTAATTAAGTGGTAAAAAGGATGGGTGTTTACACACCTATCAAATCCCCTACACTTGACCATTGCAATGTCCTCCTGCAATGCATTAGTTACAAAGCACGTTTACATTTTTCATCATAATCAATCTACGTTGGCCTTTATTAAAGAGATAGAAAATTATAAACATTAAAAGTAAAGAAATCAAAAAGCATACCTTGGGTTTTGGAAATGTTGTGAATGATCATCATCCTCAAGTTTTCACTTTCTCCAAACCAAGCTTAAAAACGAGATCATTGTTATTATAAGTTAGCAGACTAACACGAACTCATGTGGGCCAATTATTCACTTAGACTCCCTTATTCCTAGGTGTATTTCTTATATTTTATTGTTGTCTTGAATGATCACGAGGATGCATTTTTGACTTATTTCGATAGTTATTTAGTCCGAAAATAAAGTGAACGATTTAATCAATAGTTAGCTAAAGGACAAAATCTTTTAAAACTGCTTCTCGGGACCTCATAAAGTTCATATCTTGGCATAACTCGCTTCGCGATTTGAGACCTTTCTCGGACCGATATTTGGCAGCGACTTCATACTTCAAACCTTGAGAGACGTTCATGAAATAATGGCCTTCTCTTCATAATGGAATTTCTTCACTTGAAGTTTTGAGAGATTCATACTTGGACCACGACTTCTTCATTTTTCTCCAATCATTATTTTAGACTTTGATATACAACGATCCGCCTTCTTTTAGGACTTGGATCTATTTATCCTCATACCTTACTAGGGTCTTTTCGGATACACTTCTCCATGACTTTTAGGGAGTTTTTGCTTTTCGTCGTGTGTCTCGATCCTTCATATTGATTTTCGATAAATGATTATTCACATCACTTTGGATCTTTAGCAACAAAATATAGCCCTCATGCCTTGTTAGGGCCTTTTCGGACTCACCAATCTTTGCATCCCGCTTCAATAAGTTATGCCTTGGCTATGAACTCTAATCCATACCGAGCAACTTTTAAACGATATTGGGCTAGAAGCTAAGTAACTTTTTAAATCGTACAACCTTATTTATTGCAGATAAATTTATTAGCAAGCGATGGGAGAATAGGCTTATAATTAACTCACATAAATTCACGAAAGAATACCGAACTTATAATTGACTCTATCATCTCTCGTTCTCCACAGTTTAAAATCTCAAGGAATGAGACTCGTGGATAATTAGCCTATTAAATCAAAGTTTTGGGTTTTCGAGTCGCCTATAGGATCTTGTAAATTCTTAGACTCTTTCAAGTTTAGAAATCGCATTTTAAAGTTCCCTTGATAAACGACTCTCTAGGATCAATTATAAGAACTTGCGAAAAGTTCTTGTTCTTAACCCGTGAGAGTTACCACTTTCGCGTTTTATAGCTCCCTATATAAAAGCCTAGCGAAGCTTGACTTAAACACGTTAAGGATACTAGCTAGAGTAACTTAGACAAGTAAACTCGGGTTGAGTCAAAAGATTCACAACGTTTGAAAATTAAAACCACTTTATTAAACATTTATTCTAATAAAGAAAGAAAATAACTATACAAAGGGAAAAACTAATAGGCCAAAATAGATCAAAAATTTTGAAAAATGTCGAAAAATTGATTTTCCGGTTAAAATGAGGACAAATACAAGGAAAAGGCCACTTAACTTCGATAGAAGTCCCCCCTACACTTAAGATAAACATTGTCCTCAATGTTTAAGCATGTGGGAGTAAACTCCCCTACACTTAGGACATTGTGCACTTTGTTTAAATCTCGCTAAGGAAGAGACAACTAAAGAGATTCCTATTTTAATATTGAGAAAATATAAAATAGTGAATCAAAAAGAGTTTAGGATAGAACCGGGAAGAAGTGAACACGGAATCACGGGTCGTCAAGAATCATCAAGAGTGGATCATTGAAGCTCGAATCCCTGATTAAGAAGAGAGGAGAGGAAAGCAAACCAACGGGTCTCCCCCTACACTTATGATAAAGAAAGCAGAAAGATAGATGCATCGGTTGCCTCCCAAGAAGCGCTTGGTTTTTGTTAACCGAGTCGTGAGCCTGACTCGACCTTGATCATCAACGGAAGAAGCATAAAACATATCCACCAGGATCAAAGACATAGTTTTCGTCCATCAAATAGCAGAGGCTTAAGGCGAACAAGGCAAGCCAAAGAAGAATAGGCAAGGTTCCCTTAAGCAACGATGGAGCACGGTGGAAGCAAGTATGGTGATGTGCAAGCATGTCTTCAAAATTTCCAAAGATTTTTCCTTTTATTTCATCAGGTGGATACTGAGATGGCTTAAAGATTTCAATACCGGGGTCGAACACCTTTTCCTTTAGGGGAAAATAGCACTCAGGCTCAGCAGAGTGTGAAGAAGATCCGCGAAGAAGCACAACCTCGTCCTCAGAAGGGGGACAAAGAGGTGTTAACTCATACGTGCTGCGGATATCGGTATCGACCGGTTTCTTCTCCTTTGAAAGTATCTTCTTCAAATCCAAAGTAGGATCAAGACGATAATCTTCAAAATCATAAGGAGGAGCATCACTCTCATGAGGGAAGTAAGTGTTGAGAAATTCAGAGAAGTCTTCCTCAAATGAGTAATTGTCCAAAGTAGGATCGAGTGATGGCGGAGGATCTTCATCATGTGAAGAATCGCTCGAAAGAGTATCAGCCTCATCGAAATCATCATACGTGGGCAAATCGGGATACTCGGAAGTAAGGTCATCATAATCATCCGAATCTGAGCTAGACTCATCATCATAAGCATCAAAGACCGGTGGAGAATCATAAATGGGAGAAGCTTCCAAAGTAGGGAGAGAACCATCCACATCATCTTGAAACAGTGGATTATCGATGCAAGAATCGAATAGAGGATTGTTGTAGATGGTAAAATCATCGAGCACATTAATCATATTCACTGATTCTCGGCCTCCAAAGGATTTACTTATAAGCTTCCCCATTTTAAAAACTTGTGCATCATCCCCGACTCTTAAGATTAACTCACCTTCGGCCACATCCACTAAAGCTCGTCCGGTTCTCAAAAATGGCCGACCAAGTTTTAAAGGAATGCGAGGGTCTATTTCATAATCAACAACGACAAAATCGACCGGGAAAGTAAATGTGCCAACTTTAATGAACACGTCTTCGGCTATACCAACGGGGTAAGCGAGAGTGCGATTTGCAAGTTCAAGAGTCATCTTTGTTGGAGTAAGGTCGGGCAATGATAGTGTTTTCCAAATACTCAAAGGCATCAAATTAATACTGGCCCCGAGATCAGCAAGGGCAGTAAATTCTTCAGTTTTGTTGAACACGCAAGGCAACACAAAACGACTGGGATCTCCAAGCTTTTCCCGAAGTTCTTTAAGAATAACTGCAGAGCAGTTTTCATTTAAGCGTGTGTTGGCGAGTTCAATCAACTTCTCCTTCTTGTTAAGCAATTCCATAAATGCTTTCACAAATTTGGGCATGTGGACAAGTGCTTCAAGAAAGCTAATGTTGAAGTTCATCTGAGAGATCATCTTCACATAGCGTGACACTTCAGAGTCATCCTTGGTTAGCATTTTGGTCTTGCCTAAACGAGAGGGATAAGGGATATTGGGTTTGGGTGGTGAAGGTGCAGGTGTAGTAGGTAAAGGTTGAGATGTTGAAGGGTCCTTCCTAGGTACATCGTCATGGCGAGGCGGAGACGATAATGGTGCACTAATACTAGGTGTAGGAGGAGTAGGGATAAATGGTGGTGGAGGAGGTGTAGATGATGGGGGCGGGATAGGTGGATCGACAATGGTAATTCCACTACGAGTAGTAATAACACTCACATTTGCTCGCGGATTGGTGACGGTGTTTGAAGGTAGAGAACTCGAAGAAGAAGGTTGAGCTGCGGGCAAGAATCTAGCAAGTATATTCTTTAAATCATTGGTGTGATTGCTGAAGGAGGATTGGATGTTATCTCGAAGCTCGGATCTAATCTCATTTCCTTGCTTTGTGATATCTCCTTTCAGATTAATAATTTGGCTCTGTAGATTCTTGATTTGCTCACCTTGGGTTCTCATGATGGCTTCAACATCGGAGTTAATGGGTGGGATTTGTTGAGCGGGTGGGTGATAAGGATTAGAAGCTCTTGGTGGGATTTGGTTGCTTCTATTGTAGTTGTTGGCGGGGTTTTGGTTTTGAGGAGAAAAACCGGGTGAAAGGTAGTTGTTTGACCGGTAACTCTGCAAATTTCTATCCCCTTGAGGTCGAGCTTGGTAATTTTCCGGTGAATAATTACCATAAGCTGCATACACATTTTCCGGATTTCCTTGAGTTGAAGGACAATCGGTGTATGAGTGAGGACCGCCGCATGTTTCACAAGGATTAGTAACCGCTTTAACTTGTTGTTGTTGTTGGTTTGAAGCCAAAAGTTGCATACTTCTGCTCATTTCTGTCAACACGCGTGTGAGTTCGGTCATATCAGGGTTTGCTGAAGTAGAGGAAACATTGACTCTCGGGTTGTTCCTTGAAGAAGCGGAGGAATCCCAGTTTTTGTGGTGAGTAGTCATGTTCTCAATAAGCTCTCTACACTCCTCGGGTCTCCTTTTCATGAATGTGCCACCGGCGGCTGCATTAATCGTATCTCGATCACGAAAAGTCAAACCGTTGTAGAAAGTATCTATTAAGGTCATAGGGAGCATGTTGTGGTTTGGACATCTATCGATCAAGACATTATATCTCTCCCAAGCATCAAAAAGAGATTCATCAGGATCTTGCATGAAACCGCTGATTTGATTGCGAAGGCTCGTGACCATGGATGGTGGAAAGTAGCGCGACAAAAAGCGTTGAGTCATGTCATCCCAAGTGTGAATTGAATTCTTCGAGAGACGATCAAACCATTTCTCGGCATGATGTGATAAAGTATGTGGGAAGAGTTGTAGGCGAAGTTCATCCATTGTGGCACCGACGCACTTCATGCTTTGGGTGATTGTAATGAACTTGTCGAGGTGTTTGTTGGCATCATCATCAGGCATTCCTCTAAAAGGATTTGTTTGCACTTGCTGAATCATGTGGTGCTTCAACGAAAACTCAGGAGCGTTGATTTGCATCGGCGCAATCGGTCCTCCTCGTCCAAACATGGTAGGTTGACAAAGCTCCTCCATAGTCCGAAGATCGGGCTGTGGAAGAACATTGTTGTTATTATTGTTGAGGTGCGGTGGATTATTATTGTTGTTAACACCTGACATACTTAAATCTTCTTGAGTCTCGGGCTCTTGATAATTAAAAGATCTAGTACGCATACACCTGAAAATGTAAAAGAAAAAGAAACCAAACACAAAGACAATATATATACACAATAACGATAAAATCTTTTTGGATTTTTGAAATTTTTAATTTTTATGGATTTTTATCAATTTTTAATTTTTATGATTTTTTTTTGAATTTTTTAAGGAAAGAAAATAACACTCACAAGTGAACGGATCCCAAAAAGCAACGCGTCACTCACAGAAAACCGTTAATCTTTACGAAAAGAGCCGGCAGCGGCGCCATTTAATACACGGCTTTTGGCCCGTATAAAAATTAAAGTTCGTTGTTCTGGTCTAATCGAATTGATTTCCAGTTCAAAATGCGACTCAGTCGTTCTTTGGTGAAACAAAAGTGTGTCGTTGTAGTAATTAAATGTGCAAGACAATAAAAGTAAAATGACTTTAAAGTAAATCTAATTCTAATTTAAAGTAAATGGTGCAAGTATTTAAAGCGTGACGAAATTAAAAAGCACTAAACGTAAATAACCCAAACTTAAAACTAACTAAGGCAAACTTAAAACGCAACTAAAACTTAAAACTAAGGCAATGCTAAAATAAATCTAAGGCAAGTAATCTTAAAGTGCGATTAAGTAAAAGGCGGGAAAAATAAATCTTGAAATTGAAATTTAAACTAAAACTAGAAAATTTGCAATTACAAAAAAACTGAAATAATTTCGCAAATAACTAAAAAAAGAAACAAATTCGCAACCCTGAAATCTTTACACAATTTCGCAATGATTGCGAAATTGTGTATTAATTCCGCAATTAGCAAAAGGGTACAAATTCGCAATAAGCTGGGGGAAACAATTCCGCAATAATTGCGGAATTGATGATTCCGCAATGTTGGAAATGTGAAGATTTCGCAATACGAAAAAGATCAATTTCGCAATGCTGGAAACCACAAATCCGCAATCCAAATAAAGATCAATTTCGCAATGATGCGAATGTCACAATTTCGCAACTTTGGAAAATGATCAAATTCACAATACCACAAAATGGGAAGATTTCGCAATAGGCAGAAATGTTCAATTCCGCAATTGGGAGAAAATCAAAGATTTCGCAATTATGGAAAAAGTTCCTAAAACGAATCAGATTTCCTAAAAACTAGGAAAACACAAAAAGTACGAAAATAAGCACAAAAATCTTAACTTTTGGAAGACAATAAGCTAAATAAAAACACAAAAAGCTAAATAAAAACACTAGATCAAAGATAAAATGTATGAAATCAACAAAAACAAGACACGAAAATTAAACAGATTTAAACTTTTAAGAAAACTTTGAAAACACTTAAGTTAAATACCAAATAAGCACATAAGATTGTCAAGCTTATGGCTATTTCGTATGAAAACTTAAAAGGAAAAAGAAAAGACAAAACTTTTAATCAAATAAGCAAATGGATTAAGCAAAAACTTGCTTAATCCGAAATTGGAACCGAATCAAAAAGAAGAAGAGTAGAATGAGATTGATAAAAGTAAACTTGATCAAAGATAAATAAAGATTAAAGCAAGAAAATTAAAAACACTTACTTGGAAATTAAAGGATAATTAAGGTGCAAAACATGTATTTAAAATGACAAGTAATTAAAGGTGCATAAAATAAAGTGGAGAACTAATTTGTCAAATTAGCTAACAAAGAAAAATGATTAACTAGCCTAGTCTATATATAGGGGAGGATTAGGAAGCTTCCTCCCCTCCTTCATTTCCTCTTAATTGCATCTTTAAGTCCCTCCTTCTTAATCTCTTTGTTAATTGCACCATTAGTCCTTAAGCCTTTAATATCTTCTTTAATCTTGGACTTAAATGACTTTTGGCTCGGGATTTCTTCAAACTCGTCTTTTAATTCTTCAATAAATAAGACTCGAGTTCTTCGGCTTTTGGTAAACTTCCGTCTTTCGACTTTTTCTTCGATAAATCTTCAGAATTGGTCTTGTACTTCCGTTCTTTTTCCACTCTTGACTTCTCGACTTCATATTTCGTCTTTTTCTTCAATATTAGCCCGTGAATGCCGTGTTTTCTCCATTTTCACCTTTTCGTCCTAAATCACAACAAAAACACAAACCACGCATAATTCCGACATAAAAGACATAAAATACACGTTTTGGCTCGATTATTATTGTAATTAAGTGGTAAAAAGGATGGGTGTTTACACACCTATCATGCACCAAATTAATACTTTCTATAATGGTTTAAGCATGAATGACCAAGATTCACTAAACAGTGCCTCGGGGGGTAATATTTTGGTTAAGATTTTTAATGCCGCTTGGGATATCATTGAAAATAAGTCTCGTGTGCAAACCAAGAGTGTTCGGACCAATGCCGCTAGTGCTAGTACTAGTGATAACGACAAGCGACTTGACAAAATTACTACGCTTCTTGAATCGCTTGTTATCCACACCGCTAACAACACCAACAGCATCAATGCTAAAAACGCTCAAGTCAATGCTGTAAGCCAACCATGTGAAATATGCGGGGGTCCTCATTCTTACACCACTTGTACCGCCACCCAAGACTAGCCTTCTGAGAATGTGAATGCAGCATACGGTACCTATCCTCCGGCCGCTTATCAAGCTCGTCCTCAAGGAGACCGCAACTTGCTTAGCTACCGCTCGAACAACTTTCTCTCATCGCCCGGTTTTCCTCCAAACAACCCAAACCAACAACAAAACCTCAATCGCCCTCCTCAACAACAACAACAACCTCGTGCACCCTACATACCACCTCACAAACAACCATATCCACCTCAAAGAAACAACCAAGTTTACCAACAGCCTGCTTATCAACCACCCGCTTACCATGCTCCCCCTCCCAACCAACCCACCGCATTACACCAAGATGTTGAAACCTACATGCGGACCAATGATATGATTGTGGAAAATCTCCAGCGGGAAGTGCTCAACTTGAAAGCAGACATGGTGAAACAAGGAAACGATCTGAGAGCTGATATGAGAAACACTTTGGCAAGTCAAACGAACGACTTAAAGAACATGATGGCTGGTTTCTTCCAAGGTAATCAATCCTCTTCTTCGGGTACTCTTTTGAGTAACACCGTTGCGAATCCAAGAGGGGAGATAAAAGCAATCACCACTCGCAGTGGCAAAGGTACCAAGGAACCCGAGCTTCCTATACCTCCACCGATGATTGTGACTAAGGAAAATGAGTCACCTGCTCCTATTCCTCATCCTTCTACTTCCCCAATTTCTCCACCTCTTACTTCTACCCCTCCTCCACCCAAGGATGTGAGTGATCCTATTCTCCCAAAGACTTCCTCTTCTTCGGATATACCTTATCCCTCAGGGTTGAGGAAAGAGAAGCTCAAAAGCAAGGACGATATTCAGGTTTCGAACATTCTCAAAATGTTTAAACAATTTAATTTCAACATCTCCTTCGCTGAGGCTCTCGCTCACATGCCCAAATACGCGAAAATGTTCAAAGAACTTCTTAGCGACAAGGAGAAGCTTCTTGATATCGCTAACACCCAACTTAATGAGAATTGCTCTGCAGTGCTCTTAAGGAAATTGCCAACCAAGCTTGGTGATCCGGGTCGTTTCTTAATCCCTGCAACTTCCCGGGAGTAGAGAATTGCATGGCCCTAGCCGATCTAGGTGCCAGTATTAACTTAATGCCTTTAAGTGTTTGGAAGCAATTATCTCTCCCTGAGCTAGTCCCCACCAAAATGACTTTGGAATTAGCTAACCGTACGGTTGCTTATCCAGTGGGGATAGCCGAAGACGTCTTTGTAGGAGTCGACAAATTCACTTTTCCTGCCGATTTCATCGTCGTTGACTACGACATGGACCCTCGTGTGCCATTGATCGTTGGTCGTCCATTCTTGAGGACCGGTCGCACTCTCATCGATGTTGAAGCTGGTGAGCTTATCATGAGAGTGGGTGACGATAAAATTGTCTTCAACATGGGAAAGCTTTCTAAACAGCCTTATTCATACGAGAGTGTTAATTGTATTGACGTTCTTGATGAGGCTTGTGAAGAACACTTCAAATATGCTTGTAAAAGTATTCCTACCTCTCTTCCCCATGTTGAGACCGTTTCCTCGATTGATTCATCACTATCTCTATTTGGAGAAAGTGATTTCCTTTGGAAAGATTTGGAAGCCACCATGGGAGATGTGAACTTAGAACATGACGATTCTCCCACCGATTGGGATGAAGATCTTCGCCTAATTGAGAACCTTCTTAAAGAAGACAATATTTCTCCACCATCTCCCATGGTTATTGCTATCGATGCTCCGACTTTGAATACGCCTCCAATCGAAAATCCTCCGGGTTTAGAACTTAAGGAGTTGCCGCCCCATCTCGAGTACGTGTTCCTTGAAGAGAAGAAGAAGTCGCCCGTCATCATTGCTAAGGACTTGAAAGAAGAAGAGAAATCTCGCCTCATCGCCGTGCTTAAAGATCATAAGAAGGCAATTGCTTGGAAAATCTCCGATATCCGCGGAATTGATCCGAACTTTTGTACTCACAAGATTCTCATGGAAGATGACCTTAAACCCGCAATACAGAGCCAAAGAAGGGTTAATCCTCGCATTCATGACGTCATCAAACAAGAGGTTATCAAACTTCTTGATGCCGGCTTGATTTACCCTATCTCGGATTCGCCGTGGGTAAGTCCCGTCCATTGTATGCCCAAGAAGGGCGGAATAACCGTTGTTCCCAATGAACACAACAAGTTGATTTCCACTAGTCTCGTTACTGGGTGGAGAGTTTGTATCGACTATCGCAAGCTCAATGATGCCACGAGAAAAGATCACTTTCCTCTTCCTTTCATGGATCAAATGCTCGAGCGTCTAGCTGGTAATGACTATTACTGCTTTTTAGACGGTTTCTCCGGGTATTTTCAAATTCACATCGATCCCGAACACCAAGAAAAGACCACATTCACTTGTCCCTATGGAACATTTGCTTACAAACGTATGCCTTTTGGTTTATGCAATGCTCCTGGGACGTTCCAAAGGTGTATGATGGCTATCTTCCATGACATGGTTGAAGAAACTATGGAAGTATTCATGGATGATTTCTCGGTTTATGGCGATTCATTCTCTGCTTGCCTTGCCAATTTAGAACGTATGCTTAAACGGTGTGAAGACACTCGCCTTGTTCTTAATTGGGAAAAATGCCATTTCATGGTAAAAGAGGGCATCGTGCTAGGACACAAGATCTCCAAAGCCGGTCTTGAAGTGGACCGTGCTAAAGTCGATGTTATTTCTAAGTTGCCTCCACCTTCAACCGTGAAGGGTGTGAGAAGTTTCCTTGGTCATGCGGGCTTCTACCGTCGCTTTATCAAAGATTTTTCTAAAATCGCTCGCCCGATGACCCACCTCTTGGAAAAAGATACTCCTTTTATCTTTTCCAACGAGTGTATCGAAGCCTTCAACCTTCTTAAGGATAAGCTTACTAAGGCACCGGTCTTGGTTACCCCTAATTGGGAGCTTCCCTTTGAGTTGATGTGCGATGCTAGCGACTATGCTATTGGAGCGGTTTTTGGCCAAAGAGTGAACAAACACTTCCAACCGATCCATTACGCTAGCAAGACAATGACGGGGGCTCAATTGCATTACACGACAACCGAAAAAGAGCTTTTAGCTGTTGTCTATGCTTTTGAAAATTTTCGCCCCTATCTTATCCTTTCTACCACAATCGTGTATACCGATTATTCCGCGTTGAAGTACTTGTTAACTAAACAAGATTCCAAACCAAGACTTCTTCGCTGGGTTTTGCTTCTTCAAGAATTTAAAATCGAAATTCGTGATAAGAAGGGAGCTAAAAACCTAGCCGCGGATCATCTCAGTCTACTTGAGGATCCTTCAAGGGGATCATCCGAACAAAGAGATCAATGACTCTTTTCCTCTGGAGACCTTAATGTCTATCAACTCGAATTCTGATGAAACCCCGTGGTTTGCGGACATTGCAAACTACTTGGCGGGTGGAATTCTCGTTGACGGGCTAACATCCTAACAAAAGAAGAAGTTCTTCAAAGACATTAAGACTTACTTTTGGGATGACCCGTATCTATTCAAACAATGTGCTGATTTGATCATTCGCCGATGTGTTGATGGTCCGGCAGCTTTAGAAATCCTTGACGCTTGCCACAAAGGACCCACCGGTGGTCACTTTGGTCCCAACTACACCGCCAAAAAAGTTTTTGACTCGGGATTTTATTGGCCCACCATCTATCGTGACGCTCACGATATGGTTAAACGTTGTGATGCTTGCCAAAAACAAGGCAAGATCACACATAAAGATGAGATGCCTCAAAATTTCATACAAGAATTGTGAAATCTTTGATGTTTGAGGTATCGACTTTATGGGGCCATTCCCTTCATCTAAAGGAAACAAATACATCCTTGTTGCCGTTGACTACGTTTCTAAATGGGTTGAAGCCAAAGCTTTACCCACTAATGACGCAAGGGTGGTTTGTAACTTTTTGAAGTCGCTATTCGCTAGATTCGGTGTGCCTCGTGCCATTATTAGTGATCGCGGGACTCATTTTTGCAATGACCAATTTGCAAGAGTCATGGCTAAGTATGGTGTAAATCATCGTCTTTCCACCGCATACCACCCACAAACTAATGGCCAGGCTGAAATCTCTAACCGAGGATTAAAGCGAATTCTTGAATGAACCGTGGGAGAGCATCGTGCCTCATGGGCTGATAAACTTGATGATGCTTTGTGGGCTTTTCGTATCGCATACAAGACTCCGATTGGTTGTACACCATATCGTCTCGTGTACGGGAAAGCGTGCCACCTCCCCATTGAGTTGGAGCACAAGGCTTACTGGGCCTTGAAGTGGGCTAATTTTGATATCAACAAAGCCGGTGACCTACGCAAGATCCAACTCAATAAGCTCAATGAACTCCGTAATGAGGCTTATGAAAATTCTTTGATCTATAAGGAAAAGACTAAGCTCATTCACGACTCCAAGATTAAAAACCGAGAGTTCCAAGTTGGAGACAAAGTTTTACTTTTTAACTCTCGGTTGAAAATCTTTTCGGGCAAGCTGAAATCTCGTTGGTCCGGCCCATTCACCATTGCTCAAATTTTTCCATATGGTACTCTCGAGCTCGCTCAACCTATTGGACCCAATTTTAAGGTGAATGGCCAACGAGTGAAGTTGTACTTTGGTGAGGACATCTCTCATGAGATGATTCCATCCCTCACCACGTTTCCCATGAACTAATTTTGGGTCGAGTCAGGCTCGTGACTCGGTTATCAAAAACAAGCGCTCCTGGGAGGCAGCCCGAGTATCTATCCTTTTCCGTTTTAACCTCCTAAGTGTAGGGGGACCTCTATAGGTTCTTGTGTTTGTGTGGTGATGTGATTACAGGGATGAATGCACTTTTGGAACCTTTGAAGAACCGTGCTCCCGTGTTATCCGAAATCCGGTTCTATCTCTCAACTATCGTGATTCAATTTTCTTCATACTCACATTTGAAATTGATCACGTTAGTCGTCTCTTCCTTAACTTGATTTAACCAACGTGCACAATGTCATAAGTGTAGGGGAGACTTTTCCCACATGCTTAAACATTGAGGACAATGTTTATCTTAAGTGTAGGGGGGACTTCTATCGAAGTTTTAAGTGGACTTTTCCATGAAAATGTCTTCATTTAACCGGAAAATCATTTTTTCAACATTTTTCAAATTTTTTTATTAACTTTGGCCATTTAGTCGTAATTTTTAAATTTTTATCGTTGCTTTCATATGTATATATCCCGCAATAAAGTCAAAAATATTAATAAAGTGGTGTAGCTAGTTTAGAAGTCTTTGACATATTAGGCCCGTTGCGATAATTTTGACTCAACCCGAATAGACTTATCCAAGTTTATTCTAGCTAGTATCCTTAACCATGTAGACCTTAATTGGTTTATTAGGCTAAGTATCCACGAGTCTCATTACTTGAGATTTTAAATTATGGAGAACGAGAAATGATAGAGTCAATTATAAGTCAGTATTCTTGCACAAGCTCACTTGGTGTAATTATCTGCCTATTCTCCCATCACTTGCTAATAATTTATCTGCAATAAGTAAGGTCATACGATTTGAAAAGTTACTTAGCTTCTAGCCCAAGATCGTTTAAAAGTTGCTCGGTAATGATAAGAGTTCATAGCCAAGGCATAACTTATGAAGCGGGGCGTGAAGATTGGCGAGTCCGAACAGGCCCTAACAAGGCATGAGGATTCAATCTTATTGCTAAAGATCCAAGGTGATGTGAAAAGCATTATTCCAAAAATCAATATGAAGGATCAAGACTCACGACGAAAAGCAATCAACTCCCATAAAGCTCATGGAGAAGTCTATCCGAAAAGACCCTAACAAGGTATGAGGATAAATAGATCCAAGTCCGAAAAGGAGGCGGATCGTTGTATCTCAAAATCCCAATTAGCGATTGAAGAAATAATCATGAAGTCGTGGTCAACAAAGTTGGAGTACCCCTCAAAAGTCTCCAAGTGAAGAAACTCTATTAACGAAGAGAAGACCATTATCTCAAGAACGTCTCTCAAGATATGAAGTATGAAGTACATGCCAAATATCGGCCCGAGAAAGGTCTCAAATCGTGAACCAAGTTATGCCAAGATATGAACTTTTTGATATCCCGAGAAGCAGTTTTAAGAGATTTTGTCCTTTAGCTAACTATTGATCAAATCGTCCTGCTTTGCTTTCAGCTTAAATAAACTATCGCAATAAGTCCAAAAATGCATCTTCATGATCATTCTAAGACAAAAATAAAATATAAGAGATACACCTAGGAATAAGGGAGTTTAAGCATATAATTAAGCCATGTGTGTAAGTGTTTGTTTTGCTAACTTATAATAACAATGATCTCGTTTTTAAGCTTAGTTTGGGGAACGTGAAACTTGAGGGTGATAAATCTTCGCAGCACCGAAGCCCTAATGCAAGTCCTTGATCTCTTTGCAAGTTATTTCCATATAGCTATTTTCAAGTGAAAATGGTTTTCTATCCTTTTGTTCCCCTTAAAGTTTTAATTTCTCTTAGTACTTTAATTGTTGTTTAGTAGTATTTTAATAAGGCCAAGGTTGATTGATTATGAGAAGAGTGTAAAATTGCTTTATCACTAAGCATTGCATGAGGGCATGGCAATGGTTAAGTGTAGGGGATTTGATAGGTGTGTAAACACCCATCCTTTTACTACTTAATTCTAGCTAAAACGAGACCAAAACGCGTATTTAATATCATTTGTTTGGAATTATGTGTGGTTATTGTGTTTATTGTGTTTTCAGAGCCAACCGGATGGATAATGGAGAAAACATGGGATTGCACGGGTTTTATGGAAGGAAAAGACTCAAGACGAAGTCTATTGTCCAAGAGATGCAAAAGATTTGAAGTCAATGGGCCTATTTGAAGATTTATCGAAGAAAAGGACCAAAGATGGAAGATTTACATATGTCGAAGAAACTCAAGTCTATTAAACGAAGAAATTAAAAGACGAGTTGAATTTAATCGACGACAAATCCCGAATCAGAATCGAAAACGTCAACTTTTCTGAAAAGACGAGAAGACAAGAAGAACGGGAGAAAGCCCACTCACCAACCAAAGACAAGACTATATAAAGACCACCCCTTCACACTTTTTGACAAGTTTTTCATTCCCAGTTTTCTTTCTTTTCTTCCGTAGAAAGCCAACACCATTAAGGTGTTGGTGATTTTTCATTCTTGTTAAATCTTTAATTTTGTAAGTGTTTAATCTTTCCTTTTGTTTACTTTACATGAATCTACCAATTTAATCCTTCCATTTCATCTTGTTCATCTTGTTCTTTGATTCAAAGTTAAAGTTCTTATTTGGTTGATTTTGATCTTAAAAAGTTATTGGGTTTTATGTTTTTATTTATGGGATTTGTTGTTTATGGTTAGTAGATGATTCGTGGTTAGTTTTGTTTAAGTTTTGGTAAAAAAACTTGGTGGATTTTGGCTAAAATCGTGTTCCCCTGTTTTTCTTCTGTTACCTACTGTTCTTGTTTCCCAAAGTTCCGAACCAGTTTTTATGCAAAAAGTTCCGATCCGGATGTTTGAAAACTTCCGAACCAATTTATAGAAAAACTTCCGAACAAGAGTTTATGGCAAAAAGTTCCAACCAAGTTCCGAATCAGAACTTTTGAACAAAAAGCCTTCCGAACAAAAATCTTCCGAACAAAAATCTTCCGAACCAACTTTCTTAAAAACTTCCGAACAAAAAAAAAAAAAAAGCCTTCCGAACAGAAATCTTCCGAACCAAGTTCCGAACAAAAGTTATTAGTTTCACCTAGGTGCCTTCCAGCTTAAAAATTTCCGAATCGGATAAGTTCCGAACAAAGTAATACAATTCACCTAGGTGCCTGCCAGCTTACCTTCGTTTCCCGCCAAATTAAGCAGGCTGACTGGCAGCTTCCAGCAGCTAGCCTGCTAGCTTGTTTATTTTATAGTATTGTTCCGTAATTGTTTAGTTTTATTTGAAAGTTGTTCCGATTTTATTTTTGAAAGTTACGTATTTTTAGTTGAATTTTTCTTCCAATTTTAAAATTAATATTTTTTCGTAAAGTTTAAGTTTTATCTTTTATTTAGTACCCGCTTTAGGTTTTGCCTCGTTTAGCTTTAAAGTACCATTTTAGTTTTATTAACTCCTTTTTCATTTAGTAAACTTTATTTTCGAGTCGATAGTTAATTTCGTCTTTTAGTTTTATTTTTATTAATTATTTCGTTCTAAATCTACGTTTTATTATTTATATCGTTTTGTTTTTATTAGTTAATTGCTTTTAGCTTATTTTTATCACTTTACGCATTTAATCCTTTTAGTAGAATAGAAAACCCAAACACCCTATTTGTCACCAAGAACAATCTTTCCACATTGAGCTGCGATCAATTCAAGAGGATTCCGAGAACTAACGTGAACCTAGCAAAAATCTAGTATCAACGACTAACCGAGTCTTGTGCCTAATGACCGTTTGCTCCTCATCCATCTTGTTTTTGAATAACCATTTCAAAGTAAGGGGATCGATATTGTCCGGTTGAGGTACTAACTCCCATACATCAAGCCGGATGAACTGATTGAGTTCTTCTTGTATAGACTCAATCCATGATGCATCGGTCATTGCTTCTTTCACACTTGCTGGTTCTATTGTGCTGACTGATAGTGCATAGATACACATATCACCGTCGGTACGCAACTGATTTTGTGTTGAGACTGGTCGTGAGAGATTGCCAATCACTTGAACCAAAGGATGATTCTTAGTCCATTTGTGTTCATGTGGAAGTATATGAGAAACTTGATGCGAGCTCGACGGATCCACATATGGTGTTGAAGGCTGAGTAGAACTTGTGAAAGCCACAAATGGATTAACAAACTCGTGTTCGTTGAGCATCGCTGATAGGTGTGTAAACACCCATCTTTTCTACCACTTAATTACAATAATAACCGGACCAAAACGTATGTTTTATGTCTTTTATGTCGGAATTATGCGTGGTTTGTGTTTTTCTTGTGATTTAGGACGAAAAGGTGAAAAGTGGAGAAAACACGGGAATTCACGGGCATTTACGGACTTTTATTGAAGAAAAAGATGAAAGACGAAGTCGAGAAGTTAAGAGCGCAAAAATAACGGAAGTCCACGACCAATTCTGAAGATTTATCGAAGAAAAAGTCAAAAGACGGAAGTTTATCAAAAGTCGAAGAATTCAAGTATATTTTATTGAAGAAATTAAAGACGAGTTCAAAAGAAATCCCGAAGCCAAGTCATTATAGTCCAAGTTTAAAGAAGATTAGAAGAAAAGGACTAATGACGCAATTAATGAAGATTAAAGAAGGAAGGACCTAATCTTGTAATTAAGAGAAAAGGAAAGAGGGGAGGAAGCTTCCTAATCCTCCCCTATATATAGATTAGGACTAGCTAAGTTTATTTCTTGTTGGCTAGATTGACAAACTAGTTCTTCCACCTTTATTTTATGCACATTTAATTACTTGTCCATTTAATTACCTTGTTTTGCACCTTAATTACCATTTAATTCAAGTAAGTTTTTCTTTTAATTCTTGTTAATCTTTATCTTTATCTTGTTAATCTCATTCTACCTTTCTTTAATCTTTGTGTTGATTGTTTATGTTCAAGTTCTTTCTTTTTGTTGATTTGATTAAAGTGGTTTTGATTATCTTGTTTAGTTTTATTGTTTTGGATTGATTGTTTATGCTTTATAGTTGCTTATTTACTTGTTTGATTTAATCTTTTAGTTGATTTGTTTTAGATTTTATTTGATCCGAGCTATCCTTCTTTCCCTTGTTCTTCAGATCTAGTTACTGTTCTTTCCCAGATTTGAGCCCAGCAAACTTTCCGAATAGGTCTGGATTATTGTGCTCTATACGGAATATTCAATATTCCGAATAGAGGTTGTATTCCGCATAGACTTGATATTCAGCATAGGAAATTTATTCCGAGTTGCAGTTTATTCCGAATAGGCAGAATTATTCTGAATAGGAATTTTATTCCGAATAGGGGTATCTTTCCGAATAGGTGACAGTATTCCGAATAGAGGCTTACATTCCGAATAGATTGACTATTCCGAATAGCAAGGATTTTCCGCATAAGGCACTTTATTCCGAATAGCCACACTATTCCGCATAGAGTATTCATTCCGAATAGGGACAGATATTCCGGATAGAGACTTTATTCCGCATAAGTGTATTATTCCGAGTAGAGAGTTTTATTCCGAATAGACTTAAGGATTCCGAATAGGCCATTATTTCGAGTAGGGTATTATTCAGGATAGGTGACATATTCCGAATTGCCATATATTCCGAATAGGGTTTATTCCGGATAGAGCTTGTTTTCAGTTTCTTTAATTTAGTTTTTAAGTTTCTGCCCTTTTATTTTAAGCTTTACTTTTCCCGCCTTTTTCCTTAATCGCACTTTAAGTTTATTTGCCTTAGTTTAAGATTTAGTTTTAGTTGCGTTTTAAGTTTGCCTTGGTTAGATTTAAGTTTGCGTTATTTTCATTTATTGCATTTACATTTAGTGCCCCTTTAATTTCCTGCACCATTTACCTGTGCCTTTATTTTAATTAGACTTAGATTTATTATAATTGCACTTTTACTTTATCTATTCTGCACCTTTCATTTTAAACACTACAACGACAATCCTTTGTTCCACCAAAAACAATAGAGTCACACATTAAACGCAAGTTGTTCAATTCGAAGAGAACACTAGAACGATAAATTTTAACCTGAGTAAAATCTGAGTTATCAAATGGCGCCGCTGTCGGCTCTTTTCGTAAAGATCAACAGTTTTTTGTGAGAGACACGTTGCTTTTTGGGATCCGCTCACTTGTGAACGTTACTTTTCTTGCATAAAAAATTCAAAAAACCATAAAAATTAAAAATTTCAAAAATCCAAAAAGATTTTAGCTTTATTGTGTATATATATTGTCTTTGTGTTTGGTTTTGTTTTCTTTTGCATTTTCAGGTGTATGCGTACTAGATCTTCTAATTATCAAGAGCCCGAGCCTCAAGAAGATTTAGATATGGCAGGTGTTAACAACAACATTCCACCGAACCTCAATAATAATAATAACAACAATGCTCTTCCACAGCCCGATCTTCGGACCATGGAGGAACTTTGTCAACCAACAATGTTTGGACGAGGAGGACCGATTGCGCCGATGCAAATCAACGCTCCTGAGTTTTCGTTGAAGCACCACATGATTCAGCAAGTGCAAACAAACCCATTTAGAGGATTGCCTGATGATGATGCCAACAAACACCTCGACAAGTTCATTACAATCACCCAAAGCATGAAGTTGGCTGGTGCCACAATGGATGAACTTCGCCTACAACTCTTTCCACATACTTTATTACATCATGCCGAGAAATGGTTTGATCATCTCCCGAAGAATTCTATTCACACTTGGGATGACATGACTCAACGCTTTCTATCGGGCTACTTTCCACCATCCATGGTCACAAGCCTTCGTAATCAGATCAGCGGTTTCATGTAAGATCCCGATGAATCTCTTTTTGACGCTTGGGAGAGATATAATGTCTTGATCGACCGTTGTCCAAACCACAACATGCTTCCCGTCACATTGATTGATACTTTCTACAACGGATTGACTTTTCGAGATCGTGATACGATTAATGCAGCCGCCTGTGGCACATTCATGAAAAGGAGACCCGAGGAGTGTAGAGAGTTAATTGAGAACATGACTACTCACCACAAGAACTAGGATTCCTCTGCTTCTTCTAGGAACAACCCGAGAGTCAATGTTTCCTCAACCTCAGCAAACCTGAGATGACTGAACTCACCCGCATGATGGCTGAAATGAGCAAAAGTATTACGCTTCTCGCTTCAAACCAACAACAACAAGTTAAAGCGGTTGCTAATCCCTGTGAAACATGTGGCGGTCCTCACTCATACACCGATTGTCCTTCGACACAAGGAAATCCGGAAAATGTGTATGCTGCTTACGGTAATTATTCACCAGAAAATTACCAAGCTAGACAACAAGGGGATAGAAATCTGCTGAGTTATCGATCCAACAATTACCTTTCACCCGGTTTTTCTCCTCAAAACCAAAACCCCGCCAACAACTACAATAGAAGCAACCAAATCCCACCAAGAGCTTCTAACCCTTATCAACCACCCACCCAACAACACCCACCCATTAATCCCGATGTTGACACCATCATGAGAACTCAAGGTGAGCAAATCAAGAATCTACAAAGCCAAATAATCAATTTGAAAGGAGATATCTTAAAGCAAGGTAATGACATCAGAACCGAGGTTCGTGATAATCTTCAATCCTCCTTCATCACTCAAACAACTGAATAAAAGAATCTGTTGGCTAGTTTCTTGCCCGAAGCTCAACCTTCTTCTTCTTCGGGTTCTCTACCTTCAAACACCGTCACTAATTCGCGAGCTAATGTGAGTGCTATAACTACACGTAGTGGAATTACCATTGTCGATCCACCTATCCCACCACCATCATCTACACCTCCTCCACCACCATGTATCCCTACTCCTCCTACACCTAGTAGTAGTGCACCATTACCGTCTCCGCCTCGTCATGACGGTGTATCTCGGAAGGAACCTTCAACATCACAACCTTCACCAACTACACCTTCACCTAACCCCTATCAACCCAGAATCCCATACCCTTCTCGCATAGGCAAGACCAACGAGCTAACCAAGAATGACTGTCAAGTATCGAAATATGTGGATATGCTATCTAAAATAACCATCAACATTAGTCTTGTTGAAGCACTTTGCCACATGCCGAAATTTGTCAAAGCATTCAAGGAATTGCTTAGCAAGAAAGAGAAGCTGATTGAACTCGCCAACACACGATTAAATGAAAACTGCTCTGCAGTCCTTCTTAGAGAACTTCCGGAAAAACTTGGAGATCCCGGTCGTTTTGTGTTGCCTTGCGTGTTCAACAAAACTGAAGAATTTACTGCCCTTGCCGATCTCGGGGCTAGTATTAATCTTATGCCTTTGATTGTTTGGAAAACACTATCATTACCCGACCTCATTCCCACAAAGATGACTCTCGAACTTGCAAATCGCACTCTCGCTTACCCCGTTGGTATAGCCGAAGACGTGTTTATCAAAGTTGGCACATTTACTTTTCCGGTCGATTTTGTTGTAGTTGATTATGAAATGGACCCTCGTATTCCTTTAATACTTGGTCGGCCATTCTTGAGAACCGGACGTGCTTTAATAGATGTGGCCGAAGGTGAGTTAATCTTACGAGTCGGGGATGATTCAAAAGTTTTTAAAATGGGGAAGCTTACAGGCAAATCCTTTGGAAGCCGAGAATCAGTGAATATGATAAATGTGCTCGATGACTTTACCGTCTATGACAATCCTCTATTCGATTCTTCCATCGATAATCCACTCTTTGACGATGATGAGGATGATTCTCGATCCACTTTGGAACCTTCTCCCATTTATGATTCGCCACCGGTCTTTGATGCTTATGATGATGATGATTCTAGCTCAGATTCGGATGATTTTGATTGTACTTCTGAGTATCCCGAGCTGCCCACTTTCGATGATTTTGATGAGGCCGATACTCTCTCGAGCGATTCTTCACATGCTGAAGATCCTCTGCCATCACTCGATCCTACTTTGGACGATTACTCATTTGAGGAAGACTTCTCTGAATTTCTCAACACTTACTTCCCTCATGAGAGTGATGCTCCTCCTTATGACTTTGAAGATTATCGTCTTGATCCTACTTTGGATTTGAAGAGCATTCTGTCAAAGGAGAAGAAACCGGTCGACACCGAAGTCCGTTGCACATATGATTTGACACCTCTTTGTCCCCCTTCTGAGGACGGGGTTGTGCTTCTTTACGGATCTTCTTCATACTTGGCTGCGCCTGAGTGCTATTTTCCCTTGAAGGAAAAGGTGTTCGACCCCGGTATTGACGTCTTTAAGCCATCTCAGTATCCACCTGATGAAATAAAAGGAAAAATCTTTGGACCCATTGAAGACATGCTTGCACCACTTCACCCTTGCTCGCACCGTGCTCCATCACTGCTTAAGGGAACCCTGCCACTCCTCTTTTGGCTTGCCTTGTTCGCCTTAAGTTCTTGCTTATTGATGGATGAAAACTATGTTTTTGATCCTGGTGGATATGTTTCATGCTACTTCCGTTGATGATCAAGGTCGAGTCAGGCTCACGACTCGGTTAACAAAAACCAAGCGCTTCTTGGGAGGCAACCCATGCATCTATCTTTTCGCTTTCTTTATCATAAGTGTAGGGGAGACCCTTTGGATTGCTATTTCCTCTCCTCACTTCTTAATCAGGGATTCGAGCTTCAATGATCCACTCTTGATGATTCTTGACGACCTGTGATTCCGTGTTCTACTTCTTCCCGGTTCTATCCTAAACTCTTTTCGATTCACTATTTTATATTTTCTCAATATTAAAATAGGAATCTCTTTAGTTGTCTTTTCCTTAGCGAGATTTAAACAAAGTGCACAATGTCCTAAGTGTAGGGGAGTTTACTCCCATATGCTTAAACATTGAGGACAATGTTTATCTTAAGTGTAGGGGGGACTTCTATCGAAGTTAAGTGGTCTTTTCATTGTATTTGTCCTCATTTTTACCGGAAAATCAATTTTTCGATATTTTTCAAAATTTTTGATCTATTTTGGCCTATTAGTTTTTCCCTTTGTATAGTTATTTTCTTTCCTTATTAGAATAAATGTTTAATAAGTGGTTTTAATTCTCAAACGTTGTGAATCTTTTGACTCAATCCGAGTTTACTCTAGCTAGTATCCTTAACGTGTTTAAGTCAAGTTTTGCTAGGCTTTTATATAGGGAGCTATAAAACGCGAAAGTCTTAACTCTCACGGGTTAAGAACAAGAACTTTTCGCAAGTTCCTATAATTGATCCTAGAGAGTCGTTTATCAAGGGAACTTTAAAATGCGATTTCTAAACTTGAAAAAGTCTAAGAATTTTCAAGATCCTATAGGCGACTCGAAAACCCAAAACTTTGATTTAATAGGCTAAGCATCCACGAGTCTCATTACTTGAGATTTTAAACTGTGGAGAACGAGAGATGATAGAGCCAAATATAAGTCCGGTATTCTTTCGTGGATTTATGTGAGTTAATTATGAGCCTATTCTCCCATCGCTTGCTAATAAATTTATCTACTAATAAATAAGGTTGTACGATTTGAAAAGTTACTTAGCTTCTAGCCCCAGATCGTTTAAAAGTTGCTCGGTATGGATTAGAGTTCATAGCCAAGGCATAACTTATTGAAGCGGGACGCGAAGATTGGCGAGTCCGAAAAGGCCCTAACAAGGCATGAGGGCTATATTTTGTTGCTAAAGATCCAAAGTGATGTGAAGAATCATTTATCGAAAATCAATATGAAGGATCGAGACACACGACGTAAAGCAAACTCCCCAAAAGTCATGGAGAAGTGTATCCGAAAAGACCCTAACAAGGTATGAGGATAAATAGATCCAAGTCATAAAAGGAGGCGGATCGTTGTAAATCAAAGTCCAAAATAAAGATTGGAGAAAAATGAAGAAGTCGTGGTCCAAGTATGAATCTCTCAAAACTTCAAGTGAAGAAATTCCTATTATGAAGAGAAGACCATTATTTCATGAACGTCTCTCAAGATTTGAAGTATGAAGTCGCTGCCAAATATCGGTCCGAGAAAGGTCTCAAATCGCGAAGCGAGTTATGCCAAGATATGAACTTTATGAGGTTCCGAGAAGCAGTTTTAAAAGATTTGGTCCTTTAGCTAACTATTGATTAAATCGTTCACTTTATTTTCAGACTAAATAACTATCGAAATAAGTCAAACAATGCATCCTCGTGATCATTCAAGACAATAATAAAATATAAGAGATACCCCTAGGAATAAGAGAGTCTAAGTGAATAATTGACCCACATGAGTTCGTGATAGTTTACTAACTTATAATAACAATGATCTCGTTTTTAAGCTTGGTTTGGAGAAAGTGAAAACTTGAGGATGATGATTATTCATGACATTTCCAAAACCCAAGGTATGCTTTTGATTTCTTTATTTTGTATGTTTTTAATTTTCTATCTCTTTAATAAAGGCCAACGTGGATTGACTATGATGAAAAATGTAAACTTACTTTGTAACTAATGCATTGCATGAGGACATTGCAATGGTCAAGTGTAGGGGATTTGATAGGTGTGTAAACACCCATCTTTTCTACCACTTAATTACAATAATAACCGGACCAAAACGTGTGTTTTATGTCTTTTATGTCGGAATTATGCGTGGTTTGTGTTTTTGTTGTGATTTAGGACGAAAAGGTGAAAAGTGGAGAAAACACGGGAATTCACGGGCATTTACGGACTTTTATTGAAGAAAAAGATGAAAGACGAAGTCGAGAAGTTAAGAGCGCAAAAAGAACGGAAGTCCACGACCAATTCTGAAGATTTATCGAAGAAAAAGTCAAAAGACGGAAGTTTATCAAAAGCCGAAGAATTCAAGTATATTTTATTGAAGAAATTAAAGACGAGTTCAAAAGAAATCCCGAAGCCAAGTCATTATAGTCCAAGTTTAAAGAAGATTAGAAGAAAAGGACTAATGACGCAATTAATGAATATTAAGAAGGAAGGACCTAATCTTGTAATTAAGAGAAAAGGAAAGAGGGGAGGAAGCTTCCTAATCCTCCCCTATATATAGATTAGGACTAGCTAAGTTTATTTCTTGTTGGCTAGATTGACAAACTAGTTCTTCCACCTTTATTTTATGCACATTTAATTACTTGTCCATTTAATTACCTTGTTTTGCACCTTAATTACCATTTAATTCAAGTAAGTTTTCTTTTAATTCTTGTTAATCTTTATCTTTATCTTGTTAATCTCATTCTACCTTTCTTTAATCTTTGTGTTGATTGTTTATGTTCAAGTTCTTTCTTTTTGTTGATTTGATTAAAGTGGTTTTGATTATCTTGTTTAGTTTTATTGTTTTGGATTGATTGTTTATGCTTTATAGTTTCTTATTTACTTGTTTGATTTAATCTTTTAGTTGATTTGTTTTAGATTTTATTTGATTCGAGCTATCCTTCTTTCCCTTGTTCTTCGGATCTAGTTACTGTTCTTTCCCAGATTTGAGCCCAGCAAACTTTCCGAATAGGTCTGGATTATTGTGCTCTATACGGAATATTCAGTATTCCGAATAGAGGTTGTATTCCGCATAGACTTGATATTCAGCATAGGAAATTTATTCCGAGTTGCAGTTTATTCCGAATAGGCAGAATTATTCCGAATAGGAATTTTATTCCGAATAGGGGTATCTTTCCGAATAGGTGACAGTATTCCGAATAGAGGCTTACATTCCGAATAGACTGACTATTCCGAATAGCAAGGATTTTCCGCATAAGGCACTTTATTCCGAATAGCCACACTATTCCGCATAGAGTATTCATTCCGAATAGGGACAGATATTCCGGATAGAGACTTTATTCCGCATAAGTGTATTATTCCGAGTAGAGAGTTTTATTCCGAATAGACTTAAGGATTCCGAATAGGCCATTATTTCGAGTAGGGTATTATTCAGGATAGGTGACATATTCCGAATTGCCATATATTCCGAATAGGGTTTATTCCGGATAGAGCTTGTTTTCAGTTTCTTTAATTTAGTTTTTAAGTTTCTGCCCTTTTATTTTAAGCTTTACTTTTCCTGCCTTTTTCCTTAATCGCACTTTAAGTTTATTTGCCTTAGTTTAAGATTTAGTTTTAGTTGCGTTTTAAGTTTGCCTTAGTTAGATTTAAGTTTGCGTTATTTTCATTTATTGCATTTACATTTAGTGCCCCTTTAATTTCCTGCACCATTTACCTGTGCCTTTATTTTAATTAGACTTAGATTTATTTTAATTGCACTTTTACTTTATCTATTCTGCACCTTTCATTTTAAACACTACAACGACAATCCTTTGTTCCACCAAAAACAATAGAGTCACACATTAAACGTAAGTTGTTCAATTCGAAGAGAACACTAGAATGATAAATTTTAACCTGAGTAAAATCTGAGTTATCAATCGCATTGTTCGCATTTTCAGCAACTATTTCATTCTGAAGATGAACATGAGTAGGAATTTTCTAAGAATGTTGTTGAGTTGCGTCAGCAGTCGGAGAAGTGGTTTGAATGTTTGGAGGCAATATGGTTGAGGTTGACGTAGATGGTGCAGAAGTAGATGCCCTTGGTGTAGATGCAATCGGAGGTTCTTGAGCTATCGTAGAAGGTGCAGCCGGGGCATTTTGAGGAACACCAAATAACGAAGGACCCTCCATATATTCATCATAAATTGGCCCAAATAAAACTTCAAAGTCACGTTCGGAAGGTTGTAACGATGAGATTGCTGACGGTGCAAATTGAAGCGCGAGTCCTGAACTTACGTGTCCAGAAGTCTGACCTTGAAGCTCAGGATGTTAACTTCTATGTTGAGAGGCCATACCCGAGTGTTCATCAAAAGGTAACATTCATAGTCCCCATTACCTTTTTTGTCCATCGATTATAAACCCTGTAAGCACAAGCAGTTGAAGAATAACCAATGAAAAAACCAATATCACCTTTAGGTTCAAGTTTACCGATATCTTCACGATCATTCTTCGGATAACATAATGCACCGAAGACATGTAAAAATGAAATATTCGGTTTTCTTCCATTAATGATCTCATAAGGTGTTTTGTTGAAATGGGTGTGAAGAATGGAGCGGTTTTGAGTATAACATGCAGTTGAAATGGCATCGGCCCAAAGGAATAACGGTGCACTGGAGGAGAGGAGCATCGTCCGAGCAGCTTCAACTAACGTACGATTCCTCCGTTCCACAACTCCATTCTGCTCTAGAGTTCTTACAGCCGAAGTTTGATGAGAGATCCCAACTTCGTCAAAGTAAGCTTTCAGTTTCTGATTGGAGAATTTTGTGCCGTTATCCGTTCTCACAATAATGACAGGGGCTTGCAGTAGAACTGATGTTTTCTTCAAGAAGTTAATAATTACATCAGGGGCTTCATCTTTTGATGCAAGAAAATGAACCCATGTGTAACGAGAATAATCATCCACAATTACAAGGACATACCGCTTTCAATTATTGCTTTTGATTCTCATTGGGCCACACAAGTCCATATGCAAGAGATGTAAACTATTCGTTGAGTTGGGAACAGGTTTGGGTTTGTGAGGTTTCTTCTTACTTTTTCCTTGCTTAAAGGAAGGACAAAGATGGTCTTTTGTATATTTAAACTTTGGAAGACCGGTAACGAGATCATCTTTCGCAAGTTGGGTGATGGCATCGAAATTGAGATGAGATAACCTTTGATGCCATAACCATGACTTTGTTGAAGTGGCCCGGGCCATGAGACAAATTGGAGAAGCAGCATACATTTGAAAAAGATCAATGGTGTAAAGGTTGGTGGTACGATTTCCTTTCAACAAATCAATTCCTTCAAGATCTCTTACAAAACATGTATGACTTCTAAAAGCAACCTCCAAGTCTGAGTCACAAAATTGCCCAACCGAGAACAAGTTATGTCCCAAGCCATCAACAAAAGAAACTCTGGTGATGATTATATTTCCCCAATGAAGATCACCATAGCCTAGAATTGCTGCAACATGATCATTTCCAGATCGAATAGTTCCCATGAAATGCCATACAAAGTTCTTGAGAAGGATTCGATTCCCAGTCATATGTTTGGAACAGCCCGAGTCCACGCACCAGAGACAAATTTTAACAGCCTGCCAATGATAAGAGAAGAAAAAAATTTTAGCAACCGATGAAATAGGTTCCTATGGGTTAGATGATAATTAAGCCGTATCACATACCGAGGTTTCACTGTCAGTATGAGATCTACTAGTGTCGATAATTTTGGCACTACAGTCAAAATTTCTACCAGTAGGCAACCATTTAGAGGTGAATCTAAGGCTACTAGGCTTAGCAAGGCTTTCTGTGGACCTTACGTGCGTATTTTTTGGAACATACACCTTAGCCTTAGGAGTGCGTTGTTGTTCGCTGACTGACAGCTTGTCAATTCAAGTGTAGCCACCACAATTCAAACCATTCATAGTCAAACCACAAGCATCATGACTAAAAGTAAAGAAACATTTATTACATTTAGCACAAATAACTTCAGATTTTTCATTCCGAATAGCAAGCTTAAAGTCATTACATTCATATGAATTAGGTTTCTGATTATGATTAAAAAGCGGCAATTTCCTAGGGTATTCTTCTACTTCCACATTATTGATCTTGGGCGACTACTTCTAGAGGCAAAAGGGACCCTATCATTCCTTGTATTGCTCGTAGGCTGTGGCCTTCTGCTCTTAGTGTAGTTGTTTATTCCGGTAGAAGAAGACACGCGTCTATTAGAATTAGCACTTTTTAAATCATTAACTTGTGGTTGAGTTATAGTGATCGGTTTTGTCCTAACGCTTGCTTTACGTTGTTTGCTAGGAACAGAGGGAGAACTAACACAAAACATTCCTGGGGCAATCACAACAGTTTTTGTTCCATCAACCTTGGGAAAAGATGTCACAGCAATACGAGTGGGTCCCGATGTTGCTGGTGTCTGAATTGTACTAGGCCCAAAAGTCGTATCTTTTAACAAGGCTTTTAACTTACAGTTCTCGAAGATTTTATCAATACGTTTCTGATAGACAAACTTACTTTGTTCAACAGCCCGCTTATATGAAACAACAACAGATTCTAAATCTGTAATTTTAGCCTTAAGCTTCTGAACATTTCCATCACTAACATTCTCTAACCCTGAAGAGGTCAAATTCTTTTCTTTAACCTCTCCTAACTGAGCCTGCAACCGTGCGATAGTTTGTTGCATTTCATTGTAGGCTTTATCATACGAACTTTTGTCATATTTGCATTCATCACATTTTTTGACAAACTTATTCCATAGATCGGTAAATTCTTTGTCCTTTTTAATGACAACAGATTCCATTTTCTCTTTCATACGTTCAAGCTCAGTTTGGAGGGTTTCCTGATTCGACACAGAGGTATCTAACGCAATGGGGATACTATCAACATTATCACGTGCATTAGAGAGACG
The DNA here is from genome assembly GCA_025667525.1 of Glebionis coronaria. Taxonomy (NCBI): domain Eukaryota; kingdom Viridiplantae; phylum Streptophyta; class Magnoliopsida; order Asterales; family Asteraceae; genus Glebionis; species Glebionis coronaria. Next base: position 269,120,699 of record CM046878.1, read on the forward strand.
TTCAAGATCGATTTCCAAAACTTTGATTTTATCAAGAGATTCATCAGCCTCCTTCGTCAAAGATTTAAAGTCTTCAACAAAGTTGGCTAATTCTTTTAGAAAGGCGTTTTCCAGATTGCCTAACCGAACATCGACTTGATTAATAATCGGATTAATATCGTTTTGAAGAATTTTCTAAACCTCAATCTGGACAGGTGATGTAAAATTTCCTCCAGTGATTTGGAATTAACAACACGTTTAAGGATGACAAAGTTATCTTTAAGCTCATTTAGAAATCGGCGAGTGATACTCGGTTTAGGAGGGTCATCAGACAATTCCTCACATGGAAGCAAAAGCATTTCAGTACTCGTTTTAGATCGAACAAAAAAGTTGGATGATTAACTTTTGGATAATAAACGGGTTTCACTTCTTTATCAAGCTTTTTCATTCTTAAACGAGTCTCTACTGCAAGTTCAGTAGTTTCCTTAGAATCATGCACACTAGGAGGATCATGTTCATCAGACAAGAGCACACTACCATTATATAATGTTTCATTAGTGGCTTGAACTTGCTTAAGATATCCGAGATTAGGGGGAAGAGGACAACCTAAAGCCAATTTGTAACAAGTGTAATTTATTTCATTCACTTTTGGTGCGAGCATATTTATCGTCTGCATAGTTTGGCCACGTTTTACTAAAAGGTTGTCTAATTCTCTAATCCTATCCTGAGCTTTGCAAAAATCCTCAAGAAGCCCATCTTCTCGAATTTTGAAATCATGTTTCAGCTTTTTTCATTCTTCTTTTAAATCCAAAATAGTAGATTTTTCAGTTGAAAGCTGTTCATTAAGAGAGGTGGTTTCATCATTCAATTCGCTTATCTTTTTAGCACTACTTAAATTTAAGGCATTTTAATTTCTTAGTTGTGCCTTTTTCTTGATAAACCTATGTAGCATGAGCTTGTTCAAGTTCTTTAATTTTAGTCTGATGAATTTCAAAACTTTTCTCCCGTTCCTTATATCCCGCAAGCTCAGTGGTCAATTTGGCATTAGTTTCTCTAAACTTATTATTAACCACCATAGCATGGTCAACATCCTTAGCAAGCTTATCAAATAGAGATTTATAATACGCATGTGCCGCATCAAGAAGGTTTGTAGGCTGGGTAACTTGATCCACACTAAGGTCCACAATGGGCTCATTCGAACTAATATTAGTATTATTCGTTTGATCCCCGTGTGTCTCAGTGTAGGGCTCAAGCATCTTAGTATACTCCTCCTCCTGATTAGACGTACTATATATATCATTATCATCAAAGCGTGGATGTACCTCAGAGGGACCGTCTGAATCATAAACTGGAGCTCTGTCAACATGCATTCCTGAGGTAGATGCTTGCTGTAAGTTAGCCATCAAGATGTAGTTGGCATTCACCTCTTCTTCCTCGTCATATTCTGCAGCAGAAGCCATAAGATCGAATTCCTCAGCTTGAAGTGGAATCCCTGCCTCTTCCTTTTGTGCTATGAGAAGCTGAGTCTGAAGATAAGCATCATCCCTCTTCTTTTTGGCTGTGCAATATCTAGCATAATGACCAAATCCCCTGCAGTTGTAGCACTGAACCCGACGATTGTTGTTTGCCTTTCCAGTATTCTCAGCCCTTGCAGCCACAATGTTTCCCATCTGGTTACCAACCGCTGGCACAACTATTAACCGATTCTGATTACCCGCGTTCGGAACACCTGGATTTTGACCATGGTTATGACGATATTGATTTCCTGCATTGCCAACGGTCTGCCCAACATTCTGACCATATTGTTGAAACTGAGTCCCCGTGTTTCCAGCAACTACCAATTGGCGATCCTGATTCGCATCCATGAAAGGTTGAGCAATCTGCCTATTTCTAGTGTTCGAGAAGATTCTATGATTGTTGTTGGTGGGGTTAATGGTGAATTTGAATGCCTTTGCAAGTAGGGCAAGACTAGTATAAATAGCATGAGTAGGATCGGTGATGTCATCATAACAGGCAATGGGTTGTTGTAAGTAATTCATAGCAGCAGGAGGTTGATATCCATAAGCAGTGAGTTGTTGTTGTTGTTGTGGCATGAAGTTACTTGATGAGGGTTGATGGTAGGGAACCATGGGATATGACATAGATGATGGAGATTTTGCCATAAAAGCCAATGGATCTTGTGTATTGGCACGTCTTTCTGCCCTAACTTTGTTAGCTTCATCTTGATTCATCTTCAAATATTCATATACTTGATTGTAGTCCACCTATGAAGATCCTTGGTTTGATTGACAAGAGTGACATATCATGACCATTTAGAAGGAAGATTATCAAGAAATTTGATGTTGGCAGCAATTTGTGCAGGTTCATGTTTGTTTCTTTTAAGATGATTCATGAGGGTTGAAAACCGATGATAATAAGGTTCAATTTGTTCCCCTTCAGTAGACGTAAATTTCTCCCATTCACGAAGCAACTTAGTTTCCTTTTCTTGTAAACCGATTTCACTGCCCTTCTTTCTGAATCTTAAGACACATCTCGTATGCGGTTTCACAACTATCGACAGCAGCATAAACATCTTCAGGAAGTTCCATAATTATGACTTGAATTACTTGATCATCAGCATCGAGTTGTTTGGATTCAGCTTCAGTTATTCTTCATCCGTTTGCTCATGACTAGAATCAGCCACTGGGTTAGCATTCGTAGGGTCCCCAGGCATAATAATTGTTCTTCTAACATACGGACCCTTTTGAATCGAGTTGACAATCAACTTTCCCAAAGGTTTACATTTTGCATAACGAAGGAGACGACTAGCCCATGTAGTGTAGTTCTCCTTGGTAAGCATGGGTGGACGATTCTCAGTACCCGCAGCATAAATATCTTGTTGATACATCATCGTAGAAGTCGTGTGAAAATCAGGATCTCAATTCGTAGAAAGCGTGTGATTTTGTTGAAATTCTAAAACTTCCGATTTTTTCCTCAGTCCGACAATAAATTCCTCAGTCCGACAAAACGGTAAGCCGAAAAAATTGTGTATCGCCAAATTTTGAAATTGAGTTCGAGATAGCCAAAAACTGGTAGGGAAAATTTTTGATTTTACTAGACCTAAAAATTTTAACTCTTTTTTTTAATCTTCGTGTAAACTATGCTCCGAGAGAAGTCTAGATGGTGGCTAAGTCTAAAAAATACTTGAACAAGATTTAAAAACAGATCGTAGTCCCTGATCGTACTCAAGTGATCGCACTCTTATATCGTATCATGTGATCGTACTCAAGTGATCGTACTCCTATCATACTCACTGATCGTACTCCTATCGTATTCAACGATCGTACTCACCAATCGTACTCACCTATCGTAACCACCGATCGTACTCACCTATCGTACTCCCCCGATCGTACTCACCGATCGTACTCGTGATCGTGGCTTATGATCGTACTTTGGGATCGTACTCACTTGATCGTAACCGTGATCGTACTTTGGATCGCAGTTGTGATCGTAGTGGTGATCGTAGGATATGATCGTGACTTTGGATCGCAAGTAGAAACCCCCAGGGTTTATGCGATCGCAACAATCAGATCGTACTAAGGAAACAAAGTTACCACTTTTCTCGGATAGAACAAGAACACAACAAGTTCGTGATTCGAAGCCTAAAAATGCATCAAACACCCAAAATTTTTGAGTTTTTAACCAACGCCATGAACTCAAATCGCTACTACAATTACTTAGGAGAAATATGAATCACAAAACACAAGAAAGACACGGACAACACCCAATAGCAATCCACAAATCCCTTGGCGAATGATACCACTTATAGTACGTAATCACACGACTATATAGGATATAGGAAATGAAGATAAAGAATAAACCAAAAAGAAAGATTAGATTAGATGAAGAAAAAGAGAAAAAACAAGGATGGTTGTGCATTTCTAGTGAGAGAAACACATATGTTTCTCTCTCTACAATCTATTAAAATGGAAGACACACACACTCAAATGAGGTGCCAGGGGCCTTTTAAACTACAAGTGTAAAGTATAGAAGGCCTTCCTCATTTGAGTATTCGGGACTAATTCCCGTTACATACATAACATTATACTAGAACTCTCAACACCATTATGTAGCATTTTCCACGAGCTTCGCAACGGTATATTATATGACCATCACTTTAAATACTTCTAACACACATCTTCGTAGTATTGTTGCAAGTCTTTTACTTTTCAATAAAGGGTAATAAAATTGAATTTTGGTGATGCTTAGATACTTTATTCTAGCATTGCGTGAGGGCACGACAATGGCTTAGTATGGGGGAGTGATGAGATGGCATTTATACATGATCTCATCATTCTTTTCGGGCTTTAAATGTATAAAATGTCATAAATATACCATATATATGCTTGTATTTGTTTACTTGTGTGTTCTAGGTATGGATATCATGAAAAAGACAAAAGATCACAAGAAACAAGGAAAAACGGACACGAGAAACAAAGCCGTACAAAGAACCGGGCCCTAGTTATGGATTTCTCAAAGAAAAACCCTTGAAGACTTGAAGATGTACAAGATTGATCCCTCATTTATGAAGAAATGACACTTAATACCCTTGTATATTAATATTTACAAGTTTGGTCCCTTAAGTTTGTCAAAATTACAAAAAGGTCCTTCAACTTTGAAGAATTGGCAAGTTTAGTCCCTCAACAAATCTAAATTGTCAATAATGGTCCCTCATGAAGTCAAAGATACATTGAAGACCTTCAAAGATGAGAAGTGTCCAAGGTCAGTCCGCAAACTATGCAAAAGTGGCAAAAATAACCCTTAAAAACCCTTTACCAAAGTTTGGTGGCCATAACATAAACTAGACAAGTTTATAACAAAGGGGTTATGTGACTGAAACTTGATACTGGCCAAATACAAAAGAAAGAAAATGTGGGGGATTACTATTGCCCACTTTTAAACTTCAAAAGTAAAAAAGGCGCCTAACAAACACTATTCACCATCAAAGGATCAAATCATGTGTTCTTGGTTACTTTTACCCAGCTCCAAATTGTTACCCCTCCCATTGTAATTTTCCAATTAATTCCCCCAACTCCACTCACTCACTCCCACGCTTACCTTACACGCCTCAAAAGTCCACCTCATCATTCCATGGTCCCCCCCCCCCCCCCACAAACTAACCCGTCACCTATCACCAATCAACTATCCTTAAAAATAGACACATGGCCAAATCCTAGCCGCTCTTCTCAACAACGTAGCCTCCAAGCATCAAGAGAACGGCCAAGATCAAATGGAAGCTTCTACAAGGCACAAAAACGCATCAAGGGCAATTTGGGAAGTTTGTAGCTTTATTTTCTTGTAATTTCAGCATTTGTAAACCCTGGTTATTGCCTATAAAAGGAGGCCCAAGATGTGGAGTACCCCTGTGTTCCATTTTCTAGCATTCTAAATTGTATTTCCTTTCAAATTTTAATAAAAGTTGGTTTTTGAAAAGCTCAAGTGTAATTCCTTTTTATAAAATTGAAGCTATTGTTTAGGTGCTAGAATTTGAGTTCCATATTCATTGTTGATGTTTGTGTGTGGTTTGTTTTGGCCAAGGATATTGTTTGGTTAGGTTTTGAAATTTTCACAAAATATTTTCAAGTTTCTGTCAAAACGTGTAGGGTTCTAAGTTCTTGATTCTTCAAGGAACTTTGGATCTTAAGGTTTGTAAACACTCCTTTCCATCTTAGGTTCATCATATCTAAGCTGTGAGGCTTGGTTTCAAATCTAGGATAGTGAACACTTTTGAAATTTTGTTTTCAAAAGTGGTCTGAGGTAGCATATTGACTTGTTGCTCATAGCTTCAACTATTAAAGTTTGTGGATAATAAGGTTGTAGATCTGTTGTCTTGCCTCTCAAGTTGTTCATACTTGAAGGGCTTGGACTGGTCTTACATAACAAAGCTTTTATAAGCACTCAAAAGGTGCTTATTAGGCCACTGTTATAGCTTGTCCCATTATTTTGATTTCAGCTGTTACTAACCCCAACCCTGCTTCAAGGATTGATCAAAGCTTGTTACCAGCAGGCTTTAGGAAAGAATTGAAGCATTGGCTTGGTTGTTTGTTAATTGTGGAAGGAGATCAATCATTGAAGGCCCTTGGGATCAACCTTTGATCCTCCTTTAGGTTGTGTTATTGTCCAAGTACCTTGGTCTTGTTCTAGCTGTTGAACAAGGTCCAAGGAGCATAGCTGAATCCCCCAGGACATTGTGGGGGATAGGTTTGTGTTCTCTTTAAAATTCCTCTCAACAAATTTATCTAAAAATCTGTTAAGTGGAAGTTGTTATGTGATTTTGTGTACCTGTGTTGGTAGGATCAAGTTTTCAGTTTATTTCTATTAGTAGTCACCTAGTAGACTTGTAGGAATCATAAAAATGGTAGGTTACTTGGAAAATTTTTGATATCAAGTTAAAATCAGTCAAAAAAGGATTTAAGGGATGTTTGGTTGAGCAAGGCCTTAAGGCCTTTGCTTCTTGGTTTTTAAGGTCTGTAGATCAGCAATAGTTGTTTTTAAGTTGTCTTAGCTATTTGGGAAGGTTTCTAAATCTATAACTAAGTTTTGCACAATTAATCAAAAATCTGTCAAAAGGGATTTGGTTTGTGGTCAAACACATCAGAAGGCGCCATTTGTTTAAAGCATTGATTCAAGGGTTGAATTTTGGTTTAGTAGTAGTTTTCATTGGTGTGCATCTCTGCATTATCTGGTCTCTTTGATTGGTAGCTTATTGGATAAGCTAGGAGCTTACAAAGTTCACTGAAGTGGTCAAATGCACTAGCAAATGACCACCTCTAATTGACCTCCACATTTGCTTGCACTCATAAGATTTTTGGATTGTGTTGCTTGTTAACTCTACATTGGCTGCTATTTTGCTTGTTTAAACTGGTTGTGTGCTTATTTGAAGCCTATTAAGCTAACTGGCTTATAGTGCTTTTCTTGCCAAAATTAAGCATAGTATGACCACTTTCTTGCTAAGTCCATTGGTCTAGACCTCTAGACTTTCTCCAAAACAGCTTCGAACAAGCTTATTTTCATCTCATAACCTAATCCTACAAGTTTCGTAACTTTTTGGACGCGTTGACCAAAGCAAAAAGAGCTTATCAGTTAGTCCAGCTTATTGAAAAGTGCCACAACTTTATTTTTGTACTTTTCATCAATTATCTCACCTCATAAGCTTAATTGGAAGAAACCAGATCTTAAAAAGAGCTTTTCACTAGGAAATAAATTTTTCTTATTTTAAGAGAGTGCTTATTGGTTCACAAAGCTTATTTTACTTGACTTATTGGGGTTTTCTTTGTTGATTCTTCCTAGTTAAGCTATTTGTGAGCTTTTGCAACAAACCAGAGCTTCTAAAACATCCTAGAACTCTAACCCGACTATTTTGTCCTTTAGTGAAATTTTGCTTTGCTTATTTCTGGCTTATTTGGTTTGCTTTTTCAAAATTTCTTTTCACAGATCTCTTAGGCATCTCAAAAGAAGGTTGTGTGTCTTATTTAAGCTTATGGCATTGGCTTATTGCTTAATGGGCTTATTGGCGCAATAAGGATAAGCTGTTGACCTTTTAAACTGTGATAAGCTCAAACCCAGCTTTTGGGCCTTTAGACTTTTGTGCTTAAAATCAAATTTTGAGTCAGACTGGTGATTTTCAGCCATTTGGTTAAGTTTGATTTTATTGGGCCCATTTAGCCCATTTAGGTGACTGTTTTGGTTTTTAGCCCATTAGGGGTATTTTGGTAATTTCACTTTCGTTTTCTGTTTATTTAGGTTAAAATAAACTAGTTTGCAAGTTTTTAGAATTTTTATAATTTTTGGATTTTTAATATTATTTTAATATTATTTTATTATTAAATTTCAAATTTTACATTTTTACACTTTTTATATTTTTCTTAGGTTAATTATATTAAAATAGGAATTTTGTAACTCTTAGATTAATTTGATCATCATTTTTCTAATTTCTAGAATTATTTTAAGTTTTTAATAGTTTTTAATCATTTTAAATAGTTTTAATTAGTTTAAAAAGTTTATAAAAATAGCTTTTTTCTTATTTAGTCATTTAGAGGTTTACAAAGTGAAAAATCTTTATTTGGGCTTTTTGATAATTATTTTGATTTTTAGGGCTTTAATTAGCATTTAAAAATAATATTTATTTAATTAAAAGGTTTGAAAAAGTTTTGATCATTTGTAAACTCTTAGTTTATTTGATTTGATTTTTGGTAATTTTTTGGGGAATTTTTAGAATTAATTTTTATTTTGACACTTTTTACGGTTTTAATTTTAGTCGTTGTAGTAATAATTTTCACATATCTATCATTCTATTTTCTCCCCCTCCCCTTTCTTTCAAATATTAATCTCAAATTAATTATGAATTATTCACACACATATACCTCCTTGGGAAACGAACTTTCACATCAAAAGGGTCATTAGTGTTTGATTTTCCTAAATCATCACTTAATACTTACCGCTTTTACGCCTTTTTCCTAAGAGGTGGAATTTTACCACAACCAAGCCTCCTACCAGTCATTCTTTCACATCCATATTTTCCTTCACGTGTCTACTACTACCTTGCCACTATAACTATACCAATTCCCTTGCGTGTTATTTGCCCCATCTTTCCATTAGTAGAAACTTTTTACTCTACCCTCACATCCGCTAGTACTTTCATTAATCTCATAATAATACTTCAACCAACTTCTCATAGCATGAAATCTCATTCCCACGATCAGTCAACCAGCCTTACTTACTTTCTTATTCCCATAACCAATCTAAATTTCTCAACACTACAAATCTTAATTATTCTCTCAACACAACCTTTAAACCAAAAGACATCTTTCCATTCTAATATTTAACCATAAGTAATACTACCCAACTCTATCATCTCATCCTAACGTTTCCACAACCGCATAACTAAATCAACCATGACGTGTACCAAAAGAATTCCAAACAATCGTGTCCCAAAATAAATATAGGGTAAAACGAAAGATCAACCATAATGTACCCTAGCCAAAAAATTGAAAACGAAACAATGTAATCCGAAAGATCAATGGAGTGTGCCAACAACAAAAGTTAGACTCATCACGATTTGTATTACCAAATTTCAATTCTTAAAAACTTTTAAATTTTCATCTCAATTAGTTACTTCACATTAGGACCATATTTTAACACCAATAAATGAAATCATAGTCATATTTTACCATCTTCGTTACTATCAAAGGGCATAACTCAGTTAGTGTACTAAAACTCACTTTATGTATCATCTCCTTTAACAATAACTCATCTTTTATCTTCATTATTTTTATCAAAGGTATCCACTAGTTAGTATAGTATAACGTTATTCTAACAATTATCTTGTTTACTCACATTAAACTCATTTCACTTGTTATTAAGAAACCAATACGTGTTTATAAAATATGGTGTTTTTATTCATTTTATTCTATATTATAATTATTTTATATAATCCATTTAGGCTTGTTATAACTAACTATTACACGTTTATAAGGTGTGGTGTTATTATTATCATTATTATAATAAAATCTTCCTTTTTACTCTTTCCGTCTATTTAAATATTTCTAAAATTTTAACTCCACTTTTAAGAAAATTATCGTAAAATTCCTTTACCCTTTATATGTACCATCACATGTTACCTAGAAAACTAATCCATTCATTGTCAAGAATTTTTTTTAACTTATTACCAATAAACTTAAAGAAAAGATATGTAAGTCAAGATATCATACCGTACACTTACAAAGTATTTTCAAAAGCATTTTCCATTAATTAGCTAGACTCCTTTGCAAGAAAACTTGGTAGTTTTCATCAATTAAAATACATACCCGAATGTAGAAACACTTCAAAAGATTCAAAACGTCGTTGGAACTCCATCAAACTCCAGCACTAATAAACTGTTTAAACACGAGAGAACACTAGGTACGTTCAAGTTATAATAACAACTGAACGACCGTATATCATAACATAACATCTACTAGTATATATACATCCGCATATATATACCTATTAAATCTCCTAAAACATACTCGTTAACATACATGTCAAGTCAATCAATCGTGTCATACACTTGTTTTTTCCATACGAGTAATCACCATCTCACAATCTCACCATGCCACAACAGGGCATAAAACCCATCACCAAAACCAAACCATATCGTGTGACCTCATAATCACACAACACGACTATAACCCAAAACATATAACACAAAAAACCATAGCCATATCATAGGCAACCTTTACATAAACCCCTATTGTTTACAAATACCCAAAATACAGATCTCATCATATACAAGCATGTACTAACACCTTTTTCATGCAACCATACTTGGAAGTCCATCGGTGTTGTGGCATATACATAATTACGTAGGCCTCCATAATTATATATGTCCCCTTTCACCCTTGTACTCCCTCCTATGATGACACTTATAAGAAATTAGTACTACACGGAACACATATATACCACATAAAATACACTATATATATATACCGTAAAGGTCAAATAATAACATCTCATACGTCAACCCTAACTTCATTCATAACTCGAGGCTCAAACGCAAAAACAAATCAATAACAACAAAATATCCAACATTAAAAAAATGATCATAACAATTCAGGCGGAAATTCGAATCTACTACTAGTCGCAGACTCAATATCAGTACTATCCTATTATTACCTAGCGCACCTCTTCGTCTACGCGACATGGGTAACACTAAATAGGTTCCTACACTTCCGGTTCATACGTCGCATCAATAAAAAATAAATGAATGTACTTACATATACTATATCTCAATAAGTATGTATGAAATTAAATAAATATCCAAAACGAAATTAACACATAAGCACTCCATATACTATAATGCACACATACCCCTATAACACCTACATGCATAGACCCTTAAGCTATAGACTAGGCTACTAGACTAGGCAACCTAATTCACTATAACCATTGTCTCTGATACCATTCTGTCATACCCCACCCTGGCGGAATATGAGACACGACGTATGGATATCATCACAACAATAGTGTGTCTATAGAGAAAACTAAAAAATGAAATGGAAATATCATAAATGGTGACACAATGTCATGAAGATATCACAAACAATGCAGGCGTCTAGGTAAGTAGGTAACAGGTCTACCTCTTACCAAAGACATACAGTTAACAAATAACAAACATATAGGTGTCTACAAAGTATCACTTATAAAAACATAAGTAAAGACTAAGAGGAAAGGGGGTTCCTCCGATACAGTCCTAAGCCTCCCATCTAGCCACTCCTAATCTAACGCTTAACCACATTCTCACCTGAAAGAGACACTAAAACACGTCAACATAAAGTTGGTGAGAGTCATAGGTTTAGACTCCAACTCCAAATCAATTATAAGTTGTGAATAACAACCACTGTTGTCCCATATATTTTTGATGATTCTACACGAATAAACAAGAAAGAAAGGTAGATAAAAGATGAATTCTAAAGAGAGAAAGTAGTGAGAGAAAGTAGAGAGAAGTGTGTGAGAAACTTGGTGAATATTAGATTAGAAGAATAGAAAAATGAGACAACCAACCTCTCCTTACATGCAAGGAGTGGTTTATATAGCCTTGCCTACATGTGGCATGATGGGCTATATGATAATGGGCCGGGCTTTCTTTTTGGGCTTTGTTACTTATGAATGAACCTTAGCTTAAAGTTAAGCCCGTAATACACGACTAATAAACTACCTATTACAACGTTCTAATATACGATACATAATAAACATATGACCGAGCATTCTTGTTTGACTCAGTATTTTGAGGCTAACAATCTCCCCCAATGAGAGGTCATTACCCTTTGTGAGAGGTCATTACCCTTTATCATTTGGAGAATTGTAGAGATTACTAATCTCGCCATAAATGAGTCTTGAACGTGTAATAGTAGTCTTGTTTCTTCATGATGTGATCTTTGAGCCTTTGTAGTTGTCTTTCGACTTTGTCATTAATCTTGAGATCTTCAAATAATCCTTGACTAGACTTTGCCATCTTGCGATCTTGTGTCTTCATCCACATGCTCACACTATTAGTTGTTGAATATGTCTTTAGGCATGAGCATGTGGTTTTAAATCTTTGACTTTGCTGAGTACACCGTGACGCCACCTTCTCGAGACAAAACATAGACACGGACTGAATGGCTTTGACATTCGTCCTAAATCGGTAGCGTTTTACCTCCGGTCGGTGAAGACCGTTATACAATATTAAATATCGTACCTATGATAGGTAGATTCAGTTAAAAATCTCCTTAACAGGGTTTCGCGGCTGTACTAGCCGTTCTCTTTACTCGACCGTCTCAAAGCAAGACTGCGAACATAAAGAGTGAATCAATTGGATAAATATCCGCTTGATTAAAGTCGTCAAATCAAATTCCTGGAACAAGTGTGCTTCATAAAGAATCTTACCATTGTTTCTTTCCAGTTGACACAAGCTTGATTCATAACAATCTCACAAGTCACCTACCGTAGCGCTATTTGATGTTGACCCTAGAAGGATTTCTATTCGTCACTGTGAATATTAATGAATATCACTCTGAATGTTCTGGCAAGACCATAACGATATTGCGTAGACACCTGAAACGAGTTTGAATCAATACAGAATTAAACCACCGTTGCTTTTTAGTTTTACACATGTTCAATTCATAAAGAATCTTGCATATGACCTACCGTAGTTTTGTTTGATGTTAACACTGGAAGGATTTCCACTCATCATTGTGAATACTAAGTAGTATCACTCTAAGTGTTCTAGCAATATCACAAGGATATAGCGTAGGACTCTCTTGATCTTCATCTGTGTGTCCTAACGAGATTTGATTGATCTCTTGGCTCTAGACTCGATTTGTGTACTTTTACTGGTCGGAGACTGGAGCAGATGGCACCTATTCAATATCAACTATCTCGAAGTGAGAAAGTCAATAGAAGTCATGTTGTTCTCCGTGACAATAAAACAAACTTCTTTTGAGAGAAGCCTGAGTAGCTAGGGAAAGGGTTGTGCATACATCACTGGGTCCATGATGAGTTATATTCATGATGTGTTAACCCGGTTTCTGCCTAAGTTGTATGGAGGGCTTCTTTCTTTACACCATTTATCCTTACATTTCTTTTTCATTCTTCAACCCCTTCAATGCTTACCAAGACATCATTACTAGCACCTTGTTGTGATTGTTCTAGTGCTAGCATCAGTACTTAGTCGGCATTCAGCTACGTTCACATTCTACTCCATCTTTCCTAAGGACTTCTAATAATCTATTAGATTGTCCCTAGGAAGATCCCTCCGGTTCTGGTTGGATCATAGGACTTATACCTAACCACCCTTTGACACCAATAACGTCGTGAATTAAAGATGTTGTAGGTGTTTGATTGTAACCATGAAAACCACTTCAAATGTCTAACAAGATGTTTGAAAAACATTTAACACCTTGATAGCTTTTGTCGTTTTAGAAATGCTCCCCTTCACATGTGCATCGATAATCAAAAGTGTTTCACACATGTAGGTAAGAGTTAAAGTGCTTGAGTCTTATATTAAATCACATTTTCTCCCCCTATCTCTAATATATAAAATCTTTTGATATTAGAGATACCAAATTTGATTAAAATATATTTTGAAAAATAGTCTTCAAAACCTCCAGGAGAAAGATGTGTTAATCTTTTGCATGAAGTTAAAATGCTCCCTCTTAAAAATTGATCCGATTGAATTGTCATTGTGAGGATGTGATCCACATTTCTCTTTTTGAGGATGGGAGTTGTTGAACACACATTTTTTTAAAGATTTTGAATAATCATTGAAAAATTCTTGAAAAATTGTGTTCAACGCTTTTTGAAAAATCCTATTTCTTTTTGTCGAAGAGGTTTTTATAAAGCATAAACTTGAGTTCATAGACTTTGAATGTCTTGACGAATCCACTCAAGTGTAAGAATATTTATCTTCTTTTGCTGAGGGTAAGCGCGCTAAATCGTACACTCCCCCATGAATATTGATCCGGGTTGCAATCTAAAAGTGATTACAAGTCATTGTGTTGAGCTCAAAACGTTGAATGTTTTGTGACAAGCTCAACCCAAGATAGATTGCTCTACCCGTTGTTGGAAAAATTGTCCAAATTAGACATTTTCCTTTATTGAAAGAAGAAATGACATGTTTTGAAAAATATTTACAACTTTCATTCGAGCTTTATGTACACACCCGTGTCGTTATTAAGCGACATTTCTAGGCACGTCCATATTATCGATACTGAAAGACATGTTGAGAAGAATATTTTTGGATTTTGAAAGATTTTTTTTAATTTTGTGTTTTTTTATATGTTTTATATTTTTGTATTTTGATTTTTTAAAGATATTTATAGGTTGATGCTTGATAGATAAATCAAGCAGGCACCTTTGCCAGAATCTCCAGGTCCGCTGGAGTCAAACATCTCATACCAATTTGCCTAACAAGGTACTCAATCCTATCTTTTGACAAAGCTTTCGTAAACAAGTCGACGAATTCGTAATCCGTTCCAACAAAGTATAGTTCAACGATACCTCTTTCAACTTGTTCCTTTATGAAGTGGTATCTGACATCGATGTGCTTCGTGCGGGAATGTTGTTCCGGATTGCAGGAGATGGCTATGGCCGACTTTGAGTCACAGTACATATGTACTTTATCAAAGTGGAAGCCATAATCCGTGAGTTGTGTTCTCATCCAAAGAACTTGAGCACAACACGCAGATAGAGACACATACTCCGCTTTGGCTGATGAAAGTGACGTGTAATCCTGCTTCTTTGAACACCATCCCACAAGCTTATCTTGACCTAGAAATTGTGCACCACCAGAAGTACTTTTTCGTGTATCAAGACACCCTGCATGATCAGAATCTTAATAGGCCGTTAGAAAGAAACCGGTTTCCCTCGGATACCAGAGTCCCAAATGAATGGTATTCTTGAGGTACCGAAAGATCCGTTTAACCTCCTTGAGGTGCTTTTCAGTGGGTCGTGCTTGATATCATTCACAATAACACGTAGCATGTGAAATATTATGTTTTCTTGCTATCAAGTACATAAGGGAACTGATCATGGAACGATATCTTGTTTGATCTATGGCATTTCCCTCCAAGTCAGCATCTAGAGATGTGGTTGATAATGGTGTTCCAACGGGGTCACATGAAGTCATACCATGCTTTTTGATTATCTCTTGACAATACTTAGCTTGGTTTAAAAAGATACCACTTGGGGATTGGTGAACTTGAATTCCTAGAAAGAATTTTAGTTCGCCCATCATTGACATTTCAAATTTGTTGTGCATTACTTTTTCAAACCATTTTGAAAGTTTTGGGTTTGTAGACCCAAAAATAATGTCATCAACATAAATCTGCACAAGCAAAATTTCATCCCCATATTTATAAGTGAACAGAGTTAGATCAATGGAACCTTTTGAGAAACCTTTGGATACCAGAAATTTCGAGAGCTCGTCGTACCACGCCCTTGGAGCTTGCTTGAGTCCGTAAAGTGCTCTGTGGAGACGATACACCTTGTCAGAATAATAAGGATTAACAAAGCCTTCCGGCTGCGTAACATAGACTTCTTCCTTCAAAGGACCGTTAAGAAATGTTGTCTTCATGTCCATTTGATAAACAGTGAATCCCTTATGTGCAGCATACGCAAGTAAAATCCTGACTGCTTCCATACGAGCAACTGGTGCAAATGATTCGTCAAAATCAATTCCCTCTTTCTGGCCATACCCCTTAGCCACTAGCTTAGCTTTGTTCTTGATGATCGTGTTATCTTCATCCATCTTGTTTTTCCAGATCCAACAAATATTTAATGGAATCACAACGTATGATCTGTCAACAAGTTCCCAGACTTTAAGTCTTTCAAATTGTTGAAGTTCTTCCGTCATCGATTCAATCCAAGCATGATCAGCCATGGCTTCTTTGATGTTTTTCGGTTCTGCTGAACTCACGGCGAGTGCGAACATACAAACATCGCCATCGGTTTCAAGCTGTCGTCTTGTACGAACGGGCTGTGAAGGGTTTCCAGTTACGCGAACCAAAGGATGATCTCGGGTCCAATGATGTGTTGAAGGTTGTCGTTGGTAGAACGTATGCATATTTGACGGATCAACATGGCGAGTAGAAGACTCTCCAGTTTCGTGTACCGGTGTACTGAATAGGTTGATAAATTCGTCATTGTCGGATAATGCATTGTCTGCTTGATTTGTGTTCTCTGGAGCAATGACAGTAGTTGTGGGTGTTGTAGGAGCGGTTGTTGATGTGATATTCTGAGGAGGTAAATCTTCAGCAACCCGTGTTGAAGTAGATAAAGTTGTATCCTTTTGTTGACGATGTTCGGTATCATCATTCTTATCATGAGTGACAGTGGAAGACTTTGATACAACTTGTCTCTCCCCCGTGAAATATTCATCAAACATTGGTCCATATAACATATCCAACTCTTCAAGTGTCGTGGCCACTGTCATATCTGCTCTAGGAACATGTTCAGGAACCAGCTTTGAACTTAACGGTTCATTGCTATGGTCTTGAGTTCCGAGTTCCGTGTGGTTGCGCACAGAAGTCTTTTGTCTTTGTGGTTCGGGACTTAAAATATTTTGTTCAAGTGCCATTTCTTGTAATTCATCAAATCTGATATGAATAGTCTCGACTATCAATTTTGTTCTCTTGTTGTATACTTTGTATCCCTTAGACTGATTTGCATATCCCACTAGAATGCATGCATCACCTTTCTCTTTCATCTTGTCCAGATTTTCACCATCTCGAATAATGTAACACGTACATCCTAAAACATGAAGGTGTTTAAGGGAAGGTTTGCGATCATTAATTATGTGATATGGTGTCTTTTCGTGTCTAGGGATAATTAAGGATCGGTTTTGTGTGTAGCATGCAGTTGATACTGCTTCGGCCCAAAAGAATAATGGTAGTTTTGAAGTAGATAATAATGTTCGAGCAGCCTCAACTAAAGTACGTTTTCTTCTTTCAACAACACCGTTTTGTTTAGGTGTTCTAGCAATAGATGTTTCGTGTTCAATCCCTTCGGCTTCAAAATACTTCTTCAGAGTTGAATTCAAGAATTCTATGCCTCTGTCAGTACGTACCACTTTTACTTGAGCTTGAAGACCACGTTTTATCAGCTTAAGGAAGTTAATGAGAACCTCAGGTGTTTCATCCTTGGATCGTAAGAAGAGGGTCCACGTGTACCTTGAGTGGTCATCGACAATTACCATAACATATTTCTTCCCATTGATGGTTTGAACACGCATGGGACCACACAAATCTATATGAAGAAGATCTAACCGTCCTTTAGAGCTTGGTGTAGTCTTTGTCTTGAAACTACTCCGTTTAGCT
Source organism: Glebionis coronaria (assembly GCA_025667525.1). Taxonomy (NCBI): domain Eukaryota; kingdom Viridiplantae; phylum Streptophyta; class Magnoliopsida; order Asterales; family Asteraceae; genus Glebionis; species Glebionis coronaria. The sequence continues at coordinate 269,138,050 of CM046878.1, forward strand.
TTACAAAGCTCACAAGAAGAAGAAAGACGATCTTTGATGAATTTCAAGTTAGGAAGACCTCGCACAATATCTTTCTTGGAAAGCAAGTTGATGGTATCAAAGTTACGATGAGATAAACGTTGATGCCATAACCAAGCTTGAGTCGTTGAAGCTTTAGCCATAAATCAAATTGGAGTTGAGGAAGTTGTGTCTTGAAGTGAAATTGTGTAAAGATCAGTACCCCGTGAACCAATAAGTAAGTCATTCCCATTATAATCACGAACAAAACATGTCTTCTTTCTGAAAGCAACCTCCAAATCTGCATCACAGAATTGACAAACCGAGAAAAGATTGTGATTTATCCCTTCAACGTAATATACCCTTTTTATCGTGATATTCCACTGAACCAAATCTCCATATCCTAGGATCGATGCAAATTGATCATTTCTGAATCGGACCGTACCCAGGAACTTCTCCACGAAGTTAATTAGAAGCTTGAGATTCCCCGTCATTTGCTTCGTGCATCCGGAGTCCAGTATGAAGAGAATTATTTGTATCACATGCAGAAGAGTTAGAACACGATGGAGCATTTGCTAAATTGGATACCACATTAGTTGTGATTTCAGAATCATTAGTGTCCTTAGCAACATTTAAAGGCATACTAACACTCGTTGTCACATTTTTTGTCCTAACTTTAGGCATCTATTTATATCCTGGAGGACATTGATTAGCAAACCACCATTTCCACGACTTGCTAGCAGACTCATATAATTTCCTAATTCTGCTTTTAGGGTTCTTAGTGGTGGAGTTTGATGCAATATTGTTCTGGGGGGGGGGGGTTGCACCAGAATGGTTCACTTTTCGTTTAGGTTTTCTAGCACTAATAGGCATCGCAATTTGCTTCTTAGTTCTAGTAGCTACACTTTTGACATTATTCGAAACACACATAGCATGACTGGTATTAGCACACTTTCCACATTTCACACAAACAAACTTAACATTCAAAGCATTCAAAGTCGAATCATTCAAATCGTCATTACACGCGATTACAGACGTTTTATTCTTAGAAACATTGAAAATCCTAGGGTGGTATTCTACTTCCTTCATCTTCCGTTGACTCTTGTTTTGCCAAACCTTTTCATTCATTCGAGTGCTCTTAAGCTGGGGCCGGCTAACACTAGCAATGGAGAATACTCCTGTAGTAAAAGATACACGTCTATTAGTGTTTCTAGAAGTTTGAGGTGATTGAATTTCTTTGTTATGTATGGGTTTAGTGGCCAATCTATACATCCCTGGTTTAATCACATTTGTTTTCTTAATGCTTTGTGATCGAATATGTGTTTTGGGAGTGTTTTGTGGTAACCTGTCCTTCCCATCCGTCTTGGGGGCAAACACAGGTTTTGCAAATGCAGAATTAGAGAAAACAGATGGTTTTCCCAAGACAGAGGGTCTAGTCACTTTTTGCGCATTGGGTTGTCTTACAACAGGGTTCTTAACACTAGGTTCCATAATTTTCCCACCCATCTTAGCAACGAGTTTCTTCAACTCTGCTATCGCTATTTCCCTGTCCTTTAACTGAGCTTTCAACCCTTTAATTTCCAAACTCTGTTCATTCATTTCTCAAAACGTTTTGGAAAGTTTTTCTTGCAAGTTATTATCATGTGGAAAACTACCAACGTGTTTTTACAAAGCAAGTTCAAGAGAATGACAATGTTTTTGAAGGAAATCAGTTTTGTGTTGAAGTAACTCAAAAGCCTTTTTATCAACATTTTCTTTTACGTTTCGAAAGCTCAAGTTCAAGACGCTCACATTCTTTGATTTTATCAAGATATTTGCATGCAACATCAGAATATTCATCGATATCAGCACAAGATTGAAGAGTATCACACAAAATATCTTTGGATAGACATTCTTCTAAGAGTAAATCATATTCATCTGAAAAAACGGTCTTGTCCATTTGAAGATCGTAAATTTCTTTCTCAATAGACTCAACATATTTTAAATCATCAAACATTTTAGACCGAATTAATCTTTCAAATTCAAGCATATTTTCTTTTAATGTGGTCGTATTCGGTATTAAGATTTGTTTGATAAGCACAGTTATATCTTGAGGAATTAGTTTTTTCCACTCGTCATTTTCTCGTTGTTTCCATTCATTATCAACAATGGATTTAATATTATCAATGTAATGTTGTAAAAACCTAAATGTCTGCCTACTCTTTCTTTTAGAAGCATCAAGAGGCAAGTAGTTGATGAACTTAGAAACGTTTGTTTTCTTAGTATCAAAAGCTTTCTTCCATTGAATTCTTCTTTGTTTGCATTATAAAAACAATTCCTCACGAGACTTTTGTTTTTGTGTAGTGAAAAGACCATATAGACTATTCTCATAAGCATAATTGTATGGTTTCACAAACTCTTTATTAACCGGTGATTGATACACTTGTTTGCTATGGGTTCAGATTAGTTCTCAGAATTCTCTCGAATTGATCACAGCTCTAAGTGGAATGATTTGTTCTTGGTGACAAAAAGTGGTTTTGGTTTTCTATTCTAAATAAATGAAGTAAATAAAGATTAAAACCAGTAACAGTTAATCAATAAAACTTGAATTAAAATGAAGCAATTAAATGGTAAAGCTGTAAAAGAACCTTACTGAAAAACTTGCTCTATACGGAATATTATGCTACCCGGAATAAACTTGCCATGCGGAACAATTCACTCTATGCGGAAAATATAGGCTATTCGGAATATTGGATTATGCGGAATAAACTAGCTCTACGCGGAATGTTTCCCTACTCGGAATAAATTGACCATGCGGAATAAAATTGCCATTCAGAATAATCTCTATGCTGAATAAAAAGGCTACACGGAATCTTGGGCTATTCGGAATAAATCATTCTATGCGGAAAAATCAAGGCTATGCGGAATAATGTAAACCATGCGGAATATAGGCACTATGCGGAATAATTAAACATTCCGAATGGAAGAAAATGTAGGGAGACTATCCGGAATATATACATATTCCGAATAACGGAAAAAGAAAACAAGAAACTACAAATGTTCCGAATAGAGGATAAAGAAAGCAGACTATCCGGAATATACAAATATTCCGAATAGAAGACAAAGCAAAATGACTATGCAGAATGTCTGGGTAAAGAACAGTTACCAGGAACTGAAAACAGTGGAACACGAATTTTAGCCAAACGAACCAAATTTAACCATAACGTTTTAACCAAACTAACCCATAATCATCTACTAACCCTAAGGATCAAATCCCAATCATAAAAACACAAAATCAACAACTTTTTAAGATCAAAACTCAACTAAATTAGAACTTAAGAACTTTGAATAAAAAGATTATGATGAACAAGAGGAATGAAAAGATTAAATGAAAACTTGTATTGATGATTAAGATTCAATAAACAAAATGAAAGGATTACACTTACACAATTCAAGAAGAAATCAAAGAAGATGAAAACCACTCCTTAAGGGAGATGGTTCTTCCTACGAAATAGGAAAAGAGTAACTGAAAACTAAAACTAGGTGCCAAATTTTGTGAGGGTGATTCCCTTATATAGGCTAAGTGGTTGGTTGGTGAGTGGGCTTTCTCCCTTTCTTCTTGTCTTCTCGTCTTTTCAGAAAAGTTGACATTTTCGATTCTGATTCGGGATTTGTCGACGATTAAGTTCAACTAGTCTTTTAATTTCTTCGTTTAATAGACTTGAGTTTCTTCGACATATGTAAATCTTCCATCTTTGGTCCTTTTCTTCGATAAATCTTCAAATAGGCCCATTGACTTCAAATCTTTTGCATCTCTTGGACAATAGACTTCGTCTTTAGTCTTTTTCCTTGATAAAACCCGTGCAATCCCATTTTTTCTTTAATAATCATCCGGTTGACTCTAAAAATACAATAAACACAAAAACCACGCATAATTCCAAAAAAATGATATTAAACACGCGTTTTGGTCTTGTTTTAGTAAGAAATAAGTGGTAAAAAGATGGGTGTTTCCACACCTATCAAATCCCCTACACTTAACCATTGCCATGCCCTCATGCAATGCTTAGTGATAAAGCAAATTTACATTTTTCTCATAATCAATCAACCTTGGCCTTATTAACATACTACTAAACAAAAATTAAAGTACTAAGAGAAATTAAAATTTTAAAGTAAACAAAAGGATAGAAAACCATTTTCACTTGAAAATAGCTATATGGAAATAACTTGCAAAGAGATCAAGGACTTACATTAGGGCTTTGGTGCTGCGAAGATTTATCACCCTCAAGTTTCACGTTCCCCAAACTAAGCTTAAAAACGAGATCATTGTTATTATAAGTTAGCATATCAAACACTTACACACATGGCTTAACTAAATGCTTAAACTCCCTTATTCCTAGAGGTATCTCTTATATTTTATTTTTGTCTTAGAATGATCATGAAGATGCATTTTTGGACTTATTTCGATAGTTTATTTAGGCTGAAAGCAAAGTAGGACGATTTGATCAATAGTTAGCTAAAGGATAAAATCTCTTAAAACTGCTTCTCGGGATATCAAAAAGTTCATATCTTGGCATAACTCGGTTCACGATTTGAGACCTTTCTCGGGCCGATATTTGGCATGTACTTCATACTTCATATCTTCGAGAGACGTTCTTGAGATAATGGTCTTCTCTTCGTTATAGAGTTTCTTCACTTGGAGACTTTTGAGGGGTACTCCAACTTTGCTGACCACGACTTCATGATTATTTCTTCAATCTCTAATTGGTATTTGAGATACAACGATCCGCCTCCTTTTCGGACTTGGATCTATTTATCCTCATACCTTGTTAGGGTCTTTTCGGATAGACTTCTCCATGATCTTTATGGGAGTTGATTGCTTTTCGTCGTGAGTCTTGATCCTTCATATTGATTTTGGGAATAATGCTTTTCACATCACTTTGGATCTTCAACAATAAAATTGAATCCTCATGCCTTGTTAGGGCCTTTTCGGACTCGCCAATCTTCGCGCCCCGCTTCATAAGTTATGCCTTGGCTATGAACTCTTATCATTACCGAGCAACTTTTAAACGATCTTGGGCTAGAAGCTAAGTAACTTTTCAAATCGTACGACCTTACTTATTGCAGATAAATTATTAGCAAGTGATGGGAGAATAGGCAAATAATCACACCAAGTGAGCTTGTGCAAGAATACCGACTTATAATTGACTCTATCATTTCTCGTTCTCCATAATTTAAAATCTCAAGTAATGAGACTCGTGGATACTTAGCCTAATAAACCAATTAAGGTCTACATGGTTAAGGATACTAGCTAGAATAAACTTAAATAAGTCTATTCGGGTTGAGTCAAAATAATCGCAACGGGCCTAATATGTCAAAGATTTCAAAACTAGCTACACCACTTTATTGATAATTTTGACTTTATTATGGAATATATACATATGAAAGCAACGATAAAAATTTAAAAATTACGACTAAATGGCCAAAGTTTATTAAAAATTTGAAAAATATTGAAAAAGATGATTTTCCGGTTAAATGAAGGCATTTTCATGGAAAAGTCCACTTAAAACTTCGATAGAAGTCCCCCCTACACTTAAGATAAATATTGTCCTCAATGTTTAAGCATGTGGGAAAAAATCTCCCCTACACTTATGACATTGTGCACGTTGGTTAACTCAAGTTAAGGAAGAGACGACTAACGTGATCAATTTCAAATGTGAGTTTGAAGAAAATTGAATCACGATAGTTGAGAGATAGAACCGGATTTCGGATAACACGGGAGCACGGTTCTTCAAAGGTTCCAAAAGTGCATTCATCCCTGTAATCACATCACCACACAAAGACAAACACCTATATAGGTCCCCCTACACTTAGGAGGTTAAAACGAAAAGGGATAGATACTCGGGCTGCCTCCCGAGGAGCGCTTGTTTTTGATAACCGAGTCACGAGCCTGACTCGGCCCAAAGTTAGTTCATGGGGAATGTGGTGAGGGATGGAATCATCTCCTGAGAGATGTCCTCACCAAAGTACAACTTCACTCGTTGGCCATTCACCTTAAAATTAGGTCCATTAGGTTGAGCGAGCTCGAGAGTACCATATGGAAAAATTTGGGCAATGGTGAATGGGCCGGACCAACGAGATTTCAGCTTGCCCGAAAAGATTTTCAACCGAGAGTTAAAGAGCAAAACTTTGTCTCCAACTTGGAACTCTCGGTTCTTAATCTTAGAGTCGTGAATGAGCTTAGTCTTTTCCTTATAGATCAAAGAATTTTCATAAGCGTCATTACGGAGTTCATTCAGCTCATTGAGTTGGATCTTGTGTAGGTCACCGGCTTTGTTGATATCAAAATTAGCCCACTTCAAGGCCCAGTAAGCCTTGTGCTCCAACTCAATGGGGAGGTGGCACGCTTTCCCGTACACAAGACGATATGGTGTACAACCAATTGGAGTCTTGTAAGCGGTACGAAAAGCCCACAAAGCATCATCAAGTTTATCAGCCCATGAGGCACGATGCTCTCCCACGGTTCTTTCAAGAATTCACTTTAATCCTCGGTTAGAGATTTTAGCCTGGCCATTAGTTTGTGGGTGGTAGGCGGTGGAAAGACGATGATTTACACCGTACTTAGCCATGACTCTAGCAAATTGGTCATTGCAAAAATGAGTCCCACGATCACTAATAATGGCACGAGGCACACCGAATCTAGCGAATAGCGATTTCAAAAAGTTACAAACCACCCTTGCGTCATTAGTAGGTAAAGCTTTGGCTTCAACCCACTTTGAAACATAGTCAACGGCTACAAGGATGTATTTGTTTCCTTTAGAGGAAGGGAATGGCCCCATAAAGTCGATACCCCAAACATCAAAGATGTCACATTCTTGAATGAAATTCTGAGGCATCTCGTCTTTATGTGTGATCTTGCCTTGTTTTTGGCAAGCATCACATCGTTTAACCATCTCGTGAGCATCACGGTAAATGGTGGGCCAATAAAATCCCGAATCAAACACTTTTTTGGCGGTGTAGTTGGGACCAAAGTGACCACCGGTGGGTCCTTTGTGGCAAGCGTCAAGGATTTCTAAGGCTGCCGGTCCATCAACACATCGACGAATAATCAAATCAGCACATTGTTTGAAAAGATACGGGTCATCCCAAAAGTAAGTCTTAATGTCTTTGAAGAACTTTTTCTTTTGTTGGGATGTTAACCCGTCAACGAGAATTCCACCCGCCAAGTAGTTTGCAATGTACGCAAACCACGGGGTTTCATAAGAAGTCGAGTTGATAGACATTAAGGTCTCCAGGGGAAAAGAATCATTGATTTCTTTGTTCGGATGATCCCCTTGGTAAGGATCCTCAAGTCTACTGAGATGATCCGCGGCTAGGTTTTCAGCTCCTTTTTATCGCGAATTTCGATTTTAAATTCTTGGAGTAGCAAAACCCAGCGAAGAAGTCTTGGTTTGGAATCCTGTTTAGTCAACAAGTACTTCAACGCGGAATGATCGGTGTAAACGATTATGGTGGAAAGGACAAGATAGGGGCGGAACTTTTCAAAGGCATAGACAACAGCTAAAAGCTCTTTTTCGGTTGTCGTGTAATGCAATTGGGCCCCAGTCATTGTCTTGCCAGCGTAATGGATTGGTTGGAAGTGTTTATTCACTCTTTGGCCCAAAACCGCTCCAATAGCATAGTCGCTAGCATCGCACATCAACTCAAAGGGAAGCTCCCAATTAGGGGTAACTAAGACGGGTGCCTTAGTCAGCTTATCCTTATGCAAGTTGAAGGCGTCAAGACACTCTTTGGAAAAGATAAAAGGAGTATCTTTTTCCAAGAGGTGGGTCATCGGGCGAGCGATTTGAGAAAAATCTTTGATGAATCGACGGTAAAAGCCCGCATGACCAAGGAAACTTCTCACACCCTTCACGGTTGAAGGTGGAGGCAACTTAGCAATAACATCGACTTTAGCACGGTCTACTTCAAGACCGGCTTTGGAGATCTTGTGTCCAAGCATGATGCCCTCTTTTACCATGAAAAGGCATTTTTCCCAATTAAGAACAAGGCGAGTGTCTTCACATCGCTTAAGCATACGTTCTAAATTGGAAAGGCAAGCAGAGAAAGAATCGCCATAAACCGAGAAATCATCCATGAATACTTCCATTGTGTCTTCAACCATGTCATGGAAGATAGCCATCATACACCTTTGGAAAGTCCCAGGAGCATTGCATAAACTAAAAGGCATGCGTTTGTAAGCAAATGTTCCGTAGGGACAAGTGAATGTGGTCTTTTCTTGGTCCTTGGGATCGATGGGAATTTGAAAATACCCGAAGAAACCGTCTAAAAAGCAGTAATAATCATTACCCGCAAGACGCTCGAGCATTTGATCCATGAAAGGAAGAGGAAAGTGGTCTTTTCTCGTGGCATCATTGAGCTTGCGATAATCAATACAAACTCTCCACCCAGTAACGAGACGAGTGGGAATCAACTCGTTGTGTTCATTGGAAACAACGGTTATTCCGCCCTCTTGGGCACACAATGGACGGGACTTACCCAAGGCGAATCCCAAATAGGGTAAATCAAGCCGGCATCTAGAAGTTTGATAACCTCTTGTTTGATGACGTCATGAATACGAGGATTAACCCTTCTTTGGCTCTGGATTGCGGGTTTAAAGTCATCTTCCATGAGAATCTTGTGAGTACAAAAGTTCGGATCAATTCCGCGGATATCGGAAATTTTCCAAGCAATTGCCTTCTTATGATCTTTAAGCACGGCGATTAGGTGAGATTTCTCTTCTTCTTTCAAGTCCTTCGTAATGATGACGGGCGACTTCTTCTCTTCTTCAAGGAACACGTACTCGAGATGGGGAGGCAACTCCTTAAGTTCTAAATCCGGAGGATTTTCGATGGGAGGCGTTTTCAAAGTCGGAGCATCGATAGCAATAACCATGGGAGATGGTGGAGAAAGATTGTCTTCTTTAAAAAGGTTCTCAATGAGGCGGAGATCTTCATCCCAATTGGTGGTAGAATCATCATTAGCTAAGTTCACATCTCCCATGGTGGCTTCCAAATCTTTCCAAAGGAAATCACTTTCTCCAAATAGAGATAGTGATGAATCGATAGAGGAAACGGTCTCAACATTGGGAAGAGAGGTAGGAATACTTTTGCAAGCATCTTTGAAGTGTTCTTCCCAAGCCTCATCAAGAACGTCAATACAATTAACACTCTCGTTAGAATAAGGCTGTTTAGACAACTTTCCCATGTTGAAAACGATTTTATCGTCACCCACTCTCATGATCAGCTCACCGGCTTCATCATCAATGAGAGTGCGACCGGTCCTCAGGAATGGACGACCAACGATCAATGGCACACGAGGGTCCATGTCATAGTCTACAACGACGAAATCGGCAGGAAAAGTGAATTTGTCAACTCCTACAAAGACATCTTCGGCTATCCCCACTGGATAAGCAACCGTACGGTTAGCTAATTCCAAAGTCATTTTGGTGGGGACTAGCTCAGGGAGAGATAATTCCTTCCAAACGCTTAAGGGCATTAAGTTAATACTGGCACCTAGATCGGCTAGGGCCATGCAATTCTCTACTCCGGGGAAGTTACAAGGGATTAAGAAACGACCCGGATCACCAAGCTTGGTTGGCAATTTCCTTAAGAGCACTTTAGAGAAATTCTCATTAAGTTGGGTGTTAGCAATATCAAGAAGCTTCTCCTTGTCTCTAAAAAGATCTTTGAACATTTTCGCGTACTTAGGCATGTGAGTGAGAGCCTCAGCGAAGGAGATGTTGAAATTCAATTGTTTAAACATTTTTAGAAAGTTCGAAACTTGAATATCATCCTTGCTTTTGAGCTTCTCTTTCCTCAACCTTGAGGGATAAGGTATATCGGAAGAAGAGGAAGGCTTTGGGAGAATAGGATCACTCACATCCTTGGGTGGAGGAGGGGTAGAAGTAAGAGGTGGAGAAATTGGGGAAGGAGAAGGATGAGGAATAGGAGCAGGTGACTCGTTCTCCTTAGTCACAATCACCGGTGGAGGTATAGGAAGCTCGGGTTTCTTGGTACCTTTGCCACTGCGAGTGGTGATTGCTTTCATCTCCCCTCTTGGATTCGCAACGGTGTTACTCGGAAGAGTACCCGAAGAAGAGGGTTGATTACCTTAGAAGAAACTAGCCATCATGTTCCTTAAGTCATTCGTTTGACTATCCAAAGTGTTTCTCATATCAGCTCTCAGATCGTTCCCTTGTTTCACCAGGTCTGCTTTCAAGTTGAGCACTTCCCGTTGGAGATTATCCACGATCACATCATTAGTCCTCATGTAGGTTCCAATGTCTTGGTGTAATGCGGTGGGTTGGTTGGGAGGAGCATTGTATGCGGGTGGTTGATAAGCAGGTTGTTGGTAAACTTGGTTGTTTCATTGAGGTGGATATGGTTATTTGTGAGGTGGTATGTATGGTGTACGAGGTTGTTGTTGTTGAGTAGGGCGATTGAGGTTTTGTTGTTGGTTTGGGTTATTAGGAGGAAAACCGGGTGGTGAGAGATAGTTGTTAGAGCGGTAGCTAAGCAAGTTGCGGTCTCCTTGAGGACGAGCTTGATAAGCGGCCGGAGGATAGGTACCGTATGCTGCATTCACATTCTCAGAAGGGTAGTCTTGGGTGGCGGTACAAGTGGTGTAAGAATGAGGACCACCGCATATTTCACATGGTTGTCTTAAAGCATTGACTTGAGCGTTTTTAGCGTTGATGCTGTTGGTGTTGCTGGCGGTTTGGGTAGCAAGCGATTCAAGAAGCGCAGTGATTTTGTCAAGTCCCTTGTCGCTGTCACTAGTACTAGCACTAGCGACATTGGTCGGCACACTCTTGGTTTGGACACGAGACTTATTCTCAATGATATCCCAAGCGGCATTGGAAGTCTTAACCAAAATATTACCCCCCGAGGCACTGTTTAGTGAATCTTGGTCATTCATGCTTAAACCATTATAAAAAGTGTTAATTTGGTGCACTTTGGTAAAACCATGTTGTGGGCATTTTCTTAAAAGATCTTTGAAACGATCCCAAGATTCACTAAAAGACTCATCGTACTTTTGTTCAAAATTAATGATTTCATTCCAAAAAGCGGTAGTACGAGAGGGTGGGAAAAAATAGTTTATAAACTTGGTCTCCAAATCTGTCCACGTAAGAATACTCTTTGGCGGTTCCTTAGCAAGCCAATGCCGGGCTTGTCCTTCTAAAGAAAAGGGAAAAAGTTGTAAACGGATTACCTCTTGTGGAACACCATTGAATTTGATCGTATTCGTAAGTTGCAGGAATCTTTTGATGTGGTCATGTGGATCATCAATGGTACGCCCCAAGAATGGTTGAGCAGAGACCATCTGGATAAAGCCGGATTTGAGCTCAAAATTGTTGGCTGCAATCGCGGGTATGACAATTGGATCATTGTTGCCGTCTACATGTGCTTGCAGAAGTTCAATCATTGGGCGATTGTCTGGTAGAGGCTCATTGTTGAGAGGTGGATTGTTATTGTTGTTGTTATTATTGTTGTTGAGAGGTGGGATATTGTTGTTGGTTTGTACACCGGCCATGTCTAAGTCTTCGAGAGGCTCGGGCTCTTGATAAGACGTTGATCGTGTACGCATGCACCTGTAAAAGAACTAACAAGGCAAAAACAAAGCAAAAATATTTTTGGTTTTTATGTTTTTTTTTTAATTTTTAGGAGTTTTGAAAATTTTATATTTTTTTGGGTTTTTGAAAATTTTTATGAAAAAGTAACGTTCACGGGTAACGGATCCCAAAATCCAAGTTCTCACAAAAAACTGTTGATCTTAACGAGAAGAGCCGGCAGCGGCGCCATTTGATACACTTGTTTGCTATGGGTTCAGATTAGTTCTCGGAATCCTCTCGAATTGATCACAGCCCTAAGTGGAATGATTTGTTCTTGGTGACAAAAAGTGGTTTTGGTTTTCTATTCTAAATAAATGAAGTAAATAAAGATTAAAACCAGTAACAGTTAATCAATAAAACTTGAATTAAAATTAAGCAATTAAATGGTAAAGCTATAAAAGAACCTTACTGAAAAACTTGCTCTATTCGGAATATTATGCTACCCGGAATAAACTTGCCATGCGGAACAATTCACTCTATACGGAAAATATAGGTTATTCGGAATATTGGATTATGCGGAATAAACTAGCTCTACGCGGAATGTTTCCCTACTCGGAATAAATTGACCATGCGGAATAAAATTGCCATTCGGAATAATCTCTATGCTGAATAAAAAGGCTACACGGAATCTTGGGCTATTCGGAGTAAATCATTCTATACGGAAAAATCAAGGCTATGCGGAATAATGGAAACCATGCGGAATATAGGCACTATGCGGAATAATTAAACATTCCGAATTGAAGAAAATGTAGGGAGACTATCCGGAATATATACATATTCTGAATAACGGAAAAAGAAAACAAGAAACTACAAATGTTCCGAATAGAGGATAAAGAAAGCAGACTATCCGGAATATACAAATACTCCGAATAGAAGACAAAGCAAAATGACTATGCGGAATGTCTGGGTAATGAACAGTTACCAGGAACTGAAAACAGGGGAACACGAATTTTAGCCAAACGAACCAAATTTAACCAAAACGTTTTAACCAAACTAACCCATAATCATCTACTAACCCTAAGGATCAAATCCCAATCATAAAAACACAAAATCAACAACTTTTTAAGATCAAAACTCAACTAAATAAGAACTTAAGAACTTTGAATAAAAAGATGATGATGAACAAGAGGAATGAAAAGATTAAATGAAAACTTGTATTGATGATTAAGATTCAATAAACAAAATGAAAGGATTACCCTTACACAATTCAAGAAGAAATCAAAGAAGATGAAAACCACTCCTTAAGGGAGATGGTTCTTCCTACGAAATAGGAAAAGAGTAACTGAAAACTAAAACTAGGTGCCAAATTTTGTGAGGGTGATTCCCTTATATAGGCTAAGTGGTTGGTTGGTGAGTTGGCTTTCTCCCTTTCTTCTTGTCTTCTCGTCTTTCAGAAAAGTTGACGTTTTCGATTCTGATTCGGGATTTGTCGACGATTAAGTTCAACTCGTCTTTTAATTTCTTCGTTTAATAGACTTGAGTTTCTTCGACATATGTAAATCTTCCATCTTTGGTCCTTTTCTTCGATAAATCTTCAAATAGGCCCATTGACTTCAAATCTTTTGCATCTCTTGGACAATAGACTTCGTCTTTAGTCTTTTTCCTTGATAAAACCCGTGCAATCCCATGTTTTCTTTAATAATCATCCGGTTGACTCTGAAAACACAATAAACACAAAAACCACGCATAATTCCAAACAAATGATATTAAACACGCGTTTTGGTCTTGTTTTAGTAAGAAATAAGTGGTAAAAGGATGGGTGTTTTCACACCTATCAGTGATCTACTCTCCTCTTCCCAAAGGGATGTCTCATCATAACAAGAGGATATTCAGGATCGGTCCATTCGGACTTATCCATATAAAGGCGCGGGTTCGCAGCTTGAGCTTGGGCAAGGTACTCAGGATTTACAAATCTAGCTTGACCCTTAAACATAGACGGAGGTGCTATCATTCAAACGGTTTGAATAGAGTCATGCGTTTAATAAACAACTTTCTTCAAAAATTCGACTTGTGCCTCTAGTTCCGTTACTTTTTCAGTATCTTTTTCATGTCGACTTTTGAAATCTTGTTTTAAAGTTTCAACCTCTTGTTTCTTAACCTCAAGAATTTTAGCAGAGTCGATGTTATTTATTGAAAACCGTTGTTCAAGTTCGTTAACTTTGGTGGTAGCAAGGTACGTTTTTTGACGTTCATCCATTAATAAAACATTAAATTGACGTTTCTCTTTGGTTAATAACTCAAGAGTTTCGTTGTATTTCTTTTCAAGATCGTCCTTTTGACTTTTTAACGCACTACCCTTGTAACCCTCAAGCTCTTTAGTCTTTTGAAGAAGCTCAGCACTATAACTTTCAAGGGTCTCATTAGATTTAATTAGAGCGGCTTTGCATTCTTCAAAATTTTGAGTGAGCGTTGCGTTTTCCTTCTTTAATTGCTTTTGACTCTTTCTAGTTTCATTGACATCTTTTTGCAAACTAGCAATTAAATTAGCAAGCGCGACACGCTCCTCATCATCATACTCATTTGCATGTTGATCATCCTCAAACTCATTATTGCACATGTTTGATGAATCAGGTATGGAATTACTATCAACCGTTTCCATCATACATGTGTCATTAATGGCATTGGGTAGCTAACTATGCTCATGAATATCACCAAACACATTATATTCGTCAGTGGTGTGTACCTTATCGAGTGGCTCAATGTCAAAGATAGGGCCATTGTCATCTTCAGTGACTTTGAGAACTTCTTCAACCTTTGCCATGTACGAGTAATGTGCTTCTAATTCTTGGTCGGAGGCTTTATCATCAGTGTCATCAAGCATTGCTCCTTCCTCAGCTGACAATTTGACCCCTGCTTCCATCTTCTTGCATAACAACATCTTCTCTTTATGATAGCTAGAGTCCCTAACCCGTTTCGGCTTTCTACATTCCTTTGCCATATGCCCATAACCTTGGCAGTTATAACACTGAATCCCACTTTATTGAACCACTTGCGTTCCAACAGTTTCCCTATTCCCAATAGCAGCAGCAATCCTCTGAGTATCATACTTGGAAGTTTGTCGATCACACCTTGCAGAACCCTCAACATGTGTTGGATTACGTCGATCATACTTAGAAGGACTATCACCACGTCGACGTGTATCATACCTGGGAGGACTCTCAACATATTGGTACTTTGTGTTAGATGATGTTCGAAGATTGTTGTTGGTGGGTTTGAAGATTTTCTGGTAGGTCTTCATAATGAAAGCAATTTGTTGTTTCATCTCCCGATTCTTCTGAGCTTGATCTTCATCACTATCCTCTTCAGATGATTACTCAGATGGTGGTGATGGTGCTCTTGGTTCTTTGCCGCGTGATCTTATGGATGATGAAGACTTGGATGATGCGGAATATCGTGGTGAGGATGATTGAATGGAGTATGACTTTTGAGTACGAGATCGATGATCTTGAGTGGTAGACACTAGAGCAAGTGGATTAGCCGTCTTTGCAACTCGTTCAGCTCGAATTTCATTTGCCTCATGCTGAAATTGTTTCAAGATATCAAAGAGAGTGTGATAGTTTACCTTGACTAACTGTTTCTGTTGTTTCACCAAAGTAACAAAACGTGTCCACTCTGATTGAAGTTACTGAAGAAATTGCACATTGACTTGCATGGTGGAGACCTCCAAGTTGTTTCTTGTCATATCGTTCATCATCTTGTAGAATCGTGAATAATAAGACTCAATTGATTCTCCATCCAATGCAGTAAACTTACCAAATTTCCAAAACAAGTTTGTTTTAACATCTTGCTTGTTGAGTGTTTCTCCTTGTTGCAAGCGTTCAATAGCCGTCCACATTTCTTGTGCTGTAGGACATGCATCAACCGTGGAATAAATATCATCTCCAATTCCACTTAGAATCATATAGATCGCTTCTTTTTCTGCGTCATACCAAGCACGCTTATCTGGTGTAAGATCAAATAAAGTTTCTTTTCTTGTGGCTACGGGTATTTCTGTAGTAGTGTTTGTGGCTGGTGTATGAGGAACAGTGATATCGGAGAAAACATATGGTTCATTGTTAATACATTGCCTCAATGCATCACCATTAGGTCTTGTATCAATATAACGAAGAAAACGTGATTGCCATTGAGCATATCGACCAGCCACAAGCATTGGTGGTCTCTCTTTGTTACCCGCCACCATTATGTTGTTGTTCGTCACACGATATTCTGTAGTAGAATCCATCTCAATATTCTCTGAAATGATGAAGTGAATATGGATCTTAAGTAGATATGATGTGATTGAGTTGTTGTTGAAATTCCGAAAATTGCTATTTTTCTCAGTCCGACAATAAATTCCTCAGTCCGACAAAACGGTAGACCAAAAAATTTTGTATCGCCAAATTTTGAGATTGAGCTAGAAATGTCCTAAAACTAGTATGGAAAAAATTTGAATTTACATGACAGAATTTTTATTTTTTTAATCTTCGTGTAAACGATATTTCGAAAATAGTCTAGATGGTGGCTAAGTCTAAAAAATACTCGAAAATGTTTTAGCAAAACATAGCATCGGAATGTCCATCGGAATGTCCATCGGAATGATGTCGGAATGTAGTATCGGAATGTCTGTCGGAATGTAGTATCGGAATGTCTGTCGGAATGTATAACTGTCAGAATACACAATCGGAATAAAGCTGTCGGAATCACCTATCGGAATACAAAATCGGAGTAAAGCTGTCGGAATCACCTATCGGAATACACAATCGGAATAATGGTCGGAATATTAGAACCCTTTTCCGATGGAATTATGTCGGAATGCGTGTACTTTTCCAAAACTTTTGTTAAAAAAATGAGATTTTTGACGAGAATCCGTGATTTTAACCAACCAAAGACAATCAAATCCCTACAACAACTATGTAGGAGATGTAAATCAAGATGTAGAGCACGAAAAACACAAGAAAAACTTGAATCCGAGATGATTATAGGAGGAAATCACACGAACCAAGTATAATATCAACAACGAATCATAAAACTACCCCATGGCGATTGATACCAATTTTTGTCCCATATATTTGTGATGATTCTACACGAATAAACAAGAAAGAAAGGTAGATAAAAGATGAATTCTAGAGAGAGAAAGTAGTGACAGAAAGTAGAGAGAAGTGTGTGAGAAACTTGGTGAATATTAGATTAGAAGAATAGAAAATGAGACAACCAACCTCTCCTTACATGCAAGGAGAGGTTTATATAGCCTTGCCTACATGTGGCATGATGGGCTATATGATAATGGGCCGAGCTTTCCTTTTGGGCTTTGGTTACTTATGAATGAACCTTAGCTTAAAGTTAAGCCCGTAATACACGACTAATCTACTACCTATTACAACGTTCTAACATACGATACATAATAAACATATGACCGAGCATTCTTGTTTGACTCAATATTTTGAGGCTAACAACCACTAACAAAAGAACATACGGACAATGTGCTATAATTATGTATTAACAACTAGCATTCAAGATTAACCAATCACCACAAATCCAAGGCTCCAAGCCTTACCAATCACCATGGTCCCATAGGTGACCATACACCTATGAACCAATCCTAAGGCCCCGCCTTGTCAACATCCCTTGATACCAATTCAAACCACAATAACTGAGACGGTATGTGTCCCCTGATCCAAATCATAAACACAATTAAGAATCACATAGCAGTTAATCACATAAGTACACACACAAGTCCATCACAAACCATAAAAATATTCACAGCATTAGTTACAAAACCATAGAGTTTCTCTTCCATCCCATCTGGAATTCAAATCATAAAAATACATGGGACTATGAAACTCACCTGAATAAGCTTCTCCAAGTATCCACGCTCTATTAAAAATCTAAACACACAATACAATTAAGACATAAACCACATACCAAAATGGCTCATCAATCTATGATGGATATATAACCTTAGCCTACCACTTAACCCCATTTATTTGCCATATGCATCTCATTACATCCCTCTATAAAGCCCTTAACTTAATTTAGTTCATAACTCGCCCCGTTAACATTTAACCCAAAACAGACTCGTTTTTCATACTTCAAACTATGGTTCGAACACCCCCTTAACCAAAATAACATAACCTGTAAAAGAAACCCTATGCCCTTACATGTGTTAGCTAACTCTCCCATTTGGCCTCAACCTTAAAGCTACTGTTAAGACCTCTCTCTATATATATATATATAAATATATATATATATATATATATATATATATATATATATATATATATATATATATATATATATATATATATATATATATATATATATATATATATATATATATATATATATATATATATATATATATATATATATATATATATATATATATATATATATAGGGAGGCGTTAACGTGGTATACACTCTTAAAATGGGTTATGGTAGGCATATTTATGGACCATTAGATCAAATCATTAAATATTTTAGATGAAATGTGCCATTTAAGAAGCTAAATTTATAGAATAATAAATAGATAAAATCATAAGGGCATTTTAGTCATTAAATAACCTATTTAATGTATCACCATAATGAATTTGAAAGGTGACGTGTATCATTGATTCTTATTAGCGGAGAATTTTTAAATTTAACAATGAAATTAAATTTATTTTAATATGCACTGGAAATCATATTGAAATTTAGTCTTGCGTACGTTTATTCTGACTACTGTATCATACTTAAAATATATTAAAACAATTTATTTATTAGAATAATTTATCTTGATACACACATGGTTTGTTTTTACAAATAAATAGCTTACTTAAAAATCTTTATACATTAATCATGACACACTAAAATTTTAGTATATTTTAGTGACATTACTAAACTTTAGTAAATTTTTACTAACACACCATGCTTATTAAGCGACATATTAATTTTTTTCTTGATACGTTTTAGTAACACATTAGTTTTTTAAAAGATATTTTAAAATATCAAGTATTTTAATGATACTATATCACTATTACTTGTGAGGCATTAACCTTTTCCACATAATTTTGTGACATACTTTTTGTGACACATTTGTTAAATCTAAGTTTATAACTAAAATAAATAATCATACATGATGGTGTTTTGTACACACTAGTAGCAAATTAAAACAAATTGATTTTTGCAATACTGCATGCATGGCGTCTTATCAAGTAGTCCCTAACAAGTTACAAATATATACTCTTGGATAGCATGTGTAGGAGAAAAAACACCTACAACAAGTGAATTTGTAAAATGTATAAATTTGACATGTATACTAACGAACTAACACACCATGTAACAAGTAATGAAATTGCCACTAGTAGAAGTTCAATAAAAAATGCAAATTGACTAGCTAGATTTTGATACACTACCACTTATTAATACGTACTTACGTAGTACTATATTACTAATACACAAGATCAGATGATACAAATATGTCATCACATAACTAAACAATATCTATGGACACGTGAATTATAAAATAAAAGACTCACAACACATTATAAAAATCAGAGAAACATCCATTAGGATTTGGGAGACTCATATACCACAAACAGAAAATCCATACTCGCCGAATATTTAAAATCAAATTTCAAATGTATCAACCTTATAGTGTATGTGGCAGTCCAACAACGAAGATTACTTATTTAACTGAGAAAATCGATGCACACGATGGTTACGGTTGTTGATACACGATGACAACCGATCACCAGAAGAGGATATTGACCATGAAATCCACCGGCCGTTAAGACGCTACCGAACGTGTATCACCATGGATTTATCAAAAGATTTAACATGGATGTATATCTTGGTGACAGATGGAAAAAGGTCTTGGAAAAAGGAGGTAGATTTTGTTCGCCGTAATGGACATGAATCACTAAAAGATTTAATGTATCATCTTGCTTCTCGGCACAAAGCATCGTGGTTAATATAAATCGAACGACGAAAGAAGAAGAAAAACGTCCGCCAAGGGTGGTAGAAATCGATGGCAGATTTTGTTGTAACGGTATCAACGATAGGTTATGACGAGATCGTTTGGGGCAATTTAATTTCATATTAGACAAAGGTTATATTAAATCAAAGACATGGTTATGTTTTTTTGTGAGAATGGAAGGATTGAAAAAATAGTGGAGCAATGTTGATGAGTACATGACGGTTCAGAAAGAGAAGTAATGTAAGTTAAGATGGATATGGGTTAAATACCAAATATATCCTTTTGATTTAATTAGTAATTTTAAATATGTAATTTTAATTTATTATGTTAAATGACACATGTTCTACTCTAATTGGTGCTCATTATAACTCATTTTAAGATGTAACGCATATGAACGCAAATCTATATATATATATATATATATATATATATATATATATATATATATATATATATATATATATATATATATATATATATATATATATATATATATATATATATATATATTTATATATATATATATATATATATATATAATATATATATATATATATATATATATATATATATATATATATATATATATATATATTTATATATATATATATATATAGATATAGATATAGATATATATATATATATATATATATATATATATATATATATATATATATAAATATATACCTATATATATATATATATATATATATATATATATATATATATATATATATATATATATATATATATATATATATATATATATATATATATATATATATATATATATATATATATATATATATATATATATATATATATATAGGTATATATTTATATATATATATATATATATATATATATATATATATATATATATATATATATA
Source organism: Glebionis coronaria (assembly GCA_025667525.1). Classification (NCBI taxonomy): domain Eukaryota; kingdom Viridiplantae; phylum Streptophyta; class Magnoliopsida; order Asterales; family Asteraceae; genus Glebionis; species Glebionis coronaria. The sequence goes on from CM046878.1 coordinate 269,158,502, forward strand.
TATATATATATATATATACTAGCGTCGTAACCCGCCCAACGGGCGGGGTTGTTTTTTTTCTTGTTCTGGAGGTTTTTGGTTCGTACGTTTTTAGTTTATTGAATTTTTAATTTAGCATTTAGTATATATTTCATTTTTATTAAAAGAATGTTAGTCAATATGTTATTGATTGGCAGTTGGATATAAAAGATTTAACCATTTGTGTAAAACTAACACTTAATTACGTTTGGGTGTGGTCCAACTAACGAACACATTATGTCACATGTTAATTTTTTACGCACACAACTATTGAGGTAAGATTTTAGTATTTTAACTTAATTTCGTGTGTGTTTGTCTATAGTCTTAGTAAAATGATGTAATGGTGGTCATAACTGTAACCAGGTATAATTATGAGAGAGGAGTGGCTAAATACGTCTATGGCAACAGTCGTTTCTCGCCAATGAAAGGACTAAATTGTCCATGTAAAAAAATATGATTTTGGAGATATTGCTACTCCGAATATGAAACAAAGTTAGAATCGGTTGATGGCGAAAAATATCCGAATCATTTAAGTTGTTTTCAAATTTTTATATTGATATGTCATCACGGTTCAATTATATACATTGAGATTACTTTAGCTATTAGATCTAATATGATTCATTCTTAAAAAGTAAAAACCCAATTGTATTCAATAAGACTCCATTACAATTAAATATGCATTAAATTAACAAAATGAGAAAAATTAGACTTAACGTGATCAAAATATAGAAACGATTATTTTTTGATTAATATTCCCACTTTATATAACTTTTCTTGAAACTGCCTTAGTTTAAGCCATTGACAAAGTTCATCAAAGTATTTTCGAAACCTCAACAACAGAGTTGCAATCTCGAATACCTTAGGGGTGTTTGGAATTTCAGATTTATACTCTTAGTCTCTTATACAAACCTATTATACTTGGAAGTTCTTATTTTCACTAATATAGAAATTTTTGGAAAGAGCAAACCACGCGAACTACTCATTTGTGTAAAAAATTACGAACACCTTATAACTATATACCGAATCTCTAAGCCTTGCATTCACTTCGTAAACCATACTACTAACTGTGTCTGCTCTTTGATAGTCTGGTTGTTTGGTAGTTCTTGCAAACCAGACCCAAGTTACATACACTTATTCATTTGACCAATAAGTTCATAGGGTCCAATTTTAAATTAAAGACTTGCAATCTGATAAGTACCTGACAAACAGCCGTACGGGTGTATATATAACAGAAAACACGTTTATAATAAGCAGCCAAATCTTCATCATAAAACACTGTCACAATTCAGCATCCCTAAATATTAGAAAAAAACGACTGACTGTATATCCAAAAACTAACTTGAACCACTTTCTAGCTTGATTCACGTGAAATGCTTTTAAGGCCCTTCCTAAGTACTGACCTTATATATAGATACTACTTGAAAACGCAAAATTAACATATGTTTGAATTTAAAAGATAGTAACTTAAATGTCCATGTGAAGTAAGAAATTTACGTGTAACAGAAGTCGGTGCGCTTCACAAACCCCCTTTTTATGTTTTATTTGTTAAATGTGTGGAATAGCTGAACATGCAATAAAAGAACCATGTATTTTATAAGTGTATCGAGCAATATGATACATACCTCAATCGATACAACAGAAGCAATCGATTTGAATTGGCTTTATCAACAACAAAACTTCTGATAAACTCTGCACATGTATAGCGAGTTGGTCATGACACACCTCTTAGGCTTTGTTAATCTTTCTCGATCACACACACTTTACAACCTTCTTGTGGTAATGGATTGAAACACAAATAGTTTTGACATGGCACCTGTTAGAAAAACACAACAATATGCCAAGCTTTGGTCATATACTAATAAAAAAATTGATAAACTTTATAGAAGCATAAACTAAAATTTATCCTAAGAGGGTGTTCGGGAGTGCCTAAAACTGCATATGCTTCTACTTAATTTGTAATTATACCTAAATCCAAACACACCTAAAGTCACTTTCTCAAAAAAAAGGGGGGGGGACCTTATTCTTTCACTCACACTGACACAAAATCACAGCCAAGCAAGATTAAATCTGATTATGGATTTTGTAAAAACTCAAGAACCTTGTGAAAACACAACTTAAGATATACATTTAACGCACAAATAAAAAGAATACTTAGGGTCGAATATGCCACTCATTTAGAATACCTTGGTTTAAGTTGTATGTTGCGATCCGTTGCACTCGAGGTCCGAAAAACCAAAACGTGAAGTGCAAATACTCATAAGCGGTTGAGGTCCGAAAAAACGATGCGCGATGTGAATATACTCATAATTGTTTACCTCAGCATCTTCTGCACCAGATTTGGCAATCTCCATCTTTTGGTCTTCTGCAAATGCCAGATGTAGTAGTAAATAAAAGCATACAAATCCGTCTTTATATAGATGTAAGAGAACTTTTTTTCTTTTTACATAACAAATCAACGTTCTTGTGCCTTTGTCATGTTATAGTCATTTTTTTATATTTAAGTCATTAAAAGTTTGCGTTTACTTTTTATGAAAGCTTTGCATCTTAATAAAGCGGATCTTGTTTTCCAACACTGGAAGATTATTAGTTACTCGCCGTGATTATGCCAGTAAAAGATACTAACTGTGACGTATTAGTAATGGAAGTTATATGAAGAGTATAAGTGCTTAATCTATTCCCACAATCAATAAAATAACATTTTTGCCTACATTGAGTATGCCTTCCTGTCTTCCCCTTCATGTGATGGACAACAAATGAAAATTTAATTGTAAAGATTTTAGCTAAATTCTTTAGATAGAACAATGAAGATTTTGTGATCGAGAAGGCCACCAAAAATAGGAGTTTTATCTATTATCGTCTCCTGAGAAGCAAAATCATATCTATTTACTGCGTACATAAGCATAGTTATATTTACATATTATGAATTTTTTTACCATTTGGTCCCAAACACATATGCAACGAACTTAAACAAACAATATAATCATAGATAAAGACTGCACTCAAATGAGACAAGATGGTTACTGAATTACGTGAATTTGTTTTTGATCTAAAATCTAAGCAAAAGTATTTACAGATGTTGTTCCATCAGGATTTCTAACATGCCTGTAGCGAACAATATTATTTTCCAACCGAATACGTTTGGTATTACCAGACTCATCAGCAACAAACGCATCTTCTTCAACAAACGTCTTTCGATCAAATGGTTTAGGATCGATACCCATAATATTATAAACTTCAATTATGTTCATTTGCAAGCAACAGAATGGTAAGGAGATCTCAATTGCAAGAAGAACATGTTAGTTATCAAGAATCTCAGGGGATGTCTCTGATATGTGAGCTTCGTCTTTACCCTCTTCAGGTGACCTGCTGTCAAATTTAAAATTCATTATTCAAAAAACGCAAAAACATTCAACGCGAGAAGTTTTAGTACTACTCTAAATGATTGTGTTCGTCGAAAACAAAGCAACCCTCAATGAATTACAGACATGTATATACGTAAATTTCATTTTACAACTGAATTCATCGTAATCAAAGGCATTATACGCCTCTTTCTCAAAATAAACTACAATATCATTTATTTTACAATCTAAAAGGAATGGAATTGTATATTTACACATCTGTATCCCTAAATATCTGCCATAGATAGCAAAATCAATATTATAGATGATTTATGTGCTGTTAAACGAGGAGGAACAGCCACACCTAGGGGTGTGAAACTAAAAACATGGATAGGCCACTATTTTCAGACGATAAAAAGAAAAAAATTTATCAATGACTATTATTGATAAAATAACTATTATTGCAGCGAATTAGATACAACTGACCTGAGAGGGTTGGCTTGATGTCTCATCCTCTTACTATATTTGGTCCTTTTGGACAAAGCACAGACCCAATGGCAAGAGCACAATAATAGAAAGTGACCAAACAAATGCCAAGACATACCGGATTTAGGTGTACTATGGACTCGAGTGGATCGAAAGACACACTCTGTTGCAGAGCAACAATCGCCATTGATGCTGCAAGAATTAGATCTTTTGATAAATGTGGGGTTACAGCATGTCAACCGATACCTTTGATGATGGATGTAAACCTACCAGAACCAGCTATCACTTCACCTGACCTTGAAGCTAAAACACTCCTTTCCCACACGGGACTGTCGTTTCTCTTACCTCCGGGGCTTATACTATGTTCTGATCTCCTTCCAGGACTCCAACTCCTGGGCCCTGCTTCTCTCACAATGGCGATCAGAGTAACCACCACTACTTCTTTTTGAGCCACTACGACCCCACATCATGGGCGGTCGTCATGGTTTCAGTGCCTTTGTGGACTACGGCTTCTGCTTCGGCTTCCTCTACATCACTTGAATAACTGTCTCCTCAAACCCCTGACAATAATTAAGAATAAAATGTTCAGTGAGATGAAAAGTTGAGTTTTGCAAATACTAAACTTCTGGCCATTCTCACTTTGCTCTCCATATATATTCACAAGATATTGGAAGGTCCAAACATCAAAAGAGGGACAGCTACAGAAACAGGGTGTACGGTTGCATCATATGGTTCAGGTGATGCGTAATTGATGGTGTCTTTCTAAAGAGCACTTCTGTCGTCACAAAGGTTGTAGATGGTGGAATCATATGTTTGTACACCTGTATCATTATAATCTGATCCTAACATCCCCCACGACTCTCATTTAAAGTTGATGAAAAATAACATTTAAAGGGCCAGAACTGCTCAGTTTCTCGACAGCTTCTACCCTACGACTCTCATTTGTGGATGTTAATATGACTTGGTTTCCGGTTAAAGCAAGTTGGCGACATATTGGGAATCCGATTCCTTTGTTTCCTCTTGTGACAACTGCACACCTGAAAGTTACAAAACAAACATATATAATAGTAGTACTATAGTTGGCAGAGATTAAAGATGGATGGTGCAGGGCGAGTGGTGGTGGACCCAAAGATGAAGAAGGTCCAATCCAAGATGTAAAACAATTAAAAGGCTGGCTTGAACTCCCACCAAATTCTGCAAAATAATCATGAATGACTCGTCAAGAGCAGACAACATCAAAAGTTAAGCATGTAGCCATGTACTAAATCAGGAACATAGGTGATAATAACATTCTTCAGAGTATCAAAGGTGGTTCATAATGCAGCCAGGTCGGTTCCCTTGATAATAGCTACAGTTAGTACCACCCTTCACCTTGACCTTTGTACCATGTATCTTGTTATGATTGGCAAAGTATCTTGCTCTTATGCCCTACATAATAAAAGAATATTAGCAAGTTTTGTAACAGGGACGTAGGTTCAGTTGCGAAGTTAGTGACTTGCTGACTTTGTTAAACACGCGTACATAATCATATATTGCCAATTTTGGTACTAATAATTTTGTGGGTCAATCATTTAGAACCAGCATATAAACTTAGTGACTCACAAAGTCGTATCTTGCTAGATGATGTTGTAGACTTTTGTTTTATATCATTGACGAAAGATCTTTTTCGAACGATTTCGATAGTGAGTGAGAGCGTGTCAACTAATATTAACATAATAATACAATAATCGGGGCCTAAAATTATTCCCAACCACAAAACACTTTGTAACGTGTTTTTGAGCGATGTCAACTGGCTCGGATAAATAAAAAAAACTAAACAATCAAACACACATAGGAACCTGGTATACGATTAAAGTGTAACCAGGGTGCAATTATGGAATCATATAGATCATATAACCAAAGAAGAAGTGAGAAAATTATTCTCTTAACAAGGTAGTGAGGTGACGAGTGATGATGTATCTGCTAGCAGCACTTCTGCATTGGAGGAGATGAAAAAGAGCTTAAATATCACTAAACATAAACGATCATTGCACATATTGGAAACGTAAACTTTCCCAAAATTTGGACTATATGAGCTAAAATAATGTGGCATGTGCTACAACACTACAAAAAAGCTAATCTGCCCCTAATTCTAACTACACTCTACAAATCAAAAGCTTTTGACTTGTCATAAATAAAGGGGTGTTGGGAATTATTTCTTAGAACTAATTACAGAGTATATGATAATTAACACTCGACATATGTAAAACTCCTATGTAAATTCAATTACCTCTAAAGTAGACATAGCGGCCAAAAGGTTAAACCTCTTTCCATGAATGAGATCTCATTGTTGAAGATCTGTAGATGCATCAAGATGCTTCAGTTACTTATATGAAAGCATTATACTTAGTTTAGAAGACAAAAGATATATGTTCGTATTAAATTGGGCCGAGCTTTAATCAAAACTGGGGATGGAGATGATGCACATAACGCTCCCATTTTTCATTAAAAGTAACATAATTGCAACTATTGCTACTTGCATAGACACAAAAACCTTACTACTTATCATTATTGCGTTTTCTGTAATTTCAAAATTTTATCAGTAAAAGGTTTGGTTATGGGTGTTATACATCTGTCTGTGATATTCATTTGGTCGTTGTGCCTGCTGTAATTTTTCAAGCTCAATTCAATGTGTTTGGGCGTTTTATATAAGTCTTACAATTGAAACATATATATAAGTCTTGAACTTGTTGGCATCATTTTCATCAATATCCATGTCCAAATCATCATCACTGTCCTCATCCTCGTCCTCGTCGTCATCATGAGTTGCATTAGCTGAAGAAACCTTAAAGCGCATGAAGAATGATAAAAGGGAACTTTGCAGCATAAGTCGCACTAATAACAGTTTAGGCATAGACAAAAAAATATATATAAGGAAAATATAAATAACAAATTTGTCGTTTAGACCTCGTCGACTAAGAGTGGAACAAACACAGTAAGAATTTTGGAGTAAACTTCATAAATCATGGATGTGTCAACATTTGGATTACGGGCAGAAGAACCTTCAAACCACACACTTTGAACTTTTGGTGGTTTAGTACCAGTCCGAAGCTCATTGGCAAACTCACGAGTCTGAAAATGAAATAGAATTTAAAAAACTAATTTGAATTTACAAGCCTATATTTCATGAGAGCCTTTACCTCTCGCCGTAAAAGCTGATTAATGGAACTACAATAAGATTTTCTCAAATGAGTCAGGCTGCTTCTATCAAGAAACTGAAAGTGCGTGAGAGAATATATGATCTTCAAAATCTAAAATACATATACCGGGTAAACAAAAGATTATTATTATTAGTCGAAGTTTCTATGTACTTAACCTTCATGTGCTGCAAAGGGGGAGCGTAAATCCTGCATTTATTGTGCAGATCGGAATGATCGGGCTTCTTTAGTTGCCCACGCTGCCAAATGTCAAACACCAGTAAAAAAATATGCTTTACAATACTGAAGTCTTCATAGTGCATGAATTAAAATGATTATTCTAACGTATTTTTTCATTCATCATGTCATCATAGTCTTTTTGTACATTTAAGTCATTATAACATGGTTTTCAGTCCCATCCATAACTTTTACATTTTAATACAAAGTTTATCATATTCTAATTCTAATTCTAATTCAAAAACATTTCTATACAAAAATTCTAATACTCCATATTTAAAAAGATTAAATATTCTTTAGGGGTATTTTGGTTACAAAATGACCCGAACGGGACAAGATGTAATCTATTAATGAATTGGGTGTTAAAAAAGACATGTTTATAAAACTGCATAACTTCAAAGAGTTCGCTGATATTTTATGGAAATAGGCCCCCTCAAAAGACACCCCAATTAACAAACCTGTGAGAAGTTTCTTTTATCGCTCATTACAGAATCCACCAATTTATGCAAATATATATGTTCGTCAACGTCCCGAGCTCTCTCTTCAGTTACCAACGAAGTTATCTTGTCAATTCAATGGCGAATGACAACACAAACTTAAAAATGTTCCAGAATCGCATAATCACTTTCATAAGCATATATAGACAACGACTCAATAAGGCAGCAGCATTGCTGCAGCACCAGCTTAACCAAGTCCTGAATACAAATTATTTGAGTAACTTAGACAATGAAATATCTTGTTATTTGGGTCTTTCTCGTAAACTAAAAAAAAATCAGTAAACCTTCTCTGATGTCGGGCTTAGGCTGTAAGAATCCAAGGATCAGTATTATCCCAAAATGGAAAATTTGGTGATTAGGTTACCTCCCAACGTTTTTAGTTTTAGTTTTTGGTGCTGAAGAAAAAATGGCTCATGAAAGAAAAAAGGAGAACAAAATAATGGGAAAATTACATTTAATTAAACTGTGGTGTAATACAGGGAGGTAGGGCTTCATCATATGCTTGTCTTACAAAAGGACCATGGGCATGCAGTAAGTATTCAATATCACAACTGGAAAAAACATCAACCTCCATATCTTTTTACTTTCTAACACCTTGCAACTCAACAAAGTTATTGGGTGGTATATAAATGGTTAAAGCAGTACATTAATATAATTAAGACTTTGTATTTTACCAGGCATCTCATACATCAGCAACACAATTATATACCAAATATCAGCGACACACCATCAGAACTAAATAATTGGTTAATAATTGTATACAAATTAACACTTTGTACATAAAAAATTAATTAACAAAAGTTTATGTTCCTGTTCAAAAAAAGTGTATCATTAGGGTTTGAGAAAAGAGAGATACTCATTAACCTACAAAAAGAACACAGAGATTAGGGTTTGAGAAAGAAGACGAGGGTTTGCTATATTCGTGGAATAGATTTGTATTATTTCATTCATAATTTAAAAAATAACTTGTCGATTAAGATAAATTTATGATGTCTATATTAAATTGGTTTTGAATATAAAAACACAAATAATGGTTTGGTATAGTTGGTAAAGCTTGTTGGATATGAAGGAGAGGTCACATGTTCGAATCCTTCTATTGACAACTTTTTTAAAATATCTGAATTTCAGATAATATTAAAAAAATCAGAAATTTATATATATTGTTTATAAATTGAAAAACCGGAGAAAAAAACTGAAAATAAATTAAGGCACTTGAACCGGACCGGTCGAGACCTTCAAAACGCGATTTTCAAACGCAGTTTTCATAACTGTGTTTCCAAAACGCGATTTTAAAAATACTGCCATTTAAAATCCGAATTTTGTGGAAATTGGAGATTTTCTAGGAGATTCTGAAATACTATTGGCTAAAAGATGTGACTGGGATATGACTGGATTAAAAAGTGTGGTTTCAAATCATAATTATACCTATATATAATATAGATATATATATATATATCTATATATATATATATATATATATATATATATATATATATATATATATATATATATATATATATATATATATATATATATATATATATATATATATATATATATATATATATATATATATAGAGGGAGGTTAATGTTAGAGCTTTTTTAAAGTTGTAAAAATGAGAACTAATCTAAAACACCACTAAAACATTGATACATAACAATTTTACTAATACTACACCAAAATATACATTATTTATACAACTAAACACTCTACCGACTAATAAACAACGGATAAGTGTGTAATAAATTACTGATACACAATTAAGAATGTGATACATATACATCAAAATCTCAAAAAGTTAATATCTTATACATAAATTGGTACACTTGATACAGAACCACCACTAAATAACTTGATACACAATACCAAAACATGATACGTATCACACCTCGAATCAAAATGTATCAGTTAGATTTCGCCAATTTTTAAAAGAAATCCCATCGAATCTTTAAAAATTATATTTTTACTTAATCATGTTTTAAAATTGTTTCAAATAGAGTGTCATTTATGAGATTTTGGTTGGTTCTCATTTTTACAACTTTAAAAAGTTCTCATATGATCCTAATTCTATATATATATATATATATATATATATATATATATATATATATATATATATCTTTACATTATATATAACAGGAGGGAAATGCCACATAAGCAGTCAATAAATCCATGTCATCATTTTTCCATAATCATAGAAATCCATTTTTTTTAAATAACTAATTAATTTTATGAAATTCGTTTGTGATTTTTTAATAAATTATCTGTTATTCTAAAAGTTTTGAAATTTTATTTTAAAAATCATAGCTGAATGGTTCGAACTAAGGCCCTACTCTTGAATCTATACAAATTTAAATTTGCATTAACCACTTGGACAAACACTTTTTTTGTTAAAGATCTTAAAAAATATATATATAACCACAAATATACCAAGTTTAATAGACAGCTTTTATTTATTATTTTTTATTTAGTACGATGTTTATCCTTTCCCAAAATAAGAAACCGATCACATAAAGTATACTTTAGGTCCTCAACTTATATACCCCATAATTTGATCATGCATTCCAATACGATTCAAACAAACCTACATATCTTTTAAAATACCTTCGAATCAAGATGCAGCCTCAAAGGTAATCACAATGGCTTTCAAAATCTACTACAAACCAAACCAATGTTATTGTTTTTTGTAGAGAAGAATAGTTAATTTGTTTGTTGTTCATATGTTTTAAAACACGTTATTGTTTGAATTATTGTTAGCTAATTATGGTTTTTTTGTAGAAAATAATAATTTTGTTTTTTCCTGCATGTTTTTGTTAAATCCCATACTTTATAGATCACTTGGTTTGTTTGTTTTACTAATTAACAGATTTATCTTGATCCGTAATTTTTCGTGCATGTTTTCATTATAGATCATGGATCACTTGGTGTTTCTTTTAACTAACTGATGCAATGGATGCCTATCATCGGTATCGAATTCCAAAGGAAAACGAGGATGTTGTTGATCTTTTAAAGGTATAATGCTTAGCTAGGATTATGCTATTCTGATTTGTACAATATTCCATCCATCATTAACCACAACTTATTTGGATTTAGAAGATTGAACATGATCAGGTAATGTGTTCTACTTATTGCCGAGTGTGTTGTCAGTGAGATTTTTGTCATACCTTTCTGGTCTATTACGCTTTCCTATCAAACTCAAAAGTAGCATCCTTCAGAGTTGAATTAATAAACCCTAAGCTACAGACAATTCTAAATAAATATAATAATGGTTCACCTTTGTTATATTTTTGGTCAAATAGGTTACTGCTTTTGTAGGAATTGGATAAATTGAAAAGAAAACTATTGAGATATCGAATGAATACAAAGAAGTTGTTGAATTGAGATACATGTTAATTGTAAAGTATATAATGCGTATTTGTAGATATTGTAAGTTATCTTGAGTTCTTTACAGTTGACACTTGACGAATCCATCTAACTTAATGAGCGAGGATACAAAAAAGTCAATGGAAGAACTCAACATGTATGAAATTGTCTATTACTACCTATTATATTTTCTTCACATCAGTTAACATGTATGAACCTAATGGCAAACATATATAGAACTTCAAGTTCCAAAAAATGTCATATAAACTGAATCTAACTAATGAAAATAAAGAGAATGTTTGAATCGGTGTGTATAAACAACACCAATGTGACATCTGTTACCCCAACAAGGCTATGACATTGACAGCTATAGCTGAAGCTGCCAACGAATCAATCGCACACTAATACATTTAGAGTGAAAATTACTCCAAGCTATGATCATAACAAACTCACTAGAAACCGATGATGAATTTAGTCCCAAAATGGATCATCTGGTAAGTTGTGTTTAGTATTTTCTTTAATGTTTATTGGCCATAAAAGATAATGTAGGCTGATTTAATATATATGTCTCCTATCTGTTGTTCTTCCATGTAATGTTTCATCATAAGTCATTTTAGCAAAGTTAGGAGTTTGACAATGTTATTTTGTCGTATCACCATCAGGCTTAAGTTTATATTAGTAAACTAAGTGTCTAAAGTAGCATCTACTGCATCATGATATATTTCTTGATGATAGACTATGTCACTCTGAAGACTCATTCACGAGTGTTTAATAACTCAACATGCTAATTTGTTTTTTTATCACCATGTATTGTTTGTTACAACTCTTATGACCTTAGCCTGGCAAGGTACAAGATGAATAATTGGATTTGTTTTCGTAGAGGAGTAATGGGAATATATATAAATCCCGTTAGTGTAGTAATACATCAACAAACCAATGCACTTTGTGTATGAATTGTTCGCTTTTGGCTTGCATTGATTTAAAAAGCTTTAATTTTTAGACGGGTTGCAATTCCTTTGGACCATGTCAAAGAAGAAATGCACAAGGAGTATCTCAAAAAGGTGTTACAATAATACTGCTCACAATTATGAAGTTTGTATTCAACCCAGCAATAGGAGTCTCCTTTTTCTATAGGTAGAGTTCTTGATTTTGTGAAGTTTGTATTCCAACCAGCAATAGGATGACCATGCACCATCTCTCCCTGAATTCACTAATACGGTTTCAAATCTCAATTTTAATATTTACTTATTCTGCTATCACTGTCTTTATTTGCAGGTAATGGTTGCGCTTAACCTGCATAAATTTGTACTCATCACTGAGTCATCAATTTATAGACCAAGCTTTGAGAAACACCAGCCAATGATGCATAATTTTTTTTATATTATCAGCTGAGTCATCACTTTATAAAGTCATGGTTCTCCATCAATCACCTCGCCTTTTCTTTGCATCCTTGGTGTCCTTTATCTTCATCGTCGCTCTGGTCACCCTTACTCCACCAGCACCGGTACCTCCTTGATGCTCGAGACTGGCTTCTACCACCTTACCACCACTCGCTTGATTCCCCAAACAACCTTTAAACGTCACACCACCAGTCCCTTCCTCCCATAATATTATTTGTTCGCACATCTTGCTGTTTAAGTATCAACTTTGTAACCATTAAATTTACCTCAAAACTATATGTTTTAAAACTGAACATTGTTTGTAATTGCACAACACATCAGAGCTTATTACATTGGCAACTAGAGTTTACCTTTGCTGAAGCAGAATTATCGGTTTTCATTCCTCTCTTTCTTGGTCATATGTCTTACAGAATAATCTCTAGCACGCTCCTCCACTGAGACCTTCATCTCAGCAGTCTTGGTTCCAACACTAGACAAAGAATCTTTTGTCGCCACAGCTATATCCCTAACTAATCCAGCAGCACCCATGGTCATATTAACCATTGCATCTGTTGCATCCATTGCTTTGTCACCAACATTTTCCGTTACTGTATAGCCAACCAACTTGGCATCTCTGCCTGCATGAGCATTGCTTGTGGTGATTCTTTTAATTCTGATTGTATGATACCTTTTGAGTTTACTGTTAGCTTATGTATTTTCTACTATTCTTTTATGGATTTCACTAATTAAGGAGTAATGTATTTCTTAGTTTTTTACTTATGTAGGAATCAGTTTGGATTTGGCTTCGTGACATCAATAATCATTACCTTGAAATTTGAAAGTACACGTGGGGTTTTTTATTTGTCTTACTCATTTGACAAAGTACAGATGAAACGTTATCTGTATCAACTCATTTACAATGGCAATTTTATAAATACTCTTTTATTTATTTGTTGGATTTTTTTCATGGGAATGAATATACAGATTTTTTTTATATATAATATGATGTGCCCCCTGTATGGGATTTTTTGTACTAACAAGAAGTCAAGAACTATGATTTATCCATGTCCATGGCTGCTCCTAATTAAGAAAAGCTGTAAAAGTTATACATCTATAAAGACCTTTACTCACCACAAGCTTTTAAGTTCCGTGCACCTCTTTATTTAGAACGATTACGGTGTTGGGTAGTTAAGCATTGGTGGTATCCTACAGTAAATTACAAACACAAAACATCACTCATGATCAAACTAATTTAATAATGAAATATCATCAAGATACCAATATGATCCAAACAATTCAATAGACCATCATGATAGGCAATGAAGTTATATACTGTAATATAGATGTATAGAAAATGAAAATAACATATAGATTTCGATTGGTGTACTACTACTACTTCATCTATTTAGCCATCTAGGAACTACACTTATTAAAATATTCTTAACTTACTAATCATGTCAATAACCTTTCAATTGATGCAGCTATAGAAATTAATTACTTTTAGGCTTTGAGCCGGAATCATTGGACGAATCATTTTGTAAAGCATGAGTAGAACTTGAGGGGGCTCCATCCCGACTTGGACGAGATCTTTTTAGGATCCATATTAGCATTTGGGTACTTAAGTGATTTGAGGAAATGAAAAATGTATTTGAGTCCATGTTTGTAATCATAACTGCCAACTTAAATAACTTGCGCTGCTTCTCCTTTCGAGGGTGAAGGAGAAATTAAAAAAAGCCATGATTACATAGATAGACATTTAACGTTTAAAGAATATCTACTAAATATAATTATGACGTTAAAATAAGAAGAGTAGAAATAACTTACTGAATAGACATTATCTAAAGTAGTTTCTTTCTATTTAGATGTTATAAGATTCTGTTGTCGATGTATAAAACCAATATATGGTTTTAACCAATGTTTGGAAACCCGGTTTTAAATCGATTTAGTCGATTCATCGGGTCCGGATCAACCCGGTTTTAAAAAAATAATTCTTTTAATATTTTTAATAATTAACAAAAAATATATATAAAACTATAAAAACTTTGGTATATTGAAGATATAAATTGTTTACTAACCAAACCAATATAATATGTAAAAATAAAATTTCGTAGCAAATACGTAAAACTTATATATTTAAAAAAATACTCGAAAAAATTGAAACTCGACCGGGTCTTGAGAACCGGGTTGGCCCGGGTCGCTCTATACCCGGCTGGTCTAACCGGGTTTTGAAAATGTGAAACCCGGGTCAATATGACCCGTTTTTTCAATCGAAACCGAATCAATCGATTGATCCGGCCGAGTTGACTCAAGTTTGAAAACATTGGTTCTAACATGAGGTAAGGTATGAAATATTCATATTTTCAATTTTAAATTCATATGTTGGTGTATGCAGCTAAGATGCAATGAAACTTATTAAATGTGCCATATTTTCTATTTTTATATAGTAGTACTTTTATTTTCCGCTTATCATATGATTCATTAGTTTGCGTACATGAAGTACATCATACAATATACTATTTTGTTCATCAATATTTAGCTAAACGAAACATGTAAATGATAATTACACGTCATGCCTACCTACTTACTAATACAAGTAATATAATAAAACAAAAGAATTTGATTAACATGTTAATGTGTTTTAAAAAACTAATGAAAAATAGAACTTCTAAACACTAATATTTAGCTAAATAAAGAGATGAAAACGATAATCAGATGTCATACCCGCCCATCGGGCGGGTTTTGCCACTAGTATATATATATATATATATATATATATATATATATATATATATATATATATATATATATATATATATATATATATATATATATATATATACATATATATATATATATATATATATATATATATATATATATATACATATATATATATATATATATATATATACATATATATATATATATATATATATATACATATATATATATATATATATATATATATATATATATATATATATATATATATATATATATATATATATATATATATATATATATATATATATATATATATATATATATATATATATATATATATATATATATATATATATATATATATATATATATATATATTTACACTTTTACCTATCCATAATTTACTGATTTTGAACATACGAAAATTTTTGTTATGATCAGAGGGTCTTACCCTAACCCATTTGTTTAGCCCTTCTCCAGATCTTTTATTTAATATATAATCTAAGTCTCATGTTCGATTGAAGGTCTAATTATACTCTAAACATCTTAAAACATTAATTTAAACCCGACTGATTTCAAAAATGCTTTGACCTCCAACTGTTGTAACCTGTTTTTGACCCACTTTCCTACCTCCAATTTAGTTCTCGTTTCTTGAATTTGAAAGCCAAATTAATTACCTTTCCAGGGATACCAAGATCGAAATTTAAAAGTTTGTAAAATCTCTATATATGATCAAAACAATGATCCAAAAATTCCGCCCAGTTTTTAATGACGAATTTAATATGATTAACCTAATTAATCATACATAAACCCTAATTAAAACCTAAAAACAATTTCCAATAATAAAAACTCATTAATTACATCACTAATTAAAGATCATTAACAAACCCTAATAAAATTTTATGAATTCCTAAACCCTAATCTATCATACTAGGTTACATATACGTAAATTAAACGTTAATTGAAAATAGTAAGTGTTTACCTTAAACCCTAATTGAATAATTAGGTTTTCTTGATCCACAATTCTTAATCACGACTGATATTAAGTTTGGGAGAAGGAAAAATCGTTTTTGGGGCCAAAGGGATTAGTATGGGTAATTAAAACTAAACAGGAAGCCTAATAGTACTCAAACTGGGCTCCCCTTCTTTCCCTTAAGCAAAATTCGGCCAAAACCAAGTCCAACACCCTATGGCCGACTTTTTTTAATTATATTACTATAAATTAACTATTAATTATTACCTTAAATTCCCTTAATTTATTTCAGCTTCTAAAGCCTCCAAAACCTCAAAACCGCAAAATTAGTCAAATTTACGCGTATACCGCAAAAGACGTAAAATATACAGTTTTATAAAAACTCTTGAAATATGAAAAAAAAACTAATTAACTAAGTCCTAAATGACTTAAAACCATCCTGAAAAATACTCCCGTGACTAATTACCTCATCTGAGACCTCTAAATGCTAAACATTAAATCGTAAAAATACGATTTTCTATAATACATATACGTATACGTAAAACCACGAAATAACACCATCTCATTTCATAGTCACTACCTTGTGAGCTCATTAACATGAAATAACCATTCCTCGATTTACTTATGAGTACCATATACCCATAAACGATATCCACACCTCACTCCAAACACATAAAATAAACACATAAGCATATAAAAGCACATATTTACACAAAACACCCTAAACTATAGTCTAAGTGACGAAGCCAAAAACCATGGTTGTCACATATATAGTCCTACTATGAAATACATGGAAACCTCACTCGAAATCTTCTCAAGAATGGGAAAAGGTTCCAATAGACCAGGGTAAGCAGCCAAATCAACCTTAGTCATTGGCACATGATGAGAATAGAATTATACATAGTCTCATCGTCCAAATCGGGCTTAAAATGTACAAAAATGTCATAAAATACCGTAAAATATGCTTATGTTTGTACATTGTGTATTTTAGGTACGGATATCGTGAATTCAACAAAAGATCAAAGGAAACAAGCAAAAACGAACGCGGGAAACGAAACCGCACAAATAACCGGACCTAAACAATGATTTTCCAATGAAGTCCTTGAAGTTTGAAGATTTATCATGAATGGTCCCTCAACTATTGAAGACTTGTCACTTTTGGCACTTGTAAAACTCAAAAATCGCAATTTTGGTCCTAAAGTTTCAAGATGTTACACATTTGGCCCTTGAAGATTGCTTAAAGTAACATATATGGTCCTTATTCTAAGCATACAAAATTGAAGGGTGCAAAATGACATTTGATCAAAGTTCATATACAAAGGGAATTGAGTAATTGTTTTTGGAAACATGATTTGCCAAAACTTTATAAGCCTAGGGGTGTATTCTGCCTTTAATGAAACCCATACCCACGTTTTGACCCAAGCCCATCATCCAAAACCAACCAAAGCCCAAACATCACCTATAACCCGACCCACCAGACATAACACGTCAGCCTTGCACTGCCACTTTTCTTAATTAAATAATATATTCAAAATATTATTAATTAAGAAAAATCAGGCGCCTAACAGCCTTTAACCTCGTTTTTAGATCGATACCACCCACTGTTCATCTAGTATAAAACCCAAATCCCAATTGTTTAATTCCCCAAAATTAAAACGCCCAAACGTGTAGATTTTTGATTATACGCCCCCTCACCAAGACCCCACTCCCAAAACGTGTTTACACTAATCCCACATGGATGTGGGACCCTCGCCTGCTACACTTTTGGCAAGAAAACAAAAAGCCACAACAAATCAATGGATAGCACGAATTACTTGGCCCCCAATGGTTCAATGGACGACTAAGATCAAGATCCAGCTGGAAACACATGGGCAAAGTCAGATTCATCACATGATCATCATGGACCATATTTTGAATTTTCAACAAGGGTATTTTTGGTAGATTATGTGCTATGGGTTTCCTTGTATTTTATCACATCTAGATTCTTCTATTGAGTAGTATATAAGCATATTCGAGCTGTGGATATTGCTTGTTCCAGTTTAGACTTTGTAATTTTTTTATGAAATTAAATATTAAAGTTTTTCTATAATCATTTGCAAATTTTACTCTGAGTTCCATCTAGATTTAATTTAAATTCGTGTCTCTTTTATTTTGGAAGTAAGTTCTTATTACCAAAGGGTTGTTATGAAAGAATTTTTGGTAAAAGGACTTTAGGATCCTCTGGGATATAAGGTGATCACAACAGTCTGCTTGACAATCAAGCTTTAATGAGCCTTATATCTTGAAGTTAAGTTTTCAGTTTTGGTTACATTTTAAGTACAAGTTTTGTTTCCAAAATTTGATTTTTTAAAAAAGTTATGTTTATTTTTTTCTACTCACTGTTCATGAGACAAAGCTACAAATCATTTGACAAATGATTTGCAGCCTTGTTTAGTGGATTCACATTCTTTGTTCTTGTTGTGTGATATCCACAGGTACCAAAGGCATCAACCAAGTGACTGTTGTAGTCACTTGGTTGGGACACTTGTTGTCGCACTTCATCTTCCTCACTTGCAAACTCTCATCATCATTCTCCCTACATCAGCAGGCTAGTATGCTTTTGGTGTGTACCTACTCTTAACAAGAGTAGTTGTGGTAACCTTTCTTTTGAAACCCCCTGTGTACTAGTTGCTTTCAAGGGTGTTTATGTGGATTGTTTAGTTTGTATCCTCATCTTAGTGCAAACCTTTCAATTAGTGCTCTTGATATGGTCTATGCATGTTAATATTGTTTTTAGTGTTTAGATGTAATACAAGAATTTTCCTTTATAAAATCTTGTTTTTAAAAGTTAAAGGTGTGTTTGGATCTGATTTAAATTTGAACTAGGTGACAAGTTCATTGGGTTAGAGTAGGGTGAACATCTCACTTTAGGTCTAGGAAGTAAACTTATGCATTTTATCTAGTTGAAAAAAATGAAGTTGTTAGCTAACAAAAAAGGAATCTACATATAATACAGTTTATGTCCATATAGTAGGTTTTTAGGTTTATTCTTGGTGTTTTATGCTTTCAACTATTGCTAATTCATAGATCTCATGTTAAATTAAGGCTGTGAGCATGCTATTTGAGGTTTGTAGGTCATCTGAGTGAGATTTGGTGGCCACTTATTCCACTTGGTGGTCATGTAAATTAGCAGACCATTTTCTGTCCAAAAAGTGGCCATTTTGGCCTTTGAATTTGTGATTTAGGCTTTTAAGTTTTGCTAGTTGGTAGATTAGGGCATCTAGGGCTAGGTCCAGGTTTCTGTTATCTAGTATTTGAAGATTTGGGAATTTTAGTTAGCTTAAGTTGCTTTGCTAACTCATTGTTAGCCATTCATACCAGCAGACTACCCTAGATCATTAGGGTGGTGTTTTTGTGTTTTTGTGGTTCATTATTTGGCTCAATAGTAGGTTAGGGGTAGGTTTAGGTCCTATATATCTGGTCTAGGGTTTTGGTAAGCTTTTGGTAGGTTAAAATTGCATATGTGACCCGCTGTATTGCAAGCAACCACTAGGCCTCTAGTTTCCGTCTAATAGTAGGTGTATTTGCGATTTTGTGCCTTGATTTGTGTGCAAGTTGTGTTGTTTTTGGTTGTTCTTGACTCCTCACAACTCAACGGTTGTGAGGGTGCCCCTTGTACCAAGAAACAACACCAAAACAAGCTCAAAATAGCCACTGTTGACAAAAAAAAGTTAACAGGCCACTGTTTTTGTCCTTCTGTGATTTAATTTCACTTTTTCTTGCATTTTTTTATTTTTCACCAGTTGTATTAAGTAAAATAGATTTTTAGGAAAACGTTTTGTATTTTTTGATCATTATTTAATTTTTATGATTATTTTAATATAAAAATTATTTTAGGGCTTTAAAAATAGATTTAATAGTTGAAAAATTTTGGAAAAATATTTTAGTGTTTATTAACCATATTTGAGGTTTACAAGTTATAAAATATTGGTTTGTGCTTTTTATTGATTTATTTAATTTTTAGGACTTTAATTAGCATTTAAAAATTAAATATAAAATAATGAAAAAAGTTTCAACAATTTTTCTTGATTTGTAAACCCTAGATATATTTTTAGAAGTTTAAATTAATTTTATGGGAATTTTTAGATAACTTATATTTTTTGTCGAATTTTACGTTTTTATGTTTTCCGCGTCGTAGTGTAGTTTTTAGCATAACTCGTCCTTTTAATTTTCTTTCTTCTCACATCCAAAAATGTTACTAATCCAAGCATTGGTTTAATATTATTGGCACAAACACATACACCTCCTTCGAGAACGCACTTGCAATATCGATTTTGCGTTTTTCCTAAAACGTAGAATTTGATACTTGCCACATATACGCGTTTTTCTTAAAACGTGTACGATTTTACTACATCCATTTTTGGCGCCGCTGCCAGGGAGGTGTTTTAGTGCGTATTATATATCGTGTTTGTGTGAGTATTTCGTTTTTTCTTTTCATTTTTGGAAAGCGTATATATCATACATACTCATTTTTGTTAATTTTTTTACTATTATTAGCCATAAAGGTAAATAAAAAGTGTTAAATTGAAATCAGTTAACACAAAATCGTTTTTCGTTTTTATCATGAATACTATATTGTATACGTAGCACAATTAATACACAATATTTTCCAAATACGCGAGAAATCGCACCTCGATAGTGGGCGTTCTGATCATTATCGAGTGTATCGAATCAAAACAAAATTCAAAGGTAAAATAGATAAATACTCCTAATTTGTTTAATTTCAATAGATACAAACTATAAGGTTGTTATAAGGCGGTTGTATTTCACGACCTAAGGAAAAAAAAGCTCTTAAGTGCTTAGCGCCGCCTCGTTTTCTCCGCTCGCTTGTGCGTATCGATTTAGTGACGATTCATTAAGGGTTTGCCATTCAAGTATTAATATATCTATTTTTGTGAGTTTTAATTATTGAACCTCGAAACGTTTTGGTGTTCCACCAACGTTTCAAAGTCGACGAGGGTTTTGACTTCACGTAATTGCCTTCATTCATCTTTGGATTCATTAATCAACACTTTTGATTATTGGATAATTTTTGTAGATTCATATCTATGTAATACACCAAGAAATCCAAAAAATTAAAAAACAATCAAAAACCAAAAAAATTGAAAAATTGAATAATCGAAAAACACCAAAAAGAATCTTCTTTGCTACCCCCATTCTCTACGTTAGTGCATGCGCACTCGTTCGTGTGATTATCCAAATTCTAGCAACGTGTCGAATCGAAAAAATCGAAATCGAAGGAATCGACAACGAAAACGTGATTTAGAAACGAACGTTCCTAATATCGTTGTCGAAACTAGAGACGAGATGGCCGAGAATCATACGATGATGGAGTTGCTCCAAGCACCCATCAAGGGCTATGGAGACACGATCGTAATTCCCGCAATCGAAGCGGAGAACTTTGAGATAAAAAGCGGTATGCTATCGTTAATTCAAGCAAAAAAATTTAAAGGTCGTGAGGCGGATAATCCTCACGATCACATTCGGAATTTTGATCTTCTTTTAGCCACGAGCAAGTTTAAGAACGTTGACACCGATGTCATCAAGCTTATGCTTTTTCCGTACTCGCTCGATGGTGCCGCGAAGGATTGGTACGAGAAAGAGCCACCTAATTCCATAATTACGTGGAAGGATCCCGTTTCCAAATTCGTTAATCATTTCTTTTCGCCCTCAAAGACCAAGTTTTTCAAAAACGAGATCACGAGGTTTGAACAAAAGCCAAATGAGTCGCTTAGAGACGCGTGGGATCGTTTTAAGGACTTGCTTAAGCAACGTCCTCCTCATGGATTTTCCGAGTTGCACCAAATCGATACATTTTATAACGGTCTTAATCTTCACGAACAAGATTCGTTAAATTCCGCCGCCGGTGGCAATTTTTTGTGTAAAACTCCGAAATAAGCTTTAATGATTATCAAAAACCGATCCAAGGTTTTTCAACTCCGTAACACATCGAGTGTTGCCAATGTCGCCAATGTTAGTTCTACTAATCTTGATATTCAGAGGGTTGAGGCAAAAGTCGATAAGTTGACGCATGTGTTTACGTCGTTCTTGATCGAAATGAAAAAGAAAAACGCTCCCGCTACGGTGAAATCAGTTGAGGTTTCGCGTACGTTTTGTGGTGGACCACATAATCATTACGAGTGTGCGACTACGGATGCCAAACGTAGAGTGTAAACGCGTTAAATGGGAACTTTTCAAATCAAAATCAAAATAAAGCCGGTCCATCTCAACAAACGAATTACAACAATCAAGCCAATAATTTTAAGCATGGAAATGATTTTTCAAATCAAAACCAAAACAATTCTCAAGGAAATAATCAACATGGTAATCAAGGGAATAATAATTATCAAGGTCGTAATTTGAATTGGCAAAATCAAGATTTTATCAACAATCAAAAATCGAATTTCAAAACAACAACAATCAAGGTAACAATTTTTCAAGCGGGAATCAAGGGAATTTTCAAAGAAACAATCATAACCAAGGTTTTAATCAAAAATCAAAACGTTTCAAATGATTTTTAAAATTACGTAAAATCAAATGACGCTAATATGAGGAGATTAGAAACGCAAATTGGTGAATGAAAAACTAATTTTCCAATACGTTCAGAGGGAAAAACAACAAGATTGACCAAGGTCAAATCGACATAAAAAAGATGTTTTCGGCTATTATGAACAAGCAGTCGAGTTCGTCTTCGAGTACGTTACCAAGTGACATCGTACCAAATCCGAAGGAACACGTCAAAGCCGCCTCGTCTCATGGATAAAATTGTGTGATTACCCCAAACCTTGATGGATTTAAAGTTGTGCCTTCATCTCATCCCTCGACTTCTAAAACACCTTTATGATCTAAAGTCGAGGGAAAGAACGTGGTGACCAAGGAAAAGAGTGCACACTCTCGTGTACCTCAATTTCCATCCATGGTTCAAAAAGAGAGTTTTATCGACCTCACCAAAGTTCACCTTGAAGAAGTTTGTGCTTCGATCCTTCTTAAAAAACCTAAAAGGCATATGTCGAGAAAGGAAGAGGATCTGGGCCAATTTTTATTACCTTGTGATTTTTTGAGATTGAGGGATTTTTAGCCCTTGCCTATTTAGGGGCTAGCATCAATCTCATGCCTTATTCTCTTTGGATATCAATGAAATTGCCAAGACTTACCCCCACGAACATGACAATCGAGCTAGCAAATTGCACCCCATTAAAACCAATTGGAATAGCCGAGGGTGTTTATGTTAAAATTGGAAGGTTTATTTTTCCCGCGGACTTCGTCATTTCCGATTATGAGTGTGATCCAAAATGTACCATTATTTTAGGTCAAACCTTTATATCGACGGCTCGAGCCGTAAGCGATGTTCACGGTGGAAAATTAACTATGAAATATGGGGAGGATGAAATGAACTTTTTCGCGAGTAGATCCCAAATTTCAAATGATCAAAGTAAAACCGAGGTTCCAAAAACTAATGATTTCAAAGTTCATACTTTAGCAGAAAAAATGAGGCTAGATTCATGTTTTGAAAGAACTAAAAGCAACTGTTTTCGAGATGAGGATTTTAAAGATAAATAATACGTTTACCTAATTGAAAAGGGAATTCGTAAATTTATGGATGAAAAATCATTTTGGGATGTATTCGTCGAACCAAGTGACCAAACAATTCCGAAGGAAGACGATAGTTCCATCACGACAATGACCAAAATTGACTCATTTTCAGCACCTTCGAAGGACCACGTCTTTGAGGCATCGACTTCTAATTCCATTGAAATGCCTCCATTACTCTGATAACCAGAAACCGAGGTCATTGCTTAATCTTACTATACAAATATTTTTGAAACTTTTGATGAATTTGAATGATTTTTATTTTTGGAAGTTTAAGTTTAAACCGATGTTAGGAGACTTATATTCTATATTGAATAAGTATAAGGAGTATTAGCAAGCGTGATGTCGATGGATGCCTAAAAATTTATGTTTTATTGTCGGTTGTTCGATGTTTGTTATTTTTGATGTTTTCTTTTTAATGATGTGTTAAGTCGAGTCGGGAGACGATATTACTATATTTAAGGTACATTTTAACTTTTTGAAAAGTATTTTTATGAAACCCAAGCCCCGTGAATATTTTCAAAATTGACTAATAGTCATTTCCCGCTTTTTAGCTAACTATTTTCACTTTAGACCACAACTATTGCAAATTAACAACAATGGTCCCTCCACCATCATATATAAGCTTCATTTTCCACCTAACTACACATAGTTACAAGTAAACACCAAAACTCTTTTCCTCTCTCTTTCTTTTTATTCAAGCCGTCACCCCTAGCTACATAAAACAATTTTCATCAAATTTCTACATTGATCTAATCCAAACTAACAGAAGACCCATTCTTAGAATTTTAAAGAGATCATTTTGATACTGATTTTGGGTACATGCATGATGTTTTATTTTTTTAGGGTTGGTAGGTCAAAACCATGCCCATGCATGTGATTTTTGTGATGATCAAAAGGTTTTCATGTTAAAGTTTTGTTAAAAACTTGAATCTTATTTTTGGTTTTTGATTTTTATGATGGTAAAAGTGTTATGCTTGAGATATGTTAGTATTAGGGTTATGGGATGATCATAACTATGGTTGGTTTTAGCTAAAAACATGATTTCATGCAAGTTTTAGAAGGGTGATTTAGATCAGTGGGAAAAAGTGAAATTTTGGGTACCTTATGATTTTATTTAGGCTTTACTAATGGCATACGGTTGTATAGAATTCGATTAGCTTCGATTTGATATAAAGTAGAGCTTCTAGCTCCAAACGAGCGAGAAGTTATGATGTTTTGATTATTCATGTACCAGGAGACGTGTATCACCACGACATATAGTTGTTGTCGATATTTGGATCGAATCTCGGGGACTATAGATTGAGTTTTGAAATGAGTCATATACTGATGAAGAATTGAGAACCCTAGAGGGTGAGTCTAATTTCAAACCTAAGTGTTGGTTTTGTAGATGGAGTCATTTATAGAAGTTAAAAACGGTTGTATGAGTCGATGACGTAAAACTGTCCGTTTTTTGTAGTTTGAAGATGAGTCGAGTAAGTAACTTTAAAAGTAAAGTCATTTGATAAACTTGTTACATGACTTTCTATACATAGTAAGTTAGTTCCTCGAGTCGTTTCATAAATGTTTGACGAGTCTAAATGGAGTAAATGAGCTAGTACATATGGTATGTGCCGGCGGATTTTGTCGAGAGTATAGAATGGTAAAGTAGAGGTGTAGAATAGTATGATAGTATTGCTTGTATCGTTTTCTCACAAGTTTCTCGTGATTTTATAAGTTTGAGTTCGATATTGTTATGTATGATTTATTTCTCGAGTCACTATTAATGAACGCGCCTTATTTGATAGGTAGCGGTTCTCGTGTTTGAAAGGCATCCTCTATCATCGACGATCATCTCGCTAGGTCTCTTATACTAAGCTGAGTCTGTAGCCTCGTGATGACACAGCTTTTATACATAGTCTCATCATCCAAAATGGGCTTAAAATGCATTAAATATCATGAAATATGTCAAATATATGCTTGTGTTTTTTACATGTGTATTTTAGGTACGGATATTGAGAAAATGACAAAAGATCACAAGAAACAAGCAAAAACGAACACGGGAAACGAAGCCGCACAATAAACCAAGCCCTAATGTGGATTTCCCAAGAATAACCCTTGAAGAATTGAATATTGTACAAGAAGGGTCCTCCAATATTGAATAACTTACACTTTAAACCCTTGTTTATTCATATTTACAAGATTGGTCCTTAAAGTTTGTCAAATTTACAAAAAGGGCCCTCCACTTTGAAGAATTGGCAAGAATGGTCCCTCCAATTTGAAGACTTGTCAATAATAGTCCTCCAAGAAGTCAACAAACAAGCCAACACCTTGAAGAATGAAGATGTGCCAAAATTATCCCTTCAAATATCAAAACATGGCAAGAAATACCCTTTAAAACATTTTGGAAAAAGTTTGGTGGCCAAGATAGAAAAAACCAAACTTATTTACAAAGGGAAAAACGTTTAAGGCTGATTAAACACAAAATGAACGAAGATAGAAAGAAGAGGAGGAATTTCTACCAAACATCCAAACAAACCTAGACCAGTGGTGGGCTGCCAAGTGTCCCATTCACTTTTTAAACCAATGAGAACCCACCAAATCGCCACCTCACTCTCCACTCAGCTTTTATTAACTAACTTAACTGATTAGTTTAATAAAACGCGCTAAACATATTTTCAAACATTAATCCAGATTAAATCCATCACTATTCACCGTATGAACAAATTTGGGTTTTCCTTAATTACTTGTAATTAGGCCATGAAATTGTCCAGAATTATGATTAATGGTCCCTTAATCATAACCCAACTCCCAAATCACTTGCCACCTCACCACAAGAGTCACATGAATGGTGCCCTGCTACACGTTTGAAGAAGTTGACAAAATTGTGCCAGCCATCCTACCACACATTCAAGCTTACAACTTAAGCTTAATATGGACCCTTGATCACATTTCAACAGCTATACAGGCCACAAACTGCCAAGAAAAGTTCACAAGAGTTCAAGTTTTTCAAAATCCTCAAGGGCAATTCAGGGACTTTACAACTTAGGGTTTACGTTTTGTATGCTTTCTAGTTCATCATTGTAGCCTATATAAAGGCAAAGGGCTGCAACATTAGTCTTTGCTCTTGGTTTTTCCTTTACAAATATGTAAATCCTTCTTTCATTTTAATGAGAAAGTGTTTGATATTGCTGATGAAATCCAAGTGACAAACTTATTCTTTGCTTGTTTATGTTATATGTTTGTGATTGGTAAGACTCAAAACTTGTTTTTAAACATTGTGCAAGAAATTGCATAAGTTTCCAAAACTTGATATTTTGCTAAGTTCTTGGTTCAAACCCTTGGAATTTTTGGATTGCAAGTGATTATAGCACCCTGATAAGACGATTATCAAGGTGTTGTAAGCTTGTGGTTTGGGGATAATCAAGGAGTGGGAACAAGTTTGCATTAATCAAGCTTTTTCCATTTTTCTTTTTTATATGAATTGTGCCTTTAACCTTATTGATTCTTAGCAGGTTGTTGGGTCAAAAAGTTGATGTGGCAGAAACTCAAAATCAAAGAAAACATGAAGACATTTGTTCAAGCGTTGTCAAGAGTAAATCAGACGTTGACAAGAGTAACTTAAGCGTTGACAGAAGTCAAACGCAGTCAACAAAGTCAAACGCTGATGGATGTTGAAGATTTGATGGAGAAATCTATTTAGGGAATATATTGAGTATATTATTTATAATATACACAATATATAGTTTATCTAAATAGAATATTTAGATGTTTATTTGATATTATCTCTTGTAGATTCTGTTCCTTCCACTATAAAAGGAACAAGGGTCTTAGGTTTTATTCATATAATTCATTCACAATGTAAACCTAAAGTGTGTGTCGACTAGACGTGGGATTTAATTTATACACGTCTAGTGATTGTTGATTATCAATATAATTAACAATCCAATTGTGTTTTAATTCATGTTATTGTGCCTAAACACCTTGTTAATGTGTCGTGTTCTAATTCCGCTTTGATTGTATAATCATATGAACATGATGCATTCCTAGTTGCTTCAAAGATCCGGAAACCAAGGTTTCCACAATTGGTATCAGAGCCTCGTGGCTCGTGATGCTAGGACCAACAAGGTGTTCGTGTATGGTGAAAAGAAGAAAAATCCGTCTAGGGTTTTTCTAGACGTTTTTGTGTGCGCAGCAGTATTCAGAAGGTCATAACTTTTGATTGAACCGTTGGATCGTCATGAAATTTTATATGTGTGTTCTACATACATAGATCTAAACATCCACCGGAGGGATTGTCGAGTTTTATCCCCAGGCAAAAGTTATTAGGCGTCAAAGTGGGCTGCAGTGATGATTTTCAGATTTTCAGATTTGCATGAAATCATGATTTAGGGTTTCAACAAACCCTAGATCGATTCTATACAGAAAAGAAGACATGTTGTTAGCTTTGGGGAATCAGTTCTTCATGAACTGGTGATGAACCCTAGCAACATGATTGCAGCAAATCAAATCGTAGGCAGCATGGTTGAAGTTGTGTTAAATTATTAGGGTTTGTCATAAACCCTAGATCCACGTTTGGGTGTGAAGGCTGCCTACAGTACAAGTTGTTTGTCCTCATGTTCGTTCACATAAGGATAAATCATTCACGTGTAGCAGTTCTGATATAGTCCTAATATGTTGCTGTGTGATGTTCGATTGGATTATTCAGAAGGGAAAACAAGTATTGCTTAACAATGTTACTTCTGTTCACACGGTTACAAGATTTTCTAATGGTGGAGTAATAGTTGTGTTCACACGGTTACCATATCATAATTGGTTAATTCGTTTCTGTCCATGATATATTCAAAAGAAGTGGTTTTTGATTGGCTATTCAAGTTGGTGTTCACACGGTACAAGATTTTTCATTGGTGGAAAGAACCTAAATTCACATGATTAGTTATGGTGGACCTGCAGGCACATGATCAAAACCCATTCAAAAACGTGAGTCTTTTGATGAATTTATTTGGTACAATTATCCAAAAATTGAAAGGGTGACGTGATAATTATTAGGACATGGAGGTCAGTTGTATATTCTTTGATGAGTTAAGCATAACGATCTTTTAGAAAGAACAGGAGTGTGATCTATCAAGTTTGGGATATTTACATAGGGATATAAACTTGGTAATCACATATTCAGAGATCACGGTTTAAATTTGGATGTGATTTATTGCCCTAAAGGACGAGACGCTGACAAGAATGGTATTAACGCTGACAGGAAGGAATTTGACGCTGACAGAATAAGTCAACGCTGATAGAGTTGACAGTGTCGTCCGATATATAAACTTCAACGCTGATAAGTATTGTCCGATATTGGACAATACATCTGCCAAAGATATTGGACAGAAGAGGATATTGGACAACACAAGGTTTGCTGCTGTTTGAGAAAATTAGTACGTTTTGAGCACACAAAAAGGAGGAAAATACACACGAAGGTACATGGAATCTCCGTTTTAATATAGAATATCATGTTGACATTTATGGCTCGGATATTTTTGAAAGGAATTAATGATCTTAAAGCGAGTTAGCAACTATTCGTGAGAATTTGATGGATATTTTAAACTATGTAATCGGGATAGCCTTGTGAAAGAGTTATCCGTTTCCATACTTTTACATATGGTATGAAGATGTTATTCCATTAAATTCATCATGAAGAGATGTTAGCTTAAGGGGAAGAATTCTTATGGTAAGTTTGATGATTGAAGAAGATTTTCGCGAGTTTGTGTTCTATCATATCTTAAAGTCATGCACTCCCAGTCATAGACTTTAAAGATAACTTGTTCGTGCTTTACATGATTGCTGATGAAGGCTTGTCATAACACTTGAAGGAGTTACATTATCGTGCTCAGTGTCTCACAAAGGATGAGAATATTGACAAGAGATCGAGGTCTACTTATACTTAGCTCCATGAGTATAAGTTCTTAGTCACATGGATAGTACAAGACATGGAACACAAGGTTGGGTTATTCTACTTCTACATCAAATATAGTATATTAATTGTTCTTCAAGATCATTACACAGAGCCTACATCTGGAGAATCTTCAACATTGCAACATTGTTTACTTCCTTGTTGATGTGACAAAAAGGGGAAGAAAATACGTGTTACACTTGAGGGGAAGCAATTTGAAGATCATGTACAACTTACAAGAGATACACATAGAGTTTTGCCAATATCAACTAGGGGAAGATTGTTGGGTCAAAAAGTTGATGTGGCAGAAACTCAAAATCAAAGAAAACATGAAGACATTTGTTCAAGCGTTGTCAAGAGTAAATCAGACGTTGACAAGAGTAACTTAAGCGTTGACAGAAGTCAAATGCAGTCAACAAAGTCAAACGCTGATGGATGTTGAAGATTTGATGGAGAAATCTATTTAGGGAATATATTGAGTATATTATTTATAATATACACAATATATAGTTTATCTAAATAGAATATTTAGATGTTTATTTGATATTATCTCTTTTAGATTTTGTTCCTTCCACTATAAAAGGAACAAGGGTCTTAGGTTTTATTCATATAATTCATTCACAATCTAAACCTAAAGTGTGTGTCGACTAGACGTGGGATTCAATGTATACACGTCTAGTGATTGTTGATTATCAATATAATTAACAATCCAATTGTGTTTTAATTCATGTTATTGTGCCTAAACACCTTGTTAATGTGTCGTGTTCTAATTCCACTTTGATTGTATAATCATATGAACATGATGCATTCCTAGTTGCTTCAAAGATCCGGAAACCAAGGTTTCTACACAGGTGTTACTGAAAGCTTGTGTCTTGTTTAGTAGACACATCAACTCAAAAATTCGTGAGCGTGGATGTACATTCATGAGGTTTGAGCCCTTTTACCCAAAATCTGTCAAAAGTACTTGATTTTTGATATTTTGTGTTCTGCTATTATAATTGTTGTTCTTGTGGCTTGAATTTGCTTGATACTGCATAATATTGATGATATGATGCTAGATTAGGCTTGGGATAAACTGAATCACACATTTGCTTTGTTAAAATTGGATTTAAAAAGTTAAGGGGTGTTTGGGCTTACTGATTTAGGCTTGCAAATTGATTTTGAGTAGGTGTTAAGTGTTGTTTATTGCTTGTATCTGATAAATAATTGGTTGTGTGCTATCGACTGCAAGTTTTCTGCTTGTTTTGACCTAAGATCTTGGTAACACATAGATTGTATGCATGCTTAGGGCTAACAAGTGATTAAATCAAGTTTATATAACCTGTTAAAGAGATTTGAGGGTTTGAATCTGGTCTTGTGGTCAAGTATATCAGCAAAGTTTGAAATCTTCTTGTTCTTGTTCATCAGTAACTTTCTTTGCCTTGAATATTTGTCTAACTTTAAATCATTGCATGAAACCATTTAATTTATGTTCATTTTAAATAATCTAAGCTGTTGTGTGCATTTGGTTCAATTTGGTTGGCTTATTTTTGCTAAAACTGCTTATTAAGTTCATAACTGCTTATGTTCATGTCTGGTGCATATCTGGTGATCTTTTGATTAAACTGTATCAATTGGCTTGTTGAAATTGTGTTTTCGTGATTGCTATTGACTCCTTACAACCCACTGGTTATAAGGGTGCCTTTGTGTGGCTTGAATCCAACAAAAATCCATATAAGAAAAAAAGTCAAAATAGTCAAGCAGTGGGAACCCCTTTCTCCTGTTGCTAGCCACTGCTAGTGTTATTTGGTCATCAGCTTATTCATAAGCTATTCTAGCTTATTTTGACTTGCAACAACTTATTTTTTGTGATCAATCTTCCTTATTTGACCCATTGAACTGATCTGGAGCATATTAGGGTTTGACTTTTAGGTTTGACTAGAAAACCAATTGACTTGACTTTTTCGTAAGTGCTTATTTGCTTATTCCAGCTTATTTAGTATGCTTATTTGAAAACTTTTTGATTATTTTGCTTAATTAAGTCATTTAAAACCTTTTGCAACTTGAATCAGCACTTGAGGTAGCCTAGAACTCAAACGACTATTTTGTCGTTTTGTGAAGAGATCTTTTGCTTATTTCAGGCTTGTTTCTTGGGCTTTTCGAAATTTATTTTCACAGATCTCTTTAGTATCCCAAAAGAAGCTTGTGTGTCAAATTAGAGCTTACGGCATTAGCTTATGGCTTAATAAGGCCAAAAAGCCTATTAAGAATAAGCTGTTGACAATTAAGCTGTGATAAGCTCACTTTCAGCTTTTGGGCCTTCAGAGTTTTGTGCTTAAAATCAAATTTTAAGTCAAGTAGGTGATTTTGGGCTTATTTGGTGGACTTTTTCTTATTGGGCCAAATCTAAGCCCATTAAGGGTCTGTTTTGTCATTTAGCCCATTTTAAGGCCCAATAGGGGTATTTTGGTAATTTCAAGTTCATTTCTGTGTTATTTAGGTTAAAATAATCTACTTTTCAACTTTTTAGATTTTTTTTTAAAATTTTGGATTTTTAATATTATTTTATTATTAAGAATTAAATTTTAGATTTTTGCAAGTTTTTCATTTTTCCTAGTTCAAATACATTAAGTTAGGAATTTTAAAATTTTTAGATTAATTTTAGTGTCATTTATTAATTTTTAGAATTATTTTATGTTCTTAGAGTTTTTAATCATTTTTAAATAGTTTTAATTAATTTTAAAATTTTCAAAAATAGTTTTAAACTTAGTTAAGTCATTTTAGAGGTTTACAAAGTGAAAAATCTCATTTTGGGTTTTTTGTTAATTAAATTGATTTTTTGGGCTTTAATTAGCATTAAAAAATTAATATTTAATTAAATAAAAGGTTTGAGTGATTTTTGATTTTTTGTAAACTCTAATTATATTTTTTGGATTTATTGCAATTTTCTAGGAATTTTTAGGTTAATTTTTAAATTTAGTCACTTTTTACGGTTTTACATGTACAAGTTTTCGTCATAGTTTAATTCATAATCGTAAGCGTCATCCTTTTCTATCCTTTCTCTTTTTCTTTCTCATCAATATAATCTCAAACACTTCATATCTTTACACAATACACTTGCCTCCTTGGGAAACGAACTTGAACTTAATTTGGTCATTAGTGCTTGGTTTTCCTAAACCGACACTTAATACTTGCCACTTTTACGCCTTTTTTCTAAAAGGTCATATTTTACTTCTATCATTTTGGCGCCGCTGCCGGGGAGGCGTGTTGTGTTTTGATTTGAACAATTGTTGTTTTTATACTAGCCATAATAGCTAATTGTATTAGTAGCACTCTACTAATACGTATTATTGGTTTTCGTTTTTTTTTGTGTGAATATTACTATATTGTATACGTAGAACAATAAATTCACAAGTACTCCAAAAGTGTGAAAACACAACCTTGATTCGGGATTTCATCACTCGATCATTGTATTCGAATCTCAAACAAAGAAAAAAGGCAAAATAGATAATTACTTTCGTGAAGCTTAATTTTGACAAACACAAACTATAAGGTGGGTATAAGGCGGGTATTATAAAATATACCCTAAGGAGAAAGTCTCTTAAGTGCTTCGCGCCTCCTCGTTTCCCCGCTTGCTTGTGCGTGTTCAGATAAAAAGGGCTAATCGAGGGTTTGCCAACCAAAGTATTATCTAAGTATCATATATATATTCTTGGTTTCATTTGATTAAAACCTCTTGAACGTTTTGTTGTTCCACCAACGTTCTAAAGTCATCGAAGGCGTTCAGTTCACGTGATTGTTTTCATTCTTTGAGGCTCCTTTAATCAACATATTTGATTTGAGGATAGATTTGTAGATTTTTGTCTACTTAATACATTCACCAAAATCCAAAAAAGGGTAAAAACAATCAAAAACCACAAAAAAATTGGAAAAATTAAAAACACCAAAAAGAATCTTCTTTGCTCATCCCCACGTTGTACGTGACGTTTATGCTTACTCGTAATCAAGCAAGACATGCACGTAAACGAAAAAACCGAAAGGAGACCACACCTAACCTTTCTAGTGAGGAGTCTCCTATTGACGAACCTATCGTATAAGAAGAACCAACCATGGCTAATCGAACTATGATGGAGTTATTTCAAGCACCCACCGAGGGTTATGGAGAGGCTATTGTGATTCCCGCCATCCTTGCGGAAAATTTTGAAGTGAAAACGGGTTTGTTGTCGATGATCCAAAACAACAAATTCCGTGGTGATGAAAAGGACAACCTGCACAACAATATCCGCCAATTTAATCGTCTTACCGCCACTTGCAAGTTTAAGGATGTTGCTCATGACTCGACTAAGATGATGCTTTTTCCGTATTCCTTAACGGGGCCCGCTAAAATTTGGTTAGAGAAAGAGCCACCCAATTCTATATTGACGTGGAAGGATCTCGTTTCAAAATTTGTGAACCAATTTTTCCCGCCCTCTAAGACTACGCATTTGAAAAATGAGATTTCAAAATTTTCACAAGAATTTAATGAGAGTTTTTCTACGGCTTGGAATCGGTGTAAGGAAATGTTACATGAGTGTCCTCATCATGGATTTTCTGACTTGCATCAAATTGACACATTTTACAATGGATTGAATGATGATGAGAGAGATTATCTTAATGCCGCCGCGGGTGGTAATTTTTTTGTGTAAGACCGTTGAGGAAGCGTTGTTGATTATTTAGAATAGGTCTAAAGTCTATAGTCCTCGTAACACATCGAGTGTTCGTAAGGTTTCGTCTTCGACTTCACATTCATTGTCCAATACCATCGATGCTTGCCAAATTGAGGCAAATTTGGAAAACAAAATCTTTGATAAGCTTAAAGGTCTTTTAATTGAATTCAAAGTTGGTGAACAAAGTGCTCCCGCTACGGCTAAAGCGGTTAAGGTTTCATGCATGTATTGTGGTGGAGGTCATGATTTCTCCTAGTGCATTCCCAACAGTGGTAACACTTCGAGTGCCTACGCGGCCATGAGAACTTACAACCAAAACGGTCAAGTTACCCGCTCTAATCAAATGACTCCACCGGGTTTTGCTCCCAATCAAAATGTTAACAACAACTATCGAAACAATAAAGTTGGTTACAAAAACAATTACAAGGGTAACAACTATGGGAATCAAGGGGCTAATAACAATCAAGTTTCAAAAAAAAATCAAAACAATGATTTTCAAAACAACAACAAGAGTTTGCAAACTTTGAAAGATCTTCCAAATGAATTTATTGAATACGCAAATGGAAACGATGCTAGGTTTGATAATATTCAAAGAGAGATCATTACCCTAAGATTCGAGTTTAAGAATGACTTGAAAAAGGAGTTGAAAATGAGTTAGCAAAAGAGCTTAAGATCCATACAAACAAAATGGAGGGAAATGTAACTAGGTTACAACAAAACCAACAAAAGATGGAACAAAAGATGCTTAAGGCCGATAAGAGGCAATCTATGTTTGAGGATAAAATTTCATCCATGTTTAAGGCTCTAATGTGTAAACCGTCTTCGAGTAGTCTTCCTAGCAACACCATATCTAACCCTAAGGGAGAGATGAAAGTGATTACCACATGAAGTGGTAAGACACTTAAGGAACCGACTCCTCAACCAATTACTCCAACGGTGGAGGAAATTGAGGAAGAACCCGAGGTGGTGGTCGAAAAGGAGCATGTCCCAATCCCACGAAGTACCGCTCATGCCACACCTACGGTTGACCCATTACCATCATTGGAACCCGATATTCCAAAGGCTATGCCTATGCCTCAACCCACACCACCTTTTCCCTATCCATCGAGACTTAGGAAGGAGAAACGTCAAGAGCGCGACAATTACCAATTTGAGATTTTTATGAAAATGTTTCGTGATTTGCATTTCAATATAAGTTTTGCCGATGCTTTGGTCATGATTCCTCGATTTGCCGCTAACTTTAAGAGTATGTTAAACAACAAGGAGAAATTGCAACAATTTTCTAGTTTTTCATCGGTTTATCTTAACCCATACCTCAAAAAGTCGGTGATCCCGATAAATTCTTTATTCCATTTGCAATCCAAGATATGGAAGAATGCTATGCCTTGGCCGATCTTGGTGGTATTATTAACTTGATGCCACTTGCAATCTTCAAGTACCTCAATCTTCCTAATCTTACTCCTTCACTAATGTCGATCGAATTGGCCGATCATTCCACTATTCCCGCATGTGGATTGGTCGAAGACGTTTTTGTGAAAGTTGGAAAGTTCTATTATCCGATAGACTTTATCTTTGTCAATATTCCCACAGATCCTCAAGTTCCTCTTATTTTAGGTCGTTCGTTTTTAGGTACGTCTATGGCATTGATTGATGTGCATGCTAGAAAGATCACCTTACATGTCAACGACGAGGAACTTGTTATTAACGCAACTCAAAATTCTCCAATTTCTCATGTTTATTCTGTCGCAACAATAAACCTCGTTGATATGATCGACGTTGTTTGCGTGGAATTTTCACAAGAAGTATTAGGTTTTGGTGACGATGAAAATAGTGGCAATCCCACTATGCTTGATCCCATTCTTGATAATTCGACACCATCCTTCACTCCATTTGAAGGTGGTGGTTTTACGTTGGAAGAATTTGATGTTACACGTACTTGCGACGAAGACCTCGACAATGATGAGGACTTCTCGATTATCAAGGATTTCCTTAAGGATTTCCTATTTCCTCCACCCGAGGAGGTTATGAGTATCGAGCCTAAATCTTCAATTGAGGAACCACCAATCCTCGAGTTGAAAGATTTACCCCCTCATCTTGAATATGTATTTTTGGAAGAGGACGACAAGTTGCCGGTTATTATTGTGAAAGATCTTTCGGATGATGAAAAAACCGCACTTGTCGATGTTCTAAAGGATCACAAAGGGGCAATTGCGTGGAAATTATCCGACATTAAGGGGATCGATCCCAAATTTTTTACCCACAAAATCTTAATAGTGGAAGACTACAAACCCGCAATCCAATGTCAAAGGAGGGTGAACCCCAAAATTCACGACGTCATCAAAAAGGAAGTGCTTAAACTCCTTGACGCAGGAATGATTTACCCTATATCCGATAGCCCTTGGGTGAGTCCTATTCATTGTGTCCCTAAGAAGGGAGGAATGACCGTTGTGACAAACGATGCCAACGAGTTAATTCCAACTTGACTCGTGACCGGTTGGAGAGTGTGTATCGACTATCGTAAGTTGAATGACGCCACTCGTAAAGACCATTTTCCCTTGCCCTTCATGGACCAAATGTTGTAGCGTCTTGCGGGAAACGATTTCTATTGCTTTTTAGATGGTTTTTCCGGTTAGTTCCAAATCCTCATCGATCCTCGTGATCAATAAAAAACTACGTTTACGTGTCCGTATGGAACATTTGCCTATCGTAGAATGCGATTCGGACTTTGCAATGCACCGGGAAACTTTCAAAGGTGCATGATGGCTATTTTCATGATATGATCGAGAAGACGATGGATGTCTTTATGGATGATTTTTCCGTGTTTAGTTGGTCATTCACTTCGTGTTTGTCGAAGCTTGAGAGAATGTTGAAACGTTGGGAGGAAACCAACCTTGTGCTAAATTGGGAAAAATGTCATTTCATGGTTAAGGAAGGAATCGTCTTAGGGCACAAGATCTCAAAAGCGGGGATTTAGGTAGACAAAGTTAAGGTAGACGTCATCGCCAAATTACCTCATCCCAAAACCGTCAAGGGAGTTAGGAGTTTCCTAGGCCACGCGGGCTTTTATCGTCGATTCATCAAGGATTTTTCAAAGATTTCTCGACCTATTACACATCTCCTTGAAAAAGATGATCCTTTTGTCTTTAACCAAGATTGTGTACGAGCCTTTGAAATCCTTAAGAGGAAACTTAACGAAGCTCCCATTCTTGTTGCTCCCAATTGGAACCTCCCCTTTGAGCTCATGTGTGATGCCAGTGACTACGCTATTGGGGCCGTATTGGGGTAACGTCATGAAAAACATTTCTTGCCTATTCACTATGCTAGCAAGACGCTGACCGAGGCTCAACTTAAATACACTACAACGGAAAAGGAATTCCTTGCCGTGTTGTATGCATTTGAGAAATTCCGACCTTATCTCGTCTTGACTCGATGCATAGTGTATACGGATCACTCGGCTATCAAGTATCTCATGGCTAAACAAGATGCAAAGCCGAGATTACTTCGTTGGATTCTCCTCCTACAAGAATCTGATGTCGAAATCCTTGACAGAAAAGGAGCCGAGAATCTAGTGGCCGATCATCTTTCTCGTTTAGAAGATCCTCACCAAAGTGTTTACGAGCCAAAAGAAATCACCGAAACATTTCCTCTCGAGACACTTGGTGTAGTGAATTCTAAGCTTGATTCATCCACCCCATGGTTTACGGCTATCGCAAATTACCATGCGGGCAACTTCATCATTAAGGGTATGTGATTGTAGGAAAAATTACACCTCTTGTTTAGGAAACAAAAGAGCGTAAATGAGCGTAAAGTATTAAGTGATGATTTAGGAAAATCAAGCACTAATGACCCAATTAAGTTCGTTTCCCAAGGAGGTATATGTGTGTGATTAAGATGTAAAGATATTTGAGATTAATATTGATAAAGAAGGGATGAGAAAATAGAATGACGGATATGTGAAAATTATTACTACGACGACTAATTTAAAAACCGTAAAAAGTGCTAAAAAAATTAATTCTAAAAATTCCCAAAAAATTACTAAGAGTTTACAAATGATCAAAACTTTTTCAAACCTTTTAATTTATTAAATACTAATTTTTAAATGCTAATTAAAGCCCTAACTATCCAATTAATTATTAAAAAGTCCAAATAAAGATTTTTCACTTTGTAAACCTCTTAAATGACTTAAAAAGACTAAAAAAATTTTTTATAAATTTTTAAACTCAGGAAAACTATTTTTAAATGATTAAAAACTATTAAAATATTAAAATAATTCTAGAAATTAAGAAAATGTTTAATCTAAGTGTTTTAAAAATCCTAGTTTAATGTATTTGACCTAAGAAAAATATTAAAGTTGCAAAAATGTGAAAAATGAAATTTAATAATAAAATAATATTAAAATATTATTAAAAATTCAAAAATTATAAAAAATTCTAAAAACTTGCAAACTAGTTTATTTTAACCTAAATTAACAGAAAATGAAAGTGAAATTACCAAAATACCCCTAACGGGCTCCCAAATGGGCTAAAAACAAAAACAGTCCAAATGAAATGGGCTTTTTGGCCCAATAAGTTCAAAGTCAACCAAATAAGTTGAAAATCACTAGTCCAGCTTAAAATTCAATTCTAAACACAAAAGTCTGAAGGCCCAAAAGCTGAATGTAACCTTATCACAGCTTAATGGTATAATAGCTTATTCTTATTGAGCTTTTTGGCCCATTAAGAAATAAGCCAATGCCATAAGCTCAGATTTGACACACAACCTTCTTTTGAGATGCCTAAGAGATCTGTGAAAAGAAATTTCAAATAGGCTCAACCAATAAGTTAGAAATAAGCAAAGTAAGTTTTCACTAAAAGACAAAATAGTTGACTTAGAGTTCTAGACCACCTCAGACCTTGAAATAAGTTGCAAAAGACTCTAAATGACTTAATTAAGACAAACAACAAAGGAAAGTTCAATAAGCCAAGCCAAATAAGCTGAATAAGCTGTTAAGCACATATATAAAAGTCAAAGTTATTGGTTTTCTAGGCAAAGCTCAAAGTCAACCCCTCAAATGCTCCAATATGAACAAATGGGTCAAATAAGTAACACCTATTACAAATTCAAAGTTATTGCAGGTTTAATTAAGCTAGAATATCTTATTGATAAGCACAAGGTGAAATAACACTAGTAGTGGCTAGCAGTAGGGGAAAGGAGTTCCCATTGTTTTGACTATTTGACTTGCTTTTTTAGAGAGATCCAGTTGGATTCAATGGAAAACAAAGGCACCCTTGTAATCAGTCGATCACAAGGAGTCAATATCAATCAACAAATCACAATTTGGTTAAGCCAATAAGCACTAAATAAGCAAACAGTCACCAGATATGATACAGACTTGCAAAATAAGCAGTTATGAACTAAAAAGCAGTTTTAGCATGAATAAGCCAACCAAATTGAACCATATGCATACACAAGCTATAATAAAGTCCAATAAGCACAATCAAACTTGTTTCAAGCTCTGGATCAAAGATTAGAAGCAGATTCAAGCACAAACA
This sequence comes from Glebionis coronaria, assembly GCA_025667525.1. Lineage (NCBI taxonomy): Eukaryota > Viridiplantae > Streptophyta > Magnoliopsida > Asterales > Asteraceae > Glebionis > Glebionis coronaria. The sequence continues at coordinate 269,198,462 of CM046878.1, forward strand.
GTTACTGATGAACAAAGGCACTTTTTCAAAACCCTTTTGCTGATCTATTTGACCACCAATCCAATTTCAAACCCTCAAATCCCTTTCCCTGGTTAAGTTAACTAAAACTTAGCACTTGTTAACCCTAGTCTACCCTTAGATCTAGGTGTCCCCAAAATTTTAGCCAAAATTTCCAAGTAAATCAGATTTTATAGAGCTTTGTTGGATTACGATGATTCAAACCACAATATGAGCAGATAAGTGACCAAATACACCAGGTAAACAATAACCACCACAAAAGGAAAAACAAACAACTACTCAAGTTTCCTTAAACCTTAGTAGATCAGTTAACCCAAACACCCCTTTGGAATCTAATTTCTCAAATTTTCAAAGGATTGCTATGATTTAACCCTCAAACCAAGATCTAATCAACCCTAACAACAATAATCCAAACCTCAGAAACACAAATCAAACACAAATACACAGATTCACATACCAAAATCCAAAATCACCATAAATCATGCAATATTTTAGAAAAGTAAAAGAGATGCAAACCTCTAAAATGCACATCCACACTTTGGAATGTTTGAGCTTAGATGCTAGCAAGAACAAACACCATCTTCCACAGCTGCTAAGAACAACAAACCACAAAAGTGAACTCAAAACATATTATACGTTGGTTTTTGAAAACAAGTGTTTTAAACCTTAAAACCTTTTCTCAAAATCAATCAAACATGTAAATGGAACTCAGATTTCAGCTAATCAAATACCAAACTTTCATAAAACACAAAAGGGAATTCTGTTGTCCCAAATAATATAATGATAGATTAAGAAATGAGATGGAAAAGATATGAATTTTAGAGAGAGAAATTAGTGAGAGAAAGTAGAGAGAAGGAGATGATTAACTTGGTGAATATTAGATTAGAGAATATTAGAGTTCTAATGACCATCCACCCTTCCTAACATGCTAGGAAGGGCCTTATATAGCCGGGCTTACATGTAACCATAATGGGCTATATTGTTTGGATCGGGCTTGTCTTTTGGGCTTTAAGTAGCTTAAATCCAAGCCCGTGAACCACGAATATTTGACTAACCATCACAACGTTCTAATAAATATTACAATAGAAACCTATAACCGAACATTCTTGTTTGACTCAATATTTTGAGGCTAACAATCTCACCCAATGTGAGGTCATTCCTCTTTGATATTTGGATTCCAATGGAGATTTATGAATTTCGTCATAAATGAGTCTTGAACGTGTAACAATAGTCTTGTTCCTTCATGCTGTGATCTTTGAGCATTTGTCATTGTCTTTCGACTTAGTCTTATATCTTGAAATCTTCAAATCATTTTTTACTTGTCTTTGCCATCTTGCGATCTTGTGTCTTTATCCACATGCTCACAGTATTAATTGTTGAATAAGTCTTTGGGCATGAATATGTGGTTTTGAATCATTGACTTTGTTGAGTACACCGTGACGCCACCTTCTCGAGACAAAACATAGACACGGACTGAATGGCTTTGACATTCGTCCTAGATCGGTAGCGTTTTACCTCCGGTCGGTGAAGACCGTTATACGATATTAAATACCGTACCTATGATTAGGTAGATTCAATTAAGAATCTCCTTGACAGGGTTTCGCGGTTGTACTATCCGTTCTCTTTACTCGACCGTCTCAAAGCAAGACTGCAAACATAAAGAGTGAATCAATTGGATAAATATCCATTTGATTAAAGTCGTCAATTCAAATTCCTGGAACAAGTTTGATTCATTAAGAATCTTACCATTGTTGCTTTCAAGTTGACACAAGTTTGATTCATAAGAATCTCACAAGTCACCTACCGTAGCGCTGTTTGATGTTGACGCTAGATGGATTTCCATTCGTCAATGTGAATATTAATGAATATCACTCTGAATGTTCTGGCAAGACCATAAAGATATTGCGTAGAAACCTGAAACGAGTTTGAATCAATTCAGAATCAAACCACTGTTGCTTTTCAGTTTTACATATGTTCAATTCATAAAAAATCTTGCATATGACCTACCGTAGTGCTGTTTGATGTTAACACTGGAAGGATTTCCACTCATCATTGTGAATACTAAGTAGTATCACTCTGAGTGTTCTAGGAATATCGCAAGGATATAGCGTAGGACTCTATTTATCTTCATCCGTGTGTCCTAACGAGATTTGGTTGATCTCTTGGCTCTAGACTCGATTTATGCACTTTTAGTGGTCGGAGGTTGGAGAAATTGCCACCTATTCAATATCAACTATCTCGGAGTGAGAAAGTCAATCGAAGTCGTGTTGATCTCCGTGACAATAAAACAAACTTCTTTTGAGAGAAGCCTGAGTAGTTAGGAAAGGGTTGTGCTTCACATCACTGGGTCCATGATGAGTTGACCCAGTTTCTGCCTAAGTTGTATGGAGGGCTTCTTTCTTTACACCCTTTATCCTTACATTTATTTTTCATTCTTCAACCCCTTCAATGCTTACCAAGACATCATTAATAGCACATTGTTGTGATTGTTCCAGTGCTATCATCAGTACTTAGTCGGCATTTAGCTTCGTTCACATTCTACTCTATCTTTCCTAAGGACTTCTAATAATCTATTGGATTGTCCGTGGGAAGATCCCTCCGGTTCTGGTTAGATCATAGGACTTAAACCTAACCACCCTTTTGACACCAATAACGTCGTGAATTAAAGATGTTGTGGGTTTTTTGATCGAAACCATGAGTGACTGAGTCTTTAGATCACATTTTAATCACATTTTCTCCCCTATCTCTAATATATAAAATCTTCTGATATTAGAGATACCAAATTTGATTAAAATATATTTTGAAAAATAGTCTTAAAAATCTTCAGGAGAAAAATGTGTCAAACTTAGCATGAAATTTGGAACGCTCCCCCTCAAAAATTGATCTAATGGAATTGTCATTACGAGGATTTGATCCACATTAAACTTTTGAGGATAGGAGTTGTTGAACACACAATTTTTGAAAGATTTTGAATATCATTGAAAAATTCTTGAAAAAATTGTATTCAACGCTTTTTGAAAAATCAATTCTTTTTGTCGAAAAGGTTTTTCGAAAGCATAAACTTGAGTTCATAGACTTTGAATGTCTTGACGAATCCACTCAAGTGTAAGAAGATTTAACTTCTTTTGCTAAGGGTAAGAGCACGAAATCGTACACTCCCCCGTGAATATAGTTCCGGGTTGCAATATGAAAGTGATTACAAGCCATTGTGTTGAACTCAAAACGTTGAATGTTTTGGGACAAGCTCAACCCAAGATAGATTGCTCTACCTGTTGTTGGAAATATTGTCCAAAAGAGACAATTTCCTTTTAAAAAAGATAGAAATGACATGTTTTGAAAAATATTTACAACTTTCATTCGAGCTTTATGTACATACCCGTGTCGTTATTGAGCGACATTTCTAGGCACATCCATATTATCGATAATGAAAGACATGTCGAGAAGAATATTTTTGGATTATCAAAGATTTTTTAATTTTGTATTTTTCTATTTCATTAATATTTACAAGTAGATGTTTGATAGATGAATCAAGCAGGCTTCTTTGCCATAACCTCCAGTTCTGCTGGAGTCAAACATCTCATACCAATTTGCCTAAGAAGATACGAAAACCTCTCTTTCGAAAGAGCTTTTGTAAACAAGTCAGCTAATTGGTAATCAGTTCCAACAAAGTATAATTCAACAATACCCTTTTCAATTTGTTACTTAATGAAGTGATATCTGACATCAATGTGCTTCATGCGGGAATGTTGTACCGGATTGCAGGAGATGGCTATGGCCGACTTTGAGTCACAGTAAATAGGTACTTTATCAAAGTGGAAGCCATAATCCGTGAGTTGTGTTCTCATCCAAAGAACTTGAGCACAACATGCAGATAGAGACACATACTCTGCTTCGGCTGATGAAAGTGACGTGCAATCCTGCTTCATGGAAGACCATCCCACAAGCTTATCTTGTCCTAGAAACTGTGCACCACCATAAGTACTTTTACGTGTATCAAGACACCCTGCATGATCAGAATCTGAATAGGCCGTTAGAAAGAAACCGGTTTCCCTCGAATACCAGAGTCCCATGTGAATGGTATTCTTAAGGTACCGAAAGATCCGTTTAACCTCCTTGAGGTGCTTTTCAGTGGGTCGTGCTTGATATCATGCACAATAGCATGTAGCATGATGTATATCAGGTCTGCTTGCTGTCAAGTACATGAGGGACCCGATCATGGAACGATATCTCGTTTGATCTATGGGTAATCCTTCCAAATCAGCATCTAGGGATGTGGTTGATAATGGTGTCCAAACGGGGTCACATGATGTCATACCATGCTTTGTGATTATCTGTTGACAATACTTAGCTTGGTTAATGAAGATACCACTTGGAGATTGGTGAACTTGAATTCCTAGAAAGAATTTTAGTTCGCCCATCATAGACATTTCAAAACTGTTGTGCATTACTTTTTCAAACCATTTTGAAAGTTTTGGGTTTGTAGACCCGAAAATAATGTCATCAACATAAATTTTCACAAGCAAAATGTCATCCCCATATTTATAAGTGAACAAAGTTAGATCAATGGAACCTTTTGAGAAACCTTTGGAGACCAGAAATTTCGAGAGCTCTTCGTACCACGCCCTTGGAGCTTGCTTGAGTCCATAAAGTGCTTTGTGAAGACGATAAACCTTGTCAGGATAATGAGGATTGACGAATCCTTCCGGCTGCGTGACATAGACTTATTCCTTCAAAGGACCATTAAGAAACGTCGTTTTTACATCCATTTGATAGACAATGAATCCCTTATATGCAGCATAAGCAAGAAAAATCCTGACCGCTTCCATTCGAGCTACTGGTGCAAATGATTCTTCAAAATCAATACCCTCTTTCTGTCCATACCCTTTAGCCACTAGCCTGGATTTATTCTTGATGATCGTGTTCTCTTCATCCATCTTGTTTTTCCAGATCCATCGAAGATTTAATGGTATTACATCGTATGGTCTGTCAACAAGTTCCCAGACTTTAAGTCTTTCAAATTGTTGAAGTTCATCCGTCATCGATTCAATCCAAGCATGATCAGCCATGGGTTCTTTGATGTTTTTTTGTTCAGCTAAACTCACGGCGAGTGCGAACATACAGACATCACCATCGGTGTGAAGCTATCGTCTTGTACGAACGGGCTGTGAAGGGTTTCCAATTACATGAACCAAAGGATGATCTCGTGTCCAATGATGTGTTGAAGGATGTCGTTGATAGAACGTATGCATATTTGATGGATCAACATAGCGAGTAGAAGACTCTCCAGTTTCGTGTATCGGTGTACCGAATGGGTTAATAAATTCGTCTTCGTCAGATAATGCATTGTCTGCTTGATTTGTGTTCTCTGGAGCAATGACAGTAGTTGTGGATGTTGTAGGATTGATTGTTGAAGTGATATTCTGAGGAGGTAAATCTGCAGCAATCCGTGTTGAAGTAGATGAAGTTGTATCCGGTTGTTGACGATGATCGGTATCATCATTCTTATCATGAGTGACAGCGGAAGACTTCGATACAACTTGTTTCTCCCCCATGAAATATTCATCATACATTGGTCCATATAACATTTCCAACTCTTCAATTATCGTGTCGACTGTCATATCAGCTCTAGGAACATATTTTGGAACCAGCGTTGAACTTGACGGTTCATTGCTGTGGTCTTGAGTTCCGAGTTCCGTGCGGTTGTGAACAGAAGTCGTTTGTCGTTGAGGATCAGGACTTAAACTATTTTGTTCAAGTGCCATTTCTTGTAATTCATCAAATCTGATGTGAATAGTCTTGACTAGCAATTTTGTTCTCTTGTTATACACTCTATATCTGGAACAAAGTATTATAAAAAGGGATTACAAAGTATTAGCCAAAATTTGGAACAAAGGGGCTCTCACATGTTGAGGCCTCCTTATATAGACGACTAAGGATGATTCTAGAATGGAAAAAAATACAGAAACCCTAGCTAGAAAATCCCAAATTTGCCCTTGAATGCTTCTAGATGCTTGGTGTGTTTTGAGCTATCAAATTTGATCCAAATCGTTCATTTATGCTTTAGGGGCATGTAATGAGCCTAAAGCGTTGATCTTGCCATGTAGCTTGCTTGGAGAGGAAGTTGTAATGTGATTGGGTAACGGGTTGAATGGTGGGGGCCATTAGTGAGTGGGGATTGGGATTTTAAGTGTGGGGTGAGTTTAGAAGCGTGTGAATTAAGCATGGCACAACGTAATTTCATTTTCACCTTTGTTTAAGTGGGTGGTAATTCTGGGTTCTTGATGGTGAATAGTAAAACATTTGATCCGAAATTAGGGGGTGGGATATGTTTGGCGCGTGTTTGTGCGTTTAAACTTTGGGAATTGGCAATATGAGTCCTTGTTCTTTGGCAGATCATGTATAACAAGTTTACTTCCCTAATAAAATTGTTTCCTTTGTTAAATAACTTCCATTTTTCCCACTTTGGCCACGAAAAGTTTGCAAAACAGATTCTAGGGCTTATTCCACTTTGGCATAATTACAACTTTAGTCCTTTTGATGTTTTAACCATATTTAAAGGACTCAAAGTGTAATATTCTTGAACTTCAAGGGCTTCTTTGAATCTTGGACTTTTTGAAGGACCATAATTGACAATTTAGTATTGTTGAGGGACTAAATTTGCCAATTCTTCAAACTTGGAGGACCTTTTTGTAATTTTGACAAACTTAAGTGACCAAACTTGTAATTATGAATATACAAGGGTATTAGGTGTCATTTATTCATAAATGAGGGCTCAATCTTGTACATATTCAAATCTTCAAGGGTTTTTCTTTGATAAATCCATAACTAGGGCCCGGTTCATTGTACGGCTTCGTTTCTCGTGTTCGTTTTTCCTTGTTTCTTGTGATCTTTTTGTCTTTTTCACGATATCCATACCTAAAATACACAATTAAACAAACACAAGCATATATATGGTATTTTTATGACATTTTATGCATTTAAAGCCCGAAAAGATCGATGAGATCATGTATAAATGCCATCTCATCACTCCCACATACTAAGCCATTTCCGTGCCCTCACGCAATGCTAGAATAAAGTATCTAAGCATCTCCAAAATTCAATTTTATTACCCTTTATTGAAAAGTAAAAACTTGCAACACTACTACGAAGATGTGTAAAGACATAATGTATGATTTTCATCACGAATGTGACTTTTAGGGTCAATAAATAGAAACAATTGAATGTCCCATAGAGTAAAGTTCGTCATCCTTGATTGTCATACATTCCATGCTAAGTGCAAAAACTAGATCATTGTTGGTACAAGTCACAATGCTAACACTACTCATACGTCCAAATTGTGTAATACTTTTTCTCCCCGCAATCCTAGTTATTATGAAAAGAAATGGGTTTCTAGATTTTTTTTAACTATTTGTCATGGATCATAAGTGATTCATATTGACTTATTTGAGTATTTATTAGTCCGAAAGTAAAGTAGCACGTTTTAATCAATATTAGCCGAAGGACAAAATCTTTTAAAACGGCTTCTCGCGTATCTCCTTAAGTTCATATCTTGACATAACTCGTTTCACGATTTGAGACCTCTCTCGGACCGATATTTTGCATGTACTTCATTCTTCAAATCTTGGGAAGACGTTCTTGAAATTATGGTTTTCTCTTCATATTTTGGAACTTCTTCACTTGACGTTTTTGAGAGATTCTTCATACTTGGACCACGACTTCATCATTTTTCTTCAATCTCTATTTTGGATTTTGATATACAACGATCCGCCTCCTTTTAGGACTTGGATATATTTATCCTCATACCTTGTTAGGGTCTTTTTGGATAGACTTTCTCCATGATCTTTAGGGGAGTATTGCTTTTCGTCGTGTGTCTCGATCCTTCATATTGATTTAGGAACAATGATACTTCACATCATCTTGGATCTTTAGCAACAAAATAGAGCTCCTCGTGCCTTGTTAGGGCCTTTTTGGATCTTCACCAATCTTCGCATCCCTCTTCAATAAGTTATGCCTCAGCTAAGAACTCTATTCAACCCCGAGCAACTTTTAAACGATCTTGTGCTAGAAGCTAAGTAACCTTTCAAATCGTACGACCTTACTTATTGAAATTATTTTTATTTCTAATGTATTGATCTTATGGGAGAAAAAGCCACAATTAAAAACATATGAGTTTTTGAAAAAACATTTTCATGTTCTACGTTTAGCATGATCGCTTGTCTAACTCTATCATTTCTCGTTCTTCACTATTTAAAGACCTCTAATTAAAGAGACTCGTGAATACTTAGCCATGCAAGTCAAAATTAAGCCAGATTTGGATTAACTTTCATTAAGAGTACATCAAAACGAAGTTTTGGGTTTTCAAGCCACCTATAGGATCTTGCACTTTCTTGGACTTTTTCATGTTTAGAGAATGCATTTTATAGTTCCCTTGATAAGTGACTTTCTAGGATCAATTATTGGAACTTGCGAAAAGTTCTTGTTCTTAACCCAAATGAGCTAAGACTTTCGCGTTTTAAAGTTCCCTATATAAAAGTCTAGCAAAACTTGATTCGAGCGGGTTAAGGAATGTAAAGGGCTCCAAACTCCCATCAAGTCAAAAATTAACTCTTATTCTACCCATCGGAAAACATACATTCGTGTCTTAAAAACACTTATGGAAAACTAAGAAAAATTTTAAAATTGGGCCATTTTTAGCCTTATTAGCAACAAAACAAAACAAAACGTTGAAAGTTGGAAAATGTGAGGGCGTAGCAAAGCAAGTATCTATTCACCCTCATACTAAAATTAAACATTGTCCTCAATGTTTCGAGTCTAAAGGTGGAGCACCCCCATACTAGAGACGAAGAGTCGAATGCTTAGGATCTAGCATGGAAAGGGTAATCAACAATATATCTAAAGTCGTTTATGAATTATGCTAAAAGATAATTGTTATAACAATAAAGGATATGTCATGGATTCGTGAAAAACTATTCAAGCAAACGATCTAGGCTCACGTAAACGAATACGGGAGCCTTCAATCATAGTGATGATGATTTAGATAACACATTCACAACCACGAGACAACGAGTTGGAAGGGCACAAATCCCCTCTCATTATTTATTAGAAAGCATAAAAAGGATAAGCATGGGATCTCCCCCACGAGGCACCTCGTTTTTTATTACCGAGTCATGAGCTCGACACGATCCCCTCAATGCTAACTATCATTGAGAAAAGTGACTTGGTCGAGGTCGTCCAACGAAGGAACTTCCCCACCAAAGTAGTGCTTAAGCCTATGTCCATTCACCTTGAAGTTAAGGCCATCATTTTGAGCTAGCTCGATGGTCGCATAAGGAAACACTTGTGTTATGGTGAAAGGACCCGACCAACGAGATTTCAATTTTCCGGAAAATATCTTTAATCGAGAGTTAAAAAGTAACACTTGATCACCAATGTTAAAAACCCGGTTTTTAATCTTTGCATCATGAAACGTTTTAGTCTTTTCTTTAACAATCAATGAATTTTCATAAACATTATCTCTTAATTCATCCAATTAATTTAATTGTATTTTCCGGTGATCTCCCGCGGTCTTCAAATCATAATTTGCATGCTTAAGGGCCCAATATGCCTTATGCTCCAATTCAATGGGAAAATGACAATTCTTTCCATAAACCAACTTATATGGAGTATAACCGATAGGTGTCTTATAAGCGGTCCTAAAGGCCCATAAAGCGTCATCGAGTTTGTCGGACCATGAAGCACGGTTTTCTCTAATCTACCTCTCTAAAATCCTCTTCAAAGCTCAGTTTGAAACCTCGACTTGCCCACTCGTTTGCGGGTGATAAGCCGTAGAAAGACGATGAGTAACTCCATATTTCTTTAAGACTTTCTCGAATTGGTCATTACAAAAATAGGTTCCACGATCGCTTATAATAGCACGAGGGGTTCCAAACCGAGAGAATAGTTGCTTCAAAAACTTCACTACCACATGAGCATCATTAGTAGGTAAAGCCTTAGCTTCCACCCACTTAGAAAGGTAGTCGACGGCGACGAGGATATACTTGTTACCATGAGACGATGGGAACGGCCCCATAAAGTCTATGCCCCAAATGTCGAAAATCTCACACACTTGAATTATGTTTTGTGGCATTTCATCACGTTGAGACGATTTTCCTTGACCTTGGCAAGAATCACATGACTTCACAATAGATCGTTGGCCAAAAGAAGTCGGCATCGAACAGTTTCTTAGCCGTGAGATTAGCACCGTGGTGACCACCCGTGGGTCCCTCGTGACAAGCTCTAAGGATGTTAGAAGCTTCGGAACCAAAAACACAACGTCAAACGAGTTGATCCGCACAAATCCGAAAGAGATAAGGGTCGTCCTAAAAATAGAAGTTGACGTCACGAAAGAATTTTCTCATTTGTTGTGTCGTCATACCCTTGATTATGAAGTTGCCCGCATGGTAATTTGAATGTCGGCAAACCATGGGGTAGTGTATTTAGAATTCACTACACCGAGAGTCTCAAGAGGAAAATCGATGATTTCCTTGTTCTTGAAAACATCTTTGTGAAGATCTTCTAGACGAGAGAGATGAGCGGCCGCTAGATTCTCGGCTCCTTTTTTGTCAAGCACGGTGACATAAAATTCTTGGAGGAGGAGCATCCAACGAAGCAATCTCGGCTTAGCATCTTTCTTAGGTAAGAGATAATTGATAGCCGAATGGTCGGTATACATGATGCTCTTAGTCAAGACGAGATAAGGTCGGAATTTCTCAAAAGCATAGACCACGGCAAGGAATTCCTTTTCCGTTGTGGTGTACTTTAATTGAGCGTCGGTCATTGTCTTACTAGCATAATGGATAGGACGGAAAATGCTTTTAATAACGTTGCCCTAAAACGGCCCCTATAGCATAATCACTTGCATCGCACATGATTTCAAAGGGTAGTTCCCAAATAGGAGCAATAAGAATGGGAGCTTCGGTAAGTTTCCTTTTAAGAGTTTCGAAAGCTCTAACACAATCTTTATTGAATTTAAAAATAGCATCCTTCTCGAGAAGGTGTGTCATATGTCGAGATATTTTCGAAAAGTCTTTGATGAAACGACGATAAAAGCCCGCGTGGCCTAGGAAACTCTTAACTCCCTTGACGGTTTTGGGATGAGGTAACTTGGCGATGACGTCCACCTTAGCTTTATCGACCTCAGTCCCCGCTTTCGAGACCTTAAGTCCTTAGACGATTCCTTGTTTACACATAAAATGACATTTTTCCCAATTAAGCACAAGGGTGGTTTCTTCACAACGTTTTAACATTTCCTCGAGATTAGATAAACACGACGTGAACGAATTTCCAAACAAAAAAAATTCATCCATAAACACTTCCATCGACTTCTCGATCATATCATGAAAAAATAGCCATCATACACCGTTGAAACATACTCGGTGCATTACAAGTCCGAAAGGCATCCTACGATAAGCAAACGTTCCATAAGGACACGTGAACGTAATTTTCTCTTGATCACGAGGGTCGATAGGGATTTGAAAATAACCGGAAAAACCATCTAAAAAGCAATAGAATTCATTTCGCGCGAGTCGCTCCAACATTTGATCCATGAAGGGAAAAGGAAAGTTGTCTTTACGAGTGGTGTCATTTAACTTTCGATAGTCAATACACACCCTCCAACCGGTCACAACACGAGTGGGATTTAACTCGTTCTTTTCATTGGGCACAATGGTCATTCCTCCCTTTTTAGGGACCCAATGGATTGGGCTCACCCATGGGCTATCGGAGATAGGATAAATCATTCCCGCACCAAGGAGTTTTAGGAATTCCTTTTTCATGACATCGTGAATTTTGGGGTTTACCCTTCTTTGACTTTGAATTGCGGGTTTGTAGTCCTCCTCCATTAAAATCTTGTGAGTACAAAATTTTGGGTCAATACCCTTAATGTCGGAAATTTTCCACGCAATTACCCCTTTATGAGCTTTAAGAACTTTCAAAAGTGCGATTTTTACATCATTAGCAAGACCTTTTGCTATGATAACCGGTAACTTGTCATCACCTTCCAAGAATGCGTATTCAAAGTGAGATGGAAGATCTTTCAATTCAAGGATAGGCGGTTCCTCGATTGAAGATTTTTGCTCAACACTCATAACTTCCATCAGCGGAAGAAATGGTGGAATAGAAGTATCATTACTAATAATCACCTCATCTTCATTGGCTATTTCATTTGAAGTAAAGTCGCCTCCTTGGAATGGAGTGAGATTTTGTGTAGAATTAGCAAGAATCGGATCCAAAAAAGTGGGATTGCCACTTGACGAGCTATCAGAAAAACCTAACACTTCTTGTGAAAATTCATCGCAAACCACATCAACTAAGTCGATGTAATTGATGGTAGCGATTGCATAAACATGAGAAGGTGTCGAGTTTTGAGTAGCGTTTATAACAAGTTCCTCTTCGTTGAATTCAATGTAATAGTTCTTGCATGAACATCGATAAGCGATCTCGAGGTGTCTAAAAATGGACGACTTAAAATTAGAGGAACTTGAGGATCCGCGGGGATGTCAACTACTATAAAATCAACGGGATAGTAGAACTTCCCCACTTTTACGAAAACATCCTCGGCTACACCACATGCTAAAATCGAGAATGATCGGCCATCTCGATAGACATGTTCGAAGGAGTAAGAGCCGGAAGCGAAAGCGATTTCCAAATAGAAAATGGCATCAAATTAATGCTCGCACCAAGATCGGCCAAGGCGAGGAATTCTTTCATATCTTGTATATCACAAGGAATGAGAAACTTCCCGGGGTTACCAACTTTTTCCGGTATGCGGTTAAGATAAACCGAAGAACAATTAGCAAGCTTTGAAAGTTTTTCCTTATCGTTCATCATACTTTTAACAGTGGAAGCGAAAAGAGGCATGTATAAAAACGCGTCGGCTAAACATACATAAAAATGAACTTGTTGAAACATTTTTATAAAAATCTCGATTTGTTGTTTGTTACGTTCTTGCAATTTATCTTTGTTTCGTCTCGAAGGGTAAGGTAAGGGTGGTGTGGGTTGGACATTAGGCAACGGCCTTGGAACCTCGGGTTCCATAATAGGTATTGGTTCAACCGTAGGTGTGGTATGAGCGGTACTTCGTGGGCTTGTGATATGCTCCTTTTCGACCATCCCCTCGGGCTCTTTCTCGATTTCCTTCTCCGTAGAAGTACTTGGACGAGAGATTGGTTCCTTGAAAGTTTTACCACTACGTGTAGTAATAACCTTCATTTCTCCTTTCGGGTTTGCAATGTTATCACTAGGAAGACCACCCGAGGAAGAGGGTTTACACATGATTGCTTCAAACATTTTTGCCATTCAGTCTTCAAATTTTGATTGCCTAGCATCCTCTTTTAACTATTCTTGCTTAATCTCATGTTGTCCTTGTTCCATCTTTTGTTGATTTTCTTAAAGACGTTGAACGTTTCCTTCCATTTTATTAGCATGAGTCTTGAGTTCATTAGCAAGTTCATTTTTAAGCTCATTTTTCAACTCGGATCTTAAGCTAATCATATCACATTGCATGTCATCAAACTTAGCATCGTTTGCTTTTGCATAATCCAACAATTCTCCATTAAGATTTTTAGTGTGAGCATTTTGAAAACCTTGTGTAGTGTTTTGAAAATCACGGTTTTGGTTTTGATTTGAAACTTGTCCATTCCCACTTTGATAATTCCCTTTGTTGTAATTACGTGAATTGCCTTGATAACCACCATTTTGATTGTTGTTTCGATAGTTGTTAGTATTTTGATTTGGTGGAGTTTGATTTGGGCGGGAACCTTGGCCGTTTTGGTTGTAAGTTCCCGTTCCTACATAAGCACTCGAAGTGTTACCACCGGCGGTAATGCACTCGGAAAAATCATGAGCTCCACCACAAGATAAACAAATCTTTTCAACCGCTTTAACCAATGTGGAATTCAAAGCATCTTGTGCTTTCCAATGTGTCATAAGCATCAAAAACCTATCGAAAAACCGATTTTCCTCATTTGCTTCATCATGTAAGGTATTAATGTTACGAGACGATGACGACGATGACGAACCCATATTGGAAACACTCGGTGTGTTACGAGGGTTATAAACCATAGATCTATTCTCGATAATATTTTGAGCTTCATCAGTCGTTTTGCATAAAAAATTACCACCCGCGGTGGCATTCAAATAATCTCGTTCATGATCATTAAGCCCATTGTAAAAAGTATCTATTTGATGCAATTCCGAAAAATCATGGTGTGGACATTCATGTAACATTTCCTTAAATCGTTCCCATGCCATTGAAAAACTTTCATTATTACGTTGTGTAAACCTTGAAATCTCATTTTTCAAATGTGTTGTTTTAGATGGTGGATAAAATTGGTTCACAAACTTAGAGACGAGATCACCCCATGTCAAAATCAAATTTTGCGGTTCTTTCTCGAGCGAAATTTTTCCGGGTCCATCTAAAGAGTATGGAAACAACATCATCTTAATGGCGTCATGCGAAACATCCTTAAACTTGCTTGTTGCGGTGAGATGATTAAAATTCCTTATGTGGTAATGTGGGTTGTCTTTCTCATGACCTCTAAACTTATTTGCTTGCAACATCGACATTAAACCTGTCTTAATCTCGAAATTCTCTGCAAGGATAGCGGGAATCACAATAGCTTCTCCAAAACCCTCAGTGGGTGCTTGAAGCAACCCATCATAGTACGATTAGCCATGGAGACTATTGGTTCTACAACGGGTTCAACAATTGGAGTTTGTTGTTCAATCAAAGGCTCTTGATTTCCTTGGCTTTGACGACGTTTACGAGCTCGTTTTGCTTGATTACGGGAGTTAGCATAAACTTGACGTAGAATAGGAGGTGAGCAAAGAAGATTCTTTTTGGGTGTTTTGTGAATTTTCAGTTTTTTTTGTGTTTTTGATTGTTTTTAATTTTTTTTGGATTTTGTGTGTATTCGTAGACAACAATCTAGCAAATCTCTCCTCGAATCAAACTCTTGATTAAAAAAGCCTCAAAAGAATGAAAACGATCACGTGGAGTGAGCGCCTTCGAATGACTTCAGAACTTTAGTGAAAACCAAATTGTTCAAGAGGGTTTAATCACAAAGAAACCAAGCAAATATATATGATACGTAATAATACTTTGGGCGGCAAAACCCTCGATTAGCTTTGAATCTCAAAATACTCACAAGCAAGCGGAGAAACAAGGTGGCGCGAAGCATTTAAGAGCCTTTTTCTTTAGGTTATATTTTATAATACCCGCCTTATACCCACCTTATAGTTTGTATTTTTCAAAATCGAGCTTCACGAAAGTATTTATCTATTTTTGACTTTTTATTTTTGTTTGAGATTCGAATACAATAATTAGGAGATCAAATCCCAATTAAGGTTGTGTTTTCACACTTTTGGAGATATTTTGTATTTGTTGTGATACTTAATACAATATAGTAATAATAATTTCACAAAAAAACGAAAAAAACCGATAATACGTATTAGTAGAGTTCTACTAATACAAATACTATTTTTGGTTAATAATAAAAACAAAATGACAAGTTAATCACGACACACCTCCCGGTAGCGGCGCCAAAATGATTGTAGGAAAAATTACACCTCTTGTTTAGGAAAACAAAAGAGCGTAAATGAGCGGAAAGTATTAAGTGATGATTTAGGAAAATCAAGCACTAATGACCCAATTAAGTTCGTTTCCAAGGAGGTATATGTGTGTGATTAAGATGTAAAGATATTTGAGATTAATATTGAGAAAGAAGGGATGAGAAAATAGAATGACGGATACGTGAAAATTATTACTACGACGACTAATTTAAAAACCGTAAAAAGTGCTAAAATAAAAATTAATTCTAAAAATTCCCAAAAAATTACCAAAAATCAAATTAAAAAACTAAGAGTTTACAAATGATCAAAACTTTTTCAAACCTTTTAATTAATAAAATATTAATTTTTAAATGCTTATTAAAGCCCTAAAAATCCAATTAATTATGAAAAGTCCAAATAAAGATTTTTCACTTTGTAAACCTCTTAAATGACTTAAAAAGACTAAAAACTAATTTTATAAATTTTTAAACTAAGGAAAACTATTTTTAAATAATTAAAAACTATTAAAATATTAAAATAATTCAAGAATATAAGAAAATGATGCTAAAATTAATCTAAGAGTTTTAAAAATCTTATTTTAATGTATTTGACCTAAGAAAAATATAAAAGTTGCAAAAATGTTAAAAATGAAATTTAATAATAAAATAATATTAAAATAATATTAAAAATAAAAAATTATAAAAAATTCTGAAAACTTGCAAACTAGTTTATTTTAACCTAAATAAACAGAAAATGAAAGTGAAATTACCAAAATGCCCCTAATGGGCCCCCAAATGGGCTGAAAACAAAAAGAGTCTAAATGAAATGGGCTTTTTGGCCCAATAAGTTCAAACTCAACCAAATAAGCTGAAAATCACTAGTCCAGCTTAAAATTCAATTCTAAACACAAAAGTCTGAAGGCCTAAAAGTTGAATGTGAGCTTATCACAGCTTAATGGTATAACAGCTTATTCTTCTTGGGCTTTTTCGCCCATTAAGAAATAAGCCAATGCCATAAGCTCAGATTTTACACATAACCTTCTTTTGAGATGCCTAAGAGATCTGTAAAAAGAAATTTCAAATAAGCTCAACTAATAAGTCAGAAATAAGCAAAGTAAGTTTTCACTAAAAGGCAAAATAGTCGGCTTAGAGTTCTAGACCCCCTTAGACCTTGAAATAAGTTGAAAAAGACTCTAATTGACTTAATTAAGACAAATCAACAAAGAAAAGTTCAATAAGACAAGCCAAAGAAGCTGAATAAGCTGATAAGCACTTATGTAAAAGTCAAAGTTATTGGTTTTCTAGTCAAACTCAAAGTCAACCCCTCAAATACTCTAGTATGAACAAATGGGTCAAATAAGTAACACCTATTAAAATTCAAAGTTGTTGCAGGTTTAAATAAGCTAGAACAACTTATTGATAAGCACAAGCTGAAATAACACTAGCAGTGGCTAGTAGCAGGGGAAAGGAGTTCCCACTGTTTTGACTATTTGACTTGCTTTTTAGAGAGATCCAGTTGGATTCAATGGAAAACAAAGGCACCCTTGTAATCAGTGGATCACAAGGAGTCAATATCAATCAACAAATCACAATTTGGTTCAGCCAATAAGCATAGAATAAGCAAACAGTCACCAGATATGATACAGACTTACAAAATAAGCAATTATGAACTAAAAAGCAGTTTTAGCATGAATAAGCCAACCAAATTGAACCATTTGCATACACAAGATATAATAAAGTCCAATAAGCACAATCAAACTTGTTTCAAACTCTGGATCAAAGATTAGAAGCAGATTCAAGCACAAATAGTTACTGATGAACAAAGGCACTTTTTCAAAACCCTTTTGCTGATCTATTTGACCACCAATCAATTTCAAACCTTCAAATCCCTTTCCCTGGTTAAGTTAACTAAAACTTAGCACTTGTTAACCCTAGTCTACCCTTAGATCTAGGTGTCCCCAAAATTTTAGCCAAAATTTCCAAGTAAATCAGATTTTATAGACCTTTGTTGGATTATGATGATTCAAACCACAATATGAGCAGATAAGTGACCAAATACACTAGGTAAACAATAACCACCACAAAGGAACAACAAACAACCACTCAAGTTGCCTTAAACCTTGGTAGATCAGTTAACCCAAACACCCCTTTGGAATCTGATTTCTCAAATTTTCAAAGGATTGCTATGATTTAACCCTCAAACCAAGATCTAATCAACCCTAACAACAATAATCCAACCTCTGAAACACAAATCAACCACAAATCTACAGATTCACAGACCAAAATCCAAAATCACCATAAATCATGCAATATTTCAGAAAAGTAAAAGAAATGCAAACCTCCAAAATGCACATCCACACTTTGGAATGTTTGAGCTTAGGTGCTAGCAAGAACAAGCACCAACTTCCATAGCTGCTAAGAACAACAAACCCCAAAAGTGAACTCAAAACAGATTATACCTTGATTTTTGAAAATAAGTGTTTTAAAACTTAAAACATTTTCTCAAAATCAATCAAACATGTAAATGGAACTCAGATTTCAGCTAATCAAATACCAAACTTTCATAAAACACAAAAGGGAATTCAAAATTTTTAGAAAACCAAACTTTTGTTATATAAAGGGATTACAAAGTATTAGCCAAAATCTGGAACAAAGGGGTGTGGAAACCTTGGTTTCCGGATCTTTTAAGCTACTAGGAATGATCATTGTTCATATGATTAACATAATCAAAGCGGAATTAGAACAACAATCATTAACAAGGTGTTTAGGCACGAAACATGAATTAAAACACTTGGATTGCCCATTATATTAATAACGAACAATCACTAGACGTGTATTCATTGAATCCCACGTCTAGTCGACACACACTTTAGGTTTACATTGTAAATGAATTGAATGATTAAAACCTATGACCCTTGGTTCCTTTTATAGTGTAAGGATTAGGGTTTACAAGAGATAATGATGAATAAACAAGTAAATCTTCTATTTAAATAAACTTATGCAGAATATCTTTTGCATGTTTATCTAAATAGAAGCTTCCATAAGCTTCTTTGTCTACGTTTTGTCAATGCTTGAATTACATGTAACAATGCTTACATTGTACATGACAACTCTTGAGCTATCAACGCCTAAATTGTACATGTCAACGCTTGATTAACTCTTGACAACGCTTGGACAATTTCTTCATGTTTTCTTCGTTTTTGAGTTTCTGCCACATCAACTTTTTGACCCAACAATCTTCCCCTAGTTGATAGTGGCAAAACTCTATGTGTATCCCTTGTAAGTTATACATGATCTTCAAATTGCTTCCCCTCAAGTGTAGCACGTATTTCTTCCCCTTTTTGTCACATCAACAGGAAAGTCCAACAATGTATGCAATCTTTGAAGATTCTCCAAATGTAGGCTCTGTGTAATGATCTTGACGAAAAATAAATAAGATATTCTTGATGTAGAAGTAGAATAACCCAATCTTGTGTTCCATGTCTTGTACTATCCATGTGACTAAGAACTTATAGAGGAGGATATAAGTAGACCTCGATCCCTTGTCAATATTCTCATCCTTTGTGAGACACTGAGCACGATAATGTAACTCCTTCAAGTGTTATGACAAGTCTTCGTCACCAACCATGTAAAGCACGAACAAGTTACCTTTAAAGTCTATGACTGGAAGTGCACGACTTTAAGATATGATAGAACACAAACTCGCGAAAATCTTCTTCAATCATCAAACTTACCATAAGAATTCTTCCCTTAAGCTAACACCTCTTCATGACGATTTTAATGGAATCACATCTTCATACCATATGTAAAAGTCTTGTGATGGATAACTCTTTCTCAAGGCTATCCCGATTACATAGTTTAAAATATCCATCAAATTCTCACGAATAGTTACTAACTCGCTTTAAGATCATTAATTCCTTTTAAAATATCCGAGCCATAAATATCATCATGATATTCTAAATTAAAACGGAGATTCCATGTACCTTCGTGTGTATAATCCTCCTTTTTGTGTGCTTAAAACGTCCAATTTTCTCAACAGCAGCGATTCTTGTGTTGTCCAATATCCTTTTTCATCCAAGATCTAAGTCAGATGTATTGTCCGATATCGGACAATATGTGTCAGCGTTCAAAATCTCATATATCGGACAACACTGTCAACTCTATCAACGTTGACTTATTCTGTCAGCGTCAAATTACTATCTGTCAGCGTCCACTTCCACTCTTGTCAGCGTCTCCTTTTGCTGACGTCATCTGCATCCCAACTTAACCATATTCTTGCTCAATAAATAACGTGGCTATATTATATAAACTTCCTTTTCCTTTAAAACCTTTTCAAGCGTCCCAATTTGTACCATAGCCCATATCGATTGATCCTTCTGCTCGTACTGCTTTGTATAACATGACACACAAAGCAATAAAATATTCTTGTATACACGTGAATCCTCCTTGGCTGCGTTACATTCATACTTTTCTTTTGCTGCGAGACATTAACTCACATGTCCCAATCATGATATGGTAACCGTGTGAACATACTTGAATAGCCAATCAAAATCTAAGTACCGTGTGAACAAAATATCATCAACCAATAAGAATTGATAGCTTCATGCGAATACTTGACTTCATTCACAGCTTTGAATGCAAATGAATATATATATCGTGTGAACACAGATCTAATAACCATGTGAATGCAATCTTTTCACCAATAAGAAGTCCTTAGTCGTGTGAACACAAATTTAATATCCAATCACAAGCATAGAATCTTGTGAACACAAATGCTGAATGTGACGTCACATCCTTTTTCTGTCTGCTTACTACCCATAACGTGATGCCCATATGTCTTCTCTTGGTAGAAGCAAATAGATCAACGATGTGTCTTCATATATTACGTTCATCCCTCTTGACTGTATATAAAATACGATCTGCTGCTTTATGTTTCAATATGATGAATTTAGGGTTTATGCAATCCCTAAAAACAAATATACAGCTTCGATCTAGGGTTTTGGATGAAACCCTAATACTTTATCACTTCCAAATCGTCACATAATGCCTTGTTTTCTGTTATAGAATCAATTCTAGGGTTTGTGGAAACCCTAGTTTCATGATTTTTTGTAAACTAGAAACTTATAAATCCTTGTCTGCAGCCAACTTCGATCTCGAATAACTTTTTCATTAAGGCTCAGATCGAAAATCCCTTCGGTGAGATTCTAGACACAAGTGTCAAGAATCTACAGTCCAAAAATCACGAAGATCCAACGGTTAACGAAGGAGAAAACGTGTTTTGAACATGGCTGTCCACAGAAAACTGCATATACCCTGCTGCTGACTTTGACGCTTGATAACTTTTGCCTGGGGTTAAAACTCGACAATCCCTCCGGTGGATGTTTAGATCTATGTATGTAGAACACACATATAAAATTTCGTGACGATCCAATGGTTCAATCAAAAGTTATGACCTTCTGAATACTGCTGCGCACACAAAAACGTCCAGAAAAACCCTAGACGGATTTTTCTTTTCTTCTCGAAACACGAACACCTTGTTGGTCCTAGCATCACGAGCCACGAGGCTCTAATACCAATTGTGGAAACCTTGGTTTCCGGATCTTTTAAGCTACTAGGAATGATCATTGTTCATATGATTAACATAATCAAAGCGGAATTAGAACAACAATCATTAACAAGGTGTTTAGGCACGAAACATGAATTAAAACACTTGGATTGCCCATTATATTAATAACGAACAATCACTAGACGTGTATACATTGAATCCCACGTCTAGTCGACACACACTTTAGGTTTACATTGTGAATGAATTGAATGATTAAAACCTATGACCCTTGGTTCCTTTTATAGTGTAAGGATTAGGGTTTACAAGAGATAATGAAGAATAAACAAGTAAATCTTCTATTTAAATAAACTTATGCAGAATATCTTTTGCATGTTCATCTAAATAGAAGCTTCCATAAGCTTCTTTGTCTACGTTTTGTCAATGCTTGAATTACATGTAACAATGCTTACATTGTACATGACAACTCTTGAGCTATCAACGCCTAAATTGTACATGTCAACGCTTGATTAACTCTTGACAACGCTTGGACAATTTCTTCATGTTTTCTTCGTTTTTGAGTTTCTGCCACATCAACTTTTTGACCTAACAAGGGGCTCTCACATGTTGAGGCCTCCTTATATAGACGACTAAGGATGATTCTAGAATGGAAAGAAATACAGAAACCCTAGCTAGAAAATCCCAAATTTGCCCTTGAATGCTTCTAGATGCTTGGTGTGTTTTGAGCTGTCAAATTTGATCCAAATCGTTCATTTATGCTTTGGGGCAAGTAATGAGCCTAAAACATTGATCTTTCCATGTAGCTTGCTTGGAGAGGAAGTTGTAATGTGATTGGGTAACGGGTTAAATGGTGGGGGCCATTAGTGAGTAGGGATTGGGATTTTAGGTGTGGGTTGAGTTTAGGAGCGTGTGAATTAAGCATGGGACAAGGTATTTTCATTTTACCCTTTGTTTAAGTGGGTGGTAATTCTAGGTTCTTGATGGTGAATAGTAAAACATTTGATCCGAAATTAGGGGGTGGGATATGTTTGGCGCGTGTTTGTGCGTTTAAACTTTGAGAATTGGCAATATGAGTCCTTGTTCTTTAGCAGATCATGTATAACAAGTTTATTTCCCTAATAAACTTGTTTCCTTTGTTAAATAACATCCATTTTTCCTACTTTGGCCACGAAAAGTTTGCAAAACATATTCTAGGGCTTATTCCACTTTGGCATAATTACAACTTTAGTCCTTTTGGTGTTTTAACCATATTTAAAGGACTCAAAGTGTAATATTCTTGAACTTCAAGGGCTTCTTTGGATCTTGGACTTTATGAAGGACCATTATTGACAATTTAGTATTGTTGAGAGACTAAATTTGCCAATTCTTCAAACTTGGAGGACCTTTTTATAATTTTGACAAACTTAAGGGACCAAACTTGTAATTATGAATATACAACGGTATTAAGTGTCATTTATTCATAAATGAGGGCTTAATCTTGTACATCTTCAAATCTTCAAGGGTTTTTCTTTGATAAATCCATAACTAGGGCCCGGTTCAGTGTACGGCTTCGTTTCTCGTGTTCATTTTTCCTTGTTTCTTGTGATCTTTTGTCTTTTTCATGATATCCATACCTAAAATACACAAGTAAACAAACACAAGCATATATATGGTATTTTTATGACATTTTATGCATTTAAAGCCCGAAAACAACGATGAGATCATGTATAAATGCCATCTCATCAGTATGACGACTCAACAAAAATGAAAATTCTTTCGTGATGTCAAGTTATACTTTTGGAACGACCCTTACCTCTTTCAGAATTGTGCGGATCAAATTATTCGACGTTGTGTATTTGGCACTGAAGCTTCTAACATCCTTATAGCTTGTCACGGGGGACCCACGGGTGGTCACCACGGTGCTAATCTCACGGCTAGGAAGGTCTTTGATGTCGGTTTCTTTTGGTCTACTATTTACCGAGATGTACATGCACTTGTGAAGTCATGTGACTTATGCCAACGACAAAGAAAAGCCTCACAAAACGATGAAATGCCACAAAACATCATCCAAGTGTGTGAGATCTTTGACGTTTGGGGAATTGATTTTATGGGGCCGTTCCCATCATCTCGTGGTAATAAGTACATCCTTGTCGTCGTTGACTACCTATTTAAGTGGTTGGAAGCTAAGTCTTTGCCCACGAACGATGCTCGTGTGGTAGTCAAGTTTTTGGAAATCTTGTTTTCTCGGTTTGGAACCCCTCGTACGATCATAAGCGATCGTGGAACCCATTTTTGTGACGACCAATTCGAAAGGATCTTAAGGAAATATGGGGTTACACATCGGCTTTCTACGGCTTATCACCCACAAACGAGTGGGCAAGTCAAGGTTTCAAACCGAGCATTAAAGAGGATCTTAGAGAGATCGATTGGAGAAAACCGACAATCGTGGTCGGATAAGTTGGACGATGCTTTATGGGCCTTTCGGACCGCTCATAAGACGCCCATCAGGTGCACTCCTTATAAGCTTGTGTATGGGAAGAATTGTCATTTGCAAATTGAACTTGAACACAAAGCTTATTGGGCCCTTAAGCATTGTAATGATGATATTGAGACCGCGGGAAAACACCAGAAAATGCAATTGAATGAATTGGATGAATTGAGAGATATTGCTTATGAAAATTTATTGATTTACAAAGAAAAAACTAAAAAGTTTCATGACTCAAAAACTAAAAACCGGGTTTTTAACATTGGAGATCAAGTCTTGCTTTTTAACTCACGTTTGAAAATCTTTTCCGGCTAGTTGAAATCCCGTTGGTCAGATCCATTCACCGTTAAAATGATCAAAAGAAGAGAAAACACGGGATTTCACGGTAAAATGTTGAAGAAAAGTCCACAAAGAGACGAAGACAAAGTCAAAAGACCAAAAGTGTGCCCAAGTTCACGAAAACCGGCTAAAACGACACGGGTTTCGAAGAAATGATCAAAGAAGTCGAAATCAAGTTCGTTTTTAGCGGATTAAATCTTTTTGAAGACATTCGAGCTTTGTGGGTCCCACATTTGGATAAATGGGGCCAAAAGCCCATTTGAGGTGACGTTTATTTTTACTTGAGCAAAACAAGCCCATATGGCCCAATTCCATGGAACTTGTTTAACAAAATTGGGCCAAGTGATAACTAGATTTTTGCCCGTATAAAAATTATTAAAGTTCTTTGTTGTGTGTCTAATCGAATTGATCTAGGCTCTCTGTGTGACTCTATTGTTTTTGGTGGAACAAAGATGTGTCGTTGTAGTGTTTTAAATAAAAGTGCGAAACAATGAAAGTAAATGGGCAATTAAAGTAAATCTAAGTCTAATTAAAGTAAAGGTGCACGTATTTAAAAACGTGACTAAAGTTAAAGGGCACTAAAGTAAATGATGTAAACTTAAATCTATCTAAGGCAAACTTAAAGTGCGACTAAAACTAAGGCAAGTCTAAAATAAAACTAAGGCAAATAATCTTAAAGTGCAATTAAAATAAAGGCGGGAAAAATAAAGCTTGAAAAATAAAAATCAAAGACAAAAGCTAATAAGAACCTGAATACAGCTCATTCGGAGTTATCCTTCGTTGGAACAATCACTCGTCCTAAATGTCACCTTCGGTTGAAATGATTCTTCTTCACTTGGAATATTACCAAAATCCTTGATCCGGAACAAATTGATCTGGATATGTCACTTATCCAAAACAATCCTTCGTTCGGAACTTTACTGATTCGGAACTCTAAATTTTGCCTTGATTCGGAACTATTTGGTCACCCTTGATTCGGAAGTTTCCGAATGAAGCCCCTTGATTCGGAAGTTTAGAACTTCCGAATGAACACCTCTTGAGTCGGAAGTTGCCCCTTGATCCGGAACTTTATTCGGAACTTTTAAGAAGTTCCGGATGAAGCTTGATCCAGAAGTTTATGACTTCCGAATGAAAAGCCTTGATTCGGAACTTGGTCCTTGATTCGGAACTTTGAGTTGATTCGAAACTTTTGAGAAGTTCCGGATGAAACCCTTGGTTCGGAACTTTGGAGTTCCGAACGAATACTCTTGACTCGGAAGTTTTCACTTCGTCCGGAACTTTGAAAGTTCCGGATGAACAAGTTTGGGTCGGAAGTTTTGTTGAGTTAAAAATATTCCGGATGAAACCTTTATTCGGAACTTTGGAAGTTCCGAATGAACACTTTCCCTCCTTCTTGATTCGGAAGTTTTCACCTGGAAAGATCAGTAACAAAAACAACTTCCCCGAAGAACAAGGAAACAGTAACAGCAGATATAAACACAAATTAACCAAAACAAACACAAACGATTAATCTAAACAGTACGAATCAACAAATAAACATCAACAAACAGTTAAAAACAAGAAATCAAACAACTTTAACCACAATAATCAAAAACCAATTTGGATCAAAATAAAAGCATGAGCATGAACATAAACATAAACACCACAAATCAAAGATAAAGAAAGGTAGATGATATATTAACAAAATAAAGTAAAGATTTGACAAGAATTAAAATGAAAACTTACTTGGAATTAAATGGTAATTAAGGTGCATAACATGAATTTAAATTGACAAGATATGTAAATGACAAGATAAGTAAATGGTGGAAGGTCTAATTGTCACTATTAGCCAACAAGAATGAAATGATAAACATCCTAATCTATTTATAGGGGAGGGTTAAGGAAGCTTCCTCCCCTCTTTCATTTCTTCTTAATTACAAGTTTAAGTCCCTCCTTTTATTAATCTTCATTAATTGCGTCATTAGTCCTTTTCTTCTAATCTTCTTTAAACTTGGACTTGAGGGACTTTTGGCTTCGGGATTTCTTCGAACTCGTCTTTAAATTCTTCAATAAAATAGACTTGAATTCTTCGGCTTTTGATAAACTTCCGTCTTTTGACTTTTTCTTCGATAAATCTTCAGAATTGGTCGTGGACTTCCGTTCTTTTTGCACTCTTGACTTCTTGACTTCGTCTTTCATCCTTTTCTTCAATAAAAGTCCGTAAATGCCCGTGAATGTCCGTGTTTCCTCCACTTTTCACCTTTTCGTCCTAAATCACAACAAAAACACAAACCACGCATAATTCCGACATAAAAGACATAAAATACACGTTTTGGCTCGGTTATTATTGTTCTTAAGTGGTAGAAAAGATGGGTGTTTAAACACCTATCAAATCCCCTACACTTGACCATTGCAATGTCCTCATGCAATGCATTAGTTACAAAGCAAGATTTCACTTTTCATCATAATTAATCCACGTTGGCCTTTATTAAAGAGATAGAAAATTAAAGACATACAAAATAAAGAAATCAAAAGCATACCTTGGGTTTTGAAAATGTCATGAATAATCATCATCCTCAAGTTTTTACTTTCTCCAAACCAAGCTTAAAAACGAGATCATTGTTATTATAAGTTAGTAAACTAACACGAACTCATGTGGGCCAATTATTCACTTAGACTCCCTTATTCCTAGGGGTATCTCTTGTATTTTATTATTTGTCTTGAATGATCACAAGGATGCATTTTTGACTTATTTCGGTAGTTATTAAGTCTGAAAATAAAGTGAACGATTTAATCAATAGTTAGCTAAAGGACCAAATCTTTTAAAACTGCTTCTCGGGACCTCATAAAGTTCATATCTTGGCATAACTCGCTTCGCGATTTGAGACCTTTCTCGGACCGATATTTGGCAGCGACTTCATACTTCAATTCTTGAGAGACGTTCATGAAATAATGGTCTTCTCTTCATAATAGGATTTTCTTCACTTGAAGTTTTGAGAGATTCATACTTGGACCACGACTTCTTCATTTTTCTCCAATCTTTATTTTGGACTTTGATATACAACGATCCGCCTCCTTTTATGACTTGGATCTATTTATCCTCATACCTTGTTAGGGTCTTTTCGGACTCGCCAATCTTCGCGTCCCGCTTCAATAAGTTATGCCTTGGCTATGAACTCTAATCCATAACGAGCAACTTTTAAACGATCTGGGGCTAGAAGCTAAGTAACTTTTCAAATCGTACAACCTTATTTATTAGCAGATAAATTATTAGCAAGCGATGGGAGAATAGGCTCATAATTAACTCACATAAAGTCACGAAAGAATACCGGACTTATAATTGGCTCTATCATCTCTCGTTCTCCACAGTTTAAAATCTCAAGTAATGAGACTCGTGGATGCTTAGCCTATTAAATCAAAATTTTGGGTTTTCGAGTCGCCTATAGGATCTTGCAAATTCTTAGACTTTTTCAAGTTTTAGAAATCGCATTTTAAAGTTCCCTTGATAAACGACTCTCTAGGATCAATTATAGGAACTTGCGAAAAGTTCTTGTTCTTAACCCGTGAGAGTTAAGACTTTCGCGTTTTATAGCTCCCTATATAAAAGCCTAGAAAAACTTGACTTAAACACGTTAAGGATACTAGCTAGAGTAAACTCGGATTGAGTCAAAAGATTCACAACGTTTGAAAATTAAAACCACTTATTTAACATTTATTCTAGCAAAGAAAGAAAATAACTATACAACGGTAAAACTAATAGGCCAAAATAGATCAAAAATTTTGAAAAATGTCGAAAAATTGATTTTCCAGTTATAATGAGGACAAATACAAGGAAAAGACCACTTAACTTCGATAGAAGTCCCCCCTACACTTAAGATAAACATTGTCCTTAATGTTTAAGCATGTGGGAGTAAACTCCCCTACACTTAGGACATTGTGCACGTTGTTTAAATCTTGCTAAAGAAAAGACAACTAAAGAGATTCCTATTTTAATATTGAGAAAATATAAAATAGTGAATCGAAAAGAGTTTAGGATAGAACTGAGAAGAAGTAGAACACGGAATCACGGGTCGTCAAGAATCATCAAGAGTGGATCATTGAAGCTCGAATCCCTGATTAAGAAGTGAGGAGAGGAAAACAAACCAAAGGGTCCCCCCTACACTTATGGTAAAGAAAGCGAAAAGATAGATGCATGGGTTGCCTCCCAAGAAGCGCTTGGTTTTTGTTTACCGAGTCGTGAGCCTGACTCGACCTTGATCATCAACGGAAGAAGCATGAAACATATCCACCAGGATCAAAGACATAGTTTTCATCCATCAATAAGCACGAGCTTAAGGCGAACAAGGCAAGCCAAAGAAGAAGTGGCAGGGTTCCCTTAAGCAGCGATGGAGCACGGTGGAAGCAAGGGTGAAGTGCAAGCTTGTCTTCAAGATTTCCAAAGATTTTTCCTATTATTGCATCAGGTGGATACTGAGATGGCTTAAAGACTTCAATACCGGGGTCGAACACCTTTTCCTTTAGGGGAAAATAGCACTCAGGCTCAGCCGAGTGTGAAGAAGATCCGCAAAGAAGCACAACCTCGTCCTCACAAGAAGGACAAAGAGGTGGCAAATCGTATGTGCAACGGATTTCGGTGTCGATCGGTTTCTTCTCCTTTGACAGAATGCTCTTCAAATCCAAGGTAGGATCAAGACGATAATCTTCAAAGTCATAAGGAGGTGCATCACTCTCATGAGAGAAGTAAGTGTTGAGAAATTCAGAGAAATCTTCCTCAAATGAATAATCGTCCAAAGTAGGATCGAGTGATGGCGGAGGATCTTCAGCATGTGAAGAATCGCTCGAGAGAGTATCAGCCTCATCGAAATCATCGAAAGTGGGCAGCTCGGGATACTCAGAAGTACACTCAAAATCATCCAAATCTGAGCTAGAATCATTATCATCATAAGCATCGAAGACCGGTGTAGAATCATAAATGGGAGAAGCGTCCAAAGTAGGGAGAGAATCATCCACATTATCTTCAAAGAGTGGATTATCAGTGGAAGACTCGAATAAAGGATTGTCGTAGACGGTAAAATCATCGAGCACATTTATCATATTCACTGATTCTCGGCCTCCAAAGGATTTGCCTGTAAGCTTCCCCATTTTAAAAACTTTTGAATCATCCCCGACTCGTAAGATTAACTCACCTTCGGCCACATCTACTAAAGCACGTCCGATTCTCAAGAATGGCTGACCAAGTATTAAAGGAATACGAGGGTCCATTTCATAATCAACTACGACAAAATCGACCGGGAAAGTAAATGTGCCCACTTTGATAAACACGTCTTCGGCTATACCAACGGGGTAAGCGAGAGTGCGATTTGCAAGTTCGAGAGTCATCTTTGTTGGAATGAGGTCGGGTAATGATAGTGTTTTCCAAACACTCAGTGGCATCAAATTAATACTAGCCCCGAGATCAGCAAGGGCAGTAAATTCTTCAGTTTTGTTGAACACGCAAGGCAACACAAAACGACCGGGATCTCCAAGCTTTTCCGGAAGTTCTCTAAGAAGGACTGCAGAGCAGTTTTCATTTAAGCGTGTGTTGGCGAGTTCAATCAGCTTCTCCTTCTTGCTAAGCAATTCCTTGAATGCTTTGACAAATTTCGGCATGTGGCAAAGTGCTTCAACAAGGCTAATGTTGATGGTCATTTTAGATAGCATATCCACATATTTCTATACTTGACAGTCATTCTTAGTTAGCTCGTTGGTCTTGCCTATGCGAGAAGGGTATGGGATTCTGGGTTGATAAGGGTTAGGTGAAGGTGTAGTTGGTGAAGGTTGTGATGTTGAAGGGTCCTTCCGAGATACATCGTCATGACGAGGCGGAGACGGTAATGGTGTACTAACACTAGGTGTAGGAGGAGTAGGGATATATGGTGGTGGAGGAGGTGTAGATGATGGTGGTGGGTCAGGTGGATTGACAATGGTAATTCCACTACGCGTAGTTATAGCACTCACATTAGCTCACGGATTGGTGACGGTGTTTGAAGGTAGAGAACCCGAAGAAGAAGAAGGTTGAGCTTCGGGCAAGAAACTAGCCAATAGATTCTTTAATTCAGTTGTTTGAGTGATGAAGGAGGATTGAAGATTATCACGAACCTCGGTTCTGATGTCATTACCTTGCTTCAAGATATCTCCTTTCAAATTGATTATTTGGCTCTGTAGATTCTTGATTTGCTCACCTTGAGTTCTCATGATGGTGTCAACATCGGGATTAATGGGTGGTGTTGTTGGGTGGGTGGTTGATAAGGGTTAGAAGCTCTTGGTGGGATTTGGTTGCTTCTATTGTAGTTGTTGGCGGGGTTTTGGTTTTGAGGAGAAAAACCGGGTGAAAGGTAATTGTTGGATCGGTAGCTCAGCAGATTTCTATCCCCTTGTTGTCTAGCTTGGTAATTTTCCGGTGAATAATTACCGTAAGCTGCATACACATTTTCCGGATTTCCTTGTGTCGAAGGATAATCGGTGTATGAGTGAGGACCGCCACATGTTTCACAAGGATTAGCAACCACTTTAACTTGTTGTTGTTGTTGATTTGAAGCGAGAAGCGTAATACTTTTGCTCATTTCGGCCATCATGCGGGTGAGTTCGGTCATCTCAGGGTTTGCTGAGGTAGATGAAACATTGACTCTCGGGTTGTTCCTAGAAGAAGCAGAGGAATCCCAGTTCTTGTGGTGAGTAGTCATGTTCTCTATTAATTCTCTACACTCCTCGGGTCTCCTTTTCATGAATGTGCCACCGGCGGCTGCATTGATCATATCACGATCTCGAAAAGTCAATCCGTTGTAGAAAGTATCAATCAATGTGACGGGAAGCATGTTGTGGTTTGGACATCTATCGATCAAGACATTATATCTCTCCCAAGCGTCAAAAAGAGATTCGTCAGGGTATTGCATGAAACCGCTGATCTGATTGCGAAGGCTTGTGACCATGGATGGTGGAAAGTAGCGCGACAAAAAGCGTTGAGTCATATCATCCCAAGTGTGAATAGAATTCTTCGGGAGACGATCAAACCATTTCTCGGCATGATGCGATAAAGTATGTGGGAAGAGTTGTAGGCGAAGTACATCCATTGTGGCCCCAGGCAACTTCATGCTTTGGGTGATTGTAATGAACTTGTCGAGGTGTTTGTTGGCATCATCATCAGGCAATCCTCTAAATGGGTTTGTTTGTACTTGCTGAATCATGTGGTGCTTCAACGAAAACTCAGGAGCGTTGATTTGCATTGGCGCAATCGGTCCTCCTCGTCCAAACATTGTTGGTTGACAAAGTTCCTCCATGGTCCGAAGATCGGGCTGTGGAAGAGCATTGTTGTTATTATTATTATTATTGAGGTTCGGTGGAATGTTGTTGTTGTTAACACCTGCCATATCTAAATCTTCTTGAGGCTCGGGCTCTTGATAATTAGAAGATCTAGTACGCATACACCTGAAAATGCAAAAGAAAAAGAAACCAAACGCAAAGACAATATATATACACAATAAGGATAAAATCTTTTTGGATTTTTGAAATTTTTAATTTTTATTGTTTTTTATCAATTTTTAATTTTTATGAATCTTTTATGAATTTTTTTATTTGTCGTGTGTCTAATCGAATTGATCTAGGCTCTCTATGTGACTCTATTGTTTTTGGTGGAACAAAGATGTGTCGTTGTAGTGTTTTAAATAAAAGTGCGAAACAATGAAAGTAAATGGGCAATTAAAGTAAATCTAAGTCTAATTAAAGTAAAGGTGCACGTATTTAAAAACGTGACTAAAGTTAAAGGGCACTAAAGTAAATGATGTAAACTTAAATCTATCTAAGGCAAACTTAAAGTGCGACTAAAACTAAGGCAAGTCTAAAATAAAACTAAGGCAAATAATCTTAAAGTGCAATTAAAATAAAGGCGGGAAAAATAAAGCTTGAAAAACAAAAATCAAAGACAAAAGCTAATAAGAACCTGAATACAGCTCATTCGGAGTTATCCTTCGTTGGAACAATCACTCGTCCTAAATGTCACCTTCGGTTGAAATGATTCTTCTTCACTTAGAATATTACCAAAATCCTTGATCCGGAACAAATTGATCTGAATATGTCACTTATCCAAAACAATCCTTCGTTCGGAACTTTACTGATTCGGAACTCTAAATTTTGCCTTGATTCGGAACTATTTGGTCACCCTTGATTCGGAAGTTTCCGAATGAAGCCCCTTGATTCGGAAGTTTAGAACTTCCGAATGAACACCTCTTGAGTCGGAAGTTTCCCCTTGATCCGGAACTTTATTCGGAACTTTTAAGAAGTTCCGGATGAAGCTTGATCCGGAAGTTTATGACTTCCGAATGAAAAGCCTTGATTCGGAACTTGGTCCTTGATTCGGAACTTTGAGTTGATTCGGAACTTTTGAGAAGTTCTGGATGAAACCCTTGGTTCGGAACTTTGGAGTTCCGAACGAATACTCTTGACTTGGAAGTTTTCACTTCGTCCGGAACTTTGAAAGTTCCGGATGAACAAGTTTGGGTCGGAAGTTTTGTTGAGTTAAAAATCTTCCGGATGAAACCTTTATTCGGAACTTTGGAAGTTCCGAATGAACACTTTCCCTCCTTCTTGATTCGGAAGTTTTCACCTGGAAAGATCAGTAACAAAAACAACTTCCCCGAAGAACAAGGGATACAGTAACAGCAGATATAAACACAAATTAACCAAAACAAACACAAACGATTAATCTAAACAGTACGAATCAACAAATAAACATCAACAAACAGTTAAAAACAAGAAATCAAACAACTTTAACCACAATAATCAAAAACCAATTTGGATCAAAATAAAAGCATGAGCATGAACATAAACATAAACACAACAAATCAAAGATAAAGAAAGGTAGATGATAGATTAACAAAATAAAGTAAAGATTTGACAAGAATTAAAATGAAAACTAATAAGTGTGAAAACACTTATCCTTTTACCATTTATTTCCAATAATAACAAGACCAAAACGTGTGATTTATGTCGTAAAAGTCGGAATTATGCGTGGTTTGTGTTTTTATTGTGTTTTAGGACCAAAATATGAAAAAGGAAGAAAACACGGGCTGTAACACCCCATTTTGGAAATGGAATATTACGCATAATCATGGCGTGTCATCAAAGCATACAAGGATAAATGTCTAAGCATTATTCAACCATAAAAGGGAAATACCGGAATCAAACATCGGTACCCCAAAGTAAAGCTCATCACACACAAACATAAATACTGTAAAAGGAAAGGACGAAACAATGTCCATAGCAACTGTACTAAAGTAAAGGAAATGCATAAAGTAAAGAAGACAGTAAAGCTTCCAGTCCATATGCACCTACGTTTGAGATCTACGAGCGTCCCTAAGTACCTGCCGTTTTGGGAACATGAAAAGGAAAACGGCTGAGCAAGACGCTCAGTGCACGGATGTACAATATAGCATGAAATAGGATAAACATGTAACATATAACAGCGGAAGACTAAGTACTGAGGAAACTGGTTAAGTATCAAGAAAACTGGTTTTATAGTTTGAAAAGCCTTATGTTTATCTTGTGAAAACTGTTTTAACATATATATACCATAGCCCATATAGGTCATGAAAAGGTCACGTGCATGAATACTTGGAGGGGTGACCTCATCATGCTGATTAGAGGGGATGCCTCTAATCAATATACTGGTTTGGGTAGGAGGGATCAACTCCTTGTGAAGGGTGCAAGCCACACACCACATTCACCATGATAAACTGAATAAAACATGTAACTAGGATGCACCCATACGCCCCACATGATATAATAATATGGCCAAAACTGAAAGGGACGCCACGAGCAATCACTCCGCCGTGGGGAAGTCATAACATCGGTGCCTCCAATGCTATGGTTATGGTACCTCCATAACTAGGTGAAACTGGTCATGCTTGTATATGGCTATAGATTATGCTAATTAAACATAAGCAGTTCAAAACAATAAAACAAATACTGGGGAAAACAGTTGGCTGCATACGGGGAAATCCTAATAAGGAAAGAATGTCCATACTGAAAGGACGGGAATCCGTACCTCAAGTCCAGTGAATGAACGGAAGAAAGACTCCTACTTCTGGATCACTAACGCTACATGAATACACACGTGTATAAGTATCGATTCACTGATTACGTACTGGGTTTTGTGTCTCATTTTAGCTGATTTGGTATGTTTTAGGTCATGGTTCACTGTTTAAAGCCTTAAACTGTGTTTATCTTGTATTCTGATTTATCTGATTAAGTATTACTGGTGTTTCATGTATTATTATACTTACTGTGTAATAATAAATAACTTTCCAAAAATAGCAGGTTTCCAAAAATAGAAAGTTTTCAAAAATAGAAAGTTTCCAAAAATAGAAAGTTACCAAAAATAGAAAGTTTCCAAAAATAGAAAGTTTCCAAAAATAGAAAGTTTCCAAAAATAGAAAGTTACCAAAAATAGAAAGTTTCCAAAAATAGAAAGTTTCCAAAAATAGAAAGTTTCCAAAAATAGAAAGTTTCCAAAAATAGAAAGTTTCCTAAAATAGAATTTACTGCTTAAAATAGATTAGTTTCTAAAAATAGAAAGTTTCCAAATATAGATCAGCTGCCTTAATTAAATAAGTTTCCATATATAGAAGGTTTCCATAATTAGATTAGCTGCCTGAAATAGATAGATTTCCATATATAGAAGGTTTCCATAATTAGATTAGTTGCCTTATTTAATTAAGTCTCTATAAATTTAAGTTTCCATATTTAGAATTAAGCTGGTTACATAAGCTAATCATATAAGTCTAAGTGTTTATAAGCTTATTTCTTAAGTCATATGATATAGTGTATAGTTTAATTATTATTTCATGTATTTTAATTAAACTATAGGTTAAGCATTTTAATTAAGGTATAACATGTATTAATTAAAATGGAATAAAATACTTAGGTTAAAATGTGTATTATTATGTATTAATAACATAACCTAAGTTATGTCTAAATTAATTAATTATAGGCATGTTTTAAATAATTAATTAATTATAACTTGTAACATAAAATACTTAGGTTAAATTAATGTCATGTTAAACTAATAATTAAAATAACCTAAGTCATGATTTAATTAATATTTCATGTTATTAATTCATTATATCCTAAGTTCATAATTCATAAAAATTAACATGTAGCATAAATCATGATTTAACCAACGAACCATGAATCGGGCATGAATTCGACACCGTACCCCGAGCCAAACTCGGGGCACGTGTGCCTCCTTGCTGCCGTGGGTCCCACATGAGCCAACCAAGACCAAAAATGGTCTTGGTGGTGGCGGCAATAGCAAACCAAACCCCCCTCGGGTTTGTTTTGCTAGGCGGCTAAAAACAAACACCCCTTTAAATCATTCTTTGATTTTAATTTATACCAAAACATGTTAGATCAATATTCAATTATCATGTTTAAATAAAAATAATAATAACATGTTCATAATAAAACCAAAGATTAAAAGAAATGAAAAAGAAAGGTTAAGAATGATATACCAAACAACGTGGATTGAAGAATGATGAACAAACACGGTTTCTATCACTTGTTTTAATGTCAAAAATCAATCAACACCCTCCTATGGTGGTGTTCTAGGTGGCGGCACAAAGAGAGCAAAGAGGAGGAGGAGAAAACTCTTTTAGGGTTTTTGTTTATTTTCTTGAAAAAAATGAAATGAAATGAAAAGTTACATAACCCCCCTTTACTTGTAAAAGTCCATGGGCTTAGCCCATTTCTTGTGGTTGTGCCGTGGGTATGGGGGCCCCACATGGGGTACCCGTACCTTTCTCGTGTCCCGATGTTTCGTGTTCGTTCGTGGTTAAACGTGCTCGTGTTTAAAGTGTTTCTGTTTATTTTACCATGTTGTTTATCGTAATCTTAACGCTCGTAATTATATTATGTGTATTTACGTAATTATTCTAGTTCGTATTTTAAATGGTGATCATGATTTAATTATGTTCACGTGACATATTTATTAACTGTTTATCATGAGTTCGTACGTAATCGATACTTATCATGTCATACACGTATGCACTTGCTTGATTATTAGCACATGAATGTGATCATAACTAAAAGAGGTAAGTTTTAATCTAGGACGTACGATCTTAAGGGCACTATTCATGGTAAAAGCATGCGGGTTTTACAATTCTTCCCCCCTAAAAAGAATAATTCGTCCCCGAATTATAGATAAAGTAAGCTGAAAAGAAGTAACATACCCGAACTCAAAATATGAAGTGAGGGTAAGAAGCCCGGATAGACTCCTCTGTTTCCCAAGTGGCTTCCCGCTCGGTATGGTCCCTCCAAAGGATTTTGACGAATGGAATCGTCTTCCTTCTCATGACTCGTTCTTGCCTGTCGAGTACTCGTTCGGGTTCTTCTATAAAAGTGAGATCTTCACGTATCTGTTCCAGTGGATACTGAACCATGTGAAAGGGATGATAATTGTACCCTCTGAGTAAGGACACATGGAACACGTTATGCACGTGCGAAAGCTGAGGAGGTAACGCCAATCAGTAAGATACTTCGCTGATTCGTTCAACGATATCAAATGGTCCGATGAACCGAGGACTGAGTTTCCCTTTGATCCCGAAGCGTTTAACACCACGTGCTGGCGAAACCTTGAGGAAGACGTGATCTCCCACATTAAAATGTATGTCCCTACGATGCTTATCGGCTTAACTCTTCTGACGTGATCGTGCTTCCTGCAGTTTCTGCTTAGCTACTTCGATCTTCTCATTAGTCATTTCTATAATCTCTGGTCCTTCGAGTGTTCGCTCTCCCACTTGATCCCAGCAAGTTGGAGCGCGACACTTTCTGCCATACAACATTTCGAAAGGAGCACATTTGATACTTGCGTGCCAGCTGTTGTTGTATGCAAACTCGACCAAACAGATGTAATCGTCCCAATCACCTGTCCATTCCAACGCACACGACCTTAACATATCTTCCAATGTCTGAATTGTTCGCTCTGACTGACCGTCCGTTTGAGGATGAAAGGCTGTGCTCAGCTTAAGTTGTGTACCCCAAGCTTTTTGCAGACCTTTCCAGAATCGCGACGTGAAACGAGGATCTCTGTCTGAGACGATGCTGGAGGGAGTACCGTGGAGTCTCATGATCTCCCGTCTGTAAGTATCTGCGAGTTTACTTACCGGATCTTCCTTGCGTATCGGTAAGAAATGAGCTGATTTGGTGAGTCGATCAACAATGACCCAGATAGCATCGTGCTTCTTCTTGGTAGGCGGAAGACCGGTAACAAAATCCATGGTGATCTTGTCCCACTTCCACTCTGGAATATCCAACGGTTGAAGGAGACCGCCCGATCGCTGATGTTCAATCTTAACCTGCTGGCAGGTAAGACATTTGGAGACATACGTGGCTACATCCTGTTTCATACCACTCCACCAAAAGTGCTGTCTGATGTCATGGTACATTTTTGTCGACCCAGGATGTATAGAAAATGGGGAGCTGTGAGCTTCAGCTAACAATGCTTCCCGGAGTTCTGGATTGTCAGGAACACAAAGTCTCGTGCCCTGCCAAACGATACCGTCTGCGTCCATTCTGAATTCTGTCTGCTTCTCCAAATTCTGAATTATCGCCTAAATCTCTCCATCATCCTTCTGCGCTTCCTTAATCCTAGTCAGTAACTCAGGTTCTACTCTAAGATTCGCCCAGTATCCGTGCTGCCCACGTACCATGATTTCGATGTCTAGTCGCTCCAAGTCTCTTATGTTTTGTTCCTCGATCCCAATGCCGTTTATCATTCCGGACTTTCTGCTGAGTGCATCTGCTACTACATTAGCCTTCCCGGGATGATACTGTAGGTTAATATCATAATCCTTCAACAGTTCCAACCATCTCCTTTGTCTCATGTTCAATTCTCGCTGTGTGAAGATATACTTCAAGCTCTTGTGATCCGTGAAAATGTCGCATGATTCTCCGTATAAGTAATGCCTCCATATCTTCAATGCGAACACCACTGCAGCAAGTTCCAGGTCATGCGTAGGGTAGTTTTCTTCATAGGGCTTAAGCTGTCGTGAAGCATACGCGATCACTTTCCCATGTTGCATGAGAACACAGCCCAGTCCCTTCCCCGATGCATCGCTATAGATCTGAAATCCACCTGTACCAGATGGGAGAGTAAGAATAGGTGCAGATACTAACTTCTGCTTTAGGTCTTCGAAGCTCTTCTCTCGTTCTTCCGTCCAGACGAATTTCTCTCCTTTTCGCATTAGTTTGGTGAGAGGCAATGCCAGGCGGGAAAAGTTCTCCACGAATCTTCGATAATATCCAGCTAAGCCTAAGAAGCTGCGGACTTCTGTCGCTGTTGTTGGTCTTGGCCATTTAGTGATAGCCTCAACCTTCGCTGGGTCCATAGTGATCCCTTCTGCTGATACAATGTGACCTAAGAATGCCACCTTGTTTAACCAGAACTCACACTTGTAGAATTTTGCATACAGCTGCTTCTGACGAAGAATCTGTAGTACAATACGGAGATGATCTTCGTGTTCCTCCACGGACTTTGAGAAAATCAAGATGTCATCGATGAATACAATGACAAATTTAACAAGGAATTCATGAAAGATTCTGTTCATCAGATCCATGAATACTGCTGGAGCGTTAGTCAGGCCGAATGGCATGACCACAAACTCATAATGGCCATAGCGGGTACGAAAAGCAGTCTTGGCAATATCCTGCTCTTTAACCCTTAGCTGATGGTAGCCTGACCTTAGATCGATCTTTGAGAAGTATTTGGCTCCTTGAAGTTGGTCAAACAGATCGTCTATACGTGGCAGTGGATATCTATTACGGATGGTAATCTTATTAAGTTCACGGTAGTCAATGCAAAGTCGCATGCTGCCGTCCTTCTTCTTAACGAACAAGACCGGTGCGCCCCATGGAGATGCGCTTGGTATAATGAACCCTCGTTCAAGAAGTTCCTGCAGTTGGTCCTTCAGTTCTTTTAGCTCTATGGGAGCCATACGATACGGAGCCTTCGAGATTGGCTCGGCTCCTGGAACAAGGTCGATGTTGAACTCCACTTCTCTTGCAGGTGGTATGCCTGGAAGTTCAGTTGGGAAAACGTCTTGAAATTCCGAAACTACTGGTTGATCCTGAATCGATGGGGATTCAGCATCCATGTCATGAACCGTAGCTAGATAACCTTCGCAGCCATGTGACAGTAATGCACGTGCTTGCAAGGTAGATATGACTTGTACAGACCACCCGGGTATGAACCCGTTATGAATGTACTCTGGTGCATTAATGTCGCTGAAGATCACCCGATATGAGTGGCAGTCTATGGTAGCATGGTGCTTAGATAGCCAGTCCATGCCGAGAATCATATCGAATTCAATCATGTCCAGGGGAAGTGCATCTACTGCACGAACTCTATCGTCAAACTCTAGAGGAAGACTCTTGTATACATGAGTTATTAATACAGAGTCTTTCAAAGGCGTGGAAATTGTAAGCTTATTTTCTAATGGAAAGGGAAGTGTCCTGATGTTCTTGGCATAAGTAGTGGAAATAACTGAATGAGTGGCACCCGTGTCGAAAAGAACACATGCAGCCTGGCCGTACATATACAAAATTCCAGTAATGGTACCTGTAGATTTGTTTGCCTGGTCCCGCGATGTCGTGTAGACACGCCCAGTGGTAGGAGGCGGTTTAGTATCAGCATGACCCGAAGTACCCTCCATTTCACCCTTACAGCAATCTCTCATACGATGGCCAGGGAGGCCGCACTTGTAGCACGCGTCGGAGTCACGACGACATGGGCCAGGGTGTCTGCGATGGCAAGTGCTGCAAAGAGGATGAGTGAATCCTCCAGCAGGAGTCCTTGCTTGCTGAGGGCCTGCTGATGACAAAACGTGTTAAGAATAAAGTATATGCACGAGTATAGGACGTAAGCGTCATAAGATGCTTACCAGTGTTAGCTGAACGGTTAGGCTGAGAACCCCTGTGGTTCTGGTCCCTTCCGTTACTGTGGTTCCTGGTAGAGATTAATAGTGTCAGCATGAGAGATATAACATGAGATCATAATAAGATGCATAAATAGTAGGACCAGCTGTTGTTGGAGTGTCCCGCATTGTTACGGTAATTATCATTACCGTTGTGCCTTTCCACAACAGAACGGTCGTTATTGTGACCGTTTCCTTTGGGCTGATGAGGCTGTTGCTGGGTAGCCGGCTGAGACCGGTCCCCAGTGTTCTGCCTGGAAGATACAGTTTATGAGATGATTTAAAGAACATATAATGATAGGATGCGGTCTGGTTAACGCTAGAACACGAAATGTTTTACCTCTTGTCGGGTCTTTCAGCTTCCCTGAACTCATCGCGTTCCTGCAACATCTCAAGCTTCCTGGCTGCGTCGGCCACTTGTGCTACTGTATTGAACGTAGCACATACCAGATTGTTCGCGACCGAGGTGCGAAGTGCCCACCTAAAGTGGTGTGCCTGCTCCTCAGGAGTACCAGCTGCTGCTCCCAGAAAACCAGCTAGGCGAAGAAAGCGCTGCATGAATTCGTTGCTATTCTCGCCCGCTCTCTGACGTATCCCATGGTATTCTCGCTTGAGCTTGTCCTGCTCTGCCTTAGGAAAGAACTGCTCCATCACTCTCTCCTTGAATTGGGCCCATGTCAAACCAGCAACCCATTCATCACCTCCTTCAGACTGCGTCAAAGCTAGCCACCAGTTGAGTACATCACCTTCAAACCGGTAGCATGCCAATCTTGCCTTGAAGGCGGGGTCACATCCCATAGCATTGAAAATTTTCTCAATGTGAGTCAACCAGCTTTCAGCATCACTGGGGCTATCAGTCTTTTCAAAAGCTCTAGGACGGAGCTTGTTAAATCTTTCCAACCATACTGCTAGTGTCACTGGGGGAGGAGGAGGAGGAGGTGCCTGATTCTGCTGCTGCTGATTGTTGGCAGCTTGGACTTCAGCACGAATGTCATTCCTCAGTTGAGGAAGTAAGGCTTGCATGGCAGCCTGAATTGCAGCATTGAGCTGCTCTTGCTCGCGTGTGAGAACCATCTGACAGTATAACATAAAACATATGATTAACAGTTCAAACATAAAATATATAAAAAAAAATTTTATGCCAAAAAAATTTCAAGAGAAAAAATTTATGCAAGAAAATCTTTGTATGAATGCATGATGCAGTTTTATGAAAACTTTTGATGCTCGAGAGTGAACGCCTCCGGTCAGTTCACTCAAAATAAAAGACATATCGAGGGGACGCCTATGGGTCGGTCCCAAATCTAAAAGTTTCGATAAAACACATGTGACTAAATAGGGCCAGTCCTGTACCAACCATTACTTAGTCAAAAACCCTGTAACAATGACAT
Organism: Glebionis coronaria; assembly: GCA_025667525.1. NCBI lineage: Eukaryota > Viridiplantae > Streptophyta > Magnoliopsida > Asterales > Asteraceae > Glebionis > Glebionis coronaria. Next base: position 269,239,801 of record CM046878.1, read on the forward strand.
GTATATGTATGCTTAAAAATGATGAATCATGAAAACAACTGTCAGTTCTAGGAAGACCGTAGTGACTACCCACTAATCACAGGTCATATTTGAGAGCCTACAGGTCGAAACCTTGGGCTCTGATACCATAATTGTAACACCCCATTTTGGAAATGGAATATTACGCATAATCATGGCGTGTCATCAAAGCATACAAGGATAAATGTCTAAGCATTATTCAACCATAAAAGGGAAATACCAGAATCAAACATCGGTACCCCAAAGTAAAGCTCGTCACACACAAACATAAATACTGTAAAAGGAAAGGACGAAACAATGTCCATAGCAACTGTACTAAAGTAAAGGAAATGCATAAAGTAAAGAAGACAGTAAAGCTTCCAGTCCATATGCACCTACGTTTGAGATCTACGAGCGTCCCTGAGTACCTGCCGTTTTGGGAACATGAAAAGGAAAACGGCTGAGCAAGACGCTCAGTGCACGGATGTACAATATAGCATGAAATAGGATAAACATGTAACATATAACAGCGGAAGACTAAGTACTGAGGAAACTGGTTAAGTATCAAGAAAACTGGTTTTATAGTTTGAAAAGCCTTATGTTTATCTTGTGAAAACTGTTTTAACATATATATACCATATCCCATATAGGTCATGAAAAGGTCACGTGCATGAATACTTGGAGGGGTGACCTCATCATGCTGATTAGAGGGGATGCCTCTAATCAATATACTGGTTTGGGTAGGAGGGATCAACTCCTTGTGAAGGGTGCAAGGCACACACCACATTCACCATGATAAACTGAATAAAACATGTAACTAGGATGCACCCATACGCCCCACATGATATAATAATATGGCCAAAACTGAAAGCGACGCCACGAGCAATCACTCCGTCGTGGGGAAGTCATAACATCGGTGCCTCCAATGCTATGGTTATGGTACCTCCATAACTAGGTGAAACTGGTCATGCTTGTATATGGCTATAGATTATGCTAATTAAACATAAGCAGTTCAAAACAATAAAACAAATACTGGGGAAAACAGTTGGCTGCATACGGGGAAATCCTAATAAGGAAAGAATGTCCATACTGAAAGGACGGGAATCCGTACCTCAAGTCTAGTGAATGGACGGAAGAAAGACTCCTACTTCTGGATCACTAACGCTACATGAATACACACGTGTATAAGTATCGATTCACTGATTACGTACTGGGTTTTGTGTCTCATTTTAGCTGATTTGGTATGTTTTAGGTCATGGTTCACTGTTTAAAGCCTTAAACTGTGTTTATCTTGTATTCTGATTTATCTGATTAAGTATTACTGGTGTTTCATGTATTATTATACTTACTGTGTAATAATAAATAACTTTCCAAAAATAGCAGGTTTCCAAAAATAGAAAGTTTCCAAAAATAGAAAGTTACCAAAAATAGAAAGTTTCCAAAAATAGAAAGTTTCCAAAAATAGAAAGTTTCCAAAAATAGAAAGTTACCAAAAATAGAAAGTTTCCAAAAATAGAAAGTTTCCAAAAATAGAAAGTTTCCAAAAATAGAAAGTTTCCAAAAATAGAAAGTTTCCTAAAATAGAATTTACTGCTTAAAATAGATTAGTTTCTAAAAATAGAAAGTTTCCAAAAATAGATCAGCTACCTTAATTAAATAAGTTTCCATATATAGAAGGTTTCCATAATTAGATTAGCTGCCTGAAATAGATAGATTTCCATATATAGAAGGTTTCCATAATTAGATTAGTTGCCTTATTTAATTAAGTCTCTATAAATAGAAGTTTCCATATTTAGAATTTAGCTGGTTACATAAGCTAATCATATAAGTCTAAGTGTTTATAAGCTTATTTCTTAAGTCATATGATATAGTGTATAGTTTAATTATTATTTCATGTATTTTAATTAAACTATAGGTTAAGCATTTTAATTAAGGTATAACATGTATTAATTAAAATGGAATAAAATACTTAGGTTAAAATGTGTATTATTATGTATTAATAACATAACCTAAGTCATGTCTAAATTAATTAATTATAGGCATGTTTTAAATAATTAATTAATTATAACTTGTAACATAAAATACTTAGGTTAAATTAATGTCATGTTAAACTAATAATTAAAATAACCTAAGTCACGATTTAATTAATATTTCATGTTATTAATTCATTATATCCTAAGTTCATAATTCATAAAAATTAACATGTAGCATAAATCATGATTTAACCAACGAACCATGAATCGGGCATGAATTCGACACCGTACCCCGAGCCAAACTCGGGGCACGTGTGCCTCCTTGCTGCCGTGGGTCCCACATGAGCCAGCCAAGACCAAAAATGGTCTTGGTGGTGGCGGCAATAGCAAACCAAACCCCCCTCGGGTTTGTTTTGCTAGGCGGCTAAAAACAAACACCCCTTTAAATCATTCTTTGATTTTAATTTATACCAAAACATGTTAGATCAATATTCAATTATCATGTTTAAATAAAAATAATAATAACATGTTCATAATAAAACCAAAGATTAAAAGAAATGAAAAAGAAAGGTTAAGAATGATATACCAAACAACGTGGATTGAAGAATGATGAACAAACACGGTTTCTATCACTTGTTTTAATGTAAAAAATCAATCAACACCCTCCTATGGTGGTGTTCTAGGTGGCGGCACAAAGAGAGCAAAGAGGAGGAGGAGAAAACTCTTTTAGGGTTTTTGTTTATTTTCTTGAAAAAAATGAAATGAAATGAAAAGTTACATAACCCCCCTTTACTTGTAAAAGTCCATGGGCTTAGCCCATTTCTTATGGTTGTGCCGTGGGTATGGGGGCCCCACATGGGGTACCCGTACCTTTCTCGTGTCCCGATGTTTCGTGTTCGTTCGTGGTTAAACGTGCTCGTGTTTAAAGTGTTTCTGTTTATTTTACCATGTTGTTTATCGTAATCTTAACGCTCGTAATTATATTATGTGTATTTACGTAATTATTCTAGTTCGTATTTTAAATGGTGATCATGATTTAATTATGTTCACGTGACATATTTATTAACTGTTTATCATGAGTTCGTACGTAATCGATACTTATCATGTCATACACGTATGCACTTGCTTGATTATTAGCACATGAATGTGATCATAACTAAAAGAGGTAAGTTTTAATCTAGGACGTACGATCTTAAGGGCACTATTCATGGTAAAAGCATGCGGGTTTTACACGGGCTTTCACGGGCTTTTATTGAAGAAAACGGGAAAAGACGAAGTCAAAAGATCAAGAGTGCAAAAAGAACGGAAGTTCAAGGCCTATTCTGAAGATTTATCGAAGAAATAGTCAAAAGACGGAAGTTTAACGAAGTCGAAGAACTTAAGTCTAATAGAAGAAGAAAATTAAAAGACAAGTTCAAATCCCGAGACGACAAAGACGAAGAATTAAAGTCGAGTCGAGAAAACGTGAAGAAAGCAAGAAAGAAGATGCAACACATGCACTCCTTCCACCTTCCCTATAAATACCCTCCTAATAGTCATTAGGAGGAGAGTTAGATTTTAGTTAATTTTTCACTTTTTCTTAGTTTTCTCTAGTTTTAGAAAGAGAAAGTCTTAAACTTTCTCTCACTAAATTTCATCTTTTTCTTAATCTTTCAAGATTAAACTCTTTGTATTGCTTATTATTATTAATCAAGTTCTATTTTAAGCTTCTATTTCTTAATCTCATTCTACTTTTCTTTGATTTAAGGTTGATTTTGGTGCGTATATCATAAGATCCGTGTTGTTCTAATTGATTTCGTGCTAAAAAGTTAATCTTTTGATCATTTTATAAGTTTTCATTTGATTAAGCTTTAAGACTTTTGTGCTTATTGGCTTATTTTTATGATTAGCTTATTTTTCTTATTAAAAAGTTTATGTTTTTATTGTTTAATCTAAAAAGTTGTTTGATTTCGAGTTAGATAAGTTGATTAAAGTGCTTATTTGATTCGATCTAGTATTCGGATTGTTGAGTTTTGGATATTAGCTTATTAAACTTAGCTTATTATCTAGCTTAACCAAGTCCCTTTATTTCGGAAAAGGGAGTTTAAAACCCCTTTCCGATTGGCTTTTTCCGACCGGACCCCATCCTAACCGATTTCCTTAATTTTAGGAAAGGGTTTAAAACCCCTTTCCGATTGATCCATATTCCGACGGCACCACACTCAACATTCCGATTGGTCCAATCGGATTAGGGCTTTGGCTTTCCGATTGTGCCACCTTAATATTCCGATTCGTGTGATTCTGGTCATTCCGATTGTTAATCTTTCCCATATTCCGATTGGGATTGTTAGCAGTATTCCGATTGACCCCTTATTGTTACATATTCCGATCGCTGCACCTTTACAACATTCCGACCACCAGATCGGAATACATTCCGATCTGGGGCTATTTTCAGCTTATTCCGATTGTGAGCTTGTGGTTTCTTTCGATCTTACTTTCTTATATTACTTTTTATTTTCAGCAAATTTCCCAAGTGTTAGTTTTATTTAGTGTGTTATTACTTCTCCATTTTCACCTTTAAGTTTCCATGCATTTATTTTACTTGTCATTTTAATATTAATCGTTTAACTTCCTTTTTACTCAACGACACTTTAATTACTTGCTAATAGTTTAAAACAAACAAACCAAACCATTCTCTTGATTCACCAAAAGACGATTGAGTCGCACTTTAGACCGGTTTTCAATTCGAAAAGATCGGAACAACGAACTTTCATACTAGGTGTAAAAAGCCAAGCATTAAAATGGCGCCGCTGCCGGCTCTTTTCGTTACGATAAACGGTTTCTAGTGAGAGACGCATTGAATTTTGGGATCCGTTCTTTGAACGTTATTTTCCTCGCTTCAAAAATTTTCAAAAATCCTAAAAAATATAAAACTCTTCAAAAATACAAAAACATTAAAAAACCTATAAAAACCAAAAAGATTATATAGATATTCTTTGTGTATATTTTTCTTCTGCAGGTGTATGTGTACTAGATCTTCCAACTATTCTGAGCCCGAGACTCGTGAAGATTTAGATATGGCTGGTGTTCATAACAACAATAATCACCCACCTCAACAAAATTTGAACAACAACAACAACAACAACAACAACAACAACAACAATGTCCTCTTACCTGATTTACGAACCATGGAGGAATTGTGCCAACCCACCATGAATGGACGCGGAGGCCCGATTGCGCCGATGCATATCACGGCTCAAGAGTTTTCGTTGAAGCATCACATGATCCAACAAGTGCAAACTAATCCATTCGCCGGAATGCCTAATGATGATGCCAACAAACACCTCGACAAATTCATTACTATCACTCAAAGCATGAAGTCCCCCGGTATTTCTATGGATGACCTTCGCCTCCAACTTTTTCCACACTCGCTTTCTCACCATGCCGAAAAATGGTTTGACCGTCTTCCTAAGAATTCTATTCATACGTGGAATGACATGACTCAACGCTTTTTATCGCGCTACTTTCCCCCATCCATGGTCACTAGCCTTCGTAACCAAATTAGTGGATTTATGCAAGAGAATGATGAATCGCTTTTCGATGCTTGGGAACGCTACAATGATTTGATCGACCGCTGTCCTAATCACAATATGCTCCCCGTCACTCTTATTGACACCTTATATAATGGTCTCACTTTTCGTGATCGTGACACGATCAATGCCGCCGCCGGTGGTACTTTTATGAAAAGGAGACCGGAGGAGTGTCGAGAGTTGATTGAAAACATGACTACTCACCACAAGAATTGGGATTCTTCCGCATCCTCAAGATCTAATCAGAGAGTCAATGTTTCATCTACTTCTACCACCACCAACTCATCTGTTTTGGAACGTGCTATTCTTGATATTAACAAAAGTCTCCAAATTTTGACTTCTAACCAAACTCAACAAGCTAAAGCCGTTGCTATTTCTTGTGACACATGTGGTGGTCCTCATTCCTACAATGAGTGTCCTTCTACTCACGGAAATTATTCTGAAGACGTTAACGCAGCATATGGTACTTATCCCACGGGAGGCTATCAAGCTCGCCCTCAAGGAGACCGTAACTTGCTAAGTTATCGCTCCAACAATTATCTTGCTCCTCCCGGTTTCCCTCCTACAAACCAATCCCAACCTCGTGCCAACAATCAGTATCAATCCCAAAGAAACCCATACCCAACTCAAGGAAATTCTCAAGCTTACCAGGCTCCACCTCTCAATCAACCGATGGCAGTGAATCCAGATGTCGAGACATTTATGAAGACCAATCGGGAGTTGGTGACGAATCTTCAGAGTCAAGTCCGCAACTTGAAGGGAGAAATGGCAAAACAAGGGAACGATATTCGAGCCGAGCTAAGGAATGACATGGCTAAACACAGCGATGCAATTAATGCAAACATGAAAAACTCTTTTAACAATCAAGCTCTTCACCTTCGTGATATGATTGGTTCGCTCATCCAAAGTAATCAACCCTCTTCTTCGGGTACTCTTCCGAGTAATACCGTTGCGAATCCAAGAGGGGAGATGAAAGCAATCACCACTCGTAGTGGAAAAGGTTATATGGAACCCGAGCTTCCTACACCTCCACCCGTGATTCTGAACAAGGAAACCGAGCAATTTTCCCCACCTCCTTCACCTTCTATCCCCATTTCCCCACCACCCGTGGTTGTAAGTGATCCTATTCCCTTAAAGCCTTCTTCTTCATCCAATATACCTTATCCCTCAAGGTTGAGGAAAGAGAAGCAAAAGAGCAAGGATGATATTCAGGTTTCAAACTTTCTAAAAATGTTTAAACAATTGAATTTTAACATTTCCTTTGCCGAGGCTCTTGCTCACATGCCCAAATACGCTAAGATGTTTAAAGATCTTTTAAGTGATAAGGAAAAGCTTCTTGATATCGCTCAGACCCAACTTAATGAGAACTGCTCCGCAGTGCTCTTAAGGAAATTGCCCACCAAACTTGGTGATCCGGGTCGCTTCTTAATTCCCTGCAACTTCCCGGGAGTAGAGAATTGCATGGCCCTAGCCGATCTAGGTGCCAGTATAAACTTAATGCCTTTAAGTGTTTGGAAGCAATTATCTCTCCCCGAGCTTGTCCCCACCAGAATGACTTTGGAATTAGCCAACCGTACGGTTGCTTATCCAGTGGGGATAGCCGAAGATGTCTTTGTTGGCGTCGACAAATTCACCTTCCCGGCGGATTTTGTTGTCGTTGACTACGAGATGGATCCCCGTGTTCCATTAATCGTTGGACGTCCATTTCTGAGGACCGGTCGCACTCTCATTGATGTAGCCGCAGGCGAAATAATCATGAGAGTTGGTGACGATAAAATTGTCTTCAACATGGGTAAGATTTCTAAGCAACCTTATTCATATGAGAGTGTTAATGCTATTGATGTTCTCGATGAGGCTTGTGAAGACCATTTTCATGATGCTTGCAAAAGTACTCTCTCTTCTCTACCCAATGTTGAGACCGTTGCCTCAATTGCTCCAGCATTGACTCCTTTCGGAGAAAGTGACTTGGACGATTTCGAAGCTAGCTTGGGTCCTCTCGATATTAAGTATGATAATTTGTCCACCAATTGGGATGAAGATATTCGTACTATTGAGAGACTTCTCAATGAAGACCTTTTGTCTCCTCCTGCTCCTAAAGAGGTGATTAATGATGATCCATCGTTAGTTTCACCATCTATTGAGGATCCTCCTACTCTCGAGCTTAAGGACTTACCTCCTCATCTTGAGTACGTTTTTCTGGAAGACGACGAGAAGCTACCGGTCATCATCGCAAAGGATCTGAAAGAAGACGAAAAAGCCCGACTTGTCGCCGTGTTGAAGAAGCATAAACGCGCTATCGCTTGGAAAATCTCCGACATCCGTGGAATTGATCCTCACTTCTGCACACATAAAATTCTCATGGAGGACGACTTTAAGCCCACAATTCAAAGTCAACGAAGGGTGAATCCTAAAATCCATGAAGTCATAAAAAAAGAGGTTATCAAACTTCTTGATGCGGGTATGATTTACCCTATTTCGGATTCACCATGGGTTAGTCCAGTCCATTGTGTGCCTAAGAAGGGCGGAATCACTGTTGTGCCCAATGCAAACAACGAGTTAATTCCTACCCGTCTCGTTACTGGGTGGAGAGTTTGTATAGACTACCGCAAACTCAATGATGCCACGAGAAAGGATCATTTCCCTCTACCTTTTATGGACCAAATGCTTGAACGTTTAGCGGGTAATGAATATTACTGCTTTCTGGATGGTTTCTCGGGTTATTTTCAAATACCCATCGATCCCCAAGATCAAGAGAAGACAACATTCACTTGTCCCTATGGCACCTTTGCTTACAAACGAATGCCTTTTGGCCTATGCAATGCCCCCGGGACTTTCCAAAGGTGCATGTTGGCTATCTTCCATGACATGGTTGAGCAAACCATGGAAGTCTTCATGGATGATTTCTCGGTCTTCGGGGATTCTTTCTCTTCTTGCCTTGCCAATTTGGAACGTATGCTTAAGCGGTGCGAAGACACTCGCCTTGTTCTGAATTGGGAAAAATGCCATTTTATGGTCAAAGAAGGCATTGTGCTAGGACACAAAATCTCTAAAGCCGGTCTTGAAGTCGACCGTGCTAAAGTTGATGTCATAGCCAAATTACCTCCACCTTCAACCGTGAAGGGTGTGAGAAGTTTTCTGGGTCATGCGGGCTTCTATCGTCGATTCATTCAGGATTTCTCTAAAATCGCTCGCCCGATGACCCACCTCTTGGAAAAAGATACTACTTTTATCTTTTCTAAAGAGTGTCTCGAAGCCTTCAATCTTCTTAAGGATAAGCTAACTAAGGCACCGGTCTTGGTTACCCCTAATTGGGACCTGCCTTTTGAATTGATGTGCGATGCTAGCGACTTTGCAATTGGTGCGGTTTTGGGCCAAAGAGTGAATAAACACTTCCAACCAATCCACTACGCTAGCAAAACAATGACGGGGGCTCAATTGCATTATACGATAACGAAAAAGAGCTTTTAGCTGTTGTCTATGCTTTTGAAAAATTTCGCCCCTATCTTGTTTTATCCACTACCATCGTATACACGGACCATTCCGCGTTGAAGTACTTGATGACTAAGAACGATTCTAAGCCAAGACTTCTTCGCTGGGTTTTGCTCCTTCAAGAATTCAACATTGAAATTCGTGACAAGAAGGGAGCCGAAAACCTGGCCGCGGATCATCTGAGCAGACTTGAGGATCCATATCAGGGGGATCATCCGAACAAAGAGATCAATGACTCTTTCCCCCTTGAGACTCTAATGTCTATAAATCTCAATCTTGATGGCACCCCGTGGTTTGCAGACATTGCAAACTACTTAGCGGGTGGTATTCTCATCCAAGAGTTAACATCCCAACAAAAGAAGAAGTTCTTGAATGATGTTAAGACTTACTTTTGGGATGACCCTTATCTATTCAAACAGTGTGCTGATCTGATTATTCGTCGATTTGTTGACGGACCGGCAGCTTTTGACATCCTCCAAGCGTGCCACAAAGGACCCACCGGTGGTCACTTTGGTCCCAACTACACCGCTAAGAAAGTGTTTGATTCTGGATTCTATTGGCCCACCATTTATCGTGACGCTCACGAAATGGTTAAGCATTGTGATCCTTGCCAACGTCAAGGCAAGATCACACATAAGGATGAGATGCCTCAAAATTTCATACAGGAATGTGAAATCTTTGATGTATGGGGCATCGACTTTATGGGGCCATTTCCATCATCCAAAGGGAACAAGTACATCCTCGTCGCCGTCGACTACGTTTCTAAATGGGTTGAAGCTAAGGCTCTCCCTACGAATGATGCGAGGGTGGTTGTGAACTTTTTGAAGCAGCTTTTCGCTCGATTTGGCGTTCCTCGTGCTATTATCAGTAACCGCGGGACTCATTTTTGCAACGATCAATTTGCAAGAGTCATGGCAAAGTATGGTGTCAATCACCGTCTTTCCACCGCCTATCATCCCCAAACCAATGGGCAAGCCGAGATATCCAACCATGGCTTGAAGAGAATTTTGGAGCGTACTGTGGGAGAGCATCGTGCCGCGTGGGCCGATAAGTTAGATGATGCTCTGTGGGCTTTCCGTACTGCTTACAAGACCCCGATCGGTTGTACACCTTATCGTCTTGTGTACGGGAAAGCCTGCCACCTACCCATCGAGCTGGAACATAAGGCGCACTGGGCCTTGAAGTGGGCTAACTTCGACATCAACAAAGCCGGTGATCATCGCAAGGTTCAACTCAACTAGCTAAATGAACTGTGGAATGAAGCTTATGAGAACTCGCTGATCTACAAGGAGAAGACGAAGATTATCCACGATGCTAAAATCAAGAACCGAGAGTTCCACGTTGGTGATCAAGTCTTACTCTTTAACTCTCGGTTGAAGATCTTCTCTGGCAAGTTGAAGAGCCACTGGACTGGTCCATTCACCGTCGCCAAAGTCTTTCCGTATGGGACCATTGAGCTTTCTCAGCCGAATGGGCCCAACTTCAAGGTGAATGGCCAGCGTCTGAAGCTGTATTTTGGTGAGGACATCTCCCATGAGATGACTCCATCCCTCACCACGTTCCCCATGAACTAAAATTGGGTCGAGTCAGGCTCATGACTCGGTGAACAAAAACAAGCGCTTCTCGGGAGGCAACCCGTGTTCTATCCTTTACTGCTTTCATAATAAGTGTAGGGAGAGCCCCGCATATGTTTGTTGTCTTGTTTCTTGTGCTGTGCAGGGATTAAAGCTTCAGAGAGCATCTTGATGACTTTTGACGAACCGTGATACCGTGTTTCCCATCTTCCCGGTTCTATCCTAAACTCTTGTGATTCAATATTTCATATTTTATATGTTCACATTGAATTCACTTTAATTGTCCTTTCCTTAGCAAGATTTAAACAAAGTGCACAATGTCCTAAGTGTAGGGGAGTTTACTCCCACATGCTTAAACATTGAGGACATTGTTTATCTCAAGTGTAGGGGGGACTTCTATCGAAGTAAGTGGTCTTTTCCATGAATTTGCCCTCATTTTAACAGGAAAATTTGATTTTTCGACATTTTTCAAAATTTTTAATCTATTTTGGCCTAGTTGTATAGTTGTATTTGCCTTTGTTATGTTTCCTTTGCTAGAATAGTTTTTCAATAAAGGGGTTTTAGATTTTTCCTAGTCGTGAATATTTTGACTCAACCCGAGTTTACTTGCCTAAGTTTACTCTAGCTAGTATCCTTAACCTGTTTAAGTCAAGTTTTGCTAGGCTTTTATATAGGGAGCTATAAAACGCGAAAGTCTTAACTCTCACGGGTTAAGAACAAGAACTTTTCGCAAGTTCCTATAATTTATCCTAGAGATTCGTTTATCAAGGGAACTTTAAAATGCGATTTCTAAACTTGAAAAAGTCTAAGAATTTGCAAGATCCTATAGGCGACTCGAAAACCCAAAACTTTGATTTAATAGGCTAAGCATCCACGAATCTCATTCCTTGAGACTTTAAATTGTGGAGAACGAGAGATGATAGAGCCAATTATAAGTTCGGTATTCTTTCGTGAATTTATGTGAGTTAATTATGAGCCTATTCTCCCTCCGCTTGTTAATAAATGTATCTGCTAATAAATAAGGTTGTACGATTTAAAAGGTTACTTAGCTTCTAGCCCCAAATCGTTTAAAAGTTGCTCGGTAATGACGAGAGTTCGTAGCCAAGGCATAACTTATGAAGCGGGGCGCGAAGATTGGCGAGTCCGAAAAGGCCCTAACAAGGCATGAGGGCTACATTTTGTTGCTAAAGATCCAAAAGTGATGTGAAGAATCATTTATCGAAAATCAATATGAAGGATCGAGACACACGACGAAAAGCAAGATCTCCACAAAAGTCATGGAGAAGTCTATCCGAAAAGACCCTAACAAGGTATGAGGATAAATAGATCCAAGTCCTAAAAGGAGGCGGATCGTTGTAGATCAAAGTCCAAAATAAAGATTGGAGAAAAATGAGGAAGTCGTGGTCCAAAGATGAAGAATCTCTCAAAAACTTCAAGTGAAGAAATTCCTATTATGAAGAGAAGACCATAGTTTCAAGAACGTCTCTCGAAGATTCGAAGTATGAAGTCGCTGCCAAATATCGGCCCGAGAAAGGTCTCAAATCGCGAACCAAGTTATGCCAAGATATGAACTTTTTGATATCCCGAGAAGCAGTTTTAAAAGATTTGGTCCTTTAGCTAACTATTGATTAAATCGTGCACTTTATTTTCAGACTAAATAACTATCGAAATAAGTCAAACAATGCATCCTCGTGATCATTCAAGACAAAAATAAAATATAAGAGATACACCTAGGAATAAGGGAGTCTAAGTGAATAATTGGCCCACATGAGTTCGTGATAGTTTGCTAACTTATAATAACAATGATCTCGTTTTTAAGCTTGGTATGGGGAACGTGAAACTTGAGAATGATAAACGTTCATGGCCGCCAAAACCCAATGTAAGTTTTTAATTTCTTTGCTTATTTCTATTTTTTTATGTTTAGTATTTAATAAAGGCCAAGGTGGGTTATTTATGATGGAAAATGTAAACCGTGCTTTAAAATTAATGCATTGCATGAGGGCATTGCAATGGTCAAGTGTAGGGGATTTAATAAGTGTGAAAACACTTATCCTTTTACCATTTATTTCCAATAATAACAAGACCAAAACGTGTGATTTATGTCGTAAAAGTCGGAATTATGCGTGGTTTGTGTTTTTATTGTGTTTTAGGACCAAAATATGAAAAAGGAAGAAAACACGGGCTTTCACGGGCTTTTATTGAAGAAAACGGGAAAAGACGAAGTCAAAAGATCAAGAGTGCAAAAAGAACGGAAGTCCAAGGCCTATTCTGAAGATTTATCGAAGAAATAGTCAAAAGACGGAAGTTTAACGAAGTCGAAGAACTTAAGTCTAATAGAAGAAGAAAATTAAAAGACAAGTTCAAATCCCGAGACGACAAAGACGAAGAATTAAAGTCGAGTCGAGAAAACGTGAAGAAAGCAAGAAAGAAGATGCAACACATGCACTCCTTCCACCTTCCCTATAAATACCCTCCTAATAGTCATTAGGAGGAGAGTTAGATTTTAGTTAATTTTTCAATTTTTCTTAGTTTTCTCTAGTTTTAGAGAGAGAAAGTCTTAAACTTTCTCTCACTAAATTTCATCTTTTTCTTAATCTTTCAAGATTAAACTCTTTGTATTGCTTATTATTATTAATCAAGTTCTATTTTAAGCTTTTATTTCTTAATCTCATTCTACTTTTCTTTGATTTAAGGTTGATTTTGGTGCGTATATCATAAGATCCGTGTTGTTCTAATTGATTTCGTGCTAAAAAGTTAATCTTTTGATCATTTTATAAGTTTTCATTTGATTAAGCTTTAAGACTTTTGTGCTTATTGGCTTACTTTTATGATTAGCTTATTTTTCTTATTAAAAAGTTTTATTAAAAAGTTTATGTTTTTATTGTTTAATCTAAAAAGTTGTTTGATTTCGAGTTAGATAAGTTGATTAAAGTGCTTATTTGATTCGATCTAGTATTCGGATTGTTGAGTTTTTGATATTAGCTTATTAAACTTAGCTTATTATCTAGCTTAACCAAGTCCCTTTATTTTCGGAAAAGGGAGTTTAAAACCCCTTTCCGATTGGCTTTTTCCGACCGGACCCCATCCTAACCGATTTCCTTAATTTTAGGAAAGGGTTTAAAACCCCTTTCCGATTGATCCATATTCCGACGGCACCACACTCAACATTCCGATTGGTCCAATCGGATTAGGGCTTTGGCTTTCCGATTGTGCCACCTTAATATTCCGATTCGTGTGATTCTGGTCATTCCGATTGTTAATCTTTCCCATATTCCGATTGTGAGTAAGTTTAATATTCCGATTGGGATTGTTAGCAGTATTCCGATTGACCCCTTATTGTTACATATTCTGATCGCTGCACCTTTACAACATTCCGACCACCAGATCGGAATACATTCCGATCTGGGGCTATTTTCAGCTTATTCCGATTGTGAGCTTGTGGTTTCTTTCGATCTTACTTTCTTATAGTACTTTTTATTTTCAGCAAATTTCCCAAGTGTTAGTTTTATTTAGTGTGTTATTACTTCTCCATTTTCACCTTTAAGTTTCCATGCATTTATTTTACATGTCATTTTAATATTAATCGTTTAACTTCCTTTTTACTCAACGACACTTTAATTACTTGCTAATAGTTTAAAACAAACAAACAAATCCATTCTCTTGATTCACCAAAAGACGATTGAGTCGCACTTTAGACCGGTTTTCAATTCGAAAAGATCGGAACAACGAACTTTCATACTAGGTGTAAAAAGCCAAGCATTAAAAACTTACTTGGAATTAAATGGTAATTAAGGTGCATAACATGAATTTAAATTGACAAGATATGTAAATGACAAGATAAGTAAATGGTGGAAGGTCTAATTGTCACTATTAGCCAACAAGAATGAAATGATAAACATCCTAATCTATTTATAGGGGAGGATTAAGGAAGCTTCCTCCCCTCTTTCATTTCTTCTTAATTACAAGTTTAAGTCCCTCCTTTTATTAATCTTCATTAATTGCGTCATTAGTCCTTTTCTTCTAATCTTCTTTAAACTTGGACTTGAGGGACTTTTGGCTTCGGGATTTCTTCGAACTCGTCTTTAAATTCTTCAATAAAATATACTTGAATTCTTCGGCTTTTGATAAACTTCCGTCTTTTGACTTTTTCTTTGATAAATCTTCAGAATTGGTCGTGGACTTCCGTTTTTTTTGCACTCTTGACTTCTTGACTTCGTCTTTCATCCTTTTCTTCAATAAAAGTCCGTAAATGCCCGTGAATGTCCGTGTTTCCTCCACTTTTCACCTTTTCGTCCTAAATCACAACAAAAACACAAACCACGCATAATTCCGACATAAAAGACATAAAATACACGTTTTGGCTCGGTTATTATTGTACTTAAGTGGTAGAAAAGATGGGTGTTTACACACCTATCACCAAGTGACGGATAAAGTTTTTGGAATTGAAAGTGAATTGGGCCAAAGCCCATTTGGGTTGATAATATTAGACGGAGGAAACTAAAATGCTAGTCAAGAATTTGGTCAACTCAACAAATACTCTCACCCACACGTTTTGATAAAAATGTTTTACCCACACACACTTTTAATAAAACAAATTTATTACCCACCTCCCCACTTCACATTTCGATAACAACAATGAAAACTCACTGTTTGTCTTCCCCTCTAAAAAACAAACGTAGTTTACCCCAAAAACCCTAATTACCATCAAAAATTAACCCAACAAAAATTGGGGCTTTTAATCCAAACGTGTGATTCACACGTTTGCCAAATAAATCCCCAAGAAAAACGGGTGCTACACCACACTGGTGGTACTCACCTCCTCTCCTACGTGGCTCACCCCTTGTTTTTGATTGGCCAAAACACCTCCACAACTCCACTCCATCCACAAGATGCCTCCACATCAGATTCAAGAAGCACAAATCTTCCACGCTGGCGATCTGTGTGAAAGATAATCAATCTCATCCGTTTGATCAAAAGAAAAAGAGAGAGAAGAAAAGATGCGGCTATGATTTGAAGCCGTGGGCACCAAAGGTGATCAAGAAGTTTCTAGGGTTTGCCTTTAAAAACCCTTTCATTTGTAATTTACCAAGCACTTTTTTTAGCACTTTTCTTTAATTTAAATTTCTGCAAATTAGATTAGGGTTAATGTAATTTTTAATTTCAAGTATTTGTAATTTTTGATTATTAATGAAAAGTTTATTTTAATTAATTTTCGTCTCATTTAAATTTCTGTCAAAGCAATCTAAATTCATCTTTAATTTTTTTTTTATTATTACTGTTCGAAGTTTATTTTTAATTGATAAAGAAAAAAAAGAAAGAAAAAGAAAGTGATAAATTACTTTCCCCACTGGGAAGTATAAAGAGGTTACTGTTCGTTTTAAGTATATTATTTGGTTTCATTGGGTTCTGTTCGAGATGATGGTGAAGACGATGTTGATGATTTGAGGTGGTGTTTGTATTCGGTGACAAAGGGGGTTCAGCACCACCCTTCTCCCCAACGGTTTTCGACATCAAGGTTTTAGATCTCTTTTATTTTTCTAGTTTAGTTGAAGTTTTAGATTATTTGTGTTTTGTTTTATCTGCTTTTATTTGCTTTTGAATCTGCTTGTTATTGTTAAGTTACTGCTTGTTTTTTAGTGGTTCGGATCTGCTTGTTTAATATTTAGTCTTTGTTTGAGTTTTTAGTTTTAGCTTTTATTTTAATCTACCTGCTTGTGTTGAGTTTCGATTTAGATAGTTTGAATCTGCTTATTGTTTTTGAAGTTTATTTGGTTTGTTGCGTCTGAATTTGATCTCTGCTTATTCGATTTGTCCTAAAATGCTTATTTAGTTCTCTTTGTTTTGCTTTTTAGACTGCATAGTTTTTTTTTTATTTATTTTTGCTTATTGTCCCTTCTAGTTTTCTTTTTCTTTTAGTTATAGCTTATTTGGTTTTTTTTTATTTGCTGCTATGCTTATTAGTTTTTTTTTGTTCTAGCTTATTTGATTTGTCTGTCTTTGCTTATTTTTGATTAACTGTTAGACTACAGATCCATTTGGACTGTTTGTTCTAAAATTCCAAAAAAAAATATTAGTAAAATCTGTCTGTCAGGGGACTCGAACCCCTGACCTCTCGCATATCAACTAAACGCCATTACTAACTGCTCTATACCTTTTCTTGTGTTTTGTTTCATTTTAATTAATTAATATAGGGTTATTAATATAGGCAGTTTTATTTATTTAGTTTAATTCAAGTTTCTAGTTTAAGTAATTTTAATTAAAAGTTTTTCATTCAAAGTTTTATTTATTTTTATTAAAAGTTTAAATAGATTTCATTTCAAGTTAAGTTTTTAATTAGTTTATATTTTTATTAAAAATATTCTTATTATTTTTAATTAGTTTAAATTAGTTTCAAAGACTTTTTAGTTTTATTTAAATTTTAAATTAGTTTTTAGTTAAATAGTTTAGTTTAAAATATCAAAAAAATATCGTCACCAAAAACAAATTAATCTTACTTTTAGTCCGATTTCAATTCGAGTGAGTCGAGGAAAACGAACAATAATTTCTTTAAAAAGATTTGCCTTGCAAAATCTTAGTATTAACAACCTTGTCTAAAAAGTTTCCCATCCCAATATATATAAAATCAGAGTAGCGTTTATTCCCAAAACCGTTACCAACACATCACATTCATCATAGACTTAAAAGTCATTTATTCATTTCAATGGATGGAAAATAATGTAAAATTTAGACAGTAAGCACCAACTCCCTCCTCGCATGTGCTATCCATCTTGATTACCTGAAATACATGCTTAAAATCATCAACACAACGGTTGAGCAAGTCTATAGGTTTTAAAAATCATCATTTGAACACAAGAATTTTAATCATCTCAAGCTTGTCACATAGACAAGTCAAATATATATATCGATAAATGCTTTAAGCTCATGCAACTGAACGTTAACCAACACGTCAAACCTACTCACTTACGGCGCTCCTACAACAGGTAATATTGTCATATACCAACGACCTCTTATACATTATATCCCTTTTATGTGATCACAAAGATACATACCCTAGGATAAGGCTGTCAAACCAAATAGATCTATCAAATGTATTAGCGTTTACCTCGCAAGGTAATTCAGGGACTTCATAAGACAATGGTACTAACGCATTTATCATCATATTCGGGTCCAGCATACCGAAAACAACTTGTGTTCATTTTATAAAACATCATGTATTCCCCCTCGCGGGTTAAAATCATTTACAAGATAGTAAAAAGCGAGGCTATAGACTCACCTGATATAGATATTACACGTAGATCAAGGAACAAAGAACCAATAGTCGATACACGACTTCACGAGAAATCAATCGCTCATTGATTAAGAACGAGATGCCCAACGGTCGTCATATGACCGAACGAGACCTAAAATGACGAGACGCGTCTTAGGCTCGAGACTTAAACATAATCATATATATATATATATATATATATATATATATATATATATATATATATATATATATATATATATATATATATATATATATATATATATATATATATATATGTAAATAGTTCACTTTAGTAAGTTTGGACATTGTATAAGTTTTATAAAACTTTCATAAGACTTGATAACAGTCTATCATGTATTCATTATGAATTTTAAGCCCATTAATGGCCCATTGCAAGTTATTATGACTTTAGTCCATTTCAACAGTAATAAGATCTAAACATGTTATAAATCTCAGGCCCAATAATGGCCTAATAGCCATTATAAATGTATGTTGGGCTTTCATAGCCCAAATCCACTTTATAGCATTACGGGTTCTAAAAACGCCCAAACAATATTGACTTAATATCTTTGGATGGTCGGGTCTCGGGTATATAAACATGAGTATACAAAGAGTCTACAATTATCGACTAGTGGGCCACACCACTTTGGTTTTTATAAAAATCCTCATGTTTTACCTTAATTTAATATAGTCTAATTCTTACAATTTTCACGACATGCCTCGTAGATTGGATCGTTTCTCCTAAACCGTAAATAATATAGATGAACTATTTTTACCGAACTCATTCTTAAATTATGTAGTTTAATTATTATAAGCTCAATTTCCCCTAATTTATATTTATCATAGCTCATTTATCCATTCTATCACATAGAAGAGTTGGTTGTTTTTGGCAGCCAAACTCGTTTCCACCATTTTGGTCGCCATTTCCAAACCGTAAGGAACTGGTAAACTATCCAATTGATTCTAGTTCTTTATAATTTTATCTACAACTTTTAGTTTTACATAGTTTTAGGTCAGTATACGATTTTTATGATAAAACAACCCATCTTTACAGTTGGTCAGATTTTGACCTAGTTTCGTATTTTGGTCATATCTAATTCATCGGGTATCGTCACAAGATGAGAAACCCGGCCAAATCACCACAAAACATAGTACTATCAACCCTGGACCCTTAAGCAACCTCAAAACCCACTGATCAATAACTTTAACCACGTTTTTGCTACTGATCAAAACTATAATCATTCCTACTTAGTTTAAAGGGCTTATTTAACTTGTTTTTCATTGTTTAAAGTTCATGTAAATTTCCAAATCACTCAAATAAACTATCACATCTTATATTAAAGATGTGAAATGAAATATTTACATATTTAAAAAAATAAAATAAAAGACAAAAAAGAAATGATAACCTTTACCATGAAATGGGAAAAATCATCAACAAACTCAATACAAACAATCCATTCAACCCAAAGATTTTTGTCCAAGTTGATTATACCAATCAACCCAAATAGCGCTGGCTAAATATGTCCCCTTGCACTTCTAATATTCAGCCTCACTAATTTCAAGATTTGATTAATATGATGTTGTATTCGCCAAGATAAGGAAACAAGATAAGTGATACTTCCTTTTGGAACGAATGAGAAAATGGTATAAGAAACGAAGATTCAATTTTTTAAGTACATATAATAATGAGACGTATGGCACTAAAAGAACTTATTCAAAGTATACATGTTGAATTTGGTGTTGTGACGTGGAGAAATTTAGTGGATAATTTTACTTATAAAATTTATTCCCAATTAAGCGACGCCCGGTATTTTTAAAAGTTACGCGATTTGAAAGATACGCGTTAGACACGAAAAATAAACGCTCAATATAAAATGAAAACTTGGAAATTCGGAGAACATTGATATTTCGATAAATAAACGAGGGCTTATAATTTAATAAATGTTAACCGTCGTATAAACGAATGACACCAAAAGGTTTAATGTAAATTAGGAAGAATGCTCGTAAAGCGATAAATTAAAATGCCGGCTATAGAAAATATTTCCATGTCATAACCAGAATATTTACGGTCGATGATGGGCATAAACATTGCCGATATTTAATAAATGACATGTACTCAATACGTTAAACCCTTAACCTTGCCGGTTAGCCGAGAACTCAATATTATTCGTAAAAATAATCATGACAAATAAAAGTCGAATAATAAATATTAGTCTGAATATTAGAAATAGTATTAGAATTTGATCTAAATGTTGATTTAAAAGTTCGGGTTATTAGATTGATGATTATTTTAATATTTATATGAGGTATTTATACGACGTAGATTGTCACAAGAAACCCTAACTCCCCTAGCAAATCAATCGATGTTATTCCCGTAGGAATTCTAGCTATTCTAGATCTAAACCAAGTTGTGGATATTTATGATCCCAACAAAATGGTTGATATTCGTAGAAATGTTGATATTAGTTGATTGTGATATTAAAGAAGAATTGGCAAGATTAAATCTGATATCGATGTCATGACGATCTATCCTTATAGAGTGGGGTTTGACAAAACCTTACCACCTAGAAAGATGTCATCTGATTCCTTGTCATCCAGTTCTTAATTTGAAATCAAAAGGGTGAATTTTGCACTTGAGGTTGTCATTGGAGCCTTTACCCAAAAGCCTCATGCCACTAGTACCTTTCCGAGAAGTCTAATTGAATGTGTGAGTCATTTCAAATTAGTGACTCCTTTGTTAACTATTGATGAAGGATCTATAGGATTGGAAATCAAGTCTTGATCATATCGAGCTTTTATTTCCCTTTTTAGGTTTATGAATAAGGTTGAAAGTAGTGGAGAATGATGTAGGATGTCGCATTGAGTATAAGAATGATTGAAACTTGAATGAAGTAAAAATGTAACTCGTATGGAATATGAGATTGTTAAGATGAATTCGTTAAGTCCTGTGATTGAATTATAAGGTTTTAATTGATTGTTAGTTAGTGTTAAGGGTTGTTCCTAGGCCATTGTCCACTGAGGAGGATGCCCAGTGTCCAAGAAATAAATTGAAGAAATCTTCTGCTAAATTGGGACCGATGGATCTTTCGGGACAGGTGGAACACCTAATGACTCTTGTAGATTAGCATTCATTGTGGTATCTTTTAAAATCCCTAACTTAACTGAGACATCAGTTGGTAGGATGAGTTTTTGGAATTGTATGACATGGCAACACGTAATGTGTTACGGTACAATTTTGACTTGTTTGTGATTAATGAAAAGACTACCTTTGATTGATAAATCCTACATGTATCGATGTTATCTATCCTTTATTGCTTCATCCTAATGTTCGCATTAGTGATGCAACCATTGAACAAGCACTCATCTTGGTTTGAGTTGCGTTGTAAATTCTTCTCTTTGTATTCCTGAGTGCCATCGAGGTCATGAACCTCATGATTAATTGGCTAAGCTCATTTCCTATTATATTGTAGTTAGTTCTTGGTGAACAACTTTTCATCACTCTTTTGCAGATCACTCATTGTTTTTATAAGTTAAAACAGTATCCCTTGATAAAGATTGAATTTACATCACTGTAAGGATTATTTAAAGTGAGATTTATAAGTAATCGTTATTGAAATAAAGTTGTTTATGAAAAACTTTGGAAAACTTAATTGTTTCCATAACAAAGAACATCTTTGTAAATTTATTTTTGATTCTTATTCCAGAATTAAACATGAAATTAGTTTATTTTAAACATGATGACAAGTTTTGACGAACTGAGTATTGCATCGTTAATCCTAAAATTGTATATAGTTGCACGCCTACATACAATTTGGAAGGGACCATGCAAGGCTGATTAGTAGTCACCATGAAATTGTTAATAAACATTACATTTTCTTTGTAATTGTGGAAAATTGAATTTTTATGAGATCTGCAATAAGCCTAAAATAGGAGCATATTGGTAGGGTGATGAGACTGCTTTTATACATAGTCTCATCGTCCAAATAGGGCTTAAAATGCATTAAATATCATCAAAATACCCATATATATGCTTGTGTTTGTTGCATGTGTATTTTAGGTACGGATATTGAGAAAATGACAAAAGATCACAAGAATCATGCAAAAACGAACACGGGAAACGAAGCCGCACAATGAACCAAGCCCTAATGAAGAATTTTCCAAGAAAACCCTTGAAGATTTGAATAATTATGAAGAAGGGTCCTCCAATATGGAAGAACTGACACTTTATACCCTTGTATCCTCATAATTATAAGTTTGGTCCCTAAAGTTTGTCAATATTGCAAAAGGGCCCTCCACTTTGAAGAATTGGCAATTTTAGTCCCTCAACAAAGCTAAAATGTCAATATTAGTCCTCCTCAAAGTCAAACATATCAAAAAGAACTCCAAGATACAAGACTTACAAATTTGGTCCTCTGAAAATATCAAAATTACCAAAAGGACCCTTGACTTTGAAGACTTGGCAAAAATGGTCCCTCATCAAACATGATTTGGCAATTTCAGTCCTCCAAAATGCCAATCATAGAAGTTTAGACCATTATCCTTGAAGAAAATACCAAACCAGTCCTTAAAGAATCACAAAATGGCAAGAATTACCCGTGAATTCATTTTACAAAACTATTTGGGGCAAAAGTGTGAAAATGAAAAGTTGAATAACAAAGGGATTCGGATTTTTGTGCCTTATTTACAAAGTGAAAGAAGAAAATAAGAAGAGGGGTTAAATGTGGCCAGACAAGGAAGTTACCTAGACATACCAACATCCAACACGTGTCCCACTACCACTCCACAACCAGGTTTATTATTTTCTTAATCCTTGGCGACATTAACAACTTTTTAAAATTAATCCACCCTTAAACCAGATCAAACACACTACTATTTACTCCTAGAACACAATTGGGTATTTTTAATTGTGTTGTAATTAGGCCATGAAAACCTCCAAATTGATGATTAACCATCCCTCAATCACATCCCAACACCCAAAACACATGCTACTTCACCAAGGAGGCCCACACAAGATTCCCTTGCTACAAGCTTGAGCTAACTGCCAAAATGGTGGCAGCAATCCAACGTTGGAGATTTAAGATTACATCCTAAGCTTGATACAAGCCCTTGGATACTCTTTTCACTTGCCAGCTATCACAAGACAACAAAATTCGTCACATGATTCTTCAAGAAATTCAAACAAGACAAGGGCAAATTTGGAAGTTCAAGGCTAGGGTTTCACTTATTTTTCAGCCTTCTAGATAACTTGTAAGCCTATTTAAAGGCCTTAGGGTGCAACATTTGTAGTTTGATTTTGGTTTTTCCTTGTTTAAAAACTTGTAAATCCTCTTTTCAGTTTAATGAAAGTGTGTTAAGTTTGTTGAAGAAAGACCAAGTGCCACTTAATTTTAAGCTTGTTATTGTTATTTGTTAACTGAAATTGGACCTTAAAACGTGTTTTAAAACCTTGTGTAAGAAATTACACATTGGACTGAAACTTGATATTTTGCTAAGTTTTCTTGGTACATCTTGGAATTTTTGGGATATAAGCTAATCATAACACCCTAATTGTGATATTAAGGTGTTGTGAAGCTCATATCTTGGGGATAATCAAGACTGGGTACAAGAAGTTGCATCAATCGAGTTTATTTTCCAACAAAGTCACCTTTTTGTTTTGATATTGTGCTTCTAACCTTGTTGAATCTTAGCAGGGTTGCTGCTGGAAGCTTGTGCTTGTTCTTGCTAGCACAATAGCTCTAACATTCGTGGGTGTGGATGTACATCCATGAGGTTTGTCCTAAAACCTTGAAAATCTGATAAATTTTTTATTTTTTGTGGATTTGTGCTCCACTTGTGTTCTTGTTGTTTTCTTGGCCTGAATCTGCTTAATCTTGCATGTTAATGTTGTTTATATGCTAGATTAATCATTTGGTAAACTGAATCATACTTATACTTGTTTAAAATTTGATTTGAAAAGTTAAAAGGGTGTTTGGGATTACCTGTTTGAGATTAAAACTTGTTACTGTGTTTGTTGAAGTTAGTATTTGTGGTTGTTATCTGATATATGCTTGGTTGAGAGTACTTTGTTGCAAGTTTTTGAGTTTGAAACTTCAAATCACACAATCTGCTATAACTTGTTGATTTTAACTATTTTTGACCTAGGATTTTGGGAAAACCTAGAGTTTGTGCATGCTTAGGGTTAAAAGGTGTTAAAACATCATTAATATAACATAAGTGATAGATTTGAAGGTTTGAATCTGGCTTGTTGGTCAAGTGCATTAGCAAAAGTGAAAACTGCATGTTCTTGTGTTCATCAGTAACTTTAAGTGCTTGAATCATGCTTAAAACTTTGAATCATTGCATGAAACCTGCTTAGACTTGCTTATTTAAGTTTAATATTGCTTGTGTATGCATTTGGTTGAGTTTGGCTGGCTGAATATTGCTCTAAGTGCTTATTGAACCTCAACTGCTTATTGTTCAAAGTCTGTGACAGATCTGGTGCTTAATTGAATTAACTATACAAATTGGCTGTTGCTTGTTGTGATTTTTTGATTTTTATTGACTCCTTATGATCCAATGATCATTTGGGTGCCTTGTTGAAACCTGAATCTCCAAAAAAGTCACTAAAGACAAAAAAAGTCTACAAGTCAAACACTGGGAAAAGTTCCCACTGCTCAACACCCAAAACTAGCCCCTACTAGTGTTAATTTGTACTCAGCTTATCAATAAGCTATAATTGCTTATCCAGAACTGCAACAACTTATTTTTTTGTGATAAATCTTCATTATTTGACCCATTTGACTAGACTAGAGCTTATTGGACTTTGCCTTTGACTTTTTGCTAGAAAACCAACTTATTTGACTTTTTCATAAGTGCTTATTTGCTTTTTCCAGCTTATTAAGTCAGCTTATTTGAAAACTTTTTGTTGAAATAGCTTATTTAAGTCATTTAAAAGCTTTAGAAACTTGAATCAGCTCTTGGGGTGGCCTAGAACTCAAAAACGACTATTTTGTCGTTTTCTGTAGATTGCTTATTGCATTTTCAGGCTTATTCCTTGGGCTTATTTCAAATTTCTTTTTACAGAAGTCTTATTTAGGACAAAAGAAGCTTGTGTGGCTAATTTGAGCTTATGGCATTAGCTTATAGCTTAATGGGCCAAAAAGCCCCTTAAGAATAAGCTGTTTGGTATAAGCTTGCTTATTTCACATTTTCAGCTTTTGGGCCTTTGGAAAAAGTTGTTTAAAATCAAATTTTGAGTCAAGTAGTGCTTTTTGGGCTTATTTGGGCTACTTTTTCATTTTGGGCTCAAATTTGGCCCATTAAGGATCTGTTTTGGGATTAGCCCATTTTCTAGGCCCATTAAGGGTATTTAGGTAATTTTAAGTTCATTTCTGTGTTATTTAGGTTAAATTAAGATAGTTTGCAACTTTTTAGAATTTTTTAGGATTTTTGGATTTTTATTAATATTTTAATATTATTTTATTTTAAAAAAATTAAAAGTCTGATTTTCTAAGTTTTTATATTTTTCCTAGGTTCTAGACACTTAATTAGGAATTTTACAACTTTCCAAATACTTTTAGAGTCTTTTAACTATTTTCTAGATTTATTTTAAGTTTTTTTTATAGTTTTTAATAGTTTTTAATTGTTTAAAAATAGTTTTTAGTGGTTATAAAATTTTGAAAAATAATTTTTAGCTTAAGTAGGTTATTTTAAAGTTTACAAACTTTAAGATCTTGATTGGGACTTTTTATTAGTTAATATTGATTTTTAGGGCTTTAATTAGCATTAAAAAGTAAATATTTAGTTAATTAAAAGGTTTTAGCAAGTTTAGATTTTTTGTAAACCCTTAGAATATTTTAGTGGATTTTTAGTGATTTTTTGGTAATTTTTAGAGTAAAATTTTAATTTTGGTCCTTTTACAGTTTTACGTGTACGACTCTTTCGTCTTAGTATAAATCATCATCGTAACCGTCATTCTCTTCTTATCCCATTTCTATTTTCTTTATCATAATCATATAATCACAAAGTTAATCATTTCATTACACAACACACTAGCCTCCTTGAGAACGATCCCCACTTTGGGTCATAACTTGTGACATCCTAAGTCACTCGTTAATACTTACCCTAATTGCCTTGTTTTCCTAAACAAGTGATAATTTACTTAACATCATTTTGGCGCCGCTGCCAGGGAGGCGTGTTGTGTTTTGATTTGGAATTGTTGTTTTTATATACTAACCATAATAGTAGTTGTATTAGTAGCACTCTACTAATACGTATTATCGGTTTTCGATTTTTGTGTGAATACTATTACTATATTCTATACGTAGAACAATAAATTCACAAGTACTCCAAATACGTGAGAAATCACAACCTTGACTTGGGAGGTCATTACCGAATCATTGTATTCGAATCTCAAACCAAAGAAAAAGGCAAAAATAGATAAATACTTTCGTGAAGCTCAATTTTGAAAAATACAAACTATAAGGTGGGTATAAGGCGGATATTATAAAATATATCCTAAGGAAAAAGGCTCTTAAGTGCTTCGCGTCGCCTCGTTTCCCCGCTTGCTTGTGAGTATTTGATTTTGAGAGCTAATCGAGGGTTTTGCCGCCCAAAGTATTACTTAAGTATCATATATACTTTCTTGGTTTCATTGATTAAACCCTCTTGAACGTTTTGGTGTTCCACCAACGTTCTAAAGTCATCGAAGCGTTCACTTCACGTGATCGTTTTCATTCCTTGAGGCTTCTTTAATCAAGAGATTTGATTAAGGAGGAAATTTGTAGAATTTTGTCTACTTAATACATTCACCAAAATCCAAAAAGGTTAATACAATCAAAAACCACAAAAAAAATAAAAATTGAAAAATACAAAACACCAAAAAGAATCTTCTTTGCTCGTCCCCTCGTTGTACGTGACATTTATGCTAACTCGTAATCAAGCAAGACGTGCACGTAAACGAAAGAACAAAACTCCCACTCCTAATCTTTCTAGTGAGGAGTCCCCTATTGACGAACCCATTGTAAGAGAAGCACCAACCATGGCGAATCGAACTATGATGGAGTTACTTCAAGCACCCACCGAGGGTTATGGAGAGGCTATTGTGATTCCCGCTATCCTTGCGGAGAATTTTGAAGTGAAAACGGGTTTGTTATCGATGATCCAAAACAAAAAATTCCGTGGTGATGAGAATGACAATCCACACAACCATATCCGCCAATTCAATCGTCTTACCGCCACTTGCAAGTTTAAGGATGTCTCGAATGGACTCGATTAAGATGATGCTTTTTCCGTATTCCTTAGCGGGGCCCGCAAAAACTTGGTTAGAGAAAGAGCCACCCAATTCTATATTGACGTGGAAGGATCTAGTGTCTAAGTTTGTGAACCAATTTTTTCTGCCCTCTAAGACTACGCATTTGAAAAACGAGATTTCAAAATTTTCACAAGAGTTTAATGAAAGTTTTTCAACGGCTTGGAATAGGTTTAAGGAAATGTTACATGAATGTCCTCATCACAGTTTATCCGACTTGCATCAAATTGACACGTTTTACAATGGACTTAATGATCATGAAAGGGATTATCTTAATGCCGCCGCGGGTGGTAATGTTTTGTATAAAACGGTTGAGGAAGCTTTGGTGATAATTGAGAATAGATCTAAGGTGTATAGTCCTCATAGCACGTCTAGTGTTCGTAAGGCTTCGTCTTCGGCTTCACCTTCTTTGTCTACTACCATCGATGCTTTCCAAATTGAGGCGAACTTGGAAAACAAAATCTTTGATAAGCTTAAAGGTCTTTTGATTGAGTTCAAAGTAGGAGAACCAAGTGCTCCCGCTACGGCTAAAGCGGTTGAGGTTTCATGCATGTATTGTGGTGGAGGTCATGATTTCTCCGAGTGCATTACCAACGGTGGTAACACTTCGAGTGCCTATGCGGCCACGAGAACTTACAACCAACGGTGGTATCAATTGACTCCATCGGGTTTTGGTTCAAATCAAAATGCTAACAACAACTATCGCAACAATCAAGTTGGTTTCAAAAACAATTACAACAAGGGAAACTATGGTAATCAAGGGGCTAATAATCAAGTTTCAAACAAAAATCAAAATGATTTTCAAAACAACAACAAAGGTTTGAAAACGTTGAAAGATCTTCCAAATGAATTTGTTGAATACGCTAATGGGAATGATGCTAGGTTTCACAATATTCAAAGAGAAATCATTAGCCTAAGATCCGAGTTTAAGACCGACTTGAAGAAAGAGTTGAAAAATGAGTTAGCTAATGAGCTTAAGATCCATACCAACAAGATGAAAGGAACCGTAACTAGGTTACAACAAAACCAACAAAAAATGGAACAAGGGCAACATGAGATAAAACAAGAAATGGTTAAAGCCGAGAAGAGGCAATCCAAGTTTGAAGATAAAATCTCATCTATGTTTGAGGCAATTATGTGTAAACCGTCTTCGAGTAGTCTTCCTAGTGACACCGTATCAAACCCTAAGGGTGAGATGAAAGTGATTACCACATGTAGTGGTAAGACACTTAAGGAACTGACTCCTCAACCAATTGCTCCTACGAAGGAAGGAATTGAGGAAGAACCCGAGGTGGTGGTCCAAAAGGAGCATGTCCCAATCCCACGAAGTACCGCTCATGCCACACCTACGGTTGACCCATTACCAACATTGGAACCCGAGATTCCAAAGGCTATGCCTATGCCTCAACCCACACCACCTTTGCCCTATCCATCGAGACTTAGAAAGGAGAAACGTCAAGAGCGCGACAATTACCAATTTTAGCTTTTTATGAAAATGTTTCGTGATTTGCACTTTAATGTGAGTTTCGCCGATGCTTTGGTCGTGATGCCTCGGTTTGCCGGTAACTTTAAGAGTATGTTGAACAACAAGGAGAAATTACACCAATTGTCTAGTTGTTCGTCGGTTTATCTTAATCGCATACCTCAAAAAGTCGGTGATCCCGGTAAATTTTTGATCCCTTGTGCAATTCAATATATGGAAGAATGCTTTGCCTTGGCCGATCTTGGTGCTAGCATTAATTTGATGCCACTTGCAATCTTCAAGTCGCTCAATCTTCCTAATCTTACTCCTTCCCTAATGTCTATCGAGTTGGCCGACCATTCCACGATTCCCGCATGTGGATTGGCGGAAGACGTTATTGTGAAAGTGGGAAAGTTCTACTATCCCGTAGACTTTATCGTTGTTGATATTCCCACGGATCCTCAAGTTCCTCTCATTTTAGGTCGTTCGGTTTTAGATACGTCTATGGCTTTGATCGATGTTCATGCTAGAAATATCACCTTACGTTTCAACGACGGGGAACTTGTTATAAACGCAACTCAAAACTCTCAAATTTCTCATGTTTATTCTGTTGCAACCATAAACCTCGTTGATATGATCGACGTGGTTTGCGAGGAATTTTCACAAGAAGTTCTAGGTTTTGGTGATGATGAAACTAGTAGCAATCCCACTATGTTAGATCCTATCCTTGATAACTCGACACCAACCTTCACTCCATTTGAAGGTGGTGGTTTTACGTTGGAAGAATTTGATGTTCCACGTACTTGTAACGAAGACCTCGACAACGATGAGGACTTCTCGATTATCAAGGATTTTCTCAACGATTTCCCATTTCCTCCACCCGAGGAGGTTATGAGTATCAAGCCCAAATCTTCACTTGAGGAACCACCTATCCTCGAGTTGAAAGATTTACCTCCTCATCTCGAATATGTCTATTTGGAGGAGGGCGACAAGTTGCCGGTTATTATTGCGAAGGAACTTTCGAATAATGAATAAACCGCACTTGTCGATGTTCTAAAGGATCACAAAGGGGCAATTGCGTGGAAGTTATCCGACATTAAGGGGATCGATCCCAAATTTTGTACCCACAAAATCTTAATGGAGGAGGATTACAAGCCCGCAATCCAATGTCAAAGGAGGGTGAACCCCAAAATTCATGACGTCGTTAAAAAGGAAGTCCTTAAACTCCTTGACGTGGGAATGATTTACCCTATTTCCGATAGCCCTTGGGTGAGTCCTAATCATTGTGTCCCTAAAAAGGGAGGAATGACCGTTGTGCCAAACGATGCCAACGAGTTAATTCCCACTAGACTCGTGACCGGATGGAGAGTGTGCATTGACTATCGTAAGTTGAATGAAGCCACTCGTAAAGACCATTTTCCCTTGCCTTTCATGGACCAAATGTTGGAGCGTCTTGCGGGAAACGATTTCTATTGCCTTTTAGATGGTTTTTCCGGTTACTTCCAAATCCCCATCGATCCTCGTGATCAAGAAAAAACTACGTTTACGTGTCCATATGGAACGTTTGCCTATCGTAGGATGCCATTCAGACATTGTAATGCACCAGGAACCTTTAAAAGGTGCATGATGGCTATTTTTCATGATATGATCGAGAAGACGATGGAAGTCTTCATGGATGACTTTTCCGTGTTTGGTAATTCGTTCACTTCGTGTTTGTCGAATCTTGAGAGAATGTTGAAACGTTGTGAGGAAACCAACCTTGTGCTCAATTAGGAAAAGTGTCATTTTATGGTTAAGAGTGGAATCGTCTTAGGGCACAAGGTCTCGAAAGCGGGGATTAAGGTAGATCAAGCTAAGGTAGACGTCATCGCCAAATTACCTCATCCCAAAACCGTTAAGGGAGTTAGGAGTTTCCTAGGCCACGCGGGCTTTTATCGTCGATTCATCAAGGATTTTTCAAAGATTTCTCGACCTATTACACATCTTCTTGAAAAAGAGGCACGTTTTGTCTTTGACGAAGATTGTGTACGAGCCTTTGAAATCCTCAAGAGGAAACTTACCGAAGCTCCCATTCTTGTTGCTCCTAATTTGAACCTCCTCTTTGAGCTCATGTGTGATGCTAGTGATTATGCTATTGGGGCCGTATTGGGGCAACGTCATGAAAAGCACTTCTTGCCTATTCACTATGCTAGCAAGACGATGACCGAGGCTCAACTTAAATACACTACAACGGAGAAGGAGTTCCTTGCCGTGGTATATGCATTTGAGAAATTTTGACCTTATCTCGTCTTGACGAAATGCATAGTGTATACGGATCATTCGGCTATCAAGTATCTCATGGCTAAACAAGATGCAAAGCCGAGATTACTTCGTTGGATTCTCCTCCTTCAAGAATTTGATCACAAAATTGTTGACAAAAAAGGAGCCGAGAATTTAGCGGCCGATCATCTTTCTCGTTTGGAAGATCGTCACCAAAGTGTTTACGAGCCCAAGGAAATCACCGAAACATTTCCGCTCGAGACACGTAGTGTAGTGAATTCTAAGCTTGATTCATCCACCCCATGGTTTGCGGACATTGCAAATTACCATGCGGGTAACTTCATCATCAAGGGTATGACGACTCAAGAAAAACGAAAATTCTTTCGTGACGTCAAGTTCTACTTTTGGAACGATCCTTACTTGTTTCGAACTTGTGCGGATCAAATCATCCGACGTTGTGTATTTGGCACCAAAGCTTCTAATATCCTTAGATCTTGTCATGAGGGACCCACGGGTGGTCACCACGGAGCTAATCTCACGGCTAAGAAGGTGTTTGATGTCGGCTTCTTTTGGCCTACTATTTACCGAGATGCGCAAGATCTTGTGAAGTCGTGTGACTCGTGCCAACGACAAGGAAAAGCCTCACAAAAAGATGAAATGCCACAAAATATCATCCAATTGTGTGAGATCTTTGACGTTTGGGGCATCGACTTTATGGGGCCGTTCCCATCATCTCATGGTAATAAGTACATCCTTGTTGCGGTTGACTACCTATCTAAGTGGGTGGAAGCTAAGGCTTTGCCCACCAATGATGCTCGTGTGGTAGTCAAGTTTTTGAAAAGCTTGTTTTCTCGGTTTGGAACCCCTCGTGCGATCATAAGCGATCGTGGAACCCATTTTTGTAACGACCAATTCGAAAGGGTCCTAAGGAAATATGGGGTTACACATCGGCTTTCTACGTCTTATCACCCACAAACGAGTGGGCAAGTCGAGGTTTCAAACCGAGCGTTGAAGAGGATCTTGGAGAGATCCGTTGGGGAAAAATGACAATCTTGGTCGGATAAGTTGGACGATGCTTGTGGATTTTCTATTATCTAATCCGGTGGTCTAACATGGTGGTAGATGGTAGTGGTAGCCATTGTTGAAGCTTAGAGAGAGAGAGAGTGGTTGTGTGTATAAAGAGAAAGAAAGGAAAAAATGTAATAAAATGAAAAAGAAACACAATCAACACCCCTCCTTGGAAGCCTAGGAGGGGTATATATAGCCACACACCATACACTTAACTATACATTGTACCTAGTCTAGTCTAAGCGTGTGTGACTATGATAACTAATGGGAATTCTTAAATGTCACATAAAGTGAATTTCCAACAATCTTCCCCATGGGACGACGTGTAGAATTCCTTACAATATTCTTCCTAACAAGTACTTAATGATTAAGAACAAAAGATTTCATGAAGCGTCCAATGTTGATGATGTCTTCTGAGGCCTTTGACTTCAAAACGACTCATCTTTGAAGTAACTTGTAGAAGAAATACTGTAACGGCACGAGCTAAGTAATCCATATACTTCTGGTTAAGGAGAAGCTTCTGAATTAACTTCCCCCTAATTCATGCCACATAAACTTGATGTATAAGCTTTTAAATAACTTCCCCCTAAATCGACAATCCTCGTAAGCAACTTCAAAGCTTTCAATAAAGCTTAGAATGATTAAGCGCACATCAGAATCTAACAAGCAAATCCCATCATATAACATGATAACGTTGCTAAGAGAGATTGAAAGCTTGGGGCACACCAAGTAGATCAACAACTTCTCTTCTCACGCTTGAAATAATTCTTCTAAATTTTTCTTCCCCCTGAGAGTTCAAGTTATGCATACTAGAAAGAATCAAGACATTTCTTCCCCCACATAGTTGAAGAAAATAAACCAATCCCAAGTATGAAGCTCAAATACTGAAGTAGACACTTTATCCCATTCATGAAGTTGACATCGTAACACCAGAGTCAATTAAGTCCCAGAAATGCACATATCTTCTTCTGGAGATGCACCAGAGTCAATTAAGTCCCGGGAGTGCATATAGGATAATGATGATGAATAATTGCAACAACCAAACAATTAAATATCGAATCAGTAGTGTACCGTTTAGAGATTGATAACGCCACGAGTTAAAACACTGATTTTCTCTGCGACTATGACAAATGTCATCCTGGAATGTCTTTAAATCAAAAGAAGGTACGAAGTTCATCACGTGTACTCGTTGTGCGTTCAATGTGTCTTCTTCTTCCCCCTTGATGGTTTCGAAACTCGGAACCATCAATAAATCGTACGCACATGTACTTGAAAACTCGTGAGAATAATAAATAAGCTGAATTATATATTTTGTGAGAATCAGCTGTTGATCGAAAATCTCTACTCATAAACTCTCCATGGCCATCTTTACCAACCCACGTTAAAGCAATTTGAAGTGACCACTGATTGAATGAACCAGATACATCAAACGTGAAACTGAATAAAAATCATTCTATCTTGTGACTTAAGCTTGCACAATTGTTGAATGAAGAACGGTGGAGAAATCTCTAAGTACTCAATGCATCACTGAAGAAGTCTATAGGCACAACACCTCTTGAAATTATCCACGTCGACTAAGCGCGTGACACTGAGTACAACAATGTAACCCCTTTAAGTGATAGTTATCTGAGTCATCAACCAACCACCCCGAACCCGGAAACCAGATAAACAATTCTTCATTCTAAGATTAAGCACGAGCAAGTTATCTTTGAAAGATAAAATAAATACACGCCTTCAAAAAATACGTCTCCAGCTTCACATAATTTATACCCGATTAAACAAATCCGTAGCCACTAAAAAATCGCAAATTTTTCTTGGTCTCGTCAAAATAAATTTTGTCACATGATCTCGATATTTTGTCACGTCACTTGTTGTCTCGTCCCGATGATGACCGAAGTATAACTTAATACACACAAAATTTATACAAAAATACATATTTGTGTTAAAAAATTGTGTTTATATAAAAAATCACACGGCCCATTGCATTGTTTAAAAAAATGTGAGTCCATGGCCCAATGTCAAGACAAAATACCCAGTACATCATTTTGGTTTATATGAGGTCAAACCCTAAACAAACGCACAGTTTAACCCTAATTAGTCACATTGTTATTTCCGCCCCCACCAAACTCCTCCTCCCAAAAATCCTCTCTCACATCCCCTCATCGTAACCTCCACCCCTCCACCAGATCAATCATCCATCAACAAATACATCTCCATCCCAACTAATCTCAATCTCCTAAACTCCCATCTCAACAATCTCATCCTACATCATCATAATATTCAAAACAGCATCTCCAATTAAATCATAGCAATCCATATGATTAATCCATGAAGAACGAAAGTCGTATCTTCAAGATCAATTTGATGATCTCGGGTAAGATTGCATGTTGATAATTAACGAAAGAAACAAATAGATCATAACTATTTTGTTATAAATCTTGTTTCATTTCAAAAATTAAATGAGGGTTTTCCTTCAAAAAATAGATCTATGATGATTTTAGTATTTCGTGTATTTGAACTTCATGATTTATTGAAATACACGAAATAACTATCTGAGATCATGTTTATGTTTTCGTTCGAGTCTAGATGCGAAGGGATTAGTAGACGAAGGGTTTAGGTTTGTTATGGTGTTGATGGGGAGTTAAAAGGTGGGAGTGTGAAATTAGACTCAGTGAGTTAACTGAGTCAACTCGGTAATTACCGAGTTGACTCGGTTGTGATGGTTTTGGTTAAGGGTTAAGCTTAAACTTCATGGTCATGTATTTTTAAACTGCATCGTAGTCAAAAAGTATAGCCATCGCAGTCAAACAAGAATTATGTCCATCGCAGTCTGTTTTTAAACATCATCTTGATGGTTCCATCGCAACTTGATGGACACCATCGCAGTCTCATCGCAGTAAAAAAGATGCCATCGCAGTCTAACATTTAAAAACCCATCGTAGCATGAGTTGTTTTCATCCCATTGCAGTCTTAAACTAGATATGGCCATCGTATCATGATGTCCCATCGCGATGGACACCATCGCAATGGTTCCATCGTAATGGAGCCATCGCAGTGGTACCATCGTAGACTACCCATCGCACTCAATACGATGTACCATGAAGCTGAAATCTTATCCACGAGATGTCCTTGTTCCTGAAAATCCGGGTATGGTAATCTGAATATTTTTCTGGGTAACTTCATCATCATAAACAACAAGATAAACCCAGAAAAAATGATACCAGATCAAAAAATTAGACCAGAAACAGTAGACATAAAACCAGATATGAATACCAGATATGAGACAACTTTTGACCACTTTTGACATGATGACAACTTTTTTGATGAAACTAGTGAAACAAAAAGAACCATCTTTGACTGATGCTATACAACGAGTGACAACAAGTTAACAGACTAGGAGAAAAAAGTTATGAATATTGTATATAAACACAACCAGTGACAAGAAAATGATACATACGGACCCAAAACAAATTATAGAACGATACCCAACAAAAAATTTTAGACCACCAAATCGAAACAAAAATACTATCCAAGGATTGAACCGAGTTAAAAAATTGTCCCACAGAAAATAAGTTGTGACCGAGACCTTCCACGTAATACACTCTTGAAATTATAACATTCCCAATATGATATTCACCATAACCCATTATCTTTGCAATATGATCATTTCCAAATTGAACCGTACCAAGAAACTTGCTGACGTAATTTCTGAGCTGAGAGCGATCTCCGGTCATATGCTTTGAGTAACCAGAGTCCAAATACCAGAGAACAATTTGGACCACCTGTTTTCAACAACAACAGTAGACAATGCATTGGAAACTATTGGTTCCGGAGTGTTAGCAGATACAGATAAAATATTATCAGAATTTCTAACAGGTTTGTAACCCTTAGATTTCATGCGTTTTCTAATGTGAGTTTTAGCACTAACAGGTTTTACTGTTCCAACTTTCTTAGGTTTTGGATTATTCGCGGGCACTACAGTGGGAGTAGACCTATTTAAAGGGCACTTGGTTCCTACAGTAGTGTCGGTGTTCCTAGTTAAAGGACACACTTGTGTTTTGGTAGCCTTGGTACTCCTACTTAAAGGGCACGCTTTCTTCGCTTTAGTGGGAGTGATCCTAGTCAAAGGGCACATATTTCCTACTATAGTGAAAGTTCTACCAGTGGGGAGCCACATCCAACCAACTTGGGTTAACACTTTCCCAGTCGTTTTCCATTCTAATCCATTTTTCCGGGCATACATCTCATTCACATGGTCAATAAGGCAAGAATCATGACGACTAGAAAACATACATTCATTGCAATTCCAACATCTCAAATTAGAATTAACACTAGGTTTAGAACGATGCACAACCGCAGAGCCTTTAGGTTTAGCTACATGATTCTTTTTATTCAAAACAGAAATAACATTCCTAGGATGGGCTTCTACTTTCTTCTTCACTTGACTACTAGATGGGGGCAAGATCCTATCATTCTTCTTGTTTCTCTTAAGATTAGATCTTTGAGCCTTAGTAGTGGTGCTTACTCCTGTAGAAGGCAACACGAGAAATATTAGAAGCTAGTTTTGATTTCGCCTTATCTTTAGTGACCAAAGTTTGAGATGGTTTAGTCCTAGGGCCCTTGTTAAGTGGTGTGACGGCTATTAGGTTCCTTTTGATTACACTAGAGGACGATGCTGAGACAGTGGCTGCGTTATCCACAACATTCTTACCTTTTAGAGTATGAAGTGTTTCCTTTAACTCAGCCAAGGCCAGATTTTTATCATAAATTTGTTCCCTCAAATCAGATATTTCCACCGACTTTCGGTTCAATTGTTCAATCAACGATTGATTCTGTGCAGTGGTATTAGCACATGCGGGCTTTACTGAATTGAAGAGTCGTGTATGTTTCTGTTTTAAGTTATCAACTTTGGACAAAATATTGGAAACTCGATTATCTAGATCAAGTTTAAAATTCGCAGCGGCCTCAAGTACGTTCACACAGTTAAGCTCCTTAGATTTCTCTATTTCTATCGGCAAAGATTTAGCAACTTTGTCACTTGGCTGACGCTGTTTTGATTGTAAATTCAATCGAAAATTCTTTTCAAAGTTTGCATCATCGATATTAACACCTTCGAATGACGTTTCAAAGATTTCTTGAATAAATTGTTGCTTGCATTCAAGCGAAATACACTGTTTTTGAATCTCATCAAAACGTTTAGAAAGCGAAGAATATGAATCTTGAAGCTTTAAAAATTCAGCGTCAGATTCGTGACAATTACTATCGACCACATTATCCACAGATTCAATATTATGCACAATAGAATCATTATCAACACTTTTATTCACACAGACAGAAACTATATCATGAGACATCACTTGCTTCAGAAGCTGTTCATTTTGGCGTGAAACCCGTTCTATTTCAAGTAAACTGTTTTCATAAGCATCATCCATTTCATTGAAAACACGTCTAACTTCTTCTATTTCCAAAAGCAAATCTTGATCAAGATTACTAAGACAAGCCTTAACATTCTTTACAAACGGAACAATTTCGTCTCGAAACGCAACTCTAGTGTGCTCAAAATTCCATTCACCTTCCGTTATGGCCGAAGCCGTCGTACGTTCCAAAATGACCTTGTCAAAATCGGCTAAGTGTTGGTGTACCACATTTAAGTTAACGAACGCCTTACTTACCGTGGAATTAACTTCGTTAAATCCATTTTGACAAGTGTAGGAGACGTACTAGGAGAGTTTTCATTTGACAAACTTTGGGGCACAAGAACTGTCAATTCAGCTAATTCCTTTTGTAAGCGAATGCGGGTCTTTTTAGACAATTGATCTTTGTTATACTGACCATAATCAATCGTATGGAATTTTGAAAGCATTTTAGAATGAGTTTCTTCCGCAAGTGACTGTGTCTTCTCAGTACTACGAACAAAAGGTGCTTCTTTTGATTTGCCAATTAGGGTCATATCATAAAGACACGGAATATATTCCTGAGCTTGTTTTGCATAACCAGGATTAGGTGGTAAATCTTGAAGACGCTTAAGTTCGAGTTCTTTAAATGATTTAGTTAAAAGATGAACCTTTTATGTGGAAGCGTATTGTTTTAAAAGCTGTTGTTCTTTGAATTTAAGAAGTTTGGTAGCATTAATTTCCGATTCAAACTTTTTAGACTCGAGAGTTTCGAAATCCATTTTAAGTTTCTGAAAATCATTGACAATCGACTCTTTTGCTTTTAATTCATTGGAAAGATTAGCTTTTAATGATTCTATTTCTTTCAAGTGTTCAATCTTTTCAAAACGAAATTTGTCAAATTCGAACATGTTATTTTCTCTGCTTGAGCGACCATTTCCAAAGTTTTGACCTTTTCTTTATGCAACGCAAGCTCAGCAAATAGGGTGGAATTGGTATCTACGGATTGTCTGAGGGCCATATGCATTTGATCAATAATATGTTTAGGTACCATGACCAAATCATGTTGAGCATAAGATTCCATACCCGTCGTAGCATTTGGTTGAGGTTCACTCAAATGTGTAGGATTGGCTACCACATTATTTGAGTTACTAGTTCCCGAATGTTGTTCGAGGTTGTCATTTTCATGCCCAACTTGATGTTGGTTATCATCAAAATTATTAGATGTGGTTGGTACCTCACTGACGACATCAGAACCGTAGTGAGAGAGATTAGCAACGAGAGCAGCTTGGACAGAGTGAATGTCATCACAATCCGAATCATATGCGTCAAGATCATCTGCTTGATAAGCTGCATTAGAGGTAGAAACGACTGCAATGCCTTCAGTATCTGCTGCCCCTGGGTCTGCAAGAAATGCTAACTCCTCTGAATCCAAAATCTTCCCCTTAGACTGAGCATCAACTAAATACATCTTCTCACGAAACCATGCATCACCCCTTCTCCTTTTCGGCTGAGTGCATTGCCTAGCCATATGACCTTGTCCTCGGCAATTGTAGCAAGTCACAACCTTTTGAGGACCAATGGGACTTCCATTTCCATTAGCTTGTGAGTTCACAGCTTGAGCATTCACTGTCTTTGTAGGAGGTCCATATGAATTTTGCCTTCCCTGAATAGGTTGCACTTTTACTTGACCATCTTGAACAGTAGCTTGTTGTCGAGGATTTGAAGAGGTGCGGAGCTGATTGTTTGTTGGTGGAAATCCTCTAGTTGCAACAAGTTTTGACAAGTAGGCAGTGAGATGGTTTAGTACATCAGCTGGCGTATCATTTGGAGTAAAGACCGGTGCTTGGATTGGTGGAAGTTCATTAGAGTAGAAAGCTTGTGCTGGTTGTGCTTCTATTGGAAAATATCCTTGCTGAGCAGTATAGCCCATTGGAGAAGTGTTGGCTTGTGATGGTGATGTCTGATATGGTGGTTGTTGTGGAAAAGATAGTTGATGAACACTTTGTTGAATGCTTGCTGTGGCATCATTGGTGGTTGATAAGATGGTTGTTGTGGTTGCTGATAGGTGTGTGGTGGTGGCTGCTGCAAGTATGATGGTTGTTGATAAGTATACGCCATGTTTTGTTGAGAAGCATACATGGCAAGTGGATCATGAACTTGAGGTGTAGACAACCGAGCCTCAATCACATGTCATTCGTGTTGTTGAAGAAAAGCTTGAAGTTGATCCACATTGGTGTTATGCAAGTCCTTAGCCAATTTAACATCCGTCACGTACTTTTTCCATTCTAAAGGAAGAGTGTTCAAATACTTGGTGTTCAATTGAAACGTAGGAATTGCCATGCTATAGATATTTAGCTCATTCAACAATAGGGTAAATCTCAGATAGTAGTCATTGAGAGTCTCCCCTGGCACATAGGCAAACTTATCAAAAGTATCATAAAGCTTACACTCTCGTTCTTGTTTAGTTAACGAGGTGCCTTGCATTAGAACACGAATTCTATCCCATAACTCTTTGGCAACTTTATGTTTGCTGACGAGTTTATAGACATCTAGGGGAAGGGCTTAGAGAATGATGTTTGTAGCATACTTATCACATTTATCTTGAATCTTCATATCTCCAGTCAATTCACCCGTTGTGCGAGGACGAGTAGTTGTACCTTCCGTCACTGTACCATAATCTAATGGTCCATTGAGCACCGATGCCCAAATAAGATGTCCGTTCTCCTTGTTCAACATATAAAGTTCCATTCGGGAAGTCCAATCCTCGTACATAGACTTCTCCAACATTGGTTGACGATTATCCGTACCCGAGAGGATGGACTTATCCGTAAGAGATGTGTACTCCATTTCGATAAGTTAAGATTTACAAACTTGATCGGTCAATGAAAGAAAGTAAATGTGTTTGTTGTAGTGTGTTAAAACCGAGAAATAATGTTAAAATCCCCTAAATTATGTTCTCGATAAACCAAAAATTCCAAGATGAAATTGCACAATTTCTAAAAACACGTTTTTGAAAAAAAATGTTGGATCGCAACACCTGATCGCAGTGGTGATCGTACTCAGATCGTACTCTCTATGATCGTACTCAGATCGGACTCCCAGATCGTATTGCGATCGTACTCCCCTATCCTAGTCAGTGATCGTATTCTGATTGTAACCTTGATCGTACTCTGCAATCGTAGTGATGGATCGTACTCTGCAATCGTACTGATGGATTGTACTCTGCAATCGTACTGATGGATCGTACTCTGCAAGTGATCGTACTCTGATCGAAGTGAGCTATCGTACTGAACGATCGTACCTTGATCGTAGTGTGGATCGTACTATGCAATCGGACTGATGGATCGTACTAAGGATCGTACTGAGCTATCGAAGTCAAGATCGTAACTTGGATCGTACTACTGATCGCAGTTAGATCGTAACAATAGATCGTGACTATGGATCGCAAGTAGAAACCCCCAGGGTTTATGCAAACACAAAGTCAGATCGTACTGAGGATACCAACTTA
Source organism: Glebionis coronaria (assembly GCA_025667525.1). NCBI lineage: Eukaryota > Viridiplantae > Streptophyta > Magnoliopsida > Asterales > Asteraceae > Glebionis > Glebionis coronaria. The sequence goes on from CM046878.1 coordinate 269,280,655, forward strand.
CCACTTTTCTCAGACAGTACAAAAACACAATCAATTCGAGATTCTAAGCCAAAATATGAATCAAACAACCAAAAATTTTGTGTTTTTAACCCAAATAACAATACCAAATCACTATAACAAGTAACAAGATGAAGTATATCAAGATTAACCCATAAAAACACAAAAACAATTTTTGGTTCGTGTGTAAATGGATCAAAAATGTCCAGAGAATCAAGAACACAAACACAAGAACTAAACAATCATCCCATGGCTCTTGATACCATTTGTAGGATATGTAAATCTTGCTTATGTTTTAGAGAGAGAAAGAGATAGAAAGATGGTGGATTACATACAATTCTAGAGAGAGAAAACAAAGAGAAGTATGTGAAAAAATGAATAACCACACACCCTCTCCATCTAAGGAGAGGGTTTATATACCCAAGCCTTGTAATGGGCTTGTGCTTACATGTTTGGGCCGGCCTACACATGTTGTAGGCTAGGCTTGGGCTTGTTTGTTAAATAAAGATGTTTAGACTACGAGCTACTACTTAGTATATTGTCGGAGTGACCGAATCTTCCTAAATACGTAAAAACGTATTTCCAACAATGCTTTATGGGCCTTTAGGACCGCTCATAAGACGCCCATTGGGTGCACTCCCTATAAGCTTGTGTATGGAAAAAAATTTCATTTGCCAATCGAATTGGAACACAAGGCTTATTGGGCCCTAAATCATTTTAATGATGACATGGAGACCGCGGGAAAACACCGGAAAATGCAATTAAATGAATTGGATGAGTTAAGGGATATTGCTTATGAAAATTCATTGATTTATAAAGAAACGACTTAAAAGTTGCATGATTCTAAAATTAAAAACCGGGTTTTTAACACTGGGGATCAAGTTTTGCTTTTTAATTCTCGTTTGAAAATCTTTTCCGGTAAGTTGAAATCCCGTTGGTCCGGTCCATTCACCGTGACTCAAGTATTTCCATATGGGACCATCGAGCTAGGTCAAAATGATGGTCTCGATTTCAAGGTGAATAGACATAGGTTGAAGCACTACTTTGGCGGGGAAGTTCCATCCTTGAACTACCTCGACCAACTCACCTTCCCCAATGATAATTAGTATTGAGGGGATCGAGTCGAGCTCATGACTTGGTAATCAAAAACGAGGTGCCTCGTGGGGGAGTCCCATGCTTATCTTATGTACATATTATCGCTTTCTAATGTAGTAACGTGAGGGGATTTGTGCCCTTCCAACCTTTGTTCCGTGGTTGTTTGTGAATTGTGGACTTTAGATGATCATGATCTTCACGATTGGAGCCTCTCGTGTTCGTTTTATGGGAGCACTCGATCGTTTGCTTTGAAGACTTTCTCAATATCCATAATATATCCTTTGATGTTCTAACCTTAGGTTTATAGCACACTTCATAAACGGCTTTAAATTTAATGGTTACACCCTTTCTATACTAGATTACGCATTCGACTACGTCTCTAGTATGGGGGTGTTTGCACCCCTAGACTCGAAACATTGAGGACAATGTTTAACTTTAGTATGGGGGGTGAATAGATGCTTGCCTTGCCAAACCTTCACGCTTTCCAAAGTTTATCTTTTTGTTTATCGTTTTATTGAAAAATAAGGCTAAAAAAGGCCAAATTTTAAAAAATTTCTCATGTTTTATAAGTGTTTGAAGACACGAATGTAGGTTTTCCGATGGCGAGAATAAGAGTAATTTTTGACTCAACCGTGCGTGTTGAGCACTTAGCTTTGATTCCTTAACTTCACATTAGGCTAAGTCTCTTAAATGAGGACGAGAAATGATAGGGTTAATTATAAGTTACTATGCTAAACGTAGAGTACTCGTATTCTTTCAAAAACTCATGTGTTCTCATTGTTTGCTTATTCTCCCTTCGCATGTAAATATTTTTTGCTTAATAAATATTGACTTAGCGGTTTAGTTGGGATTGTTGGGTTTCTAGTCTTTTCTAGTAGCTTCCGTGTAATTAAATTGGGAAGACATTAAGGTATCGCCAGCGTCACAGTTTTGAAGTATTGGCACCTGAATAATCAAAAGCTTCACCCAATAATAAGATTTCAAGTGCTCACCTAAATCAAGCAAACAATTTGAAGCACCACAAGGCCGAAAAATCTATGCAAAATTGAAAGTGAATCAAGCCTTAATCTTCGAAGATTTAAAGATCTAAAATTCGCCTTAGCGTGAGGATATACGTCTTTGGCTAATAAAACTACCGATGAGGTGGATAATAAAAGGCAAGGCAAGACCGAAGTCATAATAAAAGCTTCATGGCGAAGTTGAATAAAAGATGGAGGTAAACCTATGATAATAAGGCCCTTCCGTTAGGGGGCGTATAAAAGTCTTGATCATAAGTCTCAAGTTCAAAACCGTTATAAAACCGTGTTTATCGATTCTTCTTGTTGACTTAATTTTTTGACATCGTTGTCTATTAGGAGGGGTTATTGATTTGATGGTCTTAGTTACACCGTTAGGACTCTATTTTTAGACCTAGATCTCTATTATCGCATAAGTCAAACAATGTATCTTCGTGAAACATTCAAGACAAAATAAAATATAAGAGATACAACTTAGGAAATTGGGAGGATAAGTACGTGATTAGGGCATATGAGTAGTGTTAGCATTTCTGACTTATAATGACAATGATCTCGTTGCACGCTTGGCATGGAATTGGGGTAAAAATCGAGGACGATGAAATTATTTCTAACGAAGCATTCATGTGTTCTTATTCTATGAACCTAAACGTCCCATTTTGCGATGAAAATCATACATTATTGTTAGAAATACGTTTTTAACGTATATTAGAAGTATCGGTCACTCCACGATATTATTAAATGTTAAATAGCTCGTAGTTGAATATTATGTTACTTTGTTAGTAAACCCGACCCATGGGCTTGTCATGGGTTGGAGGCCCAAGTCCATTAAGGACTTGGGTATATAAACCCCTTTCCACCTAAGGAAAGGGGGTTGGTTGTTTCACTTTGATAATTAATATAACACATTTTCTCTCACTTTCTCTCACTACTTTCTCTCTCTAGAAACATCAACCCACCTTATTGATTCACAAGATTATCACAAATCTACAATTGGTATCAAGAGCCATGGGGTGATTTAAGGTAATGATTTGTGTTGTTTTTTTAGTTTTTGATTGTATTAGTGGTTTTTAGGAAAATCTATCTTGAATCTTGAAGTTTTTGGTGATTTTGTTGTTGGGATTAGTAGATAAGTATTGGGTTTTACTTATTTCGGTAGAAATCACAAAACTTTTCGTGTAATTTGATAAAAATATGGGTTTGTTCTATATATTCACATACGACTGTTATACGAACTAGTTTTCCTGTTTATTCCGGATAAACAAGTATTCCGGATAAATAGTTTATTCCGAATCAGATTATTCTGAATCATATTATTCCGAATCAGTGATCTTCCGAACCAAGCTCTTCCGAATCAACAACTATTCCGGATCAAGGCTATTCCGAACCAAGCTTTTCCGAATCAACAACTATTCCGGATCAGTGAAATTCCGAACCAGCTTATTCCGAATCAGTGGTATTCCGAACCAAAGCCTTTCCGAATCAACGACTATTCCGGATCAGTGATATTCCGAACCAGCTTATTCCGAATCAGTGATCTTCCGAACCAAGCTCTTCCGAATCAACAACTATTCCAGATCAGTGATATTCCGAACCAGCTTATTCCGAATCAGTGATATTCCGAACCAAGCCTTTCCGAATCAACCACTATTCCGGATCAGTGATATTCCGAATCAAGGTAATTATTCCGAACCAAGGTCTTTTTTCATAAAGGTATTTTTTATTTCCGAATCAACTTAATTATTCCGAACCAAGGTATATTATTCCGAACCAAGGGATATTTTACTTGTTTTTTCGACAATTTTTAGAGGATTTAATCTTGGTTTCTTACACACGTTTTACTTCAACAACACAATACAACTCACAACCTTACTTCACTGCTCGATCAACCGATAATCTTTGATTCTTTAAAGTGATCAAAATGAATCAGAGTTCATTAATGCCTCAAATGACATCACTTACGGATATTTCCGTCATAACGGGAATGGATAATCGCCCTCCAATGCTCATTAAAGAAGTCTTTGAAGCATGGCAAGGCCGTATGATGTCATACATTAAGGGAAAACCGACATATGGGAGGCTTATGGTCAAGTCAATTCTAAATGGTCCACTTGATTATGGTACCATCGTTGTTAACAATGTGACTCGACCACAGGAGTTTGAAGAACTTACGCCAGCTCAACAACTTATTGCCGATGCAGATGAAAAGGCTCTTCAAACCATTCTCCAAGCTCTTCCACATGACATCTATCGAATGGTAAGTCAATATACGGTCTCAAATGAGTTATGGGAACGTCTACAGGTTTTGCTACAAGGTACGTCTCTTACTAAACAGGAACGCGAATGTCAGTTGTATGACCTGTTTGATAGGTTCACATACAGTCCCGGGGAAACGCTTCACGACTACTACTTCAGATTCACTACTCTCATGAATGATTTGAATATGTACAATCTCGTTATTGATCCATTCCAGGTTAACACCAAGTTTTTTAATACTTTACCTCAAGCTGAATGGGGTGAGTATATTACTGATGTTAAGTTAACTAGGGATTTGCATAAGTCCAATTTGGATCAACTCTATGCTTTTCTCCAGCAGCATGAGAAACACGTGATCATGCACCGTATGCCTCGAGGTATGTACCCTGAACCTTTAGCTTTAAAGGCAAATCAACCAAGCTTGTCATATAACAACACTCCTTATATCATGGGACACCAAGCTTATCATCCATCTTCGTACATGACTCCAAGCTTCCCCCAATATTCGATTCTACCTCAACCACCTACCTCACATCAGCAACAATATCGGTTTAATGCACCTTTGTCTCAGAGAGAACCACAAGCATCACAATATGCTCCACAACCTCACCCGTATTCACCAGCAAGCATTGCACCCTATGCTCAGTCATCATACTCTCCATATCGAGAAAATGCAGCATATTCTGACCATATAAGTACTCCTTCTAGTGCTTATGCCGCTCAACAAGACCAAGCAATGTATTGTGATAATGATGAAGTTCCCATTCTTGAATTCAAACAAGGAACTGACCTAGCTGAAGTGTTAGCCACTATGTCTGCTTACCTCACAAGGACATTTAGCAAACGAGGATTTAAAGGACCAGCTCCTACTAACAATCAGCTGAGGAATTCATCTAATTCTCGACAACAAGCTACCATTGAGAATGACAGGGTAATGGTTCACCCTATTCAACCTTATCAGGGGAGACCCACTACATCAACCACCAATGCACGCATGGTCAATCCTGCTCCAATGGTCAACACTGCTCCAATGGTTACTGCTCCACGGGCTAATTCCACAGGTAAGTTGAGAATGATAACATGCTACAACTGTAAGGAAGAAGGTCACATGTCTAGGGATTGCACAAAACCAAAGAGGAGAAGGGATGGTCAATGGTTTATAGAGAAGATTTATTTGGTGAACGCTCAAGCACAAGGACGGGAACTTGATGAAGAGGAGCTAGCATTCCTTGCTGATCCAGGGATTACGGAACAAGAAGTTCTCACTACACAGAATGCAGCATACCAAGCAGATGATCTGGATGCTTACGATTCAGACTGTGATGATCTTCAATTTGCTCAGGCAGCTCTTATGGCAACTATCTCTAGCTTTGGGTCAGATCAAATATCTGAGGTACTTACTAATACCACTGATACTAGTATTTAACCACATCAAGTTGGGCAAGAGGGTGCTGATCCGAATGAGTCTTCGGTGGTGAGTCTTTCAAATGAGGAGACAATCAATGATAGCAATATCAATGCAAGTCCCCAGACTTTGAATGAATCACAACTGGGAGTCATTTCGCATACGCATATTCCTGCTCAACAAGATTTGGTCATGGTTCCTGCAAAGTTACTTAGCCAAATGAATACTGCAATTTTAGAAACCCTAGCTACGAATAAGAATCTGTCGGTTGAGCTTGCCTTGTGCAACGAAAAAGTTCAAACTTTGGAATTAGTTCCTTCGTCCAATGTTCTAACAAATCCCGAATATGATCATTTTTGAACAAACAAATAGGTCATTTGCAAGAAATTGAAACCTTAAGAGCAAATCTTTCCAACAAACTTAAAGAAAAAGAGTTAGTGGTCACTAATTTTCACAAACTTCAAACGGATTTTGAATTACTCGAGTCTAAAAAGAATGAAATGGAAATTAATGCGGCTAATAGGATTAAAAGTTTAGATTTATTTGATTTTAAGACAATACGCTGCCTCTCAACTAGTGGACTTATTTGACTCATCGTTTAGAGATTTTAACTTATCGCGTCAAAAAGACCTCCCCCCTAACCCACGGTATGCAAGACAAGCTTTTATCCATAATCCAAGACTTTATGATGCAACCAATTTAGGATTGGTCTTAGATCCGATTGTTATTTTCGAGGATCGGAAGAATAAGGCTCTAGTTGCTGAGAGTTGGTCATACAACTTTGCAAAATATCCCCAGTGTGATTATTTTAAAATGAATCAGGAGTTTGCAAAAAAGGACTTTAGAATTCGCTTCAATATTGATAAAGATCTCATCACAACACCAACCTAGATGTTAAATGAAGAAAACCCTAGTACACTTCCTACACTTGTCAAAATGGAAGGACCTAAGGAAATTCCAAAGGATCTTCCACCTATTAGCACTGTATGGATAAACTTGCAAGAGATTAATCAATACTTTGCTAATTTTGACAAGGTCATCCGGGAATGTACGACTTCAAATGGTCTAAACGCCAGAGAATGGGCTTTCGAACACATGAACGAGGTGTTTAAGAATGAGATCAACCCTTTTGTCGAAAATCTAAAAGGAAGTTTTGCATCTCTTTCGGAAAATCTAGATTTTGAAATTAAAGAAGTTCAAAAAGTTTTTTATGAAATGGAAACCGCTTACGAACTACAATTAATTGAAAAGGAAAAGATTTTATCCGAATATGACCGATTCTTGTCCCAAGTAATATCGTGTGATGTGCTTACTACTGTGAATGTTAATTATTTGAATGCGCTTACATCCGCTATGAATAAATGTGATGATGTGAATATATGTGATGATGTGCATGATCTCTCTGTAAATATTGCTGAGACTGTAAATGACGTAGATAATCATTCTTGTCACGAGTCTAACGCTGATTTTTTTAAAGCTTCAAGATTCTTACAATTTACTTGCAAAACGTTTTAATCAACTTGAACAACATTGTATATCTTTAGAATTAAAACACCAAACTCAAAATGAGGATCTTTTGGTAACAAATGGTTGTGAAAACAGTGTTGAGACGAGTGACAAGATGATTGAGATAGTTAAGGCATTAGAGGAAGAGATTATGAGATTAAAGAGAGACTTATCATCGAACGAAACACTAAATTTGGAACTAGAGGCTACAGAGTCTAAAAACCAGTACTTAGAAACTAGACTTTCGTCTATTCTAGGGGAGATGGAACGTGCAAGACAGGGAATGTCCACTCTTTATGGTTCACTAGAAGAACGCTTCGCTTTTAATGCGGCACAGCAACAATCTTATGTTGAACAATTGAACCAAAAGTGTGAGGAAATCTCTGACTTAAATATCCAGCTCATTGACAAAAACATGGTCTTGTCCGAGTTAAAGGAGACACTTCTTCTCACCCGACAAGAAGTTGTTAATAACTTAGCTACCAACTCTGCACCATCCTCTAGTGCTCCATCAACCAATTCAGTAGTGATCTATAAGAACCCGCACCATAAGCAAAATCCAGATACTTATGATGTTTATATGATGAATGCAATTAAGCACGTGGACCTTGTTAGGGATATTTTAGATGATTTGTAAGCGTTAGATCCCTCAAGCGGTTACTATTATTCAGCTCATGCATATATTCAGCGAGTTCAATATTGCTTAGCATATTTGCAATACATAGGTAAACCGGGTTCTGCACTACTCACTAATCGACCCATTGCTGTAACTCCGTTCAATAAGACCCCAGGAGAAAAACCGTCATTGATAACATCAACTAAGGTACCTTTAAAATCTATTGCTAATGTTCCCACTTTGCCTTCTATAGGAGTAAAAGAGTCTACTAAGGCTAAAGGATCACAAGTCAAGAAAGATAGGATCAAGTCCTCCACTAGTAGTACCATCAAGAAGAAAATAGAAGCTCACCCTAGGGATGTTATTTCAGATTTAAATAAAAAGAAACATGTTGCTAAGAATAAAAGCTCTGCGCCTGTGCAGAAGCCTAAACCATTTGTGAATTCTAATTTGAAATGTTGGAATTGTAATGAATGCATGTTTTCTCCACGTCATGATTTGTGTCTTATTGATCATGTGAATGAAATGAATGCCATTAGGAATGATCTTGAATGGAAGCCAACTGGGAGAACTCGTACCCAAGTTGGATGGCAATGGTGTCCCACTGGTAGGACCTTTACATTAGATGGAAAAATGTGCCCTTTAACTAGGAATGCATCCATTGAGGTTAGGTCTCAGCGTCCTTTAATTAGGCACACTAGCACTAAAGTATGGAAACCACGCCCTTTAATTAGGTTAGCCCCCACTATAGTGCCTATCAGTGAAGAAATACCTCAGGATTTAAGCCAACTTGAATCTACACCACCAACTAGGAAGAAGGCTAGGAAATCTAAGAAACCTAATGTTAGCAAATCTAAGATCATTAAATCTGTACCTGCTAATAACAAGGAACATTCAGATTCCGAAACCTATACATTGTCCTCGTCTGGTGATATTTTCAGGTGGTCCAAATCATCCTCTGGTATTTGGACTCCGCTTGCTCAAAGCATATGACCGGAGATCGCTCGATGCTCAGAAATTTCGTCAGCAAGTTTCTTGGAACGCTTAAATTCGGTAATTATCATATAGCAAAGATAATGGGGTATGGTGAATATCAGATTGGAAATGTTACGATTTCAAGGGTATACTATGTAGAAGGTCTTGGTCATAATTTATTTTCAGTAGGACAGTTCTGTGATTCTAACCTAGAGGTTGCTTTTCGACAACACACTTGTTTCATCCGCAACATGGAAGGAAAAGACTTGTTGACGGGGTCTCGTGGTATAAATCTTTATACTTTGTCCCTACAAGACATGATGGCCGCCTCTCCAGTATGTCTTCTCTCCAAAGCATCTATGACCAAGTCATGGTTATGGCATCGCAGATTATCTCATCTCAACTTTGATGCTATTAATCATTTGGCTAAAAACGAATTAGTTCGTGGTCTTCCAAAGCTCAAATTTCACAAGGACCATTTATGTTCCGCGTGTTCAATGGGGAAAAGCACCAAGAAATCATACAAGCCCAAAGCTGAAGACACCAATCAAGAAAAACTTTATCTTTTGCATATGGATCTTTGTGGGCCAATGCGAACCGAAAGTGTGAGTGGTAAGAAATTCATCCTTGTTATTGTGGATGATTTTTCCAGGTTTACATGGGTTAGATTTCTACGTACAAAGGATGAAGCACCGAAGGCTATCATCACTTTCCTGAAATTCATTCAGTTACGTTTAAATACTACTGTCCGCCGTATTCATACTGATAATGGAACAGAGTTCGTCAACCAGACTCTTCGTGATTACTATGAAGAAGTTGGTATCTCACATGAAACATCCGCTGCACGTACTCCACAACAAAACGGTGTCATTGAAAGACGGAATCGTACACTTATGGAAGCTGCTAGGACTATGCTGATTTATGCGAACGCTCCATTATTCTTATGGGCAGAAGCTGTATCTACTGCATGTTACACCCAAAACCGCTCTATCATTCAGAAACGCAATGGAAAAACACCTTACGAGCTTCTACATGATCGTAAACCCGATGTTTCATTCCTTCATGTGTTTGGTTCTCTTTGTTATCCAAACATTAATAGTGAGAATTTGGGTAAACTTCAACCGAAAGCCGATATAGGTATTTTCATTGGTTACTCACCCTCAAAGAAAGCATACCGAATTTACAACCGTCGTCTTGGTAAGATAGTAGAAACTATGGACGCAGATTTTGATGAGCTGACAACAATGGCTTCTGAGCAACGCAGCTCTGAACCCGCGCTTCACGAGATGGGAACCGATGCTATTAGTTCCCGATTAGTTCCCAATAATCCTACTTCTACATCATTTATACCACCTACAAGACCTCAGTGGGATGAACTATTTCAACCTTTGTTTGATGATTTCTTTGATCCCCCAAGTGATGAAGTTACAGCACCTATAGTGATAGCTCCAATCCCTAAAGTTGTTGCTCAAGCTAATGAAGCTTCATCAAATGCATCCTCAATTAACACTGAACCGGATGCACCTCCAAGTAATTCTCAAACTACACCTGAATCTTCACCCTTACTTGTGCCTAATGATGATGAAGAGGATTCTGTTGATCACGATTTAGAATATGCTCACCAACAAGAGCTTCCATTCTTTGGTATACCGATACCTGAACATCCTTCAGCCGCGTCTACCTCAGAAGAAGCTCCTACAATCGTTCACTCCCGACCATCACGGATTGAAAATCACAGCACCAAATGGACAAAAGATCACCCAATTAGGAATATTATTGGAGGTCTCATTCGACCAGTCTCGACACGCCATCAATTACAAGAGAGTGCACTCTATTGCTATTTTGATGCATTTCTCTCCGAAGTTGAAGCTAAAAACTAGCAACATGCTATGACTCAATCATCTTGGATTGAAGCCATGCAAGAGGAACTAAATGAATTCCAAAGACTTGAAGTATGGGAATTAGTTCCTCTCCCTAACAAGGTTAACATCCTTACTTTGTTGTGGGTTTATAAGGTTAAACTCGATGAGGTGGGTGGAGTTTTGAAGAATAAGGCTAGATTGGTTTCTAGAGGATACAAACAAGCCTTGGGTATCGACTTTGAAGAATCTTTTGCTCCTGTTGCAAGATTGGAGGCTATTAGACTATTCCTTGCGTATGCTGCTCATATGAACATGATCGTCTATCAAATGGATGTGAAGACGGCATTTTTGAATGGTGAACTACGGGAAGAAGTCTATGTTAGTCAGCCGAATGGGTTCGTTAGCACGGAGTTTCCTAATCATGTGTACAAGCTTAAGAACGCTCTCTATGGGTTGAAACAAGATCCACGCGCGTGGTATGATCTCCTTTCAACATATCTCATGTCGGAAGGCTTCTCCAAAGGCAAGGTGGACCCCACTCTATTCACTCTCAAGTAAGACAATGACATGATACTGGTACAAATTTATGTTGATGATATAATATTTGCTGCCTCTAACATAGAATTGTCAAACCGCTTTGAGAAAATTAAGTCCACACGCTTTCAGATGTCAATGATGGGAAAAATTTCATTTTTCTTAGGATTACAAATTTCTCAGAATCCCAGAGGAATCTTTATTAATCAATCCAAATATGCTCTAGAATCATTAAAGAAATATAACTTTGAAAATTGTGACCCCGTGGATACTCCAATGGTTGAGAAATCCAAGTTAGATGAAGATAGGAATGGGATTGCTGTCGATCCAAAACTCTACCGTGGGATGATCAGCACCCTTCTCTATCTGACTGGTAGCAAACCTGATCTGCAATTTGCCGTATGCATGTGTGCCCGGTATCAGGCTCGGCCTACCGAAAAGCACCTACATGCTGTTAAAAGGATCTTTCGGTATCTCAAAGGAACACTTCATCGTGGTCTATGGTATCCGAAAGATTCCTCTATTGCTTTAATATCATATGCAGATGCCGATCATGTTGGGTGTCAAGACACTAGGCGTAGCACTTCTGGCTCTGTGCAACTCCTTGGAGACAGATTGATTAGTTGGTCTTCAAAAAGGCAGAAAAGCGCTGCAATTTCAAGCACGGAGGCTGAATACATTGCCATGTCCGGTTGTTGTGCTCAAGTCCTTTGGATGAGATCACAACTAACTGACTACGGTCTTGGATTCAACAAAATCCCGATGTATTGTGACAACAAGAGCACCATTGCCCTTTGCTGCAACTACGTTCAACACTCCCGGGCAATGCACATTGACATCCGCTACCATTTCATTAAAGAGCAAGTCGAAAATGGAGTGATCGAGCTGTATTTTGTCACCACTGAGTATCAGCTGGCAGATATGTTCACAAAAGCCTTAGATCGAGGACGAATCGAGTTTTTGATCGACAAGCTTGGCATGAAATCCTTCTCTCCAGCGACTCTCAAAGAGTTGGCAGAAGAATCAGCAGAATAGTGGTGGTAAACTATTCATGCATATCCTTTGATCGTGATCATGTATATTATCGTATATATATAAACCACAAAAAGAAAAATACAAAAATATAAAACCTACAAAAACCATACAAAATATAAAACCTACAAAAACCATAAAAAATATAAAACCAAGAAAACCCAAAAATATTTTCGTCTTTTTAATCGGGCATGTCTTTTAGTACGGTAATATTTACGGCTTTAGAAATGTCGATTAATATTGACACGGCGCCATAAATAGAGTCCGTATAAAAGTTGTACATTTTTAAAACATGCCCATTATGGCTTGTAGTTATTTCATACTGTAACCCGTTTTTCGCCTTAAAGTCACGTATTTCCTTGGAAAACGTTGGCTCACAACGGGAATTAATTTTCTCGGGTATGATTTACAAGCCAAATCATACAAAGGGATCAAGTTTACTTTATAACTTGGTCTAACACGAGTTAGTGTACGTCTCAGTGCATTAATTTGTTTAAATAAGAGAAATCTTATTGCCACCACGTATCAATTTTTCTAAGACATTAATTGGAAAATTCTTTCATCAATATTTGACTCGTTAAACAATGACTACAGCTCTTTAAATAGAAAATGGTTCATCGTTTAAGGGGGAGAAAATATTAAATTATCTTCGTCATCAAAACGGTCTTCAAAAGTTCTCGAGAAAAGTTAATCGGTTAAAGGGTTAATTACTGGATGTCCTTTGGAATACGACTTGTGATTTATCGTGAGTTATAGGTTTCAGATATGTGCTTTTAAGATAAGGTGTTTAGCTTGTGTGAAGAACAGAACATTAATGGGGTAGGCCTAACGATTGTTAGATTGTTTAACGATTGTTAGTAACTAGAAAAGAAAAGAAAAAGGAAAAGTCAAGGGACTAAAAGTGTTAAAGTGACAGAGTGTAAAAATTTGACCTAAGTCAAACAAACACCCCCGTCTCCTTTCTTTCTTTTCTTCTTTCTCCTTCTTTCTCTTCTCTGGCCGCTATTAACACACACAAAATCACACACAGAGCTCACAAATCCCTCGTTATTAATTTCCAATCCGTTTCATTCATTCACCAAGGTACAAACATCATCTATCGATCTCTAGTTCGCCTAATTCAGTATTTAAATACAACTAATTGAGTTATTTTAATTAATTCACTAAAATTAGGGTTTACGAATTAATTAGGTCAAACTGATTAGGGGTTTAAGGTGGGTTTGTCTTGGATTAGGAATAGAACAAGTTGTGTTGCCTTAGATTTCCTTATAACTCACTCATGCGTTTAGAATAATCCTTCATAGGGTGCGTTTAGAATATTCCGAATGAACGTGATTTTCAAAGTAGAAAATTAAGTTTTTCCGAATGAACAAATATTCCGAGTGAATGATTTTCAAGTAGAATATTCCGAATGAACAAAGTTTTTTGAGTTATTTCGAATGAAGGAAGTTCCGGATGAAGGAAGTTCCGGATGAAGGAAGTTCCGGATGAAGGAAGTTCCGGATGAAGGATGTTCCGGATGAAGGAAGTTCCGGATGAAGGAAGTTCCGGATCAAGGAAGTTCCGGATGAAGGAAGTTCCGGATCAAGGAAGTTCCGGATGAAGGAAGTTCCGGATGAAGGAAGTTCCGGATGAAGGAAGTTTCGGATGAAGGAAGTTCCGGATGAAGGAAGTTCCGGATGAAGGAAGTTCCGGATGAAGGAAGTTCCAGATGAAGGAAGTTCCGGATGAAGGAAGTTCCGGATGAAGGAAGTTCCGGATGAAGGAAGTTCCGGATGAAGGAAGTTCCGGATGAAGGAAGTTCCGGATGAAGGAAGTTCCGGATGAAGGAAGTTCTGGATGAAGGAAGTTCCGGATGAAGGCGTTCCGGATGAAGGCGTTCCGGATGAAGGCGTTCCGGATGAAGGCGTTCCGGATGAAGGCATTCCGAATGAAGGGTTTCCGAATGAATTTATTCCGAATGAAGGATTGTTGGATTGATAATTGTTTGCTTGTTATAATTACTTGATGAATTGTGTCATGCTTAGAAGTAACAACATAATGGTATATATATATATATATCTGTGTATCAACCTTTTATGTCTTATCTTAAGCAGAAACCATGACAAATCCAACCGTGCAAGAACTCCAAGATGCTAGAGCAGCCGCAATTGCCGAGGCAAAAGAACTCAAGTTCATACCGAACAGTTACCGGCTGAAAGAAGTTTCTCATTCCACTCACCTTGGATTCAAAGTCGCCTCAGCAATCCTTGATCAATCTCACTTCAAGAATGCATTAAAGAATACTGCTTCGGTGCCATTTGATTACATGTATGAATTCTGGGGTACCAAGGAAAGGACTTCAAACAAAATCACCTTCTTCCTCGACAACAAGCAACAGACACTCACCGCTTAAGACTTTCGCAAGATATTTGGATTTCGGGATACACCCAAGGGTATGACATTTTCAAGGAACCCTAACAAAGACGAATTCATAGAGATGTTCCTTGCTCTTGGATGTCCTGACCTACGAATAGTGTCCGAGTTCACCACAGCCAAAGTGGGTCAACCTTGGAGATCTATCTTCGGTATCCTTAGTCGGTGTCTTACACCTAAATCAACTGGGCGTGATGCTGTGCGTGGTCCAATTATGAGTATGTTCTATGGAATGTACAAAGGCATAAATGTAGATTATGCATCCTTGTTGTGGGAAGAGTTTAATTGTCAACTCTTCCAAAACACGAAGAAGCAGAAGGCTAAAGTTTTTTTCTTACCCTAGGTTCATCAAGCTTATCATTCATTACTTTATGGAAAATGATGCTTCTATTGATAAGCATGCAGAAAGTCGTCACCACACTAAAGAGGCTGATGACCTTGTGGACCTAAGGCATGAAGGACCCTCTGGTGCTGTTAATCCTGGTCCTGTTCCTAGTCATCTCCTGACGGACAAAATTCTAGCTTCTGATGATTACAAGCAAATGCTAATAGAAATCAGAAAACAGCAAGAAAAGGTTTAGGCGGGAGAAGTCTCGTCAACTACAGTCAAAAGCAAAGGTAAACGTAAGCAAGATGTTGTCTTACCTGAGTCTAAACCCAAGAAAACAAAGACTGTGGCTAAAAAGGATAAGCGCAAAGCTAAGAAGTTTGTAATTCGAGATGAAGATACTGATGACGATGTTACTCCCGAGCAAATTCGCAAAGCTGAGAAAAAACAATTGAAAAAGGCTGTTGAAAGAAGTAGGAAAGACACAGGAGGTAGTGGTTCGGGTGTGCAGATAGAAGATGAACAGGAAGTCGAGGAGCCGTATGACATTTTTGAGTTTGGAACACCAGACAAGTACTCAACACCTAAAGCGACATCCATAGCAGATACCGCAAGCATCGAAAAGGAGTCCGTTGCTACGACAATCTTTGTAACTCCAAAGGCTTTATCTACTCAACCTCCACCAATCCAGCCTCTGCCAACATAATCGTTGACTACTCAACTATTATCCCCTCCACCTCCAACTACCTCCGTCCTCAGTACTGTCATCACAACCGTGCCTATTCAACCGCCCCCGATTAGCCCTGTGCCATCTACATTTTCTGCACTCCTCGTGGCAGAAATGATGGATAAACACATGGAAACTCAAAGAAAAGAGATGGCTCAACTTCGAGAAGAGCTACTCCAACGAGTGCAAAGTGAAGATACATCCAAGAAAGATCAAGAGGAGATGATAGCTAAGTTCAATGCAGAGATGGAGTCTACACGAAAATCTCATGCAGAAGAACTTGCTCATGTCAAACAGGTTGAAGCTGATAAAAGTGCAGCAAGGATCGCCAAACTCCGCGAATTAAAGAATAAGTATAAAGAGGAGAAAGAAATACTTGAAGCTTCACTTAATGATAGGGTAAAGGAATCTGTTGAGTCTATTATGCCAAAGCTGCGAAAAGAGGTGAAGAAAATTACGGCTGATAAGTTGATGGTTAAATCGTCAAACCCTTCCAATTCAGCCTATAAAATTGCATATGACTTAACGGTCTTTGAACTGAAGAAGATTCTCCACGCCCGTATGGTTGAAGTTGGATCTTTCGACAAATCCAAAATTCAGCGGACACTTCACAAGGCACTTAATGCAGTAATAAAGGAGGATGACAGGCTGTTTAAGACATTTGGAAGCGTGGTTCCTTACCATATTTTGTATAAGAAATGAGATGAAGAGGCATCTGATGAGGAGGATAGTGAGCAAGGAGAGAGTGGTGGTGAAGAAGACGATGTGAGTGATGAAGATAAGGGTGATGATGATGATGATGATGGTGAAGGCGGTGATGGTAATGAGGATAGTGACGAGGATAGCAACAAGAACGATGATGATGATGATGATGACAACCAGAACAGGGGTAGCGACAACAGTGACAAGTCTGATGATCCTGATCAGTCTGATGATGATGATATAGGTGACAATGCTGCCAGTAAGAAGAAACCGTCCAAGACCGGCGGCAAATCTCAGAAAGATGTTGCTCACAAGGGTAAGTCCACATCTACGGAGACAGGACGCACCAAGTGGCATCATGATGTGAATGCTACAACAGCATCTTCAATTCCTGGTACATCTGTTTCTAGCTTTATACCTGTTACTGTTAACCCTGCTTGTTCTTTGCTTGCTACCACAACTATAGAACCAGAAACTGCACATGCTGCTGATGAACCTGTCTCAGAATCGGCACCCGTTCAAGTATCTACTGCTCCACTTAATGAACCAGTTACTACAGTTCCTGAGTCACGCACACTGGATTGGGGTGATACATTGCAGATCGATGAGACCGCACCAGAACAACCATGGATCACGGCAGCTGCTGCATATGATCCAATCACAGATGCTGATGCAAATGTTCTGTATCTACGTATTCGCAATCCAATAGATCTGTGTGCATTTTGGTCTCATGAGTTTGGATCTTCGATCACTCCGTCCTTGGTGAAGAGAGCGCTTAAAGACAAGAGACTTCGCGCTAAATCAAGACTAAGCCAAATGGAGTATGAGTATTATGCTGATGAAATCCTGAAAGCTCTCAATACAATTCAAAGGCCAGGCCTTCTTGCGCCAGAAAGACCTCCTCTTCCACTTGATACTACTCAAGACAATCAAATTGCACTTGACTTCTTTGTCACATATGATCTTGACTATCTTCTCAAGGGATCATCCAAGTACGCGACCTCCCTGACTTTGTTGAAAGCTACTACTTGGGGGTCAATACCTTATATCGAAGAAAAGGTGAATCGCCTCTGGGTTCCAAAGATAAACTGTAATTATGACATGTATGCTGCTATAGGAGCATCATATTGGGACGAGCGAGTTCGAAGGGCATACAGAGGTTGCTGCTTAGTCAACTCAGGTAGTATCGTCAGATCCAATCTTCGAATCACAAGTATATTAGGAGTGAAGATTGAACCCAAGAATGGATATCATCATGTGACGGAAATTCTACTAAAAAGAGAAGATGATCGAGAATACAAGATACAGCAAGGAGATTTTTCAATCATTCGCCTTGAAGATATAGAAGATATGTTGCTTTTCATGACCCGTGATCAACTTACACATCTCACTCGTGAAGAAATCATTGCTCTGAACACAGCACTTCGTATGTTTACATGAAGCGTTGTCATCAAGAAACGTGTAGAAGACCTACAACTGGGAGTTGAAAGCTATCAATACAAGCTTAACATAACTCCTCCACTTAATCAAGTATTACCTCAACATGCCGATAGATGTCCCTATACCGGCATAACCCTTCCGATGTGCGGGATTTTCTACTTGAACGGTCGTGGGATCATGAAGTTTATGAGGGTAGCTGAGCTTCATAAGTACAGTGATGGGACTCTCTCAATAGTCAAAGACAAATTGGAGCATCTCAATTCTGGCGAGAAATTACCAGAAGTGATTGAGGATTGGCATCCGGCTTATCAAGAAATGGCTACATATGTAACCAAGAAGATTGATGAAAAGCTCAGCGAACATAGGTTGATGAGGAGCTTAGAAAGGTTCGTGGGTGGCAGACCGTATGGAGGGCACTTCAGACTTATGCAACGATCCATTTAATATGGGTCGTCTTCACTAAGGTCAACTCCATACTGTATGTTAATTGTTAATATGTGAATATGTAAATACTGTGAATATTATGCTTTTGTGGCTTGATGTAGTGTGAAGGTATGATAATTTTTCAAGAATTTCTCATGAGATTCTAAATCTTTCAAAATATATCATACTTAAGCACTACAACTAACCCTCATTAAGTTGAGGGGGAGCATTAATATGTTCTATGGCCATACATTGATTTCATTTTTTACCCAAAGACCGGTTAATCCATTCAATATCCCAAATATTAATGGTTAACATTTTGGATAAGGGGAGAAAATGGGATTAAGGAGACTTAATGATATTTGGCTAATGATGAAAAGGACTTAAAGATAATCCAACTTAATATATGTAATGCATGTGTTAAGGGGGAGCGTTTTTTATGAACAAAACACTTAAGGCACAAAAACTTTGATTATAATATCACAAGTGCCTTAAGTAATTTTCAAGGATTTTTCATGGTGACAATACTTACCCACAACACACTTAATTCACGACGGATGTGGTGACAAAAGGGTGGTAGGTATAAGTATTAGTCCAATGATTCATCAGAACCGATGGAATCTTCCCAAGGACAATTTCCTAGATAGAATTAGAAGTCTTAGGAAAGATGGAGAATGATTGTGAACGAAGCTGAATGCCGACCAAGTACTTAAGCTAGCACTGGAACAATCACAACAAGGTGCTAGTGATGACGTATTGGTAAGCATTGAAGGGGTTGAAGAATGAAAAAGAATTGTAAAGATAAAGGGTGTAAAGAAAGAAGCCCTCCTTACAACTTTAGGCAGAAACCGGGTCAATACATATGCTATTGAGATCATTTGTTAATGATTCTCGATATTGAAGAAAGACATCATGGACCCAGTGATGCAATGCACAACCCTCCCCAGCTAACTCAAATATCTCTCAAAAGGTATTTGTTTTAATCACACGGAGATCAACACGTTATCTATTGGTTTATTCACTCCGAATAGAGTGATATTGAATAGGTGGCACTCCTCTCCAGCCATCGCTCACTAAATCAAAACGCACTATCGAGTCTAGAGCCACGAGATCATCAAAAGTCTCATTAGGACACTTTCCATTTATTCCTTGCTTTCTCACACACTGTGAAAAGTAAGAGATCTTTATGAGTCCTACGCAGTATTCTTGTAATATTGCCAGAACATCCGAGTGATACGCAAGTATTACAATGAAGATGGAAATCCTGCTTGAGCCAACATCAAACAAGCTCATGGTAGGTGACACGTGCGGTTCTTTAAGAACCAATCTTGTGAAAAACTGGAAAGAAACAGTAGTTTAATTCTTAATTGAACTTAAACTCGTTCCAGGCCTCTACGCATTATCATATGATCTTGCCAGAACACTCAGAGTGACACTCTTTAGTGTTCACAGTGACGAGTGGAAGTCCTTCTAGTGTTAACATCAAACAGCACTTGGTAGGTGACGTGCAAGATTCTATATGAATCAAGCTCGTGACAACTGGAAAGCAACAATGGTGAAAATCTTAATTGAAATTCACTTGTTCCAGGTTCATGAATTGACAGCTTCAATCACAAGGATAATTTATCCAAGTGATTCATTCTTTATGTTCGCAGTCAGGCTTAGTGACGGTCGAGTAAAGAAAACGGGTTTACCCGCGAAATCCTGTCAGGAAGTTCCTTAATTAAAACTATCCGTCACGGGTACGATATTTAATATCGTCCAACGGTCTTCACCGACCGGAGGTAAAATGCTACCCATTTAGAATGAAATGTTCTAAGCCATTTTATTCATGTCTTGTTATGTTGCGGCATTTGAAGAGGGTGGCATTGCGGTGTACCAGTTGAAGTCGTTCCCACATGCTTATGTTTCTCTGCATCAAATTTCAGCAAAAATCAAGAAAGTACAAAATAAAGTCTTCCGCTGTACCAAACTCTGAAGCTTTCAAGAATTCAACAAAAACATAAGTGTGTGGAACATGGAGTCACGAGGAGGCATGATTCACAAGAAGGCAAAGATCGCACGTGAATGGTCAAAAGGAACAATGCTCTAAAGCCAAAGCCTAAAAGATTAACATCAACATATTTACAACAGAAAAAGGCAAAAAGAAAAGACTACGAGCTGAAGAACGAAGACTTAGTATAGTATGCTAGGTTTAGGACTTTGTAAATTTTAGTGACCTCCCTTAGGGGGAGATTGTTAGAAATACGTTTTTAACGTATATTAGAAGTATCGGTCACTCCACGATATTATTAAATGTTAAATAGCTCGTAGTCGAATATTATGTTACTTTGTTAGTAAACCCGACCCATGGGCTTGTCATGGGTTGGTGGCCCAAGTCCATTAAGGACTTGGGTATATAAACCCCTTTCCACCTAAGGAAAGGGGGTTGGTTGTTTCACTTTGATAATTAATATAACACATTTTCTCTCACTTTCTCTCACTACTTTCTCTCGCTAGAAACATCAACCCACCTTATTGATTCACAAGATTATCACAAATCTACAATTATGTTTAAAACGCAAGTAGTAGTAGCAATAGTAGTAGTGTAGCTAGTTTATCGTTCAATAAAGTGAATACCAATGAATTTTGGAGATCTACGATACTTTGTTCTAGCATTGCGTCACGCAATGGTTTAGTATGGGGGAGTGATGAGACTGCTTTTATACATAGTCTCATCGTCCAAATAGGGATTAAAATGCATTAAATATCATCAAAATACCCATATATATGCTTGTGTTTGTTGCTTGTGTATTTTAGGTACGGATATTGAGAAAATGACAAAAGATCACAAGAATCATGCAAAAACGAACACGGGAAACGAAGCCGCAGAATGAACCAAGCCCTAATGAAGAATTTTCCAAGAAAACCCTTGATGATTTGAAGAATTATGAAGAAGGGTCCTCCAATATGGAAGAATTGACACTTTATACCCTTGTATCCTCATAATTACAAGTTTGGTCCCTAAAGTTTGTCAATATTGCAAAAAGGGCCCTCCACTTTGAAGAATTGGCAATTTTAGTCCCTCAACAAAGCTAAAATGTCAATATTAGTCCTCCTCAAAGTCAAACATATCAAGAAGAACTCCAAGATACAAGACTTACAAATTTGGTCCTTTAAAAATATCAAAATTACCAAAAGGACCATTGACTTTGAAGACTTGGCAAAAATGGTCCCTCATCAAACATGATTTGGCAATTTCAGTCCTCCAAAATTCCAATCATACAAGTTTAGACCATTATCCTTGAATAAAATACAAAACCAGTCCTTCAAGAATCACAAAATGGCAAGAATTACCCCTGAATTCATTTTACAAAACTATTTGGGGTAAAAGTGTGAAAATGAAAAGTTGAATAACAAAGGGATTCGGATTTTTGTGCCTTATTTACAAAGTGAAAGAAGAAAAGAAGAAGAGGGGTTAAATGTGGCCAGACAAGGAAGTTACCTAAACCTACCAGCATCCAACACGTGTCCCACTACCACTCCACAACCAATCAAACTCCACCATTCCTCCACCTAAGCAATCCACTCACCAGGTTTATTATTTTCTTAATCCTTGGCGCCATTAACAAATTTTTAAACATAATCCACCCTTAAACCAGATCAAACACACTACTATTTACTCCAAGAACACAATTGGGTATTTTTAATTGTGTTGTAATTAGGCCATGAAAACCTCCAGATTGATGATTAACCATCCCTTAATCACATCCCAACACCCAAAACACATGCTACTTCACCAAGGAGGCCAACACAAGATTCCCCTGCTACAAGCTTGAGCTAACTGCTAAAATGGTGGCAGCAATCCAACGTTGGAGATTTTAGCTTACATCCTAAGCTTGATACAAGCCCTTGGATACTCTTTTCACTTGCCAGCTATCACAAGACAACAAAATTCGTCACATGATTCTTCAAGAAATTCAAACAAGACAAGGGCAAATTTGGAAGTTCAAGGCTAGGGTTTCACTTATTTTTCAGCCTTCTAGATAACTTGTAAGCCTATTTAAAGGCCTTAGGGTGCAACATTTGCAGTTTGCTTTTGGTTTTTCCTTGTTCAAAAACTTGTAAATCCTCTTTTCAGTTTAATGAAAGTGTGTTAAGTTTGTTGAAGAAAGACCAAGTGCCACTTAATTTTAAGCTTGTTATTGTTATTTGTTAACTGAAATTAGACCTTAAAACGTGTTTTAAAACCTTATGTAAGAAATTACACATTGGACTGAAACTTGATATTTTGCTAAGTTTTCTTGGTACATCTTGGAATTTTTGGGATATAAGATGATCATAACACCCTAATTGTGATATTAAGGTGTTTTGAAGCTCATATCTTGGGGATAATCAAGAGTGGGTACAAGAAGTTGCATCAATCAAGTTTATTTTCCAACAAAGTCACCTTTCTGTTTTGATATTGTGCTCCTAACCTTGTTGAATCTTAGCAGGGTTGCTGTTGGAAGCTTGTGCTTGTTCTTGGTAGCACATAAGCTCTAACATTCGTGGGTGTGGATGTACATCCATGAGGTTTGTCCTAAAACCTTGAAAATCTGATAAATTTTGGATTTTTTGTGGATTTGTGCTCTACTTGTGTTCTTGTTGTTTTCTTGGCTTGAATCTGCTTAATCTTGCATGTTAATGTTGTTTATATGCTAGATTAATCATTTGGTAAACTGAATCACACTTATACTTGATTAAAATTTGATTTGAAAAGTTAAAAGGGTGTTTGGGATTACTTGTTTGAGATTAAAACTTGTTATTGTGTTTATGGAAGTTAGTATTTGTGGTTGTTATCTGATATATGCTTGGTTGAGACTTGAGAGTAGTTTGTTGCAAGTTTTTGAGTTTGAAACTTCAAATCACACAATCTGCTATAACTTGTTGATTTTAACTGTTTTTGACCTAGGATTTTGGGAAAACCTAGAGTTTATGCATGCTTAGGGTTAAAAGCTGTTAAAACATCATTAATATAACATAAGTGATAGATTTGAAGGTTTGAATCTGGCTTGTTGGTCAAGTGCATTAGCAAAAGTGAAAACTGCATGTTCTTGTGTTCATCAGTAACTTTAAGTGCTTGAATCTTGCTTAAAACTTTGAATCATTGCATGAAACCTGTTTAGACTTGCTTATTTAAGTTTAATATTGCTTGTGTATGCATTTGGTTGAGTTTCGTTGGCTGAATATTGCCCTAAGTGCTTATTGAACCTCAACTGCTTATTGTTCTAAGTCTGTGACAGATCTTGTGCTTAATTGAATTAACTGTATAAATTGGCTGTTGCTTGTTCTGATTTTTTTATTGTTATTGACTCCTTATGATCCAATGATCATTTGGGTGCCTTGTTGAAACCTGAATCTCCAAAAAAGTCACTAAAGACAAAAAAAGTCTACAAGTCAAAGAGTGGGAAAAGTTCCCATTGCTCAACACCCAAAACTAGCCCCTGCTAGTGTTAATTTGTACTCAGTTTATCAATAAGCTATAATTACTTATCCAGACCTGCAACAACTTATTTTTTTTTGTGATAGATCTTCATTATTTGACCCATTTGATTAGACTAGAGCTTATTGGACATTGACTTTGACTTTTTGCTAGAAAACCAACTTATTTGACTTTTTCATAAGTGCTTATTTGCTTTTTCCAGCTTATTAAGTCAGCTTATTTGAAAACTTTTTGTTGAAATAGCTTATTTAAGTCATTTAAAAGCTTTAGAAACTTGAATCAGCTCTTGGGGTGGCCTAGAACTCAAAAACGACTATTTTGTTGTTTTCTGTAAATTGCTTATTGCATTTTCAAGCTTATTCCTTGGGCTTATTTCAAATTTCTTTATACAGAAGTCTTATTTAGGATAAAAGAAGCTTGTGTGTCTAATTTGAGCTTATGGCATTAGCTTATAGCTTAATGGGCCAAAAAGCCCATTAAGAATAAGTTGTTTGGTATAAGCTTGCTTATTTCACATTTTCAGCTTTTGGGCCTTTGGAAAAAGTTGTTTAAAATCAAAGTTTGAGTCAAGTAGTGCTTTTGGGCTTATTTGGGCCACTTTTTCATTTTGGGCTCAAATTTGGCCCATTAAGGATCTGTTTTGGGTTTAGCCCATTTTCTAGGCCCATTAAGGGTATTTAGGTAATTTCAAGTTCATTTCTGTGTTAGTTAGGTTAAATTAAGCTAGTTTGCAACTTTTTAGAATTGTTTAGGATTTTTGGATTTTTATTAATATTTTAATATTATTTTATTATTAAAAATTAAAAGTCTGATTTTCTAAGTTTTTATATTTTTCCTAGGTTCTAGACACTTAATTAGGAATTTTACAACTTTCCAAATATTTTTAGAGTCTTTTAATTATTTTCTAGATTTATTTTAAGTTTTTTTTATAGTTTTTAATAGTTTTTAATTGTTTAAAAATAGTTTTTAGTGGTTTTAAAATTTTGGAAAATACTTTTTAGCTTAATTAGGTTATTTTAAAGGTTTACAAACTTTAAGATCTTGATTGGGACTTTTTATTAGTTAATATTGATTTTTAGGGCTTTAATTAGCATTAAAAAGTTAATATTTAATTAATTAAAAGGTTTTAGCAAGTTTGGATTTTTTGTAAACCCTTAGAATATTTTAGTGGATTTTTAGTGATTTTTTGGTAATTTTTAGAGTAAAATTTTAATTTTGGTGCTTTTACGGTTTTACGTGTACGACTCTTTCGTCTTAGTATAAATCGTCATCGTAACGGTCATTCTCTTCTTATCCCATTTCTATTTTCTTTTTCATAATCATATAATCACAAAGTTAATCATCTCATTACACAACACACTAGCCTCCTTGAGAACGATCCCCACTTTGGGTCATAACTTGTGATTTTCCTAAGTCACTCGTTAATACTTACCCTAATTGCCTTGTTTTCCTAAACAAGTGATAATTTACTTAAAATCATAGGGACACCTACATATGTGCCCGTACCACTTTATTTTTCTGAGTCGAATTTACTCATCTGTGGAAATTCTCTTATTTGACAATTGACAACCCTTTCTTGTCCTATTCTTTCATGGCAAGATTCTTTGGAAAAGTATTTGATTACCGAGTGTTGATACCCGACTGGATGTATCGACGTTCCTATCATTTCTTTTGATTAGATTTCAATTGAATGACCTGGCTAACGATCCGAGGATCTTTCGAATGCGTACTCAATTCATGGAAACATGGTATATACTCATATTCGTTAATGTTTTCGTCTGTATCTGATTTGAAATTATCTCGCGTAAATCATGCGTTGAACTTACTATTTTATGGTTAGTTATGTCTCCTGATATCCTTGAATTTGTGAAGGATTATAAGTTATTATTAGTCTTTTGAGACGTTCACATCTTATCAACGGTAATGAAACTGGAAAGTTGATAGTGCCAGTTGAATGGATTGATTGATTATGACATGACGACATTGTCTTAATTGATGGGAACTCGAGTAGAGTTACCCTAAAAGGTAAGATGTTGATTATAAAAAGTGATTTAAATAATTCTTGATGAATGACCATATCCTGCATTTAGACGTAACATTATACCATGAATGGTTATAAACTAGTCATAGACCTTGTAATCTAGAAAGAACTTAAATTAAATTACTAAAAGATGTTTCTATTATCTGAAACTTTAGGAGGTATTTGTTGGTCAATTACCTAGACTTTCGCCATTAAGGCAAGTTGAATTTGGTATTGATTATATTCCCGGTGTTGCATCTGTGGCGTATGCACTGTACGTCAGCACCATCTGAATTAAAAGAATTACCCTACAACTGAGAGAGTTGTCGGAGAAAGCTTTTATTCTACTGAGCTCATCATCATGAAGAGCTATGGTGTTATCATTCCTTATATTTGTTGAATTACCGTGAACTAGGTAAATTGATGATCAAAATCTATATCCACTACCCAAGATGATAGATTTGTTCGATCATTTTCAAGGTTCTAGCGTATGTTTTAAAGATTTGATCCATGACGTGGTTATCATTAATTTCGCGTCCGCGAAAAATATTATCTATTCCAATCACTACATCCAGAACTCGTAATGAATATTATGAGTTTCATGTTATGTTGTTTGGATTGACCAATGCACATGTAGCATCCATAAATTGGTAAATCACGTGTGTAGGCTGTAATTTGATAAATTCATGCTTGTGATCATTAACGACCATCTGTTTGTTTAATAAGAATAGGAAGGAGTTAATAAACATATATAGATTGCCCTGTGTTGGCCGAGCAGTGAAAACCTGTACCTAGAGTATTTAACATGTGATTTAAGACGTAATCCCTTACATTAAATGACCGTGTGATTAAAAGATAATGGAATATATTGACTCTTCAAAGATTAGAGCCATTTAAGGCTTTGGATTATACCCAAAAAGAAAATGCAAAAATGCTTTATCAAACGATTTTTAAGGGATCATTCCCTTATACCCAAATCATTTAACTAAACTCCTTTAGGGGTAAATGTTTGTGTATAACTCAAGACAACCTAAGAGAAATTAAGGAAACCGTTTAAACCAAGACTTGAAATTTGAAACGACAATTTTTGCTTTCCAACTAAGAAAATTTTGACCAAAGTATAAATAAATACTTTTCGAACATTTACGAATCTTATTAATTATTTTCGATAAATCAACAAAAATCTTTTAACAAAAATCATTTTTATTTTAAACATTTTTCTATAATTGGACGAACTGAGAAAATTTAAAACTTTTACGACTACGTTTCGAAAAATTAAATATTTATTACTTAAACACTTGCAATATTTACGACACTTAATCGTCGGATTGAGCAAAACTGATAAAAGTAATAGTTGAGACGAAACTAAAAATTTGAAAATATGAAGAAATAATTTCTGAGTGAATTGTGGTCATGATAATTATTTCACCAGGAAAGGTGAATGTAGATACTGACACATAATACAGAAAGGATAAAGAATTAATTAGGATGTGTTCATTAGTAATGACTGTGCAAAGTAAATTGCCGAGCAATTAAAAATATAGCCGATGCTTGTAAAAAGGATAATATAGATAATAAAAGGGGTTCACGGGTAATGTGAACCATTAGAATTGAGAAGCCGATGGCGTTAAATTTATAAAAGGCCGCTTGTGGTTTCCTAAATATGGAGGATTTTGAGATTTAGTCATGTTGGAATCTCATAAGTTTAAGTATTCTGTACATGCCATTTCTGATTTAATGTATCTTTATCTGAAGAAGTTGTACTAATGGCAAATTATGAAGGCAGAGATCGCCTCATACATTGGTAAACGTCTACCTATTTCAAAGGTCATCATCTGAATTTGATTCGATTTGGGTCATCGCCGACAAACTGACCAAATCTACTAATATCATTCCTGTTAATGATAGATTCTTGATGAAGAAAATTGACTCTTTGTATTTAAAGGAGTTGTGTAAACATAGTGTGCATGTATCGATCATCTCTATCAAGATCCTCCCTTCGCATCGAATTTCTAGAGATTTCCTTAGAAATCATTGGGAACGAACCTTGATGAGAGTACTGTTTACCACCCCAATCGAAGGGACGAGGTAAAGTAACGACACAAAACACTAGAAGTGTTGTTTTATGCTTGAATAATTGACCTTTGGTAATAAACCGTATAATCTTTTTCCTTTGGAAAGATTATCATTGATAATTATCGTATTAGGATCGAGATCGAATCTTGTGAGGATATAAACATGAAAGCATCTGTAAACAAGAGTTGGGATGAAGACACCCGACATACACTCATTGTGAGTTGGACATGTCTTTTAGGTTTAAGGTTTCCTATGATGACAAACCTAACCTTACAAAATACCCGACCCGCGAGACCTGAAATGATTGTTGAAATTAGGATCTGATTATTGACTGCCAGTAGTGGGCAGGAGGTTATGTGAATATGAAGTGTAGATCTTAAAGTGCAGGATGGGTAGAGAGGTTATAATTTTCACCATGGAAAAATGAATTGATGATCTGAAAGATCATGGGAAATAAGTCCTCGTTGTATGGGACCATTGAGATGATGTAAAAAGTTGGTTTGAAAGGCATGTAAGCTGGATCTACCCTATGACTTCAAGGGCTGCGTGAATTATGTTTCGTATATCGAACTTGATAAAATGTCTATCAAGTGAAAATCTGATTGTTTCTTGATGAAGTTTAGATCGGCGGAAAGTTGCATTCATCAAAAACCCGTGAACATCATGGATAGAGAATGTAAGTCAACTTAAGCCTGATCTTATTCCCGTAGTTATGTTTGATGAAACTCGCGTATTGTAATGAATTACACTTGTGAGAAAAGACCCAAGGTGGAGGAAATACCCACATGGCTTTAACTCTATAAGAAGCGAGTAGTAAGATAAATCGATCTTTGAGGACAAAGATCCTGTTTAGGGGTAAATGCTGTGACAATCCGTCAATTTATGGTTGATATTTTATTTTCAAGTATTATTTAAAAACATTATTTTAATGTTATATTATGACCTCACTCATTTTTGGGAAGAAATTTGGGTTTACGTCTTGAAGTAGCATCGACTACGTCTAAACCGGATGACTCTACGTTACGTGCTTACGTTTACATACACCGTCTTTGGTGACAGCCCCACATTTCAGGAAATGAATTTATCCGTGAATATTATTTTGGGATTTTAAATTTGTGTTGGTTCATAAACTCACAAATTTACGAGAAGAGATTAGGACTTACGTGAATAATTTAACATCCTTTACGACTAAACCGGAAACCTTAGGATTACGTATTTACGTTTTTGAACTCCGTTTTTGATGAGACAAATTTTGTTAGATTCATTTTGTGCCGTTGATTCATAATTTATAAAAACGTTTTTCGTAACGACCCGAGGGCACGCAAATCGAGGAAACTAGAATCGAGGAGTACCCGTAAATTAGTGGGATGAGACAAGTATACACTTGCCTCACCCGACACATGGGACGGCTAAATAAGGTACACCACACCCCATGAGGTGTCAAACTTGTAACTTACAAGTTAACACTTGTCTAGCTTAAACAAGTTAGCTAAACAAGCTAACCACAAAACCATTTTTTCGCCAAACCATTTACTCATTCAACACATGCAAACCACCCCAAAAATCCTCTCACCCTCTCTTCCTTGTCGTCCAAAATCAAGAACAAACACCTCATTTTGATCCTTTTTAACCATGAATCTTGGGTTATCTACACATATGATGAAGAACCTTTAAAACCTTGAAGATTGGAGGTGATTCTAACATCCAAAGAGGAGATTTCTTGGTGTCATAGGGCTGACTTCCCACAATGAGTCTATAAAGATTGGTATACTTGAAGATGATATTGGTTTATCACATGTTTTGCCATCAAAATCCAAGCCTTGTTCATCAAAAACTCATCTTTTCATCACTAATGGTTGTATAGAGATTGTTTCTTCCTATCCTCTTGTTATTTTGATTATGTAATCTTGTATTTTCTTTATTTATGTATATGTATATGATGATGAATGATGATTAAAAATATTATGTGGGGATTTGGTGTTGATAAACATGGGTAAAAAGATGGAAAACCACATGTAAAAAGGTTAAAATCTTGCTTAATTTAGTTGGCTGTATAAAAACAGTAAACAACCATATGTTAAACTGATAAAATGGAATATTTGAATCAATATACAGTTAGTATTAATTCTTGTACACATGTGAGAGTTGTCCATGCAATGGAATCATTATAATGAGTGAGATATAATCAAAAAAAAATTGAAGTACCAATCTGAATAGTCTGTTTTGTGAGACTGTTAGGCACACTTAGAATTGGATTGAGCAGTAGCTAAAACTAAGTTAATTGTATAACATAATATGAAGTTTATGTCATCCAAAAATGAGTTTCTATCTCCTTGTAGAACTCAAGATATGGTAAAAATGGTGAAAGTGAAAGTAAAAATCAGATTTGTGAAATTCAAGTATATAGTATTATAATGGCACTCAAGTAAATAATATATAAAATATAAACTTAAAATCCAGTAACTTATATATTACATAATAATAAGTATGTACATTAATAAATTAATGGGACATTTTATAAAAATGGTAATTTGATAAGTTTTATAACTTATAAAACTATAAACATGATTTTTACGTCTTTTCGACTAAAACCGTAAAATTAACGGTTTTGTCAAATAAAACTTAGACGGTCGTACCCGTCTAATGTAAACTTTTTATAACTCATATACTGATGTATAAGTATATTTGACAAGTAAAAACCGATAAAACCTGAGCTTTATAACATACGGACATTAACGGCCAAATTAGCCTTATTGGACTATTAATCCAACTAATTTGGCTAAACACTAATAAACTTGCTTATTGGGCTTAACCCACTTGGGCCTAACATGTTAGTATAAGACTGATATTAAAAGTGTAAAATGGAGTAATATAAGGTAATGGGCTTATAATGGGCTTATTGGGCCTTGACATGCAAAGAAGTTAAACTAGTGAAACTAGTATAAAAATTTACCAACACATGACACTATAATGAGTAAATAAAGATGTACAATCCCACTTGATCATCATAATATTTATAAAATCATCATATATATACATAGTTATTATTTTTATAAAGTCATTGGACAAGAGTCTAAGACGAGTATCATTTGTTTAGGTTTCCGTGATTGAAGCACGTACCGTACATCCATATCGCTGATAACCCGCCTTTCCCAATCAACGTGAGTTCATAGCCTCGCACTCTTTTAAATGTTTTATGAAATGTTTTATAAACCCGCGAGGGAGATAACATGTTAGTTTTGATAAAATAGGACACCATTTGTCCCGATTGTTTGCTTATTGATTTGGACCCGAATGATTGTATGACCCGATGAATGATTATATGACCCGATAAATGAAACAAAATGGATTATTAAAGTTATGTTATGTCACTTAAAGTCCCATTAGCATGAATTGTGAACTACCTTGATTTGGTAGACGCTTATATATATAATAGTACTATTTGGGGACGATCTCCCCAGTTCGCGCCTTGACGGTTGATCCCCGTCGTACCACATTGATTGGTAAGCGAATTTATGTATGAGAAGATGTCCATAGCGTGATTTTTGTGAGGACACGCTAATTTAGATGGGAAAATTGAGTTTCGGGTTAGCTACCCGTTGTTTGTAGTAGTAAGGTAACAATGTCATGCGGCTTATAATAATCTAAATAACAAAAATACTGCTATACGCATTGAACTACGATATATTGCCTGACTAGCAATACGAGGTCTTATTATTGATATTATGTTCGTGTTTTGGTTTTACATAACCATATTCCTATAACGGTTTTTATTTAACTCTATACAACATTATAAAACGTATTGTATGATGTTTTTACGACAATGGTTCGTATAATGGTTTTGAAGGCAAAAGCCTATATTATGATTTTGACAAGGATTTGTATAAAATGTTTTTGGCCTATTGTATGGCCTACTATAAAGAGTTGTAAAAAATGATTTTTGGTAATAATTTTATACCGAAGATATATTAATGGATTTCATTAAACTCTATGAATTCACTCAGCGTTTTCGCTGACCTTTTCTTTTAACATGTCTTATCTCAGGTACTTGAAGGTACTTCTCGGGGAGACGACAAGAATTCATGGCCCGCACTTAAATAAAAATTTCCATTCAAATGTTTTGTAAAAATTCTATGAAATACTATGACTTGGGACCTATGTAAATTTGATATTCATGAATGGAAAATTCTTTATTATTAAATGACGCGATTTTTATGCGTCGTCTATGATTTGAGTAATGTGCTATCCGGTAACACAAACGACTCTTCCGCTGAACTAAAATATGAATATTTGGGGGTGTTACATGAAGTATTGGCAACCCGAATAATCGAAATCTTCACCTAATAATAAGATTTCACGTGCTCACCTAAATCAAGCAAACAATTTGAAGCTCACAAGGCCGAAAAATCTATGCGAAATTGAAAGTGAATCAAGCCTTAATCTTTGAAGCTTTAAAGATCCGAAATTCGGCCTTAGCGTGAGGATGTACGTCTTTGGCCATAATAAAACCACCGATGACGAGGATAATAAAAGGCAAGGCAAGACCGAAGTCATAATAAAAGCTTCATGGCGAAGTTGAATAAAAGATGTGTAGAAACTAGAAGGGGGGGGGGGGGTTGAATAGTTTCTCTTCGATTAGTCACCTAATTAAAATTACTTTCAATTAGGTTTGTATCATAACTATCTTTTACTTGAAGCTAAGTTGCATAATGATTAGATTCAATTCAAGTGCATTAGCAATAGTAACAGGTAAGTATAATGATAATGAAATAAGTAAAGAGTAAGGAAAGAGACAACCTAATGACAAGACACTAAGATTTATAGTGGTTCGACAACGAGGCTCTATCCTCGTTTCTACTCCACTCCTCGAGTACAACTACTCGAGATTTCCACTATATCCACAATCTCCCTTCTTGGCGGAGAAAGCCTACATCGTCGCTTACATTATTTTCCGACACTAAGCTAAATGTCGAGACCTAATCTTTAGCTAGGACCAATCTACACAACGTTGCCTACTTCACAATTTAACGACACAAGGCTAGATGTCGAGTTATAATCTCAAGGTAGAACCAATCTTCACGACGTTGCCTACTTCACCATTTTACGACACAAGGCTAGATGTCGAGTTCTAATCCAAAGCTAGAACCAATCTTCACGACTCTTCACTTTGAAGCTAAGTGAGAACTTCACACAACACAACTACTAATCACTTTCAAGTTTAGTGAGAACTCACAAGACACAACCACATCACTTTATAGTTTAGTGAGAACTACTACACAATCTATTACAACTCAACTAGACATATCCAAGTACACACATGTAGCTTGGATCTACACAACACAAATCCAAGCAAACACATATGCAATGGATGTACACAACAAATCCAAGTATTCACAAATAGCTTGGATGAACACAACTAGTCCAAGTACTCATAAATACAAATGGATCAACAAAAACAAAAAGGCTAACATGATGAACATGACTAATTTATGGATTCATCTTTATCACAACACTAGTGAGTGAGTGATCTTCTCTTTGGACAAGGTAAAGGAGGGGATCAAGAGGATAATCATATGTAAACATACTTAACACATTAAGTGATCATTTACTAATGATTATGCTATAGAAAAGAGAAAGGGGGCTGAGAAAAACATCCAAGAGGGTTATTGGAAAATGAGATTTGATCCACTATTTATAGAAGACAAATTGCAACGGCTAGCTGGGCGCGGTTCTTTAACTAGCCCGGCGGTTCCATCGCTAGACAACCGCCTAGCTATTTATGGTACCGCCCAGTAGACTACGCTCCTTTTTTGTCTTTTAGTGGGGTAGGAATATCTGAGGTTTTTTAAACCTTCAAAGGATATTCTTATGGCATATGGAATATGCCTTTTTCAAATTTACATTTTCTATTTTAATAATAGATTTTCTTAAAAAGAAAGTTTATTAAAAAATCTTTTGTCATATTAAAAAAATTGAGCTTTAAGGATAATCACTTTGATGATCAGTAAGTATGATTAAGAAAAGTTAGTGATATGATTATTACCTTAATGATAGTGTTAGTTAAATAATTCGTTTTGTGTTTTACACTAAATGTGTTGTATAGTTTCTTGTGATCAAAACTAAGAAAGATTAGTTAACAATAATAACGTTTTTAGGCATCACTTGCATTAACAATCTCCCCCTTTTTGATTACGAAAAACTATAAACTATGTAGAAACATAAAATATCGATTTATTAACAAGTTTATCACTATCATTTCTCCCCCTTTGTCGTAGCAAAAAGGCAAGCACAAGTCTTTGAAGAGAACCAGACTTTGCTAGTAGCTCCCCCTTGGTGGTTGCTCTCCCTTGCTTGGGGCACCAAGTGTATGAGCTATGGTGACATGCTACACAAAGGTTAGTAGAAAGAAAATAAACACCAATGTATATATGATCACTACCTACTAAATAACTTGAGAGGGAGAAGGAGAAGAAATCTCAAATTAGAAGCAAGTATTTGCTAAGTATGTCCAAAGAGGTAAATGACAAAATCAAGGTTCAATTGGTGGAATGGAAGTAGAAAAGAAACATCCAACCTATGAAGATGATAAGTTTGTCAAGGGATTAAAATTTAGAATTGATGGAATCACCCATAATCAATTGTAAAGATTAACCACGATCAACTCAAAAAGGAAGAGAGAATGATCAAATAAAGAAAACAAACACAACACAAAGGTTTCATATTACATAAATATGAAAGAAACAAACAAGGTAGATAGTCATACACACAATATGAGTATCTAAAGCAAAAGATATGGAAAAATAAACCACAAAGCATAAGCTATTCTAATAGTGATAATTTTCCAAGATTGCTTAAAATGTTATTGACTCCAAAACAACTAAAGTATTATTGACTCCAAGAGTGCTTCGTCCTTTAGTTGGAAAAATAAGACGACGAGGCATCATTCGAAGTTTTGTCCACGGGAACGAAAACTTTGAGAGGAGGTCGAGTGAGGAGGAATTCAAGAAAATTTAACTTCTCATACACATGAGCAAGTTAAACTTGTTGAAATCGACAACAAGTACACGAGGATCCATGATGCAAAACAAATTCGGTTGATGGGGGAAGGCCATCACACCTAGGGTTTGGTGGTGGTGAGGAGAGTGGGTAGGAAATGTTTTCACAATGCCTTGTGAGGTTTGGGAAGGTTGAAAGGTCATTGAGTTAAGCGGTGTCAAAAGGTTTTGGTGGTGGGGGAAGATTTTCCTTTTCTCCGGTAATGGGGTTAATGGAGTATGTCTCATTCCAATACTTGATTGGAGAGAAGGTGGGGTTCTTAGGTGGTTTGGATGAAGAGGGTTCATTTTTCTTGATCCAAATAGGTCGAACCGAGATATTCGGTTTCTTAGAAAGCTTGGATGAGGAAGCTTTGGGTGAGGAGGTTTGTGACAATGAATTGTCAAGGTTATGAACGGAGGAGTTAGGCATTGTTGAGGTGTGAGAATGAAATCTCAAGGTGGGGGTATAAGAAGAAAGTAGACAAGGCAAAGGTTTGAAAATCAAATGTAAAGTGTCAAGGAATGTTTAGCCAAATTGAGTAAATATGGAATCTTGACAGGGGATAGGGTGATGAAGAAAGACCAAAAACGAGCCAAAACTAGGCTTTCTGTCCGCGGTTCCTTATAGGGACCGGCGTTTCCTTAGCACATAAGGAACCATGCGACTTTAATGAGCCGCGTGCAGTGGACTTGAAACCATGATTTTCCAGGGTTTTGAGAAAAACTAAGACTTTTTTCAAAAAAATTGCAAATCTTGGAATTTTACCTCTATTAGCACTAAATTATGTTAGGGCAGCATAAAAGCAACACATTCACAAAGAATGTCTTGACAAAGGGTGACAAAATATTTATATAACATTTTGAACCAATTTTAGTCAAGTTTTAGAGGTTGTGATAGATTTAGGTTCAATTTTAATTTAGAATTAAAGTTGATTAATGTGCATATAAAGAAAGAAACACATAAAGCTAAATCCATAATTCATCCTCATGAAAAACTCATGGACGGAAAGAAATACATTAAGGAAATAAAAAACAACTAACTAAAACAAAAACTATCTTAAAACTAGTTCTTGATGAGTAGTCTTCCTTGTCTTGGTTTTTAAAAAAAACACTTATTAGGGAAAATCATCATTTATCTCCTAGGAGGATGATTGGCAAAGAGATTCAACAAAAAGCTTTGCAACTCTATGTGAGCCCCAATCATCTCCAATCTAAGGATATCAATGAGATAGAAGTTACTGAGGCAACAAGGGCAATTAGTACCATTGTGCATGAAATACTCATAAAATCTAGGATCACCCAAGTTTGGAGTGTTTGAGGGTGGTGGAGGTGGAGGAGGTATGTTCTCCAAGGTGATGTGGGTGAGTGTGGAGGTATGCTCTCCAAGGGTGAAATGGGTGAGTTTGGAGGGGTAAATGGTGAAGTCACCAAGGTATCAACAAAGTCATTCACAATGGGAATGCTTTGGATGGGTTGAGGTTAGGTAGTCACATCCAAGAGAGTACTTGGAGTGAAGGGTGAGGATAGCTCATTCATTCTAGATTGGAATGAAGAGGAGTTAGAACCATGAGAAAGGTTGGTACCATGGGATGAGGTAGTCTTGCATGGAGCAAGAGGTGGTGAGGTTGATGAAGAGATGAGAATTGGGACAATCTTTGGGTGTGCGAAAGGGTGAAGAGTTAGGTTTGGGCAACTTAATCTTAATCTTAAGATTTTTCCTTGAAGTGGAGGTTTTGGGATAAGTTTGAGGTTCTTGTAGAAACCATGGTTGTAATAAATGGTTTAAGGGTTAAGGAAGAATGGTTTGATGCGTAAAGAACATGGCTAACAAGGTGGGTTTAAAATGGTGAGGGGATGATCCAAACTAGTAATGGGTTAAAAACATTTTATGTGAATAATGAATTTAGGTAACCTAGTTTTGGAAATGTGCAAGTTTTTGAAAAGAATCAAACAAGGTTTACACAGATTAAGGAAAATAGTGTAAAGCAAAGATTCTGTCAGACACAGTAGCCGGCGGTTCCTTATCTTGGGTGGGCGGTTCCTTATCAGTAAGGTACTGCGGGTCGATACGGAACCGCGACCAGAGGTTTTCAAAAATGACACTTCGTCAAACTTCGGTTAGCCCAGATTTTTACCAAAGGATTAACAAGCCAAATTTAACTACTAAACAAAATCTAGGAAGCTAACTAACACATAGGATGCACAAAGCTATGCAAATCGTAAGCACAATGGCATAGACAATCATTGGGATAAAAATAACAGATAATCCAAACAAGTAGTATAGGTTAGTACACAACCAAAAATAAGGTAAAAAGAAGCAAATGTTCAACATCACATTACATGTTTACCAACATGTATACTTTGAAACACTTCAAAGTCTTCACCTTCTTTTCTTGCCCAATCCCTTGATCATATTCCCCAAGTATTTGAATCCTTTCCTTGACTCAACCCGATGTTCATGTAACTCACCTCGGGTTCGAAGACCTTGACGGTAAAGTTCCTCCATATTGAGATTTTTTGGAACTTCACTAGAGGAATGGTAAGGAGGGGAAAAATGTCATCTAAACCGTCCACGAATGAGTTTGTGGAGTGGTGAGAAGTACTCGAAGAGCCAATGGGAGCACTTGTGCCAATGCCATCACCATCACTTTTTGGCATGTCAATGTCCTCATAATTGGGCTCTTGTTGGTCGGATTTACGATCACATCTTGTTTTTCTCTTATATACCTCTTGAATAGGTAGCATAACCCATTTGACCGGTGAAAATGAGAAAGATCAAGATTTGGAAAATCACGGCCAACCCTTTTAAAAAGGCGAGTGAGAAGCATTGCGAAGGGAGGTTTGTTTTAGGCTTGTGAATAGCATAATTGATACGTTGAGCTATAAAATATGCCAAATTGTAATTGGTGTTGGTAAAGATGCAAAATAACATATGCACTAAACACGCTGGAACATGATCCCGGTTTCCACCAAGACAAAACACATTTTCCCTATGGATATTGGTCCATTGGACCATATTATCATTAAGGTCACTTAAGAGAACCTTATGACGTTTCACGGAACGTACCTTAGTATGAAGGCTTCTTTTAACGGGTCGATTACGCTTTTTGGAGACAATGTCAACAATGTAGTCAAGATCAATTTCCACATGATCATTTGGAGGACAATTGTTGGATTCAAGGAGAGCACTAAGCTTCCATTTATCCATGAAGAGACAAGTACCTACAAATGGGACATCAAGAATTTGACCGAAGACTTCGAGAGAGCATTGTATGAGTTGACCGTTCAAGATGATCCTAACAAATATTCCATCATTGTTTTCAATGACGGAGTATGTGCTAAAGAACTCCAATAGGAATCGAGGATAGATGTCTTTCTTAATGTGCAACTGATTGTAGTGTTTTACAACTCTTGTTTAGGAAAACAAAGAGCGTAAAGTAGGGAAAGTATTGAGTACGACGGTTTAGGAAAACCGTGCACAAATGACCCTTATGATGTGAAATGAAAGTTCGTTTCCCAAGGAGGTATATGTGTGTGAATAATTCGTAATTGGTTTGAGATTAATATTTGAAAGAAGGGGATGAGAAAAGAGAATGACGAAGACGTGAAATTAATTACTACTACGACTTAACGTAAAACCGTAAAAAGTACAAAAATAAAAATTAATTCTAAAAACTCCCAAAAATTTACCAAAAATCAAAATAAATAAACTAAGAGTTTACCAATGATCAAAACTTTTTAAACCTTTTAATTAATTAAATATTAATTTTTAAATGCTAATTAAAGCCCTAAAAATCAAATTAATTATCAAAAATCCAAAATAAAGATTTTTCAATGGGTAAACCTCTAAAATGACCTAAAAAGATTAAAAACTGTTTTTATAAATTTTTAAACTAATAAAAACTATTTAAAATGATTTAAAAACTATTAAAACTTAAAATAATTAAAAAAATTAATCTAAAGATGATAAAATTAATCTAAGTGTTGCAAAAATCCTATTTCAATGTATTTAAGCTAAAAAAAATATAAAAAGTGCAAAAATGTGAAATTTGAAAAATAATAATAAAATAATATTAAAATAATATTAAAAACCCAAAAATTATAAAAAATTCTAAAAACTTGCAAACTAGTTTATTTTAACCTAAATAAACAGAAAATGAAACTGAAATTACCAAATCACCCCTAATGGGCCCTCAAATGGGCCAAAACCAAAATCAGTCAACCTTAATGGGCTTTTTAGCCCAAAAAGTCAAAATAAGCCCAAATGACTTGGAAAAGCCCTATCTGACTCAAAATTTAATTCTAAACACAAAAGTCTAAAGGCCCAAAAGCTGAAAATGAGCTTATCACAGCTTAAATAACAAACAGCTTATTATTATTGGGCCAATAAGCCCATTAAGCAATAAGCCAATGCCATAAGCTCTGCTTAAACACACAACCTTCTTTTGAGATGCCTAAGAGATATGTAAAAAGAAATTTTGAAAAAGCTCACTCAATAAGACAGAAATAAGCAAAGAACAATTCCACAAAACGACAAAATAGTCGGATAGAGTTCTAGGCTGTTTCAGAAGCTTTAGTTTGTTGCAAAAGCTCACAAATAGCTTAAATAAGAATAATCAATCAAGAAAATCACAAAAATCCAAGTAGAATAAGTTGTGTGAACCAATAAGCTGGTTGAAAAAGTCAAATAAGCTAGTTTTCTAGCAAAAGCTCAACCAAAAGACTTGTAACCTTCCAGACTTGTTATTAAGCTGAGAAAAATAAGTTCTAATACAAAAACCAAGTTGTTGCATGTACCAATAAGCAAAACAGATTCAATAAGTTATATGACCAAGTTTGACCAATAGTCAAACGCTGACAAGAGTAAATCAAACGCTGACAAGCACAATTTTGGATGTTGACTGATATGAGTGTTTTTACTCATATCATTTGTAGCTTAAAACAATGAAATATTGCATAAAATCAATGGAATATGCCTTGTATTTGTTTGTTTCTTGTTTTAATGTGTGTAGGTACCAAATTCACGAAAACCGACAAAAACCGGCACGAGTTTGAAGAAAAGATCGAGGAAGCCAAGATCGAGTTTGATTTAGAGGATTTAATATTTAATAAGTGATTTGGGCTTTGTGGGTCCCACTTTTGGTAAATGGGCCTAAAAGCCCATTTTAAGAAATCAAGTTTTTACTTTTGTTTTCAAATAAAAGCCCACTAAACCCATATGAATGAGACGGATGAATTGTTTGGGTCATAACCCAAATAAAGCCCAAAAGAGTTAATGGACGAATGGAATTGAGTCTGAAGCCCAACACTTTGTTTGGGACGGTTTAAAATTTATAACCATTTTATTTTCTCACTTATTCTGTTGGTCAAACTATCACACACGACACATTATTATTATTCGATATTTTCCATGCCTCTCTTCTTTCTCACCCAAACAAAATAAACAGATAGCCTTCAAACCCTAGATGCACAAAACCATAATTGGGGCTTTTTGATTCCAAGCGCGTGTAAACACACGCGTTGGAAATTAATTCCCATATATTCCGGAGCTTGAAGATGGAAGCATTTAGTAACGTGGCAGCTTGTTATTGGACAGCACACATCATCCATTCCCACTCCACCAATAAGAAAGTGACAAGTCAGATCTAAAGAAGCACAAGAAGCACACCTCTTGTACACGTTGGCGATCCGCGTGATTGAGGGCAATTATCAGCCGTGGGATCAAAACAGAATAGAAAGAGAGTGAAGAAAAGAAGATTCAACGGCCAAGATGGATTCCTCAACAACCCCCCACCCCTCTCGGTTCGCTATAAAACCCCCACCATTTACTCAGAATGGTATCTCCTTTTAGTGTAATTTTTTAGTGTTAGGAGTAGTGTATTCTAGCTTAAATAAATTGTATTTGTCTTTTCAATAATTTTGTACTCATTTGCTTATTAATGAAATCGGTTTTAATTTAAATGATTTGTTCTTAATTTTCTGCAAATTTATGCTTATGAATGTTATTAAAATTATGTTACAAGTTTTTCAAGCTTTTGTTCATTTAAATAAGCTCTTCATAGCTTAGTCGAATGAACCACATTCTCTCGTGACCTTGAAATTACACGTTAGGAAGGGAATAAACATTCATCCCCACTGGATGAATGGTATAAGCAAGTTGCTGATTTGATAGTCCGAGCCGGGATGGTATTTAGTTCATGTTTTTGTCTTGATGAATAGAGGTGAATAAGGCGTCTTGATTCAGTCAAATCCGCTCAGCGCGCGATTTCTGCTCAACGGTTACTTCATACATCTGGTTAAGCTCAGTTACTTTTGTAAAGTTAGTATAATTAGATACTTTATTTATACTGTTATATGTGAATCTGCCTTTCTGTTCTGTTTGAATCCATGATTTTCAATTTTAAATGTGTATTCTGCTTATATTACCAGCTGATTACATGCTTAATGTTTTCCTTAGATCAGTAGCTTGATTCAAATTGTTTAGCTTTACATTCCTAAGGGTGAAATGGTTGTTAAAGCAAAGAATGTTGATTCCACTATGGATGAGATTTTTATCCCACCTTTACCATTTGCTTTCTATGATCATGGATTAGCATGGGGGGGATGACACCGTGTTGTCCTTTCCTTTCTCCACCGAGGACGAGGTATTCGATCCCGGAATCTTTGATTTAGGGAAATCTCGGCCTTTCACCGATGTAATAAATGAAAGATTTTTCTATCATTTTGGTGCGAGTTTATCTCGGGGAGCATGCTATATCCATTCCACCATTTGTGATTTCTATCTCTTTTTAGAGATTTGTGTTGGAGTTTCATCCTTTCGTTTGTCATCCGACAACGAGGATGAAATCTTTGACCCCGGCATCGTGCTTTATTATGGATTTTATTCCAATATGCCGGTTTTCACCCACTTTCCCTAAGGACCAATGAATGCGGGGATCGAGTCGAGCTCATGACTCGGTGAACAAAAACGAGGTGCCTTGTGGGGGAGTCCCATACATTCTATCTTCTTTCTATTTTCTAACATCTAATAAGGCTTGATCTTTCAAGCTCGTGCTCGTGTTTTGTTGTGTTGTGATCTTAGGTATGACCCTAATATTTGAAGACTCT
Source organism: Glebionis coronaria (assembly GCA_025667525.1). Taxonomy (NCBI): domain Eukaryota; kingdom Viridiplantae; phylum Streptophyta; class Magnoliopsida; order Asterales; family Asteraceae; genus Glebionis; species Glebionis coronaria. Next base: position 269,322,685 of record CM046878.1, read on the forward strand.
CGTGTTCGGTTTTTGCCGGTCCACTTGATCTTCCATTCTTTGAATGCCAAAAAGGGGCACACTTCTTACCCTTGATTATTATTGACTAACGTTTTATCTTGAGGCATACTTAATAAACGGCTTATAGATTTGCGTACTCTTTCCATGCTAGGAGTTTGCATTAGACTCTTCGTGTCTTAGCAAGGGGGTGTTACTCTTGAGCTAAGAAACATTGAGGACAATGTTTGGTTTTAGCATGGGGGAGTCAATCGATATAATCGCTTGCAATTGCTTTTGTCGTGTCCAAACGTGTTGTTTTTCTCATTTTTCAATAAAATTTTAAATTTTTAGTGTTATTTTTAAATTTTAATAAGTAAAATAAGTGTTTTGACACGAATGTTAGTTTTCAATAAGAATAGTTTTTGACTCGACTTGGTTTTTAACCTTAGCTTTTCCTTAACGTATTTGAATTAAGTTTTGCTAGGCTTTTATATAGGGAGCTTTAAAACGCGAAAGTCTTAATTCATACGAGTTAAGAACAAGAACTTTTCGCAAGCTCCTATAATTGATCCTAGAAAGTCGTCTATCAAGGGAACTTTAAAACGCAAATTTTAAAACTTGAAAAAAGTCTAAGAAGTTGCAAGATCCTATAGATGACTTGAAAACCCAAAACTTTGATTTAATAGGCTAAGTATCCAATATGGAGAACAAGAGATGATAGAGCCAATTATAAGTGTGGTATTCTTTCGGGAATTTATGTGAGTTAATTATGAGCCTATTCTCCCATCACTTGTTAATAAATTTTAATTGCAATAAATAATGTTGAACGATTTGAAAAGTTACTTAGCTTCTAGCCCAAGATCGTTTAGAAGTTGCTCGGTATGGATTAGAGTTCATAGCCAAGGCATAACTTATTGAAGCGGGATGCGAAGATTGGCGAGTCCAAAAAGGTCCTAACAAGACATGAGGGCTATGTTTTATTGCTAAAGATCTCAAGTGATGTGAAGATTCATTTATCAAAAATCAATATGAAGGATCGAGACACACGACGAAAAGCAAAATACTCCCAAAAAGTCATGGAGAAGTCTATCCAAAAAGACCAAAATAAGGTATGAGGATAAATGAAGCCAAGTCCAAAAAGGAGGCGAATCGTTGTTAATCAAAATCCCAAGTAAAGATTGGAGAAAAATGAAGAAGTCGTGGTCCAAGTATGAATCTCTCAAAACTTCAAGTGAAGAAATATTATGAAGAGAAGACCATTATTTCGTGAACGTCTCTCAAGGTTGGAAGAATTAAGTCATTGCCAAATATCGGTCCGAGAAAGGTCTCAAATCGCGAAACAAGTTATGCCAAGATATGAACTTTTTGAAGTCCCGAGAAGCAGTTTTAAAAGATTTTATCCTTTAGCTAACTATTGATTAAATCGTTCACTTTATTTTCGGCCTAATAAATTATCGAAATAAGTCAACAATGCATCCTCGTGATCATTCTAGACAACAATAAAATATAAGAGATACACGTAGGAATAAGGGAGTCTAAGTGATTAATTGGCCCACATGAGTTCGTGTTAGTCTACCAACTTATAATAACAATGATCTTGTTTTTGCACTTGGCATGGAAAAGTGAAAAGTCGAGGACGATGAATCTATTCGAGCTTTTATGATCCTTAAAGTTATTTTATGTTTTTGCAAAATAAAAAGTCAAAAGTTGAATAATGGTGTAGATATAGTTTTATTTTATCATTGCGTGAGGACACGGCAATTGCTTAGCATGGGGGAATTTGATATGAGTGTTTTTACTCATATCATTTGTAGCTTAAAACAATGAAATATTGCATAAAATCAATGGAATATGCCTTGTATTTGTTTGTTTCTTGTTTTAATGTGTGTAGGTACCAAATTCACGAAAACCGACAAAAACCGGCACGAGTTTGAAGAAAAGATCGAGGAAGCCAAGATCGAGTTTGATTTAGAGGATTTAATATTTAATAAGTGATTTGGGCTTTGTGGGTCCCACTTTTGGTAAATGGGCCTAAAAGCCCATTTTAAGAAATCAAGTTTTTACTTTTGTTTTCAAATAAAAGCCCACTAAACCCATATGAATGAGACGGATGAATTGTTTGGGTCATAACCCAAATAAAGCCCAAAAGAGTTAATGGACGAATGGAATTGAGTCTGAAGCCCAACACTTTGTTTGGGACGGTTTAAAATTTATAACCATTTTATTTTCTCACTTATTCTGTTGGTCAAACTATCACACACGACACATTATTATTATTCGATATTTTCCATGCCTCTCTTCTTTCTCACCCAAACAAAATAAACAGATAGCCTTCAAACCCTAGATGCACAAAACCATAATTGGGGCTTTTTGATTCCAAGCGCGTGTAAACACACGCGTTGGAAATTAATTCCCATATATTCCGGAGCTTGAAGATGGAAGCATTTAGTAACGTGGCAGCTTGTTATTGGACAGCACACATCATCCATTCCCACTCCACCAATAAGAAAGTGACAAGTCAGATCTAAAGAAGCACAAGAAGCACACCTCTTGTACACGTTGGCGATCCGCGTGATTGAGGGCAATTATCAGCCGTGGGATCAAAACAGAATAGAAAGAGAGTGAAGAAAAGAAGATTCAACGGCCAAGATGGATTCCTCAACAACCCCCCACCCCTCTCGGTTCGCTATAAAACCCCCACCATTTACTCAGAATGGTATCTCCTTTTAGTGTAATTTTTTAGTGTTAGGAGTAGTGTATTCTAGCTTAAATAAATTGTATTTGTCTTTTCAATAATTTTGTACTCATTTGCTTATTAATGAAATCGGTTTTAATTTAAATGATTTGTTCTTAATTTTCTGCAAATTTATGCTTATGAATGTTATTAAAATTATGTTACAAGTTTTTCAAGCTTTTGTTCATTTAAATAAGCTCTTCATAGCTTAGTCGAATGAACCACATTCTCTCGTGACCTTGAAATTACACGTTAGGAAGGGAATAAACATTCATCCCCACTGGATGAATGGTATAAGCAAGTTGCTGATTTGATAGTCCGAGCCGGGATGGTATTTAGTTCATGTTTTTGTCTTGATGAATAGAGGTGAATAAGGCGTCTTGATTCAGTCAAATCCGCTCAGCGCGCGATTTCTGCTCAACGGTTACTTCATACATCTGGTTAAGCTCAGTTACTTTTGTAAAGTTAGTATAATTAGATACTTTATTTATACTGTTATATGTGAATCTGCCTTTCTGTTCTGTTTGAATCCATGATTTTCAATTTTAAATGTGTATTCTGCTTATATTACCAGCTGATTACATGCTTAATGTTTTCCTTAGATCAGTAGCTTGATTCAAATTGTTTAGCTTTGCATTATTGTTGAATTTACTGATAGAGTATAGGCTTTACTAGTAGTATAATGTTCGTAGTGTAGTTTTTGATTTCACCTGCTTGAATTGCTGTTTTGATTAGTTTAAATTATTAAAGTTGGAATTGCTGATTTGTTTTCGAAATATGATGCTCACTGTGGTTTTGTATTTCTAATCTGTTAAATTTCATAGAGGCGTTTGGTATTTGATCCGATTCTCGGTTATCTGAGTCTAAGACATTTAATCAATTTATTGTAACTGCATTTCCAATTGATTTAGTCAGTTTGTAAGTTAGTTAAGATTACTGGTTGTTTAAGTTGAGTTTGCTCTTGTTCATTTTTGTTGCTGGATTCTCGATGTACTGCTGCGTTTAAACTTTTGCCTGCTGCCATGAAATGTTTATACTGATTTATGTCTTTAACTGATCTGGAAGGTATTTCTATTACTTCAGTTTAATATTTTCAAGAGCGCTAATGTTCGTCCTAGACATAAACAGAGAAAATGAAGTGGTATTGTTATAGTTTATTTTCGAATTTGTTATCTGTTCAAGTGTTTATTTAATGTTTATGTTTATTTGATTTAAGAGCTTCGAATTTGTTTAGTTTATTATCTGTTTATTTTCATAGCATTCAAGATGTTACTGTTTAGAGTTAGTTGATTGTCTGATGTTAAGATTGCCATAAAATCTGATTTTGCTTAAGCTCATTTCTGATTTTTCTGAATGTTCATGCTAGATGTGTTTTGATATTCATGAGATTTGCTGAACTTTGCGAGTCATTGTTGAGATACATTAGGCCTGCCAAGTTTTCGTGTGGTTTGATCATTTTATTCCTGCTTGGACTGAGAGAATTCAGAATGTTGCGTGAATGTATCTGCTAGTTGCTAGTTTACTCTAACTGAATTCTTAACTTTATTTTTGGTTGTGATTTGCTTAAATTGCCCCTTTCTATAATATTCTAGGCTATGTTTTTAACTATACTGAGTATTTTACTTGTTGATTTTAATGTTTGTTTTTTTTACTTAATGACTGCGTTGATGATCTCATGTCTGTATGAGTATAACAGTTTTTTTATCTGTCACACGTTTGTTTAGTGAGATTTTGTTTTAGCTGTTTGTTAAGTGAGGAATTTTGAGCTTAGTTTGTCACGTTTACTGTTCAAAATAAATATTTTACCAAAAAGTTGCCATTCGCAGGTCTCGAACTCGAGACCTGCCCTTCACACACACAGCACGTTAACCAAGTGAGCTGGGCTCACTGCTTGGTATTGTTCTGCTTTTAGAAGCTGATAAATGCTTTTCAACCGTAATTTTTAAGTTATACAATTTCTTCATAATTTAAGTTTAACAAGTTAATAAAAATATAAAAAAATATATTAGCTCTTAAAACCTGATTATTAGTTTAAAAATAATAAAGAAATAAAATGAAATAAAATAAAATAAAAATGTTTTTTTATTAATTTCAAAAGTTTAATTAGTTTAGATTTTAATTAATTAGATTTTTTTTATAACTTTAGATTTAAATATAATGGTTTCTAAATAGATTTGTTTTAAAGTAATTTTTAATAAAGTAAATTAGTCTTAAAAGAGTTTAATTAGATTTTTTTTTAAATAATTTAAAAGTAATTTTTAATTAAATAGAATATTTTAATAGATTATTAAAATAGTTTAGATTTTAAATAGTTTTATATTTCAAGTAATAAATTGTTTTAGATTTTAAATATAGCGGGGTTTACGATTCATGCATTTTAGGTTTATTTTAAATAGCTTAAGATTCGTAGATTTTAATTGTAGTTTAAAAACCGAAAACAAATTCAAATCAATTGTCCAAATCAAAACGAAACGTCTCAAATTCATAAGATCTTCGTGTACAACGAACTCGACTCACTCACGTGTTTAATTGAATTCGTCATTGGTATAATTGGACTATTACTTTTTCCTAAAGGTAATTTTCTAATTTACCCTATAACGTATCTTAATTATCACTATACTATCAACGATACATCAAAAATTTGGCGCCGCTGCCGGGGATCTTGTGTACGATTCGCTTTTGTGGAGATTTGTTGATCGTTGATTTGAAGACCCTTTCCGTCCTCGGAAAGTTTTGTTATTTTCTTATTATATAGTATGTATCGTTTTTATGAAAAATACCAAAAATAATCTTCTTAATCCTCTATCATGTTTAATTCTTTTTCTCCTCACCCTCTAAATTTTAATTCTTCCTTCGTCAATTGTGAAGGGTGTGGAGAACCGTTATATGGTTTTTCACCATGTCGGTGGTGTACGTGTGAGCGTTGTGGAAATGACTTACGTCACGATATACGTGTTGGATTTTGTCCTTATTGTAATGAGATTACTTCATGTGGAAATCCGAATTTTTCTAATAATTCTCTCGATTTCAATCCACCTCCACACCCTACATACGAGACACCCTCGAGTGAGTTTTGTGGAAGCAATTCTCATTTTGGCAATGATTGTTCGCATCGATTCTCGCTTAATTACGAGCAAGAACCGAGCTACAATCAAAACTTTAATGATAATAGTTATCCACAAGATTTACCGAGTTTATCACAACAATATCTTTGTTGTGAGTATTGTGGAGGTCCTCACGAGAGTTTTAGTTGTCAACCGAGAGATCAAAATTTTTATGAGCCTAATCCTTGCTATAATTCGATTCCTTCCGGTTTTGACCAATCTCCACAATATTCTTTCGAAATTGAACGAAATGTTGAAATTGTTGAAAAAAGTATTGAAGACTTGTTGCTTGAAAAGAGACAAATTAATCAAGAGATTAATGACATTACGAATGAATTAGGAAGTCGACGATTTCATGGAGAAATAATTGATGAGGGATTTAGACGAGATTGTGAACTTAAGATTCGACAACTTTCGCAAGATTATAATGGTTTAAGCATTGAAATTTGAAAGAAAGAAAAAAATCAAGAGGAAGAAAGATATCTTGCTAATCGTGAAATCAATCGTTCTCTTCTTTTGGATGATGACGAGGATAGTACTATTTCTTTGAGAGACCTTATTGCTCTACATCCTTCGTCTAGTGCTATCGTTTGTCCTATTCGTATCTTGGAGCCCGAGGATTCTCCCATCCTAGATGATGAGGAAATCTCTCATGACATCACTACTCCTATTCTTGATTCTTCCATCGTGGAACCCGAAAATTCTCTAAGCAAGGGGGACGAGCATTTTAGCACTTTACTTGTCCAAAACCCAAGAGAGTTTGACGGTATTTCCAATGAGATGTGTGATTTGCCGCATTGTGATGACTCAACTTCTTCCATTCACTTTGATATTCTCTTTAATTCTAATGATGAAAATTGTGATGGAAATGAAGATTTTGAGGATGATTCTACTTCTAGTGAATTGTCTAATGAGGAGTTCTCCGATGAACTTTCTTATAAAGATGACATTCACGATTCGGATATTGAGGGGTTTGCCGATGAACCTACTCTTCTTCACCCATTTCCACCGGGAAATGAGGATGATTGTGATCCGTTTTATGAAAGGTTCACTTTTGAACTTGCTCCTTTAGACCCATTTCCACCGGGAAATGAGGTTGATTTGACTATTCCGATCCTTGAGAAGTTCACCGATGAACTTACTCATTTAGATGTAGAGGACGTGGTTCTTCGTGAAAAATTATCAAACGTCGATCTTCTCATTTCTAGGATCGAGGCTTTGAATTCTAAGCCTATTAGAAAGTCTTCTTCTCCATCTCCTATTCCCGTTGAGGATAGTGATCCGCTTATGGAGGAGTTTGACACTTTTCTTGCTTCTCATGATTCGATACCACCGGGTGTTGATGATATCGACCCGGAGGGGGACGCTCTCTTTTTAGAGAATTTACTTGATGATGATTTCGTCCCAAGTCCTCCTCCCACCCACTTTGACCTTAATGTGCGGGTTTTTCATGTGTCTCATATTGAGTACCATAACCCTATTGATCACATTCCTAAGGGTGAAATGGTTGTTAAAGCAAAGAATGTTGATTCCACTATGGATGAGATTTTTATCCCACCTTTACCATTTGCTTTCTATGATCATGGATTAGCATGGGGGGATGACACCGTGTTGTCCTTTCCTTTCTCCACCGAGGACGAGGTATTCGATCCCGGAATCTTTGATTTAGGGAAATCTCGGCCTTTCACCGATGTAATAAATGAAAGATTTTTCTATCATTTTGGTGCGAGTTTATCTCGGGGAGCATGCTATATCCATTCCACCATTTGTGATTTCTATCTCTTTTTAGAGATTTGTGTTGGAGTTTCATCCTTTCGTTTGTCATCCGACAACGAGGATGAAATCTTTGACCCCGGCATCGTGCTTTATTATGGATTTTATTCCAATATGCCGGTTTTCACCCACTTTCCCTAAGGACCAATGAATGCGGGGATCGAGTCGAGCTCATGACTCGGTGAACAAAAACGAGGTGCCTTGTGGGGGAGTCCCATACATTCTATCTTCTTTCTATTTTCTAACATCTAATAAGGCTTGATCTTTCAAGCTCGTGCTCGTGTTTTGTTGTGTTGTGATCTTAGGTATGACCCTAATATTTGAAGACTCTCGTGTTCGGTTTTTGCCGGTCCACTTGATCTTCCATTCTTTGAATGCCAAAAAGGGGCACACTTCTTACCCTTGATTATTATTGACTAACGTTTTATCTTGAGGCATACTTAATAAACGGCTTATAGATTTGCGTACTCTTTCCATGCTAGGAGTTTGCATTAGACTCTTCGTGTCTTAGCAAGGGGGTGTTACTCTTGAGCTAAGAAACATTGAGGACAATGTTTGGTTTTAGCATGGGGGAGTCAATCGATATAATCGCTTGCAATTGCTTTTGTCGTGTCCAAACGTGTTGTTTTTCTCATTTTTCAATAAAATTTTAAATTTTTAGTGTTATTTTTAAATTTTAATAAGTAAAATAAGTGTTTTGACACGAATGTTAGTTTTCAATAAGAATAGTTTTTGACTCGACTTGGTTTTTAACCTTAGCTTTTCCTTAACGTATTTGAATTAAGTTTTGCTAGGCTTTTATATAGGGAGCTTTAAAACGCGAAAGTCTTAATTCATACGAGTTAAGAACAAGAACTTTTCGCAAGCTCCTATAATTGATCCTAGAAAGTCGTCTATCAAGGGAACTTTAAAACGCAAATTTTAAAACTTGAAAAAAGTCTAAGAAGTTGCAAGATCCTATAGATGACTTGAAAACCCAAAACTTTGATTTAATAGGCTAAGTATCCAATATGGAGAACAAGAGATGATAGAGCCAATTATAAGTGTGGTATTCTTTCGGGAATTTATGTGAGTTAATTATGAGCCTATTCTCCCATCACTTGTTAATAAATTTTAATTGCAATAAATAATGTTGAACGATTTGAAAAGTTACTTAGCTTCTAGCCCAAGATCGTTTAGAAGTTGCTCGGTATGGATTAGAGTTCATAGCCAAGGCATAACTTATTGAAGCGGGATGCGAAGATTGGCGAGTCCAAAAAGGTCCTAACAAGACATGAGGGCTATGTTTTATTGCTAAAGATCTCAAGTGATGTGAAGATTCATTTATCAAAAATCAATATGAAGGATCGAGACACACGACGAAAAGCAAAATACTCCCAAAAAGTCATGGAGAAGTCTATCCAAAAAGACCAAAATAAGGTATGAGGATAAATGAAGCCAAGTCCAAAAAGGAGGCGAATCGTTGTTAATCAAAATCCCAAGTAAAGATTGGAGAAAAATGAAGAAGTCGTGGTCCAAGTATGAATCTCTCAAAACTTCAAGTGAAGAAATATTATGAAGAGAAGACCATTATTTCGTGAACGTCTCTCAAGGTTGGAAGAATTAAGTCATTGCCAAATATCGGTCCGAGAAAGGTCTCAAATCGCGAAACAAGTTATGCCAAGATATGAACTTTTTGAAGTCCCGAGAAGCAGTTTTAAAAGATTTTATCCTTTAGCTAACTATTGATTAAATCGTTCACTTTATTTTCGGCCTAATAAATTATCGAAATAAGTCAACAATGCATCCTCGTGATCATTCTAGACAACAATAAAATATAAGAGATACACGTAGGAATAAGGGAGTCTAAGTGATTAATTGGCCCACATGAGTTCGTGTTAGTCTACCAACTTATAATAACAATGATCTTGTTTTTGCACTTGGCATGGAAAAGTGAAAAGTCGAGGACGATGAATCTATTCGAGCTTTTATGATCCTTAAAGTTATTTTATGTTTTTGCAAAATAAAAAGTCAAAAGTTGAATAATGGTGTAGATATAGTTTTATTTTATCATTGCGTGAGGACACGGCAATTGCTTAGCATGGGGGAATTTGATATGAGTGTTTTTACTCATATCATTTGTAGCTTAAAACAATGAAATATTGCATAAAATCAATGGAATATGCCTTGTATTTGTTTGTTTCTTGTTTTAATGTGTGTAGGTACCAAATTCACGAAAACCGACAAAAACCGGCACGAGTTTGAAGAAAAGATCGAGGAAGCCAAGATCGAGTTTGATTTAGAGGATTTAATATTTAATAAGTGATTTGGGCTTTGTGGGTCCCACTTTTGGTAAATGGGCCTAAAAGCGCATTTTAAGAAATCAAGTTTTTACTTTTGTTTTCAAATAAAAGCCCACTAAACCCATATGAATGAGACGGATGAATTGTTTGGGTCATAACCCAAATAAAGCCCAAAAGAGTTAATGGACGAATGGAATTGAGTCTGAAGCCCAACACTTTGTTTGGGACGGTTTAAAATTTATAACCATTTTATTTTCTCACTTATTCTGTTGGTCAAACTATCACACACGACACATTATTATTATTCGATATTTTCCATGCCTCTCTTCTTTCTCACCCAAACAAAATAAACAGATAGCCTTCAAACCCTAGATGCACAAAACCATATTTGGGGCTTTTTGATTCCAAGCGCGTGTAAACACACGCGTTGGAAATTAATTCCCATATATTCCGGAGCTTGAAGATGGAAGCATTTAGTAACGTGGCAGCTTGTTATTGGACAGCACACATCATCCATTCCCACTCCACCAATAAGAAAGTGACAAGTCAGATCTAAAGAAGCACAAGAAGCACACCTCTTGTACACGTTGGCGATCCGCGTGATTGAGGGAAATTATCAGCCGTGGGATCAAAACAGAATAGAAAGAGAGTGAAGAAAAGAAGATTCAACGGCCAAGATGGATTCCTCAACAACCCCCCACCCCTCTCGGTTCGCTATAAAACCCCCACCATTTACTTAGAATGGTATCTCCTTTTAGTGTAATTTTTTAGTGTTAGGAGTAGTGTATTCTAGCTTAAATAAATTGTATTTGTCTTTTCAATAATTTTGTACTCATTTGCTTATTAATGAAATCGGTTTTAATTTAAATGATTTGTTCTTAATTTTCTGCAAATTTATGCTTATGAATGTTATTAAAATTATGTTACAAGTTTTTCAAGCTTTTGTTCATTTAAATAAGCTCTTCATAGCTTAGTCGAATGAACCACATTCTCTCGTGACCTTGAAATTACACGTTAGGAAGGGAATAAACATTCATCCCCACTGGATGAATGGTATAAGCAAGTTGCTGATTTGATAGTCCGAGCCGGGATGGTATTTAGTTCATGTTTTTGTCTTGATGAATAGAGGTGAATAAGGCGTCTTGATTCAGTCAAATCCGCTCAGCGCGCGATTTCTGCTCAACGGTTACTTCATACATCTGGTTAAGCTCAGTTACTTTTGTAAAGTTAGTATAATTAGATACTTTATTTATACTGTTATATGTGAATCTGCCTTTCTGTTCTGTTTGAATCCATGATTTTCAATTTTAAATGTGTATTCTGCTTATATTATCAGCTGATTACATGCTTAATGTTTTCCTTAGATCAGTAGCTTGATTCAAATTGTTTAGCTTTGCATTATTGTTGAATTTACTGATAGAGTATAGGCTTTACTAGTAGTATAATGTTCGTAGTGTAGTTTTTGATTTCACCTGCTTGAATTGCTGTTTTGATTAGTTTAAATTATTAAAGTTGGAATTGCTGATTTGTTTTCGAAATATGATGCTCACTGTGGTTTTGTATTTCTAATCTGTTAAATTTCATAGAGGCGTTTGGTATTTGATCCGATTCTCGGTTATCTGAGTCTAAGACATTTAATCAATTTATTGTAACTGCATTTCCAATTGATTTAGTCAGTTTGTAAGTTAGTTAAGATTACTGGTTGTTTAAGTTGAGTTTGCTCTTGTTCATTTTTGTTGCTGGATTCTCGATGTACTGCTGCGTTTAAACTTTTGTCTGCTGCCATGAAATGTTTATACTGATTTATGTCTTTAACTGATCTGGAAGGTATTTCTATTACTTCAGTTTAATATTTTCAAGAGCGCTAATGTTCGTCCTAGACATAAACAGAGAAAATGAAGTGGTATTGTTATAGTTTATTTTCGAATTTGTTATCTGTTTAAGTGTTTATTTAATGTTTATGTTTATTTGATTTAAGAGCTTCGAATTTGTTTAGTTTATTATCTGTTTATTTTCATAGCATTCAAGATGTTACTGTTTAGAGTTAGTTGATTGTCTGATGTTAAGATTGCCATAAAATCTGATTTTGCTTAAGCTCATTTCTGATTTTTCTGAATGTTCATGCTAGATGTGTTTTGATATTCATGAGATTTGCTGAACTTTGCGAGTCATTGTTGAGATACATTAGGCCTGCCAAGTTTTCGTGTGGTTTGATCATTTTATTCCTGCTTGGACTGAGAGAATTCAGAATGTTGCGTGAATGTATCTGCTAGTTGCTAGTTTACTCTAACTGAATTCTTAACTTTATTTTTGGTTGTGATTTGCTTAAATTGCCCCTTTCTATAATATTCTAGGCTATGTTTTTAACTATACTGAGTATTTTACTTGTTGATTTTAATGTTTGTTTTTTTTACTTAATGACTGCGTTGATGATCTCATGTCTGTATGAGTATAACAGTTTTTTTATCTGTCACACGTTTGTTTAGTGAGATTTTGTTTTAGCTGTTTGTTAAGTGAGGAATTTTGAGCTTAGTTTGTCACGTTTACTGTTCAAAATAAATATTTTACCAAAAAGTTGCCATTCGCAGGTCTCGAACTCGAGACCTGCCCTTCACACACACAGCACGTTAACCAAGTGAGCTGGGCTCACTGCTTGGTATTGTTCTGCTTTTAGAAGCTGATAAATGCTTTTCAACCGTAATTTTTAAGTTATACAATTTCTTCATAATTTAAGTTTAACAAGTTAATAAAAATATAAAAAAATATATTAGCTCTTAAAACCTGATTATTAGTTTAAAAATAATAAAGAAATAAAATGAAATAAAATAAAATAAAAATGTTTTTTTATTAATTTCAAAAGTTTAATTAGTTTAGATTTTAATTAATTAGATTTTTTTTATAACTTTAGATTTAAATATAATGGTTTCTAAATAGATTTGTTTTAAAGTAATTTTTAATAAAGTAAATTAGTCTTAAAAGAGTTTAATTAGATTTTTTTTAAATAATTTAAAAGTAATTTTTAATTAAATAGAATATTTTAATAGATTATTAAAATAGTTTAGATTTTAAATAGTTTTATATTTCAAGTAATAAATTGTTTTAGATTTTAAATATAGCGGGGTTTACGATTCATGCATTTTAGGTTTATTTTAAATAGCTTAAGATTCGTAGATTTTAATTGTAGTTTAAAAACCGAAAACAAATTCAAATCAATTGTCCAAATCAAAACGAAACGTCTCAAATTCATAAGATCTTCGTGTACAACGAACTCGACTCACTCACGTGTTTAATTGAATTCGTCATTGGTATAATTGGACTATTACTTTTTCCTAAAGGTAATTTTCTAATTTACCCTATAACGTATCTTAATTATCACTATACTATCAACGATACATCATTGACAGACTTAATGAAGTGTTAAAACTATGTTTTCAACCTGCTGGTCAAGGCTTGAGTACAAACCTTGTGAATCAAGGTCTACCAGTTGGGCAGACTTGACTAGTATTGGCACAAATAAGCTAATAAGCCAGTAAGCTTATAAGCTATCAACAAAGCAATCCAAATAGCCAAATATCCTCACAAGCAGCACATAAACAGGATCCAAGCAACGAAACAACAAGCCTTACACTAGAAATACAAATGCAAGCACCAAATGAGGTGGTCACTTTGCTGATGCAAATGACCACTTCAGCCAACTTTGATAAGCTATAGCACACTCAATAAGCCACCAAATTCAACAACCAGATAACCAATAGATAGCTTATCACCCAAACTATTCCCAAACCTGATTTCAGACCTTAGATCCAAAAAAACAAAGAAGTTTATTGGATCTGATGTGTTTGACCAATTTCAAAAACACTTTTATCAGATTTTTGCAAAACTTCAAATCCCTTTTCCAAACTTTCAGAAACTTAACCAATGACTAAAACTTGTATATTAAGACTTGCTTAGACTTCCCAAACCCTAAGAACCAAGGGCACAAGGCCACAAGGCCTTATGAAACAGTAATCCCAAACAATCCTTTAATAAGCACTTTACAAACAAACTTCTTAATCCTTCAAACAACCTACTGGTTTTATAGATCAAATAGCTACACTATGTGACAACTAACATATACCAACCATAAAACACAAAGCACAAACACAAAATCACCAAGTCACATACCAAATCATAAAACAGACAATATCATATGATTTTTAGAGGAATCTTAACAAGAGCTTATACCTGTCCTCCACAACATCCTAGGAGGACCAACAATGCTCCTTGGACCATATTCAACAACTAGAACAAGACCAAGGTACTTCAACAAGAAAGATGGATGACTACCTTGGTTGATGTTTCAAAGAAGAAACTCAAGGGCTTGATTTCTTCAACACAATGAACAAACAGCCCAACCAAAGGCTCCAATCCCTTCACAAGCTTGGTGTCAACAAGCTTGTAAGAGCTTATAGCTTTTGGTTGAGGATCAGTACAACAAAAATAGCAAAATCAGAAACCACTTTGCTTTTTTTCATTCTTGAAAACCTTACCAAACATAAACGTCCTTGAACCAAATGATTCAAGAACACTTATAACATCAAATGGAACTCATAATTACCCTTAAACAACACAAACTTTCAAAAACATAAAAAGGAATTACAATTTTCTCAAAATACCAACTTTTATAAATTTCAAAAAGGAATTACAATGTTTAATAGGTAAAACTGGAACAAGGCTCTCTCACAAGTTGAGGAGTCCTTATATAGGTCACAAGGGTTGAGATTACAATGAGAAAACCCTAGGTATGAAGTCCCTAAAATGCCCTTGAATCTTCTAGACGCATTTGTTGTTTGAGTTGTCCAAATTCATCCAAATCGTTCATTTTCGCTTTGTAACCAAGCAAGGAGTGTGGGCTGTTGATTTTGACACCTGGCATTCCTTGGAGGCTAAGTTGGATGTTGATTGGTTGACGTGTGAATGGGTGGGACCCTTTGGTGAGTGAAGGTGAGGGTTTTGTGTGTGGGATGGGTTTCTGCATGTGTGAATCACACGTGGGTATGGGTAATTGGGATTTACCCTTTGGTTTAAGTAGAATGGTAACTGGGGGTGAAAGGTGAACAGTAATACCTTTGATCCGTTTTTTGTGGAGTTGCAAAGTGTTTGGCGCATTTTTGAGTTTGAATGTTTCAAATGAACACCTTTGGCCCTTGTGTTTTGGTAAAATGGATAAATCAAGTTTTTCAGCCACCAAAACGTATTCCCTTTGTATTTGAAGTTCTGAATTTCACACTTTTGCCCCAAAACTTTGGCAAAAGTGTTTCAAGGGTTGTTTTTGTCATTTTTCCATTTTTGAGGGACTGATTTTGGACATTCTTGATCTTTAAAGGTCTTCATAGTATCTTTGACTTCGTGAGGGACCATATTTGACAAATTAGAATTGATGAGGGACTAATCTTACCAATTCTTCAAAGTTGAAGGATCATTTTTGTAATTTTGACAAACTTAAGGGACCAAACTTGTAATTATGAATATACAAGGGTTTTAAGTGTCATTTCTTCATAGTTTGAGGATCAATCTTGTACATCTTCAAGTCTTCAAGGGTTAATCTTGGATAAATCATGAACTAGGGCCCGGTTCTTTGTACGGCTTCGATTCTCGTGTCCGTTTTTCCTTGTTTCTTGTGATCTTTTGTCTTTTTCACGATATTCATACCTAAAACACACAAGTAAACAAATACAAGCATATATATAGTATTTTATTACATTTTAATGCATTTAAAGCCCGAAAAGAACAATGAGATTGTAAAACCCACAAAATAAGGTCATTTCTTAATTCTTACTTTTAAAATATTTTTGAAGTATTTTATAATCTTAAATATTATTACGTTTAACGGTTTAATTTGAAATCGATATTAAATATTTTATTTTAATATTTTGACGAGCAACAAGGACTACTAGTGATCGCGATACCGACGGATGCCCACAACTTTATATTTCATTATCGATCGTTTTGATATTTAATATTTTCGACGATATCATTTTAATTACGTATCGAGTCGTTATATTATTATTTTTCGTGTGCGTTTAAACTTTTAAGTATTTTTACAAAACCCGAGTCCCGTAAATATTTTCAAAATTGACTAGTAATTATTTCCCACTTTTAACTAACTATTTACAAGTTTTAGCCAAACTTTTGCTAAATTGCAATTAGTTCCCTACCCCACTAAATAAAATTTAAAAATTAAACACACACACTTTATTTTTCACTTCCAAAATTCACTTTCTCTCTCCTTTCTCCTTGTTCTTGCCGAAACACCACACAACCCACCAAATCCATTCATTTTTCAAATTATCTTGAGTTTGAGGTTGAATCTAGCTAAACCAAGCATAGACCCATCTCTATTTTTGATCAAGGATCACATAGGTATAAAAATTTTACACATGCAAGCACTTTTTATTTTCTTGATGTTGGTAGGTGAAAGCCATGGTTATGCATAGTGTTTTTAGCATGATCCATGGTGGTTCTTGCTAGAAATCTTGTTAAAAACTATATTTTGATTTAAATATTTTTATTTTTATTTTGATTTTGATGTTATGGTGGATGTATGATGATGTTAGAGTATAGGAATGACCATTTCTATGGTTGGTTGTGGTCAAAAAGTTGATTTTGTACAAGATTTTGGTACCCATTTTATAGCAGTAGGTAAACTGAAAAACCCGAATTTTTATGTTTTGAAAATGACTTAACTTATAGCCTAGGGTTGTAGATAATTTCCTTAGCTTTGATTTGATATAAGGTAGAGCTTCTAGCTCAAAAAGAGCGCGAAGTTATGATGTTTTGAATAATCGTGTACCGGGAGACGAGTATCGGCACTACATATAGTTGTTGTCGATATTTGGATCGAATCCCGGGGACTCTAAATTGATGTTTTGAAATGTGTAACCTACTGATAATGAGGTATTTAATTATTAGGTTGAGTTTAATTTAAAACCCGAGTGTCGGTTTTGTAAACGGAGTCGTTTAAATAAGTTAAAACGGATTGTATGAAAAGTTAACGTAAATCTGTCCGGATTTTGTGGTTTGAAAATGAGTCGAGTAAAGGACTTTAAAAGTGATTTCATTTGATAAACTTGTTGGAGGACTTTCTATATATAGTAAGTTAGTTTAACGAGTCGTTTCATAAACGGTTGACAAGTTTAAAAGGGGTAAATAAGCTAGTACATGTAGTATGTACCGGCGGATTTTGTTAAAAAAAAGTATAAAATGGTTAAGTAAATGAGTAGTAAAGTATAATGAAGTTATTTATATCGTTTACTCTCGAGTGTATTGTGGTTTTATGAGTTCGAGTTTGATTTTATTAAGTATCATTTATTTCTCGAGTCTATTATTAAAGTACGCACCTTATTTTCTAGGTTGCGGTTATCGTGATTACCGGGCATCTACTATCGTCGGCGATTGTCTTCAACTACTATAAGTACTAAGGTGAGTCTATAGCCTCGTTTGAGCTCATTCAAATATTTTAAAACCCGCGAGGGGGAATACATGTTTTGTAAACTTAGAACACAAGATTTTTATGGTATGCTTGTCCCTTTATGAATGGACCCGTGGTTGCCTTTGAATTGCATTAAGTGATTGCCTTTGTAAAACCTCAATTATGGACCGTTAATTAACCTATGATGGGTTAACCGCTAGTACAATTAATAGATCTATGGGGGAAGCCGCCCCGGTTCAGTTTTTGTGGACTTGTCATAGAATCTTAGGCCCGACCTCCACACTGTTTGAACATATTGTATTGAGAAGTCTGGTATACGGCAATGTACCAATAATCTGGAGGTAACTGACAATTAATAAATCTCCTGTCTTATCAGACCTCTAAAGGGAGTGTCTAAGGGCTCGGTTCCATGAGCTTGTTGCAATTTATGCTATATACAATTATTATTGTTGACGCAAATTATTATTAGATGCTTGTTGCCTTCAAGTATGCCACAAACTTATAATCTTTGCTTGTGTTCAAAATGATTATATAAACCTATAGATTCACTCGGCATTTTTGCTGATGATTTTCTCACATGTATTTCAGGTAATCAAGAAGGCTGAAGCTTGGAAGCCACGGGAATGAATGTTGTGCACTACTTTGTATATAAACTCTTTGAATATTTGTCGTTCCTTTTGTTCAAAACAACTTTTAAATCTTTTGTTTTGGTTGTACTTCGGTTACGATGTCTTGGGACTACGCTACTCTGACAAATGTTTTGGGAACGATAAATCTAAAACGTCTCTTTTCAAGTCGTTCTTTATAAATTATGTGTTGTAGTATCATTGTTTAGCACCCAAAGATGTATTCTGCTGCGTGTAAATTTGGGGGTGTTAAAGATTGGTACCAGAGCCATGAGTTATAGAGAACTAGGTCTTTTTCTAAAAACCTAAACTATAACTGTCGGTTTTATTTTTCAAAGAGTCGGTGCACATGATTTCGCGTAACTTCAGGTTCAAGCTACTTCTGGGATTACAACTTTAGTATACATTATTATGTATGCCTTATTGCTAAGTATTTATAAATAAATACTATAATCTTTTATCGATATATATATTGATATTGTTAAACTTTTCGATAAGAGTTATCATTTATTAACGATTTATTTAAATAAATTTCTGGAATTTTTCCTGTAAATATTTTGAAGGATTTTCTTTATTTATTTAAATTTTTGGAAATGATCCTATTTTATTATGACCTTATACCTATTTTGTGAAATTTACCACCATCAAATTACGTCTTCGATGAGGAGGAAGCAGGTTTCACTGCTGCAAGCGAGACACAGTCTAAGCCATGTGGATCCCCACGTGACTAGTGTTTATTATTTAGTGTCGTTGTACTCTATTTGTCTTTAAGATCATTCCTTGTTGATCGATGATAATAGTTTCCTTGATCCTTATAATGATTGTGAATCCTTGTATTGATAATGTGTATGCATTTGATGATTGATTTTGTACATGATATGACTATACCATGAATACAATTAACTCATTCATTTTATCTTCTCTTTGTGATGTGACAGAATCATGCCACCTAGGTGAATGACAAATGATGCCATTGAAGGCTAGTTGCTGAAGAGGTTGCGAAAGCATTAGCTGCGGATAGAGCTGCGCGTGTTAACACTGAAGGAGCAGGTGGCTCTGGAGGTGCGGGTGCTGAAGGTGAAGGTGAACCTGCTGGACCTGAAGCTGCTGGAGGGGCAGGTGTAGCTGAGAATCCTGCAGATGAGGTTGCTCAGGCTGCTTCTGCGGTTAAAGAATGTACTTTTGCTGGGTACATGAAGTGTGGACCTACTGCATTTCAAGGAACTGGTGGAGCACTGGAATTATTCAGGTGGATTGAGAAAACAGAAACAACATTTGAGATTAGTGATTGCTTAGAAAGGAACAATGTTAAGTTCGCAGTTGCTACTTTCAAGGATCGAGCTTTAAGCTGGTGGAAGACTCAAGTTGCTACAGTTGGTTTAGAAGCTGCAAACAAGAAACCTTGGGATGAAATTAAAAGGTTGTTGAAGGAAGAGTTCTGTCCAGAAGAAGAGTTATCTGCTTTGGAGGATGAGTTGAGGCACCTGAAGCTGAAAGATAACAACATTGCTGCATATACTAGCCGATTCAATGAGTTGGTTTTGTTGTGTCCAGATGCTTTTGCTACTGAGAAGAAAAAGATGGATCAATACATCAAAGGGTTGCCTGGGTACATTAAAGGTGAGACAACTTCATCTCGACCCAAGAACTTTGTTGAGACTGTAAGAATGGCTCATACACCCATGGGGCAGAAGGTTCAAGATAGAGCTGAGAGAGCTGCTGAAGGTAATAAAAGGAAATGGGAGAATTCACAGAGTGGTAATCAAGGTAGTAACCGCCATAAGCAGTACAATCAGAAGAGAAATGATGGGGCTAGAGCTGCGACTAACAAGAATGGTAATGCTGACCAAGGGGGACCAGCTCAGAAATGTAAGAGTTGTGGCGCTTGTCACTTTGGTAATTGTCCACCGAGGTGCACTAAATGTGGAAAGGTTGGTCATGTTGTGGAGAAATGTAAGACAAGGGTCCCTGCTACTGGAGCGAATGCTATTCCGATCAGGACTTGTTTTGAATGTGGAGAACATGATCATCTTCGTCCTCAATGTCCGAAGTGGAAGAACAGGAAAGCAGGTGAAGCTGCTGGGGCAGTTTATGTTGTTAAGGGTGCTGATCAGGCACAAGGTCCAAATGTGGTGACGGGTACGTTCTTACTCAACCATCATTATGCTAGTGTGTTGTTTGACTCAGGATCTGATAGGAGCTTTATAAGCACTTCCTTTAGTCGTTTAATTGATGTTGAGCCAACAAGCCTAAATGCTAGTTATGAGGTCGAGTTAGCTGATGGACAATTAGTTAGTACTGCCACTATATTTAAGAAGTGTCCTTTGAAATTAGCAAATCATTTGTTTGAAATTGATTTGATGCCGATTGAGTTGGGTTCGTTTGATGTGATTGTTGGTATGGATTGGTTGGTTGCTCATGATGCGGTGATTGTATGTGGGGAGAAAGTTGTTCACATACCGGTTAAGGGTAAGGTGTTAGTAGTTAAAGGTGATGTCGGTAGATCTCGTCTGACGGCGATATCTTGTATCAAGGCGAGGAAATATGTAGAAAGAGGTTGTCACTTGTTCTTGGCTCAAGTAGTGGAGAAAGAAATGCCGGTTAGGCGTGTGGAAGATGTTCCGGTTATTCGTGATTTTCCTGAAGTATTTCCCGATGACTTGCCAGGGCTTCCGCCTCAGCGAGAAGTCGAAT
The DNA here is from genome assembly GCA_025667525.1 of Glebionis coronaria. Taxonomy (NCBI): domain Eukaryota; kingdom Viridiplantae; phylum Streptophyta; class Magnoliopsida; order Asterales; family Asteraceae; genus Glebionis; species Glebionis coronaria. The sequence goes on from CM046878.1 coordinate 269,343,348, forward strand.
TCAAGATTGATCTAGTGCCGGGAGCTGCACTGGTGGCGCGTGCACCTTATCGTTTGGCACCGTCTGATTTGAAGGAGTTGGCGGATCAGTTGAAGGAGTTAATAGAGAAGGGGTTCATTAGACCAAGTTCGTCACCTTGGGGAGCTCCAGTATTGTTTGTGAAGAAGAAGGACGAATCATTCAGAATGTGCATAGACTACCGAGAGTTGAACAAGTTAACTATTAAAAATCGTTATCCACTTCCTAGGATCGATGATTTGTTCGATCAACTTCAAGGTTCGTGTGTGTACTCGAAGATCGACTTGAGGTCGGGTTATCATCAACTTCGTGTTAAAGAGGAGGATATACCTATTACAGCTTTTCGGACGCGTTATGGACACTTTGAATTTCAAGTGATGCCGTTTGGGTTAACTAATGCACCTGCGGTATTCATGGACTTAACGAATTGTGTGTGTAAACCATACCTCGACAAGTTTGTGATTGTATTTATCGATGATATCCTGATTTATTCCAAAAGTCGGGAGGAGCATGAAGGTCATTTGAAGATTATTTTGGAGTTGTTGAAGAAGGAGAAGTTATATGCGAAATTCTCCAAGTGTGATTTTTGGTTGGATTCAGTCCAATTCCTTGGGCACGTGATCGATAGTAGCGGTGTTCATGTTGATCCTTCCAAAATTGAAGCTATTAGAGATTGGGATAGGCCTACGACCCCGACTGAAGTTAGACAATTCTTGGGACTAGCTGGGTACTACCGGCGATTCATATAAGGATTCTCTTTAATTTCTAAACCTCTTACTAGACTTACCGAGAAAAACAAGAAGTATGAGTGGGGTTCAGAAGAAGAAGAAGCATTCTAAACTTTAAAGAGGAAGCTGTGTACTGCACCAATTTTGGCTTTGCCCGACGGAGCTGAAGACTTTGTGGTATATTGTGACGCATCACGTAAGGGTTTTGGTGCTGTGTTGATGCAAAGGGAGAAAGTGATCGCGTATGCATCTCGTCAATTGAGGAAGCATGAGGAGAATTATACTACACATGATTTGGAATTAGGAGCTGTTGTCTTTGCTCTTAGACTTTGGAGACACTATCTCTACGGTACAAAGAGTGTGGTATATACCGATCATAAAAGCCTTCAACATATTCTAGATCAGAAGGAGCTCAATATGAGGCAGAGAAGATGGGTAGAATTGTTGAGTGATTATGACATTCAAATTTGCTATCATCCCGGCAAGGCGAATGTAGTTGCCGATGCACTTAGTAGGAAGGACAGAGAAATAACCAAAACGGTTAGAGCTTTAGCTATGAAAACTTATTCTGATTTATCTAATCGAATACTTAAAGCTTAAACTACGGCGATGAAGGAAGAGAATGTGAGAGATGAAGACTTGGGTAGAAGGATGACACCTATATTCGAAATTCGTGATAACGGAATTCGGTATTTCGAGAATCGTGTGTGGTTACCGGTGTATGGAGGACTGAGAGATCTAGTTATGCACGAATCTCATAAGTCTAAATATTCGATTCACCCAGGATCGGATAAAATGTACCAATACTTGAAGAAATGTTACTGGTGGCCGAATATGAAGGCTAACATTGCTACTTATGTTAGTAAATGCTTGACGTGTGCTAAGGTGATGTTTGAGCACAAGAGACCTTCGGGTTTACTAAAACAACCTGAAATTCCAGAATGGAAATGGGAGAAGATCACTATGGACTTTGTTTCGGGACTTCCGAGAACTTCTAGTGGTGATGATACGATTTGGGTGATTGTTGATCGGTTGACTAAGTCGGCTCATTTCTTTCCGATAAAGAAAACTGATGACTTAGACAAACTTACTCGGTTGTATTTGAAGGAAGTTGTTTGTAGACATGGGGTTCCTTTGTCAATTATTTCTGATCGAGATAGTCGGTTCACATCTGAGTTTTGAATATCGCTTCAGCGAGCTTTGGGGACTCAGTTGGATATGAGCACTGCGTATCATCCGGAAACGGACGGACAAAGTGAGAGGACTATTCAGACTTTGGAGGATATGTTACGAGCGTGTGTAATAGACTTTGGAGGTAGTTGGGATCGACACTTACCTTTGGTGGAGTTCTCATACAACAACAGTTATCATGCAAGTATTAAGGCTGCGCCTTTTGAAGCACTTTACGGGCGAAAGTGTAGATCACCAGTTGGTTGGTGTGAAGTTGGAAAAAGTCAGTTGACGGGTCCTGAATTGATTAGAGAAACGACTGAGAAGATCGTGCAAATCAAGAATCGTTTATTGACAGCTCGTAGTAGGCAGGAGAGTTATGCGGAAAAGAGGAGAAAACCATTGGAGTTTGATATTGGAGATATGGTTATGTTGAAAGTATCACCTTGGAAAGGAGTAATTCGATTTGGCAAGCGAGGAAAGCTTAGTCCACGCTATATGGGTCCATTCAAGATTATTGATCGAGTTGATCCTGTGGCATATAAGCTGGAATTGCCAGAGAAGTTAAGTGCTATTCACAATACTTTTCACGTTTCTAATCTTAAGAGGTGTTTGGCGGACGAGAATTTGATAATTCCACTTGAGGAGATTCAACTGGACGACAAGCTTCATTTTATTGAAGAACCGGTGGAGGTTATGGATCGAGAGGTGAAACGGCTTAAGCAAAGTCGGATCCCGATAGTGAAAGTGCGATGGAATTCCCGACGTGGACCCGAATACACTTGGGAGCGAGAGGACTACTTCAAGAGCAAGTATCCGTATTTATTCGTAGACGGACCTAAGGAGAAGTAAGCCCCGGGACGGTGCTCTCCTAAGGTGGTGAGGATGTAAAACCCACAAAATAAGGTCATTACTTAATTCTTACTTTTCAAATATTTTTGAAGTATTTTATAATCTTAAATATTATTACGTTTAACGGTTTAAGTTGAAATCGATATTAAATATTTTATTTTAATATTTTGACGAGCAACGAGGACTACTAGTGATCGCGATACCGACGGATGCCCACAACTTTATATTTCATTATCGATCGTTTCGGTATTTAATATTTTCGACGATATCGTTTTAATTACGTATCGAGTCGTTATATTATTATTTTTCGTGTGCGTTTAAACTTTTAAGTATTTTTACGGAACCCGAGTCCCGTAAATATTTTCAAAATTGACTAGTAATTATTTCCCACTTTTAACTAACTATTTACAAGTTTTAGCCAAACTTTTGCTAAATTGCAATTAGGTCCCTACCCCACTAAATAAAATTTAAAAATTAAACACACACACTTTATTTTTCACTTCCAAAAATTCACTTTCTCTCTCCTTTCTCCTTGTTCTTGCCGAAACACCACACAACCCACCAAATCCATTCATTTTTTAAATTATCTTGAGTTTGAGGTTGAATCTAGCTAAACCAAGCATAGACCCATCTCTATTTTTGATCAAATATCACATAGGTATAAAAATTTTACACATGCAAGCACTTTTTATTTTCTTGATGTTGGTAGGTGGAAGCCATGGTTATGCATGGTGTTTTTAGCATGATCCATGGTGGTTCTTGATAGAAATCTTGTTAAAAACTATATTTTGATTTAAAGATTTTTATTTTTATTTTGATTTTGATGTTATGGTGGATGTATGATGATGTTAGAGTATAGGAATGATCATTTCTATGGTTGGTTGTGGTCAAAAAGTTGATTTTGTACAAGATTTTGGTACCCATTTTATAGCAGTAGGTAAACTGAAAAATCCGAATTTTTATGTTTTGAAAATGACTTAACTTATATCCTAGGGTTGTAGATAATTTCCTTAGCTTCGATTTGATATAAGGTAGAGCTTCTAGCTCAAAACGAGCGCGAAGTTATGATGTTTTGAATAATCGTGTACCGGGAGACGAGTATCGGAACTACATATAGTTGTTGTCGATATTTGGATCGAATCTCGGGGACTCTAAATTGATATTTTTAAATGTGTAACCTACTGATAATGAGGTATTTAATTATTAGGTTGAGTTTACTTTAAAACCCGAGTGTCGGTTTTGTAAACGGAGTCGTTTAAATAAGTTAAAACGGATTGTATGAAAAATTAACGTAAATCTGTCCGGATTTTGTGGTTTGAAAATGAGTCGAGTAAAGGACTTTAAAAGTGATTTCATTTGATAAACTTGTTGGAGGACTTTCTATATATAGTAAGTTAGTTTAACGAGTCGTTTCATAAACGGTTGACAAGTTTAAAAGGGGTAAATAAGCTAGTACATGTAGTATGTACCGGCGGATTTTGCTAAAAAAAAGTATAAAATGGTTAAGTAAATGAGTAGTAAAGTATAATGAAGTTATTTATATCGTTTACTCTCGAGTGTATTGTGGTTTTATGAGTTCGAGTTTGATTTTATTAAGTATCATTTAGTTCTCGAGTCTATGATTAAAGTACGCACCTTATTTGCTAGGTTGCGGTTATCGTGATTACCGGGCATCTACTATCGTCGACGATTGTCTTCAACTACTGTAAGTACTAAGGTGAGTCTATAGCCTCGTTTGAGCTCATTCAAATATTTTAAAACCCGCGACGGGGAATACATGTTTTGTAAACTTAGAACACAAGATTTTTATGGTATGCTTGTCCCTTTATGAATGGACCCGTGGTTGCCTTTGAATTGCAATAGGTGATTGCCTTTGTAAAACCTAAATTATGGACCGTTAATTAACCTATGATGGGTTAACCGCTAGTACAATTAATAGATCTATGGGGGAAGCCGCCCCGGTTTAGTTTTTGTGGACTTGTCATAGAATCTTAGGCCCGACCTCCACACTGTTTGAACATATTGTATTGAGAAGTCAGGTATACGGCAATGTACCAATAATCTGGAGGTAACTGACAATTAATAAATCTCCTGTCTTGTCAGACCTCTAAAGGGAGTGTCTAAGGGCTCGGTTCCATGAGCTTATTGCAATTTATGCTATATACAATTATTATTGTTGACGCAAATTATTATTAGATGCTTGTTGCCTTCAAGTATGCCACAAACTTATAATCTTTGCTTGTGTTCAAAATGATTATATAAACCTATAGATTCACTCGGCATTTTTGCTGATGATTTTCTCACATGTATTTCAGGTAATTAAGAAGGCTGAAGCTTGGAAGCCACGGGAATGAATGTTGTGCACTACTTTGTATATAAACTCTTTGAATATTTGTCGTTCCTTTTGTTCAAAACAATTTAAATCTTTTGTTTTGGTTTTACTTCGGTTACGATGTCTTTGGACTACGCTACTCTGACAAATGTGTTGGGAACGATAAATCTAAAACGTCTCTTTTCGAGTCATTCTTTATAAATTATGTGTTGTAGTATCATTGTTTAGCACCCAAAGATGTATTCCGCTGCTTGTAAATTTGGGGGTGTTAAAGAGATCATGTATAAATGCCATCTCATCACTCCCCCATACTAAGCCATTGTCGTGCCCTCACGCAATGCTAGAATAAAGTATCTAAGCATCACCAAGATTCAATTTTATTAACCTTTATTGAAAATTAAAAGACTTGCAACAATACTACGAAATGTGTAAAGACATAATGTATGATTTTCATCACGAATGTGACTTTTTGGGTCAATGAATAGAAACAAGTAAATGTCCCATAGAGTAAATTTCGTCATCCTTGATTGTCATACGTTCCATACTAAGTGCATAAACGAGATCATTGTTGGTTCAAGTCACAATGCTAACACTACTCATACGTCCAAATTGTGTAATACTTTTTCTCCCCGCAATCCTAGTTATTATAAAAGGAAATGGGTTACTAGCATTTTTTTAACTATTTGTCATGGATCACAAGTGATTCATATTGACTTATTTGAGTTTTAATTAGTCCAAAAGCAAAGTAGCACGATTTAATCGATAGTTAGCCGAAGGACAAAATCTTTTAAAACGGCTTCTCGTGTATCTCCTTAAGTTCATATCTTGGCATAACTCGTTTCACGATTTGAGACCTTTCTCGGACCGATATTTGGCATGTACTTCATACTTCAAATCTTGGGAAGACGTTCTTGAAATTATGGTCTTCTCTTCATATTTTGGAATTTCTTCACTTGACGTTTTTGAGAGATTCTTCATATTTGGACCACGACTTCATCATTTTTCTTCAATCGTTATTTTGAACTTTGATATACAACGATCCGCCTCCTTTTCGGACTTGGATATATTTATCCTATACCTTGTAAGGGCCTTTTTGTATAGACTTTCTCCATGATCTTTAGGGGAGTAATTGCTTTTCGTCGTGTGTCTCGATCCTTCATATTGATTTTGGAAAAATGATACTTCACATCATCTTGGGTCTTTAGCAACAAAATAGAGCCCCTCATGCCTTGTTAGGGCCTTTTTGGATCTTCACCAATCTTCGCGTCCTGCTTCAATAAGTTATGCCTTGGCTATGAACTCTATTCAACCCCGAGCAACTTTTAAACAATCTTGCGCTAGAAGCTAAGTAACCTTTCAAATCGTACGACCTTACTTATTGCAATTATTTTTATTCCTAATGCATTGATCTTATGGGAAGAAAAAGCCACAATTAAAAACATATGAGTGTTTGAAAGAACATTTTCATGTTCTACGTTTAGCATGATCACTTGTCTAACTCTATCATCTCACGTTCTTCACTATATAAAGACCTCTAATTAAAGAGACTCGTGAATACTTAGCCATGCAAGTCAAAATTAAGCCAAATTTGGATTAGCTTTCATTAAGACTATATCAAATCAAAGTTTTGGGTTTTCAAGGCACCTATAGGATCTTGCACTTTCTTGGACTTTTTCAAGTTTAGAGAATGCATTTTATAGTTCCCTTGATAAGTGACTTTCTAGGATCAATTATAGGAACTTGCGAAAAGTTCTTGTTCTTAACCCGTATGAGCTAAGACTTTCGCGTTTTAAAGTTCCCTATATAAAAGTCTAGCAAAACTTGAATTGAGCGGGTTAAGGAATGTAAATGGCTCCAAATGCCCATCAAGTCAAAAATTATCTCTTACTCTACCTATCGGAAAATATACATTCGTGTCTTAAAAACACTTATGAAAACTAAGAAATTTTTTAAAATTTGGCCATTTTTAGCCTTATTATCAACAAAAAAAAAACATTGAAAGTTGGAATACGTGAGGGTGTAGCAAAGCAAGTACCTATTCACCCCCCCCCCATACTAAAATTAAACATTGTCCTCAATGTTTCAAGTCTAAAGGTGGAGCACCCCCATACTAGATACAAAGAATCGAATGCTTAGGATCTAGCATGGAAAGGGTGATCAACAATAAATCTAAAGTCGTTTATGAATTATGCTAAAAGATAATTGTTAGAACAATAAAGGATATGTCATGGATTCGTGAAAAACTTCTTCAAGCAAACGATGGAGGCTCACGTAAACGAACACGAGAGTCTTCAATCGTAGATGATGATGATCTAGATAACACAATCACAAACAACCACGAGACAACGAGTTGGAAGGGCACAAATCCCCTCTCATTATTTATTAGAAAGCATAAAAGGATAAGCATGGGATCTCCCCCACGAGGCACCTCGTTTTTAATTACCGAGTCATGAGCTCGACTTGATCCCCTCAAAATGTGAACATTTAGGGAAAATCATGGTATGGTCAATTTTTAACGGGCTTACATGATAAACAAGGCCTAAAAAGCAACCGGTATTAAGGACTAAGTCCTTTAATGATATAAAATACCGGGATCGAAGATGGCGTGTTTGTTTTCATTGGATAAACAATTCAACGTCACTTCCACACGTACCATAAACTCAAAGAGTTTGAAGAAAAGAGATGAGAAGTAGAAGGGTGGGACAATTGGTAAGACAAACTTTTGAGCTTCTCGAGGTAGACTCGCACCAAGCAAATAGATATAGTTTCCATTTATTGCATCGGTGGAAGACCGAGATTTTCCTTTACAATAGATTTCGGGATCGAATATCTCATCCTCGGTGGACAAGGATGAGGGAACATAAGGGGCTTCCCCCATACTAAAACCACAGAAAGCATCGTTAAAAGGAGCAGACGAGCTTGTAGCACTCAAAACACGTGGTGATGACGGAGTTAGATTTGTAGAAAAATCAATTAAATCACATTTAAAATTTTTTCCTTTGTTACCTTTTAAACTCTCCTTATGAAAACCCTTTTTGATTATGTCGAAAATATTTGGTGTTTCTAAGACGATGTTAGTCACAATAAAAATTCTCACATTTGAAAACCGTTTTGGTTTTGGTGGTGGTAAGTTCTCAAAACGTTTATCGACAAAGAAAACCTCCCCATCGGGGTCAACATATTCGTCATCCGAAAGATCTTCCGTAGAAACCGACAACTTATCAACACTTTTCAAGTATGAATGTTCGAGGTGAGGTGAAGGATTTTTCGATTCAAGTACTGACGGTTTCTTCTTTGTAGGCTTTGCACTCATAACCTCCACCGGCGGAGGAAATGGTAAATTATTTTTGGCGACATTTCCTAAAACTCTTGGTGAAGTTTTTTTGCAAACGACATTGGTTGAATTACCATGGTTTAAGGTTGCAATAGAATAGACATTAGAAAGATTGGAGTTTTGTGTTGCACTGATGACAAGTTCTTCCTCATTGAAACGAAGGGTGATTTTTCGAGCATGAACATCAATAAGTGCTCTTGATGTATCCAAAAATGAACGACCCAAAATGAGAGGAACTTTTCGATCGATAGGAATGTCTACAACGATAAAGTCAACGGGATAGTAAAACTTTCCGACTTTAACGAAAACGTCCTCGGCTACTCCACATGCTAAAATCGTAGAATGATCGGCCATCTCGATAAACATGCTCGAGGGAGTAAGAGCCGGAAGCGAAAGAGATTTGAAAACCTCAAGAGGCATTAAATTAATACTAGCACCAAGATCGGCCAAGGCGTAGCATTCCTCCATATCTTGAATTGCACACGAAATCAAAAATTTACCGGGATCACCGACTTTTTGTGGTATGCGGCTAAGAAAAACCGATGAACAACTAGACGATTGTTGTAATTTCTCTTTGTTGTTTAGCATACTTTTGAAGTTTGCGGCAAATCGAGGCATCATGATAAGAGCATCGGCAAAGCCTATGTTAAAATGTATGTCACGAAACATTTTCATAAAAAGCTCAAATTGATAATTATTCCGTTCTTGTGCCTTTTCCTTGTTACATCTCGAAGGGTAAGGTAAGGGTGGTGTGGGTTGGACATTAGGCAACGGCCTTGGAATCTCGGGTTCCATGATTGGTATTGGTTCAACCGTAGGTGTGGCATGAGCGGTACTTCGTGGGCTTGTAATATGCTCCTTTACGACCATCACCTCGGGCTCTTTCTCGATTTCCTTCTCCGTAGAAGTACTTGGACGAGAAATTTTTACCACTTCGTGTAGTAATAACCTTCATTTCTCCCTTCGGGTTTGCAATGGTATCACTAGGAAGACCACCCGAGGAAGAGGGTTTACACATGATTGCTTCAAACATTTTTGCCATTCGGTCTTCAAATTTTGATTGCCTTAAATCCGCTTTTAACAATTCTTGCTTAATCTCATGTTGTCCTTGTTCTATCTTTTGTTGATTTTGTTGAAGACGTTGGACATTTCCCTCCATTTTATTTGCATGAGTTTTAAGTTCATTAGCAAGTTCGTTTTTAAGCTCGTTTTTCAACTCGGATCTTAAGCTAATCATATCACGTTGCATGTTATCAAATTTAGCATCATTTGCTTTAGCATAATCCAAAAATTCTCCTTGAAGATTTTTAGTGTGAGCATTTTGAAAACCTTGTGTAGTGTTTTGAAAATCACGGTTTTGGTTTTGATTAGTGACTTGTCCATTCCAACTTTGATAATTCCCTTTGTTGTAGTTACGTGAATTTCCTTGATAATTACCACCTTGATTGTTGTTTCAATAGTTATTAGCATTTTGATTTGGTGGAGCTTGATTTGGACGGGAACCTTGGCTGTTTTGGTTATAAGTTCCCGTTGCTACGTAAGCACTCGAAGTGTTACCACCGGCGGTAATACACTCGGAAAGATCATGAGCTCCACCACAAGACAAACAACTCTTATCAACCGCTTTAACCGAAGTGGAATTCAAAGCCTCTTGTGCTTTCCAATGAGTCATAAGATTAGCAAATCTATCGAAAAACCGATTTTCCTCATTAGCTTCATCATGTAAGGCATTAGTGCTACGAGACGATGACGACGATGACGAACCCATATTGGCAACACTCGGTGTGTTACGAGGGCTATAAACCTTAGATATATTTTCGATAATCTTTAAAGCTTCATCGTTTTTTTTGCACAAAAAATTACCACCCGCGGCGGCATTCATGTAATCTCGTTCATGATCATTAAGCCCATTATAAAAAGTATCAACTTGATGCAATTCCGAAAAATCATGGTGTGGACATTCATGTAACATTTCCTTAAATCGGTCCCATGCCATTGAAAAACTTTCATTATTTCATTGTACAAATCTTGAAATCTCATTTTTCAAATGTGTTGTTTTAGATGGTGGAAAAAATTTGTTCACAAACTTAGAAACGAGATCACCCCATGTCAAAACTGAATTTGGCGGTTCTTTCTCAAGCCAAATTTTAGCGGGTCCATCTAAAGAGTATGGAAACAACATCATCTTAATGGCGTCATGTGGAACATCCTTAAACTTGCTAGTTGCGGTGAGACGATTAAAATTTCTTATGTGGTAATGCGGGTTGTCTTTCTCATGACCTCTAAACTTATTCGCTTGCAACATCAACATTAAACCCGTCTTAATCTCGAAATTCTCCGCAAGGATAGCGGGAATCACAATGGCCTCTCCAAAACCCTCGGTGGGTGCTTGAAGCAACTCCATCATAGTACGATTAGCCATTACGACTTCGTGTTCTACAATAGGTTCGACAATTGGAGTTTGTTCTTCAATCAACGTCTCTTCATTTGCTTGCTTTTGAAGACGTTTACGAGCTCGTTTTGCTTGATTACGAGTGATCATAAACTTCACGAAGAATGGGAGGTGAGCAAAGAAGATTCTTTTTGGGTGTTTTGTGAATTTTCAATTTTTTTGTGTTTTTGATTGTTTTTAATTTTTTTTTTTGGATTTTGGTGTATCTTCGTAGACAACAATCTAGTAAATATCTCCTCGAATCAAACTCTTGATTAAAGAAGCCTCAAAAAAACGGTCACGTGGAGTGAACGCCTTCGAATGACTTTAGAACTTTGGTGAAAACCAAATTGTTCAAGAGGGTTTAATCACAAAGAAAACCAAGCAAATATATTATACGTAATAATACTTTGGGCGGCAAAACCCTCGATTAGCCTTCAATCTCAAAATACTCACAAGCAAGCGGGGAAACGAGGCGGCGCGAAGCACTTAAGAGCCTTTTTCCTTAGGGTATATTTTATAATACCCGCCTTATACCCACCTTATAGTTTGTATTTTTCAAAATCGAGCTTCACGAAAGTATTTATCTATTTTTGCCTTTTTCTTTTGTTTGAGATTCGAATACAATAATTAGGAGATTAAATCCCAATTAAGGTTGTGTTTTCACACTTTTAGAGATATTTTGTATTAATTGTGATACTTAATACAATATAGTAATAATAATTTCACAAGAAAAACCAAAAAACCGATAATACGTATTAGTAGATTTCTACTAATACAAATACTATTTATGGTTAATATTAAAAACAACAAGATAATTAATCACGACACACCTCCCCGGTAGCGTCGCCAAAAATGATTGTAGTGTTTTACAACTCTTGTTTAGGAAAACAAAGAGCGTAAAGTAGGGAAAGTATTGAGTACGACGGTTTAGGAAAACCGTGCACAAATGACCCATATGATGTGAAATGAAAGTTCGTTTCCCAAGGAGGTATATGTGTGTGAATAATTCGTAATTGGTTTGAGATTAATATTTGAAAGAAAGGGATGAGAAAAGAGAATAACGAAGACGTGAAATTAATTACAACTACGACTTAACGTAAAACCGTAAAAAATACAAAAATAAAAATTAATTCTAAAAATTCCCAAAAATTTACCAAAAATCAAAATAAATAAACTAAGAGTTTACCAATGATCAAAACTTTTTCAAACCTTTTAATTAATTAAATATTAATTTTTAAATACTAATTAAAGCCTTAAAAATCAAATTAATTATCAAAAAGCCCAAATAAATATTTTTCAAATGGTAAACCTCTAAAATGACCTAAAAATATTAAAAACTATTTTTATAAATTTTTAAACTAATAAAAACTATTTAAAATAATTTAAAAACTATTAAAACTTAAAATAATTAAAAAATTAATCTAAAGATGATAAAATTAATCTAAGAGTTACAAAAATCCTATTTCAATGTATTTAAGCTAAGAAAAATATAAAAAGTGCAAAAATGTGAAATTTGAAAAATAATAATAAAATAATACTAAAATAATATTAAAAACCCAAAAATTATAAAAAAATTCTAAAAACTTGCAAACTAGTTTATTTTAACCTAAGTAAACAGAAAATGAAAGTGAAATTACCAAATCACCCGTAATGGGCCCTCAAATGGGCCAAAACCAAAATCAGTCAACCTTAATGGGCTTTTTAGCCCAAAAAGTCAAAATAAGCCCAAATGACTTGGAAAAACCCTATCTGACTCAAAATTTAATTCTAAAAACAAAAGTCTAAAGGCCCAAAAGCTGAAAATGAGCTTATCACAGCTTAAATAACAAATAGCTTATTCTTATTGGGTCAATAAGCCCAATAAGCAATAAGCCAATGCCATAAGCTCTACTTAAACACACAACCTTCTTTTGAGATGCCTAAGAGATCTGTAAAAAGAAATATTGAAAAAGCTCACTCAATAAGCCAGAAATAAGCAAAGAACAATTCCACAAAACAACAAAATAGTCGGGATAGAGTTCTAGGATGTTTCAGAAGCTCTAGTTTGTTGCAAAAGCTCACAAATAGCTTAACTAAGAATAATCAATCAAGAAAATCACTAAAAGCCAAGTAGAATAAGCTGTGTGAACCAATAAGCTGGCTGAAAAAGCCATATAAGCTAGTTTTCTAGCAAAAGCTCAACCAAAAGACTTGTAACCTTCCAGACTTGCTATTAAGCTGAGAAAAATGAGTTCTAATACAAAAACCAAGTTGTTGCATGTACCAATAAGCAAAACAGATTGAATAAGCTATATGACCAAGTTTGACCAATAGTCAAACGTTGACAAGAGTAAATCAAACGCTGACAAGCACAATTTTGGACGTTGACAGACTTAATGAAGTCTTAAAACTATGTTTTCAACCTGCTGGTCAAGGCTTGAGTACAAACCTTGTGAATCAAGGTCTACCAGTTGGGCAGACTTGACTAGTATTGGCACAAATAAGCTAATAAGCCAGTAAGCTTATAAGCTATCAACAAAGCAATCCAAATAGCCAAATATCCTTACAAGCAGCACATAAACAGGATCCAAGCAACGAAACAACAAGCCTTACACTAGAAATACAAATGCAAGCACCAAATGAGGTGGTCACTTTGCTGATGCAAATGACCACTTCAACCAACTTTGATAAGCTATAGCACACTCAATAGGCCACCAAATTCAACAACCAGATAACCAATAGATAGCTTATCACCCAAACTATTCCCAAACCTGATTTCAGACCTTAGATCCAACAAACAAAGAAGTTATTGGATCTGACGTGTTTGACCAATTTCAAAAACACTTTTATCAGATTTTTGCAAAACTTCAAATCCCTTTTTCCAAACTTTCAGAAACTTAACCAATGACTAAAACTTGTATATTAAGACTTGTTTAGACTTCCCAAACCCTAAGAACCAAGGGCACAAGGCCACAAGGCCTTATGAACCAGTAATCCCAAACAATCCTTTAATAAGCACTTTTCAAACAAACTTCTTAATCCTTCAAACAACCTACTGATTTTATAGATCAAATAGCTACACTATGTGACAACTAACAGATACCAACCATAAAACACAAAGCACAAACACAAAATCACCAAATCACATACCAAATCATAAAACAGACAATATCATATGATTTTTAGAGGAATCTTAACAAGAGCTTATAGATATCCTCCACAACATCCTAGGAGAACCAGCAATGCTCCTTGGACCTTGTTCAACAACTAGAACAAGACCAAGGTACTTCAACAAGAAAGATGGATGACTGCCTTGGTTGATGTTTCAAAGCAGAAACTCAAGGGCTTGATTTCTTCAACACAATGAACAAACAGCCCAACCAAAGTCTCCAATCCCTTCACAAGCTTGGTGTCAACAAGCTTGTAAGAACTTATAGCTTTTGGTTGAGGATTAGTACAACAAAAATTGCAAAATCAGAAACCACTTTTTAAGCTTTTTTCAAACTTGAAAACCTTACCAAACATAAACGTCCTTGAACTAAATGATTCAAGCACACTTATAACATCAAATGGAACTCAGAATTACCCTTAAACAACACCAACTTTCAAAAACATAAAAAGGAATTACAATTTTCTCAAAATACCAACTTTTATAAATTTCAAAAAGGAATTACAATGTTTAAAAGGTAAAACTGGAACAAGGCTCTCTCACAAGTTGAGGAGTCCTTATATAGGCCACAAGGGCTGAGATTACAATGAGAAAACCCTAGGTATGAAGTCCCTAAAATGCCCTTGAATATTCTAGATGCATTTGTTGTTTGAGCTGTCCAAATTCATCCAAATCGTTCATTTTAGCTTTGTAACCAAGCAAGGAGTGTGGGAAGTTGATTTTGACACCTGGCATTCCTTGGAGGCCTAGTTGGATGTTGATTGGTTGACGTGTGAATGGGTGGGACCCTTTGGTGAGTGGAGGTGAGGGTTTTGTGTGTGGGATGGGTTTCTGCATGTGTGAATCACACGTGGGTATGGGTAATTGGGATTTACCCTTTGGTTTAAGTGGAATGGTAACTAGGGGTGAAAGGTGAACAGTAATACCTTTGATCTGTTTTTTGTGGAGTTGCAAAGTGTTTGGCGCATTTTTGAGTTTGAATGTTTCAAATGAACACCTTTGGCCCTTGTGTTTTGGTGAAATGGATAAATCAAGTTTTTCAGCCACCAAAACGTATTCCCTTTGTATTTGAAGTTCAGAATTTCACACTTTTGCCCCAAAACTTTGGCAAAAGTGTTTCAAGGGTTGTTTTTGCCATTTTTCCATTTTTGAGGGACTGATTTTGGACATTCTTGATCTTCAAAGGTCTTCATAGTATCTTTGACTTCATGAGGGACCATATTTGACAAATTAGAATTGATGAGGGACTAATCTTGCCAATTCTTCAAAGTTGAAGGACCATTTTTGTAATTTTGACAAACTTAAGGGACCAAACTTGTAATTATGAATATACAAGGATTTTAAGTGTCATTTCTTCATAATTTGAGGATCAATCTTGTACATCTTTAAGTCTTCAAGGGTTAATCTTGGATAAATCATGAACTAGGGCCCGGTTCTTTGTACTGCTTCATTTCTCATGTCCGTTTTACCTTGTTTCTTGTGATCTTTTGTCTTTTTCAAGATATTCATACCTAAAACACACAAGTAAACAAATACAAGCATATATATATGGTATTTTATGACATTTTAATGCATTTAAAGCCCGAAAAGAACGATGAGATCATGTATAAATGCCATCTCATCAGCAACAAACAATCAAACCGAATGTTTTCAAACATAGATTTGATGTAGACATATTCCTTAATATCCTTATTGACAACTCTACCCTCATGAAAAAACGGGACTGTAGGGAGGAAAAAGTATGGGCGAGATGAGTTGAGTGACAAAAGTCGGAAAGGTTAGGCATATACTGTTTTGTGACTTGATGATCCTTTTGGTATTGTGAAGGCATGATTATT
Organism: Glebionis coronaria; assembly: GCA_025667525.1. NCBI lineage: Eukaryota > Viridiplantae > Streptophyta > Magnoliopsida > Asterales > Asteraceae > Glebionis > Glebionis coronaria. Next base: position 269,359,202 of record CM046878.1, read on the forward strand.
ACCTAAATAAACACAAGAAAATATTTTTCCAATCACTCATATGAAAAATAAAATCAAAAATCAAAATATGAGAATGTGTTATATCAATTTCTTGACAAACAAAGGATTGAATCCATATCATTCTCATGTTCACAATATATCTATTCCATTATTAACCAAGAACATATGAACTATGTTGGATCAACAATGGACTAGAACATTGGTTTTTCAAAACAAGGTTTTTAGGTAAGCATTAACAATGCAATTACCTATTTGTTCATGGGTTCATCTCAATTCCATCTTTTAACCAAAATCATTTAGCCAAAATTCGGATTTGTTTTACAAGTGGGTTTTAGTGAAATCTTAATGAATATGAACCTAAGGAATCATAGTAAAATAATCATGTCAACCCATATTCCTATTAATGTTCTAATTCAATTTCAATTTTAAAAATCCCCAATTAGGAAAGGATGAAACCTAGAACAAAATAGATGAAATTGAAAGAAAGTACTTACAATTAATTGATGTTTGTTGAAGGATGAGTGAAACCCACAACTTGGAATCAGTTAATTTGAGTGATTGAAGGTTTTTGAAGCTTCAACAATGGTGGAAAAGGTGGAACCCGTCAGCTGTGTGTTTTTGGGAGAGTGAGGGTTTAGTTTGAAAAAGATTAATTTAATAAAAGTGGCGCTCTTACAAGCTTTACTGCCCGCGGTTCCATATCGATAGAGAACCGCGGGTTTGAACCGTCAGAGATAAATAACCGCCTACAGAGGCTGGTTTTATCAATGAAATACGCCAACTTTTTGAAATCCAAGTTTTCTAAAATACTTAAAAATATATCTTAAACCTTTTAGAATATCATTGGATCATCATAACACTAAGCAATATGCCTTAATGAAGGATTACAAGTTGAATCGAGATAAAAAAAACCGAAACGGACAAACGACTACTCGTAGCGAAAAAGCAAAGTGGAGAGAAGTCAAGGGAAGTGAATCAGGACTAAGACCAATGCTCAAGGGATTAATGACAATCTTCAAATCGAGGAGACGGAGAGCTTGTGTCATATATAGTGGTTTAAGACGTGCCTTTCCGGCGAAGTGTTAAACGACTTTGGTAATGAATAAACACAAAGCAAATATTGATGCATAGACTAAGATCACTTTCAATAATAGTCTTAGTCTAAACCAAAATATGATCAAGGTATTAATTCACTTTCTCTCCCACAAAGGGCCTACTAACCGTATGGGTGCAAACCATGGATATCATGCTTGATACTTTAAGCTACTACTAACTCACTCTACATCACCATAGTGAGTCAAGTATCCAAGAAATGAAGGTTTGAGAGGATAAATGAAAAGATTCACAAACCACAAACAAATGTCAAGGCAAGGATGCCAAGAGCAAGCACATAGTCAAGTAATGATCAAAAGAATGATCAAAGGGCGTGTAGAAGAACGAAAGCGTACCTTGGCCACAAAGAGTATTCCAATCCATCAAGGAATCAATGCAAAGCCCAACAATGACTATGATGAGTACTAAGTCTTCAAGGACTAGTATCATTCCCAATCATCATGATATAATCATTCAAAGATGTTGAAGATCAATGAATATGAGTCTTCTATAAATGCAAGTAACTCAATCCACAACCAATAAAATGATTGATCTTCATGAGTACCTACACAAAGCAAGATGCAAACTAGTAGATACATTTCAAGAGTAGATCTAAAATGCATAAAAGCTACTAATCTAAGAGGGATGCAATACTACCAATTAAAAGACAAAAAAAAAATAGTTTTGACCAAAGAGAAACTTTAGTACAACTTGACCTTCTAATTTGAGGAGACAATGGATCGATCCAAGTTTTAAAGTACAATATACTTCAAAGATCTTGAGTGACCATCGCTCTGATACCAATTGTAGAAACTAGAAGGGGGGTTAAATAGTTTCTCTTCGATTAGTCACCTAATTAAAATTACTTTCAATTAGTTTTGTATCATAACTATCTTTTACTTGAAGCTAAGTTACATAATGATTAGATTCAATTCAAATGCATTAGCAATAGTAATAGGTAAGTATAATGATAATGAAATAAGTAAAGAGTAAGGAAAGAGAACCTAATGACAAGACACCAATATTTATAGTGGTTCGACAACGAGGCTCTATCCTCGTTTCTACTCCACTCCTCGAGTACACCTAATCGAGATTTCCACTATATCCACAAGCTCCCTTCTTGGCAGAGAAAGCCTTACATCGTCGCTTACATTATTTTCCGACACTAAGCTAAATATTGAGACCTAATCTTTAGCTAGGACCAATCTACACAACGTTGCCTACTTCACAATTTAACGACACAAGGCTAGATGTCGAATTCTAATCTCAAGGTAGAACCAATCTTCACGACGTTGCCTACTTCACCATTTTATGACACAAGGCTAGATGTCGAGTTCTAATCCAAAGCTAGAACCAATCTTCACGAATCTTCAGTTTGAAACTCAGTGAGAACTTCACACAACACAACTACTAATCATTTTCAAGTTTAGTGAGAACTCACAAGACACAAAAACATCACTTTATAGTTTAGTGAGAACTACTACACAATCTATTACAACTCAACTAGACATATCTAAGTACACACATGTAGCTTGGATCTACACAACACAAATCCTAGCAAACACATATGCAATGGATGTACACAACAAATCCAAGTATTCACAAATAGCTTGGATGAACACAACTAGTCCAAGTATTCATAAATACAAATGGATCAACAAAAACAAAAAGGCTAACATGATGAACATAACTAATTCATGGATTCATCTTTATCACAACACTAGTGAGTGAGTGGTCTTCTCTTTAGAAAAGGTAAAGGAGGGGATCAAGAGGATAATCATATGTAAACATACTTAACACATTAAGTAATCATTTACTAATGATTATGCTATAGAAAAGAGAAAGGGGGCTGAGAAAAACATCCAAGAGGGTTATTGGAAAATGAGATTTGATCCACTATTTATAGAAGACAAAGTGCAACGGCTAGCTGGGCGCGGTTCTTTAACTAGCATGGCGGTTCCATATCGCTAGAGAACCGCCTAGCTATTTAAGGTACCGCCGAGTAGACTACGCTCCTTTTTTGTCTTTTAGTAAGGTAGGAATATCTGAGGTTTTTTAAACCTTCAACGAATATTCTTATGGCATATGGAATATGCCATTTTCAAATTTACATTTTCCATTTTAATAAAACATTTTCTTAAAAAGAAAGTTTATTAAAAAATCTTTTGTCATATTAACAAAAGTGAGTTTAAAGGATAAAAACTTTGATGATCACTAAGTATGATTAAGAAAAGTTAGTGATATGATTATTACCTTGATGATAGTGTTTGTTAAATAATTTGTTTTGTGTTTTACACTAAATGTGTTGTATAGTTTGTTGTGATCAAAACTAAGAAAGATTAGTTAACACTAATAATGTTTTTAGGCATCACTTGCATTAACAAGATGGAGGTAAACCTATGATAATAAGTCCCATCCGGTAGGGGGTGTATAAAAGTCTTGGTAATACGTCTCATGTTCAAAACCGTTATAAAACTGTGTTTATCGATCCTTCTTGTTGACTTAATTTTTTGACATCGTTGTCTATTAGGGGGTTATTAATTCGATGTTCTTGGTTACACCATTTTGACTCTATTTTTAGACCTAAATCTCTATCATCGCATAAGTCAAAAATGTATCCTCGTGAAACATTCAAGACAAAAGTAAAATATAAGAGATACCACTTAGGAAAATGGGAGGATAAGTACGTGATTAGGGCATATGAGTAGTGTTAGCATTACTAACTTATAATGACAATGATCTCGTTGCACACTTGGCATGGAATTGGGGTAAAAATCGAGGACGACGAAATTATTTCTAACGAAGCATTAACGTGTTCTTGTTCTATGAAGCTAAACGTCTCATTTTGCGATGAAAATCATACATTATGTCTAAAACACAAGTAGTAGTAATAGTAGTAGTGTAGCTAGTTTATCATTCAATAAAAGTGCAATAAAATGAATTTTAGAGGTGCTACTATACTTTATTCTAGCATTGCGTGAGGACACGGCAATGGTTTAGTATGTGGGAGTGATGAGACTGCTTTTATACATAGTCTCATCGTCCAAAATGGGCTTAAAATGCATTAAATATCATTAAATATGCCAAATATATGCTTGTGTTTGTTACATGTGTATTTTAGGTACGGATATCGAGAAAATGACAAAAGATCACAAGAAACAAGCAAAAACGAACACGGGAAACGAAGCCGCACAATGAACCAAGCCCTAATGTGGATTTTCCAAGAATAACCCTTGAAGAATTGAAGATTGTACAAGAAGGGTCCTACAATATTGAAGAATTGACACTTTAAACCCTTGTTTATTCATAATTACAAGATTGGTCCTTAAAGTTTGTCAAATTTACAAAAAGGGTCCTTCACTTTGAAGAATTGGCAAGAATGGTCCCTCCAATTTGAAGACTTGTCAATAATAGTCCTCCAAGAAGTCAACAAACAAGTCAACACCTTGAAGAATGAAGATGTGCCAAAAATCAGCCCTTCAAATATCAAAACATGGCAAGAAATACCCTTTAAAAGATTTTGGAAAAAGTTTGGTGGCCAAAATAGAAAAAACCAAACTTATTTACAAAGGGAAAAATGTTTGAGGCTGATTAAACACAAAATGAATGAAAACAGAAATAAGAGGGGTAATTTCTGCCAAACATCCAAACAAACCTAGACCAGTGGTGGGCTGCCAAGTGTCCCACTCAGTTTTTAAACCAATGAGAACCCACCAAATCGCCACCTCACTCTCCACTCAGTTTTTATTAACTAACTTAACTGATTACTTTAATAAAACGCGCTAAACACATTTTCAAACATTAATCCAGATTAAAACCATCACTATTCACCGTATGAACAAATTTGGGTTTTCCTTAATTACTTGTAATTAGGCCATGAAATTGTCCAGAATTATGATTAATGGTCCCTTAATCATAACCCAACTCCCAAATAACTTGCCACCTCACCACAAGAGTCACATGAATGGTGCCCTGCTACACGTTTGAAGAAGATGACAAAATTATGCCAGCCATCCTACCACTCACATTCAAGATTACAACTTAAGCTTAATATGGACCCTTGATCACATTCCAACAACTATACACCCCACAAACTGCCAAGAAACGTTCACAAGAGTTCAAGTTTTTCAAATTCCTCAAGGGAAATTTAGGGTCTTCACAACTTAGGGTTTACGTTTTTTATGCTTTATTGTTCATCATTGTAGCCTATATATAGGCATAGGGCTGCAACATTAGTCTTTGCTCTTGGTTTTTCCTTTATCACAAATCTTTAAATCCTTATTTCATTTTAATGAGAAAGTGTTTGATATTGCTGATGAAATCCAAGTGCCAATCTTATTCTTTGCTTATTTATGTTATATGTTTGTGATTGTTAAGACTCAAAACCTGTTTTTAAACATTATGCAAGAAATTGATTAATTTTCCAAAATTTGATATTTTGCTATGTTCTTGGTTTAAACCCTTGGAATTTTTGGATTGCAAGTGATTATAGCACCCCTGATAATAAGATTATCAAGGTGTTGTATGCTTGTGGTTTGGGGATAATCAAGGAATGGGAACAAGTTTGCATTAATCAAGCTTTTTCCATTTTTCTGTATTATATGAATTGTGCCTTTAACCTTGTTGAATCTTAGCAGGTGTGACTGGAAGCTTGTGTCTTGTTTAGCTAGACACATCAGCTCAAAAATTCGTGAATGTGGATATACATTCATGAGGTTTGAGCCCTTTTACCCAAAATCTGTCAAAAGTATTTGATTTTTAAGATTTTGTGTTATGCTGTTAGAATTGTTGTTCTTGTGGCTTGAATTTGCTTGATACTGCATAATATCGATGATATGATGCTAGATTAGGCTTGGGATAAACTGAATCACACATTTACTTTGTTAAAATTGGATTTAAAAAGTTAAGGGGTGTTTGGGTTTACTGATTTAGGCTTGCAAATTGATTTTAAGTAGGTGTTAAGTGTTGTTTATTGCTTGTATATGATAAATACTTGGTTATGTGCTATTGACTGCAAGTTTTTGGCTTTTGAACATCATTTTCTTGATTGTGCTATAACTTGTTGAAATCTGCTTGTTTTGACCTAAGATCTTGGTAACACATAGATTGTATTCATGCTTAGGGCTAACAAGTGATTAAATCATGTTTATATAACCTGTTAAAGAGATTTGAGGGTTTGAATCTGGTCTTGTGGTCAAGTATATTAGCAAAGTTTGAAATCTGCTTGTTCTTGTTCATCAGTAACTTTCTTTGGCTTGTATCTTTGTCTAAACTTTGAATCATTGCATGAAACCAGTTAATTTATGTTCATTTGAATTAATCTAAGCTGTTGTGTGCAGTTGGTTCAATTTGGTTGGCTTAATCTTGCTAAAACTGCTTGTTAAGTTCATAACTGCTTGTGTTCATGTCTGGTGCATATCTGGTGATCTTTTGATTAAACTATATCAATTGTCTTGTTGAAATTGTGTTTTTGTGATTGCTATTCACTCCGTATAACCCACTGGTTATAAGGGTGCCTTTGTGTGGCTTGAATCCAACAAAAATCCATGTAAGACAAAAAGTAAAAATAGACAAGAAGTGGAAACTCCTTTCCCCTGTTGCTAGCCACTGCTAGTGTTGTTTGGTCATCAGCTTATTCATAAGCTATTCTAGCTTATTTGGACTTGCAACGACTTATTTTTTGTGATCAAACTTCCTTTTTTGACCCATTGAACTGATCTGGAGCATATTAGGGTTTGACTTTTAGGATTGACTAGAAAACCAATTGACTTGACTTTTTCATAAGTGCTTATTTGCTTATTCCAGCTTAATTCAGTGTGCTTATTTGAAAACCTTTTGATTATTTTGCTTAATTAAGTCATTTAAAACCTTTTGCAACTTGAATCAGCACTTGAGGTAGCCTAAAACTCAAAAACGACAATTTTGTCGTTTTGTGAAGAGAGCTTTTGCTTATTTCAGGCTTATTTCTTGGGCTTTTTTAAAATTTCTTGTCACAGATCTCTTTAGTATCCCAAAAGAAGCTTGTGTGTCAAATTAGAGCTTATGGCATTAGCTTATGGCTTAATGGGCCAAAAAGCCCATTAAGAATAAGCTGTTGACAATTAAGTTGTGATAAGCTCACTTTCAGCTTTTGGGCCTTCAGAGTTTTGTACTTAAAATCAAATTTTAAGTCAAGTAGGTGATTTTGGGCTTATTTGGTGGACTTTTTGTTATTGGGCCAAATCTAAGCCCATTAAGGGTCTGTTTTGTCATTTAGCCCATTTTAAGGCCCAATAAGGGTATTTTGGTAATTTCAAGTTCATTTATGTGTTATTTAGGTTGAAATAATCTAGTTTGCAACTTTTTAGAATTTTTTATAAATTTTGGATTTTTAATATTATTTTATTATTATTTTATTATTAAAAATTAAATTTTAGATTTTTGCAAGTTTTTCATTTTTCCTAGTTCAAATACATTAAGCTAGGAATTTTAAAATTTTTAGATTAATATTAATGTCATTTGATTAATTTTTAGAATTATTTTAATTTTTTGAGTTTTTAATCATTTTTAAATAGTTTTAATTAATTTTAAATTTTCAAAAATAGTTTAAAATTTAGTAAAGTCATTTTAGAGGTTTACAAAGTGAAAATCTCATTTTGGGCTTTTTGTTAATTAAATCGATTTTTGGGCTTTAATTAGCATTAAAAATTTAATATTTAATTAAATAAAAGGTTTGAGTGACTTTTTGATTTTTTGTAAACTCTAATTACATTTTTTAGATTTATTGCAATTTTCTAGGAAGTTTTAGGTTAATTTTTAAATTTAGTCACTTTTTACGGTTTTACGTGTACGACTTTTCGTCATAGTTTAATTCATAATCGTAACCGTCATCCTTTTCTATCCTTTCTCTTTTTCATTTCTCATCAATATGATCTCAAACACTTAATCATTTCTTTACACAACACACTTGCCTCCGTGGGAAACGAACTTGAACTTAATTTGGTCATTAGTGCTTGGTTTTCCTAAACCGACACTTAATACTTGCCATTTTTACGCCTTTTTCCTAAAAAGTCGTATTTTACTGCTATCACCCCGCTTTCCATGCTAGCTACTAAATATTTTAATACCCGCGAGGGGGATACATGTTATTTGAAAATAAATGAACACGAGTCATGAGTAATTTTTTGGACCCGAATGTTGCCTATGTTGGTTTACATTGTATTGAGTACGTTGTTGCTAAAGACCCTAAATTCATGAACCGTCAACTATGTTCTGACTTGATATTGTGAGTTGGGAATAACCGCTTATTCAAATGATAGTACTATTGAGTTGACCACCCTATCTGAGACCAGGGCATTACGTTGAGTAACCTTTGGGAAGGATAATTTACGAGAATTATATTTGGGTATATCTAGCAACTGATACCCTAGAGGGGCAATGTTTTTATCTAGTCATGCTGGCTTTTGGCGTGGATGACTAATTAGTTAAGGGGTCGGTGTCATGAGCTTAAATACAATGTGTTGCCTTGAAATAGATTGTGTGTACGACAATTCTATTAATGATTATGATTGATGTTCTTCTTGTTTTCAAATGTGATTTAATAAACCTATGGACTCGCTCAACATTTCTAAAACAATTTCTATCCTTTTTACTGTTGAATAATTTGTTAAGTGTATTGTACTGAAATTTGTTGGTTTGCAGGTCGAAATCCGTGTGGACTAAACGCTTTACTCTTGTGTTGTTTTAGTACATTATGGGTTGAAATTTTAGACACTATGTGAAAATTTTGTTTATATTTTATGTGTAAACGTCTCTATTTTAATTCGTTCAATATACCTTGTGTGATGATGCTTGTGTCTAGCACCCAATTGTGTATTTCCGCTGCGCAATGTAAATTGGGGGTGTTAGAGATTGGTATCAGAACTACTAGGTATAAAGAACTAGGTCGATTTTGAAAATTGTCCTACACTATAACTTTGGTGTCGAAAGTATTTATTTTTCAAAAGCACACAACTTCTCTGCAATGCTCCGGTAAGATCGCTTTTAGTTTTATTTTGTATTATAGATGTATCCCTCAGAATTGAAATGATTTCCCGAGTATTTATTAAGTAAATACTATGATATTGTATCGAGGTTATTAAAAGTGCGCTGAGTGCTTGTCATTATCATATTTTATTTTTGCGAGCATTGCATAAACATCATTTGGATTGCATTGCATATCATGGGTTACGTATAACATTTGCGATGCATGAGTATTGCATATTTATTTTTAACAATGACCTTAAGTACCCTTGAACCCTTATAACTTTAGAAAATGGCTTATATACCTCGGGAAGATGATCGGATTGAAATGAATGATATTTTAGAAGGTGAGGAAGTAGATAACTTTGGTGCTAGTGACGATGAGGAGCCCCTATGAATATCTGGATGATGGGATTGCTCCTACTACAGTTGGACAGACTGAACCCTAAGTAATTCAAGGTAGTTATGTCCCGAGAGCTAATGTGGTGCCACCGACTGTTCAGGAATGTCAGCGACCTGTTGTACGTTCTTCTTTGCCTACTTGTGATAGTTATTTGAGTGGTTTGCCTAGAGTTGCCCGTGTTAGGAATGATTTCTCTACTGAGTCCAGTAATGCTGCTAGTGCCCGATCTATTCACAATGATATTGCTAAAGTGTACTGTCTAGGTCCTAGATCATTGAAGATATTTTCTGGTTTCTTAAAAAGTTTGATAGGTCTTTATTTGAAAGGTATGTAGTTGAAACCTGAGTAATCAAAAGGCTTGAGCAGAATGAAAGACAGTTTGACAGGTTTGTTATTAGTGTGAAAAGGTCAGAGTATGTGCGGGCAAGGGAAATGGATGAAGTTTCTAGTCTACGAACTATGGTGTTGAATTTAAGTGAGTAATTTGAAAGGTTTCATAAGGAACAAGAAAGGAATGCAAGGTTGAATGCGTGGGTCATACCAATGAGATCTTTTCCTAGTCGAGGTGTGGTGATTCGTGATGTGCCAAGTCAGGTTGAAGCTCAGGTGTTGTTGAAGTCAGATGAAGGAGGAAGTCAAAAAGGAAAGGAGAAAGTGGAAGGAGATTCTGAGGAGGAGGATAGCAGCAGTGATGATGAACCGATGTACAAGAAGCTGCGGGGATCAAATGTTTAGTGTTTTTCTTTATGTTGTTTTTATTAGCCTGGTTGTAATAGAACTTAAGTAGACTGGTACAGTAGTTTATGGTGAAACTTAATGACTTTTAAGTTTGCCGTGATGAAGGGTTGTAGTGACAATACTTGTCAGAATTTTGTGGAAATTTTCCAGTGCAATTCAAATTACCTTCATGATCTATGATTTGTCTTTTAGTTCTTTTGTGATTTGGTTGATGATTCAATGTGAACTGTGTTGTTTGTGCATGTAGTATCCATGACACGTCTTGATAAAGAAATCCTTCTTCTTATATTGATATGAATACTTACTTGTCCGTTTTCTTTTATGATGACACAGGAAGGAGTTGGGAGGCATTTTTCTGCTATTACTGAAGTTGTTGTTTGATTAATACTCAAAACATGCCGCCGAAGTTGACAACTACTACTGTGAATACCATGATTGAGCAAGATATTGCTAGAGCGCTGGAAGCCGAACGTGCTGTGAGGAACCAAGAGACTGAGAATAAGAATGTTGCGGGTCAAGTTGGAGGGAATGCTGATAATCCAGTTGAAGGAAATGCTGATGAATCGGTTGGAGGAAATGCTGTTGGTCAAGCTGGAGGTAATGTTGTTGCTCAGCAAGTTCAGAAGGAATGTTCTTATGCTAGTTTCATGAAATGTGGACCAACCCAATTTCGTGGTATTGGTGGTGCTTTGGAGTTAAGAAGGTGGATTGAAAAGGTTGAAAGTACTTTTGAAATCAGTGGATATTCAGAAGCTAGTAAGGTGAAGTTTGCTGCCGCTACTTTTCAGGATGATTCATTAAGTTTGTGGAATAGTTAGGTAGCTACTGTAGGTTTGGTTGAAGCTAATGCTAGAACATGGACTGTGACCAAAGGACTGTTAACTGCTAAGTTTTGTCCTGAGGAAGAGTTAGGTCAGTTGGAGGATGAGTTGAGGCATTTGGTGCTGCGAAATAATGATATTGTAGCTTATACAAAAAGGTTTTCTGATTTGTGTTTGTTGTGTCCTGATGCTTTTGCTGATGATCGTAAGAAGATGAAGCAGAATATATTAGAGGGTTATCTAGTAATGTCAAGGGATAGACTACTTCGTCGAAAGCCAAGAATTTTGATGACACTGTTCAGATGGATCAGGCTTTGATGGACGTGAAGCTGCAGGATAGAAAGGATAGTATTGTTGAAGGGAAAAAGAGAAAGTGGGAAGCTGCACACTCAAACCAAGGGCAGAATAGAGGAGGTTATCGTAACTACAATAACCAAGGACCGAATAGGAATCAGCAATACAACCTTAGGAGGAATGATGGTGTTCGTGCTGCTACTGGAACCCAAGGAAACAAAGTGAACCCGAAAGTGTGGCCGATGCAGTCTGTATCATGTGGGTAATTGTCCACTTGCTTGCAACAAGTGTGGGAAGGCCGGACATAAAGTGGTAAACTATAGGAACAAGGGTGTGGTCACTGGAGCCAATGCTGTCAAAGTGGGTAATTGTTTTGGATGTGGAGGCCATGGACATAAGCAAGGAAACTGTCCGAGGGTTGGCGCTCGACAGGGAGGCAATGTTGCTGCTGTTGCTGCTGGGACTGCTACTCTAGCCTATGTCGTGGGAGATGCTGACAAACCTCAAGGGCCGAATGTGGTGACTGGTAAGTTCTTACATGATGCTTGTTATGCTAGTGTGTTGTTTGATTCTATATCTAATAGAAGTGATATTGAGTAAAAACACGTCTTTTAGGAAAAAGAGCGTATAATGGGCAAGTATTAAGTTGCACGATTTAGGAAAAACGCGAAACCGAACAAATGCGGGTTCGTTCTCGAGGAGGTGTGTAGATTAATGTGCCAAAATATATAATCAAAGGTTTGGGGTAGTGTCGTTTTTAGATGCGAAAAGAAGGAAAAACTAAGACGAACTACGATTACAATTAAACTACGACGAATGACGTAAAACGCGAACGTAAGTACGTAAAACGTGAAAATTTAAAAATTTTAAGCTAAAAACAAATTAAAAATGAAAAAGTAGTTCAAAATAATATAAATAAGGATAAAAATCCAATAAATATATTTTTATACCTTTTATTAATTAAATATTCAATTTTGAATGCTAATTAAAGCCCAAAAATTAAATATAATTAAGAAAAAGCCCAAAATATTATTTTATTGGACAAATAACTTACTTATATTATTTAAAAACTAAAAAGTATTTTTCCTAAATTTTAAATACTATTTTTCCATTTTTAAAACACTAAAAACTATTTTTAAACTAAAATAATTATAAAAAAATAATAAAATAATGCCAAAAATAATTTAACAATTTTAAAAATCCTAATTTACTCTAATGAACAGAAGAAAAATGAAAAAGTTTGAAAAATATTAAATTTTTCACTAAAAGACAAAAACAGTTTTAAATAAAACCCTAATTAAACTAAATTAATTTTAAAAAATAAATAAAAGGTGAACAGTAAGAACTTTTTTAACTAAAAATCTTAAAATGTTTTTCTAAATCTAAGAAAAATGTTTAAACAGAAAAATAAATATTTTTGGCACTAAATGCCAAAAACAGAAACAATAAAAGTATATTAAAAATGCTATTTAATCTAAAAATTACTAAATGAACAGTAATAAAAAATCTAATTAAACTAAAAAATCAGAAATTAAATAAGAAAAATAATGAAACAAATTTGGAAGTCTAAAACTAATTTTTACCCACAAAAGACAAAAAAAAATAAGAAGTGATAGTGACACTTTGAATTGTTTTGTCCTTTCTCTCAGCAGTGGAAACACTAAGCCAGTCAGTGGGAACTTTGTTCCCACTGCTTTGCACAGACAGAAAAAAGAGAAAAGGTTTGAGTGGGTTTTGAGCCGTTGTGGCTTGTTTCTTTTGGAACAATGGGCACCCCCACACTCATGAGAGTGTGGGGAGTCAGATGAAGCACACAAACATTACAATCTAAGCAGATAATCACAAAACGGGTCAAAAACAGGTCACTGTTCACAGAAAATGGGGTTTGAATGAATAGATTGCTGGTTCAAATGGTCAAAAGTTGAGATTTGAGCCACCAATTCTAGCAGCCTAGCATACCATAGTCGTGACCAAAGGTCCCTACCCCTAACCAAGCAACACTTCTACCAGATTACAATAATTTACAAATCAGAAACACTAAAACCAACTATAAAATAGCATTTGACTGTTCTAAGCATTTTTACCAAATTCTAACATGCATAATCTGTTTTAAACTACCACACATTCAAATAATGTACTAATAAATGCTAATACTAACTAAATAGGTGAGTTTAGACTAATATTAACCTACCATGTTGTCACCCATGCTTGGTTATCACCAAATCCAAACACCCCTTTAAACTTACTGTTAACAGAAATTACCAATGAAATTTACTTTAAATCAATATTTATCAAAAGATAATTAGCAATCCTAGGCAAGACTCTAACAAGATCATCTAACTAAGGCAGTGGTGATGGACAAAGTAAATAAATCACCAAGTGAATGAACACAAAGCAACATCATACATGCACGTATACAATCTAAAACATCAAGGGGAGTTCAAGCTTAATACCTTTCCCAGCCTACAACCAGGCCAAGGGATACCAGCTGATGCAACCAGCTTAAGCTGCTGAAGTTTAATGAGCTTAATGAAAGGTAGCTTGTGGCTTATCCAAGAAGACCAACGGATGAACTTTTACTATCTAACACCTTGGAATAGGTCAAAACCTGAAATAAGACAACTTAAAGAAACTTTAAGTGAAATAAGTTGGGCACTAAGCTTATTTGTCAAGTAAGCTTATTGCTAGCTTATTTCACAGTAAGTCACAAACCACAACAGGAAATATGATTTTGGAAAAACTTTGAAAAAAAAAACTTTGGACTTGAAGGTAATTGACTGGAAAATAACTTTCTTTAATTCTTTAAATTCAGATTTAGGTGTCAAGTAAATCAAATTCAAAGTACAAAAAGAAAGTTTCTCAAGATTTCAAACAATTTCTTGATAAAGATTTTGATAAACATAAAAAGTACATTTGCATTTTAATTAAAGGGACTGAAATTTAAAGAGCAAATTAAAAATAATGGAACTCAAATATATTGCATTGTTCAACTTTTTATTACAAAGAAAAAGTCACAGTACAAAAATATGGAACTCTTGAAAGCAAAAACCCTACTGTCCTTATATAATGGACTACAAAGAATTCTAGAAGAAAAAGCAATAAGCTAAACCCTAAAAGCTTCATTACCAATTTTACCCTTGCTGATTTTTGAATTTGTGAAGACTTTGGTCAAGATCATGTGATTTCTACCAAAAGTTGTTGATATGCCAGCTGCTCAAATGCACCTAAACCATCCATTTTTGTTTGGAGGTGAAGGAGTTGATGAGAGAAGAGGATCTGGTCGGTTTGGAGATTCGAGTTATGAGAGTGATGGGTAGGGGAGTGCTTGGGTGAGGACCACAACCCATGTGGCATGTTTCTGGGTGTGGGGTATGGCTTAAAGTGAGGTTAATTAGGTTTCTGGAGATTATAAACCTAAACCCCTTTGGTTTATTAGGTGATATAGGATTTAGGGTTAGGGGATTGATGAAGGTGTACAGTGAGCATGAATCTGTTTTGGGGGTTTAGTAATATGTTACCCGCCACTTTAATGTATATTTAAAATTTGTTTAATCAGACTAATACTGATTAAGTCATGGGTGGGGGGTAATGGGCTTGGTAGGATTGGGTGTGGGCTCATAACGGGTCAATAGTGGGTATGGGTGGATTGAAACCGGGTCAAGGATGGGTAGTAGTTTGAGTTTTGGCAATTTAGGTCCCCTGTCTTGTAAAAAGTAGTCATAACAAGTATAATTAGCCAATCTTCCCAATTCCCTTGTGTAATACTTTTCTCATCTTGTCAAAAGTGGCACATCATTTGCACAAAGTTTTACCAAGGACTATAAATGCATATTTTGCATTTTTCAAGGGCTCATAATGTAATGTCTTGTCATTTAAGGGACCCAATTGTAATATATGAGCTTTTCAAGGGTATAAAATGACAAGTCTTCAGAAGTTAAGGGACCAATCTTGCCAATCTTCAATTCTTCAAGGACTTTAATGGAAATTCATGCTTTGGGTCCGGTTCTTTGTGCGGCTTCGTTTCCCGTGTTCATTTTTGCTTCATTCTTGTGATCTTTTATTGATTACACGATATCCGTACCTAAAATACACAAGACACAAATACAAGCATATATAGAGGTATTTTGATGATATTTTAAGCATTTTAAGCCCGATTTGGACGATGAGACCATGTATAAAAGCAGTCTCATCACTCCCCCATACTAAACCATTGTCGTGTCCCCACGCAATGCTAGAATTAAGTATCTTAGCACTTCCAAAATTTATTTTATGATGACATTTATTGAAGACATAAATTTAAATAAACTACTACATGCGTTTTAGACATAATGTATTGTTTTCATCACGAGAACGTGACTTTTAGGATCATAGAACAAGAACACGTGAATGCTTCGTTAGAAATAATTTCGTCGTCCTTGATTTTCACCTTAATTCCATGCCAAGCGTGCAACGAGATCATTGTTATTATAAGTTAGTAACACGACCATATCTCATGAGTGTTAATCACGAACCTAAACTCCCTTATTCCTACTTGGTATCTCTTATATTTTATTTTGTCTTAATGATCACGAGGATACATCATTGACTTATGCGTGAATATAGATTAAGTCTAAAAATAGAGTTTTAATGGTGTAACCAAAATCATTAAATTAATAATTCATCCTAATAGACAACGATGTCAAAAAATTAAGTTGACAAGAAGAATCGATAAACACGTTTTTATAACGGTTTTGAACATGAGACATATTACCAAGACTTTTATACGCCCCCTAACGGAAGGACCTTATTATCTTTGGTTTACCTCCATCTTTTATTCAACTTCGCCATGAAGCTTTTATTATGACTTCGGTATTGCCTTGCCTTTTATTATCCGCCATCATCGGTGGTTTTATTAGCCAAAGACGTATATCCTCACGCTAAAGCGAATTTTGGATCTTTAAAGCTTCGAAGATTAAGGCTTGATTCACTTTCAATTTTGCATAGATTTTAGGCCTTGTGGGGCTTCAAATTGTTTGCTAGATTTAGGTGAGCACTTGAAATCTTATTATTAGGTGAAGCTTTTGATTATTCAGGTGCCAATACTTCAAAACCGTGACGCTGGCGATACCTTAATGTTTTCCCAATTTAATTACATGGAAGCTACTAAAACAAATTAGAAACCAACAATAGTGACTAAACCGCTAAATCAATATTTATTAACAATTTATTATGCAAAAGCGTTGGGAGAATAAGCTAATAATTACTACACATGAGATCGTGACGATCACGAGACTTATAAATAACTCTATCATTTCTCGTCCTCATTTAAGAGACTTAGCCTAAAAAAAGTTAAGGAATCCAAGCTAAGTGCTCAACACGCACGGTCGAGTCAAAAATTACTCTTATTCTCACCATCGTAAAACCTACATTCGTGTCTTAAACACTTATGAAAAACAAGAAAATTTATAAAATTTGGCCATTTTTAGCCTTATTTTTCATAAAAAGATAACAAAAAGATGAACTTTGGATTGCGTGTTGACGTAAGCAAGGTGAAGTAGCTACTCACCCCCCCCCCCATACTAAAACTAAACATTGTCCTCAATGTTTCGAGTCTAGGGGTGTAAACACCCCCATACTAGAGACGAAGTCGAATGCTTAATCTCGAGCATGGAAAAGGTAAAACGAATAACCTAAAAGCCGTTTATGAATTATGCTAATAAGATAAACGTTAGAACATAAAAGGATATCATCGGATATCGGAATCTCCAAAGGCAACGATCAAAGCTCGAGTGATCCGTAAAACGAACACGAGAGGCTTCAATGATGACGATGAACCTAATGAATCACAATCACAAACAACCACGAAACAAAGGTTGGAAGAGCACAAGTCCCCTCGTTACATTAAACTAAGAAAGCAATAATATGTACAAGGATAAGCATGAGAATCCCCCACGAGGCACCTTGTTTTTGATAACCGAGTCAAAAGCTCGACTCGAATCCCCATAAATGTGATCATTTAGGGATTATCTTGGTTCGGTCATTTTTGGTGGGACTTACATGTAATCAAGGCCCAAAAGCAACCGTTAATAAAGGCAAAGCCTTTATACCGGGATCAAAGATCGTGTCTTCGTTTTTGGATGATAAACGAAACAACACGACTTTCAACATCATCGTCCCAAAGGGACACAAGAAAATAGCATAAGAAGAGAAGGGTGGGACAATGGTTGGGCATAAAAATCGAGTTATTCGAGGTAAACTCTCACCGTAAGTGTAGAAAGGATTTCTAGTGACTACTTCGGTGAAAGACCGAGATTTTATCTTAAATGTGATACCGGGGTCAAAAATCTCGTCCTCGGTGGAGAAGTGTGAGGGAACAAATGGGGCTTCCCCCATACTAGATCCACACAAAACGTCGTCAAAAGAAGTAGACGCGTTTGTAGCAAGTTCAATTAAGCGAGGTGATGACGGAGTTAACATTGGAAAATCTTTAAAACTGATTTTAAAATCATTCCCTGTTTCATTTTTTAACTCTTTGTTACGAAAACCCAAGTTGATTAAATTGAAAATATTTGGTGTTTCTAAAACAATTCTAGGCACACTTAAAATTTTCACATTTATCTTGAAGGCGGGAGGAGGATTTGAATTTTTAAAATGTGAATCAATTAATAAAACATCCCCCTCCGGGCTAACGCAACGGTCCTCATCAAACTCGAAAATCGACGGTGGGTCATCAAGAATAAGTTTGATCTCGTAAAAATCGCCATCGGGATCAAAAACGTCTTTTCTTCCTCGTGGAAGAGGTCGAGCAATAAAGTCGTCGATAATCGAGTCGCTAGCTTCAACCGTCGTGAAACTAGGAAAAGAAGGCTCTTCGATTGAAGACTTTGCCTTTGTCGTTTCGACCTCGATATCGAAAAACGTAACCATGTGAGCAAGGCCATCGGCGGACTTCTCACACGATAAATCCAAAATCTCACTCGATGTGGGATTAGGAGTAAAAGGCTCGTCTCGTGACGATTTTGCCTTGACGGTTTCAACCTTGTCCTTCGAAGGGATCGAACGTGGGTTTTCAAACATTTTAGCAAAATTACTAACACGTCCCTTCGGAATTAATTTTCGTTCATCTTGTAAAAACGAGGGTTCAATGATTTCCTTTAAAACCTTTTCACATTTTTCTTTTTTAAAATCATTTAATGGAATTTCTTCGTCAAAATTAAGTGTATATTGATTTAGAAAATCCTCAATAATTTCATCCTCATTAGAAAAATTAGGTTTAGAAGGTACAAGATTTAAATATCCCAAGTATCCTACGAGTTTTTCCTTTGGTTTATTTTCAAAAACATTTTTCAAAACTTCGTTGGATGACGTTTTTGTTTCCTCAACGTTTTTGCAAGACGACGAAGGTTGCACGACTCTAAAATTCGAGAGATTGGGATCCATACGAGACGTACGAGTCTTAGGATTCGAAATAACTTGAACCTCTCCCTCGAGATTAGGATTGGTGACGTTCGATGAAGAACTCGACTCGTATGAAGCTACTTTTTTCTCTAAGGTCTCAATCGTTGAAAGAAGTTCATTTTGCTTAATAGTGTAAGCCTCCACAACTTTATCAACAATTTTATCCCATCTCTCGTCAAGTAGGTCAGATAAACGTTCTTGTTCTTTAAAAGCGGCATCATATTCGTTTTCCAACTCGGTTCTCATGGAGGCCATTTCCTTTAAGTAAAATTCCTTTTGAGTTTCCAATTGTTTTTTTGTGATGTTCCTTAAGATTCACAACTTGTTCTTGA
This sequence comes from Glebionis coronaria, assembly GCA_025667525.1. Lineage (NCBI taxonomy): Eukaryota > Viridiplantae > Streptophyta > Magnoliopsida > Asterales > Asteraceae > Glebionis > Glebionis coronaria. The sequence goes on from CM046878.1 coordinate 269,378,320, forward strand.
ATCATCGTTAAGTTTGCATTATTACGTCTCACATAGTCATAAAAGGCGTTTTGATTCATTTCATCATTGTGATTTTGATCACAATTAAAAGACGAATCAAATGACGAGTAGAACAAAGACGATGGGTGATCTTGGTTGTAAGATTGAAAATTGTCACCAAGACCACGTGGAGCGGAGTTATAGATATAACCCTCTCGACCTCCAATAACCTTACAATTAAAACAATTGGCACCATCGTGCGGGCCTCCACAATATGGACACGAATAATATCCACTATCATTCGACATGATGCAATGAGAACGGTGTTACGAGAATAAACGTTATAGAGGGTGAAAGAAGAGAATTATGAAATTAGAGGGAATGTAGAAGGCAATTTTTGTGCTTTTGATTGTTTTTTAATTTTTTTGGTATTTTGAATGTATTACGTAGAAAAAATCTACAAATCTCTCCTCGAATCGATTTTCTCGATTAAAAGAGCCTCGAGGAATGAAAACGATCACGTGGAGTGAACGCCTTCGATGACTTTAGAACGTTGGTGGAACACCAAAACGTTCAAGAGGGTTTAATCTTGAAAACAAGCAAATATATATACTTAGATAATACTTTGGTTGGCAAACCCTCGATTAGCCCTTTTTCTCAAAACACGCACAAGCAAGCGGGGGAAACGAGGCGGCGCTAAGCACTTAAGAGCCTTTTTCCCTTAGGTCGTGAAATACAACCGCCTTATACCCACCTTATAGTTTGTGTTAATTGAAATTAAGCCTCACGAAAGTATTTATCTATTTTGCCTTTTACTTTTGCTTTGGATTCGAATACAATGATCGGGTGATGAAATCCCGAATCAAGGTTGTGATTTCTCACGTATTTGGAGTACTTGTATTTTTATTGTTCTACGTAAATACAATATATTAATAATATTCACAATAAAAACGAAAACCAATATATCTACAATATAGTAAAATGATGTTGTGTGTTTAATTTAGGAAAACTAAACATAATTTATTTGGATACTATAATATAATAAGGAAAAATAACAAAAATGAGTATGTACGATATTCACGCTTTTCAAAATGTGAAAAGCAAAAACGCACCACTCACAAAAACACGATACTAAAAATGGCACACTAAAAACACCTCCCCGGCAGCGGCGCCATTTTGATATTGAGTAAAAACACGTCTTTTAGGAAAAAGAGCGTATAATGGGCAAGTATTAAGTTGCACGTTTTAGGAAAAACGCGAAACCAAACAAATGCGGGTTCGTTCTCGAGGAGGTGTGTGGATTAATGTGCCAAAATATATAATCAAAGGTTTGGGGTAGTGTCGTTTTTAGATGAGAAAAGAAGGAAAAACTAAGAAGAACTACGATTACAATTAAACTACGACGAATGACGTAAAACGCGAACGTAAGTACGTAAAACGTGAAAATTTAAAAATTTTAAGCTAAAAACAAATTAAAAATGAAAAAGTAGTTCAAAATAATATAAATAAGGATAAAAATACAATAAATATATTTTTATACCTTTTATTAATTAAATATTCAATTTTTGATGCTAATTAAAGCCCAAAAATTAAATATAATTAAGAAAAAGCCCAAAATATTATTTTATTGGACATATAACTTACTTATATTATTTAAAAACTAAAAAGTATTTTTCCTAAATTTTAAATACTATTTTTCTATTTTTAAAACACTAAAAACTATTTTTAAACTAAAATAATTATAAAAAAATAATAAAATAATGCCAAAAATAATTTAACAATTTTAAAAATCCTAATTTACTTTAATGAACAGAAGAAAAATGAAAAAGTTTGAAAAATATTAAATTTTTCACTAAAAGACAAAAACAGTTTTAAATAAAACCCTAATTAAACTAAATTAATTTTAAAAAATAAATAAAAGGTGAACAGTAAAAACTTTTTTAACTAAAAATCTTAAAATGTTTTTCTAAATCTAAGAAAAATGTTTAAACAGAAAAATAAATATTTTTGGCACTAAATGCCAAAAACAGAAACAATAAAAGTATATTAAAAATGCTATTTAATCTAAAAATTACTAAATGAACAGTAATAAAAAATCTAATTAAACTAAAAAATCAGAAATTAAATAAGAAAAATAATGAAACAAATTTGGAAGTCTAAAACTAATTTTTACCCACAAAAGACAAAAAAAAAATAAAAAGTGATAGTGACACTTTGAATTGTTTTGTCCTTTCTCTCAGCAGTGGAAACACTAAGGCAGTCAGTGGGAACTTTGTTCCCACTGCTTTGCACAGACAGAAAAAAGAGAAAAGGTTTGAGTGGGTTTTGAGCCGTTGTGGCTTGTTTCTTTTGGAACAATGGGCACCCCCACACTCATGGGAGTGTGGGGAGTCAGATGAAGCACACAAACATTACAATCTAAGCAGATAATCACAAAAAGGGTCAAAAACAGGTCACTGTTCACAGAAAATGGGGTCTGAATGAATAGCTTGCTGGTTCAAATGGTCAAAAGTTGAGATTTGAGCCACCAATTCTAGCAGCCTAGCATACCATAGTCGTGACCAAAGGTCCCTACCCCTAACCAAGCAACACTTCTACCAGATTACAATAATTTAAAAATCAGAAACACTAAAACCAACTGTAAAATAGCATTTGACTGTTCTAAGCATTTTTACCAAATTCTAACATGCATAATCTGTTTTAAACTACCACACATTCAAATAATGTACTAATAAATGCTAATACTAACTAAATGGGTGAGTTTAGACTAATATTAACCTACCATGTTGTCACCCATGCTTGGTTATCACCAAATCCAAACACCCCTTTAAACTTACTGTTAACAGAAATTACCAATGAAATTTACTTTAAATCAATATTTATCAAAAGATAATTAGCAATCCTAGGCAAGACTCTAACAAGATCATCTAACTAAGGCAGTGGTGATGGACAAAGTAAATAAATCACCAAGTGAATGAACACCAAGCAACATCATACATGCACGTATACAATCTAAAACAGCAAGGGGAGTTCAAGCTTAATACCTTTCCCAGCCTACAACCAGGCCAAGGGATACCAGCTGATGCAACCATCTTAAGCTGCTGAAGTTTAATGAGCTTAATGAAAGGTAGCTTGTGGCTTATCCAAGAAGACCAATGGATGAACTTTTACTATCTACCACCTTGGAATAGGTCCAAACCTGAAATAAGACAACTTAAAGAAACTTTAAGTGAAATAAGTTGGGCACTAAGCTTATTTGTCAAGTAAGCTTATTGCTAGCTTATTTCACAGTAAGTCACAAACCACAACAGGAAATATGATTTTGGAAAAACTTCGAAAAAAAAAACTTTGGACTTGAAGGTAATTGACTGGAAAATAACTTTCTTTAATTCTTTAAATTCAGATTTATGTGTCAAGTAAATCAAATTCAAAGTACAAAAAGAAAGGTTCTCAAGATTTCAAACAATTTCTTGATAAAGATTTTGATAAACATAAAAAGTACATTTGCATTTTAATTAAAGGGACTGAAATTTAAAGAGCAAATTAAAAATAATGGAACTCAAATATATTGCATTGTTCAACTTTTTATTACAAAGAAAAAGTCACAGTACAAAAATTTGGAACTCTTGAAAGCAAAAACCCTACTGTCCTTATATAATTGACTACAAAGAATTCTAGAAGAAAAAGCAATAAGCTAAACCCTAAAAGCTTCATTCCCAATTTTACCCTTGCTGATTTTTGAATTTGTGAAGACATTGGTCAAGATCATGTGATTTCTGCCAAAAGTTGTTGATATGCCAGCTGCTCAAATGCATCTAAACCATCCATTTTTTTTTGGAGGTGAAGGAGTTGATGAGAGAAGAGGATCTGGTCGGTTTGGAGATTCGAGTTATGAGAGTGATGGGTAGGGGAGTGCTTGGGTGAGGACCACAGCCCATGTGGCATGTTTCTGGGTGTGGGGTATGGTTTAAAGTGAGGTTAATTAGGTTTCTGGAGATTATAAACCTAAACCCCTTTGGTTTATTAGGTGATATAGGATATAGGGTTAGGGGATTGATGAAGGTGTACAGTGAGCATGAATCTGTTTTGGGGGTTTAGTAATATGTTAGCTGCCACTTTAATGTATATTTAAAATTTGTTTAATCAGACTAATACTGATTAAGTCATGGGTGGGGGGGTAATGGGCTTGGTAGGATTGGGTGTGGGCTCATAACGGGTCAATAGTGGGTATGGGTGGATTGAAACCGGGTCAAGGATGGGTAGTAGTTTGAGTTTTGGCAATTTAGGTCCCCTGTCTTGTAAAAAGTAGTCATAACAAGTATAATTAGCCAATCTTCCCAATTCCCTTGTGTAATACTTTGCTCATCTTGTCAAAAGTGGCACATCATTTGCACAAAGTTTTACCAAGGACTATAAATGCATATTTTGCATTTTTCAAGGGCTCATAATGTAATGTCTTGTCATTTAAGGGACCCAATTGTAATATATGAGTTTTTCAAGGGTATAAAATGACAAGTCTTCAGAAGTTAAGGGACCAATCTTGCCAATCTTCAATTCTTCAAGGACTTTAATGGAAATTCATGCTTTGGGTCCGGTTCTTTGTGCGGCTTCGTTTCCCGTGTTCGTTTTTGCTTCATTCTTGTGATCTTTTGTTGATTACACGATATCCGTACCTAAAATACACAAGACACAAATACAAGCATATATAGAGGTATTTTGATGATATTTTAAGCGTTTTAAGCCCGATTTGGACGATGAGACCATGTATAAAAGCAGTCTCATCAAGAAGTTTCGTAGATGTTAGATTCAGTCAGCTATTGGATAGAGAACCAGTAAGATTGACAACTAGTTATATTGTAGAGTTAGCTGATGGTAAGGTTGTTAGCACTAGTTCTATATTAAAAGGTTGTTCCTTGAAGTTAGGGAATTATGTGTTTAGTATTGATTTGATGCCCCTAGAATTAGGATCTTTTGACGTGATTATTGGTATGGATTGGTTAGTTGGGAATGAGGCAGTGATTGTTTGTGGAGTGAGATTAGTTCAGATACCACTAAGGAACCAGGTATTGACGGTGAAAGGTGATGAGTGTACTTCTCGTTTGAGAGTTGTTTCTTGTTTGAAGATGATGAGGTATATAGAAAAGAGGGTTGTGATGTATTTCTTGCCCAAATAAGTAATGATGGTGTGAACGAAAGGAAACTAGAGGATGTGCCTGTGATTAGAGAGTATCCTGAAGTTTTTCCTGAGGATTTATCAGGATTACCGCCGCATCATGAAGTGGAGTTCCGTATTGATTTAGTACCGGGAGCTGCGCCAGTTGCTCGTGCACCATATCGTTTAGCGCCATCTGAGATGAATTATCTGATCAATTTAAGGAATTGATGGATAAGGGATTTATTAGACCGAGTTCGTCGCCGTGGGGTGCTTCTGTTTTGTTTGTTAAGAAGAAAGATGGTTCTTTTCGAATGTGTATTGATTATCGAGAGCTTAACAAATGACTGTCAAGAATCGATATCCATTGCCGAGGATTGATGATTTGTTTGATCAGTTGCAAGGATCAAGTGTGTACTCGAAGATCGATTTGAGGTCTGGGTATCATCAACTGAGAGTTAAGGAAGAAGATATTCCTATAACAGCTTTTCGTACTCGATATGGACATTTTGAATTCCAAGTGACGCCTTTTGGATTAACGAATGCGCTTGCCGTATTCATGGACTTGATAAATCCTGTGTGCAAGCCGTATTTAGATGAGTTTGTTATCGTATTCATTGATGATATTATCATTTATTCCAAGAGTGGGGAAGAACATGAGAAGCATTTAAGGATAATTTTGGAATTGTTAAAGAAAGAAAAGTTGTATGCGAAGTTTTCTAAGTGTAAGTTTTGGTTGAAATCAGTGCAATTTCTAGGGCACGTGATTAATAGTGAAGGTGTTCGTGTGGATCCTGCTAAGATTGAGGCAATCAAAGATTGGTCGGTACCAACAACGCCGACTGAAGTTCGCCAATTTCTTGGTCTAGCTGGGTATTATCATAGGTTTATCGAGAAGTTTTCACAAATTGCTAAACCATTAACTAAGCTTACTGAAAAGAATAGAGTTTTTGAATGGGGATTGGAAGAGGAAACTGCATTTAAAACGTTGAAGGATAAGTTGTGTTCTGCGCTGATTTTGTCTTTGCCAGAAGGATCTAAAGATTTTGTAGTTTATTGTGACGCTTCTCATAAAGGATTTGGAGCTGTGTTGATGCAAAGGGAGAAAGTGATAGCTTATGCTTCGAGACAATTAAGGAAGCATGAAGAGAATTACACTACTCATGATTTAGAACTGGGAGCTGTGATTTTTGGCTTGAAGTTGTGGTGACACTACTTGTATGGAACCAAGTGTGTGGTTTTCACTGATCATAAAAGTCTACAACATATTTTGGATCAAAAGGAATTGAATATGAGACAAAGGAGATGGGTAGAGTTGCTGAGTGATTATGATTGTGAGATTCGTTACCACCTTGGTAAAGCGAATGTGGTAGATGATGCATTTAGTAGAAAGGAAAGAGATAATGTTGGGAATAAAATATAGGTCAGATCACCAAACGCTGATAAGAAGAAAGTCAATGCTGATAGATTGACTTTGGACGCTGATAGAAGTCAACGCTGACAGCCTTGAAGATTGACACTGATAGAATATCTTTTGTTTATTTGTTTCTTTATTTATGTGTGGTAAAGATAAGCACGACATTGTATTTTCTATTATTATCTTTACCTAGAATAGTTGATTCATAGCTTATTGTACAAGACTTCTTGTTCTATAAAAGAAGGTCTTTTAGGTTAAAGTCATATATCAGTTTTCATAGTATTCGCAAGTTAAAACCTTTCATTGTAATCAACACGATTATTCTAATACAAGTGAAAGTTTGTTTAACATCATTGTGTTTTAGATCAAGTGTTAATTCCGCATAACACTTTGTTACTTTATTCATAAGCAAAGGTTTCTCTACGTGTAGTACTTGATCTAATCTCGTATACACAAAGCTAATCGATCTAAGTTTGGGATCAACAAGTGGTATCAGAGCTTGTTGAGAAACTTTTGATCTTTAAGTAACGCAGAACCCTAAAACACCAAACCCTAAAAACCCTAAATTCTCAAAACCCTAAAAACACCATGTCTGGCACAAATCAACCTCCTGCTTTGCTTCAAAACAACTTCTCAAACCCTAGCATCAAAATTCCCATGTTTGATGCCAGGAACTTTGAACTTTGGAAGTCCAATTTTGAGCAATACATAGCTATTCATGACTACACTCTTTGGGAAATTATCGAATATGGGAACACATTCGATAAAGCAGCAAAGATTACTGCTGCTATTGAGGCAAGGTCAGCTATTCCTAATTGTCCAGAAGCTGATAAAGTGGAAAAGCCTGATGATGGGAGAGCGGTAGCTGTTGAAGACATAGCCAAGAAGAGGGTGGACATGAAAATTTTGAACATCTTGAAACATGCCCTAGGTCATGAGAATCAGCATAAGTACAAACGTTTTGATTCTGCAAAAGAGCTTTGGGAAGCTCTTGAAGTAGCACATGGTGGCAATGCTGACACAAAAGAAGAAAAGAAGAAGCAACTCTTGCATGAGTATGCTGTCTTTAAAGCTCAACCTAATGAGAATCTCAGCAGTGTGAGAAGTAGACTTCTTGACATCACAAGTCAACTTGCCTTCATGGGAAAATAGATTGATGACCCTGAATTGAATGCTACTTTTCTCAAAAGCCTTGGTGATGTATGGAAGATTGAGACAAGATCTATTCTTGTCAATAACACCCACAAGACTTCCAGGTTTGATGACATCTTCAACAAGTTAAGGCTGTTGGAGAATGAATGGCAATTGGAGAATGATAACAAATCTTCCAGCAGCAACATGGCCTTCTTTTCACAAAGTGAAGGCCAATTTGATTCCATGAACTTTTATGGACATTCAGCCTCTGGATCTCAAGGTGTCAGTGCTGGATGTCAATCTGTCAGCGCTGGATCATATCCTGTCAACGCTTTGTACTCAAGCGCTGACACACACAATCATGGCGCTGATAGAATTAAACCTGCTGGTTTTGATCTTGATACTGTGTGTGCCTTCATTGCTTCTTTGCCTAGTGATTCAAGGATCACTTATGAAGATCTTGAGCAGATAAGTGATGAACAATTAGAAGAGATGGATATAAAGTGGACTATGGCTCTTGTAAGTTTAAGAGCAAACAGGTTCAATAAAAGGTTCAAGAAGAAGATGACCTTTAATGCTAAGGACGTTGCTGGATTTGACAAGTCCAAGGTGGAGTGCTACAACTGTCATAGGATGGGGCACTTTATGAGGGAATGTAGATCTCCAAGGAGATCTGATGCTGGGAAGCCTTCTAGCCAAATGATTAAGAACCCAGATCCCAAGGCCATGGTTGCTGTTCAACAAATTGATGGTGTTGGAGAATGGGATTGGAGCTGGATGGCTAAGAATGAGGAAGAGGACAGAGCTTTGGTTGCTGAAGTTAAAGAAGAGCATGCTGAATATGCTCTCATGGCACACTCCTCCTCTTCATCAGATAATGAGGTATATGATGATGCTTTCTGTTCTAAGGGTTGTCGTTTAAATACTGAAAAATCAAAACAAGAGATAGTTAAGTTATTAGATGAAGCAAGTACTCTAAGGTGCAAATTATCTAACTATCAAATTGCTCTTACCCAAACAGAAAAGACAGTAACTGAGTATAAGAAAATGGAGTTTGATTTAAAGGATCAAATAAATATCTTAAAACATGAGTTACATCAGAGTAAGGATGTTCAAGATATAGTAAATAGGGTTAATCTTGATTTGATAGCTCAGTTAGAGGAGGCTAACAAAAACAAAGATAATGTGAGTCTTAAAATCCAGAGATTTGATAAGGCCACACAATCCCTAGGAGAGTGTGTTAGTAAACAAAGAGACTCTAAGGATATGAGTGGGATTGGGATAAATAACTATAATGTTGTTCCACCACCAGCTGGGGATTTCTATGGTGTCCAATCAAAGGACTTATCTTGGACTGGCTTGCCAGAATTCCAAGAGGAGGAGTTTATTCCTCCACCTAGAGTGACTTCCCCAGTTGAGGAATATCAGCAAAAGCTGACTGACCTAGAAGAGTGGAAGAAAGCAAACCACACTTTGTTTGTTAAGGGAGGGTTATTGTGTGAAAGTCCAAATGAGCCCACACCAAACATGATACCAATTGTGGAGTCCTATGATCCTAAACCTATTAAGATCACACACCCTACCACTGGCAAACCTGTTGACCTTGGCCCACAAAATGTTAGAAAACCTAGTGTTAAATATGCAGAGATGTATAGAAATTCTAGGTCACCAAAAAGCCAAGTAAGTAATCATGGAACAGGATTCTTTGCTTCTAGACCTAAGACTATGTCTAGAAAAGCTTGTTACACATGTGGTAGCTTCTCACATTTGGCCTACAAATGTGTCAACGCTGCCAATGTCAACGCTGATAGGAACCATTTCAGCGCTGACAAAAGTCAACATAGGTCAAACACTGTGAGACCCAATACCTTTGTGAACAAAAGTTCACAAGTTGTTAGACCAGCCCCATTCTTTTCTAGAGGGTCTAACACACAAGGCCTAAGACCTTTTCAAAAGTCAAATACTTGGTCAAATAGGCAATGGGTTCCTGTAGCAAACCCTAGGTTCAACGCTGATAAGAGCAATCGGGGCGCTGACAGGAGTAATTTCAGCGCTGATAGAAACACTGCTAAACCTAGGTATTTGCAGCCACAGGGAAATAGGTCTAAAGCTTCTACTAGCTTAACATGGAGACCAAAACAAGACCAGAACCCTAGATATATGGTTCATAACCCTAGATATACTGGTATTTCTATGACATGCAACAGGTTTCATTATATTTCTAAGGCATTGTCAACACCAATTGGGGTTAACTGGGAATTTCATTCAAACAGGGATGAAAATGGGGTTGTTATGAGAACCAAGTCTGTTCTTGTTGAACAACCAAATGAATCCAAGTCTTCCAAGGCTTGGGTTCCCAAAGAAAACTAATGTGTTTTCTTTATGTGCAGGGCATTCAGCAGAAGATCAATGACTATGGATACTGGGATAGTGGATGCTCAAGGCACATGACTGGAAAGGAAGACTATCTGACCAATTTCTCTCCTATTCAAGATGGTGATAAGGTATACTTTGGGGGTGGCTATGGCACAATCACAGGAAAAGGAACCCTTGTCACCAACAATCTAAGGTTTGATAATGTCTTCTTGGTGAAAGACCTGGATTATAACTTGTTTAGTGTATCACAAGTGTGTGATAACAAAAATAAGGTTCTTTTCACAGATACTGAGTGCTTGGTGTTAAGCAAAGATTATAAGCTCCCTGATGAGAAATACATAGATTTTAGAACACCAAGGCATAAAGACATATATAATGTGAATCTTAATGGAATTAAGATAAATAATAAAATGTCATGTCTGTATGCTAAGGCCTCAGTAGATGAAAGTAATCTTTGGCACAGGAGACTAGGGCACATAAACTTTAAGAATATTAATAGGCTTGTGAGGCTTGGTTTAGTTGATGGTTTGCCTGAAAAGGCTTTCCACAATGACCACTCTTGTGTTGCATGCCTTAAGGGCAAGCAGCACAAGGTCTCATTCAGGTCTAAACAGGTGCACTCTAGTTCTAAACCCCTTCACTTATTGCATATGGACCTCTTTGGTCCTACTAATATAGAGAGTTTGAAGGGTAAATCATACTGTTTTGTCATTACTGATGATTACTCCAGGTTCACATGGACTTTCTTTTTAGCTAAGAAAAGTGAAACTGCCCTAAGTCTAATTAATTTTATTACCCAGATAGAAAAGAAAAATGGTAATGAGGTCAAAATTATTAGAAGTGACAATGGGGGTGAGTTTAGAAATCAGTTATTAGATGATTTTTGTGCCAAGAAAGGGATTACTAGGCAGTTCAGCATAGCTAGAACTCCTCAGCAAAATGGAGTTGCTGAGAGGAAGAATAGGACCCTTATTGAAGCAGCCAGAACCATGTTGGCTGATGCCCACTTTCCTATAGCCTTTTGGGCTGAAGCTGTTAACACAGCTTGTTATGTTCAAAATAGGGCATTGGTCAACAAGATACATAATAAGACACCTTATGAATTACTTTGGGGAAGGAAGCCAAATATTGGTTTTCTGAAGCCTTTTGGTTGTCATGTAGTTGTGTTAGAAACTAGTGAGGCCCTAGGTAAATTTGATTCAAAAGGTGATGAAGGCTACTTCATGGGTTATTCAGTGCAGAGTAAAGGATATAGGGTTTACATTAAAAAGGAAAAACGTATACTTGAAAAGGTACATGTTAGGTTTTTAGAAAGTAAACCTAGTGATCCTGAGAGTGGTCCAAATTGGTTGTTTGACTTAGAACCTTTGTCTAGAGCTTTAAATTATATGCCTGTTACTGATCCAGACATTGTGAAGGTAACTTCGAGTGTTTTGGAAAAGAGAATTGGTAATGTTTCAGGTATACAGGTTGCTAAGGAGGATGGACCACCAGCAGTTATATCATCTCCCACACAAGAATTTGTTACACTTCCTATATGGACAGATGAGTATTATGCTGCTGCTACTGCTGCAAGGAAAGATAATGGTGGTGTTCAGATACCACCAACTACAAACATGCATGATTCTTCAAGCGCTGACAAAGGGAAATCAAGCGCTGACACGACCAATTCAGACGCTGATGGCTCCAACGCTGACAACACCAATTCAGGCGTTGTTAGCCCAAACGCTGACATACAAGGATCAGACTTTGGAGACACCTTTACACAGCTTTTCTCTTCTCATTTTGAACAGGGTGGACCTTCCAATATCCATGAAGAGATTCCTGTTGATGAAGAAGAAACTGAAGAAGATATTGGCAACATGGAGCGTGAAATTGAGGACACCAGACTTTTTGAAGGAGGAGTTCTCACTTCCACAGCTAAAGATCACCCCACATCTCAAATCATTGGTGATGTTATGGCTCCAGTTCAGACAAGAAGATCCCATCAAGGTCTTGGTGGATTTATTGCCAATATACACAAGAAGGTTGATACCCCTCTTGTACAAGCATGTTTGTTTGCCTGTTTTCTGTCACAGGAAGAACCCAAGAAAATTTTTGATGCTCTCAAGGAACCAAGTTGGGTGGAAGCAATGCAGGATGAGCTTCACCAATTTGCTATACAGGATGTTTGGGAGCTGGTTGATTGTCCTAGATATGTGAGACCAATTGGGACAAGATGGGTTCTAAGGAACAAGAAAGATGAAAGAGGCATTGTGGTCAGAAACAAGGCACGTTTGGTAGCTCAGGGTTATACACAAGAGGAAGGAATTGATTATGAAGAAGTTTTTGCACCAGTTGCAAGAATTGAAGCTATAAGAATTTTTCTAGCTTATGCCTCTTGTATGAATTTTACTGTTTACCAGATGGATGTGAAGAGTGCTTTCCTCTATGGGACAATTGTTGAGGAAGTTTATGTAATGCAGCCTCCTGGTTTTGAAGATCCTGAGAATCCAGACAAGGTTTATAGAGTAAAGAAGGCAATGTATGGCCTTCATCAAGCCCCAAGAGCATGGTATGGTACATTGTCCACCTACTTGGTGGAAAATGGTTTCAAGAGGGGCACCATAGATCAGACACTGTTTACAAAGAAGAAAGGAAAACATGTGTTGCTTGTGCAGGTCTATGTAGATGACATCATTTTTGGCTCCACTGATCCAAAAATGAGTGAGGAATTTTCCAAGCTCATGACAGATAAATTCAAGATGAGTGCAATGGGTGAGATGAACTTCTTTCTAGGTTTACAAGTTCAGCAGAAAGAAGATGGTATCTTCATCTCCCAGGACAAGTATGTAGCTGAAATCTTGAAGAAATATGGTTTTTCTCCACATGAGAAGGAGGCTTCTACTCCTATGGACAGACAACATCCCTGGGGAAAACTTGGAGCTGGAAAGGATGTGGATGTTAGGCACTATAGATCAATGATTGGTTCATTGATGTATCTTACAGCCTCAAGACCTGACATCATGTTTGCTGTGTGTGCATGTGCACGCCATCAAGTGACTCCCAAAGAATGTCACCTTTTTGCTGTGAAGAGAATTTTTAGGTACTTGAGATGTTATCCAGATCTTGGATTATGGTACCCAAAGGATTCTCCATTGGACCTTATTGCTTATTCAGACAGTGATTATGGAGGTGACAAGTTTGATAGGAAATCCACAACTGGTGGATGCCAATTTCTTGGGAGCAGATTAATATCTTGGCAATGCAAGAAACAAACAGTGGTGGCAAACTCTACAACTGAAGCAGAATATGTGGCTGCAGCTGCTTGTTGTGGACAAGTCTTATGGATTCAGAACCAGCTGTTGGATTATGGGTATAATTTTATGCATACCAAGATTTTTGTAGACAATAACAGTACTTTATGCATTATTAAAAATCCTGTACATCATTCTAAAACCAAACACATAGAAATTAGACATCATTTTATAAAAGATTGCTTTGAGAAAGGTTTAATTCAACCAGATAGGGTAGATACTGAAGATAATGTAGCTGATTTATTAACTAAACCTTTTGATGCTGGAAGATTTCAATATTTGGTAACAAATATTGGAATGGTTAATCTCACTTAATATGTGTTTTGGAATATTTTTGTAAAAGTATGTACAGGATAATGCATTGTTATTGGTCTTTGTGATGATTTAGATTTTCCACATTCTTTTTCTAACACTGACAAAGGTAAATACAACGCTGTCAAGTGTTATTTTGCCGTTGTTGGAGATATTATGGTCTAACGCTGACAAGAGTTCCTTCAACGCTGATAAGTGTTGTCGGGACGCTGTTAGCAACAAATGTTAGTTTTGTGGTTTTATCTAAATGTGCAGGAAATGGTAACTTTATGCCATTGGATACAGAGTTGCTTATGGATCTTTGAAGAGCTATTTGGACATGTTTTGTTTATGGATGATGGTTGGAATATTTATATTCCTATCTTGACATAAATTTTTAATGTTCATATATATATTTTAAGAACTCATGTATCATAGTTTGAGGGGAGGTTTAAGGAACCTTTAGGACTCTTGGGTATTCTTAGAATACTCTCATCACAATTCTAGATTGTGTCCACAGGTGAGTATGGGTTAGTTTTACTAAACCATGAGGCACTGTAGCATGCATAGTATATCAACTTTGCATGCTGCCAAGACATTTTTGACTTAGAATTGGTTATGGTCTGATGGGAGACTTGGGAATACTTTGGATATGGGTTTACCTGGGAGTTACAAAGAATTTTATGAAATAACTTTGTTGGTAAGTATTTTGGTTAGCAAGGGACTCTAGAGGACATTTGTGTCTATCTTGCTTATGCAAGTGTGTGTAAATGGACAGTGCTTGCCGCCCAGTAATTATTATCAACTTGTAAGATATTTCCCTTAGGATAAATTACTTTGTTAAGGTCTTTTTTCTTTTTAAATATTTTTATTTTTACTTTTTAGACGCTGACAAGTTTTTCTCCAAACGCTGTTACGTCCAATTGTGACGCTGACAAGGCTTTAGGCAAACGCTGACAAGAAAATATAGCCGTTGGGCGCTGATGGGCTATTTTTGACCGTTGACACCTAGTGGGCCCTACCCAGTTGTTATTTTTTGACTAATCTTTGGCCGTAATTTTGGGGAGAAGTTACTTTTAATTAATGCATGAGATAAGTTATATTTGATTCAAGATTTTCATGATTGCTCTTTGAATATAACCGCCTCATTTTTGACCAATCAAAATCATGCATCTCTCCTATAAATTTGGCTAATCTTTTTATTCTGGGTATTCATATTTTCTTGTCTAACACTTTTCCTCCTAGATTTTTCCCATATCATATAACCTAAACAGCTTTAAATCATGGCACCCAAATTCAACTCAAAGAATTTAACATTGGAGTTCAAGAGCCAACACAATATGATCGCTTACTTGACTGCTGATGATGCTTTATTTCCTCAGTATTCACAGATGGTGGCATTTTTAAATGCATCTTCATTGAGGTATGCACTTTCTCATACACCATTAGTCCCTGTCGCACACATTAGACAGTTTTGGAACAATGTTAGTTCCACAACAACTAATGGAGTGACCACATTAACATCTACTGTTCATGGAAGAACATGGGTGGTCACTGAAGCTTTGGTTCGCCAAGCTTTGCGTCTTGATGACGCTGATGGTGTGACTACTCTTGCCATAGCAACAATAGAACAGGGTCTTAGGGAATTGGGTTATCCTATTCCTGCTGATGTCACTTTAAATAAATATCATAAGCAGGAATTTCCCTCTGACTGGAAATATTTGATACATGTCCTTTTACAATGCTTAAGTCCAAAATGTACTTCTTTTAATGAGATAAACAGGTCAATTGCAAGTGCTTTGGTTTGTATAACACGTGGGCTTAAGTATAATTTTTCAAAAATGATTTTTGAAGGGATGTGTAAAAACAAGGGAAGTAAAATGACTTTGGCTTACCCTAGATTTTTGCAAATGGTCTTTGATTTACAAGAATATTGTTCTAGGGATCATGACACTTTTTATGAGATCCCTAAACAACAGAAAACCATTTTTGCTAAAATGAGCTCCACAAACGACCCCATACCTCTTACCCAACCCATGCTTGAAGTAATTCAGGCTGCTCAACCACAACCAGACCCACAACCAGACCCTGAACCCCAACTTGAGCCTATTCATGATCCATCACCTTCACCAGAAAACATGGACATTGACCAACCCAGCGCTGACACTCAAAATGTGGGCGCTGACACAGCCAATCCCAACACTGATACACTCCCTGAACAATCCCAAACACCCCTTAATCAACCCACACCCACACAATCTACTTCATCTTCTACCCCATTACAATCTAGGTTGACTAAACGCCAAAGGGTCACTGGAGTGTTCTCCTCTGGTGATCCTAGCCTTGTAGCAGAGAGAACCACCTCCACAAGTGTGGCTGGTGAAATGGGTGAGGCTGGGGCTATTGACACAGGCTTAGAAGCTGGTCAAGACAGTCCTAACATCATTAAGACCTCATCCATGCCCCATGATCCTATTTTGGGAGGTCCAATCCCCATTCTAGCTGAGGGCAGATTGGAACCTATGAGCATAATTGAATTGACGGCGGCTGTCATTAGCTTGCAAAAGCAAAATGTCAGTCTTGTACAAACTGTCAACAAACAGGGACAAGAACTCCAAGCTTTGAGGGAGAGAGTAACTGTTTTGGAGAATCCCAGTAGCAGGAGTCTAATGGAGGAATCTTCCAAAGGGGAGGAAAAAGAGGATGAGGAGGATGAGTTGATTCACACAGCTAGTGAAAAGAGTTCAGAAAAGAGTTCACAATTTAGTGAATCTTTGCAGATTGCTGAAGCTCTCACCAACTTGAAGAAGCACCCAGTTGTTGATACATCCAAGGTGACACCAAAGAACTTGGAAGGGTCTTTCAAAGAAACATTGGGCGCTGATACAGGTTTGGACGCTGACACATCCAGCGCTGATAAAAGTAATCGTGGCGCTGACAAAGTTGCAGGTAGTGTTGATGTATTCCAGCCATCAACAATTATCAAAGATGTGTCCACACAGGTTTCTTCTTCTACTTTACCAATTATTGATCCAAAAGACAAAGGTAAAGGTATTTTGATTGAAGAAGATGTTCCAAAGAAAGATGCAGCACAAATAGCATTTGATGAACAGTTGGCTGCACAACTTGTGGAAAGAGATTTGAGGAGGAGTAGAAGATCACCATTTGTTGTTTCTGAAAGTGAGGAAGAAAGTGGTGATGGAAAAGATGATGATAGCTCAGATTCAAGCATTCAAATTATTGAAGATCCAGAAAGGCTTGAATATGGGGATGAGCTAGCAAAGGAAAGGTTGAGTGAGTTGAAGAATCAGGTTGATTGGGACCTACCAGAAATCACCAGAATGTACCATGCTTGGGAAGAACAGGTGATGGACAACCCAGGTATGAGTTTATCAGATCAAATTTGGGGGTTGGAAGTTCTTCTTAGGGTACAAGAAGACATAAAGGTGATTATGAGATTTAATGCACAAGAGGTCAAGACCTGGCTCAAAAGAGATAGAAGGCAGTTGTACTATAAGTTGCTTAGATGTCATCAGCCTAATTGGACATCAAAGAAGTTGCTGGCCTTGTCTTTTGAGGAGTTAGAGTATAGGGCACATCCTATTTGGAGGAAGGTGCAAGAACAGAATGTCTACCAATTTCTTTCAGAAGAAAGAAAACAAGAGCTTGCAGAAGAGATGCAGATTCAAAAGGAAATAAGGATTGCTCAAAGACCAGTGAAGAAAGGAGATCCTTTTCAATTTCCTAAAGACATGGATGTGTATTTTCCAACTGAAGGTGTTATAAGGAAGCATCTCAAGCTTTCTCCCTTGGAAGCTTCAGACTTGGTAAATGTGATACCTCTAGATGACAAAAATCCAATCATCAGTTTTGATGAAGATGAGTGTGGATTTTGGAAGGTTGGACGATTTGGAAAGGAGGTACATACTTTCACTTCAGTTATTTCTATATTTGCAAGCATAGACAGGGAAGACTTGGTGCATCTATGGAGGTTAATAGAGGCCAAGTATACAGCTGAAGCACCTACTTCAGCTAATGGAATAAGACTTTGGAACACATTTATGACTTTGTGTGGTCCAAAAGAAGCAGATCCTACCATTTGGAAGGATCTTGAAGATGATCTCAGTAATCTTCATTGGAGGCTATATTCTACTTGTGGTGTATTTCATATGAGCTCTACAAAGTTTTCAGAATATTTGCTTGTGGATGCTGACTATTTCTTGTCCAAAGAAGTATTGGAGAAGATGCTAGAGACACCCTTGGAGATTGATTATACGAGTGATGTGGCCAAGGACTTGATCAGATATGTTTATCACCAACATAAGAAGTTATTGAAAGATTCCTCCTAAGCCTTTAGTTTTTATTCAGAAACTTGATCATTGGAATGGATATCAAGTTTAGGGGAGGATTGTTGGGAATAAAATATAGGTCAGATCACCAAACGCTGATAAGAAGAAAGTCAACGCTGATAGATTGACTTTGGACGCTGATAGAAGTCAACGCTGACAGCCTTGAAGATTGACACTGATAGAATATCTTTTGTTTATTTGTTTCTTTATTTATGTGTGGTAAAGATAAGCACGACATTGTATTTTCTATTATTATCTTTACCTAGAATAGTTGATTCATAGCTTATTGTACAAGACTTCTTGTTCTATAAAAGAAGGTCTTTTAGGTTAAAGTCATATATCAGTTTTCATAGTATTCGCAAGTTAAAACCTTTCATTGTAATCAACACGATTATTCTAATACAAGTGAAAGTTTGTTTAACATCATTGTGTTTTAGATCAAGTGTTAATTCCGCATAACACTTTGTTACTTTATTCATAAGCAAAGGTTTCTCTACGTGTAGTACTTGATCTAATCTCGTATACACAAAGCTAATCGATCTAAGTTTGGGATCAACAGATAAGTCTTTAAGAGTTAGAGCTTTGGCAATGATGGAAAGTATTGATTTGACATAGATGATATTGAAAGCCCAAGCTAATGGTTTGAAGGAAGGAAATATTGAGGAAAAAATTTGGGAAGAATGTTGAAACCGTTGTTTGTAGTAAGGTCGAATGGATTGAGATATTTTGGGAATAGGATTTGGTTACCATTGTGTTCGTCTAAGGAAGGTGCTTTAGGAGTGCGAGATATAGTGATGAATGAATCTCATAAGTCAAAGTATTCAATACATACTGGATAGGACAAGATGTATCAAGATCTAAAGAAAGTGTATTGATGGCCGAATATGAAGGCAGATGATAGGTGTGAAAACACCCATCCTTTTACCACTTATTTCTGGCTAAAATGAGACCAAAACGCGTATTTAATATCATTTGTTTGGAATTATGCGTGGTTTTTTTGTTTATTGTGTTTTCAGAGCCAATCGGATGGATATTGGAGAAAACATGGGATTGCACGGGTTTTATCGAAGAAAAAGATTCAAGACGAAGTCTATTGTCCAAGAGATGCAAAAGATTTGAAGTCAATGGGCCTATTTGAAAATTTATAGAAGAAAAGGACCAAAGATGGAAGATTTACATATGTCGAAGAACTCAAGTCTATTAATCGAAGAAATTTTAAGACGAGTTGAATTTATTCGTCGACAAATCCCGAATCAGAATAAAAAACGTCGACTTTACTGAAAAGACGAGAAGACGAATATAAAGAAGAAATCCCACTCACCAACCACTCACAAGGACTATATATAGTGGCCTATTCACACTTTGGAGCCAGCTTTTATTTTTTCCTTCTTTTTTCTTTCTAGTTCGTAGGTCACCAACACCATTAGGGTGTTTGGTGATTTTTATTGTTTTTGAATCCTTCACAAATTTGTAAGTTTTAATCTTCCATTTAGTTTGTTTAACATTAAGCTTTCAATACCATCTTCCTTTGATCTTGTTCATCTTGTTCTTATTGATTTAAAGTTTTCAAGTTTTATTTGGTTGATTTGATCTTCAAAAGTTAGTGGTTTTGTGTTTTTATTGTTGGGATTTGATGATTATGGTTAGTAAATGATTATTGGTTAGTTTGGTTTAAATCTTTTGGTTTATTTGATTAAAAATCGTTTTGTCAAACTTTCTCTGTTTCTTTACTGTTCTTCACGAACCCAGATTCCGAATCAAAGTCAACATTCCGGATCAGTTAGAATATTCCGAATCAAAGTTTTACTTTTTATTCCGGATCGACTGGATATTCCGGATCAACCGGATATTCCGGATCAGTCATTTTGTGTCAAACATTCCGGATCAACACCTTTTATTCCGGATCATATTTTTATTCCGAATCAAGTTATTTTCCATATTATTCCGGATCAAACCTTATTCCGAATCAACCTTCATATTCCGGATCACATTTTATTCCGGATAGAATTTTATTCCGGATCACCTTACATTCCGAATCAAGCAATTCCTTTCATTTATTCCGAATCAAATTTATTCCGGATCAACACCTTTTATTCCGGATCACATTTTTATTCCGAATCAAGGTTTTTAAGAGAATATTCCGAATCAAGCTTTTATCTTAGATATTCCGGATCAAGCATACATTCCGAATCAAGCAATTTTTCAGTAAGGTTATTCTACTGTTTAATCGTTTAATTGTTTAACTTTAATTCAAGTTTTATTTCATTAACTGTTTTTGGTTTAAATCTTTATTTACTTCACACATTTACCTTTTTAATAGAATAGAAAACCAAACCCTTTTTAGTAACCAAGAACAACTATTCTACTTTGAACCGTGATCGATTCGAGAAGATACCGAGAATTAAATTGAACCCCATGCAAAACCTAGTATCAGCAGATATAGCCCAGTATGTTAATAAGTGTTTAACTTATGCGAAAGTGAAGGCTGAACATAAGAATCCGTCTGGATTATTAGTGCAACCTGAAATTCCTGAGTGGAAATGGGAGAAGATTACTATGGATTTTGTGACAGGTTTGCCAAGGACATATAGTGGTTGTGATATGATATGGGTGATTGTAGATAGATTGACTAAGTCTGCTCACTTTTTACCAATGAAGAAGACGGATAGTATGGAGAGACTGACGACAGTGTATGTGAAGGAGATTGATTGTCGACATGGTGTGCCTTTGTCTATAATTTCAGATCTTGATAGTAGATTTACTTCAGAGTTTTGGAAATCTCTGCAGAAAGCAATGGCAACGGAGTTAAGTTTGAGTAGAGCATATCATCCGGAGACTAATGGAAAAAGTGAAAGAACGATTCAAACGTTAGAGGATATGCTTAGAGCGTGTTTGATTGACTTTGGAAATAGTTGGGATAAGCATTTGCCGTTGGTTGAATTCTCGTATAATAATAGTTATCATGCTAGTATTAAAGCCGCACCATTTGAAGCTTTGTTTGGACGTAAGTGTAGATCTCCAGTTTGTTGGAGTGATGTAGGAGAGATTCAACTAACTGGACCTGAAATGATATTTGAGACAACTGAAAAGATTGTGCAAATTAAGAAGCGTTTGTTATCTGCCAGAAGTAGACAAAAGAGTTATGCTGATAACAGAACGAAACCGTTAGAATTTGAAGTAGGAGACATGGTTATGCTGAAAGTATCTCCATGGAAGGGAGTTATTCGTTTTGGAAAAAGAGGAAAGTTGAGCCCGAGATACATTGGACCATTTAAGATTATCCAAAGGATTGGATTGGTTGCTTATAAGTTAGAATTTCCTGATGAGCTTAAGGCTATTCATAACACTTTTCATGTGTCTAATCTGAAGAAGTGTTTAGCTGAAAGGGATTTGGTAATTTCATTGGAGGAAATTCAACTTGATGATAAGTTGCATTTAATAGAGGAACCTGTAAAAATTATGGACAGAGAAGTTAAGAAATTGAAGCATAGTAGGATTCCGATTGTGAAAGTGAGATGGAATTCTAGACGTGGACCAGAGTTTACTTGGGAACGTGAGGACTTCTTTAAGGATAAGTATCCTCATTTGTTTATAGGGGATTAAGCGCCGAGGACGTCGCTCTTTTTAAGAAGGAGGGGATGTGTTAACCTGAAACTGAGGTCATTGCTTAATCTTACTTTATAAATGTTTTTGAAATTTTTGATGAGTTTGAATGATTTTTATTTTTGGAGGTTTAAGTTTAATCGGATGTTAGGAGACTTATATTATATATTTTATAAGTATAAGGAGTATTAGCAAGCGTGATGTCGATGGATGCCTAAAATTTTACGTTTTATTGTCGGTTGTTCGATGTTTGTCATTTTTGATGTTTTCTTTTAAATGACGTGCTAAGTCGAGTCAGGAGACGATATTATTATATTTGAGGTACGTTTTAACTTTTTTAAAAGTATTTTTATGGAACCCGATGCCCGTGAATATTTTCAAAATAGACTAATAGTCATTTCCTACATTTTAGCTAACTATTTTCACTTTAGACCACAACTATTGCAAATTGACAACAATGGTCCCTCCACCACCATATATAAGCTTCGTTTTCCACCTAACTACACATAGTTACAAGTAAACACCAAAAATCTTTTCCGCTCTCTTTATTTTTATTCAAGCCATCACCCCTAGCTATATAAAACAATTTTCATCAAATTTCTACTTAGATCTAATCCAAACTAACACAAGACCCATTCTTAGAATTTTAAGGAGATCATTTTGATACTAATTTTGGGTACATGCATGATGTTTTATTTTTTACGGTTGGTAGGTCAAAACCATGCCCATGCATGTGATTTTTGTAATGATCAAAAGGTTTTCATGTTAAAGTTTTGTTAAAAACTTGATTTTGATTTTGGTTTTTTGATTTTGATGATGGTACAAGTGTTATGGTTGAGATATGTTAGTATTAGGGTTATGGGATGATCATAACTATGGTTGGTTTTAGCTAAAAACATAATTTCATGCAAGTTTTAGAAGGGTGATTTAGATCAGTGGGAAAAGGTGAATTTTTGGGTACCTTATGACTTTATTTAGGCTTAACTAATTGCATAGGGTTGTATAGAATTCAATTAGCTTCGATTTGATATAAAGTAGAGCTTCTAGCTCCAAACGAGCGAGAAGTTATGATGTTTTGATTATTCGTGTACCGGGAGACGAGTATCGCCACGACATATAGTTGTTGTCGATATTTGGATCGAATCTCGGGGACTATAGATTGAGTTTTGAAATGAGTCATATACTAATGAAGAAGTGTAAACCCTAGAGGTTGAGTCTAATTTCAAACCTAAGTGTTGGTTTTGTAGATGGAGTCGTTTATAGAAGTTAAAAACGGTTGTATGAGTCGATGACGTAAAACTGTCCGGTTTTTGTAGTTCGAAGATGAGTCGGGTAAGGAACTTTAAAAGTAAATTCATTTGATAAACTTGTTAGAGTACTTTCTATAGATAGTAAGTTAGTTCCTCGAGTCGTGTTGGGTCTAGTAGATGTAGATCTTGCAGCCTGTCAGGACCGGTGAATGACTTCTGTAATCACAAGTCAAATCACAAAGAGACTCTATACACAATATGAATGTAGAATATAAATATAAACAAGAGAAACAGAATAACTATAAAGACTTGATCCTTTCTAAGGATTTCTAATATTGATAAAGACTAGAACTACGTTTTGTAAAGGTGTCTCTAACCCTTCTGCCTAAGGTTCCTTTTATACTACAAGGAAACCCTAATACAGCATACAAGAAAACGTGTAAAACTGATATGCATATCTTCTCCTAATATAACTCATGCATATCCTAACAGAATATTAAGTAAATAATAAAGTTTGACTTCGACTAGGACCAGGAGCAGGACTTGCTCCTACTACGACTAGGACCAGGAGGAACTACATACCTCCTAGTCTACCTATTACATATAACTATTACAATGGTCCTAACAATCCTCCCCTAAACTTGAATTTGACCTGTTGAGTTCAAGTTTCCTGGAAAACGTGCAAAGAAAGCCCGAGGATTGTATCAGCAAAACAAATAGCAGCATCAACAAGATAAGAATCAGAAGAACAGCCGCATGAAACACTAGAAGCTTCTCCAAAGCTTGTAACAAATCAGCATCAGGTTGGATCTTTCAGCAACATGAGCAGATTTGATAAGCCTTTACCAAGTAGCTGCTCGCTCTTGGGCTAGCTAGTCATTCTGGTGGAATAAGCATCACCCTGGGAGACTAGAACCCAGCCCAACTCTTAGAACGTGAATCAATGGTGAGTGGGAGTACCCTAATGATTTTAGGCAAACCATCACAGCCGTCAACGGATTTGATGCGTCTTTACCAGAAGCCGTACCCCTCTGGACTCGCCAACTCTTAGCAATAAAGCATCGGTGAGTTGAACACCCTATAGCTTTAAGCAAGCTATTACAGCTATCAACGGATTTGATAAGATCTTTACCAAGAGCCGTACCCCCTTGGATTAGCCACTTTTTAGTCCAATACTATGGCAAGTGAAAACCATCCAGTTTTAGGTAACCTGGCAACCATCAACGGATTTGATAATCGCACCAGGAGCCGTACCCTCAAGGTGAATCAACTTTTTCTTGTCGATTAGACATGGTAAGTTGAGAACCATTTGTTGTGTGGACCACGTCCAACACCAAGTGAAACCAAGTACCAAAACAAACTCAAACCAGGAACCACATTTTGAACCAGCCAAGGGATATTATGTACAAGTATAAAAGCTAAACTGTGTTAAAGTATAAGCAGATATTATATAAAAAGTATTTTTTTTTTTTAATTAGTTTGTGTGATTTGTTTGTTGTTTTTGTTTTTTTTTTTTTTTTAAACTATAAAGAATAAAAGTCACCAATCACTATACATATTGGTGAAAAGAATCAAAATAAGAACAAAAATGCAAAGTATAAACACTTACAACCCAATCACCTTACACACCAGAAGCTGCCCTCTTATCCGCTAGCAGCCGTGCTTGAATACCCTCCACCAAAGAGGTAGCCATACTTGACTCATTCCCAAAAGGAGCAGTAGAAATCTGCAAGTGACTTGCCAACATGGCTTCCATGGAAGAAATAGTCAAAGGATACACAACATCCGTCAACATAAACACCACATGACCAGAACCTAACTCCAACACATGAACTCCACATCCAGCATAAAGCTTCCAGCGAATAATCTCTTATTGCATTTGATCCTTCCATACGCCCAAAGGAGTAGCAGATGGAGGAGGATCCAACATAAGCTTGAGATCGGCCCAAAGACGGATACCAGGCCAGGAAGAAACCGCCATGGGGTTAAACGGCATACTGGAATCAACAAGCCCAAACAACGCCATAAGATCCATACGGTCAGCCCACGATAACACACCCTGCAAACCCGTGACCATGCGCACAGTCCCATCACTCAAAGTTATCTGATGGGAGACGCCACCAGGAAGTGTTGTAGACCTCTCAACCGTATAACCCGTAATACTTCCATTGCCCAAGGGTAAGTCAGAATCGCTATCCGAAGCTGCATCAATTAAGTTCTCAGGATCACGTTTCTCAAAAGGAACTGATTTACCGCGGCGAACACGACGAGTAAGTTTCTGGCGAGTGGAATGTCGAGGCGTGGGGGCCGAAGGAGTGGATTCAACCTTCACCGGAACTTCAGCAACAGCAGGAGAAGCAGTAGAAGTAGACTCATGAACATGTCCACCCAAAGAACCACTAGGTGCTGCATCAGAAGTAGGATTAGGTTGTGTTGCAGGAACTTGTGGTGATGAAGATGGCACATCAGATGAAGCAGCAGTAGGTATGGTGGGATCAACAAAAGCACTTGCAGGAACATGGGTAGTGGTTGGAGTAACAGTTGTGGTGGTGGAAGCATGAGTGGTGGTGGTCGTAACAAAGATGGTAGTAGCAGGACTAGCAGTAGAACCAATAGGGGCAACCAAGGGTGTAGTAGAAGGACCAACAGAAATAGCACCAGAACCAGAAGGACTACCATCAGAACCAAGAGTAGGTACAGACGAAGGACCAGCAGAATCAGCAGGCATAGAAGCAGTCACACCACGAGGATGGTAAATAAACCTCTCCGGAATAGGTTGACTCGCACGCCTCACCATATTTTCATAAAGTTTCTTGAGCTCATCAAAAGTCAAAGCCCGCACCCGAGCCCAAGTCCACGGAGCATTGAAATGAGCAGCAGATTGATATTTGACATAACGTTGCATCTGCTGGCGCTGCTCAGTCTGAGAAAGAGGTCTATTCCTACGATGTTTCTTGAGTTCTTCAGCAAGAGTCAATTGATGCTTACGCATCATTACCATAGCACGCGGAATACATATGTGTTCATCAACATCATCACCCAACAGATCTTTAAACTGAGCATAATCCCGAGTGAGAACAGTCAACACTTGCATCCATTCACCATCAGTCCAGTGCATAGCATCATGCTGAATTTGCGCACGTCTTCGCTCACGAAGCTCTTCCTCAGCAGCTTTATCCTCCTCATCAATCTCAGCCTGAACCTGACGAGCAGCCTCTTCACCAAGCCTGTCTTCTTCAAGCTGTCGACGAGAGCGCTTGCGGGTGGGAGATGGAGAATCAGTCATTGGAGCTTTTCCCTTCGGATCATTAGAGGGACCAGCATGAGAACCAGCAACAGCATCAGAATCACCACCCATAGAAGGGGGAATAGCACTAGATGAAGGAGCATTGGAGGACATTGGAGGACCGGGCAGATCATCATAAACTTTATCAGCAAAGGCAGCCTTTGCCAGCAACGTCAAGCCATCCTCAACATTCTCCGGACCCTCATCCTCAGAATCTGAAAGAACCACATGCTTCTTTCGACGATGCTGTTGATTCTCCAATACCTTTATACGATCGGCCAGAGGAAGAACAAACTCCCTTGTGAGCTTCCGATGTTGGTTCAAGTCAGCTTCCAAACAAAGCATCCTCTCATGGTACCTGTGCATAAGATCTAGCAAAGATGTCAGTGTAGTAGGCTCCTCCGCCTGCCCACCAAGAGAACTTGGTTCAGGGAAAGCATCACGGGAGTCCGAAGCAACATTGGGGTCAACCTGTGGAGAACTAGCAGCAAAGGGGATATCAGTCGAGTGTGGGGCAGGGCTAGGAGGTGGAGTCTCCACAAATGGAGACTGGTGTGGAACGGAGGAAGGACCAGCCTTGGAAGGGGATGGTTTTTCAACCACCACCTCCTCAACTAGCTCCTCCTCTACCACAGGAATGTCACCACCAGTAGGAGCCTCCTCCTCCTCCATGGGGTCATCATCCAACACAACCAACTCAGGAGCCTCCTCCTCCTGACCTATAGGACCCTGAGCCAACCCCATCATGGCTTGAGTCAGTGGCCTCCAATCCCCAGTAAACCCATTCATCATATTGTAATACACTTTCGCTGTTAGTTTAGATGGTACATGCTCAGCCCTATCACGTGGAATGCACACAAGTATTTGTTGAATAAACCTAGGGTACATAAGAAATTTCTTCCTAGAACCAGCAGTTGACAAATTACTAGCCATCCCCTCAAATAAATAATGGGAAAAGTTAAACACTCTACCCTGGGCTAAACATATAAGACCAGTAGCCAAAGGAGTAGGGAACGCATCCCAACTCCCCGACTTGGGACTCAGACAATGGATTAAATAGTGAACCAGAAGCTTCCACTGAGGGGAAAACCTATTCTTTTGGAAGTTAAACTTCCCCCCATGTTCATAACCTATGGCAGCCATACCCTCTAATACTTCCGAATTGGGAAGTGACACAACACCCCCCTCATCCTGAAGATGAAGAGAAGAGCGAATAGACGCTTCAGTGACCACATAAGCACGACCATCTATGGTAGCATGGAGTGCTCGTGGACGTCCAACCACATTCACAAGCTCAGCAGACGCCCAAAATTGACGTACCACACTATCATATATGGTAGGACAAACAGTAAATGCAAACCTTAAGTTTGAAGCTTCAATAAACTCCAAGATATCAGCAAAATGTTCACGATTAGGACCATCACCCAGAAAAGCAACCCGATTATGAGCAGGTTGATAAGCAAGAGCAGCCATGGATCTTGATGAATGGATTGAAGAAGGATTTGGATTGGAATGAGAGGAGTAGAAGCGGTTTTTGTGTGTGTTTTAATTGTAATGAGTGTATGTTGACCATATAGGAAGAAAATAGTAACTGTTCATTGACCCCTATTAATGGGGGGTTGCCCTTTCAAATTAAGCCATAATGGCATACTAACCACTTGCCCTTTTTAACATAATAACTTACCCCCAATTTATTTGGTGAATTCAAACTTGTAAATATCAGTAATGGAAACTTTGACCAAAAGTCAAAGTGCACCATAGTCGGACCAGGAGCAAACCGTGATTAATAAAGGACAAAAGGAATGAACAGTAGCCAGACCAGTACCAGTACCAAGAGTCACACACCAATAGACATGGAAGGATTTTAAACCACTAGAAAGCAACCAAGCATAACTAGAAGCTGACCAAAGAGGACCAGAAGCCAGTCATATAAGGCCATATCCACCAGTAGAGAGCAAAAATCCTCCATCAGAAGCACCACACACCATCATAACCAAGAAATTATGTTGTTATATACTATGAATACGTTAGACTGACCTAATATATACACCAAGCCTCCCCTTAGGCTTTGCCTCCCCTCAATCCTAGACCTCACGGATTGACCATCCCAATATGAACCACCAAGTGGTTAAACCGAGGACCATCAAAAGCTTTAGTCAGCAAATCAGCAACATTGTCATCCGTATGAACTTTAAGAACCTGTATCAGCTTCTTCTCATTTGCATCGCGTATAAAGTGATGCCGAATCTCAATATGTTTCGTCCGCTGATGAAAGACAGGATTCTTCACAATACAAATAGTGCTTTGATTGTCAATAAAAATTTTGGTATTCATAAAATTGAACCCATAGTCCAACATCTGATTTTGGATCCATAAAACTTGACCACAACAACTAGCAGCAGCTACATATTCAGCTTCTGTGGAAGAAGTAGCTACGATTGTCTGTTTCTTACATTGCCATGAAATAAGCCGACGACCCAAAAATTGACAACCACCAGTAGTAGACTTCCTATCATTATTAGCACCAGCATAATCACTATCACTGTAAGCTTCAAGAACAAAGGGAGATTCTCTAGGATACCATAGACCCAATTTAGGTTGAGCCTTGATATACTTGAAAATCTTCTTCACTGCATTTAAGTTCGAAACCGTTGGAGTCACCTGGTGTCTAGAACAAGCACTTACTGCAAACATAATGTCAGGACGTGATGCAGTCAAATACATGAGAGAGCCAATCATAGACCTGTACATATGAACATTTACCGGTGGATCGGGCTCATTCTTAAGTTTGATTTTAGCAACTTCATAAGGAGTTGCTGCTGGTCTAAGAGGATCCATGTCAAACTTCTGAAGAATCTCATGAACATACTTGTCTTGACTGATGAAAATCCCATCCGATTGTTGCTTGACCTGAAGACCAAGGAAAAACGACAGTTCTCCCATAGCACTCATCTGAAATTCGCCTTTCATCAAATGTTCAAACTCATCACACCACTCCTTCCTTGTAGAACCAAAGATAATGTCGTCCACATAGACCTGAACCAGGATAATATCCTTGGAATTCCGCCGAAGAAATAGTGTTTTGTCAATAGTGCCCCTTCTATAGCCATTCTTTAACAAGAAAGTGGAGAGTCGCTCATACCAAGCTCTAGGAGCCTGATGTAACCCATAAAGAGCCTTGACCACCTTGTAGACTTTCTTGGGATGAAGAGGATCAACAAACCCCTTAGGTTGAGTAACATACACTTCCTCGTCAATTTTCCCATAGAGAAATGCACTCTTGACATCCATCTGGAACACCGTAAAGCCAACATACGAAGCAAAGGCCAAAAACAGACGAATGGCCTCAATCCTTGCAACAGGCGCAAAGACTTCAGTATAATCAATACCCTCAATTTGAGTGTGTCCTTGTGCGACAAGCCTAGCTTTATTCCTGACAACAATTCCCCGTGCATCCTTCTTGTTTTTGAGAATCCATTTGGTATTGATAGCTGTCTTTCCATCTGGTAAGTCAACCAAAACCCAAACATTCTGAAACAAGAATTGCTGCATTTCCTCCTGCATAGCCTCCACCCAACTTTGATCCTCAAGAGCATGAGAAACAGACCTAGGTTCCACCTGTGAGAGAAAACAAGCAAACAAACAGTGTTGAAAGTCTGTATGATTATTACCCTTTTGATCCTCAATATAGCCCACAAGGGCATGATGATCAGACGAGGCCTTCTGCTGCATTCTGCGTGTCTTGACGGTAGAACCAGGATCCCCAATAATTTGAGTGGTAGGATGGTCTTTATGAGGTTGCAAGACTGGATTGGAAGAAACCTCCACTTCTGGTGCCAAGTTATTGAGATCACCAACAAAATCAGCATCATATGAAGCATTTTGGAAGATCGCGTCTACCGGTTGTTTATGTATATCATCCAGCTTGGTAGAAGACTTCTTTTCATGATTCCCCAAATCAGAAGGACTGGAGAAACGTGTATTGGAAGCAGACTCACTAGCCGGAGTACCAGTAGGTGAGTGACTAGCACTAGGAGCAGAAGCTGGAGTACTAGGAGCAGCTTTGTCAGTAGGCTCAACCAAGGGAAACTCAAAACTACCTTGAGCCGCCGCTTTAGTAGCTTCTTGTTGTTGCTTGAGAAGAGTATCAAGAGCTGCTTGGGAATCCTGTACTTCCAATGGAGTCGCATCACTAGGAGGAGTAGGAGAAACCGTGGTGGAATAGGATGGAACCACAAAAATGTCATCCTCATCATCTGAATCAGAAAGACTAGAAGAAACACCAGTACTAGAAGTTGCAAACACTTGTGATCCTGCATCATGGTTAGTTTTGAAACGAAAATATCCTAACGAATCACTAAGATAATCAAGATCAAAATACCATTCTGGACCCGTTCCTTTTATGTTTGTCTTCTCCTCAAAATACCTGAGATTAATAGTTTCAATTATCCGTTTAGCTTGAAGATTGTAGACACGATACGCCCGAGAATGAGCTGAATATCCCACAATATATCCTTCATCAGCCTTTCCATCAAACTTCCCCAAATAGTCACTAGTATTCAGAATGGTGACTGGGCACCCAAACGGCTTCAAATGAGCAATATTTGGAACTTTGCCCGTGAGCAGCTCATAAGGTGTTTTCTTGTGTGGATTGGTAATAGACACCCTATTCAAAACATAACTTGCAGTATTAACAGCTTCTGTCCAGAACATGGTCGGAAGCTTGGAATCGGCAAGCATAGTTCTTGCTGCTTCTATTAGTGTCCGGTTCTTTCTTTCTGCCACACCATTCTGTTGAGGAGTCCTAGCAGCACTATAATCTCTTTTGATGCCCTTAGCATTGCAAAGTGCGATGAGGTCTCTATTTTTAAACTCGGTTCCATTGTCACATCGAATACCTTTAACTTTCTTGGACAACTGATTCTCTATAAAGGTAATAAAATCTCGAAGAATTGAGTAGGTCTCACTTTTGGCAGCCATGAAAAACACCCACGCAAACCTGCTATAACCATCAGTCACCACCAAACAGAATTGCTTGTGGTCTATGCTTCTGATGGAAGTAGGACCAAATAAGTCCATGTGTAGAAGATGCAATGGTTCAGTAATGAGACTTAAAGCAGTAATGGCCTTGAAGGATGCTTTGTGTTGTTTGCCTTTGCTGCAAGCAACACAATTTATGTCATTTCTAAACGTCTTGGGAGGTAAACCAGAGACCAGATTCAAATTGGCAAGTTTGTGAATGGTCTTGAAGTTCACATGTCCCATCCTTTGGTGCCATTTTGTGGCTTCATCTTCCGAGGCTTTTGCAACCAGACATGCTAGTTGACCAGTAGGGTTGACTTCATTCAACTTGATGCTATATAGATTGTGTCTTCTAGGGATTCTGAGTAAAACGTGTGATTCATCTGGAAGCTTAAAATCTTTGGAGAGCACAAGTGCATCAGTATCGGTGAAGAGAACAAACTGCTTCTTGTCACAAATCTGAGAGACCGATATCAAGTTGAAGTTTTGAAGTGCTTCCACATAGTAGACCTGCTCAAAATTGAGATTTGGAGTCTTTATCGTTCCCTTGCCAGTGATTCTGCCTTCACCTCCACCAAAATAGACCTTGCCCCCATAAAATGGTACAAAGTTAGAGAGAAGGCTTTTATTGCCAGTCATGCTCCTGGAGCAGCCACTATCAACAATGCCTAGACTAGGATCCTGGTATGGAGTAACCTACAACAACAAGATAATAACAATGCAAAAGTTAGTGTCTTAAGGGGACCCAAACCTTTTCAGGTTTGAGCCTGCCTTGTGGATCATTAGAAGAATGCCAAGAAGATTGATGAGATCCACTATTGTTTCTTGGTTGTCTATGCATCATATGGGTATTGTTATTGAACCAAGAACAACTTGCTGAGGGCTTAACAGCAGTTCCCATGTTTCCCATACCAAAAAACGTGTGGTCTAAATTATGCAGATAGTTTGGATTAAAATTTTGAAAATAATTACTGGTTGTTTGAAATCCACTATCACTCCAATAATCAGAGGCATAAGGAGAGGATACTCTAGAAGTATTAAACATTGGAGCACTAGGATTAAGTCTTCTAGAAGCATATGAAGCAGCTCCTGGTGAACCAGGAGCAGGAAAAACATGATTAACAGATACACGTGTGTCATAATAATCACAATCTTTAATTAAATGAAAGGAACTGCCACAAACAAAACATGTTTTGAAAGACCTTTTATTAGAATGAGATTGTTTCATACTGCCTACTTTATTACACAGATTTCTAGGAAGGACATTCTTCCTAGGACTCAATAAACAAGGACCAGACACACTTGACTTGACATCAACTTTTGCTTCACAATTCCTAGCACCAGTAGCAGCATGATTATTCGACTTGGAACTTGTAGGTCTTGACTCTTCACTTGAACCATTAGATGCAGAGTCACCGGCTTTGTCACTAAAAGTACATGAGACAAAGTCGTTAGTATTAGTAGAACTTGTTGGAGACTCAAGCATCTGTGATCCATCCGAGTCATTATGCCATGAGGTGGGCATGAAAGTTCCAGTAAGAGTAGGAGGGACAGCATGCATTTCTGCTGCTGGTTTAAACCTATTGTAACTAGGTTTGCCCTCATCCTCTTTGTCGGCATCAAAGACGCTTGAGAAAGATAAATCGAATACATCTTCAGAATCAATATATTTTCCAAATCCTAAGCCTCTTTTAGTTCTGCCAGACATGCTACTATCAATTAATTTAGAAAGATTTTTAGGTGCCTTTTGCCATTTGTCAAATCTTAGCATTGTATCATCTAATTTACCTTGTATTTCCTCTTTTTCTTTGATACTAGTATCCCTTTCAGTTTCAGTAAACTTGAGCATATTAGTAGTGTTTTCTAAATCAATGCTTAGAATCCTGATTTTATCCTCATACGCACGTTGTGTATCTTGTAACCACCTCTTTTGTTGTTCCAAAGTGTTTAATGAAGCCTTATAGGATTGGACCTCTAAAAAGTACTTATCATTTTGATCATTTACTTCATTAAATTGGGACAGTAATTCTGTGTATTTATCATGACAACCAAGAGGACAATGTTGTACCTGAGGTGAGATGCCCATAAGAGCAAACTCGTCTCCTTCTTCTGCATCAGAGAGATTCCCAGCAATCATTGCAAACACGTCAGTCGTGGACTCAGCTGTTTCCAGAGTAGAAGCCTGATGATCATTCCAGTTGACCATAGAGTCAACGGATACCAATGCCTTCTTGTCATCTTTTACCTCCTGAACTTTAAAGGCTGAGTACCTGCTCTTCTCCTGGTCATTCTTACTGGGGCACTCCCTTGCAAAGTGACCCTGTTGCTGACAGTTATAGCACCGCACCTTGCTTCTATCGAACCTTGCTGGCTCCCGAGGGTTGAAATTGAATTTCCTTCCTGCTTTCTTCTCAAACTTGTGAACCCTAAGAGTAAGCATGGCCATCTGCCATTTAAGATCTATCTCATCCAGGTCAAGTTTATCGACCTGTTTGAAGTCATCAAAAGCAAGTTGTTGTTCAGCACTGACATCAGCTACAAAAGAATGAAGAATAGCTTCGACCATACTACCAGACTTGGCAGTAGGTTCAGGAGCAGAAGTATGCTGGAAAGTGTGTTGAGAGGACACAATGTTGCTTGGGCTGACTGCATATGACATAGGACTGGATGCCATAGAACTCACAAAGGCCGAGTTAGCAGGAGTGGGAAAAGAGTCGCTTGAAAAGCCTCTCACATGAGGTTCAAAAGTTCTGAGCTTATGAAACAAATCGTCGAAGCTGAGATATTCAAGCCCACCTTTGGCTTTGAGAGAGATCACCACCTGATTCCATGAGTAGGGTAAGGCTCTAAGAAACCTTGCATTAATATCACCATCATCAGGCTTTGAGCGAAGTTGATTCAATTGGCTCAAAATCTTCTGGAACCTATCGTACCCTTGATTTAGACCTTCAGTGTCTGAGATTTTGAATTCAGTGAATTCATCTCTCAGCATGGACCTTCGCATTTTCTTTGACTCCTCATTCCCACCGAATCTTGCTTTTATGCCATTCCAGATCTCTCTGGCATCATCTAAATGGTAGAAGTCACCCATGTGATCTTCAGGAAGAGATTGAAGCAAAATTGTTTTTGCTTTTACCTCCTTCTGGACAGCTATGATGTCCTCATGAGATTTAGGGTCAAGAAGAATGATATTACCATTCTTGTCGCGTCCAGTAAGCTTTCTGCTGTTTCCATTCAGAATGATCTTCCAAAGATGTTGATCAGTGTTGGTGATCCACCATTCCATCTTCATTGCCCAGTTATCATATTCACCCTTTTTCAGAAGAGGGAATTTGCCATTCGTGTTTGAGACCGTGGCCAGGATCTACTGAGGTTGCACAATTTTAGGAGTGCCTTCTTCTCCTGTGTAACACCCCCACAATTGTTATGCGCAGCGGAACTACAACAATGGGTGCTACACAGTACTCATTGCACACAAGAGATATCAAACGACGCTAAAAAGACGTCGACTTAAAATTTCAACATTTAAAATTGTTAAATAATGCATGTCCACAGTTTTTCCAACCCCAAATAGTGCACAGAGTTCAGCGTTTCGGTCCCCATGAATCTCAACCCCAAAAACTTCAGTTTTACAACCACATGACATTAAACATAAAAATTGTTTAAGTAGAAAAGGAGGGAAAAACAAGCGGACACCAAGCCGATCACACAACATCCATCCCATGCATGCTCCATCCTACTGCTCAGCGGTTACCTGAAATACATGCCAAAAATTTGGTCAACGAAAACGTTGAGTGGAATTCATAGGTTTTTCAATCCATTTGAACGTATATATAATAAAAATCATTCGTGATCATTTATAGTCTTGTCGATCAAACAAACTATAATCAGGATACTGACAATTGTGTTTAAGCTCATGACACTAATCCGTTAACTCAATCACCCGCGTAAATATACCGGCATGATTCAGATGAAACCAGTGCCCCTCTAAAGGCATCAGTTGCAATTATACCTTATTTCTCATACAAAATAATCTACCGCAGAACTTACTATAAGTACAGCTTCTCGGCTAGCATTGGGTCGTTAACCCCGTAGTACTACAAATTGCATAAGCGGCTATTTCCCCCTTCGCAAGGGCAAGACAATAGTTAATAGTTCATGAATTTAGGGACTTTTGCAACTTTGGTACTCAACACAATTTCTAAGGCAACTTTCGGGTCTAACAATCATTCATGATATACGTTCCTTTTAAAAACTAGCATGCATTTCCCTCGCGGGTAAAACAATTTGAAATAGTATAAGCGAGGCTATAAATTCACACCTTAGATATTAAGTAGTCGGTAGTTCGAGGAGTGTTCACTGACGATGAAACGGATGCCCGGGTAACTCAACACCTATCACAAATAACGCGTAATGAGTAATCTCATTTAAATACTTACGGTACTGTATAAAATACATATATACAAGTCACTTAAGACAAATATAACTCACGCCAAAAACAAAAACAACAAGTATCATTCATTTTATACCATCCATTCTTATAACCTACGTTGTCCATTTTTACACGTTCTCGCCGGTACTTGACTAAAGTACGGGCTGTTTTACCTTATTAAACCATGCTTATAAAATTTGATAAAATTTCCAAAAATCCTATATGACCTGTAGATAACATGTTTTTAAGCCCAACAAAAGTTTTCACTTTTACGACCCGTCACGCAACTCATTTCCACGACTACATTTTACGGGCTGAAATTGCGCTTCGACCAATTTTGACCACTTTGACCTATATGAAAAATACCTTTGACTTCCTTGACTCATAAGTCAACATATAGACTCATTTGTACAGGTTAGGGACCAAGTTTTGACCCTTGATCATTCACCAAATTATACTTGTGACCCTCGGGATTTGACTAAAACTTTGCACAAATCCGGATTGTGAAAGTCCTCGTCTCCCGGTACCCGATCTTTAAAATGTCATAACTTTTAGCTCGTTTTGAGTCACGGGCTCTACCTTATACCAAATTAAAGCTAGAAAAACCCTCTATCACTATATTTAGTTTTTAAGACCTGGAACAAAAATCATTTTTCCAAAATAGACCAAATGTTTCTGCCTAAAAATGACCATACCAAAAACATGCTTAGACTCGATTCCAAGACTTCTAACCAACACTAAACATCATCCTAAGCCTTCCCAAACATATCCTAACATCAAACTTCCATCCTACCCCTATTGATCAACCAATCTCAATATCAAAATCAAAGAAAAATACACATGCAAGTAGTAAAACCTATATGAATCTTTCTAAAACAACAAACCAAACACAAATATGACATGCAAATTCATCAACCACCATGGCTCCCCAAACAACCCCCTTTTGCCGTGGGGTTTGGGTGACCAAATCACCACAACCAAATTAATTTTGGTGGGTTTTCATGGTGTTTATACTTCCATAACACTCAAAATTAACATGCATTAGCTCAATTAGCCACAAAAACGAATTTGGATCATATGAAAAATCTTGAAAAAAAATTTTTATCAATGCATGTTGGATTTGATTACATGAATAGGTGGGTAATGACCAAACTAAGCGTGGTCTAACCTTAGATTTTTGAAAAATCAAGTAGAAAAGATTTTAGGTGGATTTTTGTGTGTTCTTGGGTGTGCCGTGAGCTAGAGAGAGACAAGGAGAGTGTGTGTTTGATTTTTCTTGTAAATTTTTGTATGTGTTTGTGTGTTTGTCCACTTTGCCCCTTTTTGATAGTTAGGAGGGACCTAAGTGCAATATTGAGCTTCTTTTGTCCTTAAATAGAAAACGACCTCAAAACTTTGCGGGTTTGACTCATTTGTCAATTTTGAAAATTTTATGGGAGTCGGAAATCTTCCCGAATGCTCCAAAATATTTTTGGGATACTTTAAATGTACTTGGAAGGCTATAAAACTCACCCGACTCAACTTAACACGAACCGTAAATAAAATTCTCGAAAAATTTCATTATCGATAAATCGTCAAAAATTATATGATATTGGGCATCCCTCGGGATCGTAATCGTCATCGTCCTTCTCAAAACGTCAAACGTAAAAATTATAACCTCGAACATCGGTCTTAACCAAAATACTTATAATTATAGAAATTAAAATTTATCAAAAATTTCAAAAATTAGCGTAATTTAGGGTATCGTTAATGACCTCGATTCTAGGGTGTCACATCCACCCCTCCTTAAAGAGAGCGACGTCCCGGCGCTCGCCTCTTCTTGGGCTCACATTTTGTCTCACTGGAACAGATGAGGATACCTTTCCTTGAAAAAGTCCTCACGTTCCCAGGTGTATTCCGGTCCACGCTTAGAATTCCATCGGACCTTCACAATAGGAATCCTACTATGCTTCAACCGCTTGACCTCCCGGTCCATGATTTCTACAGGTTCTTCCACAAAGTGCATTTTGTCGTCTAGTCGAATCTCGTCCAAAGGAATCACCAATTCCTTGTCCGCCAAACTCTTCTTCAGGTTCGATACGTGAAACGTGTCATGAATAGCACTAAGCTCGGTCGGCAATTCTAACTTGTACGCTACTGGTCCAATTCGTTCAACGATCTTAAACGGTCCAATATACCTCGGACTCAACTTTCCTTTCTTCCCAAAACGAATCACACCCTTCCATGGCGATACCTTGAGCATAACCATATCTCCAACTTCAAACTCCAACGGTTTCCTTCGGTTATCAGCATAACTTTTCTGTCGGCTTCTCGCAGCAAGTAGTCGGTTCTTGATCTGCACGATCTTCTCTGTCGTTTCTAATACCATTTCGGGTCCAGTCAATTGACTTTCCCCTACTTCACTCCAACACACGGGCGATCTACACTTCCTTCCATACAATGCTTCGAACGGTGCCGCTTTGATACTCGCATGATAACTATTATTGTACGAAAATTCCACCAGAGGCAAGTGGCGTTCCCAACTTCCTCCAAAATCAATCACGCACGCTCGGAGCATGTCCTCCATCGTTTGAATCGTTCGTTCACTCTGGCCGTCAGTTTCCGGGTGATAAGCCGTGCTTAAACTCAGTTCAGTGCCCATCGCACGTTGAAGCGATCTCCAAAATTCCGACGTAAATCTACTGTCGCGATCCGAAATGATCGATAACGGCACTCCATGTCTACAGACGATCTCTTTCACGTACACGCTGGCGAGTCTTTCCATGCTGTCCGTCTTCTTCATAGGTAAGAAATGAGCAGATTTCGTCAACCTGTCCACAATTACCCATATCATATCGCATCCACTAGGAGTCCTAGGTAAACCCGTCACAAAATCCATTGCGATTTTCTCCCATTTCCATTCTGGGATTTCCGGTTGTACCAACAATCCAGATGGTTTCTTATGTTCTGCCTGAACCTTTGCGCAAGTCAAACACTTACTGACGTAACGAGCAATATCTGCCTTCATATTCGGCCACCAATAGACTTTCTTCAGGTCGTGGTACATCTTATCCGATCCAGGATGTATCGAATACTTCGACTTATGCGACTCATTCATAACCAATTCTCGAACTCCAGGCTTTCCTTCCTCAGATGGACACAATGGTAACCAAATTCGATTCTCAAAATATCTTAGTCCGTCAGATCTAATCACAAAAAGAGGTTTCAACATTCGTCCCAAGTTCTCGGCTTCGACATTCCCTTTCATCAATCCTCTCTCCTGAGCCTTCAGTATGGTTTCGGTTAAGTCAACGCTCTCACTCATCACTAAAGCTCTAACCCTCAAAGGTTTCTCCCGTTCTTTCCTACTCAATGCATCCGCTACAACATTCGCCTTCCCAGGGTGATAGCGAATTTCACAGTCATAATCACTCAATAGTTCAACCCATCGTCTTTGTCGCATATTCAACTCCTTTTGATCTAAAATGTGCTGCAAACTCTTGTGATCAGTGAATACAACACACTTTGTCCCATACAGATAGTGTCTCCACAGCTTTAACGCAAACACTACCGCTCCTAATTCCAAATCGTGCGTCGTGTAGTTCTCCTCGTTCTTCCTTAATTGCCTCGACGCGTAAGCTATCACCTTCTCACGTTGCATTAATACTGCTCCATAACCTTTACGAGACGCATCACAATACACCACGAAGTCTTCGGTTCCCTCAGGCAATGATAAAATCGGCGCTGAACATAACTTGTCCTTGAGCGTTTCGAAAGCAAGCTCTTCCTCAATTCCCCATTCATACACCCTATTCTTCTCGGTAAGCCGCGTCAATGGTTTCGCAATCAACGAAAATCCTTCAATAAACCTTCGATAATACCCAGCTAAACCCAGAAATTGTCGAACTTCAGTCGGCGTCGTCGGTGCTGACCATTCCCTGATTGCTACGATCTTAGCAGGATCTACACGAACTCCCTCACTATCAATCACATGACCTAGAAACTGCACTGATTCCAACCAAAACTCACACTTAGAGAATTTTGCATACAGCTTCTCCTTCCTTAACAACTCCAAAATCTTTCTCAGGTGCTTCTCGTGCTCCTCCTTACTCTTAGAGTAAATAAGTATGTCGTCGATGAAAACAATAACAAACTTATCTAGATACGGCTTGCACACGCGATTCATAAGATCCATGAATACAGCAGGCGCGTTTGTCAACCCAAACGGCATCACTCAAAATTCAAAGTGTCCATACCGCGTACGAAAGGCAGTTACAGGAATATCCTCCTCTCTTACACGCAGTTGATGATACCCTGATCTTAAATCGATCTTTGAGTATACACTGGAACCTTGCAATTGATCGAACAAATCATCAATCCTCGGTAATGGGTACCGATTCTTAACCGTCAGCTTATTGAGTTCTCTATAGTCAATACACATTCTAAACGAACCATCCTTCTTCTTTACGAACAACACTGGTGCTCCCCAAGGTGATGAGCTCGGCCTAATAAATCCTTTGTCCATCAATTCCTTCAATTGATCCGCTAACTCCTTTAACTCAGATGGTGCTAAACGATAAGGTGCACGTGCAACCGGTGCAGCTCCTGGCACTAAATCAATTCGAAACTCGACCTCACGGTTAGGCGGTAAACCTGGCAACTCGTCTGGAAAAACGTCCGGATACTCGCGAATAATTGGTACCTCTTCAATCCTCGCCTCTACATCACCATCGCTCGAAACCTGTGCCAAAAACACATCGCATCCGCTCTCTACGTACTTCATCATCTTCAAACACGAAATCACCTTCAAACGAGAAGTGCATTCGTCTCCCTTTACCGTTAAAACCCTATTCCTCAGCGGAATCTGCACCAATCTCTCACCACAGACAATCGTAGCACTATGCGCCATTAGCCAATCCATTCCCACAATCACGTCAAACGATCCTAGCTCTATAGGCATCAAGTCGATTTTAAAAGCGTAGTTTCCTAACTTCAAGGTACACCCTTTCAGTATAGAATTCGTACTAACAATTTTTCCATCGGCTAATTCAACATTATAACTAGTCGTTAACAATACCGGTTCTCTATCGATATGACGACTAAATCTAACGTCTACAAAACTCTTGTCGGAGCCAGAATCAAATAAAATACTAGCATAACAAGCGTCTAGCAAAAACGTACCGGTAACCACATTGGGACCTTGTGGTTTATCAGCAGTTCCCACTTGATACACAGCAGCCGCATTATTTCCTCCCCGTCTGTTCCCTGCTTTCGGGCAATTTGCTTGCACATGCCCCCTTTCTCCACAGCTATAACATCCTCTCATCCTGATAGCATTAGCCCCAGTGGCTACTCCTCCCGTTCGACAACTAGCAGTCCTATGACCTGCCTTTCCACACTTGCCGCATGCCGGCGGGCAGTTTCCAACATGATACAAGTTGCACTTTCCACAATGGGGGTTCACTTTCACACCTCTAGGGTTCGTCACGGCCCTCATCCCTTCGTTCCTTCTCTGATTAAACTGCTGATTACGGTTCGGCCCTTGGTTGTTTCGATTTCCTCCTCGGTTCGGGCCTTGGGATTGATTGCCTTGTGCTGCCTCCCATTTTCTTTTGTTACCCTCAGCAATGTAATTCTGCTTATCCTGAAGCTTAACGTCCATCAAAGCGTGTGCCATTTGAACCGCTTCGTCAAACGTTCCAGGTTTCGACGAAGTTGTTTCACCCTTGATGTTGCTAGATAAACCCTTTATATACTGCTTCATTTTCTTGGCGTCATTGGCAAATATGTCCGGACACAAAAGACTTAACTCATTGAATCTCCTGGTGTAAGCAGCTATATCGTTGTTCCTTAAGGTCAAATGTCTCAGTTCGTCCTCCAATTGCCCCAATTCCTCCTCTGGGCAAAACTTCTTGGTCAACAAGGCTTTGGTTGCATTCCACGTTCTCGCATTCGCCACAGCCAATCCCACCGTAGCTACCTGGGTGTTCCACCAGCTTAACGCATCATCCAGAAATGTAGCTGCTGCAAACTTTACTTTATCCGCCTCTGCACAACCACTGATTTCAAACGTACTCTCAACTTTTTCCAACCATCGCCTAAGTTCTAGGGCTCCACCTGATCCACGGAACTGCGTGGGACCGCACTTCATAAAGCTTGAATAGGTACACACTCTCGGGGCTGGTTGTCTCCCCGCGTTCCTTCCTGGATCCTGATTTCTCCCAGCTCGGTCCGCTT
Source organism: Glebionis coronaria (assembly GCA_025667525.1). Lineage (NCBI taxonomy): Eukaryota > Viridiplantae > Streptophyta > Magnoliopsida > Asterales > Asteraceae > Glebionis > Glebionis coronaria. The sequence goes on from CM046878.1 coordinate 269,420,123, forward strand.
GCAACGCATTAGCTATCGCTTCCTGAATCATGTTGTTAACACGATCGGCAGTCAACTTTGGAGGCATTGTTTTATCGAATATCTCTTTCTGCAAGACAAGAAAAATAGAAAAACAATGTAAGTATTCATATCAAGTTTCCCAGACATAAAATACATACAACGACACATCACTACGGAGTTACTAATATTCATCATTTCACACCACAAAAGATCAAATTTAAGACATATCACAGATCATGAAAGGTAACATAGATTGTATTGATAGTTAACCAAAATCGTGACAAGTAATGCCACTACAATCATTCACCACAAAACATCAAGTACTTGAGTTTCTCGTCACAATACCATCATACAAAGGTCTAAAATAGTTCTATTACAATGATCAAAGAAAAATACAAAACAAGTAACTAGGCATGTGGTGATCCACACTGCCTCTTGGATGGCGGCTCGTCGTCGTCCTCGGTTTCCTCATCACTCACGTCCTCGTCCACATCATCCACTTTTCCCTTTCCTTTCTCATCTGTCCCACATTCTGTTTCCTTTCTCGTCCCTGATGTGGATCCATGCTCAATCGCTCCTTGACTTCCCACCGAAATACAAGCACCTCCAGTAGGCGGCTGAACCATGAAGTCATTCGCCTCCATCTCCACATCGTCCACGAATCTCCAATCCGGGGGCAATGAATCCCTCACACGATGCTCCCAACTCTGCATCCTCGACAACCTCATCTGATCTTCCCTCACACGATCAAGACTAGCACTCAAATTCGCAACCATTGATTTCAAACTGTTGATGGCACTTGTGTTCATCATCCCATCATACGCAATTCTTGAAGTCCTTTCCAACAGTCTTTCGTCCGCCTTGTCATTCTCGTCGAATCTACTGACCACCCTTGATTCCACTACATACCTCATGCACATCGATCCTTCCAACCCTCTCACAGTCCGTCGCACGTCATGATAATCCCTCGGTCCGGGACAGCAAATTCTTGGGATGCCTTGATGAAGAGAATTTGCGCTCATTGCACCTTCGGCTCTTCTGGGGATATCTGGTACACCAACCAGATGGGAAGTACGCATAGGCGTGGGACAAGTAGTTCTCCTTGAGTCGGGGTCCTGGGCTCGTACATCGTTTCCGTTATCGTTAGGCGGTACCTCGGCCATTCCTGCAATAACAGCGAATTTCGGAGGGTACATAAGTAATTATACAATAATTATAAATATATGCATGCAAATGCAATGCAAAGGTGGTACATATGCCCGAAATGTAATAATATGATGCTCATGCATGATAAATATGAAAATTACGATGTCGGATATTTCACGTAAAAATTTAACGTCTACATATAGTAATTCCATACTTATATAATAATTACCCACTTATATATACTTTACTCAAAAGTATACGTCAAATGCCATAAATACAACAATAAATCTTACCGGAGCCATGCAGGATAGTTGTGTGTGCTTGGACCCTTTTTCTTACGACACCAAAAGTTATAGTTTAGGATTTTCAAAAACGACCTAGTTCTCTATAACTCGTGGCTCTGATACCAATCTGTAACACCCCCACAATTGTTATGCGCAGCGGAACTACAACAATGGGTGCTACACAGTACTCATTGCACACAAGAGATATCAAACGACGCTAAAAAGACGTCGACTTAAAATTTCAACATTTAAAATTGTTAAATAATGCATGTCCACAGTTTTTCCAACCCCAAATAGTGCACAGAGTTCAGCGTTTCGGTCCCCATGAATCTCAACCCCAAAAACTTCAGTTTTACAACCACATGACATTAAACATAAAAATTGTTTAAGTAGAAAAGGAGGGAAAAACAAGCGGACACCAAGCCGATCACACAACATCCATCCCATGCATGCTCCATCCTACTGCTCAGCGGTTACCTGAAATACATGCCAAAAATTTGGTCAACGAAAACGTTGAGTGGAATTCATAGGTTTTTCAATCCATTTGAACGTATATATAATAAAAACCATTCGTGATCATTTATAGTCTTGTCGATCAAACAAACTATAATCAGGATACTGACAATTGTGTTTAAGCTCATGACACTAATCCGTTAACTCAATCACCCGCGTAAATATACCGGCATGATTCAGATGAAACCAGTGCCCCTCTAAAGGCATCAGTTGCAATTATACCTTATTTCTCATACAAAATAATCTACCGCAGAACTTACTATAAGTACAGCTTCTCGGCTAGCATTGGGTCGTTAACCCCGTAGTACTACAAATTGCATAAGCGGCTATTTCCCCCTTCGCAAGGGCAAGACAATAGTTAATAGTTCATGAATTTAGGGACTTTTGCAACTTTGGTACTCAACACAATTTCTAAGGCAACTTTCGGGTCTAACAATCATTCATGATATACGTTCCTTTTAAAAACTAGCATGCATTTCCCTCGCGGGTAAAACAATTTGAAATAGTATAAGCGAGGCTATAAATTCACACCTTAGATATTAAGTAGTCGGTAGTTCGAGGAGTGTTCACTGACGATGAAACGGATGCCCGGGTAACTCAACACCTATCACAAATAACGCGTAATGAGTAATCTCATTTAAATACTTACGGTACTGTATAAAATACATATATACAAGTCACTTAAGACAAATATAACTCACGCCAAAAACAAAAACAACAAGTATCATTCATTTTATACCATCCATTCTTATAACCTACGTTGTCCATTTTTACACGTTCTCGCCGGTACTTGACTAAAGTACGGGCTGTTTTACCTTATTAAACCATGCTTATAAAATTTGATAAAATTTCCAAAAATCCTATATGACCTGTAGATAACATGTTTTTAAGCCCAACAAAAGTTTTCACTTTTACGACCCGTCACGCAACTCATTTCCACGACTACATTTTACGGGCTAAAATTGCGCTTCGACCAATTTTGACCACTTTGACCTATATGAAAAATACCTTTGACTTCCTTGACTCATAAGTCAACATATAGACTCATTTGTACAGGTTAGGGACCAAGTTTTGACCCTTGATCATTCACCAAATTATACTTGTGACCCTCGGGATTTGACTAAAACTTTGCACAAATCCGGATTGTGAAAGTCCTCGTCTCCCGGTACCCGATCTTTAAAATGTCATAACTTTTAGCTCGTTTTGAGTCACGGGCTCTACCTTATACCAAATTAAAGCTAGAAAAACCCTCTATCACTATATTTAGTTTTTAAGACCTGGAACAAAAATCATTTTTCCAAAATAGACCAAATGTTTCTGCCTAAAAATGACCATACCAAAAACATGCTTAGACTCGATTCCAAGACTTCTAACCAACACTAAACATCATCCTAAGCCTTCCCAAACATATCCTAACATCAAACTTCCATCCTACCCCTATTGATCAACCAATCTCAATATCAAAATCAAAGAAAAATACACATGCAAGTAGTAAAACCTATATGAATCTTTCTAAAACAACAAACCAAACACAAATATGACATGCAAATTCATCAACCACCATGGCTCCCCAAACAACCCCCTTTTGCCGTGGGGTTTGGGTGACCAAATCACCACAACCAAATTAATTTTGGTGGGTTTTCATGGTGTTTATACTTCCATAACACTCAAAATTAACATGCATTAGCTCAATTAGCCACAAAAACGAATTTGGATCATATGAAAAATCTTGAAAAAAAATTTTTATCAATGCATGTTGGATTTGATTACATGAATAGGTGGGTAATGACCAAACTAAGCGTGGTCTAACCTTAGATTTTTGAAAAATCAAGTAGAAAAGATTTTAGGTGGATTTTTGTGTGTTCTTGGGTGTGCCGTGAGCTAGAGAGAGACAAGGAGAGTGTGTGTTTGATTTTTCTTGTAAATTTTTGTATGTGTTTGTGTGTTTGTCCACTTTGCCCCTTTTTGATAGTTAGGAGGGACCTAAGTGCAATATTGAGCTTCTTTTGTCCTTAAATAGAAAACGACCTCAAAACTTTGCGGGTTTGACTCATTTGTCAATTTTGAAAATTTTATGGGAGTCGGAAATCTTCCCGAATGCTCCAAAATATTTTTGGGATACTTTAAATGTACTTGGAAGGCTATAAAACTCACCCGACTCAACTTAACACGAACCGTAAATAAAATTCTCGAAAAATTTCATTATCGATAAATCGTCAAAAATTATATGATATTGGGCATCCCTCGGGATCGTAATCGTCATCGTCCTTCTCAAAACGTCAAACGTAAAAATTATAACCTCGAACATCGGTCTTAACCAAAATACTTATAATTATAGAAATTAAAATTTATCAAAAATTTCAAAAATTAGCGTAATTTAGGGTATCGTTAATGACCTCGATTCTAGGGTGTCACATCCTGTTTGAGTAGAAGTTGATCCAGACATGATAAAAAAAATGTTAGTAACAAAAGAAAACGTGATTCTTCTTGTATAGAGACCCTCCCAGGCTCTGATACCACTTGTTGGGTCTAGTAGATGTAGATCTTGCAGCCTGTCAGGACCGGTGAATGACTTCTGTAATCACAAGTCAAATCACAAAGAGACTCTATACACAATATAAATGTAGAATATAAATATAAACAAGAGAAACAAAATAACTATAAAGACTTGATCCTTTCTAAGGATTTCTAATATTGATAAAGACTAGAACTACGTTTTGTAAAGGTGTCTCTAACCCTTCTGCCTAAGGTTCCTTTTATACTACAAGGAAACCCTAATACAGCATACAAGAAAACGTGTAAAACTGATATGCATATCTTCTCCTAATATAACTCATGCATATCCTAACAGAATATTAAGTAAATAATAAAGTTTGACTTCGACTAGGACCAGGAGCAGGACTTGCTCCTACTACGACTAGGACCAGGAGGAACTACATACCTCCTAGTCTACCTATTACATATAACTATTACAATGGTCCTAACAAGTCGTTTCATAAACGTTTGACGAGTCTAAATGGAGTAAATGAGCTAGTACCATGGTATGTGCCGGCGGATTTTGTCGAGAGTATAAAATGGTAAAGTAGAGGTGTAGAAGAGTATGTTGAGTCTTAGGATCTAGACTCATTTGGGATTTCATGATCATGATTGTAAATGCACAGCGGAATCATAATAAACACAATCATAACCAAAAACAAGGCTTTCACTAATAAACATTACTATTAATAATGCTACTAACTACTACTCCTGGTGCCTTATAAGCTTGACACCAGGAGCAACGCACACACACCTATGGTTTACATTGTTTGTGAATGAGTGATTAACCATGTGTTCCTAACTCTCTTTATATAATAGAGGTACTAGGGTTACATCACAACCCTAGCTTACTATAGAAGCTAACTATTTGCTATTGGGTCCTTCATCTTGTTTTGTCATATCAACTCAAGATCTCTAAGTACCAACAATCTTCCCCTAGTTGATTTGATAAAACCCATAAGCACAAGCTTCCCCTGAAGCTAATATCGATGAAGGATAAGCTTCCCCTCGATCCATGCATTCTTCCCTTTTTGTCACATCAACTCAACAGGGATCGTCTTCCCCTTAAGAAGTGGATGTCGAATCCAGTAGGATCCATGGAGAGATCACGGATGAAGAAAATCAAGTATAACAAATTTTATGAAGAAGTGGAATCTCCCAAACTTGTGTCTTATGTCTTGCCCTAACCACGTGACGTCGAGCTCGAACAACCTCAAATAAATGAGACACTGAGCATAATAACGTAACCCCTTCATGTGATAGCAAATGTACGCATAGAGCAAGTTATCTTAAAAAGGCCTCAACTCCTTTTAAGATATGAATAGATCGTACCCCTTCGCTAGATACGTCAAGTCTTCGTCACCATACCAACCAAACAAGTTATCTTAAAAGGTACTCCCTTCCTTTTAAGATATGATAAGAGCACAAAACATGTGAAACTCAACTACAACATAAATTAAGTAATAATCAAGCGTCTTCGTCAGTGAATCTCCACAACGAAATGATGATGGCTGAGAACTCCTCCTCCAGTAACAGTAGTGACTTCAGACTAGTCACTAAATCAGAGTAGTAGCAATCTTACTTGACTAGTAGGAACCAAAACCGGCCAAAGAAAAGTTAGTATACAACAAGCCAGCAGGAACCATCCTCATCTGAAGTCAGCAAGAATATAAGCCCACCTGTAGGAACAAATCAGTGGTACGGACCAGTAGGAACCGACTAATATTACTAGGAGGAACCGAGAACACAACTAACATGAATATATGAGACCAGTAGGAACCATAGCTCACGTAGGAACGACAAGTATAACGAAAACCTACCAGTAGCATCTCAAAACCCCTTCTTTTTTTTCTTTTTTTTTCTTTTTTTTCAAATTTTTTTTTCTTTATTTTTTTTAACAAGCTGTCACCACACTGTCGCCAAACTGTTACTCGTTCGTTGCTGCTTCTGCCTTTATCATCAACTTGGTAGCCCACGTAATACCAAGCCCAATCTAAGACCCATAATTTACGAGTCACCACATAAGTCATATTGTCCAAAAATCATGCGTTTGACCATGTAGAACATAACAGCTTCCATATCCTTATTTTTAGGATATACATGCACGTTCATCACTTGTGAACAAATATTGTTCCCATAATATCTCGCACGATAACAGATTCTTCACTTCCAAGAATAATGCATATCCTAAAAATCTCGGATCATAAAACCCATAACCATTTTCTTAAATTATGCATGCAATAAATCTTACCCTTATTATATAAATCATGGCCAAAAATAAAACCTGTGTACACCCTCACGTCTCATGGGGACGATTATCCAACCCATCTCGTGACACATATGAACAAACACCACATCATAGCTACTACATGTAGAAGCAATCACGTGTATAATACCTTTCTTGAATCGAGTACATGTCTCATTGCAGTACATCCTTTGCTTTTTATACTTTTTCTCACGTGATAACAATTTCATCAATTGTGTGTACAAGAACGTAGACAAATACAAAGATTGTACACGTCTCTATCCAAAACCCTTGGGAATGTTGTCAATCGTATGTAATTACATCATACGTCCCTTTTTGTTGCAGCTCCAAACAGTAATATATATCACACATCTCACGTCCATATCTTTGAACAGAAATCCATGTCTTGATATCAACAAGCCCAAATAACAACAGCAACACACATCATTCACCTTTTGATCATACGGGGTTCATCGTTGATTCAAGAATCAACTCACCAACACCAGTATGACCAACATCAAAGTACCAGCAACAACATCGAATGAACAACAGCAATCATCATCTAGGGTTTGTTGGGAAAAACCCTAGATCAGCAGGAACATCATTTTATTAACAAAAAATAGAAATGAAAATCTTGTAAATCAACCAGATCAAGAGCCAACAAGCTCTAATACCAATTGTTGAGTCTTAGGATCTAGACTCATCTGGGATATCATGATCATGATTGTAAATGCATAGCGGAATCATAATAAACACAATCATAACCAAGAACAAGGGTTTCACTAATAAACATTACTATTAATAATGCTACTAACTACTACTCCTGGTGCCTTATAGGCTTGGCACCAGGAGCAACGCACACACACCTATGGTTTACATTGTTTGTGAGTGAGTGAATAACCATGTGTGCCTAACCCTCTTTATATAATAGAGGTACTAGGGTTACATCACAACCCTAGCTTACTATAGAAGCTAACTATTTGCTATTAGGTCCTTCATCTTGTTTTATCATATCAACTCAAGATCTCTAAGTCCCAACAGAGTATGATAGTATTATTTGTATCGTTTTCTCTCGAGTTTGTCGTGATTTTATGAGTTTGAGTTTGGTATTGTTATGTATGATTTATTTATCGAGTCATTATTAATGAACACGCCTTATTTGATAGGTAGCGGTTCTCGTGTTTGAAAGGCATCCTTTATCATCGACGATCATCTTGCTAGATCTCTTATACTAAGGTGAGTCTATAGCCTCGCTTTTCATGCTAGTTACTAGATGTTTTAATACCCGCGAGGGGGATACATGCTATTTGAAAATAAATGAACACAATTCATGAGTAATTGCTTGGACCCGAATGTTGCCTATGTTGTTTTACATTGTGTTGAGTACCTTGTTGCTAAAGACCCTAAATTCATGAACCGTTAACTATGTTCTGACTTGATGTTGTGGGTTGGGAATAGCCGCTTATTCAAATGATAGTACTACTGGGTTGACCACCCTATCTGAGACCAGGGCATTACGTTGAGTAACCTTTAGGAAGGATAATTTACGAGAATGAGATTTGGGTATATCTAGCAACTGATACCCTAGAGGGGCAATGGTTTTTATCTAGTCATGTTCGCTTTTAGCGCGGGTTACTAAATGGTTAAAGGGTCGGTGTCATGAGCTTAAATACAACGTGTTGCCTTGAAATAGATTGTGTGTACGACAATTCTATTAATGATTATGATTGACTTTCTTCTTGTGTTCAAATGTGATTTGATAAACCTATGGACTCGCTCAACATTATTATTGACTCATTTAAGCATGTTTTTCAGGTAATCGAAGGTGATTGATGGCGGAGCTTTGCTGTGGTTGTTTTGGGTTAGCTTTTGAAGTTTGTTGGTTTAAACAATTTCTATCCTTTTTACCTTTTGAACAATTTGTTAAGTGTACTGTATTGAAACTTGTTGGTTTGCTGGTCGAGATCCGTGGGGACTAAACGCTTTACTCTGGTGTTGTTTAGTACATTATGGGTTGAAATTATGTTTTAGACATTATGTGAAAATCTTGTTTATATTTTATATGTAAACGTTTCTATTTTGAGTCGTTAAATATACCTTGTGTGATGATGCTTGTGTCTAGCACCCAATTATGTATTTCCGCTGCGCAATGTAAATTGGGGGTGTTAGAATTACCTAGCCCAATATCTATTGAGGCGAAAGGTTTTATCGATATCGATCCGCTCATCATTTAAGAGTCACCTAAGCGTAGTCAACTAACTTGTAAGACGATGGTTGTGAGTGCTCACATCGACTCTTTCTGTAAAACTGGCATAAAATACAAGAAGCATTAATTACACAAAAACATGGATTAATTAAAACTTTTTAATTTAATTAATACACGACAGGTATCATGAATAATTAATGTATCAAGACAAGTATTACGTATATTAATTATTTATTTACGACAAATATTACGTATGTAAATTATTAGACGATAAGTATTTACATATAATATACAATGCATGACAAGAATAAACACGAACGTAAAATACGAACACATGTCACGAATAATAATACACGAGATTAAATAAAACCAAAAACGAAAAAATATATATACAAGGGGTGTTTGGACGACACAAAAAGGAAAAGAAAAGGGAGGACCCATGGCCTGGCCCGTTAAGCAAGTTACATGTAACAAAACACTTCACAGGAAATTCATTATTGAAGTTTAACAAAAATTAAAAAAACCCTAGTCTCTCTCGCTCTCTCTTTGGCCGCCGGACCCACAAGGTAAAAAGAAAAGGAAAAACAATTTAGGTTTGATTAATTTGGGTTAGATCGTGGGTGTCCTTCAAGATCAATGCACATTCGGTATTTCTAATCTTTAATCTTTCATTTTTATTTCAATTATTCATGATCAATTAATTAGATCTTAGAACACATGAATAACCATTATTAAAAAATGTATTAAACAAGTCTAAACCGGGTATTAGGTTGGTTGCCACGAAAACCGAGACCACATAGGGTCTCGGTGTGGGTTTTGCTCGGCCAGCCGCACCCACAGTGGGTCGGTGGTTGTTTCCTTCGGGCGGTCGCGACACAAAACATCCCAACAGGGGGCGTTTGGCTTGGCGGTGGCAACCAAGAGCATAAAAGCTCTCGGTGAGGGATTTGTACCGCCGGCGGCAACCGGTCGAAGCCAGTGGCTTTTTGACCGACGACAGCAGGAAGTCACAGCCCTGCGGCTGTAGTGTCTGGTTATTTGTTCGACTAAGCCGAGACTTGGGTCTCAGTGAGGCATGGTTTCGGGGGCTCAGGTACACGAAAACACACCAAGGGTGTGCTTGGTTTTTAGCTTTTCTATATTAAATTAAGACTTAGGTTATGTTAAATTATTTATTTAATCATGAAATTAACATGGTCATTAATTAAATAAGCTATACACTTATAATAATTATTGCATATAATATTCATGATAAATTACATGTTACATTTATTAATTTAATTAAGGACTAATTACATGTTAACCATGGTTTAATTAAATTAATATCTTACTTTAATTTAATTATACAATATCATTATAGTAAAGTATGATTAATATAAAATCAAGTTATATTATTAATTAATAATCATTTATAAACCATGTATTATACTATTAATTAGTAATTATCATGTTAGAATAAAGTATTTAGTTATTAATAAACCTTACTATATTATGACATTTAATTAATCATGACATATAAATATATTCATTAAGCTTTAGCTTATATCACATGCTTATTAAACAAGCTTATTATTATTTATGAAAACATACTAATTATGGAAACATGCTACTTATAGAAACATACTAATTATGGAAACATGCTATTTATGAAAAACATACTATTTATGGAAACATACTATTTATGGAAACTTTTTATTTTTGGAAACTTACTAATTATAGAAACGTTCTATTTTTGAAAATTTACTATTTATGGAAACTTACTATTTTTGGAAAGTTACTATATATGGAAACCTGCTATTTTTGGAAAGTTACTATATATAAAAACATGCTATTTTTAAAAAGTTACTCATTATGAAACGTCAAATATAATAAATGAAACATGTAATACATTAATCAAGAACACATGAAACACTAAGAAACTACATGATAAAACATGAAACAGTAAAACAAGACATGAACAAGTAAAGCAAGTCAAGAACCAGTAAAACAAATCAAGAACAAGTCAAGTAAACCAAGAACCAGTCAGTTATACATGAACACACAACTCATTCACATCCTTTATTTTGTAGCACTCGTGAAGTCGGAGTATATTACTTTCCGCCTTTCATCTTTCATCGTTACTGGACATAAGGTACGGATATTCTGTCCTTCAGTAAGGACATCCTCTTTTTATGCATGATTAGGATTCCCTGTTTGCTGCCATTTGTTTTCCCCAGTGGTTACATGTTATAAAACATTTCAGTAATTACCATGCTATGATTTTAAATTTCCCGAGCTATATACACGCATGCCATGTTCACCTAGTTGTGGAGGTACTATAACCATGACACTTGAGGCACCGGTGTCATGACTCTTCCACGACGATGTTTTGCAGATTTACACAGTCACAACGGTGTGTGCTCTACATCCATCACATGAAGCTGATCCCTCCACCCAGACTTATATAATTAGAGGCAACCCCTCTATTTGCATGACGTGGTCACCCCTCTATTTATTCATGCACGTTGATACCTTTCATGACCTATATGGGATCTTGGCATTTAAATTACATTTACATGAATAAACATAAGATTTTTCAGATATAAACCAGTTTATAAAACATGTTCTAGGTTTCCCAGGACTTACATTATTTCGCTGCATTTCATACTTTACTTATGTTTCAGTTATTCATATCATGTCATTATATGCGTTCACTGAGCGTATTGCTCAGCCATATTTTCTTTCCATGTTCCCGTACGGCAGGTACTAAAGGACAGAATTAGGCATTAAAGAGTACGTACATAGGATGGAGGCTCCCTTTGACTTTATTTCCTTTATGCGCTTATATACTTATGCTTTGCTTGGACATTGTTTAGTCCTTTTCCTACATTCTTTACTTTATGCATATGTGAGCTTATGTTTGGGGACCGATGTTTGATTTCGGTTTTCCTTTATGGTCATTTATGTTTTTAAGACATTTACCTTGCATGCTTTGATGACACACCATAATTATTATGTAGTGGTCCACTTGTCAAAATAGGGTGTCACAATTATAGTATCAGAGACTGGTTTCGACATGTAGGCTCTAAAACTTGACCTGTGACTAGTGGGTAGTCACCATGATCTTCCTAAACCGACAGTTGATTTTATTTCATGTATCTTTGTTTCTTTAAGTTTTTGACTAAGTAAGGGTTGATACAGGATCGACCATACTTAGTCGCATGTGGTTTTCTTCGAATTTTGTTTTGTGGGTTGAACCATAGTCGTCCACATTTGCGAATGTCAGATTTTGTTGGCTATGCCTTCATAAATTCTTCCATGCATCTCTTATGATTATTCCATGTTTCTAACAGATTAATCATTTATTTTCCTTTGAAATTGTCAGATGGTTAACACATGCAATGATCAGGAACTTGCTGCAGCTGCCCGAACAGCTTTGCAGACTATGCTTCCCCAAATCCGGAACAAAATTTAGGAAAAATTTCAGAATGGACCAAATCATGTGAATCCTCCCCCTCCTCCACCAGTCACACTCCACACGTGGCTGGAACGTATAAATAAGCAGAAACTTCGAGCATTCGAGAAGGCCGATGTCCCGTCAGATGCTGAAAACTAGATATCGCATATGGAAAAGATCTTTGACGCCATGGGTTGCGATAGGGTATACAAGGCGAGGATGGCATGCTACAAGTTTGAGGGTGATGTGTTAGAATGCTGGAGGGCTTACAAGAAGACTAATGGAGGTGAAGCATGGATTACTACTTTGACATAGGCACGGTTTACATAGTTGTTCTACGGTTAGTTTTTCCCTAGAGCTGAGCAAGAACGACTGAAGAGGGAATATCATGCTATCCGCAGAAGGCAGGAGAGAACAACACAGAGTTCATGCAGCGTTTCCTCAGGCTAGTTGGTTTTCTAGGTGCAGCTGCTGGCATAGCAGAAGAGCAAGCGAAGCATTTCCGTTGGGCTCTTCGCACCTGTATTACAGATCGTCTGTTGTGTGCTACATTCACCAATGTGGCATCAGTTGCGGATGCAACACAAAGTCTAGAGATGCTCCATGAGAGGGATGAGTATGAGGATAGAGCGACCTGAGAAGAGGTATATTTCAGTCATCAAGCGTTACCATCTCATTCATATCAATACTTTTCAATTATATATCATGTTCTATTCAATTGTATCTTTCAGGCAGAAGGGTGGAGACCGGTCCCAACCGGCCACTCATCAGAACAACTACAAGGGACACGGTCAGACTAACGACCGTTATGGATCAGACAAATGTGGCGCTAGTGATAACTACCGTAACAATGCTAGCCACTCCAACAACAACAGATCCCTAAAATTTAAACTCTTACATGTTAAGCTGCTGTATGACATAAGGTCAAACATCTTAGTATTATAACAGGAACTCTAGTAGTGGGTGAGACCCGAACAACAAGTTTCAGCAGGCTAACCACTCAGCTCCATCTGGTATTAAACCTAATCTTTCAGTGTAGTCATGTTTATGTTCCAACAATCATGTCTCACGCATATCTTCTAAATCAGGCTCTTATATGTGTATACTTGAAGTTCGTTTTTCTCAGTTCTTAACAAATTGAAAGTGCTAACAAGATCGGGTTTTTAATTGTTTTTTGTTGGTAATGTTTTTTGGATATTCTATTGCTAATTCAAACAAGCCTTGCTAAAATGAAAAATATTGTCTACTTATATGTAAAACAACGTGCACATACCATGTTTTTATTCAAATAAAATGCCAAATGTGAATTCTATAAATTATAAGGTCTGGAAATGTAAATTCTTTGAAATTTAAATGCTAAAAATGTGAAGCTAAAAAGTATAAGGACTAAATTTGTAAAAACAGTAAACTATGTGGACTGGAAATGAAAATTATTCAAACAACGTAACTAATTTTCAACGAAATTGAAACTAACTAACTAATTGTGCACAAAACTGAAAATGTAAGGACTGAATAATTGAAAACCCTAAAAACTTTGAAAGATTAGCGAGAATTTCAAACTGTTTAATACTTCAAGGACTAAATGACAATTTTCAAAAACTTTTCACCAAAAACGGGTTTCAAACTTCAATAAGCTCGTTTGAGCTTATTTCTCAACCAAATTTGATCAAACAAATTGCAAACGACTTAAAATTGAATTTAAGCTAGACCTATCCAAGGAAATTGGCTGAAAGTTACTAGAAAGTTGATAAGCTGAATTCAATAAGCACAAAATAATCTACAAGTTAAACTAGACTTGCACAACTAGATTTTAATGGAAATTCTTGTTAATAATCTCAAAAGAAGGACGGGAAATCAAGTCTCATGAAAAATAATCAAGTAATAAGCTCAGAATCTGAAAATAAGCCAAAATTGAGCTTATGTTAACTTTCGTTGACCAGAAATTTCAAAAAAAACTCAAATTCTCAAAATTTAACCAGGAACACTAATGGAAAGAAATTGTGAAAGAAAATTAGCTTGTTTATGAAGTGGAAATCAAGATATGAAAAATCAGTTTGCCAAGTTACAGAAACTTGCATTTGCTCATGATCTTAAACTTTTGCTTATTTCTAGCTTAATCCTTGATACTGTATAATTTCCTTTTACACATTTAAAGTTCATATGTTTACTGAAAATTGAGAACTGGTTTGGAGTGATTTCATCAAGTAACAAAGTAATGCCAAGCAAATCAAATTCACAACTTCCTAATAAGAAACATGAATAAAACTGACCCTAACTTTTTATATGACCATTTACCTTTTTGACCAAAACTTTCACTTAAAAGTGACTGAATTCTATTTATTATGACTAGTTAACTGAATATGAACACAAGTTTGCCAAATTCTAACACTTGAAAATCAGTTACAAGCTAATGTCAAACACCACTTTACTGATCTTTTTGAAACTTTAAGGAAGACTTATTGAGCTAATGATCAAACTGAGTAAAGAGCTATAACTAACTAAGATTTATAGCTGAAATGAAGTGAAATAGAACTAGTTACAAGTACTCTAACCAACAAGAACTTTAAATGGTTATCAAAACTAAAATGACTGATCAATGTGAAAACAGGACAAGTTTTAAGACTATTAAGCAGGATTAAGCTACTATTAAGCTACAAAAACAATGAAATCAGATCAATAGCAGGCTAAAACATCTTTTATCATGCAATCAAACAAAGTTAACTAGGAATAAAGAAGGCATTAACAATTTAGTGGAACTTAAAATCAGAAAATGAAAACCTTATGCTAAGGCCTCCTTTGGGGAGTAGAGGAGCGCTGAGCTCTCTAATCTAGTGCTAACCACCACCTTAGCACTAGAACACACTATCAACAACTAGTCAATAGCTACACCACCAAGAATCACCATAACTGACTGAATTCTTCAAAGTCTGCTATAACTGGAACTGGATGATCAAAACAGCTACAATCTTCGAATCTAGCTTACTATGATCAAGTGATGATCATAACAAACTAACAGCATCACAAAGTAACAATGGTGCAAATATGAATAAGTAGAAAGGTAATGAGAATTTTGGAGGGAAAATGGAAATTTGAATTTATTGAATTGAGAAGTAGTTACAAGGCTGGTAATCAGTTACAACTAACTATAATAGACTCAAGAGTGTGTCAGACTCTTGAGTTGTTAAGCTACAACTAAGAAGAGTTGAGAGAAAACTAAAAATGTGTGTGATTTCACACTTTCTACAATACAAGAAATAAGAACAATACATGGTATTTTTAGACTGCAGGAGTGAAGTGGTTGGGGTTGGTAACGTGTTAGAACCAATCCCCAGCTTCCACGTGTCATAAATCTGCCAATTGGATTTTGCTGATGAAGAACAAATTTGGGGATTTTCTCTTGAGTTGATTTCAGCTTAATTGGTTGTGATCATTGGATTTGTCTCTCAAAAACGAGCAAGTTTCATGTTTATAACATCTCTTGAAATTGCTTCTAACTCAAGAACGATTCTGGCAATACGCGTTGGAGAAGATGACACGTGGCAGAATTTCATTTGCTATCAGAAGTTCACACGGATCATTATCCAAAACGGATAATCTGATTATTACATGCTGCAATGCCATTGGTGGAAAAGGGAGTAGTGCGTTTTACTGTTGTGATTTGGCCAATCAATGCTTGGCGGCTGAGTGGTTATTTAATGAAGTGATTTGGCAATCCTGGACCATTTATTCCTTACTTCTCATTGGCTATAACCATAACACACGGATCAAGCTCAGTTCAACTTTCCAAAATTGGCAGAATTAGTCCTCTAACTTGGCAGAATATAATTTTGAGCTATGTTCTTCATTCTTTTGACAATTTAAGTCCTTCCACTTGCAAACTTGATCACAAAAAGCCCCTTTGACTGAGTTGACTTGAGAGTTGACCAGATTTGTCAAGATAGGTCCTTTTTCTTCAAAGTCTTGTCACTTGTGATCCTTCTTTGTCTTTTTCATAAAATTAAGCTTGATTTTCCTTTGTTTGCTTGAAAATGTATCCTTCTTACCTATTTGAGCACAAACACAAAACATACCACATAATTCCGCTTTATAGCACAAAGTTTAGGTATTTTTATTGTGTTTTTAGGGTGATTTGTTGATAAATTGATATGAGTTTTTGCTCATATCAAATCCCTACACTTGAACTTTGTCATGTCCTCATGCAATGCTATATATTTTAAAGCACAAAGTTTACATCCTCCTCATAATTAATCCACCTTGGCCATTATGGAATGCATCTACACTACTCTAAACTAAATGATGCATGATTTTGATTTTTAACAATGCAATGAACAAAATACAATTCTATCTATATCTTTTTGGTTTTTCTTGAAATGGTTTTGATGGAAATAACTCATAAAGAATTCCATGACTTTGATTAGGGCTTGGGTACCATGGACACTTATCACCCTCAAGTTTCACTTTCCCCATACCAAGATTAAAAATGGGATCATTGTATTCACAAGTAAAAAGTGCATCAACTTATTCATGACAATTAAATGTGGAACCGGTTATTATTTGAGCAAATTGCTTGTGGGCAAATTTTTCATTATTTCAAGTGTGAAGTATAAGAAATGTAAAATCCAAAAATAAGGAAGCACGGTTTTAATCCTAAGTAATCCTCTCATCCATTACTTGAAAAACCGCTCACAATTAATATAAGTCCGTTTCAAGAGTAATATGTCATTCGCCTTATGTGTAAAATCCTCATGCCATGCTTTCATAAGTAGCTACACACTCGCTAAGTGTGACACCCTAGAATCGAGGTCATTAACGATACCCTAATTTACGCTAATTTTTGAAATTTTTAATAAATTTTAATTTCTATAATTATAAGTATTTTGGTTAAAGCCGATGTTCGAGGTTATAATTTTTACGTTTGACGTTTTAAGAAGGACGATGACGATTACGATCCCGAGGGATGCCCAATTTTATATAATTATTGACGATTTATCGATAATGTGATTTTTCGAGAATTTTATTTACGGTTCATGTTAAGTTGAGTCGGGTGAGTTTTATAGCCTTCCGAGTACATTTAAAGTATCCCAAAAATATTTTGGAGCGTTCGGGAAGATTTCCGACTCCCGTAAAATTTTCAAAATTGACAAATGAGTCGAACCCGCAAAGTTTTGAGGACGTTTTTCATTTAAGGCCAAAAGAAGCTAGAAATTGCACAAAGGCCCCTCCCAACCCACCAAAAAGGGCAAAAATCACACAAACACATACAAAATATTCACCAAAATTTGAGCTCTCTCTCCCTCCTCTCTCTCTCAAACCGACGGACACCCCTAGACACCACCAAAATCCACCAAAAATCTTCTTCCACTTGATTTTTCAAAAATCTAAGGTTAGACCACACTTAGTTTGGTCATTCCCCACATGTTCATGTGCTCAAATCCAACATGCACTAACAAAAATTTTTCAAGATTTTTCCATATGATCCAAATTCGTTTTTGTGGCTAAATGAGCTAATGCATGTTGATTTTAAGTGTTATGGAAGTATAAACACCAAGAAAACCCACCAAAATTAATTTGGTTGTGGTGATTGGGTCACCCAAACCCCACGGCAAAGGGGGTGTTTGGGGAGCCATGGTGGTTGTTGATTTTGCATGTTATTATTGTGTTTGGTTATTTGTTTTAGGATGATTCACATAGGTTTTATTAGTTGCATGTACATTTCTTTGAATTTTTGAATTTGAGATTGGTTGATCAATAGGGGTAGGACTGAAAATTGATGTTAGGATATGTTTGGGAAGGATTAGGATGATGTTTAGTGTTGGTTAGAAGGCTTGGAATCGAGTCTAAGTGCGTTTTTGGTATGGTCATTTTTAGGCAGAAACATTTGGTCCATTTCATAAAAATGATTTTTTTTCCAGGTCTTGAAAACTAAATGTAGTTGTAGAGGGTTTTCCTAGCTTTAATTTGGTATAAGGTAGAGCCCGTGACTCAAAACGAGCTAAAAGTTATGACATTTTAAAGATCGGGTACCGGGAGACGAGGACTTTCATAATCCGAATTTGTGCAAAGTTTTAGTCAAATCCCGAGGGTCACAAGTATAAATTGGTAAATGGTCAAGGGTCAAAATTTGGTCCCTAACCTGTGCAAATGGGTCTATATGTTCATTTTACCGGGGTATTGATTCCCTTTTACCCAAAAAAATGGGTCTATATGTTGACTTAGGTGTCAAGGAAGTCAAAGGTATTTTTCATATAGGTCAAAGAGGTCAAAATTGGTCGAAGCGCAATTTCAGCCCGTAAAATGTAGTCGTGGAAAAGAGTTGCGTAACGGGTCGTAAAAGTAAAAACTTTGATTGGGCTTAAAAACATGTCATCTACAGGTCTTATAGGATTTTTGGAAATTTTGTCAAATTTTATAAGTGCGGTTTAATAAGGTAAAACAGCCCGTACTTTAGTCAAGTACCGGTGTGAATGGGTAAAAATGGATAACGTAAGTAATGAGAACGAGTGGTATAGAATGAGTGATACTTGTTATTTTGTTTTTGGCGTGAGTTATACTTGTCCTAAGTGACTAGTATATATGTATTTTATACAGTACCGTAAGTATTTAAATGAGATTACTCATTACGCGTTATTTGTGATAGGTGTTGATTTACCCGGGCATCCGTAACATCGTCAGTGATCATTCCTCGAACTACCGACTACTTAAGATATAAGGTGTGAATTTATAGCCTCGCTTATACTTATTTCAAATTGTTTTACCCGCGAGGGAAATGCATGCTAGTTTTTAAAAGGAACGTATATCATGAATGATTGTTAGACCCGAAAGTTGCCTTAGAATTGTGTTGAGTACCAAAGTTGCAAAAGTCCCTAAAATCATGAACTATTAACTATTGTCCTGCCCTCGAGTAGGGGGAAATAGCCGCTTATGCAATTTGTAGTACTACGGGGTTAACGACCCAATGCTAGCCGAGAAGCTGTACTTATAGTAAGTTCTGCGGTAGATTATTTTGTATGAGAAATAAGGTATAATTGCAACTGATGCCTTTAGAAGGGGCACTGGTTTCATCTGAATCATGCCGGTATATTTACGCGGGTGATTGAGTTAACGGATTAGTGTCATGAGCTTAAACACAATTGTCAGTATCCTGATTATAGTTTGTTTGATCGACAAGACTATAAATGATCACGAATGGTTTTTATATATATATACGTTCAAATGGATTGTAAAACCTATGAATTCCACTCAACGTTTTCGTTGACCAAATTTTTGGCATGTGTTTCAGGTAACCGCTGAGAAGTAGGATGGAGCATGCATGGGATGGATGTTGTGTGTACGGCTTGGTGTCCGCTTGTTTTTCCCTCCTTTTCTACTTAAACAATTTTTATGTTTAATGTCATGTGGTTGTAAAACTGAAATTCTTGGGTTGAGATTCATGGGGACCGAAAACGCTAAACTCTGTGTACTATTTGGGGTTGGGAAAAACCGTGGACATGTATCATCTAACAATTTTAATTTCAAGTTTTAAGTTGACGTCTTTTTAGCGTCGTTTGATATACCTTGTGTGCAATGAATACTGTGTAGCACCCATTGTTGTAGTTCCGCTGCGCATAGCAATTGTGGGGGTGTTACAGATTGGTAATCAGAGCCACGAGTTATAGAGAACTAGGTCGTTTTTGAAAATCCTAAACTATAACTTTTGGTGTCGTAAGAAAAGGGTCCAAGCACACACAACTATCCTGCATGGCTCCGGTAAGATTTATTGTTGTATTTATGGCATTTGACGTATACTTTTGAGTAAAGTATATATGTGGGTAATTATTACATAAGTATGGAATTACTATATGTAGACGTTGAATTTTACGTGAAATATCCGATATCGTAATTTTTGTATTAATCATGCATGAGCATCATATTATTACATTTTGGGTATATGTACCACCTTTGTATTGCATTTGCATGCATATATTTATAATTATTGTATAATTACTTATGTACCCTCCGAAATTCGCTGTTATTGCAGGAATGGCCGAGGTACCGCCTAACGATAACGGAAACGATTACGTCATAGGTCACGAAGGGGGACCGTTTTCTCCGAACCCGCCGGACAATAATAATGGATGGATCGCTCCAGAAGACGAAATAGGGCCGGAAAACGACAATGACGAAAGCGAGGTGGATAACTTCAGCATGAGTAGTGACGAGAGTGAGGATTCCGAAGAAGAGCCCGAGGAGCTATTGGATGATGGCATTCCCGAGGATGCCGTAGGCCAGACCGAACCCGATTTGTTTCAATCCCCGAATTCGCCGAAGGGTTATGAGGTACCACCGACCGGTCGTTATGAGCAGCAACCCTTTGATCGCCCAATGGAAAATTGTAAGGATTATTTGAGAACCGTGCCAGGATTGGTTAGAGTAAGTGGTGGGAGCAGTGGAGAGTCCAGCAAGTCATCCAAGTCGCCATCGATTCATGAGAACATTACAAGGGTCTACTTTCCGAGACCGAGACACTATTGGGATCCCGCAGGTCGTTTGGGGAGGATGGAAAGGTTGATGTATGAGCGGTTTGTAGTTGAGACCAGGGTAATTAAGAAGTTTGATAAGACTGAGAGGGAACATCAAAGACTGTTGGAAAGGACGGCAAGGATTGAGTATGATGGGATAGTGAACAAAAGTGACATCAACAGTTTAAGATCAATGGTTGCGAATTTAAGTGCTAGTCTTGACCGTGTGAGGGAAGATCAGATGAGGTTGTCGAGGATGCAGAGTTGGGAGCATCGTGTGAGGGATTCGTTGCCCCCGGATTGGAGATTCGTGGACGATTTGGAGATGGAGGCGAACGACTTTATGATTCAGCCGCCTGCTAGAGGTGCTTGTATTTCGGTGGGAAATCAGGTAGCGATTGAGTATGGATCCACATCAGGGACGAAAAAGGAAACAGAATGTGGGCCAGATGAGAAAGGAAAAAGGAAAGTGGATGATGTGGATGAGGACGTAAGTGATGAGGAAACCGAGGAAGACGACGACGAGCCGCCATCCAAGAGGCCGTGTGGATCACCACATGCCTAGTTACTTGTTTTGTATTTTCTTTGATCATTGTAATAGAACTATTTTAGACCTTTGTATGATGGTATTATGACGAGAAACTCAAGTACTTGATGTTTTGTGGTGAGCGATTGTAGTGGCATTACTTGTCACGATTTTGGTTAATTATCAATACAATCTATGTTACCTTTCATGATCTGTGATATGTCTTAAATTTGATCTTTTGTGGTGTGAATTGATGAATATTAGTAACTCCGTAGTGATGTGTCGTTGTAGGTATTTTATGTCTGGGAAACTTGATATGAATACTTACATTGTTTTTCTATTTTTCTTGTCTTGCAGAAAGAGATATTCGATAACACCATGCCTCCAAAGTTGACTGCCGATCGTGTTAACACCATGATTCAGGAAGCTATAGCAAATGCGTTGCAAGCGGACCGAGCTGGGAGAAATCAGGATCCAGGAAGGAACGCGGGGGGACAGCAAGCCCCGAGGGTGTGTACCTATTCTAGTTTTATGAAGTGCGGTCCCACGCAGTTCCGTGGAACGGGTGGAGCTTTAGAACTTAGACGGTGGTTGGAAAAAGTTGAAAGTACGTTTGAAATCAGTGGTTGTGCAGAAGCGGATAAAGTAAAGTTTGCAGCAGCTACGTTTCTCGATGATGCGTTAAGTTGGTGGAATACCCAGGTAGCTACGGTTGGATTGGCTGTAGCGAATGCAAGGACGTGGAATGCGACCAAAGCTTTGTTGACTAAGAAGTTTTGCCCAGAGGAGGAATTGGGGCAATTGGAGGACGAATTGAGGCATTTAACCTTAAAGAACAACGATATAGCTGCTTACACCAGGAGATTCAATGAGTTAAGTCTTTTGTGTCCGGACATATTTGCCAATGATGCCAAGAAAATGAAGCAGTATATAAAGGGTTTATCTAGCAACATCAAAGGTGAAACAACTTCGTCGAAACCTGGAACGTTTGATGAAGCGGTTCAAATGGCTCACGCTTTGATGGACGTTAAGCTTCAGGACAAGCAGAACTACATTGCTGAGGGCAACAAAAGGAAATGGGAAGCGGTACAAAGCAATCAATCCCAAGGCCAGAACCGAGGTGGAAATCGAAACAACCATGGGCTGAACCGTAATCAACAGTTTAATCAGAGAAGGAACGAAGGGATGAGGGCAGTGACGAACCCTAGAGGTGTGAAAGTGAATCCCCATTGTGGTAAGTGCAACTTGTATCATGTTGGAAATTGCCCGCCGGCATGCGGCAAGTGTGGAAAGGCAGGTCATAGGACTTCTAGTTGTCGAACGGGAGGAGTAGCCACTGGGGCTAATGCTATCAGGATGAGAGGATGTTATAGCTGTGGAGAAAGGGGTCATGTGCAAGCGAATTGCCCGAAGGCAGGAAACAGGCGGGGAGGTAATAATGCGGCAGCTGTGTATCAAGTGGGAACTACTGATAAACCACAGGGTCCAAATGTGGTTACCGGTACGTTTTTGCTAGACGCTTGTTATGCTAGTATTTTATTTGATTCTGGCTCCGACAAGAGTTTTGTAGACGTTATATTTAGTCGTCATATCGATAGAGAACCGGTGTTGTTAACGACTAGTTATAATGTTGAATTAGCCGATGGAAAAATTGTTAGTACGAATTCTATACTGAAAGGGTGTACCTTGAAGTTAGGAAATTACGCTTTTAAAATCGACTTGATGCCTATAGAACTAGGATCGTTTGACGTGATTGTGGGAATGGATTGGCTAATGGCGCATAGTGCTACGATCGTCTGTGGTGAGAGATTGGTTCAGATTCCGCTGAGGAATAGGGTTTTGACGGTTAAGGGAGACGAATGCACTTCTCGTTTGAAGGTGATTTCGTGTTTGAAAATGATGAAGTACGTCGAGAGTAGATGCGATGTGTTTTTGGCACAAGTTTCGAGCGATGGTGATGTAGAGGCGAGGATCGAAGAGGTACCAGTTATTTGCGAGTATCCGGACGTTTTTCCAGACGAGTTGCCAGGTTTACCGCCTACCCGTGAGGTCGAGTTTCGAATTGATTTAGTGCCAGGAGCTGCGCCGGTTGCACGTGCACCTTATCGCTTAGCACCATCTGAGTTAAAGGAGTTAGCGGATCAATTGAAGGAATTGATGGACAAAGGATTTATTAGGCCGAGCTCATCACCTTGGGGAGCGCCAGTGTTGTTTGTAAAGAAGAAGGATGGTTCGTTTAGGATGTGTATCGACTATAGGGAACTCAATAAGCTGACGGTTAAGAATCGGTACCCATTGCCGAGGATTGATGATTTGTTCGATCAATTGCAAGGTTCCAGTGTATACTCAAAGATCGATTTAAGATCAGGGTATCATCAACTGCGTGTAAGGGAGAAGGATATTCCTGTAACCGCCTTTCGTACGCGGTATGGACACTTTGAATTTCGAGTGATGCCGTTTGGGTTGACGAACGCGCCTGCTGTATTCATGGATCTTATGAATCGCGTGTGCAAGCCGTATCTAGATAAGTTTGTTATTGTTTTCATCGATGATATACTTATTTACTCTAAGAGTAGGGAGGAGCACGAGAAGCACCTAAGAAAGATTTTGGAGTTGTTAAGGAAGGAGAAGCTGTATGCAAAATTCTCTAAGTGTGAGTTTTGGTTGGAATCAGTGCGGTTTCTAGGTCACGTGATTGATAGTGAGGGAGTTCGTGTAGATCCTGCTAAGATCGAAGCGATCAGGGAATGGTCAGCACCGACGACGCCGACTGAAGTTCGACAATTTTTGGGTTTAGCTGGGTATTATAGAAGGTTTATTGAAGGATTTTCGTTGATTGCGAAACCATTGACGAGGCTTACCGAAAAGAATAGGGTGTATGAATGGGGAATCGAGGAAGAGCTTGCTTTCGAAACGCTCAAGGATAAGTTATGTTCCGCGCCGATTTTATCATTGCCTGAAGGAACCGAAGATTTCGTAGTGTATTGTGATGCGTCTCGTAAAGGTTATGGAGCGGTATTAATGCAACGTGAAAAGGTGATAGCTTACGCGTCGAGGCAATTAAGGAAGAATGAGGAGAACTACATGACGCACGATTTGGAATTAGGAGCGGTAGTTTTTGCGTTGAAACTATGGAGACACTATCTGTATGGGACAAAGTGTGTTGTATTCACTGATCACAAGAGTTTGCAGCACATTTTAGATCAAAAGGAGTTGAATATGCGACAAAGACGATGGGTTGAACTATTGAGTGATTATGACTGCGAAATTCGCTACCACCCTGGGAAGGCGAATGTTGTAGCGGATGCATTGAGTAGGAAGGAACGGGAGAAACCTTTGAGGGTTAGAGCTTTAGTGATGAGTGAGAGCGTTGACTTAACCGAAACTATACTGAAGACTCAGGAGAGAGGATTAATGAAAGGGAATGTTGAAGCCGAGAACTTGGGACGAATGTTGAAACCTCTTTTTGTGATTAGGTCAGACGGACTAAGATATTTTGAGAATCGAATTTGGTTGCCATTGTGTTCATCTGAGGAAGGAAAGCCTGGAGTTCGAGAATTGGTTATGAATGAGTCGCATAAGTCGAAGTATTCGATACATCCCGGATCGGATAAAATGTACCACGACCTGAAGAAAGTCTATTGGTGGCCGAATATGAAGGCAGATATTGCTCGTTACGTCAGTAAGTGTTTGACTTGCGCGAAGGTTCAGGCAAAACATAAGAAACCATCTGGATTGTTGGTACAACCGGAAATCCCAGAATGGAAATGGGAGAAAATCGCAATGGATTTCGTGACGGGTTTACCTAGGACTCCTAGTGGAAGCGATATGATATGGGTAATTGTGGATAGGTTGACGAAATCTGCTCATTTCTTACCTATGAAGAAGACGGACAGCATGGAAAAACTCGCCAGCGTGTACGTGAAGGAGATCGTCTGTAGACATGGAGTGCCGTTATCGATCATTTCGGATCGCGACAGTAGATTTACGTCGGAATTTTGGAGATCGCTTCAACGTGCGATGGGCACTGAATTGAGTTTAAGCACGGCTTATCACCCGGAAACTGACGGCCAGAGTGAACGAACGATTCAAACGATGGAGGACATGCTCCGAGCATGCGTGATTGATTTTGGAGGAAGTTGGGAACGCCACTTGCCTCTGGTGGAATTTTCGTACAATAATAGTTATCATGCGAGTATCAAAGCGGCACCGTTCGAAGCATTGTATGGAAGGAAGTGTAGATCGCCCGTGTGTTGGAGTGAAGTAGGGGAAAGTCAATTGACTGGACCCGAAATGGTTTTAGAAACGACAGAGAAGATTGTGCAGATCAAGAATCGACTACTTGCTGCGAGAAGCCGACAGAAGAGTTATGCCGATAACCGAAGGAAACCATTGGAGTTTGAAGTTGGAGATATGGTTATGCTCAAGGTATCGCCGTGGAAGGGTGTAATTCGTTGTGGGAAGAAAGGAAAGTTGAGTCCGAGGTATATTGGACCGTTTAAGATCGTTGAACGAATTGGATCAGTAGCGTACAAGTTAGAATTGCCGACCGAGCTTAGTGCTATTCATGACACGTTTCACGTATCGAACCTGAAGAAGAGTTTGGCGGATAAGGAATTGGTGATTCCTTTGGACGAGATTCGACTAGACGACAAAATGCACTTTGTGGAAGAACCTGTGGAAATTATGGACCGGGAGGTCAAGCGGTTGAAGCGTAGTAGGATTCCTATTGTGAAGGTCCGATGGAATTCTAAGCGTGGACCGGAATACACCTGGGAACGTGAGGACTTTTTCAAGGAAAGGTATCCTCATCTGTTCCAGTAGACGAAATGTGAGTACAAGAAGAGGCGAGCGCCGGGACGTCGCTCTCTTTAAGGAGGGGTGGATGTGACACCCTAGAATCGAGGTCATTAACGATACCCTAATTTACGCTAATTTTTGAAATTTTTAATAAATTTTAATTTCTATAATTATAAGTATTTTGGTTAAAGCCGATGTTCGAGGTTATAATTTTTACGTTTGACGTTTTTAGAAGGACGATGACGATTACGATCCCGAGGGATGCCCAATTTTATATAATTATTGACGATTTATCGATAATGTGATTTTTCGAGAATTTTATTTACGGTTCATGTTAAGTTGAGTCGGGTGAGTTTTATAGCCTTCCGAGTACATTTAAAGTATCCCAAAAATATTTTGGAGCGTTCGGGAAGATTTCCGACTCCCGTAAAATTTTCAAAATTGACAAATGAGTCGAACCCGCAAAGTTTTGAGGACGTTTTTCATTTAAGGCCAAAAGAAGCTAGAAATTGCACAAAGGCCCCTCCCAACCCACCAAAAAGGGCAAAAATCACACAAACACAAACACATACAAAATATTCACCAAAATTTGAGCTCTCTCTCCCTCCTCTCTCTCTCAAACCGACGGACACCCCTAGACACCACCAAAATCCACCAAAAATCTTCTTCCACTTGATTTTTCAAAAATCTAAGGTTAGACCACACTTAGTTTGGTCATTCCCCACATGTTCATGTGCTCAAATCCAACATGCACTAACAAAATTTTTTCAAGATTTTTCCATATGATGCAAATTCGTTTTTGTGGCTAAATGAGCTAATGCATGTTGATTTTAAGTGTTATGGAAGTATAAACACCAAGAAAACCCACCAAAATTAATTTGGTTGTGGTGATTGGGTCACCCAAACCCCACGGCAAAGGGGGTGTTTGGGGAGCCATGGTGGTTGTTGATTTTGCATGTTATTATTGTGTTTGGTTATTTGTTTTAGGATGATTCACATAGGTTTTATTAGTTGCATGTACATTTCTTTGAATTTTTGAATTTGAGATTGGTTGATCAATAGGGGTAGGACTGAAAATTGATGTTAGGATATGTTTGGGAAGGCTTAGGATGATGTTTAGTGTTGGTTAGAAGGCTTGGAATCGAGTCTAAGTGCGTTTTTGGTATGGTCATTTTTAGGCAGAAACATTTGGTCCATTTCATAAAAATGATTTTTTTTCCAGGTCTTGAAAACTAAATGTAGTTGTAGAGGGTTTTCCTAGCTTTAATTTGGTATAAGGTAGAGCCCGTGACTCAAAACGAGCTAAAAGTTATGACATTTTAAAGATCGGGTACCGGGAGACGAGGACTTTCATAATCCGAATTTGTGCAAAGTTTTAGTCAAATCCCGAGGGTCACAAGTATAAATTGGTAAATGTTCAAGGGTCAAAATTTGGTCCCTAACCTGTGCAAATGGGTCTATATGTTGACTTAGGTGTCAAGGAAGTCAAAGGTATTTTTCATATAGGTCAAAGAGGTCAAAATTGGTCGAAGCGCAATTTCAGCCCGTAAAATGTAGTCGTGGAAAAGAGTTGCGTAACGGGTCGTAAAAGTAAAAACTTTGATTGGGCTTAAAAACATGTCATCTACAGGTCTTATAGGATTTTTGTAAATTTTGTCAAATTTTATAAGTGCGGTTTAATAAGGTAAAACAGCCCGTACTTTAGTCAAGTACCGGTGTGAATGGGTAAAAATGGATAACGTAAGTAATGAGAACGAGTGGTATAGAATGAGTGATACTTGTTATTTTGTTTTTGGCGTGAGTTATACTTGTCCTAAGTGACTAGTATATATGTATTTTATACAGTACCGTAAGTATTTAAATGAGATTACTCATTACGCGTTATTTGTGATAGGTGTTGATTTACCCGGGCATCCGTAACATCGTCAGTGATCATTCCTCGAACTACCGACTACTTAAGATATAAGGTGTGAATTTATAGCCTCGCTTATACTTATTTCAAATTGTTTTACCCGCGAGGGAAATGCATGCTAGTTTTTAAAAGGAACGTATATCATGAATGATTGTTAGACCCGAAAGTTGCCTTAGAATTGTGTTGAGTACCAAAGTTGCAAAAGTCCCTAAAATCATGAACTATTAACTATTGTCCTGCCCTCGAGTAGGGGGAAATAGCCGCTTATGCAATTTGTAGTACTACGGGGTTAACGACCCAATGCTAGCCGAGAAGCTGTACTTATAGTAAGTTCTGCGGTAGATTATTTTGTATGAGAAATAAGGTATAATTGCAACTGATGCCTTTAGAAGGGGCACTGGTTTCATCTGAATCATGCCGGTATATTTACGCGGGTGATTGAGTTAACGGATTAGTGTCATGAGCTTAAACACAATTGTCAGTATCCTGATTATAGTTTGTTTGATCGACAAGACTATAAATGATCACGAATGGTTTTTATATATATATACGTTCAAATGGATTGTAAAACCTATGAATTCCACTCAACGTTTTCGTTGACCAAATTTTTGGCATGTGTTTCAGGTAACCGCTGAGAAGTAGGATGGAGCATGCATGGGATGGATGTTGTGTGTACGGCTTGGTGTCCGCTTGTTTTTCCCTCCTTTTCTACTTAAACAATTTTTATGTTTAATGTCATGTGGTTGTAAAACTGAAATTCTTGGGTTGAGATTCATGGGGACCGAAAACGCTAAACTCTGTGTACTATTTGGGGTTGGGAAAAACCGTGGACATGTATCATCTAACAATTTTAATTTCAAGTTTTAAGTTGACATCTTTTTAGCGTCGTTTGATATACCTTGTGTGCAATGAATACTGTGTAGCACCCATTGTTGTAGTTCCGCTGCGCATAGCAATTGTGGGGGTGTTACACTAAGGAAAGAAAAATAAAACTCACGCAATAATTTACATCCGCCATCTTTTTGAGACTTTGGATCTTCAACCCCGCAACCCGTCAAGGTAATATTGGATTGGAGCAATCTATTGAATCCCCGCAACCCGTCAAGGTAATATTGGAACTCAATAGTAACTATAATTAACACCACACTGCCCCTCTTGGGAGTCTTGTATAATTATATTTTTTTTCTCTTTTTCTTTTCTTTTTCTTTTTTCTAGCCACTCATTTTTTTCATAAGCCGCTCTTATTTTTCTTTATTTCTCACAAAGAAAGTAGAAAAGAATAAAAGGAAAAACACCCGCTAAATATTGAGCATGACATAAGTCTAGTACACATAAAACGTTCTAACTTAGAATCATAAGACGTACTTATACCAACCGTGAATGATTAGTCAAAAATGCATAAGAGATTACAAACCGATTAAAACCGTTCTTGATTATTTATTAACATATATACATGCAAAGAAAATGGAGGTAAAGAAGAGAAGGGTTTAGCCACAAGTAATTATCATGAAGTTTATCTAGCCCTTTTACACTTGCTTCTAACTCTATCATTTCCCATTCTCCACGAATTGAAAATCTCAAATAATGAGATTGGTGGATGCTTAGCCTAATAGACCAATGAAGGATTACATGGTTAAGGATACTAAGTAGAGAATGCTAAGATAAGCAAACTCGGGTTGAGTCAAAATATCCATGGCGGGCCTAATATGTCAAAGAAGTCTAAATTTGTTAAACCATGTTCTTATTATATTTTTTTTTCTCTTTTTCATTTATTTTTTTTTTAAGTAAAAGAAGAAATATATACAATGCAAATGTGTTATGCAAATGAAAAATGAATGATGCAAAAATTATGAATGCATATTTTTGGTGGCCAAAGTAGATCAAAAATTTGAAAAATGTTTGAAAAATGAAGTTTCCAAGTTAACATGAAAGACAATGACAAGTTATAGGTAAGGTCACTTCGATAGAAGACCCCCTACACTTAAGCTAAACATTGTCCTCAATGTTTAAGAGCATGGAAGTATAAAAACTTCCCCTACACTTATGACAATGAATAGACTTTGCTTAACCCAAGTTAAGGAAAGGACAACTATTAGTGAAATCATGTTTAAGCACAAGGTGTCAATAAAAAAATCACTAAAGTAACAAAGTGAACCGGATACAAGGGCCTCCTCCATAAGCTCCAAAGCATGAAATGAGTGAGCAACCCTACAAACAAGCATGAAGACAAAAGAAGGTCTCCCCTACACTTATCTCCAAGTCTATACCTTTATTGCTAACCTACAACACTCTAAACCTAGTTATACGATGCTTGAGTTAATGAGTCTCTAGCTCGACTCGTCCCTCAATGAATTAATTCATGGGGAAAATGGGGATCTCTTGGACCATTTCAACGGAAATGTCGTCCCCAAAATAATGTTTCACACGGTGACCATTCACTTTAAAGTTTGGACCATCGGGTTGTGACAACTCAATAGTTCCATATGGAAACACTTGAGCAATAGTGAATGGACCGGACCATCTCGACTTAAGCTTGCCCGCAAAAAGTTTCAACCTTGAGTTATAGAGGAGAACTGTCTCTCCAACTTTGAACTCACGGTTCTTGATCTTAGCATCATGTAATTTCTTAGTCTTTTCCTTGTAAAGCAAAGAATTTTCATAGGCATTGGCTCTCAATTCATCCATCTAATTAAGTTGATATTTCCTATGTGAACCGGCTTGGTTTAAATCAAAGTTAGCCCACTTGAGAGCCAAGATGCCTTGTGTTCTAACTCGAATGGGAGGTGGCACGCTTTACCATAGACAAGCCTATAAGGAGTACAACCAATAGGTGTCTTAAAAGCCGTCCTAAAAGCCCACAAAGCATCATCAAGCTTATCCGACCAAGAAGCTCGATGCTCTCCCACCGTTCTCTCTAAAATTCTCTTTAAACCACGATTTGTGACCTCGGTTTGACCATTGTTTTGAGGGTGATACGCGGTAGAAAGTCTATGATTAACTCCATATTTCTTCATAACTCTCGTGAATTGATCATTACAAAAGTCCGTACCACTTATGATGGCCCGAGGTACACCAAATCTAGCAAACAATTGCTTTAAGAACTTCACAACAACTCTAGCATCATTGGTAGGTAAGGCTTTAGCCTCCACCCATTTGGACACATAATCCACCGCCACAAGTATATACTTGTTTCCCTTAGAAGATGGAAAAGGTCCCATGAAGTCTATGCCCCATACATCAAAAATCTCACACTCTTGAATAAAATTTTGTGGCATCTCATCACGTTGCGTAATTTTTCCTTGTCTTTGACACACATCACAAAATTTCACCATCTCATGGGCATCTTTGTAAATGGAAGGCCAATAGTAACCCGAATCAAAGATTTTCTTGACGGTGTAGTTGGGCCCAAAATGTCCACCCGTAGGTCCTTTATGACATGCTTCTAAGATCTTAAATGCCTCGGGCCCATCTACACACCGTCTAATAATTTGGTCCGCACATTGCCTAAAAAGATAAGGATCATCCCAAAAGTAGTACTTAACTTCCTTAAGAAATTTCTTCTTTTGTTGATAAGTAAGACCCTCAATAAGCACATTTCCCACAAGATAGTTTGCTATATCCGCAAACCAAGGAGTGGCATCCTCTTGGGAAGAGATATACATGAGCTCCTCTAATGGAAAGGATTCATTGATTTCTTGATGTGGAAAATCTCCTTGAAAAGGATGCTCAAGTCTACTCAAGTGATCCGCCGCTAAATTCTCGGCTCCTTTCTTATCACGAATTTCTATCTTAAACTCTTGAAGCAACAAAACCCATCTCAAAAGCCTAGGCTTAGCATCTTGCTTTGTCATAAGATACTTGAGAGAAGAATGATCCGTATACACTATGGTTTTGGATAGCACAAGGTATGGTCTAAATCTCTCAAAAGCATAGACTATAGCAAGCAACTATTTTTTCCATGGTAGTGTAATGAAGTTGTGCACCGGTCATGGTTTTACTCGCATAGTGTATAGGTTGAAAATGCTTATTCACTCTTTGACCTAAGACGGCCCCCACCGCATAATCACTAGCATCACACATAAGCTCAAAAGGTAATTCCCAATTTGGAGAAACCAAAACGGGAGCCTTTGTCAATTTCTCCTTAAGAGTCTCAAAAGAGTCCAAACAATCTTTGTTAAAAATGAAAGGAGCCTCTTTTTCCAAGAGGTGAGTCATCGGTCTAGCTATCTTAGAAAAATCTTGTATAAAGTGCCTATAAAATCCCGCATGACCTAAGAAACTCCTCACACCTTTAACCGAGGTGGGTAGGGGAAGCTTAGCAATCACATCAATTTTAGCTCGATCCACTTCTAATCCCTTGTTGGATATTTTGTGTCCTAAAACAATTCCCTCTTTTACCATAAAGTGACATTTCTCCCAATTAAGCACTAAACGTGTTTCCTCACAACGCTTAAGCATTCTCTCTAGATTGGTGAGACATGAGGTAAATGAATTTCCAAAGACGGAAAAATCATCCATAAAAACCTCCATAGTTTGCTCTATCATGTCATGGAAAATCGCCATCATGCACCTTTGAAATGTCCCCGGTGCATTACATAAGCCAAAAGGCATCCTCTTGTAAGCAAGTGTACCGTAGGGACAAGTGAATGTGGTCTTTTCTTGATCCGTAGGGTCAATGGGTATTTGGAAATAACCCGAAAAGCCATCAAGAAAACAATAGTATTCATTTCCCGCTAAGCGTTCAAGCATTTGATCCATAAAAGGTAAAGGGAAATGGTCTTTCCTAGTAGCCTCATTGAGTTTCCTATAGTCAATACAAACTCTCCAACCGGTAACAAGTCTTGTAGGAATAAGCTCATTGTTCTCATTAGGCACTACAGTGATTCCACCTTTCTTTGGAACATAATGTACCGGGCTAACCCATGGAGAGTCGGAAATGGGGTAAATCATACCCGCATCAAGGAGTTTAATCACCTCCTTCTTAATGACCTCATGGATTTTTGGGTTAACTCTTCGTTGACTTTGAATGGCGGGTTTGTAATCATCCTCCATAAGGATTTTGTGTGTACAAAAATGTGGATCAATTCCCCTTATGTCGGATATTTTCCATGCTAAGGCTTGCTTGTGTTTCTTAAGGACTTCAATAAGTTGCTCCTTCTCATCCTCTTTCAACTCTTTAGCAATAATCACGGGTAATTGGTTTTTGCCCTCTAAGAAAGCATACTCTAAGTGGGATGGAAGATCCTTAAGTTCAATTGGAGGTGGACTCTCTATGGAAGGTTTTACTATGGAAGGATCCTCATTGGTAACTTCTTGTGGAGTAGGAGAAGGAATAGGGTCCTCATGGAGCAACTTTTGGATAGTAAGAATATCTTCTTCCCAATTAATGGGAGAATCATCATCACCAAGAAAGTTTGACTCAAATTCCTCCAAGAGGAAATCACTCTCTCCAAAAGGTGTTAAAGAAGGAGCAATTGAGGCCACGGTTTCAACATGGGGCATCTCATCACTAGTACTCTTGCAAGCATCATGAAAGTGTTCATCACACACTTCATCTAACACATCAACTATGTTAATAGTCTCACATGGTCTAGACTCCTTAACCTCTTTCCTATCACAAACTTTCCCTAACTTAAACACCACTTTCTCATCCTCTACTCTCATAATTAGTTCTCCTTCCGCCACATCTATCAAAGTACGACCCGTCCTCAAAAACGGTCTACCAACAATCAAAGGAACTCTAGGATCCATGTCATAATCAACCACTACAAAGTCGGCCGGAAATGTAAACTTATCCACACCTACAAACACATCCTCCGCTATACCTACGGGGTAAGCTATGGTTTGGTTGGCTAACTCAAGGGTCATCCTAGTGGGAGTAAGCTCGGGAAGAGAGAGTTTTTTCCAAACCGATAAAGGCATGAGGTTAATGCTTTCCCCTAGATCCGCCAAAGCCATGCAATTTTCTACACCGGGAAAATTACAAGGTATCAAGAAGCGCCCCAGATCTCCAAGTTTTGTTGGTAAGGTTTTAAGTAGCACGACGGAACAATTTTCATTAAGGGATGTGTTGGGCAAATCAACCAATTTTTCTTTGTTTGAGAGTAAATCCTTGAACATCTTAGCAAACTTTGGCATATAAGCAAGAGCTTCCGCAAAGGATATGTTGATGTTGAGTTGCTTGAACATCCTTAAGAAATTTGATACTTGGATGTCATCCTTGTTCTTTAACTTGTCCTTTTTCAACCTTGAAGGATATGGAAGAGTAGGTTTTGGTGTAGGTGGAATAGGTGTTGTAGTAGATGATTTGTCTTTGTTAGCTTCTTCATTGGGAGGTGTGGAAGGTAGAGGAGAAGTAGGAATAGGTTTAGAAGGTGTGTTTGATTGAATGGGAGCATTTTGAGGTGGTGAAGTAGAGGTAGAAGGCTTGTCACAAGTAGGAACAAAAGTGGGTGGAACAATAGGAGGTTTAGAAGGTGAAGGATCCTTTGTTGTCTTTCCACTTCTTGTTGTAATAGCATTGACATTTGCCCTTGGATTCGTTTGTGTGGTAGAAGGTAAAGCCCCTTGTGGTCTTTGATTATAAAGCATCATAAACTTCTTATTTGTGTCTTCATGCATTTCTCTCATTCTTCTCTCATGAGCTTCATTCATTTCTTTTATTCTCTTCTCATTAAGTTGGAACCTCCTTTCATTCTCTTGATTCATTTTGTAAAAAAGCTCAATTGTGTTATAATCTTGTGCCACATTTCCTTGAAAACCTTGAGGTTGGAAAGGTGGAGGTTGATTGTAAAACCCTTGGTTGTTGCCTTGAAAGGTATTTGGTGGTCTATAGTTATTCCCTTGGTAAGGTGGTCTTTGCCCTTGAGTCCTTTGTAACACTTGAGGAGGAGTTTGTTGAATTTGGGTGGGTGGTTGGGGTGGGAATCCCGGTAGAGTAAGGTAATTTTGGGACTTGTAAGAAAGGTTATTGGGATTGATATTTGGCTTGAAGTGTTCACGATGTTCCTCTTGGTAAGCATAACATTCCCCTTGATAACCTTGCACCTTATCACATTGTTCATAGGAATGGGGACCTCCACAAGTTACACAAGAAAGAGTAATGGCATTCACATCATTTGAAGAATTGTTCAATGAAAGGCTCTTAATGGCTTGAATCATCTCTTGTTGACCTCTATCCATATTTTGAAAGATCTCTTGTTGAATCTTGAGGAATTGGTTATCACAAGGTGTTTGAGAATCGTTTTGGATAACATGAACCCTTTCTTCAAATTGAGAATTTGTTTGAACCATTGCATTAGTCTCAGTGATGTCCAAGGCCTCTTGAATGGATTTAAGAAGAATATTCCCTCCCGCGGAAGCATTGAGTGAATCTTGGTGATGAGGTTTAAGGCCATCATAGAAAGTATTGATTTGGTGAACTTCATCCAATCCATGGTTAGGGCATCGCCTCAATAACTCTCTAAACTCCTCCCAAGCATCACTAAAGGATTGACTAGGTTTTTGTTGAAAGCCTATAATTAAGTTCCTCAAAGCCGTGGTCTTACATGGGGGAAAGAACTTGTTCAAAAACTTAGTGGTGAAACCATCCCATGTGGTGATACTATCGGGTGGTTGGGTGTCTAACCAATGCTTAGCGGCTCCCTCTAGTGAAAATGGCACCAATATCAACTTAATAGCATCATGTGGAACTCCATTCTACTTAAGGGTATTGCAAAGGGCAAGGAATCTCTTAAGGTGATCATGAGGATTATCATTCTTGTGACCATAGAAAGGTGTGTTTGAAACGAAGGTAATCATAGCCGTTTTTAGCTCAAATGAATTTGCGGGAATGTCGGGAATCCTGATAGCATTGGCATATCCGTGATCATTAGATTGCAAACGTTCCATCAAAGAACGATTATCAACAGCCATGGCTTCTTGTTGTGGATGAATCAAAGCACGATTCTCGTGATCGGCTTGATGGACGGTGGTGGTCTTACTCTTTCTCTTTTTCTTCCTTTTCGGAGGAAGAGGTTGTACACCAATCCGTATTTGTGCACGCCCGCGAGTGAGCATGCAACTCAATACGAGGAATGAGAGAGAAGCTCTCGTGTGACTTTGAAGAGAAAAGGATTATCCTCTTCGAGTTTCAATATGAAATATCCACAAGAAAATAATAATATACGTATGTACTACTTGGGTGCAAGACCCCCAATGAAGCCTTCCTTCTTAGAATACTCACAAGTGAATGGGGGGTTAGGTGGCGTGAAGCACTTAAGTACCTATTGACCCTTAGATGGAATTTTATAGCACATCGCCTTTCTATTCACTTAAATGTTTGTATTCTTTGAATTGTTGCTTATTGGAAGTATTTATCTATTCTTGCTTTATTTTGTTTGATCGATACACGTGTCAAGGACCGGAATGCCCCTCAACACGGTGTATTGCCTTGGCAATACTTATGGAAGATATGTAGATTGGTTGTTCTTATACGTATACGTATTTACTTATAATAATATATGGAAAATATTTTTGTATTTATGAGTTTTTAAGAGAAAATACTATATGTACATAAAAACCGAGAGAATCCAATAATATATATTTTTGGGTGCAATCTCTTAGGAAAAAGATTGCTTTTTGGATTTTTTAATTTGTTTGATCAATTCTTTAGGAAAAGAATTGTTTTGTTAATATTTTTAGTTTTTATATATTTTTATATTTTTGATTTTTTATTTGTTTTTGATTTATGATACGTAAAAATAACGTTCACTAGGTGAACGGATCCCAAAAGCCAATGAAAACCGTCAATCGATAGTCTCTCGTAAAGTCAAAGAACCGGCAGTGGCGCCATTTTATTTGTGTATAGTTGAAGTTCGTTTTTCTCAGTTCTTAACAAATTGAAAGTCCTAACAAGATCGGGTTTTTAATTGTTTTTGGTTGGTAATGTTTTTTGGATATTCTATTGCTAATTCAAACAAGCCTTGCTAAAATGAAAAATATTGTCTACTTATATGTAAAACAACGTGCACATACCAAGTTTTTATTCAAATAAAATGCCAAATGTGAATTCTATAAACTATAAGGAATGGAAATGTAAATTCTTTGAAATTTAAATGCTAAAAATGTGAAGCTAAAAAGTATAAGGACGTAAAAACAGTAAACTATGTGGACTGGAAATGAAAATTATTCAAACAATGTAACTAATTTTCAACAAAATTGAAACTATCTAACTAATTGTGCACAAAACTGAAAATGTAAGGACTGAATAATTGAAAACCCTAAAAACTTGGAAAGATTAGCTAGAATTTCAAACTGTTTAATACTTCAAGGACTAAATGACAATTTTCAAAAACTTTTCACCAAAAACGGGTTTCAAACTTCAATAAGCTCGTTTGAGCTTATTTCTCAACCAAATTCGATCAAACAAATTGCAAACGACTTAAAATTGAATTTAAGCTAGACCTATCCAAGGAAATTGGTTGAAAGTTACTAGAAAGCTGATAAGCTGAATTCAATAAGCACAAAATAAGCTACAAGTTAAACTAGACTTGCACAACTAGATTTTAATGGAAATTCTTGTTAATAAGATCAAAAGAAGGACGGGAAATCAAGTCTCATGAAAAATGATCAAGTAATAAGCTCAGAATCTGAAAATAAGCCAAAATTGAGCTTATGTTGACTTTCGTTGACCAGAAATTTCAAAAAAACTCAAATTCTCAAAATTTAACCAGGAACACTAATGGAATGAAATTGTGAAAGAAAATTAGCTTGTTTATGAAGTGGAAATCAAGATATGAAAAATCAGTTTGCCAAGTTACAGAAACTTGCATTTGCTCATGATCTTAAACTTTTGCTTATTTCTAGCTTAATCCTTGATACTGTACAATTTCCTTTTACACATTCAAAGTTCATATGTTTACTGAAAATTGAGAAATGGTTTGGAGTGATTTCATGTAACACCCCATTTTGATAAATGGAATGTCACGCGTAATTATGGCGTGTCATCAAAGCATGCAAGGTAATATGTAGTAAAACATACATGACCATAGGGAAAATCGGAATCAAACATCGGTTCCCAAACATAAGCCCAAAACACTACAAAGTAAATGAACTGAATGAAAGACTAAACAAGCATAAATATATGAAGGAAACAGGAGAAGAAGTCTATGGAAGCTTCCATCCTATGCATGTCCTCCAAAAGCTCGAGTCTTGGGTACCTGCCATTTTGGGACATGGAAAGGAAAGTAACGGCTGAGCAAAACGCTCAGTGCACGGATATACAATATAGCATGAAATAGGATAAGCATGTAACATATAACAGCGGAAGACTAAGTTCTGAGTAGACTGGTTAAGTATTGAGAAAACTGGTTTTATAGTTTGAAAAGCCTTATGTTTATCTTATGAAAACTGTTTTAACATAAATATACCATAGCCCATATAGGTCATGAAAAGGTCACGTGCATGAATACTTGGAGGGGTGACCTCATCATGCTGATTAGAGGGGATGCCTCTAATTAATATACTGGTTTGGGTAGGAGGGATCAACTCCTTGTGAAGGATGCAAGGCACACACCACATTCACCATGATATACTGAATAAAACATGTAACTAGGATGCACCCATACGCCCCACATGATATAATAATATGGCCAAAACTGAAAGGGACGCCACGAGCAATCACTCCGCCGTGGGGAAGTCATAACATTGGTGCCTCCAATGTTATGGTTATGGTACCTCCATAACTAGGTGAAACTGGTCATGCTTGTATATGGCTATAGATTATGCTAATTAAACATAAGCAGTTCAAAACAATAAAACAAATACTGGGGAAAACAGTTGGCTGCATACGGGGAAATCCTAATAAGGAAAGAATGTCCATACTGAAAGGACGGGAATCCGTACCTCAAGTCCAGTGAATGAACGGAAGAAAGACTCCTACTTCTGGATCACTAACGCTACATGAATACACACGTGTATAAGTATCAATCACTGAATACGTACGGGGTTTCATGTCTTGTCTTAACTTATTTTATATGTTTTACGTCATGTTTTACTGTTTTAAGCTTTAATATGAGTTTATCTCATATTCTGGTTAATCTGATTAAGTATTCCTGGTATTTCATGTATTATTATGCTTACTGAGCAATATTAAGTAACTTTTCAAAAATAGCAGGTTTCCAAAAATAGAAAGTTTCCAAAAATAGAAAGTTACCAAAAATATAAAGTTTCCAAAAATAGAAAGTTACCAAAAATATAAAGTTTCCAAAAATAGAAAGTTTCCAAAAAAATAGAAAGTTTCCAAAAATAGAATTACTGCTTAAAATAGATAAATTTCTAAAAATAGAAAGTTTCCATAAATAGATATAAGCTGGTTAAATAAGCTAATAAATAAGCTTAAGTGTTTACTGATTAATATTCTGAGTCATAATGATATAAGTGTATAGTTTATTAATTATTACATGTCATTTAAATAAACTATAGGTTAAAGGTATTTAATTAAATATAATGTGATTTAATTAAATAAGGATATAAATACTTAGGTTAAAACATGTATTATTAATATAACCTAAGTCATGAAAATTAATTAATTATAAGTCATGGTTTTAATAATTAATTAATTACTTAGACTAATGTAAATAAATAATTACTTAGGTTAAAATCATGTATTATTAATTAGTAATAATAAACCTAAGTCCATGTTTTAATTAAATTAATTATATATCATGTTAAATTAATTTAATTAATCTTCTAATAATAAATCATGATTTATTAGTTTACTTGTCTTGTAATTAATATACGTGTTAAGTTAATAAAACGCGTAAAATAATAACCCGTACCCATGTATTATTTTTAGAAAAACATTGTCGTAAACCGAATCCGTGAAATCCCGTGAAAATGTGTGTGTTTTTATATAAAGCCGAACCAAACAGCCCCTTAGTTTCTGTTTACAAAACTGAAATCCAAACACACCTTTTAGCCTGTTTAAAACGGTCTGCCAAACACGCCCTTAACTGCCAGTTACCCCTGGCAGTCGTGCGTTTCCCCCTGCTTATTTAAAAGTCCCACCGAGAGCATGAGCTCTCGGTTCCCACTGACTGAACAACTACGCCACTGGCCTCAGCCAGTGGTTTCCCCTGCTCGGCTGTGTTGCCACTGCTAGACCAACAAGGCCACTGGCCCTTGCGGCTGGTGGGAAAAGTGTCACCGAGAGTCCCCCGACTCTCGGTTTGTGTGCCAAACCGCCACAGCAAAACCCAAAAACGACCCCCCCCTTATTATTTGCCACTTGAACACGTTTTTAAAAACCCCTTTTTAAGATCAGATTTAGGATCAATTTAAAAGAAAGAATAAAACCGAATTAGGGTTTTCTTACCTTTTGTTCGTATTATGGTTTAGGTTATCAAAACAAACGAATTTCTTGACCTTCTAGGATCAACCATGATCCAATCTTCCTGTTTTTCCTTGGTGTAGTTCGCGGCAAAGAAGAATGAGAAGGGAGAAATCACTGGCGGCTTCTATTTGATCTTAGGGTTTCTGTGTTTGTTTGTTTATTTGTGTCGGCAGAAGGAAAGCAAAACAACCCCTCCCGTATGTTTATATTCACACGCATCAACACACACTTGGGCTTTGAGCCCAAGTCCCTCTCTTTTCTCATTTGTCTAAAACAACCCTTAAAGACTTGTACATTTTATTTAATTCGCGACTTGTTTAAATGGTACGCGTAATCGGGTTATAAAAATGTTGAATGCTCGTACTTATTGTTATACGTGTATAAACGTAAATATTATTTACGTGATTACTTGTCGTGTTAATTAAATATACGTAATGCTATTTATCGTTTAAACGTTCGTGATTACGTGTTACGTAGTTTACGTAATTAATTAGTTCCCGATCGTGACTCACTATATATATTCGTGTTCGTAATAAATATTAATACGTAATTAATATTGGTTCGTGTTTTAATATGGTGATCATGATTTAATTATGTTCCCGTGAAATACTTATTAACTGCTTATCATGAGTTCGTACGTAAACGATACTTATCATGTTATACACGTATGTACTTACTTGATTAATAGCACATGAATGTGATCAATACTGAATAAGGTAAGTTTTAATCTAGGACGTACGATCTTAAGGTCACTATTCATGGTAAAAGCATGCGGGTTTTACAATTCTTCCCCCTAAAAAGAATAATTCATCCCCGAATTATAGATAAAGTAACTGGAAGCGAAACATACCCGAATCAAACTGGAAAGGTATGCAAAATAACGGAAAAGAAGGTGACATGGTAGAAGGGAACGTGGAACGTGACATGTCTTGAAAAGACACGGAACGTGACGTGACTGAAAGGACATATCTAATTGATGAGAAAAACGGATAAAAGTCCAGATGAACTTGTCCGTTTCCAAGTGGCCTCCCTCTTGGAACGGTTCCTTCAGAAGATCCTGACACTAATGATAAATCTTGGTCCTCCTGACCTTGACTTGGAATACGAAGAAATTCTTGGTTATCAACGGAAGGTAGATCCCCTAAATTCGATCGTGGAAAATAAGAGTTAACGTGCAAGGGTAACTGAAACGTTACGATGCAAGACAATCTGACTTAACTGATAATTAGAAACGATGCGCGAGACATAAAGAAACGTAGTACGTGAAAAATTTTGAACGTGATACGTGAAAAATTTTGAACGTGCTACGTGGAGATATGGCGAGTGTAGTATGAGTAAACATATCGTGATCCATGATACGTGTAACCTATTTTGATCATGATATGAGGAACGTGGAATGAACATGACATGTGAGACATATCGTGATCATAGAATATAATGGCGGTAACGCCAAACGCTACAAGGTGAGACGTGGAATATGACGTGAAACGTCTATCTGATGATGGAGAGTTATACTAAACTTGGGTCTGGTCTCACAAGTTCTTGCAAACTTCCTAGAATGAGGAAAGAAATGAACGTAAAATCGTAAGCCAAAATACGATCATGAACGTGAATAGTGTCATGAACGTGAGCGCGAAAGCAAGTCGTGGAATCAGAATGAAGACGTGAAGTAATTTAGGAGTACAATTGGGAATCTTTGTCTGACCCGATAGCTGCGGGATTACCAAGTGGTCGGATGAGCCTTGGCTGGAACATGTCCGATCAATTTGTCGGTTCTACAATCCTTGCGGATGTAATGATGCTGCAGACTTGATCAAACTGTTTGCAATAACCCAGATAGCATCATGCTTCTTCTAAGTTTGCATTAATCTGGTAACCAAAATCCGTGTAGATCTTGTCCCATTTTAGTTCACAATTACAGATGATGAAAACATCCCAGTTTGTTGGTGTCCTATCTTAACCTGTTGGTATGTCAGGTACCTAGATATGAACGTAACTGTATCTTGCTTCGTAGAACTTGATACCTAGGAGTTTGCGAAATTCTGAGTCTCTGAATCTAGACTTCTCCTAGCGTAAAATTTTCTAGAACACCTAATGTAGTGTAGGGTTCTCTCCTTTACGCATAAGCTGAGTCATGGTAAGATTAACCATAGAAACCCATGTGATTCAGTGTGTCACTGTAATCAAACAGAATTGATATTGGAAAAATTCCAGGGTAGAATTTCTCTTGTCATAGAATTTGCAACATAGTGCAGATATGGTCTTCCTGTTCTTCTCTAGGCTTAGAGGAAATCAGGTTGTCCTCGATGAAAACGCTGATGAATTTGTTTAGGAGTTCATGGAAACTCAATTTATTAAGTCCATAATGCGGTTGAAGCATTGATGCGACTAATTCAAAATCATAAATCTAGCATGACCGAGTCGTATACGAATAGCAGTCATGGACATGTCCTGCTTTTTCACTCATCACTGTTGGCAGCATGATCGTGAGTTCGATCTTGGAAAAGTTATTAACACCATACGGTTGATTGGACATGTTGTCAATATGAGGAGGAGAATAACGGTCATGAATGGTGATTTGTTTAAGTCGACGGTAGTCGACACATAATCTCATGGTACCATCCTTCTCCTTGTAGGTTCTCCTGGAATGTATAGGAAGACTTTGGCATAATCAACTGGCTATGCGTAAAAGAGTTAAGTGGTCGTGTCTTACTGACAGCTAGAAAATTTTAGCAATTATGGCTAACAAAGCACGTGCTTGAAAAGCATAGATAATTTGTACAGATTTTCCTGATGGGAAATCAAGCTGAATGTATTCAGGAGCCTGAACATTAATGTACATAATTATGAATCATAGCATGGTGTGGTGTTCATAGTACATAATTAGGATACAATTCATCTCGTGTCTGTCCGAGGAAATGCGTTAGCAGCTTGGATCTTATCATTAAGCTGAAGGAAAACCTTCGTATGCGTGGGAATACGAAAGGCGTCCTTCATGGTTATGAATATATGAACCATGGTGAAAGAAATGAAAGTGACATCTGCAACGTGACAGTTCTCACTGATGCGCCGATAATGGTATTGAAATTCTTGTGGCCTGATTAATACATGGCACAACAACATAGATATACCCTTGGAGGGTACCCTGAATTTCTTAGAAATGTTCCATAGTTGGACGTGAGTCATGTGTCTTGACTCGTGTCTTGAGAAATGTAAGCGTGACATATGTCTTGACTGGTATCTTGACATGTGTCCTCAGAAAGTATACGTGAGACATGTGTCTTGACTGATGTCTTGACATGTGTCTCGAGATGTGAAACAATTAGAACTACAAATATTAGGTTAATATGCCAGAATTGGCGGATCGGTTGGACTACTGATCATTTGTATGTCTGATCACGTCCGTGGCCGGAGCCTCGGTTGCGATTTCTAGGATAGTTGCTGTCATAGTAGTGGTTACTATCATCTTGTCTGACGGTTCCATGACGATCATTCTCATGACCGTGACTCATGTAACTATTCAGCCGAGTGGCCGGCTGGTACTGGTTTGCACTCATATGGCTGAAATGACAGCCGAACGACGTGTGACATGTAACTATGAATTTGGGATAATGATTGATGGGAATATTCTGATGGTGAAGCATCTTCTCGTCCAATTGCTTTGCTCCGACGCCTTTGTATTCGTCTTTTAGGATCTCCAGGTTGTGAACAACATCAGCATCAGCATCTCGTAGCGTCTCCCAACATCAGCAGCATCAACTTTCAGTAACATCTCCAAGCTATGAGCGGCATCGACAATCTTGTAGAATATCAGCAAGTGAACATACGCCTGAGATGATT
Organism: Glebionis coronaria; assembly: GCA_025667525.1. Classification (NCBI taxonomy): domain Eukaryota; kingdom Viridiplantae; phylum Streptophyta; class Magnoliopsida; order Asterales; family Asteraceae; genus Glebionis; species Glebionis coronaria. The sequence continues at coordinate 269,464,437 of CM046878.1, forward strand.
TAGAATCGACTAGCGAATACTCGTGAAGTATTGCAAGTGGAATACACATGGGTTAAGGTACATGTAATACACATGAAATACGGTACGTGGAGTACACATGGAATGCACATGAAATGATCGGTATGGGCTCGATCATTTGTCATGATTTAAGGAAAGTAAACCGGTTAAACGGTTAGGAAAGCCATCATGATAACCTGGCAGTATTAGCATAGACATCATTCTGGTTGCATAGAGAAACGCTAAAGTGTGGTTACACAAAATTCAACGATGATTTGCCTGACATCATGATCAATGGAAACCAACCATGACTATCATGAAAGCATGATTCAAGAAATCTAACAATGTCTTGCAGGACAACGTAAATAACAAAAGAGGCGTGAAACATAATCAACATGAAGACAGAATTATCATGAGGAAACATGAAACCATCTATTACGAAGAAGTGTATAACATAATCAGCATGAAACTGAAGTTAACCATGACAGTATGAAGGCATACTTGACATAAAAACATAATAACTTATGATGGGACATGAAAACAAATTTTATGCCAATTTAAATCATGAGAAAAATTTTATACAAGAAAACAATGCATGAATGCGTAATGTAGTTTATAAAACCTTTATATGTGCGAGGGAACGCCTATGGGTCGGTTCCAAAACAAAAGACATGGCGAGGGGACGCCTATGGGTCGGTCCCAAAGTTAAAAGTTTCGATAAAAGCACATGCGACTAAATAGGGCCAGTCCTGTACCAACCATTACTGAGTCAAAATTCCTGCAACAGATGACTTATGATATAAATGCATGAATGCATGAAACATAATAATTAAAAGTCATTGTCAAAACTTAACGGAAAAAAATTTATGTGAAAATTATGAACTACTGGGGTCAGTCCACATCGTCACAGTTCACGAGGAACATCATGCATAGACAATGACACATAACTAAGTATGGATGATGGTTGTTCATTCCATATTAGTAAGACGATACTGGTGAAAACATCACGGTGAAAACAACAAGGTGCTGAAAACATAATGGTTAAAACAACAACGCGCTGAAACATCAATACGTGGAATAACAATCGTTGGCTTAGGAAGCTCCTGGTGACTACCCACTAGTCACAGGTCGAGTTTTAGAGCCTACAGGTCGAAGCCTTAGCTCTGATACCATAATTGTAACACCCCATTTTGATAAATGGAATGTCACGCGTAATTATGGCGTGTCATCAAAGCATGCAAGGTAATATGTAGTAAAACATACATGACCATAGGGAAAACCGGAATCAAACATCGGTTCCCAAACATAAGCCCAAAACACTACAAAGTAAATGAACTGAATGAAAGACTAAACAAGCATAAATATATGAAGGAAACAGGAGAAGAAGTCTATGGCAGCTTCCATCCTATGCATGTCCTCCAAATGCTCGAGTCTTGGGTACCTGCCGTTTTGGGACATGGAAAGGAAAGTAACGGCTGAGCAAAACGCTCAGTGCACGGATATACAATATAGCATGAAATAGGATAAGCATGTAACATATAACAGCGGAAGACTAAGTTCTGAGTAGACTGGTTAAGTATTGAGAAAACTGGTTTTATAGTTTGAAAAGCCTTATGTTTATCTTATGAAAACTGTTTTAACATAAATATACCATAGCCCATATAGGTCATGAAAAGGTCACGTGCATGAATACTTGGAGGGGTGACCTCATCATGCTGATTAGAGGGGATGCCTCTAATTAATATACTGGTTTGGGTAGGAGGGATCAACTCCTTGTGAAGGATGCAAGGCACACACCACATTCACCATGATATACTGAATAAAACATGTAACTAGGATGCACCCATACGCCCCACATGATATAATAATATGGCCAAAACTGAAAGGGACGCCACGAGCAATCACTCCGCCGTGGGGAAGTCATAACATTGGTGCCTCCAATGTTATGGTTATGGTACCTCCATAACTAGGTGAAACTGGTCATGCTTGTATATGGCTATAGATTATGCTAATTAAACATAAGCAGTTCAAAACAATAAAACAAATACTGGGGAAAACAGTTGGCTGCATACGGGGAAATCCTAATAAGGAAAGAATGTCCATACTGAAAGGACGGGAATCCGTACCTCAAGTCCAGTGAATGAACGGAAGAAAGACTCCTACTTCTGGATCATTAACGCTACATGAATACACACGTGTATAAGTATCAATCACTGAATACGTACGGGGTTTCATGTCTTGTCTTAACTTATTTTATATGTTTTACGTCATGTTTTACTGTTTTAAGCTTTAATATGAGTTTATCTCATATTCTGGTTAATCTGATTAAGTATTCCTGGTATTTCATGTATTATTATGCTTACTGAGAAATATTAAGTAACTTTTCAAAAATAGCAGGTTTCCAAAAATAGAAAGTTTCCAAAAATAGAAAGTTACCAAAAATATAAAGTTTCCAAAAATAGAAAGTTACAAAAAATATAAAGTTTCCAAAAATAGAAAGTTTCCAAAAAATAGAAAGTTTCCAAAAATAGAATTACTGCTTAAAATAGATAAATTTCTAAAAATAGAAAGTTTCCATAAATAGATATAAGCTGGTTAAATAAGCTAATAAATAAGCTTAAGTGTTTACTGATTAATATTCTGAGTCATAATGATATAAGTGTATAGTTTATTAATTATTACATGTCATTCAAATAAACTATAGGTTAAAGGTATTTAATTAAATATAATGTGATTTAATTAAATAAGGATATAAATACTTAGGTTAAAACATGTATTATTAATATAACCTAAGTCATGAAAATTAATTAATTATAAGTCATGGTTTTAATAATTAATTAATTACTTAGTCTAATGTAAATAAATAATTACTTAGGTTAAAATCATGTATTATTAATTAGTAATAATAAACCTAAGTCCATGTTTTAATTAAATTAATTATATATCATGTTAAATTAATTTAATTAATCTTCTAATAATAAATCATGATTTATTAGTTTACTTGTCTTGTAATTAATATACGTGTTAAGTTAATAAAACGCGTAAAATAATAACCCGTACCCATGTATTATTTTTAGAAAAACATTGTCGTAAACCGAATCCGTGAAATCCCGTGAAAATGTGTGTGTTTTTATATAAAGCCGAACCAAACAGCCCCTTAGTTTCTGTTTACAAAACTGAAATCCAAACACACCTTTTAGCCTGTTTAAAACGGTCTGCCAAACACGCCCTTAACTGCCAGTTACCCCTGGCAGTCGTGCGTTTCCCCCTGCTTATTTAAAAGTCCCACCGAGAGCATGAGCTCTCGGTTCCCACTGACTGAACAACTACGCCACTGGCCTCAGCCAGTGGTTTCCCCTGCTCGGCTGTGTTGCCACTGCTAGACCAACAAGGCCACTGGCCCTTGCGGCTGGTGGGAAAAGTGTCACCGAGAGTCCCCCGACTCTCGGTTTGTGTGCCTAACCGCCACAGCAAAACCCAAAAACGACCCCCCCCTTATTATTTGCCACTTGAACACGTTTTTAAAACCCCCTTTTTAAGATCAGATTTAGGATCAATTTAAAAGAAAGAATAAAACCGAATTAGGGTTTTCTTACCTTGTGTTCGTATTAGGGTTTAGGTTATCAAAACAAACGAATTTCTTGACCTTCTAGGATCAACCATGATCCAATCTTCCTGTTTTTCCTTGGTGTAGGTCGCGGCAAAGAAGAACGAGAAGGGAGAAATCACTGGCGGCTTCTATTTGATCTTAGGGTTTCTGTGTTTGTTTGTTTATTTGTGTCGGCAGAAGGAAAGCAAAACAACCCCTCCCGTATGTTTATATTCACACGCATCAACACACACTTGGGCTTTGAGCCCAATTCCCTCTCTTTTCTCATTTGTCTAAAACAGCCCTTAAACACTTGTACATTTTATTTAATTCGCGACTTGTTTAAATGGTACGCGTAATCGGGTTATAAAAATGTTGAATGCTCGTACTTATTGTTATACGTGTATAAACGTAAATATTATTTACGTGATTACTTGTCGTGTTAATTAAATATACGTAATGCTATTTATCGTTTAAACGTTCGTGATTGCGTGTTACGTAGTTTACGTAATTAATTAGTTCCCGATCGTGACTCACTATATATATTCGTGTTCGTAATAAATATTAATACGTAATTAATATTGGTTCGTGTTTTAATATGGTGATCATGATTTAATTATGTTCCCGTGAAATACTTATTAACTGCTTATCATGAGTTCGTACGTAAACGATACTTATCATGTTATACACGTATGTACTTACTTGATTAATAGCACATAAATGTGATCAATACTGAATAAGGTAAGTTTTAATCTAGGACGTACGATCTTAAGGTCACTATTCATGGTAAAAGCATGCGGGTTTTACATTTCATCAAGTAACAAAGTAATGCCAAGCAAATCAAATTCACAACTTCCTGATAAGAAACTTGAATAAAACTGACCCAAACTTTTTATATGACCATTTGCCTTTTTGACCAAAACTTTGACTTAATAGTGACTGAATTCTATTTATTATGACTAGTTAACTGAATATGAACACACGTTTGCCAAATTCTAACACTTGAAAATCAGTTACAAGCTAATGCCAAACACCACTTTACTGATCTTTTTGAAACTTTAAGGAAGACTTATTGAGCTAATGATCAAACTGAGTAAAGAGCTATAACAAACTATGCTTTATAGCTGAAATGAAGTGAAATAGAACTAGTTACAAGTACTCTAACCAACAAGAACTTTAAATGGTTATCAAAACTAAAATGACTGATCAATGTGAAAACAGGACAAGTTTTAAGACTATTAAGCAGGATTAAGCTACTATTAAGCTACAAAAACAATGAAATCAGATCAATAGCAGGCTAAAACATCTTTTATCATGCAATCAAACAAAGTTAAGTAGGAATGAAGAAGGCATTAACAGTTTAGTGGAACTTAAAATCAGAAAATGAAAACCTTATGCTAAGGCCTCCTTTAGGGAGAAGAGGAGCGCTGAGCTCTCTAATCTAGTGTTAACCATCACCTTAGCACTAGAACACACTATCAACAACCAGTCAATAGCTACAACCACCAAGAATCACCATAACTGACTGAATTCTTCAAAGTCTGCTATAACTGGAACTGGATGATCAAAACAGCTACAATCTTCAAATCTAGCTTACTATGATCAAGTGATGATCATAACAAACTAACAGCATCACAAAGTAACAATGGTACAAGTATGAATCAGTAGAAAGGTAATGAGAATTTTGGAGGGAAAATGGAAATTTGAATTTATTGAATTAAGAAGTAGTTAAAAGGCTGGTAATCAGTTACAACTAACTATAACAGACTCAAGAGTGTGTCAGACTCTTGAGTTGTTAAGCTACAACTATGAAGAGTTGAAAGTAAACTAAAAATGTGTGTGATTTCACACTTTCTACAATACAAGAGTGAAGTGGTTGGGGTTGGTGATGTGTTAGAACCAATCCCCAGCTTCCACATGTCATAAATCTGCCCATTGGATTTTGCTGATTAAGAACAAATTTGGGGATTTTCTCTTGAGTTGATTTCAGCTTAATTGGTTGTGATCATTGGATTTGTCTTTAAAAAACGAGCAAGTTTCATGTTTATAACATCTCTTGAAATTGCTTCTAACTCAAGAACGATTCTGGCAATACGCGTTGGATAAGATGACACGTGGCAGAATTTCATTTGCTATGAGAAGTTCACACGGATCATTATCCAAAACGGATAATCTGATTATTACATGCTGCAATGCCATTGGTGGAAAAGGGAGTAGTGCGTTTTACTGTTGTGATTTGGCCAATCAATGCTTGGCGGCTGAGTGGTTATTTAATGAAGTGATTTGGCAATCCTGGACCATTTATTCCTCACTTCTCATTGGCTATAAGCATAACACACGGATCAAGCTCAGTTCAACTTTCCAAAAATGGCAGAATTAGTCCTCTAACTTGGCAGAATATAATTTTGAGCTATGTTCTTCATTCTTTTGACAATTTAAGTCCTTCCACTTGCAAACTTGATCACAAAAAGCCCCTTTGACTGAGTTGACTTGAGAGTTGACCAGATTTGACTTTGATCTTGACTTTGTCATATTTACACTTTTGGTCCTTCATCTTTGGCAGATTGTCAAGATAGGTCCTTTGTCTTCAAAGTCTTGTCACATTTGATCCTTCTTTGTCTTTTTCATCAAATTAAGCTTGATTTTCCTTTGTTTGCTTGAAAATGTATCCTTCTTACCTATTTGAGCACAAACACAAAACATACCACATAATTCCGCTTTATAGCACAAAGTTTAGGTATTTTTATTATGTTTTTAGGGTGATTTGTTGATAAATTGATATGAGTTTTTGCTCATATCAGGCTCCCAGCTAGCAAGAGTACCCATTGGAGGTTATTATCATCCCATCTGCACCACTTGCGGACGTAGGTATCCAGGGCCATGTCGTCGTGCTGCAGGTGTTTACTTCAAGTGTGGGCAAGCAGGCCATCTCATGAAAGACTACAAGAAAGGGGAAACCGCTGACACATCGGGACCTACCCCTCAGAAACTAGCAGGATCAGGCCGTGTGTACACTACTACCAGGGAGCAGGCCAACAAGTCTAAAGGTACCATTACTGACATCTTATTTATGTATGGACATGCTGCCTGTGTTTTATTTGATACGGGTGCGACCCATTCAGTTATATCCACTAGTTATGCTTCTCGTATTAATAAGATACCTACACCACTTGAGAATGTGTTAAATATCTGCACGCCCATGAGAGACTCTATTCGCATTACCCATGTTTACAGAGATATTCTCTTAGAATTTGATGACAAGATTCGTCCTGACGACGCACTTCCTTTGGACATGTGCGAATTTGATATGATCTTAGGCATGGACTGGTTAGCAAGACACTACACCACGATTGATTGCCATACATATTGAGTCAAATTAGGTGATGTTCAAGACCCATAATACATTCATAATGGTTTTATACCAGGAAAGTCTGTACAAATCATTTCTGCCTTGCAAGCATGTGCCTTACTAGCTGATAAGTGTGAAAACACTCATCAATAATGATCCATAAACCACTCAAAACACTGTCAAATACATTATTTTAACTGTTAATTATCAGAATTACGCGTGTATTTGGTGTTTGTGTATTTTCAGGTAATATAGGTACATTTGAAACAAAGACGAGTTTTCAAGGACTTATTTGATCAAAAGACGAAGAAAAAGACGAAAGAAGCTTTCAAGGACCATACTTGGCATTATTCACAAATTTGAAGGGCTTAAGTTTCAACTTTTACAAGATGGAGGACTAGACTTGCAATTTTCTACAAAGATTAAGGATGAAATGGAAATGAGATAAAACTTTTATAACCTTTTGAAAAGAAGTGAAAAGTGAGGGACTTAAAAGAAACAATGGAAAGTTAAAGGTTATTAACTAGGTCAAAGACCAAGACCGGTCAACTTAACACACACATAATACGCGTCTTCTCCATCTTCAAGAGAGAGAAAGAAAGTCGGTTTCTTCTTTTCATCTCAAACCTGCAAACGAAAATCATGAATGATCAAGAAGGAATCAGCCAAAGATTAAAGAAGAGAAGATGTTCATCTCATTCTCCTCTACACGAAGATACCAGTTAATTATATTGGAATCAAGAATTGAAGAAAGCCCCAAATTCAAGATGAAGATGGACGAGTAAACCTCGTATTTTACACGTGTCCAATCCTCATTGGATTGAACACGTCACAACACCCTCTCCAGACGGCTATAAATTGAAGACGAAGCTCTCATTTTGCAACCGGTTAGCTTAGGGTAGTTTACACATAGTTATTAGGTGTAATTAGTTAGTTAAGCTCTCAAATTTCGTCTTGTTTTCTGTTACAGTTCTTCAGTCTAATTCAGTTACGATTTCTGTTACAAATGTAACCACCTTCCACCATTAATGAAATAAATAGTTCTCTTAATATTCTTTACTGATTTTCGTTAAATAGAATCTTTCTTTTCTCTTAACAGCTTTCTTCAATGTTTTATTAATGATCTTTAATTTCTACTCTTCTTAGCTTATTACTGTTCATCGAGGGCTTTTGGATTGAGTCTGTTGAAGAAGCATTTCTGATATAATCTTGTTAGTTGAAGATAGTTGAAATCCGTTTCAAATCTGTTTTAGTACTAGTTATTCAGTTAGCAGTTTAATCACATCTCATAGGATTGGAGAAATTTAGTTAGTAGTGGTTGAATAGAGTGATAATCTGTTATGAATTCGGTTAAGGCTCATTTTTCTTCACAAGTTTCTTAAACGCAGGAGTCTTACCAGCTTTTGAGCAGCTTTTTACTTCATGTTATAGTACCTTCTAGTATCAGTAGGAGTGTTTGTTTTTTTTTGGTTGCTTTTATAAGCTTCTCAATAGTTTTTTTTTTTAAGTTTTTTTTTATCAAGACTGTTATACGGTTTGATGACCTCACAGCTTATAAGTGTTAGATCCAAAGTTCTTTTGCCCGTAATTCTTTACGATCTTTGAGATTCTGTATCGCTTATCCTGTTAGAATAGAATTGCGTTGTTCAAATATTTTGCAGGTTGCAGTTTTCGAGCTTATGATATTTCCAGCTTTTGGATTTGAGCAGAGCAGTTGGTGAATTGATTTTGATTGTAGCTTATGAAAGGTCCGTTTGGATGGCTGTTATAGTGACAGAATAGCTGGTGAAGCGGTTTTGATTTCAGTTCGATAGCAAGTGGATAGCTTAATAACGTCACGATTAGTTCAAGCCGGCTCAGCGCCGCGCTTCGTCATCAACGGACTAGACGACGGAAGAAATGGTTAAGCAAATTACATTTTCTGCATTCCTTTAGTGTAATATCTTGACTGTTAAGTGTTGTATTCGACCATATGTTTCATGAGTGTTATTTGTTTTCATTCATTTTCATTGATTGAAAATTTTAGATTAATCCTTTGTTAACTGAATTTGAAATGGATTAGATAGTGAATTTGTCGATAAGTGAAGACTGTGAGTTTAATATGAGCACTGCTATTATTTTTTGTTCTGTCAGTTCATAAGGAGCATTTTAGAATCTGTTTTGGTCAGCCTTGAGTTGTTGGATTTCGAGTTAATCAAATCTGCCCTTTTTAGCTTTAAATTGCTAAGACAGTGTTTGGAAAAATTGTATAAGCAGACTTGGCTATTTTCTAAATAATCAGTTGATTACATTTTCTTTTTGAAGATTTAGGAGTTATAAGATTTTGAACAAATTCACTTTCCAAGTTTAGATTACAGTAGGTAATATTGGAATAGCTTTTTTCAGTTGTTGTAGCCAAGAGTCGAACCTAGTTATGATATGTTAGTTTTTATCTCAAGTTTGGTAATTGCCCACTTTAGTCCCTCATAGTGTATATGATAATATCAGCCACAGTCCAAAGTTAAACCTATTCTGTTAAGTGTAACGCTAGAACTGATAGGTTTCAATTGGGCTTAGTTTTGATTTTGGGCCTTGTATTTTTCCTTATATATTTGTATGACGAATTTTCAAAACAGTTAGTAGTTAAAAATCTTTGATTTCAAATTAAATTTAGTTTTGATAAAGATTAGTTTAAAAAAAATAGATTTTATAAATTTGCATTTTTAGTTTTATCAAAATTGAGTTAGTTTTATATTTTGTATTTTGTAATTTCATTTGTAGAATAAATTTGTATTTTACATTTTTACGATTTTGTGCGATTAAATGTCGTATGTGCAACGTGTTTTAGCGTAGTACGTATTATGTAGAGATTAATATTTTTACCTTTTTACATGCTTTTTCGTGCCAAGTAGAAATAGAATACCATTCAACTTTTACAACCAAAAACAATTAAGTCGAGCTTAAAAACGTTATATCAATTCGAATCGAGCTGAGAAGACAACTATACTAAAAAAACGAACTATTAAATGGCGCCGCTGCCGGTTCTTTTCGTGAAGATTAACGATTTCGAGTGAGACGATTGGATTTTGGGATCCGTTCACTTTGTGAACGTTATTTTTACGTATTATAAATCAAAAACATAAAAAAAATCAAAAATAAAAATACAAAAAAATAAAAAATCACAAAAGTCAATTCTTTTCCTAAAGAATTGAACCAAAAAAATAAAAAATCCAAAAAGTAATCTTTTTCCTAAAAGATTACAACAAAAAAATATATATTATATCGATTTCATCGTTTTTTACGTAGATATAGTATTTTTCTTAAAAAAACAAATAAATACAAAAATATTTTTGATATATATTATTATATGTAAATAAGTATACGTATAAGAACAACCAAGTTACCTATCTCCATAAGTATTGCCGAGGCAATACACCGTGTTGAGGGGCGTTCCGGTCCTTGACACGCGTATCGATCAAATAAAATTAAGCAAGAATAGATAAATACTTCCAATTGGCAATAATTCAAAGAATACAAACTACTAAAGTGAATAGATAGGCGACGTGCTATAAAATGCCGTCTAAGGGTCAATAGGTACTTAAGTGCTTCGCGCCGCCTAACCCCCCGTTCACTAGTGCGTATTCTAAGAAGGAAGGCTTAATTGGAGGTCTTGCACCCAAGTAGTAATTATATATATACTTTCTTGTGGATATTTCATATCGAAACTCGAAGAGGATAATCTTATTCTTTTCAAAGTCGACCGAGGGCTACTCCCTCATTCCTCGTGTTTACTTACACGTGTACTCGCACGCGTGTAAACATACCACCTTTGGTGTATCACTTCCTTCCCCGAGGAAGCTTTTAGACGTCATTTCACTTGTATATACATTCGACCATTTTGTAGCCATGGATCAACGTCCTCTTATGGAGATTCTCCAATCGAGAGTAGAGGGAAATGCCGACGCCATCGTTATACCTGAAATAACCGCACAGACTTTTGAGCTTAATGCCCACATGATCACTTTGGTTTCGTCTAGCCCCTTCTTAGGGAGATCCATAGATGACCCCCACGACCATATTAAGAGGTTCTTGTTACTTTGCAATACACTTAAGTATGATGGGGTCCCTCCTGATGCTATTAAGATGATCCTATTCCCATTCTCCTTAGAGGGTCTTGCTAGAAATTGGTATGATAGGCAACCATCTAAGAGCATTTTCACTTGGGAGGATTTAAGGAAGAAGTTTTTGAACCAGTTCTTTCCTCTATCAAGAACTACGGCTTTGAGAAAGTTAATTATTGGTTTTCAACAAAGGAATGATCAAACATTTAGTGAGGCTTGGGAAAATTTCAAGGAGTTATTGAGGAAATGTCCAAATCATGGATTCGATGAGGTTTACCAACTCAACACTTTCTATAATGGATTAAGACCACACCACCAAGATTTACTCAACTCTTCCGCGGGTGGAAATCTTTTCTCTAAATCCTTTCAAGAAGCTTGGGACATTGTTGAGAACAAATCGATGGTGCAAGCTAACACACAAATTGATGAGAGAGTCCATGTGGTGCAAGAGAGTGTTACTCCTCAAATAGAAAACATGATCTCTCAAAAGCTTGATACTATGACCAACACACTCATGAAATTTTGTGAACTCTTTTTGAACAAGAATTCCACCAATGATGTGAATGCTATTGCTCTTTCATGTGAGACTTGTGGAGGTCCCCATTCCTACCAACAATGTGATAAAGTTCAAGGCTATCAAGGGGAGTGTTATGCTTACCAAGGGAATAATTACAAAGCACCCAACACCTTTCAACATCAAGGAAATACCTTTTATCCACCAAATCAAGGATTTAATGCTCAACCTCCACCTTTCCAACCTCAAGGTTTTCAAAGTCATGTGCCACAAGAGTTAAACACAATGGATCTTTTGCAAAAGATGAATCAAGAGAATGAAAGGAAATTCCAAGCTATAGACAAGAAAATGAATGACCAATTCAATAAACTTTTGATGGCATTAAATCAAAGACAACAAGGAGCTTCACCATCTAACACACAAGCAAACCCAAGGGCAAATGTCAATGCTATTACAACAAGAAGTGGAAAGACAACAAAGGATCCTTCACCTCCTAAACCTACTATTGTTCAACCCACTTGTGCTCCTACTTGTGACAAGCCTTCTACATCTACTTCACCATCTCCAAATGCTCCTATCCAATCAAACATACCTTCTCAACCTATTCCTACTTCTCCTCTACCTTCCACACCTCCTAATGAAGAAGCTAACAAAGACAACTCTTCCACTACAACACCTATTCCACCTACACCAAAACCAAACCTTCCTTACCCTTCAAGATTGAGAAAGGACAAATTGAAAAACAAGGATGATATACAAGTCTCAAATTTCTTAAGGATGTTCAAGCAACTCAACATCAATTTATCCTTTGCGGAAGCTCTTGCTTATATGCCAAAGTTTGCTAAGATGTTCAAGGATTTACTCTCAAACAAGGAAAAATTGGTTGATTTGCCCAACACATCCCTTAATGAAAATTGTTCCGCCGTGTTACTTAAAACCCTACCAACAAAACTTGGAGATCCTGGGCGCTTCTTGATACCTTGTAATTTTCCTGGGGTGGAAAATTGCATGGCACTAGCGGATCTTGGGGCAAGTATCAATCTCATGCCATTATCGCTTTGGAAAAGACTTTCACTTCCCGAGCTCACACCTACTAGGATGACACTTGAGTTAGCTAACCGTACCATAGCTTATCCGGTAGGCATAGCGGAGGATGTGTTTGTAGGGGTTGACAAGTTTACCTTTCCCGCGGATTTTGTAGTGGTTGATTATGATATGGACCCGAGAGTTCCTCTTATTGTTGGTAGACCCTTTTTGAGGACGGGTCGTACTCTTATTGATGTGGCGGAGGGGGAACTTATTATGAGGGTGGAAGATCAAAAGATTGTGTTTAACATGGGAAAATTGTCTAAGAAATCCGATGAGCCCGAGACGGTTAAGCATGTTGATATTCTTGATAAAGAGGTGAATCACGTTGATATTCTTGATGAAGTGTGTAATGAATACTTTCATGACGCTTGTAAGAGTGGTGAATATGATCTTCCTTATGTTGAGACAATAGCCTTCATTACTTACTCATTGAATATTCATGAACCCCAACAATTTCATTTTGGAGATTTGAATCATATTTTCAACACAAATGAGGAAGCAAATGAGGATTCTAGTTATGATGAACCACCTCTTTTTGATACACCAATTTATGATGAATATAGTGATGATGAGTTCTCCATTTTTGAGCCTTTATTCTTTGATGATCACACTACCTTGAGTTTTGAGGAGATACCTTTTGAAACACCAATACTTGATATGCCAATCTATGATGACTATCATGATGAGGAGGGTTCTATCATTGATGAGAGTGATAAGGTTTTTGAGATTGAAAGATTGCTTAGTGAAGATGAATTGATAGATAAACAAATTGAAGATTATCTTAAGAGAGATGATATTGTGATTGATACATCTTCTTCAAATTGGGATGAGGATATTCGTGAAATTGAAAGAATGCTTAGTGAAGATGAGTTGATTAATGAGGAGATTGAAGCTTATCTTAAGAGGGATGATATTGTGGTTGATACATTTTCTTCTAATTGGGATGAGGATATTCGTGAAATAGAAAGATTGCTTTATGGAGATTCCATTCCCACTCACCCTTCTCATGAACTTTCACATATTACTCCTTCTTATACACCTTGTGGAACACCTCAAAACCAAAATTCTTCACTTATTTCACCACCTTTCTTACAAACCAATTTACACAACCTTTTTGAGCCTTCACTTGATGAACCAATGTTTGCGAAGTTTCAAGATGATAGTGACTTGTATCATTTGGATGTTGAATTGGAGAGATTCTTTATGTCACCATATGAGGATGTTTTTGATGAGGAGTTTTCTAAGAACAAGAAAGAAATGGTGGTTTCCTCTACAAGTGTGATGACACTTACTACTACACTTCCTTTCTCTCATGATGTGAAGTATCAAGGAGAATCTTCAAAGGCTCCCACCACCTGTTATTTTCCCATGAAGCAAAAGATTTTTGATCCTGGTATAGAGAATGTTGAGCCAACTCAGTATCCGCTTGATGCATTAAAAGGGAAACTTGTGGGAACCTTTAAAGTATCACCTTATCATCTTATGGGACACTTAAGGGAAAGAATCATAAACAAAGAAACCTCATCCACCTCACCATTGATTAAGAAGTCCACTTTTGGGATGTGCTATTCTTGGGAGGGCAATTATGTATTTGATCCTGGTGGATACTTATGGGGTTTTGTGTACTTAAGAACTTGTTTTACCTTATCATGGAGAGTTTTTCCTAAGAGGGTAAATCTTTTACTCTCCATGATGATTTCCCCAAGGACAACCTAATTCGGGGCCGAGTCGAGCTAGCGACTTAGGGTTAAAAAAAACTCAAGCATTGAATAACTAGGTTAGAAAACGTAGAGTAGATTTTCAATAGGTTAGGTTTAATTAAAAGGATGTTATAGTAGAGTTGAAGTGGAGGGGTGCATTTCTTCGTCTTTTGGTGTTTGTTTCAAGGGTTGCTCTCTCTCATTTCATGCTTGGAGCTTATGGAGGAGGCCCGTGTATCTGGTTCACTTCGATTAGTTTTTGCTATCGTGATATTCAAAACACTTGTGCTTAAAGTGAATACCCTTTAGTTGTCTCTTCCTTAACTTGGGTTAAGCAAAGTTATCAATGTCATAAGTGTAGGGGAGTTCACTCCAATACTCTTAAACATTGAGGACAATGTTTATCTTAAGTGTAGGGGAGACTTCTATCGAAGTGACCTTACCTAGACCATTGCCTTAACTTCATGATAATTGGGAAAATTAATTTTTCAACATTTTTCAAATTTTTGATCTACTTTGGCCAACAAAAATATGCATTCATAATTTTTGCATCAATCATTTTTCATTTGCATAACACATTTGCATTGTATATATTTCTTCTTTTATTTTTCATCAAAAATATAATAAAAAGGAAAAATATAATAAAACATGGTTTTAACAAGTTTAGACTTCTTTGACATATTAGGCCCGCCATGGATATTTTGACTCAACCCGAGTTTGCTTATTTTAGCACTCTCTAGCTAGTATCCTTAACGATGTAGTCCTTCATTGGTCTATTAGGCTAAGCTTCCACCAATTTCATTATTTGAAATTTTAAATTTGTGGAGAATGGGAAATGATAGAGTTGAAGCAAGTGTAAAAGGGCTAGATAGACTTCATGGCAATTACTTGTGGCTAAACCCTTCTCTTCTTTATCTCTATTTTCTTCGCATGTATATAATTGCTAATAAATAATCAAGTACGGTTTTAATTGGTTTGTAATCTCTTATGCATTTTTGGCTAATCATTTATGGTTGATATGAGTACGTCTTAAGATTCTAAGTTAGCACGTTTTATGTGTACTAGATTTGTGTCATGCTCCATATTTAGCGGGTGTTTTTCCTTTTCTTCTTTGCAAATTTCTTGGTGAGGAATAAAGAAAAATAAGAGCGGCTTATAAAAAAAAATGAGTGGCTAGAAAAAAAAAAAAAGAAAGAAAAAAAATAATGCAAGACTCCCAAGAGGGGCAGTGTGGTGTTAATTATAGTGACTATTGAGTTCCAATATTACCTTGACGGGTTGCGGGGATTCAATAGATTGCTCCAATCCAATATTACCTTGACGGGTTGCGGGGTTGAAGATCCAAAATCTCAAAAAGATGCGGATGTAAATTATTGCGTGAGTTTATTTTCCTTTCCTTAGCGAGTGTGTAGCTACTTATGAAAGCATGACATGAGGATTTTACACATAAGGCGAATGACTTATTACTCTTAATACGGACTTGTATTAATTGTGAGCGGTTTTTCAAGTAATGGATGAGAAGATTACTTAGGATTAAAACCGTGCTTCCTTATTTTTGGATTTTACACTTCTTATATTTCACACTTTAATAATGACAAATTTGCCCACAAGCAATTTGCTCAATTAATAACCGGTTCCACATTTAATTGTCATGAATAAGTTGATGCACTTTTTACTTGTGAATGCAATGATCCCATTTATTAGCTTGGTATGGGGAAAGTGAAACTTGAGGGTGATAAGTGTCCATGGTACCAAAGCCCTAATCCAAGTCATTGATTTCTTTATGAGTTATTTCCATCAAAACCTATTTCAAGAAAATCAAAAATATATAAATAGAATTGTTTTCTTTGCATTGCATTGTAAATATTCAAAACCATTCATCATGTAGCATAGCATAGTTTATTAAATCATAAAATGGCCAAGGTTGGTTAATTATGAGAAAAGTGTAACTTGGTGCTTTAAAATGCTGCATTGCATGAGGACATGGCAATTGTCAAGTGGAGGGGAGTTGATAAGTGTGAAAACACTCATCAATAATGATCCATAAACCACTCAAAACACTGTCAAATACATTATTTTAACTGTTAATTATCAGAATTACGCGTGTATTTGGTGTTTGTGTATTTTCAGGTAATATAGGTACATTTGAAACAAAGACGAGTTTTCAAGGACTTATTTGATCAAAAGACGAAGAAAAAGACGAAAGAAGCTTTCAAGGACCATACTTGGCATTATTCACAAATTTCAAGGGCTTAAGTTTCAACTTTTACAAGATGGAGGACTAGACTTGCAATTTTCTACAAAGATTAAGGATGAAATGGAAATGAGATAAAACTTTTATAACCTTTTGAAAAGAAGTGAAAAGTGAGGGACTTAAAAGAAACAATGGAAAGTTAAAGGTTATTAACTAGGTCAAAGACCAAGACCGGTCAACTTAACACACACATAATACGCGTCTTCTCCATCTTCAAGAGAGAGAAAGAAAGTCGGTTTCTTCTTTTCATCTCAAACCTGCAAACGAAAATCATGAATGATCAAGAAGGAATCAGCCAAAGATTAAAGAAGAGAAGATGTTCATCTCATTCTCCTCTACACGAAGATACAAGTTAATTATATTGGTATCAAGAATTGAAGAAAGCCCCAAATTCAAGATGAAGATGGACGAGTAAACCTCGTATTTTACACGTGTCCAATCCTCATTGGATTGAACACGTCACAACACCCTCCCCAGACGGCTATAAATTGAAGACGAAGCTCTCATTTTGCAACCGGTTAGCTTAGGGTAGTTTACACATAGTTATTAGGTGTAATTAGTTAGTTAAGCTCTCAAATTTCGTCTTGTTTTCTGTTACAGTTCTTCAGTCTAATTCAGTTACGATTTCTGTTACAAATGTAACCACCTTCCACCATTAATGAAATAAATAGTTCTCTTAATATTCTTTACTGATTTTCGTTAAATAGAATCTTTCTTTTCTCTTAACAGCTTTCTTCAATGTTTTCTTAATGATCTTTAATTTCTACTCTTCTTAGCTTATTACTGTTCATCGAGGGCTTTTGGATTGAGTCTGTTGAAGAAGCATTTCTGATATAATCTTGTTAGTTGAAGATAGTTGAAATCCGTTTCAAATCTGTTTTAGTACTAGTTATTCAGTTAGCAGTTTAATCACATCTCATAGGATTGGAGAAATTTAGTTAGTAGTGGTTGAATAGAGTGATAATGTGTTATGAATTCGGTTAAGGCTCATTTTTCTTCACAAGTTTCTTAAACGCAGGAGTCTTACCAGCTTTTGAGCAGCTTTTTACTTCATGTTATAGTACCTTCTAGTATCAGTAGGAGTGTTTGTTTTTTTTGGTTGCTTTTATAAGCTTCTCAATAGTTTTTTTTTAAAGTTTTTTTTTATCAAGACTGTTATACGGTTTGATGACCTCACAGCTTATAAGTGTTAGATCCAAAGTTCTTTTGCCCGTAATTCTTTACGATCTTTGAGATTCTGTATCGCTTATCCTGTTAGAATAGAATTGCGTTGTTCAAATATTTTGCAGGTTGCAGTTTTCGAGCTTATGATATTTCCAGCTTTTGGATTTGAGCAGAGCAGTTGGTGAATTGATTTTGATTGTAGCTTATGAAAGGTCCGTTTGGATGGCTGTTATAGTGACAGAATAGCTGGTGAAGCGGTTTTGATTTCAGTTCGATAGCAAGTGGATAGCTTAATAACGTCACGATTAGTTCAAGCCGGCTCAGCGCCGCGCTTCGTCATCAACGGACTAGACGACGGAAGAAATGGTTAAGCAAATTACATTTTCTGCATTCCTTTAGTGTAATATCTTGACTGTTAAGTGTTGTATTCGACCATATGTTTCATGAGTGTTATTTGTTTTCATTCATTTTCATTGATTGAAAATTTTAGATTAATCCTTTGTTAACTGAATTTGAAATGGATTAGATAGTGAATTTGTCGATAAGTGAAGACTGTGAGTTTAATATGAGCACTGCTATTATTTTTTGTTCTGTCAGTTCATAAGGAGCATTTTAGAATCTGTTTTGGTCAGCCTTGAGTTGTTGGATTTCGAGTTAATCAAATCTGCCCTTTTTAGCTTTAAATTGCTAAGACAGTGTTTGGAAAAATTGTATAAGCAGACTTGGCTATTTTCTAAATAATCAGTTGATTACATTTTCTTTTTGAAGATTTAGGAGTTATAAGATTTTGAACAAATTCACTTTCCAAGTTTAGATTACAGTAGGTAATATTGGAATAGCTTTTTTCAGTTGTTGTAGCCAAGAGTCGAACCTAGTTATGATATGTTAGTTTTTATCTCAAGTTTGGTAATTGCCCACTTTAGTCCCTCATAGTGTATATGATAATATCAGCCACAGTCCAAAGTTAAACCTATTCTGTTAAGTGTAACGCTAGAACTGATAGGTTTCAATTGGGCTTAGTTTTGATTTTGGGCCTTGTATTTTTCCATATATATTTGTATGACGAATTTTCAAAACAGTTAGTAGTTAAAAATCTTTGATTTCAAATTAAATTTAGTTTTGATAAAGATTAGTTTAAAAAAAATAGATTTTATAAATTTGCATTTTTAGTTTTATCAAAATTGAGTTAGTTTTATATTTTGTATTTTGTAATTTCATTTGTAGAATAAATTTGTATTTTACATTTTTACGATTTTGTGCGATTAAATGTCGTATGTGCAACGTGTTTTAGCGTAGTACGTATTATGTAGAGATTAATATTTTTACCTTTTTACATGCTTTTTCGTGCCAAGTAGAAATAGAATACCATTCAACTTTTACAACCAAAAACAATTAACTCGAGCTTAAAAACGTTATATCAATTCGAATCGAGCTGAGAAGACAACTATACTAAAAAAACGAACTATTACTAGCTCATGGCTGTGAAGGTTTATTGGCTACTATTCATGACACTACTTCTGAAAATCTATTCAAGATCAGCCGATTGTTTCAGAATTCCCAGATATGTTTCCAGAAGAACTTCCGGGTATACCACCTATCCATGAAGTGGAGTTTGGCATTGAGCTCGTTTCAAGAGTGATTGTGGTAAAAATACACCTTTTAGGAAAAAGGCGTAAAAGCGGTAAGTATTAAACAAATTATTTAGGAAAATCAAGTGTTAATGACCCAATTAAGTTCGTTTCCCAAGGAGGTATATGTGTGTGACTAAAATGTAATGATATTTTGAGATTAATATTGAGAAAGAAGGGGATGAGAAAATAGAATGACGGATACGTGAAAATTATTACTACGACGACTAAAATAAAAAACGTAAAAAGTGCCAAAATAAAAATTAACTCTAAAAATTCCCAAAAAAATTACCAAAAATCAAAATAAATAAACTAAGAGTTTACTAATGATCAAAACTTTTTCAAACCGTTTAATTAATTAATTAATAATTTTTAAATGCTAATTAAAGCCCCTAAAAATCCAATTAATTCTCAAAAAGCCCAAATAAAGATTTTTCACTTTGTAAACCTCTTAAATGACTCAAAAAGACTAAAAACTATTTTTATAAAATTTTAAACTAATTAAAACTATTTAAAATGATTAAAAACTATTAAAACCTTAAAATAATTCTAGAAATTAAGAAAATGATGATAAAATTAATATAAGAGTTGCAAAAATCCTATTTTAATGTATTAGACCTAAGAAAAGTATAAAAAGTGAAAAAATGTGAAAATTGAAATTTAATAATAAAATAATATTAAAATAATATTAAAAATCCAAAAATTATAAAAAATTCTAAAAACTTGCAAACTAGTTTATTTTAACCTAAATAAACAGAAAATGAAAGTGAAATTACCAAAATACCCCTAATGGGCCCCCCAAATGGGCTAAAAACTAAAACAGTCCACTTAAATGGGCTTTTTGGCCCAAAAAGTTCAACTAAGCCCAAAAAACCTAAAAAAGCCCTATCTGACTCAAAATTTGATTCTGAACACAAAGTCTGAAGGGCCAAAAGCTGGTTTTGAGCTTATCACAGCTTAATGGTATAACAGCTTATCCTTATTGGGCCAATAAGCCCATTAAGCAATAAGCCAATGCCATAAGCTCAGATTTGACACACAACCCTCTTTTGAGATACCTAAGTGATCTGTGAAAATAAATTTTGAAAAAGCAAACCCAATAAGCTAGAAATAAGCAAAGTAGATATTCACTAAAAGACAAAATAGTCGACTTAGAGTTCTAGACCACCTCAGACTTTCAAATAAGCTGCAAAAGACTCTAACTGACTTAATTAAGACAAATCAACAAAGAAAAGTTCAATAAGCCAAGCCAAATAAGCTGAATAAGCTGATAAGCACTTATGTAAAAGTCAAAGTTATTGGTTTTCTAGTCAAACCTCAAAGTCAACCCCTCAAATGCTCCAGTATGAACAAATGGGTCAAATAAGTGACACCTATTACAAATCCAAAGTTGTTGTAGGTTTAAATAAGCTAGAACAGCTTATTGATAAGCACCTGTTGAAATAACACTAGCAGTGGCTAGCAGCAGGGGAAAGGAGTTCCCACTGCTTTGACTATTTGACTTGCTTTTTTAGAGAGATCCAGTTGGATTCAAATGAAAAAAAGGCACCCTTGTAATCATTGGATCACAAGGAGTCAATATCAATCAACAAATCACAATTTGGTTCACTCAATAAGCACATAATAAGCAAACAGTCCACAGATATGATACAGACCTTAAAATAAGCATTTATGACAAAATAAGCAAATTAAGCATGAATAAGCCAGCCAAATTGAACCATATGCATACACAAGCTATAATAAATTCCAATAAGCACAAATAAACTTGTTTCAAGCACTGGATCAAAGTAAATAAGCATATTCAAGCATAAAAAGTTACTAATGAGCAAAGGTGATTATCCAAAATCCTTTTGCTGATCTATTTGACCACCAATCTAATTTCAAGCCCTCAAATCCCTTTCCCTGGTTATGTTAACCAAAATTTAACACTTGTTAACCCTATTCTACCCTTAGATCTAGGTGTCCCCAAAATTTTAGCCAAAATACCCAAGTAAAACAGATTTTATAAACCCTTGATTGATTTAGGTGTTTAGACCCTCAAAACTTGCAGATAATAGACCACTTGCACCAGTAAACAGATACCAACACAAAGGAACAACAAACAACCACAAAGGTTGCCTTGAATCTTGACAAATCAGTTAACCCAAACACCCCTTTGGAATCTGATTTCTCAATTTTCCAAAGGATTGTTGTGATTTAACCTTCAATCCAAGATCAAAACAACCCTAACAACAATAATCCACCCTCAGAAACACAAATAAACCTTAAAACTACAGATTCACAAACAATCATATAAAATCACCAAAAATTAAGGCAAAATTCAGAAAAATTAAAAGAGATAATAGAATCAAACCTCCAAAATGTACATCCACACTTTGGAATGTTTGAGCTGAGGTGCTAGCAAGAACGAGCACCAGCTTCCACAAGCTGCTAAGATGAACAAACACAAAAGTAAGCCAAAACAGATTATCCTTTGATTTTTGAAAACAAGTGTTTTAAACCTTAAAACCTTTTCTCAAAATCAATCAAACATGTAAATGGAACTCAGATCTTAGCTATTCAAACACCAAACTTTTATAAATCACAAAAGAGAATTCAATATTTTCAGAAATACAAATTTTATTTCATAAAAAGGAATTACAAAGAAGATAGCTAAAATCTGGAACAAAGGCCTCAACACAGGTTGGGGGTCCTTTTATAGGCAACAATAGACGATTCTAGATTGCAAGATACATGAGAAACCCTAGCTATGAAATCTCAAATATGCCCTTGAGTGCTTGATGGCGTTTGATGTTTGTGAGCTGTCCAAATGAATTAGAGACGTTCATTTTTGCTTTGGGGCCAAGTAAGGAGTAATAGTTGTTGATTTGGCCACGTGGTTTTACTTGGAGAGGAGGGTGTCACATGATTGGTGCAGGACAGCCTTGGGTGGGGTCCTTGGGTGAGTGGGTGTGAATTTTTAGGCGTGGGAATGATTCGTGTGAGAGTTAATTGTGTTTTGGTTAAGTCAATTGGGATTAACCCTTTGACTGGTAAAAGTAAATTCTAGGGGTGAAAGGTGAACAGTGGTCCCCTTTGATCCAAAATTGATGGATTGTTTAGTTGTTTGGCGCAATTTTGATTTGAATGTTTCAGTTGCACACTTTTGGTCCTTGTTTTTTTGGTAAAAGTGGTAAAAAAAAGTTTTTCAGCCTACAAACTTGGTTTCCTTTGTTATTTAAATTTCTAACTTCACACTTTGGCCACAAAACTTTGTAACAAGGGTTATAAGGGTTTGTTTTGCCATTTTTGAATAGTTCAAAGACTGATCTTGGATATTTCTCATCTTTGAAGGTCTTCATAGGATGTTTAACTTCATGAGGGACCATTGTTAACAATTTAGAATTGTTGAGGGACAAAACTTGCCAAATCTTCAAAGTTGAAGGACCTTTTGAAATGTTGACAAACTTAAGGGACCAAACTTGTAATTATGAATATACAAGGGTATTAAGTGTCATTTCTTCATAAATGAGGGATCAATCTTGTACATCTTCAAGTCTTCAAGGGTTTTTCTTTGAGAAATCATGAACTAGGGCCCGGTTCTTTGTACGGCTTCATTTCTCGTGTTTGTTTTTACTTGTTTATTGATATCTTTTGTCTTTTTCATGATATCCATACCTAAAATACACAAATAAACAAACACAAGCATATATATGGTATTTTTATTGACATTTTATGCATTTAAAGCCCGAAAAGAACGATGAGATCATGTATAAATGCCATCTCATCACTCCCCCATACTAAGCCATTGTCATGCCCTCACGCAATGCTAGAATAAAGTATCTAAGCATCACTAAAATTCTATTTTATTAACCTTTATTGAAAAGTAAAAGACTTGCAATAATACTATGAAGAGGTGTAAAGACATAATGTATGATTTTCATCACGAAAGTGACTTTTAGGGTCAATGAATGGAAACAAGTGAATGTCTCATAGATTAAAGTTCGTCATCCTTGATTGTCATACATTACATGCTAAGTGCAAAAACGAGATCATTGTTGGTACAAGTCACAATGCTAATACTACTCATACGTCCAAATTGTGTAATACTTTTTCTCCCCGCAATCCTAGTTATTATGAAAGGAAATGGGTTTCTAGAATTTTTTAACTATTTTTCATGGATCACAAGTGATTCATATTGACTTATTTGAGTATTTATTAGTCCGAAGGAAAATTAGCACGATTTAATAGATAGTTAGCCGTAGGACAAAATCTTTTAAAACGGCTTCTCGAGTATCTCCTTAAGTTCATATCTTAACATAACTCGTTTAATGATTTGAGACCTTTCTCGGACCGATATTTGGCATGTACTTCATACTTCAAATCTTGGGAAGACGTTCTTGAAATTATGGTTTTCTCTTCATATTTTGGAATTTCTTCACATAACGTTTTTTAGAGATTCTTCATACTTGGACCACGACTTCATCATTTTTCTTCAATCTTTATTTTGGGTTTTGATATACAACGATACGCCTCCTTTTCGGACTTGGATATATTTATCCTCATACCTTGTAAGGGTATTTTTGGATAGACTTTCTCCATGATCTTTAGGGGAGTAATTGCTTTTCGTCGTGTGTCTCGATCCCTCATATTGATTTAGGAATAATGATACTTCACATCATCTTGGATCTTTAGCAACAAAATAGAGCTCCTCGTGCCTTGTTAGGGCCTTTTTGGATCTTCACCAATCTTCGCATCCCGCTTCAATAAGTTATGCCTTGGCTATGAACTCTATTCAACCCCGAGCAACTTTTAAACGATCTTGTGCTAGAAGCTAAGTAACTTTCAAATCGTACGACCTTACTTATTGCAATTATTTTTATTCCTAATGCATTGATCTTATGGGAGAAAAAGCCACAATTAAAAACATATGAGTTTTTGAAAGAACATTTTCATGTTCTACTTTTAGCATGATCACTTGTCTAACTCTATCATTTCTCGTTCTTCACTATTTAAAGACCTCTAATTAAAGAGACTCGTGAATACTTAGCCATGCAAGTCAAAATTAAGCCAAATTTGGATTAGCTTTCATTAAGACTATATCAAATCGAAGTTTTGGGTTTTCAAGCCACCTATAGGATCTTGCACTTTCTTAGACTTTTTCAAGTTTAGAGAATCCCTTCATAAGTGACTTTCTAGGATCATTTATAGGAACTTGCGAAAAGTTCTTGTTCTTAACCCGAATGAGCTAAGACTCTCACGTTTTAAAGTTCCCTATATAAAAGTCTAGCAAAACTTGATTCGAGCGGGTTAAGGAATGTAAAGGGATCCAAATGTCCATCAAGTCAAAAATTAACTCTTATTCTACCCATCAGAAAATATACATTCGTGTCTTAAAAACACTTATGAAAACTAAGAAAAAATTTAAAATTTGGCCATTTTTAGCCTTATTAGCAACAAAACAAAACAAAACGTTGAAAGTTGGAAAACGTGAGGGCGTAGCAAATCAATTATCTATTCACCCCCCCCCCCTACTAAAATTAAACATTGTCCTCAATGTTTCGAGTCTAAAGGTGGAGCACCCCCATACTAGAGACGAAGAGTCGAATGCTTAGGATCTAGCATGGAAAGGGTGATCAACAATATATCTAAAGCCGTTTATTAATTATGCTAAAAGATAATTGTTAGAACAATAAAGGATATGTCATGGGTTCGTGAAAAACTCTTCAAGCAAACGATCGAGGCTCATGTAAACGAACACGAGAGTCTTCAATCATAGTGATGGTGATAATCTAGATAACACAATCACAAACAACCACGAGACAACGAGTAGGAAGGGCACAAATCCCCTCTCATTATTTATTAGAAAGCATTAAAAGGATAAGCATTGGATCTCCCCCACGAGGCACCTTATTTTTTATGACCGAGTCATGAGCTCAACTCGGTCCCTCAAAATGTGATCATTTAGGGAAAATCATGGTATGGTCATTTTTTTAGTGGGGCTTACATGATAAACAAGGCCCAAAAAGTAACCAGTATTAAGGACTAAGTCCTTTGATGATGCAAAATACCGGGATCGAAGATGGCGTCTTCGTTTTCATTGGATAAACAATTTAACGCCACTTCAAAACGTGCCATAAACTCAAAGAGTTTGAAGAAAAGAGATGAGAAGTAGAAGGGTGGGACAATTGGTAGGAGAAACTTTTGAGCTACTCGAGGTAGACTCGCACCAAGCAAATAGATATAGTTTCCATTTATTGCATCGGTGGAAGACCGAGATTTCCCTTTATAAGTAATTCCGGGATCGAATATCTCGTCCTCGGTGGACAAGGATGAGGGAACATAAGGTGCTTCCCCCATACTAAAACCACACAAAGCATCATCAAAAGAAGTAGACGAGCTTGTAGCACTCAAAACACGTGGTGATGACGGAGTTAGCTTTGTAGAAAAATCTTTTAAATCACATTCAAAATATTTTCCTTTTTTACCTTTTAAACTCTCCTTATGAAAACCCGTTTTGATTATGGCGAAAATATTTGGTTTTTCTAAGACGATGTTAGGCACACTAAAAATTCTCACATTTGAAAACCGTTTTGGTTTTGGTAGTGGTAAGTTCTCAAAACGTTTATCAACAAAGAAAACCTCCCCATCGGGGTCAACATATTCGTCATCCGAAAGATCTTCCGTAGAAACCGGCAACTTAACAACACTTTTCAAGAATGAATGTTCGAGGTGAGGCGAAGGATTTTTCATTTCAAGAATTGATGGTTTCTTGATTGTAGGTTTAACACTCATAACCTCCACCAGCGGAGGAAATGGTAAATTGTTCTTGTTGACATTTCCTAAAACTCTTGGTGAAAATTCTTTGCAAACGATATTGGTTGAATCACCATGGTTTAAAGTGGCAATAGAATAGACATGAGTAAGCTTGGATTTTTGTGTTGCATTGATGATAAGTTCTTCCTCATTGAAACGAAGGGTGATTTTTCAAGCATGAACATCAATAAATGCTCTCGATGTATCCAAAAAAGAACGACCCAAAATGAGAGGAACTTTTCGATCGATAGGAATGTCTACAACGATAAAATCAACAGGATGGTAAAACTTTCCAAATTTGACGAAGACGTCCTCGGCTACTCCACAAGCTAAAATCGTAGAATGATCGGCCATCTCGATAGACATGTTCGAAGGAGTAAGAGCCAGAAGTGAAAGCGATTTGAAAATCTCAAGAGGCATTAAGTTAATACTAGCACCAAGATCGGCCAAGGCGTAGAATTCCTCCATATCTTGTATTGCACACGGAATAAAAAATTTACCGGGATCACCGACTTTTTGTGGTATGCGGCTAAGAAAAACCGATGAACAACTAGACGTTTGTTGTAACTTCTCTTTGTTATTCAACGTACTTTTGAAATTAGCGGCAAATCAAGGCATCATTGTAAGAGCATCGGCAAAACTTATGTTAAAATGTATATCACGAAACATTTTCATAAAAAGCTCAAATTGATAATTATTTCGTTCTTGTGCTTTTTCCTTGTTACGTCTCTAAGGGTAAGGTAAGGGTGGTGTGGGTTGGACATTAGGCAACAGCCTTGGAATCTCGGGTTCCATAATTGGTATTGGTTCAACAGTAGGTATGGTCTGAGTGGTACTTCGTGGGTTTGTGATATGCTCCTTTTCGACCATCACCTCGGGCTCTTTCTAGATTTCCTTCTCCGTAGAAGTACTTGGACGAGAGATTGGTTCCTTGAAAGTTTTACCACTATGTGTAGTAATAACCTTCATTTCTCCCTTCGGGTTTGCAATGGTATCACTAGGAAGACCACCCGAGGAAGAGGGTTTACATATAATTGCTTCAAACATTTTTGCCATTCAGTCTTCGAATTTTGATTGCATAGCATCCGCTTTTAACAATTCTTGCTTAATCTCATGTTGTCCTTGTTCCATCTTTTGTTGATTTTGTTGAAGACGTTGAACGTTTCCTTCTGTTTTATTAGCACGAGTCTTAAGTTCATTAGCAAGTTCATTTTTATGCTCGTTTTTCAACTCGGATCTTAAGCTAATCATCTCACGTTGCATGTTATCAAACTTAGCATCATTTGCCTTAGCATAATTCAAAAATTCTCCTTGAAGATTTTTGGTGTGATCATTTTGAAAACCTTGTGTAGTAGTTTGAAAATCATGGTTTTGGTTTTGATTTGAAACTTGTCCATTCCCACTTTGATAATTCCATTTGTTGTAATTACGTGAATTGCCTTGATAACCACCATTTTGATTGTTGTTTCGATAGTTGTTAGCATTTTGATTTGATGGAGCTTGATTTTGGCAGGAACCTTGGCCATTTTTGTTGTAAGTTCCCATTGTTACGTAAGCACTCTAAGTGTTACCACCGGCGGTAATTCACTCGGAAAGATCATGAGCTCCACCACAAGATAAACAACTCTTTTCAACCGCTTTAACCGATGCGGAATTCAAAGCATCTTGTGCTTTCCAAGGTGTCATAAGCGTCGAAAACCTATCAAAAAACCGATTTCCTCATTTGCTTCATCATGTAAGGCATTAATGTGACGAGACGATGACGACGATGACGAACCCATATTGGCAACACTCGGTGTGTTACGAGGGTTATAAACCTTAGATTTATTCTCGATAATCTTTAAAGCTTCATCGGTCGTTTTGCACAAAAAATTACCACCGGCGGCTACATTCAAATAATCTCGTTCATGATCGTTAAGCCCATTGTAAAAAGTATATATTTGATGCAATTCTAAAAAACCATGGTGTGGACATTTATGTAACATTTCCTTAAATAGTTCCCATGCCATTGAAAAACTTTCATTATTACGTTGTGTAAACCTTGAAATCTCATTTTTCAAATGTGTTGTTTTAGATGGTGGAAAAATTTGGTTCACAAACTTAGAAACGAGATCACCCTATGTCAAAATCGAATTTGGCGGTTCTTTCTCGAGCCAAATTTTAGCGGGTCCATCCAACAAGTATGGAAACAACATCATCTTAATTGCGTCATGTGGAACATCCTTAAACTTGCTTGTTGCGGTGAGACGATTAAAATTCCTTATGTGATAATGCGGGTTGTCTTTCTCATGACCTCTAAACTTATTTGCTTGCAACATCGACATTAAACCCGTCTTAATCTCAAAATTCTCCGCAAGGATGGCGAGAATCACAATAGCTTCTCCAAAACCCTCGGTGGGTGCTTGAAGCAACTCCATCATAGTACGATTAGCCATGGCGACTATTGTTTCTACAACGGGTTCGAATATTGGAGTTCGTTCTTCAATCAAAGGACCTTGATTTCCTTGACTTTGACGACATTTACGAGCTCGTTTTGCTTGATTACGAGTTAGCGTAAACTTGAAGTAGAATGGGAGGTGAGCAAAGAAGATTTTTTTATTTTTTGGGTGTTTTGTGGATTTTCAATTTTTTTGTGTTTTTGATTGTTTTTATTTATTTTTGGATTTTGTGTATCTTCGTAGACAACAATCTACCAAATATATCCTCGAATCAAACTCCTAATTAAAGAAGCCTCAAAAGAATGAAAACGATCGCGTGGAGTGAACGCCTTCGAATGACTTTAGAACTTTGGTGAAAACCAAATTGTTCAAGAGGGTTTAATCACAAAGAAACCAAGCAAATATATATGATACGTAATAATATTTGGGCGGCAAACCCTCGATTAGCTTTCAATCACAAAATACTCACAAGTAAGCGGGGAAACGAGGCGGCCCGAAGAACTTAAGAGCCTTTTTCCTTAGGGTATATTTTATAATACCGCCTTATAGTTTGTATTTTTCAAAATCGAGCTTCACGAAAGTATTTATCTATTTTTGCCTTTTACTTTTTGTTTGAGATTCGAATACAATAATTAGAAGATCAAATCCCAATTAAGGTTGTGTTTTCACACTTTTGGAGATATTTTGATTTTGTTGTGATACTTAATACAATATAGTAATAATAATTTCACAAAAAAGAACGAAAAAACCGATAATACGTATTAGTAGAGTTATACTAATACAAATACTATTTATGGTTAATATTAAAAACAAAATGACAAATTAATCACGAAACACCTCCCCAGCAGTGGCGCCAAAAATGATTGTGATAAAAATACACCTTTTAGAAAAAAGGCGTAAAAGCGGTAAGTATTAAACAAATTATTTAGGAAAATCAAGTGTTAATGACCCAATTAAGTTCGTTTCTCAAGGAGGTATATGTGTGTGACTAAAATGTAATGATATTTTGAGATTAATATTGAGAAAGAAGGGGATGAGAAAATAGAATGACGGATACGTGAAAATTATTACTACGGCGACTAAAATAAAAACGTAAACCAACTGGCTTAGCTCAGTTGGCCACCAAGGTTCCACTAAGTGGTTTCCTTGGGGGAGGATTCCTGGAGGTCTTGGGTTCAAGACCTGCCAAGGACCTTTCAGGCGAAGCGGATAAGGAGTCTAACATAACTAGGCGAGGGTTTGAAGAAAGACATTCTTCCGCTTGGATGTCATTGCACGATTCGACCCACTAACCACTAACATTTGCCGTTCTAAAAAAACGTAAAAAGTGCCAAAATAAAAACTAACTCTAGAAGTTCCCAAAAAATTACCAAAAATCACAATAAATAAACTAAGAGTTTACTAATGATCAAAACTTTTTCAAACCTTTTAATTAATTAATTAATAATTTTTAAATGCTAATTAAAGCCCCTAAAAATCCAATTAATTATCAAAAAGCCCAAATAAAAAATTTTCACGTTATAAACCTCTTAAATGACTTAAAAAGACTAAAAACTATTTTTATAAATTTTTAAACTAATTAAAACTATTTAAAATGATTAAAAACTGTTAAAACCTTAAAATAATTCTAGAAATTAAGAAAATGATGATAAAATTAATCTAAGATTTGCAAAAATCCTATTTTAATGTATTAGACCTAAGAAAAATATAAAAAGTGCAAAAGTGTGAAAATTGAAATTTAATAATAAAATAATATTAAAAATCCAAAAATTATAAAAAATTCTAAAAACTAGTAAAGTTTATTTTAACCTAAATAAACAGAAAATGAAAGTGAAATTACCAAAATACCCCTAATGGGCCCCTAAATGGGCTAAAAACTAAAACAGTCCACTTAAATGGGCTTTTTGGCCCAAAAAGTTCAACTAAGCCCAAAAGACCTGAAAAAGCCCTATCTGACTCAAAATTTGATTCTGAACACAAAAATTTGAAGGCCCAAAAGCTGGTTTTGAGCTTATCAAAGCTTAATGGAATAACAGCTTATCCTTATTGGGCCAATAAGCCCATTAAGAAATAAGCCAATGCCATAAGCTCATATTTGACACACTACCCTCTTTCGAGATACCTACGATATCTGTGAAAAGAAATTTTGAAAAAGCAAACCCAATAAGCCAAAAATAAGCAAAGTATAATTTCACTAAAAGACAAAATAGTCGACTTAGAGTTCTAGACCACCTCATACCTTCAAATAAGCTGAAAAAGACTCTAAATGACTTAATTAAGACAAATCAACAAAGAAAAGTTCAATAAGCCAAGCCAAATAAGCTGATAAGCACTTATGTAAAAGTCAAAGTTTTTGGTTTTCTAGTCAAACCTCAAAGTCAACACCTCAAATGCTCCAGTATGAACAAATGGGTCAAATAAGTGACACCTATCACAAATCCAAAGTTGTTGCAGGTTTAAATAAGCTAGAACAACTTATTGATAAGCACCAGGTGAAATAACACTAGTAGTGGCTAGCAGCAGGGGAAAGGAGTTCCCACTGCTTTGACTATTTGACGTGCTTTTTTTGAGAGATCCAATTGGATTCAAATGAAAACAAAGGCACCCTTGTAATCAGTGGATCACAAGGAGTAAATATCAATCAACAAATCACAAGTTGGTTCACTCAATAAGCACAGAATAAGCAAACAGTCCACAGATATGATACAGACCTTGAAAATAAGCAGTTATGACAAAATAAGAAAATTAAGCATGAATAAGCCAGCCAAATTGAACCATATGCGTACACAAGCTATAATAAAGTACAATATGCAAAAATAAACTTGTTTCAAGCACTAGATCAAAGTAAATAAGCAGATTCAAGCATAAAAAGTTACTGATGAGCAAAGGTGATTATCCAAAATCCTTTTGCTGATCTGTTTGACCACCAATCCAATTTCAAGCCCTCAAATCCCTTTCCCTGGTTATGTTAACCAAAATTTAACACTTGTTAACCCTAGTCTACCCTTAGATCTAGGTGTCCCCAAAATTTTATCCAAAATACCCAAGTAAAACAGATTTTATAAACCCTTGATTGATTTAGGTGTTTAGACCCTAAAAACTTGCAGATAATAGACCACTTGCACCAGATAAACAGATACCAACACAAAGGAACAACAAACAACCACAAAGGTTACCTTGAATCTTGACAAATCAGTTAACCCAAACACCCCTTTGGAATCTGAATTCTCAATTTTCCAAAGGATTGTTATGATTTAACCTTCAATCCAAGATCAAAACAACCCTAACAACAATAATCTAGCCTCAGAAAGACAAATCAACCATAAAACCACAGATTCATAAACAATCATGCAAAATCACCAAAAATTAAGGCAAAATTCAGAAAAAGTTCAAGAGACAAGAGAATCAAACCTCTAAAATGTACATCCACACTTTGGAATGTTTGAGTTGAGGTGCTAGCAAGAACAAGCACCAGCTTCTACAAGCTGCTAAGATGAACAAACACAAAAGTAAGCTAAAACAGATTATCCTTTGATTTTTGAAAACAAGTGTTTTAAACCTTAAAACTTTTTCTCAAAATCAGTCAAACATGTAAATGGAACTCAGATCTTAGCTATTCAAACACCAAACTTTTATAAATCACAAAAGAGAATTCAAATTTTATTTCATAAAAAGGAATTACAAAGAAGACAGCTAAAATTTGGAACAAAGGCCTCACCACAGGTTGGGGGTCCTTTTATAGGCAACAATAGACGATTCTAGACGCAAAGATACATGAGAAACCCTAGATATGAAATCTAAAATATGCCCTTGAGTGCTTGATGGCATTTGATGTTTGTGAGTTGTCCAAATGAATCAGAGACATTCATTTTTTCTTTGGGGCCAAGTAAGGAGTAATAGTTGTTGATTTGGCCACGTGGTTTTACTTGGAGAGGAGGGTGTCACATGATTGGTGTAGGGCAGCCTTGGGTGGGGTCCTTGGGTGAGTGGGTGTGAAGTCTTAGGCGGGGGAATGATTCGTGTGAGACTTAATTGTGTTTTGGTTAAGTCAATTGGGATTAACCCTTTGACTGGTAAAAGTAAATTCTGGGGGTGAAAGGTGAACAGTGGTCCCGTTTGATCCGAAATTGGTGGATTGTTTAGTTGTTTGGCGCAATTTTGATTTGAATGTTTCAGTTGCACACTTTTGGTCCTTGGTTTTTGGTGAAAGTGGTAAAACAAGTTTTTCATCCTACAAAATTGGTTTCCTTTGTTATTTAAGTTTCTAACTTCACACTTTGGCCACAAAACTTTGTAACAAGGGTTATAAGGGTTTGTTTTGCCATTTTTGAATAGTTCAAGGACAGATCTTGGATATTTCTCATCTTTAAAGGTCTTCATAGGATGTTTGACTTCATGAGAGACCATTGTTGACAATTTAGAATTGTTGAGGGACTAAACTTGCCAAATCTTCAAAGTTGAAGGACCTTTTCGTAATTTTGACAAACTTAAGGGACCAAACTTGTAATTATGAATATACAAGGGTATTAAGTGTCATTTCTTCTTAAATGAGTGATCAACCTTGTACATCTTCAAGTCTTCAAGGGTTTTTCTTTGAGAAATCATGAACTAGGGCCCGGTTCTTTGTACGGCTTCGTTTCTCGTGTTCGTTTTTCCTTGTTTCTTGATATCTTTTGTCTTTTTCACGATATCCATACCTAAAATATACAAGTAAACAAACACAAGCATATATATGGTATTTTTATTGACATTTTATGCATTTAAAGCCCGAAAAGAACGATGAGATCATGTATAAATGCCATCTCATCAAGGAGCTAAACCTATCTCCAAGGCTCCTTATCGCATGGCTCCCATAGAGCTCAAGAAGTTGAAAGACCAGCTGCAGGAGTTACTGAAGCGAGGTTTCATTCGCCCGAGTGTTTCACCATGGGGTGCACTGGTACTATTCGTTAAGAAGAAGGACGGCAGCATGCGACTGTACATTAAATACCGTGAGCTGAATAAGATCACGATCAGAAACCGTTATCCATTACCACGTATTGATGATCTATTCGACCAACTGCAAGGTACCAAGCACTTTTCTAAGATTGATCTACGATCAGGCTACCATCAGCTGCGAGTGAAGGAGCATGATATTTCAAAGACTGCTTTTCGCACACGATATGGTCATTATGAGTTCGTAGTCATGCCTTTCGGACTCACAAACGCTCCAACGGTATTCATGGACTTGATGAACCGCGTTTTTCATGAGTTTCTTGACAAGTTCGTCATTGTATTTATCGATAACATTCTGATCTTCTCGAAATCCAAGAAAGAACACGAGGAACATGTTCGCACGGTACTACAGGTTCTTCGCCAAAAGCAAATGTATGCAAAATTTTCCAAGTGCGAATTCTGGTTAAAGAAGGTGGCATTTTTGGGCCACATCATTTCAGCAGAAGGGATCACCATGGATCCTGCGAAGGTCGAAGGTATCACAAAAAGGCCAAGACCGACATCTGCAACAGAGGTTCGTAGTTTTCTAGGTTTAGCTGGATATTATCGCAGGTTTGTAGAGAACTTTTCACGGTTAGACTTACCTTTGACTAAGTTGATGCGTAAGGGAGAGAAATTCGTCTGAAATGATGAGCGAGGAAGATCTTTGAAGAACTTAAGCAACATTTAATTTCTGCACCTATTCTTACTCTCCCATCTGGCATAGGTGGATTTCAGATTTATAACGATGCTTCAGGAAAAGGACTTGGTTGTGTACTCATGCAACATGGGAAGGTGATTGCCTATGCATCACGTCAGCTTAAGCCATATGAAAAAAATTATCCCACTCGTGATCTGGAACAAGAAGCAGTTGTTTTGCACTCAAAATCTGGAGGCATTACCTTTACTGTGAGTCATGTGACATCTTCACTGATCACAAGAGCCTCAAATACATATTCACTCAGCGAGAACTAAACATGAGACAGAGACGGTGGTTAGAGCTACTAAAGGATTATGACACCAACATTCAGTACCATCCTGGTAAAGCTAATGTGGTGTCCGATGCTCTAAGCAGGAAATTAGGCATGATTGCCAGCATCAAGGTTGAAGAGGAGATTATACGTGATCTAGAGCGTTTAGGCATTGAGGTTTTTGTACGTGGACAACATAGTTATTAGGCTAATCTGAGAGTTGAGTCAGACTTAATCTATCAGACCAAGGCAGCTCAGAAGGACGACGGTAAGATATCGGAGATTATTCAGGATATCGATCAGCAGACAGAGTTTCGTATAGATGAAGATGGCATTGTATGGCAGGGTACTAAGTTATGTGTTCCAGATGATCTTACACTCAGAGAAGCCTTATTGACTGAGGCTCACAACTCTCTATTTTCGATCCATCCATGTTCTACCAAAGTGTATCATGAACTCAAGCAGCATTTTTGGTGAAGCGGCGTGAAACAAGATGTTGCGACCTTCGTTTTTAAATGTCTGACCTGCCAGCAGGTTGAGATAGAACATCAATGGGCTAGTGGTTTACTACAACCATTAGAAATTCCCGAATGGAAGTGGGAAAAGATCTCCATAGATTTTGTTACCGGACTCCCGCAGACCCAGAGGAAGCATGATGCTATATATGTCTTTGTCGATCGTTTAACAAAGTCTGCTCATTTCTTTCCAATCCGCAAGGATTATCCAGTTAGCAAATTGGCAGAAATATTCCAGCAGGAGATCATGCGACTGCATGGTACTCCATTCATATATCATATCAGATAGAGATCGACGATTTACATCTTGTTTCTGGAGAGGCTTTCAGAAAGCTTGGGGCACCAGACTCAAGCTTAGTACAACCTTCCATCCTCAGACCAACGGCCAGTCAGAGCGTACTATTCAGACTTTAGTAGATATGTTACGTGCTTGTGCATCAGAGTAGACAGGAAATTGGGATGACTACATCTGTTTGGTCAAGTTTACTTACAACAACAGTTGGCACGCAAGTATCAAGTGTGCACCTTTCGAGATGCTATATGGAAGAAAGTGTCGTGCTTCAATCTGCTGGGATCAAGTTGGTGGACGAATCATTAAGGGTCCAGAGATGATTGAGGTGACCAATGAGAAGGTCACCATTGCCAAGGTGAAGCTTCAGGAAGCTCGTGCTTGTCAAAAGAGCTATGCTGACAAACATCATAGATCGTTAGAATTTCAGCCTGGTGATCGTGTCTTCTTAAAGGTATCACTAGCGCGTGGAGTCAAGCGTTTTGGTATTAAGGGCAAGCTCAGACCTCGTTTCATCGGACCGTTCGAGATCCTTGAACGTGTCGGTGAGGTATCGTATCGTTTAGCGTTACCTCCTCAGCTATCTCATGTTCAAAATGTGTTCCACGTGTCCTTACTCAGAGGCTACAACTATCATCATCTGCACATTGTCACGTATCCACTCGATTAGATTCGTGAGGATTCATCCTATGTTGAGGAACACGAGGC